>OX463809.1:14467500-17112500 GCA_949825045.1 Argyresthia goedartella | reverse complement strand
ATTTAGTATTTTGTTGAATATTTTGTCGAGTTATAAATTGATCAGAACTCGGCAACTTGACTCTGCAGGCATGTGGCACAATCGGTCACCAAAATAGACAAGAAGGAAACTAAAGCATTGCATTCGTTTGAGCAAGTTTGAGCAATAAACGTGGTGTCACGCGCTGAGACCCGCCCAACCGGGAAATGAGCTTTCGTTCGCCCCTCGACAATACAGCGTCCATATTTCATAGTCTGAAGCGCGCCTGCATCGCGTGCTCTCACCCTCATTGCCTTTTAATAAGCGAATAATAACTTCCAAATTGACGCGGTTTAAGGATTTGGAATATTTAATAACCCCCCGATAGGAATGATTAATTCAAATTCTATATACTCAAGTTCAATCAGTCAACAACAAAATATATACATCATTGAATGAAACCCTATAGATTTTCTATTGAGGCGGTAATATTGCACGTAATTAGAAATTGAACCCTTAAAAAGTGCTACATCTCTGACGAGTCTTGTTGATGAAATTCTAGGTAAACAATTTTATCGAGAATTTTGCATCGGAATATTTCGAACACTACATAGCTGTAGCTACTCGTTTTCAGATGCGGAACACATGCGACATTGCCGGAAATACAGAGTCGCTTACGCTTTGACCCACTTCCATCCTGACTGATAAAATAGACTTTTAGTATCCACGTGTGGTGACCAGTTTTATGAGGGGCGTACGACGGACTGCTCCTATATAATCACCATCTAAAATATATTGTTCTCGGTGATGCTATTGAAGTGTCTATTACCAGCTATGCAAACACACGTAAAGGTAAGGCGGGAGTCAATACATGGGGGCTTCCACGTTGTACGCAGACGAGGGCAGTCGTCAGCGGAAGTAGTGGGGGGAGGGGGGATGCGCAGCTGTGGGAGACTTACCCCCATTTTCCGGAATACGAATTACCTCGTGACTGGAGAGCCAACGGTTGTCATTCGATGTCACCTCCGGCACTTCAATTTCCTGAGTGTGATCTGTGATCGCCAACTCTCTATCAATCAAATGCTTGTGGAGCAAGCACGAACACTTATTTACTCATCAAGCAAGTAACACACACAAACACACAAACACACACACACACACACACAGACACACTCACCCACACCCACCCACCCACCATAAAGAGCTATAGAGAGAGAGAGAGAGAGAGAGAATAAATGGTTTAACCAAGTATCTGTCTCCACGCTAATTGTACAACATGTGAAACTAAAATCATTTTCCGAGAATTATTTCTTACGGACTAGACACTCTAATGTTACGAGACGTAATAATAAGAGGGAGTAATGTCTAGAGAAATAATAAACATCTGTTGGCCCCCCTACGCGCTCACACGAGTTTGGCGGCTCAGTGAATGGCATCACACGACAATCTCGTCGTTACAAATAATCCCCTTATACGAACCACAGAACATTTGTGATCCGTTTGAAGTAAAGTGTTTTGGGGGTACGGAAAATATAAAAAAGGTAATACACGCCCCCTCATTGTCTGTAATCTTTGAAGATAAAAGGGACAAAACTCTTCAAGTTTTACGATCTTATCGAATATTCAGGTTTGTCAAACCCCCAAACGAGTGATATTATTCCCACACCTGTAATATTTATAATCAACTATTTCGTTTCGTTTTGTAGCAACATTTTTGTCGCTTATATATACGTTTTGTTTTAGCCCAACAATGCATATTAATAGTAAGCTCGAAGATTCTTGTGGCTGACTCTTACCTGGGTCCAAATTCCGTACCACGACTGGTCCCCTCTCATCAGAACTACATCCCCTTCTTGCTGGGTTCTACGAGGTATCGTACTATTTCAATCCTACCCATCCTCTCCTGAGTCCTTGAATCCATTGTCCATAGATAAGATAAAGATACAGATAAAGATTTTTATTTGCTAAGATAAGGGTACAAGTAGATGGTAGGATATTATTTAAGAACACCTTATCAGCTATTAATTTTAGCATGCAAATTTTTATATATTATACAAAAAAGGAAATACGTAATAATTACACATTACATCGATTAACATTTAATGATTGATTATAATTTATGATTGAGAAATGCATCTCTAGAGTAAAAACATTTGAGTAATAACCATTTCAACAGTTCGTTAAAAAAATTACACACATCGCAGAACAATTTTTGAGATACAGCGATGTTCTTGGGATGTGGTTATATACCAACCTAGTCGAATTTCCTTGTGTTTCTTAAATACTTATCCTGAGCCGTTATAAACAATTGTGGGTTGGTTTTAACAAATTTTCCAATTTCGTGGATGTACACACATGGTCAGGGTAATATATTTAACCTAATGAACTGGATTCATATGGGGCCATACCGCAAATGGCACGCACACATTTTTTTTGTGCAATAAAAACATCATTTATCTCAGTGCCGTTTTCCCAAATTACGAGACCGTATCGTTGTACAGACCCCACATAGCCATGATAAGCAATTAGAGCAGTCTTTTTATTCGTCGTTTTCCGAAGTCTACCCAATCCATATACAAATCTATTAATTTTCTTGTAAACTTTGTCAGTGTGAGTTTACCAATTTAAATGTCGACCTATATTAATACCTAAAAATGTCATACTATTAGCCTCCTGAAGAATTTGTCCATCATAATTCACATTTAACGTCATGTCTCTCTTGAATTTTTCAAAATTGTTAAAATTAATGTACATTGTTTTACTTAAATTAACCTGTAAATTATTATTATGGAGCCATTTAACTATACTTATAATTGCGGCATTGATGTAAGACTCATGAAAAGAAATATCATCATCTATTGCACGCGTTACGTTTATTGATATATCGTCCGCAAATAAGATATCCTCGGGTAGGTAATTAATATAGAGTAAAAATAGGAGGGGCCCGAGAACACTGCCCTGAGGGACTCCGAATTTGTTTATTTGAAGGTCAGATTTGTACCTGTACATTTTTGTCATTTATTCTACATATTTTTAAAAACTGCAATCGATTGTTCAAATATGACTGTATCCAATCTAGTGCAAGGCCTCTAATGCCATTTGATTCGAGCTTGGACATTAGTTGATCATGTGAAACAAAATCGAATGCTTTCGACATATCAAAAAACAGAACTGTGCTGAATTGTTTTATATCTACATTATGTACCATTCTATCGACAAGTTTAAAGGCCGCTAATGTTGTGGATTTGTGTTTTTGAAATCCATGCTGCTCCGGGGTCAATATGTTAAATTTATCAATGAAATCAGTAAGTCTTTTTTGCATTGCCTTTTCAATGATTTTTGATAACACGGGTGTGAGAGATATAGGACGATAACTACCTATATCACATTTTTCATCCCTTTTTAAACAGGGGTTTAACTACTGATACTTTAAGTCTATCAGGAAAGCACCCTGTTACTAAGGACAGATTTATAAGATATGTCAGTATGGGCACAATCGCAGCGTAGCATTTCTTAATAATTTTCGTGGATATACCGTCATATCCTTCTGAATTAGTATTATTTAAAGAAATAACCAGTTTCCTCACGTTTATACTGTCATACGGATTCAGGAAGATACTCTGGTGAATTCTATTTCTACGACCTGTCGGAATTAGGTCATGAGGGGGCAGCTCATACCTGTTTCGAGAAGATGGTCGATCAGGTATATTGAAACAAAAAAACTTTGATGTTTATTTTATCTTCTAGGGGGGGCTGCAGCCCCCCCCCCTGCCCCTACCTGGATACGCCCATGATCTGATGATGGGAAAACAAAGGATCCGTCCTCACCGGGATTCACACATCCTCAATTTCTTAATTGACCGAGCGAGCGAAGCGAGCGAAGGGCTCCATTTCGACAAGATAGGAGGCCAATTTTGCTTTAGTCTGTCTCTATGTGTGTCTGTCAGTTCTGGTCTAGGAGCCACAGTTTTCAAGCGATCCTCACAAAACTTGGCACACGTGTTCTGCACAAGATTATCACGTCACTATTTTTTTGTATGTTTTTTTTTATATCTGAAATCTATCGTGTGGAGTATCAAATTAAAGGGCTCAATGAGCCGGTTCTAAAAATATACTACACCATTACCTTTCGGCCGCCTGTTTTCTAAAGATCCAAGAATTATTTTCAAAACATACCAAGTTTGGACTCCTCGAAGTAGGAGACGGATTAGTAAAGAGGATCTATACAGACCATGACAGTGAGTGAAATAGACTATAACTATTTTCGTGAAAAGTCAATACATTGTATTTTAAATCGCAAAATGTAGTTTACACAGTTATTGTTGCGGCTACTTTACTACTTGATTTTGACGGAATCTAAAATATTTACCTATAAATTGGTTCACAGTCGCCCCTGTTAGCGAGGTCTACTACCCACAGGACCTATAGTTTGATAGTATATTGATTTTTATTTATTTCTTTAACCTCTTAATTGCTATTGCTAATATTGTTAACGTTGACGCTAGAGATTTGAATGTGTCTTGCTATGCGGAAGTAGCAAGGCGGTGTTTCAGAGTATATATTCAAACGACGTATGTGATGTGGTGATCAGCTGATCAGGCCAGCAATTTCAATTAGCCAGTAGTACTAACTTACCAACAATAAAATCCTCATACAATACTCCGTTCATAAATTAAATGGGGTGACCTACCTAGGCGTGTGCGATACCCGGCCCGGGGGAGGGACGGGGGAAGTAGTCATTTCAGAGCGTATTTAAGGTGAAGCAAGGCAAGACAGTGGTCGGGTGTTTGCTTTCGTGCATAATGCAAAAAATCGTAAGTGATTACACACATATTCTACATATTATTACCTATATGTATAGGTAATAATATGTAGAATATGTGTGTGTACATAGGTACGTAGTTACGTTCTTCAATTATTCGTTAGTTAGTTTATTGCCGATTTCGAGTAAAATTCATAAAGTAATTTTAATGAGTGACCCTTCAGAATTAGATCAATTGTTACTTGAAATTAATCTGTATAATTTAAGTAAAAAATATTTTAATTTGATAGTTGTAAATTTCAATTAACTCCTTTTTGTATTATACAAAATAATGATAATTCAGTGATAATAATTCAATTCAATTCATAAAGTATCCAATTTTTCATCAATGTTTTCTTAAGACGTTATCACGTAAAAATATCGTCCGTAAACCGAATTAGCAGACAACCATATTTTTTAATGTGATTTTTGTGCAATAAAGAAATTATGAATTATGAAATTATGTTTCCAATCTCATTCAGTCCAGTGTTGATATTTTTAGCAAACGCTATTCTTACCTTAAATATAAACATAAACATTTACACATAGGCACATATGCTTCTGGCCCCACACTAGGAGACCCTGTGTCATGGGAACCAGAAGCACCCGGGACATGTCGCATGGTAGCCAGGTAGGAGCCACAACCGCAGCGCCACAGAGGTCGTCAAGGTGATACGATGTTTTATTTTTCGTGCAATTCTGAGATAATAACAAATTTCATTGCAGAATTGCATTCAAATTAATGAAGAAATAAATAAAACAATAAAAAAAGATATATTCTTTAATAATGAAAATAAAATTAATTTATCAATACTTAAATTTTTTCCTAAATGAAAATTATGTATTCGTAAAATCTCCTTTAAAATACTTTTGACAAAATAGCGTTGTTTATTTTAAATGAATATATGTGGTTTGGCGCTACGTTATTTTAGTTTGCGATCTCTTTTTTTCTTATGTGGAAGTAATTAACGCTGTCTCTTTCGTTTGCATTCGTATTCCTTTTATATAAAATTTTTCGTAGCACCATTGCTTTTACAAAAGTGGCACCTTCCGAGACCTTTTCCGTAAAAGTTTGTCTCACATAGATTCCGTCTAATTGTTCTTGCAGACACACCCTTTGACCCTCCTGCGCCAAACAACTCCGAACGTATCAGTTCGGATCCCTTGAACGGATCTTTTTATGCCATCAATGGTTAGCTATTTTTCTGTATGACCAACCTTTCTTAAGAAAGTTCAAAATATCTTCCTCGTGGACGAACGCAACTTTTGTTTTATCCCATATTGATGGTTTAAAACGTATTAGTTTATTAATTAATTAATTAATTTGTATAGGCAATATCGACCTTTCATTAAAATACACGGCAAAACAAAGAAAAACAGAATATAGTTTTCTTTTATTTTTTAAATTTTTAACACATTTTTAATGTTTTTAATTAGCTGGCCAGCCACAAGTAAGTTAAAAAAGTTTGTCACGTTGCCAAAGTGAGCAGTGTGTAAACTATTAACGAACACAATACCATGTTTTGTCCCACATTTTAAGAATAGAACGTTGTGGATGGTTTTATAACAATAACACTAGATTAAATACCTATTTTATCTAATACTACTACCATAATTAAGTTTTTGGTGTTCGTCAATAAAGGGGAGTCTTTGATTATGTGACCACCATTGTATATCGGATATATGTGTATCAAAAATTGTTTTGTTTATATTTATTATACAATCGGATTTTTGCAAACCCTGGGATGAATAGGTCGCTATAGTCGAAGACAAACGATATCTAGCCTGCCTCACACAATGCGGTGTGGCACCGCATACCGCACAGAATAAGGCGAGATAGTGTGGGTCGGGGGGAGGAGGCATCGTGTGGCCGGCCCGGCCCTAAGACTGTACATCTAACGCGTAGAAGAACCGGCCGTCTCCAAACGGCCAGAAGGTGTATTGGCGATCGGTGTCCCTCGAGAACCGCTCCGAGCGCCATTTCAAGTACTAAGAGATGTGGAGGACCGCGGAACTCGCTCCACTACTCCTTGTTGCCCTTGCGATTCAAGTAGAGGAAAGATTTTGTTGAGATTTAATGATACAAGTTAAGATACCAAATAGTGCATAATTGATGAGTTTTTAACAGCACATTGGGAGTATGAAAGCATCCATTCACACTAAAGTCAACATGTACGAGCTCAAAAGCCCTTTTCAGGGCTATACCTAGTGCCAGTAACATTGTGAGTGTTTGTGTGAGTGATAGTGACGATGCCGGGAATGTAAATTGCCCGCCGCTGGGGAAACCCATCGATCGGCATCACTAGACCGCCTGCTCCCTATCTCGACGTCGACGGAGTACAGGTCGCCCGTAGTGCGGCGTCCTGTGTCCCCGAGGGCAGAGCTTGAGCTGGACGAATTATATTTAATTCGGGATGCTCAAGCCAACCTGTTTCCTAAAAACAGACCCGCCGAAGGGTCTACTTCCTGCTATGGAGGCCTACGTCGCCAAAAGCCGCGCTGTCCTGTCGGGCAAGCCTGCGGCTTGCATCGGCGTCGAACTTCTCGACGCGAAATTAGTGGAGTAGGCGAAATTGCAGCCTCTGGAGCTGCCACCAACCCGCGGGACGAGGCGCCCGCCCAACGACAGCCCGAGCGACGAGCTGCATCTCCGAGGAGATGGAAAGCAAGTCCAGCTGACGGACTCGCCGGCCCCGCCACCGACGAACCAGCCGCCGCCGAGGGAGATGGGCCTAGACATGCCGTCCTGTTGTTGGAACAGATGTTACTGACCTGAAGAACTTGTGCTGCCCAAAAAAGTTCGGATAGCTATTGGAACTGCATATTGACCTGCCGCCTACAGCTCTGTGAAGTTAGCAGTAAAAAGTCATAAAAAACGGGGCTCAAATTCAGTGGCTTTTGAGCTTATTTTGAGCTCCCAGAATACGAAGTTTCAGAATTTGAGCTCGAGCGGTTTTCGAAAAAAAACGCAATAAAACACCAGCAGTGCAAAGTCCGAGTAGACAAGTGAAACACGCAGCGTATTTGGACATGATTTTGAGCTCCCAGAATCAGAACTTCTTCAACTTACGAAGTTTCCGATAAAAAAATAAAAACCATTCACACAACAATATCATCTAGATAGATGAAATTAATATATTTTTACACTTTTTATCTAAACCACTAAAGCTAGAAATCTGAAATTTTGTATTCTGGAATCTCTAAGCTTTTTCTATATATGCTGCAAATTTCATTTCTCTGCTCTGTCCACTCGCGACATTTTCACCTAAAGGGTACTTGAAGGGCCTTCATCAGGGACATTGGGCGTCGCTTGAGGGACCGAGGCCATGACTACCGCTCCGGAGCGTTCCTGTTGCAAAGGGTCTCACTTGCTGTGCAGCGCGGCAACGCTGCCAGCGTAATGGGTACCTTTGGTCCGGGAGCGTTCTGGGGTGGTTTATTTGTGTAGTTTTATGTATTTTAGATTTATTTATTATTTAAGTAGGTTATTATTATTTGGAAGCATATAATTTTTAAGTTGTTTCCCTGCCATATCTTGTAGTTTAGCAAGTGTTTAAGTTTAGTTTTAAGTTATTGACGAAGTTTCCTGTAGATTAATCGAATTGTAAACTATATTTTGAACAATGATTAATAAATAATTTTACTTGAAGGTATCCGTGAACCTGTATTTTTGAATATTGACACCTTGAAAGTCATAGAAAACGGGGCTCAAATTCAGGGCATTGCTAACCTGCTATTCACTAACAAATCACTTTTCACAACCTATACAACATAGCTAAAGATAACTTCTACCCACGCCGCACTGTGTTTTTTTTTAAGTTCATAGACATAGGCACTTTTTTTAAGACTGAATTCGATCAGTTTTTTTGTAGGACAGATATTGACTAGACTAATAATATTTGTTATCATAAAAAAGTCTGTAAGGTGCATGGTTATCGAGTAAAAAATGTTGGAAAAAAATGTATGGAGAAAATTACGTATTTTTTTCTAAAATTGTTCTCATTTGGTAGAAGTTTGGCGTATATCATGTGAAACATAAGTGCTGCACTACCTAAAAAAATAGAACTCTTGCAGTCACTTGCAGCCTTGAGGGAAATCAGTTGTCAAAGTGTGCTAAATTTAGAAAGCATATTTTTTTCGAAGAATTGCTTTTCTGTGGAACCTCTTTTTTGCAAGACAAATATTTACTACACAAACAACATTTGTTATGTGGAAAAAGTCTGTAGGGTGCACCGATATAAATACTAAGGATAGGCCTTCCCGTACTAAATTTCTTACCATTTTGAGGCTAAGAAAAATAGCGCCCCTGTCGAAATTCGTCGGAACCAAGACAGTACGAAAAATTGTAACGGGGCGTCACGGTCGGTCACGTTCCGATTTGTGGTGTATAGACACAATATTAGGAAAGTTGATCTACGGATAACTCTCAAATACCCGGTGACTTTTAATCGGTGATTAGGAGTAGAAATAAAATATATCTAGCTAAAATTTTACTTAAGGGGCGAGGTCTCACGCAATTAGCTCATGTTTAATTCATAAAAAGTTGAAACATAATTAAATAGGCATATTAATTTTTGTCTTTGCCGTTAAATTATGAAAGAGGATGTAAGCTCACAGATACACATTAGTAGCGTGACTTGGAATTTAAGATCTTGATTTTAATTTATAAGTAATAAACTACCTAATCGTAGAAAAAGTTATGAATTAGTTAGGGGGGGGGTAACCAAATGACATTACGAATAGTAATCTAATGACATTACGAATATTAATCTTGACATTACGAATAGAAAAATAACCAAATCGGATCGTTTTTCAAATATAGGAAGCGGGCTGTTTCACTGTGCGTCGCGCGTCGCTACAAAGTTACGTCAGTCGAATGGTTGATTTTCGTTTGAGGATTTTTTCGAGAACAATATTTTATAGATAATCAATTTAAAGCCAATAGTAATTGATAATATACGACACTCCCTGTTTTTGTGTTTTGCGATTTGGGTATGATTTACACCTTTTTACGTCGCAGGTCACCATTTTTGTTTTTGCTGCCGATATGTCAATCGGCTGTCACCGTCCAAGCGCGACTGATTGCAAACAGTCCAATTTTCCCGATTTTGTACTGTTTTTGTAGCGACACTTTCAAGCGCTCCGTGCCCTGTCCCTACTATTCAAGTCTGTGGTAGGGTGCATACTTTTTTTTTAAAGTGATGTTTGAAGAAAATTACATTTTATTTCTTTTCTACAGATTTCTACGTGAAAAAAAAGAACTCGTGCAGCCACTTGCAGCCTTGGGAGAAAGAAGATGTCAAGTTTGTTAAACTTGTTATTTCGAAAATTTTTCTTTTTTGTTATCTATTATCCTGGCCGGGAATCGAACTTGAAGTTTTTGAAAAAAAACGCCTGTATTATAACGGAAATACAAAAAGGCTATGTATTGCAAATTAGTGTAACTTTCTAAATCTTTTAATACCTACTCGTAATTAAATACTAATTAATTCAAATATAACACTATTCTTTGTACAAATTCTGCCGAAACATTCGCGAACAAAAGGTAGGTCAGATAAAACCATGAAAAGCGTAGGAAAAGTGAGAACTTTTGGAAGGATTTTGTAACATTGCAAAAACAAAAATAAGGCTCGTGTTAGCGATGCGCTCATATACTTAGGTACTTTTATTCCTTTAAACTTTGTTATGCAAATACTTACCTTAATGTATAGACTTTAAGTATATAATTGTAAAACGGGCAGATGCAAAGCATTCCGTTACATATCAAGGGCAGGCAGTCCTCTGCTAACCGCGAGCTTAGTCGCACACCGCGTTGCGACATTTTTTTGTTAAATATTTTCAAGATAAAATATACCCAGTCTTCTAGAAACGTATTGGTTTTCTTCCACACCGAACCCCGTAGTCTACAAAGTGGTCTTCGAACCGGATCCATGTTCCACACGCCAACCAAGCCCGAAACACGGAGGTCGAAAGCGCTTCGTGAAGAACAGGAGAGGAAGCTTCTAGAAGACAAACAAAAGATGTCCAATAACGACAAGCATAGTGAGGCACCTAATAGTCAAGATTCTGCAGCCAAGTTGGGAATGATGATGCAAAGTGCGTCGCAACACTCGCAACGTGTTCATAATATCCTCGCCAACACAAAAAAAGTTGAGGGTAGTATCAAGTCGGAACCAACGGCGTGCGGTGTTCACAATAAAATGCCTCCAGTCTCGAGTGTAACAAAAGCTGCTACCAGCAGGGGCTCCAAAATGTCTTCGTCGTCTAAGGAAGCCAAAAAGAAACAGCTATTGTTAGAAGCTGCGAAGCAAAAAGCCGCTATTCAGATGGAGCTCATCGATAAAACTCTGGATGCCCAACTAGCAGCACTCAGCAGCAGCGAGGAAGACCTGGAATACAGTTCACAAGTGGATCGAAGGGATTTTCTTCCTCAACGCGAAGTAGCAGAATGGGTGGAACATCAGAGTAACCACAAGGAACCGCAATCATATCAGCACCAAGTCCTCAACAATGAGTTCGAGGCAGGTGAGTTGCCACATCATGTGCCAAAGCTGACGCCCGTACCCGGCCCAGCGCCACGCGCCGCCACGCCCACGCCCGTCCCGGCGTCCGTGCCGGCTGCCTCGCTGCCGCCGCCTGATGGCACCGTCACAGCACTCAACAGCGCAATTAATGTTTTAGCTGAAGCGGTAAAGAATATCTCCAGTGCTAATGTCAATAGCGCACCGAAAGCCAGTCTGCTCAGTAGACTCAGCATAACAAAAGATCTACCTGAGTTTTCTGGGGATAGTTTAGAGTGGTTGCAATTCAAGCAAGCTTATTATGAGTCGACCGAGATATGTCAATTCACGGACAGAGAAAACCTATGGAGACTAAGAAAATGCCTACGAGGTGCCGCTAAGGATGCTGTCAACGCTTTGTTCATAAGTGCCACGTCGCCTGATAAAGTCATGTCGGCGTTGGAACTACGATATGGTAATTCTGACTGCATCATTTCCCGTATTTTGTATGACATCAAGAAGCTACAGCCGCTGCACCACGAATACCACAAGGATATAATCACGTTCGCATTGAAAGTGCAAAATTACGTCGAAGCAGTACGAGCAGTTGGTCAAGAGGAGCACCTACAAGGGGTAAATATTGTATCCATAATTTTATCCAAGCTTCCAACTGTCTTAATCTCGAAGTGGTCAGATTATAGCTTTAATCTCATCAAAGAGGGCAAGAAACACAGATTAGTCATCATGTCCGAATTTCTTAATGACGAAGCTATTAAGATTTCAACTACTGCAAGTATGTATACTGCGACAAGAAATGAGGGATACAGACATAAACCCGTGGACATCAACAACGCACGTAGTCATACAATATTAGTACATGCCGAAGGAAGCGATAAAAAGTGTTTATTCTGCCGCCAATCATCGGTGCACAAGTTGACTGATTGCAAACAATTTAAACGAGCGCTGCGCAAAGTCAGGTGGCAATTCGTCAGAAAACATGGTCTATGTTATAAATGCCTATTATGTAAACACGAGCGAGAATCATGCCCCGCGCCCGCATGTGATAAGGATGGATGCGGCGAGTCGCATCACCGCCTTCTTCACTACATAGTAAACAAGATCGAGGTACCGCTTACGTCATCATCATCGGGGCCTTCGAGCGCTCCGAGTACTTCAGCTACGAATGCGTTAGTGCAGCATGATCCCGAGCCTGATATCATTCCTGAGACTCTGACGCATATAAACGCGAGTGATAAAAAAGTGTTATTAAAAGTAGTGCCGGTATGTGTGCAAGGACCTAACGGGACGGTAAATAGTACAGCGTTACTCGATGATGGATCTTCGGTCTCGTTAATAAGTGCGAATCTCGCGCGGCGCGTCGGTCTACGTGGTCACTCAGAGACATTGCGCGTTCGCGGCGCCTTCGGAGATGATGAACTTGTGTGCAAATCGACGATAGTAAACGTGGACCTTATGGGTATGGACAATAAGGTTTATAATGTTAAAATGCGTTGTGTTGATGAAATGAGTTTACCCTTGCAAACTTTGTCAGTTTTAAAATTGGTTAATTATGCTTACCTGTCAGATATTGAACATAATATGTGTACTACCGATTCAAAACCAGAATTGTTAATAGGTCAAGATAATCATCATCTTCTGTTACCTATACAATTGAGAGTAGGAAAGTCAAATGAGCCATTCGCTACTCTCTCCCCACTAGGGTGGAGCGTGCATGGGAAAGTGTGCGTGCCGCGGACTGTCCGTCCGTCCGGACGGTGTTTATCCACGAATGTCCAAACTAATTTGTTTATTGCAGATAGCCCGATGAATCACGTCAATGGGGACGAGTGCTCTTTGAGGGAGATCCACGAAGATGTAAGGCGTTCATTTCTTTTAGATTCTGTAGGGGTGTCAACGCATGCGCGCCAAAATGCGGATGAGGTCCGCGCGATCGCGCAGCTGGAGCGGTCCGCCAAGCTCATCAACGGCCGCTGGCATGTTGGCCTGCCGTGGAGGGATGAACGTTGCAATATGCCTGACTCGTACCCTTCCGCCCTAAATAGGATGAAAGGCATCGAAAGGAAGATGGCTAAAGATTCCGGTTTTGCTAACAGGTATCGGGAGCGCGTTCGTCATTTGTTCCAAAATGACTACGCACAAGAATTGTCAGACACACAGGTGAGATCCAAAACATTTTATCTCCCTCATTTTGGCGTTGACAACCCTAATAAACAACGCCTACGTTTGGTCTTCGACTCAGCGAATAAGGTACATGGTAATTGTCTCAACGATTACCTACTCACTGGACCCGACTTACTGTCATCACTGTTTGGTATTATGTTACGTTTCAGGGAAAACAAAGTTGGAGTAACCGGTGACATAAGAGATATGTTTCTACGGGTCAAGATTCGCGACGAAGACCAACACGCTCTAAGGTTCCTATGGAGGGACAACCCTAGCGATGAACTAAAGACGTATGTAATGTCATCCTTAATTTTTGGGGCAAATTGTTCTCCATTTGTCGCTCAGTTTGTAAAAAACTTGAACGCGCGCCGATTTGAGTCAACCATGCCAGAAGCTGTTGATGCTGTTTGTTCCTCGCACTATGTAGACGACTACATAGATAGTCTTCCTGACGAAGCCACAGCCATAAAAATGGTAAGAGATATAAGTTCAATTCACAGCGCTGGGGGTTTCGAGATAAGAAACTGGACTAGCAACAGCATTGCAGTGTTAAACAGCGTGCCAAAAGAGTCCTTAGGCACAGCGGCAGTAAGGTTTAAAGTCGACCAGCAGCACGTAGGCGAACGTACTCTCGGGCTAATATGGTACCCCGCCGATGATATGTTGGCTTTCGATGTATCATTAAAGCGGATTCCCGAAAGTATAATTAGTGGTGATGAGCGCCCTACGAAACGCCTTATGCTAAAGGTAATTATGTCGATTTTCGATGTCCTGGGATTTCTAGCTCCATTCACTATCCAAGGTCGTATTATGCTGCAAGATACCTGGCGGTTATCAATCGGCTGGGATGATCATATACCAGATCATATTTACATCAAATGGCGCAAATGGATTGATCTTTTAAAGGTAATAAATAAATTACGAATACCTAGGTTCTACAGCTCAGCCGCGCGCAATGGAGAAAAGGACAGCCAACCGGAGGCTACGTGCGCGAGCGAGATGCAAGGACCCGCTGCATCGTCGGCGCCCGATACGGCTACACATGGCGTTACGAGATGCTACGACGGCGTAGCGACAACCACCAGTGCTACGACTTGCTCGGTACCTAACAATAATTATAATAATCTTGAGTTGCATTTATTTAGTGACGCATCATCCCAAGCAATGTCAGCTGTGGGCTATTGGCGCTGGAATAATAATGGTATTGTTCATGTTGCCTTTATCGCCAGCAAGTGCAGAGTCATGCCGGTCAAACCCCTGACAATTCCAAAGGCTGAGTTACAAGCTGGAGTCTTAGCTGCAAGGCTGGCTAATACAATTGTAAACGAACATAAACTCACTCCTTTGCGGCGTTACTTTTGGTGTGATTCCACAACAGTAATTCATTGGATTCGAAACAAAAACCGTACATACAAAGTGTTCGAGGCGAACCGCTTGGGCGAGATCGACGAGCTCACCCGTGTAGACGAGTGGCGGTACATTTCAACAAAACTTAATGTCGCCGATTTAGCTACACGGGAATCGTTTGATCTATACCTGCAAGACGAGTGGTTTAAAGGCCCGTCTTTTTTATATGATGACAAAAGTGTATGGCCTAAAGATGTTATCCCAGCAGGTTACAAAGATGAGACAATGGGCTGCGTAGCAGTCGTACAGGAACTCGCCAAGCCTGCCTGCCTGCCAGTGCCGGACCCTCAGCGCTTCTCTTCCTGGCTTCGCTTGACCCGTGCCACAGCCACGGTGTTAAAGTTCATTGCTAGGTGCAAAGGTCAAGCGGCCGAGATCGACTGCGCTATGATGGAGCGTGCCGAGGTACTGTTATTAAAACATGCTCAACTTGAGTCGTTCGGAGAGGAATTAGCCAGGATTCAGAAGCAGATGACCTTGCACCGCAGCAGTAGGTTATTAAAGTTATCGCCAATTCTAGATGAACAAGGAGTTCTCCGCGTAGGCGGGCGCATCGATGCCGCCGCGGACGTGACCCTAGACATCAAGCGACCTGTGATCCTGGACGGCCGACATCCGGTAGCTAGGATGATCGTTCGGCATTTCCACGTCAAGGCAGCACATGGAAGTCAAGAGACGGTGGTGAACGAGATCAAGCAGAGGTATTGGGTACTCAGGCTTAGATCTACTGTTAAATTCGTGGCGTCACGATGCATGTTATGTAGAATATTGAAATGCAAACCTCAGATTCCCCGCATGGGTGATTTGCCGCAGGCTAGAGTGGCACATCATCAGAGACCCTTCTTTCACTGCGGATTGGACTTATTCGGCCCGATGGAGGTCGCTGTGGGTCGACGAAGAGAAAAAAGGTATGGTGTGTTATTTACATGCCTAACAGTTCGAGCCATTCACATCGAACTGGTTACCTCACTCACAACCGATTCACTTATTATGGCGTTGCGGCGTATGGCGGCACGACGCGCCTGGCCGCGCCACCTGTACTCCGACAACGGAACTAATCTCAGAGGCGCCGACACAGAGTTGCAACGCTCGATGCAGGCGCTAGATACAGATGTGTTGAAAGCTGAAGGTGTCAACAATAACATGGACTGGACTTTTATTCCCCCCGCTAGTCCCCATTGGGGTGGGGCGTGGGAACGGTTGATCCGTTCAGTAAAAACGGCTCTCAAGGTCATCCTGAATGAGCGCGCACCAAGGGACGAGGTGTTGATCACGTTGATGGCTGAAATTGAAAATATGGTCAACAGCCGTCCCTTGATGCACGTTTCAGTCGATCCAGGCGATAATGAATCCTTAACTCCGAATCACTTTCTCCTAGGCTCGTCATCAAGGCTTCCTATCATCGGTGAGTTTGACGACTCAGATCTGAACCTACGCAAGCAGTGGCGCAAGGCACAGAGACTTGCGGACATGTATTGGCAGAGATGGGTCAGAGAAATCTTACCTGACCTCGTGCCTAGGACCAAATGGCAGGAAGAGCGGAAACCGCTACAAATTGGAGACCTCGTCTTGGTCGTGGACCCCAACTCTCCCCGGAATATCTGGCCCAAGGGATTAATAACTCAGGTAATTCCCGGCAGAGATGGCCGCGTTCGGCTGGTCGAGGTGCGGACGGCGTCAGGGACTTGGCGGCGCTCCGCGGCTCGCATCGCTCCTATTCCCGTAAGTGTTTAGTGCTGAGACAGCACTGGGGAGGGAGTGTTAGCGATGCGCTCATATACTTAGGTACTTTTATTCCTTTAAACTTTGTTATGCAAATACTTACCTTAATGTATAGACTTTAAGTATATAATTGTAAAACGGGCAGATGCAAAGCATTCCGTTACATATCAAGGGCAGGCAGTCCTCTGCTAACCGCGAGCTTAGTCGCACACCGCGTTGCGACATTTTTTTGTTAAATATTTTCAAGATAAAATATACCCAGTCTTCTAGAAACGTATTGGTTTTCTTCCACACCGAACCCCGTAGTCTACAGCTCGGGAAATAAACATAACCTCAAAATAAATAAATATCAATATCTTCATAAAATGGCCTCAAGTAACAAATATTCTTACAGAATCGACGTTATGAACAAAAATTTAATAAATGAGACGATTCTCATTATAAGTATAGGCAGTCACCGATGACCGTCCTGTTACAATTTATCTTGTTCATGTGATCTGAGTAATGCTTAGGAGTTTATAAAGTCTTTGTGTCGAGCGGCAAAGTCAAAATAATCATACTGTACCCCTGGTACCTGTAGCTATAAATTGCGCCTCAAGATTTTAATATATATTATATCCCATTGTGGGTAGTCGGAGAGTCTATAATTACCACGTGTATCCCAGAAAACGCTGTTTTGTGGTAACGTTTTAGGGTTTCGTAGAGAAAGGAAACGTTTTAGGGTTTCTTATTGTTTCGTCAAGTCTGTCTGTCCGTCGGTCCGTCCTTATGTCACAGCAACTTTATGCAGAAATTATTAGGACTACACAGTTGATACTTGGAATGTAGATGTATTCTGTAAACCGCTTTACGATTTTCATACAAAAAAAAAATTAAATAATTAAAGGGGACAGGTCTCATACATACATACATGGAACTGAAACAAAAAAGAATATATTTTTCATCAAACCTATATGTGTGGGGTGTTTGTAGATAGATCTTTAAAACATACGTTGAGGTTCTTGAAACCATTTTTCCTCAAAGTAAATCGTTAAAGAGACAGACCTTAAACGGAAGTCTCGCGGTGACACGAGCGCTTTAGTGTTATGTTGATAATAAAATAGACTAACTTCTTAAAATTTGCGTTTGTTTCAGCCAAATAGAAAAGGCTAGTTATTATTTAATCGCTCATCAAAAATGCTGATTTTCACAGGAAAAAAGGATCAGGTCCGTCCTTCCGTCCGTCTGTCGCTAGGCTGTATCTCATGAACCGTGATAGTAAGACAGTTTAAATTTTCCCAGATGATGTATTTCTGTTGCCGCTATTACAAAAAAAAAACAGAATAAACTAAATATTTAAGGGGGCTCCCATACAACAATTATTTCAATACCACATAAAAACTTATGAATACCTGGTTACGTACATGGAGTGTGAAAGGAGCCGCACCAATAACTTTATAAATAACATTTTGCTATGTAGCTTCCAAAATATTCACTCCACACCATCCCTACCATTGTACGGTGGTACGGAACCCTTCGGGGGCGAGTTTCACTCGCACTGGACCGGTTTTTTAGTTTTGTTTAAGTTTAAAGGGTTGGCCTTAAAAAGAGAGCGCTGTGTTGATGTCACACCAGCCAGCACTACACGGAGAGCGCTGTGTTGATGTCACACCAGCCAGCACTACACGGAGAGCGCTGTGTTGATGTCACACCAGCAGCACTACACGGAGAGCGCTGTGTTGATGTCACACCAGCAGCACTACACGGTCTTAAGCTGAGACTAGTCCTCTTTGCCACAAATCTGTTGACGTGATGTTGGTTTTAAAGCCTTGTATATTTTTATCGTAACAAATAAATGCTTTTTCTTTCTTTTTTCTTTCAACTGGTGTATATATCACCGAAAGATTTTCAAAACCGTTAGTTGATAAACTAACGTATTTTTAATAGTAAACTATAGCGTACTGCTTACTATATGACGCGTTAGTTGGTAGACGGCAACGGTAACTTTACTATTTAAAGGTTTTAACATTTAAATAGTAAACTGGTTTAAACTTGAATTGCAAACGAAATACCAGGGCAAATCAACTAACGCGTTAGTTTATCAACTAACGGTTTTGACTATCTTACGGTGACATATATAAGCTGCACTAAACCGTCGAAATCCAAATAAATACTCTTGTTACTTTAATCAACAAATTATTTTACTTCATTGTGTAGTTTCTCCTGAAAAGACATATTTTTTTGACAACAGAATTCACTTAAAAATAATGCAAGTTCTTGAAGAGATTAAATATTTATCGTATAACAAACTCGGGCATCAGGGCAGGTTGCGTAGAAGTTCGGATGGAGGATGTGTCTCCTCCGAACCAAGGATAATTAGGGCCGCTTGGGCCAGCACAAGATTGTCTGCTTACATTTTAAGTAATCAGTCTTTCTCAAAGTGGGCGATAACACCCTCTTGTGGGCGCTGGAGGTCTAGAGGGGGGCGTTAAGGGGCCCAGAAAAAAATAGGGGGCGTTGGTGTGGTTCAGGAGGACGATGGTTGATTTGTAATTTCATTTAAGTACTTTATATTAAAAAATCATTAAAATAAAATCCTACATACTACTAACTACACAATATTGATATTTAGTTTATATTTCTTGCTGGATGATTATATAAAAACTAAAAATTACTAAGCTTTTGTAGGATAGCCGCAATCAAGTTGTAACAAGTTTTTGTTAAATAACGCGATTTGTGCAAACCTGTAGCAATCGGCTGGTTCATCGATACTTAGTCTTGCCCTAACTTGCTCATTACGATTGAGTATCGAAAGGGATAAACTAGTTTGTGCATTTTTGACTTATTCCTGTCGGGAGGTGCTGTTTTTCAATTATATTTAAGCTTGTCACATTATCTTTTATTTTCATGAGAGGTTTCACGCGTTTTTTAACAAGTATTTAAGTTCAACACTTTACTTACATATTTGCAAAAACCAAACCATGTCGGAAACAAAAAAGAAGAGACGGCAATACAGTGCAGAATACATTAAAAATGGATTCATAGAAAATCTCACAAATCCATCGTTGCCTTTGTGCCTTCTTTGTTCAAAAACATTTTCAAACGAAGCGATGAAGCCCTCAAAACTTTAAGAGCATCTAAATAAAATACATCCAGGTAAAAAGAACAAAAATATGGCCTACTTTCAAGACCTGGAGAAGAAGCATAATGTATCAACCAAGTGTATCAATTTTTTTTTCGGCGGCTGCTAAGCAAGACGACGACGAACTCCGAGATTGCTCAAACAGGTTAACCATACACCATCGGAGAAACGTTAACTGTGTCGGCAAGAAAGAAGTTATAATTATGCTCCATAAAGCAGCGGCAGGGATTATTCGAAAAAATCCTTTGAGCAATAGTTTTGTGCAAAGACGAATTTATGAAATGGCTGAAAACATTGAAGAATCATTGGCAATCATCTAAAGACTAGTCAATTTTCAATTCAGTTCAATGAGTCCACTTTGCCAACTAATGAAGCATTATTGCTGCCTTACGTCAGGTTTATTAAAGATTATGTCAATATCTATTGTTTGCTAGAAATTTAGAGACAGACACTAAAGGAGAAACCATATTTACTGCACTGGAAAAGTTTTGTGATGAGAAAGGAATTCCTTTGAAGATATTATATCAGCTGCTACAGATGGCGCTCCAGCTCTGACAGGATGTCAAAAAGGCTTCATAGCGTATTTCAAAACTAAAATTCCAGATGTGCTCGCTAAACATTGCGTCATTCATCGACAACATTTGGTGGCTAGAAATTTAAGTGTACGACTGATTGAATCACTGCAACATGTCTTCAAAGAATGGCTAGAAAAACTGATGAAATTAGGTCCAAAATACGGTTATTTCCCAGAACCTTCAAAAGCTATATCATAGTCAAAAATAAATCAACCGAAGAATCTCACCGACTTTTTGGGAACCTTGGAGTGAAGACTGTACTTTCACATCGGTTTTTGGGTGGCGTCATCGGAGACGAGAATGGAAGAAAAGAATACATCAAAGAAAAGTTTAACGAATGGATTGAATGTATAAGACTACTATCAAAAGCTAGTAAAAAACACCCACAACTTGTACATACAGCCTTTACAAAATTACTCCAATGCGAATAGAGATACTTACAAACAGTCATGGATAACACTTGTGAGGAATTTCACACTTTAAAACAAACCATCATGACAACACTGATATCATCAATCTCAGACAGAGAAATAACGTCACTAGAACATGAGCTATTCAGCCTACCGGTAAAATTGGGCGGGCTAGGCATTAACAACCCAATGAATAACAACGACTGTTATAAAACATCGATAGAATAAAATAGTATACTAACGCACGCCATCAAATCTGACGAAAATCTAGACTTACTAGCCCAACAAACTCATGCTACAAATACTATCAAAGAAGAAAAACTATCGCGGCAAAAGAGAGACGCTGAAAAAAGTAATGTCATATTATGTAAACTACCAAATAAAATGAAAAGATGTCTCCAAAGAGTCGTTGAAACGAACTCTTCACAATGGCTAACTATCATCCCGACCACCGCAAATAATACTGATCTCACAGCTACCCAGTTTAGGGATGCTTTAGCTATTAGATACGCCCACGAACCTGCAAACTTCCCTCAGACCTGCGACGGATGCGGAGAGAGTAATTTCGACCTAAACCACGCATTAAACTGCAAGAAAGGAGGATTAATAAAAAAAGGACATGATCAACACAGAGATGATTGTAAAAATTGGGCCGAGCTAGCCTGGGGAACTAGCACAATAGAACCCATAATGCAAGATGCAAATATAAATCAACCAGCACTTATAGGTGATCTGTTACTAAATAGTGTTTGGGAACCTGCAAGGAAAGCGTTCTTCGACGTAAGCATAGTAAATGCTGACGCTTCCTCTTACAGCAACCTCACCTGGCAAAAAACAGCACATAGCCGAGAGAAACACATAAAATACGACCGAGCAGCTGAAGACCTAAGAGCCTCATTCACCCCACTAGTTATTTCATGCGATGGAGCCCTAGGAACTGAATATAAAAGTTTTTAAAAAAAACCGCATCAAAGCTTAACGAGAAATGAGGAAAAGCGTATTCTCAAATAGTGTACTGGCTGAAAGTGAAAATACAAATCTCAGTTATAAGAGCAGTTTCCAAGAGAGTAAGAGGCACGAGAAAACATGTCAGGGCCTTTCAATGCGAAGATGGAGCAGGAATACTTTGGTGACAGCTTGATCTCCTAAAACAGAAATACCTACATAGGTTTTATTTATATTTACTTATATATACTTTACAAATTATAGGTGTGTTTTATTATATGCCTACTTGTCGTATCTTCTAAGTTCTATTTGGTGTATTGTCATCAAAGCAGTCCATAAAATCCGAAACAACGCTTTAAATGACAGATTATTCAACCAGCTTTGTGTTACTAATGACGAAGATTTTAACGAATTGATCTTTTACAGAGAAGTGCGTTGGCTATCAAAAGGAAATTATCTGACTTGATTTTACAATCTGTTTGACTCTGTCATAGAGTTCTTGGGAAACGAAGACATAGAATTGCGCGACAAGCTCATCACATCAGAGAATGATATCGCATACCAGACAGACATTTATAAATTGTTTAATGA
This sequence comes from Argyresthia goedartella, assembly GCA_949825045.1. Lineage (NCBI taxonomy): Eukaryota > Metazoa > Arthropoda > Insecta > Lepidoptera > Argyresthiidae > Argyresthia > Argyresthia goedartella. Next base: position 17,090,286 of record OX463809.1, on the reverse strand, counting down.
TATGAAACTCAGAAGTTTCAAGAAAATGACTTGAACTTAATAAAAACAAAAAATGTCGTTGCTGCTTTCGTGGCCAAGCTGCTCTTACACAAGAGAAATATCGGCAGACGTGAGTTGACCAATTTTCCCAATTTATCAGCATTCTGCAACATCGAAGACTTGCTTGTCCACTGTCAATGATTTGTAAAATCTCCATAATGATTTCAATGAAAGATTCCAGGACATTTTGAAATTGAAAATAAATACCAGACTGGGTGTTAGATCCTGTTTCAAATGGCAACATAACCATGTCGCCCCTGCTCGAAGAAGAACTTATAGAGGCAACGAACGAGAAAATAAAAATTAAATTCAAAAATGGATACCAGGAATTTTGGCTACAAAAGCCAATCGCGCAATTATACATTGAATTGTGGTCGATTGTTCAACGATTGTTGATTGTATTCCCATCGTCATATTTGTGTGAACGTTGATTTAGCGCTGTGGCAACGTTGCTTACTAAACAGAGAAATCGTTTGCATGTTACCAATCGCGGCGACTTACGACTGCTTTTGAGTAAAATCGAACCTGATCAACAAACTTGTTAAAAGTCATCAGATTCATCGCTCTCATTAAATTAGTTTGAAAATTACAGTTGGTTAGGTACCTATCTATTTGTTTCTTTTAATTATAATAACACATATTTTGAATGTTATAAAATTGCTTTTTAATTGCTCTCACTGGTAAAAATGTCTTAGTCTTTGTTAGACCAGCCTGATATAGCATACATATGCATGTAAGTGGCCTACGATCGACGGGTGGTTTCGAACCTCGGTTCACAAATCAGGGACGGGAATGTGCTGGTGAGAAAGCAGCGGCCGTATTTGCGAACTACTTCTCAGATGTTTTCCTCCCTGATGAGCCAGTGCTCGATCCGGATCTGGTAAACAGTTCTGATGACTCGTGCTCTGCTAATTACATAAAAGTTTCACATATCTCCGATAGGGACATAGTGGTAGGACTGAAGCAGCTAAGGCCAAGGAGCGCAATTGGACCGGACAACGTCCCTCCCTATTTTTTGAAGGCCTACATCGATTAGCTGGTTCTACCTTTGGGTCGGATATTTAATCTTGCTCTAGAGCAAAGTAAGTACACCACCAGCTGGAAGCTTTCTCGAGTCAGTCTTATCCCCAACATAAGTGACACTGCCTCGGTTGATCAATATCGGCCTATTGCAATCCTGAGTTCATTCGCAAAACTGTTCGAGTCGATCATACATGGCAAAATCTGTTCGCAGATTGCGCCGTATCTGAGCGACTCGCAACACGGATTCAGGAGTCACCGTTCAGTTAACACGAACTTACTGACGTTGGTCGAGATTGTGTTGGAGCCTTGGAGTGCATGAACATATGGACATATCATTTGGAAAAATTACTTTCATATCAACGAGAAAAGAAAATATTTAAACGATCAGCAATATATTTTATCGATCACCAAAAGTTCAAAACAAAACAAAAAAAAAAAAAAAACATAACAAAAAATTGTTTAATTTCATAGAAACTGTTAACATAGCATATAACAAGACTTCCCAGTAAGTAATAATAATACTTGTGTTGGGAATGACTCGCAACTTCTCCTAAGATTCTAGCGTACAGTTAAAGGTAAGCATTTTTACTTTTCTTAAATATTAACAGATAAGGGTATATGTGTTTTGTGTATGTGTGTGTGTTGTGTGTGTGTGTGTTGTGTTTGTGTGTGTGTGTGTGTGTGTGTGTGTGTGTGTGTGTGTGTGTGTGTGTGTGTGTGTGTGTGTGTGTGCTTGAGTGAGGGTGTATATGTGTGTGTGTTTTGTGTACCTATGCGTGATAGTAACTGTTCCTATGCCCTACGGTTGCATTATAATGAACCTTGGGAACGGGTTTGTAAACATCCACATATGGTAACAGTTAAACCTACCATCGCCCTGCGGTTGTACAAACCTTGGGGTCTATTATTATACTGGTAGGTAGTGCCTGTGAGAATGCAGTATGTAAAGGGGTTTGGTAAGTACTTATATTAGTTAATCATCGTTTAAGAAGGTCTTTGAAGAAGGTTTTCAACTTCCTCATAGTTGAGTGTATTTAGCCATTTAGTTACAGTCTCTTTACAAGTATGTAGCTGAAGGTGGTATATGCATAAAATTCTGTTTACTTTGTTATATATAAAGGCTGATTGACAGGCATATTGTCGTTCAGCGAAGACTGTGCGAACTGTATGCGGTGGGGCAACTTTGTCGTTTCGTCTTTTGGTATTTATGGACTGGTCATACACCAGAGATTTGTGGCAAGACAGGATTAAGTTAAGAATGTATAGTTTTCTAACTGATAGGAGGAGACTAGTCTCATATAGGGATTGTGTAGTAAACCTGCGAGGTAGACTGTACATAACCTTTACGATAGACCTCTGGGCTCTTTCCACATCCATAAATTTGGTTTTTGCTGTCCCGCCCCAGACTGTTATGCAGTAGGTAATCACTGATTGAATCAATGCTATGTATGTTTTATTTAGGAGTTCCTTATTCATAACGAATCTGAGTGATTTAAAGATCCATGTCAGCTTACGTACTCTGTTCATAATCAGCTCAATATGGCCGTACCAGCTTAACCGTTGGTCTACTATGACTGACTCCCAGGTACCTGATATTCTCAACCTTCTGTATATGTGGGCAGTCACAACCTAGGTTTCCAGGATCCTCGCAGCTATGTATCTTTAAAAAGAAATTGTCGTTAGGCTGGGAATTTATGTAGGGCCCAAAACAAATGTACTTTGTTTTTTGAACATTTAATGACAAAAGATTTTCATTTAACCAGTTGGCAACCCTAACCAGTCCTAGTTCAGCAACTTTATGTACCGTATCCCATGATTCCCCCGAGAAAACTATTGCAGTATCATCTGCATAGGAGAAGATCCTCCCCCCGACCCCCCAAGGTTACATAGATCGTTTATGTATATTAGGAAGAGCGTCGGGCCGAGGACAACCCCCTACGGGACACCAAAGGTGACAGATTATTCCTCACTAATAAGTTTTTCAATTTTTACCTTTTTTGTTCGGTCGTGTAGGTAGCTTTCAAATAGGGACAGAGCAGTACCACGAATACCAATATTCTCTAGTTTGTTAATGAGAATGGGGACAGACACGGTGTCAAAGGCCTTCTTAAGGTCTAAAAAGACTGTCAGACACTTCTGGCTCCTGTCTACCTCTCTTGCTATGGTATTTACTAGTATTGTGATAGCGTCTTGCGTTGAGAGTCCCTTTCTGAAGCCGTATTGGGAATTTGAGATAGTATTATATTTATTGAGGTAGCTGACCAGCCTCTTGTTGGTCAGTTTCTCGATAATTTTAGATATCGAGGTTAAAACAGAGATTGGTCTATAATTATTGACATCTGAGCGGTTACCACTTTTAAAAACAGGCGTCACTACAGACCGTTTTAGTGCTATCGGGAAGACTCCCGCGTTGAAACAGAGGTTGGTCAGGTTACTGATCAATGGAGCTAGAAAGTCCATCGAGAGCTTTACAAATTTTGTGGGAATACCGTCCCAACCCTCGGCGCTGTCCGAGTCAAGGCTCATTATAAAATTGCTCACCTCTTGTGGGTCAGTATCCAACAGAACAAAAGAGGATAAGTTTGTATTACGGGAAAATGTACTAGTTATATGAAAAAGGCCATGGCAATTTCGAAATATTTGAGAAAATTATGGAGGAAGCCCTCATTAAACTTTGTAATAACAGAAAAAAGTTAATTATTTGTGGCGATCTTAATGTAGATCTGCTTGTAGATACAACACTGAAGCGACGATTAATAACTCTGTTCAAATCATTTAATTTATGTCATGTATTTCTAGAGCCGACTAGAATTACACTTACCAGCCAAACTTGCTTAGATAACGTTTTTTGTGACTGTGCATTCACAAGTAAAAGTGTAATTAACTGCTTACCCTCCGATCACAGTGGTCAAACAGTTTCATTCCCAATAACTATTAAGGATAAGACTGGTCCATCATTTTATAGGCCTATTACATCCCATAGACTAGAGACATATACGAAAAACTTAGATATAAATTTGCCAGTACCGGATTTTAATGAACAGAACCCAAACAAAATCTACTCAGACTTCTTCAACATTATTCAGACAGAATTCAATAAAGTTTTCAAATTAAAGAAAGTCAGTGACTACAACGGTAAATCTAAATTTAATGACTGGGCAACGTTTGGAATTCGTAAAAGTAGAGTTATCTTGTATGACCTTTATGATCAAAAAACCTATAACTTTGATCGAAAATTTCATGACTATGTTAAAAAATATTCCAAAACTTTCAAGTTGGTTTGTAGAACTGCAAAAACTTTACACATTAATAGAAAAATTCAAAATTCAAATAATAGAATGAAAACAGTTTGGCAAATAATAAACCGCGAAACTGGCAAAGTTATACCAAGGGACAGTGATTTCTGCCTAAAGATAGGTGATGATGTTGTTAAATCTAACGCTGATGTTGCTCGAGCTTTTGAAACATTCTTCACCAATGTACCCGTACTCACAACGGACCGTCTAAATTCATCTCCATTTGAAGCAGAGACTTTATTAAAAAATAACACTAGCGTCAGTAATGTATATTTAAAATTTCATCATGTATATCCCCAGGACATTGTCAAAACGTTTAAATTACTTAACTTAAAAAATACGGAAGACTTGTGGGGTATATCAGTCAAAGTCATTGGTTCAGTAATTCTAGTTATAGCCCCACACTTAGCTTATATATTCAATAAATGTGTTGACGATGGGGCTTTTCCAGACCTCATGAAACACAGTAAACTTATACCGCTGTTCAAATCGGGAGATAAGGGCGATCCTTCAAATTTCAGACCAATATCTGTTCTTCCAACACTAAGTAAAATATTTGAAAAGATTATACTCAATCAAATGCTCTCACACTTCAACCGTACAAAACAACTCCACGCTAAACAATATGGTTTCACTAGGGGTAAATCGACTACGGATGCAGGTATTACCCTTGTATCTCATATTTATTCTGCATGGGAGGCCGCACAGGATGCTATCGGAGTTTTTTGCGACCTGTCGAGGGCGTTTGATTGTGTTGATCATAATACGCTATTAATTAAATTAAATCATTACGGAGTTAGAAATAAAGCGTTGGATCTACTAAGATCATACCTAAGCAATAGAATTCAAAAGGCAGAAGTTAACGGCGTAAAATCTGATGGATCGAGTGTTAAAATTGGCGTTCCACAAGGTTCCATATTAGGCCCTTTCTTATTCCTGGTATATATTAATGATCTGCCTTTCATGGTGGAGAAATTAACTGACATAGTGTTGTTTGCTGATGATACTTCACTGGTCTTCAAAATTGAAAGACAAAAAGGAGAATTTTATGATGTTAATGGTGTATTGTCTTTAACCTTGAATTGGTTCACAGTTAATAATTTATTGTTAAACGCTGGTAAAACCAAGTGTATCAAATTCTCACTTCCAAATGTCAGGCAAGTTGAGACCAGTTTAGTGCTAGACAACAACACGTTAGAATTAGTAAATGATACGAAGTTTCTTGGAATAACCATTGATAGCAAATTGCAGTGGGGACCCCACATAGATAAATTGGCTGTTAAGTTAAGTTCTGCGGCTTACGCTGTTAGGAACATCAGACAAAGCACGGATGTGGCTACATCTAGGCTAGTATATTTTAGTTACTTTCATAGTGTGATGTCCTATGGTATCTTGTTGTGGGGGAAAGCAGCTGATATTCAAACTATTTTTATTTTACAGAAAAGAGCTATTCGAGCAATTTATAATTTAAAACGAACAGACTCCTTAAGAGAGCTTTTTAAAGAAATTGACATACTAACAGTAGCTAGTCAATTTATTTTCGAAAATATAATGTATGTACGCAAGAACCTTACAACATTTTCCAAACTTAGCGATAGCTGTAATGTTAACCTAAGAAATAATCACAGACTATGTGCGCCCCGTTTTAGACTCGCGAAGGTTAGCAATTCTTTCAAGGGTCAGTGCATTCTCTACTACAATAAGATACCTCTGGAGATTTTGAAATTGCCACTTGAGCAATTTAAAAAGCATGTTAAAGCGACTTTGTCGAAAAAGGGATATTACAATGTTCAAGATTACTTAAATGACAGGACTGTATGGGGTTAATCTGGCTCAACACAGACCTTGCTGTTAATAATTTTGTAATTATTTATTCCTGCTTATTAATCATAACAATTAAATTTTTCATATTTGTATTAGTTAAGCACAACCTATTTTTAAAAGAGATCTAAAAATAAATCTGTGGGAGTTTCTACGCCCTTCTTCTCCCACAGTGGTCCAATGTAGAGAAGAGGCAAAAAATGACGTTTGCTAAGTATATGTAAATATCTACAGTAATAAAGTACTTTGACTATTGACTATTATTACTGTGCTAGATGTATTGATGATGGACTTTGCGAGGTCCTGCCCAATATTAACAAAAAAAAAATGGTTAATACTGTTCACAGAGGCTAAGGGTGTTGGTGCAATGTTTAATAGGTCACCGTTGGTTGATTTTGGGGGTTTGAATTGGGCTATTTCATTTATGACTGTCCAGAGTTTTCTTGGTTGTTTTATTGAGTCATTTATTTTATTTCTATTGTATTGTCTTTTTACTTTTTGAATTTGATTGATACAGAAGATGCGGAAGCGCTTAAAAGTTATTTTTAGAGTTATATTCGATGTATCATTTCTAAGTTTCAGTTGCATTAGGTTTCTGAGTCTAATACATCTCAAAATACCTGTTGTTATCCAGGGCTTTAAGATTCTATGTTTACAGGGATTTACAGTAGTTTTAGAGTTATTGAGAATAGCCGTTTTTATCATACCTACAAGAGCGTTAGCATAGGTATTAGGATCATAGTAGATGTTAAGAAAAGAGACATCGGTGGTTATCAGGGCCATGCATGCTTTTTCATAATTAATAGTTGTTCTGTATTTTTGAGGGATTACTAGTTTGTGAGTGCGTGTGACATTCAGAGTAACCATGTAGTGATCCGTAACTGTGGTGTTTAGGACAGCGACAAAAGGCAAGTTATGTCTTGTATCTAGTTTGAGATTAACATGATCAAGGCAGCTATCCTCTCTTGTAGGCAGAGTGTGGCCAGGCAATAGGCTGTGAATACAAAGGGTGTTCAGGTAGCTAAGTCTATTTCTACGCTCTTGCGGTTTCTCATTGGGGGTTGCTATTAGGTCGATATTTATGTCTCCCAGAATTATGATATTTTTACACTCCCCAAGGGTTTGAAGGTAAGTGTCAAGGGAGTTAATAAAGTTGTCTGCATTTAAATGAGACGGCGAGTGGTAGATAAACAAACACCTAATCTAAACTAAAAATCTAACCCTTAGAGATAACTTGGTTACTACGGTATCCAAAATCCCGTTATATGTTTGAATTTTATTACCATGGCAAAAGGTTCAAAATCGCGACTCCTCAAAAATTTAAAATAATTTGAGGGACTAATCAATCAGGCAAAGCCTAATATAATTGCGAAGCAGAAACACTAAATGAACTTCTAAACACATGAGGCACATTATTAGTATGACGATATTAATCGTCATCATAATCAGCATGAAATGCTTTAAGGGAATCTGAAGGTACTGGCGCCTTGAATTTGAGTAACCTACAAAACTCAAACTCAAACTCAATTTTTTGATCGCAAATAGGCAAAAATAATGCACTTTTACAAGTCAAACTCTTACTTAAGTCTCATATACATGGATAAAAAAAAACAACTATACTAATGAGTACATGACTGATAAAGGTTTGAAAAAGGAAATCTCCCTTTTAAGTGGTGATTCATGGTTGAATCTCGCACAGGAAAGGGAGACTCCATAAACTCTACCAGTGCTTTGGAAATACGCCCGTCAGAGAAGATAGCACCAAGAAACTCTCATTCTCATTCTCGGGGATGTCATTTTTTTATTATTCAATGTACAATATACAAATAATCTAATCTTATGACAATATTATTACATTTAATATTAATATTCTAACATCACATCCATAAGTGCCAATAAGATGGCTCAAAATAATAATCTAACAAAAAAAAAGAGCAAAGAGACGCTGTAATGAACATAACTTGATGATGATGATTATGAGGTGGGACGCCCGCTGTGACTATTTCACCCAATTCCCAGTGTTTGGCTCCCGGTTACTGATGGTTCAACAGATGTCCCTCCTCAAATCTTCTTAGTTCATTTAATGAATCCTAGGATGTCGCAAAACTTTAAGTTTGACAAATCATCTGCTTTAATGTTATGAATCCCTAGTGTTCTCCATCTTATGTTTGAATACATTATGTATTCTCCCAAGAACTGCTGGCTACTTTCCTCCAAGCCACAGTAAGTGAGGGCATGATGGTGCCTGTATGAGTATGACGTGTGCAGCAGCCATCATCCCCCTCGCCATATTTGAGAGAGGGGGCAACCCGCTACACAGAGCCTCCGCAAGAAAAGACCTTTAAGTGAGCATAACCATAAACTCTGGTTTATTGGTAAGAGACTTGTATTCTACGTTAAAACTAATAATTATTATGAGTCACTCTACATAGCACTTTTGTACACTTAATTATATTACCAGACTATGAAATTACATTATTTCATTTGTAAACGCTACGTTAATTATTATTATAATGGAGCTTGGGGCATTGAGGTCGTGCAGTTTTGTCTTTAACATAGTCATGAATAGTGTAATAGGCTTTCTTTATGAGATCAGTCTTAATAAATGTTTTAAGCCTTTGATGGGTAATTGATCAATTCCCTCTGGTAACTTATTATAAAAGCATATACAGTTCCCCATAAATGAACCATTAACCTTCTGCAACCGAAATCTACAGCACATTCAGTTTTTATTTTATTTCTTTAGTTGAAATTCTGTACATGGCCATTTTTGACAAAGGTGTTAATATTTTTCCGAACGTACGATAAGTTTTCATATATGTATTGACAAGCCACTGTAAGAATATTGATCTCCTTAAGTCTTTCCCGGAGATAATCGCGGGATTTCATATTGTATATGGAACGAATTGCTCTTTCTGTAGCACAAATACCGATTGTATATCTGCGGCTCTACCCCACGACAGAATGCCATATGACATAATGCTGTGACAGTAACTGAAATACTTGCAGTGGCTACATCAGTAAACTGTCTAATTTTTCGTATATAAAAAGCTACAGGGCTCAATCTTCCAGCTATAGACGATGTATGAGGACCCCACTGCAATTGTGAAAAGGCTCGTCATTCATTAAAATACTTAAAGTGCCCTCCTGGCAATGGGTAGCGAGAATTTTACACATTTGGTTTTTGTAGAATTTAACCCTAAATTATTATTACCACTTAAGAACTAGCGTGATTGCTTTGTTAACATCATCAAAATTATTCTGGGTTCAGTCAATCTTAAAAATAAGTGAAGTATCATCAGCAAACAAAACAATATCACATAATTTTTTTTACAAAAAAGGCAAGATCGTTAATATACACCAAAAACAAAAACCGGTCCAATATTGAAACTTGAGGGACACCCATTAAGATGAGAGATCCAGATAACCACTCTCCATTCACATGAACTTTCTGGATTATATTACTAAGAAAAGAGAAGACAAGTTCTAGAGCTTTCCCCTGAACTCTGTAATTTACAAATTAATGTTTCTAACGCAGTCAAATGGAAAGGTCACAGAAGACACCAATTGCATCTTGTGACTTGTGACAGCAATGCCCTGAATTTTAGTCCCGTTTTCTATGGCTTTATAGGTATTAATATTTAAAAATGCAGCTTCATGGATACCTTCAAGTACCCTCTAGTTGAAAATGTCGCGAGTTGACAGAGCAGAGTTGAAATTTGCAACATATATAGAAAAATCTTAGAATTTCCTGAATAAAAAATTTCAGATTTATAGCTGTAGTGTTTTAGATAAAAGCTGTAAAAAAAACTGTAAAATTTCATTTATCTAGATGATATTGTTATGTAAATGGTTTTAATTTTTTTCTCGCAAACTACTTAAGTTACACAAGTTCTGTTTGCTTATTCTGGGAGCTCAAATTCATGTCCAAATACGCTGCGAGTTTCACTTCTCTACTAGGACTTTGCGCTGCTGGTGTTTTATTGCGTTTTTTTCGAAAACCGCTAGAGCTCAAATTTTGAAACTTCGTATTCTGGGAACTTAAAATAAGCTCAAAATCCCCTGAATTTGAGCCCAGTTTTCTATGAATTTGTACTGCTAACTTCACAGAGCCCTTCCAGGGTGACTAAGAAATTTGAAATTTGGCATCCAAGTGGCAAATTACGCTAACAAAGGAAAAAGTCTGCAAACAGTAATGTTTGCTGAAATGGTAGTTTCTCCCCCAAAAGGACCACAAAATGTTCGCCAATCCTGTGGGCAATCCGATGTGACGATTGCAGTGGTTGACGTGGGAGGGACAGATATCACCTCACCGACGCCACGTGTGGTGACTGCAGATGAAGGGTCCAGTGTCCAGCCAGACCTGATCGTCGGCGGCAATTGGACGAGGGTTATGTGGGCCACCACGGAGGAAAAATCTTCACCGCGCCATGCGGTGGTACACCCTTCCAAACAGCTGTTATGTAGGTGGTTGTTGACGAATTCTAAACACTGACTAATTTGATAATTTACTTTTATTTTCTTTAAGCACTATACAATTATGACAAAACTTAAAACCACGCACGCGCAAAAAAAAACTGAAATAACAATATGAGACAAGAAGACAACGAAAGCTTCTTGAAAGAGAATGAAAAAAAAAATGAGTAATGTTACGTTACGATATGAGCAAACTGATAGTGTAGTGACGACAGTCGATCGCTGGTTTTTAGTATCGATCTTTTACAAAAGAAAATATTATGTTAATTTATATTAACAAGAAAACCATTACAATTTAAAAAGTTTTTCAACTTATCGGTTTATCGAAGTGCAAAACCAGTATAAAATAGGTACTTATACGTATATGTGGTTGTCAGAAGTTCGGTAATTTATTATGTCTTACATAATAGTTCTTAGCAAGGCAAATCGGTCAGTCTAGTCGGTTCTGAATTCGTTTTACTAAGCCCTAAAAAGACATGTACATTATTCCTCGGGTTAGATACACGTATGTCGGTACACTTTCGACTTTGAAGAAACTCCATATGGGTACTAAACTGATCAGGGAACCCTTTTAATTTGATTGCGATCGAACAACCCGAGACTTCTGATGCGGGAATTGTGGCAAACCCGACCAAATCAAATTAGCACCCGGCGGTCCTCACGAAAATCGCCGGATAGCAGTATCTTGGTAGTACTAGCCGTAAAAACCCCCATCGCACTGACCCAGCTTGGAGTATGGCTCTATCTGACTCATACGCCGTTAAAGGCCTGTGCCCATCGGCGGGAACATTAATGGGCTATAATTGTTATTCCTCAACGTATATAACTACCAAATGGAGGAGAATCCCGCAATCAAGGATCGAGAGAAGAATAGTGTCAATCAGGCTGCGATCGATCGAACAAATCCCAGCGCCATTCGAATCTCCAATAGGTATCCCGGGAGCCGACAAATCCCGTTGTAATCCCGCTAACCGACACGCAAACTGCGGGCTCATTGTCCTATATTGTGCCCTGTAAAGGTTCGGGTCCCGGACTTAAACGACTACACGAATTATATTTTTGGTGAGCTGCTTGCCCTTGCCCTAAGACGTGTAAAGTACGAACTACGGGTATTATCTAGACCTAAGTAATCGTGACCGGTACCTACCTACATACATAAATACTGTACCGTTTTGTGGCAAGAGAGTAAATATCCAATTGTTTTACTGAAGACTAAAACAATATTTTATGTTTCATTGCATTAAAACAGCTGGACCATAAATATCAAGTTTTACTGAAACAGTTGCGGTCAGCCTCAAGGAACCTCGATGGCGCATTCCCTTAATAGCTAGCCATACACGCACGGATTTACCCGACAGATCTTTTCGTCGTGTTTGCCGTATATTGGCAAAATTGCCAATATACGGCAAACGGCAAGAACAGGCTCAGATGTGCAGATCTGTCGGGTAAAGTGCGTATATGGCTAGCTTTTTTGGCAGTTTTGATGCCCGCCAGGCACGACTGTCAGGCAGATCTGACGGGTTAATTCGTACGTATGTGGCTTATGGCCATTATCCGATTATCCGACCAGAGACACAGACTTTTATAGCTCATACAATGATATCAATCATTATGTACTGACTCCCAAAAGGGGGCCACCATAACTGTACCCTGGGAAGTGAGAGATAATTTTCTTAAGGGATCTTGGTCATAATTACTAGATAGATAGTCCCTGATGGATTGTCCCTGATTTTCTATAGGTATATGTTCAAGTTTTCAGCTAGATGTACGCTACGGTACTGGTATTTGCTTAAACAAACAGATAATGTCTTTATCATGTGACGACCAATTTGCATGGTTTGTCGACCACACTCGATTACCAAGACGAACACATACATACCCACATACATAGGCAGGCGTAGACCTAAGCTTCCTCATCTCATGAATCGATATCGCTTCATAGGAAAGTGTCTTTCTGTAATTTAACGTCAGACGGTCGCAGGCTACGCTTATAGTGTTACAACGATCTTTTGGCACTTGGATGACACATTTATGGCTCTTACAAATAATGTCTCAAGGTCCATTGCCATTGCAGGCGCGTGCTAAAAGGTCCTAGTAGTAGTATAGTTGATAATTATGAACCAGTAGCCTCTTTTGAAAAATTTACCAATCAGACAAAACAAGCAAAGTCACAATAAAAGATCGCTCTTGTGTAATTGGTATTTTTTTTATCCACTGATATTCCTAGATTTCATAATTACATCATAAGATTTTTGGACACAAATGCCAAAATAACTGAATATTACAAATATTTACATACTATTTACACAGACACACATTAGACATACAATACAGTTGAGGAGAGTACATAGAATGTGTTCCACCAAAAACATGCATGCATGTTAAACAGGCAAGCCAGTCTCGAGGCGCAGATCACTCTACCGCAAAAGTTGTGAGGTCTTATGTAAAACCAAGTCGGTTTATTTAATCAGTAATTATATGGGAGCATATTTCCAAAACCTAGTCATAAACTGTTACCTAATTAGTTAACAAACAACATGTCTTACTCACCGTATCAATATTAGACATTTTTATATTTTTGACTTTGACTAATCAATCAGAGATAATTTAATTAGTCACAGTAAAAATGTTCCCACCAAAAACATAAATGTGAAAATGGGAGCCAAGTTCAATATTAACAATATCGTGGCTGTCGACTTCGCCGACAAAATATTTGAGATCTAAATGAATGCAGTGTACCTATGATAATCCTGAAATTCTAACGTTACACAAAGTAGATAACTTACACAAATTGAAGTTAAAGATTTAACTTGGCTAGTTTTTACATACTACTCTACGTATTGTACTGTACATTGGGGGAGCACAATTTTTTTCAATACCACATACAAACTCATTAATACACCTAGTTACATGCACAACATTTGACTATCTAAACCATCAAGAAACTCGAATACCATGGTACGGAACTTTTCGTGCGCGAATCCCATTCGCATTTCAACATTTATTTCATTTCGCGACCCAAGACTTGCCCATAGTATAGTATCAATTCGGTTGGGGATATCGACAATCGACATTGTTACTTCAAAAAATTCACAATTCAAAAAGAGTTTATTTCCTTAAGAAAAACATAGGTTACATTTGGAGAATGTCAAATCTTAACCTAACACGTATATGAGGTAAAGGGATATAGAACTCAATTTGATTTCCGTCACCTCAATGTTTTAGATGCTGGAGGAAAAGTGGCGACTAGACTGCATTGTTAAGCTCTACTATAGATATTGGGTGCTTAGCTATGAAATTGGCGAATTTTTCTTACAGATTCAGGAGTTCATAATTCGAGTAATTCAATAACTATTTCCAGTTTTTTTTATTGTTTTAAAATTAATTTAAATTTTTTACATCTACTTATTAAATTTTCTTTTAATTTTCAGTTTTATGACTAAAATGTTATCTTCAAAATCAGTGCCTCCTAAATGTCGTCCATTTTCATGATAATATTCGTAATATTTTTTTACAGCTGACACTTTTCAAAAATAATATAAAATTTTCTGTAACGTAAATGTTGTCCCATTCTTACACACAAAGTTTATAAAATTAGGATCTGTCATTCCTAAAAAAAATACAAAATGTTTGTACTGAAAATTGAGTTAACTTCAATTTCTCCATACAAAACGCCAATTTCATATGTAAGGACCTAATAGTAAAGATTAGATTTTTGTGCGAGAACTCATGTAGGTACCTATCCCTTGTGTCTTCTAACTTCCTACTACATCCAATGCAAGATTTAATAAAGTTTTTCAAAGGGTTAATCTTCACATATTTACTTACAAAAAGCGAATTATCCTGGATTATGTTAATCGTTGACGTCGTGCTTATTTACTGCACCACCGAGCACTGTTTAATTTCTTTTTCGTACATTACATTACATAGCGTCACGCCTTTTCCCATACAGGGTGGCAGAGGCACAATTGTGCCCAATTTGAGCCAGTTATTCAATACTCCATTTTGCGTGACAGGGGGCTAGCCCATCACCGCAGCTATGGAGTAATGAAGGTTTACTCACGATGTTTTCCATCACCGTCAGAACGAATGGACTTAAGATAAATGAATTATCTCATTGGTATACGTCGCGCCACATGTTATGAGCGGTGGCCTTAAATGCGCAGTAGTCACTTTTCAATATGGTACATATGCGCAGTAATTCCCGCCAAGGTCACCCAGCGCTCTTAATTCATGGCGCGCGGTATACATGGTCAGGAATCGAACCTGCATCTCCTGAGTGAGAAGCAAGCGTGAAAACCACGGAGCGCAGTATTTTTTATTTATTTTTTTCTTATGTAGGTATTTATTTAGAAACATTTATAATTATACGCTAATGAATTTCCATAGAGTCTCATCGAAGCGATTGGAGGCTGTCAACAATGTTCTTGTCTCATGTCAGGATTTATGCCAGCTCTTTCACTCTGTCTTTACCATTAAACGTGTCCCTGTCTTTTTCTTATACTGTTCATCCGGCAGCCGGAAATCTCGCTTTTCATAGACAATCCAAACATCTAACAAAATGGTATTTATTTATTACTTTACTGAGTAATGTAATGACTGCTAACAGTGATTAAAGTTCTGCGGAGACTCGATTGATACTTATTTTGGGGGGATTTTTATTGCCCATCAAAGGCCACTGTTGGGGAACAAACAAGCATCATTTAAAAGTCCAAGCGTTCAGACCTGAAAAATATGCAAATAACCTTGAAGCTGGATCGGAAAGTTTCTGTAAACAGGTTCCTATACCAATTATGAACTACGAACTTTTCGAATTTTGAAGTTAATTGAACGGTTGCGTAGAAACTCAATTAACTCAAAAAAAAAAACTCAAAACTCAAAACGTTTATTCTGTAAATAGGCCACAAGGGCACTTTCACATGTCATTTCATTTCATTTTTTACAGGACATTTGTTATTATTATTTGTATCATATTATCAGAAAAAAAAAGTACTTAATTATTGTTTCTGAGAGATGTAAAGAGTCTCAAATGTCATAATAAAATAATTAAAATATAAATAACAGAGAGAGAATTACTGTGATTTATGAGAGTATATGTATATAAAATGATTGAGTTTCAGAGATAATTGGGCATTCAAATGTGAAGTCGAAATGCTTTGACTTTGAACGGACCCTTCATAACCCTTGACATCTATACTTGTTGTAGGTAGCTATGTACTTAATGGAGTGGAGACGTTGTAAACCCGTTCAAAGGATTCGACTCGACTAACAAGTTACAAGTATAATTACAGTAGATATAAGTACAGCAATTTGGTCGAAAAGACAGTTAATTGCCATACCATTCTTGTTTCCTTGGCGATCTCTGTGACGCTGCGGTTTTGGCTCAGCCTACCATGTGAGAGGTCCCGGGTTCGATCCCCGGCCGGGGAACAGAAAAAACCCTAGGTCTTGGGAGTTTGTATGTGTGTGACGTCGCTGTTTCTGGTTACCACGACACAGGGTATCCTAGTGTGGGGCCAGAAGCAATGTTTGTGCCTATATATAAATGTTTATGTTTATGATATATATGTCACCGTAAGATTGTCAAAACCGTTAGTTAATAAACTAAAGTTTTTTTCTCGTTGGTCAACTATCGACAGGTAGTAAACTGTAGCGTACTGCTTCCTACTATATGACGCATTAGTTGATAAACTAACGGTTAAAACCGTTAAATAGTAAACTCGTTTAAAATTGAATTGCAAACGAAATACCAGGGCAAACACTGCGGTAGCTTAGGTGAAGATTGTGGGGGCGACCGCAGCGAAGGCCCCGAATAGTCTTCGTGTTAGGTTGACATGTAAGAATAAAAGAAAGGTAAATTCTAAACCCTGTCGTTCTGGTTTACTGTCTATCGATAGTTATAAACTAACGCGTTAGTTGATCTAACGCGTTAGTTTATCAAATAAAGGTTTTGACTATCTTACGGTGATATATATAGGCGGATCCCAATAAAGAAAAAAACGGAATATCCTTGTGCACTAGATAAAGTTTATAAAACGTAATAGATAGGTATCAGTAACCTCCAGGTGAAACGTGACAACTAGGCGAGGCACACCTGCCCACCGTATTATTTTTTGCTGACCTCTAACACCATATCTCCTCTTAATCCCTTCTACGTCAATGTTGGTAAATAAAACAGCAAACCGTAAATATAATACCAGAGAAAAAAACAATAAAGCTATTGTGTTCGCCATACCCGTAGCATGAAATTAAAACCTTCCGCCACTTCAAAATCCATTTTATATACGTAATTGCTTTCTGCCGAAAACGATAGCCTGTCGACAGTGAGAAAAGCGCTCTAATGTACCACGATAATGACTTTAATAGCATGGGACCCGCTTTCCCAGCTGTCTAAATGTAGTTGACTGTTCTCATAATTTCAGCTGAAAGATTAATTAATTCGCTGAGAACACTTATCCCTCATGCCTGGCCGGTGTACGCTGTACGATGCATGGGCGCGTTTCCCACCCGTTGTATATTTTTTATCGTACCGGTCCGTACGGGTTCAGCTTTCAGCTTTTCAGAGTTTCAGTACGTTTCAGGGAGACTCCGGGGTAGGTCGCGCGCACCCCGCCCACGAAATACTGGTTCTCGACACCTCGTAACCTACGGTGAAAACATATCTAGCGAAAACAATAACGTCCTAGTTATAAATCTGTACACCTAGTTCTTGGTTTAGGCCAGTTATTTGGAGATTTAAATGCTTTTATTGGAGTGTGAGGTGTGAAGTGCAGCGAGGTGCATTTGGTAAGTCTGATTCGGGAACGATCCGTGTCGGCTGGGCCTACCCTATTGTTCCGAAATGTATGTATATTGAGTTAGTGATAAATTAATCGTTTTTAATGCAGTTTGGACAGAATTTAGGTAAAGTTAACATTACTTTCAACATGCTTGTACACTTAAGTAAATTGGAAATGTCAAAACAGTAGTTCGGTTATTCACATTAATCCAACTAATATTATAAATGTAAAAGTAGCGATGTTTAGATGTTTGGATGTTTGTGTGTTTGTGCGCCAATGACGCCAAAATTTCTGAACGGATTTGAATGAAATTTAGCACAGTGATAGTTTATGAGCTAGATTAACATATAGGAACTTTTTATCTGACTGCACCAGAAGGAGGGTAACGTTATCTTGGTAAATGATAATTCCTCGGTAATTGATAGGGCATCAGCTAGTTTATTATAAAAATGGAACACCTATTACTAATATCAAATAAGGGGTATTTAATGTTGATATTAATTACTTGGATATGGTGGCTAATCATAACCATACGAGGTCATATTAGTTTTACATGTAGGTAATTGATAAGATTAATTAAGGCCTGTAAACGCCCTACCGTAAACTCTGATCGACAAACTAAACAAAAGCTGGATTTGAACGTAGCTTCCGTAATATGAAACGAAGTATACCGCACGAGCTTTCATATGACATGAGTTTCATTACTGTTGGACAATGTTGGAAAAAGCGGGACCAGAGTTAATATAGGTCCATGCTCCTTTTTAGGGTTCCGTACCCGAAGGGTACCAGACGGGACCCTATTACTAAGCTTCCGCTGCCCGTCTGTCCGGCTGTCCGCCTGTCACCGGGCTCCGCCGGATTAACCGAAATAGGTAGGAAGTTGAACTTTTCACAGAAGGTGTATTTCTTTTGCCGCTTTAACAACAAATAATGAAACATACCGGTTTTTACGAATAAAAAGAAGTACTACCCATACTAGAAATTATTGGCATAGCCATTTTATTATCCATTTTGTTTTATTTGTTTATCGGTGAAAACTGGACTCTCCCGATCTTATCGGAAACTCGCAGGTATTGAGTTTGATGCTTATTTATTTGTCATATACAGATAAGAATTGATCATTCGAATTGTAATAAATAATATTAAGTTTTTTATCATGTTTGATTTTATTTCTATAAATAAGTTATTCCATTTCTATCCACTTCTGTTTTCAATGAGCAAAGACATTCGTTAACCTAAGTACATAGTTCAATACTTACATATTACAAACGCAAAACGATGTTTCGATGTACGGCCTTGAATGTAGTCCTATCTAGTATTTAATATTTTATTATTAAACATTAAAAGTTAGGTACAAAAGACTGTCGTGCAAAAGACAGTCGTTTTAGGTTTTCCCGTGTACAATGGTATGAAACCCTTCATGTGCGGGTCCGACGTACTCGCACTTGACCGGTTTTTTATATCGAAATCAAGATCTTCGCTGCATCAAAGTTAAACTTACAGAATAGAATTATGGTTTAGTGCGTGATGGAACATCATTCAGTCTAAACTTTCTTATAGTGCTTAAAGGATACAGCGATAATATTTATTGTGATATTTGTTAATCTTATTACAAGAGTTACTATTATTTAATAATTTTGCCGAAAACACATGTTTTACGCGTAATTAATTAATGTACATTACCGTTTATTTTCATTAAAATATTATGAAGGCTTTTGACGTAAGTATAATATCTCTAATTCATAAGTTACTTTACTTCGCACGGGTATAATACCGTATGATCCGTGTACCGAGCGCGGTACTGACAGTGGTACATTGTGTGGATTTAATAACAACGACGAATTGTGTAGTCATGTCTATTTTATTGTCTATGTTTATATTTCAGCAATTATTTGTGTGTCACGGTCAGTTCAGTAGGCAACAATTCGAGTATAGAACAAGCATCTTTATTTGAACATCATGCGAATATCTTTATCTATCCCACTATCTTTATCCACAGGTACTTTAAAAGAAGCATTTAATATTGCAAGTGTATGTCCCACACCAGATTTTAATACCTACAAGTTAGGTAGATGTAGAGGCTAGTAACATTTTGCAATAATGCGACTGCCTTGTTTGTCGACCAGTTTAAAACCAACTTACATTGCGGCTTTATTTCAAACTCGTCTAGCCTTTAACCCTTTAGATTGTGAATCCGCAGATTTTATCAAAACGTGGTGAATTAAAGGGGGCGTCCATTAGTTACGGATTACGGAGCTTTCTTGCTTAAGCGCCAGCGAAAAATTTTATGATAATTCTGACCACAAACGATATCAAATAAGCACCTTTGGAAGATGGCAGACCATAAAACCACACATATCAATGTCATGGGCACACACTGCGACAGTGAGAGTCCCGTTAGTCCCGACTAGCTCTTGTTTTCAACTCTTAAGGGAAACGTAAGAGAGGGCTACCAAAGAGTTCCTGGAGGAGGACAATTGCCGGCTAACCCAATCGGAATAAGCTGGTCAGAAGTCGTTGAGGCCGCTGGTGACCGACATAAATAGAAGGATGTTATTAAGGCCTTATGCTCCCCAAGGAGAAAGAGTTTACACTGTTTTTTGGAAGTAAATAGGTGATATTTTCCAAGAAAAGTGAGATTTGGTGAAATTTAGCTTGAATCCCCTCCCCTGAACACCTCACGTAATTAATGGACGCCCCCAAAACTCGCTCAACAGCCACAAGTAAATTTCCTTCATCAATGTCAAGGACCAAGCCATACATGTGTCCCATTTGGGTTCGCGTGCAAACTTTTAGTAGAACCGCAATCATTATAGTAGCTTTTTCCACATACAGTCGATCATAGAATCAATAAAATAGAAGCAAAGCAACCAATCGGTGGTGGTCTTGTCGCTGGCAATATTGCAAAAATATACCGCGCAAGCCTTGGAAGAGAGTGACGTAGCAAGTAATTTCGTTCGTCTTTACATGTCGATTCCACTTGCTAACAGAGATAGGGTATTTCAAGGACGATACACCTTCAGTGCAAGACATACATCATGGTATGTACCTATGTATATTTACACAGAATGTCCCGTTACTCAAGGTCCAGCGAATACCAGGAGATAGGACTGCTTACGTTACTCAAGGTCGAGCGAGTACCAGGAGATAAGTCTGCTTACGAGTATTGGCCAGGGTCTGGCAAATACTGGTGCTCCTATATACTCGTAAGGGTTGGCGTTTAATTTGTTTTGTCATTTTAATTTGTAAATATATATTTTATAACTCTTTTAACTCTAAACCTGCCTTCTAGGTTTGACTTGTTTGTTTGTCAAATTGTCAATTCCTACTGGGTAATCAAGGGTCCCATAGGACAGGCTTTGCCTAGTTTGGGATCCGCTATTATTTTCTAGAAAATAAAATTCTAAACGTGTTTCTTTTCTTTATTTATTAACTTGTGTAGTACTACGGAGGCTAATAAATGATTTTGTACCTACTGTACTTTACTCATTTCAAAATAATTGTATCTTTTGACATGTTGTTGGTTTAAATAGTATATTTAACAAACATCACAGCACAGAGCATCGAAAATGGCCCAAGCGTAAACTGGAGATGAGTTCACTAGACTGAATACACTACAAATCCGTAGCAACCCAAGAAATGTTGATTAAGCGCACACAGGGAGCTAAAACTGAACATACTGTAATTAATTTAAAAGATGATAATTTGATGATGAACAGGGTTATTTTGGACCCCTAGTAGCCAAATTAATGCGCGTCATAGCAGGAGTACAATAAATTTATGAAATAAAAACAATATTACTTTTTTACATTTTTTCGCCAACTTGTCCTAACTCCTAAAACGTGGTTCGCGGCGCGTTGAGCGCAAGGGTGACCGAATGAGCCTATAGAAATTTAATTTACAAAGTGGCGTAAAATGCGGTTTAAAAAAGGGTAAAGTTGTTATGTTTTGCTTTTCATAAATCATATTTCCTTTTGAATAGGAGTCCAGAAGTAGCCCTGTATATAGAATAGATTACTAATTGGCTCCTCTAGGTATCATATTAAACTTCATTCCTTTGTGGTGGGGAGTTATAAGTAACCCAAATTGGATCGACCCCTGCCTCTCATGCCGAATTCGCGCGAGGTCTGGTAGAGATATCTCGTTTGTTCAAGCACTTCCACAATATTATAAATGATCGGATCTATATATTATTCGGTATTCGGACCTGGCTGGGAACTGGCCGGTACCTGGTTGGGATCTGGCTGGAACCTGGTTAATTTTGGAAGTATTTTTTTTTTCAGTGTATGAGTAATTGTGCATTTAGTATGAAGAACATAATAAAAAATGAAAGGAAAAACGATTATTGTTCTTAATCGATGCGATGGCCCACTCCCAGAATAGGGTGACCTGTATGTCAGGAGCTGGACATAGGGCCTTACCACAAAAAATAAACTGCTGTTCAACACTTGTTTAAAAAAAAACGTATGGGATTGGACGTTTGTATTGAGGTTAAACGCTGTTTAATATTTTTTGTGGTAACACGGTTAATGTTTTTACTTTTATAGGACATTTCTTAGAGCTACATTTAGTAAATATAATCAATAAATTATTTACAATTACCATTTATTGGCCTTGATTTCAAGACTCTAATTATTTATTGTACGCGGATGAAGGTCTAAAGGGAAATCCATACTGACATGGACACTGTTCAGGGTTCTCGGCACCCAATGACCTCGCAGGGGCCCATCAGCTACGAGGTAGCGTAGCGATCAGATGCCAAGAAGTGTGAACGTCGGCGATTCACCGAGCTAAAGTAAATGGATTCGATCTAACCTGGTCTGTGCTTCGGTCCCGTCAAACTCCTGTCTCTCTGCAAGGCCCGGGTGCACCCTAGGCTCTTCTTGGTAGACAGGTTCTTCAGCCAACCATGTATGACTGGCAGGCCAGCTTCGACCAGCACAGTGTTCCAACACAGGTTATGTTACGTGGGAAAAACCAATCGGCCACGTAAATGCGAACTTTATCTGGTTCGGGGAACCACAACACACTCAGCTATATAGACAATCCTGAGGGGAACCCGAATACATTCCAGATGGCTTGCGATTTAATTTCAATACCCTAATCAATACGCGTTACATTGCGAGGGCTTTTCGTCTGTCAGTTGTCAAAAACTGCTAGGTTGGCAGCAACGTCAAATTCAAAATGGCCGTTCCGAAACCATCGATCGAATATCGATTTGGAATCGAACAATCACCCGCCCGGACAGGCACCCACCTGTCCCCTAATCTACGGGCAGCCGATACAACGTTGCTACCGCTCGTTTTAGAACCGAGCCTCCTACTAGAACCTCTGCAGACCGGGGGGTCCCGTCCTTGCCAGGGAACAAGTTAACAATGCGCCCCCTGCGCCAACGTAGTGGCGGTAGGTTAGCATCCTTAACCAGAACGAGGTCACCAACACTAGGGGGGCTGGTTTTGTCAGTCCACTTAAGGCGCTGTTGTAAGATATGCAGATACTCGAGCGACCAACGCTTCCAGAAATTCTGAGTAAACTGCTGCAACATCTGATACCTTGACAACCGATACAATTTCACTCCCTCGAAGGGGTGCTCGGGCAACGCGTTAAGTGGCTGTCCTATCAAGAAATGGCCTGGGGTCAGAGCCTCCAGGTCATTCGGATCCGAGCTGAGCGGACCCAACGGTCGCGAATTGAGAACGGCCTCGATCTTACAAAACAATGTCGCGAGCTCCTCAAAAGTCAGCGCGGTCTGACCTACTATACGCCCCAAGTGCGTCTTAGCTGACTTAACTACGGCCTCAAAAATCCCACCCCAGTGGGGGCAACTCGGTGGGCTGAAGGTCCACTGTATACCCCGACGGGAGAGGGCCGTTCCAATATCCACTTTATTTACATTCAAAAAGTTGACTATCTATCGTAAGTATCGTTCCGCACCGACGTAGTTAGTGCCGTTATCAGAGCGGATCAAAGTTGGAAGTCCCCTTCGAGAAACAAACCTATCCAAACAAGCAATGAAAGCCTCTGTCGAGAGATCAGCAACGAGCTCGAGATGTACCGCCTTGGTGGATAAACAAATAAACACACATGAGCTATACCGGTCCAGCAGAAACCCGGCGTCAGGGTCCTCAGCCTTCTGGGTAACATGCACGGCCGCTCTGGGGCCATGATCCGAAGATACTACTACATGGCTGTGGGGCCAGTCCGATTCTCTCCTGGCAAGCCAGGGTGGTCCCCACCACAAATGGTGTCTAACGAGTTCAGGAGCCCGACATCCCCTGGATGCACAATCAGACGGGTTCAATTCTCCTGGTACATGTCTCCAGGTCAGTGGGACCTCAGACGACACAATCTGGGAGACACGGTTCGCAACAAAAACCTCTAAGTTATGGACCGAAGCCTTCAGCCAGCACAAAACAATCTGGCTGTCCGTCCACGCGTACACCGTATCCTCCAAAACCACTGACCCACGCAACACTGTTAGAGTGTGATTCAAAAGTTTGGTCAAAAGAGCAGCCCCGGACAGTTCCAGTTTTGGAATCGTCATCCTTGTCCGAATAGGCGCTACCTTGCCTTTTGCCAAAACCAAACGCACTTCGACCTCCCCGGTGGAGGTGACGGTTCGCAAATAAACCGCTGCCGCAAACCCTCGTTCAGAGGCATCACAAAACCCGTGAAGGGTTGCCCTGTAATCCCCAGCAGGGACCAATTTCCTCGGCAGCGATACATTATTTATATTGAGGCCCAACCATTTTGCTAAATCATTCGATACAATGCAGCCCTGAGCTCCAGAATCTAATAGGGCGCGAACGTATGTTGGGTTGCCCGCCAAATCCCAAACAAGCACAGAGGCGATCGGTAACACCACCGTCTCCGGTTGGGGGGCAACAAATTGTTGGGCCGCAAATTCCTAGCGAGGGCCCCCGGGGCCCCACTCTGCCTGTAACCGATCAGGGATGCAGCTATACGCCAGCGGGTCCCATTGTACAAATGGCCCACGCGCCGGTTCCATTTCCAACCTACGATTCCCCGTAAAGGGGGGTGGGCGTGAATTCAACCGTGGCCGCTCCATGAGCGGGGGGGACATCACATGTGACCGATGAGGACGAGGCGACGAGCGGGGCGACATCTGAGGCGGCGTCCAAACCGCACCCGCATAGCTCGAAGGTGTCCCATGCCATCCGCCCGTTACGGACTGCTCAACACACCCAATGTCCCGCTGAGTCGGATGCTGAGTCGCAACCGAAAACTCAGGGCCCCCCATGTGATGACCCTGAGTGCGGCCCTGCACCCCTGGGTGGCCGCGTGCTTGTGGCCCCATTGCCCGCTGAGTCGGATGCTGAGTCGCAACCGAAAACTCAGGGCCCCCCATGTGATGACCCTGAGTGCGGCCCTGCACCCTAGTACTACCCTGTGCACGTGGGGACGTTGGCCCCTGAGTTGCGCTCCGAGTCGCAAACGAATTCTCAGGGCCCCATGCCGTGTCACCCTGGGTACGGCCCTGTGGACGTGGGGACGTTGGCCCCTGAGTTGCGCTCCGAGTCGCAAACGAATTCTCAGGGCCCCATGCCGTGTCACCCTGGGTACGGCCCTGTGGACGCTGTTGGCCGGACCGGTTCATGCACAACAGATTGTTGTGGGCCCCACCACAATATCCGCACATTTTCGTGCGCGTGCAGTCCCTAGCCATGTGTGGCCCGAGGCACAGGAAACACCAGCTCCGCTGCTTGGCCATCCGGCGCCGTCCCTGAACCCTAAGTTCCCCGAACTTATTGCAATTGGCCACAGCATGGCCAATCTGCCTACAACATGGGCAGGTCTCACTATGTGGGGTCAATGCACTCACAATCCCATACGACTGCCGGTTGGTGCGGTCCTTCCTCGTCGGAGGGCCCCTACTCACAGCGCTCCCGGCAGCTCTCTGTGGCTCCGAAGGATGGGTGACCGTCAACCCCAAATTCTCTGCCCGTCGAGCCTCCTCTTCCAAGAATCCGACCAAGTCGGAGAAGGCGGGCAGGTCCTCGGCCGACCTCCCGTGAGACTGTTCGAAACGAGTCTGCACGTCAGCGGGTAGGCGGGAAAGTACAATGTACAGCAGTAGGTACGACCATTCACCAACCGGAAGTCCAAGATTCTCTAGAGCCTTGGTGACGGACAACAACGGGTTCAAAACCTCCGTCTGTATGGCCCCGACCCTGTTCACAACCGGGATACTAAACAAACGGTTCAGTTGGGCATCGGCCAACCTCCGTTTGTTATGGTAACGTCTGACCAACAATTGTCTGGCCGTTTCATAGTTACCCTCCGTAACTGTCAAATGAGCGACCAGCTCCCCAGGCTCACCCCTCAATGCTGCCACCAGCTGAGCCATCTTGACAGACTTGGTAATGTCCGATCGCATGTGCACCAAACTGTCGAACAGATTGATGAAGCTCATCCATTCACCGGACACTCCGTCAAAAGTAGGCATAGTTATGGCAGGTAATCTGGACCCCGATCCCTGAAGCGGCAGGGGTGCTTCAATGTCACCACCATGGCTGGACTCGCGCTATCTACGTATGTCCGCAGCCTTCTGCGTGATAGCAGCTGCCATCTCCATACATTGGTCGACATCCCCTAGCAACCGTGACAGCCTGTCAGGTGCGCAACCATCAACTGATTCCGCCTGCGCGGACAATTCGAGCACCCTATTGTAACGTTCCTTAACGTCCATAGACCGCTCCAATACCACATCATGCCTATCTAAACGGTCTATCAGACCGTGTGCGGAGGAAAACCATCTGAGTTCCTTAGAAACACCCTTCTGGATTTCAGATAACGACATGATCGGAACGATACTTACTCACAATTTGCAGTAACTCAATTATATTGGACCCTCCAGTCTATAACCCAAACGAGGGAACCCTAAACTATAACTTAAACAATGTTGCTTTCCTTAAACAATAGGAACCGAGTTTTATATCTATATAATTCTGTAAATACAATTTAGTTTCCCTTTATCACTATAACACACACAGATAGTCAATATTAGTTCAAGTTATAAATTGCTATAAACTGAAAACAATGTAATAGCCTGCTATCAATAGATGTAACTACCTATGTTAACCAAACATTCATTAGCATTACTAGACCACTAATAGATTGACTAACTGGTACTTCAATGCAAATTTCAATTCACCTACAATGTACCTAAGTTGAGTACCTACATTCTGAGTCACATCTCAGTACAACTGGTCATTTAGGGAAAACTGTAATATCTGTCTGTCTACTACCAGCAATAGACTTATAGCTTACAATACTACCAATCTATGTGGATACAGGAACAACACCAAGTTAGCTAATAACCGCCTATACCTACAGATTGATAGTCCCAAATCGTGGGTTCCTGGAGCCCTTGACGGCTGCAAATCTCAGGAAACCACGCTCTTGCTACCAAAATTTTCAGGCTTCTCGGCACCTAATGACCTCGCAGGGGCCCATCAGCTACGAGGTAGCGTAGCGATCAGATGCCAAGAAGTCTGAACGTCGGCGATTCACCGAGCTAAAGTAAATGGATTCGATCTAACCTGGTCTGTGCTTCGGTCCCGTCAAACTCCTGTCTCTCTGCAAGGCCCGGGTGCACCCTAGGCTCTTCTTGGTAGACAGGTTCTTCAGCCAACCATGTATGACTGGCAGGCCAGCTTCGACCAGCACAGTGTTCCAACACAGGTTATGTTACGTGGGAAAAACCAATCGGCCACGTAAATGCGAACTTTATCTGGTTCGGGGAACCACAACACACTCAGCTATATAGACAATCCTGAGGGGAACCCGAATACATTCCAGATGGCTTGCGATTTAATTTCAATACCCTAATCAATACGCGTTACATTTCGAGGGCTTTTCGTCTGTCAGTTGTCAAAAACTGCTAGGTTGGCAGCAACGTCAAATTCAAAATGGCCGTTCCGAAACCATCGATCGAATATCGATTTGGAATCGAACAGACACTGTGTTGCTTCAACAAGGCCTGGATAGACTCGACACTTACTGCATCGATAATATAATATTCCTAGCATATAAAAGTGGCAATATACTGTTAAAACAATTTAAAAACAGGTGATAGAGCGTAATACACGTGAATATCACATAGGTAGCCACTCATTGCAAAGGGTAACATGTATAAGTGACCTAGGCATCTGTTTTGATGAAAAAACTACCTTTTATGCACACATCGCACACATCACTAAAAAAGCCTACCAGATGCTTGGATTTCTGCTACGTGTAACGAAGAGCTTAAAGAAATCAAAGTCCCTTCATCACCCTTTTAGTGCTCTCTTGTTAGATCCCATCTTGAATACGCCTCCCCTATCTGGAACATCGCATAGAAGAGGCTCCAGATTTTGCACAGATTTCCCAGATTTCGCGCAACTCGAAATGGTGCAGAAGAAATTTCTTCTCAGTCTAAATTATCGTGTCCGGTCTCCAAAGAAGTCATATGCCGAACTTCTTACACACTAAAGACAGATGTCCCTCAATGCTCGACGCACACTCGCGGACGCTGTCTTTCTCAAGCGGATCTGCACCAGTGACTATAACTACCAAGAGCTTGTCTCCCTTATCAAATACCATATACCTCAGAGAGCTCCTCGGCACAAGCGGCTTTTCCACGTAAAAACCACTCTGTCAAAAGGGGGCCAATAGATCGCCTTTGTTCGGATCGCGTAAGGAACTTTGCAGAAGTTGACTTGTTTGATTCATCAGTCAATCTGTTCAAACACACCATACGTAAGTTGTTGTTCTCTAAGTTCGAGAATACTTGAATTAACAATTGTTGCTATTTGTGACATTAAATTTTACACCGTGTAACACTTACATTTATATAATATTCACATTGTGGAACTTGATATTCACTGTTCTTAAGTTGCACTTTATACGCGAATTTTCGATACGATTACTTTTTTTTGATACATTCCTGTTACGGAGATCGGAGATAATTAATTTACACTGAGTTTGTTGCTCAATAGGAGCTCACTTTCGTCTACCAGTTATCTCTGAGGGATTAGTTAGATTTTAAGTTATTATGTATTTATCCTCTGTTTATTTTTGTACTGTAACTGGCCCAGTTGTAACCCTGAATAAATAAATAAATAAATAAGACAGAAGGGAGGGTAGATTAAAAATATATGTTTTTGTTTTAGGCAGACAGTTTTAATAATACTCCTCACCGAAGAACATCCTGTAATCAACAGATTACAGATGTTTGAATGTTCTGTACAATTTGATAAAAGTACATAACTGTATTAATTGTTTTAAATCTTTCGACGTATATTCATTTTGGACTTAATGAAACAATGAATACAGCACCCGTGCCCTGAATATCCATCACGCAATATAAGGAGACAAAATATTTTCATTCCATTTCAGTTGGTTATTTAATTTTTCATTATACAAGTTCGCAAGTCCCTTCAGTTGGAATCTCGCGATATCAGAATATGTTTCTATTGGTGCAGCCACGCTACTTGGTCGGCACAATAGCCCCGCGAAAAATATGTTTGTTGAGAGACGCTGCGCTGGGTCAATACCCAGCTTGGCTTGTTGTGAACTTCAAACACCACGAATCGAGGTGCTAATTTTGCCGATAAAGCGCTTAAAAAGATGGGCATTTGACAATTCAAATGCCCATCTTTTTAAGCGCTTTATCGGCAAAATTAGCACCTCGATTCGTGGTGTTTGAAGTTCATAACAAGCCACACTGCTACATGGCTGTTACGTCATTCGCAGCGGCAGAACAGTGCAAAAATTGTGTGTTTTTAATAAATTTATTTGCATGTCATGGTTTACTTGTGGTCTTCAATATGTAAGTGATTTCAGTTTCACATTATATAACCCTAAATATGCAGATTTATTTACGTAACTTAATTACAACTTATTTATTTACACATTTTCATGAGAAGTTAGTACTTAATTATCTTATATATTTAATATTATTAGTGCTTTTATTTTTTATTTTACCTTGATTGTGTTTATTTTTATTAAGAAATTTAGTTGGTAATCTATTTTTAGGAATACCATTCCGTCTCGTAAGCCATGGCCTTTTAGGTCGAGAAAGAAACGGTCAGAAAACTCAGGCCAGGACATTAACTTTTGCGATTTTATGGAGTAATTAATTATTTTTCATTAAATTATTTATTAATATACTGTAAACAAAACGACACCCTGTATATATCTTCAATTTTGGGTACCTCTCTAGAAAATTTACACGGACTTCTACTGGGCATACTACTAGTATTCTACTATACAACCAGCGATATCGTACCAAACTTTTCGAATGAAAATAACTAAACAAATTATAGAATAAACGATAAAAATAACGGAACTCTTCGCAACTAGCTCGTGCGCACGAACTAGTTGACAAACTAATCACGAAATTCGGAACTAAAATAGATAGAGAAGTCTAGACTTATAAATACTTTTTATATAGAGAAAGAGCTATTTAGAAAGTCTTTGTAAGTCCTGGAACGAAAAAAACGCTTCCACATAAACATGTCAGCTCTTCATCGTAAAAACAAACAGCATAATCAAAATGCAACGGAAACTTCTCCTAGAGAACCAAATAATGTCAGCTCTCCCTCTGAAAATAAAACACCAACACGCAAAAAGATACGAAAATCTACACAATCCTCTCCTTAACATTCTGTTACCATGGTTGACCCATCAATATCACTATTAGAGAAGACGTTGTCCGATGATGACGCACCAATAAATAGAGAATCGAGCACCTCCGCTGGCAAACCCGATACTAAACAAAATGACGAAAACCAGGATGCCGCCCTCGGTAATGCCAGGCTTACGAAAACAGCTAAAAATACACTAAAACAGAAAATGTGTCTCGTAACGAGTAATAAAACTACCAATTATGATCATGAGAATACCGACAAACTAGGATTATTATTATTTTTTATTCAAGATAAATACAGAAACTTCTGAAAATTAACAGGTGGTAACTCAACCAAACATATACCTAACAAACGTAATTTTTTGCCTCTTCTCTACATTTGACCACTGTGGGAGAAGCAGAGCATAGAAACACACACAGATGGATTTTTAGATCTCATTTAAAAATTGTTTGTGCTTACATAATGATGATGATTCCGACCGATTTCGGTCATGGCGAACACTTCTACTCCTAGTCGGTTTCGCGCGCGTGAGCCCGAACATGGCTTATGTAGCCGATCTTCGCAGCGAAACTCCTTGCGCATTGGGGGCACGTAAGTACGCCACCCGCGTAGTTGTAGGTAATGGCAGCAGGTGGACGGGCTTTTAACAGGTCGCGTTTCATATCAAGGTCAGCTTTACGCTGATCCTCGAACTCGCGTACTTGCCTCTTCACAATCCTGCGCCATTCTGGCCGTTGTGCTGCCAAACCTTCCCATTGAGAGGGCTCTATGTTGCATCTTCTCATGTGTCGCTTCTGAACATCTTTGTATCGGAGAAGCTGCCCGCCATGTTTTCGCTTGCCCTGATCCAGTTCAGAATAAAAGATGTGCTTCGCCACTCTCTCCTCTTTCATACGTGATACGTGACCGCACCATCGAAGCTGTCGACGCATTAAGTAGGCTTCAATGCCACCAACATTGGCTCGTCGCAGAACTTCGGTATTACGCACTCGGTCGGACCATTTGATTTTCATAATGGATCGAAGGCATTTAAGGTGGAAACGATCCAGAGTGCGTATGCGTATACTAATATTACTTATTATGAATTTGATGACTATGGAGCTTTTCCAGACCTCATGAAACACAGCAAACTGATACCTCTGTTCAAGTCGGGAGACAAGGGTGATCCTTCAAATTTCAGACCAATACCTGTTCTTCCAGCACTAAGTAAAATTTTTGCAAAGATTACACTCAATCAAATGCTCTCACACTTCAACCGTAGAAAACAACTCCACGCCAAACAATACGGTTTCACTAGGGGTAATCGACTACGGATGCAGGTCGGGATCATAACGTATTAATCATATTAATCAATATTAATCATTACGGGATCGGGAGTAAAAATTGGCGTTGCACAAGGTTCCATATTAGGCATTTTCTTATTCCTGGTACATATTAACGATCTGCCTTTCATGGTGGAGATGTTGACTAACATAGTGTTGTTTGCTGATGACACATTACTGGTCTTCAAATTTGAAAGACAAAAAGAAGATTTTGATGGTGTTAATAGAGTATTGTCTTTAAGCTTGAATTGGTTTACAGTTAATAATTTATTGTTAAATGCTGGCATAACCAAATGTATCAAATTCTCACTTCCATATGTCATACAAGTTGAGACCAGTTTGGTTTTAGACAGCAGCACGTTAGAATAAGTTAATGACACGAAGTTTCTTGGAATAAACATTGATATCAAATTGCAGTGGGGACCCCAAATAGATAAATTAGCTAGTAAATTAAGTTCTGCGGCTTACGCTGTTAGAAACATCAGACAAAGCACGGATGTGGCTACATCTAGACTAGTATATTTTAGTTACTTTCATAGTATCATGTCCTATGGTATCTCGTTGTAGGGGAAAGCAGCAGATATTTAAACTATTTTTATTTTACAGAAAAGAGCTATTTGAGCAATTTATAATTTTAAACGCACAGACTCCTTAAGCGATCTTTTTAAAGAAATTGGCGTACTTACGGCTAGTCAATTTATTTTCGAAAATACAATGTATGTCCGCAAGAACCTTACAAAATTTTCCAAACATAGCGATAGCTGTAATATTAACCTAAAAAAGAATCACAGACTACTTGCGCCCAGGTTTAGACTCGCGAAGGTTAGCAATTCTTTCAAGGGTCGATGCATTCTCTACTACAACAAGATACCTCTGGAGATCTTGAAATTGTCATTTGAGCAATTTAAAAACCATGTTAAAGCGACTATGTCATAAATGGGATATTACATTGTTCAAGATTACTTAAATGACGAGACTATATGGGGTTAACTCAACACAGACCATGCTGTTAATAATTTTGTAATTATTTATTCCTGCTTATTAATTATCATAATGATATTGTAATATTTGTATTAGTTAAGCACAAGCAATTTTTTAAAGAGATCTAAAAATCAATGTGTGGGAGTTTCTACGCCCTCCTACTCCCACAGTGGTCCAATTAGGAGAAGTGGCAAAAAATTACGATAAGTATATGTAAATATCTACAGTAATAAAGACATTTGGAATTTGGAATTTGACTTTTGTATTTTTATTAGTATTGCAGTTCTACAAACCAACTTGAAAGTTTTGGAATATTTGTTATTATAGTCCTGAAATTTTCTATCAAAGTTCTTTGTTCATAAAGTTCATACAACATAACTCTACTTTTACGAATTCCAAACGATGCCCAGTCATTAAATTTAGATTTACAGTGGTAGTCACTGGCTTTCTTTAAATTAAAAACTTTATTGAATTCTGTTTGAATAATGTTGAAGAAGTCTGAGTTAATATTGTTTGGGTTCTGTTCATTAAAATCCGATACTGGCAAATTTATATCAAAGTTTTTCGTATTCGTCTCTAGTCTATGAGATGTAATAGGCCTATAAAACGATGGATCAGTCTTATCCTTACTAGCAATTGGGAATGAAACTGTTTGACCGCTGGGATCGGATGGTAAGCAGTTAATTACATTTTTACTTGTCACACAGTCACAAAAAACATTACCTACGCAAGTTTGGTTGGTAAGTGTAAATCTAGTCGGCTCTAGAAATACATGGCATAAATTAAATGATTTCAATAAAGTTATAAATCGTTGTTTCATTGTTGTTCCTACGAGTAAATTAAGATCGCCACAAATAATTAACTTTTTTTCTGTTTTTACATAGTTTAGTGAGAACTTCCACCATAATTGTTTCAAATATTTTGAAATTGCCATGGTCTTTTTCATCCCTCGTAGGTTTGTAGACACAAACAATAATATGGCTATCTAACTCAACACAGGATACCTCTATTTGTCTTTCAACAGTAAGTGCAACAATATCTTTCCGTTATTTCACCTTAATATTATTTTTTACTAAGGTAAAACCAGAACCACCTCTTTCAGCAGTCTTTCTATTGTAACAAAACAAATGACAATTTTGTTATTATTTATGTTAAAATACATGATGTTTTCCTTTAACCAGTGTTCATTAACACAAATAACATCAATGTCGAATTTTTTAGAAATAATTCTAATACAAGTTCTTTGCCAGGTAGCCCCTGGATGTATTGATGGGTAATATTTAAGTGGGGCTTACCCTTTGACATATTTAGTGGCTCTTGCACGCTAGAGATTTGCTCTATTGTCTTATGAACTAATTTTAATTACTTGGAACATATTCCAATGTTGCATGCAAAGTATTAATAACCAGTGAATTCCCAATAGGGGTGTATGTCATCTTACTGGGTTTCTGATTAGTCTGTTCCACAAAAATAGCTGATGTCAAGTTGAACTTGGTTAAACCAACGCTAGCCGCGTCGCATATATTGCTCTATAACTTGCTCAACCTAGACGCCTTAACATATGTACACGTCAATATCTTTGATTCAAACCGTAAACTGCCGTATGATAGTGAAATTTTCATGAAGAAATGTGGCTAACTCAACTCAAAAGGACGTAGGGTAGTATATAGTAACCTTAAAGTAGCAATAAATGAATTAAACCTCAAAAAAGAAGTAAACTCCCAAACCAACTCCTTGAAACAAGATCTACCGGAAACAATTGCATATTTTTTCGTAAATGATGCAAAATTATCAATTTTTATTCAATATATAGCAGTACGCAATATGTGCTAGTCTCCTTAGTGGGTATACAAAGCTATTTATTTCACAGCTGAGTTTCTCTATATGAAGTTTCCATCCACAATGTTGGTCTAGGTGTAGTCCGAGGAATTTTATTGTTTTAACTCTATGTTTTGGTTATTATAGTTTATTAGTAAGGTTGGTGGGTTTGCTTGAGTCTGGCGAAATCACATAATTTTAGTTTTTTGAAGGTTGGTTACTAGATTATTATTTTGTAGCCATGTTACTAGTCCACTCGATCTAATATTTTTCACTGATTCAAAGTTAGGTACTCTGTGCATTTTATGACAACCGAGAAATCATCCACAAACAAAACCGACGGATATATGGAACATTTCCTGGTAGATCAAGGTAGGTATGCCAAGAATTGTAGAGTCCCCAGAATACTGCGCTGTGGTACTCAATACTTAACGGACCTACTGTTGGATGCGTAACTTTGCTCTTTACAAGTTTGATCTATATAATTGATAATACAAAATTATTTTCTATTTTTAAGATACAAATCTAATAGGTTTTGTGTATGTCCTCTTATACCAAAGCTGTGTCGGATGTCTTTTACCGAAGCCTTGGTCATATTCATGAAGATCACTGAGACATGTTGTCTATTGTTGATGCTATCATACACAGGTTTAAAGAGGTCATATATCGCTGGTATTTGTTTTTTCTGAAAGCATTTTATTCCTCTGCAAAGATGTTATTCATTAGAAGAAAAGAATTAAGTCTATTATGAATAGCCCTTTCATAACTTTTAGATATTATAGGAGTTAGAGCCTTTGGTCGGTTCTGAGTAATATCTGTTTTATCTCCAGATTTCATGAATAGGTTTTATGATGGAAGTTTTAACTTTATCCGGGTAAATTCCTTGCTCAAAACATAATACAGTTGGGGTAGTATGTGGGAGCAAGTTATTCGAATTTTAGTACTGTGTCCTACACTATTAATATTTTTTAAATTGTTCCTAAGGTGATAAAGTTTTTTTGTTATACTATATGTTGGCGATATAAATATATATTTTTGATTTGATTGATTTGGTTTATTTTAATTTCATTTAAAGTGTTTGCTAGTGCGCCAGGCCTTTTTTTTACTTCATTATAATGGTAAATTTTATTTATAATGTTTTTTTTTATTTCGTTGTCAGTTCTATATTCTTTGTAAGTGGCTTTATTATCTATTTATTTTGAGCATTCTTGAAGTACGATTATGCTAACCGTTGAAAAGCTGTTGAAGGCTAAGCTATTTCTCTCACTCCATTCCACCATTATATCAATATCTCGCTGCAACAACCCAACGTCATCATCACAACCGATACTCAAGAACAACTTAAAGTCAACCGCGAACATGAGACACTCAGCAGTCCCAACAACTTCGGGAAGATTATTGATTACAATAAGAAACTGGGTAGGGCCAAGGGTGCTACCCTGACTTACTCCAGAACGAATTTCATAGGTAACTGAATGCACGCCAGAAACTTGTACGTACTGTAACCTATCGGCAAAGTAATTGGCAAACAATTTTGGCAGATTTGAAGTGAAGCATATGATAGCAAATTTTTGCAGCAGCACATCGTTATGGACTCTGTCAAAAGCTATCTTGAAGTCAAAATATGTACGTCACATCAACTTGCTTCTGTTGGTCCACAGCTGATGACACGTAATTCATGAAGATAAGCTGGTTAGTCACTGTGGAACGAGCAGGGCGGAATCCGTGCTGGGCTTCTGAAATATAGACTCAAATTTGTTAAGTGCCGCAACGATTACTTATCGTTTCAAAGATCTTCCAAAAAACAGAGAGGTCAGCTATATGTCAGGGATGTATTGTAGACATGAAGGAGAGGCTGCTCTAGGGCAGACAAATAGTCTCTAACCACGAAACGTGGAATGCCGTCAGGACCAGGGGATGATCGCAGCTTTAGCTGACGTCCCGTCTGCCACGGAGATGTTGTCTACCGCAATGCGTCTGTTGCCTCCTGATGGTCCGGCACTCCGCTCAGCAGCTCTCGCGTCGAGTAACGGTTTGTCAGGCAGGAACTCAGATCGAAAGCAGGCGGCAAACGCATTTACCGCTTCAACTCCAGTCACCTTGTCACCTTCATAAATGTACTCATCGCCAGTCTGTCTAGTCTTTCGTTGATCCTTGATAAAGTCCCAGAATGTAGTCGGGTCAGTGTGTATATGTCAGCACTCTCAGCACGTCGTACGTAGGTCAAGTCAATGAGATCTTAAACTCGATTTCTATAGTACCTAAACATTTCATATTAAAGTCTCCTGCTAAAATTTGGAAGAATATTTTGTATAGTTTACCTGGTATTCGATATATGCAAATTACAGTGATATTTACTTTTAAAATCTTTACAGCACAGCATGCAAAGTTAAAATTTACTGTATAGTAAGTCGGAGGAGGCTTTTACGGAGTGGTGTGACATCTCCTCCGGTGATCCCCAAGGTGGAATTCTCTCTCCTCTTCTGTTCTCAATATTTATTAATTCCATATCCGATGTCCTTTCTTCTTCCTATCTTCTCTACGCGTATGACCTTCAGAACTATCGTCACTTCTCTCCTGACGATGTAACTACCGCTGTGGAGGCGATGAACGCTGATTTGGTTGGCATTAGTAGATGGGCGTCGTCATCTGGGCTGCTAGTTAATCCAAATAAATGCCAGGCCATGACTATTGCATTATTAAACACGTTGCAGTAATTGTCTGTCCCTTCTATAACTTAAAACGGTACTGTAATCTTTATTACTCAAAGTTAGAGAAATAGTTTTTAGTCGTACTCTTTTTAGTTATCTCTCATTCTTTCTCCATCTTTCATATCGCTTTATTATAATTTTGATAGCACCTGTTTCTTATATCTTAGTGTTTTGAATTGTATAGATCTGGGCGGATTCTTAATCACATTTAAAAGAACAGATATTGACTTTGAGCTCATTCATCAGCAAGGTCCACTCAGAGAGAATAAGCCACCTGAAACCTTTAACATTTCGGAAGCATTCATCGTGAGTTTTCTATAGTTTTACAATTGATATTATTTGGAACCTGTAAAACAAAGGAGTTAGTCCATAATTTTTAAGTGAAGAATTATTTTTGACCGTATTTTGCTCAATTTTCTGAAATGATTTTGTTGTTGTGATTGTTCAGCAAGTAACTGTTAAAAATGTTTGATCATCCGACGTCTTTAGACATCTAATAGTCGAAATATTCATATTAATTTCTTAACATAGACTTAATTTCATAAACTAAAATAAAAAGTACTAAGTTTATTTATTGAGAATCGTCCATTAATTTTTAAGTTTTAATTTGTTTTCAAAAGGCAACAAATATAATGATCACCAAAATATTTTTTCCTACCCAAAATGGATAAATGAACACCAAAAGTTGCAAAAAATATCAGGGGAAAATACTGCGGTAGCTTAGATGAAGGGTAAAGGGGGTGAGCGAAGCAAACCTCCCTTTATCCTTCGTGTTAGGTTAAACATGTAAGAACAACAAAAAATACTTAAAACAAACTTAAGTACACAAAACATAAAAAAAGTTTGGTGATCATTTATCCAAACACAATTTGGTGGACATTTTGAATTTATTATTAGTAAAATAGGTGCGTTTTTGGTAATCGTTTAAACATAAGCCGTTTCAAAATAGGGCGCTAGCGTTTGGATCCGGATTTGGCCAATGGATGAGATATCCTAGAACCTATAAAAAGTTGCATTACTCAAGATGTTTTGTCAAATAGTAGCCCAGCTTTTAAAGACTCCCATAAAATGGCGGCTATATTAGATTAACAGCTAA
This sequence comes from Argyresthia goedartella, assembly GCA_949825045.1. Taxonomy (NCBI): domain Eukaryota; kingdom Metazoa; phylum Arthropoda; class Insecta; order Lepidoptera; family Argyresthiidae; genus Argyresthia; species Argyresthia goedartella. The sequence goes on along the minus strand of OX463809.1, from coordinate 17,052,271 downwards.
TAGGCCACGAACAAGTTGCTTGCGGTGGGCAATCCCAAATCCTTAAGACCACACCAAATTTCAAATACTTGGCACAAAGAGCTCGATTACCCCTCAGCTACATTCGGTATTGTGTTTTAAAAACATTAATTTTGATTACTTTTAGAAATGTTATTTCATTTATTCAATACATATTAAACAAGCTACGTATTTGGCACATTATTTATCAATATTTGAGGAGAAATCTAATCGGCAAAAACCGATGATACCGGTGATTTACCGTCTGTAAATTCTCCTGTCTTATCGGTGATTCTTCTAACCGGTTCACCGGTATCGAGAGCGATATAGCAAACCACATATGTCCGCCATTTTTTTTAAATCCAAAAATGTCGATTCAGACAAAAAAAACATATAATTATCAAACCTGTTCTCAAAATTTCACTAGAATCGGATGAGAAATGCGACCTGTAGAGGGCAAAATGCTGCTGGAAGCTTAGGTGGAGGGTAAAGGGGGTGATCGAAGTGAAGCCCCCTTTATCTTTCGTGTTAGTTTAGCTACAACATCCGGACAGCTGGAAATCCGAACAGACAGACATACGAAATAATTTTTGCCCAAGTTGGAACAAACGCTTCGTCAATAACGTGTTCTTATTGGTCGATTGCGATTAAAAATCCTAGATAATAATAATAATAAACATACATAAACAATAAGTACATAAAGGCACATACATTGCTTCTGGCCCCACACTAGCATATATATACCCTGTGTCGTGGGAACCAGAAACAGCGACGTCACACACATATAAACATCCAAGAACTGGGTTTTTTATCTTCTTTATCCCCAGCAGCGATCGAACCCGGGTCCTCTCGCATGATAGGCAGTGCCACAGAGTAGGTAGTAGGTAGGTAGGTAGGTATTAGATGTAGGTAATAAGATAAGGCCGTAGATACATAATAAGGCTATTGTTTGCTACGAACTCTATTCTAAAGGTTGTGTCTAAAATTTCTACCACCACGAATCAAGATGCTAATTTTAGAGATACACGCGCCTTTATTTGATACAGCATGAATAAATCTGTGAACTTACATCTGAATCTGAATAGATAAATAATTTCTATATCGCGTTACTAACGTACAATTTGTATAGATTGATTGATTTGATATGGCATGCATGAACAAAGTCACTTGATGAGCGGATCATACACTCATTCATTTTCTATTTCACAAACTACGGTTCTTAGAATTAGATTAAGGATACAGGAAAGGTATTATTTTGTGATTTACTGATGAGATTTTTGCTTGATGTGCTGCTTTGTACTATTCTGGACCGCCGTATTGTACTATAAAATAATTTTTCGCCATTCGCATCCAATAGGACTCGCCGCTGGCTCCTTTGTCGTTAGGAATGTAAATAAAACCCCGTATTTCATGAATATTAATGAAGACTTAATTGAGCAATTTGTGTTCTAGTTTATTCAAGGTTTGATTCTTCTCATGCGGCGATGGGCTTGACTCGACAGCCTGTCTTAGGCCTATTTATCGAGATTACCAATTATTGAATTACCCTGTAAAAACAAGTGAACAATACATCTCTCGCCACACTATATATTTATTGTTCACAGGAGTGAAGATGACTCGGTCAGCTGATGCGTCAGGGCTGCTGGAGCGGCTGCGTCGCACCGCGCGGGACCCCACAGCCGCGGCCACGGCCACCGCGGCGGCGCCAACAGCGGCCACCGGCGTCGTCGGACCACCAGCTAACGGAAAGCGACCCACGCCTATCATTATTTACCCTACCGGTGAGTTTAACCGTATGACGAAAACAATAACCGTCTATCGGTAAAATCAAAATAAAACACAACATAATTAATGAAACCGATTTAAAAATGTATGTAATAACAACCGTAGTGAATTCTACCAAAAATTAAGAAATTTAAATAAAACCGGTCAAGTGCGAGTAGGACGTCGGACTCGCACACGAAGGGTTCCATACCATTGTAGACGGAAAAACGTAAAACGACTCGTCGTATTTTGTACGAGTATACCTTTTTAATTCTTAATTAGGTATACAATATTAAATACATCGAAACATTGAAAAAGAGTATTGTTTATGTAGTATATAAGTAACTATGTACAGACTCAGGTTAACGAAACTCTTTGCCCATTGAAACCGAAGTTGATAGAAATTGACTTATTTACAGAAATAAAATCAAATATGATAAAAAACTTAATATAATTTATAATCATTCGAATGAGTAATTATTAATCTTATAATAACAAACTAAGCACAAAACTCAGTACCCGCAATTGAAGATCTCTTCCGATTATATCGGGAGAATCCATGTTCACCAATAAACAAATAAAACAAAATGGCTAAGAAAATGGCCACACAAATAATCTCTTGTATACTCCCTTGAATAATCTCTTGTGTATTATTCAAGGGTCAAGGGTCCCAGGTTCGAGTCCCGGTGGGGGCAAATATTTGTTTCATGAGAACGGATGTTTATACCCTAGTCATGGTTGTTTATCTATCTATGTATAATATTTATCTATATAAGTATGTGTATCGTTGTCTAGTACCCAAGATACAGGGAATCCTAGTTTGGGGCTAGATCAATGTGTGTAAATAGTGTCCAAGGTATTATTATTATTATTATTTGTTGTTATAGCGGCAATAGAAATACACCATCTGTGGAAATTGTAAGCTCTCTACCTATTTCGGATGATCGCCAAAAGCGAGACGTACACGATACCAAGCGTTCCAATTCCAATGCACAAATCGCATTTTGTGAAGGAACTACAAATTTACGGTTTTCGTTTTATTTCCTTTACTTGTGCTATAAGACCTTGCTTCGTGCCAAATTTCATAATAGCTCAACGGGAAGAACCCTATTGGTTTTGATTCCCTTGCGATTATCAAGCAAATTCAGCTTTAAACGACCGGATCTTTTAATTGCGTCTAAGGGACAACAGTTTTTTTTATTATTTGATATCAATTTCAAATTTCCACGAGTTCCTCGGAAAAGGGGTCTTCATAGACAGACAAGTCTTCATAGACAGACAAACATACAATGAAATGATCCTATTAGGGTTCCTTTTTTTCCTTTTAAGGTACGCAACCTTAAAAACGCATTTAAACCCGTCCACCCATTTGACCGCTATGGTGCCACAGACACACAGGCAGACAGACGCTGCGAACTTATAACACCCTTCTTTCTTCGACGTGGGTTAAAAACAGCCTTGTCGGTTAAGATGATACGAAAAAATATATATATTTTTTTGTAATACTTTATTGCACAAAACATCGAAAATAAAACAAATATAAAGGAAATAACATGTACAAAGGCGAGCTTATCTCTAACAAGAGATTTCTTCCAGCAAACCTAGAATGGAGAGGAAAAAAAAGAAACTAAAGGTAGCATATAGAAACTAGGTGCATAACAATTAAAAAGTTAATAAAAATAATAAACTACCAATATCTACATAATTTTAAAAATAATGCTATACGTAAATATGTAACATATACATAAATAGTAGCTACAAATAAATACTAATACTTATATGGAAGAGAAAGATAGTGTTCTTTCAAAGAGTGAATTGACGGACTGTCTCTGATGGCGCTGGGGAGTTTGTTCCAGAGATTGATAGAACGTGGTCTGAACCCATTCTGATAAGCGGCAGTGTTATGTTGCGGAGTTGCAAGTAGTGGCCGAGTGTGAGATCTCCATGGCCTATCCGATGACAGAAAAACGAAACGATCCCGTAAGAAGCCAAGATAGCGAATATTACATAAAATATTGAAGAGGCAAATGAGGAAATGGGAATCCCGTCGAAGGTGGATCGGGAGCCATTTCAACTTAATGCGATACTCCGAGACGTGGTCGAACTTGCGCAGACCGACACCAAACCGAATCCCGAGGTTTTGAAGTCGCTCGAGTTTGTTCAGTTGCTTTTCGTTTGCGCTTGCCCAGCAGACATCAGCGTAATCGATCAGGGGTAGAAGAAGAGACTGGGCAAGCGTGATTTTTGTCTGACGAGGCAGGAAGTTTTGAAGACGCCTGAGGGAGTGGAAAGTGGCAAAGACACGTCTTCTAACCTCGCTGTCATACTCTGACCAGGACAGTTGGTTATCAAACATAATTCTCCTAGATTTTTGGCCTTGTTGCTGTATGAGATTACAGTTCCATCATAGGTTACATTAACACTAGCAATATGCTGTATCAAGTTAAGGGTGTACCCAGAACCAATAATCATAGCCTGTGACTTAGTAGGGTTGACAAGGAGACCATGAGACGAGGCCCAAACCCTGATTTTCTCGAGATCGGCATTATATATAAAAGGAATACGAATGTAAACGAAAGTGACAGCGTCAATTACTTCCAAATAATAAAGAAAAGAGAGCGCAAACAATGCGCCCGACTCAAACTATAATAACGTAGCGCCAAACCACATAAAAAAATGTTTAAAATAAACTACGCTATTTTGTCAAAAATATTTTCAAGGAGAGTTTACGAATACATAATATCGACATCTTGAATGCAATTCCGCAATTAAATTAGTTAGGATTTCAGAATTACAGGAAATTTAGAGGTCTTTTCCTAATTAAATTATATCTAGAAAATTTCATCTTATCGCGTTTTCCTTTAGTAAGAATCTTAATCAAATACTCAATAAACGTTAACCTAAAAATAAAAATCTGTAGATGACTTCGTAGTGGAGTAAGTGGATAAAAAAACCCCATTTTTTTCGTGTCACCTTAATGAAATAAATTAACATAGTGCTTTTAAGAATCTTTCTTCTTAGCATATTGGATCCTGTGGAGCGCCTTGTTTGCTTGAATATTCTGTACTCACAACAGAAGCTCTGAGTAGTGTCAAACAACAAGTGCCATTTTGTAAACAAGGATAGTTTTTTTTTCAATTTCCGGGTGACATGCAAAGTTGCAGGCAGCGAGGAAGTTTCAACGAGAAAACTGATGAAAACTATTTTCGGTAGCAAGACTAGACGGGCGATTCAATGGAAAGACGTTGAATATGAATCGGTTGGCCTAGTTATCGTCACTCTCGGCAGCTTGTGATGGTCTTGTGAAATGGTTACAATTTTAGTCTTGTCCTTGACCTTGATGGATACAAGGTCATAATCTGGGTGTATTTGGCGGCATATTGCTGTCATTAGATCTTATCGTAACTAACCTCACAGAGAACCCTCCTTCAAATAAAACGTTTGTTGTACGACAATATTTATTCTATACCAAATATATCTTACATGCGTTAAGGGATGTAGATGACTTTAGGTAATCTCAGGCGGATTATATATACGTAAGAAGTGCCTTATGAGGGAAGTTAAGGAAGTTAACGGTGAATTTCACTTACATGTAAGGAAAGTGGAAAGTACTGACGAGTTGAAGACGCACAGACGTAGAGAAAAACTTTTTTAAATTCTCTACCAAGTAAAAACTGTAGCCACCTAAACATAAGAAATGTGCAGTGTTCAATGAACACTGGTCGTGCACAGATACCTACACTATCGTGTAAAACCATAGATATAACGCTACTGGGAAGAAAATACCTAATTTGTTATATATTAGGGAAGACAACACGCTTAATCTTTTCCAGTATTTTCCGGCAAATATTTCCGATGAGATAATTTCCTCGCGGTATTTTTTATTTTTGTTTAAAAATAAAAAATACAGCGATTGTTTCTATACAAGAACCTATTCCTTTTTTATGAAGCCAATAAAAGTCTCACCCGCACCGACCGTCTACTTGACCTTTCCTGCAATAAATAGTTTTCTTACTCCTATCTCCAAAAGTTCACTCAGTCCGAAATGTCCAATACCATCCAATTTTCTTTGCATTTTCGCGTCTCAGTGGAAAGTCCCCTCAAGTTAATAGATAACATATATTGAACTGCTGCAGCAATATTGTCTAAGCTGTACAATAAAAGAGATATTTGACCGGGCAAGGCTGTGTAAAATAAGTAATTATGTAGGAGGCAGTTTTCTGACTGACGCGTGATCAGCGTGAAAGACACAAACCTTCCAAATAGTTGTGTTGTTACAGGTATTACCTATAAAGGGATGTGAAATTTCTCTGCTACAAGCTGTTCATCATGTTCGTGGATGACAAGACTCCTAATTATAATCTGTACTATAAACCTATTTATTATTGTTATTTTTAAACCATTTATTAATCCCAATTACAATATATATATATTGTCATGGTTGTTTATCTATCTAAGTATTAATATTTATCTATATAAGTATGTGTATCGTTGTCTAGTACCCAAGATACAGGGAATCCTCGTTTGGGGCTAGATCAATGTGTGTAAATAGTGTCCAAGGTATTATTATTATTATTATTATTATTTATAACTTATGCTATATAGCCATTACGCAAACCAGTAGTTTATCTGTAGTGGCGAGTGTTAGCGAAAAGGGGGAAACGCTGGGCTGCTGGCTGTTCGTTCTACCTGAGGTTTGGTTCGGAAAGCGCGTTGGTTTAACATGTCATGTATTCCGGTGAGTTAATGATGATGCGGTGTGGGTCTAACGTTAGTTTGAGTATAAATAATGTTCGGAAGCTTAGCCAATTGTTGTCTTTGTAGAGGGTTGTGGTGGGATGTCGGACTGTTTTTTTGACATAACGTTTAATACTGAACGCTGGGGCCTCACCAAGTTTAACAAAATCAGATCAGTTACTCAAATCGATATAAAATTGTCACATTTCCACGGTTTTCGGTCAATTTTGGCTAAATGAATTAAACAACTGACAACATGCACTGTAAAATTCCTCAAATTATTGAAATAATTGAAAATATTTTTTTTTAAACATTTATGGATTGCTTCGGAACCCAGACTAGGTTACCCACACTGTTTCATGGGAACCAGAAACAGTTACATCACACACATATTATAAAAATCCAAGACCTAGGGGTTTTTACTTTTGTCATCCCCAGCCGGGGATCGAACCCGGGACCTCTCGCATGGTAGGTAGACCCTCAACCGCAGCTCTACACAGGTCGTCTATTATCAAACGCTTATTTTTGTTCCAGTTTCGCCAGAGTCGATCGTCGTGCCAATTGTGTCCTGTATCTTCGGATTCCCTCTGCTAGCACTCACGGTCATCTGTTGTCTTAGGCGGCGAGCAAAACTGGCCAGGTCAGTAAGTGCTCCTGAGCAACGACGCCCGAGGGGACGCTGACATTGCTTCCTTGAGTGCACACTCAGCCGTGTCCTAAAGCTTTTATAGTGTTTGAAAAGGACGGTCAAATAAATCCTTTGCCAATATCTGCTTCCATTACGAGCTAATATGCTGTTTTGGCATCAAGTTATTGAGGGTTTCGAACCAGTTGGTGGGGCTTGAGTAGCGTACATACGAAATAAATTAATAATAAACATACAATAAACAGGCTCACAAGTCTTAACCGGTTCAGCCATCGGAAACCGAACCTGTACGAACCTAATGAAAGCAGTTATTCATTATGATGGTAGGTAGGTACTAGATTTTGATTGCAAAATCGTTGCTTTTGACCATACCCGTATTTCTACGCTTTTGGATATATTTAATTGTTAAGTTTACCTATTTAGTTTATGATGAAAATAGATTCAGTTCTCCATTGGCCGCTTCGAGAATCTCTTGTCTCCTCTCATATTAGCTAGTTTCATCCTACATGCTCGCACCCCTACAGTGTCAATGAATCTGATGATGAAAAAATTAATAACCCGCCAGGGAGCGCGCCCGTCGCCGCAACTGCGAGCTGGACCGCGGCGAGCTCTCCGTCGTCCGTTTGTCCCCCGTGAAGCTGCGCACGCGCACTGTGAGCCTGGTGCGCTCGCCGCGTTCACTACAGCCGCTCGAGCTGGACACCGTGCTGGAAGAGCGTTCAGACCCTGAGATGACCACTCTCTCACAGGTAATGCAGGTACTCCGACACTGCAAGCGGCGCGTGTCACGTGACCTGCTATCCCCTGCGGCTAGGCACCGCGCAGGAAGAGCGGCGCGACCCCGAGAAGACCACTCTCTCGCAGGTATTGAAGGTACTCCGACCTGCAAGTGGCGCGTGTCACGTGAACTGCTGTCCGCTGCAGCTAGACACCGCGCAGGAAGAGTGCTCTGAGCCCGACAAGACCACTCTCTCGCGGGTGGTGAAGGTACTCCGACACTGCAAGCGGTGCGTGTCACGTGAACTGCTGTCCGCTGCAGCTAGACACCGCGCAGGAAGAGCGCTCCGAGCCCGAGAAGACCACTCTCTCGCGGGTGGTGAAGGTACTCCGACACTGCAAGCGGCGCGTGTCACGTGAACTGCTGTCCGCTGCAGCTAGACACCACGCAGGAAGAGCGCTCCGAGCCCGAGAAGACCACTCTCTCGCGGGTGGTGAAGGTACTCCGACACTGCAAGCGGCGCGTGTCACGTGACCTGCTGTCCGCTGCAGCTAGGCACCTCGCAGGAAGAGCGCTACGTCCCCGAGATGCCACTTTCTTGCAGGTAGTGCAGGAGCCACTTTCTTGCAGGTAGTGCAGGAACTCCGACACTGCTAGTGACGCGCAGTACGGTCTGTTTCGAGCTGACAGAACTTTTAGTACTTTACGATTCATTCTGCTCAAAATAAAGTTTTACAGTAATAAAATCGGAATCATTAGCGTGTTGTCATGTCACTTTTATACGGACGGCACAGCAGTTAAGGAAGGCCTAAAAAGCCTGGTAAGTACAGCTGAAATTAATTAAGAGTATAGGCCAACGCCACAAATAACCTTATTTTTCATAGACTTACGGAAATGGGATGTTTGTTGGAACGGGCATATGCATTATTTCTGTCCGGTTCATTTCGATCGATCAGTCTGACACGGTTGGAAACTTCTAAATGTAAAGTAATCTATTCCAGTCCCACAGCCGGCTGCGTTCATTTCGAAAACCCTTACGCAGCAATTGTGCGACGAACGGCTCCCACTATTCACTGATTTCTTTTTAATGCCACTTGAAGAAAAACTCCTAGAGCGAAGTTGTCTCGAAATTGCTGAGAGTACATTACGATACCGCAATGAGCCTCTTTGATAACGTCTACAGCTACATTTACCATCAGCAAAAAAGGCACTTTTCTCAGGAACTATAAGAGATAATGTCCTGAAATCTTCTACAAAAATACTTATCCTGATGCCGCAACATAATTCGACGACCCGAATGGCCGAGTCGGCAGTGACCCTGCCTACGAAGCCAAAGGTCCCGGGTTCGAGTCCCGGTGGGGGCAAATATTTGTTTGATGAGAACGGATGTTTATACCTTAGTCATGGTTGCTTATCTATCTTAAGTATAATATTTATCTATATAAGTATGTGTGTCGTTGTCTAGTACACAAGATACAGGGAATCCCAGTTTGGGGCTAGATCAATGTGTGTAAATAATGTCCAAGGTATTTATTATTACCAAGGTATTAATTCAAGTCTAATATTAAGAAAAAAAATGCCTACAAAAAAGTGGAGGGGGTAAATTGTACGGTGGCACGGAACCCTTCGTGCGCGAGTCCGACTCGCACTTGACCGGGTTTTTTGTAGATGAATATCACTTAGGCCCACTACTGCGGACGTGAGTCAATTCGAGCCGAGATTCTCTGGATAACAAATCCATATGAAGGACCATGCCAAAGATTGTATGGACACTGTCCCCAACCACTAACAGACTTCAATCTATTCGCATTTAGAATGCAGTGACGTCATATTGCGACTGCAGGAGAAGTGTATTCACAGTGGAATTAAAATTCAAACGAATTATATTATAAAGATTAAGCGAAAAAAAAATAGCCTTAAGTTAAAATAGTCTTTAATAATATAATTCTATCAATCAGCAGAATCTTCGTCTGTAGTTATTGTAAAAGATTTTTTTCTGCGAGTTAACGTAATTATTTATATATGTCTTTCATTTATTTTGATAGTACTATTGTATTCGATAAGGGCCGTCGGTGTAACGTTCGACCCTAAATTTACATTCTATGAGCACATGAACACTTTGACCAAGGAATGTTTCAAAAGATTAGGGTTTGTGATACGGAATAGTAAGAGATACCATAATCTGGGTGAGTTGGATCCAGCTCAGTTGTTTCGATCCACACAAAAGCTCATACGTTTTTATGCTCGACAAGGTATCTAAAGCTTTCCTACGATACCTTGAAATTTGGATACTACCCTCACCTTTATCCATCCGCTTTTATATTGGATATGCTTGGATTTAACGCACTAGAGGTGAGACGTAACACCGAACAGCTTCTAACTGTGTGTCAATTGTTGCTAGGCGACACTGACTGCACAGCGCCTGTCGGTGTGGTTTGCGCGATAATGCAGGCACCAGCTGCTAGCGGGCGGTACGCACCGCACGGTGGCGTGACGGCAGTCTCCGCTAGTGCGGGCGCGTTACAGACTCAACGCCCTGTTGGCTGTAGAACCCCTGAATGATCTGTTGGTGATGCTTGGAGGGATATCGTGCGAGAAAGTGGCAGATTCTGTGAGATGAATGGATGATTGTGTTGTCCCTGTATTATGGATGTGAATTGAATTTGCATTTATATTATTGAAACTGAATTGAATTGAAGCTGTACTTAAATTGATGTCATTGATTTGAATTGAATCTATATTGTGTATGACTGTTATTGAATTGTAACTGTACCTTGTAAATATTTCGTGTATATTTGTGCCGATTTGGCATCTGCTGTAATGGCTCAAATATTTAATGTAAATAACAAATAAATAAATTATTTTCTTATGTGATTCATCTTGAATGTAGAGTTATTGGCGCCAATCCATTATTTGTTTTGTTTGGGCACTCATCGTATAATTGTCCACAGAAGAATCAAATTCTATACGTAAATTATTTTCTGTGTCCAAATATTTACTATATTCCGACGAATTGAGATCCTCCTCCTTTTTGAAGTTTTTTAGGGATTTATTACGGAGGGATTAAGGAAAATTATAATTGGAAAATAGTCACTGTGAAGTTGACTTTCTAATTTTGAGCGACCTGATTGGTGGCCGGCGTAGCTAGGCTGGCGGACAACGAGGACGTCACTGCATTCTTAACCCGAATAGACTGAAGTTTTAATATTATTGAGATGTCTTATAAAAAGACTAATAACAAAGTTAATTCCTAAAAATCTATGGGGTTAAAAAAGCCACAGGAACACACGGCTACTATAAGAGAGCGCGCGCGCTCCACAAATATTATTGAATTAAAAATGTTAATTTTTTGCGTCAAAAACCCCATTCCTACTGCTGATGACGTCGTACTAGAGATCATCAGATAGCAGATCTTTTGGGAGGTTCTTTATAAGGAGTTTCAAAGTTATTCAGAGACAGTGTTGAACTGTTGACTCACCTTCGCCTTAGCCTTAAAAAGTGACCGTTTCTTTGGAACTAGAGGAATGTGACAGTATGTAAAAGCATCTATCCAGCCTTCTGCACCTACTATCATAAAAGCATAATATTAATTGTTTTACTATCTGTTGACAGGTGGACCTGACGCCTGACCGCGAAGTGGGCGCGATCCTGCTGGGCTGCGCCGGCGCAGCGGCCGCGATGTCCTGTCCGCGGGACAGCTAGCGCCGGGGCTCGCTGGCCCTGGGCGCGCGCTCGCCGCTCTGGGCCGCGCTCACGAGCCAGCCGCTCGAGGACGACGACCCCACCACACCGGACAGCTAGCAAGACCTGGAGGAGCACGCCGCCGCCGTCGCGGAGGTCGGCGAGCGGATGAAGCTCTTCTTGGACATCCCCCTTAGGTTCTAGTGTGTCGTGTAGTGACGCTTATGACCGTGCTTCTGTGATGGTAATCAGTCTTCTTTTTCTTTCTATTTTGTGTTGGCTCGTTTTAAAAAAATACAGAAAGATAGGTTTACTCCTCCGGTAATTCTGCCTCGGCAGAGAATCAATGCTCGCGTATGTTTGTGTTTGTGTGGGCGTTCATGAATAGGCCTTTTAATATGCTGGTCACCGTACTCAGTCGTGGCGATGTGCTCGATGTGAATACTGATGATAATGATTTCTTCTGGCTGTGGAACTTTTTCTGTTCCTGGACGTTGGAACATAGCTTTACTGCTACTTTCGGCTTGTTCTTTCCTTTTCTTTCTTCTTGGCTATCGCCGTAATATGGATCGTATGTGGTGGGTTGCCTTCATAACTAGGTATCAACCGATCATTGACGCGGTCCACAGTTGAGGTTATAAGGTTGCTGGTGAGCTGCGTATTTTCCACTGCTGCTTCGTCGTCGATCGAAGGCAAGAACTGTTTCACCGACATCTCGGCAAATTTATGATGCAGCCTTCTTGGCGCCTGAGGCTTCATTGCGGAAAAAATATTGAAGGCGAATGCAGCTTCTTTCTTCATGATGAATATTATTATATTATAATATTATAAATATTACCGAAGGTTGCTCGACGTTCACCACTTTGCCGACAGAGTGGTAACCGACGGGAGACGTAATAAAAAGCTTGTCACTGCATGCTCAGTTACTGATTTTTTTCATTTTCATGCAATCCTATCTTATAAACTAAGTTGGTACATGTTAATTAAAGTTATTATAAATTCATATTTCCTGTGTCGCCGACGTGCTACTGCTACATTATATGATGAAATATTTCTGCATACCTGCGACAGACGTGAGGGCCGGCACAAACACAAAATAAAACACGGTGACACCTCAAAACTTATCAGGTGCGGTGCTGGCGACCACTGGTTCTTCGCCGGGGCAGAATTTCCGTACATAAAATGTGGCGGTTTCGTGTACTTTGTACGTGAAGGGGAAAAGAGAGGCTTCTTCCCGTCTGGCATTGCTCTCTAGCAATAACATAAACGTACTCTCAGTGGCCCCAATGTAGGCTTTGCTTCATTAAGCCTGGTGGCACCCTGTCCGTCTGTGTAGGATGACAGGGACTGCTTACGAAGTCGCCGGGGCTATAGCAACGTATCGCAACAATGGACTACCGGGTGTTAGCCTAGTTAGAAGCTGATGAATAGAATAGTGATGTTTGTGTATACGGCAGCTTCTATTTTCCTTTGACCCAAAACGGGTCAATGTGACAATTCAGTATGTTCCTTGAATTATAGAATTAGGAAGTTATTATGTCCAATATCTCAGCAAAACCATTAAGATAACTTCATCGACAGGCTATAATTCATAGAAGGGAAATAATTGTAACAAAATTTTATCGTATCGATAGATTATCATGCACGAGCAGTATTGTTGGTAAATATGCACAAAATTATTATATGTATGTTATAAAGAAAGTAGGTACTTACTGGTATTCTCTTACGAGACACAAGAGACCAAAGGAGATTTACGTAGGCTAACTAGAGTTAACTAGACTTAGGAAGTTTAGATTTAGGAAAATGGCAGAGATTTTATTAGAATCAATTGTACATATTAGAATTTATCAACGTGTAAGAGTTTATAGTATTACGTTGCTTTCATCTTTACTGAAAAATTACACATCAATAAAATATATTTGAGCTATATAGACTAGTGAGAATACTTATGCATCTGTTGAATCATCGAAAGATCTAATAAAGGCTTCTGTTTGTTTTAACAACGTTTCATGTAACATAAAATAAAATAAATAAGTTTGATTATTAGTTGTGTACTTATTTAATGAGGTTTTGTTATACCTGCTACTGACAAAGTATGAAATCCCAGGCATTCTACGCAATGCCTATAGAATGACGGGCTCTTCAGTCAATATGTGAAATTATATATCAAATGATCTTTAATACACACATTGCCTAGGAAATGTATATAATTCCTAGGCATTACATTCAATAACAAAACGAGGCTAGTCAATGTATCTAATGAATACTATTCCGTTGAAATGGCTTTCAATTACAAACAAAACACATTATGTAAAGGCTGGTATTTAATCGACTACTTTTTCAACAAAAAATACTTTATTACTTACATCTTTCGTGTTCCGTACCCGAAGGGTGCCAAACGGGACCCTATTACGAGGCCTTCGCTGTCCATCCGTCCGTCCGTCCGTCTGTCACCGGGCTCTACCGGATCAACCGAAATAATATAAAATTTATATTGCCGCTATAACAACAAATAATAAAATATACGGGTTTTTTTTAAGAATTAAAAGTAGTACCCATACAAGAGATTATTTGAATGGCCATTTTCTTAGCCATTTTGTTTTATTTGTTTATTGGTGAACCTGGATTCTCCCGATATAATCGGAAAAGATCTTTAATTGCCGTTATTGAGTTTTGTGCTCAGTTATTTGTCATTATAAGATTATTAACAACTCATTCGAATAATAATAAATAACATTAAGTTTTTCATCATATTTTATTTATGTAAATAAGTTACCCATTCAATTTCTATCCACCTCCGGTTTCAATGAGCATAGCGTTTCGTTAACCTGAGTACATAGCTCAATACTTACATACTACATACACAAAAATATTTTTCAATGTTTCGGTGTACGGCCTTGAATATAGTCCTACCTAGTATTTAATATTGTAAAACTAAGAATTAAAAAGGTATACTCGTACAAAATACTGTCTTTTTACGTTTATCCGTGTGCAATGGTATGGAACCCTTCGTGTGCGAGTCCGACGTCCTACTCGCACTTGACCGGTTTTATTTAACTTCAACGTCAACAGTTTATGTTTTGTTATCTTACATGTCAACCAAACACTAAGACTAAAGGAAGCTTGACTTCGCTCACCCCCTTTAGCCTTCACCCACCCTGGGCCGGCAGTCTCGAAAATCATAACGAACGCCGTACGACAGATCTAGGTCGTTAAGTGATAACGATTTTTGGCATTCTCGACTGACGAAACTATCGACTAAAATCGTAAACGTACCGAATTCAACTGTCAACTTTACGATTTCTACGAATGTTTTTGCGACTAAATCTGACAGCTCGATAAGTGAATCATTACGGTTGAAATCCTACAAATTTACATTGAAAGCAAAGAATTGTATTTTATTTTATTTGTATTTTAATCCAGAGCTTATTGAGCGTGGGACTTAATTATGCTCGAACATCGACACGAAATGGTGGGGCAAGGGCAAAACACGAGGAAAAGGCGAAATAACCAAAATCCACCTTAAGGTGATGTTCGATACTCTCGCAGCCATGTCTGTTGACCCCTATTGACCCCAGTCAAAAATCAACCCCCTGGGACAGCAAAGTGCAGATACACCGATGCACGCTGTTCAGCTAGAAGTGTTGTAGAAAGATGTTTAGGCGTACTTAAAAGTACATTCAGATGTCTGTCCAGACAACGACGGTAAAGTTGATGTACAAGCCTTCCACTGCTGGCCAAATTGTGAATGTATCTGCAGTGCACAATATGCATATAGGCTCAACGAGCCTTAGTCACCAGAGGACCTTAAAGAGGATAGAGATAATGTTGATTTTAAGTGATAGAGATCTAGATGCAGGTATTTCGGGTACTAATTAGTAATATTCTATTAACAGACTAAGCAAACTTTCAAGAAATCGACATACATTAATAAATTATCTCATTGGTACCTAGTAGTAAATGGTCAGGATTCGAACCTGCCTCTCCTGTGTGTAAAGTAAGCCTGAAACCTCTTGTATTTGTGTAATAAAAGATAGGATGTACAGATTTTGTTATTATTTGATGCCTCGGCCTGCATTTGGATTTCACTGTAGTTACAGCTGCCAGGATCTGTAACAAATTGATTATTGCATTAGCTTTTACGATAGTGCTTGATATTTCAAGCGTAAGCTTGCTCTCCGCCAATGCTGAGTTTCCGTGAGTGTTATGTAAATATTACATCTTCTGTGTTTCTCATAAGCATCAAAAACCTAGTCTTACTTATCAATTTGATGTTAATTTGTATTATGTAGGTAGGTACTTATATTTCTTTCAGCAGATTTATTTGAAAAATTGTGAATGATGTGCGCTCTATCTCTAATTGATGCAAACATCCACTTTTCTATTATGTTTGTGTTTGTATTTTTGATATGCCTGTTACAAATAAATACATAATTAAATACCTTTATGAACCCTTTGATACGTGAAATTGCCATTTTATATGGAGAATTTTCAGTACAAACATTTTTTTTTTCACGCTAACCTAACGAGAACCTAATATCTCAACTATACATATCCTCATTGATTCTGCATTTCTCATCTACTGTTTCGAAGTTTTAACTGTGCCCTGTGGGTGGATATTCAGCTCAGCAGCAAATTCTTTCCACGCTAACTGAAAATTGTCCTTTCCTTAAATGCCAGTGAATTTCCTTGTCACCAAGAAAGGTCGCGCTTCCAGTAGAGCCATGAACACTTCCGCTTGATTGCTGCTGGCTTTTGATGTACGTCTACGGGAAGAACTTTAGAAAGACCGCGGTTTCAGATGCTTATGCTGATTTTTGCTACGCATAATTAGTGTATTCTAAGACGATTGCAAAATACGCGGACCGTCGGAAATTATTATTTTTCGACTTATTTTTTTTTTAATCGCCATTTCAAGCATTCGGGACACGTGGGGATGTGGGAGTATTAGGGTGGGGAAACGACAGATTTGTCCGATTTTTTGACGACAGATGTAGTGCAAAGTTTATTGACCTCGAGGTCATCGACCTTGACCTTGAACTTGAATTTTCGCTCATTTTCCCCAGAAAAATCAAGTGACATCGGTCAACTTTCATTGATCTCGAGGTCATCGACCTTGAAACATAAGGTCATTGACCTTGACCTTGAACTTTTTAGATTTATTTGCAGAAAATTGTCAATTTTGCAGTTTACATAATGTTCATTGACCTCGAGGTCATTAACCTTCAAATTTATCTAGTGCAGTTTTGCAGAAAATACTCAGTTTTCTACCTGGTACCTACAGCATCCAATTTGGTTATGTGAAACTTCATGGGGTCGCCTCACTCCGCTCCGCTTCGCTCGGCTCCCGGTGGTTCTCAACGTTGTGACCTAACAAACCCATCTTTAATATTCAAACAGAAAGTGATCTATAGCTACCAATTCGGTTCTGTGAAACTACATGGGGTCGCCTTACTCCGCACCGCTTCGCTCGGCTCCCGGTGGTTCTCAACGTTGTGACCTAACAAACCTATCTAAGTATTCAAACAGAAAGTAATGTATATATATAGCCACCAATTCGGTTCTGTGAAACTACATGGGGTAGCCTAGCTCGCTTCACACACACTAACTTTTAAGAATTGGAATAAAACAATATTAGTTTACATATTTTTTATAAATTAAATCAATTTGCTATTGTCTATTTATTATAAACTTGCTTTATAGCCCTAATAAAATTTATAAAAGGAACAATGTGATTTTTTCTGCAATGGTGCCGGCATTGGTGGTCTATTAGCCAAACTTCAAAGTTTCCTTTGTAGTTAACTTTATTGAACCGCTTTTTTAAGTGGTGTGCTCGGAGACGAACAAACGGAGACTCCGAGCCCAAGAGAACCTCTCTTTGCGTACCATCGTCGACGCCCCCCGCTACGTGAGGAATGCGACGATCCAGAGGGACCTCAGATGGGAACAAGTGGACCAGTTTGTCCAGAGGCTGGCGAAGGGCATGTTCGTGCGTGCGGATAGCTCACAACATCCGCATATCCGCGACATGGCGCCATACCACGCGCGCCCGCCCGACCGCCGCCGCCTGCCACGCGACCTGGTTGCCTAGCCGGCGATCATCCAACGGAACACCCCAAGTGAGAAGATTTCCACCGCCCGCGAGGGCCCCCCGATGACCTGTCCATAGGAGTGGACAGAGGCGCTTCTTCAGGAAGAGATCCGATGATCTGACCCTGACTCCCCACGCCCCAGAATGGGTGCGTGAGATGATAACTTGATTGATTTAAGTGGCACCATTGGCTTTCAATGCGCTGGGTGTGTGTTCCATCTTCTGCCACAAATTCTTCAGAATGGTTTAATTACCTGTGTATGTAGCCGTGGGTCGGCAGAGCATCATACGCGCTCCAGTAATCTGTATGGATTGTTGTGCCTGGTTTCACATGTTTTTTAATAATAGGTATTAATACCTCTGTGAACCTCACAATATCGGGACACACTTTTAATCTGAGTTCATTTGTTGTATCCTCGATCATTACCAGCACCCAAAGGCCTTCTTCATGTCTGCCACGGTTATATTTCCTCCTTCCAAACTTGAACTTCATCGATCTCGACAACTGTGCCGGGACCACCAATTTGTTCGTGGTTTTATTGGTTGCCTATTTCATTCGTCACTATTGTTTCCCGGTAGTAGTTGTACCAGTCGCGAATTGTGGCCTTGGATAGGATCATTTCATCTTTGTATAAGCTACATTGAACTCTTGCACAGTAGTATTCTATAGCCTGGGCGTAACATAGCATTACATCATTTTCCTAAATATTGTAGGGAGGGAAATCTTGACATTTTCAAACCATGTGTTTGGGGATCTGACTATTCTTCCGTATCTATACCCACCTGGCTTTGTGGCACCGGAATATTCCCATTGTGCTCTCAGGGTCCAGTTTCAGGCTAGCCCTTAGAAAGACCGCGGCCCGAAGGGCCGCGGTGTTTCTATCGGCTAGTTACCTTAGAGTAATAGTAATATTTATGCAAAGTTTTAATTTTCTGCAAATTAATCTATAAAGTTCAATGACCTTATGTTTCAAGGTCGGTGACCTCGAGGTCAATGAACCTTAACCGATGTCACTTGATGTTTCTGGGGAAAATAAGCGAAAATTCAAGTTCAAGGTCAAGGTCGATGACCTCGAGGTCAATAAACTTTCTCTACATCTGATGTCAAAATATCGGACAAATATGTCGTTTCCCCACCCTAATACTCCCACATCCCCATGTGTCCCGAAAGCTTGAAATAGCCATTTAAAAAAATATATAACCATAAAACTAATAATTTCCGACGGTTCGCGTATTTTGCAATAGTCTTAGAATACACTAATTATGTATAGTAAAAATCAGCATAAGCATCTGAAACCGCGGTCTTCTAAAGCCTAGCCCATTTACGTCTAAAACATTGATTGAAATAAATAAAGTGAACAAAATTATATGTCGACAAAACCAATAGTCGGATAGTGCATACATAGGTACTTACTCGGCTACTCTGGGCGTGGTTTGAGAGCCTCTAAAAGTCTCATGTCCATATGCAAAGTGCTGCATTTCGGGGTCACCATTCTCCAGTATTCACAACATTATTATCATCATTAACATCTATCATTATTATCCACAACAACAAAATAATTTGGACGAACCACAGACTATATAGCGATATGGGACGAACGAACAAAGAACAATGAATCAATGACAATGACAGTTTTAGTTTTACAGAGCAATCCTCAGTGTTGCTGATGAATAAACCATATTCATATTCCTTTATACAATTACATAATAACTAATTATTTTGTATCGCATACGATAAATAAGTCAATTTCAATGTGTCAATGAGTTTTAGTCATAGTGTAACATAGTTCAAATGTAATATTCAATATAAATTCACGAGTTAATCAAATAAACTTTACCTATTTTCCTTAAAATTCGGGGATATTTTTATCGGGATCATTTTTCAATTGGAATAGCCGGTCTACGAATATGGTTTTTCTTTAACTTAGCGACATCTCTGATTACGATTTTGCACGGTTTTATGGCAGTCGAGACTTGTATTTGTCGTAAACATCGTTACGGCAAGCGATATTTTTCGTTATTTTGCGTCGATCGGTAGTTTACGCTAGTGTCGCTATCATTGTCGAGACTGCCGGTCCTGATCCACAACCTCGTGATGATAAAATTTCAGGTGCAATTCAGAATTGTCAGTTTTTGATATCGAAAAAACCGAATTTCTTACATTACCTCTTCCGGCTTAGGCATTATATAGAATGCCTAAGTAGAATGTAAAATAAAAAATCCATTGACTGTTCATTTAAGGCATTCGATACATTTCCTAGGCACAGTATACACGCACACATCGACGGTGAAGGTAGATTTACAAAACATCCGCGTTTAGCAAAAAAAACAAATGTCAAAAACCATACTTTTTTGTATTTAAACAAGTGTTGAACAGGAGTTTATTTTTTTGAAGTAAGACCCCAAAAGTCAAAATGACTATCATGAGTAACAGCTCTCCCACCCCAACAGCGGAACTTAGAATTTGAAAGAATCAATTACATAAATGCAAATTTGGTGCGAAACTGTACAAAATATATAGTAATAAAAATATTTTGTGATTACGGGAGGGTTTTCTATCGATCTTTAATAATCAAATTTACACGTTAGCGAATGCAAGCTGACACTTATGATCAACTAGTATAAATTAACAGCTGCTATACTCCTATTTTGCGTAACTTGAGATTTACAGGCCGTTTTGGCCTACTGCGGCGCCTAAACTGCACGTAGTTAAACTCGAGTTAAAATTACCGAGTTAAGTGTCGGACGGTCTGACTGACCTAACATGACAATCACGAAGATTAATTAAGGTCTCGTGGTCATGACCTCAATGAGCTTACGAGACCTTTTTTCAGGGACTCTATAAAATAAGCCATCCAATCTTCGGGGCGGACAATTTGCGCACTCCGGACTTGGGCAAACGGCGAAATGTCGAGTAACAGTGACAACTTTGTGCACTCGTATCCAACACGCGATCATTTTAGACAAAAATTGAGCTTCAAGAGCAGATAATCTTGCACCAGCTGCTGCTTTGGAAATGTAATGTCTCTAAAGTCCGATGTTCTGACGACCTGAATGGCTGAGTCGTCAGTGACCCTGCCTACGAAGCCAAGAGTCCCGGGTTCGAGCCCCGATGGGGGCAAATATTTGTTTGATGAGAACGGATGTTCGCACTCTAGCCATGGTTGTTGACATATCTAAGTATAATATTTATCTATATAAGTATGTGTATCGTTGTCTAGTACACAAGATACAGGGAATCCTAGTTTGGGGCTAGATCAATGTGTGTTAATAGTGTCCAAGGTATTATTATTATTATTATTATTATGTATTGCCAAGAATAATTTTTATTATTATATTCAATTCATTCATATGTAATAGTAGGTGTACTTTCCAAAAGCAGATATCTCTCAGAGAAAAACGCACAAGGAACTCTGAGTCCAAGTAATTAACTGGTCCGCCAATTAAATCTGCAATCGTGTAGCGTCGCGATTGACTAAATGAGACGTCCGTCGCACATTTGCGACTTGATATAAGTATCAATATGTTTAAGGACACCGCACTTTAAAACTGTACGGAGCAGAGCACGCACGCACTCTGTCGACCCCACGAAACGGGTGTAAAGTCGGCCTAATAACATTTACAAATAAAATAAACAAGAACTTACAGTATTTTCGGCAGTGACTTGCAAAAAATTAAGAAACCCTGTACAAAGGACGCGTGTGTGAAGTGTGGTATCTGTGAACATTATTAGTGCAAACAATAGTATTAACTGTGGTGTGTTAAAAGGGACTCGTTACATTTGAATAAGGTCTGTATACTGCGGTTCGGGTTCGCTAAAGTATTGAAAGAAGGGCTCTGAGGCTGAAGGGTCATTGAGTGCCCATTTATCATTTTCCCTGAAACGTGGAGAGTGCTTTACGGAATAATATTTTTCGATGCGTGAAATGACGGTGTGACAATAGGGTGCGGGAACCCCCATCATCAACATCTCATAAACTTGATTTAGACCGTAAAAAACCTCATATGAAAGCATGTTTTTTTTACATTTACTGCTTATTAGATTCGCTACATTACCCAACTTCTGTTTTAAGGAGTGTTTCCAGGTCACATGGCAATCTGTACGTTGGTATTTGTTGGCAAAGGTGCTTGCCCGAATCTATACGGTTAAACTCCTGATTCAAAAATATTCACGATGTTAAAACGTTCGCTTAGAAAATCGTCTAGTTTTCCTTCCCAATTCGACCAATCAGCGCTTTTAAACTAGACGTCAGTGCAAACCAAGCGCGCAGCGGAAAGTTAGTGCCTATAACTAGTTAAACGGGTTCCGTCCTATATTTCATTTCACGTATATTCTTATATATCAAACTCTTGAATAAAAGGTCGCGAACTAGCATCACAAACTAACAATGAAATTTGACATTGTACCTTTGTGTGATTTCAGTATCGACCTTAACATTTTGAATAGCAATTCATAGTAACCATTATATTTTGTGACAATAAAACCAGAGTAGTTATTGCTTTCACGGTCATAGAGTTCTAATGAATCTGTATATACAAATCGGCCAAGTGCGGATCGGACTCGCACGCGCAGGGTTCCGCACCATCTTACAAGAATAGTTATATAGTGCTAAAAATAATAAAACAAAAGAAAATAATATCATGTCTGAACCTGGACTTGAACCCAGATTGCGCGACTGATATCACGACATGAGACAAGCCGCGGAACTACGATATTTGAATCATGGTATGGTTTGCTATCGCGGGGGGTGCTAAAACAAGTTTCTTTTATGGGGACTCCATTTAATTTATAAAATTTCGTGTAGTTCATTATTTGTTGCTGTAGAGGCAACTGAACACACACATACATTCTGTGAAAATTACAACTCTCTAGATATTAAGATTACGGATATTCATCAGATAGAGCCCGGTGACGCACAGACAGACGGGCAGCGGAGACTTCGGGTACGGAACCCAAAAAATTAATCCCTAAATGGTAACGGTGAATCTAGCAAACGGCTGGACTGATTTGGATAAACTTTTGTAGGCTATTCGCTGAAGTCGTTGAAGTTGAACGTTCCATAGTTCTTACGGAGAGAACGCAAAGGAAACAGCCGTGAAATCGAAAAATTATATGTGGATTTTCTTTGAGAATGTAAGACGGCGGCAGACATCAATTATACTTCATAACTTCTCACTAGCCAATACTATTAACATATGGGTAGTATTTAAACCTATGACTGCAAATGCAGTTTTTGCTTGGCAAAATACTGCAATGGCGATAAAAACAACTTCCCGCTTAGATAGGAGTTTAACGATTATATTTTCAGAATTGCAAAAATCTGTAAATTCCTTGAAACTTTTCAAACATGAAAAATATTCAGAATTATGTATCGCTAGATATAATGCCTAAACATCTCTGGGGAATGCCCCAGATATGTTTAGGACAGACTTTATCGATCAATTCGTGTCCTTTGAATTTTGTTTTTTCCTCTAAAATTCAGAACAGCCTCTATCTATCTTCTATCTTCTACGTGGGGCGCACTGTAAGTTTCCGGAATGAATATGAAAAAATACTATTAAAGGTACAAAATTAATTTATTGTTTTTCAAAATAATCTCCCTTGGCGTCTATGCACTTTTTCATTCGATGAAACCAGTTTTGAAAACTTTTGTGCCACTCCTCTGTGGTGACCTCTGAAACGTGTTTTTCATACTCCTCGACAGCCTCTTCTGGTGATGAAAATCGTTGACCGCGTAATTGGTTCTTAATTTTTGGGAACAGAAAAAAGTCACAAGGTGCCAGGTCGGGACTGTATGCAGGATGACTCATGAGTTCTACATTTTTCGCCTTCAAAAAGTCGTTTGTCTGTCTGGCCGTGTGAGAACTAGCATTGTCGTGGTGCAGGATGATACGGCGTTTACGGTTATTTTTACGGAGTTCGTCAATAACTTCCGGCAAACAAATGGTCGTGTACCAGTCACTATTCACTGTACGACGATTCTCTAAAGCAACAGTAGCCACGTGTCCAGTTTTATTAAAAAAAGAAGCAATCATCCGCTTAGATGCACTTTTCACGCGCGCCACTTTGGTTGGTTTCGGCTCATCTTGAAAGACCCATACGCTCGATTGCTGCTTTGTTTTGGGATCGTAGCAATAAATCCATGTTTCGTCACCTGTTACTATGTCCCACACCAAATTTGACGCACCTTCGTTGAATCTGGTAAGCATGGCACTGCACCAAGTGACGCGGTCCGTTTTTTGAGCCTCGGTCAAGTTGTGTGGGACCCACCGCGAGCACAGCTTTCTCACACCCAAATGTTTGTGTAGGATTAATTGTATTTGACTCATGCCTATTTCTAAGGATGCGCGAATTTCATGGTAGGTCACATGCCTGTCGGTTTCAATCATACGGCGCACAGCATCGATGTTTTTGTTGGTCACAGCGGTGGACGGCCGACCATCGCGAGATTCGTCACTGAGATTGATACGACCACGCTTGAATTCTGCAAACCAGCTATAAACAGTTGTCTTGCATGGTGCTTCATTGCCAAAAGCTGTTTCAAGCTGAGCGATGCTCTGTTGAGCTGTCAAATTACACTTAAAATCGTAGAAAATCATACTACGAAAATTTTCCCGAGTTAAATCCATGTTGATGCAGACACACAATTTTTTAAATGGCGCCACAAGGTAAAAACAAAAGGCAGTCAGATGAAACAAACTGCATTCTACAGCCAAAGAGTTCTATTTTCAAATGTTGCAATAAATTTTTAAATATTGTTTATGTAAGTGGCCAGTTCCGGAAACTTACAGTGCGCCCTATGTACAAGGGGGTTGTAGTGCCTGCACCTGGCCCACTTGAGCGGGGCCTTTGTGCATGTCCCCTTCGCCTGCAAATCTACTCCAGCCATCCTAACTCCTGCACCAGCTGGAGAAGGAGGCCTGGGTGTTCTAGGAGCTCGTGGGTGTTTGTTGTGTCTCCTAGGATAGCCATCCTGGTTTCTGTTGTGGATGGACATGCCAGTAGCATATGCTCTACAGTTTCATCCACTTCCATGCACCCCCTGCACAGGGGGCTGTCCGTTGCACCTGTAATTGTCAAGTGTTTGTTTAGTGTACAATGGCCTGTAATAAGGCTTGTTAGTATTTTTATTTTACTGCGTGGCAGTCTCATTAAGTAATTCTTAAATTGATGGTTATACTTGTCTATAAAAAGTTTTGTGTTTTTGCAGTCTTCTCTGCTAGACCATAATAGGTTTCAGAACAGCCTCTTGGAACGCGTATGCGAAGCGGCGCCACTGCCAGGTAGTGTGAAGGATTCTATTTAAATCACATCCCATAGTGAAGTCCAATGTGAAATATATGGCTTTGAATTTGAACAGTAGAGTTGCACGTAGGAAGTGATCATAGCCATAGCATTGAGTTTGTTATCAGATAAGTGAGTGAACCCTTTGGATGGTTTAAGGGCTTCCGACCCTCATCGGGCTGTATAGTTACTTGTTTTGTCTTGTATGATCATCTAGTGTAGGCTAATACCCTGAAGGGACTTACAAGATCGAGAAGAAAATAATTGAAAACTACTTAATTCAAAGTCAATTTAGCTTAAAAGTTAATCTAAGCATCTTTCTATAATCTAGGTACAACGAGCAATTTGGTTTGCTGTAGGAGGTCGCAGGTCAAGTGCTCGGGATCTTTTCAATGCTATTTTTGGTATT
The DNA here is from genome assembly GCA_949825045.1 of Argyresthia goedartella. NCBI lineage: Eukaryota > Metazoa > Arthropoda > Insecta > Lepidoptera > Argyresthiidae > Argyresthia > Argyresthia goedartella. Next base: position 17,026,943 of record OX463809.1, on the reverse strand, counting down.
TATAGAATGATTTACTAATCCTGGTTAATCCTGAACAGACATAATGGATAATTGAATACAATGGCCATGAACAGAAGCAGCAGATGATAGACCGTATTCAAGGTGATGGCATGCAACTCAATTCTACTAATTAAGGTAGAGTCGTCGCCGCGCCGGCTACTGACCGCTTAAGCAGTAAATTACTATATATTTCGACGCCACATCCGGTGACCATAAGGGTTGAAATTATGGATTTGGCAGGCATTAAGATATAATTCTGTTTTTAAGATAACTACTGAGATGTTTTAGATGGAAAAAAAAATTCGCGGACTGCAAAGGTTATGGACGTTTTCGATCAATTGGTTTCTTGGGGTAAACCCTACGTCCTGGAATATAGCTACAGCGTATACCTTATTTGTACTCCCATCGTACCTACCAGACATATCGTAGATTTAGCTTTTAGACATTATACTGATAAATTACCTATATCTGCAGCGATCTTAGATGTATGCCTAAACTTCCTAATCTAGATTATAATCATACTTTGTCACGTGGGTGGCCGGTAAGTAATGGCGGGATTATATCTGCAGATCCTATTAAATCATGAATACAGCAAATATAACCAAGGGTCGACGACATCCCGTAAGGTCCGTAATTAAGGATCCAACGAAAAAGATAAACTTCAGATATTCATAATCATTAAGAGATGCTCATAATCTGAATCTCGCAATAGCAAATATTCACGTAATGAGCGCAGGTCTATGACTTTAGTAAATTGAAACACTAAGCACCCTCCCATTGTCTGTGACTTAAGTACAATGTGAAGGTATTCCACCATAAAAACCACTGATCACATTGGTTCCCTAAAAAAAGTTGTTTAGATCAGAATTAGGTCCCTCTGTATGGCTATTACAGCTTTCTACTCCGCAGAGATACTAAAAGGCACGTACAGTCTAAAAGTAATATCTCACACGGCTGACAATGCAAGTATCCCGTGATGGGTGATGGGCAGTGATTGATCACCGGCGGGGCGTTGCTTTCGTGATTCATTCAGCTCACTCATGCATAGTAAATCAGCAAACAAATCAGATACCGCCCGCCTGTATGAAGGAACAACGCCTTGATTGAGAGTCTCATAAGGCCCTTCCGTAGGCTTCGTGATTCCAATAATGGGAAGTGAGCCGTATTTAGATGGAAGACCGACCGACAGAACCTATTTTAACCCCTGACGAAAAAGAGAGTTATAAGTTTAAATCGCCTGTCTGACTGTGTGTCTGTCTGTGCTTGTGTCTGCATGTCTGTCACACTCTAGCGCTCAAACGGACAGTTTATAATGCGATTTTTTGTTAAGTAGACTTTCTTGTTGTTATTTTATTAACCTTTTCACCGCTACAGTCGTCTCTGGCCGACAACTGAAAGTCGAGCCACTGACGCCAATGCAGCCACAGCCGACACATTTTTTTATTAATACGAAAGCTTATCTCGTACAAATTAAGTTGTATTTTGCATAGCAGAGCAAAAATGTTTGGCGTGTGAGTGAGTGACAGTGGCAGTTCGGTATTTGATGTCTGGTGGTGAAATGTTTAAAATCGGTTCAGGGGTTCGAAAGTCATCAGTTCAACAAGGAAATATGTCAGCAAAATTTAAGACTTTTTTCATTCTTTATTATTAAGCGGGTTTTTAAATTTAAAATTTTGCTTAACGTAATGTTTGTCGTAAAACACACGAAGGTTTGTCGGTTGAGTGTTAATGACGCGAAAATACTCCTTTAGTATTCTGTTAATGAAAAGAGCCTTACTTGAATCAAGAACGAGATGGCTATGATTTTCTATAAGATTTCTTGTTCGAATAACATCAATGGCATATATACCTAAGCTCGCTTCTCCAATATACGATATACCTACATAGATCAGGCCTAGCAGAGTATGTAAGCAACCTAGCTAGTCTGTCCATAAATTTATATTCGTTCTCATTTATTATCATGAATCAGGAAGGTTATCGATGCAGTAGGCCTAGCAAAATAAATTACGAAATGGTCAACCCGAACTCCGCCGATATAATTTCACGTGCGGCACCAAGGCCACTGTATAATATTAACAGCATTCCACAGCAGGTGTTTTGAATTGGACGATAATTTATAAGAACGATTATATCGGTCATGGTCAGAAAGATGGACCTTCTGGGTCGTGTTCTTGTTTTGGCTTACTCACTGGGCCGAATGAATATCACTTGTCACGAGAAGGTGAAGTTTCATTTTTGAAGTTGATGATTATTTTCCTTCAAATGTTAAAAGTAATAATTCACCAAGTTAAAACTTGGTGAAAAAAAAAACGGATTCAAGTTTAAGCCCTATTTCTTCCTCCCTGGTCGAGATGCGAATGAAGTTGAAAAGTCCTCGCCAAACCTTGCTGCACGGAACCACAAACCGAAACGTCATCTGTGCATATATATTTTTTTGTATTTGTGGATTTTTTCAAGAAGCATTAAATCTATTTTAATAAAATTTATATGGCACTATCTTTGAAGTATGATCTACCAATCAAAACAAGAATCATCAAAATCGAATCATAATTGACGGAGTAATCGCGTAACAAACACAAAAAAAACAACAGACGAATTGAGGACCTCCCCCTTTTTGAAGTCGGTCGAAAAGCTATATTTGTCTTTATTCATTCGGTATACCATCCGTCTATAGTATTAAACACATTCCTCGATGTGCGTTTGCCTGTGTATCTTTCAGCTCATGAGCAGGGCTGATTAATCCCCCCGGCTTCGGCGATTCGGCACATCACCGATAAATTGATAATTTTCCTTCTCTATGATAACTATCATTATTTGCTATATATCACTAAGCATGTCACACGAAAGCGGTCACCGTAAGATATTCAAAACCGTTAGTTGATAAACTAACGTTTTTTTTCTCGTTAGTTGGTCAACTATAGACAGATAGTAAACTATAGCGTACTGCTTACTATATGACGCGTTAGTTGATAAACTAGCGGTTAAAACCGTTAAATAGTAAACTGGTTTAAGCTTGAATTGCAAACGAAATACCAGGGCAAACACTGTGGTAGTTTAGGTGAAGACTAGAGGGGCGAGCGCAGCGAAGCCCCCTCTAGTCTTCGGGTTAGGTTGACATGTAAGAACAAAAGAAACGTAAATTCTAAACCCTGTCGGTCTGGTTTACTATCTTACAGTGTCACATACATATGACAACATTGACAACCGCCCAGCCACCGCCCGCCTGCGGTGTGCCGAAGCCTTTAAAATATACCTGGTAAACAAGCGTCTGTTGTTGGTATTTATTTTAATACGCCAAGCGCATCAGACAGCTGTTTAGTTAATTCAATTCTAATTTGTGTCACACAATCTTGGTAATTGTATGTCTTTTAATTAAAGGCAGTTCACTCTGGCAAGTTACTCAAGGTGCGAGCGTAGGTACGAGCATTCTTGCGAGTACGAGACGCTCGGCATCCGGTCCGGTCCCAGAACAATTGAAGCTGAAAGCGCTTTCCATGCCTGAAGTAAAAGTTTATACAACTTTCATTTTTTCCACAGTTTTGCAATATGGTGTGTTTCTTCGTGGGTACACTACACCGTCCCTCGCCAATAAATGACGGACTTTCAATGCTGCGCTTCCAGTCTGGATTATTCTGAGGGACCGGCAAGTGCCAAGTGATTTACGGACCTGTTTATCGCGACCACATCCACCTTTGCGAAATTTAAGATAAATATCAGCTAATTCCATGCGGGACTCGCACGCACATGGATAAGGGTAGTATGTCACTCAGTACCGGTCGACATACCCAAATGCAGTACTTAGAGCCTATGACACACGACATAGGGTTCGAAGTCAGGTAGGTCAATTGGCGAGATCGTGATTGTATTACTTGTATGTAGTTCTATTATTATTGTGGATTTATATACCCTCTGTTCAGATTTGCGATTGAGCGAAACATTGTCAAGTGGGTTTGATACCCATGGCATACCCTTGCCAATGTTTACGGAGCATTTAGAGAGAACATTGACTGATGATCTGGGCAATATCATGGACAATCCGATCATGCTTATGCATTTGCCTTCCCCACATAGAGAAGGTGAATGTTGACAAATGCCTCAGCATGTTGAACCAGCTTGTCTCGAAATTACTTACAGAATACCTTATATTACTACGTACAGAAAGATCACTCCGCAAATACACTTAAATAAATAGCTACTCTCGCTTCGCGACAATAAAGCGCAATCTAGCTCGCACCTGCGCTACGTACAACAATCGCTAAGCAACTACAGAATCGGTTGTCCCGCCCGTGCAGGGTAGATTGCGCCGCATTACTAGGCGTGAGAGCTTCTTTTACTCTGAGTCGTCCTGTTAACTCCTGTCTCGCTTGATCACGCTAGGGTTAAGGTGCTATTTATGTTTGTGAATTTTAGTCCACTCTGTGTAAGAGAGGTATTATTAGTACTTATTCAGGCTATTGGCAAATTTTAAGGCTATGTAGGTACCTACATTCTTACTTACGTAATTATAATTTGTTTTATACTGGGTCTAAAGTATTTACTTTTGGGTAAACAAAAAGGTATTTAATTAAAAAGGAATCGAATTTTATTTGTGGACAATTCCTTTAGACACCCTAAAATGTTAGGTACTTTTAGTCATTGTTGTTGCAAAAATCACAGAAAAGTTGCTTATGGGGAGCGGCTAGCGCGCGAGGCGACTGCGAACCAAGCGAGCGGCAACATAACTGAATTCCCGTCGGTCGGGTTGGCCGTAGGCTTGCGTAGCTCGCGGGCGACACAGATCTTTTGATCGATCCCACAGACGAACTGAGCGTTCCAGCTCACTGCCCATTACGCTCACACGCTCGGCAGCTCACTTCAAAATCGATCGATTTTTAGGACTGACCGTGTCAAATGTCGCTCACTAGATGGCAGACTCCGACGTAACGGAAGCTGATTGTAGCCAAGCGCTCGCGAGCGTAGACGGAGTGAGAGCGTAGACGTTGCTTATTGTATTGTTCGAGTTGGAGTTTTATTTTTCGTCCCTCAGTACATTGACCCGATCAGCTGATTTCTAGTTACTATGGGAGACCCAAAAATTTATTTCGTTTACGACCATATGTTTCTTGGGGAAAGTTGTTCATAATAATCGGTACTATCATTCCCCAAAATATGGTCAGCTAATTTATTATTATTTATTTTTTTATCAAATGTCACCTTGTATTACTATTCGAACCAAACCTACAAAATATTTTTCATTTGCGACCACATGTGTCATTGGGAAAGTTGTTCATAATGATCATTGCTATCGATCCCCAAAATACGGTCAGCTAATTAAATGTCACCTTGTATAATATGAATTTGTCGACTTTATCATTGACTGTCGTTTATGTTACCTAGGTTTACATACTACATAATATATACAACACAAGTGTTTTAACTTTAAAATCAAAGTATGTATTATTCATAATTCTAAGATGTGATCGAAACATATTTGAAATAATTTGAATCCTTCAAGCTGTCTTAAATTCAAATTGTTTTATTATATACTTATTTCTTCATTTATAATGACAAAAATAGAAGATTTATTTCTATAGAAAATAAATACTACGGGTACGCTACGACGTGAGCATCTATGCACAATTGCAAGTAACATCAAAATAGCCTTGCCTTGCCTAACTTAGTAACTGACATGACAGGAGATCGTGTTTCGTGTACGAGCTGCGATCAATATGCCTATATCCCTCTGGTTCACGACGACACGGACTCGGGAGCGGAAAGAGCTAAAAGAGCGTAAACACGGACCTGGTTCTTTGAGGAGCGGTGAGCTAAATTGACCGAACCCGATCGCGAGCGGTTATGCGCAAGCCTACCGTCGAACGTACCTAAACTGTTGAGTGAGACCCCCTGCCCATGGTGGCATTACTTTAGTAAGACGGTGGCGGTTTTGCAGAGTGTAGAATTAATTGACTTCGGACTTATTTTCCTGCACAAAATCTGGTACCGCTTCGTATGATTTACAAATGTATATGAAGCGAATCCTGTTTCTTACAGTCCATTTTTAAGCAGCCATAATGAGTTTGACCATGAAATTGTAGAGGCAAATTATTAGTGACTTATTGAGCTAATCTATCTGTGTGTCAGCGGCCAATGGTCAAACTCGGCACATCATGAAGTGCCTCGGCATATCATGATATGGCGGCATTTCCTGATCTGCCATGTTAAATCCGCCATATCGTTTTAAAACCAACGTTCGACGACACGTCTGCCAGCTAGATATAACTAATGGAAAAGTAGGATGACAATAGATTTGGCTCGAAAGGTTGGGTTAGGTTAGAAGGTGTATGGGCAACCAGTAGAGCGAGTTGCGACTGAAAGTAATGAAAAGCCAAACTTGGCTAGAGTAGGTTATTGTGGCTAAATTTCAGTTCTATTATAGGTTAGGTTGGAACTTAGAAGAAGCAAAACCGGAGCGTATCGAAGCGGTGCGGAGTGAAGCTTGTGCAAATAACAAGTGCGAGTTGGACTCGCGCACGGAGGGTTCCGTACCATTATCTATAAAAAACGGCAAAAAAATCACGTTTGTTGTATGGGAGGCCCCCCTTAAATATTTATTTGATTGTGTTTTTTAGTATTTGTCGTTATAGCGGCAACAGAAATTCATCATCTGTGAAAATTTCAACTGTCTAACTATAACGGCTCATAAGATAGTCTGGTGACAGACGGATATACAGACAGCGGATAGATAGATACTATCTATCCGCTGTCTATTCTGTCTATCTATTAGATACCCAATAGTAGTCCACCGACTCTGGTGGTCATCCTAATTTTCTTGATTTGGTTTATAGCCTAAAAAATCATATTTATGTTTATTTATTTTTAAACGTATATCGAAAAAGTCATCTAGCACATCGTGATCTGCCCCATAGACAACGGCGTATTTCAAGAAACGCCGATATATATTAATATGGAGCGGCAGATCATTGTGCTTAATTCTACGATCGGCCGCCGACATATGTACCACCTGTACCTTTATTACACATATCTGGGGACCGAACCCTGCTCGGAGGTGGGTGGTGCAATTAGTCGCGCCGATAATAAACGATCAGACTCCACATCACTCATCCTAAGCTGATAAACCGTTATACCTATAAGTAGGCTGAATGATGACCAAAAAATTGGCTTCCCCCCCCCCCTCCCACACTTCTCCGCCCCTTCTGCCCCTACTTGGTCCTGAGAAAAAGCGAGTCGGACTATCGCACGAAGGGTTCCATTTGGTATTAAGGTTCTTGCATCTTTAATTTCCCCGTGTGTTTAGGTACCAAAACGTTGTTTACAAAGTTATTGGTGCGGCTACATTCATAATCCATGTATGTTACCAAGAGCATTTGAAAGTTTGTATGTGGTATTGAAATAAATTGTGTAATTCATAATTCGTAATTGTGCCCCCCTATACCGGGCATCCAAACCAGCGTTCTTGGATCGCGACGCTCTGATACGATACGGAGGTACTGTACGGACTAAAGAACATTTCTGGACCCAGAACGAGCTTTTTATGGTATTAAAAAACTTTTTAAACTTTAACACACCTAGGACAGACACACAAGTGATCCTATAAAGATAGGGCCAGGCTTCGATGATGCTGGATGAGTGTTTGAAACACTGGGTGATTTTTGGTGCATGGGTTTGTTGGTGAGTAGTTGCACACAAGTATACCAAATTAGCTGTTTATATTCGTTGAACAAATTTGGTGTAAAAAATATTATAACTTCTGCATTTCACTACATAAATAGGCTGAAACAACTTATGTCATTATAATAAATAATAATTAAATATTAAAGGACAATCTGACACAAATCGAACTAGGCCCATAGTAAGATCAATAAGGCTTGTGTTATGGGTACTAGGCGACGATATATTTAATAGAGATAAATACTTATTTAAATAATTACATTGAAAACCTCCAAGACTAAAAAACAAATATTCATGCTCATCACACAAATATTTGCCCTAACCGGGATTCGAACCCAGGACCGTCAGCTTCGTCGGCAGGGTCACCATGACATAAACAGGTCAATATATCCAAAAATGTTTATCTTGGTATAAACATATTTATTTCAGACTTTAGGCAGACAAAAAATATTCATTATCTTGGTAACTACTCTAAACGACAACTTGCTATGTATTTAGTAATTAACTTATTATATGACACTTTCATATTGAATGTGTTGCTCATGATACGCTTTTTATGACATTAAATAATTACGGAGTTAGTGCTTTGTTTAATGCTTTGGATCACTTAACATCATATTCAAGCAATAGAATTCAAAGGACAGAAATCAACGGCGTTAGATCTGGGAAAAAGAAAGGACCTAATATGGTACTGTAAGGTTCGATATTTGTTTATGCGATTATATTATTTTATTATTTATTATATATATGTGAGAAGTCAATGTGACACTTCACCTTAGGCTTCGGCCAGCGACTGAGCTAAATTATATAGTGAGGATTAGCGTAATGGCTATCGAGCCAGTTGTGGATCCCTTTTATACAAAGTGTTAATATTCATGTTAAATAAAAACAAGTCAAATCAAGTCAAGTCTTTATCTTCATCTTTATCAAGTAGGCAGTGATCGTATAGTGGTTAGGATCACTACATTGGCGGAGGCGCCAAACGAACCGGAGAAATAAGAAGTCTGCTTCAGAAGGAAGGTGACGTCATAAGTAGTGACGTAATAGAAGAGGATAGTGATCGTCGATCCAGACCTTGAAGAATCGAGGAAGGATCGAAACTACATTAAAGGAAGTATATTTCTGTACTTAAGTTTTTTATTTAGGAATTACCTCGACCTGCCAAGCGAGTGAAGAATCGAATAGAAAAATATTGTGGGAAGATTTTTATAGCAGCGGACATTTTGTGAAAAAATTTATGAAATTATTTCATGATGGAGGAGTTGTCAACTTGTTTTTCGGGGAGTCCTCAGGAGTCCTTTGAAGACTTTTTAGAAGACTTCAGAGATGCTGCATCGAGGAAGAAATTTATATCGTCGGAGGAATTAAAATTATTATTTCCTTCGTATTTAAAAGGTGGAGCCTTATATTTTTTAGGGAAATTAGGGGCAGTGCCCAGACATTTGATGAGGTGGTGAATAAAATTAATGAGGAATTTGGAAGCACAGACTTTGCAGAGAAGTTCTACAATGCCAAGCAAGAGAAAAGAAGTTTGTTGGACTACTTCCATTATTTAGGGGACCTAGCGAGGAAGGCTAGAGTTACCAAAGATGACATTTTTATAACGCAATTTTTAAGAGGACTGCAAAACCATCTTAGAAATAAATTAATGTTGAGCCATTTTGTAGATAAGAGGGCGTTAAGGCACTATAGGCATTATCTTTGGGGATCGTATTTTCAGGTGGTTACAGACCATAGCGCGTTATGTTGGTTACAGTCGAAAAAAGATATGTCTGGTAGGTTAGCGCGATGGGCGTTAGCGATACAAGAATGGGATTTCGAGATAGTTCATTGCTCGGGGAAAAGCAGTGTAGTGGCAGATTTTTTGAGTAGTAATCCGCTAATGGAAGAAGGGAAACGGGAAACAGAAGGACCTCAGTCTTCTTCTCGTTCTGAACCTGATGATGATGGTTTGGAAGTTTTTAGTATTAATGTAGAGTCGTTACAGGCGGATCAAGAGAACGATTCATTTTGTAGTAGATGGTTAACGCGGTTGAGCGTGGCGTAGCGGTTTTTGTTTGAGAAATAATTTATTATATAAAAGCGTACGTAGAGATGGAGAAATAAGGGAGGTATTAGTATTGCCTAGGTCTTTGTTTCAAAATGTAGTGAACGAATTACATGATGAGGCGTGGACAGGAGGTCATTTGGGTCTCGCAAAGACGTTGAAGAGGTTTCGGTCGAAATATTTCATGCCGAAAGCCGATAAGGAGATAGAGCGTTATATAGCTTCGTGCGTGCCGTGTCAAGAAAGGAAATTAGTTAAAAGCGTAGCAGATTTGATGCCGATTAGGGCCTCGGATATTTTTGAGAAGGTAGGAATCGACGTGTTAGGAACGTTTCCACGTTCGTCGAGAGATAACCGTTTTATTATAGTCGCGGTAGAGTATGCGTCGCGGTTTGCGATATGTAAGGCGTTACCTAGGGTTACATCGGAAGATGTAGTGCGTTTTTTAGTTGAGGAAGTTTTCTGTAGGTTCGGGCCGATTAGGGAAATTATTTCAGATAGAGGAACAGTTTTTACGGCGGGAATTGTAAAAGAAACGGTAGAGCACTTTGGGGCTAAAATGATAAATACAAGTTCGTTTCACCCACAGAGTAACGGTTTGTAGAGCGAATGAATAGAACGTTAACTTCGATGTTATCAAAATATTTAGGTAGTAATCAAAGGCAATGGTGCTCGGTTTTACCTTTGGTAGTACATGCGTATAACACTAGCGTGCAGGCGTCAACGAAAGTGTCGCCGTATAATATTTTATTTGGTAGGGAACCGTGCTCAGTGGTGGATCGATCATTAGGATTAAACGCAGTAGGTTTAGACGAAACGATAGATGAAAGGGTAAGTCGTATGGGAAGGCTGCTGACTAAGGCGTTAGGGAATATCGCGAACGCACAGCGTGTGCAAAAACGGTATTACGATATGAGATCAAAACCCAGATCGTTCCGGGTGAATGACTTAATTTTGTTATACGTACCACAAGATGTTTTTACACAAGATGTTTTTATTTATTTATTTATTTATTTTTGATAACATAAGCTACAGGTCATTCATTACACTATAATTATAGAACTAGTATAATAGTAGTTAATTAATTATTTAAATCTACATACCCAATGTATATAAAATTTATAAGTAGTATATTTCAATCATGTCAACATTGTAAATTCAATAAATTAATTTAACTTATTAATAGTTATAATTATCTTTATTTTTGGGATTATGACACATTTGCTTCCGCAAGGTATTCGCTTACGCAAGGTATTCGCTTGAGTAGTACGCCTTCTTAAGTAGGAATTGTTTAAATTTGTGCGTGAATAATTGATTGGATTGTATTTCCTTTATTACACCTGGTATTTTGTTAAATATTTTAGGTCCCATTACATGCAAGTGTGACCTGTTTTTGCCAGACGGTGCCCAGGACAGGGAATGTGATTCATCCTCCTTGAGCTGTACCGGTAACCACTTGATGCTAGATCTGGGAATGCTTCTTTGTGAAACTTAACATACTTTGCTACCTCAAATATGTACAGCGAAGGGACAGTAAGTATTCTTAATTCAATAAAAAGTGGTTTCGCTGGAATATCACATGGTACTCTAAGAATGCGGCGAACCACTTTCTTCTGCAGTATAAACGGTCTGTCCCTGTCAACCGACAGGCCCCATAGGTCTATTACGTAGTTGATGTGAGAGTGGAAATAGCCATAATAAGCCTTTAACAAGTTGTCCCTGGTGAGGGTGGGCGTAAGCCTACATATTGCATAGAAGGCCTTGTTTAGTTTTTTGCAAAGTGCGTCAATGTGTTCGTGCCACTGTAGACCTGAGTCTAGTGTGAACCCCACGAACCGACAAGCATCGACGGCGGGCAGGCTAACCCCGGCGATACTCACACACAGCGGTTCTGGTTTGCGCGGACCTATTGAGAACCAACCAAGGCGGATAACGGGAAGATGTATGAAGTTGGCACGTCTGTATCAAGGACCATACAAGGTCATTGAGATCGTTGGGAGGTCTAATGAGCTGATTCGTCGTCTGAACTCACGGTCATGGGGCGTTATTGTTAACACAAATCGTTTAAAACGCTTTGTGCTGCGTTGAGGAGTTCGTCTGATATTAAATAATTATACATAAGGAGTATAATATAATTTTATCCCGGTTGATGGTTTGTGGTTTATGTATGCGGTATTGTTATGAATTGTTTATTAACCGGTGTTTCTTTTCATGTTGTTGCTGAACTATGATGTTTGATGAGGACCGTTCACCAAAGGCCCAAGAAATATCTATAACATACTAAATTTCCGTGGTAGATTACCTTTATATGAGAAACTTTTATAAACGACAGTTCGAATAATTGTTTGAACCGATCGCCTGGTTTTATATTTGAGAGCAGTATGACGAGGCAATAGCTATTCGTCATAGGGTTCTGATTTGGTTCCTGCGTTCTTAAAGTATAGAGTTGGGATGATTTGGTAAGGGGAGAGTATGGGTTGTTCATAAAGTTGGTAACGAAGGTTTCTCAATGAAAGTAATTTTGATGTGGGATAACTCGGGTATTCGATACACATTCGAGATTCTTTGTAGTGTCTTAACTTGGGTAATTGGTTGCAACTCACGGCGATTATCTTAAACTGTTAATAGTAAAAGATAGTTTACTGAATTCCAATGGATTAGTCGAGATGTTTGTAAGTTGTAGTATCGGTTTTAAAGCTAGTTGATTTCATCGTATTATTGGAACGTATTTTAATGAACTCATTCTATTCTATAGATTAATATATTCTATAGATTAATCCTGTTAAAATGGTTGACGTTTCCTATATTTGAAAATGATAATTTTTTTCTTTGATCTTTGCCTGCGTTAATTTTTGAAATATTTCCATTCGGTGGAAAGAGTTCACAATGGGTTCACAATCTTTAAGCAAAGATCGAGTTGTTTTAATTTTAGGAACGGAGGTATTATAGTTGTCTGATAAGTTTTTCGCTAGTTTTTATTGTCAGAAAGTTTGTCGAATGATAACCATTCGAGAAGCTAAATCTTAGCTAGATTCAGCTGTTTGCCTTTGTATTGTAAAAGAGAGTTTTCTAGCGTTAGGTAGGTTAGTGTTAAGCCGCGAATGATTGTATGATGGTATCATAGGGTGTTATAATTTAAGTTTTTTAAGGTGCATAGCCTACACCTTAAGTGTAGTTAGGTTTTGTTATTTAATGTTTAATTAGGTAGGTTAAATGGGATGGTTGGACAGATAAGGATTAGGGTACTCGATGTTATTTAAAATTATGCTTGCGGCATATTTACTGTTTTTTAGATTTCAGGCATAGCAGGCTCACTTATGTTAACATTTAATGTTTTTTAGATTTTAGACTTTGAGATAGGGTTGTCATTTTAGATTTTAGACTTTGAGTTAGGGTTGCCACTTGAAAAAAAAAACCGTTGGAAAAATTTTTTTTGAAGGGAGGGGGGAATGATTGTAAGGTTCGATATTTGTTTATGCGATTATATTGTATACGGGCCTCTTTAGAGTGGGTGCTCACTTTGACACTGTTACTAATTTTGTAGTTTTAAAAAGAAAGAGGCTTGGATGTGAGAAGTCAATGTGACACTTCACCTTAGGCTTCGGCCAGCGACTGAGCTAAATTATATAGTGAGGATTAGCGTAATGGCTATCGAGCCAGTTGTGGATCCCAAACTCAAACTCAAACTCAAAACGTTTATTGCGACATTGTGGTGGTATATGGTGATATATATATATAGAATTTGAAGAACCGACAATGAACCCAGTGAGGGCACTGCAATATCTTACATCTAACTTGCACAATAATAAAATATCATAAAATGGTTAACTTTATAACAATGAGATCATTACCTACTATTATCTACAGTATTAGCGTAACATTAAAGTATTATAATTATAAGATTTACATGCATTTGTGTATGTGTACCTGTGTGTGTGTTATGAGTGTGTTTGAGGGTGTGTAAGTGCATGGTGTGAGTGTTTGTGTGTGATTATAGAAAGTGTGTTTCATTTAAATATTCTTCAATGCTGTAGTACGCTTTTTGGAGGAGATGACTTTTTACTTTCTTTAGGAATTCTATTTCGTTAGAAATATTTTTGTAACTATCTGGAAGTTTGTTATAGATGGTTATGGACATAATATATGTGTTAGTGGATTGCAATGACATATTAATTTTTGGGAGGAGAATTTTGTGTTTGTGTCTGAAGGAGTATAAGTTATTCAGTGTGTCTCTGGTCTTGTATGTTTCTGGGTATTTTCTGACTAGCTTTATTATTTCGAATAAGTAAATAGAGGGGAGGGTGAGGATGCTATATGTTTTGAAATGTGGGTTACATGTGTGTGTTGGTTCTATGTTTGCTATAGCAAGCATAGAATCTCAGCAGCTTTTTCTGTAGTCTAAATAATTGTGGAGCGTCGGTGCTGTTTCCCCACAGTATGATGCCATAATTAAGTAAGGAATGTGCGTGTGCGTAGTATGCTGAGAGAGCAGTGGCGGTGTTAGTTGATTTTTTTACTTCCCTTAAAGCATATGAGAATTTAGATATTTTACCTTTAAGTTTCTGTACATGCGACTTCCAATTTAAGTGAGAGTCTATGATAATTCCTAATAAACTTGCCTCTTTTATTATTTCTAGTGGAATATTATTATAGCTAAAGTTGATATCGAAGGGCGATTTTTGATGTGGATAAAACGTTATTAATTTAGTTTTCTGGGGATTTATTTCGAGGTTGTGGTCAGTCATCCAGTCAGTAATGGTGTCAAGGCATTTTGTGAGTTTTTCGTTTATATTATCGTTATTTTTGTGGGAGGAAACTAGGGATATGTCATCAGCAAATAGGATGCAAGGGTCATTTAGAATTTTTGGGAGATCGTTGATATAAATAAGAAAAAGTAGGCATCCGATTACGCTACCTTGAGGTATTGAGGCATGAGTAGTTATGCAGTCAGATTTATGGTATACGATTTCTCTTGTAGTCTGATTATGATATTCTATTTGGACCTATTGTTCTCTATTGTGTAAATATGAAGTAAGCCAGTCGTGTGCTTTGCCTCTAATGCCCACACCGTTTAACTTATTCAACTGAACTTTATCATAAGCTTTCGTCATGTCGATCAGTATACCAACAGCGTAATGTTTATTTTTGAGTATATTAAGAATTTCCTGTGTGAATTTAAAGACGGCGAGAGTAGTTGAATGATTTTTCCGAAAACCATTTTGGGAGTGATGAAATACGTTGAATTTTTCACAGAAGGAATAGATTCGATCGTGGATAGCTTTTTCATATATTTTGGCTGATGTAGGAAGAACTGCAATGGGCCGATAGTTGTCAGTGTTGGTTTTAGATTTTCTCTTATGAACTGGTGTGATAACTACTTTCTTCAAAGTGATGGGAATACGCCTTGTTCGAAGGATTGGTTGATTAACAGGCAAAGGGGTATTATAGTAAGAAGGTCAGCGCAATGCTTAAATAGAATTGGGGGGAAGTCATCGAAACCACAGCTTTTCTTGTTTTTGAGATTTCTTATGATTTTAGATACCTCACGATATGTAACGAAGTGAAGGTACATTGTGTTTGTAGTAGGAAGTATTACTGGTCGTCCCTTGGCGTTTGCATGTTTAATTTGACCTATCGAAGCGAAACGGTTATTGAAATGTTTCGAGATAATATTGGGGTCTGATTGTTCAAAAGGCGTTTATATTTAGTTTAATGTTTTCTTTTAATTTTAATTTGTTTTTATTGGTACGTTCATTAATTATTTTCCACATAGTTTTTATTTTATTGTTTGATGTTTTCATTTGTGATATGTACTGTAATTTTTTTGATGTATTTACTGTTTTTTTGAGCATTTTTTCGTATGTTTTATAGTGATGGTATAGTAATTCGCTGTTAGATTGTAGAGCATGAAACTTTAGGAGTCTCTTATTATGGCAGGATTTTTTGATACCAGTGGTCAACCATAGTTTTTTCTTTTTGAACTGAAGTTTTATTTTTTGAATTGGAATGAATTTATTTAATATATCTGTTAGGATTGAGTGAAACATATTATAATTATCGTTAACGTTTGACTCTCTCTCTGATCAGGATTTTTTCCCAGTCGATATCTATGAGTGAATTTTTGAAAAGATCCATGTTTCTTTTTGAATACATTCTTTTATGTGTGTGCCAGAAATCAGTTTGAGCAGAAAGAGGTGGGGGTATTTTAAGGATTAATTCAATAGCCATATGATTTGTAAATCCTAGGTTTTTAACAGATGACTCTTGGTATTTGTTAGAGTTTGTGAATACTAAGTCAATGCAGGAGCTACTTGTTTTTGTGAAGTGTGTAGGGGAATTTATATATTGAGTGAAATTGTGTTCGGACATGGTTCGTATGAAACGATTAGGCTTATTATTAATTTCTAGAATGTTAATGTTAAAATCACCTCCTATAACTATATCAGTCTTAGGATATTTCTTCTGCAATAAGTTGAGCAAGATGTTTAACTGAGAGTTGAATCGGTCCCTGTCATCTCCATTCCAATAAGCACATATTAGTAGAACATTTTGTCTTGTCAGTTTTACAGCACACAGTTCAAGATTATATTCGATGGAGGTATCGGTGATAGATGTGACGTCCTCGTATTCAACATCATCCTGTAGCAGTATGCACACGCCACCGCCGACTCTATTTTTTCTGGTGAAGTGGGAGGCGATCCTGTAGCCTGATATCTGGAGAAGCTCCAGTTTTGCTTCAGTCAGCCATGACTCTGATACACATATAGCTTGGTAAGAAGAGTCTTCATATATGAGGGCCTCTAGTAAATGTTGTTTATTATTTATGCTCTGGAAGTTTTGGAATAGTATTTTAAAGTTAGTTGGTCTATTTTGATATGATATTTTCTTGAAGTTGGGTTTTATTTCCTTTTCTGGTATATTGTAGTCTTTCTTGTAGTCTTTATTACGTAGGCTCTGCTGGGGTGTTGGTGGGTTATTCACGAAAGGTGCAAGTTTTGTTCGAGTAATCTGTAGCACTGAACATTTCTTTGTGATTAGTTGAAGCAGTGGTCGTTTGGTCTAATACTTGTTTTTTCCCATCTATGTAGAGTTCGTTGTCAATGATGTTCGCTTTTTGGCCATTTTTTCATGCCTCTATAAGAATAGTGATGAGCATTTTTCTTTTTGACCGAGCGTTTTCATCCATATAGGAGGATATGTTTAGTCCCGTGTTCTTAAATAAGTAGTTACTTTTTAGTATATCTTGAGTAGTTTTCTTGCTCAAGAATTCTATCAGAAGAGGTCCTTTTTTTCCAAGTCTCTTAATATCATCTACATGTCCTTCCAGGTCCATGTTCAACACATCATGAAATATGTATATTATTCTCTCGTAGAGTCGCTGCTCATTTTCCCAGGGTTCACTTCGTAAGCCATAAAGAACGATTTTCCTTTGTGTGTTTGTGTTGTTGTAGAGGTCCAGTTTTGTCCCAGTTACTTGATAATCAGCTTTTCGGTTTGTAGCTTGTTGGGTTAGAGCAATTAATTCGGTTTGTATTTGAGAAGTTTTTCTTCGCAATTCAACTATGTAATTGTTTAAGCAATTTATTTGGAGTTCATGGTTATTTTGGGTATCAGTCAGGGTTGTAATTGTAGGCTGGATATCTTTTTTGAGATCAGATATTGCCTTGGATATTTCAATTTTCATTATATTTTTAATGTTTGTTAATATAGAGCTTTTCATTGTTTCCAGTTTATTGTCTAATAGTATTTCGAATTGTTGATAGGAAATTGTTGCCGAATTGATTTGCGTATCCCCAAGGACGCTTATATCATCGTCGTCGGAGTAGGTGGTAGAAATTTGCAAATTATGAGCTCTTTTCCTTAAGGTTATATTTGAAACCGTTACTGCCGCGGGTTTACCTTCTTCAGATGGGTTAGGTTGTTGTACTCGGGCAGGGGTGTTTGTGTTGTCTTTTTTTGGCATATTGCAGTAGCATTTCTGGCATTTCCACGAATTTTTATTGGTAACAGACATAGTGTTGCAAAATCGTTGTATGGAAACATTTGCACAGTCCAGATCGTAGTTCTCCTTACATATAGAACAGCATAGGTATGTTCTATCAGGTATTGTTTATAAACAGCCTGCACAAGTCAGTAATAATTTCTTGGGTGCCATAATTTCCAATTTTTAGATCTTTCTTATGAACTAGTAACGCCCTCTAGTGATGAGTAGCGTGTCTAGCGACCTCTATCGTTGAATAGCGCACCTGTAACTTGATTTTTAGGTAAACTAGATGGAGCTACTGGTCTTATTAATCGGTGATCCCAATTATAAAATTATGTATTTTATATTAGTTACTTCACTTCCGCATTAGTAATTGTTTGTTTCATAGTTTTACACTTCACAAAACTTTGTTTAACGGTATAATTATACGGTAAATACCACTATTTTTGAATTTGATGTATAACTGCCAATTTTTGTTTTCGGTGAATTAAAGCGCTAATATTGTCTCAATGTTCGCCAAAACACTATAAGAGTTGTAGGTCACTTAGTCTCACAGTTTGTCACTAGTTTCACTTTAGTTAGACACTTAAAAGTATTATTAAATGAATTTTCCATCGGGAGCTGCTTGAATTGCTTGTTTACTTGAAGGCGCCCTCTAGCGGATTTGACCCTTTTATATAAAGTGTTATTATTCATGTTAAATAAAAACAAGTTAAATCAAGTCAAGTCTTTATCTTCATCTTTATCAAGTAGGCAGTGATCGTATAGTGGTTAGGATCACTACATTACCTTATGGAACCCACATTTTCACACCCAATCCATCAGGGGCCCAATTCCGGTACACAATTACAGCTCAATGACGATTACATGACGATTACGGTCAACTTTAGATATCCAATATCTGACGATTTTGTAATCCGATTCCCTTTGTTGATTAACTTAATTATTGTGCTTACCAATTGTAATGTAATCGTCATGTAATTGTCATTGAGCTGTAATTGTGTACCGGAATTGGACCCCTGATGGATTGGGTGTGAAAATCTTGGTTCCACAAGGTACCATATTAGGTCTTTTCTTTTTCATTTCATTTAATTTGTTTATTTGCGCTTTCACAGCATACAAAACATAAAATACAATTAATTGAGAATACGTAAAATGCCTGATATATTACCTACCTAACTTCCTTTCTTGACACGGCACGCACGAAGCTATATAACGCTCTATCTCCTTATCGGCTTTCGGCATGAAATATTTCGACCGAAACCTCTTCAACGTCTTTGCGAGACCCAAATGACCTCCTGTCCACGCCTCATCATGTAATTCGTTCATTACATTTTGAAACAACGACCTAGGCAATGCTAATACCTCCCTAATTTCTCCATCTCTACGTACGCTTTTATATAATAAATTATTTCTCAAACAAAAACCGCTACGCCACGCTTCCGGACGTTCGCTCAACCGCGTTAACCATCTACTACAAAATGAATCGTTCGCTTGATCCGACTGTAACGACTCTACATTGATACTAAAAACTTCCAAACCATCATCATCAGGTTCAGAACGAGAAGAAGACTGAGGTCCTTCTGTTTCCCGTTTCCCTTCTTCCATTAGCGGATTCCTACTCAAAAAATCTGCCACCACATTGCTTTTCCCCGAGCAATGAACTATCTCGAAATCCCATTCTTGTATCGCTAACGCCCATCGCGCTAACCTACCAGACATATCTTTTTTCGACTGTAACCAACATAACGCGCTATGGTCTGTAACAACCTGAAAATACGATCCCCAAAGATAATGCCTATAGTACCTTAACGCCCATACCAACCCCAGACACTCCTTCTCCGTCGTACTATATTTTTTAACTTCGTTAACTTCCTAGACGCATAGGCAACCGGACTCATTTTTTCAACGCCCTGCATCAATACTGCACCCAACGCCTCGTTAGACGCATCCACATAAACTCTCGTAGTAACCGACTTATCCCCCGAATAATAGGAAAGTATTGGCGCACTACACATAACCTTCATAATATACTCGAACGAATTCTGCAATTCTTCATTCCATTGAAACTTTACCCCCTTTTTCAATAATTTAGTGAGAGGCAACGATATTCTCGCAAAATACGATACAAATTTTCTATAATAAGAAAATAAACCTAATAATTGTTTCACATCCTTCGTACATGTGGGAGTTGGAACCTGTTGCATAGCCTTCAGCTTTTTCTCACTAGGTTTTACTCCTTCATTCGAGATTCGATAACCTAGCATCTCAATCTCGCAAAAACCGAATTTACATTTAGATGGCTTGAAGGTCAAGTTCGCTTCTCTAAACCGCCCAAAAACATTCTGCAACGTATCGGTAAACTCTTCGAACGTTCTACCATACACAATTACATTGTCTACGTAAACCATAACCCCTTTAAATCTTAAATCCGCTAAAACTTTATCCATCATCCGTTGGAAAACCGCTTGACTCGTTGCCAAACCGAACGGAACAACGTTAAATTCATAAAGCCCCGTGGTCGTGACGAAAGCCGTTTTATGCCTACCTTCCGTAATAACCGTCTGCCAATACCCTGAATTGAGATCTAACTCCGCAAAATACTTGGCCCCGACCAAACTATCGACAATGTCTTCTATCCGCGGAATAGGATAGCTATCCCTACAAATTTTCTTATTTAATTTCCGATAATCTATACAAAACCTCCATGAATAATCGGGCTTTTTAATTAACACAACGGGCGCAGCATAAGAACTAGTGGATTCCTTAATAACACTTAGTTTCAACATCTCCGCGACATGCTCCTCAATAATTTCCCGTTGCACCGGCGAAACGCGATACGGGTGACAATGAACCGGCTCTTCGTCATAAGTCTTAATATCGACCGACACTATCTCCGACCTACCTAACTGGTCAGTTACAAACGCAAATCTATCCGCATTCCTATCCAACAACGCCAATAATACCCGGTTATCATTCTCACATAAATCCTCATTTACGATAAACCGTTTATCTTCTACCCCAAACGCAAATTCGCACGAATCCGATAACCCCGAGAAATAAACGTAATCGCCCTTTCTTAACTCCTGAAAATCGATAGAATTTATTACGTCACGATCCTCGATAACCGTGGTTTCCCCGAAGCTCACTTGTTTCCTTCTAGAACCGTCTAGAAAGTCCGACCCTATCTTTTGTTTAGAAAGAATCCCTACGCGCATGACATTTCGTTTTACCGGCGTCGTGTTTTGTTTCGTATGGAAATTATTGAAAAACGGTATTTTTCACTGGAAAATACTCACACACGAATGAACAAAATCAATATTCACACAGTTCTTTATTAAAAAATCCACCCCTAAAATAATGCCACAATTCAAATCAGTTACTACTAAAAATTCCTGTGAAAAGCTAAAATTGTCCAAACTAAAATCTATAACACATTTCCCTACAATTTGCAGCAAACTTCCGTTTATCGCCTTAACCCGTCTCTTCTCTTCTTGCATACATCTCGCACCCACTTGACCTGCGACGGCTGGGCTGATGCATGAAGCTGTAGCGCCTGTATCTAAAAGAGCTACCACATTTATATTTGAAGAATTTAATAAAACTAATGGTCTGACCTGCTGATCCGCCTCGACTGCGACGATCTTCCCCATTGGTCGTTCCGCTTCCGTGCTACGCTGCTGAGCTCGTCTGAGGCCCTCATTCCACAGGTCAGCCTGGTCACCGCTATCGGGCTCTAGCGACGACGTGTTGCAAAATCCGCTTGCCTAGGACGCAAATTATAATTATTAGTACTAGAAACATTCGGCCTGTCTCCCCCCCCTGTTGCCATGGGCCAAATTCGGTCCAAAAGTTGCCGGGTTCCTAAACACATTCACATTATCATCACTTCCCAGACTTAATTTCTCCATCTGTACCAGTACCGCCCTTAGCGCCTTCTTATCTACAAAATGGCTCAACATTAATTTATTTCTAAGATGGTTTTGCAATCCTCTTAAAAATTGCGTTATAAAAATGTCATCTTTAGTAACTCTAGCCTTCCTCGCCAGGTCCCCTAAATAATGGAAGTAGTCCAACAAACTTCTTTTCTCTTGCTTGGCATTGTAGAACTTCTCTGCAAAGTCTGTGCCTCCAAACTCCTCATTAAACTTATTCACCACCTCGACAAATGTCTGGGCACTGCCCCTAATTTCCCTAAAAAAATATAAGGCTCCACCTTTTAAATACGAAGGAAATAATATTTTTAATTCCTCCGACGATATAAATCTCTTCCTCGATGCAGCATCTCTGAAGTCTTCTAGAAAGTCTTCAAAGGACTCCTGAGGACTCCCCGTAAAACAAGTTGACAACTCCTCCATCATGAAATAATTTCATAAAATTTTTCACAAAATGTCCGCCGCTATAAAACAATCTTCCCACAACATTTTTCTATTTGATTCTTCACTCGCTTGGCAGGTCGAGGTAATTCCTAAATAAAAAAAATAAGTACAGAAATATACTTCCCAGTGCACATTCGATCCTTCCTCGATTCAGCAAGGTCTGGATCGACGATCACCATCCTCTTCTATTGCGTCACTTCTTATGACGTCACCTTCCTTCTGAAGCAATTTTCTTATTTCTCCGGCTCGCTTGGCGCCTCCGCCAATGTAGTGCTCCTGGTGCTAATGTCGTACTCCTGAGCACCAATGATGTAGTGCTTAATTGATAATTATAAATCATAACACTGGACTGGTTTGTTGTTACTGTTCTGTTTTATTTATTTGATCTTTTAGTTATATACACTTTTTATAAAAGGGATCCACAACTGGCTCGATAGCCATTACTCTAATCCTCACTATAATTTAGCTCAGTCACTGGCCGAAGCCTACGATGAAGTGTGTCACATTGACTTCCACATCCAATCCTCTTTCTTTTTAAAACTACATATAACGTGACAGTGTCCAAGTGAACACCCACTCTAAAGAGGCCCGTATACAATATACAACCTACCTTACAGTACCTTGTTATGGAGGTAAGCAGCGGATACGCGAACTATTTATATCACAGAAAATAGTTATTCGAGCAATTTATAGTTTAAATCGTATAGGCTCCCTCCCTAAAAGAACATTTTAAAGAAATTGACATACGAAATGTAATAAGTCAATTTATTTTCGAAAATATAAAGTATGTATGCAAGTATCTGTTCCAAATGTAGCGATAGCTTTAATGTTAAACTAAGAAATAATAACAGACTCAGTAGTTGCATCCCGGCTTAGACTCGAGAAAGTTAGCAATTCTTTCAAGGGTCAATTAATTTTTTATAACAACAGGATACGTCTAGAGATTTTGAAATGGCCATTTGAGCAATTTAAAAACGATGTAAAAAATACTTTATTCAAAAACCGATTATACAATATTACATAAATAACAAGAGAGCATTTTGTTAATCTAACTCAACACAAAACTCGCTTAATAATTTTATAATAATTATGATAAATAATTATTTTCGTCGAAGACTGTTATATCGTAAAACAAACGCTTAAAACCAACAAAACAGAATTAAAGATAAAATATTAGCGGTTTTTCCGATTTATGAAAAGGTTGCCTTCTTCTTCACTAACTTGGATTATTAATTGGGCCAACATCCTAAACAAGTCAGCAAAAAATTAGAACTACCGGATTTGAAGCAAGGAACAGTATGGCAGTAATTTTAACATCTACTGGGCTATGGGATTGACCGCACGTGCGTGTGCTGACAGCATGGCGCCACGCGTCCCGCATGACAAATACGCACGACACTGAAAGCTAAGAACGGCAGGTTTTGAGCTGCTAACCTGGACGCTCAAGTAGGTACTACGATTCTCTGGGGTATTGTTAGAATATACCATGAATATTTCGCAGTTAGTTGGTTAAATCAGACACTTAACTAACTCTCTAGACCGTTAATAAAATACCGACGTTTAACCAAGTCGATAAAGTTCCTTCAAACAAGTGAGTGAACAAATCGTTTAACGAGTTTTCTAAACGTTCGTAGGCAATAAGACATATACAATCTATATTCGCACTCTACACAGTCAGGTCATAAGTTCTGTCACACAATAAAAACTTTTGAATTTAGAACGCTGGCCACAAAAAAGTTTATTGAATTCGAATTACGAATTTTTCATGAAAATAAAAATGTGTACTTTTTAGAATTTTCCTCATTTTTAAATATGGAGTGGACACTTAAAGAAGACCGTGTCGCAGTTATTGCGTTGCATCGTTGCGGTTACGCGCCAATTCAGATTTTCGACTTACTGAAAAATTTGAATATAACCAAAAGATTCGTTTTCTGGTGTAGATGACAGGTCAAGAAGTGGTCGCCCTCGCTCTGTTAGGACTCCAGCAGTGATAAAAGCTGTGAAGGCGCGAATTCAAAGAAATCCCATTCGTAAGCAGAAACTGTTGACCCTTCAGATGGGGTTAAGCAGGACCACGGTGAAAAGGGTGTTAAATGGACATCGTTTGGACGCTCGTTTAATGGACCTGAGACTGAAGATATGCCAAGCTTTGTTGAAGCGGTACGCGGGAAAAAAGCATCGGGAAATTCTTTTTTCGGATGAAAAAAATTTCACCGTGGAAGAGAGCTACAACAAACAAAATGATAAGCTGTACGCACACAGCAGTGAAGAAGCGAGCAACCGTATTCCGCGTGTCCAACGAGGTCATTTTCCATCCTCGCTCATGGTTTGGTTGGGAGTCTCTTATTGGGGCTTAACTGAGGTACATTTTTGTGAGAAAGGCGTAAAAACGAATGCAGTTGTGTATCAAAATACAGTCCTCAAGAACCTTGTGGAACCTGTTTCTCATACCATGTTTAATAACAGGCACTGGGTATTCCAACAAGATTCTGCGCCAGCTCATAGAGCGAAAAGCACACAAGACTGGCTGGCGGCGCGTGAAATCGACTTCATCCGGCACGAAGACTGGCCCTCCTCCAGTCCAGATTTGAGTCCGTTAGATTACAAGATATGGCAACGCTTGGAGGAAAAGGCCTGCTCAAAGCCTCATCCTGATTTGGAGTCACTCAAGGCATCCTTGATTAAGGCAGCCGCCGATATTGACATGGACCTCGTTCGTGCTGAGATAGACGACTGGCCGCGCAGAATAAAGGTCTGTATTCAAAATCACGAAGGGGTCATTTTGAATAAACTTTATTACCATAAGAATCTATGTTTTATTAAATTCATTTTGCTATATAAATGTTTACATAAATAATAAACATGTCTAAATTATTTCATATTGCACATGTGACAGAACTTATGACCTGACTATGTATATACTGTGCAGGTAACAGGCATATTAGTGCATATATGGCCGCATCCGCATTGTTCAATTTGGATTCTTTGTATGAATTTCTATGCAACCCCGCACCCCTACCTATAGGTATATCCCGCAGACCCTTATTTTGTGCGCGCTGTACAAAATGAACTAAATACGATTAATTACCGTTACGTTTGTAGGGTCTGTAGGCCGTGCGGGTTTGCGATCACCTTAGAACGTGACCAATTAATAGATTATCTTATAAGATAGAGCTGGTTTAATATATGCTCGTAGGTACAGTTCCCTGACTCATATTTATTACAGTGGAAGACGAAGCGACGTTGCACCATGACGACCCGAATGGCCGAGTCGGCAGTGACTCTGCCTACGAAGCTAAGGGTCCCGGGTTCGAGTCCGTGGGGGCAATATTTGTTTGATGAGAACCAATGGTTGTACCCTAGTCATGGTTGTTTATCTATCTATGTATAATATTTATCTATCTATGTATAATAGTTGTCTAGTACCCAAGATACAGGGAATCCTAGTTTGGGGCTAGATCAATGTGTGTAAATGGTGTCCAAGATATTATAATTATTATTATTATTACCATTAGATAGAAATAAATATCTAAGTACTTACTCTGTATTGTAATTAAATCACTCTACTCGTTGGTTCCGCGTCTTCCGAGAAAAACCGCCAAAGGTGGTGTCTCGTAAAAATACCCAAGACCGGCGCCCCCCAAGTCAGTATATGCTCCTCAGGGTCACAAAAAGAATTTCCACACCTCTACAATATCCCAAGATTTCATTAAGTTTCGGATTGTGCCCAGGTAGATACAGCTCCCATTTGTACCTGTCTACGGTATTATAACTTTTTGGCTGCCGTTTGTTAGCAAATTTATACATCAATGATTCTGCGGAATAGCTTAAAGTTACAAAAAAACACCCTTAATTTTGATGCTGTGAGCCTATCAACATAAAGTGATTTTCAACTAAAAAAAAATATGGAACTATGTGTATACATGATTAAAAATCTTCCTTGTTTTATCATCTATGGTTAATTGTTTTGAACTGAAAAAACTGTTGCAATATTTTCAAAGTAGTAGAAAATACCCCAGAAGAACAAGAGTCACTTTCTATGGAGCATCTAGTGAGGCATACCGGGAGAAATGTCATGAAAATTTAAAATTAGTTTTCTAAGTTAAATTTTCTCAACGTGTTTTTTAACACCGTAAGATTATAATATAATATAATTTAATACCTTGGACACCATTTCACACATTGATCTAGCCCCAAACTAGGATTCCCTGTATCTTGGGTACTAGACAACGATACACATACTTATATAGATATATATTATGCTTTGATAGATAAACAACCATGACTAGGGTACAAACATCCGTTCTCATCAAACAAATATTTGCCCCCATCGGGACTCGAACACGGGACCCTTTGGCTTCGTAGGTAGGGTCACTGCCGACTCGGCCATTCGGGTCGTCAAAACCGTTAGTTTATAAATTAACGCGTTGATTTGTAAACTATCGACAAATTGTATAACAGACCGGTTTAGAATTTACGTTTCTTTTGTCCTTACATGTCAACCTAACACGAAGACTATTCGGGGGCTTCGCTGCACTCGCCCCCTCTTCACCTAAGCTACCTCAGTGTTTTCCCTGCGCACCGTGAGATTGTCAAAACCCTTAGCTTAAAAACTAATGTTTAGTTTACAAGCTATCGATAAATTGTAAACTGTATCGTTCTGCTTACGATATGTCGCGTTATTTTAACCGTTTCACAATTTAGCTGTTTTATTATTAAAACATCTAAATTGTGAAACGGTTAAACTTGAATTGCAAACAAAATACCAGGGCCAATACTGCGGTAGCTTAGTTGACGACGAGCGGGGGCGAGCGCAGCGAAACCCACGAATAGTCTTCATGTTAGGTTGATATGTAAGAACAAAAAAACGTACATTCTAAACCCTGTCGGTCTGGTTTACCATTTGATGATAATTTACAAACTAACGCGTAGTTTATAAACTAACAGTTTTGACAATCTTACGGTGACATATATTATAGAATTTATTAAACTAGGTACTTATCAGAACTTGACAAATGACGTATCGATAGAAGGGTCTTGATAGTCCGCCGGTTATAGATTAAGGACGTCACAGTAAGTTGTATATGGCGCACTCTAGAGTGCATAAATTAATGGATTAAAAAAACGATCAAGTGTGAGTCGGACTCCCAGCACGAAGGGTTCCGTACCATCGCACAATGTTATTCATGTTTTTGAAATGAGTTTTTACCAAGTAGTATATCATTTCATTACGCTGGTCGTAGCGTGCGGTTTTTGGACGCAGTAAATAGGGTTTATAATACGTGTGTAGATAAAATATTTTAAACAAGCGAGGTTTACTGTTCTCACAGAACCACTAGTTAATTACTCTTTACTAATTAACTAAATACACGCAACCCACACAGTATGGTCCCTTTAGCTAACTAGTATGTCAGGAACCATACATACATACCTACATCCTTTGGCAAGCATAATAAAATTAACGATTAAAATGCACTTAACGAATAGGTAACTATACAGAACCAATAATACGTACACAAATTATTTACGTATTTTACGACCCAACAAGGCAAAGCTCCAACTGAGTATTAGCATTAGTCGTTTATTTTATGCCTATGAACTTTATAGAGAAGATGGATTTCGCCATGCCAGCAATACCATAGTACGTGCTAAAACTAGCCAAGCGGGCAAAGATCATTCCGATACTAGTCCTAGCGGGCTCTAGGTAACGTGTTTAATACACACAGACAGGGAATAGAGCAGAGAACTCCTTTGGCTTCGTGCATATTACTCATCCCCAGGAGCTCTATTTTTTAATCACTCGCCTCGGAAGCGAGCGCTCTCCAAGCGACACGATTGGTGGAGCTTAGTTACGTCGAGTGATAAGAACCAATCGTTGCGCTTGGCGAGCGAGGTGTGATTCAAAAATAGAGCTCCAGCAGCCTTATGGCGTAACTCTCTGAAGTTCATAGCGTGTGTCTATGGTTCATCTCAAGCTCATACAATTTCATCGATTGGGGGGTATCACCGAAAGCTTCTAGGCTTCATTCAATGAGCTTGGATTTGGCCTCCATTATGATGCTACTTGCGTGATACCAATTTGACAGATGAAGCTGGTGCAAGGTGTCAAACGTAAAAGTCTATATGAAGTTCATAGCTCAGACGACTTACGCCATAAGGCTGCAGGTCCTGTCCGTATATCTACCTACATGAATACCTAATAGAATGAGCAAAAGTACTGATGGTAATAAAAGTTCTAGTATGATATGTTATGTATTTTTATTCAGTCCATATTCGCGGTATAAAATAAACAGTAGCTTGTTATGTAGATAGTATTAATATTTTTAACAACTATAAAATATAATCAACATTAGTAAACAGTAGGTAGGTAGGAAGAACGTGTGCTATTGAAAAAACGAATCGAATGAAAGCTACAGAAATCATATTTTCTCACTTTTACAATAACGACCCCAGTAGTGTGCAAGTGAGAAAGAATGTTTTCTACTAATGTTTTTTCTACCTAACCAAATACAACATCAGATACTATACAATACAATACTATACAATATGGTTTTACAAATGGAAGCCCCAAAGAGAATGTTGTTACAGCTTTGACCTCACACATTGTAGATCAAGTGGACTGTGGTAAAAATACCTCGCTGTATTTCTAGACCTAAAAAGGCCTTTGACACCGTCTGCGTCTCGTCTCCATTCTTGTGCAGTAGATGGAGAACATTGGTATCAGGGACGCTCCTCTGGCCCTGTTTATGGACTATCTTACTGACAGGCGACAGAAGGTTAGGGTTGGTCAATATACTAGTAACGATGCTATTGTGACATATGGAGTTCCGCAAGGAAGTGTTTTAGGACCTACACTGTTTCTAATATATATAAATAATTTATGTGACCTGAATTTAATAATTGCAGAATTGGGACTGTCCAATGTCCACAATGTCAAAATGGCTCAGATCCAATTATCACAAACCCAAAGAAAAAAACTTATGATGACATGGATAATCACTAAAAGCTACGAAGAGATTGAGAGCCTAATCTGTCAAACAACACAAGATTATATTATCATAAAATACTGGTAGACATAAACCGCACTTACACATAGGCACACACGCACCACATACGCACATATACACCCTCTCACACACACATACACAACACACAAATTCTTGTAATATATGTATGTAATATATTACTTGTAACCAAAAACTATGGACTGAAGAAGCGGGGTTTTCTGACACAGGTATTGGTATACTTAAAAGGAAGCCCCAGTCATTATTGTGAGCAATGTAATTTGGTTACTGCGATAAAATAAATGTTATTATTATTATTAGACGCTCGTTTAAAAGAACCATTCGTTTATCTAACCTCGTTAAAATCAAAGTTCGTAAAGTTCAATAATTAAAACTTTAATTAAATATATTAAGAATCCGGCGGACAGCCGCTCAAGTGCCATTCGAGGCGAGCGCCAATGTTCGTTCGACATATCGCTATCTCTCCTGCCTGCCGCCGCGTGCGGGCGGGAAGCTAACAGCGGGGCGCGCCGCGCTCCCCGCGCGGCAGGGTTACAAGTAACAAGGAAAGTATAGATGAATTTTCCGAAATAATATTTTCCTTGTCAGTATTTCTCATAGATATAGCCATACCAAATACACACAACCTTACCACAACTTTTACAGAAAAGAACACAAAAAACACAGACCTTGCCATTGAAATTAAAACACAATGGCACGTACAATCTGTCAAAACCATCCCAATAGTCATCTATTTTTTTTCTTTTCGCGTTCTTTCCCACGACTTATTTATTTTTTTAGCAGTTTTCATGCTTTTACATATTTCTACTGTTTCCTTTTGCCAGACATATATATTTCTTTGCTTTTATTTTCTCAATCCGTAATTTTTTTTACATATATTTTACCGATATAATAATTATCCATGTGCTTATTTTCTCATACAATTAATGCTTGATTTATATGACATTTGGATGTTTGACGTGTTTGGACACGTCCTTTAAGCGAGACAGGGGTTTAAGGACAGCCCATCACCGAAGCTAAGGAGATATAAAAGCTTCCTCCCGATGTTTTCCATCAGCGTTAGAACGTCCACATACTGTACGTACTAATAACGGACTAACACTAGTGGTTCTAACGTAAATTCTAAACCCTGTCGGTCTGGTTTACACTTTCTCGATGGTTTACAAACTAACGCGTTAGTTTATAAACTAACGGTTTTTACAATATTACGGCGACATATACAGTTCAGTTCAGTTCAAAGATTTTTATTCATCATAGCACAAAAATTGAGACTTAATGAACGTCATAACATAATCAAACAAGCTTATTAAAACATTAAGTAGGTGCCTAATTATTACATAATATATAGGGTACAATGAACTGTTTTAATGCCAGATGTCGGTGTATTGTAAAAAGTCATTAATTTTAAAGTAGGCCTTTGTGCACAAAGTGTGCTTTATACATTTTTTGAATCGAACTTCAGTTAAGTTTTGTATTTCTTGCGGAATTTTATTGTAGAATCGTATAAAGTGTCCCATAAAAGAACTACTAACTTTTGTGAGTCTGAACATTGGAAAAGAAAGTTTTTTTTTATTTCTAGTTGGCACATTGTGGCGGCTATCAATGGTTTTAAAGCTACTGATATTTTTCCTCACATACATTATGTTTTCATAGATATTTTGACTTGCAACTGTTAGGATGTTGGTTTCTTTGAAGAAATCTCTCAGAGACTCTATTACCTAGCTTATAAATAAATCGGATCGCTCTCTTCTGCAAAATGAAGATAGCCTCAATGTCAGCAGCCCGTCCCCATACCATAGTAGTATGCCGTACGACATAATGCTATTCTTCTTCTTCGGGTGCCATCTCCTATCGGAGGTTGGCGACCATTACGGCGATCTTCTCACGGGATACTGCCGCTCGGAAAAGGGATGTTGTGTTCATCCCGAACCACTCTCTCAGATTTTGGAGCCAGGATGTACGTGGGCGACCAGGTTTTCTGCGTCCTTGGATCTTGCCTTGTATGATCAATTGGAGCAGGTTATATTTGTCGTTGCGCATGATATGTCCGAAATATCTTAGTTTCCTGCTTTTTATAACCCGTAGGAGCTCTACTCCTTTTTGCATTTTGTCTAAAATATGCTATGGAAATAACAAAATATACAAGCCTAGTAGTTGCAATGTCAGTCGATTCCCTGATTCTTTTAACTGCATATGCTGCGGAGCTAAGTCTATGTGCTAATTTTACAATATGGGGACCTCAGTTTGGCATCAATAGTGATGCCGAGAAATACAGTTTCATCTACTAGTTTTAGTTTCTCTTTACCCAATAAACATTAGGTAAAGTGAATTTTAAGCACTTTATCTTTTTTGAATTGCGTGCTGGGTCTTCGGAGACCACTTCGGTTGCGGGGTCGAGGACTTATGGTTGCCTCATGCCCGCGGCGTCAACTCGGGGGGGTAACGTCCCCCTCGGTCTTGGGTGGCCCCTACTTGTCAGGGGCCTCGCGTGGTCTTCGTTGTGCTGTGCTTTCGCCGTCTATTGGCATACACTGGCGACAACGGTGCGGGAGCTTCTTCTTCTTCACTGTGCCGTGCTTTCGCCCTCTTCTGCGGGCTTACACTGGCGACAGTGGGATGAGCAGCAACTCTCTTGGGAGTGGTCTGCCTTCGGGCGGTCGTGCGTGATGCGGAGCAATGTCGTGGAGATGTGCGTGGCGGCTGTTGTCGGCGCAATCGTACATGCGCCGTGCCAGCCGCGCGACGAATTTCTCCACGGTGGGCATCCGGGTATCTCTCATTATGGTGGTGTTGCGCACGTACCGCCCGGCTCCCGCGATCACCCGCAGGGAGACGTTCTGGAACCGCTGCAGCCATGCCTTCTGGGTCTTCGACAGCAGGGCGTACCATGCTGGAGCCGCGTAGGTGAGCCGCGAGCGCACATAGGCCTTGTACACCCGCAGCTTGGCTCTCAGAGGCAGGCTGGACGACAGGACAGGCCGGAGCATTGCCCGCGCGGCTTTGGCCCGGTTGATGCAGTGTTGCACCATCGGGACCATCCGCAGCGAGCAGTCGATGTTGCAACCGAGGTATTTCACCGTCGATTGCTACTCGATGTCCCGGTGGAGCGGGTAGTCAACAAGGCTGTTGTATTCCCGACGTTCACCGCGGTCCGCCACTTGTCCAGCCAGGGCGGCAGCAGGTCCAGAAGTCGCTGCATCTTCCTGCAGGCGAGTTCAATTTTGCGCGACGACGCGAAGTAGGCGCTGTCGTCCGCGTAGAGGGCGAGCACAACGTCTTCCACCCCCCTTTTTTGAATTCAGAAGCAAGTTATTGGCAGTCAACCAGTCTAGTCTAGTGCCCGCGAGAGAGCATTATTTGTTTCCTGTAAGTGATTTTCTTGTCTCCTAATGTTAAAAATTAGTGACGTGTCATCTGCAAATAATACTGTCTCTGACATGTTTTGTACCATTAATGGCAAATCATTTACATACAGGAGGAAAAGAAACTGAACCAGAATGGAACTGAACCGACGATTTTGTCCTGTCCATGGCTCACAGTAAAATCGAATATCGATAACTGTAAAACACAAGTGGTTATTTTTAGTCCGTACACCACACGAGCTGATGCCCGCTCAATATGTGAGGACCCGGACATAGCAGGTAGGTCTGACTCCTGGGCATGGGTAATTCCATTTTTTCCCCTCCAAAAAAACCGACAATTTTGTCCTATTAATATCAGCTTTTTGAACATCCCTTCTAAATACGATCTCATAAGCTTAGAGCTATTGCCTTTTATGCCATAGTGTTTTGTGTGTAATGTAAGTAATGTAGTGTTAACATACTTAAAAATATTGTCACGACTGACGGAAAAAAGGCTTTATTATAATGCGATACAAGTTTATTTTGCACAACAATTTAACGATGAGTCCAATTTTAAATTGAATTTCAGGTGCTTGAATTTTCCAATTACTATGCAGATTTTTGAGCAAAATAGGGGTATAAGTTTTGGCGATTACTCTTACTGAAACTTACTGAAATCCACTATAAAAAAAAATACATTTGCTACAGCAAACTCCCCCCCCCCCCCTTCGTTTCACCCTTCACTCCCCTCATCACACCCCCGACCCCTTGAAGTTTACCGGATGAACACCTGGAATTATGATAAATAAAATAACCCGACTACATTTTCTTTCAATACCACTTACAAAGTTATGAATGCACCTGGTTACGTACATGGAGTATGAAAGTAGCCGCACCAATAACTTAATAACGCCATTAATCCGCCATTTTAAAAAAAATTGTAAAAACTGACTCAACAAAAAAAATATATAATTATCGAACCTGCTCACAAAATCTCCAGGTCTTGTATGTTTCTATATGTGTGACGTCGCTGTTTCTGGTTCCCATGACGATTCAGACTATCCTAGTGTGGGGCCAGAAGCCATGTATAGTGCCTATATAATAAAATAATTGTTAAAACGTTCCGTAGTTGCAATGAATAACCTAAGTCTTTATAAAATCCCCTTTTTAAACACTAGAGATGTTACCAAAACAATCTGAAAGAATTGAAATTGAAGAAAGAATGTCAAAATCTATCCAAATTTGCTGGATCCAATTCAAAAATGTTTGAAGAGTGCATCGTATCATTTGATTAATCGATGTTTTTAAGCTCACCCTCACTAACAGGCTAGACTGACACCCGTCAAGCGCCTTCCTGTTGTCCCGTTTTCCCTCTTGCCTCTGTCCCCACTATGGGGACAGCGGGACGTCACGAAGACGGGACGGGACGTTTGTTTTCCGTGCCGTTGTCCCCACTATGGGGACAGCGGGACGTCACGAAGACGGGACGGGACGTTTGTTTTCCGTGCCGTTGTCCCCATCGTAGGGATTCAGCCAATGGGGACAATGTTCATACATTAGAACCCACAGAAAATGATGAATGAAACTGGATTATATATATATTTGTTTCATTACGCAACTTGAAATATAAGCTGTGTTTCTTTTATAATGACATCACGAATGGTTTCGTTTTTAACACAAAACAAACAGGTGGAAAATACGTCGTTTACGACTTAAAAATTTATGAAATTAAATATCATATATATATTATTAGTAGTTTTTTTTAATGTTGCAAAAGGAACCTAGGTAAATACTGTATTAATGCGAACAACAGCATATATACGTTGAAATATTCTCAAATCGAAAATTATTATGGTTTTAAGTTTGTATGGAAAATTCATTGTTCTCCGGCTTCTAACTCGTTCAAGGGTAATTGTGTAAGATTTTACAATAAACTCCCAAGCACTTTGACAGATCTATCAATTAATAAGTTCAAGAAATACATCAAGCAAAGGCTTATTTCTAAAGCTTACTACAGTATTAAAGAGTACATAGACGATAAAAATGCTTGGGACTGAATTGTTCTAATTAATTGTGAGCATCCTCACTGCCAGAGTTTCTTTTACTGGACACTTGGAGGCCTTTTACACCTCCAAAGATTAATTTAATTATACAACTCTTGACTGTGGGGACCATTTACATCTCCTATTATCATTGTATTATTGACTAAAGAGACTATACATCTCTGTTATTTATATTTTAATTATTTTATTATGACATTTGAGACTCTTTACATCTCTCAGAAACAATAATTAAAAACTTTTTTTTTCTGATAATATGATAATAATACCAAATGTTCTGTAAAAAATGAAATGAAATGACATGTGAAAGTGCCCTTGTGGCCTATTTACAGAATAAACGTTTTGAGTTTTGAGTTTTGAGTTTGAGTTTTCTAATGAAAACTTTTCTCTAATTAATAATCACAGTGTGTATAATAATTAAAGCTATCTGCTCAAAAATCACACTCTTTGTATTATTTAAGCAACCCTCTTTGCAGGGTTCCGTACCCAAAGGGTAAAACATGACCCTATTAGTAAGATGTCTGTCTGTCCAGCTGTCACCAGGCTGTATCTGATGAACCATCATAGTTAGACAGTTGAAATTTTCACAGATGATGTATTTCTGTTGTCGCTATAACAACAAATACAAAAAAAAAACAGAATAAAATAAATATTTATGGGGGCTCCCATATAACAATTCATTCGATACCACATACAAACTTATGAATGCACCTGGTTACGTACATGGAGTGTGAAAGTAGTCGCACCAATAACTTTGTAAACAACATTTTGCTATATAAAATCCAAACTATTCACTCCACACCATCCCTACCATTGTACGGTGGTACGGAACCCTTAGTGCGCGAGTCCGACTCGCACTTGACCGGTTTTATTTAATTCATCACATGCTTTTCGTATATTTTTAAACACACCATATTTGCATTTCAGCAGAAATATAAAGAGGGCGATTGTGAAATGGGGATGAGTGAGTTTGGACGAAGCCATTTTTGGAGACCTCTGTGGCCTAGCAATGGAGGTTGTGCCTCATACCTGAGAGGTTTGTTTTTATGTTTGTGGCCCGGAGCAGCAGCAATGTTTGTGCCTGTTTGTTTATGTCTAGCATAAAAGTAGGCCAATGCTGACAGATATGTCTTTAACGCACGAGCAAAGACTGGACGACCCCTGCATCTTCAAAACAATGGCATCTACCACATTATACTGCAATTTACACGTATTCGCTAGTTATGTTAAGGATCATGAGAGTACCGACCTACCGAAGAGACATATTTGGTACATTAGTAGGTATTATGCTTGACCGTGCAAAGGGCAATATCTGCCTATTAGAAATATTGTGTAAAGCAGAGAGAAATTCACAAAAGAATCAAGATAGGTGGATATCATGGAAGAAAAGCTAATCTCAGAATCTTTCTATTATTAGGTAACTTCTTGGTCCAAAGGAATGCTTTGGTTGCATTTCTGTGTCCCATTTCAACTGAAAATATTATTGTTTTCAATTCAGTGCCCCATTCGATGAGAAAATTAAATTGTGTTATTCTCCTGATTGCCGAACGAAGCCGTAGAATCAATATTGGAAATTTCAAATGATCTTTGCATTTCCAGTTATGTTGGCTGTCGAAATATTTATGTTATTCTATGAAAAAATGGGTTTGCGTGAAGTACCAATAGGATTATTAGGTATGGTAGCCCTTCTATGTGAACCGGGCATAGGTTTATATTTATGAAGATATGTACCTACCTACCGATGTGCATTATTCATGTTAGTGAACGATTTCATTATTCGCTCTAAAGCATCTCAAATTCTAAGAAGGTATGGACGAGTTGGAATCTGATGTGCGATGATCAGCCTCAGCCGTACATAAACATTCCCATTTGTATTCTCAGTGAAATGATACAATGCCTAGTAATGCCTACTAAATAATCAAAGTGACCTTCGCATATGCGAGTCAAACACTGCTAGGAATAACAAATAGGTAGTTAGCTTCTTAGGTTGTTAACTTTAACATCCTATCAGAAATGACCATAAAGATGCATTCATTTGTTTCAGGTACGCTACGCATATAAAAATGATAACGCGACTGGTAAAAAGATAGAAAAAAAAACAAAATGCGATGGCTCTTCGTATTGTGGCTGGCGGCTGCTGCCAGCAGCGACCCTCGTCCTCGTCCGTCTGCACTGGCCAACTTCGTCGACTACTGGACAGACCTGTTTCGCCCCCTGCCCCGCAACCCCCGTGAGGGTTTCCTTCCCGACTACACCCCCGATGACAAGCAAGAGTTCGACTTCATCATAGTCGGGGCCGGCTCCGCGGGCTGCGTACTGGCCAACAGACTCTCTGAGATATCACAGTGGAAGGTCCTTCTGCTCGAGGCAGGAGGCAACGAAAACTTTTTCTCGGATATACCCATCTTCGCGCCCTTCCTATCGCTGGGACCTATGAACTGGGGTTACAACTCCGAGCCCCAACCGAAAGCGTGTCGAGATTTACGAGGAAAAGTCTGCTTTATGCCTCGCGGTAAAGTGCTCGGAGGGAGCAGCGTATTAAACTTTTTAATCTACCAACGAGGACATCCCGATGATTACAATGACTGGGCTCGAATGGGCAACGAGGGTTGGGCCTATTCAGAGGTACTGCCTTATTTTAAAAAGTCTGAAAATGTTAGAATTGCGGAGTTGAAGAATTCGTCATACCATGGAGTTGGGGGTTATTTGGATATAGATTATTCTCCTTTTCATTCTCCGTTGGAGGACTTATTGAAGGGTGCGGGGGAAGAGCTGGGATACAAATGGCGGGATCCCAATGGCAAGCATGTCATTGGTTTCTCGAAGCCCCAAGCGACCATGAGGAACGGGAGGCGATGCAGCACATCCAAAGCTTTCTTAGAACCTATTCGAGACAGAGACAATCTGCGAGTGTCCAAGTTCTCCACTGCCGTGAGACTGTTAGTGGAACCGGCGGGCAAGGCTGTGTACGGAGTCGAGTTCATGAAGCACAAGAGAAGGTTATTATACTCCTGCTTGTAAAATACTAGTATGCACCAAGAGAATAAAGCACTGTTTTATGTCACGGCCGCGATATTGAATCCTAAACGTAATGAAGGACTCCCGATTTAACTCCCGATCGAAGCGAGGGTGTTATGAGTTAATTCCTGAGCGATGCGAGGGAATTGTGACTGAGCCCTGAGTGCAATGAGTGATTCAAGAGTGCCCAAGGCAAAACAGCTTTACCCCCGAGGATTATACTCTACTTTTCGCACCTCCTGTGACATAATATAAAAAACACGGCTACTAAATACAGCGAAATGTATGTTTGATACATTGGTCCAGTTGCAGCGTATTGCAACAATCGCGGGATTTGATTTATATAAAATGTATTCGATTTTCGAATAAGTTTAAGCCACGGCACGCTTCGGCCGCGCACCGGCGCCGCGCTCCGGCCGCGCACCGGCGCCGCGCACCGTCGCCGCCGCCGCCCCCGCCGCCGGGATGCGGGGCTGTGAGCGCCTTGCGTATTTCACGAAATTAGATTTTAAGGCCATAGCAATGAGAACTACGAGAAGTGTTTTTTTTAATCCCTGTAGTGTGGTCTAGTTTGTGACATAATGAAATTCAGTACAACTTTTTGTCACCGCTAAAGCCTAGAGCTATAATGACTTGCTTTAGGTAAGGTTTGCATGATATATCAAGTGTCATTTTCGAGCAGGTGGTGCGAATAGTACAATATTGGCTCAGATTGAGATTATAATTATGAAAGGCCCAGAAAGCAGATTGTTTAAAAAACAGCTTACACTTCCTGAATTTATTAATGATGCCATTTCAGTAAAAATAACCGCGAAAAAATTGCAAACAATTCATTGTCAATTGGCATTACAAAAAGGTGTACCTAGTCTAGACGACCATTTCAACTTTTGACAACGAAAATTGCATATCTGTAACTGAAAAAAGACAAACAACAAACAAAACTCAATTTTCAATTTTCATCAATTTAAATTTAAATACAGGAGACATTTAATTAAATGACCATATTTTGGGGAATGATAGTACCCATCAATATGAACAACTTTCCTCAAGAAACATATGATCGCAAATGAAAAAAAATTTTCGTCCCTCAGTACATTGACCCGATCAGCTGATTACAAGTCACTATTGAAGACCCACATTTTTTTTCGCTTGCAACCATAACCAACCGAGGACACTGCCCTGTGGTACACCGTAACATACGTTTGCCTTGATGCTAATAAAATCACCAATTTTCACGCTTTGTTTAGGGTTCTGAAGATAGTTCTTTAATAGAACCAAAGGGGTGCCTCGAATACCCATGTTATGGTGCCTTTTTAGGAGAATAGGGATAGATACCGTAACGAAAGCTTTTTTTAGAACCAAAATACACTTTCTACGCCTATCAACTTCATCCACTAAAAGAGATGTAAGCGTGTTCACACAGCATCTTCCGTTGATAGCCCCCGTTGTAGCCCAAATCCATACTGTTCGATAGTAATTGAAATTTGTAGCCCGTAGTTAATAAAACGATTCTTAACAAGTTTTTCTAAATATTTTGAGAGCCGGTTAAACTGATATGGGTCTGTAATTTTTTGCGTCGTCACTTTCCCCATTACACGTGAATACAGGCGTTATGATCGAATACTTAAGGCTATAGGGGAAAATACCTTTTTCAAAACAATTATTAGCTAGATGGGTCATAATGGGGACAATTATTGGGCAAGTCATTTTTAAGAATTTTGTGTAATATAGTCCCAGCCGAGCACTATCTGATTTAAGAGATATACGAATGTTGTATACCTCCTTCGGGGTTACATTAGAGAGAGAAAAAGACGAGGGTTGTGAATTTGTGTTGTTATTTAGGATTTCTTTATGATCCACTTATGACGTTTTAGAAAGTATGTTTTCGGCCAGCTTCACCCC
The DNA here is from genome assembly GCA_949825045.1 of Argyresthia goedartella. Classification (NCBI taxonomy): domain Eukaryota; kingdom Metazoa; phylum Arthropoda; class Insecta; order Lepidoptera; family Argyresthiidae; genus Argyresthia; species Argyresthia goedartella. Next base: position 16,987,519 of record OX463809.1, on the reverse strand, counting down.
TATTTTAATGAACTATTGATTAATATAATTCACAGACTCTGCGTAAGATGATTTAATCCCAAGTAATTATAATTTTGGGTCTTAGCCTGTATTCTTTTTGTAATAGTGTCTGTTGTTTTTCCAGCTTTTTAGAGTTTTTGCTTTCTTTTGATTATTTTTCTATACGTCAAAATTATCTTCACAACAGTAAGCTTTTATTTCCAATAGGATTTGCTCTCCTCCTTCATACATTTTTTTCTTATTTTTGGGCTTAATGGCACACAAGAAAATAACTTATTTGGTGTTTTCACACTCGAGTTACTGCACATGGGCACAATGCAGTATTTCTTGGTCATTTTTACGATATAATGTGGTAGATGACGACCTCTGTGGCGCAGCGGTTGTGGCTCTGCCTACCATGCGAGAGGTCCCAGGTTCGATCCCCGGCTGGGGGTAAAAAAAACAGGTCTTGGATGTTTATATGTGTGTGACGTCGCTGTTTCTGGTTCCCACGACACAGGGTATCCTAGTGTGCGGCCAGAAGCAATGTATGTGCCTGTATGTAAATGTTTATGTTTATGTTATTTTAGTATTTAGTCGTGAGTATAGTAGGGAGTTCTTTACAGTATTGCGCGCTTGAGCCGAATGAGCCCGACCGATCCGATCATCTGACGGGTAAAGTGACGTCATCACTGATCCTACATGCTACGCTCAGTTAGCAAAATTGTTTCGCGGGGAGTCGAACTTTGAGCTTTAATAACTCGGCCATTTTGTAAGATATCGAAAAACTAAAAACACAGAAATTATCTATATTTTTTCACTTTAAGCCCATGTGACCGCAGGGAAACGGCCAAGCCACATATTTCGACAAAGGTGTAGTGTTTGTAAAGTTAGGACATATAGAGTGAGGGCGGCTAGAGTTAGAAGCTTATTGAGATCTGATAACGTTTTGACAGTGCGAGCCATATGGTCTCGCTTTGGCAACATTTTACATAAAAATGATTTTGTTGGGATTTCACTTCTTTTTGTAAGTTGCCTAAAACAATATTTTATTTTTTAATCATTTTGTCTTTCTTTTTTGGGGTGTATTTCTTGCACATCAGAGGTGTTTATTTTTTCATAGCCCACGGTCTATATTTGCCTTTTTCCGATTCGCAATACATGTTTGTGGAATCGGAATTCAGCATTGTCATTTCTGTTTTAGACTTGACTCTTCGATTGCGGTTCAAGTTGACATCTAGCCACCTAATAGTCGTCTAAGGATCGGTGGCATACAATGGGATACTCAACAACATATGGTATATTGGCTTCTGATGCACCGCATTCGCGTTTTGACAACATTCTGTTCGATGTTCGGGGACACATTAGGCGATCTGCGCGCACTTAATACCATCCCCTTATTTATATAGCGTGGGGGTTGATTTACTAAAAATCCTGAAATATCTGTTTTATTATTTATAACAAGGAGTCCCTCTATTGATTTTCAGACCTCTAGCAACAAAATTTACGGAAGTCTCATACAAACTTCCATCACCTAGTTTAAGGATTTAGATTTATTTTGTTGTTTGTATACTAATTAAGGTTTAAGGTTTAATGAAATTTATTATCACTAAAGACATAGGTCACTTACGTGATAACATAGATAAAATACATTTAAATGTCCGTCGTCGACATAGTTCTATAAGTACAATACGAGGTGACAGCCAGTACAGTTCGGGTAGGTATGTCAAAAAAATTATGAAGTAACTATGTAAGTATCGAAGGATTTATGGTTACATTCCCACTTGTCGATAAAATATGTTGAGTTAATAGTCTTTTGAATGCATACATTGTTTGAGCGTTTCTTATAGATGAGGGTAGTTGGTTATAAAGTCGCGCTCCGCCAGTAGTTATCATCGTTTTTCCGTAATTAGTTCGATGTCTGGGTATGACTAGGAAGCTTCCTCGCCGCGTACAGCGGCCGCCTGTAACATGTTTTCGCTGGGTGAACGTTATGTTAGTATGGATACTACTGTTGAGGGATTTTCGAATAAACATACATACGCTATACTTGTAAAGATTTTTGATATCCATTAATTTTGTTTCTGCATATACTTGTTTTGTTGGTGTGTAATAATTATAATTGAAAAGTAATTTAATTATTTTATTTTGTTGACGCTGTAATTTAGCTAACCTTGTTTTTGTAGCAGATCCCCATATTTCGATTAAATAAATTAAGTGTGGTTTAACTAGAGAATTATATAATGTAACTCGTAATTTAAAAGGCAGGCATCGTACGGTGCTACGAAGTGAGCCCCGGGGTGCTACTAGTTTGCTAATTATATGCTCAATGTGAATATTCCAGGTTAATTGGCTGTTAATTAACGAAGTACATAAGTGTAGTAATATTATTCGTATAATTATATACCAATATTCTGAAACCTGTCGAGAGCCCTATCCCCCTACTTTTAGGGATTGAGGGATGTTTTTTATAAAGCCTTATTTGTTATATACTATTAAGTCTGTGAACTTGTATATTTTTTAGATCTCTAGCATGAAATTCTGTTTGTATGGGAAAACATACACAAACTTATATCCCCTAATTTAAAGGGTGGGGGCTGATTTGCTTAAAGTCCTGAAATATGTATTTCATTATTTATAACAAGGAGCCCCTAAATAAATTTTCAGACCTCTAGCAAAATTTGCGGAAGATTCCATCCCCTAATTAGAGGGGTTGGGGGGTAAAAATTCCAAGTTTTAGTTTTTTTGTGTTGTTTGTACTAATACTACCTTACATACCAAATTTCAGCTTTATAGGTCTTGAGGAAGTACCTAAGAATTTTGATGATCATCAGTGAGTCAGTGACGAAATCAGGGTATTTTAGATATCAATAAAATTTAAAGTATAAGAGATATGCTATTGAAACAAAAAAGCGAAAATAAACCTAGCTCCACTGCAGACAGCACAAAATAATCCTTGAAACTCTCTTTGGCTAAGATTTCTTAACAAGTACGACTAAAATCTATACAGAAACAAAATTATTAAACATATCACAAACATACAAATTTAACACATTTATACGAAAAATCCTTACAAAGAACATTCATACCCAAATTACTTTCACAAAAAATATAAATCTACGAAGTCGTTTGACTAGACAAGCAAATAACATTGTTATACTACGCCACAGGACATACAACGGTCTAGCTTTACACAATTATATAAATCAAGATTATATCCCATATACTTACATTTATACCTAAATTATTTTGTGCAGAAAGACATTCATTTGTTTTATCTAACAACTCTCTTAGTGTGCTCGCACACTCACTAGTGACATTCTTTTGGCTCATGAATTTTCTTAAAATGCAGTTCGATAGATCTTTTAGTATCGTATCTGTCTTCCAATTCTTTCCAGCATAACTTGTAGTTCTCCTGTGTGATTGGCATGTGACGAAGAAGTTGTTCTGCTTCTCCCGTTAAGTGGCTTTTGAGGTAGTGTAGCTTTTGTACCTCATCTAGCGCCTGGTTTGCATGTACCAACGATGTAAATAAATTACGGAAGCTAGTTCACTCTGCATACTTGCCCGAAAATAACGGTATTGAGATTTTTGGAAGCTTTCTACCGTACTTCTTGCTTAGGGTCGGTTGCGGATGAGGTCTGGTTACTTCTTTCTGCTTACGCTTGTCGATAGCATCTTGTAGTTCATATTTGTACTAAATAAAGAGCCCTTCGCAATCATCATACAAGATCTATCATGAAGAAGAAGAATCATGTACTATCTTGGTATGCGTTAAGGAAACCTGAGACCACAATTCAAGCAATGCTTCCAATCTAGTGGTGAGATACGACAATCGGTCACCAAGTCTCTTGTCAATTGTCACTTGTTATTTGACCCTTGGTGGCCTATGTCACTTGTCACTTGTCACTTTTCACTTGGCACACTTAGCCACACTATTCAGAAGGACCATGAATGACCAGTTCCCAAAAATAATACTCTTACATATAGTCAGTGTATAGCATATATTGCAAAAAGGAATACATATAATATCATCAAGAATTCATCTCACGCACCCATTCTGGGGCGTGGGGAGTCAGGGTCAGATCATCGGATCTCTTCCTGAAGAAGCGCCTCTGTCCACTCCTATGGACAGATCATCGGGGGGCCCTCGCGGGCGGTGGAGATCTTCTCACGAGGGGTGTTCCGTTGGATGATCGCCGGCTAGGCAACCAGGTCGCGTGGCAGGCGGCGACGGTCGGGCGGGCGCGCGTGGTACGGCACCATGTCGCGGATATGCGGATGTTGAGAGCTATCCGCACGCGCGAACATGCCCTTCGCCAGCCTCTGGACAAACCACATATAATATGAAACTTGACGACACTACTTATGCTGTGACTCGAACATCTCAAAACCGCGATGTAGCAATTTGCTCAATTTGAGACAGCGCCATCTAGTGGCGAGTGGACGAAACTAGCAATGTTTGTGGACGGTCAAAGAGTGAGACTTTGCTTTTTGCCAAATTTCATGACCCTAGGTCAACCGGAAGTACTCTATAGGTTTTGATTCTCTTGCCAGTATCAAGCAAATACAGCAAGTCCAGCAAATTTGGGACATAAAGCGGCCTTATTTTTCGATTGCGTGGACCGATTTGTAGAAGTTTGAATTATTCATAGCTCCAAGGCTCTACAGACGTGAGTAATTGATATCAATTTCAATTTGATACCTGCACGCGTTCCTGAGAAAAAAGGTTGTGACATACGGAGAGACTGACGGATAACAAAGTGATGGTTTTCTTTTTTTCTAGGGGAACGGAACACTAAAAACAGTGAAAAATACCTAAAAATCATTAAATTGTGGCTTAAGTCTTTCGCAAATTAATGGACGCCCCCCTAAATTTATTGTTCTTCTGCAATACTATGACGTGAAAAAAAGGCTATTGGTACAAAAATAACCCACAATTGTGGTTATTATAATAAAATACGAATATAAATAATACACATAAGTTAGGTAGGTAGTAAAAAGAATTTAAATGAACATATGAGTAGGTACAAGTAAAGTCAAGTGAAATAAAACACTATTCTGCTTCCCTCGATGTAGCAGTCCTTTCCACCTGTATTGAACTTGAGCTAGTTCTTGGTATCCCCACTTTTTTAAAGTGTATGTCTTAGTTGCAGACATATTTATTTCGACACAATGCCGATGCCTTCAGGTTCACTTTGTCCACATTCCCATTTCGTTCACATTCTCATCTCGTCCGCATTCCCAACTCGTCCACATACCAATCCCAAATCCACTTCCTATTTCGTCATGATTATAATTTGTTTACCTACATATTTTACACAACACCCGTCTTTTTGTCGTTAGTTCACTTATAGTTTCACTACGGGGCGCGGTGGCGGGCGCGGCGCGGCGGCGGCGGCGCAAGGACACTTCGATAAAAACGGAAAATATTAAACTGCACATCAATAATACTGATTTACACAGCAAATATACTGATTTTAACAGCAAATATCAGGACAAAATACGGCGGCAGCTTAGGTGAAGGGTAAAGGGGGTGAGCGAAGCGAAGCCTCCTTTATCCTTCGTATTAGGTTGAACATGTAAGAACAACAAAAATACTTAAAACATAAAAAGTGTTTTTGCTGGTCCTTTTTATCTGAGAGAATCAGAATTTTTGATGTGCGATTAAATACCTACTAGCCGATAAAAACTACCATATTCACTTGCGGGTGTCACGGAGACTGAAAAGAGTCGGCACGCGCCAAGGCGGTGTTTAATAATCTATAAACGAGACCCTCATTGCAAAACCTTCAGATACCAAGTGCGCGCTCGTCGCGAAGTGGTCCTAGCAGCCGGCAGCATCGGCTCGGCCCAGCTGATGATGGTGTCAGGCCTGGGCCCCGCAGACCACCTGCAGCAGCTGGGCATCCACACACTGGTAGACCTGCCAGTAGGTTACAACCTCCAGGATCATATCACGTTTTCTGGCAACGCGTTTATTGTCAACGACTCGAGGGTTTGTGTTAATGATGTAAGTTGGTGTTCTCAAGATGAAGATATTTCTGTGTGGGTTTTAGTTTGTTTGTTGTATTGATTTTGTGTTGCGACAGAAAAGTAGGTGATTTTAATTCAGTTATACGCGTGTACAGGTGAAAAATTAGCCGACCATATTTAGGGGAATGATAGTATCCATCAATATGAACAACTTTACCCGAGAAACATATGGTCGCAAATGCAAAAAAAAACGTCCCTCAGTTCATTGACCCGATCAGCTAATTACAAGTTACTATGGGAGACCCAACTTTTTTTCCGTCTGCGACCATGTTTCTTGGAGAATGTTGTTCATAATTATTGGTACTATCATTCCCCTTAATATGGTCAGCTAATTAAATATCACCCTTCATAATGTGCTCAGCTGTAATTTAAACCCGAATCACCCTTGTTAATGAAATTAATAATTATGGTCCTTAACGATACGGCTTTGTCGTAGCCATATGACAGAATTGACCATCTGGCCGACCATTCCATTAAATGGTTAGATAGGGTTGAATTTGATGGAACATGTCTTTTCAAAAGCATTTTTATTCCGTACTGCTTTGTGATATGTCGAACTAACACTAAGACTATTCGGGGGCTTCGCTGCGCTCGCCTCCTTCAGTTTTCACCTAAGCTAAAGCAGTGTTTTTCCCTAAAAGATTTCTTCGTTCAATGAAAGTTCTATTCTATTCAACCATGGTTGGCCATTTCATGATATGGTCAATTCTACGATATTGTTACGACAGAAATACTAGTACGAGTTGAATGTAGCCCATTAATGTCCCCACCAAGGGGCACAGGCCTTCATTCGGATACGAGTAAGATTCACCACGCTGCTGGCTCAGTGCGGGTTGGTGGAGGGGTTTTACGACCCGACTATACCACGTAGCGAAGCGATAGCAGCCGGGCGTCCGATAATGTACCTACTTAAGATAAATTTATTATCTCATTGGTACATTGTCAGGATTCGAACCTGCATCTCCTGTGTGAGAAGCAAGCGTGAAACCCTTAGACCACGGAGCTCTAAAGCACTTTCAACACACCGAACAAATATGTCAGTAGGTAATGATTATGATTCAATTTATCAATACTCCCACGAAACTAATCCCATCCAAATTACGATCGAGTCCACGTATGTTGTACCTATCCCATAAATAGGCCAACGTACTTTCCGGCCCACTACTTCAAACGCTAGTCAGAGAATACTGTTGAGTCGCCTTCGTAGTAGTAGGCCTTAAATGATAAACTTTAATCACAGATGACAGCAGCCTCGCCTACCTCCGCTACCGCCTACCTCACGGGAAGCGCCGGCCCGCTGACCCTTCCCGGAGGCGCCGCCGGCCTCGGCTTCATCCAGACCTCAGTCACAGACACCGACCCGGCGCTGGGCAGACCGGATGTCGAGCTGGTGATGGGAGCCGGCTCGCTGGCTGGAGACATGTTTGGGGTGCTGAGAGGGTTACTTGGTAGGTTCAATTTACTCCTGTCTGCTTTAAGATCTGTCGTAACCATATCGTAGAATTGACCCTATCATGAAATGGGCAACCATGGTTGAATTAGAACTTTCATTGAATGAAGAAATATTTTAGGGGAAAACACCGCGATAGCTTAAATGAAGACTAAAGGGGGTGGGCGCTGCGAAAACCCCAAATAGTCTTCAGATTAGTGCGACATGTATATCACAAAAAACATTAGGTAGTACTGAATAAAAATATATATTTCATCAAATTCATCCCTTTCTGACCATTGAAAATGAAATGGTCGGCCAGATCAGGATGATCAGGATGATCAATTCTACGATATGGCTACGAACGACAGATATACTCAGAACAGTTGTCCATTCTGACCACTATTTCAGAATTTATCGCGTCAATCCATCCCCTCAAACCATTATAGCAAAGCCAAGAACTTACCATAAGCAGGCTATATATGCTCTAAGGTATAGACCTCTGTTCGGTTTTAGATATCCTCAGAACAGTTATCTATTGTATTTTACGAACTCCTCGGGGTAATTCATCTCCCCGAGCTCTTTCTTATCCCTTTAAGATGTCCAGTGTTAATCCATTTGGTGCCAATTCGGCGACATCATATCCCTCACCATTCTTCCAGGTGTAACCGACGAATGGTACTGGCGCGTTTACGGTGGCCTCTCGCAGCGGCTGCGTCAGAGTAGCTTCGCTATGAACCCCGTGCTCATCCGACCGCGCAGCGTGGGTCGGCTGACACTGCGCAGCGCCCGGGTCAGTGACGCGCCACTGATCAACCCCAACTACTTCGACCACCCTGACGACATCAAGGCATTGCGAGAGGGCGTAAGATTTGTGAGTGATTCTGTATAAGGATCAAGGCATCTGCATTTTCAAGCAGCATATTTAAGCTGAATGGGTCTACATAAAAGCGAGTGCTTATTCCTGATTCAAAGACTTGAAAAAGTAAGACCTATATTACGAGTATTATTCGAGAAAATTTAAGAACATCAAAGAAGTGAATATTAATATTGTTCGATTCCAAATCGATATTCGATCGATGGTTTCTGAACGGCCATTTTGAATTTGACGTTAGCTGCCAACCTAGCAGTTTTTTGAAAACTGACGGACGAAAGCCCTCGCAATGTAAACGCGTTTTGGTTAGGGTATTGAAATTAAATCGCAGGCCATCTGGAATGTATTCGGGTTTCCCTCAGGATTGTTAATATAGCTGAGTGTGTTATTGTTTCTCGAACCAGATAAAGTTCGCATTTTCGTGCCCGATTGTTTTTACCACGTAACATAACCTGTGTTGGAACACTGTGCTCATTGAAACTGGCCCGCCAGTCATACCTGGTTGGCTGAAGAACCTGTCTACCAAGAAGAGCCTAGGGTGCACCCGGGCCTTGCAGAGAGACAGGAGGTTGACGGGACCGAAGCACAGACCAGGTTAGATCGACCCCAATTAACTTCAGCTCGGTGAATCGCCGACGTTCACACTTCTTGGCAACTGATCGTTACGCTACCTCGTAGCTGATGGGCCCCTACGAGGTCATTAGGTGCTGAGAAGCCTGATCACTTTGGTAGTAGAGCGTGGCTTCCTGAGATTTGCAGCCGTCAAGGGCTCCAGGAAGGCACGATTTGGGACTATCAATCTGTAGGTATAGGCGGTTATTAGGTAACTTGGTTGTTGTTCCTATATCCACATAGATTGGTAGTATTGTAAGCTATAGGTCTATTGCTGGTAGTAGATAGACAGATATTGAATTGAAAATTGCATTAAATTACCAGTTAGTCAATCTATTAGTGGTCTAGTAATGCTATTGAATGAATGTTTTGGTTAACATAGGTAGTTACATCTATTGATAGCAGGCTATTACATTGTTTTCAGTTTATAGCAATTTATAACTTGAACTAATATTGACTATCTGTGTGTGTTATAATGATAAAGGGAAACTAAATTGTATTTACAGAATTTATATAGATATAAAACTCGGTTCCTATTGTTTAAGGAAAACAACATTGTTTAAGTTGTGGTTTAGGGTTCCCTCGTTTGGGTTGTAGACTGGAGGGTCCAATAAAATTGAGTTACTGCAAGTTGTGAGTAAGTATCGTTCCGATCATGTCGTTATCTGAAATCCAGAAGGGTGTTTCTAAGGAACTCAGATGGTTTTCCTCCGCACACGGTCTGATAGACCGTTTAGATAGGCATGATGTGGTATTGGAGCGGTCTATGGACGTTAAGGAACGTTACAATAGGGTGCTCGAATTGTCCGCGCAGGCGGAATCAGTTGATGGTTGCGCACCTGACAGGCTGTCACGGTTGATAGGGGATGTCGACCAATGTATGGAGATGGCAGCTGCTATCACGCAGAAGGCTGCGGACATACGTAGACAGCGCGAGTCCAGCCATGGTGGTGACATTGAAGCACCTCTGCCGCTTCAGGGATCGGGGTCCAGGTTACCTGCCATAACTATGCCTACTTTTGACGGCGTGTCCGGTGAATGGATGAGCTTCATCAATCTGTTCGACAGTTTGGTGCACATGCGATCGGACATTACCAAGTCTGTCAAGATGGCTCAGCTGGTGGCAGCATTGAGGGGTGAGCCTAGGGAGCTGGTCGCTCATTTGACAGTTACGGAGGGTAACTATGAAACGGCCAGGCAATTGTTGGTCAGACGTTACCATAACAAACGGAGGTTGGCCGATGCCCAACTGAACCGTTTGTTTAGTATCCCGGTTGTGAACAAGGTCGGGGCCATACAGACGGAGGTTTTGAACCCATTGTTGTCCGTCACCAAGGCTCTAGAGAATCTTGGACTTCCGGTTGGTGAATGGTCGTACCTACTGTTGTACATTGTACTTTCCCGCCTACCCGCTGACGTGCAGACTCGTTTCGAACAGTCTCACGGGAGGTCGGCCGAGGACCTGCCCGCCTTCTCCGACTTGGTCGGATTCTTGGAAGAGGAGGCTCGACGGGCAGAGAATTTGGGGTTGACGGTCACCCATCCTTCGGAGCCACAGAGAGCTGCCGGGAGCGCTGTGAGTAGGGGCCCTCCGACGAGGAAGGACCGCACCAACCGGCAGTCGTATGGGACTGTGAGTGAATTGACCCCACATGGTGAGACCTGCCCATGTTGTAGGCAGATTGGCCATGCTGTGGCCAATTGCAATAAGTTCGGGGAACTTAGGGTTCAGGGACGGCGCCGGATGGCCAAGCAGCGGAGCTGGTGTTTCCTGTGCCTCGGGCCACACATGGCTAGGGACTGCACGCGCACACAAATGTGCGGATATTGTGGTGGGCCCCACAACAATCTGTTGTGCATGAACCGGTCCGGCCAACAGCCTCCACAGGGCCGTACCCAGGGTGACACGGCATGGGGCCCTGAGAATTCGTTTGCGACTCGGAGCGCAACTCAGGGGCCAACGTCCCCACGTGCACAGGGCAGTACCAGGGTGCAGGGCCGCACTCAGGACCATTACATGGGGGGCCCTGAGTTTTCGGTTGCGACTCAGCATCCGACCCAGCGGGACATTGGGTGTGTTGAGCAGGCCGTAACGGGCGGGTGTCATGGGACACCTTCGAGCTATGCGGGTGCGGTTCGGACGCCGCCTCAGTTGTCGCCCCGCTCGTCGCCTCGTCCTCGTCGGTCACATGTGATGTCCCCCCCGCTCATGGAGCGGCCACGGTTGAATTCACGCCCAACCCCCTTTACGGGGAATCGTAGGTTGGGAATGGAACCGGCGCGTGGGCCATTTGTACAATGGGACCCTCTGGCGTATAGCTGCATACCTGATAGGTTACAGGCACAGTGGGGCCCCGGGGGTCCTCGCTAGGAATTTGCGGCCCAACCATTTGTTGCCCCCCAACCGGAGACGGTGGTGTTACCGATCGCCTCTGTGCTTGTTTGGGATTTGGCGGGCAACCCAACATACGTTCGCGCCCTATTAGATTCTGGAGCTCAGGGCTGCATTGTATCGAATGATTTAGCAAAATGGTTGGGCCTCAAGGTAAATAGGTATAATAAATCAATACGGGGCGTGGGGAATGTTACGGTTACGAATGTAGTTGGTCAATCGGTGATCACGTTCTCTCCACGTTATGACATTTTGACAAAAACATCCGTGCAAGCTTTAGTAATGACGCATGTCATGGGCAGACACCCCTTGGTGAAGTTGAATCCGGCCGTTCGATTCCTGACATCAGGACTCAAGTTGGCGGATCCCGATTTTGACACTCCAGCCCCGGTCGACCTGCTACTGGGAGCAGACGTTCTGGGTAGGTTTCTGTTGTCGGATCAGCGAGTTCTTCAGCCGGACGGGTTGATTGCTGTGGATACTAAGTTTGGTCACGTGATCATGGGTCCGGCATTGCCAATGGTTAGGCCTGCCGAGTCAGATGGCATACTTATTGGCTCAGACGTCAGTTGTCAGACGTTATCCAACGTTTCTGGGAGATAGAGGAACCTCCCACCGTTCGTCGAGTCGACGCAGACGAAGAAGAGTGCGAGTTGTTTTACCAGAATAGTACTGGTCGCCTTCGTTCTGGTCGTTTTGTAACTCGACTGCCTTTCAGGGCCGATCGACCGCCACTAGGAGAATCTAGGAAGATGGCTGAGACGAGATTGATGTCGATGGAGCGTAGGATGACAAGGGACGCCGTATTTAAACAAAAATATGTTGATTTCATGAGGGAGTATGAGTCGTTAGGACACATGTCGGTATCGGGTGTGGACTGGAGATCTGAGGATCATTGTTTCCTTCCACACCATGCCGTCCTACGAACCCCTACCGGCAAGATTCGAGTTGTTTTTGATGGGTCAGCACCTACCTCGAACGGGATGTCCCTGAATCAGTGTCTACATTCGGGACCCAAGTTGAGTCGTGATATTTCGGATATTCTCACGAGCTTTCGGAGGCACCAGATTGTATTTGTCGCAGACATTCGGATGATGTTTAGGCAAACGGTAATTCATCCGGCTGACAGAAGGTATCAGTTGATACTTTGGCGTGAGTCCACGGCCGAGCCAGTCAAGGTCTATGAGTTAAACACGAACACGTATGGGTTACGGTCTAGCCCGTATTTGGCGATGCGTACCCTGCGGGAGTTGGCGTCGCGTGACCGTGTGAGCTATCCTAGAGCCGCCGCTATCCTGGAGCAAGATTTGTACGTCGATGACGTCTGCACAGGGGCAGCCAGTGTAGAGGAAGCTCTGGACCGACGTGACTAGCTCATTCAATTGCTGAAACGAGGCGGCTATGAACTACGTAAGTGGATGTCCAACTCCCCTGAGTTGATGGCTGGTCTCCCAGATGAGTTTCAACAAGACCCGCACGTTTTTGAGAATCCTGACAACCCTAACATGTTGTCAGTACTTGGAATTCAGTACCGGCCCGTCCATGATGAGTTTACCTATCGGGTGGTTTTAGAAACACCGAAGGCCTGGACGAAGCGGTCAGTACTGTCAACGATTGCGAGAACGTTCGACCCGAATGGATGGATTTCTCCAGTCACCTTTGCTCTCAAATGTTTTATGCAAAGGCTATGGGCGGCTCAGTTGACCTGGGACACCCACCTCTCAGGTGATTTGTTGACTGATTGGACGCGAATGTTCACCTCGCTATCGGACATAAATAATGTATCGCTGCCGAGGAAATTGGTCCCTGCTGGGGATTACAGGGCAACCCTTCACGGGTTTTGTGATGCCTCTGAACGAGGGTTTGCGGCAGCGGTTTATTTGCGAACCGTCACCTCCACCGGGGAGGTCGACGTGCGTTTGGTTTTGGCAAAAAGCAAGGTAGCGCCTATTCGGACAAGGATGACGATTCCAAAACTGGAACTGTCCGGGGCTGCTCTTTTGACCAAACTTTTGAATAACACTCTAACAGTGTTGCGTGGGTCAGTGGTTTTGGAGGATACGGTGTACGCTTGGACGGACAGCCAGATTGTTTTGTGCTGGCTGAAGGCTTCGGTCCATAACTTAGAGGTTTTTGTTGCGAACCGTGTCTCCCAGATTGTGTCGTCTGAGGTCCCACTGACCTGGAGACATGTACCAGGAGAATTGAACCCGTCTGATTGTGCATCCAGGGGATGTCAGGCTCCTGAACTCGTTAGACACCATTTGTGGTGGGGACCACCCTGGCTTGCCAAGAGAGAATCGGACTGGCCCCACAGCCATGTAGTAGTATCTTCGGATCATGGCCCCAGAGCGGCCGTGCATGTTACCCAGAAGGCTGAGGACCCTGACGCCAGGTTTCTGCTGGACCGGTATAGCTCACTTGACAAGTTGATAAACGTGTCCACTTGGATTAGGAGATTCGCTCGAAATTGTCGTACTCCTCGCAATCAGCGAACGTTGAACCCTATTCTGACTCCGGCAGAGCGAAACGAGTCGCTGTTGAATTTGGTCCGGTTGGTACAGTCCTCGAAGTTTGGGGCAGAATTGGAGATTATACGAAGTGGACGTTCGAAATTGAAGGGAGCCGTCGCGCGTCTCAACCCCTTTGTTGATTCGACCGGGTTACTTCGGGTAGGAGGAAGATTGCGCAATGCGAATCTGTCGTATTCGGCTCGTCACCCACTTCTGCTCCCCAAGGGGGGACAGTTGGTTGAATTGCTGGTGACTGATCGTCATATTAAAAACGCGCATGCCGGCTGTAACGCGTTGTTGGCCACGCTCCAGCGGGAGTTTTGGATCTTATCTGCCCGCCGTGTCATACGGAACATCGTGTTTCGGTGCATTCCTTGTTATCGACTTAAGGCTGCCACGATGCAACCTCTCATGGGGGACTTGCCCCCTGATCGTGTGAATGAGGTCAGACCGTTTTCAGGTGTTGGTACGGATTTTGCAGGACCGTTTATGGTGAAGAGTTCACGATTGCGTACCGCTAGGCAATACAAGGCGTACCTATGTGTGTTTGTTTGTTTATCCACCAAGGCGGTACATCTCGAGCTCGTTGCTGATCTCTCGACAGAGGCTTTCATTGCTTGTTTGGATAGGTTTGTTTCTCGAAGGGGACTTCCAACTTTGATCCGCTCTGATAACGGCACTAACTACATCGGTGCGGAACGATACTTACGAGAGATAGTCAACTTTTTGAATGTAAATAAAGTGGATATTGGAACGGCCCTCTCCCGTCGGGGTATACAGTGGACCTTCAGCCCACCGATTTGCCCCCACTGGGGTGGGATTTTTGAGGCCGTAGTTAAGTCAGCTAAGACGCACTTGGGGCGTATAGTAGGTCAGACCGCGCTGACTTTTGAGGAGCTCGCGACATTGTTTTGTAAGATCGAGGCCGTTCTCAATTCGCGACCGTTGTGTCCGCTCAGCTCGGATCCAAATGACCTGGAGGCTCTGACCCCAGGCCATTTCTTGATAGGACAGCCACTTAACGCGTTGCCCGAGCACCCCTTCGAGGGAGTGAAATTGTATCGGTTGTCAAGGTATCAGATGTTGCAGCAGTTTACTCAGAATTTCTGGAAGCGTTGGTCGCTCGAGTATCTGCATATCTTACAACAGCGCCTTAAGTGGACTGACAAAACTAGCCCCCCTAGTGTTGGTGACCTCGTTCTGGTTAAGGATGCTAACCTACCGCCACTACGTTGGCGCAGGGGGCGCATTGTTAACTTGTTCCCTGGCAAGGACGGGACCCCCCGGTCTGCAGAGGTCCTAGTAGGAGGCTCGGTTCTAAAACGAGCGGTAGCAACGTTGTCTCGGCTGCCCGTAGATTAGGGGACAGGTGGGTGCCTGTCCGGGCGGGTGATTGTTCGATTCCAAATCGATATTCGATCGATGGTTTCTGAACGGCCATTTTGAATTTGACGTTAGCTGCCAACCTAGCAGTTTTTTGAAAACTGACGGACGAAAGCCCTCGCAATGTAAACGCGTTTTGGTTAGGGTATTGAAATTAAATCGCAGGCCATCTGGAATGTATTCGGGTTTCCCTCAGGATTGTTAATATAGCTGAGTGTGTTATTGTTTCTCGAACCAGATAAAGTTCGCATTTTCGTGCCCGATTGTTTTTACCACGTAACATAACCTGTGTTTGAACACTGTGCTCATTGAAACTGGCCCGCCAGTCATACCTGGTTGGCTGAAGAACCTGTCTACCAAGAAGAGCCTAGGGTGCACCCGGGCCTTGCAGAGAGACAGGAGGTTGACGGGACCGAAGCACAGACCAGGTTAGATCGACCCCAATTAACTTCAGCTCGGTGAATCGCCGACGTTCACACTTCTTGGCAACTGATCGTTACGCTACCTCGTAGCTGATGGGCCCCTACGAGGTCATTAGGTGCTGAGAAGCCTGAACAAATATTAAACGTGTAAAGTAAGCTAAAACTACGAGAAATTCAGCTCTCAATACTCTCACGAACATTGCAATAAGATCTAGTTGGAATAAAAGAAAATGGATTTCAGATCACGTAGAAAAGACAAAAGGAAACTTAGCAGAAACTCGACACATCTATCTTGTGGAAATTGAAACCTCACTAAGACTAAAAGCTACCGTGATCTAGGTAAACTATACCATCGCATAAAAATGCAATCCGACGTTACTCCTGTGACGTGGGAAATACGGACCGTGTAAATAAAGTTCAAAAAGTGTAGTTTACCTAGAACGACAACTATACCTATTTTAGTGGTGTTAGGCGAGAAACGGGTTATATGGTGTGATGTGAAGCAAAATTGAATACAGTAACGCTATTCTTACATGCGTGATAGCTCTGAGATATATTCTCTATTCGCTGTGGAGTTTTTCTCATACAAAATTGTGCTAGTTATAAATGTGACAGAAAGGTACGCTGGTGTAGTTCTCGAAGTGCAGATAGTTAGAGGAGTTCCTTAACACCCTGAATAACGTTTATCAACGTATCTAGCAGCGTGATTCAGTATTATTGGCATGTATCTCTAACATCAATCGCAACACTAGTCTAATTGAAAAAGGGAAGTAATAAAACGACAGAATAAAAAACTATTGAGTGAATGAATAAAGGAGCTAATTTGGGCGACTAAATTACTGAATGGTTTAGCCACCGCTTGTTGGCTAATTGGCTTATTGGCTGTAAAGGTTGAACATGTAAGAACAAAATTCAACGCTCGTTTTTCATTTTATGTTACTCGAATCATGGCTTTCAAGTTGCTGTTTTCAGATACCTAGTCGCGCATTCAGTCATTTTGTCGGACGAATCCATTATTTCTAGTAGCGCTCACTTTTTGTCGCTATTCAGTAAAAGACAGGCAAACCCAGTATGGATTTTCAGTCATACGTTTAAATGCTACCCATTGATAACTGGACCAATCAGATCACGACTATTTTACACTGACTTTTCTTGCGATGTGATTGGTCGATTTCAAATTTGAATGCAACTGATGTCAGAAAGAGAAATATTAAACTGCACATCAAAAACACTGATTGGCACAGCAAATATCAGGGCAAAATGCTGCGGTAGCTTAATTGAAGGGTAAAGTGGGGTGAGCGAATCGAAGCCCCTTTATCCTTCGTGTTAGGTTGAACATGTAAGAACAACAAAAAATATTTAAAACATAAAAATTTATGTACACATAGACATATTTTATGTGTTCATAAAATATTGAAAACATAAAAAGTGTTTTTGCTGATCGTTTTTGCTGTGCAAATTAGTATTTTGATGTGCGATTAAATACTAGCATATCAGAAATATAAAGGCTAGCCTAGGGTGCGTTCAACATCGGTTAAAAATTACTCAAGAGTGATGCGAAAATTACCCGAGAGCGTTCGGAAACAATCCGAGCGAAAGCGAGGGTAAACCAGCTGTTATAGTAGGCTTCACGAATTATGAGCGGTGGCCTAGAATGCGCGAAGTAATTTTATAATCGCTATACATATGCGCAGTAATGCCCGCCAGCCAGTGTCCTTCAGCGCTCTTTTTATCCGACTGCCTTCAGAAGGGAGGGTTATGTTTTTCGAGTGTATTAAGTGTGTATGTATGTAGATTTCTATGTTCCCTGCTATAGCATGAACGGCTTGAAGGATTTTAACGTTTGAGGTGTCGTTAGATTCGTCTTGAAAGCTCGAGTGACACTGCGTACATTAAATATAATAAAATACAAAAGGGCAGATTTCAGACCATATTGTGAGTTCCAAAAATATAATATAATAGACGGTCCTCTGTATTTCTCTTCACACTAAATTATAGAGCTTGTTTTTTTCCTTTTTTATGCAGTCGGGTTTTTGTTTTATTTTAATTATTTTCTTATTACATGACGCGTACAGTACCCGACAGATTGACGAGCAGCGGTTTAGAACGGCTCAGATAATGTAATTTTGACTGACAAGTGCTATTTCTCTCCCTGATTCAGCGTCGTTAAAAATTACCTGACAGATGTCAAACTGTGCTTGGCGGATTTATAAAATATTTTCGTGCTGTTAGTTTGATATTTTGTTTGGTTTTGTTTTCTAGTATAGGCGTGGGAAGTGTGTGACATGATGTTGTTAAATCCAACGTTGATGTTGCTCGAGCTTTCGAAACATTCTTCAACAATGTACCGTTACTCACAACAGAGCGTCTAAACTATCTCCAAATGAAGCACTTTACTAAATACCAACACTAGCGTCCGTAATGTATATTTAAAATTACATCATGTATATCCCCAGGACATTGTCCAAACGTTTAGATTAGATATCTATTTCTGATAAATCTGTTATATTAGCAATAATGTATACTCAAAAATAAACGTTTTGATTTCTGAAAACTGTGCAGACATTTTAGTTTTTTTTTAATGCTCTACAATACTCTACACTGCTATACTAATCACCTCCTCTTATATGTTTGTATGTATGTTTTCAGATACAGCGAGTGATCAACACCACCTCCTTTCAGCGGTTCGGCACGCGACTGCACGACACCCCGTTCCCCGGATGCGAGGGCCACAGGTTCGATTCCGACGAGTACTGGGAGTGCGCCATAATGCAGACTTCCATCACGCTGGACCACCAGGTGAATATATGGATCGTGTACTTTAAATGGTACCTGAGTTAAGTCGATTACTGGGATATCTAATACGCATGATATGATGTCTATTAAATACGTGAGGCGTTTTCTGAAAAAAAATATACTATTTAATTCATTATTTTTATTAAGACTAGTATTTAATTTCACTTCACACCGACCCATGTCTTGCCGGCAAGACATTTTTCCGATATATAGGTTTTGAATTTTATTATATTACATGCCTCAAAAAGGATTGATTCGGTGAGAGGTTAAGCCATTTTTCTCGCAATTTTGCACTGTTTTTTTAGAGTAAAATATTACGTAATATTTTCGGAGACAACCCCTGTCCCCCACCGTGGGGGCCCCACGTGAGATTTGGTGGGATTCGGCTCCCCCCCCCCCTCCCATGTAAAAACCTCACGTGGACACGAATGAAGTTAGGGCTGGCTGGGCCACACGATGCGGTGCGGGTGCCTCCCCACCTCCCCACCTGCCCCCGCCCCCACCCTGTTCCGCCTTGTTGCCGGCGGCGTGCGGCGCCGCATGTACCCTGCCATAGTTCGTAATTCATTATAAGTCAAAACGCGTGGCCTAGGCATCTGTGTTAGCGAGATTTTACCTAAAAATAGACCTCACGGCCAGTAAATAAATAAAAGTATTATCCTATAGCACCAAGTTCATAGCTCATATCAATGAACCAAGTCACGTAACAGGCCGAGAGGTTCGCACGCGCGTGGATGAAAATTAGCAATGGATGGTATTGGTCCTGTAGTAATAGGGCATCGTCCATACAATATTCGCGCATTTCAAACTGCGACCGCCGCGCCGCCGCGCCGCCGCGCCGCCGCGCCGCCGCTCAGGAATGGAATAAATTATATCCGCTCCAGCTTTTCACAGTTGTCGAATGAGCGGCGATAGCTTATGCGGCTTATTTGTAAATCTCAATATCTTGATGACTTAGAACAATCATTAGGATAATGCAGAATTAATCGAGCTAGCTTATCATAAACAGGTATTTGAGCTGAGTTGCAGGAACGATCTTTAAAATTTAAAGCTCCGCAGAACGCAGGCGTAAGTTCAAGGCGAGTGAACTGAAATGAATATCAACCGTGTTACCACAAAAAATATTAAACGGCGTTTAACCTCAAAACAACCATCAAATCCCATATTTTTTTATTTTGAATTAAGTGTTGAACAGTATTTTTTTTGTAAAAGCCCCTAAGTGTCAGGCCACACGTGCTAATTTTTTTGAGCTGTGAGTCGCCGAATTTCGGCTGCGAAATTTCTGCCCAGCAGAAATTCAGTTGGTCGGCCACACGAGCGTAATTTATTCAGCTGCTATTCAACGTTTGCACAGGGTACTTGTGTCGTGCAACGGAAGAAATTAAAATGTTGTGTATTTACGAAGCATATTGAGAAGACACAGAAGATGATAATAGCAGAAAATGCTGGCTGAATCCAATCAATAGTGGAAGACTGATGCGCGGACAGTTTCAAGTCTTGTATAAACGTTTATGTGCAAATCCATATATGTATATGTCAAAACTACTAGCATATGCCATTATATTGTTTTTCAAGAATTATAACATACATATCTTAAAACCTCATATTACTAAATCCTTACCACAAAAAATATACTACTGTTCAACACTTGTATAAAATCAAAAATATATGGAATTGACGTTTGTTTTGAGGTTAAACGCTGTTTAATATTTTTGTAGTAAGACGGCTAGTGTTGTTGCGATAGCGATAGTCTATACACTGTCTGTAAATTAATACAAAAGCGTTAATTGCCGTATGTCATATCATAATACCGTAGTGAAAAAGTGCTTGCTGTATACCGTATAACGGATTCGATTTTCTCCCCTCGCTCCCCTCTCACCGCCACAGAATTCAGCCGGTATTGTGAGCGTGAGTCGGCTGACAACTCATTTTGCTACGCCCGCCCGTGTGAACGAAACAGGAGTTTTGTATGAAACGGAATGTAGCCGAAATTCCGCTGTGAGCAGCTCAAATAAATGAGCTCGTGTGGCCTGACAGTACTCAGAAATAAGAGCCATGTTTTTTTTTCAAAGATAAAGATAAAAGATAAAGATAAAGATAAAGATATTTTATTTGTGAATGTGGGTTACAGGGTTGTTAAATAAATATTGTTCTTGCCACACTCTACCTTAAAGGCGTACAAATATTAATTTAAATTAAATTATATTTAGATTAAATTTAAATTACATAACAATACATTATATTACATGTCCGTTTGATTATTCAAATACTGCAAATTACACAGATCCTTAATAAACTTACGCTACCACCCACCCATTAAGCAATCTTTCAGTCACCATTGAGGAAATCTTGTACGCTATAGTAGGCTTTATTAAGCAAATGTTCTTTAAGCTTTAATTTAAATAAATGAAATGATTCTATTTCTCTGATACATTTTGGAATATTGTTATAAATTTTTGGTATCATCCCAAACAAATTTTTTTGAAATAGTGCGGTCGAGTGCCGCGTTATGCTTAACATTATGTTTCTTTTTGAATTTATTTTTTTAAAATGATCCCAATTATTTCTTACATAAACGGCCATTTCATAGATATATTACGATGGTAGAGTTAAAATTCTTAATTTTTTGAAATGTGGCTGACATGTTTCTATTTGTTTTAAATGACATATCGCCCTTAAACATCTTTTTTGTGCTTTAAAGGCTCTGTCCTTATCCGTTGAGTTGCCCCAGAATATAACACCATATTTGAGAGTCGAAGCCACATAAGCATGGTATGCTGATAGCAAGGTGACTCTAGCTACCTTAGCAAGCATAAATAGTGCATACGAGAATTGGCTTAACTTTGTGCAGACATTATCAATATGTGTTTTCCATGTTAAGTGGGAGTCGATTGTTAAACCTAAAAATTTGGTGTCATGAATTTCCTCAATTATTTTTGTACCATAGTGGATGTCAATTTTATTATTAATATTATTGTAATTATTTGTGAATGTCATTATATTAGTTTTATTTAAATTAATTACAAGATTATTTTGTCCGAGCCATTCAATAATATTTTTTAGGGAATTATTTATGTCAGATTCATAAGTATTAATATTTCGACCTTCTGCTATCATTGTGCTATCATCAGCAAACATTACGATTGGGAAATTGACCGCGTCAGGTAAATCATTTATATATATTATAAATAACAGTGGTCCCAAAACGCTACCTTGTGGTACTCCATATTGCACTGTCCTTGAATCTGAATAATAATTATATTCTGTTTTAGTTGTCTTGTCTACTCTGGACATTTGAGTCAGTTGTTGTCGGTTGCACAGATAGCATTTAATAAGATCAAGGGCGTTACCTCGGACGCCATACATGTATAGTTTGTTTATCAGGATGGAATGATCCACATAATCAAAAGCTTTGGTCATGTCCATATACAATGCAGACACAGGAATTTTATTATCTAAGCTGGTTACTACACTTAAGAGGAAATCATAGATTGCTTGATCTATTGTCTTATTTTTTCGAAATCCTTTTTGTTCTTTTCTAAATATGTTGTTGCTTTCAAAATAGGCGTTTATGGCATTATAAATGACCTTTTCAAATGTAACTGACGCGCCTTTGGCGTTTTGCGGGGCATTATAATTTTAAGATTGCTTCTGTAACTGGCTATAAGTTAAATACGACAATTATTGAAGAAGAAAAAACTAACGCGGGCAGCACATAACCTTTTCAAGGGGCGTGTTGAGGAAGTCTACACTCAACAGTGATTACCCCTAACAGGCTGATAATATGTTCCAGGTGGGCACATGCAAGATGGGCGCGGCTACCGACGCCTCGGCCGTCGTCACCCCCCGCCTGGCAGTGCACGGGGTGCGGGGGCTACGCGTCGCCGACGCCGCCGTCATGCCGCGCATCCCGGCTGCGCACACGCACGCACCCGTTGTCATGATCGCGGAGAAGGCCGCTGATATGATTAAAGAGGACTGGGGACAGCTGGTCACGCCGCCTAGGTAGTGACGAATGGACGATGGAGGAAGTTGATAGAGATTTCACGAACTTGGTGAATAGTGATAGACAAAAGCGAAACTACCGCCTTGAAATAAGCCTATATGGCGTTTAGTGGACTACATGTGCCAATCTTGAGTTTGAAACCTTGACATAAGATCAAGTAGCGCCAAGTTAACGGGTAGAGAGCATGTAAGAAAAGAAGTGGTTGAGATTTCGTTCAATACTGCGTTGACTATCTCAATATCAGACTCAATTTTCTTAGTAATACCTAATTATTCTAATTAATTAATACATAAAGGTAGAGTAAATTCTAAGTCTAAGCAAAAAACAATTATAATTTTCACTTGTTTACTTTGTTTTATTTATTTTCTACTAAAATCTAATACAATTTACATACAGAAGAAGAACTTACTAATTAATCCGGTGATTGACCAGTCTTTGTTTTTCGGTTGAGTTTTCTGTAAAGGAATGACAACCGTCTCTCCAAATCCTTCCATTTTGTGGGTCTGGCTTTAGGGTACCCCGTTTTGGCATGCATTTTCTTTTTCCTGAGTAGAATCTGTAACAAAGTAGAATGTTTAAAAAGTTAACATCTCAACAGTAGGTACCATTTTGTAACATTTCCCCCATTTGTGCGATTTTCTGATTCCGGTTTTCGGAATGGGGCACACACACAGACAGGGGTTTGGAATGGGGCACATACACAAAGAGGGGTTTTTCTCTAAATTATTACTTCATTTTCTTATTCTAATAAAACTAATCTAATTTGAATGTCCAATTTCGTCCAAATTAAAATTGAAATGAATCAATCGTAAAATGTGAAAATCCAAGTATCCTACAAAGTAGAAAATGCCTCTCGGCCGCGTACGAAACCGTCGGTTCGTATCCAGTTGCGAACCAATACTTTTTTGTACTTGTACGAAACCAGCAGCAAACAAAGACCTTTTGTAATCAGTTACGAAGGAAGATTTTATGTCCTTGTCCTAGGCTTAAAATGCTAATAATGCTGCACAATAGAGTATTTAAAAACAAAAAGTACTAGGATCACATAGCTCCATAGGAGGTTTATGATGAGATAATTTTTAATAAATAAATAAACATTTAACAAAACAAAATTATATTTTCTCAACCAAACATAAATAAACATATTTTTCCATTGCTAAAAAAAATATATTGACAAATTATTTCAAGACAATGCCCTGACATTTTTTCTCTTTTAATTCTTTTATTGCAGTTTTAATATCGTTATCAATTTCAAACTAATTTCTGGACTTTTTGTTGTTACACCGAAAAGTAGATTTGGGTTTTCTTTTATTAATATATCCAACAAGTAGGCCATTGTCGGATATCTTTTACCCAAGAACCTGTTGAGGCGGTTGTGCCAACCTTCAACGTTGTTTGTTGTTCTTAATTGCTCCTTTTCGCAACAGCAAATTTTGATAATTCCGTTTTTAGGAAGTAGTTGTCAAATTTGTTTACATCTTCGCCTAACGGGCTCTTATGCATTATGTACTGGAATCCTGCTTATATGAATTCTTATGGCAACCGTGAGAGTCTAGCTCTTTTGGATATGTTGTATCTTTTTTCCCTCTTGATGAGATGTAAAAATGTTTGGCTATCTGGAATAGGTAGGCATCTATTTAAATGATAATAGCAGCCTTTGATCTGTATCTTCGGAAAACTTGTCTTTCTCCTTTCATGGCAGCCATTTCGAAATCCATAAAAAAATCTTTGGGTTCCACTTAGGAAAAACCGCTTTTAAGAGATAATATACAATTGATTATGTATATGCGGCCTTGTCCGGAAGGAAACAGAATATCAATGGTACTATGGAGTGGCTTTCTTCGTCTAGCTAGGCCATGTATGGTGTAAAGTTGCTTAAACCAGACTGGGCAAGATTTAAATGGATATGCTTAAATCGACCAAATGATTATCTGTCTTTCTTTCCCCAAAATAATATGATTATTTTGCTGTCCACCACATTATCATATTCATATCATCATATTTCTGGTATTTTCACTCCTAGTTTTTATTGTTCCGTACCCAAAGCGTAAAACGGGACCCTATTACTAAGACTCCGCTGTCTGTCATTCTGTCTGTCAGTCTGTATCTCATGAACCGTGATAGTTAGACAGTTGAAATTTTACAGATGATTTATTTCTGATGCCGCTGTAACAACAAATACTAAAAAACAAAATAAAATAAATATTTAAGAGGCTCCCCCCATACAACAATTCTTTCAATATCACATACAAACTTATAAATGAACCTGGTTGTGGATGGATATGATGGAGTGTGAAAGTAGTCGCACCAATAACTTTGTAAATAACATTTTAAAACCCAAACTATTCACTCCAAACCATCCCTACCATTGAACGGTGGTACGGAACACTTCGTGCGCGAGTCCGACTCGCACTTGGCCGGTTTTTGTTACACCCAGCACTTTATTCCGAGCATTATAGAGCCCTGTTTTAAATCCTCCAACTGGGAAATAGAAACAGACCGACCGGCTGTAACTTGCTTCACGGATGGCTCAGTCAGGCAGCTTTAAAGGCGCTTAAAGAGTGTAAGGCCATTCTTAACTCTTTGGGAAGAATATCAGAAATAATTATCGCATGGGTTCCCGGTCATGAAGGGATTCACGGTAACGAAAAAGCAGATGAGCCGGCTAGAAACGGCGCTGATGAGCGTTTTATTGAACCAGAACCAATATTACCTATATCAGCGACTGTCACACAGAACATCTTCAACTTGATAGCTACGCGAGATGCAAACCAAAGACTGCAGGCAGTCTAATATGTTTATCTTAAGGAAGGACCCCAAAATTGCTAAGTATTTACTTAATCTCAGTAGGGAAAACTTAGCAATACTGGTAGGTGTGGTGACAGGTCACTGCAGACTAAATAGACACCTATCATTATTAAGGCTCGTCCAGGACAGGACCCATCATGCCCTCACTGTGGCTTGGAGGATAGTAGCCAGCACTTCTTGGGAGAATACATTAGTATTCAAACATAAGATGGCGAACACTAGGGATGGATAACATTAAAGTAAAGTAAAGCTTGTCAAACTAAAAGGTTTGCGACAATAAATTCTAATTCATTAAGCGAACAACAAGATTTGGGGAGAGACATCTGTTGAACCAACATTAACCAGTGCCCAAACACTGGGAATTGGGTGTAATAGTCACAATAGAGGACCAATCATCCGCCTGAGGTTCAGCGTCCCACCTCATCATCATCAGTATCATCATCATCAAATCCTCCATATTTAGGGATGTCTTCCACTAAATGTACACCTTCATTTTCAAGTTCAAAAACCATGGCTTCATAGTTTTTGAACCGAATCGAAATTGGGGCTTGTCCTTTCCTTTTGGATATCCATTTCTTTCAATATCTTATTTTCGGCGTAGTTCGCATTACATCCACCGATACGACATTTTTCTCTGACTATTTCATTTCGATTATTTAGAGTTATGCTTCCCTTGCACCCATATTCATTATTGTAGTAGCGTAACCAAAATGTGTTTCCATTACTGTAATTTTTATTTGCGGTGATATCACCGGCCGGCTAATAATAACGATCGGCCTCCTCTTTTACTAATAATAAAATCAATGTCACTATTTCTTTCATCCGTGTTCATTCAGTTCAATAAAGATAACTCTCGTAGACAACGAATTATGACCACTTGACTTATGACGCATTATGACACTAACAAAGAAGATTTTATAAATGGCCAGTAATATTGATTGATTGAAATTCAAAGGTCTTTATTCACATTAAAATTACATATATCAGAACCCAGTTTACATTGAGATCCTAGGTCTAATAAATCATGACATAATATATTTCCAGTTACTTATATTAACCTATTAGAACTATTGACATGGTCATAATATGAAAATATGAAATATGAAATATAATACTGACAATGGTTAGAACAATTAACTGGTATTTTTTCTTACCCCTTACGGATGTATAAACTTAAAAAAAACTATGTTCACTTTGTGCTGTGTACATATTATTAAATAAAACAATTACATTGATAACCAGTGATATTTAATCATTGGTTCTGGAGTTGGGGCTGTGTCGCATCGTATGCTGGCTTGTTTTACAAAAAGCGCGGGTCATTTGACAAAAAATTACGTAGATGTGCGTAAGACAAGTAAACAGGGCGAGCTGCGGTCACTGCGGTATCAATACGGGTGATATTCCCGTGGCGGCGACGCCAGCGCATAGTGATGTGGTAGCTTCGTTAAATATTTGTATTTTCGCGGGCGCGCTTACCTATGGCTGCAATTAAGTTGTTATTGTTGTTTAGGTTTGTGGTAAGATAGAATTTTTTGGTTAGCTTTAATATAAACTGAAATAGAGTTGGGAACTTTATGCTGACATGTAATTTTGAAAGGTTATTCCGAAATAGAGTGCTAAAGGCAAGTTTTAACGCTTTGTTTTGTACTACTTGGAGCTTGTGGTGGTATGTTTTAGATAGACATAGACAGGGCAGCCAATGTAATGCATTGCCTGATTATTAGTTTTGTATGGCTACTAAGAATAGAACTCCTGTTCATTAGGGGATTTAATGCGCTGAAAGCTTTCATACCTTTTAATATTAGCTGAGAAACATGTTCATTCCAGTTTAATTTTTGGGGTAAAACTAGTCCCAAGTATGTATTTTACAGAAGTACTCCATGGAATAGGGTAGCCTTCTATCTTCAGTTGTCTAGAAGGTTTAGCTCTCGCACGTGTGAAGCAGATTGCTTCAGTTTTTGTGGTATTTAATTTTAGTTTCCACTTATTGAAGTAGCCAGATAACCCATCTATAGCGAGTTGTAATCTGTCGATTATCAAGTCGACATCGTGAGAAGAAGTGTAACAAGCGGTATCGTCCGCACAAAACGCTAAGCTTGTTCTGGTTTGTTTGGGTATGTCGTTTAGGTACATAATAAAAAGATAAGGGCCGAGTATGAATCCCTGGGGAACTCCAGCATGCGCAGGACGAGAAGAGGAGAGTAATATTGCTTGCGGTGAAGTTTCGATAACAAAGCTTAATGAACAAAGCACAGGGCAAACAATTTTACCAAAAGTACTAAGAGTATAACTCTTTAGAAGGTTTGTGCTGGTTTTGGTTGTGTACTGTCCAAAAGTTTCGTACGAAGACAAATATTCTCCTTTCATAAATGGTTACGTACAAGGATTAATTAGTCCTTGTTCGCAACTGGTTTCGTACAAGGAGAAAAAAGTCGTTACGAACCGCCGCCGCGCCGGTTTCTTACGCGGCCAAAATGAGAAAAGGTAGGTACATAATAGTAGTTTTCGTAGCATAATTGAAAAATTAAGTATTAATTTTAATTAAACTTTCATTCATATTGACTTATTGTAATTAGTCACCAGTCACCGGCGGGCAGCCGCGCGCGCAGCACGCTGCAAAATGGTGTTCCGCACACCTCCGCGTTCCAAAGATTCTAAAAATAGCGACGACCAAATGTGTTCGAACTGTGCTCAGTGCGCAAGGATTATAATAAATGAACTTTTAACATTTATCTCTGACAAGATTGATACCTTGGCCGAGACCGAGATTGTTCAGATTTGTTTTAGTGCCTTCAGCGCAGATGAAATTGAAGATGGCAGACGAGTCCTTCAATCGTGTCTCGCCCCTCAGAAGAAGACAACCCGAAGGAAAGAAGGCTCCGAAAGAAAGAGTCTACTGGAGATGATCAAGCTTATTAAAGAATGCGAGCCCGACAATTTGCCTACTTTTGTGGCGAAGAATTTAAACAAACTACCCCCGGTTTCTTTTGATCACATTGACGTGACGACCTTTCTGAAGGACATGGCCTTGCTGCGTAAGGAAATTGCTGACCTAAAATCGGGACAGCGGGATGACGGTCTACACCAATCGTCCCCTGACATTGATACCCTGAAAGCCGAGATTGAGGGGATGAAGCTCATGTTACAGGAACTGCACAGCAGGAAATGTCGATGCGAGATGGATCCGCCTCCTATGTCTTATATTGATAAGAAAACCAGCAGGCGGACTATGGAGGACTTCACTGGTGGTGAGGGGGAGAGTGCGGTTACCCAGCCTGCTGCGTCACCATTACCACCACCACCACCTGAAGTCAGCACGCAGCGACTGGAGTGCGATGTAGAACCTAAACTAACCAGGAACAACAGGAAGAAAAACCGAAAACCGAACAATAAGAGTGTTACTCAGAGATTACCCGACTCCCCTGCGACTACGGAGTCTATGTCGAATGTGGATGAAGCCCTCGTTGGGGGGAAACCTGTCATGCTTGCGAAACAAGCTGTAACACAGACCTTTGCAGACAAAATGAAAATTACACCTACCAACTCCAGTGAAAAAAAAGTAGCTGAGAAACAACAAAATAAAGAGGACGGTTGGATAACTGTTCAAGGAAGGAATAACAAAAAGAGAATTAAAAATAGAAGAGGCACGGGAGAACCTCTCCCTCAGTTTAATTTCAAAGCTGCAAAAAGGATGTCATCTCTGTACGTATCAAGAGTGTGCCTGGAAGCCAAAATATCTGATATCTCTGGTTTTATTAAGTTTAAAACTGGGCTAGATATCGAAGCAACCAAGATAAATACCTACGATAACGAGTTCAATGCCTTCAAAGTGAGGGTGCCGGTGGCGAATGTTGACACATTCCTCAACCAGCAAGGAGACCACTTCTGGCCTAAAGATATCGTATTTAGAAGATATCTGGACTCCACGCATAAGCCGCAGAAGGGCAAGATGGCTGACAGTTTTATTGTAAATAACAAACAACGCTAATGGATAATACAACCAAAATAAAACTACTCTCCTATAACTGCAAAAATCTGAAAAGATCTACAGATTACATAACCCAGTTGTGCAAGAAACATCAAATAATTGCTCTTCAAGAGACCTGGTTATTTGAGCATGATATCGGCCTTTTAGGCAGTATACACCCTGACTACGGTTTCCATGGAGTATCGGCGATGGACAGCTCCGTCGGACTTGTTCGCGGTCGGCCTCACGGGGGTGTAGCAATCATATGGGATAAGAAAGTTTTCGCGAATGTGGAGATTATACCGTGTAATAATCGACATATGGTCGCGATTCGGCTGCAGCTAGGCGATCGTAGTGCGGTAGTGTTTAGTGTTTATATGCCAACGGACTGTGATGACAATCTGCCGGAATTTATATCCTGTATGGCCTCGATGAGTGCAGTAATTGAAAGTGTAGGTACTGAAAGTGTTATTACGCTGGGGGACTTTAATCCCCACCCGGGGACGCTGTTTTGCAACCAACTTCTTGGATATTGCTCGGAGCAGGCGTGGCATTGTGCGGACTTGGACATATTGGGTATCGACTCAGGTACTTATACTTATATTAGTGAGGCGCACGGCACACAGCGGTGGCTTGATCACTGTGTCGTCACAGAATCAGCTGAGAATACAATCAGAAGCGCGCATGTATTGTATCAAGTTAACTGGTCGGATCACTTCCCGTTAGTTATAGAATGTGATTTTAATATGATACGACCAAAAGTCACGATTTCTTGTAATGAAAAACCTAAATATCTTTGGGGTAAAAGGGAAAATATGCAAATTGACATTTATAAAAAAATATGTGATGATTATTTTTATGATTTAATGACTCGACATTATTTTACATTGAACTGTTCTGTGAATGTTTGTAATATTAAGGATCATAGACCACTTATTGATGACTTCTATAGAGATATTGTTATTTCTTTGCAAACGGCTACGGAGAAAACTTGTGTTGTTAAAAATACGAAATTTAGGAAGATAGTGGGCTGGAACTATCATGTAAAACAATCGCATAGTATGGCAAGAGAAAAGTTTCACGAATGGGTTGCTTTTGGTAGGCCATGCTCGGGATATTACCATGAAGAAATGTGTGCGACGCGTAGGGTTTTCAAAAGTAGTTTAAAGTACATACAGAATAATCAAGAAAAAATTATAATGGACATTTTGGCACGAAATAAATCTACAGGTAATTTTATTCAATTTTGGAAAGACACAAGCAAACTAAATCATAGAGGTGCCTTACCGGTGAATGTAGAAGGTGAACAAAATTCTAATAATATTGCAAACAATTTTAGAAAACATTTTAATGTTGAAAGAAATAATATCGATGACAGCTCAAAGAATCCAGAGAAAATTGATTGTCATGATCTGGAACCTATAGTAATCACCTCTGAGGAAGTAGGATTGTTACTACGATACTCGAAGAGGGGTAAGTCGCCAGGTCATGACGGTCTCAGCATAGCATAGGTCTCAGCAACACCTTCAGTTTGCAGGTAGGTACATCTGTGACGTTTTGGCGTGTTTTTACAATTTATGTGCGCGGCATTGTTATCTACCGCCCGGTATGATAAAAACACTGGTAGTTCCCATAGTAAAAAATAAAACGGGTGATATCTCGAGCATGGCTAACTATAGACCCATCTCATTAGCTACTATTGTGGCCAAAATATTTGAACGGTTGCTTCAGAGGAGAATGCTACCCCATTTGGATGTAGATGACGCTCAATTTGGCTTTAGACCTCAAGTCTCGACTGATATGGCAATATTTTCTCTTAAACAAGTAGTTAATTATTATAATGATAGGAACACAACATTGTACGCATGTTATCTGGATTTGAGTCGAGCCTTTGACACCATAGATCACTCTTTTCTTTGGCATAAATTGAATAATACTAAAATACAATCTAATGTTATAAATTTAATTAAATATTGGTATACTAATCAATCAAATAATGTACGTTGGAACGGTGTTCTCTCTGACTCTTACCAACTGTCTTGTGGAGTGAGACAGGGAGGCCTGACCTCGCCCGACTTGTTTAACCTTTATGTAAATGATTTGATCGTGGAGCTGAGCAGCACCCGGGTCGGTCTCAAACTTGGTGACCGATACCTAAATAACTTGAGTTATGCTGATGATATGGTGCTGCTCAGCCCCTCGATCAAAGGCCTTAGAAAGTTAGTTGAGATATGTGAGAGATATGCTCAGTCACATGGTTTAGTATACAACGCAAAAAAGACCGAAATTATGGTGTTCAGGTCGGGCAAGGGTCCGGTAAATATCTCGCCTGTTTACCTAAAGGGGCAGTGTGTACAGATAGTAAGTGACTTCAAATACCTTGGACATATAATGTCAGATGATAGGAAAGACGACAAAGACATATACAGACAGCGTAGAGCGCTATGCATGGTTGGGAACATGATTGCAAGAAGGATTTCTAAGTGTTCTCCAGACGTTAAGATATTGTTATTTAAAACATATTGTCAGAGTTTCTACACGTGTCAACTCTGGACCAGATATACGAATAAGTCTCACGATGGGATACGTGTTCAGTACAATAACATCTTCAGGCACCTGATGGGCCTGAAACGTTCGTGCAGAGCTTCAGGGATGTTTACTGAAACTCGCGTGAACACGTTCAATGCTATCATGAGACTGAAAATCGCGTCCTTCATGTCCAGGGTTGACGGGTGTGGAAA
This sequence comes from Argyresthia goedartella, assembly GCA_949825045.1. Classification (NCBI taxonomy): domain Eukaryota; kingdom Metazoa; phylum Arthropoda; class Insecta; order Lepidoptera; family Argyresthiidae; genus Argyresthia; species Argyresthia goedartella. The sequence goes on along the minus strand of OX463809.1, from coordinate 16,955,561 downwards.
CTCCATTATCAAGCAACTATATTCCAGGTTTTACTATACAAACATGTACAGGAAATACATGGATATAGCTGCTTCGCCTGTGACGTGCTGATAGAGTGAACAATAATTAATATAAGGTAGTCCATTAATGTAATGCTAATTTAATGATGTAATGTATTGTAATACTTATTGTAATATGGACTTAAGGTCTGCAATAAAGATTTATTATTATATTATTATTATTATTATTATTATGTATTATGTATTGTAATAAGCCTACACATAACCACACCTTGATACAATTATTTTACACAATTCTTATTAGGTAAATAGGCCAGCGCTTGCGGCTGCGAGTGGAGCCTGAGACTGATTGATTTTAAATATAAGAAACATGTATGCACTTAGAAATTAATTACAGAGTGACAAATAACATGAATGTGATATGTGCAACACCTTTTAAGACTTAAAACTAATGACTTAAAACTGAGACTGAACCTACGCAGTATGAGGAGTTGAATATGGATGAAGTGTTTTTACTGACTAGCTGGCCTGTTTCTTCATCAGAATCAGAATCAGAATTCATTTATTTGATCAATATGCGTACAGTGTGTTCTTAAATAAAATATGTCCTAGCATATTGACCATGTAGAATGGTGTGCAAATATAGGAATATAATATTAAGAAAAAATCAAAAATAAACATAAATTAAATGTCAAAATTTGTTCAATTAAAAATAGACAATTAATCAAAGGGATTGTTTTCAAAAATCCTTTCGGACCACAAAGTTGAATTCCTATAATGTTGAATTCACAAAATGTTGAATTCCTATAATGTTGAATCCCAAAATGTTGAATTCCTTTAATGTTGAATTTGCTATTCCTATGATGTTGAATTTTCGGGTTGGTTTTTGAATGGTTCCAAATTAATTTGATTATAATGATATTTTTTATGGATAGCTGGCACTTACTTTTCATACCAAAGTGCTTTTCTTTTTTGTCGGAAATGCAGTTTTTCTGAAAATTGAAAGTTAAAATTGCGAATTTTCTGTGATCAAAACGTAATTTGCAACTAAAATCGGCAAAACAAAACGTTATAAGTACCATTCACAGACAAAATTAAGACGTTTTGTCTGTGATATTGTCATTATTGTATATCTGTGGTCGAAAAATGGCGCATTTTCATTCCGTTCACTGAAAAATTTATTCCGTTACTGTTGAAGCTACGCGAATGTGCTCTCCCTTGTTACTCTTGATAATTACAACGACTTTGGCTTTCCCCCTGGACTTTTGTGAATTCTATAACCGACCGACCTCTGCGTGTATTCTGGATCCCTGCTTGCAATTACGATTGACCTTTGCTTCTAACCTGGACATTGATTTGCTTTGCGAAATGGACCAACCTTCGACGAGTGGTACTTCTGGACGGCGGCTCTACGATGAGGTGCTAGATGGTGAGCAACCATCAACGAGTGCTGCAATCCGGCCTCGTTTGGAGGTAGAAGATGCGCAGGCGGCTGTCTCATCATCATCGACGGATTATACTTCCGACGAAGAAGAACCGTTTGTTCGGCGGAACTTGTATTCCACTGAAGTAACCGCGATGTGGAACTTGGTCAAAGTGGTGCAGAGACTGAACACAAGAGAAAAGTGTCTGACTTTTGCTGAACAAGAACGCCTAATCCGAACAACAAAATTGTGTGCTAAACATCGCACACCAATGAAAGTGGTGTACACCAAAAACAAGACAGCTGGTTCATTTATATGTAACAAGGGAAGCTGCTTGAACAAAAATTGTGTCTCCAGGTTCGTTGGAACCTGGTTTGAAAATGCAAAGATTCCAATGCCAACAATCTTTTACCTGATGTACTGCTTCGCGCAGAAATTAGATACTATGAGAGTTATTTGGGAGGACTACACAAAAGTCGGAGAGAAATGTCTGTCCCGGGTTACCATAGTGGATTGGTTTAACTATTGCAGGGAAGTGGTGGTGAAATACCAACGTCACAGACAAGCTGGCAAAGGAAAAATTGGTGGCCCGGGTCTATACCCGGTATACTTTCGTCTATTTGCACCACTATTGGTGCAAATAGACGAAAGTAAATTCGGAAAAAGAAAATATAACAAAGGTATGTAGACATGTTTGCTTTAGGTCACTTTCTGTGTAAATACTAGAGATAGGTTGTGTTAGGTCACAACGTTATGAACGACCCAGAGCCGAGCGAAGCGGAGCGGAGCGAGGCGACCCCATCTCGTTTTACAAAACCGAAATTGTTGTTTTAGGTCACTTTCTGAGTAAATACTAGAGATAGGTTGTGTTAGGTCACAACGTTATGAACGACCCAGAGCCGAGCGAAGCGGAGCGGAGCGAGGCGACCCCATCTTGTTTCACAAAACTGAAATGGTTGTTTAACATTGTTTTGTTTGTTTCAGGTCGACGCGTTGAAGGTCATTGGGTGTTGGGGATGATCGCAGATAACAGTGAGGATTTACGTTTAGAAGTGTGTCCTAATAATTTAAGGACATCAGAGGTTTTGGTACCACTGATTAAACAGCATGTGGCTGAAGGGTCCATAATCCACACAGATTATTGGAGGGCTTATGATTGTCTGGGTGACCATGGGTTTACTCATAAAAAAGTAAACCATAGTCACCCAGACAATCCTTTCATAGCCCCCGATGAAGTCCATACACAACGGATTGAATCTCAGTGGAGGGTGGTTAAAAGGTTTTTTAAGGGTAACTACAGCAACACAATAAATTTTGAAGACAGTGTTATGGAGTATTTGTGGCGGAGGAATGTGTCGAGGCAAAAACATGACCCGTTTGAAGAGTTGTTAAAAGCTATAAGATATGTCTATAAAATAGAATAAATATATATAGTGATTTTAAATATGGTGTATTTCTTCATTTCCCTCTCCCCCCCCCTTTAAATTTATTGTTTGTTTTTTATTTTCTGATCATTTTGGGTGAACCTAACCTCAAAATTTAATTAATTTGAAAAATTCATATACCAAAAAGTATACATTTCCGATCTTCAAAACCTATATTGGGGGGATGGGGAGACCCCCCCCTCTCCCCATCCCCCTCAATTCATTTGAAACCATTCAAAAAATTACCCAAAAAATCAATTTATCATAAACTCGACTGACAATAGTAAAGGACAATGACTGTATGGGCCACACTGAGGATAGTTGGCTCGTACACCCGAAGTAGTTGAGGATTATTTTGGTAGTTAAAGATGAGAACCAAGTAGACACGAGTAGTTTATTTTGCTGTTAATTGGTAACTAAATAATACTATGTACAATAAGGTATAACATAAACTATGAAATGCAACCTAAGATATAAAAAGCAGGTGAATGACGCGCACGGAATATGTACGCGTTGCTAGACTGTCATCATATCACAAGTGGCCAGGTATTTATGTATCATGTGCAAAGAGGTTTCATAGATATCAGTGTAGTATTGTAATGAAAAGAGATTTTATTTAAGTCACTACCAAATACTTTGTTTTCAACGTGTTCAGTCAGTTGCAAAAACGTTTCATTTCCCAAGGAATTCAACTTTGTGGTCCGAAATGTATTGTACAGAGTTGCGGTGAAGCCCAAAGGGAGGGTTATATTTTTCACCGTTATGTATGTATGTATGTATGTGTTTTCCTATGTACATACCATTTCCTTTACTCTTACTCAACATTATAGGAATTCAACATTTTAGGATTCAACATTATAGGAATTCAACATTATAGGATTCAACATTATAGGAATTCAACATTTTAAGATTTAACATTATAGGAATTCAACATTTTAAGAATTCAACATTATAGGAATACAACATTTTAGGATTCAACATTATAGGAATTCAACATTTTAGGATTTAACATTATAGGAATTCAACATTTTAAGAATTCAACATTATAGGAAAACAACATTTTGTGAATTCAACATTATAGGAATTCAACTTTGTGGTCCGAAAGGTCAAAAATGTCACTAATACTATAGTTTTCTTTTTTTATTAAAAGCGTTTTTTGACAATAATACAGACTTCAAGTATGTACATACAAGGTAGTGGTAGTATGCCCAATTTTCTGAAAAGAGGCTTAAAACTATCTATGTATCCAGCGCCACTACATTTTTTTGTGTCATAAAAGCCCTCTCAGAGTCTACTGAAGTGCCCCACAATATCAGACCATAACAAAGTACCAATGCCACATACCCATGGTACGCTGACAGAGTCGCCTCTCGTGTGGCAACATCTCTCACTCCCCTTAGTGTGTACATGAATCTGTTTAGTTTAACCTCTTGAATACTACCACTTTTCCGTTATAGGTTTTAAATTTTATTGCCATGGCATAAGGTTCAAAATCACGACCCGTCCCAACTACCCTCGGTTTAAGAGAGGTTAACACACTTTGTCAACGACAATCTTTCCAGTTGCAATACTTGTCTATTATCATTCCTAAAAATATTGTAGTCTGATTCTACCAGAATCTACATTTTGCAATATATGTGCCAAAATAGGTAGGTAGGTAGGTATCAACAAAATATAGGTTTAACGCGAAATAAGACCTTCAACATACTCAGCATGATTCCAATTATCGAAGGGCTCACAGACATGGCCAAAAGTGACATTCGGAATTTCAGTCGATCCCACAGGGCCTAGGGGGTTAATCTATAGATTATATGACTACAATTCCTATTGGCTTCGCTTTTGTTCAGCTGTTGCGGTACCCACTCAAATCTATTTACAATCTGTAAAATATACTCACATGGTACTCATGTCCACTGACTCCTCTTATCCACGAGGGCACATTGTACAGGGTCTTAACAGGGTGCAGGGTACCCGGACCCAGGATATCAATATAGTCATTTTGACCAAACAATGATCGATGCTCTGTCCATGCATTCATAGGCCTGTTAAATTGATGTAATGCTGTAGATTTTAGGTGTAAGAAGTATTCCACTGAAAGTGGTTAGACATTTCACTAGAAATTCCTTATCATTTCTTAGGAAATATCGTATCACAAAGATTATTTTGAGACATACAATTACAGTGGTATTTCTAAATCTGGTCAGTGTCGTTAAGGGGGCGGAAGTTTTTTTTTCCTTGGCGCCCCCTTAACTACGCACTAAATCTTAACAAATATGTAATAAAATCATGAACTAAGTGTGAAGTGGACACTAACCTGTACTCTGCCATTGGTTTGACCCTGCCTTCAGTTCTAGGTAAGAGACCCCCGCTCCATATCTTTTCTTCGTAACCATATCGTCGTACAAGCCTGGTCTTATCTGCATGATATCTTGTTCTAAGCGGGAATAAGTATAGTATAAAAAGGAGGAATTAGTACCTAGTAAATAGAGTAGCTGTACAGAGAGGTACATCGAAGACGGCATTGGCGAAGTTTCAGTCTGTGTCCTAGCATAACTCCATACCTTACAGTGTTGACCGTTGGTCGCCATAAAGATTTTAATAAACTAGAAGAAAATAACTCCATTTGTTGTTTATATTAAGTCTTCGTTTTACGTTTAGTCTAACTTTCCAGAATAACCAACAGATTACTATTAATAACCAAAAACCACAGGATTTATCAAAAGCGAAACAGCGAAACCAAAAACATAACCCACAGAGTACATTACATAACCTCACAGACTGAGGTTAATTAAAACTGTTGCCGTCAAAAATTGTAATCTGTGATACAGAACCATAGATATATAAACGGAGCCGGATTAGGGACGGACGGAAACCGGATGAGCGCTGGCTGTCTAGCCTCACATCGTCTCTGTAAAAGGTCTACCGGAATATAATGGCAAATGGGGAAATAAAAAATTATTGTGTGCAATACTGGGGAAATTGGATTAAAGGAGCTAAACTCTGTTTCTAGGGCAGGCGAAAACACGGACATTGACTTTTGTGCCTACCAAAGAGATCACCAACCTTTTTTGGTGAGGTTCAAAAATTATCAGTCGTATGAATGTAGGGAATAAATTAAATTATATTTCAGTTTTTTATTTATTATATTTATGTACATATGTTATTTATAATAAATTTGTTTGCTGATATCTAAAAGATGTTTATTAACACAAGTATACACGGTTTTGAACCTGAGCAACTAAAAGCTCGCACTCGAAAACTAGAACCAATTGTGACACACGGATTGAAGATTTGAGTTCAGGCCATCAAATAACATAAGAAATCGTTCTCATCTGCTCAGTTCCAAAAGTTGATCCGAATTTGTAAACTTGTGTTATTTTTTCAATGTGTCCAGAGAAAAACATTTATTCATTTTCTTCATGTACATTCGCTTCCGCTTCACTATCGTTTTCTGATGATGAACACGTGGAGGAGTCCGTTACATTGATTATAAAACTGTCTACAGCATTTAATATAGTTTCCTCTTTTATTACATGTTCGACACAGTTTTTCCATTTTGTGACGTAAATATTGCTAAGGCCTTCTTCTAACAGCTTTTTGACATCTGTCATTTTAAAAGTTGTGTTATTTCGAGTAACGTAGCCCTTCACATCTGCCCACACGAGTTCAATTGGATTACGCTAGCAGTGGTATGGCGGCCAACGTAGTACTTCAATACCAGCCTGTTTTGCCATTTCGTCAGTGACGTATGACTGGTATAGGTATTTTAATTTTTTTACTTTTGCAAGTAATTCCGCTTTGACCTCATTATTTTCAAATGCCTTTTGGAGAAAGCCATTCTTGTATGGCTTGTTTTCGCCAACTTGTGACTAGCAATCGTTCTTAGCGTCTTGAATGGTAACTCGCATTGTCCATTACGATGACCGCATTTGGTTCGACTTTAGAAAGAACATTCTAGAACCATGTTTCAAAGCCATCAGCGTTCATGGTCTCGTGGAAAGCTCCAGTAGTTTTGTTCCAGTAGATCCAGTAGTTCCAGTAGATCCAACGGTTTACTTTTGAAGTCGTGTACTTTGCTCCCGTTGATAAGCCTTCTAAAAAGGCTTGTTTTGGGGTTTTCACCGTTGTATCTTCCCAAGATTTAGTAACAGTATGCCCGGAACAAAAAATAGCAATAATAATACTAATAAAAATAAAACACTCAAGAATGTTTAGATTACTCGACAGATATAAGTATAACTTGATACATAAAAAAAAACAATATAAGTTGGATAGTAATGAATCTGAACGAACAAAACATTTGGATAGATTGAAGTTGAAACAAATAAAATAAACTCACCTGCATTAACCCAAGTTTCATCTAAATAATATATCGGTCGTCCTTCTTCTCTGAACTTCTTATTTTTTTTGAGGTACTTAATGCGCCATAAAATGTCAGATGTTTCGATTAAATCATTGTTTCTTTTCTTCTTTGTGTATTTAAATTTTAAATGTTTTATCAGGCTCCAAAGCGATGTATGGCTGAAATTGGGTAACATATGGTCTGAATTGACAGCCTGTAATATTTTATATAGGTTGGAAGTTCACCCTTTAAATAAAATTCATGCACTATTCTCCTAATGCAAAGTCATCAACAATCTCAACCAAGTTAGGACACTTCTTTGGCGAAGCTGGTGACCTCACCGTATCATTTTCTGTGTATTCTTTTAGAACACAGTAAACAGTAGTCATACCAATGCCTAAAATTTCAGCTGTTTTTTTTTTCATATCTGTTTTCGATTTTATTTGTCACTAGGGCCAGGTTTCTTGCACATATTTATACATTTATAAATTTTTCACAATAATATTTTTTTCATTTTCCGAAATATGACTCATCTTGCGCTTCTTTCGTGGTGACGTAAGTTTTTAAATGGTTTCGATGTAGATGGACTGGGCTCCATATCTCTTGAAAAACGTTTAAAACAAGTCCAATAACACACAATAATTTTAACAGAAAACTTAACAGCGGAAAACTGATACTAACTAAACTGCAACATTAACAAATAACCGACAATATCCAAACACACGCAAGCGGGTGGAATGCCTGACGCCGAAGCTCCGTCTGTTCTGTTCTCAAGTTTACTCCTCACACCGGGCGTCGTCATTCTAAACACGTCGAAACACGTTTGTTACCTCTGACTGGTACCTTCGCTCACCTCACCCCGTACCACGAAACGCAGTACTACGCGGAAACGATACAGAAGTGCATGGAGGGCGGTACATATCGTTTTCTTTCGACGCTAACATAATACTTTATGACATAGTCCGGTTTTTCGCCTGCCCTAGAAACAGAGTTTTTTGAATTACTATTATATATTATATTTTACTCTTATATTTTCATTTAATCATTGTTCGTCATAATTCAACCAATTTCCCGACACAAAAATACGCTATTTTGCTGCTCTTCTTGACAAATCCATGAGAATTGTTCAACGAAGATTCCGATAAGTTTTCCGTAGTTTCTATAAGGTGAAATCGACTTTATTATAGACCCTTATAGTGGCGCATATTTTTATGTGTTTTTGGATGTTCTAAAGAAGAGGTGAGGTCAAAAGTAGTTTGAAGGAGCATTACTTTTCTCTTCTGTAGTAGATTATATTTTATTTATATATTGCATACCTAGGTATTTATGTATATGTCGTAGTGTACGAATTGAGCTATAGCTATAGCGTAAGGTAGTAGAGATAAGTACGGTGACACAAGCGATACATGCATTCGCTTAGGTTGGGCCAATAAATGAGAGGTTAGCTGTGCATGCTATAAAAAGGGCGTGCGCGCCAGTCAGCGGGTCAGTCTGTATCGAGCAGTCGTACGGAGCGCACCTCCTCCCACATAATTGGACTAGCCAGTCCCCGTGTCTAGTGTGGTTATTATATATCTAGTACTCTCCGTGTTTAGTGTGACTGTTACTAGTGCTCCCAGTGTCAAGTGTCATTATTCTGTGTCTAGTACATGATTCGTGCCCTAAAGTTAATAAACTGTGTTATAACAAAACTGTTGCCTCTAATGCTCGAGAACGCCCTCAGCCATCGGTCCTGCCTGACCCTTCTGCGACATATATTTATATATAATATTTATAGGTATTTTATTATTATGTAGGTTCTCATTTATTTATATGTGTAAATATCTAAGTAATTTATTATAAATATATAGTCACTCTGATGTTTAGTTTTTGGTTATGTTGTGCATAATGGGTCTATCCCTTCGAATGCAACTATGTTTTCCTGTCAGCCCTGGGTTTGCTGGAAGAAGTCTCTATATAGAGATAAGCACGCCTTTGTATACCAACTGTGTTTGTAATTGTCCAATAATGTGTATGTGCAATAAAGTATAAAGAAAGAAAGAAAGGTGATTTGGTGGTAAATAATTTACTGTTGATCCTGAATCGTGACATTGACACAATAACAACAACAAATACATTTAAATTTTGGATTTTAAATATAGCACCATATAAAAGAGAAAATAGTAAGTGAATGTCCGCGCTATCATTGCTGAGTGATCCAGTACCACTATGACCCAGAAAATCCTTTCTCCTGTGAAATCTCCAAGTGCACCATCCATCGCCAAAGTCCCCCGACACTTCGTCTGCCGTAGACGCCCGTCAGCCTGCTTGTACAGCCCGTCCAAGCTACTACGGGCTTCGCCGTCGCGTGGCATCCTGCTGGCGGTGGGTGACGACCGCGGCGATCCGGAACTCAGCGGTTTGACAGTGCAGTATGAAGATGGACTGTTATTTTCGTTTTATATATGTATATTATTTAATATTCCTTTTTATATTTAATTAGAATAAGCGATACGCTACAATCGCTCGTCCTAGTAAATATCGCAGACTGGGCCGTCAACTGGTGTCAGCTGCAGCCAGACCACCGACGCTTTGCTCGCAGATCTCATGCAGTGTCCGCAATGTACACAGCAGCGATTGTTCAAGAGACAAAGAGGTCTAAAGATACATCAGGCCAGAGAGCATAAGAAATATGAGCCTGCACCACAGGGCAACCAAGGCGCTCAGAATGCGCCCGATGACAGCAACAGTACGCAGCCGCCCACGAGCGTATTCTAGACGACCTTGGAACAGCTAAAGCGAAGTTGCCCTCTAAAAAAAAAATCCCTCGTGGTGCAAGGACATGCGTGGCGACGCCTCTGTCCCACTCGATATGGCAGGCCGTCTTGAACAATGACGGCCCAAGTTGGGAAGAGCTGCTGACATTTGCATACCGGACACTTCATATAGATAGGGACAGAAGTAAGAATAGCTCCCTAACTCAGTTTATAAAAAATAACTGCAAATAACCACCTCAAAACATATCAGACCAAATTTATAACCCTAACAATACTTCTCGGACTAAACTCATCATCATGAAAAGAATACAAACAAAAATCAGCGACGGAGACTTAAAGGGGGCTGCTCCACTTCTGTTCTCGAGTGACGCTGTCACCCCTGACTCCCCAGACACCTTACAATCGCTGGAATCAAAGCACCCAGCACCTTCACCCAGTGGCGTACTGGACGGTCCGCAGACCCCGCGGCGCGGAGGGGCCCCACGCCTTGGGGGGCCCCGCATCGGGGGATCAGGGAGGTGCAATGCTGGTGAAGGCTTCACCAGCATTGCAACCCTTCTGAACGTACCCCACAGGCTACAACCGAGGATTTGGCTACTGCGGTGATGTCCTTCAGCAGCGGCTCTGTGGGCGGCCTCGACGGGATGACACCTCAACATTACAAAGACCTCATCTGTGGAGCCGTCGGAGATGTCAGACAGACTCTCTTGGCATATTTGGCCGAGCTGGCGAACCTCATGTTATCCGGGAAGGTATACGAGGGTATAACAGATGTGCTCTACGGAGCTAATCTGTGTTCCCTTATAAAGAAGGACGGGGGCATCAGACCCATTGCTGTAGGCAACACCATCCACCGCATAGTGTCAAGGATCTGCTGCAAGTTCATCCTGCCAGACCTTTGCGCAATATTCCAACCCGTACAGCTGGGTTTTGGAAGCAGGGGAGGCTGCGAGGCTGCCGTGCATGCTACTCGCACCTTTCTTCCTAACGAAGGAGGAGGCAAGCTAAAATTTAAAACGCCTTCAATTCAATAGACAGAGGTGCCCTCCTATCCCAAATTAAAGAGCACACACCATCTATTTAAAATTATATGTGGCAATGTTACAGTCAAAATTCTAAAGTTCATCCACGAAGCTATTGATGCCGTACTAGAGGACGGCATCAACAGATTCGTGGATGAACAAATTTCAAAATTCAATAAAACGTTGCCTCAGTGCTTTAATGTTCAACGGACCATTTTTCGGAAAATATACTTTTTGACGTCTACTTAAAGAACAGCTGATTTTACATCGTATAATGGGACAAAAATGTCCTAAAGTGGTTACAATTCACGTTCTATGCAAAAATAAAAAAGTTAATATCCAGTAGAAATATTGTGTTCAGTGCTTGTTTGGCCAACCTCCGTAATTTGCGTATTCTGAACGCATCGGAAACCAATCTCCGTGCTTGTTAAATCAACATCCACCTTACAGCCAATCATGGACAAGGATTCAGCTATGACGCGCTTGCGCGACGCCATCTTGCTTTCGAAGCGTCAGTAAGGTTGTGGCTTGTTTTGGTCAGGTTTTGGTAAAGATTAATAATTTACTGAGCTTAGGACCTGCTACTGAGAAAAACCAACGGCGGAAATGTCAGTGACACGTAGGAAAACAAAAAATCACAGGAATTTGACGGATTTGGAAAGGTATGTTGGACTTTTATTCATATTTTAATTTCTCTACTTCTTTTACGTGACTGATATCTACAGGCTGATGCAATATTATTTTGGTCGGCCGAATTTGATAGGTAAATAGGTTCCTATTCTAATCAATGGTCTATCTACCCATTTAAAAATATTGGTGAATTAAGTACCTACGTAAATTCCCGACCATATTCTAGATTACAATACTTAACAAAATATTATTTTATACGTTAATTCCCGTTCATCTACACCATTCAAAAAGTTCCGTTCGTTCACATCACCAAGTTGACGATCGAAATGTTGTATTTCATACTTATGCATGCACATTATGTATACATAGGTACTAGGTATACCTAGAGATAGGCAGTGCTATTAATCGTGTTAATATTAATAGCCAAAATGGCTATTAACCCCGCTATTTATGTTTTTCTTACAAAATGTGTTTTTTATGGTTGTATAATCATTAGTGATCTGTAATTCGGATGCTTTTGGTCAAGCTGTTGCGGATTTCTCGGCCAAGTGCCAATTAGAATTTTCGGAAAAATTTGTCGAAAAAAAGGAATAATCCGAATTTCCGATCAGTAATGATAAAGCAACTAAAAAAAACAAGTTTTGTATTAAAAATAGCCAGTTTAGCTATTAACCGGCAAATTTACGGCTATTAACCGGTTAATAGCCCAACGATCCGGTATTTACACATCTCTACCTTATACCTGTAACTACTTGCATAAACTTTTTTAAACAAAATAGGTGGGTCCTTATTCCCGCTCGCGCACACTGCACACCTCGTGTTGTAAGTTACCTTAGATTCAAATAAAATAAAACATCTTGTATTCTACCAATGGTTCTTTGAACACACAAGCACGCAACTAAAAGTATTTTATGCTATGCAACCTCCACATGTTGTGTTCAATATCCAACTGCGTAATTTTTACAGCGGCATTTTGTTCAACATCCACTTTTAAATTTGAAATACTCAGTACTTAGCTTACAAACTTACTTAGCGTATCTGTTCAAATTATGTATTTTACTTACTGGGCACGTTTAGACAATGCTTACATTCCGTAGATTTCCGTAGACAATCAATCAATCAATCAAATAATACTTTATTCAATAGGAATATTTACAATTCACTTAGAATAAGTCACTTTTTTAATTCTAGGTGTACATTCAAAGGCTGAAATCTTCTCAGAGAAGAATGCACAAGAAACTCTGAGGTGGCTCTTTTCAAAGAAAATATACTTATACTAATACATTGTTCAAAGTTCAAAAATATATATAAAGTAGGTGTTTACACACACTTTTAAAAAGTCAAAAACAAAAAAACTTACATTGTTCAAAGTTCAAAAATATATATAAAATAGGTGTTTACACATACATTTAAAAAGTCAAAAACAAAAAAACTTAAGGTCTATTACAAATGATAATTCAGATTACAGTATCAGGTTATGGTACTTGTAATGGAATTAGCACATAACCATATATCTTGTCATTTACATAATCCATTATTTTATAATATCCTCTAGAGCACAAACATTTTTTGACATGAGTCTTGAATTTATTCTCTGTTAAACTAGTTACATTTTCTGGAATTTTATTGTAGAATCTTATACACTGCCCAACAAATGACTTTTTAACCTTACTCAGTCTCAAATAGGGTATATCTATTTTATTTATATTTCTTAAATTCAAATTATGCCGGTCACTGTTTTTAGGAAATAAATGCAAATTTTTACGAACGTACATGATGTTTTCATATATGAATTGGCTAGCAACAGTTAAAATATTGATTTCTCTGAACTTATTTTGTAACGACTCACGTGATCGCTTCTGGTAGATTGCGCGGATTGCTCTTTTCTGTAAGATGAAAATAGTTTCTATATCAGCTGCATGCCCCCATAGTAAGATGCCATAAGACATTATACTATGGAAGTAACTAAAATACACTAGTCTCGCAGTACCTACATCCGTTAACTGTCTTATTTTCTTAACGGCATAAGCAGCTGAACTAAGCCTTCCCGCTAAAGTTTCAATGTGTGGTCCCCATTGAAGTGATACATCTAAAGTTATACCAAGGAACACCGTAGTATTTACAAATTCTAATTTATTACTATCTAATATTACACTATTATTGACCTTTTTTACATTTGGCAAACAGAATTTTATACATTTTGTTTTCTTAGCATTTAATAATGAGTTGTTCACAGTGAACCAGTTCAGTAACTTTGAAAGAGTGTTGTTTACTTCGTCAATTTCGTTTTCTTTCCTATTCACTTTAAAAATAAGAGAAGTATCATCCGCAAACAACACAATATTTGACAGATGTTGTACCATAAATGGCAAATCATTTATGTAAACAAGGAAAAGAAAAGGCCCTAATATGGAACCCTGGGGCACACCCATTTTCACTCTAGATCCAGATGAATTTGTGCCATTCACTTGAACTTTTTGTGTTCTGTTGTCTAAGTATGAATTTAAAAGACTGAGAGCCCCATCCTCTACACCATAATGCTTGAGTTTCATAAGTAATGTTTGATGTTCTACACAATCAAATGCCTTAGACAAATCACAAAACACTCCAATTGCATTCTGTGATTCCTCAAACGCATCATAGATGTGGCGAATAAGCGCTACTCCTGCATCGGTGGTTGATCGACTTTTCGTGAAACCAAATTGTTGGTTATGCAGTAGTTTATGTTCTGTAAAATGTTGTAGCATTTGATTAAGCATAATTTTTTCAAACACCTTACTAAGAACTGGCAGTACAGAAACTGGTCTGTAGTTGCCCGGATCAGTTTTTGAACCAGATTTATATAAAGGTATCACTTTACTAAACTTCATGAGGTCTGGAAACACGCCACTTCAATGCTAATATTAAAAAGAAGAGCTAAATATGGAGCTAAAGTATCAATTACATTACTGATCAAGGTTACCGATAAACCCCAGAGGTCTTCGGTTCTTTTTGCTTTAAGAGATTTAAAAGTTTTCACAATACTTTGTGGTTCAATTGCTCTGAAGGCGAATTTTTGATCACAAATACTAACATTATCTTTCAGTAATCTTTGAGCATACATAGGTGATGAGTTTAGGGCTTCGGTGGTCTTAAGTGGAATATTTGTGAAAAAAGTTTCGAATTCTTTGGCTACATCGGCATTCGAACTAATTTCACCTCGATCTGTTTGCAAAACATATTCTTTGTCACGGGGTTTGGCTTTACCTGTTTCTTTGCTAATAATATTCCAAACAGTTTTTATCTTATTATCTGACAATTTTATTTTTCTAGCTAAATAGTTAGATTTTGCAACGCGGCATACCTGCTTAAAAATGTTTGAATATCGTTTCACATAAGTTCTAAAGTTATAATCAAAAGTGTAAGTTTTTTTGTCGTAAAGGTCGAACAGAGTTTGACGACTTTTGTGTATACCTATAGTAGCCCATTCACTGAATTTAAATTTGATATTACTGATTGTCGATTTGGACTTAAATATTCTTTGGAATTCCCTATCCAGTACTGCAAAA
The DNA here is from genome assembly GCA_949825045.1 of Argyresthia goedartella. Taxonomy (NCBI): domain Eukaryota; kingdom Metazoa; phylum Arthropoda; class Insecta; order Lepidoptera; family Argyresthiidae; genus Argyresthia; species Argyresthia goedartella. Next base: position 16,940,415 of record OX463809.1, on the reverse strand, counting down.
AAATCATTAAAAAACTGTTGACTTGCACTTCATGAGCTAAATTTGGTATAGGCAGCTTTTCATCTAGCACTTTTTTAAACTTTTCTATTCGACTAACAGTGACAAGTCTTTTTTGAACCTTTATTTGTTCTGTAGTAATACTTACGGGAAAGCTAGCCATTACTCCACTATGATCTGACCTCAAACAATTAAATACCTGTTTATCCAAATAACTGCAATTACAAAATATGTTATCTATACATGTGGCAGAGGTCTTTGTTATTCTGGTGGGTTCCAGAAATATATAATCTAAATCAAATGACTTAAAGAGACAAATAATCCTAGTCGTTAAAGACTTATTTTCCAACAAATTAACATTGAAATCGCCGCATACTATAATCGATTTACGACTTTTACTAACTGTATTTAATACATCCTCCATTGTCGATTCGAAGCTAGCAAAGTTATCTTCATATGGGGTGGGGGCCTATACACGCAAACAACAATGTGGTTTTTCAACTCCACACTCTTGTGTGGAGTTGCAAAACCAATTCCACAGTTTTTTCAATCGAAAGGCCAACAACGTCCTTTCGTTCTTTAATCTTAAGAGAATTTTTAGTAAATATAACTGAACCACCACATTGTGAAGACTGTCGATTGAATGCACTGGCTATACAATAATTTTCAAAACTAAAAAGCATTTCATGATCTTTGAGCCAGTGTTCTGTTACACGAAAAATATCAACACAGAAATTTTCTAGAAATAACTGTGTTTCTAATTCCTTGCCGAGGAAGCATTGAATATTTTGGTGAACTAGTTTTAAAGAACTTGGCTTCCTCGTTGTCTTTAAGCCTAGTTTAAATCTGGAGTTTGTGCACCGCCACCAACGCCGGCACCGCAGGGTGTACTATCAAGTACATTTATAGCCTGCGCTATGCCTGCGGTACCGTCACCAGTGGCGGGCTGCTCCGTCGTTATGCAAGTAATTACCGACTGAATACAGTCGGTACGATGTAAAATAGCGTAAGCCAACGAATAAGCTAGTATCTTTTTTTGTGCATAAGGCAAGTACATTTTGTCTTGTGTCAACCTAAACTTATTTACAAAACTATTTGTATCAAAAAATAATACAAAGTCACTATGACTATAAGTTAAATTATATAAGTATAAATTTAAATAAAATAATTTTGTATTATAGTTGGGTGTTTCATTCTGCTCCGTACAAGAGGTTCTGAGGACACGTGCTTGGTATACTAGCATTTTAGTCCTTACTGTAAGATGTTTATTGTCCCATACTCATGTAGGCAGCTTCTCAAACATGTATGTAGTAAGATTCCCTGGTTAGCCTCGCCGGGAGCAACTTTCAAAAGCAGAGAGAATAATATGCCGAACAGGGTAGGTGCCAAGTCGCAACCCTGGTGGACACTTCTGCGAACCTCAAACGGAGCAGATGTATCGCCGTTGAACACAACAGCTCCCTTCATGTCTTCGTGGAATGACTTGATGAGACTCAAGAGCTTAGGCGGATATTCAACCCTTTTTAGCACTGTGTATAGCTCCTCTCTACTCACCGTGTCGAAGGCCTTGTTAAGGCCACAAAGGCGGCGGCTATTCAATGGTGACGAGTAGGTTTTCTTTGTAGTACCTAATATCACCACTCCATAATTTTGATTTATTTTTGATTTGTTAGCAAAACTGTTGTAACCTCGAATAAAAGGAACTACATTTATGTATCTAAGATAACCAACATTCGGTCAGTATTAGAATGTCCCAGTCAAATTTAAGTTCGTGCAGGAGAACTTGAAAGTCTGGTTAATTGTGTTTGGGAATTTTTTTTAGACAAGAATTTGAATTGGGGAAATAATTTCTACAGTTACTGGTTTCAGTAAGGATGGACTTACAGACCGATAAGCCATCCAGATCATCTTTAATTAATTTACGTATATATTTCGTATATATTTATTGCACATAAAACAACATAAGATATAATAAACAGAAAGGACATCTACAAAGGCATGCTTATCTCTAAATAGAGATCTCTTCCAGCAAACCCAAGGTTGATAAGAATAATTTAATATACAGGATAGACCTATGTGCTCTGATAAGATACATACATATATTACTGAAGTATTGAACTAACTGCTAGATACACTACATACACAAGTACATAATATTATATAAAAATATAAATACACCTAAATAAACTAATATATATAAACTAATTTACATTATCGAATGTGGATTATTTTTATATTGCATATAATTAAACTAATTATTTTATTTATTGTTTTGTTAAATTCTTGGCTTTTTGTGTTTTTGTTCTGAATTATACCTGTATAGATTATTTGTGACGGGCTTTATATACTTATTGATTAATGGATTTATATGTGAATTGCTGTTTGTTTGTGCGGGTGGTGGTGCAAATTCTGTGTTTTTTTAGGGTTCCGTACTTGAAGGGTGCCAAATGGGAACCTATTACTAAGCCTCCGCTGTCCATCCGTCCGTCCGTTCGTCTGTCACCAGGCTGTATCTCATGAACCGTGATAGTTAGACAGATCAAATTTTCACAGATGATGAATTTCTGTTGCCGCTTTAACAACAAATACTAAAAAACAGAATAAAATAAATATTTAAGGGGGCTCACATACAACAACTCTTTCAATACCATCTAGGTTTTTAACATTATTAATTACAGTATAAAGGAGACAAATACTAGAGGAATTTGATAAATTAAGTCACGCCTTTTTACTCAAGTCGATCAAATTACTGTCATTCGCGATACGGCCGTAAGGTTTGTTTTCGGATTTACGAAGGTAGACTACGCCCCGGGAAGTTCAGCAGAAGTTGTACTTATTCTCCTTCACAAATTCTCGAGCCACGTAGAACAACCGTTGGGTCTTGGAGGTGAGTGTTTCAGAGATGAAAATACCTTTCTTCGTTGTAATGATACCCAGATGAGTGGTATTTAGCTTATCTACATTCAGTTTTTTCACGTTGAAGGTTTTGACCGGTGATAGTGGTGTTCCTACTTTAAAATATAAGTATGAATAAAACCACTATAAAGAAGCTGCTGTTAGAAATACTAGTACCTGAAGAACGGACGAATCTTTGCAATCATGCAACGAACTGTGATAAAGATTTTTTAACTAAAGAAGAAAACCTGGATTTATTTAGTGACAGCTTTATTATCAATGTGTTTGATTAAAACAGTGTAAGTGATTGTGCGAGTGACACGTCTATGTAATTTATAGGTCTACTCTACAATATGTGACTTCGGTACGTTTCTTTTCTTCTGCTATAAGGTAACATCCGCGCCACCACTCATGTCCTGCGACGGAAAGTGGAACTAAATACGCTAATCTCAAAGGCAAGTCTCACTGGCAAGATGATGGTGGCGCCGCGGCTATCGGACTTGAGTGGTGGCGGGGACTCTAAGTAGTGTTGTGATGAATAAGGAGCAATGTATATTTTCTTCCGTTCCGTGGCGATAAAAGCCAAGAAGTGTCGAGCGGTAAATCATTAATAATCGTAGTGTAACTTTACGTAACGTTCCGTTCCGGCCCGTTCCCGTTTCGAGGACTTCAATGTGGACGCGCCTTTTACTGCGTTCATATACAACTTTTTAAAATTTTAACATTTAACATTAATTCTTAATAATAATGTAGCTTTAATCTACAGACAAAGTAGATAAATGGACATGATGAAATAATCGTTGTTTGTTTTCAAGAACCTTAGATGAAACAATAGGCGAAATACCCCCACCAAAAGGGTCGCTCCTATAAAAAAAGATCACAGATTAAAATGACTGCTCGCCCGCCTGCCCCACTATGCCCGGTAGCGTGTTCTGAAAAGCCCGTGAGGTACAACGCTGGGCCGCGTTGTGCTCCACGGACTTTTCGGAACGGCAGAGCGCTACAGCGCGACGCTGTAACACTCTGGGGTGGTTTTCCGGCGCTCACATTCACAATTCACCGTCTGAATAGCCCGTGGGGTACAGCGCCTGCGGCGGCGTTGTGTCCCTCTGGCTTTGCCTCTTACGAACAATCCCATTGAATCATTTTCGCAATTATCTATGCCTAGGTAGATTTACAATTTTCAGAGAATGTCCTGTTTCTGATGCCGCTTTAGAACAATTAATTAACTAGGTAGGAAAACGAGATTATATGAGTTGGTTCTTCGGTCTGACCATGTTGACCAAAAATAAGGAAATATTGTTACCTATTCGCATCAGATTATTCTCCCAATAAAAATAAGGTAGATTCGCCCAATAGCTAAGTACCGAGTATCGAATAGAAAAAAGAGAGCTTGTGGATCCGCCATATTGTTATTTTTTCTAAAATGGCGTCGCACAATGAAACTTCTATTTTTGGCTGGAATAGGATGTTTGGATAGGAATTAAGTAACGAACAAAAAATAAATATTTAACATATTGTCCTAAAGTAGCGTTGTAGCGTTACCAATCAAAATATGGTTTTAATAAGTAGGTAAATCAATTTTTTTCAGTAGTTTGAAATATTGAATGACGAAATAAATAGACCTTAGAAACTAAATAAATAGAACGAAATAACAATGTTGTTTGGAAAAGTCACCCATGACAGACTTATTTTTTAATGTGAGTGAAAACTTATAATACAAGTCACAATAAATGAGCGAATTTATGATAGATTTTCAAAGAATCATCAATATCATGAAAATTAAAAGATGTGATGTTGGTACTTATTTATTGCACACAACCTCAAATAATAAGATTATACCCTGGATAAATGATTATGAAGTCTTTTCGAATGGCTTCTAAAAAAAGACATACCTTTTATGAAGCCACTGCATAATTAACAGTACCTATAGTAGCATTTTCAGCAAGTATAAAAAGCTATTAGCATATATCTATCTATCCAGCACATAGAATAAATAAGATCATTGTTACTTACGTCAGTCCTCCGAAAGGCGACAATCCAGTAAATAAATCCAGTGTTCAAAGCCAATGTCATTCTCAGGTTAGCAAGATCAGACCACAATTCTACAGAGCCGGGTCGTAAAATAAAGAAAAACTCTAATCAATACAGACTTGCGCAATCGGAGCAATGAGATACTCGAGGGCAGTCATGCTATGTTGTCTTGCATATAAGTATTGAGTTGTAGTGAATAGAGCCACCTATCCCCCAATACAAAAACTATTTCAAGCTATTTTTGGTCAGTGTGGCCCATAAAGATAACTCATGGCAACTCATTGCATAAAGCTTACCACTACTTTCTTGAAATAAGCCTTCAAGTTTATACTAATATTTCATAAAAGTATTTAAATTATGACCTTACAACCTCAGAGTACAACATAAGATAATTTAAACAAATGAATATCGATTTTATTTTCTACATCCAAAAAATGGTGGGTAATAAATTTCTAAAACATAAACCCATGAGAATTTAAATGTAGAACTGGACGAGTAGAACAGTCCGGAACATACGTTTGTTTTCGCCCACCTAAATGGGTTATGACCAGGCGATAATAGGCGATAATGGTTATAACCCATCGAATGGGTTATAACCCGGTTCGGTACCCATCTCTGGCTGTAGCGCACTATCTTTTCGAGCGGTTCGAATTTCTGAAAATCCCGTGCGGCGCAACGCGATCCAGCATTGTAGGTATGTACCCCACGGGCTTTTCAGAAGACGGGTTGGCTAGATAGAACTGTAAAATTAAAATAGCAAATCACAGAACACACCATCCATCATTGAAACACAAACAAAATGGCCGTCATTTACAAAGAAGTTAGCTGATTTTTCATAAAAGTTTAGTAATTTCATTACATATTTGTAAGTATTACACGTAATCTAGAGCACGGCATATGCATTCTTCCATGCTTTTTGCACAACTGACAAAGGCTTGGCGAATTGCCTCCACAGAAATGAGAATGGATTGAATATTGTGAGTTCTTTTGGATACACCTTGTTTGTTTTCCAAACAACGAATAATCTCAACAATGACCTCATAACCAGAGCGTTTATTGATCTTCCCACAATTATGTAATTTAAATCATTACTTGCCATATTAGTGTAGCCTGATTCTAAATTATCAACAACAACAACAAAAATGGTTATTCGATGAAGGGCGGGTAATTGCGTTGTTTATTTATCATGCCCTCCCTGCAATCCAGCCCGCACCCGCAGCGCTCACGGACCGTGCAGTGCAGTGCTTAGCATACAATATTTTAACTATATGCACTGCCTGATTTTTAAAAAAATGGTCATTCTGTTATTTTGGCAAGGAAGGTGCTGATAAAAATGTGAATATCTGTAAATGAATTCTCAAAGTACGTTTGTTACAGACACGTCCTTTTGTGGCGACCAATGATGTCTAAACGAGATTCTGCTGATGGCGGTGAAAGAAAACTAAGCGCTAGCGATTATGAAAGTCTCATATCACAGCACAGCATATTTGAATCTGGAAGGGCCAAGCCTCATCTGCAAGGGGGTGAGTTACCTAGTTTTCCAGGCTTTTCAAATGCTGAGACTCAAACTAAGACTAGTGACCTCAAAACTCAAAATACAGGACTCGGAGCTTGGCACTACAACCCCTGGTGGATGCTCGCAAGCACTTCACGCAACATACCGTCCCAAGACGACTTCTCTGAGGGCAGTGACCAGACTAAGGTAAAACAGGAGCCAAGCGGAGCAGGGACTCCAGACCACGATCCACTTAACACCGATATGGACCCTACACATGCTGAGACTGTCAATCCTCCAACAGGGTTAGACTCATTCTGTGATGACTGCTCAGATCCATTTTGTGACTCAAGTTCAGCAATCTGCCGCAAGCTATTCCATTGCCCTCATTGTCATAAAAGTTATCCGACAATACTTGAATTTAACACACACTTGACTGGTGTGCATCCAGCGCAGAAACCTTTCAGATGTCAAATTTGCTTAGAGCCCTTCCACAAGAAATCGCATTTACGTAGACATTTGGATGCAACTCACACACGTAAAGATGTTAACAAATGTTCTGTTTGTTCTAAGTACATCAAGGACAAGAGCAACTTACGCAAACATATGCAAGTGCATACTGGACGTGTACCTCAAAAGCAATTTAAGTGCGATCTGTGCAACAACAAACGCTACATGTCATTGGACAGACTTAACAACCACAAAGTTGTTTGTACTGGAGAAAAGGTTCTAAAGTTCTGTGACATGTGTACAAAAGTTTTTGATAATTCAAGGTCATTAAATAGTCATAAAAAAGTACATGCCAGAGAGCTGAAGTGTGAGGCTTGCGGTGAACAGCTTCGTTCGTTGGAGAAATTCACGAACCACAAGATGGTTTGTCGTGGCTTGCTGTCAGAAGCCAGTGGTAGTGGCACGACTATGGCTATGGGCAATATGAACCGCTGCTGCACCCAGCCAGGCCTCTGTGAGCATGACAAGCCGGCATACCTGAATATTCCAGGCTATGCCTCAGGAAGAGTTCTGGATGCCACTTTGTCTTCATTAAAATCTGAATGAAACTGATGACACATTAATGGATCAGATCAGGCTTTAAGGCTAATAAGCATTTTAACAGTTTCTTTGTAAGTTAAATATATAAAACCAAATACATAGTTGAATTGTATAACAGTAAAGTTTTCACAATTGAAAATTTTACAAGACTGATGCAAATATCCCGCCTCACGACTTGCTTTATTATTACCAGTTTGTAATTAGGTTTTAGTTTAGGAGTATAATTTTTATAAATGTAACTTACCAATTAAAATACATTAATTATTTAATGTTCCAAAACATTCAAGCTCCTTATTTTAAGAACATAATCTCCCTGGGAAAATATTTACATTAATTACTCAAATACCAACATTTGTACATTTTTATAATTTGGATACAAGCCTTGACTGATAAAATTAATGTGCAGTATTACATCAATCATTTTAATGCTATTTTGGTAAAACTTTAAGAGCTATGTTATTTTTTTATATTTTTTTGTAATTAGAGATACCTATTGTATGTTAGTTTTATGTCTGATAAGCTAAGTCACGTTAAGAAAGAGTAAGTGCTGTACATGTAAAGCAGATTATATTTTTTGTTAGAGCTTTACAATACAAACCGCATATGTTTCCTTTTAAAGAAACTTAACTAGTTGTTCAGTTATTTTTTAATAATTTGTTTGTTCAATTTGGTAATAGTAAGTATCTTAAACAATCAAATGGATATTTTTTTACTGTTTTTATTTTTGTTAAATGACACTAGTTTAGGGATATGGTTAAGACTGCTGTCCCTGGAGGCAAAAATCTATAATTCATGACTAGTAATTAAAAATATTAAAAGATTTTTTCGTATTAAGCTATCAGCTGACTACAAGATTCTTAAAAAGTTTTGAATCTGATCAAGTTAATTGTTAAAATGTTATTGATTTAAAACAAAAATTGTTATTTTTTTTTATTGATAAGCAGATATCCGAATTTCGCCCCCAGGGAGGGGACTCTTAATTAAGTTAGTGCAATGTACCACTTTGGCTAAGCCTGGTGTTATTTTAAGATTTTTGTTGTTTCATTCATACATTCAAGTATATATTTTTTAAGATAATCATGGTAACAAACAGTAAAAATTGATAGCATTCAAACATAATCCATAATAACATTTTAAAACTATGTACAATAATTACCACGATGTATCTAATTAGAATGTTTTTGTTAGGAGAAAACATTATTTAAAATTGAGGCTTATTTAGTAATGTTGACCCACCACTTATTTACATTTGTTTTTATTTAAATTTTAATCTAAATTTATATTTTCAATATTGTAATACATATTTTTATGCATTAGGTATTTGATAATTTTGTATAGGCTAGAGAAAATTATTTTCCATTGTAAAAAACAGTAATCACTTATTGTTGAAATTTTGATATGTTTTCTGGCACATGCTTACTGTATGTGAGTAACACATTTTGTCTTGTCATTAACATCTTTACAATGCAAAACATCAAATCTGGTTCTAATCATAGAGAAATAAAAACTTTCAAGCAACAAAATTGCAAAGCAGAATTTATGCTACATACTTATGTAGCATAAATTCTGCTTTGCAGTGTATGTACCTAATTCATTAGTTACGTACAGTGGAGTTCTGGGGCGTCAGCGCTAAAAATTCGGATACCTGAGAATAGAATAACAGTATAACCTCAAACTATAATAATATTTGAAAGGTACTGTAAATTCTCAACAACCAATTCAACTTATGTGTATGAATACAAAGATATATTTTTAAATGAAGCACTTCCCTTTCCATATTGTAGATTTTAAGAAAAAATGTGTTCATATTTAGTTTACTAAAATAATAAACCTAGGTTTTATCTACTAGTGAAGTATGTAGACTGTTTAACAGCTGTAAAACATAGTATGTAGTTCGACGCTATTGTACAACCAGAAATATACAATTATACCTTTGGTACCAATAATGAGCGCTATTTTAGAACCAATAGTGTTTAGTAGCAATAGAAAAGTTTTTTATCTACACACGTATCATAAACCTTCTTACTGCGTCCAAAAACCGCACGTTATGACCAGCATAATGATATACTACTTGGTAAAAACTAATTTCTTATCAAAATATTGATACTTTATGACCATAATGTATCCATATTTCGACATATTATGACATTCAAATTTCGAACGCCGACGTCCGCCTCCGTGCCGCCCCTAGTTTGTCTGTGAAGTTGGTACTACTAAACAAGCTAAACAAGTGTAGAGCAATGATCAATGTCACAATGCCGGACGAATATGCGGTTCCTGAACACATCAAAGAGAGCTTATGATATGTGTGTAGATAAACTAGTGTATGTAACTGTACATAATAAGGCATTAAAAACTCTCGAGTAATACTCTCGAGTTTTCATGCCCTCCATTAAGTATCAGTCACATAAACTACTATTATCAAACTACAAAGCTGCCGAACTTTAAACGTTAGAATGAATTAAAGTCAACAAACTGGTTTACGAAATAAAAAAAACAATATTTGCAATCAAGTGCCCCATCATGTTGTAAAGTTGTCTTTAATTTATTCTCATAATTTAGTCTTAGATCATTATTATGATTATTATAAATAAATAATGTTTCCTTTAAAACTTGTTCAAACTTTAATTCCTAAATAATTGTCCCACATTTTTGTGATAGCGAACAAACCTGGATTTTTATATTTTGCTGAATATGGCTGGCTTAGCTGCCTAGCCAAATCTGTAGTGAATGTGTGTGACTCATATAATGTAGGTACCTATTTGTTTGATTTGATACATAAGCCTGTAGGTTCTAAAAGTGGTTTGTTCACTTGTTCCCGATTACCTCCAAGAAAAGTTCCCGATGTCCTCCACACGAAAAATGGCGTCGCACAATGAAACTTCTATTTTTGGCTGGAATAGGATGTTTGGATAGGAATTAAGTAACGAACAAAAAATAAATATTTAACATATTGTCCTAAAGTAGCGTTGTAGCGTTACCAATCAAAATATGGTTTTAATAAGTAGGTAAATCAATTTTTTTCAGTAGTTTGAAATATTGAATGACGAAATAAATAGACCTTAGAAACTAAATAAATAGAACGAAATAACAATGTTGTTTGGAAAAGTCACCCATGACAGACTTATTTTTTAATGTGAGTGAAAACTTATAATACAAGTCACAATAAATGAGCGAATTTATGATAGATTTTCAAAGAATCATCAATATCATGAAAATTAAAAGATGTGATGTTGGTACTTATTTATTGCACACAACCTCAAATAATAAGATTATACCCTGGATAAATGATTATGAAGTCTTTTCGAATGGCTTCTAAAAAAAGACATACCTTTTATGAAGCCACTGCATAATTAACAGTACCTATAGTAGCATTTTCAGCAAGTATAAAAAGCTATTAGCATATATCTATCTATCCAGCACATAGAATAAATAAGATCATTGTTACTTACGTCAGTCCTCCGAAAGGCGACAATCCAGTAAACAAATCCAGTGTTCAAAGCCAATGTCATTCTCAGGTTAGCAAGATCAGACCACAATTCTACAGAGCCGGGTCGTAAAATAAAGAAAAACTCTAATCAATACAGACTTGCGCAATCGGAGCAATGAGATACTCGAGGGCAGTCATGCTATGTTGTCTTGCATATAAGTATTGAGTTGTAGTGAATAGAGCCACCTATCCCCCAATACAAAAACTATTTCAAGCTATTTTTGGTCAGTGTGGCCCATAAAGATAACTCATGGCAACTCATTGCATAAAGCTTACCACTACTTTCTTGAAATAAGCCTTCAAGTTTATACTAATATTTCATAAAAGTATTTAAATTATGACCTTACAACCTCAGAGTACAACATAAGACAATTTAAACAAATGAATATCGATTTTATTTTCTACATCCAAAAAATGGTGGGTAATAAATTTCTAAAACATAAACCCATGAGAATTTAAATGTAGAACTGGACGAGTAGAACAGTCCGGAACATACGTTTGTTTTCGCCCACCTAAATGGGTTATGACCAGGCGATAATAGGCGATAATGGTTATAACCCATCGAATGGGTTATAACCCGGTTCGGTACCCATCTCTGGCTGTAGCGCACTATCTTTTCGAGCGGTTCGAATTTCTGAAAATCCCGTGCGGCGCAACGCGATCCAGCGTTGTAGGTATGTACCCCACGGGCTTTTCAGAAGACGGGTTGGCTAGATAGAACTGTAAAATTAAAATAGCAAATCACAGAACACACCATCCATCATTGAAACACAAACAAAATGGCCGTCATTTACAAAGAAGTTAGCTGATTTTTCATAAAAGTTTAGTAATTTCATTACATATTTGTAAGTATTACACGTAATCTAGAGCACGGCATATGCATTCTTCCATGCTTTTTGCACAACTGACAAAGGCTTGGCGAATTGCCTCCACAGAAATGAGAATGGATTGAATATTGTGAGTTCTTTTGGATACACCTTGTTTGTTTTCCAAACAACGAATAATCTCAACAATGACCTCATAACCAGAGCGTTTATTGATCTTCCCACAATTATGTAATTTAAATCATCACTTGCTATATTAGTGTAGCCTGATGCTAAATTATCAACAACAACAACAAAAATGGTTATTCGATGAAGGGCGGGTAATTGCGTTGTTTATTTATCATGCCCTCCCTGCAATCCAGCCCGCACCCGCAGCGCTCACGGACCGTGCAGTGCAGTGCTTAGCATACAATATTTTAACTATATGCACTGCCTGATTTTTAAAAAAATGGTCATTCTGTTATTTTGGCAAGGAAGGTGCTGATAAAAATGTGAATATCTGTAAATGAATTCTCAAAGTACGTTTGTTACAGACACATCCTTTTGTGGCGACCAATGATGTCTAAACGAGATTCTGCTGATGGCGGTGAAAGAAAACTAAGCGCTAGCGATTATGAAAGTCTCATATCACAGCACAGCATATTTGAATCTGGAAGGGCCAAGCCTCATCTGCAAGGGGGTGAGTTACCTAGTTTTCCAGGCTTTTCAAATGCTGAGACTCAAACTAAGACTAGTGACCTCAAAACTCAAAATACAGGACTCGGAGCTTGGCACTACAACCCCTGGTGGATGCTCGCAAGCACTTCACGCAACACACCGTCCCAAGACGACTTCTCTGAGGGCAGTGACCAGACTAAGGTAAAACAGGAGCCAAGCGGAGCAGGGACTCCAGACCACGATCCACTTAACACCGATATGGACCCTACACATGCTGAGACTGTCAATCCTCCAACAGGGTTAGACTCATTCTGTGATGACTGCTCAGATCCATTTTGTGACTCAAGTTCAGCAATCTGCCGCAAGCTATTCCATTGCCCTCATTGTCGTAAAAGTTATCCGACAATACTTGAATTTAACACACACTTGACTGGTGTGCATCCAGCGCAGAAACCTTTCAGATGTCAAATTTGCTTAGAGCCCTTCCACAAGAAATCGCATTTACGTAGACATTTGGATGCAACTCACACACGTAAAGATGTTAACAAATGTTCTGTTTGTTCTAAGTACATCAAGGACAAGAGCAACTTACGCAAACATATGCAAGTGCATACTGGACGTGTACCTCAAAAGCAATTTAAGTGCGATCTGTGCAACAACAAACGCTACATGTCATTGGACAGACTTAACAACCACAAAGTTGTTTGTACTGGAGAAAAGGTTCTAAAGTTCTGTGACATGTGTACAAAAGTTTTTGATAATTCAAGGTCATTAAATAGTCATAAAAAGGTACATGCCAGAGAGCTGAAGTGTGAGGCTTGCGGTGAACAGCTTCGTTCGTTGGAGCAATTCACGAACCACAAGATGGTTTGTCGTGGCTTGCTGTCAGAAGCCAGTGGTAGTGGCACGACTATGGCTATGGGCAATATGAACCGCTGCTGCACCCAGCCAGGCCTCTGTGAGCATGACAAGCCGGCATACCTGAATATTCCAGGCTATGCCTCAGGAAGAGTTCTGGATGCCACTTTGTCTTCATTAAAATCTGAATGAAACTGATGACACATTAATGGATCAGATCAGGCTTTAAGGCTAATAAGCATTTTAACAGTTTCTTTGTAAGTTAAATATATAAAACCAAATACATAGTTGAATTGTATAACAGTAAAGTTTTCACAATTGAAAATTTTACAAGACTGATGCAAATATCCCGCCTCACGACTTGCTTTATTATTACCAGTTTGTAATTAGGTTTTAGTTTAGGAGTATAATTTTTATAAATGTAACTTACCAATTAAAATACATTAATTATTTAATGTTCCAAAACATTCAAGCTCCTTATTTTAAGAACATAATCTCCCTGGGAAAATATTTACATTAATTACTCAAATACCAACTTTTGTACATTTTTATAATTTGGATACAAGCCTTGACTGATAAAATTAATGTGCAGTATTACATCAATCATTTTAATGCTATTTTGGTAAAACTTTAAGAGCTATGTTATTTTTTTATATTTTTTTGTAATTAGAGATACCTATTGTATGTTAGTTTTATGTCTGATAAGCTAAGTCACGTTAAGAAAGAGTAAGTGCTGTACATGTAAAGCAGATTATATTTTTTGTTAGAGCTTTACAATACAAACCGCATATGTTTCCTTTTAAAGAAACTTAACTAGTTGTTCAGTTATTTTTTAATAATTTGTTTGTTCAATTTGGTAATAGTAAGTATCTTAAACAATCAAATGGATATTTTTTTACTGTTTTTATTTTTGTTAAATGACACTAGTTTAGGGATATGGTTAAGACTGCTGTCCCTGGAGGCAAAAATCTATAATTCATGACTAGTAATTAAAAATATTAAAAGATTTTTTCGTATTAAGCTATCAGCTGACTACAAGATTCTTAAAAAGTTTTGAATCTGATCAAGTTAATTGTTAAAATGTTATTGATTTAAAACAAAAATTGTTATTTTTTTTTATTGATAAGCAGATATCCGAATTTCGCCCCCAGGGAGGGGACTCTTAATTAAGTTAGTGCAATGTACCACTTTGGCTAAGCCTGGTGTTATTTTAAGATTTTTGTTGTTTCATTCATACATTCAAGTATATATTTTTTAAGATAATCATGGTAACAAACAGTAAAAATTGATAGCATTCAAACATAATCCATAATAACATTTTAAAACTATGTACAATAATTACCACGATGTATCTAATTAGAATGTTTTTGTTAGGAGAAAACATTATTTAAAATTGAGGCTTATTTAGTAATGTTGACCCACCACTTATTTACATTTGTTTTTATTTAAATTTTAATCTAAATTTATATTTTCAATATTGTAATACATATTTTTATGCATTAGGTATTTGATAATTTTGTATAGGCTAGAGAAAATTATTTTCCATTGTAAAAAACAGTAATCACTTATTGTTGAAATTTTGATATGTTTTCTGGCACATGCTTACTGTATGTGAGTAACACATTTTGTCTTGTCATTAACATCTTTACAATGCAAAACATCAAATCTGGTTCTAATCATAGAGAAATAAAAACTTTCAAGCAACAAAATTGCAAAGCAGAATTTATGCTACATACTTATGTAGCATAAATTCTGCTTTGCAGTGTATGTACCTAATTCATTAGTTACGTACAGTGGAGTTCTGGGGCGTCAGCGCTAAAAATTCGGATACCTGAGAATAGAATAACAGTATAACCTCAAACTATAATAATATTTGAAAGGTTCTGTAAATTCTCAACAACCAATTCAACTTATGTGTATGAATACAAAGATATATTTTTAAATGAAGCACTTCCCTTTCCATATTGTAGATTTTAAGAAAAAATGTGTTCATATTTAGTTTACTAAAATAATAAACCTAGATTTTATCTACTAGTGAAGTATGTAGACTGTTTAACAGCTGTAAAACATAGTATGTAGTTCGACGCTATTGTATAACCAGAAATATACAATTATACCTTTGGTACCAATAATGAGCGCTATTTTAGAACCAATAGTGTTTAGTAGCAATAGAAAAGTTTTTTATCTACACACGTATCATAAACCTTCTTACTGCGTCCAAAAACCGCACGTTATGACCAGCATAATGATATACTACTTGGTAAAAACTAATTTCTTATCAAAATATTGATACTTTATGACCATAATGTATCCATATTTCGACATATTATGACATTCAAATTTCGAACGCCGACGTACGCCTCCGTGCCGCCCCTAGTTTGTCTGTGAAGTTGGTACTACTAAACAAGCTAAACAAGTGTAGAGCAATGATCAATGTCACAATGCCGGACGAATATGCGGTTCCTGAACACATCAAAGAGAGCTTATGATATGTGTGTAGATAAACTAGTGTATGTAACTGTACATAATAAGGCATTAAAAACTCTCGAGTAATACTCTCGAGTTTTCATGCCCTCCATTAAGTATCAGTCACATAAACTACTATTATCAAACTACAAAGCTGCCGAACTTTAAACGTTAGAATGAATTAAAGTCAACAAACTGGTTTACGAAATAAAAAAAACAATATTTGCAATCAAGTGCCCCATCATGTTGTAAAGTTGTCTTTAATTTATTCTCATAATTTAGTCTTAGATCATTATTATGATTATTATAAATAAATAATGTTTCCTTTAAAACTTGTTCAAACTTTAATTCCTAAATAATTGTCCCACATTTTTGTGATAGCGAACAAACCTGGATTTTTATATTTTGCTGAATATGGCTGGCTTAGCTGCCTAGCCAAATCTGTAGTGAATGTGTGTGACTCATATAATGTAGGTACCTATTTGTTTGATTTGATACATAAGCCTGTAGGTTCTTAAAGTGGTTTGTTCACTTGTTCCCGATTACCTCCAAGAAAAGTTCCCGATGTCCTCCACACGAAAAATTGGTTGTCTGTTGTAAAGTCGGTTTACGGACACGATAATTTCACTTGATAATGACAACGTCGTAAGAAAACATTGATGAAAAATGGAATACTTTTATGAATTGAATTGAATGAGTATCACTGAATTATCATTATTTTGTATGATAAAAGGAGTTAATTGAAAATTACCTTTTTTTCGATAAATTAACATTTATTTGCACTCCTTTATTCAAATATTTTTTTAAATATTTTGTTACGTTAACTGGTTAGGCTACGGCGTTCCATAATCGTCTTTGTTGTCAAATAATTTCAAAAAAATTTCGTTGCGAAAGTGTACATAAAGTAGAACCATCTCTCGTTTCTAATTGACATTCATCAATATCGTAGCGTCTGTGTCGTACACAGATATCGAGAGATAGGTTAAGGGGCGTGGCACGTGCGAACAAATGTAGCTCCGACAGGTTCAATATTAAAAATTCTCGGTAACTGGGCGACCGCAGTGACGAATTCATTTCCGTGGTTATTCTAAAATGCCGACCTGTGCAATACTCACGTGCAAAAATAGAAGCGAACGCCGGTGTCACATATCACTTATAAGTCTCATTCCAACTATTATTTCTTCTTAAAACACAATAAATAAACATTATTACGAAAATAAATCATTCGCGGAAAATTCGTCACGAATTGACATTAAAGTGACAATGTCATGTTGTTCTAGCTAAGTTTGTTGCTACATTGCTTGTTTTGTATCTTAATTTCACTACGTATTGCCAAGCTAACACGCAATGAATATTTCACACATATCTAAGTACGAAAGCAAAGATGCATCGTGATACGGAGGCGAACTGTTACACGCACACAGAGACGACATATAGTGATGGGGATACTGATAGGAGAATTATGTTTTTGAATCGATAGACTTTATCATTCCGTAATTACTAATATAGTTAATGTAATAATATAGTTATTTTATTACTCATAATACGTAAGTTTATTGTTAGTTATTCCAATGATTGCCAAACAGGCAGTTTAGATTTTAAGTTTGTTAAAACCTCGCCCGACGAAGGATAATGGGGTGTTATAAGTATTGATCGGAAATTCCGATGCTTTCAGTCAGGTCCGAAGAGAATTTCTCGGCTAAGTCCGAATCAGAATGAACTCCGTTCATAGTTATTCTACCTTCAGAAACCTCTTTGCCTCTCTTTCTAGCTGTAAGGATTCTGTTGAAAAAAAGAAGAGAGGCAAAGGGGTCTCTGGAGGCAGAACAGCTGTGAACGGAGAATACACGGGTAATTTCGACGCAAAAAAGTCGGGAAAAAGGGATTGTATAGTTATTAGTCAGATTTTCTTCAAAATCGATATCTGGGGACCCGGTTAGAATACAATTATGATATAGAAGTCAGATTTTGAATATTGGCCCGTGGCCGCCATTTAGATTTTTATAGTTACTGTTCCGATTTGCTTCAATGATAAAGTTATGTATTTTATTACGCTAATCAATGTTTCAGTTTTCCTAGTGAACCAAAAATAAAAGAAAAATGGATCGAAGCGGTAATGAGAGGGCCTCGCTGGTTTCCACAAAAACAATGTAAAATATGCTCAATTCATTTCGAGGAGAAATGTTTTCAAAAATTAAAGAAATACAGGCGAATGTGGCCATGGGCAGTGCCGACGATTAAAATACCAGATGATGTTAGTAATTTTTATTTAATTTCATACAATGGATAGGTTTAAAATATTTCTTACACCATACCACTATAAAAAGACTGTTTCTAGATTATTAATTGAATATCTACTTGTAATTATAAATTCCTTAACTAACTACATATAACTTTTAGTAATGCATCTTATTTTATTAGGGTACCAGAGATCCAGAGAAAACCATATCAATGAATGCGTCTCTGTAGGAGATAGCAGCGATCAGGTGTATTTTTTTTGAAATTTTATCATGAAAAACTGCGTGATACGTATTTAAATACTGATTGCATGCACCTTTTTGTCTCAGGATACCATAAAACCAGAGAACACACATTTGAATGAATGCGTGTCTGAAGGAGATGGCAGCAATGATGTAAATCGGGTCAAATTAAAACAATTTATAAAAATCTTCGGGTTACTTATTTACATCTTTATTTTTAGACATCAAAACAAGCTGAGTCTGAAGAACCGTCTTTGCTGACCACTGACAGAGTAGGTAATGAAAATGTAAGAAATGTATTTGAATTATTATTTGAATTGTAATTTTATTTAATTTTATAAAAGTAAACATACAGACAGTGTCACGCCTTTTTCCATGCGGGGTGGCAAAGGCACATTTGATCCCAATTTATCTTAATTTAAAGGTACCTTTCTTTCTTTATCATACTTCTATCGCCCATTCATATTCCTGTGATAAGAAGACTAACAGCAACTAAATTAAACATACAAATTACAGGACAAGGACCAAGAAAATCACAGCATTTTCGAGACCCCACGCAAGAGGAAGCTGCGCCATCGGATAGACCAATTGGAAATCGTACTCGAGCAAAAAAATAAGAAAATTAAAACTCTTCAAAAACAAAACAGCCGCTACCGCAAAAAAAAATTAAACATGAAGGATGTTCTGAGAGATCTTAAAGATCAAAAATTAGTTAATTCTGATCAAGTCACACAATTAGAAGGTTTAGGTGTAGGAGTGGCTGATCTCATTGAACGATGTGAGAAAAAACAATCTGTCGACAAAAAATCCACTGAAAAATACTCAGCAGAATTGAGAACTTTTGCCTGTACACTTCATTTTTATTCGCCTAAGGCCTACGAATATGTGCGGCAAAACTTTCAATCTTGCCTTCCCCTCGTTCGCACCATAAGGAAATGGTACGAGGCGATTTTACCCCGGGTTTACAAAGGAGTCATTTGAAGCTATCAAGCTGGTGTGTAATGTTGTACTCGATGAAATGGCCATTCGCCGTCGTGTAGAGTGGGACGGTGAGTATATGCATGGATATGTAGATATATGCAATTTCAAAATGGCCGATACAGATTCTTTGCCCGAGGCAAAGGAAGCTCTAGTTTTTCTAGTAACCGCAATTAATACCCCTTGGAGGATACCTGTCGGGTATTTTCTAGTCGCTGGTGTTACTGGAGAACAACGAGCGAATCTAGTTACACAATGTCTTGAACTATTACAAGAAACGGGAATCGAAATAACATCACTTACTTTTGACGGCTGCCCTGCAAATATGACAATGACTAAAGAACTTGGGTGCTCACTGAACATAGAAGACTTTAAAACAAATTTCGAACATCCCGTTACAAAGAAACCGATCTTCATCTTTCCCGATCCATGTCATATGTTGAAGTTATTGAGGAATGCTTTTGAAGCCAAAGGAAGCTTTGTTGATGAAACCCAAAAAGAAGTGGAATAGCACATTTAAAAAAATTGAACGATGTCCAAGAAGAAGAAAAGATGCACTTAGCTAACAAATTGCGTCGAGGCCACATATTCTTTAAAAACCAGAAAATGAAAGTGAGATTGGCATCCCAATTGTTCAGCACCAGTGTGGCAGTCGCATTAACATTTTGCTCAGAACTAAATTTACCAGGTTTTCAAAATGTCGATGGCACAGTCAACTTTCTGAAAATAGTCAACAATCTATTTGATATATTGAACTCCAGACATGTAGCCCAGTTACATTACAAAAAGCCAATCAGTGAACAAAATAAGGTTGAAATCTTTGATTTTCTGGAAAAAGCCGAAAATTACCTGAAAAAATTGAAGCTTGTGGATGGTACGGCAGTAATTGACTCATCGAGGTAAACTGGTTTTGTCGGATTTTTGATCTGTATAAAGAGCCTCAAAGATTTGTATGGTCGGCTAGTTGAAAAAGAACGAAACTAAGCTACTTCCCTGTTTACAAGATTAGTCAGGACCATCTTGAGCTGCTTTTTGGCCAAATCCGAAGCCACGGGGGTTGTAATACAAACCCAACAGCACGACAATTCAAATCAATATACAAAAAATTTATGGTCAAGTCAGAACTCCGAGACGTGGACAGTGGGAACTGCCGAGCACTCGAAAAGATGTCCCTTCTGACATGTTCATCGGCTGTTCGCATCAACCACACTATCGATCCCCGATTACGAAATGAAGAGTGTGACGACATAAATATATTACATGAAATGGCAGTATTCGAACAAGAAGTAGAAATGATGGTTGATGATCTAACAGAATACAGCTCACAAACCATAACTTACGTAGCTGGCTTCGTCGTTCATGCTCTGATTAAAACTGTGAAATGCGACGTATGTACAAGCGCGCTACTGTCAAGCGGCCCGGACGATACACATAAGTTTATAAAACTCAAGGATAAAGGCGGCTTAATATATCCTTCCCATGACGTTAAAACAATTTGCAAAAACATGGAAGTGATCATAAAATCAACTGTGCTTACCAAAGACAAAATAAAGGTTAGGGTTAAAAATCTAAAACAATCATTAATGTCTAAAGCACTACCCCGATTCATTGGCATCAATCTGTTCAACGAAATAGATTTTCACCAATTCGAACAAAACCCAATGGATATTCATCTAATATTACTGATACAAGCTGTAATGGAAAGATATACCAATATAAGACTGCATTACTTGGCAAAAAACGCTACGCCTCAATTGTCAAAACGGCAAGTTCTTAATAAATATTTACATTTTTCTGGTCAATAGGTAGTATTTAACTGTACAGGATTTTACAGAAAGGGTATATATGCCGAAAGACGGATGTTAAGGCCATCATTCTGAACATCTTTCTTGATTAAACTGATTTGATCAGCATTGTTTTTCACTTTTCAGTACATTTTGGGCCGAGCTGCAGGTCAGCTGATTTGTATGGGGAAGTAAAAAATAAAGTTTCTCTGATCAAATCAGATTCATAGAGAAAATCGTTCAAAATTATGTCGCAAACAACTCTTTTCGGCTTGTCACCCCGTATCTGTTACACCCTACATACACAGTAATAGGTATTTCTTGTAAAATAAATATGTCGTATTTACAAACAATTTACTATTTTATTTATAGAACCCTGCATTGTATACGACTGTCGATACCAGTGTCTATAAATTATAATCGATCGATGATACACGCTGTCCTTGCATTGTCCCAACACTAGCTCGACTAGCTAGTATACCTGCGGTAGTGTGGGTGTGTTCGGACGATAGGTGCATGACATTGCACTGACCAATAAAAGCGGAGGGATTGATGTACGAGTGGTGTAAATGTATGCGTGTTCTTAGTTTTCGGCGACACCGGTTCCGATACAAGCTTAGCGCCAAGGGCCTATCTCTCGATATCTGTGGTGTCGTATGTCTCGTCCGAGCAGTCGTCTGCGATATTCTTTTGGTGCTCAGGCACAGCTTTAGAATCTTCATCGTCATCCACATACATGTCGTCTTCTTCATCAACGAAATCATTAATGTTAGCATACCACGAAGCACATTCAGCCAAATACCTTGTTCTAAAGATTCAGGCCGTTTTTCATGTCGCTTTACTATGTTTTTGGTCCAAACATCAGCGCTGTGTCCATCGATGCCTTCGCGGTACATTTGTTGACGACGCATGCGGCAGCATTATCTTTCTGTCGGCCACACTGTCTCTATGTACACAACTTGACGACTTGTCTCACTCATTGGTTATCGTAGTAGATACCATGCTGCTTCTTGCGATAAGCAGTTGAACTGGCCAGTGTAGTCCTGGTCGGGATGCTCTTGCATCATCGTGGTAAGCTCACGACGTAGGTTACCCATTCCACGGGCTGATTTATTTACATACTCTGCGCAGCTGTACTCATCCAAGATGAACTGAATGTCGATGTTAGAGTTGACTTCCCCGGCAAGGTACGGATTGAACGTGTTTGTCATAAGTTCGTCGAAGTTTCGTCTGAACACCAGAGTCGGTCTGCGCAACGTTGAACGCACTATGTCGAGGTATGAAACGTAAGTCAAACCATTAGCATTAAAAAACTCATCCATGCATGCGTATCGACGTTCACCGAGAAAAGTACTTACGCAGCTCCTTGGCCTTCTGTTGTAGCGTTTGGCGGCGTCCATTAGATTGAGGTATCGGTACCAGTACACGGGTCGTGGGCATAGGCCAGTACGGGATCTCGAATCTGCAAGTTGTCTTGCCTCGCTTTGTGCAAGTGAAAGTATGTTTGTGTGTCTGGTTGGCGTAGATAGAATTGTTTGGCACATCATCTCGAGCAACTGAAATTAATTTTTCCACGAAATCGATGGTTCTTGGCATATTTTACGTCACGTTCTCACATAGGTTGTCGTTCAACCACAATAAAATATGTGCGTGTGGGCTTCCTCGATGCTGGAACTCAATAAGGAAGTAATCTTTAACGAAATACTTGCCGAACGGATCGTAAGGATTTCAGCAGTTTCATCAAGGAACCAACGAGCTTGTTGAAGTAGATATATATAGCACGTGACAGGATCGTCGCTCACTAAAGTACAGCGTTCAGAAGTGTTGAGACCTTTTGCTGTTTTTCCTGGATAGTTTTTGCTCAGTTTGAGAAGTATAGTGAGCAGTTTCATCCAGCGTATTTCGTTGGCACTTATAGTGAGGAAGACGGTTGGTTTACCAAGTTGAAGAATTATTGCAAAGAGGTCTCGTTTGCGGGAGGCCCAGTATTAGACGTAGTTTAGTACTGTCTTCGTGAATGACGAGGTTCTGTATAACATATTCTTTCAGAAATTCTGTGTCCTCTAACATACATCGCGTAACATTCTCCGTGACTGAAACATTGCGAAGTGCTGTAAATTCCATCCACCAATGCGCAGCCGCACTATTTTCATTGCAACGTACAAGATTTTTTGAGGCGTGGCCCCGCGTCTGTCACGACGTCGTATCTCACTGGTCGCTATTATGTAAGGTGTTACTGAAACTCCCTTGATGAATCGACGTGGCTCTCCGAAGTATATCGATGGAAATGACAACTCTTCTGAATGACGGTCATAAAAGATGTTGCGACGTGTTGCCTGATGTCCTGGTGCGATATTGAGACAATCTCCTTCGTTCCACATCTTGGTATGTTGTTGAAGCGAGAATCTCAGATTCAGGGGGGTTTTCAGCGAAGATATTTTCTATACGGTTGGACGGACCACCTGTATGTATCGAGAAACGGCACAGAAGGATGCAGTCTCGACAAATCCACATTGATTTCGTACAAACGACATAATGGAGACTTCTGCAGTACAGTTAGCCACGCACTTCTTCTCCCACAGTGGTCCAATGTAGAGAGAGGCAAAAATTACGTTTGCTAAGTATATAATGTAAATATCTACAGTAATAAAGAACATTGACTGACTTGACTGATTGTTCTTTTGGACATGTATGTATTCCGCTGATGTAGACCGATTTATGGGCAAGATTTCGCTTGATGTTAACATTAATGACGTCGTCCTCATTTAATTGGCCGGGCAAACATTTTACTATCTCTTGCACGTCTACTGATTCTTCGTTGATCACTTGCCCTATGATTCCATAAGAGTAATCATGGCGCAGACGACGCACTTGCATAAATGGCAGACGTCGCGTTATCAATCGTTCACTGATTGGATCCAAGCCTGGTGGTTGGTCTGGATATGAGAATCCATTAACTTTTGCTAGGGGCGGCATCGATTTTTTGTTCAGTGAACGTATGCAAGTGTTGCAAACCATTTCATATTCTTCTCTGCACAGTCGTCGATTTTCTTTGATGAACCATTCCGAGATCACCTCCAGCTGTGCTGCAGTGATGGTATGAGGTCGTTCTTGAACCAAAGTCTGTCGCAAACCGAACAAGAGTAGCCAAAATCGTTGTCCAGAAAAATTTGAATCTCATGCTCGAGGATGCCCATTTGGTGTTCCAGGTAGATGTACTGTTGTACTTCAATTTGATCAGAAGAAGTACCTGGTTGAACAGTGATTTGTGCTGGTTCTGCTGCTGAAGTTTGACGTTGTAGGTGTGTGAGCGGTCGTTGAGTACCAGTTTGGACGTCGTCTGACGTCGTCGTTCAGGGGTAAGGCCCCTGAACGAGAAGAGGATGTAGTAGTCGATTCTAAAATAATAACCACTGACAAGAGCCGAGTTAACAGCTTTGCGTAGTCTGCAGTTGCTCTGTCTTTCGGCATCCGATTTCCTCTCAGCTGTCGCCTGTGCAGTAGTTCTGGATGCTGCTATACACTCTCTGTACTCACGTTTTTTCTGTGCCTTCGATTTTGGAGCAGCGAATGGCGTTGCAGACGTAGTTGCGGCAGCGTCTTGCGCCTCCTTGAGTACATTACTCCTTGAAGGTTGTGGAAGATCCGTGAGATCCACAGGTTCGTCCGGTTGGTCTGCCATGGTGTGATTGTAAGTGGTTCTGCAAAATAAATTGTTAATAATTGATTTAAAAAATATTATAACAAAGAAAAATTACTTATTGATGCATGCAAATTTAATTTAAATAATTAGTCTAAATATAATCAGAATCACGAACAATTAGTTTTAGAAATAAGCTGAAATCAAATCAATAAATTGTTAATTTGAAATGACGAAATTGGACAATTAAATAATAATAAAAAAATTGCTGCTACAAGCCCGCCTTCACTGTAGAATATTTTCTCGCACGCGGTGGTTGGCCGGTTCAACTTGTCATTTTAGACACATTGTTATGACAAGTGTGAGGATAAACAGTAATTTTTAATCTTATTTTTTTTTCATTGAATTCTAAATAAAAGGTGTTGACTTTTATACGAGTCATATTTTTTTAGTCAAAATTGTAACATAACATATTATTACTGCACTCGCCGACCGATGCTACTTTTTTAATAATCAAATAACAAATAAGTACCTATATAAGATTATATCGTTAATCAAATTTATGAATTTGATTTATCGCTAATCAAATTTATGAATTTGATTAGCGATATAATCTCATATAGGTACTTATATGTATTAAATGCAAGAATGAATTACCTTTTTTTGCCGCAATTGTTGTTGTAATAAACAATGGAAACCACATTAACTATTCACTTCACTTTATAAGCAGTTGACAAAACAGTTCACGTCAAACTCCAAAAATGCAAGAATGAATTACCTTTTTTGCCGCAATTGTTGTTGTAATAAACAATGGAAACCACATTAACTATTCACTTCACTTTTTAAGCAGTTGACAAAACAGTTCACGTCAAACTCCAAAAATGCAAGAATTAATTACCTTTTTTGCCGCAATTGTTGTTGTAATAAACAATAGAAACCACATTAACTTTTCACTTCACTTTATAAACAGTTGAAAAAACAGTTCACGTGTAGGTTGTGTGCTACCGCTGTCTATCTTCTACTCGGGCGCATAGGCCGATCGAATGGGACAGAGATAGATGCGTCACGAGCCGAATGCTTAGGCCGATCGTGCCTCTCTATCGCTTGTTCCGCGCTCCCGCTTGCACGCTCGGGTCAGGCGGAACGTGACAATGAGTAATGCTTTCTCGTGCGAAGACGTTATCACGTCAAAAAATATTAAATAAATTTCATCCCGTTCTCCTCAATGAGACATCACAAGGTGCAGTCGGGTCATAAATGGATAAGAAACTAGTGCAGTTACCTGTTTATTATTATTTCTAGGAGTAGGTAATTTGTTTGTTTCAACAAACAATTAGTTTCTTGCAAGTTTTCGAAGATGATAGGGGGAGGGACGAGGTATAATACCTCGTCCTCTTAATTAATACAAAAAGCAAGTTTTATATATAGGTATATCTATGAAAACTACGTTGTAGTTTGTATTTGATACACTCCGTATTCCTACCTAGGCGTAACATCAAATTGAGGTAAAAATATTCAAGTAATGAGTTTTGTAGGTAACGAGTCTGCTACATGTATGTATTCGTATGTACAATTGGCATTTACAAAGAGAAATTCGAAATTTCAAATTCCTTGAATTATTTAGTAGGTACCTACTATCCGTTTGTGAGACGTGCAAACGGGTGGTTAGTAATTATTGTTAATTTTTGTTATTTAATTTATATTTTGTTATCTTTGTGTTTTTCATAATTGGATTTAGTATAAATGTTTAGTACAAATGGTATAAATATTTAAAATTTATTTAACTAATTTGATTAAAAAAAAAATTAAAGAGTAAAAAAAAATGCGGAAGCTTCTTTTGTTTTTACTCCTTATTTTTAGCGGGATATAATACACCCCACATCGAATGGAAAACTTTTTGGCATGAAATTTAATTATTCAGGATAAAATTTTCAATTTATGTTCATGAATGGTAAGTATAATTTTCAATTTGGTACTGTTTTTATTAAATTATGTAGATGCTGAGTTATTAATTCGTTAGGTCAGGTTAGTCTTTTTTGATGTTCGATTAAATACAACCCAATTTAACTACCTTTATCTATTAATAGTAGCGTGAAAGATTATTTTCGGTCCCACACCAATATAGTAGCAATTTTATTATAATTACCCTGACTGTACCTTGCTGCCGTGATGGAGGCAAACGGGACTATTGTTAAATAATAATAAACTTCATAGGGGATTTCGGGAACTGATGCATGGCATATTTATCTTCTCGCAACAATGGATTAGGGAACAAGCCCTAAAAAGGAGCCCTACAAACTAATTATTTAATCTCAAATAAACATATTGGCATCATTGAATTCGTTTTTAATAAACATTGTCATTTTCATATAACGATACGTCCTCTCTTAGCAGAGGCTTTAACAATTTTGGATTTCTTCTCCTTTTTCTTCTTTGAAATATTCTCCTGCCTTTTCTTTTGTCTTTCATCCTTCTTCTGAGCAACAGAAGTCACTCTGTTGTCCCATTGCTTTTTGCTATGTTTCTTCTTTTGTTCCTGTAAAGGTAACAAAATACTTCAATACTCTGTTTTCTACATGTTATCATATAATATTTCTTGTAAAAAGCTTCGTTCACAACATAAGAAATACTAAAAATTAAACAAATCATTTACACAAACGAACCACCCATATTTTATTAATTTTTTTCTTTATCTTACCATTCTTTTGATAGATTTTTTCAATAGTGTTGGATCATCTTTTACTTTTTGGCCCTCCGCTTTCTGAAGCATGTTTTTCCAGGCCATTTTTTCTTTTATCACCTTGACTTTGTCATCTTCTTCATTTTCTTCCAGTTGTTTAAACCTTTCCTTTTGTTTCTCCATGATTTCCAGTATTTTCTTTGGATCTCTTTCAGTTTTGTTGGTTTTTTCTATAAGAAATTAGGTTAATTAATTATTAAAATAAAAACATGACAATTTTATACCATAGAGGTGGACTGATTTCAATAATTTACCTTTTTGGCCTATGTTTGCAAAATCAAACTTAGAGAAAACCAATTTTCCATCACTATTAAAAACAGGCTTTGCGACATTGGCAACAACTTTCTTTTCTTTCTCTTCTTTCTTGTGTATTGTTGTTGGAGTGTCATCAACAGTGGGTTTAACATTAACTTTGTTCTGTCTTTCCATTTTTTTTGTTTTTATCTTTATTTTAGCTTTTAAACTTTTCTTCAATAATTTGTTTTGCATGTTGTAATTATTTGAGGCTCTTAGTTTTGCTAATTTTTCCTGCAGTTCAGCTATATTGCTAGCTCTTTTAGGCGGCTGGTCATTATTATGCTTTTGTTTTGGATCATTTATTTGAGTTTGCAAGGAACCTTTTACCATTTCAAAGTCCTTTGAATCCTGTTCTTCTGAAAAATAAATAGGATATGATAACAACATGCGATAATATTTGTATGGTGACGTTTCATTATGTCAATTTTTGACAAATCATATTTAGTTCAAAAATATTTTACAATTTTCAATGTCTATTATAAAAAAATATATGCACAAAAAAGTACTTTTAAAAAAAAAAATACTACTAGGTATTTATTGCACACCTCATAACAAATAAATTCAAGGGGACCAATTCAAAATCCAATACAATTTGGATGTAAACCATACAATGTAATGATGCAATTCTGACTTAGGTACATGTAGCTTCACGAATTATGAGCTGTGGCCTTAGTTCACAATTTTCTTATGTACATATATAAAAAATGGCGCCATAATTTGAGAGGCCACCTATATATAACTCAATAATTTTGTTTTAAGTGCAATATTTTTAATTGCAATATAGTTTAACCTTTTGACCACCCCAGTCGGTACTAGCCAACAACTGAAAGTTGTGTCTCTGGTGTCATGTCGGCTATAGCGGACAATTTTTATTTTCTCGTGTGAATTAGGTTTTGTTTTGCATAGCATAGCTCACATGTTTGGTGTGTATAATACATATTGTATGTGATATATGGCGGTCAAAAGGTTAAAAATACAGTCATTCTTACCATTTGCTATAGGCAGAGAAACCATTGAGAACAGATTTTTCAAGAAGTTGAATTCTTTTTGTATGGAGTCTCTGATGCCAGCTCTTTTTTTCTTTTTATTAGTTTTTACTTCCATTTTCAAACTGAAACAAGTAAGTATGTAAGGTTATGATGTTGCATTATATTCATGTATTTATATATATACAGGGTTACAGAACTAACTAGGAAAAGATCAAGCTGCATAACACGATGGCGGGAACAACCGTCATAGAATGTTACACAAATAAATCATGAATGTGCACAACGTTGATACAGGGTGGAACTCATGACATTAAAATATGAACAACATCTCCCAACGGGAGCTTTTGCACAATGTTACCTGCAATTTAACTCACTGTGCATCATTTAGGAGAAATTATATGTTCCTTCAGCTTCAGTGTGAGTAATCATGGCCTTGGTATGCTAGATTCGCCGCAGCTACAATGTACCTTACTCAAACATGCACAACATTGATACACATTAATTTTGGCTATGCGCCGCAGATTGACATGCGATCGATGAGGCCATATTTGCTGAAGGGATGGTATCCCTAAGTAGGACGGTACTATGGGGATGTCCTCTAGTACCCTCCCCCCCTAAGCAGATCCTTGGTTTCCAAGATATTTCTGGTTGAAGTTTGAGGTAAGGTTGGTGAAACGCATCCACAACAACCTACTCTAGCCAGTTAGAGGAACAAGAAGAAAAAAACACCATTATTTGATTTATGACTGGAATAGCACCATGAGCGCGACCATTTTGGTTGGTCATTTTTCGCCCACATATGATACATATACAATAATGATAATTAATTTCTAAAAAACTGAGAATCTGCCTAAGTTGAAACATTGTTCAAAGCAGTCTTATAACATTAACTATCTGACAAAAAATCAAGATAGCCCAAAGCAGTGGTCTTCTTTGTACAATCAAGCTAGCCCAAAGCAGTGGTCTTCTTTGTACGGTTTTAAAACTAATAATAATAATTATAACTATGAAACCATCATAAGATGATAAAAGTGTCAAACAGGTATGGGGTAAAGAGATTGAAATATATTATAACAATTTCATAACAGGTACAGACAGATCAGATCCTTCCGCCCCCTTATCGAGACTCTGACCTACTTATCTCCTAAAAAGACAGTGACGTCGTCTACGAAAGTTATATCTATGGCCTCTGTGGCGCTGTGGTAGTGGTTCCACCTACCATGCGAGAGGTCGCAGGTTTGATGCCCGGCTGGTGATAAAGAAAAAATAAACTCCAGGTCTTGGATGTTTATATGTGTGTTAAGTCGCTGTTTCTGTTTGCCACGACACAGGGTATCCTAGTGTTGCTACTTCGCTACGTTGTGCTACGTAGCAATGGTAGGCAAGATGTGTGATGAAGAACAACCTCATCAGACGTCCAGATATTTTGTATAGAAAAATGTTGTGCGTTTTTTCATACTCACGAAGGCGACTATGATCGCGCCACCGTATTAACATGAGATACGGCTTGCACTGGCTCTCGTTTTATTGACAAATCAGATATTTGTTAACTGGTTCGTGGCTTTAATTGATGTATCAAGTACTTAGGTACTCACCTCGAATTGGGTTGGAGTGTAGATAAGGGGGCGCCAAGGAAAAAAAAACTTAGAATTTTTTCCGCGTTTAGATAGCCTGGTCAATGTGCAGATAAGGGGGCAAAAAAAACAGAGCGCCGAAAAAAATATTTTTTTTTTTTGAAAAAAAGACTTAGAAAAATTTCGACTCGTCATCCAGCGACTTAGAAAAATTTCGTGAAAATATTTTTTTTTACTGTTTCTTTTTACCTCGGAATCGTGTAGTGCTGCTCTTTGCCATCATTTTTGGTCATATACATTTTCCTCGTGCACCTCACCGATTTCGAGATATGCGTCATAACGATGTTTGCCATATCGATATCTCTATAAATAATGGTCCTATGGAAAACATGCGTATGACATAAAATGATGGCCGTAAGGCACCCTAAAAGATGCGCAAATGAAAATATCAAAATTAAAAAAAAAAAAAAAACCGAGTCAAAAAATTTCCAAGTGTTTTGCCCCCTTATCTACAATACCACCGCTTTCAGCGACTTAGAAAAATTTCGTGAAAATATTTTTTTTACTGTTTCTTTTTACCTCGGAATCGTGTAGTGCTGCTCTTTGCCATCATTTTTGGTCATAGACATTTTCCTCGTGCACCTCACCGATTTCGAGATATGCGTCATAACGATGTTTGCCATATCGATATCTCTATAAATAATGGTCCTATGGAAAACATGCGTATGACATAAAATGATGGCCGTAAGGCACCCTAAAAGATGCGCAAATGAAAATATCAAAATTAAAAAAAAAAAAAAAACCGAGTCAAAAAATTTCCAAGTGTTTTGCCCCCTTATCTACAATACCACCGCTTTCAGCGACTTAGAAAAATTTCGTGAAAATATTTTTTTTACTGTTTCTTTTTACCTCGGAATCGTGTAGTGCTGCTCTTTGCCATCATTTTTGGTCATAGACATTTTCCTCGTGCACCTCACCGATTTCGAGATATGCGTCATAACGATGTTTGCCATATCGATATCTCTATAAATAATGGTCCTATGGAAAACATGCGTATGACATAAAATGATGGCCGTAAGGCACCCTAAAAGATGCGCAAATGAAAATATCAAAATTCTAAAAAAAAAAAAAACCGAGTCAAAAAATTTCCAAGTGTTTTGCCCCCTTATCTACAATACCACCGCTTTGGTCGACTTAGAAAAATTTCGTGAAAATATTTTTTTTTACTGTTTCTTTTTACCTCGGAATCGTGTAGTGCTGCTCTTTGCCATCATTTTTGGTCATAGACATTTTCCTCGTGCACCTCACCGATTTCGAGATATGCGTCATAACGATGTTTGCCATATCGATATCTCTATAAATAATGGTCCTATGGAAAACATGCGTATGACATAAAATGATGGCCGTAAGGCACCCTAAACGATGCGCAAGTGAAAATATCAAAATTCAAAAAAAAAAAATTGCATTGCATGTTTGGATTGCATTGTTGAACATCAATGTTAATTATAAAAAAGTGGTGCTTTTTTTCGCGCGGCTATCAACCATACCTTGTTTTTCTAGTGCTATACACTATATAACTTTTTTCGTTACTCTGCATTAGAAAAACAAGGTTTGG
This sequence comes from Argyresthia goedartella, assembly GCA_949825045.1. Classification (NCBI taxonomy): domain Eukaryota; kingdom Metazoa; phylum Arthropoda; class Insecta; order Lepidoptera; family Argyresthiidae; genus Argyresthia; species Argyresthia goedartella. The sequence continues at coordinate 16,908,552 of OX463809.1, read as the reverse complement.
TTAATGTCCGCGCGAAAAATATGCAACATTCTCCATACAAACTATGCATGACTCGCGCATCGTGTAGGGTGCCTTACGGACATAATTTTATGTCATACGCATGTTTTCCCTAGGACCATTATTTATAGAGATATCGATATGACAAACATCGTTATGACGCATATCTCGAAATCGGTGAGGTGCACGAGGAAAATGTATATGACCAAAAATGATGGCAAAGAGCAGCACTACACGATTCCGAGGTAAAAAGAAACAGTAAAAAAAATATTTTCACGAAATTTTTCTAAGTCGCTGAAAGCGGTGGTATTGTAGGTAAGGGGGCAAAACACTTAGAAAATTTTCGACTAAATTTTTTTTTTTTTAATTTTGATATTTTCACTTGCGCATCGTTTAGGGTGCCTTACGGCCATCATTTTATGTCATATGTATGTTTTCCCTAGGACCTTTATTTATAGAGATATCGATATGGCAAACATCGTTATGACGTATATCTCAAAATCGGTGAGGTGCACGAGGAAAATGTATATGACCAAAAATGATGGCAAAGAGCAGCACTACACGATTCCGAGGTAAAAAGAAACAGTAAAAAAAATATTTTCACGAAATTTTTCTAAGTCGCTGAAAGCGGTGGTATTGTAGGTAAGGGGGCAAAACACTTAGAAAATTTTCGACTAAATTTTTTTTTTTTTAATTTTGATATTTTCACTTGCGCATCGTTTAGGGTGCCTTACGGCCATCATTTTATGTCATATGTATGTTTTCCCTAGGACCTTTATTTATAGAGATATCGATATGGCAAACATCGTTATGACGTATATCTCAAAATCGGTGAGGTGCACGAGGAAAATGTATATGACCAAAAATGATGGCAAAGAGCAGCACTACACGATTCCGAGGTAAAAAGAAACAGTAAAAAAAATATTTTCACGAAATTTTTCTAAGTCGCTGAAAGCGGTGGTATTGTAGGTAAGGGGGCAAAACACTTAGAAAATTTTCGACTAAATTTTTTTTTTTTTAATTTTGATATTTTCACTTGCGCATCGTTTAGGGTGCCTTACGGCCATCATTTTATGTCATATGTATGTTTTCCCTAGGACCTTTATTTATAGAGATATCGATATGGCAAACATCGTTATGACGTATATCTCAAAATCGGTGAGGTGCACGAGGAAAATGTATATGACCAAAAATGATGGCAAAGAGCAGCACTACACGATTCCGAGGTAAAAAGAAACAGTAAAAAAAAATATTTTTACGAAATTTTTCTAAGTCTTTTTTCACAAAAAAAAAAATTTTTTTTTTGGGCCCGCCCCCTTTTCTACACCCTAACGCTAACGTATGGCGGCCTCAAAAAGTTATAATTTTCGAATATTTTACAAGTGGGGGCTTCCGCCCCCTTATCGACACTCTGACCTCGAATTGTAGTGAACAAGACCAGTGAACACCAGTGCTGCGTACGAACGAACCCAAACAAATAGAAGAGAAAATGGAAGGAAACTCCAAAACAATAAACACGATGATATAACCTCAAAACAAAAACGAACGAATGAAAGATGTCAAACAAGTAAAGATGTGAAAAAATCGTTTTCTTTTAAGTAATCGATTTTTTATCAACGATTATGTTTTGAAATAAATCGATTATTTCAAAATCGATTTATTTTTTTGGCCGATTTGTCCGATATTTTTCTTCCAATGTCATCGTCCATCTTCCTTGGATGGCCAGGCCAATGCTGACTGATGGGCTGGGCTCATCAACCAATGTGTGAACAACGTCAAAAATGCATGCCCAGTCACTCGACCCGTGGCGTGGACAGCCCACTGCTGGCTGTACTGGCATGTACTGGGCATTTTTTTTATTAGGTAATGCTATCTATACTATACCTGCATTAACCTAGTTACATGTTCATCACCCCGTCAGTCACCCCGTTACGGTAGTACCAAATCCTTCTCTAGATGGCGTACTGGCAGTTATCAACCCGTATCACAACGCATTTTTTAAACGTTGCGTGTCAAACGCAGCCGAATTCTCTGCAAAAGGCTGCCCAAACCTATATTTTTACAGGGCTTGCCTAAAAAATTATGGTAAATGTATATAAAAATGCATTAATAAACGTTTTATTCGACTGAAGACTTTATATGTCATAAAAATACAAAAAAAAAACGATAATTTTTTAAGTGTAAAAAATTCGATTATTTTCGTCCTAAACATCGTTTTTTTTTTAATAGATTTTTGTATAGCTAGCTTCCCATGTATACCTTGGCAGATAATGCTATTTTAACGCTGGTTGAGTTAGGCAAATCTGATCTGTTACTAAACCGAAGAACAACAACTGTCACTTGTCAAGAACAAACAAAACACATGTTGCTGTGTTTGTTTTTATCGTCAATTTTCTCTGAGCCTTATCCTCTGTTTTGTTGTTATTAAGACCATCGACCTCAAACTCTTTGGTTATAACCCTGGCGATTCTTTCAGACCTTTGTGACTTCTTTCCTCGACTAAATTTGTTTTTAAAACTGAAATCCCGTGCGAAATTAACGAAAATCTTGGAAAAAAAACGTCATCCTTGAGACGTTACATTCTGTAAAAAAGTGGTACTCTACTACCAAGTAGAGTACCACTAACGTAAGTAAGTAACCACCAAGTAAGTAACGTTTTCCCTAGTGATGAACGTCGAAGATACTTTGGATCCAACCAAGCAGTTGAAGAAGTAAATCCTGAAATTACCATAGCAAGTAAGTGTGGTTGTATATTCTTTGTTTATTAATTTTTGACAGACCCATAATGCCTGTATGTAAATGTAAAATTTTATGCCACGGTGAATCAACGTTATTTGTCACAGATTTCCGAACTTATTTTTTATTCGATTTCAGAAAACGCCCTTTTGCGACTAAAACACCTAGAAGTCAGAAAAACATAATTAGGCTACAGGTTTCAATTACTACTACTACTACATAATTAATTTGTTGCTCGTTAGCACCACCCAGAATGTGATCCAAGTATTTTTGCTTCAGACTTAAGCAACTGTCTCCCCAAGACAAGAGGCAGTTTGCTCAGAGCCAAATAAACTTGGCACGAACTGTACCGTCTTACACAAAAAGGACCCTACCTAAGTGAATGTATTGTCAAAATTATTGCTACTGTAGTAACAATACCATATGTCAAGCAAGCTGTCAAATTTGTTATCTGTGGTAAGAAAATTGTGTTGTGTATGATGCGTATGTATGCACATGCAGCCGGCGGGCGGCGTGTTTTTTACGTTAAGAAATTGTAATATTATTTTAAACAAACGCAATGTCTCAACAAGATTTATCTTGTGGATTAGAATATGCCGCGACGCCCGATTTGCAGGCGTGCTTGACGGAGGCTCTCCACAGCAACTATTCGTTCATAGTGTCTCCCATTGTCCACCCACGTTTTCGGAGGCATCATGTGTTGTCCAACAGCGGTGTCGCGGGCTTCACCCGCTCGGACATGCTGCTATCCCCACAGGATTGGACAGTCCGAATAGTAGGTCGCTTGTCCCCGTACCTGGATGTGGACGCACCGTGCCCGGTGGCCCGACAGAGGCATGAGGATTGTATGAACGAGGAGCTGTCATATTGCCGTGGTCTGGGACTTCCAGCTATTATGACGACGTTGCATGGAATTGATACGGCTAATTTGTCACGGATACTTTACAGCTACTATGAGAATAGGTGATTGTCCAAGTACATCTTTACCAAAACATTAAAATGATAGCCATGTTCTAACCTGAAGTTCTAGTGAAGTGTTGTATTCAATGCTAGGTAAACTGTTGGTTAGATTATGTGTAAACCAATTTTGGTCAAAGTGTCAATAAGGGGGTGGAAGGCAACTGTCCCTGTGGTTGAATTGTGCCATAAATTGAAAAGAGGATCTATTTTGCTCTGTATTGAGACATGTTATATTTTTGATACATATTTTTACATAGTTAACTTGTTGTAATAAAATTAAAAACCTATAATGTGAAAATGTCTTGCCGGAAAGTCATGGGTCGTTGTGAAGTTAATTAACTAACCTTTTTACATTTTAGCCACCATCCATCTCTCATATGGGCATGCGTCCCGCTAGTGTGCACTAGAACTCTTCAACAACAGAAAAATGATTCTGAGGAGGATAATGAGGAGGCCTTTGAGGAAACTTGGCAATGGTGGTCCACATTCCATGAGCAGATGGAATGGGACAAGCGTGTTGGAGTGGTGTTGGAGCTGACTGCTGATCTTCCTCCACAAATGTTGCTGAAGAGATGGCTGGGGGAGCCAGTCAAAGCTGTGATAGTGCCTACTTCAATATTTCATAATAATAAGAAAGGGTATGTTGAGCTTCACAGTTTTGTTTCATGTTTCTTATCAGGCCCAAACATATTTCAGTATAAGTTTCTTGCAGTTCCAAGGTACCAAGGAAGATCACTTGGCAAAAGAAAATGATCCAATCATTGCAATGATAAATATTGTTCATGGTGTTTATTACAGACTCACAAAATATTACATTCCATACAGCTCATAAATGTATTGATTTAACTAAGTCCCCCTAACACTGTCAAAATGTTTATAAAATAAAACATAAAATGTATAACTTGCAGGTACCCAGTGCTGTCTCGAGTCCACCAGCAACTGCTGACAAGCCTGGTGGAGCGAGATGCTCAAGTCATTGTGAGTGGAGCGCGCCGCTCCAGTATAGAGTACTACGTCCAGTTCCTCCACCGCATGTGGCAGAGACGACCCAACCAGACCAATGACCCCATGCTGACTTATGCTAGAGGGTAAGATCATATATTATTGTTGTGATTATTGTATTTTCAACACACCTGCTCGTAAAGTAGGTCTTATTACAGCGTATTTACACTGATAATGCAGAATATTACCCATGCCGTGCCTTTTACATTACATTATCGCACTAGTGCCTTTTCATTACATATCTTTTTAAATATTAGCAAGAAGTATTAATGTTTCGAAAACAGCTAAGTAGTTATTTGCGTAAATATAAAATTCAATTCAAAATGTGATAAATAATTAAAAAAATTCATGAAACTGCTTGTTAGCTTGTTGGTATTTATATTTTGACAGTGTATTTTTACCTATAAATACCCAATTTCAAAATTTATAAATATGTGGCTGATTAGCTACTTTGCCGGTGCCCTTATCTCAGACTTGCGCGCGCATGCAGCGCTGAGCGCGCGAAAAAATAAAATTACGGCCGCCATCTTTTAAATGGGTTTCTGTTTGTTAAGTTTATTCACAGTATTGCATTTCGTTAGTTTTATTTACTTTTCCTCGCAAGTGTGTTGAAAAACGTCGTATGAAACACGTGAGCATTGGTCATTACACTTCTCGTCTCCATTAAGCCTTCGCCTTCGGCTCAGGCTTAAAAACCGACTCGAGTGTAATGACCAACATACCACACTTGTATCATAATGTACTATTCTGGTCTACAGTGTTGAAATATGGTCTTACTAAATGTATGCCCTGGTAGATTTTCTCTGTAGGATTGATCTGTTGCCCACCAACTTATCATAGTTTGAGAGACAGGTCAATGGTTTTTATTTTCATTTCAGCATCATTAAGGTACTACAAAAAAAAATGGGTTTTTTTCAAATTTGTCTCCATAGAATTTAATTACGAAACAACATCTAAATCGTCTATATTTTCATGTAATTCTGAAATTCTAACTAATTTCATTGCTGAATTGCATTTAATATGTATTCGTAAACTCTCCTTGAAAATCTTTTTAACAAGCGTAGTTTATTTTTAAACAATTTTTATGTGGTTTGGCGCTTCGTAATTTTAGTTTGAGTCAAGCGAATTGTTTGCACTCTCTTTTCTTTCTTATGTGGAAGTAATTAACGCTGTCACTTAGGCTGGTTTTAGTGTCACGCTGACCACTCGATGACCGTCAGCGCTGATAGACAAAATATACTGAAATACTCCGCGGCGATCAGCACGATACTGAAACGCTTCGCGCTCACCCTCAGCGCTGACAGGCTACGCGCTGACCTGTCGGCGCCGATGGTCAGTGTGACTCTAAAACCAGCCTAGTTATAGATCATCGCGGGCCGATTTCCCGCAACCCCGACGTCTTTAAATTGCGCCTATTTTGCGTAATGTGGGTTGGGGGCACTATTCCTGCCAATCCAGCTCCTGTAGGAAGCTTAGCAAACCCTTGATGTTGCCGACGACTTCTGGGAGCGACCTCGTCGACCCGACGTATGTTGCCCGGTAGATGGCCACGCCGGAACATTCCAGCAAGACATGGGTGGCTGTCTCCTCCATCTCCATACAGGCTCTGCACGGGGGCTTTCCGTAACACCTAGATTGTGTTAGTGTTTGTTTAGCAAAGCGTGTCCAGTTATCTTTCCGGTTACCAAGTGTAGCTGTGGCCTCTTTAGCTTCAGAAGCTCACACGCTATCCGGGCCTGTCTGGCTTGCTTGCAGGTATCCAAGGTTGACCAATAAAATTGGTGAGTTACCTTTGTGTGCTGTCGTAGGGTTTTCCTCAACCAGCTGAATGACAGTGGTATTATGGGTTCTGGTCTCTTCACCATCTGTTCCGAACCCAACCTTGCCAGTGCGTCGGCTACGTTGTTGCCGCGCGAGCCACTGTGTCCCCTTCTCCACTGCAGGGTAACAATACTGTGGTTACATATCTCTGCCACGGCTTAATGACACTCATATATATAAGCCCAGGGCTGATGGTGTTGCTTTGTAGGGCTTGCAGAACTGCTTTGCGGATAGTTTGCGGATAGAGAAATCCTTTACCTCTCTTTCTTCAATACCTAGTTGTAGTAACCATTATGATGCCCATCCACTCAGATTGGAAGACGGTGTTATGGGCAGCTAATGATGTTGATTTCCTCATGTTTAGATCTTCCAAGAATGCCCGAGAATGAGTGTTTTAGAACCATGTGTGAAAATACTTAGTTATCTTTGATTGAGGCCCTCCCAACGGTCTTCATGCAGTTGTATTTTACACCTTTTGCTTGGGAATCCTGTCAGTAGCCACTTCTAGTAGCGGCTCCTTACCTATATACTCGTCGAGTATTTCAGTGTGGGGTACCATAGCATGTCTCCACAGGTTGGGTTTTTTTAAGACGCACCGCTGTTGCTGCCGTCTCCTGCCTGATGAAAGAGGTGAAGCGGCCGCAGATCCAGTATGACTTCCAAGGCCACAGTGGGTGTTGTCCTCATGCATCCCGTTGCTGCCATGCAAGCCAGCCTCTGGAGCCATTGTAGTTTAGCGTTTAGCTTCAACAGTGGATAATTTGGTTCGTGGCCACCAGCCCATCGCGCCATAGCTTATTATAGGTCTGATGACAGCTGAGAATAGCCAAAGAGTGGTGTTCGGGGTTAGCCCCCAGGTCTTACCTACCATTCTTCGGCACTGCCAAAATATGTCAGTCGCTTTATGATGATTGCTCCAATTTAGCTTGCTATCTAGTATTACACCTAGGTACTTTACCTCAGCAGCAAATTGTAGCTCTATACCAAACAACCTGGGTGGTCGATAGTCGCCCAGATTGCGCTTGTTGGTGAATATTACCAACTCCGTCTTATATGGGTTGACTGATGGTTCATTTGTTGTGCACCAGCGTTCCATGATCCGCAGTGCTGCTTGGGAGACATCACATACCGTACTTGTGACGATTCCACTTGTTATTATCACTATATCATCGGCATATCCTACCGTATACTAGTGTTGTGCATTTCGTGATGAGGTCTTTCGCCACCAGGTTACAATGCAGCGGCGAGAGGATAACTCCCTGGAGGGATCCCTTCGCTACCAATGCGTGATGGGATTTGCCTGAACTGAGTGAGTTGGCTGAAGTAGTTAGTTAGAGTAAGAGAGCCACCTCTTACTCAACATATTACTATCCAACCAATGCAACCGTAACTGCATTTGCTCCGTGGTTTACCAGTGCCGCTGTTATGCTAGTGAATTTAGGAAGGCTCCTTCAATGTAAATGAAGATTCCTAGGCACATAGACTTGCTGTTGATGGCTTCTTCAATTTTGCAAATAAGAGAACGAAGAGCTGAGTCTGTAGATTTACCTTGACTGAAGACGTGCTGATTTTGATGCAAGGGTATGTTACTCAGGGCCTTCTCTCACAGATCTCTACCACATAGCCTTTCCATCGTTTTCAACAGAAACGAGGTAAGGCTGATTTTAGGATCTGAGTAGTCGATCTTACCTGGCTTGGGTATGAAAATTCAATAAGACCAGAACGCAGAAATTTTCGTCATCCAGTAAGCTATAATCACATACTTAAAATCCAAAATTTCAAGTCTGTAGGTCATTTAGTTCCGAAGTTAAGCGAAAGCAAAGTTTAGCATTTATGACACTCACTCACTCACTCATGATCATCAGAATAGAACTAGTACTTCCCATAAACTCAGACAGCTGAAATTTGGTACAGAATTAGGGTTTAAGGGCCACATAAAGGGAAAACTATAAAAACTAGGATAATCCAAGATCTGGAGTACCTGGTGACCCTGATTAGAAAACACAAGAGCTTGGTTTTCTCTTGGTATTCGGTTTATACCGTTTTCATATCTCCCGGATATCTCCCGAAAATCTAATAAAATAATCAATATGCCCACGTTTCTACAAAAAGAAGTGAAATCCCACCAAAACATTCTGTTAAAAACTTGCCAAGTCTCGTGGAGCTGCTTGTTTATCTCTTAAGAACTTCTGCGGATACTTGCCAGTTTGAGATGGCTCTCAACGCTTCGTCGGTTGCAAGTGTTAGATCAATGATTGTATTGCTTCGCCTAATGACGAATGTCGGTTCTGAACCTATATTAACAATGTTAAGGTTGGTTGTCATATTCAATGAGAAGTTTCATTCGGTCTTTGATGTTTCATCCACCAGAGAGCGTGGTATGCGTTCGAGTCCGTGGCTATTATCAGCTGCAGCCCGGATTCTTTGCAGTGCGTCACCAACCTCGTCATCTCATGTGGGGGCGGAGCATCCTCTCCTGACGTGTAGACCGAGGCGACAACCATCTCTGGAAGAGAGTCTTGTGCCTTGACAACCTTCGGCCCACATGTCTCGGGAACAGAAACTTCTTTGAGGTTGCACATGTATATTTCTAGAAGTTTAGATACAGGCCCGGGGATTAATCGACCTCGTATCCGCAAATAACGTACCTCCAAGATTTCGGAGTCCGCATTTATTGCCTCCACTGATCCACGGCTCCTGGATCAGGGCTAAGGCTGTTTGGTTAACCTCCAACCACTTACTCAGCTGAGCCGTTCCGGTTTCACTGTGGTAGAGGTTTGCTTGTGGGATATTACACTGTGGGGAAGGGGACGCCATCATTATCTGACAGCAGCACCTCCTCATCCGTCCCGAGTGCCAGGTTATCCATTCCCTCCGCACATTCAATCCCGTCTTCTGACAAATCCAGATCATAACTAGTACCGCCCTCCAGGTTTGTCGGCGATCGGGTCGGCCTGCTGCGTTGGGCTTGGGGGCTCAGGGTTGTCCTCAGCCGTAGTAACCTCAGCAGTATCTGTCTGCTTAAGTTTCGACCGGAGTGCGGGGGCTCTTCGGAGAATCTTCCTCTAGTCCCCTGAAACGTTACTTACAACGACCCAAGCAAAAAGCCGAGTCGGCGTTCGCGTTGATTCAAGGGTTGAACCACGTCTTCCGGGATGCTGACGAAAACGAATGTCTCCGTCTGCAGTCGGTCCGCCTTAAGTAGAAGCCTGGTACTGGAGCATGCGTCCGACAGGACACAAGGATGCCGTAGCGTACCCTACGAGGTAGCCGTGAGCTTTTCCCCCGTTGAGAGGGTTAAGCTACCTAGGCACAGGGTAAGCCATGTTAGGGTCTTTTGGTCCTCGCACCAGAGCTTGAGGACACCATTGTCATGGACCGATTTTCCCTGGAAAGTGGGGCTCGCCTGGTCCGAGGAGAGTTGCATGGCCTGCATTGACCGCCCTTGCAACAACTCCTGCACTTCTTGGGCCTGCTGCGTCGACAGGTGGCCGGTCCCCTCGGTCGCAACTGCTACCATGAGGTTCGCCCTGACTGCGTCAGCGAAGCTGGGTTGGTGGTCGCCATGGAACTCGACCTTTTGCCTCTTCGACTCCCCACGAGGAGATACGAATGAGGTCGAAGCCCTTGGGTTGCACCCATTCCATGCCCATTTTCGCCCGCCTTCAAGTTCCCTGGTACAGGTCCCTTGATTACGCCAGCTCCTGTTCTCTGAGCGGCGCGCGCCGCCTTGTTCCTTTCGCTGGCTTTTGGGCCACAGATTGCTCCGCATGCCTATGCCCAGCAGCCGCACTGGTGGTAGTGGCCAGTCTGCTTTTTGACGCAGTACCGCCGTGGGGCGGTGCCGCGCCTGCCTGGGTTGTCGACACGGCTGGTTTCGGTTCAGCCAGTTTTCCGGCTTCACCGCGACCTTTCGCGGAGTTTCTCGTTATTGTGTGTGGCGGTGCAGCTTTCGCCGCTCCGCCCCCTTGTGGGTGTGTGATTTTGGGTTGCAGGGTCGACTTCGTTGCCCTGAACCGAAAGAAAGAAGGTAACGCAGCTTTCACCGCGTCTGTCCCCGCTTGTAGGCGTTGATTTTAGAGAGCGGTTCCGTTTGCACAGACCCAGTTATTTGTGTAAGAGGGTGAGGTTCAGCTTGCGCCGACCCTGCACCTTGTGTGGACCCGTCAGGTTTCCCCTTCGGTTCCTGTCTCAATTGGGATTTGGATCGTTGTTGTTCCATAGTCCAGTGTGTATTCTTCATCCTCTGGGTTCCCCGTTTTCCACGGAGCCCGCACCTTTGGGAATGCCAAACATTGGCACCATGGCTACTCAGAAGATAAAGGTGGAGCGGGTTGAGTCTACATGCGCGACATCGGGAGCTGCAGGCAGTACGACTGGAGTTAACGATCCTGTCCCCCCAGTTGCTCCGTACGCCATTACTCTTTCAGCATGAGCTGACCCAGTGTTCTCTCGGAGGGCCCCCCACCCCTTGCCTGTGGCACTGTTCCCGTCTCTTCCGAACAGGATGCGTGTTCATTATCTTGCAGTCGCTAGTTGCAAGGCTACCGTTTTGCATGAAATCCGGACCGAAGAGGGCGTCTTGTCTCCTGAAGATAACTGACCCGACCCCGTTCGACTCGGCCCCCCAGGAGTCCTTCATCCTTGCGTACGGCGCTGTGATAGCTGCTTAAACCCCACTCGATTTTTTAGGTCCTTATGTGTTATCCCCAGCTACCCACATTAGGGGGCGATCTTGCATGCACCCCATGCTGTCACTTTTGTTTACATTCGTATTCCTTTTATATATATATTTTCGTATCACCTTAACTTCAATAACTCCTAGCAATTAGCAGTGGTTATTTATCGCTACCTATAAATGTCTTTGACTGTGTTTCAGTTGGGAGGACTACCTTCAGACCCCACTGCAGCCGCTTGCAGACAATTTAGATACCCACACATACAATGTATTTGAGAAAGATCCAGTCAAGTATGACCAATACCAGAGAGCGATAGCAAAAGCTTTAATTCACCTGAAAAACAAAGAAATTATGAGCAAACAACGTAATGATAACAAAATAGTTACTAAAGAGTTGGGAGACAATGCCAACAAAGAAGTCGGAGATATAGCCAAAGTTAACAAAGAAGTATCTGAAGGCAACAAGGAGGAAAGCGAAAAAGTATTCTCTGTGATGGTACTGGGAGCCGGACGCGGGCCTTTAGTGCGGGCGACGCTCAATGCCTCGGATATTACTCGCGTCAAAGTCAAGGTAGCATTCAGTTGTTGATTATATTTTGTGAAGTAACACTTTGTAAGTTCAAGAGATGTATGATGAATATTTACTACATTTTTACATTAAACTTCATTGGCGTAGATCCTGTCGCGCCGCCTTGGAATGTGCTGCCTCTTGTCAAAGATACTTTCCTGATGATGGGTCACTTCAGATACTTTTTATGATCTGTACAAACGCTTACTTAGTTCGGGAGTTGTATTGAAAACTACAGAAGTAAGTCATGAAATAGAGGACATAATTTTTCTGTTTCATAAAATTACGTTTATTAATTTAACTGACCAATCTATTTGACTATGGTGGTATTGATGAGCCTTTTTGCTCATAATGTCGATGAGTAGGACATACTTATTTTATGTTTTTTTTTATAACTAGGAATGTACGGGATTGTGTGCCCAAATGGAAGAATTGCCTATGAAATTAGTGTTGCATGTCGCAGGTGATAGCGGTGGAGAAGAACCCAAGCGCGGTGGTGGTGCTGACGGCGCAGGCGCAGGAGCTGTGGCGGCAGCGTGACGTCACCGTGATGGCGGGCGACATGCGGCGCATACGCCTCGAGAGCCAAGCCGATATCATCGTGTCGGAGCTGCTGGGTGCGTACTGTATTCTTGTCTACAATCTACCTCAAATACTTCTGTAATGTTTTCTCGTCTTTCTCAATTAACATGCAACAATAGTTTTAGGGTAGTATTTAAATATTTTTAGTCCAATTTCACAATTTGGACTAAAAATTAAAAGACTGATTACATAGTGTCATGTCCTATGGTATCTTGTTGTGGGGGAAAGCAGCGGATATTCAAACTATTTTTATTTAACAGAAAAGAGCTATTCGAGCAATTTATAATTTAAAACGAACAGATTACATAAGAGAGCTTTTTAAAGATATGGACATACTAACTGTAGCTAGTCAATTTATTTTCAAAAATATAATGTATGTACGCAAGAACCTTACAACATTTTCCAAACTTTGCGATAAATGTAATGCTAAGAAATAATCACAGACTATGTGCACCCCGGTTTAGACTCGCGAAGGTTAGCAATTCTTTCAAGGGTCAGTGCATTCTCTACTACAATAAGATACCTCTGGAGATTTTGAAATTGCCATTTGAGCAATTTAAAAAGCATGTTAAAGTGACTTTGTCGAAAAAGGGATATCACAATGTTCAAGATTACTTAATGACGGGACTGTATGGGGTTAATCTAGCTCAGCACAGACCTTGCTGTTTATAATTTTGTAATTATTTATTATTGCTTCTTATTAATCATTATATATTTTTTTTGTGCCGGTCGACTATGTTAGTCATATTTTCACGTAATGTTAAGATAAGTTGACGACCGTCACAGATAAGGTATATTTATATTCATCACGCACTATGTCTTATGCACGTCATTAATAACATGTACCAACCTAGTACACAATCTACCCAGTCTACCTACCAGCTAGGATTTCCTATAATAAATTAGTCTAGTATAGTCTGGTATTTGCGCGCATCTCAAGCGTTTTACTTTACTCCCGAAGATGTCGCTCTCCTTATAATTGCCTCTGGCAAAGTGGTGACCCGACTTCTGAACATCAGCAACCTTCGGTAATAGCAGCATGGACCCAGCCGCGAAGAAAACTCCGTGTGCTGCCACCTTAGAAGTGCAAGCAAGAAGCACTTCGTCCAAGATCGCCGAGCCCCGACTTCTGCATACCTATTTCAAACCACGCTGCAGAAATCCATAATCAAGACCCCACCCAAACCAAGACGACATCAAGCAAGCCATGACGGACCAGAAGCCAAAAGATTTCAACTGAAGATTTCCCGCATCGAACTCACCGCAAGAATAATGAACCGATAGTCAGCCGACTGCTGATTTATCAAAATGGAGCTCGCACCAGCAGAAACGAACGCGTCGGCAAATTAATTCACAGCAAGCAGTTTTTTTCAAGTTCAACACATAGGAAGCCGTTCCAGCCCCCAGAAGAGTATTGAAACATCATCGATATACCTAATTCAACGAATATTGAAATCATCCAGGAAGAACATCGCACGAAGAATAATCAAATCACTGAAGAGAGAGATATATATATAAACGATTGGTGTACAAGATGTGCGCTATGTTGCCAAATCCCAAGGTTTTTAGGCACACAAATTTCATCAATCGACAACTTAATATTCACTCAAGAGTGAAGAGCACGCACGTACATATGACGTACGAGATCATTGACTGCCTACAGCCAAGGTTACAGATTTAATGCTGACGCTGATTTAGCACAATCATCCTTGTGTAGGTACGGTCGCAATTATAAACAAACAGTGATTACAACTTCAACGACGTGCGATGTAAATTGACTCATCGATTCCTGAAAAACATGGGCGGCTGCAGCATCAGACGACTCTCCTGCGGATCTTTTCCAGTTATAGGTTAGGTTAGTTTACTAACCGCGAAGCCCCATTTTCCTAGTGTTTTTCTGTTTTCCAGTTTTTAGTTTATTTTATGTAGTGTGCGGCCAGTTTATTTTATGTTGTTCATTGTTATAGGTATATTCATTTATTTTATATCTATCTGTATCTGTGCCGGTCGACTATGTTAGTCATATTTTCACGTAATGTTAAGATAAGTTGACGACCGTCACATATAAGGTATATTTATATTCATCACGCACTATGTCTTATGCACGTCATTAATAACATGTACCAACCTAGTATATAAGCTAGGATTTCCTATAATAAACTAGTCTAGTATAGTCTGGTATTTGCGCGCATCTCAAGCCTTTTACTTTACTCCCGAAGATGTCGCTCTCCTTATAATTGCCTCTGGCAAATTTTTATATTTGTATTAGTTAAGCACAAGCATTTTTTAAAAGAGATCTAAAAATCAATCTGTGGGAGTTTCTACGCCCTGCTTCTCCCAAAGTGGTCCAATGTAGAGAAGAGGCAAAAATGACGCTTGCTAAGTTTATGTAAATATCTACAGTAATAAAGAGCTTTAACTTTGACTTTGATCCAAAAATTCACCAAAACATAACCCAATCAAATTCAACTCAACTCCCATAGAACAAGTAACAAAATTTGAATACTTAAGCAGTTTTAAAACAAATTACTTAAGATGTGCCTCAGATATTATAGCCAGAGTAGCTATAGCCAAAGGCGCATTCAACAATAAAAACACCCATTTAAAGCAAGAATATCAAGGAATATTCGTAAGCGGTTAACTAAGGTTTAAATCTGGAACATTACGTTATTAGCCTTACATTACGTAGGCGCACCATGGGACCAAGATAGTCGTCGGACTAGATTCTAAAGCTCACTCGCTGTTATGGTTCTGCGAGCGCCGGCAATACTCTGGTGGCGGCCAGAACCAAATGCGTCGGCGCACCAGCTTGGAAGGCTTCATCCAAGCCCGCGGCCTGACCATCCACAAAATCGAGGGACAGCCGCCGACTTTCAAGGGGCCTAACGGCGAGTCCAACAAACATCGACCTGACTATCAACGCGTGGAGTGCGAATAGACGAATGGGCAGTCCACGAGGCAAAAAGCCTAAGTGACCATCAGCTAATCACTTTCAGCATATTTGGAGGCCGGGGCGAAAATCTGCACGAGAAGCCAGTTACAGAGCTTGCTGTGTTTAGGGACCGTGGGGTGGACTGGTCAAGATTTCAATCAGTGATTCATGAAAGATTGGTTAAAATGGAACTGCTGAAACCAGCAGCCGAACTGAGTACTGACTTCAAAGTCAAAGTCAAAGTACTTTCTTTATTACTGTAGATATTAACATATACTTAGCAAACGTCATTTTTTGCCTCTTCTCTACATTGGACCACTGTGGGAGAAGCAGGGCGTAGAAACTCCCACAGATTGATGTTTAGATCTCTTAAAAATAGGTTGTGCTTAACTAATACAAATATGAAAAAAATAATTATTATGATTAATAAGCAGGAATAAATAATTACAAAATTATTAACAGAAAGGGATCTTGGATTAAAAGGGCTAATAAAAGGTTAATAAGCACGATTAAACTGGATTTATTCCGTAATATGAACTTGCTTCGCCGGTGGCCATAGACAGAGAGAGTTGACAACTCGAACGTCATCAATAACATAGATTGGTGTGTTTACGAATACAGCTTTAGCTCTAACACTAGGCCTTAAACAAAGACAATCTTATTAAACTAAACTAGCTAGGCCTTAAGTTAAACGAGTACCTTAATAAATACCAACCATAGTTTCATACTAAGTTATAAACTCAATAGTATACAACACTAATGTGAGATCACAATAACCGTCCAAATCCTAAAAATTAAACACAGCTTTAACTCACATGTTTCATGAAAATAGTTAAAACAAAAATTAAGTTTTCATTAATTTAGTCACAAAATTCAAATGTTTCTCACATGTTAAAGACTTTGTAAGTACATCGGCCAACATTTCCTCAGTACAAAGATAACTTAAATTAATAACCTTTCTATTAACTAAGTCCCTGATATAATGATGTCTTATATCAATATGTTTTGTTCTTGAATGCGATGCTAAATTGTTACATAGCTTATGAGCAGACTGATTATCATTCAGTATACTTACCAATTTTACAAACAGTTTTATTACATTCTTTTACAAATGTTTGCAAAAATAAAGCCTCTTTGCAGGAGTCAGATAGAGCCATGTACTCAGCCTCAGTACTAGATAGTGCTATTATACTAGATGACTCTAGAAAGACTATTGTGTCTTTACCTTTTTCTTTTTCATCATGTGACACATTTTTAATAATGAACTGACTTTCCATGAAAGTCAGTTCATTGGTAAGCCTATAGCCTTTGCTATTATCACAATACCCTACAAAAATTTACCTTTTGCTCCGTGGGTCCAATTTCCTAGCATTTTCATTAATGGCATATGCACTACAGCCAAAAACATGTAGGTCAGCTACATCTACCTTTTTGGATGTCCATTTTTCTTCTGGTGTAGCTCCCATTACAGCCTTTGTCGGAGAACGGTTCTTCAGGTACACAGCCGTGTTAGCAGCTTCAGCCCAATAACACTTCTCCAAACCAACTTCCTGGAGCATGCAGCGGGCCTTGTCCATTATCGTTCTGTTCGACCGCTCAGCAACACCATTTTGAGAACTGCAGTGTGGAATTGTAGTATGGTTCTGTATTCCATTACTCTTCAGAAATTCCTGAAATTTAGCAGACATATATTCTCCTCTATTATCACTCCTCAACATTTTTATTTTTCTACTCGTTTGATTTTCCACCAAAGCCTTGAACGTTTTAAATATTTCAAATACTTCACTTTTCTTTTTCATGAAATAAATAAAAGTTTTTCTGCTGAAATCCTCTATAAAGCTCACAAAATAACGTGCACCGCTTAACGATGGTGACTGCATGGGACCACACACATCTGTGTGTTCCAGCCCCAATATTTCTGTGGACCTAGTAAAACTTTTCTTAGGAAATGGTAGTTTTGTCTGCTTTCCTTCCACACAAGCAACACAAGGATTAAAAGTAGTATTATCATAATCCATACCTGTCACTAATCCATTTTTCATAAGGTTCATACCTCGATGGTTCAGGTGGCCAAGCCGTTTATGCCACAGCTCCCGTGTAGCCCCACCATTTGTGGATGCGAGCGCTGCCAGCACCTGAGTGTCCGTCGACAACTCACTGACCGCAGGCTCCACAACAACCGCAGGCTCCACCATAACCGTAGGCTCCACAAAGACCGCAGGATCCGCACAGACTGAGTTCATGGCTACCTCTGACCCCACAACATGGCTAGAAACATTCTTGTTTAAGTTTTTAAACAAATCTAACTCATAGACACCATTATGACGAAGTCCCTGTCGCTATGATTTTATTGTCATCCCTGATTTCACAACCTTTAGGACTGAACTTTACACTGTAACCTTTCCTATTCAATTCACTTACTGATAATAAATTTGCAGAAAGCTTAGGAATACAGTACACATCACTTGTTGTCTTATAACCAGTTAATAAATGTACTTGAACACTGCCATGTCCCTCGGTCATCACCTTATCACCGTTTGCAACATTTACCTCCAGCGCTTTCGTATACTTGAAGTCTTTCATGAGTTTTTTTTTTTTTTTATACTGTAGATATTTACATATACTTAGCAAACGTCATTTTTGCCCCTTCTCTACATTGGACCACTGTGGGAGAAGAAGGGCGTAGAAACTCCCACAGATTGATTTTTAGATCTCTTTTAAAAATAGGTTGTGCTTAACTAATACAAATATGAAAAATTTAATTGTTATGATTAATAAGCAGGAATAAATAATTACAAAACTATTAACAGCAAGGTCTGTGTTGAGCCAGATTAACCCCATACAGTCCTGTCATTTAAGTAATCTTGAACATTGTAATATCCCTTTTTCGACAAAGTCGCTTTAACATGCTTTTTAAATTGCTCAAATGGCGATTTCAAAATCTCCAGAGGTATCTTATTGTAGTAGAGAATGCACTGACCCTTGAAAGAATTGCTAACCTTCGCGAGTCTAAAACGGGGCGCACATAGTCTGTGATTATTTCTTAGGTTAACATTACAGCTGTCGCTAAGTTTGGAAAATGTTGTAAGGTTCTTGCGTACATACATTATATTTTCGAAAATAAATTGACTAGCTACTGTTAGTATGTCAATTTCTTTAAAAAGCTCTCTTAAGGAGTCTGTTCGTTTTAAATTATAAATTGCTCGAATAGCTCTTTTCTGTAAAATAAAATAAAAATAGTTTGAATATCCATTGCTTTCCCCCACAACAAGATACCATAGGACATCACACTATGAAAGTAACTAAAATATACTAGCCTAGATGTAGCCACATCCGTGCTTTGTCTGATGTTCCTAACAGCGTTTCCTATCATTGCACATGTGATGCGTTGCACCCGAGTCAATGTACCAAACATCACTCCGCACTTTCACTGATAAAGCGGTCAATAATGATTTATCGCTTGACTTCATTTTTCCACTGTCATTCTTGGGACAGATTTTCTTGATGTGTCCTTCCTTCTTACACTTGAATCAAACTACCTTTGACTCCATATTTGGAGTATTTTGTTTCTTTTGACTGCCAAAGCATTTATCTCACTTTGCTCTTTGCCATCTCGCCTCTGCTGCTCCTGAAGTAACTTTGATTTGACCATTTCACTCGATATTTTTACATTAGAATTCTCCAACGCCATAATCATAGGGTCAAAGTCAGTTGTCAAGCCGCTGAGCATGATGACTGCCAAGAACTCATCATCAAGCGCCGATCCAATGTCTGCCAACTGTTGCCCGAGCTCTGATAGTTTTGATATGTAGCTCTGCACGCTCTCTGTCTCGCTCAGTTTCACACCAAACAATGATCTATATAGTCCCAGTCTCCGACATAATCCCTTGTCCTCATAGGCACGCTGAAGATTCGTCCAGGCTTCATATGGTGTCTTCGCATTGCGTACGTGTGGCAACGCGGTTGGACCAACTGACAAGCATATTTTTGCCAATGCTTTCTGGTTCTTCTCGTCCTTACAAATTTCTTCCTGGATACATTCATATACAGGGTGTCCGGAAGGTAGGTGCAATCCTTTAAGGGGGTGATAGCTGACATCATTTCGAACATTTTAAGCTTAACATGTATATGGCAATAATCGTTTAATTTTTTTTTATTTAATTTTTTAGTGTTTTTTTCAAAAATACCCAAATCTCATACATAGCCGGTTCTACCACGCCAGTTAGAATTAATGTCAAAGGTGTAAAGCTGGTTTTGTATTGTCTAACGTTTATTTAACCAAATAGTATGAATTCTAAGCATCTATGTTGACTTTGAGAAAAAATAGAGACATTGAAACATGAAAAATAATTGTACAGTTTGATTTAAATACTTTGATTTGAGGTTAAATAAAATTAAATAAAATACTTTTCATCGTTCAAACCTTTTTTAAAACACGTCTGGTTTCTGCTCTTTATTTTAAGCTATTGTTCATGCAGGTAACTGGCTTAATAGCTGAGTTATGTCGAATTATTTATCTGCGTCGAACGAAGGAAAGTATTTTGATTTCAAAGTTTAATATTTAAAAAAAAACACAATTGTTGGTAAAATAAATTTATTCATTTTCAAAATGTGATCCACCATTTCTAATACAAGCACGGGCCCTATTCCTTACGGTGGTGGTGGTCACCTTCAGCATCATCTCTTCCTTCATAGTGGTAAATGCATCATTGATTCTCTGCACCAACTCGTCCTTTGTTCTTATTTCTGTCGTGTAGACAAGTTCTTTGGCCCGGCCCCAGACGAAAAAATCCATGGGTGTAAGGTCCGGCGATCGAGGGGGCCAAGGCCAAGGTCCGTCTCTGCCGATCCAACGCTCCGGGAAACAGTCGCTTAAATAGTCTCTTACATTCCGAGTCCAATGCGCTGGACAACCATCTTGTTGGAAAATCAATGGCCTCTCTAGGTCCAATAGTCCAGCTTCTTCTAAAAGTCCAGGTATGTCGTTCTGTAGGAATGATAAGTATTTTGGTCCATCCAATTTGTCGGGTAGATCTTCATGCATCTGGACCATTTTTATCATGAACTTCCAATGGTTGTAGTCTTCCATGCCTTTCAGTTTTTCCACAGTTAATGCAA
Source organism: Argyresthia goedartella (assembly GCA_949825045.1). Taxonomy (NCBI): domain Eukaryota; kingdom Metazoa; phylum Arthropoda; class Insecta; order Lepidoptera; family Argyresthiidae; genus Argyresthia; species Argyresthia goedartella. The sequence continues at coordinate 16,888,158 of OX463809.1, read as the reverse complement.
TAGGCATTGAAGTCGACATGATTCTGGACAATGATAACTTTCGTCCTTGATGTGAAACGCCGGCCGGTAATTTTTTGAGGTTATGCACCATGAATATGATAAAAGTGCATTTACACAATATTTTGCGAAATAAATACGTTGCAGGATGCAGAATCGTTCTGGGCCCATAACCTCTTGGATTAAAAGGGCTAATAAAAGGTTAATAAGCACGATTAAACTGGATTTATTCCGTAATATGAACTTGTTTCGCCGGTGGCCATAGACAGAGAGAGTTGACAACTCGAACGTCATCAATGACATAGATTGGTGTGTTTACGAATACAGCTTTAGCTCCAACAAGGGATGAGTTGAGCTAGATTAACCACATACACTCCCGTCATTTAATTAATCTTGAACATTGTAATATGCCTTTTTCGACAAAGTCGCTTTAACATGCTTTTTAAATTGCTCAAACGGCAATTTCAAAATCTCCAGAGGTATCTTATTATAGTAGAGAATGCACTGACCCTTGAAAGAATTTAGTAACCTTCGCGAGTCTAAACCAGGGCGCATAGTCTTTGATTATTTCTTAGGTTAACACTACAGCTATCGCTAAATTTGGAAAATGTTGTAAGGTTCTTGCGTACATACATTATATTTTCGAAAATAAATTGACTAGCTACAGTTAGTATGTCAATTTCTTTAAAAAGCTCTCTTTAGGAGTCTGTTCGTTTTAAATTATAAATTGCTCGAATATTTCTTTTTTAGTAAAATAAAAATAGTTTGAATATCCGCTGCTTTCCCCCACAACAAGATACCATAGGACACGACACTAAGAAAGTAATTAAAATATACTAGCCTAGATGTAGCCACATCCGTGCTTTGTCTGATGTTCCTAACAGCGTAAGCCGCAGAACTTAATTTACCAGCAAATTTATCTATGTGGGGTCCCCACTGCAATTTATTCCTGCGGTTATTCCAAGAAACTTTTTATCATTTACTAATTCTAACGTGCTGTTGTCTAACACTAAACTGGTCTCAACTTGCCTGACATTTGGAAGTGAGAATTTGATACACTTGGTTTTACCAACGTTTAATAATAAATTATTAACTGTGAACCAATTCAAGGTTAAAGACAATACACCATTAACATCATCAACATCTCCTTTTTGTCATTCAATTTTGAAGACCATTGAAGTATCATCAGCAAACAACACTATGTCTAGGCAGATCTTTAATACATACCAGGAATAAAAAAGGGCCTAATATGGAACCTTGTGGAACGCCAATTTTTACACCCGAACCATCAGATTTAACGCCGTTAACTTCTGCCATTTGAATTATATTGCTTATCTGTTGTGAGTAAGGGTACATTGGTGAAGAACGTTTCAAGAGCTCGAGCGACATCAGCGCTGGATTTAACAAGATCATCACCTATCTTTAGGTAGAAATCATTGTCCCTTGCTATAACTTTGCCAGTTTCACGGTTTATTATTGGCAAAACAGTTTTCATTCTATTATTTGAATTTTGTATTTTTCTATTGTCTGAATAATGTTGAAGAACTCTTTGCTTGGGTTCTGTTCATTTAAATCCGGTACTGGCAAATTTATATCTAAGTTTTTCGTATATGTCTCTAGTCTATGGGATGTAATAGGCCTATAAAATTATGGACCAGTCTTATCTTTAATAGCAATTGGGAATGAAACTTTTTGACCTCTGTGATCGGAAGGTAAGCAGTTAATTACACTTTTACTTGTGAATGCACAGTCACAAAAAACGATATCTAAGCAAATTTGGCTGGTAAGTGTAAATCTAGTCGGCTCTAAAAATACATGACATAAATTAAACGATTTGAATAAAGTTATTAAACGTTGTTTCATTGTTGTTCCTACAAGCAAATCTACATTAAGATCGCCACAAATAATTAACTTTTTTCTGTTATTACATAGTTTAGTGCGAGCTTCCTCCATAATTTTCTCAATGGCCATTGCATATTTCGAAATTGCCATGGCCTTATTCCTCCCTCGGTGGCCTGTAGACACAAACAATAATATGGCTATCTAACTCAACACAGGATACCTCTATTTGTCTTTCAACAGTAAGTGCAAGAATATTCAATTCAATTCAAAATATTTATTTCAGATAGCATACATTTTGACACATATACATCCATAGGTAGATATTATTTTATCATTATAAAAAAGTTTAAAATTAAACTAAATACATCATCCATCATCCTTGAATAATAAATAACACCCACACTCACACCCTGCTCACACAGTCACACACACCCTCTCACACACACAAAACATCGTCCTAAAATATGATTATAATTTATGGTTTGTTACTGCGAAGGTGCACATCCATCCAGTACTTCAACATAGGGCTGTCCACCTTCCCAGCCAGAGTGCTGAGGATAGTGTTGGAGCTGCCGAAAAGGCGGTTTCTTAACGAGGCAATCCTCTTTCTCATTATTGCAAAGAAATCGTCAATCCTAGCTTCGGCAAACATAGCCGAGGCGCTGCAGTATCGCGGCAGCCCCAACAGTATTCTCAGCGCATTATTATATTGGACGCGCAGGGCGCTGTAGGCTCTCCGCGTATAGCTGACCCACAAGCCACCAGTGTAGAAGGACTGACAAAAGGCTCTGAAAAGTGTCAATTTGACAGCCCTTGTACACTTCGCAAACCTGCGGGCCAGCATATTACATCGGACCGCCATCGCCCTGCGCTCCCTTTCAATATCAATGTCATCTACGAGCCCCTCCGTGACCACGTGACCCAGGTACTTGAAATGTGGAACCCGCTTGAGAGGTGCTCCACACAATGACACAACCGGATCCTTATCAGGAGATTTAGTCCCTGAATGAAACACCATCAACTCACTTTTCTTCACATTATACCTGAGCCCGTGTGTAACAGCGTAGGACTCACAGACATGTAAAAGTTTTCTAAGGGCCTTGACCGAGGGACTCAGCAACACCATATCATCAGCATAAGATATGTTATTAACGATTGTGCCATCGATTGAGCATCCAATACCGGTGTTGCTGAGCTCCCCGATCAGCTGATTGATGTAAAGATTGAATAACTTGGGAGATGTTTCCGTTGTTTCACCTTAATATTATTTTTCACTAAGATTAAAGAACCACCTCTATCAGTAATAGAACGAACGGCGAATCAATGTCTGGGAACTAAAGGCTGCAAGAATGATAGAGGATATGAATGGTGGAATGACAAGTTAGAGCGATTGCGAAGAAGGCATAATAACCTTCATAGAGCCTGGCAGAGTATGCGAAAAAAGGGCGAATTGTTGGAAGAGATGAGACATAAGAATTTTCATGAGGCACTTACGAGCTACCGACAAAAAAGAAGAACAAGAATGTGGCGTCGGAAAGCAGATTCCTTATGGAGATGGCTGAAACCGGTAACGAAGACCCATGGGGACGAGCATATCGCCTAGCCAGTGGGCGACCCACATTATTAGCGGCAATGAGCTTGCTACCGGCTTCGCCGGGGACGTGCAGTTGGCTATGCAACAAATGCTCCGGGCACTTTGTCCTGGTGACGATGAGCACAACGACTCTTGTACACCACCGACAGATACGCTTATGTGCCGCCTGCACGCCTTCCGGCCCGGATGCCCCGCCGCTGTCTCGTGAGGTCCACACAAGGTGCAGGGTCGGCGCAAGCTGAACCTCACCCACTTACACAAAGAGCTTGGTCTGTGCAAACGGAACCGCAGGCGAATTTGAGGAAGGAGGGTCTTCACCCGTTCAAGGAGTGCAACATCTCACGAAGATGTGGACAACGTGCCGAGTTGCGTCATGTCGGCATGGGTCCAAAGAAGGACCCTCTGCCGACCCCGATTTTTTTCAAGAAAGTTTTGTGCATGGACGAGGCAACATTTAACAGAGATGGCATCACAAACTGCCGAAACCAGCACAAGTGGTGCTGTAAATGCCAAAATCCAAAGGTGAAAAAATCCTTCTCATTCCAAGTGAGGTTTTCTATTAACGTATGGACCTATCCATACGTTAATAGAAAATAACCCTAGCTCATAGACAACATGCTAATTGGTCCTGTAATATTACCAAGTTCTTTGAGGGGCCAAAGTTTTCTCGCGCTTTTGCAGGACGAGTTACCTATATTGTTGGAAGAGGTACCAATATCGGTGTAAGATAAGATATGTACCTACAAATGGACGGCTGCCCATCCCATAACTACAGCACGCCTGAGAGGACATATTTGAATGAACAATTCCCAAATCGCTGGATTGGTCGGCAAGGGCCGGTAGGATGGCCTCCTTGTTCGCCAGATATGACACCACTAGATTGTTTTTTACGGGGCAAACAATAGTTATTTGTGTCACAAGGGAGCAAAATGATGTATTTACGGCGAGGGCGGTACATTGAATCCAGAGTGAAGAGAAGGATTATACGATAGAATCCTGAGCGTAGCGAGGGATTCTGTCAGGATTCTAAGTTAGAATCCTGAGCGTAACGAAGGATTCCAGCGTTAACGCCCATGACGAAAATAATTTTGCTCCTGAGTGACACATACAACTTTTCACACCGGCTATGAGGAAAATTTAAATTAAATGCTCTAAAAAAATATACTTTGAATTATACTTTCACCACTTTTACAGTAATCGAACAACGTAAACATTTTTTTTTGTAATGGTGGATTGTGAAGGATTAGGGAAAGGTCACCACAGATAAAATATTCCTGTGTACTTTTACTAATGTGTAAAAATAATCGAATCGAATATTACAATGGTTTCAGATATCAATATTCATTACATCATAATAACAGTCATCGATAGTTTTGATTTCAGTACAACAAATAATTTATTGTGACTTTTTTTTAATATCACGAAAAATTAATAAATTTTCATATAACGTGTTAAGTTAAAACTTGAAACATGTTCGTTTTAATCGACAACGTCATCGTAGTCTATTGTAATGTAATTTCATGATTACATTCGATTATTTTAATCTGTGTTCAATAGGTACATTGCGTAAACGCTACATGCCAATGAATAAATTAAAAAAGTAGCTTGAATAGAAAAGTAGCATTTTGCTCCCTCTCATCGTGGAGCAAAACTTACTTTTCCGAATGAAAGGTGAATAAATATATAATGCCCCCAACAACACGGAGGCAGATCTTTTAGATCGGTTTCTAACTTGCGCTAACGCCATGCAAAACGATCCAGATATGATTAGAAGAGCTACGCATCAAATTGTATTTCGCTCAGCATTGTGTCTTCAACAACAAGGGGACAGTTCTAAAACCTAATGCAGTAATATATTTTTAATGTAATTACTCTGCTATAAAATGATCTATATATATAAAAATGAATCGCTGTTCGTTAGTCTCGCTAAAACTCGAGAACGGATGGGCCGATTTAGCTGATTTTGGTTTTGAAATGTTTGTTGTAGACGAGGGAAGGTTTAAAAGTAGGGGAGGATAGGGTAGGGCAGGGGTAGGGTAGGAGTAGGGTAGGGTAGGGGTAGGGGTAGGGCAGGGTAGGGGTAGGGTAGGGTAGGGGAAGGGTAGGGGTAGGGTAGAGGTTGGGGTAGGGTAGGGTAGGGGTTGGGTAGGGGTAGGGTAAGGGTAGGGTAGGGGTAGGGTAAGGGTAAAGTAGGGGTAGAGCTACCCACAGCGAAGCGAGAGCGGGTCAGCTAGTAAGGTATAATTATTTTAATTGTTTTATTATCTTCGTCCATTCACCCGCAATGAGCCAGCTTGATGAAGTATGGCTCTATCTTACGCATATCCATGAAACGCCTGTGTCTCTCAGTGGGTACATTAATGTGGGCTACATTTATTTATTACCTTATGACTTCACGGTATATCACGAATTCAAATAACAGCATATATATGCTGTTATTTGAATTGAGATATATTCGAGAATATTTTAACGTATATACGTTAAAATATTCTCGAATCGAAAATTGTTATGGTATTAAGTTTATATGGAAAATCATTGTTCGCCGGCTTCTTAAGTTGTTTTTTGCGCAATTCAGTAATTTTGTCGCGCTGTTCACTTTTTTATTTATTCGCTTATTTGTTTTGTTTTATAATTCCCTATAGTTTTACGGTATTGGGCGGTTTTAGCTTTCCCACAGTAAATACACGATCCCACAGTTTTACGAATCATACTTTTTGCTTTTGTATGGCCTGATCTATCTCACGGGCCTGAGACTCTTATGAAACACGAATATCAATAGCGTATAGATTGCTCTCAAGGGCGGAAAATGCCGTATTTGGCTTGTCCGCGTCAACAATTACGTTTGAAGACTGACAGCCAAATACGGCATTTTGCGCCCTTGCTTGAAATCAATCGATACACTATCGCTATTCTTGTTTCATAAGGGACTCGGGCCCTAGTTTGTCCGATAAACCTACCTACCCTCAGTCTTCACACTCAATCTGCAGGCTCGTGGGGCGACAACGAGCTCTCCCCGGAATGCCTGGACGGCGCGGCCGGCCTGCTGTCCCGCGGAGGCCTGTCCATCCCGGCTGCCTACACGTCGCACGTGTCGCCCGTCAGCTCGCCGCGGCTGTGGGCGGCGGCGCGTGCAGTCGCCTCACCCGGCCCCGACCCGGCGAGGAAGAACCTGGAGACGTTGTGGGTGGTCTATATGCAGAATAAACATGACATTGGCGAGACCAAGGTAATTCTATACTGCTGTAGAGATCATCTACGATAACATGGCGCGCAAATGAGATCTAATGAATGACACAAGGTTCATTTCCTATAGCACGTCCGTGATAATGTACCGTAGTTTATCTCTATAGTCTGCTAACTTTTCTCTGTGTTCCTTTGTAGTTTTGTTATTGTCACTGAAAGCAAAACCGATCGATGGAACGTCCGGAGGCGCTGCGGGTTTCTTATCCATCTCCAAGCGGAGGTAAATTATCATTACGGTTCTTTGTGACCGTGATGTTGCAGCGCGGAACCATATTATCTTTCCCTTTGTTTGTTCATATCACATTAAAAATTCATCGTCTGAATAGCCCGTGGGGTACAGCGCCCGCGGCGTTGTGTCCCTCTGGCTTTTCGTGAATTAGCTTCTAGTTAAAAACCGGAGCGCTACAAAGATACAACGCGGCTATGTATTATCTAATTTTAGTAATTCAAAATGTATACTTCTTTTAGATCAAGTTTTGTTCAATTTACTGCCGGTTTTACAATCATCAGACAATCTTTATTCTCTAGAACTGTTGTTCCCTACTGTTGCCATTGTCAAAATTTAATCAACTCAAAATCCTCCTCGAAGAATAATAACAGTTTTTTAATTGTTTCGCACATGTTAATCATACTACTGGCAATAACTGCATCAAAACAAAATGATCACAAATCACCGGTGAAACGCACGTGTTTTCCAAAACTGCCTTTAATATTGGATCTCTTTGTTCTACTCATCAATAAGGTAGTCAATGCCCTCTTTCACGTCTAGCGCATGCATCACACCTCACGCGATTGGTGCACAAATCCCCTTTCTCTTTCACGTCTAGCGCATGCATCACACCTCACGCGATTGGTGCACAAATCCCCTTTCTCTTTCACGTCTAGCGCATGCATCACACCTCACGCGATTGGTGCACAAATCCCCTTTCTCTTTCACGTCTAGCGCATGCATCACACCTCACGCGATTGGTGCACAAATCCCCTTTCTCTTTCACGTCTAGCGCATGCATCACACCTCACGCGATTGGTGCACAAATCCCCTTTCTCTTTCACGTCTAGCGCATGCATCACACCTCACGCGATTGGTGCACAAATCCCCTTTCTCTTTCACGTCTAGCGCATGCATCACACCTCACGCGATTGGTGCACAAATCCCCTTTCTCTTTCACGTCTAGCGCATGCATCACACCTCACGCGATTGGTGCACAAATCCCCTTTCTCTTTCACGTCTAGCGCATGCATCACACCTCACGCGATTGGTGCACAAATCCGCTTTCTCTTTCACGTCTAGTGCATGCATCACACCTCACGCGATTGGTGCACAAATCCCCTTTCTCTTTCACGTCTAGCGCATGCATCACACCTCACGCGATTGGTGCACAAATCCCCTTTCTCTTTCACGTCTAGCGCATGCATCACACCTCACGCGATTGGTGCACAAATCTGCTTTCTCTTTCACGTCTAGTGCATTGGTCACACGCGTTGTCCTCCACGGGCTATTCAGACGATGAATTGTCAATGTGAGCGCTGAAAAACCCCGTGTGGTACACCGCTGCGTCGAGCTGCAGCGCTCTGGCTTTTCGTGCTGTTTTGGGGTCCGTGCCGCAGGTCTTTTTAAAAAAACTATTTAATTAACCACACAGATTTATTAGTTTTCACAATAAGTAAGACAACTTTTCAGTATCGCGGTTATGGGTTGACTCACTATTTTAGGTACAAAACTCTATATAAATGAAGTGTAAATGGAATGCGTCTGCTCTATTCACGTAATAAAGTAGTCATAACAGCTCCCCCAATAAGACGAAGGTTATCATTAAGATAAACGAAGGGTAGAAACTGAAAAAGAATATAATGCAAAGTAGGGATGGCTGTGTGAAAACTGCTATAAGTATACAAGATAAGAAAACTTAGTATTACTAACCCAAAACTTAAAAGTTACTAAGATTTCTAGAGGAAGATCTCTGAAATGCTGTTTTCTTATCACTAAATGGTAAAGCCTCTGGAAGGCTCTTGATTGACTTCTTGTCACATTCTTCATCATCAGTGAACTCAGTTAGTTCAATAGAATTATTAATTTTATTTTGATCCTTTTTAATTTTCTTATTATAACATTGATTAAAGATTTGAATGCAACAAGAAGTATTTTTATCAGTAACAAAACATTTTCTATAAACTTTATAAGTAACATATGTAAAAATAGCAGCAAGAATAATATAAGTAGCAATAGAGTAATAAGATGCATATTTTACGATATGAGATTGGCTTTGTGCCTGCTTTATCTGGTTTTCTAAATAATCCAATTTATGGGAGGCCACATTTAAAGATTCTAAATTAATATGAGACAAATGTAAAGGAGATAGCTTATCAATAGTGTTATTAATAATCTTGCGATTACAGCATTCATCTTCTGTAATATCAAAGTCAATAGAGAGTTGACGAGGAAGGGTTGAAGTAAAAACATGAGAGGGTGAAAGCTGTAAAGTCTGAAAGCTTGTATCATGAGGGGTAGGCAAAGCTATCATTTTATGAACATTAAATTTCTGAAGTTTAATTAAAGGTATTTGCAGAATAAAAAATAATTTATTGTTGTAATAATATGACGTCAGTTTGGAAAGATCAATAATAGTATGAATGTTATCTTGAGTTAGGGGAGTAGGAAAATCAACATTTTTCTGTATTGATTTACTATTTGTAGATAGTTCAGTAAACAACCTTGTAGGGGTAAGTACATAGGGGTGTAAAATATTAGACTTAGAAAATAAAATAGCATTCAAAATAGTATCTAAGATATTTGAAATAGCTAACAATGAGCTTTCAAGAATATTAACTAAACCATTAATTTTAGCTACATTTATATAATTATTATTAATCTTAGCATTTTCAGATAAGACTATGTTAAGCTTATTTATCTGTTTATTAATTCTATCTTCGTTATCATTAAGTTTACGGATAGACACATTAAAATTATTAATCGTAGATTGAACAACATGGATGTTGTCTTTCATCAAGGAAAACATCTCGTTTTCGTTCTGTTGACAGGCTGAAACAGCAGCATCATACTTGCGAGCATCATCTGCATCTAATGTTCCAAAGAAAAACTTCAATATTTCACCACCGAATTCTAAGGACCTTTTAAAACGTGTCTGAGGCTCTTGAGAGATAATATGGAATAGGGAATCGAATTTCAGTAAGTCAGCATTAAGTAATATTTCTAAAGGACTAAAAGTATCCTTACAATCAACGTTATAAGCTAAGTTCTGAGCTTGTTTACAAAGATAAGAAATACTATTCATAGATTGTTCAATTTTGTCAAGATAGGGCTTGATATGTGAGACCTCGACGTGAGTGACCACATTCCAGTAATCATCATAAAAGTATGCGACGGAAGTCGGGTCGAAATAGATTCCAGGACTGTGGACTATTTCTTGTATTACGGGTTCTGATATAGAACCTTGAAAGTGGAGAAACCTGAAACAAATGAGAGAGGCTTTCAACCAGGTTTCAGTTCATTAACGTGATACTTCACGTGTTTGCGATTGACGCAAATAGTTACGTTATTTTTGTCGTGGACCTTTAAAACTTTGAAGGGTCCTTTCCAGATAGGAGATAAGGCTTTTCGGAGCCTGTGATGCTGTTTGAGATATACTAAATCTCCAGCTTTGTATTTAATGTCCTTGGTGGAACCATCATAATATGTTTTAGAAGACTCTTTACTTTTCTGTATATTTTCAAGGGCTCGTTGTCTACTATATTTCAACCTATATTGTAGAGCCCTAATGTACTCTTGATAGGTAGTACCGTTATTAGAGTCGTAGACACTACTTGGGATAGACGGTTGGTAACAGTAAAGTAACTCGAAAGGAGTGAACTGCGTTGTGCAGTGAGGAGTAGTGTTATAGGCCAATATAGCCGTAGCTAAATAACAATGCCAATCATTGTGGTTTTCGTTAACGAATGATTTTAAATACTCTTAAAGAGTAGCGTGGCTGCGTTCTAGCGCACCATTGGTTTGGGGATGAGGAGGAGTTGAATAAAGGGATTTAACCTTAAGAATTTGCGTGAGTTTTTTAAACAACTCAGAGGTAAAACATGTACCTTGGTCGGATAAGATCATCTTTGGAAATCCAAAAAGAGAAAAGAAGTGAATCAAATTACACGCAACTTCATCTGTAGTAGACCCAATCATAGGGTAAGCGAAGGAGAATTTGGTCAAATCATCTTGAAGTGTCAAGATAAATTTAAACTTTTGAAATCCAGCCTCAGGCAGAGGACCAACAATGTCCAGAGCTAATCGCTCAAAGGGCTTGGTACTAGATGATGTTATAATCATTGGAGCCTTGTTACATTTCCGTAAGGATTTATTTATTTTACATAGACTGCAGTCTTTAACAAATCGCTCAATGTCGGAGCGCATACCTTTCCAATAATAAGTGGCTCTAATTCTGTTAAACATTCTCTGAATGCCTGGGTGACCAGCAATAGTGGTACCGTGATTCTCTTTCAATATTTTTGGAACTTCGACGGGTGAAGGGTAATTATTTTGATTTTTGTAGATATGAATCTTGATATTAGTGCCGTGAAACACAAAAGAAGTGATATTGTAAACCTTTGTATAGTCTAATTTCGTGAAAGGTTCTGAAAAATCGGGAATTGCTAAGTCTGTTTGATCTTCAGCAATAACAACATCACGTAATTTCATTATTAGGTTGTAAATGACTCTATATGAGGTTTCATCGTAATGAAACCTCATATAGAGTCATATAGGTAAATAAAAAGTAAAACTTTTTATTATTAGAATGAGCGGTGAGCACGGTCTCGGGCTCGCGCTCGGCTGATAGCAAGTCAGCAGAATTGTCTACTGTGGATAATAATTGTTCGCAGCTCGGCATAGAGTAGTCGAAATCTAGAGAAGTCGGACAAGCGACTAATTTATGTTTTGAAAGATGTAATGGCTCATTGTGTTCTTGAATTTGAGTATCATTTGATACTGATTTTGTGAATTGCTTTTTAAAGTAAATCTCATAAGAGCATTTGTTTAGGTTAGAATGAGAGATGGCATTCACAGGGTTACGGGAAAGAGCATCTGCATTCGCATTTACTCTGCCGGGTTTGTACGCGATTTCATAATCGTACTCCTCTAGTTTTAAGCGCCAACGTAGAAGACGACCTCCAGGGTCTTTAGCGTTAAACAGCCAGACTAAGGGACGATGGTCGGTAACAATTTTGAACCTATACCCATATAAATAAGGGCGGAAGGTGTTAATTCCAAAAAGAATAGCTAAAAGTTCTTTCTCTGTAGTAGAGTAGTTTCCTTCGGCCTTGTTCAAAGTTCGGGACGCATAGGCGATGGGCTTATCGTTGCCGATCTCGCCTTGGGAAAGAATTGCGCCAACGGCGTAATTAGAAGCGTCAGTAGTGACCACGAAAGGCTGTGTAAAGTCAGGATATTGTAGTATAGGAGCCGTAATCAATTTCTCTTTGAGAAAATTGAATGAAAATTCTTGTTCTTGAGACCATATAAAAGGGATATCCTTTTTTAGAAGGCATGTCAATGGTTTTGTGATTTTAGAGAAGTTATCTATGAAACGGCGGTAATAGCCAGTTAAACCAAGAAAAGATTTTATATCTTTAGCATTTTGAGGAACAGGGAATTCTGAAATGGCCTTGATTTTCTCGGGATTAGGAGACACACCTTTATCGGTAATCATGTGACCTAAGTAGGAGACATCCCGTCACAGAAACTCGCATTTGTCGGGTTGCATTTTTAGGTTAAATTCCCGAAATTTGTCGAAAACGAGTTTCAGCTTTTGGATGTGCGAATCAAGATCATGGGAATAGACAATACAGTCGTCCAAGTAAACATAACAATGTAGTCCTTGTAAGCCGGATAGAACGGTATTCATCAATCTTTGGAAGGTAGAAGGAGCATTCTTGAGTCCGAATGGCATCCTAACGAATTCGTAGTGGCCTGAAGTGCCATTTAAGTTAGTTACAGTAAATCCTGTTTTTGCTGAGTCAGCAGGATTAAGACAGATCTGATGGAAACCTGATACCAAATCAAGGGTTGAAAAATACTTCGAATGACCCAACTGATCGAGAATGTCTGTAATCAAAGGAATAGGGTAAACCTCATTAACGGTAACGTCATTTAGACGACGATAATCAATGACAACGCGCCACTTTTGTTTGCCAGAGGCGTTCATCTTTTTGGGAACCACCCAAACTGGGGCACTCCAAGGTGAAATAGAAGGTCTGATGATATTCTGAGCAAGCATCTTCTGCATTTGGTTTTCAACTTCTTGCTTATGAACCTCGGGGAAACGGTATGATTTAACATGTATCGGAGGGGCATCACCCGTATTGATGGAATGCTGAATTGCATTTGTGCACGTGAGAGGATCGCCTTCGAGATAGAATATATCTGTGTACTGTGTACAACAGTCTAGAAGAACCTTTTTCGCTTCTGAATTTAAATGTTCGTGACGAATTTGATCGAGAACGCGTTGTTTTCTATCTGAGGTAACTTCATGAGAAGTGGAGAAGACATTCTGAGATGAGCTCTGAAAAGAGTCGACAGGTAAATCCATAGGAGTAAGACGAACTGAGAAATCTTTGATTTCGATTGGTTTTTCCAATGTATTTAAAATAGAGACATTAACTCTATAGTTCGGCTTAACTGTGACAATGCAGTTTGCAAGGTAAACACCTTCGCAGAATGTGTGATCGAGTATCAGCGCTTCGCGCAAAGAGTCTAATTCCGAAATTTCATTAGACACAAGACATTCAATAACTGCTTCGGATCGAGCAGGTATAATAAAGCAAGGATTGCTAAGCGAAAATGGAATAGAGAACTTTTGCATTTGCAAAGTCTTAGTCGAGTATTTAATATCCATTTTATAGTTGTCCAGAAAATCGCTACCGAGAATGCCATCGAATGGCAAGCGCACTGAGTCACTAATCGCGTGTAAATTGAAGTTCAGCGCTACTATACTCTGTTGGGAAAATCGGTAGGATAAGTCAAGTTCAAGGGACCCAAGAGATTCTACATGAGAATCGTCGTCATTTAGACCTTTAATTTTAATAGTTTGAGGTCCCAAATCGGAATGCTTATTTAAACTTGAGAATTTCACAATGGAAATTGAAGCACCCGAATCTATTAAGAAACAGAGAGGTTTCTGTGAACGGCTCGTCTGTAAAAACACGTGAGGAAGCGAAACCCTAGGGTTGAGATTAAAAACAGTATATACTGTGCTTTCTTCACATGTAGAATCTCTAGGGTAAACCCCGGAAAACTCAAGTTATCTTGAGGGGAGAGATTCGCGGACTCATTGAGAGTATTAGAACTAGCCTGAAGGGGAAACTCATTTTTGAGTAGAGGCGTAGTAGTAGAGCTAGTCTTGGGTAGAAACTCATTTTTGAGTAAAGACCTAGCATTTGATTTTTTTGAGCTAGCCTTAGGGGTAACCCTTTTTTTGAGTGGAGGCTTAGCAGAACTGGCCTTGGGTAGAAGCTCGGGGAGTGAAGGCGCAGATTTTTTAGATAACGTGTCTTTTATGATAGGAGTATTAGGCTCCGGTAGACACGGAACCGGAACCGATTTTAGTTTAAATCAGTTTCGATTTCGATTTCATCTGAGTGTTCAAGCGCAGTGTGGACACTGGCTTGAGGAGACGATGATGACTCACCGTTTTTGCGTTTCAATCTAAAACACTCAGTAATAAGATGCCCTACCTTTTTACAATAGGCACAACTTTTGTTCCTGTCAAATTTTGAAGAAGAAGGTCCGCTTTGAGAGGGAGGAGAATTGATAGCATGAACACGATGACCTTCATTAGATTTTTTTCTCTTTTTAAAACAATCGGAAGCGGAATGGCCGCTTTGATGACAGAAAGAGCATTGTAGGGATGCTCGTTGAGACACCCGGGAAAGATTGAAGATTTTCTCTTCTTCGATAGCGTGTGTGATGGCTTCGGAAAGAGTCTTGGGGTTGCGGCACCTAACAATATGTGCAAATTTGGTGTTCATCCCTAACATAAAAGTGTTGAGGGCTAAATTCTCCATCGCCGCTAGCCTTCCTACAAGCTCGCTCTTATCCACACAGCTATAATGGATGTCGGATTGAAGTCGAGTTAAACACGACTCTATTTGCAATGAATATTGCGTCACGCTCTCGTCGGCTTTCTGGCGGCAATTTTGCAAATCTACTAAGAGATGCGTGGAGTGTTTCTTTCCGCCGAAAGTAGTTTTCAGGAAAGACTTGATATCACTCCAGCTTTCAAAATTTTTCAAACAACAGGCTAATTGAGCCTTGCCTTCGAGCTGTGATACAATATATTTTATAAGCACGTTCTGTTGTTCTGTCGTAGCTAAACTAATTGCATTTTCGCAGTTAGTGAGAAAAGCCGGGAGGGTTTCTCGGTCACCATTATAGGGCCGAATGAATTTAGTAAGAACCGACAAAGTTACTGAAGAAGCCATTTTTTTCTTAGGCGCTTTTACTTTCGGTTCGGGTTCTGCCTCGCTTCCAGAGCTATCAGAAGTTTCGAGGGCAGATTCCACGTCAACAAATTCCTCCTTTTTCGGTTGAACCATGAATGAAATTTAAAATCCAGAGCAACAGAATATGCGACACACAAAACTAAAATGTTGTAAACTAGACTTGTAAAAGTAAACGTGTAAACGTGTTGTATAAAATAAACCCTGTAAAATGTTCACGTAAAAATGTTCATGTAAAAATAACGTAGAAACACTGTAAATTCACACTCAAAAACACAATTCACAGATAATTTAAAAGATGAATCAACTCACAGGAGAACCAGGATCATCTCGGAGAACCCGGGGATGTAGAAAGAAGTGACCCGAAGTACCAAAACTGGCGTAGTCACGTTGTAGCAGTGACGTCGGTACAGGTGAGGTAGGTAGCGGCGAGTGTCCGGCGACACAAAAGTGTCGTATTTCTACGGAATTCTTCGACGGCTACTGTTTGAAGTTGGAGTCACGACGTAGTGCAATAATTATTGCGAAACTGGTTTTGATGAATTGAGCTGGAAAATGTGAATAAAATGAAGAATATAAATGAAGTTTGAGTCAACTCGATGAACCGATGATGATGATCTGCTTGTCTTCTTCTGATGCGGGCTCGCACAGCAGGATGTGTGGAGACTGACCGTCGACCAGGGGAAAGTTAGTGCAGGCTCAAGCTCGAGAGCTGAGGCTTACTGTCGACCAACCGGTGACCAGTGATGCTGCGGGCTACACGCGGCTCACGCGAAGGCGGAGACTTATCGTCGGGCAACACGGCACTGAATTTACAGACCTTTCTTGATGCGACAGGGACCGCGAGTTCTTTTAAATGCCAGATCTTACACGAAGCAAGGTTTTTCTTCTGGCATCCCACTTCTGACACCACTTGTTTTGGGGTCCGTGCCGCAGGTCTTTTTAAAAAAACTATTTAATTAACCACACAGATTTATTAGTTTTCACAATAAGTAAGACAACTTTTCAGTATCGCGGTTATGGGTTGACTCACTATTTTAGGTACAAAACTCTATATAAATGAAGTGTAAATGGTATGCGTCTGCTATATTCACGTAATAAAGTACATAGTTCATAACAGTGCGGTTCGAAATTCTGAAAAGCCCGTGGGGCACAACGCGGCCCAGCAACAGCAACGAAGAGTTTTATTCTGATAGATATCCCGATATTAAGGGTTCATTTCTCTGAATAATGAAACTCTTTGCATACAGTTGCTTTACTTACTTTTACTCTGTGATTAATTTGTAAGTAACCTCGAATAAACATAATAATAATTATTATTATTATTTATTCAATAAACATTTCACAAAAATTACAAAATGACAAATGAATACAGAATGAGAAAGGTAGTAGTAACTAAAGATAGATACATCATCGGTTTATGAGATTAGGTGTTGGTAGTAAGCAAAAATACCGTCAGAGTCGATACTCTCCAAGGTAGGGTTTCCCCTGCGTTTTGGGATAAGTAGCGAGGCTCTTCCCCTAAAGATATGGCTGAAGAAAAATTAGCAGACCAAATCAAGTATTTTTACAGTTTCAATGTAATGCAGCTATCTTAACCTTACAATCCCCCAAGCCTCATATGACGCTCGCCTCGAGTACCGTCCGTCCCCCAAGCGTCATATGACGCTCTCGCTCCCGCGCTTTTTTAAACCGGTATATTTTGGCCAATTTTTGTCATGTTGGTACTGTTAAAGATTTTCCAGACGCTCAATAAGACAAAGTCTATAATCCGATACAATTGTCTATGGTCATTCATAGAAAAAAATATTCCAAACGTGCCTCAAAAAAAACACTTTTATTTATACCGTATTTTTGGAAAATTTCAAACGCTGAAATATTGAACAATTTATATAAGAACACACTAATGTTTTTATTGTTTTGAAAGGGTAATGTTATTTAGATTACGTAGGTATCAAATAACATGTATATGTTGTTGATGTTTTTCTCATGTCTGCTAGATTTGTGTCGAGAAGGACCATTTTCATAGATGTCTGTGATTCTCATGTCGGTACAATAATAAAGGAAGGTCACTGTGACATTAGTTTTGCATTGACTAAGAGAGGGTTTCATTAGCTACTCATATTTAGCACTCTCATAGTTCTAAGAGTTACCATTTCAACATAATCACTTGATACGTCAGTCAAGTGTCGCGCGCCGCGCGGGCTTAAGTGTGCCTGGGGGACGAGCTGTGTCGGCGCCAAGTGGCTGGGGGTGCGAGGGGTTAAACTTAAAGAAGGTAATTTAAAGTTTAAAATTCTTCATTAAGTGCCTAAAATAGTTAGTATTTGGGTGTGTGTGTGTATTTGTGAGTGTATATATGGGTGTGTTAGATGAGAAAGTGTAGTGGATGTATGTGAAGTGAGGTGCGTTATGAATGTTTGTGTATTATTTTTACCATCATTTCTAAAAAATACGTAAGTATGTGCACCTAAAATATAATTATCAAATATGTATTTATCAAGTATTGATTGTACCATTTTATTTAGTCTGACATACTTATTATTGTAAAATGGCGATGAAATTTTCTGTGTCGTCATAATTCACCGTTCTTAACCAGTTAGAAATAAGTTTTTTGCATTCAAATTTTGGTTTAGGATATATATGCACAATATTGCAGGTTTTATTGTATAGATAGGGCCCTAGAAATTTAAAAAAGCTCTGCATAAATCTTGTCTTTGTTGAGGTGGTTATAAAAACTTTATCTTTTCGTCTTTTAGAACTAGGTGTATACTCAAGAGCTTGGTGTTGTTTTAGCAGAATATTCTGAATAAAATTTGTCTAACAGTCAAAACGTCACAGAAATGATAAAGTTCTTCGGTCGGAAAGATCCTGGGCTTAAAGGTGCAGCAACCTTTAAAACAGCACGTTGAGCACGCTCCAGTGACAAAAGAGTTCCCTTATTTGCACCTCCCCAACATGATAAGCAATATCTCAAAAGAGATTCGCATAGAGCGAAATAAATATTTTTAGTAGTGATGAATTGGTACGTCTCAAATTTTTAAATATACATTATTTTTGGACCCCCAGCCAAAAGTAAATATAATTTATGGAATGAACTAAAAAAAACATTAGGTAAAAAAAACAGAACTTTTCCTTTGTTTTTCCGCCACTTTGTAAATCCTAAATTTCTAGGAAAAAAAAACAGAACTTTTCCTTTGTTTTTCCGTAATTAAAGCCACTTTGTAAATCCTAAACTAGGCGCGTTCGGTCACTCTTGCGCTCATCGCGCCACGCTATGTAGGTATTCACATCACGCTTCATCCGGCAGTGAATGCAATAACAAGTTTCAATAGGAAATTCACATACTGCAAAATGCTGTGGGATAGTTGAGTGGACAAGTAGTCCATAGGCACCTACCTACCTATCAAACATCTACCTAATAAACTATGGAAAAAATCCTTCATACTTTTACCGGCTTAGGACCGTCGTAATGAATGTAGGTATTTACAAAAATGGATGCGTCTTTTCGACATTGATTAAAGGGTGAGGGGGTGGCCAGATAGAGGGCGCGTGCGGCGACAGCGGCGGCGGCGGCGGTGGCGCACTGTAGAACGATGAACGTGAATTCGAGAGTGGCCATAATTTTGATTTGTGTTGGTTAAAAGTTGGCGAAAAAATATTTGAAAAAAAAATACTTTTTTATTGCAAAAATTTGGCTGGGGCTCCAAAAATAACCCTGTATATTAGAGTTTGAATGTTTTTTAAAATTTATGTTCCGATCCAATGTTATGTCTAAATATTTGATTGTAGGGGTTCTTTCTAAGGTTTTACATGAGCATTTAGTTTCATCTTTACATATATTTGAGGTCAAATTAAAATCCGCAGAAAGTTCGGTCGTGTTGTTTATAGAGAAGATCAAATATTTAGTTTTATCGGCGTTTAAGGTTAAAATATTTTTCTGCAGCAATTTCGATATCATGTTAAAACCGTTTTGTGCGTTTTCAAAAACATGTGTCCAATTCCTTCCTTTGAAAAGCAGTACGGTATCGTCAGCATAGGTTACTATGTTGCCATCGGGTAGTTTAAGGCTGCAAAGTTCATTAATATATATCAAGAATAGAGTGGTTCAAGAATGCTGCCCTGAGGTACCCCCCACTCTACTGGGCTGGGTATTGCTCATTCAAACGAAACTCTTTGCTTACTTACTTTGTGTTTATTATGCCCTGATATATC
This sequence comes from Argyresthia goedartella, assembly GCA_949825045.1. Classification (NCBI taxonomy): domain Eukaryota; kingdom Metazoa; phylum Arthropoda; class Insecta; order Lepidoptera; family Argyresthiidae; genus Argyresthia; species Argyresthia goedartella. The sequence goes on along the minus strand of OX463809.1, from coordinate 16,868,771 downwards.
CTGACGTGGCCCTCAAATTGACAACAACAGGTGCGTTCATGTAGGCCATTTATTTCGCAATGGTCTGACAGGCGTAGATGAGTGAATGGATACAAATGAGAGTGAATGAACGTTGAACGAATCATACATTACATTTACAAATTTTTAGCGCCCTCTAAATGGAACTATGTAATTTGGTAGTTTGCTTCCTCATTAGAACTATCGGATGTACGCTAGACCTGCGGATTCTCTTTGTTTGTTCCAGCCGCTGTTTACATTCGAGCACCCATCGCGGGGCTCCGTCGACCACGAGGGCGCTGCAGTGACCGACTGGGGCGGTCTGCCGCTGCCAGACAACCGCCGCTCGGCCACGCTGAGCTGGACCGTCGACCAGGTGTGTAGCATTAAAAGTCATATTAGGTAGAGTTTCAAATAAATCACTCACCAAGTTAAAAACTCAAAAAAATCGACTTCAAGTTCAAGCCCATTTCTTTCTCCCCGGTCGGGATGCGAATGAAGTCTGTGCACATGAAAAGTCTTCATCAAAAATTTTGCTGCACGGAACCACAAACCAAAACGTCATATATGTATATTTTTTGTATTTGTTGATTTTTTCAAAAAGCGCTAAATCAATTTTGATAAAATTGGTATGGGACCACCCCTGAAGTACGAACACCAATAAAAAAAAGTATCATCAAAATCAGTTCATAATTGTCGGAGTAATCGCGTAACAAACACAAAAAAATCTACTTGAGAACTTCCTCCTATTTGAAGTCTGTTGAAAATACGCGTGCAGCACCCTACACGTCACAGTTCGTAACACTCCAGACTACATAACTTAACCTCTCCGAAACCCAGCCGCCCGGCGAAAATCAGCTCGAATCCCAGGCATACATGAGCACGCGCGGCGCGCGCGACTTGACTGACATATCAAGTGATTAAGTCACTGGTAACTCTTAGAACTATGAGAGTTGTACATCTGAGTAGCTAATGAAACCCTCTCTTACTCAATGCGAAGAAAATGTCACTGTGACCTTAGTTTATTTTTGTACCGACATCAGAATCACAGACTTCTAATAAAATGCTCCCTCTCGTCACAAATGTAGTCGACATGAGTAAAACACAACAAAATACACATTTTGTTTGATACTTTCGTCTATAGTTCGAGAAATATAAGCTGGTAACTTCATAATTTCATAATTTCTTTATTGCACACAACTAATATATGGACAACAAGACTTACATAAAAATAGTGTACAAAGGCGAGCTTATCTCTAATAAGAGATCTCTTCCAGCAAACCAAATTCTTAACTTCTTATCTACTTTGCGATCTTTTGTTCGGCGTAAACACTTACCGGTCAATGAGAAGTCGAGTACCCATATCTATTGTTCATAACCGCAATAATTCTCACTTGGAAGCCGGAGTGACTAAAGTGCATTTTTTTACACGCGATTACGCTACTTATTGTCAACGACGTATAGCCTTGAATAGTGAGAACAAACGCTTAATTATGAGTCGCTTCGACACTCGGGTGCAGAAATGGCTTCTACTCATGGATTGAAAAATATTGATACTTTTTGTTTTTACTTCTTCACTTAGTAATCTAAATAAAATAATTTTGCTTTTGGGGGTCTAAGTATTATAAAACATTTAAGTTTTTTTTGTGATATTATGTGGGTAGTTTAGCATCTATCGCGTCAATTTTGATTAGTAATGCGACTCAGGCGATGCGATTAGTAACGTGTGCTGAGGTGATTGATGTAAATTGAAAAAATGTTTCGTCCGTGGGAAACTGTTTTTAACATAGTGGAAAATATTCAACAGCCTTTGTCTAATCAATGGCATTGTAAACACTTAAATGAACAGTCACAACAAAATATACTTAATGTTTATAGTGTAGTGTGCAGTGAAGTTGGAATACGAAGTGCTTTAACCCGAACATCGCAATTGACCAAAATATCGGTTAGTACTGTTAGAAGAATAGTAGCCAGAGGAGAACCTAAAAAGAATAAGCGGTTGAAAAAAAAAATTGGTATGATTGACAATTTCCATCAGGATGCTATTGTAAGGTTACTATCTATAAATTTTTACTAATAAAAAATATCTTTACCTATTGGACATTTTATTTTTGCTTTTCTTTTTCAAGCAAAATTGTGATACGAAATCGTGACGCAAATATCAAGACTTTTCGGTCCGATGTGGTTTGAAGAACGGGGGAACTTTTACAACTAGCTTTTGTTTGATATTTACAAAAAGATCGCAAAGTAGATAAGAAGTTACCAGCTTATATTTCTCGAACTATACACAAGATTACCTTTTGAAAACAATAAAAACATTAGTATGTTCTAATAGAAATTTTTCAATATTTCAGCTTTCGAAGATTTCATGAAATACCGGTTTTACGAAAAGTGATTTATTCGAGTCACGTTTGCAGCGTCTTGAATGAATGAAATAAACAAAAGACCATACCGGAAATAGAAGATTGGCTCATTGGCCGTTTTTACACACTAAAACCTTGCCAATACGAACACAATTGGCTAATTCATTCCGGTCTAAAAAAAAAGGTATCGAGTGCGTGTCGGTACGCTTGGGTCAATCGTGTTTGTTAACGTTGACGTGTCGGTACGCTTGGGTCACGGAGAGGTTAAGGGTTAATGGTTAAATTAGGTTATGGAGGAATTGGCTGTATGGTTGAGTTACTTAAAATATAATTATTTATCGATTAATTTACTTTCTGTCTACTTAATTTATCGTAACGTAGTGTCTTTATTACGACTTTATTTTTATTATAATCTGCTCTGTTCAAAGCGTTCAAGAGCCCTCAACAGTGCATCCGTCACAAATTGTAACAAAAATATCTAAAATTCATAACGTCAACTAAGAACTTTTACTTCAAAAATATGTATCAATTTAGTGTCTAATCTCCTATTCAATAAGTGATTAACATGATGTTGAGGAAATGTGTAGGTAATAAAAACTCCCAGAGGGGTATCCAGGTCTCACAGGAGGAGGTTCAAGCACAGTGATCTCAATGCAAGTGGCAGTGACACATTTGAGCTGTAGCATTCTCATGTAATACTGATATCTAGGAATTTAAATCACTTTAGCAAAATTTACCAATCAGGAACTTCGTATAAACAAGCATCGAAATAAAAGAAACTCGTGTCAAATAATCGGTATTTTTTTCAAAAGCTTTAGGAATTCCTAGATGTTTACATGATAAGGTCAAAGTGTGTATGTGCGCGCAACGCGAGATTTGAACGAAGTGGTTTGCTGGAAGAATATTTTTTTATGTTTTCTCTTAATGTATCTTCTTAAATAACTGTGTTCAATAAATAATTATGAATTGTGTGAACGAATATGTCATCCGTTTGAAAAAAAAAATGCTTGCATTTGCATTTTACGGCTGAAACACATGGTATTAGTGGTTCCTGTGAGACTACAGCGGGGTGTTTTCCTGAATGGCTTGATACTTCCTCGATGAGGGATGTAACCCTTCTACGATACCGAAGCAGAAACCAACTAAATTAACCTCTCTAAGCCTCAGATATGCCAGAACGATGCCATTTGCCAACAGCAATGTGTTTGTGTATCAGGACAACGTGATGCACGGCTTCGGAGGCTACTTCGACTGCTCGCTGTTCGGCGGCGAGACGCTGAGCATCGTGCCCTCCACGCACAGTCCCGGCATGATATCCTGGTTCCCGGTCTTCATTCCTATAAGGGTAATGTTGCCGTAGCCATAAGGTCTCAGTTGGTTTGCGATCTTTCCAAATAGTTAAGGACCAAGTACATACCCGGCCGCAGCCGCAGCAGTCTCGCGTGAGTGTATGAGCGAGACAGGGCGAGACACACTCAGCCGTTACTCTCGGCGAAGCTGAATTGAATACACTCGGCTCAAGCTGGAATCTCTTTTGTTTGTGTTATAAGTACTCAACACATCCGATTTCTTTGTAACGACACATCCCACCACTGAGGACTTTCTATGTTTGTTGATTATTAGGACAGTTTTACGGAATAACATAGGTTAGGTAGTATCAGTGACAGCACTATTTGTAATAGCCTTTGCTTTACATTCAACACAGAACCCACTGTTAGGATTATTTATTCCTTGATAACTATGTAATTATTTATTCCTGCATATTATTGAATTGTGAATTATTAATTAATATGTGAATTTTGTATTAGTCAAACAAAAAACCTATTTTTAAAAGAGATCTAAAAATCAACATGTTGCAGTTTCTTCGCCCTCCTTCTCCCTCAGTTGTACAATATAAAAGTATATATTGCACCACTCTGTGGTCGTGGCTATGCCTACCGTGCGAGAGGTCCCGGTTCGATCCCCGGCTGGAGATACAAAAAAAAATGTGTGTGTGACGTTGCTGTTTCTGGTTCCCACGACACAGGGTATCCTAGTGCGGGGCATGGAGCAATGTATGTGCCTGTAAGTAAATGTTTATATATATGAATATCAACAATAATAAAGAAACTTTGATTCCCGTTGCAGACTCCGCTGCGTGTGAGACGCGGCGACAAGATCACCGCGTCGTTCTGGCGCTGTGTGACTCCGCGCCGCGTCTGGTACGAGTGGACCGCAACCGTCGGACAGCAGAGGACGCCCCTGCACAACCCTAATGGACGCAGCTCGGAGATGCTGTTATGAGAATGGCACTCTGTTTACTCTCATGGAAAGCGTACCAGCGGATAACATACTATACTAATGTCAAACGGGCAATAAAATGTGAGAATAGGACGCCGTTGTTGCTGTTGCTCTGAGATTGATAGGACAATGGTACGCACCATTGTTTCCTAGTGGTGGGTCATAGCAACATTTTGTAGTAACAAAACGTTACCAGCTACCAAATACCTACAGCAGCTTCTGAAACTATCTACTATCAGTAGCGGGTTATTCCTGCGTTATTTTCGTTTCGTTCCGTTTCCGGCTTTCATGACGGTACGCCTCCTCTCACCCAATCACCGAGCGTAGCCGAAAAAACGAAACGAATGTTTCCGAACACTGGCGAAAGATTATAGTCCGCGCTACCACTCATGGCCGACGACGGAATGTGGAACTAAATACGTTAATCTCACTGGCAAGACGACAGTGGCGCCGCGGCGGAGACTAATTGCCGACCGAATGCATCCGAAGGCGCTATAGATGAGTTCACTACTCATTCAAAAGTGTGGCAAAATGGACTACCCCGGCGCAATCAATCCCCATTGGGCAAAAATGCTCTCGTGCATTTTTTGTCTCCTTCTGTCCTGTGTTTTTTAGCCCCAACGTCTAGTAGCCAAAACCGATAAGTAACCTGTAAAATTGTATAGTCTCCGTTTTATGAAACGCTACATAAACGAAATGTCGATTTAAATTGGTTACCTACGTAAAACATGCTACTGAGGTTAGATAGTTTTTCAGAAAACCAGTAACGTGGTGACCGCTTCCGACACAAGAGCCGTTTTCGTAACTTTATATGGATAAGAGATCGTGTATTCGGATGCATATTTACCTAAAGTTATTTTTTGGCTATAAAATTAGTACAATTTGTGCTTGTGAGCACGCTACTCTAACGACGCTACTAATGATGTCACCAAAATAGTTTCCATCCACGCGCATTCCATCGAGGTCCACAGATATTTCCGAGATTTGTTTAGTGCAGCACCACCATACAAGGTTTACAGAATGTTTACCCACCTACATAATTATATTTGAATTTTGCCAGAGAAATAATGGCACAACTAGCTAGGCAGGCTGACCAAGGTACAAAACATTTAGTTTTAAGATACATACTTTGTTACAGAGAGATAGTTAAAACAATTACTGTTTATTATTGAAATACTTTATGAAATTCTTTTTGCGCACTTAATTATAAAGCAGTTCAATGTATAATACGTTGTATTTAATCTAACCTACTTCCTTCTATGTACAATTAACACATTTGTTTTACACTAATGTATCAACATCACTGACTATCATATTAATAGAGATAAAGTTTCTTTTTGGTAGAATGTTGGCCATAAATAATAGCATATAAACAGATATTATTTCACTAGTCGGGTTACGTTTATTTCTTTGTGGAAATCATCAATATCTTGGTCCCATCTCTTCTCAAAATACACTCCTGGAATAAAAAAAACTCAAATTAAATCAAGGCTTAAATCTCCATAGTAGGTTAGTGGAATGGCCCGTAATGTTGAATTGATACTAATCCTGTTGAATTTCCATAATGCTGAACTGAAAATCGCAAAATGTTGAATTTGATTACCTATGTGTATAATGGAATCGGTTGAATGTCTGACTGGGTAAAGCTTGTAGGTGTACATATAAGGGATGACCTGGGAGGGATATCACACGTGATTTTATTTCTCTCGTCTTCTTCCATATAGCTTCCATATAATGTTGATAGCAGCCTGCAATGTTCACTACAGGTGACATTTAATCAGCTGACCACATTTTAGGGAATGATAGTACTCATCATTATGAACAATTTTCCCCAAGAAACATATGGTCCCAAATGAACAAAAAATTGCGCCTCAGTATATTGACGAGCTGATTACAAGTTATGTAATATGGAGGACCTCAGGACCTAAATCATTATGAAAACTGCCCGAGAAATATATGGCCGCATACGAAAAAAAAATCGGTCCTGTTTCTATTCTGTATCCCCAGCTGGGGCGGAACCCGGCCTGGAACCTCTCGCATGGAGAGGTCGTCAAAGTAATTCCACATATACAAGGTGACATTTTATAGCTGACCATATTTTGGGGAATGAACTCATCATTATGAACAACTTTCCCCAAAAAACATATGGTCCCAAATGAAAAAATCCTCCAGATCTTGGAGGTTTATGTGTGATATAGCTGTTTCTGGTTCCCATGGCACGGTATCCTAGAGTGAAGCCAGAAGCAATGTATGTGCCTGTATGTCAATGTTTATATGATTTGTGCGGATTCATAATCACATTTAAAAGAATAGATGTTGACTTGAGTTCACTTTTAATCAGGTTAAATAGCCTTAAACGGCTACAATTCCAGAACAGGTTTTTAGATAAGTTTTAGGGTGTAGACCACCAGGGGCGCTGAAGCAGCCAGAATGGTTGATGTTTGAGGGCCTCAAAAACTATTGAGCCTTTTTTGATGCGGTTTTTACAAGATTTAAAAAAAAAATGCTTGTCTTTAGTTTCACCGGTCCCTGAGCTTGACTTGACGTGGAATGTTGCAAGTATTTGAACCACTTCCCGGATTCCTATTGTGCTGAAATTTTGTATGCATATGCAATTCAGAAAACAATCTACTACTTTTATGACATGATGCTGATCTGATGATGGAGCCAGAAGGAGGCCACGGGAACTCTGTAATGAAATGATGCAACCCCATCAATTTTGGGCTTATTGGGTGCCTTGAGACTGGGTGGTTCGATAATTATGGAACCACTGGTGTCAAACCAAAATATCATGTGTTTTCCCAGATGGCATAGCAGAGGCACAACATAGTCAGGCAATACTGGACTTGTTCTTTCTCAGATGGGATAACAGATAATCTTCACATAATATTTATAACCTTCCTATGTGACTTGCATGGCAATGCTGTTCCTCTGCCACCCGATCTGAAAAAAGGTGTGACAATATATTTTTTTCATTACTATGCTGTGCCTTTGTCACCCCATTTGGGAAAAGGCACAACTTCATAACTTGCCTTCCAATCTGGAAAAAAAATCCTTGTAGTTTGAGTGTCGAAGCTTCCAGTCACAACACAAGATCTATTCCGAATTTTATGAAATGAAAATTTTACATTAACTATAAATAGGATTAGTATAAATTCAAAATTATAGTATTTTGAAAATTAGGGGCCTGAGCGGATTAAATTCTGCACTTTGGAAACTTCTTCTGTTAATATTATCTCTGCACGCATTCCTTACCCTGCAAAAACTTTGCTTGATGTCCAGTTTTAATAGCCCAAGGTAGATAATACTTCAGGTATAATTTTCTGTGTTTTGGCTTGAGCCTGGCCGCCCCCCATATACCTCCACTGATACACATCGGCAGCCTTGTCTGAATACCTTCCACCCACTTCACAGCCACCTGTTGTAAAATTACTTTTCTGTAAGTACAGCTGACACTATGTTGTTGGCATCTAAATGCCGCCTGTAGGTAGGGTAGCTGCGCATGGATGCTTTCGTGGGCTAGAGAGAGAGAGGTGACAGTTCACTGGCACACCCAGAAACCTTGTGATATATGTATTGAAGATTTGTTGTGGGCATTAAATAAATTACGAAATATGATGACCCATTACTCAGGTAGCCTAGGTTGAAAGAAAATAGTAACTAATAACAAAAGCAACATTAGAATAAAGTCTAACCTCCCCCAACATGGATGTCCTCATGAACAGTGTAGCATGGACCAGATCATGCACTTCTCTGTACCGCTGCATTACATAAGCTAGGTCTGGGTCAGCAATAAACTGTACTGGTAATCTAGAATCCGCTGAAATTTTATTTTCACGCATGAAGTCTGCGTAAACTCGCCCAAGAGTGTTTTCAGGCATTAGAGACAACTTATCAAAACATACTGTTTCTGAATTGATTCTAGGCATTTCTTCCAATATTTCTACACCTTCAGGGGTCTCCAGCATTTTCTGTCGCATATGCTTTATTGAGCCTTCCCCTGTTACTTCTCCAAGACACGCTATCATATCACCTCTGTGAGGATTCATCAGGGCAACAGCAGCAGATCCAACAGAGAGCAAAGTCTTCTGAAAGGTGTTTGTAGCTATGAAATTCTTCTTTACTTCTTCCAGGAAAGTTGAAGCTTGTGGCGAAGCAACCGAAAATGACCGTATTATTGTTAATTGTCTCATTGTAGGTGTCTCTCTCGATCGTTTGCGATGAATGAATAATCGATTTTGTTGACAAAATACTTAGAGCTCATGAGCTCAACTCCCCCTCCTGACAGTCATCAATTGTTACTATGTCAACCGTCACAGAACCAGTGTTGCCAGACGAAAAAATCACGTTCCCCCCATAACATACTATATCCGCCCAAAATTCAAGGTTTCTCGAAAAAAACCCCACAAAAAGTAAAATACTAGTTTTTTAGTTAAATACAATTGACAACATTTCATTTTTATTTAGGTAAAAAGATTTAATGTCCATTGAGATATATATGAATCTTAATACGAAATACATTAAAAATATTTTTCTATTCATTCGTTTTAAAGATACTTTGAAAATAAATCAGATATCGAGGATGTAGGCAGAAGAACTACAAATACCTTTGCCTAGCATTAAAAAAATACCAGCTGACACTAGCTGTCAATGTCACCATAACATCTAGACATGGGCAAAGTAACTCACTTCAAAGAAAAGAGTGATATGTATGTATCTTTTGTACCTTGGGATATATATCTCTCTTTCATATCTCTATATCCGAATGTATCCCGCGCTTACGCGACACGCGGCGACATTCGTCTTTCTTTCTCTCTCTAGTTTATATCTCTCATAACTCTATATCCATATCTGTCTGAATGAGAAGCTCACTCGTGCTGTGTATCTGAGAGAGATGGAGATGTTGACTGCAACGCGCACGTGTTTACTTCAGAAAGGCCATTTTATTTTGACCCCTATTTTCAGGAAATGTTTGTCCACCTCGGGGTCATGTTATAATAGTGGGTCCAATGAGTGGAAGGGTGAGTTCGGGAATGAACTGGTATGAACTATGAAGTTGTTCACAATGTCCGCAGTGAAGTTAGTAACCCTTGCCTCGCTTGACGACCGAAAGTGTGACATCGATACAAATATCGCCAGGCGTGAGTGAGAAGAAAAAGAGTTACGGATATAGAGATATATTCAGAATAAGAGGGATATGGAGAGTGATTGGTTGAAACGGAAAGATATAGTTATTTTATATCACTCACTCAGGAGTTACCCATGTCTAATAACATCTAACTTGTGTCTTATTTAGCATAACCGTGCGTTTGATTTGTTTGACCGTCCACCCACACCCCCATAAAACTAACAGAAGAATAGCAATATACAAGTTCTACGCCTGCAAAAGAGATATAGCATGTAAGGTGGGCTCATGGCGGGCGTCAACTAAGACGTTCAAACCTATCGCATTTTTTTTAACCTTCTGGGACAGGCACAGACAAAGCCTTGACAATGAAATTTTTTTAAGTTCTGGCAAAGGTAACATGGTCCATTAAGCCAACATCAACTTTTTCAAAAAACTCAAGATTTAAAAATTTGTTTATACTATATGAAAAATCTAAATTTTGGAAAATGGTAAAATGAAAATCCCTTAAGCTCTCGACCAACTTTCGAATTAGCTAATAAAATTAGAGGGTTAAAAATATGAAATGTTGTCAATGGCTTCCATAACTGCATCAACATCTCCACTCGCTACGCTTGCAGTTCCATTCATTTGATCGGAGCTAAATTTGTTTAGCATCTTGAGACTTGGTTAAAATTTAGACATCCTTCTGTCATTGAGTACCTAGATACCATCTTATTCTTTACATAGATTCCGCAGTTTGGATTGCTAATCTGTTTCGAAGTTTGTCTTTGAAAATATCTAATTTTCTAATATCTCCGTATGTAAGAACATACGGAGAGAAAGTTTATAATTTCAAAAATGCAGTTGGTAATAAGAATTACCAACTGCATTTTTGAAATTATAAACTTCAAGACAGAACTCTTCAGAGGGCTGCTTCTATTCTATTTCTCACGTGGACAAACTGTGTGCGCGGTTCAGCAGCGCGTGCTTCGCGCTGCGGCGGCTAGCACGTGCGGTGCCGCGCGACGTAAGACGTGCTACTTCGCCACAGCACACTCGCTGTTGCAGTACGGGGCCGAACTGTGGCGCCGCGCACCAGATAGGGAGCGGGCATTCAGAATCCAGAAACGAGAGAGCTATAATCCAAATCCGACTCCGTGAAGCCTCATTTCAAAGCGCTCCGGATCCTGACGGTGCCGTCCGTCCTCATTCTGCAAGTGGCTGTCTACGTGCTTGAGAACCTGGAATCATTCCGCGCGCGCCACAATATCCACGGACGCGCGACCCACCACGGTCCTAAACTTGCGTTCGGTCCCCCACACACTGGTGATGGTGAAGTCATCGAAGATGTCTCACGTTGTGGGGCAGGCGGTATATAATCGTCTTCCTGAGAACATAACCGATGCTCCTAATCCCAATATTTATAAACTGCGCCTGAAGCGGTGGCTTGTCGAGCAAACCTTCTATACCTTACTAGTTGATTTCATAATAATAATAGCTAATTAGTCAATTTCAATTAAATTATTATGATGTACTTATTCGCTTTTAATTTAATGTTATAATTCAATTTATTGGTATGTTTTACATAATGTATTTTAATTTGACTTAACTTAATTTATCTACAAACGTATCATAAACCCTCTTTACTGCGTACAAAAACCGCACGTTACGATCAGCATAATGTTAAACTACTTGGTAAAAACTCATTTCTTATCTGAAAAATTACATATTATGACCATAATGTGTAATTTTTCTGCATATTATGACATTCAAATTTCGAACGCCGACGCCCGCCTGCGTGTGCCCCTAGTTTGCCTGTGAAGTTGGTACTGACATTCAAATTTCGAACGCCGACGCCCGCCTGCGGCATGTTGGTACTACAGAACAAGCTAAACAACAGCAGAGCCACCATGCCGGTCAAACATGCGGTTCCTGAACACATCAAAGAGAGCTTACGATATGTGTGTAGATAAACTAGTGTATGTAACTGTACATAATTAGGCATTAAAACTCTCGAGTGATAATATTATTATTATTACCCACTCTCGAGTTTTAATGCCCTCCATTATGTAGCAGTCACATAAACTACTATTATTTTCTGAATATTGATCATTATGACCATAATGTATCAAAATTTGTCAAATTATGACATTCAAATTTCGAACGCCGATGCCCACCGGCGTGCCGCCCCTAGTTTGTCTGTGAAGTTGGTACTGATCATGCTAAACAACTGCAGAGCAATGATCGATGCCACAATGCCGGTCGAACATGTTGTTCCTGAACACATCAAAGAGAGCTTGTGATATGTGTGTAGATAAACTAGTGTATGTAACTGTACAAAATTAGGCATTATGTATCAGTCACATAAACTACTATAATATGCGTGTTTAAGAAAGCAAAGTATGATACAAAGACGTATGACACTTTCTGTATGGTATTGGGAAATACCATACAGTGACGATCCAAATTTGTTGTACAACTCAGTATTTAACCTTGTCAAAAATGAATATGATACGGTATTTAAATCAAAAACTATAAAAGTTAATAACAAAGCTTTGTTTAGTGATTGGGCGACAGTTGGAATTCATAGGAGCAGACGAAGATTATATGAACTCTATGAAGAGAAATCATATAACAAAAATACGGCCTTTCTAGATTATGTTCGTAGTTATTCAAAAATGTTTAAACGCGTTTGTGCCGTAGCTAAATCTAATTTCATTAAAAACAAAATTGAATCTAGTAGCAATGTAATGAAAACGACTTGGCAAATTATAAACAGAGAGACTGGAAAGGCCAAAGCTACACATAATAACTTCAAGCTTAAGATAGATAATCAATTGCTAAGTACAGACCTAGAAGTAGCAAAAGCTTTCGAAAATTTCTTTACGGACATTCCAGTTTCAACAACCAAGTCTTTAAATTCATCTCCCGCTGCTGCTGAATCTATACTTAAACAAAACTTTGAGGAATGTAAAACAGATTTTAAATTTAGGCACGTAAATAATGAAGACATTGTAAAAGCGTTTAAATCCCTGGAAATGAAAAAGACAGCTGACGCCCATGGTCTATCAGTAAAAATTATTAGTTCCATTGTAGATTGTATTGCACCTCACCTTTGTTGTATATTTAATCAATGTATAGATAGTGGTGTGTTTCCTGACTTGATGAAACTAAGTAAAGTTATACCTTTATTCAAAGCTGGTAGTACATCAGACCCCACCAATTTTAGACCCATATCGATACTACCAACGCTTAGCAAAATATTTGAAAAACTCATACTTAATCAATTGCAAAGTCATTTTTATCTCAATAATTTAATTCATATTGCTCAGTTTGGTTTCACAAAGGGCCGTTCAACAGCCGATGCTGGTGTTGAACTAATCGACAATATTTTTGATGCCTGGGAAGACGCAATGGATGCAATAGGTGTCTTCTGCGATCTATCCAAGGCTTTTGATTGCGTCCATCATGACAATCTTGTCAGGAAGTTACGCCATTATGGTGTAAAAGATCAGGCACTTGGCCTTCTGGAGTCATATCTAACAGATAGGGTTCAGATGGTCGATGTTAATGGGAAAAGATCACCTGGGTCTTCAATAAGTATGGGCGTACCGCAAGGTTCAATTCTTGGTCCTTTCTTGTTTTTAGTATATATTAATGATTTACCTTACCTTGTTAAAGCAAAACATGGGTTAGTATTGTTTGCCGATGATACTTCTTTGATATTTAAAGTTAAAAGACAGCAATCAAATTATGACGAGGTAAACAATGCTATATCTAGTATAGTGAACTGGTTTACTGTTAACAATTTATTACTTAATGAAAAGAAAACTAAATGTATTAAATTCGTGTTACCCAATGTGAACCCGGTAACTACAGACATATTTATAAAAGGACAGAGATTGGACCTTGTGCAGTCGACTGTCTTTTTGGGCATTACTTTAGACGCCAAACTACAATGGGATCCTCATATAAATAAATTGTCGAACAGACTGAGTACGGCAGCGTTCGCAGTTAAAAAAATTAGAGCTCTTACCGACGTAGACACCGCTAGACTAGTCTACTTTAGTTACTTTCATAGTCTAATGACCTATGGTATTTTATTGTGGGGTCACGCTGCGAATGCTAATAGTATATTTATTCTGCAGAAACGGGCTGTTCGTGCAATTTATAGATTAGGGTCTAGAGTGTCACTGAGGGAAAAGTTTAAAGAAATCAATATTCTGACATTTGTGTCTCAATATATCTATGACAATCTTGTGTATGTAAAAAGAAATATAACTAATTTTCAGAAGTACAGTGATATACACAATTTTAATACTAGAAATAAAGACAAGTTGGTTGCTTATGTAAGCCGACTACATAAAATTAGTAATTCTTTTAAAGGCAATTGTATACGCTATTACAATAAGGTCCCTACTGATATTAAAAACTTACCTTTAGACAAGTTTAAAATAATAATAAAACAGAAATTGTATAAAAAAGGTTACTACAGGATATCTGATTACTTAGAGGACAGATGTCCATGGGAATAGATTGTTTGAGTAACAGGCTGTTTCGATATATAATTAGCATTCATTTTGTAATTTGACAATATTTTATTTAAAAAAGGAAACGCAAAAGATGCGACGACTGTGGAGTTTCTTCGGTGAGCTCTTCTCCACAGATTCCGCCATTGGGTTAGTGAACTCACCCAAAAAAATGTAATGACGGATCTAAGTGATGTAACAACATCCTATGGAAATAAATGATTTTTGATTTTGATTTTGATTTTGATTTTTAAAATCATAGACAAACTGTTATCTAGAATATGCCAAGGTAGGAGCGAAACTATTGTGTTTGGAGATTTTAACATAGATCGACTTAAACATAATAGAATCTCGGTTTATTTCGAAGATCTGTTATTGAACTACACGTTTGAGTAGTGGCACATGTTTAGACAATTTCATCCACAATATCAAGGGATATAAAGGCGAAATAGTAGAATTTGCGCTTTCAGACCATACGGGACAGATATTAAGATGTCCAGTAAAGCACTTCAATGCCCTCCAAAATTGGTAAATCTATAGGCAAGACAACAGCACAGAATATCTAAATAATTTCAAAGAGCATATTTTAAGTCTGAGTTTCAATGAGGTATTCCATTCAAACGATGCTAATGAGGCATTTAATGAGTTCCATAATATTTTTTAACTTTTGTATGATTTGAGTTTTCCTAAAATCAAGGTTAGGATCTCAAGCAAAGGCGGCCACAATAGATATCAAAGGGTATCAAACTGTGTACAAAAAAAGAAGAGAGAGCTATTATGGAAATCTAGACTACATCCCAACCAACAAAATAAATAAAAAAATTAAAACCTATTTAATTAGACTCAAAAAAATTATGAAATTAACGCAAAAATCCCAGAATGAATACTTTATTAAGACATCAAAAAATAAATCCAAAGCCACATGGATAATAATAAAAAACTATAACAATAATAACACTAAATCCAAAAATTACATACAACAAATAAAAATTGACAGTCAACTTGTCACTGATCCACACGAAATAGTACAGTCATTTAATAATTTTACATTGATCAGATATCACAACAACGTCAAGCGAATGCCACGAAAAACGCCCTTAAGGTGTCTCTCAACCCCAAGTCATTATTTCTGATGCCAACCACACCGTACGACGTATACCAAATAATAAAAAATCTAAAAAATACTAACAGTACTGGATATGACGACCTATGCACAAAATTGATTAAATATGTGGTGGATTTAATGGCGCCGGTTTTGAGTAGTATAATTAACCTATCGATCCAGCAAGGCCTATTTCCCAATAAGCTAAAAACGTCAATAATTCTTGAAAAGCGGCCGCTTTTCAAGAAACAGGACCGCGAAGACATGAGTTTCTATAGGCCAGTTGCGTTCATCCCTATAATGTCAAAAGTTTTTGAAAGAGTTATTTATAACAGTCTCTTATCAATATTTTGAGAAGAAATGTCTATTTCCGAAAGAACAAAAGTGTTTCACAAAAAGTAAGACAATTGACTTAGCCATATACGATTTCTTAATGCAGGTAGTGACGTGTTTGGATAAAAAGATTCCTGTCACAGCTCTGTACATGGACATGACGAAAGCATTTGACTTCGTCGACCATGCTATACTAATAACAAATTAGAAGTATACGGTGTCCGAGGAAATGTGCTTGAACTTATTAAAAGCTACTTGAGTAACAGAACAAAGTTGACACAGATTTCCAGAATATGCCATAAAACAAAAACCGAAAATCAATATACATCAGGCCCGAGAACTGTAAAACATGGCGTACCACAAGGTAGCGTATTGGGACCATTACTATTCCTCATTCACATCAATGATATCCTTACGTCAGTAGTTCACCAAATGGTATTATTTGCAGATGATAGTACTATGACTGCAGATTGTACAGATAAAAATACATATGCATCTGAAATTAATAATTCTCTAAAAAATATTATTGAAGGGCTGGGACATAATAATCTGATAATTAATCTTGATAAAACGAATATAATGACATTTAAAAATAATTACAATAAAATAACAAATAAGCTTGGCATTCACTATAATCATAGGAAAATTGACGAAATAAATGTAACTAAATTCTTAGGACTTAATATTGACTCCCACCCACTTGACATGGAAACCAAAAATAGAGCATGTTTGCAAAAAATTAAGTCAGATTTCTTGTGCTCTCTAAATGCTTGCCAAAGTGACTGGGCAATCGGCTTTGCATTCACTATAATCTGTTTGAAGCTGTTGTGCGTGACTAAAGCTGTTTTACACGCTTTTGTCACGTCGACTTTAAGGTATGGCATTATTTTCGAGCACAAAAACGGTGTATAAGGGCAATTTGTAAGTTAAAACCAACAGACATCTGCATGCCTCACTTTAAAGTATTAGGTATTCTGACATTTCCATCACTATACATACTTATATGAAACTGCTATATTTGTAAAAACGAACTGGAACTTATTTAAGACAGTGAATGGCAAAAGAGATATAAAATTAAGTGCTCCTCAGCGCTCTACTGCTTTATTTCATAAAAGCATTTTTGGTATGGCGTCATTAATATATAATAGGCTAGCTAAATCGATTAGGGACATTGACCAACTTCATCTAAACAAGGCTAGGCTTAGACATTTCTTAGTCGAACCGAAAAATCCTACTACAAAATACAGTCTTTCTTAGAGGACATATGTAACTAATGTATACCATTAATTAATATGCTGCAAATAATAATATCTTAACCTGGGGAATTACTGTTATATTAAAATTAAAATAATTGTAATAAGTAGATAAGTTATTTTAGATAAGTTATCATTTAATTTGTGTCATAAAATTTGCACGTCTGCATGGCAGAACATAGCGTTCTTAATTAATATTTTAATAATACCTGATGTACACCATGCAAATAAACATTACTTTATTTTGCTTTACTCTGTATATTATGTATTTTTTTCTTTTTTAATGCTATGAGAAAATGTTAATATTTCTAATATAACTGCTTAAAATTCACATCTTGCTATTTTTTCACGGAAACAACTATCCTTTATTTTAATGGCAATACAATATGGATTAATATAATGACATCTTCAGAGTTCATTTTATACGAATAAAATGCAATATCTGCAATCGCAGATTGATTGTATTCTTTCATTGATACAACTTGAGTGATGACACCGACATGTTTATTTATCATAATGTATAACATAGATTACTCCAGATAGTGTCAATAAATAATCACAAATAAGTTTGCAAACGTTGCTGTAGGCAAAACGCCATTCAGGCTGACGAAACTTTAGGCAGATTAAAATTTAGCTTGAATACGAAGAGGACATACTGCGGAATAGGCCTACACGGTCATTGGCATTAAGCTTGTTTTTCATGACGTTTAGGCATAACGCGACTTAGTCTCTCTACGAACTCGCAAGACCCTCCTAGAAGGCTTGAAACATTCAGTAACTTTAGTTAGAATATCGATAATTTATATCGACATTATCCCCATGCCTAGTAAAGTCATAGTGACAGCTGTCAGAGATCATCTTTACAGCGTTGCCAATTAAGCATATTTTATGCTAAATCTGGCATTTTTTCTTCCTGTTTAGCATAAATATTTGGCTGGTAGCATATAGCATAACTGCTTAGCATATTATTTTTTTCTTACAAAAATAAAGTAACTTAAATTAAAACATCTTTCTAAACGCAACTCAGTGGCCTCATCACAAATATTTTAAACAGGCAACACTTAGAAATCGATTGGCGGTGAAGACGCTCAATGGAATAATGTACGTGAGATTTGGTCTAAAGAGAGCAGGAAAGCCAGATAGTGTACTATGAAGTATGGGTACCAAAGATAATTACTTTGGTTCTCAGCCTTCAACATCAGCTGTGCCTGTTGACGTTGCTGAAGATGACGAAGACATTACATTTACAATTTTATTTGGTTGACGAAGACATTAATATATTATTTGATCATATCATTTGCAGTTAGGGTATAGAAATAGTAATACAATGTTAATAAACATTTGACTCTGTACGTTGGCATTTTTTCTAGCATTTATAATAGAACGTTGGCATTGGCATTTATTTTACCCCACTCTAGCATATTTTTTTGTTACTGAGTTGGCAACACTGCATCTTAAGTTGAACAAGGTAAACGACAAAGGGATAAACATCGAGCGATGTCGCCCGCCGCCCACTAAATCGAATTTAATCGAACCGTTTCTCAGTGCGATATGACGCCAACTCATGTGTGTGCTTAAAAAAAAAGTCCAAAACAAAAAACGTGCAAAAAATAGACATTTTCAAATCAAAACAAAATTTCCTAATTAGGTACTCTAGATATTTACATAAACTAGTAGATGTTTTTTTTTTACCTCTTCTCTTCTCTGCATTACATTAGACCACTGGGTCAGTGTCGATAAGGGTCTACACTACAACCGACCACTGTGGGATACAAGGGCGAAGAACTCCTACATATTGTTGATTTTTAGAACCTTCAAATATTACAGTAAAATTATCATCTAATATATGCAGACATAAAATCACAAAATTATTAACAGCGAGTTCTGTGTTGAGTTAGATTAACCCCATGAAGTCTAATCATTTATGTTATCTTGAACATAGTAATATCCCTTTTTATATAGTTTTTACAGTCTTTAAATTGCTCAAATGGCAATTTCTAAATCTCCAGAGGTATCTTGTACATTTCAACACCAAATAAATAAAATAAGTATGTACCTACTTATGAAAATAAAATAGTGGCTGCTTTCTGCTGCATTTAGAAATGAATTCAGGCAGTAGTCAAGATGACCCGTTGCAACCATTGAAGGTCCAAAGTGCTATTTCACACACAAATTCCAGGGGTAGGCCACGTCAAACCATTACTTTTTGTCCTCAACGGAAATCTATAGCATCCAAAATATTGCGTGATATCGGAAGTGATAAAAAAAAAACATTTACCAAATCACTGATTCAAACATTCACTAGCGAGGATCACTTTACACATTCAACAACAAATGTAGAAGATGCCAAGCGTTCTGAAGTGGGAAAAGAAGAGACTGACTTGTATAATATATATCCAAGTAGTGCCAGGTGTAAGAAAAAGGCATGTTCAATTTGGTTTTTCCAAATACTTTCCACAATCAGGCTTCTGAGAGTATAACATTATGTTCTCTTACCATCAATGATGATTGAGCTGTCAATTGTAGAAGTTCCAAACCTAGTTTATATATAAAATAATTTTCTGTATAGTATGTTTTCTGCCAAGTTCGGTCAGAGTGTCGATGAGGGGGCGGAAGCCCTTGGCGCCCTTTTTTCCTTGGCGCCCCCTTATCTACACTCCAACCCCAATTTCCAATATTTTAATAGTTATTCTGTTATTCGGGGCAGAGTCAAATCTAACAAATAAAGGTCATTAAAATCGGTCCAGCCGTAATTGAGTTATAAACAAACCTAACTTTGTTTTATATATTTACATTTATTCCTAAATGTTACTGAAAAGCAATGCAACTCTACAAATACTTTTTGTTCCTTTTTCTATAGCTTTAATATTTCTTTACAGATGAAAACCAAACAATCGAGAAATTTTAAGAGTACCCAGAAGAATGACATCAGCAGAGAGATTTCAGTTAAGTAAGTGCCTTCTCCTAAATTCATTGTGCCTTAAATATTCCAAAAATATTTATTTATTCTTTCCTTACATTAATATTGTAGAATGTGTACAATCAGAGTATACAAATCTAAAGAGATTTATCAAAATTATAAACAAACCCACTGATTTTAGGTTTGCTCAAAATGAAGAACAGCAGATGACAAACAATGAAGACAAGACATACTCGTGTGATTATCCCGGATGCTCTTATGTCACCAAAATTATGTCGAATCTGTCTAAACACAAACGGATTCACACTAATGAGAGACCTTATATGTGTGACCAGTGCACATTTCGCACTAACTTTGTGAATTCACTGAAAGTTCATAGAAGGACACATACATGTGAACGTCCCTATTGTTGTGAACTGTGCGGGCATCAGAGCAACAGCATATCCAACCTAAAAAAGCACCACCTACACCAACATCAAAATGAATCAAAGTCAATAAACTAGTCTTATCCATGAAGTGTTTACTATTACGAAAGATAGTCAGTATTACCTTATAAATAAATAAACAGCACAAGTATTTGTGTATTTGATCTTCTATTCTAATCTGTTGATAACTGATAATGAAGATGGTGTATTTTGTTGAATTCACAGATCAGTTAAAAACAAAAACAAAATGTCTTTTGAAGCGGAAGACTGGTCAACAATATTACACAGCTTTACCTCCAAACTCCATTTAATAAATCGGTCCAACATCCTAACATACAGCAATAATATATCCTAACAAGTATAATGTATAACTTTACATAGACATGATTTGTTTATAGCAGTAAAGGCTATACTCTTACAAAATTACAAGATAGGAGGATCAAATGTTTAGGATACACCATTTGAGCCATTCAAAACCTTTTCTATATACTAGGGCGGGTTCCTGGGCCTCATCAGGTTATGCCAATATCAGTGGCAGTGTTCTGTGAAGTCTACAACCACAGACTCCCGCCAACCGAACAGGAAGTAGCCGGTGGCTGAACCCAGGACTACGGCTGCGCAGAGCCAGGTGTTGTATGTCATGAAGACCAGCATCAGCATGTAGCTCACCAGTACCTGGACCCCGTGGAGGAAGGTCTGCCACGCATGCGCAGTACTCAGCATTGTTGGCCTGTGGACAGATTAAATAATCATAATAAAAATGGCTTCTGGACATAACAGACGTTTATCCCTTTGATTAGTGGGGAGGGGGGGTGTGTTCGCCGTCGTGCTCCTACCAAAACAATATTGACACTTCAAAATTTCCTTTGCAGTGGGATCTTGAGGACGTGGGTGTCTTTATGCTCCTAAAAACGCCGTTGAGCTGAGTAATCAAGCTTACTGCGAAACGAGCAGTTAGCTATACCTACAGGTGTTTGGTAGATCGATGCAAAGCCTTAAAACGAAGATAGTGCAGATCATTAAGAACCATTTAGGCCTTTAACTTAGCTTAACTTTTGTTAGCCGAAGTCTTACCGTTTCGTTTTTATCGATGTTCAAAGTTCAAAGTTCTTTATTACTGTAGATATTAACAATATTCTTAGTACACGTCATATTTGCCACTTCTTTACATTGGACCACTGTGGGGAAAGAAAGGCAAGAAACTCCCACAGATTGACTTACGAGATAACTTTAAAGGTATTAGTATAATCTTAACATTAAGTTCAGTGTTAACTCCATGCGTTTTTATCATTAACATAATGTTGGACATCATAGTATCCCTTTTTAAACAAAGATGTTTTTATACGGTTTTTGAATAGCTCAAAAGGCAAATTCAAAATCTCCAGAGGTATCTTGTTGTGGAAGATAATACATAGACCTTTAAAGGAATTGGTAACCTTCGCGCGTCTAAACCGGGGTGTAACAAGTCGGTGATTATTTCTTAGGTTAATATCACAGCTATCGCTAATTTTGGGATATGTTCCAAGATTATTGACGAAAAAACCCAGAATGTTACCTGGTAATAATTGCGATTATAAACTATAATTTATTTTTCAATCATTTCTAGTTTTAGACTGCATTTTATAAAAAGAGAACAATTTTAATGATCGCCAAAATATTTTTTACTTACCAAAATGGGTAAATGATCAAAATCCAAATGTCTTTATTACTGTAGATATTTTCATATACTTCTCTACTACTACCCTTCTCTACATTGGACCACTGTGAGAGAAGAAGGGCGTAGAAACTCCCAGATTGATTTTGAGATCTCTTTTAAAAATTGCTTGTGCTTAACTAATACAAATGTTATAATATCATTATATCATAATTAATAAGTAGGAATAAATAATTACATAACTATTAACAGCAAGGTCTGTGTTGAGCCAGATTAACCCTATACAGTCCCGTCATTTAAGTAATCTTGAACATTGTAATATCCCTTTTTCGACAAAGTCGCTTTAACATGGTTTTTAAATTGCTCAAATGGCAATTTCAAGATTTCCAGAGGTATCTTGTTGTAGTAGAGAATGCATTGACCCTTGAAAGAATTGCTAACCTTCGCGAGTTTAAACCGGGGCGCAAGTAGTCTGTGATTATTTCTTAGGTTAATATTACAGCTATCGCTAAGTTTGACAATTGTTGTAAGGTTCTTGTTTACATACATTATGTATGGTATGATTAAGAACATTTAGCACCTTCTTTTCCTCTCGCTATCACAATGTAACACGCTTTTATGTATAAAATTGGGACTGTGTTAAAAACGGGAATATTTAACAATTAAAGTGTAAAGGTTTTAATGTTAAAAATATATAATTATGTACGGTAGGTATGTAATTATTTTGTCGTAGACGAAGAAGCTTAATTATAGTTAAAGATTACAATGAACTTATAAAGTGATATATTTGTTATTGGAGTTAATTTATTTTAAACTTTTTAGTTCATTTTTAAAAAAAGCTTGTTTTTAAAAGTATTTTTTTCTTTATTTTAATTTTTAACTTTTTAGTATTATTTTTTTTACAAGCTTTTATTTAGTTTCACCTGTCCCGTTGTCTGTCTGTCTGTAATCAAATCTTGCAAGTTAAATTTGATCCACTTCCCGGTTTCCGATTGAACTGAAATTTTGCATGCATGTATAAATCGGATGACAATGCAATATTATTAGAGCTGATCTGATGATGGAGCTGGAAGGTGGCCATAGGAACTCAGTCATTAAACGACGCAACCTCATCGAGTTTGGGCTCGTTTAATTTGTCTTGACGAGGACTTTGACACTAAATGGTAACCAGCGTCTGATGATGGAGCTGGAAGGTGGCCTATAGGAACTCCATAATTAAACGACGCAATCCCATCGAGTTTGGACTCATTTAATTTGTCTTGACGAGTACTTTGACACTAGATGGTAACCAGGGTCTGATGATGGAGCTGGAAGGTGGCCCATAGGAACTCCATAATTAAACGACGCAACCCCATCGAGTTTGGGCTCTTTTAATTAGTCTTGACGAGTACTTTGACACTAGATGGTAACCAGGGTCTGATGATGGAGCTGGAAGGTGGCCCATAGGAACTCCATAAGTAAACGACGCAACCCCATCGAGTTTGGGCTCGTTTAATTTGTCTTGACGAGTAATTTGACACTAGATGGTAACCAGGGTCTGATGATGGAACTGGCAGGTGGCCCATAGGAACTCCATAATTAAACCAAGCAACACCATCGAGTTTGGGCTAGTTTAATTTGTTTTGACGAGTACTTTGATACTAGATGTCCGAGCCGAGTTAAGTCTTTAGCAGGTCTTCAAATCAAAGAACTTGGCTGCTCGAAGTTGACTTCGAAGAAACCTTGTAATGTTGATGCATTAAAAGAAATGGATAGAATGAGAAACGTTACAAATAAATAACTGGTGATTACATAACTAATTTAAACAATATTTTACTTTACTACAAATATGTAAAAAAATAAATACATTTATAAATAAATAAAAAAACATAAACTTTAAGTGCTCGAAGCAGCACATATTATGTAGACATAGACATAGACATAGACATTATTTATTGATAATATACATTACAAGTCAAAAATTTATGTGATGTCTTAATGTAGATCATAATCTAATCATTAACAATTAATTGTACGTTAAATTAGTTAATTTAAGTTACACAGTAAATTCATAAATAATTAAATAAATTTGTCACAAAAATAATAATATGTAGGTATAACAAAAAAGAAGACAAAAACTAACAATAATCATTTTGTAAATAATAAATTAATAATCTCGAGTCATTGCTTAACTTAACGCTAAGAATTCATCATAGCTGTAAAGAGACTTCTCGATAAGCCATTTTCTCAATCTAAATTTATAAATTGACACACTTGGAGCATCAACAACAGCCCCAGGTAGCTTGTTATACACCACCGGACCCATAACGTGGATGGTGTTGCTCGTCTTCGCAAGTTTATGCGCAATTTTGGCTATTTTTCTGGAGTTACGCGTCTCGTACCTATGCCCTTCGCCAAGTTGTTTGTATAGGTGAATATTCTCTCGCACATATGTGGCCACTTGGAAAATGAGTAGGCTAGGCAGTGTGAGAATCTTAAGTTGTTTAAAATGCGGCCTTGCGGACTCGTCAGTCGGTACCCGCGCCAGCAGCCGCACGGCGCGCTTCTGCAGGACGAACACGCGGTGCCACTGCGCCGCGCGCCCCCACAGCTCCACGCCGTACTGCAGCAGCGAGTGCACCGACGCGAAGTAGCACGTCCGCATCGACTCTGCAGGGAGTGTTGATGAGAGCCGGCTTAAGGCGAAGCATGCGCTCGCCAGTCTGCTGCATAATTTATTTATGTGCGCGTCCCAAGTTAACGCCTGATCCAGCTGAAAGCCTAGAAATGGTGCAGTGTGGACTTGCTCAATCTGAGCTCCATCAACGCCGACTTCCAATTTAGGCCTTCGACGTCCAGAGAGATCAAACTGGATGAATTGCGTCTTTGTTGTATTAAGTAGGAGTCCGTTGTAGCGAAACCACAGGCACATGCGGCAGGCGGTTGCATTCAGCTTCATCTCCAGTAATGCCAGTGTTGGAGCGGTTACCACTGCCGCTACGTCATCGGCAAACAAGAAAATCTCCCCCTCTCTAAACGCACTTGGCAGATCGTTTAGTAGCAGGGAAAAGGCAATATTTGACAATGAAGAGCCTTGTGGTACGCCCATGTCTGCCGAGAGTCCGTCTGACTTCACAGCGCCTGCCGCACCAACGACGAACTGCGTTCTTTCTTGCATGAAACTCGTAAGCAGCGATAAGGCCGGCCCTGTGATGCCATAGTGCTGGAGCTTCATATGTAGGACATCATGATCTGCGACATCGAATGCTTTCGAGAGGTCACAGAAGAGCACAGCAACGGCCGTATGTGATCGTACTACGGACTACATAACGGAAACACGCTACTACGTGCTACGGACTACTTCGTAGTAAATCTCGATTTAAAAATACTAAAAAGTTAAAAATAAAAATAAAGAAAAAAAATACTTTTTTAAAAACAAGCTTTTATTAAAAATGAACTAAAAAGTTTAAAATAAATTAACTCCAATAACAAATATATCACTTTATAAGTTCATTGTAACCTTTAACGATAATTAAGCTTCTTCGTCTACGACAAAATAATTACATACCGTACATAATTATATATTTTTAACATTTAAACCTTCACACTTCAGTTGTTAAATCTTCCCGTTTTTATCACAGTCCTAATTTCATAAATAAAAGCGTGTTACATTTTGATGGTATGATTAAGAGCATTTAGCATCTTCTTTTCCTCTCGCTATCACAGTGTAACACGCTTTTATTTATAAAATTGGGACTGTGTTATAAACGGGAAGATTTAACAATCAAAGTGTAAAGGAGGAGGATTTGCGTGCTAATTTTTTAAATTATGCTTACAAATACAAATACAAAAATGTTTATTGGTTCATCATTGTTTGCAACTAGGTTTTATATTATACACAGCTTACAGCTTGCTGTTGCACTTTCTATTGAGATCATATTTATAAAGGTATCTCATAAATAATTCAATCTATATTTTTTTCTTCAAGTTGGTACCGGACTTTGGAAGTTAAAGAGGAATATTTATCTTTAGCTCAAAATAAAAGTATGCAAACGAATTATCTGCAAAAAACTGACTATTCTACAAATAAACCATTTGATTAACAAAACAAGCACCATCAACAAAATCATTAATCCTATCAAAACAAGCTAACCTTTCTTACAGAGTTCACAACAAATATCTGGCTTTTCGAACACAAATTCCGTTTTCAATACAAAAAAAATCTGAGTCAAACCAAAATACTGACTTGCACTCAAAATTCTCCATCCATATAACGGAATTTCTAAAATTCGTGTCTTTTGCTGCACCACACTAATTAATGTTTTCTTTACTAAATTATATTAAAGAATTTTATCGTTCTTGTACCTAAAAAGCTTACTGTAGCTAAATTTCTTTTTTCACACCTGTTTTAATGAAAATAATATATAAAACATCCCTACTGAAAAGATTATACTCAATCAAATGCTCTCACACTTCAACCGTACAAAACAACTCCACGCCAAGCAATACGGTTTCACTAGGGGTAAATCGACTACGGATGCAGGTATTACCCTTATATCTCATATTTATTCTGCATGGGAACCCGCACAGGATGCTATCGGTGTTTTTTGCGATCTGTCGAAGGCATTTGATTGTGTTGATCATGACACGCTACTAATGAAATTAAATCATTACGGAGTTAGAAATAAAGCGTTGGATCTACTAAGATCATACCTAAGCAATAGAATTCAAAAGGCAGAAGTCAACAGCATTAAATCTGATGGATCGGGGGTAAAAATTGGCGTTCCACAAGGTTCCATATTAGGCCCTTTCTTATTCCTGGTATATATTAACGATCTGCCTTTTATGGTGGAGAAATTGACTAACATAGTGTTGTTTGCTGATGATACTTCGCTGGTCTTCAAAATTGAAAGACAAAAAGAAGATTTTGATGATGTCAATAGAGTATTATCTTTAACCTTGAATGAACCAATTCAAGGTTAAATATAATACTCTATCTGTTAATAATTTATTGTTAAATGCTGGTAAAACCAAATGTATCAAATTCTCACTTCCAAATATCAGGCAAGTTGGGACCAGTTTAGTGTTGGACAGCAATACGTTAGAATTAGTAAATGACACGAAGTTTCTTGGAATAACCATTGATAACAAATTGCAGTGGGGACCCCACATAGAAAAATTGGCTGGTAAATTAAGTTCTGCGGCTTACGCTGTTAGGAACATCAGACAAAACACGGATGTGGCTACATCTAGGCTAGTATATTTTAGTTACTTTCATAGTGTCATGTCCTATGGTATCTTATGGTGGGGGAAAGCAGCGGATATTCAAACTATTTTTAATTTACAGAAAAGAGCTATTCAAGCAATTTATAATTTAAAACGCACAGACTCCTTAAGAGAGCTTTTTAAAGAAATTGACATACTAACTGTAGTTAGTCAATTTATTTTCGAAAATATAATGTATGTACGCAAGAACCTTACAAATTTTCCCAAACTTAGCGATAGCTGGAATGTTAACCTAAGAAATAATCACAGACTACTTGCGCCCCGGTTTAGACTCGCGAAGGTTAGCAATTCTTTCAAGGGTCAATGCATTCTCTACTACAACAAGATACCTCTGGAGATCATGAAATTGTCATTTGAGCAATTTAAAAACCATGTTAAAGCGACTTTGTCGAAAAAGGGATATTACAATGTTCAAGATTACTTAAATGATGAGACTGTATGGGGTTAATCTGGCTCAACACAGACCTTGCTGTTAATAATTTTGTAATTATTTATTCCTGCTTATTAATTATGATAATGACTAAATATTATATTTTGTATTAGTTAAGCATAAGCAATTTTTAAGAGATCTAAAAATCAATCTGTGGGAGTTTCTACGCCCTTCTTCTCCCTCAGTGGTCCAATGTAGAGTGGCAAAAAATGACGATTGCTAAGTATATGTAAATATCTACAGTAATAACGAAATTTGGAATTTTGGAATTTTATTGATATAAAGCGAAAACGCGGACGCCCTGCTAAAGCAAGACCTGCCTTAATCATAAAATTAAAAGTTTGAGGCTTAATTGGGAAATATTAAAAATACTGATTTGCACACCAAATATCAGGGCGAAGTGGTGGTAGCTTAGGTGAAGGGTAAAGGCGGTGACCGAAGAGAAGCCCCCTTTATCCTTTGTGATAGGTTCAACATGTAAGAGCAAAAAATTTGAGTTTGAAAATTTATGAGCATAAGAAACAAAAGTGTTTATGTTGAACATTTTTTAAATACTACCCCCCGATTTGATTTTGTTTATTATATTGCAATTGCAAAGTAATATGTTTCAAAATTTGATTTGTCGTTCTTTGTTGTTATTTATTATGTTTGAATTTAGTTGATTTTTTAATTGATTGATATGATAAGATAATAATGATTGATTAAATGGCGTTTTCATTATTAAAACTTATGGGCCCCAAAGATTAAAATGTGCTAGGTTCATGTAAAGTTGGGTTTAAGTTTTTGTAGTTAATAAAATAATTCAGATATCAGATAATCACTTACGTTTTTACATAAGTAGTTAAACAATTTGCAAATTTTATTTTGTTTTGTGGGTGAATCCTAAGGTGCAGTCAGTATTTTTGTTGCAGTTTTGAGATATTTTGATCTAAAATTCGGGGATTATTTGTTTTGCGATTAAATACGTGTCGAAGTTAAATAGGTGCATATAGATAGAAGTCCATCAAACTAACAAAGTATGTCATGTCACATAATATCACGAAGTGTCACTACGAGAAATTAGGTTTAATTAAAAATCTTTTCGGCATATGTGATACTTTAGGACAATTTTATACATGACATGTTTTGATTATGTGACAAGACATATTTAACTTTAAATAAACACAAGGATCGGTAAAATGCAAATTATATTGACTTGAGAAAAACGTATCTAAGACATAACATGGAACAGTAAACAACAAACAAATATTTTGAAACTGGTAAAGTCAAACTTGAAAGGAGTACTATCCTAATTGAATCTCCTTTAACATCTTCTCCTAGGAGCTGTACTTCTTTCCAGGTCTTCAGACCGGCTGTCACTTCAAACCCATTAGCTTCAGCAGCTTTGCAAGTCTTGGTTTGTGCAGTGGCTTCGTCATTATGTCTGCCAGCTGTGTTTCAGTGGGAATCTTCTTCACTGTCAAGGTTCCATCCAGCACTGCCTCTCTAACAAAGAAATGTCTCAACCTTATATGCTTCGTTCGGTTGTGATACTCATGTGGCGGATTTTGACCAAGTTTTGTGGCAGACTCATTGTCAACGAATAGGACTGGAACTTCTGATAGGCAATCAATGCTTTCAATTAGCCTCTTCATCCAAATAATCTCCCTGGCTACCTCACTTGCAGCAACTATTTCCGCCTCAGTGCTTGAAATTGCTACTGATACTTGTCTATGGCTACGCCATGACACTGCTCCTCCGGCCAGTAGGCAGACCATTCCAGATGTGGAGCGGCCACTTTCTATGTCCCATCATGGTCTGCATCGCTGTAGCATTCTAGCGTCTTTTCTCCTCCGCGGCAATAGGTGATGCCATGATCTATAGTTCCACTCAAATAGCGAAATATACGCTTCACTTTCATAACAACATCCTTCTTTGGATTTTCCAAATGTCTAGAAGCTACGCCGACAGCATACCAAATATCTGGTCTCGTTCCAACCATTAAATATGCAAGTGCTCCAACAGCTTGCCTGTATGGGAATCCCGTTACGTTATCATCTTCTCCTAATTGCGAGTCTTTTACTATAGGGGTTCCCGTAGCACGTGCATTCTGCATACCAAAACGTTCTAAAACTTTCTTTGTGTATTCTTTTTAGCTTATCCTGATTGAATCATCATTCCTTTCAATCTCGATTCCCAAAAAATAATCTGCGACGGGCTTAGTCTTTATTTTGAATTGCTTTTCCAAATCTTTAAGAAAATTTCAATATCTTTATCTTCTCCTGCAACTAGGCCGTCGTCTACGTATAGGGCTATAATAAGCTTCTTCCCGTTGCTTCTTTTCACAAATAAACATGGATCTTCGGCTGTCTTAAAACCACTCTTTATCAGAAAGTCTGTCATGCAGTTGTTCCAACAGCGTGAAGCCTGTTTTAAACCGTAAAGGCTGCGTTCTAACTTGCAGACTCTGCCTGTACCATCATCATATCCAATAGGCTGTTTCATATAGATTTCTTCTCTAACACTTCCGTAAAGAAATGCTGTTGATACATCAAACTGAGCTAGTTTTAAATTGTCTCTAGCAGCGATGCTCAGCACGACTCTTATGGTACTCATCTTAGCGACGGGATTAAACGGAGTAATCTAAGCCTTTCTTCTGTGAGTAGCCTTTTGCAACTAAAAGTGCCTTGTGTCTGTCAACAGTACCATCAGAGTTTTTCTTTACTTTGAATACCCACTTATTAGGAATGGCTTTGCGGTTTTCAGGTAAGTTCACTAACTTTCAAGTTTGGTTCTCATTTAAAGAATTTATTACATCATCCATGGCAATTTTCCATTTCTCCCTTATTGAGCTCTGTAGCCATATTCATTGCAAATTCATCAAATCGTTGTGGCATTTTAAGTTTTGAGCGGTCTCCCAATGTCATTCTGCCTTCATGAACAATCTCTTGATCAGGTAAAATATTTTCACCACATTCCCATGCTCTGTCTCATCATGTTCATACTCTGGTGGAATGATCTCACTCTCACTGCCTGTATTATCATGATCTGGCTCATGACTTTCATTTTCAGGATCAGCAGTATTGTAACTGTCTATTGACTCTGTTTCAACATCATTCGTGTGCTCAGTTTCTAGCGGTATTTCGAGTTGAATTGTGCGATCAGATTTTTTGGTTGCAATTTCATTCATTGGATTTAAGACCTTCTCATCAAAAATGACATCTCTAGAATTCATGACTTGACATTTTTCTTTGACATACAGTCTGTATCCTTCATCATAATTGTATCCGATCAAAATGCCTTTGGATAGCCTTTTTATCAAATTTATTTCTAGAAACCTTAGGCACGTGAGCGTAGCATGTGCTGCCGATGATATGCAAATGACTTATTCTGGGTTTCTCATCAAACCATACTTCATGAGGACTCTTATCCTCTGCGGAGGGTCCTGTTCTATTTAATACATATACCACTGTGTTGACTATCTCAGCCCATATTCCTTATGGTAATTCTCTACCTGGTACATGCATAATAGTTCGTACAGCTTCAACTACAGTACGTTTGCTGTGGTGTATGTGGCATGGTAAGACAATGAATAACCCTCTTTGTTTAAAATTGCTTTTACATTCTCATTCATGAAACTCTCCTCCATTATCAGTGAATAGTTCTTTGATGACATGTCCAGTAGCCTTCACTTAGGCTAAAAGCAATTGCATCTTGTCTTTGACCTCTGATTTCTCTTTTATCAGGTACAAATATCTATACTTTGAGTAGTCATCTTTAAACAGCACAAAATATATTTTCATTCCAACGGAATACTTGAATGGTCCGCATACATCAACGTAAAAACGTTCACCAGGATTCTTAGATACTTCTTTGTTGCCAAATTTAAGTCTATGCGCTTTTCCATAGATGCATCCTTCACAGACAGTCTTATCATTTGGACTTGTAAGCTTCATTCCAAGTTCTCTTTCAACAACTCTTCTTACGTGAGCTTTATTCTGATGGGCTAATCTTTCATGGTATAGCTGCAGTGTATCTATAGTATTCAAAGCGTTTATCTCAACTGACTTCGTAGGAATCACATTTCTAACTCTCAGTATAGCTGCAGTGTATCTATAGTATTCAAAGCGTTTATCTCAACTGACTTCGTAGGAATCACATTTGTAACTCTCAGCTTGTAGAGACTTCCTTGCTTTTCTCGGTCACCTATCAGTAGAACTTCTCCATCTACTGAAACCTTGCACACGCAGCATTCTGACTCAAACAGACTATCACCCAGCACATCTTGAGCTGCTAGAACCGAAAATAAGTTTCTGGATATTGCTGGTACATACCAGACGTCATTAAGAGTAATTTCTTGAGTGTCACTTTCTACTTCAGCCAATATCTTAATCTTGCCCTTGCCAATTGCTTCTATAGCTTGACCATTATCTGTTGTAACTTAATGTGCACCGTTGAAGTATCGAAAACTCACAAATAGATCACGACTATTGGTCACGTGACTCGTCGCGCCGTTGTCCACGTACCAACTTTCGGTGTAGACATTGTTCTTGTTCATTATATTCATAACATTCATATTTGTACTTATAATGTTCTTTGTCTCCCTAGAAGACGGTTTTGGCTTTGGAGGACGTCCATCATTAATCCATTTAGTGCATTGTTTCACCATGTGACCATAAATCCCGCAATATTTGCATTTGAAAAGCTTTCTAACATTTCTTGCAACATATTTCTTTGCTTTATCTAGCAACAACACCTCTTCCTCATAGTTCGTACTTATAGAACTCTTCAAGGACAGTGATCTTTCGTGCGAACACAACAGGCTAGTCAGTTTATCTACAGTTCGCTAGGTAGCAGACATCATTTTCCAATTGGAAACAAAAGAAAAATATTCCTCGGGTAAGGTCTCCAAGATTTTGCACTGAAGGAACAGTTCTGGAAGCTCACCTTTGAAGTGCTTATCCTTTTTCATTTCACGCCCTAGCTCTTGCCACAGGTTCTTCAGTTTAGATAGATGTGCAGCTATGTCGTCTTTCGAATCCTTTTTATATTGAACAAATGACATGCATAAATCATACAATCGCTCCTCGTTTGTACTTTCGTACAGCCGATGCAGCTCGACCCTTACTTCGCGAGCACTGGAGAATATCATTACCTTCTCTATGTTCTCTTCAGACAAACTTGTCATGATCACCAAGTGTGCTGTACACGCATCTCTCTCATGCTTCTTAATATACTCTACTGACTTGCCTTCCTCTATGTAGTCTTTCTCTACTACCGTAAGAAGTCCTGAGCCTCTGAGAGCTATTTTCATGAGACATTTCCACGTGATCCAGTTTTTCCCATCAAGCTTTGCAATCTTCATCTTAGCTGAATCGACGAACCTTTGCGTCGAATCCATTGCGCTGACTTGCCTTCGCAGGCCCAAGCCACCTTTTTCACGCCTCTGCTACCACTTTAAATAAACACGAGGATCGGTAAAATGCAAATTATATTGACTTGAGAAAAACGTATCTAAGACATAACATGGAACAGTAAACAACAATCAAATATTTTGAAACTGACAAAGTTAAACTTGAAAGGAGTACTATCCTAATTGAATCTCCTTTAACATTTAATTCGTTTGATGGTCCTCTATCGATGTATTTATTAACTTTCCATGTGCACCACCAACTAGAAGAAAAAAAATAAAGGAGTAATTTTTCTCGCTCAACTTGGTTCGGAGGTCCTAATTTCAATAATTTAACCTCTTGAATACCACCGGTGTTAGATAACGCCACTTTTCCATTATACTTAGGTTTTAAATTTTATAACATTGGCATAAGGTTCAAAATCGCGACCCGTCCCAACTACCCTCGGTTTTTGAGAGGTTAAGCATGTTTTTCAAAAGGTATTCACCCAAAAACCTCCTCTGGGTTTCAAAAGAAAATGCATTCAAAAAACCTTGCTTATTAAATTAAAAGCAAAGGAAATCTTCTAGCACTTCAAAGGTCGATAGAAACCAAGTTTCAAGTCACAGAACAAGTTTAGTTAAATTACTTAAACAGTAATTAATTAGAAATTATTGAAAAATTAATGATTTTTTGTTCAAAATCGCAATTATTACCAATTTACTGTAAAATTCTGGGTTTTTTATTTATAATTATTTCTAATAAATTTCTTAAACAGTATTTAATTAGAAATTATTGAAATATTTTATTTTATTACCAATTTACTGTTAAATTCTGGGTTTTTTCGACATAAAAATAATAAAACATCGATAAAAAAAAACGGTGAGACTTTGGCAAACACAAGTTCGGCCTAAATGCTCTGGTTTTAGGCTTTGCCTCGATCTACCAAACACGTACTTTTTAGACCACCCCGTGGTATCCTTAGGAGCTACGCCAGCAGTGCAACGCGATTTTTAGGGTAGTTGTATAATTCACTCTCACCATCGCAATGGCATGTGGGCGGTTGGTTGTTATTATCGTTTATCATAATTGACCAAACCGCAGTATGCTACACCGATAACATGTTTACCTAATTAGATATATTATGTATGGTGCATACCTACATACAGTACAAAAACAGAATTCTTAGCGAATCCAATTAATGTGAATGAACTAGCAAGCGGAATGCATTCTCAAACAACCGACCTATGTTATCCTCATCATGCACCGCAAACCCACTTGAAGCGACTTTCTGTCAATAGGATGTTATCTATATAGATAGTTCGCTAGCTGCATGTTTACTTTACAAATCTTTAAATTACCTAATATTAACTATTGACTTTCTGTATAACTTACAGACTACATACATAGCCAGATAGTGTACATATTTGTTGAATCATTCCATTTGAATATGCACAAAAACGGTTACATATGCATACGTGCATGTTGTTAATAATACTTCAATAACAAAAACCTCCTAATTTATGCAAACTGCAAAGCAATCATATTGTCGCCATTGTACGGAAATTACAATTACTTGTAACCAAAACATGAGCAGGTACTGTAAACCGATACCTGTAAATAAACGGCCGGAGCTTGTTACGTGAACATTAAACCCCTTTTCACCATAATTTATATATTAAGTTTTAGATTTTAAGTCTTTTCAGAACTATAGTTGCTACGAAAAAAATTCTATACGCGATGCCAAGCAGCGCAGAAAATCTTTCAGCTCTTTGAGTCATTTATGTCTTATTTATATATCGTTACCCCTCGCTTCAGCGGGATAAAGCCTTAGCTCAGATTTCTGAATTTCACTTATAAAATACGTGGTACGGGACCCTAAGAAGAACGTGACATAACGATACTTAAGAATAACTTATATAATATCTTAATTCAGAAACCGGCGCTTAGTATAGGTGCGATCTTGCTTGCTTGCTTTCATTTGGTGCGATCTTGACCCATCTACCGTTTTGTCTCAAAAAGAAATAATAATGTTGTTGTTAGAATCACTTATATCATCATTATATCACTTAATCAGTATACATTGCCAAGTGCATATTAAGACATGTGTCTTAATATGCACTTGGCAATGTATACTCGATGGCATTAGGAAGATAATTACCTAATCAAAATGAATGTATTTAAAACTATCGCATTGACATTCATTAAAATGCCGTTTTCGACTCTACATACTTGTATAGGTATTCTAAGCATAGCTGTATGTACACACATATTATACATACATATTTATGAATTATTATCATACGAGCCGTTGCCCACAACTTAATCGACCTTAAAATGGCCCTGACGCTAAATCCCTAATTAGCCATTTAGTTTAGAGATCTCCTCTGGATTTGCAACTTCAGAGGTCAAGTAATTTTTGAGTTTCATACAAACTATTCATGTCCATACAAAGTTCACCCCCCCCCCATCCATTCGCCCCCTCAGTTGGGGTACATTTAAAAAAAAACTTGTCAACTAACCTCGCATCTATATACTACCTACCTGCAAATAAATATATAAATTTCCAAAGCGTCTACGAACATCTATAGCTTTATTTTTTATCTATATACAACTTTTCATAGTAGTAAGAATTACATTACAGGCCAGATAAAATGTATTGCGTACTTTTCCCATTACTTTTCTGTTCTTATTTGAATCATGATAGGAGAGGTCCAATCCCGTCAAATACATCGAATTTTTTTAAAATGGCATCAAGCAACATAGAATCTTACAGGATTGACCTTATGAACCTAGATGTTACAAACTTGCTTCTACGCTACATAAGGGACCCCTGTATAGTTTCTTGTTTCTAAGTCCACCGGTTTTGGCATTGCGTTATCTGTCAGTCACTAGGTCAGTTTAGGGTTTTATTGGGTACATATTCAGTACCATTGTGTGGGTGGTGTACTTACACATTCCGCTCCAGTGCATGTGGCATAGGCCTGAAATGGGAAAATCCATGTGTTTAGACTTTTCAGAAACGAATGTGATGTTCCACAGGTAAAGGTACCTTATGGTCGGTATGGAGTCTGGCATACCCCGGTAATTTGTGCCTGACAGGTATAAGCTGTCGATAGCTAAAGTCTAGTCTCGTAAATGGTGTAGATCCGGATATAAAACATTGTAAAAGGTTTGAAGAAAATTATAATTAATAAGAAACAGGTTTTAAATACTAAATTTTATATTAAATAATGTATAATTATAAACACAATGTATCAAAATAAAATTTAAATATCGCTTTCGCTCCATTTCACAAAACAGCTATTATCTCCGAAACTAGAAACCGCTATAAGGTACCTTTACCTGTGGAACATCACAAATGATCTTGCATATAAGACCACCTCAAGTCACCTCAAATATTCAAGTCTTCTTTCATCAAGAGTCTATTTTCCTTTCAAATCATATCGACCGCAGATAACTCCGTTTTTTCCTAAGTTATTCTATTTGTAAAGGTATATCAAATATGCCAAGACCTATTTACGGACCTGGGTGTGGATTCTACTATTTATAAATTGCCTTATTAGCCTACATGTATTTATTACCCTTTATTTATTGTACCTTCTAAATACGCAGGAATGCCAGCATCACAGACAAACCTCCGTGGTTTTTGTGACCAATCATAATTTAAAAAAAAACTGGCCTTTCGCTTTACTCTCACTGCACAATCAATCTGTTAATTCAAAATGACAACGCGAGATAGTGATCGACCGGTGCCCGCACGATTGCGTCCAGTTACAAATAGTAGAATAAACAGGCTGGCGACTTGAGACTTTCTTTCTTGTCGATAAATGATCTATGTTGTGTTGACTCAACTGTATAACTTGTGCGTCGTCGGGCGAGCAGACATTAGAGATGCCCTTGTCCGGTGGAGCGACAGCACAATACTGAAGGCCTGCGTACGTCTTCCAAAGGAGATGTTTTCTGTAGTATTTCAATCTGGAATATAACATTGACATTATAGCGGATTCATATCAACGCTCTCTAAATGAGGTCTAAAAGTATTCTGGGCTGATCTGAGACATTAATATCATCTGCTACATCTCCTCCTGCGTCTGGCGTGAAAGTCGACTAACCCCTCGACGACATCGGGAGTAATCAGGACACTCAGGTTAGGGCGAAGGTAATAACAAGTGTCTGTGTATGTATGTGCCACGTGGCTAAGAGGCTGTGCCAACTGGGATGACGTGACGTGACAATCGATGTGAAATATATGGGCGTGGTGTGTCATTCCACGTTGCTCCCATACATTTAACATCGATTGGCACAAACGGCGTGCACGACTCTTATATGAAAAGGCCACGTTAGCACGATTTCACGGTATATTCTTCCCAATCGGAATTGAACTATTGGGTACAAAAGTGCAGGCTGTTCAAACTTGGCCCTAGTTAGTCAGATCTA
Source organism: Argyresthia goedartella (assembly GCA_949825045.1). NCBI lineage: Eukaryota > Metazoa > Arthropoda > Insecta > Lepidoptera > Argyresthiidae > Argyresthia > Argyresthia goedartella. The sequence goes on along the minus strand of OX463809.1, from coordinate 16,831,304 downwards.
CTTAAGTCACTCATTTCACACCTGCGTGTGACGTCGAATGTGTTGTTGAACGTGGCGGCGCGGCGTGGTCTCTATTCTATTACGTGTACTGTATTTATGTGTGTAAGTACTGTACCTTACTTTGGATTTATGTAACAATCTGCATAAATCCGTCTGATTTGGATGGCCCCAGGTTTTTAGAGAGCTCGTTGCAGACATGATCATAAATCAATCACCGTGCTCTACAAAACTGTAGGTATGACGGAGTAACACACCATACATTCTAATATAGCGTTTTTCAATGTCGTGACATGTTCCTGCGCGGTATGATTGCCCGTTTATTAACTTGACCCTGAGTTATTTACGAGAACAAGAACAACGATGCATTGATTGCTCTACTGAGTATCAGTTCAGTATAGCCCTATTAAAACTGATTGGCGAAAGTTTCAAACATTGATGTAGGTACATACATACATATCAGTGAATAGCTATCTGTAGTTATTATCACAATGCAACTTTGTTGTACCACGAGCAATATCCAGGCTTAATGATATTTAATTATCTGCCTTATCTACAAAGAATGGAGTTCAATCATAATCACGATGATGGACGGTCCCCCCTGTCACACAATCAATAGGGTGTGTTGAAGAGTATGTAAATATTTATGTTATGTTGAACTGGCTAGACGCAAATATGTGCCATACTGCATCGGAAAAGATGTGATGATATGGTAATAAAAAATAAAAATACGAAGTGTCCGATGAAAATATTGTCGCAAAATGGCCTGTATGTTAAATTACACGTGCTTTAAGTCACCACCAGCTGAGAGTCTGAGTATATTATGCACAGTTCAGTGTTTAGTAAATAAAATGTTCAAGAATACGTACCCTTCATATAACACTGCACACATGAATATTGCGATGAACGAGCCAATAAATTCCCCAGCAGCCGCTGTGTTCCACCATGAGAATAGTATTGTTTCAGTGACGCCCCCATGAAACTGTAAACAAGATATAGTTTTTTACATACAGACACATACATTGCTTCTGGGCCCACAATAGGATACCCTGTGTCGTGGGAACCAGAAACAGCAACGTCACACACATAAACATCCAAGACTTGGGGTTTCTTTTCTTCCTCCCGATCAGCCGGGATTCGAACGGGGGACCTCTCGCTTGGGAAGCACAGCCTCGACCTCTACATCACATAAACATTTGTTTAATATTTACATACAGGCACATAAATTGCTTCTGGCCCCACACTAGGATACCCTGTGACACACAGAAGTAGATATAATAAAATAATAATTTATATAAAATTACAATGATAATGTGGATGAGTAATTTTTTAAATATTCTATGACATATTAAAAGGAAGCGTCCAAGACCTAGTATTCGCACATCGAAAGCGATCGTGCTAATACCGAGACGCGTACTGGATGGGTGTCCGTTTCTATGTGGCATTTGTTTTGGGCGCTTCCGTGGTTCAGATGGCACGTTAAGCTTTTGGTACCGGCTACTATCGTTACTCGGTGGTAGTAGAATCTGTGTCAGGGCCCTACCAGCTTGATAACTTCTAACAATGGGTTGGACAATACCTCGACACCCCTCCTTCAACCCGCACTGATCCAGCGTTATGGAGTATGGGTCAATCTTACACGTATCTGGGTATTTCCTTATCCGTATTGAATTTGCCCCCTCGTCGTGACCAAATCAATACGGTTATGGAAATTCATTTATGCCCCGTAAGCGTATCAATTTGGTCTCCTCGTGTTGACGAAATCAATAGGGTTATCGTGTAAATATTGTCATACATAATAATCGCCGTAACAATATTGGCCTCGTCAACAGGTGAGGACGAATTCAATATAATTCAATGCAAACAATACAATACAACAAGTTACTTATGCAGTTTTGCTCATCCTTAAACGTATCTTGTATCTTGCCCCTCCTAACTCATTTTTCCTTTTTTAAGGAAAATGAACTGTAAGCCATTGCACTCAAATAGTGTCTTATACATGTCATAGATAAGTAGCAAGGGCTTTTGTCAATGTAAAATACATCGTTGCAAAGAAATACTCTAGTGGCCCTGTGGGCAGTAGACCTCGCTAACAGGGGGGACTGTGAACCAATTTATAGGTAAGTATTATAGATTCAATCAAAATCAAGTAGTAAAGTAGCCGCACCAATAACTTTGTAAACTACATTTTGCGATTCAAAATACAATCTATTGACTTTTCAAGAAAATAGTTATAGTCTATTTCACTCACTCTCATGGTCTGTATAGAGCCTCTTTACTAATCCGTCTCCTACTTCGAGGAGTCCAAACTTGGTATGTTTTGAAAATATTTCTTCGATTTTTAGAAAATAGGCGGCCGAAAGGTAATGATGTAGTATATTTTTAGAACCGGCTCATGAAGCCCTTTATTTTGAAACCAAGCACAAAAAATTATCCCATACAAAAAATTAAAGACGTCGTAACTCCCCCCCAAGGGTAAAACCGAGAAAAGCTCTCGACAAAAAAACATCTTTTAATTCAAGGAACACGTGTGCCACTGTTGACTGCGAAAACTGTGACCCCTAGACTGGAACTGACAGACACACATAGAGACAGACGAAAATGGGTTTTTCTTCTTAAAACAAAAAAATGCCCATAACCATATTGATTTCTGTCAACACCAGGCGACGAAATCGATACGCTCACGGGGCATAAATGAAATTCCATAACCGTATTGATTTGGTCACGACGAGGGGACGAATTCAATATGGATAAGGAAATACGCATCCGGGTAATGACCCGTGCTCCTCGGTGGGGACATTAATGATCTACATTTATTTACTTAGTGTTGTAGTAAAAGTTATAATTAATATAATTACCGGCGGTTCCCCCCGAAAATTATCTATCTTTATCGTCGCATGTTAATAGCTGAAATCGAAGTGGCACAGTCAAAGAAAAAAGTACCAAGCCAAAATAATACTTACACTTATTTTCGATTATAATTATTTACCATTGTAATATTTTGAAGGAATACCACGTAAATTAATTAAGTACGGTTTTACTATCTTTAGATACACATGTGCTGTACAATAGCGCGGTTGCGATAGAGCGAGACGGCGCCGCGAGATAGCGAGAGAGGACTATGTCTAGTCACTCAGTATACTACTCTCTCCCTTACATTAAAAACATGTGATGTTTTCTTTTGAATAAACTTCTCTCAATAATTTTATTACAGTTTCCGTTTCCATTGTAAATAAAAATAAGAACAAGAAACAGAATATTATTTTTAACGTAAAAATATTGTTTGCTTGTGGCATTGACAACGGCAAACATAATTCATCTATCGTTTATCTATGAATTTCAAGTGACCAGCATTATCAATCCTACAATGACATCATGACTGTACTAATACTGTACTGCATTTTTGCGAATCAAACCTATGAATATTCTGACGTCCATTGGGTTACAATAACCCAATGGACCTATTTAGAATCTGGTAGCTGTCGCCGAATTCCTACATACTATCTATCCATACCAAATAACAGGAATGTTTAATACAGGATTCGAGCTGTGTGAAAAGTCTCTACATTTAGTTGAGATACAGTATTTAATGCATTTTAAGTCTCATAAACAAATCGGTACAAAATCGGTCGCTAAAATAATATTTCGGTAGTTGCACTTTCTCACTTGATTGTACTTATTTTATTTCGTAACTTCGGGGGGAATCAAAAATATAATGAAATGATATTCTTAGATTAGATTCGGGTGAAACGAAAACGGGGGGAACCACCGGTGACCCGAAGATGAGCGGCGGTAAGTGATGTTTTTCTTCAAAATATCTTTCAAGTCCCATAACTCGAAAATGGTAAATTCTAGGGTAGGGTGTTTCATTGTAACAATAGTTAGTTTTGACCCATGCTATTGAACGTAAGTAGGTTGACTTACCAGTAACCTTGTATACATACAGATCAAACAGCTTCGCTGTAGTCAGGTAAAAAAACCCTAATTTTAGTTGGAAATTTGTGAATTCCCAGATTTATTTTTTGATCACTGCAACTTGTTATTGTTATAACTTATATATTTTTTAGTCCCACTTAGATCATGTGATGTTTTACTTACCGACATTGACATCATGTGCCCACCACTGCCCATGCTGTGTCCACTGTGCATATCATGTTCACCGGCGCGCATGTTATGTCCACTATGCATGGAATGGTCTCCATGTGACATTTGACCATGTATATCACTGGCATTTAAACTCTAAAAATCATGCAAAGTGAAAATGAATTTGTATTATAATATAAATAAAAAATAAACTTGTTGAGGATAGCAAGTTCCTAATTTGTTTATCCTTATTATATCAATAAACAGCAAAAGACACAGTGTTATTTTTAAGTTGACTTAGATATGTGTAGCTTGTACCGCAGCATAGCGAAGAAATGATGTCAAATTATATATGCAGAATAGAACATATTACATTAAGCTAAACAAGAGGCAAGAAAGAATAAATACTCACAATTGAAGGATCTTGCATCATACTTGGGTCATTCATACTCATGTCATGACTCTCGTGATGGCCCATGTGATTCATATTAGGCATGTGCTCACTGCGACCCATGTGCTTCCCGTGTGACATATGTTGCTCATGGTTGACATAATCAGAGTCCATTATCAAATATCTGAAAATGTCAATAATTATACACTCCACTTCAAAGGACTCCATGTTTTAAAACAACTCTCTTTTTATTGAGTAACCAGAACTTGTGTTATGAAAGCATAAGTAAGTTTATTAAACACCAATTACACAACCAAAACAAAAATTAATAATATAGACAGGTGAATTATTCCCTATTGACGCTGTCAAAACTATCTTTGTGCAGATTCCCAGATTTTATCCACCCTTACATGTACATACTACAAAGCCAAATATATTTTTTTGATTTAGAAATTGCAGCACTTTCCAACTAAGTTTCAATGGTCAAAAATAGCTTCTGTCCCTCACTTAAGATGCCTCTGAGGTGGTTTTAGGTGTGCTGGAGTAGTTTTTCTGCATATTTGTATAGATTATAATTAAGTTATGATTTCAGTATATCCTTCATCACTTGTTGCATGCTTTAAATTTTAAATAGCTTTTTAAATGTTTTGTATTCCTGACCTGAATGTTCCTGTTGTAGTTTTTTCACTAATAGATTGATTCACAAATATGAATATCTATTAAAAATTATCATGAAAATTTGAAAGATTAAATGCCAAACCAAGCAGTGCCACAAAAGGTGGAACAAGGCTAATATTATGGAGGGACAACAGTACTTTCACTCACTTAACTCCTAGAGCAATTATTTGACAAAATTAGAGCAACTTCTCTGTACCTAAATTACATTCACTTTATGCCTCTCTTGACAAAAAGTAACTTTCAATGGTGCAGATTTATTTTAACCATAAATCAGAGTAAATGAAATGAAAGGTTAGGTATGCAAAGCTTATTAAAATATCTCGTAATATGGTGTATGACGTGTATATGTGTTTAATTTATGTTAGTATGGTTCTTTGATACAATCAAGGAATTATAATCAAAACTTCACTGAAATTTGGATGTTACGGTTCTAATTTGAGGGATATCTACTGTTATTCGCTAAAGCTATGTAGACTACTACTACTTCAGATTTGCTTGAGATAATCAACAGGAAAAGTGCATTACGACATTGTACTTTTACATAATACGAAGGAAACACTCACAGTTTAGTAAACCAAGGCAAATCTCAGGTAGACAGAAAATTCACAATGAAAACAATCGTAAATCACGAACGACAAATCCGGTCTGAGAGGGCTGTGAATGGAGTAATGAAAGGAAGGCCGCGTTGTTTGGTTTGTTGATTGGATTCTGCAATCGCCGCAGGCAAGAGAGGCAAATATATTCCTCCTCTGCGGCTCATTCAGACTGCGAAGTAAGTAAGGTGCTGGTGGATTTTATTACCGACGTCAGACTAATGTCACAAACGTCACGACACGAAATTAACAAATTGTATTTTTTTGATAATTCACTTGTCAGGCAGGCAAAGGTTTTAGTCATACAGCCTTGTTATAAGTTGTCGAGGCTTACGAGTGATGGTTTCTTTTCAACTTTTAGGAAACCATCACTATTCCGTGCAGTTTAAAAGCAGGCCCTAAACAGAACTGCTTACATTCTAAACATGACGCTCGTAAAGGTGAACCGCCATTGCCCTGCTAATCCGCCAAGGAGAACGGTTAGCTTGTCTCTGGTCTACTTGCTGTCAAATCGATCGATTGAACCTCAGATAGTGGGGAACATAGCTATGCGCTATGTACATACATATAGCTTCTTCAAATTCTCTACAGTAATATCGTTAGGAATAGTAGGAAAGTGATGGACAGAGCTATGCGCTATATATTACTCTGTTTAGAGTGTAGAGAAGAGTCGAACTAGGTAAATTTCGTACTTAGTCTACCTGTTATTAGTCCGCAACAATACTCGATCCAAATACCTCGGATTCTTGGAGATTCTCCTAGTATCACAGTATGAGGGCGCCCCTAGTCGCGCCAACCCCGTAAGTTACCTAGTAAAGTCACGTTCTTGCAAATTAGGGCGTTTTGAAAGAACGTATATTTGTCTAAATATGCTTTGCGAGCTCAGGTCAAAGTCTTAGATTAACTAGACCGCTACAGGACTTCCCAATATCGGCTCATTAAGGGTGTCCGCGGTTAGATAATTCATTTTTATTTTTAGTTCTAAATTATTTTGTTGTGTGTCATATGCCGTAGACCGCTAATACATACACGTGCATACGTATACAGGATGTGTCCCGATATACAGGTTGATATTTTATAGTTACAACTTTTACATCTGCTCATTTGGGTTACCTATAACTTGTTTTCGGCTCAAACTTTTCTTTGTTAAAAGAAAACTTGTTCCCGAAACACAATAAAACAAAAGGTTACTTTTGTTTTATTGTGTTTCGGGAACAAGTTAGTTATGAACAGTAAAAATGCCTACTAAATCTCAAGCGGCTGAATTTCCCGAAGCCGTTTAAGGCATTACTCAGCTCGAAGAGATCGGTATCGCGGTGCTGACTGGTGATAGGACAACGTATGCGGTGACTGATTTTACGGTGCGGTACGTAAAATTGGAAGGTCTTAAATCAAACTTAGTTGGGCTATTTTACGAAATACTAGACGATGACGCTCAAGAAGAGACCACATACACAACTAAATACGAAGCCGCGGTCAATGATTACAATGAGGTGCCCGTGGCTTTTGCAAAACTGAGCGAAAATTCACCCTTGCCCGCACGTACACACCCATCCAGCACATACACACCGGCATATCTGTACTGAAGCGCAGGAGGAAGCATTTCAAGAAAGTGGATTACTCATTACATGCAGCTAACGGCAGAAAAATCAGCACCTACGGAGAACAATGTCATACCACTGATCTCGGATTACGAAGGTTTTTTAAAAGGAATTTCGTGATTGCTGATCATCTATGCTCTATCATCGGAGCGGATAGCCTAGAAAACTTTGATTTGTGGGTGGATTTACGCAAAAAAGGGTTGATTGACAATTCTACCAAGGCAACTTTAAGCACTATAAACGAGAGCCAAGTTATCGCAGATTTACTAAATAAATATCAACGCATCACTAAACCGTCCTCTTTGAAGATTAGTCCCAAACACAGCGTTCAGCATTACATAAAGACTCAAGGATCTCTGGTGGCATGCCAAGCCAGGTCTCTTCCACCAGAAAGGTACAAGGCGGCCCGAAAGGAATTCCAAGACATGATGGATGCGGGAATTTGGAGACCGTCCAATAGCTCATGGGCCATTGCATATAGTGAAGAAGAAAAACGGTGAATGGAGACCATGCGGAGATCACAGAGCGCTGAACAATATAATAATGCCGGACCGGTCCTCGTTGCCACGACTCCTAGATTTTAGTTACATACTCGAAGGAAAGCGCGTTTTCGATAAAATCGATATTCGGAAGGCATATCATTGCATTCCTATGGCACCAGGTGACATCTCCAAGACAGCCATCATCACTCCTTTTGGACTGTTCGAATTCCCAAGAATGACATTTGGCCTTCGAAACGCCGGAGAAATGCGAATTCCTGAAGGAAGAAGTAGATTTTTTGGGATATCACTTATATCTCTTAAATGTGTAAAGAAAATTCCAGCGACGTAGAGAATTCAAATATTGAATTCATCCAATCTCGAAAGTAAGATATACCTAGGAGGAAAAGCAAAAAAATTATCTCGAGAAAAGCAAAATTTCTTGCCAACATTTCTCCCGGCAAGGTTTATTTTTGCTTAAATCGGTGTTCTTATCCACAAGAAAAGGTCGGGTCTCAACTAACTCTAAAAACACAACAACAAACCAATACGAGTTTTTAGGTACGAGTTGCGCGTCGCGTCGGGCGGGGCATCAGCTTGTTCCACAAATCCCATGCGATTATCCCCTGCGAAGGGGATTTGTGGACTTTTTGTCCTTCCGGCATTACAACGCCAAGGATTTCTGGACAAAAGTTTCAGAAGTTCCACAAATCCAAAGGGGATTCCTTTAATTTACATGGTTTTCTTTTTTAAGTCCAATTTAAAGAACTAACGATATAATCAGTCTTTATTTTAATACAAAGGTTGGTACATAATCAAGTCCACAAATTCGCAGGGGATAGTCGCAGGGGATTTGTGGAATAAATAAGCCGGGGCATCCCCCTACCCACCTACAGGCGCCGCGCGCACACGTGTGTGAAACACTCGCATGGCTACAATACCTATACAATACACCTTTGCCGGCCGGCATCGAGTGGAAAGCTTGCTACCCTGGCACCGGCACCGGCATCGGTGGCAGTCATCGCCGTGCCAGCGCCGGTGCCGTTCAATCGAAAAGCGTGCCATATACATATTATCATACTATTACATTTTGCTTCGCCGGCAGCCGGAGCCGTTTCTGTTGCCGTTGCCGGGCCGGCGTATGATAATGATAAACGACTAGTGTATGCAAGTCCCAATGAAGTTTCGTTCCATCGATCGAAATAGATTAATCGATACAGACGATTCAGTAAGTCGATCTAGAATAGACCTAAGAACAACCATAGACAAGAAAAAGAAAACCCAAAAAAAAACAAAATACTTGTTGCCATCGTAAAGATTTTTCCCAAAATATTGACATAATTTGAAATGATAAGACGTTTAAACAAATCATAGAGTCCCCGCCACCACTTAAGTTCAATAGGAACAGCGGCCTTAAGTCGTCTGAGCTTGAAATTCATATAGACTTTGACGTTTGAACCCCATGCACCAGCTTCATCTGTCAAATCGGTATCACGCAAGTAGCATCTTATTGGCTCATTGAATGAACTAAATCTCTATGATTTGACGTAAATCGGTATCATGTAATGTTTCAAGCGAAACCCAAGCCACAAATGTCAAATGAAGATGGGATGAGATGACGTTGGCTTTCCATCAGTGTTGCCGTTCTAGCCACTTTTTGGCTAGATCTAGCGGATTTTCAATGGTTTTACGCAAAAATAATCAATTTTAGCCACCAAAACGAATCTAGCAAGTTCTAGCTACTTTTGGTATTTTTTAGATTATTCCTGTTGAAAGTCGACCGAGTAAGTAATTTTAAATAAATCTGAGCCTTTTACGGAGTATCATATCATAATATACCTACCGAAACGATATCATTGTTTATGATAATAATATTATTTTACCTACCTAAGATATACTACCTAATACCTAAGATATACTTTAATAAATAATAATACTATTTAGCTACTTCTAGCCACACTTCAAAAGTGTTTTTTTTTTATAAAACTGGCCACTTTTTTATTTTATGTAGCCACAAACTAGATTGACCTGACGGCAACACTGCTTCGCATAAATCGGACACTGAATAATATTGAATAAATAGGACAAAAGCTCTTATTTTAGTGATTTTGGAACTTATAAACAATGATATTTCGGTTGGTGATTATTTGGAATATTGTACTGTACTGTACAGTAAAAAAACCAAAGGTTATAGGAACCAAAGGTGAGGTTAGGTTAGGATTATTGTTTTAGTTTTTGAGATGGGGTGGGCTGTCTTGCTGGCTGCAGCAGAGTAGGAACGCATCAGGTGTCTCCATAACGAGGAACGGAGGCTGCCGAGGGTCGCAAGTCAGCCGATGATGCCGCCGAAGGCTGAATTTGTTGGAGTTTTCCGCCTCACAAAGGGAGCTTTCCGAATGATATCAGAGGAAATTTTACCTGTTGCTGGCAAGACAGCGCACTAGCGCTGTGCGGCCAGACATAAGGGTAAGAAGATATACTTACGAAATAAATCAATAATGTGAAACTTAAAAATAAATTTCGCACATCACTTTCTCCGCCACGGTACTACCAGAAGAGTATTGGGACTTAAGGTCTTCTCAATTTGGAAATCTACAATGTCTGATTGTCTTAGGGATATGCTAGGGAAATACGTAGTTTCCCATGAACCAGAGTGAATGAGACATAAAAAGATAACTTTTTGTTGCTTCTAGGATTTTTTTGTTGCAGGTTCATAGGATTGTCTTTTTGCCTGGAATAGTCAAGTGTATTGATGGCTCTGGCCATAATCCGTCCCGCAGAGCAAGATACATACTCACACTGGAAACAGTACCACTTTCTCAACACTTTACTCGTAAGTAATGTCTTTATTTACTTCCTACTATCAGTACTCTTTGGAAATCCATAGCATTTCTTAGCTTAATTTATTACCTGCTAGTAAATAATAAACTGCCCTCTAAATGCAGACATGGAGAGTATGACTACTGCTGGGGAAAGGTATGGCTCATGGGTATGTTAAAAAATCGGTTACAAACCTAAATTTATTATATTTCAGTGTTACAAAACGATAACTTTACTATTCTTTAGATGAATATGAGGCGTCCCCAGAGCATGACTGTTTTCTTAACGCAATGCTATTCTTTCCAGTGTCTGCGCGCCTTTTTTTCCGCAGGCCGCCGCCACTAGTCTGTTCTCATTGATGTCATCTGCAGTCACAAGAAAATGTTCTATATTTATTACTTTTTTATCTTTACTAATAAAACATACAATATGAGTCTGATGATTCCTGGCAATATAAGAAACTAGGTATATTTATTTCCTTGATTCAAGCAGACCTTCTTTCATTTCCAGACATTTGTCGGTCAATTACAAATTGACATAGGTATTTAACCGCACATCAAATATGTTGAAATGTAAGAATTAAAAAAGGTTATACCTAAATTAAAATTAAATCGACTTCAAAATTAAATTAAATCAAAAAAATAAAATATTGATATTTGAACAAGGGTCTATAACATTTTGAAGTCGATTTCCATTGAATAAATTATTCTATATTTTGTTATTTTAATTTTAAATAAAAACTACTATATTTATTATTTGGTTGTAGGCTCGCCAGTCCATGCAGTGCAATTGATTTTATGAATGTTACCAATAAAGAGATTGTTGGAGGTTATATATCGTTCCACTGAGGATCACTGGCCGGCAGTGTCACGCAAGACTTCAAGTGTTGTGAAATGTCATGTACTATTATTTAAAAATTAAGACAGATAGAGAAAAATCTGTGTCGTGTATGAAATTCTGTTTTATTGTATTTTTGAATGTTTATGAATATACTAATTCATATTTATAAAAGTTTTCTAGTTGCTTTGTTTATATTTCATAGCTCAGGGTTTATCTTGATGGGGTAAGAGTCATCCCTCATCAGAGATATAAGAGATTTTTGTTACAAATTGCATGTCACCTATATTTTTTATATAAAATGTAAACTTATAGCAACCGGACATCCCGACAAGAGTGAAGGATTTCAAACTGCCTAACTTACCTAGTTATTTATTTTTAGCGCCTACAAACTGAAGCTAAAATAAACATGTAGCTAAAATAAATATTAAAACAACACACAATGCTAAACAAATATGGCATTTTTTGGTAATTATTTAATCGCATCCACTTCATTATAAAAGGTGTGGGGAATCTCATCTAATGTACTGGCAACTTGGTCTTCTTCGATTTTTCCCCATCCCGCCCACCGCCTCCCCTCCATCCTTGTCTGTGGCGTGGATTTTGGTTCGAAAATATGACGAATTAAATGAATTTCTAATCGAATGCTCTTAGATCTCCCAAATGCAATCAGTTTACGAAATATTAGTAATATTTGTTTTTTAATATTTCCTAAGCGACATCCCTCGTATTTTCATTTCCAGAAATGTTAATGATGTTTAAATGAAAAATATTTGGACGCTCATCACTTTCGTTTGGCCGCCATCCGCCATGTCTGAAGCTCTCGCTGAGCCTTCGGGTCCGTGTTGTGCTATTTTTTGTTGTTAGAGAAAAGTGAAATTTGTTGATATGTAACAATGAATTTCACTGGATTATGATATCACCACGAACGATGTTTTTGTGTTTAGTGGTTGCTAATTAGATGAGAAGCAACACAATTACTATCTTCAGTAGAACTGTATTTTTAGTTCATCCGCCATATTGGCGTAATGTCTTTTCGTGAGTCCTTTATTCGTAATATCTGCCTTTATATCTAGTGATTTCAGTCAAATTGGTGTTATTTTGAAGTGATTTAGTATATATTTTGCTATACATCGAAGTCGAGAGTGCAACAACTGGATTCTAGGAGAAATTTCATATTTCTTGTTTCATGGCCTCTTTCGAGGTAATTTTGGGTATTTTCTGATGTAAAAGGTCTGGTTTCATGGTAATGTAAGCTTCTATCAGTAAATTATATCTCAAAGCTGCTTGTGTGTAGGCTGAACCGCTACAAAACAACTGATGCGAGTGGTATACACTTGATGTAAGGCTGGTAAAAGCTGGACTGATGTGATACGGTATCATGAGCATTTTGTCACTTCTTATTTGCCTTTATAAGTCTTTGTTATTACTTTTGTACCCCATTTTAGTTGGAAAATATATGTACAGTACGAAAATTGTATATTTTTTTGATTTCCCTCCAAAACTCTTGAAGATTGGGATATGTTCAGTACTTATTATCGGTTCCGAACATTCTAGAAGTCCATCTTGTGCCGTCATCATGTAGCCTTGCATGAAAGTGGTCAACTGTTCTAATTTTGCTCAAACTTCCACTTAAATATTGGCTTAACTATGGTAAATGTACATTATGCCTATGGACTAATATCCCATGGCCACAGTCAGTAGCATACAAAGCAATGCAGTAGTGCTATGCTTTATTTAAGAGGGCCTCCGCCCCCTTATCGACACTCTGACCCTTTATTTAGCAATCTACACAAGAACCTGAAACTGATTTGATGAAAACATTGTATTTTACAAATTAAGATTTTAATCACAGCAGACTAAGTACTGTTAAGTATACTTTCCTCTGGTCAACAATGTTAGTGTGGTGCTGAGGTAAGTGTTTTGGCACACTACACATCCCAGTATGATTAAGCTCAAATCACGAATCCACTGCCAATTAGTGCCAATATTTATAAATTTTTGTTAATTTTCTCTTATCAACCAAATGTCTGGAAATGAAAGAAGGTCTGCTTGAAACAAGGAAATAAATATACCTAGTTTCTTATATTGCCAGGAATCATAAGACTCATATTGCATTACAGAATATGAACAACTAAAAGTGTTAATGTTGTAGCCATGCATGACATAGTTAGAAATTCTGGTCCAGTTGTTAGCGTGATACATTTTAAGACCTGCTTGTGACTACTGAGCCAACATAAAATAGTCAAATGTAGATTCTTTAAGGTCTTTATTGATAATGGCTAATACTTGATTTTCAGGCAGGCAGACTCCCCAGCAGATTTATGGGATGAATGGCTACTAGGTGCAACTGAACAACTAAAAGTGTTAATGTTGTAGCCATGACATAGTTAGAAATTCTGGTCCAGTTGTTAGCGTGATACATTTTAAGACCTGCTTGTGACTACTGAGCCAACATAAAATAGTCAAATGTAGATTCTTTAAGGTCTTTATTGATAATGGCTAATACTTGATTTTCAGGCAGGCAGACTCCCCAGCAGATTTATGGGATGAATGGCTACTAGGTGCAACTGCACCGAAACATAACATGATAGAAGAGTTTAATGCTATTGGAGGATTCAGCTGATGCCTCTTAGTCAGAAATTAGAGGAGCCTCTTGTTACAATTCAGGTGTGTAATCTTTTCTTGTAGATTAAAGTGAAAGTTCCTAATTACCTACTGTAGATATTTACAAATATGCTCAGTACATGCCATTTTCCTCATTGAATACTGCATACTTTAACTACAGGGCACGTCAGATTTTCTTTGCCTATTTGCGAGCCAAATAACAATCTGATGTGTGACATAATTATGTGTGGATTTGTGAAGTCGCTGTTTCTGGTTGCCACGGTATCTTAGTGTGGGGCCAGAAGCCATTAATGTGCATTTATATTATGTAGCAAACTACAGGAGTCTGAAAGTCGTGATTACCTCTCTACCATACAATGCTCCTCTGGCCAATAATGATTAATGACCAGCAGTAATTTTTATCAGAATGTTTTGCCCTGTGATTGTTATCAAACTTGGTTGTAAAGGAGTTGACATTGAACACTTTTCATTTATATGGATGCCAACCACTATCACACTATAATTTATAGTTTTCAGTTAAATCTGATTTTATATGACAGTTGTGATATCAGATAGGTTTCCGAATGGTCCTGCCGAATTACAATGTTTGTGGCTACAGTACTCACACATTGTTGGCAGGTAGATTGCGGACTCCAGCACAATGCAGGCTGTTGATCCTCTGGCCACCACAAGCATGGTAAGTTCTTGGACTTAAGCTTTTTTGTTCAGGCATCATGCGCAATGTTGCGTGAGGGATGACAGCACTTCAGACGGGCTGGTGAAAGTGTCTCATGCCTTTCCACAGCAGCTATGTAAAGTGGTGAAAGAAAGGACTGGACGGTGATAAGTGGTACAACTGTTTTATGAGTCCATCAGAAGGCGGCATGTATGTATGTACCTATGCATTACTGGCATCTCATGCGCATTTCGTAAGTCGACAGGCTTTTTATCTTGCTGTCTTTATTATAATAATAATAGCCTTTATTTCCAGGAGAAGAGTACCTAATTTACATACTAAAACATTTATTTGAATCTTACTTATTTCATATTAAGTCTCTTAATTCTGTGTGCCTTTTGGCATAGGCCTCCTCCAGCCGTTTCCATTCATTTCTCTTCAGCGCCACTCTGGTCCAGTGTGGTCCCAGTGTTAGGCGTAATTGATCCTCCCATCTTCTCGCTGGGCGACCCTGTCTTCTAGTGCCATCTCTAGGGTACCAATGGGTGACCTGTTGACTCCATTTGTTCTCTCGGTAGTGTAGCATGTGGCCTGTCCAACCACACTTCAGGTGATAGATGCGGGAAAGTATGTTGATGACTTAGGTTTTCATTCTTATGTCCTCCTGACAAAATAAGGAATGAGGACATAATAATGCTGTCTTTATTACTCTTGTAATAATTATTACTGGAAAATTTTGTGGCCTTTGCATTTATAAAATATTTCATTATGCATATTGTTTGTATACAAAGGTAGTAGGTACCTAAATATATAGAATGTTTGACAAGATATAAAGTAAACTGTTGCATATCTAAAAAGCAGAGGGAGGGCTTGAAATGTGTCAAGTGGATAGTGCTTTATGACATCATCAGAGCAAACCTTTCAAGTAATTGTAACATGAAGGCCTAAATTCCACTCAGATCTCAAGATACATGTGTAGGGTGCTTTACAAGTTGATTATGTATCCGGCAGCCGGCGTCAGAGGGTGTTAATGGCGCGGCGCCGGAGGAGGCCGGGCGCCGGCAAGGCCGCATGACTAACCAGCTGCAGTTCCTGCAGAAGACCGTCATGAAGAGCGTGTGGAAACACCAGTTCGCATGGCCCTTCCACGTACCTGTCGACGCTAAGAAACTCAACATACCGGTGGGTATTTATTATGTTTGTTGGTCTTTATCTCCTCAACTACCTATTTTCCAAGAAAGAGGTCACAGGTTTGAATCCCGGCTGTGAAGGAAGAAGAAAATCCTGGGTCTTGGATGCTTACATGTGTGTCATTGCTGTTTTTGGTTTCCACCACACTGCCTTTTATGTTATTTTATGTTATGTTATATCTAACCATGAGAAGAGATTGTGAGGAGAGCACACAGCAATACTGCTGCAACATTTTGGGGGATTGATAAACCTCAATGGCCTTACAGAGCGGCATGATGAAGAATACAGTTGTATAACCACTGATCTTATTCGGGGACGCTGTAAAGTTATAAGCTTAACTTATAAGCATTTATTGTTTTAGGATTATCACAAGATCATAAAGAAGCCGATGGACCTGGGCACAATCAAAAAACGCCTGGAGTCTAACTACTACTTTTCATCACAAGAATGCATCCAAGACTTCAACACCATGTTCACCAACTGTTATCAGTACAACAAGCCCGGTGAAGACGTGGTGGTGATGGCGCAGACTCTAGAGAAATTATTTTTAAATAAGGTGTGTATCTGTCACACATAATATCTGTAGGTATTGCAAATTGTTGAAGCATCAGTTCCCACGACCAATGCCCAAGTTCCAAGAACTTCCTATTTAGACTCTCAGACCCTTTCAGGTCTCCGAACGTTGTAAGCAAACGAAGCTGTAAGAGCGCATTTAATTTACAAATCTGTTATAACTTCCTCCTCTCCGGCAGATCGCCCAAATGGACAAGGAGGAGAAGGAGTTGGAGACGCCGTCGAAGGCGGGCAAGGGCGCGGCCAACAAGAAGCGGCCGAGCGCGGGCGCGGGGCCGGGCGCGCTGCCGCCGCGTGCGGTCCCGGCGCCGGGCAAGGCGGGCGGCGTCGGCGCCGTGGTGGGCTCCACCAGCACCGGCGCCGCGCCGCCGCCGCCGCCCGCCGCCGGGCCCGCCGCGCACACCGCCGCACACCCCGCGCCCGCCGCGCACGCCGCACACAACGCGCACAACGCGCACGCCGCGCCAGCCACGCACGCCGGCCTGCCGCAGCAGGTGTGTTGCCAGCCGCTAGTAGACAGCACTCGGCCGCGATTCCCACTCTACAGATAAGACACGACGCGTCGACGACGACGTCTTCTGTCTAAGTCCGGATTGTATCTCTGACTTGTCTGTCCAGTGGGTACGTTGGTATCGGCGCCTAGCACACCACAAGGATTGCTCAACGCCCATGACTGAAAGAATGTGCTGTGCGTGCCTAAATATGATCGTCTCAACCTTGTTGTTCCCTCTTACCGAGCATGTAACTGATTCACGAAGATAAAACAACTCACACAATGATTACGTATTTGCATATTGAAACCGCTCTATTACAAAGGTTGCCATAAGTAGAAATTGTTCAGTCAACAAATCATGTCCATCAGGTTTTGTATTACTGAGATTGATATGTTTTGTCAGGTTGCGACGCAACCTTCGAACTTCCACGTGTCGCAGCCGACCACTCCAGTCACCATGCCGCCCGTCGCTCTCTCACAAACACAACCTGCGAAGGTAAACATGGCTTCATAACATATTTGGAATCATTAAGACCCTTAGGTTTTGTAGTCAGCATTCAAGATTCAAAGTTCTTTATTACTGTTGATATTTCTTTGCTTGTTCTCTACTTGGACCACTGTGGGAGAAAAGGGCCACAGTTTTTTTTAGACGTTTAAAAAAATGGGCTGTGTTAAAATAGACAAAATATACATAGGTATTCATTATTATCAATTTATATGTAGAAACAAATGTGATGTGTTGTGCAGGTGAAAAAGGGCGTGAAGAGAAAGGCCGACACGACGACACCGATGGGCAGCGCGTTCGACACGGGCTACACCACGCCCACCATCGAGCAACAGGGCGGGGCCAAGCCGGCCAAGCTCTCCGCGCGCCGGGAGAGCGGACGCCAGAAGAAGGTGACACCCACCACTACTAACACACAAACACTACACGGGCTACACCACGCCCACCATCGAGCAGCAGGGCGGGGCCAAGCCGGCCAAGCTCTCCGCGCGCCGGGAGAGCGGACGCCAGAAGAAGGTGACACCCACCACTAACACACAAACACTACACGGGCTACACCACGCCCACCATCGAGCAACAGGGCGGGGCCAAGCCGGCCAAGCTCTCCGCGCGCCGGGAGAGCGGACGCCAGAAGAAGGTGACACCGACCACTACTTACACACAAACACTACACGGGCTACACCACGCCCACCATCGAGCAACAGGGCGGGGCCAAGCCGGCCCAGCTCTCCGCGCGCCGGGAGAGCGGACGCCAGAAGAAGGTGACACCCACCACTACTAACACAAAAACACTACACGGGCTACACCACGCCCACCATCGAGCAACAGGGCGGGGCCAAGCCGGCCAAGCTCTCCGCGCGCCGGGAGAGCGGACGCCAGAAGAAGGTGACACCCACCACTACTAACACACAAACACTACACGGGCTACACCACGCCCACCATCGAGCAACAGGGCGGGGCGAAGCCGGCCAAGCTCTCCACGCGCCGGGAGAGCGGACGCCAGAAGAAGGTGACACCCACCACTAACACACAAACACTACACGGGCTACACCACGCCCACCATCGAGCAACAGGGCGGGGCCAAGCCGGCCAAGCTCTCCACGCGCCGGGAGAGCGGACGCCAGAAGAAGGTGACACCCACCACTACTTACACACAAACACTACACGGGCTACACCACGCCCACCATCGAGCAACAGGGCGGGGCCAAGCCGGCCCAGCTCTCCGCGCGCCGGCAGAGCGGTCGCCAGAAGAAGGTGACACCCACCACTACTTACACACAAACACTACACGGGCTACACCACGCCCACCATCGAGCAACAGGGCGGGGCCAAGCCGGCCAAGCTCTCCGCGCGCCGGCAGAGCGGACGCCAGAAGAAGGTGACACCCACCACTACTAACACAAAAACACTACACGGGCTACACCACGCCCACCATCGAGCAACAGGGCGGGGCCAAGCCGGCCAAACTCTCCGCGCGCCGGGAGAGCGGACGCCAGAAGAAGGTGACACCCACCACCACACAAACACTACACGGGCTACACCACGCCCACCATCGAGCAACAGGGCGGGGCCAAGCCGGCCAAGCTCTCCACGCGCCGGGAGAGCGGACGCCAGAAGAAGGTGACACCCACCACTAACACACAAACACTACACGGGCTACACCACGCCCACCATCGAGCAACAGGGCGGGGCCAAGCCGGCCAAGCTCTCCACGCGCCGGGAGAGCGGACGCCAGAAGAAGGTGACACCCACCACTAACACACAAACACTACACGGGCTACACCACGCCCACCATCGAGCAACAGGGCGGGGCCAAGCCGGCCAAGCTCTCCGCGCGCCGGGAGAGCGGACGCCAGAAGAAGGTGACACCCACCACTAACACACAAACACTACACGGGCTACACCACGCCCACCATCGAGCAACAGGGCGGGGCCAAGCCGGCCAAGCTCTCCGCGCGCCGGGAGAGCGGACGCCAGAAGAAGGTGACACCGACCACTACTTACACACAAACACTACACGGGCTACACCACGCCCACCATCGAGCAACAGGGCGGGGCCAAGCCGGCCCAGCTCTCCGCGCGCCGGGAGAGCGGACGCCAGAAGAAGGTGACACCCACCACTACTAACACAAAAACACGACACGGGCTACACCACGCCCACCATCGAGCAACAGGGCGGGGCCAAGCCGGCCAAGCTCTCCGCGCGCCGGGAGAGCGGACGCCAGAAGAAGGTGACACCCACCACTACTAACACACAAACACTACACGGGCTACACCACGCCCACCATCGAGCAGCAGGGCGGGGCCAAGCCGGCCAAGCTCTCCGCGCGCCGGGAGAGCGGACGCCAGAAGAAGGTGACACCCACCACTAACAAACAAACAAACAAACTAACACTCGGGCACACACAGCGAGCAGCAGGGCGGGGCAAGCCGGCCAAGCGAGGCCAGGTGCAGGTGTTTATCTTGTTGAGGTAGTTTTAAGCCTTCGGCGCACCACCGGCAGGTCTGTAGCGGGTCGGATGTCAAATACATGAAACTTTGTAGCGTAGCACACTAAATTCGAAAGCTTTTGCTGAAGCCTTTAGGGCCCCCGCAGACGCCAGACTTTTTGATCGGCCGATAGTCTTGTTGGGCTGCCATAGTAATTCGGCCAATACCGAATCGTTATAAGGTGCGCACTTGCGTACATCTTCATACTGGTTAAGAGACCGACTAAACTATCGGCCGACAAAAAGTCTGCCGTCTGCGGGGGCTCTTAAGTTTTTTTTTAGGGTTCCGTACCCGAAGGGTTCCAAACGGGACCCTATTACTAAGACTCCGCTGTCCGCCCGTCCGTCCGTCTGTCACCAGGCTGTATCTCAAGAACCTAGCTAGCTAGAGAGTTGAAATTTTCACAGATTATGTATTTCTGTTGCCGCTATAACAACAAATACTAAAAAACAGGATAAAATAAATATTTAAGGGGGCTCCCATACAACAATACCACATACAAACTTATGGATGCACCTGGTTACGTACATGGAGTGTGAAAGTAACCGCACCAATAACTTTGTAAACAATATTTTGCTGTGTAAAATCCAAACTATTCACTCCACACCATCGCTTCCATTGAACGGTGGTACGGAACCCTTCGTGCGCGATTTAGACTCGCACTTGACCGTTTTTTTTAATTATTTTCATAATTAAAAAAAACGGTTTATGGAATAAAAATTCCATAAAAAATAAAATCTTTTACAATGTTGTTTGATTATGTTTTCTCATTTAAGTATTTGTAAGGTTAGTTAATTTTTCTTATTAGTAAATAAATGGTTAATTTGTTGTTTTCTTTTCTGTATGGGGATCCCTTTTAGAGTTTAGGTCTCCTCCAATTCCTTCCATTCCTCTCTTTCTTTTGCCAGGTTCAGCCATTGTGTGCCTGCGGTCTCTATTAACCTCTCAAAAACCGAGGGTAGTTGGGACGGGTCGCGATTTTGAACCTTATGCCATAGTAATAAAATTTAAAATGCCCGTGGTATTCAAGAGGTTAAATCATCGCTCCAGCGTTTATTTGGTCTTCCTACCTTTCTCTTTCCTATTGGCCCTTTCCATCTTCTGAAATACAGGCTATAACGTAGCCTAGTGCAGGTAAATATTAGTAGTTTATGCGCTACTTTACTGCTACATAATGGAGGGCATTAATACTCGAGAGGCGAGTTTCATAATAATATCACTCGAGAGAGAGAGTTAGCATTAAAATGCCTAATTATGTACAGTTACATGCACTAGTTTATCTACACACATATCATAAGCTCTCTTTGATGCATTCAGGAACCGCATGTTTGACCGGCGTTGTGGCTCTGCAGTTGTTTAGCTTGTTCTGTAGTACCAACTTCACAAACAAACTAGGGGCGGCACGCAGGCGGGCGTCGGCGTTCGAAATTTGAATGTCATAATATGTAAAAAAAATAGACATTATGGTCATAATGTGTAATTTTTCAGATAAGAAATGAGTTTTTACCACGTAGTTTAACATTATGCTGATCGTAACGTGCGGTTTTTGTACGCAGTAAAGAGGGTTTATGATACGTGTGTAGATAAAGAGGCATAATACTTCATGCCCATACACATAACTCGTAAACACACAGTAACACCCAGTACACATACAGTTACACTCTACACTCACCCCATTACCAAATCTTTTATTTGTTTTATTTTGTTTTGTAAAACAAAACCTTTATAATTATTATTAATGTAATTATGCGAAGTACTTCTTTTTTTTTAATATGTAATCGTAATTGTGTGTAACGGGAAGAAACTGTCTCCCAAGACACAGGTTATTCTATTTTGGGAGACTGGGAAACCCTTCTGCTAAGGACTTGTTTTTGAAAATAAACGTATTTTTACTTTACTGACTTTACTAACTTAAGACCTAGGTAAGATTTATACTTTTATGTCTGGAAATAAATTATTTGATTTTATTTGATTATCACGACGACAGATAGACTATAAAGACCACAGGGTCTTTATAGTCTATCTGTCGTCGGGTAGCCGTGCGACGCGTCCGGCCTATGCCCATGGGCAATATTAGGGTCACGAACACTTATTACTTTGTTATCCGTCAGTCAAGACAGGCAGCTCTTGTCTGACTGTTTGGACCCTATTTCTCAGGAGCAGTTTGAATTCAACATTCAACATTATATATGTTGAATTAGGAAGTGATAAATTAATCCATTGGAGCATTTAGAGGCCCCCTACAGATAATTAAAAAACACCGGTAAAGCCTGGGTATATTTGTCCTGCCTGCTCGTCATACCGACTACATTAGTAATTTCCAAGTTAGAAATGCTAAGGCATCTGTCCTTTCTCAGAGTGGTCGAACCGAGGAGTTCAAGTCCCTGGTGGGCGGCGCGGCGTCGCCCGGCGTGGGCGGCGGCGCGGGCGCCTCGCACCACCCCGCGCTGGCCGGCGCGCAGCAGCTCGCCAAGGGCAAGGAGAAGCTCTCAGAGGCGCTCAAGAGCTGCAACGAGATACTCAAGGAGCTCTTCTCCAAGAAGCACTCGGTGAGTTGTACACGCACAGACAGACAGACGCCACGCTCGCTGGCTACTGACAGATAGACAGAAGAAGATGTTAGATCGTGCTCCTCGCTAGTTTCTTAATATTTGAGTTGGTCACTTTATTTTACTATTCTATCAGTGTTACAAAAAAACACGATAAGAAGGGGGAAGATTAGTTGTTCACTGTCACAGGAAATATACACCTTATTGAACTAGATGGAATAACACAGACGTGGAAGTGTATCCTGGTGGTGGTGGTGATGCGTCACAAGTGCCCTTTAATACTGGTCCAGTATTGGATATTACGTTTATACCATAGCTGTTTCTGACCTTGCTAGCTTGTGACATTACCCAATGCAATCTCTAGATCGGTATCATCCCGTACAGGGCTACGCGTGGCCGTTTTACAAGCCGGTGGACGCGGAGCTGCTCGGGCTGCACGACTACTTCGACATCATCAAGAAGCCGATGGACCTCGGCACCGTGAAGCAGAAGATGGACAGCCGCGCCTACAAGACGGCGGTCGAGTTCGCGACGGACGTGCGCCTAATATTTACCAATTGCTACAAGTACAACCCGCCGGACCACGACGTGGTGGCCATGGCGCGCAAGCTGCAGGACGTCTTTGAAATGAGGTGAGTGCACGCTAAAAATAATATTGATATGGTTCTTGCATCAAAAAAATAGTTATTAAAAATATACTGTATTTTTGACATTGAGGTGGTTCGTCACGGTCAACTAGGCACTTAAGCGCCCATAGATGGCGTTGATGTTCTAATTGACGAGTTTTTACGTTTATGTATGATTGATTATGTGCATATTCATTACAACTAATACGTTTAACGACAATATCATAAAATTTCTAATGTATCCAACTAAGATTCAGATGAATTTTTATTTACTAAATACGTTTATTTCCATAAATAAAGACGGGAATTCCATAAATGAAGGCGTAAAGAAACAATGTGTGAAATTATTCCAGTGAAATAGCAATTGACATCTAAACTATAAAAGAAGATCGCGAAAAATAATAATAAAATAAAGAGGTTTAATTTAGTTCAATCCAATTAATTTGAAATTCTTACGCTGTTTAGCGCATAGGAGATGCATTACGCGGTGAGAAGCTATCTTGACAACTGTTTTCCCAATTGGCAAGACTGTTGATCGGCAAAGACGGGCCTATTCCTTGGCCTGCTCGTTCACCAGACCTAACTCCAATGGACTATTTTGTGTCGGGCAGAGCCAATGAACTATTCAAACATAGCCATCAACACAAAAGAAGAGTTGATTTCAAAAATAAGAATGGCTTTCAACACCATGAAAGATGTAATGATGCTCAAAATCACGACCACAGAAGTCCGAAGACGGGCTCGTGTCTGTGTGAGGAACCAAAGATCTCATTTCGAGCATGAATAGCATAAATTTTATTAATTAAAAAGACTGTCCAAAAAGTCTATTTTCTCCCTCAAACTGGTTAGTAGTTCATATCTTCAAGAATGTGTGAGGTGTATCTACGTCAATATTACCTTAAATGAAAGATCATTAACTAAGAATGTTTTTATTAAGATTTGCACATAAAAAGCTTTCACTTGTTTTTGTTAATTTACAGTTTAGTCATTTTAATAGGTAACATTTGACGTCTGTCAGTTTTATCTTCATAGTGAGATGACCTGCTTAAAAACATCGAATACAGAGAATGAATCGATACAGACTTGAAACTTAAGAGGGTTGTATGGGCCACGTAGTTTTTTGTGACTCGTACACTCTTCTATGTAGTGGAGTTATGGTATTTAAAAGATGAGCACCAATAGTTGAGATGACTGCTTTATTTGCCTGTCAGTTGGTAACTAACTATAACAGTGAACCTTAGGTATATCATAAGTTTACAAATGCAACCTAGGCTATAAAGTATAGTGACGCGCGCGGAAAGTGTACGTTGTATCGTACATGCTGCCAAGGACGAGAAAATAAAGTTAAACAAAATAAAATGTTGGGCGTTTGACCAAACATGCTGCCAAACGACAAGAAAAGTAAACAATAGTTCAATACCAATAAAGTAAAATTATAACAAAAGTAAAGTGAACTTAAAATATTTCATCTTAAATATTTGACTTATGTATTTGACACTGTCACTGTCACGTTTATCTTCAGAGCAGGCCGCTCAAGTCAAATCGTCCTTTCTCCGTCTGGCGTGGACGGGCTGCTTCCGGCTTGTCGGTGCTGATTTCCTGTAGTTCGATGCCCATGTTCTCAGGGCTCCGCTGCTTATCGTTGTAGTTCCTTGCTCTCGTTCTATTGCAACACCTTTTAGTGAGAAGGTAGAGTGCAATAATCGTCGCTATTATCCCCAGTACTGACGTTATTGTATAGTGATAGACGTCATGTACCGAAAGATGCGTCGGCAGTTGTTCGGAATTCTTCTGCATTCGGAGTTTTCGATCTATTCTGGCTAGTTCTCCAGAAGTGTTTGTCGCCATATTCAAGTGAATGTTCTTGAGGCTGACATTCACCATATCGTTGATAGGCGAGTTCATGATAGGAACGGCGATGTCGCTCTCCATTTGTATATTATTCCCAAACACATTAAAGGAATATATCGTTGCTTCTTTCTTCTGCAGTATGCATCCTTGACTGAGCAAAATCTGCCCAATGCCCGATACCGTAGTGCTAGACAGTTTGTCGTCGCAAATGATACGTAGTAGGCATGAACTGCAGCAAACGTAAAGCCATATGTTCGCCTTGTGTAACTTGATCCAGTTGTCTTTGCATTGCACTGTCTGAGTGTCGCACGGCAAGGACGTTTGTTGACTAAAGATTTTTGCCTCGCACGGCGCATTCCCGTCGTGTAGATAGTAAATAGGGTGATACGCGTTGCACAAGTACACCTCGTCGTTTAAGATAATACATTGGCGGATATCTTCTTCTCCCATTAATACATAAGTGTTTTTTCTGAAGTTGATTGCGAGGTATTCTGTTGACGTTTCCACCATTCTTGTCTCCGATTCTCGTTGGATGGGTAGTGGTAACACTCGGTAAATCATGTAGTTGTCTTCACTCGTAAGCGGGATGTGTAGTTCGAATAGCAAGTAGTTCTCCGTAATCCGAGCTTTTACGTAGATAAGTTTGTATAGCTCATTTATATCTTGCTGAATATTTTTGACAGGAAGTGATAGTCGGTTCGGCATTCCTCCTGATATCACATAGAGTTGCTCGATCAGTTGTTTCGGAGTGAAAAGATGCATGTCGATGTGTCCTTTATGTATATCGGCCAGCGAGTTTATCAGCATATCTTGTGTGCGTTGTAAGTTTGACATAATCAAGCTCGCAGTGATCGCGGCCGCGTTAAGATTGTTCATAGTAAAAATCTCGGCGACTCTGGATCCAATCTGCGTTATCGTTGAGTTGGTCTCGTGGACGAACGTGTTCAACATATGAAACTGAGTATTCATGAACTTGTCATTCTTCTTCATGATGTTGTTTTCAGCTTCAATTATCGTAGTTTGGTTTCTCATTAACTCCAAAACGTATTTCTCGTTTGTTTGAATATTCTCTATGTCGTTCTGGTACTTGATGGCGAATTCTTCATCCAGTGTACCAAATAGAGTTCGTGCTAGGCTCCCAATTCCGTTAAAAAATCCTCGTTTCTTTCGTGATAAATGTTGATTTAACAGTAGTTTATTATACTCGTTGAGTAGATGAAGTTCGTGATACAGTTGGTTGATAGTCGGCTCGCACATGGATTTCTCTAGTCTGCTGCAATCTCCTTCCATGATCTTCAGAAAATTTTGTAAGTTTTCTGTCCCTTTCCAATACGTTGTTAAATTGTAATAGACCAGAATTTTCCACTCGTCGTGTATGAGTTGCAGCTTTCCAATCTCGTCGTAATAAATAGGATGATGGTTTGAAATCGTTGTAACGTTGTATCGTTGTTCTTGTGCGGCTTGTGTTCCTGTTATCAAACTTAACAGCATGATCAGCGCTAGGGTGACCAGGGAGCAAGTCGGTCTCGTTCGTCTTCGTTTTAGTTCCGGTCCTTTCCTCGTATCCGTTTTGACTTCTTTCACGTCTTCGTTAGCCGGGAGTGGGGCCAATTTCGTGATTGGGCGTTTGAGTATCCCTCCTTTCGTTTTTATCGTTGCCACACGTACGTAGCCATCGTTTCCTGGGTGTAGTTGAAGCACTTTTCCTAGTGCCCATTTTCCAGGAGGCAAGTTATTTTCCTTTATCAGGACGAGGTCTCCTTCTTCTAAGTTTTTGTTCGCTCGTTGCCATTTACTGCGGACTTGAAGTTGATGTAAATATTCGCTGGACCATCGCTTCCAGAAATGTTGATGCATGAGCTCTGTTTGCTTCCACTTGTTCCTGAGGTCAAGTGCTCGTTCCTCGTTTATTTCCCCTTGTGGCAGTAACATCGTTGGACCTCCAGTGATGAAGTGACCCGGGGTTAAGTATTCCAAGTCGTCTATGCTTTCCGTGAGAGGGCAAAGTGGTCTGGAATTCATGCACGCTTCAATCTCCGCCAGCAAAGTTGAAAACTGTTCATACGTCAGTTTTTGTTCTCCCAAAACTCGTTTAAGATGGTACTTTAGCGATTTGACAGCAGCCTCCCACAGTCCTCCTGCAGTCGGCCAGATTGGGGCGTTAAAGTGCCACTCAATCTTTAGTTTACTGATCCCGTCGAAGAAGTCTTCCGACATCATCGTTTTAAACTGTTGAAACTCCTTTTTCAGTATCCGGGATGCTCCAAGGAGGTTAGTTCCGTTATCTGAGAAAATATGCTTCGGGGTCCCTCTTTTAGCGCACATCCTCTTAAGGGCTGCCAGGAACGTCTCCGTACTGAGATCAGATACAAGTTCTATATGTACCGCTTTTGTTGCCATGCAAATGAAAATGCAAATATAGCCTTTGCATGTCTTCACGCCTCTCCCCTTGTTGATTTTGACATCCACAAAACCGGTAAAGTCGATCCCAGTATTAGTGAACGGTCTTGATGGCGTGACCCGTGATTGAGGTAGGTCACCCATTATCTGCTCGTTTCGATGAGGCTTGAATCTGTGACATCGCACACATTTTGTAAGTTGTTTTTTCACCGCTCGATTGCCGCTAATAATCCAATATTTCTGTCTCGTTTGGGCAAGTGTTAGACGAGCTCCTCCGTGTAGCGTTTGTTTGTGGGCGTGGTCGATGATCAGCTGTGTTAGTTTTCCTGCGTGGGGGATCACTGCAGGGTGTTTCATCTCGCTCGGTAGGGCCGAGTTTTGTAACCGACCCCCAACTCGTAATATCCCGTTCTGGTTAACGTAAGGTCGTAGATTGAGTAGTTTACTTTTTGACCCCACCGTTCCATTTTTTTCCAAGTCTCTAATATCCTCGTAAAAGTGTTGTCGTTGAACGTGCTGGATGATCAAGTTCGTTGCATCATTTAGTTCTTTCGTAGACAAGTAACCGTGATCAGCTGATGCGTCCTTGTTACGTAGCTTTGTTTTGAAACGTAATACCCAGCTGACGACTCGTATGACTCGAGTCATTGTACTACACTTATCAACCAGTGCAGTAATCCAAGTTGCTTCGTTTGCAGCTTGCGTTGTATAGCAGCTCCGTGTTGCTATCCGCTCGTTATCAGTCGTAAACATTCCCGATGTATTTTTAATAATTTCTTCGTAGTTGTGTTTCGTAAGCCATTGAGGTCCCTCCCACCACAAATTGAATTGCAGTAGCTGAGAGGGCGAGAGGCCTCTGGTGGCGCAGTCTGCAGAGTTTTCTTCAGTTCTCACATGTCTCCATTGTGTAGCGGGGACAATGTTAGTTATAGTCGCAACTCGGTTGGCAACGTATTTATCCCATCTCGTTATGTCGCCTTGAAGCCACGCGAGTACGACTGTTGAATCCGTCCAGCAGGTTGCATGTAAAGTTTTTTCCGGGAGGGCTATTCTCAGTTTTTCCATCAGTTTGGCAAGTAAGAGAGCTCCACACAACTCCAGCCTGGGTAATGTAGTTTTATTGTTGAGGGGGGCTACTCGTGTTTTGGCCGCTATCATTGTTATGACGTACTCTCCGTTTTCGTTCGTTGTACGACTGTAGATGACGCAGGCGTAAGCTTTCTCGCTTGCGTCACAAAACCCGTGGACTTCGATTACGTCATTGATGCCTGCAAGCCACCGGGGTAATGATAGGCGGTTGATGTTCGGAAAATCTTCTCGTAGTTGTCTCCACTCCGCTTCGATGTCTGTGGGTAGACATTCATCCCATTCAATTTGACTGACCCACACTCTCTGGAACAGTAGTTTGGCTTTGATGACCGTTGGGGAGAGCCAGCCGAGCGGATCGTAGAGCTTGCTGATATCCGAGAGTAGACTCCTCTTAGTTAGTTTGTTTGCACCCAGCTGCGGTAGATTCCAGTTAAACAGGAATACATCTCTGGACGGACTGTAGTTGAGACCCAATGTTTTTATGGACTCTTCTTGTTTGAAGGTAAATACTCCTTTATGGGATCGTTGATCTTCAGATAAGTTCTCCAAAATGGTTTCCTCGTTGCTTGACCATTTTCTCAAGTTAAATCCACCCCTAAGCAAGAGGGTGGTTAGTTGTTGTTGCAGTAGTTTTGCTTCGGCGGCAGTGTCGCTTCCGCAAATCAGGTCATCCATATAAAAATTGTTTTGAATGACCCTCGCTGCCTCAGGGAACTCGTGCGCCTCGTCGAGTGCGAGTTGTTTGAGAGTACGCATCGCTAGAAACGGCGCAGATTTCGTGCCGTAAGTGACCGTACACAGTTGCATCTCCTGCAGTCGATATTGGCGTCTCCAAATAATCTTCTGCAGAGGTTGTTGATCTTCATGGATAAGAATCATCCTGTACATCTTCTCTATGTCGGCTGTTAGTACATATCGGTAGCTACGCCAGTTGATGATTAGCTCCTGGATATCCTTTTGAAGATTCGTTCCTTTTTCCATGAGATCGTTGAGGCTGTGCTTGGTGGTAGTTTTCATAGACGCGTTAAAGACGACTCTCAATTTAGTTGTAGTTGAATCTTCCCTGATGACACCATGGTGAGGCAAGAATGCTTCTAGTTGTTTCTCTGCGCACGGCGTCACTGGTTTCATGTGACCTAGTTCCGTATACTCGTCGATAAATTGTTTGTACTGCAATCCGAAGTTTTCGTTTCGCAACATCTTCTTCTCTAGTTGTAAAAATTGCGAAATAGCTTGTGGTTTAGATATGCCGAGTTTCTCGTTAATTTCAGGTTTCAGGGGCATCTTCACGACGTACCTGCCGTCGCTGAGTCTCTCCGTTGTTTCCTGATAGTGTTTTTCGCAGTAATCTTCCTCGTTAGTTGCGTAGTTGGTGCAGATTTCTTCCGATTCCCAAAATCTCGTTAAATCTTCTAGTTCATTTATCGTAACTAGACAGTGGTAAGTTTTGACATTCCCACACAGGATCCACCCCAGCTTAGTTTGCTGAGCGACTGGTGAGTTGTTGTCGGACTTCAGGACACCGTCGAGTAATATCTCCGAGAAGACGTTTGCTCCCAGTAGTATATCAATCGGCCCCGAAACGTTGAAGTCCGGATCAGCTAGCTTGACGTTATCCAGATGATCCCAAGTTGGTTTATTAAAAGTCGAGTTCGGCAAGTTACTTATCAATCTCTTCATAATAAGTGCCTCTAGTTGAAACTCGTAGTTGTTGTTGTGGATCGATTTGCAATCAAGTTGTAGTTTTCCCTTGCAATTCCCCATAGTAGTTCCGACTCCCGTTATCACAGCGCTCATTTTACGCCGCGGCAGTCGCAATTGCTGAGCTGCATTCTCAGTCATGAGCGTAACTTGTGATCCCTGATCCACAAGCGCCCGCAAAGTAAGGTATGTTCCGTCGCCAGTCTTGACTTGTAGTTGAGCCGTTGCTAATAGTACTTCTCCATTCTCGTTTGTCACGTGAGTTGACACTTGTTGCGATCGGTTTTGGTTTTGCTTGTCACATAACAAGGTATGGTGAGAACCCTTGCAAATCAAACAGTTTTTCGTTGATGTACATTGCTTGTCTCCGTGACTGTACAAACAGTTTTTGCATAAGCGCAGTTTCGCAACAGTTGTTTTTCTTTCGGCAAACTCCATTGCACGAAATTTACTGCAGAACATCAAAACGTGATTAGTTTTGCAGATTGGACAATTTCTGAGCGCCGTATGATAGGTTTTTGTCGCTTTTTCAGTCTTCTTATAGTTCGATGACCCCCGTTCGTAATTATTTTTGTGTGTTGCATGTTGCGAAGACGAAGTTATTGGTTGGTTGTTGTTACGATTTTGCAATGTTTCGAACGCCATAAACTTCATCTCCAGGAATTTTATGAAATCTTCCAGCCCAGGCAGTTCTCGTGGATTTTTCAAGTTTTTCAGGTACTCGCTGTAAGTCGCTGCATCCAATTTTTGTTGAACCAAATGGACAATGAGAGGGTCCCACGTTTCAGTCGCTATCCCGATGTTGCTCAGAGCACTCAGACATTCCAGAGTGGTGTCATGTAGCTTTTTCAGGTTGTAAGCGTTCGGCTGCTGAATAGCTGGTTGGTTCAGGATAGTATTTATGTACGACGTGAAGAGCAGTCTCAAATTGTTATAGCGGTTATTTAACAACTCCCAGCAAGACTCGTAATTTTCTGCACTGACGCTCAGATGCTGCACCAGTCTCTCAGCTTCTCCCTTTAATTTTGTTTTCAAATGCTGCATCTTTTGAGTTTTAGATATCAGCGGATTTGAATGAATAGTCTCGAGAAAAAGATCCTTAAAGGATATCCATTGGTTGTAGTTGCCGCTAAACTCCGGAAGCTCGATCTTGGGCGTAGATTTTTGATAATGCATACTCTCCCAAATCTTCTGTTGTATCTTTCGTCGGTAGTTATCGTAGATTTCTTCCCATTTGGCGTATTCATTATCGTAAGTTTGGTTAGAGCCTCGTAGTAAATTATCAAGTTTCCAATGAATTTTGTCGATCGATTCCCACTTGCTTTTCAGGATGCTGAGATGATCTTCTAAATCCCATTTTTCGGTCATCGTTTCCAAGTTAATTTTTCCCACAGCTCGATGTAATGCGTTGAAGTTACATTGTTGTTGACGGAGTAGTTCGTCCTTCTGAGACGTAGAATTCTCAGTAGTTCTTGGGGGCGGCTGAGGGGTTGATTTTGGAAGCCCAAATGTCCCCAACGAGGACGTTTCTCCGGTCTCAACTATCTTAGGAGTGTGTATAGTTGGTTTCGCTTGGCATTGCTGCATTGCTTGCTTCGTTTCTTCATAACTCCGTTTAGTTATTTCGAAGACGTTGTCAACGAAGTAGGTGATGTCCTGGCTTTCCATTGTTTGCAGGATGGCATCATTCTCCAGAAACTCCTTCCAGTGAACCTCTAGAGCAGTTATTCGTTTTGTCAAGTAGTCGGAGGTTTTTCTATCCGCCCCGTCTTTCTTGAAGTTAGTGCAGATTCTTTTTATCTCTTCGAAAGTTCTTTCTTGACGAGCAATGATTTCGTCGAAGTTAGTATCCATGGTTCTCCGTTGACTGCAGAACACACGTCGTTAAAATCCGAAGGCAGTTAGGTAGTTAATCGTAGCGCCGGGCAGTAAGTAGAATCCCGACACACACAGTTAAATCCCGAAGGCAGTTTAGTTGATTGGATTGAAGCTTCTTCTCTCCGCAGTTAGTCGTAGCGCCGGGCAGTAGTATCCCGACGCACGTAGTTGAAATCCCGAAGGCAGTTGATTAATCGGAGTGAAAGTTTTTCTTCCCCGCAGTTAGTCGTAGCACCGGGCAGTAGGTAAGAGTAGAATCCCGACACACGTAGTT
Source organism: Argyresthia goedartella (assembly GCA_949825045.1). Classification (NCBI taxonomy): domain Eukaryota; kingdom Metazoa; phylum Arthropoda; class Insecta; order Lepidoptera; family Argyresthiidae; genus Argyresthia; species Argyresthia goedartella. The sequence goes on along the minus strand of OX463809.1, from coordinate 16,798,922 downwards.
AAGTTGAAGTTGACTCGAAGTAGTAGTCCTCTTCGTATCTGAACACGTACAGGGTTGTAAGTCCTGCCGGAGATGTCCAGTAGTTAGTCTGTAGCTTTGTTTGTAGCTCCAGTAGTAGTTGTTCTTCGATGGTCAGGCTTTACAGCTCCAGAATCGAAAGATATCCTTGTAAGATGCACTCACAATCCCCGCCACGGTATTGTGCGTCTTCTCAACTCAACTGGTGATTCCGCTGGTGGAGGCCAGTGAGCCGAAACGCTACCGAAACAACGATAATAAGTGAAACCAAGTATGAATACCTCCCGAAACAAACTCCGTTAAAAATCCTGCGCCGATGTCGTTGTTGTTCGAAGGACCAAAAAGAGATGTATGGGCCACGTAGTTTTTTGTGACTCGTACACTCTTCTATGTAGTGGAGTTATGGTATTTAAAAGATGAGCACCAATAGTTGAGATGACTGCTTTATTTGCCTGTCAGTTGGTAACTAACTATAACAGTGAACCTTAGGTATATCATAAGTTTACAAATGCAACCTAGGCTATAAAGTATAGTGACGCGCGCGGAAAGTGTACGTTGTATCGTACAAGGGTAGTTCGGAAAAACAGCCAATGTCAAAAATAAAATAAAAAAATATTTTATGTCAAAATGGTTAGCTTCATACTTTACATACAAGATGAATGTCTCCTGCAAAATTAAGCTAAACTGACATTGCCTAATGTTCCAAACAATCTCTCATATGTGAATTTTAAAAATCATCAGGCGAATCCCATGTTATTTTCCCATTATTATTTTTATTTCGTAAATTTACGGAGCAAAATAAGACAAGTACATAATATGACAAAAAATTGCATTTATTTAGTCGAACTATTAGAACTGTTATTAGTACTGTCATCTTCATCACTGCTGTCAGCACTCAAAGATATTATTAATTCATTTTCGAAAATATTGTCTTCTCAAATCTCGTTTGAAATCTTGTAAAATTATTTTCTTTGTGTTCTCTACGACTTTTCTCCAGTCTTCTGTAGTGACTTCTGCACACGCAGTTTGTAGCAGAGTCATCATTTTAGCAGTGCTGAAGGGTGGTTCAGTATTGTTCCACGCTGCATGACCCTTTATTTGTGCCCAAATAAGCTCGATGGCGTTATACTGGCAATGGTAGGGAAGCCATCGAATAACTTCGTGTCCATGCTCTAGGGCTAGTTCATCGATTACATAGCGGAGCTTGGACGGCTTAGTTTCTTTTACCAGATTTAACAACTCAACTTTTAATTAAGTTTGACTTGCATCCACACCATTTCTTACCAGCCACGAGACAATTTCTCGCTTTTTATTTGCTTGAGTTGGTGGTTTATCAACTTGTACAGAATGATACGGTGCCTTGTCCATTATAATTTTCGATGGGTTTTCTAAGCTGACTAGCAGCTTCTCAAACCACTCTTTAAAAACCTCAAAGTTCATTTCCTCATGGTAATCAATCACTTGTAGTTTTAGAGGCGAATGCGAGGTGGCAGTCTGGAATAAAACCTTGAGAAGCTGATCCCGCGTGACATATAATAAGTCGGGCTCCTTTTCCCGATGGAACTTTTGAGGTGGAGGCTGCTGTATCATCGGTCCATGTCCGCGAAACCGTATGGTTCGCATTCAACCATGTTTCGTCAATAAATACGACATTGTCCCTATCTGTAATTGTATTTACTTGACGTAAGAATGTTACTCTCTTCAAAATAATATCGTAGCGTTCTAGCAGGTTTTTCCGCTCGTCAGATTTTTTAAATCTAAAGCCAATCGATTTCAAAACCTTTGATAGAGACGATTTACCGCCAAAACATAAGCCTGCGTCTTTTAACGAACTCATTAGCCTTTGTGGTTGCGAATTGCAGCAGCACCAAAATTATCAACGCCAACAATTTTCTTGTCCCACTTTCTTTTTTTCGGTGTACGTAAAGTATTGTCTTCTGAGCCTGATGGTCCGTATTTCTCTTTCAGAATTTGAGTTACTGTGCTCTTCCCTATTCCCAATGCTTCGGCAACGCGTTCTCTCGGTCGTGTCAATGGTAAAAGAGGCTCATCGTTAACTGATTCACGTTCAAAATAATTGTACCATTTCACCACTAGTTCGCGAGATTGACTGTTAGATGATTTATTAGAATGCTTATTAAGTGATTTATTAGAATCAATTGTAAAATAAACCAATTACTGTTTATTTTCGCAATGATAATCACTTAACTGTTAAAATCTGGAAATTTTCTTCTAAACACTAAATCATCAATACAAATTTAACGGTAAGACTTCGCCGTATATATGTTTGGCTCAAATGGTTCTAAATGGTCTGTACTAGCTTCGGTTTAAGACTGCATCGATCTACCGGACACCCTGTATACTCTGACATACTACGACTACTCAATCCGAAATAAGAAACATGAGCAATCGGCAAAACAGTCAAACTTCGGGTTCCGAGTCACACGCAACCGATTCGAATCGATTATAAAGAGTAGAAAATAATTGACGGCGCCACCATCGTTGTTTGATGTTTTTTAGCCGAAATTAGACTACAGACTCACCTCTGGAGGCTTACCACAAGCACTATTAGAAGTTATTTTCAAGCCTTAAAAAAAACTGCCCGGCTTAATGATACCATGAGCCATACAATAGCAGCGCTGTTAATTGACAGACGTTCACCGCCTAATCAACGCTGCTAACGTACTACAAGCTCCGTTTTGCGCGCTCGCAGCGCTGCTGAACTGTCATTCTTAGCAGTTATTTAAAAGTTACTCTCGTGCAACTTTTAAAAACCTGCTAAGCGAATTAGTGATTATTTTAGTGTTAAAATTAGTCAAAATGAGTGATGCAGAAATTTTATGGTTTTTGGAGGATGATTACGCTTTCCGTAATAGAGAGAAAAAAGCGTGGCGTAAAATTATAAGAGAGCAAAGCAATCCATTCGTCGTTTACGATGAATTGGATTTTATTCGGAGGTATCGTCTTTCAAAAGTTTTAGCAGAAAATCTGTGCGAAGATATTAGACCTCTAATGCCGGTGCCAACGAAATCCACAGATTTATCCGTAGAGACGAAGGTGAGCTCTATCCATATTAAAAATATATTATATATAATATTTCAAATCAAATCAGCCCAACACTGCCCATTGCTGTGTAGCTATATGATCGATCATATATCAACTCATAGAAGATTCTTATTGGCTCGAACTTTAGTCGCATTTAAAATTCTGTTTTAGGTATTAACAGCTTTATCATTCTTCGGCACCGGCTCCTATCAAAAGCCTGCAGGTGATATTCACGGGCATTCCATGGCGCAGCAGACCGTATCAAGTGTTGTGGCCCAAGTGACTGCTGCCATGAATACATCAGAAATGCGCAGAAAATATATAAAATTTCCTAGGACTGTGCCTGAACAACAAGAAAACATACTAAGGTAAGTTTGCAAAAACAATATAGGTTGGTGAGAAAAAGTTTTTTATTAGTCTATACTCTAATCAAAATTTCAGATTTTACAATACTTTTGGATTCCCCGGAGTGTTGGGCTGTTTGGACTGCACTCATGTTGCAATTGTGAGGCCGGTGGAAAATGAAGAACGCTTCTTCTGTCGGAAGCATTATCATTCATTAAATGTACAAATAGTGAGTACCAACTACCAACATAATTCGTATTTCTACAACAGAAGAAACTAAATGACAATTCAGCAATGAACATTTTTGTTTAATTACTTTATACAATTATAAAAATTATAAGGTACACAAACACTTTAGAATTATAAAATTAAAATTTAACTACAGGATAAGTAGGAACTTTATGTAGGAACCTGAAACAAAAATCTTTGTTTTAGATGTGCAATGCTGATATGGAAATTATAAGTGTGGATGCTAGTCACGGTGGAGCCAATCATGATTCCTTCATTTGGAATCAACATCCGATGAAAGCTTATATGGAGAATCTCAGTAGATCTCAGGCAATTTGGCTATTAGGTAATAAACTACATCTATGTTTCTTGTTCCTTAGGTTGATTTTGTGTAAGTATATTTAGACTTCCTGTTTTTTTACAGGTGACTCAGGATATCCTCAACGAAGGGCAATGATGACTCCAATTGTTGATGCTCCCGATGGAACCCCGGAGGCCTTCTATACCATGAAACACGTCCACACTGTTGAATGTTGTGGAACGGACCATTGGCGTGCTTAAGGCACGTTGTCGTTGCCTTTTAGTACACAGAGTGCTGCATTACAGCCCTTGGGTAGCTGGCTCAATTGTAAATGCTTGTGTTATGTTGCATAACATTTGCAACAAAGCCAATTTGGCCGTGCCAGATTTAACAGATCTTGAGGCCCTTCAAGAAGCTAGGATGCAAGTTAATCCTCACCTTATTGCATCTAGTCAAGGGATGAATGAAGAGCTGTGGCAGGGTGTAGCTATGCGTCAGACTCTGGTCGCTCGTCTCTGGCAGCTACGGGCAATCTGAAAGTATTATTTGTTTTATGTACATATCATGTATAGTGGGTAATTTGTTTAAAAATATTATGTTAACTCCAAATGTTTGTAAATTTTCCTTACCTTGCTTCAATTCTGATCAATATTGTTATTCCGGGCATCCCTAGACCAAAATCTTGGCCAGTGATTAAAAGAAATTTATTTTCAATTTCATTGAGCGGTGGTACCTCAGAGGGACCACCGCCAGTTTGGTTTTGAGATGCCCGTACATCAGCAGCTCTCCTTTTTAATTTGGCTTTGTAGTCCACCCAGTACTAAAACAACAAAAAACAGAAATTTATTTACCCGTTAACTCACAGAAATTCTTTCATACTTGCGGCTGCCACAATATGGTAGCCGGTGAGCCAGGTCATGTGAACATTCCTTACTAAACACTGTAGGTACATACCTTTGACCATCCCTTCCAGTCTTTAACTGTACCCACTCCCTGTGCATTTAAATTAGTGGCTGCACCAGACCACTTCCTCCGAGCATATTCCCGTGCCTGGGCAGCCTTGTTATGGCCTAAGGCCACATCGCGATTGGAGTTAAGAAACTCCCACAGGACATTCAGCTGTGTCACAGTTACCCGGCGTCGCGATGCGGCGTCAGAATTATCGACTGTTGAACTGAAACAAACAATGAGTAGGTACATACATACGTCTTATTTTTACATAGATGCAATCGTCACATTATGTCGCTGCATGAAATTAATAACAAATTTATAGTCATGAGTAAACTTACTCTGCCATCGCCGTGATAAAATGATCTTAACTCTATTGCTGAAAGTAGTCTGGAGAATTGTAACACAAAATGTGTCGGTTGGAGTGTAGATAAGGGGGCGGAAGCTTTTTTTCCGCCCCCTTATCGACACTCTGACCCTTCATTTCTTCAAAATCTTGATATTATTTGACGTTTTGACGTAAACAAAAAGTTTCGAGACACGTTCAAAAACTTTATAATTATTCGTATTTAGTCGACTAGAAATTAAGACAAATATATTTTTTCCGCAAAGTTAATTTAATTTTTACAGAAATGACTTTATTATCAGTTTTTGCTCTGCACTGCTATAAAATTTTAAAAGTTCATAAAAGAATATGTTTTATTTTTTAATAAAAACGGTATTTACCGGTGAATTATCTTATTTGATTTTCGAACGCACACAACATTTGAGGTAAACAGGCCAGAGACAACCTTTTTTTTTTAGCAGGTTAATCGCAGGCCTGCTTACTTCGGCTCATGGTACACTAAGGCAGCAGTTTATTTTAAACATTGAAAATAAACTGCCCTACTTTAGTCCTGCTAACTAAGAGATTGTGGTAAGCCTGCTGGACGCGGAAACACTTTAGTTCTGCAAGTTCCGTTTTCTACTCTATGTCGCACTGTAGATATTCCTTTCCACGTAAAGCTGTAAGTTACATTCGGAACGCGGCGTGACTTGGGGCCAATTCAGCTAGCTCAATGACAAAATAAAATAATAATAAAACAGAAATTGTATAAAAAAAGGTTACTACAGGATATCTGATTACTTAGAGGACAGATGTCCATGGGAATAGATTGTTTGAGTAACAGGCTGTTTCGATATACACAGTCAGGTCATAAGTTCTGTCACACAATAAAAACTTTTGAATTTAGAACACTGGCCACAAAAAAGTTTATTGAATTCGAATTTCGAATTTTCATGAAAATAAAAATGTGTACTTTTTAGAATTTTCCTCATTTTTAAATATGGAGTGGACACTTAAAGAAGACCGTGTCGCAGTTATTGCGTTGCATCGTTGCGGTTACGCGCCAATTCAGATTTTCGACTTACTGAAAAATTTGAATATAACCAAAAGATTCGTTTATCGTACCATAAAACGATACAATGAAGATTCTAGTGTAGATGACAGGTCAAGAAGTGGTCGCCCTCGCTCTGTTAGGACTCCAGCAGTGATAAAAGCTGTGAAGGCGCGAATTCCAAGAAATCCCATACGTAAGCAGAAACTGTTGGCCCTTCAGATGGGGTTAAGCAGGACCACGGTGAAAAGGGTGTTAAATGAAGACTTAGGGCTTAGGGCATATCGAAGAAAAACAGGACATCGTTTGGATGCTCGTTTAATGGACCTGAGACTGAAGAGATGCCGTGCTTTGTTGAAGCGGTACGCGGGAAAAAAGCATCGGGAAATGCATTTTTCGGATGAAAAAATTTTCACCGTGGAAGAGCGCTACAACAAACAAAATGATAAGATGTACGCACACAGCAGTGAAGAAGCGAGCAACCGTATTCCGCGTGTCCAACAAGGTCATTTTCCATCCTCGCTCATGGTTTGGTTGGGAGTCTCTTATTGGGGCTTAACTGGGGTACATTTTTGTGAGAAAGGCGTAAAAACGAATGCAGTTGTGTATCAAAATACAGTCCTCAGGAACCTTGTGGAACCTGTTTCTCATACCATGTTTAATAACAGGCACTGGGTATTCCAACAAGATTCTGCGCCAGCTCATAGAGCGAAAAGCACACAAGACTGGCTGGCGGAGCGTGAAATCGACTTCATCCGGCACGATGACTGGCCCTCCTCCAGTCCAGATTTGAGTCCGTTAGATTACAAGATATGGCAACACTTGGAGGAAAAGGCCTGCTCAAAGCCACATCCTGATTTGGAGTCACTCAAGGCGTCCTTGATTAAGGCAGCCGCCGATATTGACATGGACCTCGTTCGTGCTGCGATACACGACTGGCCGCGCAGAATAACGGCCTGTATTCAAAATCGCGGGGGTCATTTTGAATAAACTTTATTACCATAAGAATCTATGTTTTATTAAGTTCATTTTGCTATATAAATGTTTACATAAATAATAAAAATGTCTAAATTATTTCGTATTGCACATGTGACAGAACTTATGACCTGACTATGTATAATTAGCATTCATTTTGTAATTTGACAATATTTTATTTAAAAAAGGAAACGCAAAAGATGCGACGACTGTGGAGTTTCTTCGGTGAGCTCTTCTCCACAGATTCCGCCATTGGGTTAGTGAACTCACCCAAAAAAATGTAATGACGGATCTAAGTGATGTAACAACATCCTATGGAAATAAATGATTTTTGATTTTGATTTTTGATTTTGACCGCTTAGTGACAATGACTTGACCACGACGGTCAAATTTAAGTATCCAATATTTGGCGTTTGGAGAATATTTTTAGGCAATTATGGTTTTGAAAAAAACGGTCAAGTGCGAGTCTAACTCGCGCACGAAGGGTTCCGTACCACCGTACAATGGTAGGGATGGTGTGGAGTGTATAGTTTGGATTTTGTTGCGAAATGTTGTTTTCAATGTTATTGGTGCGGCGGCTACTTTGACACTCCATGTACATAACCAGATTCATAAGTTTTTATGTGGTATTGAAAGAATTGTTGTATGGGAGCCCCCTTACATTCTGTTTTGTTTTTATATATTTGTTATAGCGGCAACAGAAACACATCATCTGTGAAAATTTCATCTGTCTAAATATCACCGTTCATGAGACACAGCCTGGTGACAGACGGACAGACAGACAGGCAGACGGACAGCGGATTCTTAGTAATAGGGACCCGTCTTTACCCTTTGGGTACGGAACCTTAATTAAGGTAATTAGTAACCATAATAATTTAGTTATCAACAAAGGGAAGGGGTTACTAAATCGTCAGATAATGGCTCTCTAAAGTTAACCCCTTAAGGTGATACGAAAAAAAAATGGGGTTTTTTTCGAATCGATTTACTCCACCATGAAATCACCTACAGATTTGATTTTTGGGTTAACGTTTATTGAATATTTGATTAAGATTTTCACTAAAGGAAAACGCGATTGGATGAATTTTTCTCGATAGAATTTAATAACGAAAACATCTCTAAATTGTTTTATTTTTTCCTGTAATTCTGACATGCTAACTAATTTCATTGTGGAACTGCGTTCAAAATGTAGATATTATGTATACCTAAAATCTCCTTAAAAACATTTTAACAAAATAACGTTGTTTATTTTTAAACAAATTTTCTGTAGTTTAGTGCTACGTTATGACTAGGGATGCAACCGATACGATACCGATACCGATATATCGGCGATATTTCAGGTTTGCCGATATATCGGTATCGGCGATATTTTTATGGCCGATGATACTTTACTTTTGATGATGATGATGATACAACGATACTTTATAAATTTCTCGCTTTAAAAATGTAATGTAAACGCGCGGGTTGTCTCGTCTATTTCGTTGCAAATGAGGCACGAACTATGCGTGGGGTAAACCCCGCGCTCTATCTTTAAACAAAAATCTGATTAATGTTAATTTTAATAACTAAAACTGTATCACTATCAACCTGTCTATATTTTTATATCACCTAATAAAAAAATAACCTGACTTGTATTTTATCTATTTAACCTTCATTTTTAATTCAATAAGCGATCGGTATCGGTATCGCCGATATTTTTATAAGCGTATCGGTATCGGTATCGTATCGGCAAAAAGGCGTATCGTTGCATCCCTACCCCTAGTTATGACATCTTTTCCCGATTCCGTCCCTCTCACACTGCGGGTCTTTACGCCTGGAGTAACGTGAACCTTTGCACGGGCGAGGTATATCTTAACCTTAATGCATGGCCTTACCCGAAATGAATCGCGATTTTCAACCTTATTGCTTGGTAACAAAGTTCAAAACCTATGAAACCAAATATGGGTTAGTATGCGGTAAGGGGTTAACCGTCGTCGTCGTCACGCCATTGTCATTGAGCGGTCATTGTCTACCGGAATTGGGCCCCTGTTGTGTTGACTGATACCTCGTGTGATATTGTTCCGAGCGAGCATGGTGCGAGCGATAAGCGGCAACGTCGCACTTTTGAAAAACTGGCAATGAAGCCGCAACGCACACTACTAGACATGCGCTTAGCGTCCGACACTGTCGCCGTCCACCCATACATTGACAAAGTTGAACTAAAATATCGATCTCGTTTAAGCTATTATTTATTCAACATTTTGTTTTAGAACAATATAAACTGAGGAAAATAAAATATCAAAAAAATAAATATGGAAAAAGTAGTGTGAGTGTAAAATTACGGCCCAGTTCTCCATAATTGCTAAAATGAATTAGTATGAAAGTCAAACCACCTTAAGATATAGTCAGTGGTATTTGAAAAACCCATAAAAGACTCACAATTTTTGCATTGTTTCGCTACAGCGGCTGACCTACAGATACCGCAAGGTTTCTTGGCGCCTGAGCGAAGCCACCATCTCTCTCCCATGATGTGTGCATCTCTCTTGTTCCCATGCGCGCCGCTAACCCGTCCAGGCGGCACTCATGCAGGCGCCATGAATCTTTACGTCAGGTATAACAGCCAAGTTGCAGTGTAAGCTGTTATGAACTTTATTGATATGGTTGGGTCCTACATTTCAACCACCACGAAACGAGTTGCTAATTTACCACTTGGCTATGCTTCCAGATTAGCGAAAATCCCGGACGAGCCGCTGCACGGCGTGACGCACATAGAGAAAGGCAGCTCCGCCTCCAGCTCCGAGTCGGGCTCCGAGTCAGACTCGGAGTCGGACGACTCGGACGAAGAGCGGAACAGCAAGGTCAAGGTGCTCGAGAAGGAGCTGCTCGCGCTGCAGGACAAGATGAAGAAGCTCGTAGAGGAATCCAATCAGAAAAAGAAGGCGAAAAAGAAAACGAAGGACAAGAAGACGAAGCCGGTCCCGATGATACCCAAACCGAACATGGCCACCAACTACCCGAAGGCGAACAATATCGGTGAGAATATAGGTGAGGCCCCGGACTCGAGGAGACTCGCCCTACCCGAGGGAGGACGGTCTCAAACTCCTGATGTACTCGCACACAGGACAAACTAGAAGACATCTCATCATAGAGTATGTTTAATCTTAAATCGTTTGGTTGTTCATGTATCGTTCCCTCGGCAGCGGGCGCTGGGCTGGCGCACGCGGCGCGCGGCAAGGCAGGCGGGCGGCGCGGCGGCGGCGCGGCAGGTGGCGCGGCAGGCGGCAAGGCGGGCGCGGCGCGGGGCGGTGCGGGGGCAGCCGCGGGCGGCAAGCGCAAGGCGCAGAGTGCGCCCGTCACCGCGCCGCCGCATGCACCGCCGCATGCGCGCGACTCGGACGAGGAGGACCACGCCAAGCCCATGAGCTACGACGAGAAGCGCCAGCTCTCGCTCGACATCAACAAGCTGCCAGGTGCGTCACACTCTCTCTAGACTATTTATTTTGGTTGCTAAAATTGTCGTCGACTAAGGCGATTATACCTTTGTCAATTTTGAACCAAATTGTAAAATGCGCTTTGCGTTGACATTTCATATTAGATTCGATGTTGCAGTCAATAGAATTATATTCTTCTATCAGGGGATTGTAATGCCTGCATTCAGCATTCATTGGAAAAACAACGAAGTACTGATTTCTCCTAAACGAGGCTACAAATATAGTATACGAGCCTAGGCTTGCTGAAAGAAATTTCTCTTTAACCGACTTCAAAAAAGGGGGACGTTCTCTTCTGCTTCTATCCAGGTGCAGGCAACCTGGCCCGCTTGAGTGGGGCCTTTGTGAATTTTCCCTGCACCCACTCATCTTAATTCAGCCATCCTAGCTCCAGTACCAGCTGGAGTAGGAGGCCTGGTTGTTCCCAGAATTGCGATCCTGGTTTCTATGGAGGACAGGCACGCAAGCAGCATGTGCTCTACTGTCTCTACCACTTCCATACACCCCCTGCAGAGGGGGCTATCTGTTGCACCTGTAATTTTCAAGTGTTTGTTAAGGGTACATTAGCCTGTTATAAGGCCAATTAGTATTTTTGTTTTGCTGCGTGGCAGTCTCATAAGGTAGTTTGTGAATTTATGGTTATATCTGTTTAGAAATAATTTAGTATTTTTGCAGTCTTCCCTCCTCGCCCATAAACAATTATGTTGCATAGCTGTGGCCGATTTTAGTCTTTTCCTTATTGCTTCTGCTGAAAGGAGCGAGAAAGGTGGAGGGCCTTTCGCCGCCCTACTCGCCCCTGCTTTAGCTAGTTTGTAGCCTCGCAGTTTTCTTGGTCTAGGTAGTGACCTTATACCCACTGCAGTTTGACTTTATTCCTCTCACCCAGTCTGTTGGGCGCTTCGTGACACTGAAGTATGAGTTTGGATTTATTTAGTGGTTTTGTTTCAGTGTTTCAGCTTGAAACACTGTTGTGTTATTATATTATTTTCATGTTGATCTCCAAATTTGGGTTTTCTTCGTTAATGTCTACTACATATTTTTTATTGAATATGAAGGTTTTTTTATGCGGTCTGACCCGATTGTGGCTTCAGGTACCTCTTCTAGGGTCTTTGCCAGAATGGTGCAGTGTCCACTATCTGCAGGTTGACCTTTCCATTGTCCCAATGAGAAAGTTCTCTATTTCTCTTTTTTTTTGTGTGTTTGTAGGTCATACTTCAGAGGTGGTCCCATAGAAATTTTATCAAAATTGAATAAGCGCTTTTTGAAAAAATCTATAAATATAAACACAGATGACGTTTTGGTTTGTGGTTAGGTGCGGCAAAAGTTTTGAAGTGGACTTTTCATGTACATAGACTTCATTCGCATACCGACCGGGGAGGAATAAATAGGGCTTGAACTTGGAGTCGGTTTTTTTAAGTTTTTAACTTGGTGATTATTACAGATAAGCTCGCCTATGCGCATAAGAGTTCATGTATTCACCTATTATATTATACCATGCAATAAGTAAGTTGAATTGATGTTGACCTATATCCCCTTCTATTGGCCATAAATATGCTCATGTCTCGTTACTTGTGCAGGCGACAAGCTGGGCAAGGTGGTGCACATAATCCAGTCTCGCGAGCCGTCACTGCGTGACTCGAACCCGGACGAGATTGAGATCGACTTCGAGACGCTCAAGCCGTCCACGCTGCGGGAGCTCGAGAACTACGTCGCTTCGTGTCTGAGGAAAAAGACGCGTAAGTTATATTCACTCTTACTGCCCGGCGTGGCAAGGCGCGCGGTGAAAAGAGATGTAGGAATGGTCAACAGTAGCATACTTTCCACCATTCCCTACATTTGTTTTCGCCGATCAATGCTTGCTTCGCCGCGATTCGCAAGCCGCAGGTAGCTGTGGCCGGACAGTTAGGCATATCCCATAGAAAACATTTATACACATGCACAATACATTGCATCTGGCCCCAGAATAGGATACCGGATATAGTGTTGTGGGACCTATAAACATCCGAGATTTGGGGTTTTTGTTCCTTCATCCCCAGCCGGGTTTCGAATCCGGTACCTCTCTTGGAAAGCGAAGCCTCTAACCGCAACGCCGCATATGACTATATGTGTGTGACGTCGCTGTTTCTGGCTCTCACAACACGGTATCCTAGAGTGGGACCTGTAACAATGTATAGGCGTGTATGTAAATGTTAGGTTATCATCGGAAATATCCCACATTGAACATAATATATTACGATTATGTTAGGCTTCTAACCTCCTATTCGTTCACAGATCGCAAAGTGTCGGGTAAATCGAAAGATGAACAAATGGCTGAGAAGAAACAAGAATTAGAGAAACGGTTGCAAGATGTTTCCGGACAATTAAATTCTAAGAAGGCGCAGCAAGCCAAAAAAGGTGATTATGATTGACAAAACTAACTTTCCCATCGGCGTTGCAATGTCAAGGAACTTGTTATTTTTATGCCGGAACAGTAAGGTGTTAGTGGGCATTTCTTCTATATACTGTATTGTTATAATTATAATCTGAAACGCCGTCTAGCGAGACGTACTCTTATTCTATCTCACGTATAATCAATAATCCCTGTCAGTTGCGTGTGGCTGGATGAATCATCCTTTAAAGTCAAACAAACCTCTCGGTTACGTCACCAGCAGTGATTGGAATGGGTGGAGTATTGGGAAAGCTAGGACACATTTCCAGTGTGAGAGGCTCGCTGGCATTTCCCTCGACCGCATTGGGCTGTAGTGCCCAACGATAAAAAATGGGAGAAGCAATATCCGGTGGCCAGACGCCGATCACATATCCCAGTTTTCAAGAAATAAGATAGCTGGTTTTATAGGCAACTACAACCTCGTCACAATACGAAATATTTAAATGAAATGCAAGTGATGCCTTTGAGAATCGGCAACGTATATGAAGATTTATAGTATTGATTGGTTATGATATTATCTCCCTAACTTTTGGGTCACACATTTTTCAAAAGCTAGTTTCAATGCTACAAACTTTACGGCGAAGGGACGTGTTGGTTATCTGAAACGATCTGAATGACACTTTCCGGTGTGAGAGGCTCGCAGGCATTTCCCTCAACCATATTGGGAAAACTACGACACTTTGGAGGAGGAGGGCGAACGCAGTGAGCCTCCAGAAAACTCGCTCACGGCTTTTACTACTATAGAAAGTGTCAAAAACACTTTGGAGGAGAAGTGAGAACGCAATGAGCCTCCCGAAATTCACTGACGGCGTTTCTGCCCAATACTTTACTACTATCGAAAGTGTCAAACCACTTTGGAGAAGGAGTGTCAAAACACTTTGGAGAAGGTCGGCGAAGGCAGTGAACCTCCGGAAAAGTCGCTCACGGCGTTTGCCCAATACTTTGCTACTTCCGAAAGTTTCAAAATCAGCTCTACCTATTCCGATTACTGGTCATCAGCAATTTGTCACGTTTACCGCGGAATGGTCTTCCCTTGTTGCTTGTGTTTGTCAGTAACTTGTGGCCTCCCCCCAGAAGGCTCGAAGGAGGGCATCGGCGGTGGCATCTCCTCCTCGTCCAGCTCCAGCGACTCGTCCAACTCCTCCTCCAGCACCGACTCGAGCTCCTCCGACAGCAGCGACAGTGAAGCAGGTTAGCTCCCACACCCACCCACCACCCGGGGGGCGCCGGGGAAGTGATGCGACCGATACCGACGGTTCAACACGAACACTTGACGCATCGAGTTGAAGTGCACGGGTCACTGATAGTCAAATTCGCTTACTCACTCGATGCGTAAATGCTCGTGCTTACCTACCGAGCGGGGCTCTGTGAGTCTTGTGCTCGGATCGTTCAACGAGATTGTCGTACACTACTGTAAAATACCATAGTTATTAAAATAACGCATTTAAAAATAAGAATTGGAAGAGTATCTCGGAAATGCTTCTCGGTAGGCATAGGCGTTCATGGCAATATTTTATCGTCTGTAGAGCGACGCCCCTTGGGTGACCGCTTGTGTGTGTGTGTACGGTTCGTTATGTTAGTAAGCCTCGTTCGATGTCCTAACTTTTTTTGTGGCGAACGGTGGATGTTTTAATAATTTGAAATCTAGTCCGAAAGAGCATGTGAGCGCGACTGAGCAGTGACGACGAGGCGAGGAGTGCGCAAGTATGACAGAGCAGTGACAACGAGGCGAGGAGTACGCAAGTATGACAGAGGAAGATTGCTCACTTTACTTGAACCGTCGGTTTTATTCGAATGGCGCTTTTCTTTCCTATGATTAATTAACTTATGCATATATTTTTTTATATAAATTTTGGTATTTCTATTTTATCACCTTTTTATGTGGGTAGAAGCCCAGAGTACTATTATTATGATGTGACTGTTTCTTTTATATTAAGATGATGATTGTTCCATTTATTTGGATATTATTGTATGATGGTGTGCCTGTGGATGCCAGAAATTAAATCGAAGTAAAGTCTATTTGATGATTCCATTTCAACATCAATTGCTTAGATGCATTTATTATGTATTTCTCATGTCAGTTACAATGCCATTCAAATTCGACATCAACCAATCACATCGCAAGAAAAGCCATCTCATGTAAACACTTGTGTTCCAATTGATATCAGATATACATAATAAGGACACTGATGGTAATGGAGGCATGTTGGATTTTGTACATGCACAAATAACAGAATCGGAAGCTTCTCTCACTGGTTGTGTGTATGTCTATGAATAGCAAGTGAGTGTACACATTGGACGTGTGTTGTTAGTGTGAGTGTAGGGTGAAGTTGTGAAGTGACATCTTCGAAGGAAAACACAAGTTGTTGTTTATTTCAAAACAACTAGACAGGATCTCACGCGTGTTTGTGTATGATGAATGATGATGTTTATATGTGGTAGCGTTTTTGCAATATCTTAGTCGAACCAATTTTGTACTGAAGAATGAAGATAATGCGAAAGTTGTTTTGAAAATGATTACTGTGATATAAGAGGAGTATACCATCTTTGAATTTTCAAAAGTAATGCCACTGAATATTTCTGCTGCGCAGTTGAACATATAGGTACGAGGTAAAGCTTTGTCGAGGAGGGAGGCCAGCTCGGTTTTGAATATTTCGGTCTCGGTAAGAACGATTTTATTTTATTTGGTTTGCTTTCACAGACCAATGGGAAAATACCTTTTCACATAAATATTTTTAACTTTAACATGTCCTCTATTGCGTCGTCATTTCATTTGCATCCTTAAAATACAACCTCTTGATGAACGTTATCGGAAACTTCAGATCTCGTGGTACTAATAATGCTTTTGAGTGTGTAACACAAACCGGATGTTATGGATAGTTGAAGTGTCGAGCCTAGTACCGTAGAGGCAAGCGAAGAGGAAGCGAGCTACATACAAACACGAGAGCGCTGCTTGCTACACGACTACTCGCCGCCGCTCGTCACTCGCGCCACTCGCCACTCGCCACTCCGCCCGGGTTACATAGATGTCAAATGCAAACAATTGTGTAAGGACGGATACCAACTTCCACTGTCTCGAATGCTCACCATTTCAGACCTCGAGGATATAGTTAGTGACATGTTGTAGTTAAAAAGTATTGTTGAAAAGGTATAATGTTCTTGGTTTGCGTGTGATCCACATTCGACGCTTGCGCCAATGTCCCGCTGTGGCGAGTGAGCACAATCTTACACTCTCTGTTACAACCAAAAGCTGGCCTCCTTCCTTCACAAATTGTTTGCAAACTTTAACATTTTTCGTGTCATTTAGTTGATTGTTTCTATTGTAACCTGTGAGTTAATATTGTAGTCTGTGCGTATCTTGTTTCAGTAGCCGGCGGTATAGAATGCATGTCGGGCATATAAGAGAAAATCTGCTGGTTTCGGCTGTGTAGAGCTTCGTTGTCTATGTTTGACGTTATCTCCTTCCAAAGCCCGAAAATTCTTTACCGCCGGAAACTGCATGTGCCTCCTGCAGGCATCTAGCTAATGGATGTAGCATCTAAATATGTGAAATGCTGTTCAAACACTATAATGATTAATGAGGAGTTTTCCGTGATTTGAAAAACACAAAGCTTCCAAATACGTCGCTAGAGGGCGTGAGGGAATTTGAGGATTAATCCTGTGGTCCCAAATTATGAAAATCGTAAGATCGAGCGGACCTTTCTAAAATGCGGACCACAGTACAAATATGAAATGTCAGTCTCAGGTCACAAATCACAATAATGTGTTACTCTGTCGCTCTCTTTCTTATTATTATTCTGTGGTAGGTCCGCAAATTCGACGACGTTATCTGGCGCGCTACTTTGATTTGATACAAGAAAAACCCTTTTAGGATACTCTCAGGGCAGATTTTTTTACAATCCAAGAGATTGTATAAAATGCGCTCTAGACGGCCTGTCCATTTTTGCTTTGGCGCATCCTCTACCCATATTTATAAAATGAATCATTTTATAAATATGGGTAGAGGACACTTAAACGATCAAAAAGTGTGGTAATATTTCACCTAAGGTGTCCGTCTAGTTCGCGAAAGAATTGGAATTATAAATATTTGAGGACATTGGTACTTTTATCCCAATTATTTCGCTAACGTGACAATTTAGGTTAAATATTACTCAATTTTTTGTTTGTTTAAGTGGCCTCACCCACACTTACACACAGACAGGCCGCCATCTGTTGAATTTTGAAAACATCTGCTCAGAAAGTATCCCAGTCAATGACCAAGGGAAGTAAGGGTGTAAGTAATACTTTCAGAAGTAATTTGCAGCGCGGCATTCGTGTTCTCTCGCTGCTTTGAAATAAACAACGGCATATGATAAAGACTGATAAATGTTTAATTATGATCTTTGCATTTGTCATGCGCCCCATTCATTGATTTTAAACCGATACACAAATAAAATATATGTATATGTAAATATTAGCCAATAGTATAATTTCCGTAAGATCAAAGACTCGTCGTATTGGTCCAGAAGTAATGTATGTATAGTATAATTTAATGGTGTTAGATATTTATGTTGTGCACATTTTAAATATTCCTTAATTAAAACAGTGTACAAATCATTGAAGTGTAATGGCTTAAAAACAATTTTAACTTCTTATTTATTTTTTGTATAGGAATTATACAGAGATTTATTTATTGGTTTTAATATTTGTCCTAGTGCGTTGGTGGCAATCTAGATATTAAATAGACCATACTTATACCTATAAACATTGGAATAACTACCCTCAAGTTTAAATTTTATATTAATGTGTTGCTTTGTGAATCAATTAATAGTACTAGAATCTAGATGCATTTGATATCCGTTTTAGTTATCAGTCGGCCTACTACTAAATCAGTAAAATATATGTAAATACATGTATGTATTTCAGTATCACAACATTGTTATTTTATAAGATTATGTGTTGGATGTATCACAGAAATAATATAATATATATTTAGCCTGGGTTAACCGCATGATGTCAGCCAGTACACATAGTATTTATGTTTACCTGTACATTATACATACAGCTTCCTCACAATATGCCAATCATAGTGCGAGCAGTGCGCCCGCCACCATACGGTTAACCTTTAGTAAGTTAAAAGCTCTATCAGACTTTACATTATATCAACCTCGTAAGATGGATGACCCAGAAAAATTGTACAACAAGTATTGATCTTAAATTCCTTATTAACACTTGAAGAAACATAGTTTTTCTGTAGGTTGAGTGCTTTACGTATTTTATTATCACTATCGAAATGTCATCATGTGATCTTATTTGGTAGATACTCTCCGAAGTTTTTTAATATGATGCCAAGCAATACTTTTATGATAGGTTTGTTTGCATGTGATCAAAATCATTGAAAATAAATATTGTACATTCCTAAGAAAAAAAGTCAACAAGCTTGCTAATTATATTTGTGACAAGTACAACCATCCAATGTCGTCGAAAGATCTTATTGTAAGTTAGTTCATAGGAATTTATTGTTTACTTTTAATTAGAACAGGAAAGAACAAAACAGTTGATAAGTCTGCCAATTATCGATCGATATTATAAGTGTGAAACATGTAACCTCCAGAAGACTCCAGGCTTACTTTGGCTTGTTGGTATGATATTGATCACGGTAGGTTTTGTTAACTAACTATTGTCGACATTAAATTATTGTGGTAAAAGTATACAGCGCAATAGTTAGTGCAAATTTTGTAGGAAATATCTTAACAGGCAGGAACACCACATGTATTAAATTTTGAATATAAGATTATTTAATCAATTCTCATGACTTAAAATTGATTAGATATTAATAACGAGTGGAAGTAAACATTGTATATATTTCATTATATAACAAAATTTAAGTAAATCTTCTAAGTGATTTATTAAAGCATTTCATTTAACGTACCTTATGATACGAAGTTTCCGATGGGTAAAGTATTTATTTTGTGTTAGGCGAGCCGCGTACCTCCTCCGACTAGCAGGATTTGATATTTGCATTATTATTGAAATTGAAAAGTGACAGTGTGACAGTCTTCTGTTCGATCGAAGCGTTCGCCGAGCCACGATTCATAGGTATGTTCGATATTAACCGCATCAAATACTGCACAATTTGCACGAAATATACTCGGAACGCGCTGCCTTTCACATTGCAGGAGGCGGGTCCGGCCGGACGCCGAAGAAGAAGGCCAAGAAGCAGATGCAACCCGCGCCGGCGCCGGCGCTGCAGCCGTTAGTCAATGTCAGTAAGCTTTGAACACACTCCTCCACAGTCAGTCACCTACCTTGCCGCGTGGCGCCGAGACCGAGGGACCCATCTAACGTGTGACGTCACTTTATAGAAGATGACGATCCCGCTGTCGACGCCGAGTGCGCCTCCAGCCGCCGCGCCGGCGCCGCCCGACCCAGTCCCAGCTGCGCCCGCCGCGCCTGCTCCTGCCGCGCCGGCTCCTGTCGCGCCTGCCCCTGCCGCGCCTGTGCCGGCCGCACCACCGCCGTCTGCGCCCGCCGCGCCTGCGCCTGCCGCGTCTGCACCGGCCGCGCCGCCGCCGTCTGTTGAGCCCGCCGCGCCGCCGCGCGAGCCCGAGCCGGAGCCGCGCAACGGGCTCGACAAGCCGGCGCCGGCGACCGACGCGCCTTACGTGGACCCGCTTGAGCGCACGCTTGCCAGTCTCGAGCAGCGCTCGCTGAAGCTCGAGGACG
Source organism: Argyresthia goedartella (assembly GCA_949825045.1). Taxonomy (NCBI): domain Eukaryota; kingdom Metazoa; phylum Arthropoda; class Insecta; order Lepidoptera; family Argyresthiidae; genus Argyresthia; species Argyresthia goedartella. The sequence continues at coordinate 16,779,089 of OX463809.1, read as the reverse complement.
AGCACCAGGCGCTGATGGCGCAGCTGGGCGGGCTGGCGGAGCTGCCGCACGCTGCCGCGCCGATGCCGCACGCGCACGACAAGGGCGACGTGTTCGCGCCGCTCACGCACAACGGCTTCGCGGACAAGGAGCCGCCTCGCGCCGAGCCGCCGAGCCGCCTGCCGCCGTCCGCGCCGATGCCGCAGCCCGCGCTGGCGCCGCTCGCGTCCATGTTCGATCCTGTGCCGCCGCCGTCCGCGCCGCCGCCCGCCAAGAAGGACGAGATGAAGCCGCTGCTGACGCCGAAGCCGATCGAGGACCTCATGGGCGTGCCGAGCGCGGTCAACAACAACGTGTCCGAGCGCGCCAAGTACGAGATGGACAAGAAGCTCGACGAGGCGAAGAACTCCAACTTCGCGGCGGCCTTCAAGCTGAAGCAACAGGAGGCGGCCAACCTCAAGAACGCGAGCTCGTGGTCGTCCATCGCGCAGGCGGCGAGCCCGCAGCCTGCCGCCGCCGCCGCCGCCGCCGCCGCCACTCTCGCGCCGCCGCACAGCGCGCACATCAAGCAGAAACCCGTCGCCATGGACAGTTTCCAAGTGAGTCCATGACTATGTTTTAACACTAAAATATGATGATATTGTTAACTTTACTTACAAGTTCCTTCAAGCGGAAGTAGATGTCCCGTATAACTTATCGTCGCATCCGCCTCAGGTGTTCCAGCGGCGAGCTCGCGAGAAGGCGGACCGGCAGCGGGCGCTCATAGAGCAGCAGGAGTTGAGGAAGAAGGAGCAGGCGGAGCGAGAGAGGCAGCGGCACGAGACAGAGAGGAGGCACCCAGCCGACGAGGAGAAGACGAGGTGAGACTAACTTATTTTGCAAGTCGGACGCAGTGACTTCGTCGAGCGGGAAAAGGTTGCCGTTCCAACATGGAATGCGTACGAATGGCCATTCTGGGACATAGGGGCATTTCGAGTGATGTTCCGAATATCCGAACCGACTGACCGAGTGACACCCTCTCCCCCTCAGGACGGCCGGCGCGCTGCCGACGCCGCGGCGCGAGAGCGAGGCACCGCCGCCGGCCGCCGTGCGCGCCTCGCCGCCCGCCCCGCCCGCCGCCGCCGCCGCCGCGCCGCCCGCCCCGCCGCCCGCCGCCGAGCCGCCCGCCCCCGCCGCACCCGCCGCTGCTGCCCCTCCCGCCGCACCCGCTGCCCCCGCCGCCAGCGAGCGCGAGCGCCTGCGCCAGCGCGAGCAGGAGCGCCGCCGGAGAGAGGCGGTGAGCGACAACTATTGCTACATTGATTTGGCTTCCATGTCGCTGAATACACAGGCTGCTGCTCAAGAACAGTGCCGCTTAAATGTTATACTGGCGATGTCATTTCCGAGCTGCTCTGAGCTGCCGTCTCTGTCATCAACGACAGAGACAGTGACAGCATGCCATTGCCAATCCAATCCTTCAAACGTGTCGGCTGTGCTCGGCCTTACTGAAGAGCCTCGCCAGGCTTTGAGTGATTTCAAAAACACAACAATACTAAAGTAGTAGCCATACTCCGTGAGACAACTTTGACAAGTAAGTGACAGATAAAGGTTGTCAGGGTTAGACGAAATTAAATCGATAATCAGTATTGACCGGCTATTATGGTTTGCTAAGTCGAACTTGAATATAAACTTCAATTACTATGTTGACAGTTTAATTTATTTTAAAGATTGTAAAAGCCGTTGTTGTTCCGTCCGGTCGGCGGATATTTACTATAAGCTCCGTACTAGGGTAGGAACTAAATAATTTGGGTATAAGAGAAGAAAAAACGGTATTGTTACAAATATTTTAATCGGAATCATGATCAGTTATATCATCATCATCATCAGACACGTTAATAACAAATCGACCGGATTCGGAATCACCTATGTGATTTGATTGTAACGATTGCTTTTCAGTTTTTATTTCGTTGGTTGACAAATTCCCTCCATATTTCTGGTGTCATTTTAATAAATCCTTCAATAAATAATTATTTTACTTCCTATGGCAGCATTTCCCACACCCACAGTGGGCAACACTACCTTCTCCGGTTGGGGGGCAACACATTGTTGAGCCACAAATTTCTAGCGGGGTCCCACGCTACCTGGTGCGATCGAACAGGCAGGTCGCAATAAGCGAGCGGGTCCCAACGCGCACAATATGGCCCGCACGCTCCCGGCTCTGGAACTACCTTCCGACGCCCGACGAGCCATGTGCGGGGGCGACTATCGATGTGAACGTGGAGGCCGTGACGAGCGGGGAGACACCCGAGGCGGCGTCCGTACCGCGTGTGCAAAGCTTGTAACAAGATAACTCGTTAATTATTATTTTTTGACCGACTGGGCGTGGTAGATGTGGGTTCGTGTGGTCGATACAGGTCGATTCTAGTGAAATAATAATAATAATTTATTGCATCATAAAAGTTTACATCATTTTGTTCTTACACCCTTTTCATGTATCGTGTACGGCAGTGGCGTGCAAAGAGTTTTTGTATAGGGTAGGCAGGAAAATAAATGTATGAAATGTACAATTTACCGATCTCAGAACTGGCTTGCGACGGCTTCAGACAACATTTGGGTCTTCGTGACGAATTTCTGCCATTCTATTCACATTCTTTTGCGTTAACCTAATTGCCGGAGTATACCTTTTTAGGGTTCCGTACCCGAAGGGTTCCAAACGGGACCCTATTACTAAGACTTCGCTGTCCGTCCGTCCGTCCGTCCGTCCGTCCGTCCGTCCGTCCGTCCGTCCGTCCGTCCGTCCGTCCGTCTGTCACCAGGCTGTATCTCAAGAACCTAGGTAGCTAGAGAGTTGAAATTTTCACAGATTATGTATTTCTGTTGCCGCTATAACAACAAATACTAAAAAATAGGATAAAATAAATATTTAAGGGGGCTACCATACAACAATACCACATACAAACTTATGGATGCACCTGGTTACGTATATGGAGTGTGAAAGTAACCGCACCAATAACTTTGTAAACAATATTTTGCTGTGTAAAATCCAAACTATTCACTCCACACCATCGCTTCCATTGAACGGTGGTACGGAACCCTTCGTGCGCGATTTAGACTCGCACTTGACCGGTTTTTTCAATAATCTTTTCGTTCACCGCAAAGGGAAATTTATAAAATGTACTCTTTTTCACCTTATCCAAACACACATTCCACGTCACGTAATCTGAATACTAAATATGTTGGTTTATGAATCAATTAATATAAATAATCAGTTAACCGCTTGATTGCAAATGGGTAGTACTACTACCCATGGATTTTTTTACCGTAGATTGCAAATGGGTAGTACTACTACCCAAGCATTTTTTTACCGTAGATTGCAAATGGGTAGTACTACTACCCATAGGCATTTTGTGACGGACTATGTGACAAAACCTATTGTCTCTGTCACACTAATGATTAATTCAGTAAGGATCGTATTCCATCTCGTTCTCGGTTAAATAACCTTTATTTTGAGATACGACAACGTTTTAAACAATCCCAGCGATGGAAAAAGAATGATGCAATTCATTCCGTTCACTCCAGTGTCAAGTGTTGTTGTGTTGTGGAATTTGTGGTGTGATATTAAATAATTATGTGAGTATTTAGCTGATAATTGTTCATTTTCATATAGATTAGTTCCTTCCGCTACTGCCCAAACAAAAAACATTTGCTCAAAACCAGATTTCGTGCAATGTTTCACAAGTTTTGTCAACACAGGTTTGTTCAACCGAAATGTCGAAATGTTTCCTCTATTTATGGTGAATTTTTCGTGTTTTAAGCCCACAAGAAGCTTATATGTTGAAAAACTATTGTTCAACACTCGTTTTCTGTAAAAACATTGTAGAAAAACCCTCAACTACAGTTGAAAACATACACATTTTTAATCCGGGTGATTAACCACGGGGCGCTAGCAACCGCTAGCGAAAGTTTAAAAACATATAAATAAATATTTTTTATCTACATATTGCGAGTTTATTTTTTTTCCATGTGTAATATTAATACAGGAATATTTTAAATAAATAAAATAAGTAGGTTATCGCTTTACTTTTTTAGATATATATTTTTACATTGACCCTAGTCGATTTTACGCTTGAAGTCTATGTTTACAGCTATGTATGATTGTACAAGAGTATCAAATTCAATCAACACGTATGCCATTAGAATGTTTAGTTTACGAGTACTAACAATAACAACACTTCAAGCGGTATTCTCAAGAACCCATAGTCATAAATAATGTTTTTGTAGAGCGAGCCGCCGCGCAGCGGGCGGGCCCTCGATGACGTGTTTTTTATGGCAATCGACGGTTTTTTTTTTGCCGCGCCGCTGGCAATCGACGCATGATAATTTCCGGAGGCGATATCAACTGAGCGGTTATTAGAAACATTTTTGGCCTTTTCTAAGGTGGTAGGGTAAGATAGATTTATTTTAGTAGACTAATAAATAAATGAACTATTTTTGCCTAGGGTAGCCCAGGCCAGGCAAGGGTAGGCGGTGCTTTTGTGTTTCTATGGGATGCATGCCACTGGTGTACGGTTTTCTACTAAACTGAGTAAAACGAGTCCCTGTAATGCCCGGCCCAGTATTGTCCGGCCCAGGAATGTCCGGCCCCGGAATTGGCGTCCCGAAAGCCCACGATTCCGGGGTCGGTCATTCCTGGGCCGAGCATTCCGTGGCCGTACAAAATAGTGCTCGACCCCGGAATGCCCGGCCCCGGAATTGGCGTCCCGAGTACCATAGACAACTGCTACATCAGAGATTAGGGTGTGTTCATAGTGTCTATCTCAAAAAATGTATTAATATCATTAAATGTTTTTTTTTATTTGCATACGCTTCGCTCCGCTCCGCTCCGCTACGCTTCGGTTTTGCTTCTTCTAAGTTCTAACCTAACCTATAACCCAATTGAAATTTAGCCACAATAACCTACTCTAGCCAAATTTGACTCAATAAATATAATGCACTTGAAAAAACATTGTCTTCACAGTGTTATGTTTTTTTAAGAAATAGCAGAATTGAGTTTGTTTTTATTTTAAACTAACCAAATATGAATAATTTTTAGGTTATGATATGTGTCAAGTGAATGTTAAACTTGCTTACAAAAAAAACTCACTACTATGACCATGGCCTTAGATTCGTCTAAGTTAAATCGAAAATGTTCGACCAATCAGAAGCCAGTATTTCCAGCCAATGAGAGACGTCCCACAATTCCGGGGCCGGGCATTCCGGGGTCGAACAGGCAGTGCACGGCCTCGGAAAGCCCGGCCCAGTAATGTGCGGTTTGGAAAGTCCGGCCCCGGAATTGGCGTCCCAAAACCCACGATTCCGGGGTCGGGCATTCCGGGGCCGGGCATTACTGGGCCGTGCATTCCTGTCCCCCCTGTAAAACACCGCGCCTCGGGACACTTTCGGGGCCGCGGGCTACATAAATTTTATGCTGGAACTACTAAACAAAACTCCAGGCCCCAAGTATTTGTCAATAAATGCTTGAGACAAATATTGAGAATATTCTGGCCAAAAACAATCACAAACGCGGAATTGTGGAGACTCGCGTACCTGAGTCATTGGAGGCGGTTGCCAGCAGGAAGTGGCAATGGCTTGGCCACGTGATGAGGAGACCTGACGAACGACTCGAAAATAGCCCACAAATTGTGCCCAAAGGGGAAACGGTAGAAAGGTCGTCCCAAAATAACACGACGTTCAACAGAGTAAGAGGTCGGCATTGTGAGCTCAGATTGGGCGGAGCTAGAGAGCAGATATGATATGGCCCAAGATCGGAACAAATTGAAATCTGTATTGACAGCCCTATACCCCTGCTGAGTGGTGACAGGATGAGATGATGACTAAACAAAACGACTCCCTTGACATTTGTGTTGTATTTTTTTTATTCTTCATCCATCTGAACAGGCAAATGTCTTCCGACCATACCAATTGACAACATTTCATTTTTGTTTAGGTAAAAAGATTTAATCTCCATTGAGATATATTTGAATGCTTAATACGAAACACATTTAAATATATTTTTCCATTCATACGTTTTAAAGAGTCTTTGAAAATAATTCAGATATCGAGGATGTAGGCAGAAAAGAGGCAGCTTGCCTAGCATTAAAAAAATACTAGCTGACACTCGTTTCGGTTCGGTTTGTGTGTGTTTTCAGAAAGAAACACCCGCCTAAAACTAACAGTAAGGTGGACTCATGGCGGTGCGTCAACGTTGAGACGTTCAATCTGAACGGAGCCTTTGTTTTTTTTTTACTTTCACAGGACGGGACAGGCAAAGACAAAGACTTGACAATGACATTTTTTATGTTCTGGCAAAGGTAACATGGTCCATTGTGCCTACATCAACTTTTTCTAAAAACTCGAGATTTAAAAAAATATTTAAATATGAAAAATTAAAATTTTGGAAAATGGTATAATGAAAATCCCTTAAGCTCTCGAACAACTTTCGAATTAGCTATTAAAATTAGGGGGTTAATAATTTGAAATGTTGTGAATTGACGAGGAGACTTGACGTACACCTCTCGAACACAGCCCTCAATTGGTTCCCAAAGGGGAAACGGAACAATGTGGCGACGTTCAACGGAGAAAGAGACCGCCATTATGAGCTCAGATTAGGCGGAGCTAGAAAGCAAGATGGGACAAGATCGTAACAAATGGAAATATGTATTACTAAACAAAACGACTCCTTGACATTTGTGTTGTCATTTTTTTAATTTTTCATCCGACTATACAGCCAAATCTTTATAATTAATAAAAGAATATTACCCTTTACTATACTTTTATTTATTAACGTACAAGGTATATACAATAGACATTTAATGTTACTCGAGACGTGGTTGAAACAAAAAGAAAGTGTCCTCCGCCACAGTGCTTGGCGCGCCAAGTCTACTCTACTTCCCGCGCGTTTCCATAAACGCGCATTGCGTCGTCTAACAGCTGTCAGGCAGGTTAGCCAACATCCATTAGTTGTTCATCCATCCGTTAGCCATTGTCGCTCGACCAATCAGCGCCTACGAACGCAGGGCTGCCAACCGACGAATAATTTGACGTTCGTGGTGCGTTCACGTCGTACCACTGCGTTCCTTTTACACCTTTTGTAAGATGTTGCCAATAAGGCCATGCTGCAATGTGCCTGCCCTCAGGCACCCCAGCTCAATCTGTAATGAGAATAAGAATATACCATTATTTATTTATACAACACAATTGCTCTTGTCGGCGCAACTGATGGATAATGCCACACATATTCTGCTTGACCTGTCTGAGTCACAGGCTTGACCATTTGAACTAACTGCCCAGAGCTACTGAGTCACTGGCTTGTTCATTTTGAACTACCAGCCCAGCACACGAGTCACAGGCTTGTTCGACGCTCGGCCTACCTGCCCAGATCAGACTCTTCCTCTATGTTTTAACCTGGTTCATTGTACTCTAGTTCACAACCCGAAATTATCACCTCACGACGACTAGAGTCTTCAATGATATATCGCCAGCTGTCATATTTTAGTGTTCATCACTCCAATCTTCAATATGTATCCAAGGTTTAAGGGCTGTTCCAGGGCCGTTCCAACATACTGCTTGTTGCTTCTTTCACTACCTCTCATATCCACCACCTCATATCTATCGTTTCCTAGGACAGTCTTTATTTGAAACGGCCCTTTGAATACTGGTAACAATTTTCTACTCTGTCCATCATTGGATTGACTCTGAATTTTTAGTAGCACCAAATCTCCCACTTTGTAGCATCTGCCTTCATTCTAGTGCTATCAAATCTTTGCTTTTGTTGTACTGCGCGCGGTTTTCTATTCTCATCTACCCACTTTCGTAACGCGGTAGTTGGACGGCCAACAGCCAATCAGCTTCTGTTATTGACATGACCAATTCCGATTCAGATTTTTCTACGGACTGCACGGGATTGCGACTTAATGCGTCAACGTGTTGCATACGTACGCCTTCTCTGTGAATAATATTGAACGAAAATTCTTGTGTTGCTAGAGTCCAACGTGTAATTCGAGGACTAATCTCTTTTTTTTTTGTCAAGGCGTACCTAACTGCACTGCAGTCCGTCACAATTTTAAACGTGGTACCTAATAAATATAGTCTAAATTTTTGTAACGAACAAATTATAGCCAACAATTCTAACTCGAAAGAATGATATCTTTTTTCATCGTCTGTGGTTTGTCGGCTATAATAGTTCACGGGTTTTTCCCCTTCCTCAGTAACCTGCATGAGTATACCAGCGACCCCATCTCTACTTGCGTCCGTGTACAAAACGGATTCCTTCGCGTGATCGAAAATTGACAGAATATTGTTTGTCACGAGGGAATCTTGTAGAACCTGAAAAGCTTTTGTTTGAGTATCACTCCATGTCCAAATACTATATTTTTTTAGAAATCTCGTAAGGGGACTAGACAGAGTAGCGCAATTCCTTATGAATTTCCGGATATAACTTTTAAGTCCTAGAAGGGTAAATGGTTTTTGGCACTGGGAAACCTTTGACGGCTGCAACCTTTGCTTCACTGGGCATGATACTGTCCTTATTGATTTTACATCCAAGAAATTCTATTTCGGTCTTCAAGAAATGGCACTTTTATAAATTTAATGTCAGTCCGTTTTCTCGAAATTTTGACAACACCGTTTCTAATAGTTGCCAATTTTCCTCCATCGTCTTACTTCCTAGAAGCGTGTCATCTAAATAAGTTATTACTTTCGAAGGTTTCGAAGTGGCCATCTTCAGTAATGAATGCAGTTTTATCTGCAGCCATTTTAATCTGGTAATAACCGCTTTTGAGATCTAAATTTGTAAAGTATTTATAATCGTGAAGTCTATCAATGAGGTCCTCCATACGGGGCATTGGATATTTATCTTTAGCAGTCGCTTTATTCAATGCCCTGTAGTCGATACACAGTCTCTTTTCTCATGTTTTCTTACTTACTAATAAAGCCGGGCTAGCATAAGAGGAATTACTGTCTTGTATTATACCATTATCTAACAATTTGAATGAATTGAATTTTTTATTTCTCGAATTACTGTCTGAATGCGATGCTCTGTAGGGTCGGAACTGAATTGGTTTTGTATGAAGCTAATTAATAGGGACTTCATAATTATTAACTTTGCCTAATTTATCCAAACTATGGGCAATACAATACAGTCGTTGTTTCTGTTACAATTGTAGGAATTCGTTAATATGGGTATCCGAATCAATTTCCCGTTGACTTATCGTCTGACATGTCTCTATTTGCTTTACATAATTAAAAGTAAGAGTGCTGCCTATCCGCACATACATCAAATCAGGACGTTCGGTTAAATTCCGTCCAATCAAAATGTCACAGCCCGCTAATTTGTCAATCACAATTAGCTCGACATTGTCCACTTGTACTGAATCGATCTTTAAATTTACGTTTACCGCATGAGTGGCCGTTTTTAACGTGTCCTTACTAAATTCTTGCAATGACACTGGAATCGGTAAAGGATAACTATGCAAAGCTAATTTTTCTGCTACCGATTTAGCGACCAATGAGCAACTACTTCCGGTGTCAATAAAAGCCTCATGTTCTATCTTGTCTAACGTGATAGTTTTAACGAACTTATCCTTGGCATTCGATGACCCAGTACATTTAGTCTCCTGTTTTAACGCATCTTGTTTCTTTTTCGCAAAACAAACCGGTTCTAGATGCCCCTTCTTCCCACAAAACCCACATTTAGCTTCACACTGTGCCTTTCTATGATCACCCACACACACACACACACAACATAACATCCTTTTGCTCTTTGTTGGATTTTATCATCGTATGTTAGAACTGTTCTAGTTGATTGACTCGTTGAGGGTAGTATCTCGTTTTACGTTGTTCGACTCTAATCATGTTTATAGGTTACCCGCATTATAAGTACGACTGTGTAAGAATCCTGCTAAAATGTCGGTAGTAATCGAATTACTTGCTTCAACTGATGCGGTCAAATTCCCATCACCGATATTACCCAAAATAATTGAAACAACATCCTGTTCCGAGAAATTCAGACAAAGGCGATCGATCTTACCCTTTTGTTCAAAGAAAAACTCATATAAGGACTGCTTCCCAATTGGTTTTCTGTCAACAATTTCCTTTAGTAATTCAAACATGTTTCTCTTGATTTGAAATGTCCTCGCTATTTTCCTTTCCCATTCTGACCACATCCATGTTGTCCAAGTACTACGAGTTACTAATAAGGAGTGGTACCATGTTAGCCGAACTTTTGAACTTATTTGAAGCTTGATTGATTGACCAATCAGCGCCTACGAACGCAGGGCTGCCAACCGACGAATAATTTGACGTTCGTGGTGCGTTCACGTCGTAGCGCTGCGTTCGTTTTACACCTTTTGTAAGATGTTGCCAATATCTTATTTATTTATTCGGTTATTGTTTCTGTATCATCATCAAATAGTGATGATTTATTTTTAATTTTTCATAGGTTTTCAACTTTATTATCAAGCTATATTCAAAATCACGAGCCATTTTTTTATGGTTACACATGTGGTTCCTGTATTTGCTTCTAACACGTGTATGTTGCTGCACGCGAATTTTTTATTTAATTTATAAACTAAAATGCTTGTTTGTTGTTTGTTTCAGATGGCGGGCCAGATCGACATGAACCTTCAGAGCGACCTGATGGCGGCGTTCGAGGAGTCCCTGTAGTGCGCATGCGCACCCTAAACTTTAATATAGCTGTGTACAGTTCCAAATAGTTCCAATAAACATCAATAATGGCAATGCAATCTTCGACGTGTGACATGCTGACGTGCTGACGTGGATATTGACGCGCTAGTGTAGTGACCGTGAGCGACGAGCGAGACTAACTAACGTGTGGTGAAGTGCTGTGAATAGATAATACTTATCTTAAATTAAACTGTTGTATGTACCATCCAACCTTGGACTTCGTGGCGTGTGTGAATAGGATCCTTTCACGGGGTTGCATTTTAAATTGTATATTATACATAAGTCTGTGTAAGTTCTTAATCGTAATGAACTCTTCTGACGTGCATAGGATAATACATAAAATATAATACATAATATTTATATTTTAGTTAGTCAAATGTTCTTTGACCTCCGTAATTGTTTTCTACTACCTATTGTGACTAAAGTAGCGAACTAATGAAAAAAAATCAAAATCCTTTATCTTTTAATTGCTATTAAAATATCAATCGTTTGAACCAAGAAGATATTTTAATGTTGATTCCATTCACGCGTTTTATTTTTGCAATATGCAGATTTTGTTTCTAGATTTTTGTCAAGATTTAATTCGATAATTACTGACCATGAAACATGCAGTTTAAGAATAAAATGCGTGTCTTATTATTTATTAGTAAATAATTAAACTTGTCTGTTACATATGTATTCAATTTTTGATAAATATTGCTATGTTAGTAGATTTTTTATCAGTCTGTCATGATTTGAACCTAGATCAAATGTCATACATTTGGTTTGAAATATATTTAGGTATTTTGAATTGGAAATGTGTTTTTATGTTTGTAGATAGTACTCCAATGGTGAACGTTTTATACTAAATCAATAATTGGATTATTCACAATGGGTATGGAATGAGAAACAGTAGTATCTATCTAAAGAAAAACATTGTATATTTATAAGCAAATTTTCATTTCAGTCATTTACTCAAGAATCAAATCAGTTGTAGATACGAAGTAAAATATATTGACATTCCATATTGTATTTTTGTTGTTTTAAATCCACTTGCATTACGCAGCAGTGCTATAGTTCCACCGCGTTAGCGTGGCTATAGTGTGACCCCAGTTGCCCCGGCTGCTACTGCGAACTCCAATTGTCTTAACTTAACTTAATTATCGCTTCCCGTACAAGCTGTCGTTGAATATACTTGGGTCTAAAGCAAATGAGTGTTACGATATTGAGCAACTTTTCAGATTACCATAATATTGTATAAATTGTTATTCCATTATATTCAAATTTTAACGATACACCAATTTTTCTATACGGGGCGTGGGCCAGGAGATGGTTCTGAACTTCGGCAAATATTTTTACAATATTTTTTTGTGTATAAACTAAGCGTTGCAATCATTTCAAAACAAATCGCTTTAAAATAACCACAAAGGTTTTAGCGCAATATTGTGAATGCAGTGGAGTGAGTGACGAGCACAGGAGTGCGAACGCTATTTTTTCTTACACATAGACACATTTATTTTACAGTTTTATAACAGTATATACAGTGGAGGTCATAAAATTACAGACACTGATTGCATATTTAAATAACTTTGCTTTATCTTTATCCTCTCTATATTTTTTATCAGACTTATTGGAACTTGCTACACAATTTCAAAATATTTGTGGAAGTATTGTGTAATGTCAAAGCGAAATATTATCAACAAAACTTGTCTGTTCCTGATCTTTATCCTAATTGCAAGCACTATATACTTAACAAAGATATGGACATATAATTAAAGACACTCCATTTGCTTAGAAGAAATAAAAATATATTGTTATTATTGAAATTATCTTTATTTAACAAAATTCCTAACACATTTATGAAACATTCCGGTACGTATCAATATTTGGTCGCTTGTCCTTTGGCAGAAATGACAGCACAACATCTCTTGGGCATGGAGATGGAAGCGATTAGTTTTGTACAAGCTTCTACCGGAATTTGCTCCCATGCTTGTGTAAAGTTGATCGACGTTTGATGTCCGCTTGTCGCAACTGTCTTCTTCACCTGGGAACACAAATTTTGGTCAGAGTGTCGATAAGGGGGCGGAATTAAATCCGAACTGTACGGGGGCCAATCCAAAACTGCCACAGACTGGTTCCTTTAGAAGTATTTTACTACTTTTGCAGTGTGTTTCCTTTGAGTAATTTTGTATATAGAGTAGAAGCCTCGGCCTTATTGCTTGTAAAACCTATTTATGGCTATTAAAAGTGAAGGAAGGAACTCATGTCCTCATGTCCACGCGCCATGTGGCTTTCATTCACGTTTCGCTGAAATCGTAAGAGTAACAAAAGAGGTCTACGCAGAAGTGACAACTGTCTGTAATGCATTTTTGGAAGCAACGAGTTATATTATTAATCTTGATATTTTTGGGGTTCTTAACCACTAAGTTGGAAGTGCATGGAAGGAACTCCACCGAGAGCGCTCCTAAATTACGAATGATTAAACCACTAAGTACCACTAGCACGAAGGCGTGTTCACACTATTCTCTGAATATTTTTGACAACTCCATACAAGCTTAAAAGCCGTAATCTAATTGAGCGTGGTCATATTCCACCAAAATCTGATCATAAAATGACGAGTGTGCGTTTTGATGGCGCCATAAACTGCCATAATTTTGTAAAAAGTTGTAAAAGTTAATTCCCAAAACCATAAATTTGTCAGTTATGGTTAAAAAATTATAAGCGCGGCTACGGAGTTAAAAATAAGCTTTGCAGATGCCTAAAAGTTAGGCAAAAAACGGATTGAATTTGTAAAAAAATGTAAAAATATAGATAAAACTCTTAGGTTTATATTTTAGGATCTGTGAGACAAAAACCCCCATGGGCGCGCCATCGAAACGGTAAAATACATGTTATCGCCGATATCTCGCTGAAAAAGCATCACAGAGGACTGAAGTGTTTTGTAAAACCTAGATTTGAATTTGTCAAAATTTACATATTTCACTGTTTCACATTAGTCACGGAGATTCTTTTTCGAAGTGGCATGCGGATGTCACGTGGGCATGGTACAAAATAACGTATAATGGTATAAAATACTTTCGAGTATAAAATAACATTGTCAATACCGGCCCTTAAACAAACAATATTTAGAAAGTTAACGCAAACTAAAACACACTCTTAGTTAAACTAATCAAAAACGAAACAAACATTGCGACAACGACTAATGAAAATTAAATAACTGACAGGCCTAGCTGCTCTACATATTTCATGGTCACATCTTTACACAAAGCTTCTGTGAGTAAGTCCGTCATCATTTCACCTGTGCGCCGATATAGAAGCTTTATAGGTAACGCCGTCACTTACAATGTCCCTGATGTAATGATGTCGAACATCTATATGCTTCGTTCTTGCATGGTACAGTCAGCATCAAATATATCGTAGCGGCCTAGGTGCTCAAATAATTCGGAGCAACATTACATTTCAATAAATTCGTTACACTAGACAAGCTTAATAAGCAGATCGTGTATCAGATCGTTGTCATAAATATAGGAGCACCAACATTTCAATAAATTCGGAACACAAAAACAGGTAAAAATATCAGAACGCACAAATCGTCAAACGCAGTCAGGGCGATCATAAATATGTGAACATTCATGGAAAATATGCCTTATGTCGGTAACAAACGGTTTAAATTCGTTACTATATTCACTTAAAGTTGTCAAAAAAGTAGGCATGACGTATGCGGTATATTTATGTTTTGTTTGGAATTCGAATGATCTCGTTTACAAATAATAACTATTGATAACATTTTATTTTGTATTTTTAATCTTTACGAGACGTTTATAGCCGCGACTCCGCTGCGAGAAACATAGAATTACAAAAAATAATAGTTGAAAAACAAAAACCCGACTGCAAAAATAACCACTAAAAGGGGAAAAACAAGCTCTATGATTTGTGTGTTAAAAACACACAAATCATAGAGCTTGTTTTTCCCCTTTTAGTGGTTATTTTTGAAGTCGGGTTTTTGTTATTATAAACATAAACATTACATATTAAAATAGTATCTAACCAACAAAAACACTACAGATAATTATGATATTAAAATGTTTGTAATTTTGTACGTAGTTGATCTGATAAAGGCCATCGAACATTTATCTATGAAGGCCGGCATACCTCACGGTAAAATTCACTTTTTGGTGTACAGCTATGTAGCATACGTTAATCGAAAGTGTTTTTTTTTTTTTACAAACAACATTTTTAATGACAAAATGTCTAAAACTGTAGCAAAACCGAATAATTATAATATTAAAATGTTTGTAATTTTGTTAAAATGTACGTAGTTGATCTGATAAAGGCCATCGAACATTTATCTATGAAGGCCGGCATACCTCACGGTAAAAGTCACTTTTTGGTGTACAGCTATGTAGCATACGTTAATCGAAAGTGTTTTTTTACAAACAACATTTTTAATGACAAAATGTCTAAAACTGTAGCAAAACCGAGTTATTTGGGTTTGAAGATGAAAAATCTTTTGATATTTTTTTTAAACCACTGAAACTGCATTTAACCGGACCGCAGCCTCTCCCGGCAAACGCCGGATGGTCCGTGCGCGCGCTTTGCATCACACAACACTCATGCATGACATGACGTGGTAACAGCAACCAAGTGTGCTATTGTCTACTACAAGAGCAATAATGACCTTCAATTTTATTGCCTCTGCAAAATGGCATGGGCACCTGAGCGGATATATAAACGTAATAAAGTTTGTTTCGGCATTGTTTTTTTTTATTCATTTATTTTATTCGGTAGGCAGCGATACCGCGTGCGCTACTAAGCCGCGGGCCCTACAATTAGGTATTTGATATAGGTATATATATATTTAAGTGTTTATTAATTATTAATAAGTCAACATAAAAGCCCTACCGAGGGGCGCAGACCGTGACCTGAACTCGAGTAGGTATTATTGATTCAAATTCCATCATGCCCAAACTCAACCTCCTTGGTAAAAGTAACAAAACTTCATCAAAACATTTTTAAAGATCATTCATTCGGCCAAATATATTTAATCTTCAAACTCACATAACAAAATTATTAAACATATCACAAACATACAAATATAACACATGCATACTTATACGAAAAATTCATACAAAAGACATTCATACCCAAATTACTTTCACAAAAAAGATAGATCTACGAAAACGTTTGACTAGACAAGCAAATAACATTGTTCTACTACGCCACAGGACAAACTACGGTAAAAACAGCATAGTTGCAGATGGGGCGCGACTGTATAACAAACTACCGAAAGCTATAAAAGAAGCGAGATCACTACCAATTTATAAAAAACTTAAAAATATACATCTCAAAGTCACCACATTCTTAACATAAATATTTACATTTTTCAAGGACTACCCTACTTTAATGTCTCGCGCGATGGAAGAAATCTATTTGTGTAATTATTTATTTGTGTTGTTTCTCAAGTAAGTGAATATTGTATTCTTTTTGAGAAATAAATATCTTAAACCTTTTACAGGAAGTTATGAAGACATGGAGAGTCAGTCGATTTTGTGTTCACGTCCTGGACATGAGTACATATCTGAAGACGAAAATAATATACCGAATACAGAAGAATATTTTATTAAATTACCTGACGGCCAAAGCCAACTAAGGAGTGACGACAGTACACCAGATATTACTCAAACCAAACAGAAAGTAAAAGAAAACTCTACGCAAACCCACCAATCAAGCGACACCACTGTTGTCATAGATATGGCCGCCAAATTGTTAGCAGAAGATTTTTTTGCCGGAAAAACAATACAAAAAGAAAAAAATATCAAAGCATATTTCAAGTCCGTTTCCACAATACCTATACCTAAACCTACTAGAAGACTAGTTTCTTGATGTCAACAAAAATAATAATGATTTCTGATAAGCGATATCATAATATAAGGCGGTGTCATTTGATAATACTTTAAAAAGGCTTGTGTTTAACCGATTACCAAAAAAATCGAAAATTTACTACCAATAAATTCGAAATGACTGCCAAAATGGATGGATGTCCACCAAATTGTGTTTGGATAAATGATCACCAAACTTCTTTTTATGTTTTGTTTACTTAAGTTTATGTTTTAAGTATTCTTTGTTGTTCTTACATGTTCAACCTAACACGAAGGATAAAGGGGCTTCGCTTCGCTCACCCCCTTTACCTTCACCTAGCTACCGCAGTATTTTGCCCTGATATTTTCTGCAACTTTTGGTGGTCATTTAGCCATTTTGGGTAGGAAAAAAAATTTTGGTGGTCATATTTGTTGCAAAAATTCAAAAGTCAAAATTCAAAAAGAGTTTATTTCCATAAGAAACACATAGGTAACATTTGGAGAATGTCAAATCTTAAACTAACACATGTATACGGTACAGGCAAATATAGAACTCAATTTGAATTCCGTCACCTCAATGTTTTAGATGCTGGAGGCAAAGAGGCGACTAGAAACCTCCAGCTTTATACGTTATTTTTTACAGAATTGGACCAAACACCTTCCCAATGTTTCTTGTCTTCTACATAATCTGATATTTTGTAGTAAGCTTTTTTACATAAGTGTTTTTTAACATTTTTAAATTTATTTACAGACAATTCTTGTAACTCAGTCGGTATTTTGTTGTAAAAGCGAATACATTGCCCTTTAAAAGATACATTAACCTTATGGAGCCTAGTAGTAGGTATAGCTAGTTTATTCCTATTTCTAGTGTTGACATTGTGCCTGTCGCTATTCTTAGGAAATTTATCAATATTTTTTGTGGACGTACATTGGGTTTTCATAAATATACTGACACGGCACTGTCATAATGTTAATTTCCTTAAATTTACAACGCAGTGACTCTCTGGGCCCCACATTGTAGATTGCACGAACAGCCCTCTTTTGCAGCACAAATATTATGTTAATGTATGTTACCATACGAAGAAGCCAAAAAGACTGGAAGCTGAGTGTCCTGTAAGCGCCGCAGTCCTAAACCCCCATGCCGGACAGGCAAAGCAGCCTGCATCCACTGAGATGAGGACATTTCCACATTGATGATGCACTCCTTTAAAACTGCATCATAACATAAAGTTGTCTGCCTATGCAACCAAACCAGAGCAGTCCGAATTGAATAAGTTAGTCTAGACAGGCAACTTTTTAAAACTGTTAAGGCAACATGTGCTGAGAGCTGTTTTAGATGTTGTTTTAATGCCGCGGGGATATCAATCTGTGACTGAATAACTCCAGTGATTCCCTCAGGGAAAATGGGGGCTAAAAGAAGTGTGAAATCCACCCTGCTCACATGGACAATTCCCGGTACAACCGGGAAGAAGGGCGTAACCGCCCATCTAACATTTATTAAGGTGTGTATTTACTCTAATAAAGGTAGTCCAACTCCGAACGTTGTCTTTGATTCATCTCTCGACTCTCCTAAGGCTATCCTCCTTACATGGCGACCTAAGCCAAAAAAGGGAACCGGCCATTCGCGCGTGATCGAAGAACATCGTCGTCGACGCAATGTGTGTTTGATTTTAAAAATGTTTAAACTCAGTTAGTAAAATGGGGAACACAACGACACCAAGACTTGCAGCCATGGACAGACGAATTATTTCTCAGATAGGACAGAATAATGAGATTCAACAACATACCCAGAATAGCATGGTGTTCATGAGCAACATAAGTTGGTACGCGTTTCTCCTTTTCGTCCTGCTGCTCGTCCTGGCCATTTTATACTGCGTGCGATATGTAAACAAGTCACTCAACAAAAGGATCTATCGCAGATCCGGAGCGGGAACCCTACCAGTTATCAAACGGGAGGAAGTTTAGGGTCGTGTTCCTGATGTTCCTGAATATTCCGAAAAGTGAATTGAAAATTCCGTGCGTAAAAGTGAATTGAAAAACCAAGCGATAAAAAAGTGAACAGTGCGTAAAATATACAGAATAGGCAGGCGCGTGTGATAAAGACGTCTTCGAATACCTACTAATAAGCGATGAACTTTTAAGGACAGTAAGTGTAAACATATATATTAAGTTACGTTCATTCAACCGCTGTTAAGGGTAAGTTGCATTAGAAATTATAAAAATGTGTGAGAAATATTATGCATTATGGAAGAGACATTTCAGGGAAATTATGAAGGTCTAAAGTCTATTGGAACAAAATTAATTAAGCTTGGCTCTCCAAAGAATAAAGATAATTGTAGTAAGAAGTTAATAGAGGCAAATGTTATTATTGATAATTGTAATTCATACAGAGATGTATGGTCATTAAAACCAGATAAATCAACAGAGGAAACGGAATTAGTACAATTTTATTGTCGTGAAATACAAGCAAGCTCTTTACAGCGAGATAACAGAAATTTGTAAAAAAGTGATGAGTCACAAGTAAGCAAAATGGCAAACTTCGATGTAAAAGTTGCTTTGCATTTGTTACCGGTACTGAAAGATGACGAGACAAGCATAAAACAACTTATTGATGCAACAGAATATTATGCTACCACTTTAGAGACAGCCGCGGTAGGAAACTTGATTACTTTTATACTAAAAAGTCGGTTATCACAAACAGCAAAACTGAAGCTACGAGGTAGTTATAACAATATTAAAGATTTGGTAACTGATATGCGTAAGGAGTTATTGCCTAGAAAATCGGCCACAGCAATCCAGAGTAAGTTGCAACAAATGAGGCAGAACGATAAGTCCTTAAATGATTTTGGGAACGAAATCACCGAATTGTTCGTTGACCTTACGGTGACGCAGGCTGATGGAAATGATTCAAATTTTAAAGTGTTGAAGCCGTTAAATGGAAAGATGGCTATAAAAATATTTAGGATGGGTTACGTAATCGTAGGCTCAGCACGATTATACAGGCACGTAATTTTTAGTCCCTGAAAGACGCTGTACAGGCAGCACTAGACGAGGAGACTACAGGTAGTTATACGTCAGGTGACGTCATGACTATGCAAGGAAATAACCATTCACGAAATTTCAGAGGTAGATCGAGTAATTTTAGAGGACATCGTGGCGGAGGTAACCACAACTACAGCCAAGACAACCAGGATAGCAACCGCGGGGGTTTTCATGGTATCAACCGTGAGTGGACGCGAGGTGGCGGCTCGCCGTGGCGCGGTGGCGGGCGCGGCCGTTCGAGCTACCAAAACAGAGGTAGGTCCAGTCAAGATTATAACTATCGTGGAAACAGAATTGAGCAGGTGAATGCGATGGCAGAGGAGGAAACCAAAACAGAGAACCAGTTTTTTCGGGCCTGAAAATGTAATTTTAGCATGTAATAATGTTTGCTCGGTTGGAATGACCGTAAATAGCAAGGCATTCAACTTTTTAGTCGACACGGGCGCATCTATCTCGGCGTTGAAATATGACCATGTTCTAGAACACAACATACCAATTCATAACGAGTCGATAATTATAAATGGAATAGGTGGAAAGATCGAAGCAATTGGATATATTTATTTACAGATGTGCAGGGGTGAACACACTCTGATTCATAAGTTTTATGTTTTCGATTCATTGCCTTGTAAGGCGCATGGCATTCTAGGACAGGACTTTCTGGGAAAGCACAAGTCCGTACTAGATTTTAATAATGATACATTGACTTTTTGGACTGATGACAAAGTAGTGTTGACATTAACGGTTACCAAATACAGAAGTGCATTGACCATTCCGCCCAGATCGGAGTCTATTCATTATGTTGAGACAAATATGAATGAAGAATGTTTGGTTTGTGCATCGGAAATTACGGATGGAGTTTTTATTGCCAGTGTATTAGCGAGCCCCAAAAATGGGAAGATTCCTGTAAAGATTCTGAATACGACTGAAATTGACTTTGGGAAAAATTGATTTGACTTTGGAGAAACTTCGTAATTATGATGTATGTGTGTTTGATAAATGTGAGAAGAATACGGAGCGAGTTAAGCAGTTATTTTCGTCCCTACAGTTACAACATTTAAATAAGGAGGAACAGATTTCTATTGAAAATTTATGTGCAAAGTTTCCTGATATTTTCTATTTGCCCAATGACAAACTGTCTACTACCGACATTTATGAGCAGTCAATATCTTTGAAACTAAATACAGAACCAGTCTACGTAAAGCCATACCGACTTCCCCACTCTCAGAAGCAAGAAGTGAATCGACAAATACACAAAATGTTAAAAGATGGCATAATCGAACCTTCAACTAGTGAGTGGTCTAGTCCCATTCTTTTAGTCCCCAAGAGAACAGACAAAAGTGGTGAGAATAAATGGCGATTAGTGATCGATTACCGAAAATTAAATAACTGTATTAATGACGATAAGTTCCCTTTGCCCAACATTACAGATATAATAGATTCACTTTCAGGTTGTGTCTATTTTAGCCATTTAGATTTGTATCAAGGCTATTATCAAGCAAGTTTGGACCCAAGTAGTAGAAAATATACAGCATTTGCTTCAGGTCAATATCAGATGACACGTATGCCCATGGGACTCAAAACAAGTCCTAACTCATTTTCAAGAATGATGATTATAGCTATAGCAGGCTTAACCTATGAAAAATGCCTAGTTTACATAGATGACCTGATTATATTTGGCAAAAATCTTCAGGATCATAATAAAAACCTTATGGATGTTTTTGGACGTTTGCGGAAGGTAAATTTAAAGCTAAACCCCACAAAATGCGATTTCTTAAAGAAGGAAATTCTATATCTAGGTCACGTGGTTTCAGCTGAAGGTGTATTACCGGATCCTGAAAAAATAAACGTTCTTCAAAATTATCCAGTCCCCAAAAGTACAGACGAGGTAAAAAGATTTGTGGCATTTGCAAATTATTATAGAAAGTTTATCCCCAATTTCGCGGCAAAGGCACACCCACTCAACAAATTAAGTAAGAAAGGCGTATCATTTTATTGGGATGACAACTGTTAAAGTTCATTAGATATTTTAAAACAATGCATGATATCACCACCAGTACTTCAATACCCAGATTTTTTGGAAGAGAACACATTTACATTACAAACAGATGCATCGGGATATGCTTTAGGAGCTGTATTGTCAAATAACAACGGAAAACCCGTTGCTTATGCTAGCAGAAGACTAAATAAGGCAGGATTAAACTATCCAACTATCGAGAAAGAATTACTCGCAATAGTTTGGGCTGTAAAGCACTATAGACCATATTTGTATGGAAGGAAATTTAAAATATACACAGATCATAAGCCCCTTATTTATCTGTTTAACATGAGAGACCCGTTGAGTAGGTTAATAAAGTTCAGAATTACCTTGGAGGAATATGATTTTTGCGTGGAATATGTGAAAGGGAAAGATAACGCAGCTGCAGACGCGCTATCTCGAATAAGTCTTAGTGAGTTGAAAGAAATGAATGAGAGAGTTGTGAATGTGATGACACGTGCGCAAAAGAGAAAGGAAGTTGAACAAGACCAAAGGATAGATCCGCGACTACGGCACCTACTGACAATCGGTCTGATCAACTGAGAGTTGTAGAATCTTGTAGTAAACCAAAGGATTCTATTGAGTTGAGATTTATTGAGAATAATGAATTAATGGAAATAAGGAAAAGTGGAGAAATTAAGAACGACAGTACGACGTTTTGTTATGTACCGTCGCGAAAAACGATATTTATTAATCCAGTTTCTCGATCACAACTGACGCTAGCCGCCTTTGTGAGAGAACTAGGAGAATTTAATGAGGTATTAAAGTTAGAAGAAATATATTTCATGAAAAATATAAATAATACCATATTCGTAAATAAGTTGACAAATGAAATAATAAATACAAAATATTGGTCCGGACCACGAATATGTATTTTAAACGAGGTACAGAGAATAGATGATAAAGACGACCGTAGAGTAATCTTGAACGATTTCCATCTCTTACTCACAAGTGGTCACGCGGGTATTAGAAGAATGTTCAACAATATTAAAAAATATTACTTCTGGCCAGGTCTTGAAAATGACATAAAGACTTTCATTAATAGGTGTGAGAAGTGTCAAAAGGAAAAACATTCATTATATACAAAAGAGCCCATAGTAATCACTACGACAGCTAACTCAGCGTTCGATAAGATTTATCTTGATATCGTAGGACCATTAGATCGTGACAATAGTAATTACTCATACATACTGACATTACAGTGTGAACTTACAAAATATGTAGAAGCGTATCCTTTAGTTACTAAGAGCTCAGTAGAGGTAGCTAAGGCTTTAGTTAATAATTTTATTTTAAGGTATGGATTGTGCAAGGAGATAGCCACGGATCGTGGAACGGAATTCATGTCCGCAACGTTTGATGAGGTATGTAAGTCCTTAAAAATAAATAAGTTAAATTCAACAGCATACCACCACCAGAGTATTGGCGCACTAGAGAACTCACATAAAAGTTTAGGTAATTATCTACGCATACAAACAAATAACCATCCAGAGAACTGGAGTACGTGGCTTCCGTTTTGGTGTTTCTCGTATTATACTTCAGTGCATACGAACACTGGGTATAGTCCTTACGAGTTAGTGTTTGGTAAAAATTGTAAATTACCAAGTAATTTAGACAAATATAGAGTTGATCCTATTTCTAATTTAGATAACTATCCACTAGAATTAAAATTTAGGTTACAAACGTCGCAAAAAGATGCCCGTCAAAACCTTATACGGAGTAAGATTTTTAGAAAAACTAAGCATGACCAAAATGTAAATCCTGTCACATACAAGGAAAATGACCTAATTCTTGTTAAAAATGTAACAGGAAATAAGTTTAAAAGCATTTATTCCGGTCCATACATTGTGAAACAAGATATTTCACCGAATGTACAGATAATTAAAGATGGTAAGTTAGATACTGTAAATAAAAATAGTACGAAAATGTATTACCCAAGTATTGACTAAAGAACATTAATAACCATGTAACCATTTAACCATAATAGGTAATCTATTTAGATTTAGATATATAAAATAAAATAAAACAATATGAAAGTTTTATTTTATTTTTCTCCCTCAGGGAAGGTGTAGGGAAGAAGGGCGTAACCGCCCATCTAACATTTATTAAGGTGTGTATTTACTCTAATAAAGGTAGTCCAACTCCGAACGTTGTCTTTGATTCATCTCTCGACTCTCCTAAGGCTATCCTCCTTACACGAGATTATGTCGGCGCATAACTCCTGCGTCAATTGCCCAGAACAAGAATACACCTCACACTTCTGAGTATTCAGATTCAGTCCTAAGTCGCCGAACCCCTGACTAACTTTCCCAAATCCTCCACAACCACCTCCAGACTACCACCGATCGTGCCATCGTCCAGATACCATACATTCAGCGGGGAGCGCAGAGGTACGGCGCCAGTTCGCGGATTAGCGGGTGGTGAGACGCATCCGCACGCGCGAACATGCCCTTCGCCAGCCTCTGGACAAACTGGTCCACGGATTCCCATCTGAGGTCCCTCTGGATCGTCGCGTACCTCACGTAGCGGGGAGCGCCGACTATGGTACGCAGAGAGAGGTTCTCTTGGTCTCCGAGCACAGGGCGTACCATGCCGGGGCCGCGTAGGTGAGGTGGGATCTCACGTAGCACTTGTAGATCTCGAGCTTCGCCCTCAGAGGGAGGCTGGAGTCGAGGAGTGGACGAAGCTTGGCGCGTGCCACCTTGACCTGGTTGACGACGTTGTCGACATGTTGCTTCATGGTGAGCCGGCGATCGATGGTCACTCCCAGCTACTGTGATGAGCGCCTGCGTCTTCCCAACGTTGACGGACAACCGCCACTTAGCGAGCCAGTCGGGCAAAATATCCAGGGTGCGCTGCAGTTTGACGGCAGCGTGCCGAGCATGGATCGACGGCGCGTAGTATGCAGCGTCGTCGACGAAGAGTGCCAGCTGGGCACCCGGCCCGACGGGGATGTCGTCCGTGTATTGGGAGTAGCAGGCTGGAGACCAGCAGAACCCCTGGGGGACGCTTGTTGCTACGGGGTAGATATGAGCGCCGACAGCAGAAACATCGGCGGCGGCGCGCCGACTAAAACAATTCGGCGGCGGCGGCGTAGTCGGCGGCGCGACCTTGAAATGAACTGGTATGAGGGAAAAAATTAAATGCCATTATATCATTTGAATTATCGTTTTTAATTAGAATAAACATTTGTAATATAGCATAGCATTAAAAACAATCAATATTTGCTCAAAATAAAAATCTGCCTTATCGATAAAGGTTGATTCACACATATCAGTGATCCCACCGATCCGGCACAGGTCCGTGTCACTGACATCGGAAATCGGTTTAGTACTCACTTGGAAAAAAGCACTTCGCAATCCTCTTCTTTTTCTCTTTTCAGACAAGCGTCACAAAACACTTGCTCACCTAAAACTGTTCTCCTTTTCCCTTCAACATTTACTACCAACTATCCGAAATAGTTCCAACAAAAACTGTGTTTACTCGATATTTTACTTAAAACCGTCCCTGACAACTCGCTGAGATTCTTTTTGGATACGTCTACCGCTGCTGTCGCCATTTTCTTTTTGTGCGCGCGGCGCGTTGGTCCCTCGGCGTAGGTAAGTAACCGAACTGAGTGGTTAGTCGGCGCGCCGACCGGGTATGGCGGCGGCGGCGGCGCGGGGGGGAAGCCGGCGGCGGCGGCGCTCATA
The DNA here is from genome assembly GCA_949825045.1 of Argyresthia goedartella. Lineage (NCBI taxonomy): Eukaryota > Metazoa > Arthropoda > Insecta > Lepidoptera > Argyresthiidae > Argyresthia > Argyresthia goedartella. The sequence continues at coordinate 16,753,806 of OX463809.1, read as the reverse complement.
TCTACTACGGGGTGCTCCTCGGAGACGGCGTCTTCCACCATAACTCGGAAGCGGCGATTCCTCAGGAAGGAGGCGATGATCTGGACCAGTCTTCTTGGGGCTAGAGACGTCGACAATTTGTACAGCAACCCCTCGTGCCATACTCTGTCAAACGCCTTCTCCATGTCCAGGAGTACTGCGACAGTGTATTCCTTCTTGTTTAAACAAACCGTCATGTCATTCAGTACTCTGGTGAGCTGAAGCATCGTAGAATGCTCGGGCCTGAAGCCGAACTGTTCTGGGCGCGGCTGGATGTAGGGCAGTAGCTTCGCCAGCAGGAGTTCCTCAAACACCTTTGAGATGGTACTCAGTAGAGTTATCGGCCGATAGCTCTCAGGCAGCTTGGAGTCCTTGCCCGGCTTGGGCAAAATGATGACCAAACCCTCCTTCCATTGGGTTGGGAAGTGGCCCGTGCGCAAGATACCGTTAAACAGGCGCGTAACGGCCGACACAGTGCGTGGCGACAAATGTAACAGCGCCATGTTAGGTATGCGGTCTGCGCCCGGGGCTTTCCTGGGCTTGGTACGTCTAAATGCACGCATGATCTGGCCAGGCGTGACGACGGTGGGGTCCTCTTCGGGAGCGGGTCTCTCGACTGCTGCGACGTGCTCCACATCATCCGTAGGGTTCGGCTTGAACTGCTTCTCGAGGCATTCGGCGAAGATCTCCGCACGGTCTTGGGCTCGAAATCTTGGTAGGCCGTCGCTGCCCAGGATTGATCGGACGGGAGTTGGAGTAGTCGACAATTCCCGGCATAGGCGATGCACGGAGGGGACGTGGTCGCCCATGAACTCGACGTGGCGTTCCCAAGATTCTTCGGCGTGGAGATCAAGTTGGTGCTTGAGCTTCAGTTGAGCCTGGTCTTCATCGTCGGGCAGCGGGTTTGCTGCCACTGCTTCTGGAGAGCGCGCTTTACGCGGATGAGTGCGCGTAGCTCAGCAGGGAGAGGAGCGGGCTTCCCCCCGCGAGCTACGGTGTGCGATGACAAGTCGAGCGCGTCTCGGATTTGGGCTGGTCAGCAGCGATGCCAGGCGGTCAACGTCTTCCGGCTGGTTGACTGGACATGTGGTCGAAGACTGGTCGAGGGCGCCTCCAGTTTTTTTTTTTATTTTATTTATTTCAATAACAAACAAACAGTCACATTCAAAAATATACAGACATGCTGATCAATTTCTAATTGTAGACTTACAGTTTCCTTAATTCTAAAATGACAAAAATAACAAAAGGTCAAATTGCACAAATCTTAACAAACAATTTCAACACACTGACGACAGCTGACATGCAACAACACGAAAATCTCACCCTATTTATGATTATTTATAGAAAGATTTAAACTGTATTTTTATGTAGGTATCTATTTTTATTTTAAGTTAATTTAGTATTTTAATATTTAATAAGAAAAAAAAGATGGTGTCAGCCAGACATCGGCAATAAGCTAAACTGGTGTCGGGTAGGTGCAAATAATAACAATTTTTAATAAACATTACAGAAATTCAGCTACTTATTCACAACCAAAAAGCTTTAGCTTTAATTTATTCTTAAAGAAATTAATTGAAGTATTGAAAATATCTACGTTTAACAATTCATCATTATATAGTTTACAAATTTGTCTTAGGAAACTATTATTGGCATAACAAGTTCTACTTCTTGGAATAACGAATAGAGTTTTTTTCTTACAATTCTCGAAAACAAAGTTTATGCAGTAACAAAGATGTATCAACATAATTATTTATGATTTTATAAAGCAGAGTTGCATCAATGTAGTCACGGCGGTTAATGAGTAGTGTTTAATTCCACGCCTCAACCGAACGGCGTGGAATCTTGAGGGACTTAAAGAACATTAATAACCATGTAACCATTTAACCATAATAGGTAATCTATTTAGATTTAGATATATAAAATAAAATAAAACAATATGAAAGTTTTATTTTATTTTTCTCCCTCAGGGAAGGTGTAGGGAAGAAGGGCGTAACCGCCCATCTAACATTTATTAAGGTGTGTATTTACTCTAATAAAGGTAGTCCAACTCCGAACGTTGTCTTTGATTCATCTCTCGACTCTCCTAAGGCTATCCTCCTTACACGAGATTATGTCGGCGCATAACTCCTGCGTCAATTGCCCAGAACAAGAATACACCTCACACTTCTGAGTATTCAGACTCAGTCCTAAGTCGCCGAACCCCTGACTAACTTTCCCAAATCCTCCACAACCACCTCCAGACTACCACCGATCGTGCCATCGTCCAGATACCATACATTCAGCGGGGAGCGCAGAGGTACGGCGCCAGTTCGCGGATTAGCGGGTGGTGAGACGCATCCGCACGCGCGAACATGCCCTTCGCCAGCCTCTGGACAAACTGGTCCACGGATTCCCATCTGAGGTCCCTCTGGATCGTCGCGTACCTCACGTAGCGGGGAGCGCCGACTATGGTACGCAGAGAGAGGTTCTCTTGGTCTCCGAGCACAGGGCGTACCATGCCGGGGCCGCGTAGGTGAGGCGGGATCTCACGTAGCACTTGTAGATCTCGAGCTTCGCCCTCAGAGGGAGGCTGGAGTCGAGGAGTGGACGAAGCTTGGCGCGTGCCACCTTGACCTGGTTGACGACGTTGTCGACATGTTGCTTCATGGTGAGCCGGCGATCGATGGTCACTCCCAGCTACTGTGATGAGCGCCTGCGTCTTCCCAACGTTGACGGACAACCGCCACTTAGCGAGCCAGTCGGGCAAAATATCCAGGGTGCGCTGCAGTTTGACGGCAGCGTGCCGAGCATGGATCGACGGCGCGTAGTATGCAGCGTCGTCGACGAAGAGTGCCAGCTGGGCACCCGGCCCGACGGGGATGTCGTCCGTGTATTGGGAGTAGCAGGCTGGAGACCAGCAGAACCCCTGGGGGACGCTTGTTGCTACGGGGTAGATATGAGCGCCGACAGCAGAAACATCGGCGGCGGCGCGCCGACTAAAACAATTCGGCGGCGGCGGCGTAGTCGGCGGCGCGACCTTGAAATGAACTGGTATGAGGGAAAAAATTAAATGCCATTATATCATTTGAATTATCGTTTTTAATTAGAATAAACATTTGTAATATAGCATAGCATTAAAAACAATCAATATTTGCTCAAAATAAAAATCTGCCTTATCGATAAAGGTTGATTCACACATATCAGTGATCCCACCGATCCGGCACAGGTCCGTGTCACTGACATCGGAAATCGGTTTAGTACTCACTTGGAAAAAAGCACTTCGCAATCCTCTTCTTTTTCTCTTTTCAGACAAGCGTCACAAAACACTTGCTCACCTAAAACTGTTCTCCTTTTCCCTTCAACATTTACTACCAACTATCCGAAATAGTTCCAACAAAAACTGTGTTTACTCGATATTTTACTTAAAACCGTCCCTGACAACTCGCTGAGTTTCTTTTTGGATACGTCTACCGCTGCTGTCGCCATTTTCTTTTTGTGCGCGCGGCGCGTTGGTCCCTCGGCGTAGGTAAGTAACCGAACTGAGTGGTTAGTCGGCGCGCCGACCGGGTATGGCGGCGGCGGCGGCGCGGGGGGGAAGCCGGCGGCGGCGGCGCTCATATCTACTACGGGGTGCTCCTCGGAGACGGCGTCTTCCACCATAACTCGGAAGCGGCGATTCCTCAGGAAGGAGGCGATGATCTGGACCAGTCTTCTTGGGGCTAGAGACGTCGACAATTTGTACAGCAACCCCTCGTGCCATACTCTGTCAAACGCCTTCTCCATGTCCAGGAGTACTGCGACAGTGTATTCCTTCTTGTTTAAACAAACCGTCATGTCATTCAGTACTCTGGTGAGCTGAAGCATCGTAGAATGCTCGGGCCTGAAGCCGAACTGTTCTGGGCGCGGCTGGATGTAGGGCAGTAGCTTCGCCAGCAGGAGTTCCTCAAACACCTTTGAGATGGTACTCAGTAGAGTTATCGGCCGATAGCTCTCAGGCAGCTTGGAGTCCTTGCCCGGCTTGGGCAAAATGATGACCAAACCCTCCTTCCATTGTGTTGGGAAGTGGCCCGTGCGCAAGATACCGTTAAACAGGCGCGTAACGGCCGACACAGTGCGTGGCGACAAATGTAACAGCGCCATGTTAGGTATGCGGTCTGCGCCCGGGGCTTTCCTGGGCTTGGTACGTCTAAATGCACGCATGATCTGGCCAGGCGTGACGACGGTGGGGTCCTCTTCGGGAGCGGATCTCTCGACTGCTGCGACGTGCTCCACATCATCCGTAGGGTTCGGCTTGAACTGCTTCTCGAGGCATTCGGCGAAGATCTCCGCACGGTCTTGGGCTCGAAATCTTGGTAGGCCGTCGCTGCCCAGGATTGATCGGACGGGAGTTGGAGTAGTCGACAATTCCCGGCATAGGCGATGCACGGAGGGGACGTGGTCGCCCATGAACTCGACGTGGCGTTCCCAAGATTCTTCGGCGTGGAGATCAAGTTGGTGCTTGAGCTTCAGTTGAGCCTGGTCTTCATCGTCGGGCAGCGGGTTTGCTGGCACTGCTTCTGGAGAGCGCGCTTTACGCGGATGAGTGCGCGTAGCTCAGCAGGGAGAGGAGCGGGCTTCCCCCCGCGAGCTACGGTGTGCGATGACAAGTCGAGCGCGTCTCGGATTTGGGCTGGTCAGCAGCGATGCCAGGCGGTCAACGTCTTCCGGCTGGTTGACTGGACATGTGGTCGAAGACTGGTCGAGGGCGCCTCCAGTTTTTTTTTTATTTTATTTATTTCAATAACAAACAAACAGTCACATTCAAAAATATACAGACATGCTGATCAATTTCTAATTGTAGACTTACAGTTTCCTTAATTCTAAAATGACAAAAATAACAAAAGGTCAAATTGCACAAATCTTAACAAACAATTTCAACACACTGACGACAGCTGACATGCAACAACACGAAAATCTCACCCTATTTATGATTATTTATAGAAAGATTTAAACTGTATTTTTATGTAGGTATCTATTTTTATTTTAAGTTAATTTAGTATTTTAATATTTAATAAGAAAAAAAAGATGGTGTCAGCCAGACATCGGCAATAAGCTAAACTGGTGTCGGGTAGGTGCAAATAATAACAATTTTTAATAAACATTACAGAAATTCAGCTACTTATTCACAACTAAAAAGCTTTAGCTTTAATTTATTCTTAAAGAAATTAATTGAAGTATTGAAAATATCTACGTTTAACAATTCATCATTATATAGTTTACAAATTTGTCTTAGGAAACTATTATTGGCATAACAAGTTCTACTTCTTGGAATAACGAATAGAGTTTTTTTCTTACAATTCTCGAAAACAAAGTTTATGCAGTAACAAAGATGTATCAACATAATTATTTATGATTTTATAAAGCAGAGTTGCATCAATGTAGTCACGGCGGTTAATGAGTAGTGTTTAATTCCACGCCTCAACCGAACGGCGTGGAATCTTGAGGGACTGGGTTTTTACTAGCACGGGAGAGAAAATCTTGATTGTTACTTTACCTTGCCGTCGTAGACCGGAAATTGAAAGCTCGATTCGAGGCAGGAATACGGGATAGGAGCACAAGTTTGGGTAGGATAGGGACTGAATCTCACTATTCGCTGCCCGACGCTGTCGCCGGCGTGCTGCCTGCCGACACGAGGAGTCGCCGTCCGATACGACGATGTCCAATCACAACACGGATCACTCAACCGCTGACGCGAATCTACTTATTTCCCGACGATGTTGATGATTAACACTCCGACCAGGCTCGACACCTGTATTAGACAATTGTTACACCGAAATACAATCAATGGCCCGACGCCTGAGCAGACATGTTTTTTCTCCCGACAAGAAAAAGATAACCTCTAATTTTTCATCTCGTTGGTACGAGTGACAGCTGCGGTTCCGTTTCCGCTAGTGATGTCCCGATTACTCGCGGTCGATCCGCGCAACAAAAAACCGGTGCGTTCCGAAGCATAAATATTAAACAGTCACCCGCCCGGACAGGCCCGAACCTGTCCCTAATCAATAGGAAGGCGAGAAAGTGTTGCGACCGCTCTCTTGAGGACCGAGTCCCCCACCTTGACTTCTGCTGATCGAGGCGTGCCATCCCGACCCGTGTACAAATTGACGATCCGTCCTCGTCTCCATCTCAATGATGGCAGGTTCGCATCCTTAATCAGCACCAAATCACCGACTTGAGGGGGGCTCGTCCGGTCAGTCCACTTAAGGCGCTGCTGCAAGATGTGCAAGTACTCAAGGGACCACCGTTTCCAAAAATCTTGAGCCATCTGCTGCAACATCTGCCACCTAGTTAACCGACTTAACTTAACATCACCGAATGGGTATTCTGGCAGGGCGTTAAGGGGCTGACCTATCAGGAAGTGACCCGGAGTCAACGCTTCCAAATCATTTGGATCCGAACTGAGCGGGCACAACGGAAGCGAGTTCAGTGTCATTTCAATCTTACAGAACAGCGTCGCAAGCTCTTCAAAGCGTAGAGAGGTCTCACCGATGATCCTCGTCAGGTGCGACTTAGCCGATTTAACCGCAGCCTCAAATATTCCTCCCCAATGAGGACATCCCGGCGGACTGAAAACCCATTCAATCCCTCGTCGGGAGCAAGCCGTACCGATGGCATCCTGGTTACCGTTCAGGAATTGAGTGACCTCCTGCAGATATCGCCTGGCTCCGACAAAATTTGTGCCGTTGTCCGAACGGATTAATGTCGGGAGGCCCCTTCGTGAGACGAACCGATCTAGACATGCGATAAATGCCTCTGTAGTGAGGTCACTGACCACCTCCAAGTGGACTGCCTTCGTGGCCAAGCACACGAAGACGCACAGGTATGCCTTCACTAATCTGGCGTTCCGTAGCTGTGAAGACTTGACCATGAATGGTCCCGCGAAATCCGTTCCGACACCCGCAAAGGGCCGGATTTCGTTAACCCTATCCGAGGGCAAATCGCCCATCTGGGGCTGCATCGTAGCCGCCTTGGCCCGATAACAAGGCAGGCACCGAAATACGACGCTACGCACTAAGCGTCTTCCCGATAGAATCCAGAACTCGCGCTGGAGAAACGCCATCAAGGCGTGGCATCCGATATGCCCATTCCGAATGTGTCGATCCTGTATCAACAGTCGACCAGCTTCCCTTTCCTAGGGAGTAACAACGGGTGGCGAGCCGCATAAGGCAGGTTGGCATTCCGCAGCCGACCTCCTACCCTCAGCAATCCTTGAGGGTCAATAAACGGGTTGAGCCGAGCCACAGCTCCCTTCAGTTGGACGTGTCCGCGTCTCAGAATGTCCAGTTCAGACTTAAAGTGCACCGTCTGCACGTTCCGTACCAATGCGAACAACGCATGGTTCCGTTCCCGTGGTGTCAGGACCTGTGTCCGCACCCGTTGCGCCTCAGAATTGCGACAATTCCGCGCAAATCGGAAGATCCAGGCGGTCACATTGACCAGCTTGTCGAGCGAGCTGTACCGTTCCAGCAGGCTGAACTCCTCTTCCGGCTCTGGTTGCGTCGTACAGACACCGACTGTCAAGGCGCCGTTCGCCGAGGTAACGCGTGGACTCATTGGCCAATCCGATTCGGCTTGAGTCAACCATTTTGGACCCCACCACAAGGGATGTTCAACCAACTCCGGAGCGTGACACCCACGAGACGCACAGTCTGCTGGGTTCATTTCCCCTGGAACATGTCTCCAGATTAAGGGAACTTCCGAATTCAAAATCTGCGAAACCCGATTCGCCACAAAAATCTCCAGCTTGTGAACTGAAGCCTTCAGCCAGCATAACACGATCTGGCTGTCCGTCCAAGCGTAGACCGTATCTTCTAACGCTATTGACCCACGAAGAACCGTCATCGTGTGGTTGAGCAGACGAGTCAGGAGAGCCGCTCCCGAAAGCTCTGACTTGGGAATGGTCAGGCGAGTGCGCAACGGCGCAACCTTGCTCTTGGCCATGACCAACCGCACATCAACCTCCCCCGAGGAGTCGACCGTACGCAGATACACCGCAGCTCCGTAGCCCTTCTCCGAGGCATCGCAAAACCCATGCAGGGTGGCGGTGTATCGTTTGGTGGGGACCAACCTCCGTGGCAGTGAAATCCGATTGATGCCAGTGAGGGTCGAAAAGAACGAGTCCCACTCTGAGCTCAATGACCCGCCGATCGGGTCGTCCCAGTTCAGCTCAGCAGACCACAACTGCTGCATAAAACACTTGAGCTGAAATGTTACCGGGGTGATCCACCCGTTTGGATCAAATGTCCTAGCCACCGTTGAAAGGACGTTCCGTTTCGTCCAGACCTTCAGGGAGTCCAACTCGACCCGATACGAAAACATGTCTGACACCGGCTGGTACTGGACGCCTAATACCGACAACATATTTGGATTTTCCAAATTTTCAAAAATGTGGGGATCCTGCTGGTAGTCATCCGGAAGACCAGTCAGTAACTCTGGAGAGTTCGACATCCATTTCCGGAGCTCGTAACCTCCACCCCGTAAGAGCTCAACTAGCTCGTCCCGTCGAACGAGCGCCTCCTCTACGGAATCTGCACCGGTACAGATATCGTCCACGTAGAGATCCTGCTCCAGGATCGCTGCTCCTCTAGGGAAGTTTAACCGTTCTCGATCCGCTAACTCCCGCAGCGTGCGAATCGCCAAATAAGGACTAGACCGTAGCCCGTACGTGTTGGTGTTCAGCTCGTACACCCTGATGGGCTGATCTGGGCTCTCTCGCCACAGTATCAGCTGATACCGTCTATCGTCAGGGTGAATGACCGTCTGTCTAAACATCATCCGGATGTCAGCTACAAACACAACATTGTGTCGACGGAACCGTGTGATAACATCCGCGATGTCATGGTTCAACTTCGGCCCTGAATGCAAACACTGGTTCAGGTTCATGCCGTTAGATGTTGATGCCGATCCATCGAACACTACCCGTATTTTGCCCTCCGGGGTCCTCAAGACCACGTGATGGGGCAGGAAGCAGTGGTCTTCACGCTTCCAGTCGATACCCGAAACCGACATGTGGCCGAGCGACTCGTATTCCCGCATGAAGTCGACGTACTTCCGCCGGAAAATCCCGTCACGCTTCATGCGTCGTTCCATCGACAGAAGCCGCGTCTCGGCTACATGGTGTGAACTGCCCAGCGGCGGGCGATCACTCCGAAATGGAAGACGTGTGAGAAATCGACCTGACCGAAGGCGACCAGTATTGTTCCGATAAAACTGTTCACACTCTTCTTCAACCGGGTCCAACCGGCGGACCGTAGGTGGTTCCTCCACCTCCCAAAACTTCTGTATCACCTCCGAGAGTACAGAACCGAATAAGGGACTACGAGTCGCTAGGCGTGGGGCAGCCGGCATGACCGGACCCATTACCGCATGGCCCAGTCTGGTGTTGACCGAAACCAGACCAGTCGCCTGCAACACGTGGACACCTGGCACTAACAGGTATCCCAAGGCATCGACACCCAATAAAATGTCTACTGGGCCCGGAATATCGAACTCCGGGTCAGCCAGTGACAACCCAGCGACCAACTGTCGCACCGAGGGCGACAACCGTACGTGAGGGTGTGAGCCCATCACATTAGGCATGACTAATGCCGTGACCGTCAGATTCACCGATGAATCCACCCGTGACGAGAGAGTAATCCGACATCTTAACGGAACCGACTTCCGTGTTCCCAATTCCCCGAATGGAATGTGGATACTCCCTTACCGAAATGCCCAACCGTCTTACAAGGTTGCACGAGACTAAGCACCCCTGGGCCCCCGAGTCCAATAGTGCTCGTGCCACACAAGATTTGCCGTCCGAACTCCACGCTATCACCGAGGCGGTGGGGAGCATGACCGTCTGTGGAGTGGCGGCACCCTGTAAGTGGGCGGCGTGTCCCTAGCGGGAACCTACGCAGGATCCGAACCCGCTGGGACCCCCGTCGGCCTGGTAACTCGGCTGCTGATATGCCGGTGGCATATCAGACCGTATGTACATCAGGGGGTCCCAACCCGCATAATAGGCCCCTCGCTGTCCCGGTATCCGACCATACCGGACTGTGTACGGTGTGCCCGGTGGCCACCACGGATGGAGGGGGGTTCAGGCACAACACGATGTGGTGCTTGCCACCGCAGCACTCACAGGGGGACGCGCGTGAGCACTCGCTCAGCGGGTGCGGCCCCAAACAACCGAAACACAATCGGTGGCGGAAGACTACCTTCCTGCGGGCAGCTACCCCGAGCGCCTTAAAGTTGGCGCAACTGGTCACCTCATGACCGGCACTGTCGCAGTGCACACAGCCGTCACCCGACGGCGCGGCACTCAAAACGCCAAATTGTTTTGACCGACCACCCCCCCGTGGGGGTGGGGGGCGCGGCCCCTCCCGCATCCGCGCGGGTTGGCGCTGCACACTGGCCTCCGTATCCAATGTGTCGCATCGCCTGCATTCACCCTCCAAAAAATCCGTTAATTGGACGAGTGTGGGCAGTTCCGAGCTACTGCCCCCATGCAGCTGTTCAAACCGACTTTGAACAGCTGCAGGCAACCGTGACAAAACCATATACAACACGATATATGACCATTGGTCTACCGGCAGACCAAGGTTCTGAAGGGCCTTAGTGGCCACCAGCACAGGGTTGAGCACCTGTACCCGGATGTCAACATCCCGGGTTACTCTTGGGATGCTAAACAGCTTCCCCAGCTGCGCATCAACCAACCGCCGTTTGTGCTGGTAGCGGTCAAACAATATGGACCGGGCTATCTCGTAATTGCCTGCCGTGACCGTTAGGTGACCGAACAACTCCTTCGGTTCACCCCGCAGTGCCATCAATAGTTGGGCCAACTTGTAGGCGTTGTCCAGGTCGTCCCGACCGTGGACCAAACTATCGAACAAATTGATGAATGCCGGCCACTCATCAATTGCCCCACCGAAGGCCGGAATCTCTAGGTATGGCAGCCGTCCAACAACACCCTTAGGGGGCGGGTCTCCGCTACCCTCCCCGCGGTCATTCCGTCGCGACCGCTTAATTTTCTCCGCGCGACGCTCGATGTCGCCCAAGCACTCCATCGCTTGGTCAGCATCCGCGCAGAGCTGCTTCACTGCAGCCACCGAAGCCTCATCCGTAAGCCCGAGGGCTTCAGCCTCCGCAGCCAGCCGACACACCTTCCCGACGCGTGTCATTGCGTCCTCCACACGCTTGAGCAGGACATCGTCCATGTCAGGTCGCTCCACATACTTGTGAGTATGGGCGAGCCATCTCATCTCCTCACGGACACCATACCGCAGTACCGTCAAGGGCGAAGGTGCCATGGTTACCGATTTAATTGTTTCTGGTCCTATGCTTCACTACCGAACTAAGCACAGCCAGAGACCAGCACTTGCCCGTCAGCGCTGGGCACAGAAATTAAAACTAAGTTGTAAAAACCAAGGCAACCACTAAAACAATTAAATCCTAAACAATATTTAAGATGGTCGCCCTGTGGATATACACCTTATAAATATACACTCTAAATCAATTAGAGAATGCCACCATAAAACACAATACAAAAATAACCCACAAAACTTGATTATGAAAACAATACAAAATAATAAGCTGTGACCTTCTAGAAGTGGCCCCTCCGATATGACCCACACTTCTACTGAGGTCAGCAAAATCAGCTTAATACCCCTTAAATAGCCTGACCCTGCTCTGTAAACCGAAATAACACTGCAGTACTATAGAACCCGACGTTCTACCGCAAGTAATACAATCTAGTTACTTCGCAGAATGACTGTTCAATCTTTTATGCGCACAAACAGTAGTTTCCGACTACAAATTTATAATAATTGTTAACTAAATTGACACTTATACTTTCACTAACCGAAAATGAACTTTAATTGTGGTACCGACCACAGACTCATTGCCGACTTGCCGGCCAATCTGAGATATTCTTTTCTCCCAACTACAATGTGGCAAAAAAACAACCCTACAACCGTGAATCGATGATTTCCCACTAGGAAACCGCGCTTACTACCAAAATGTTTAATTCCACGCCTCAACCGAATGGCGTGGAATCTTGAGGGGCTGTGTTTTTGCCAGCACGGGAGAGAAAATCTTGATTACTACTTTACCTTGTCGTCGTAGACCGGAAATCGAAAGCTCGATTCGAGACAGGAATACGGGATAGGAGCAAAAGTTTGGGTAGGATCGGGAGTGAATCTCACTTTTCGCTGCCCGACGCTGTCGCCGGCGTGCTGCCTGCCGACACGAGGAGTCGCCGTCCGATACGACGATGTCCAATCACAATACGGATCACTCAACCGCTGACGCGAATCTACTTATTTCCCGACGATGTGGTAGATTAACACTCCGACCAGGCTCGACACCTGTATTAGACGATTGTTACACCGAAATACAATCAATGGCCCGATGCCTGAGCAGACATGTTTTTTCTCCCGACGAGAAAAGATAACCTCTAATTTTTCATCTCGTTGGTACGAGTGACAGCTGCGGTTCCGTTTCCGCTAGTGATGTCCCGATTACTCGCGGTCGATCCGCGCAACAAAAAACCGGTGCGTTCCGAAGCATAAATATTAAACAACTACCTTCCTGCGGGCAGCTACCCCGAGCGCCTTAAAGTTGGCGCAACTGATCACCTCATGACCGGCACTGTCGCAGTGCACACAGCTGTCACCCGACGGCGCGGCATTCAAAACGCCAAATTGTTTTGACCGCCCACCCCCCCGTGGGGGCGGGGGGCGCGGCCCCTCCCGCATCCGCGCGGGTTGGCGCTGCACACTGGCCTCCGTATCCAATGTGTCGCATCGCCTGCAATCACCCTCCAAAAAATCCGTTAATTGGACGAGCGTGGGCAGTTCCGAGCTACTGCCCCCATGCAGCTGTTCAAACCGACTTTGAACAGCTGCAGGCAACCGTGACAAAACCATATACAACACGATATATGACCATTGGTCTACCGGCAGACCAAGGTTCTGAAGGGCCTTAGTGGCCACCAGCACAGGGTTGAGCACCTGTACCCGGATGTCAACATCCCGGGTTACTCTTGGGATGCTAAACAGCTTCCCCAGCTGCGCATCAACCAACCGCCGTTTGTGCTGGTAGCGGTCAAACAATATGGACCGGGCTATCTCGTAATTGCCTGCCGTGACCGTTAGGTGACCGAACAACTCCTTCGGTTCACCCCGCAGTGCCATCAATAGTTGGGCCAACTTGTAGGCGTTGTCCAGGTCGTCCCGACCGTGGACCAAACTATCGAACAAATTGATGAATGCCGGCCACTCATCAATTGCCCCACCGAAGGCCGGAATCTCTAGGTATGGCAGCCGTCCAACAACACCCTTAGGGGGCGGGTCTCCGCTACCCTCCCCGCGGTCATTCCGTCGCGACCGCTTAATTTTCTCCGCGCGACGCTCGATGTCGCCCAAGCACTCCATCGCTTGGTCAGCATCCGCGCAGAGCTGCTTCACTGCAGCCACCGAAGCCTCATCCGTAAGCCCGAGGGCTTCAGCCTCCGCAGCCAGCCGACACACCTTCCCGACGCGTGTCATTGCGTCCTCCACACGCTTGAGCAGGACATCGTCCATGTCAGGTCGCTCCACATACTTGTGAGTATGGGCGAGCCATCTCATCTCCTCACGGACACCATACCGCAGTACCGTCAAGGGCGAAGGTGCCATGGTTACCGATTTAATTGTTTCTGGTCCTATGCTTCACTACCGAACTAAGCACAGCCAGAGACCAGCACTTGCCCGTCAGCGCTGGGCACAGAAATTAAAACTAAGTTGTAAAAACCAAGGCAACCACTAAAACAATTAAATCCTAAACAATATTTAAGATGGTCGCCCTGTGGATATACACCTTATAAATATACACTCTAAATCAATTAGAGAATGCCACCATAAAACACAATACAAAAATAACCCACAAAACTTGATTATGAAAACAATACAAAATAATAAGCTGTGACCTTCTAGAAGTGGCCCCTCCGATATGACCCACACTTCTACTGAGGTCAGCAAAATCAGCTTAATACCCCTTAAATAGCCTGACCCTGCTCTGTAAACCGAAATAACACTGCAGTACTATAGAACCCGACGTTCTACCGCAAGTAATACAATCTAGTTACTTCGCAGAATGACTGTTCAATCTTTTATGCGCACAAACAGTAGTTTCCGACTACAAATTTATAATAATTGTTAACTAAATTGACACTTATACTTTCACTAACCGAAAATGAACTTTAATTGTGGTACCGACCACAGACTCATTGCCGACTTGCCGGCCAATCTGAGATATTCTTTTCTCCCAACTACAATGTGGCAAAAAAACAACCCTACAACCGTGAATCGATGATTTCCCACTAGGAAACCGCGCTTACTACCAAAATGTTTAATTCCACGCCTCAACCGAATGGCGTGGAATCTTGAGGGGCTGTGTTTTTGCCAGCACGGGAGAGAAAATCTTGATTACTACTTTACCTTGTCGTCGTAGACCGGAAATCGAAAGCTCGATTCGAGACAGGAATACGGGATAGGAGCAAAAGTTTGGGTAGGATCGGGAGTGAATCTCACTTTTCGCTGCCCGACGCTGTCGCCGGCGTGCTGCCTGCCGACACGAGGAGTCGCCGTCCGATACGACGATGTCCAATCACAATACGGATCACTCAACCGCTGACGCGAATCTACTTATTTCCCGACGATGTGGTAGATTAACACTCCGACCAGGCTCGACACCTGTATTAGACGATTGTTACACCGAAATACAATCAATGGCCCGATGCCTGAGCAGACATGTTTTTTCTCCCGACGAGAAAAGATAACCTCTAATTTTTCATCTCGTTGGTACGAGTGACAGCTGCGGTTCCGTTTCCGCTAGTGATGTCCCGATTACTCGCGGTCGATCCGCGCAACAAAAAACCGGTGCGTTCCGAAGCATAAATATTAAACAACTACCTTCCTGCGGGCAGCTACCCCGAGCGCCTTAAAGTTGGCGCAACTGATCACCTCATGACCGGCACTGTCGCAGTGCACACAGCTGTCACCCGACGGCGCGGCATTCAAAACGCCAAATTGTTTTGACCGCCCACCCCCCCGTGGGGGCGGGGGGCGCGGCCCCTCCCGCATCCGCGCGGGTTGGCGCTGCACACTGGCCTCCGTATCCAATGTGTCGCATCGCCTGCAATCACCCTCCAAAAAATCCGTTAATTGGACGAGCGTGGGCAGTTCCGAGCTACTGCCCCCATGCAGCTGTTCAAACCGACTTTGAACAGCTGCAGGCAACCGTGACAAAACCATATACAACACGATATATGACCATTGGTCTACCGGCAGACCAAGGTTCTGAAGGGCCTTAGTGGCCACCAGCACAGGGTTGAGCACCTGTACCCGGATGTCAACATCCCGGGTTACTCTTGGGATGCTAAACAGCTTCCCCAGCTGCGCATCAACCAACCGCCGTTTGTGCTGGTAGCGGTCAAACAATATGGACCGGGCTATCTCGTAATTGCCTGCCGTGACCGTTAGGTGACCGACCAACTCCTTCGGTTCACCCCGCAGTGCCATCAATAGTTGGGCCAACTTGTAGGCGTTGTCCAGGTCGTCCCGACCGTGGACCAAACTATCGAACAAATTGATGAATGCCGGCCACTCATCAATTGCCCCACCGAAGGCCGGAATCTCCAGGTGTGGCAGCCGTCCAACAACACCCTTAGGGGGCGGGTCTCCGCTACCCTCCCCGCGGTCATTCCGTCGCGACCGCTTAATTTTCTCCGCGCGACGCTCGATGTCGCCCAAGCACTCCATCGCTTGGTCAGCATCCGCGCAGAGCTGCTTCACTGCAGCCACCGAAGCCTCATCCGTAAGCCCGAGGGCTTCAGCCTCCGCAGCCAGCCGACACACCTTCCCGACGCGTGTCATTGCGTCCTCCACACGCTTGAGCAGGACATCGTCCATGTCAGGTCGCTCCACATACTTGTGAGTATGGGCGAGCCATCTCATCTCCTCACGGACACCATACCGCAGTACCGTCAAGGGCGAAGGTGCCATGGTTACCGATTTAATTGTTTCTGGTCCTATGCTTCACTACCGAACTAAGCACAGCCAGAGACCAGCACTTGCCCGTCAGCGCTGGGCACAGAAATTAAAACTAAGTTGTAAAAACCAAGGCAACCACTAAAACAATGAAATCCTAAACAATATTTAATATGGTCGCCCTGTGGACATACACCTTATAAATATACACTCTAAATCAATTAGAGAATGCCACCATAAAACACCATACAAAAATAACCCACAAAACTTGATTATGAAAACAATACAAAATAATAAGTGGTGGGCTTCGAGACTATAAACCTAAACAATATAGCACCCTAAACCACACTGGATTCCGAAATCCAAGCTATTCTTAATATAATGAAGGTAGCTGTGACCTTCTAGAAGTGGCCCCTCCGATATGACCCACACTTCTACTGAGGTCAGCAAAATCAGCTTAATACCCCTTAAATAGCCCGACCCTGCTCTGTAAACCGAAATAACACTGCAGTACTATAGAACCCGACGTTCTACCGCAAGTAATACAATCTAGTTACTTCGCAGAATGACTGTTCAATCTTTTATGCGCACAAACAGTAGTTTCCGACTACAAATTTATAATAATTGTTAACTAAATTGACACTTATACTTTCACTAACCGAAAATGAACTTTAATTGTGGTATACCGACCACAGACTCATTGCCGACTTGCCGGCCAATCTGAGATATTCTTTTCTCCAATTTGCTGCGTACATAACTATTATATAAAACTTTATAAGTCAATACGTTTTTAAAAGGTTTACCAACGCGCAATATAAAACCTAGCAGTTTGTAGGCTTGAGATAGCAGGTTATCTATATGAGGGATAAAAGACTCCATGAATTTAGAATCCATGATGACACCTAGGTCACGGACTTGTGAGACACGATGTAAATCTTTATTACAGAGTCTATAGTTAAAATGAAGATTTTTTCTTTTCCGACATATAAAATATAAA
This sequence comes from Argyresthia goedartella, assembly GCA_949825045.1. Classification (NCBI taxonomy): domain Eukaryota; kingdom Metazoa; phylum Arthropoda; class Insecta; order Lepidoptera; family Argyresthiidae; genus Argyresthia; species Argyresthia goedartella. The sequence continues at coordinate 16,736,766 of OX463809.1, read as the reverse complement.
TATATCAAGGTCAGCTTGTAGGCACTGTCAGTCACTTGAGCTACGAACTATTCTAAAAATGTTGGTATCATCAGCGTGCAGGAGTAAATTTGAGTGTAGTATGTTTTTAGATATGATATTAATATATAAAATGAATAGTAGGGGTCTCAAATGAGGTCCTTGAGGTACTCCTGAACTTATAGATTTGTATTGTGACGTATAACCTTTACAGACCACTGCTTGTGTACGGTTTTCTATATAGGACTTAATCCAGCGGAACAAATCATCATGAATCACGAGTTCCCAGAGCTTTGCAAGCAAGGTGTAATGACATATTTTGTCAAAAGCTTTGGCAAAATCTGTATAAATGGCATCAACCTGCATGTTATTGTCTAATGCTTCCAAAATAAGTTCAGTAAATGACAACAGATTTGTGTCTACACTGCGCCCCCTATAAAAACCATGCTGGTTTGGTATGATATGACGTCGAACTGCAACTGATAACTGATCAGTGACAATTTTTTCCTGGATCTTGCCGAATTGGCACAGTTTAGAAATAGATCTATATTTTTCTATGTCCTGACTAATGGCCCCTTTAGGTATTGGAGTAACAAGCGCACATTTCCATATACTCGGAACATAGCCTTCTCTAAAGGATTTTTCGAAGAGAATTGCAATGGGTACAGTCAACGTGGATGTACATTTTTTTATAAATAATGGATGAATGCCATCGGGGCGAGCCCCTTTATGAGTATTTATGTTATTGAGATATTTATAGACGAGGTCCCTAATTATGAAAATTGTGCCAATATCAAAAACTGAATCAGTATTCGATGGCAAATTCCCTAGGTCGAAAGAGTTCATATCAGAATTTTCAAACACGGAATGAAAGTGCTCATTGAACAAGTTGCAAATTTGTTCACCACTTGTGACAGTAAAACCTTTATATCGCATCATTTAAGGCAATCGACAGTTAGAGAACACGGAACTATCTACGACTAGAAAAAATTGAGATGAGTAGTAATTTTTAATTCAGTGTATTGTATATATTGTTGTAACACTCATTTTCGCATCTAAAAGCCTTTGCTCTAAAATACTTAAAACTGTCTCGATCTAACGGATTGTTGTACGTCTTCCAAAGTTTATGACTCTTACGCTTTTGGTTCAAGAGCCTCCTGAGCGCCCTGGTGTACCATGGTGGCTTGGAGCTAGACGATCGAAGCGGAGGACGAGGAACAAACCTTTCAATTAAGATTTTTAAGATATCATAAAAAATTAACATACAGTCTTCCAAAGAGAGTCCATCGAAAACACTGTGCCAATCCACCTTCGCTAATTCTTTATTTATATCACTGATATTTGCGTCACGATAACAGTAAACTAAAGTTTTTGCGGGTTTCAGTGTAGGCATACAAGACAGACTTAACTCAATTTCTAAGGCCTTGTGATGCGGGTCTTCAGAAGTCAATGGGGAATCACAAGAAATCACGGTGCAATTATTTCCACAGAAAATCAAATCCAATACTCGGTTATTTACATTTAAAATATTGCTGTATTGTTTTAAGCCCGAAAAGGCTAAAAATTCAATAAGTGTTTGAACCGAGTAACTATTACTAATGCTAACCGGAGATTTAAATGACGAATCATCGTGCCACTGAGCCTCAGATATATTAAAATCCCCGGCTAATAAGAAAGTATCATTTGGGTTTTCAATTATAAGTTGACTACAAATGTCAAAAAAATCAGACAGTATCCCTATATAAAGAACCATGTAGAATATAGACACAACATATATTAAAAAAGTTATTTGTACTATTTTTTGCGATAAAGGTATGGAGATCCAAATACACTCGGAGGAAGCGGGCGGGGGGCAAAGCCACGCGCGCGCGGCGCTTGGGCTGGTATGTGCGCTGCACCGCCACCGCCACCCCGCCAGCGCGCTCCGCACCGCTCTCCGTCGTCCTGTCACTGCGAAAAACAATACACCTATCGTCGAAGTATTCACCATCATGGAAATGAGGCGTTAACCAGGTTTCAGTTAAACAAATGAATTCGTAATCCGATTGAGATGCTTGTGAATAAAAATTATGAGATTTAGTGCGTAGTCCTCGCACATTCTGGTAATATCCATACAGTGTTTTAATCATTTTGAATAAAAAATATACATGTATGTATACCTATATAAGAACGAGATGGTTTGAAAATGTTTATAAAATACTAGCTGACCCGCTCTCGCTTCGCTGCGGGTAGCTCTACCCCTACTTTATCCTTACCTATCCCTACCCTAACCTGCCCCTACCCCTAACCAACCCCTACCCAACCCCTACCCTACCCTACCCCTACCCAACCACTACCCTATCCCTACCCTTCCCCTACCCTACCCCTACTTTTAAACCTTCCCTGGTCTACAACAAACATTTCAAAACCAAAATCAGCTAAATCGGCCCATCCGTTCTCGAGTTTTAGCGAGACTAACGAACAGCGATTCATTTTTATATATATAGAAGTATGTATACTCGACTTGCCGGGTGCGCTTCCGTGCCCCCAAATACTTGTGAAGAGTTTATTATGTGTTGAAAAAATATTATTAAGGGCTGAACAAAGGCCAATGGCATTGAGAATTAGACAAAGAAAACAAATACCCGTCACATCGCGTCGAAGCAGACTGACGCATGCTCCCGCGCAGAGCCCCGCGGGGCAGCCCGAGCTCCGAGACCAAGAAAATTATAGAAAATATTACTAAACTCCTGTAATAATAACATTAAAAATAAAATAAAACAACCAAAAAAAAATCCCTTTTTTTACCTATTTTTGCGTATAAGTTTCATATAGGTACCTAATTTCGTCTCCGAGCGCTTGTTCATTTAGTTGAATAATAATGCATTGCGAAAAATATTTTTAAGTATTAAATATAACAGATATCCGGTAATTTTAAAAGTCCATTCTTATACCTAATAGACCTTTTATAACTTAGATTTATCCTACATTTTTATGGTGTCTAGTTTAGCCTAGAATTGAAGCTAAAGATGCATTTCTGGCCATATTTAATCCCTTCAGTAGCTTGGTTAAAAACGAGTTATAGTTTCATAAGACTTGAAATGTACAAGATTGTGTTTGAGGTCCAAATGATATAAACATGTATCATTTGATGTACTATTCAAATTATTTTTTGATGGACGTAAATAAAGGGGGATTTTATACAAAAACCTCTTGTAGGTAGTTTTAATGGCTATTGTTAGTTTTAGTTGTGGATTCGTAGTTATTAAAATGTAAAGTGGATGACAAGTGCAACAAAGAAAGCAATGTAGACAAAACCATCTAATGCAACCAAATTCTCTCACAAATGGATAAATTAGTCAACAAAGGAGTTTTTTAATTTTGTTGAAATCAAAGTTTTTTGTTATGACCATAATACTAGAAGTGTCACTTTTCCTAGCTAAAATCCCCTTCGGGGGTAACTCGGCCCTCACGCCGCTCAGCCCGCGGGCTCAGTTGACCACTTTTATTTTTTCGGTGGTGACTCGGCCCATTAATTTTCCAAGGGGTCTACTCAGCCCGCGGGCTCAGTCGACAACAGTTTACCGCTGTATGGTGTACTCAGCCCGATTGTATTTGGCCGACTTATGTACCATTAAGGCGAAATATGTTCAGGAAAGTACAGGAAGGCAGTGAGAAGGGGCTTGGAATTTTCTACTTCATTACACGAAAACTATTGTAACGGATATGTATTATTTAATAAATCTGACAAACTTAACAAAAATAATTCATCTTAATTCAAATAAAATTAACTCCTTCCTCGTGAGTTCCTGTATTAGTCAATGAACAACATATGAATCTAGAATCTTAAATGTTCGATACATAACGCTAAACTTTTTTTTTTGTTTTCTAGATCCATTAATATTTCATTAATTCTGTCATTAACGTCGATTACTTAATATTAATCAGATGAAAAAAATAAATAAAATCTCTTCTGAGATAAAACCTTTAGCTTAAAACAAAATGGGCTGAGTCGATCCTATGGCGATAGACTGTGATCGATTGAACCCGCGGGCTGAGTTCCCTATAACGATAGATAGTGGTTAATTAAGCCCGCGGCGGGCTGAGTTGACCCAGTCGCCCGAGTCGCCCCCAATATAAACAGTATTGGTCAACTGAGCCCGCGGGCTGAGCGGTGTGAGGGCCGAGTTGCCCCCGAAGGGCTAAAATCTTACAATCGCGAAGCCATAAGTGGGCGATCTTATGCTCCTTCTTTAATTCACGGGCACGCTTCAGCAGCAGCTTATTTTCGGGAGTAAGATGATCGCTCAGTTAAATATTGACTGCGGGGCCATCGAAGCCAATGCTGGAGGTTGTGAGACCTATTCTAGCTCGTACTGCTGAGAGAAACTCGTCCTTGGCTGGGCTTGCGAAGACTGATATGGCCCGACAAAGAAACGACGAACCCGGTGAATGCTTTCGTCACAGCTCACATCCAAGTTTAAGCCCACTGCCCCCCGATTATGGCGCTAAGAATGGTCATTAAGTTTTCACCTCTTTTTAAGGGAATACCTGAAATTTCAATGTTATTCATTCTCTAAATCTGCTGGTGGATGTCATTATCCCTTTGTAGTTTATTAATAATGATATTAGCAGCATCAAGATCAGATTACACTTTATTCATGGATCCAGACTGCTGTTCTACTTCAATAAGCCTGTCCATGTAACGGAAATGTAAAGATCTGAGACACATTTTTTTATTTGCTATAAAAAGTTGGCAGGCGTTGGCACGTTTGGGCAACGTGATTTAATGATTCAACTATGAACTGCAAAAAGAGAAGCCAAATATTCTTAAACCAAACAAATAACGGTGATGTAAGATTGGTGTTGACCAATGCTCAATTAAGCGGCAAGATAAATTTGGTATAAACATAACTATGGAGATTAGTGGTTATCGAAGGCATCGCAAATTTCACAAGGCCTCATATAAGCTCAAGTGGCTCATCGCGTTGTTACCAGACTTGAAATATTAAGGTTCGAGGTTCGATTCTCCGTTGTCAACTCTTCTTTTTCTATTTTACCTTTGGTTTTGGGTTATTAATTTGTGGGTCCTTTCTGAATAGCTATTCGGGAGTTTCGGGTTGTGCTAATTAAATTTAAGTCCTAGAAGTTAATTGCTTATCATGCATCTTTGTAAATGTTTTCTACCTTGTTTAAACTACTGAATATGTCGTCACAGTAATTGCCTATTACTTCTATAATCGTCATTATTTATCTAGTCTAGAAATCTATACGTAGAATGCGCCAGATTAATTATGAAATAAAAAAGCGACATCTTTGAATGGATGGTGTGACGAAACAAACATTTGGTTTATTTCTCAGTAGGTAGATTTCTTTTTTAAAAAAAGTCTCCAAAATGTGGATAAACTTTAAGAGCTATGAAATAAGTTGTGAATCATAAATTTTAAATGAATATGGATTAACTTCACCGTTGCTTTCAGTGGATGTCGAATTATGACTATTTTACACATTTGTGATGTTGTTTTGAAGTGTCGCATTTGCCATGGCTCATTCAATCGAAACTCATACGTAAGGGTGTTTAGTTACGATATAGTTTGGTGGGTCAAACAGATGCGTAGTTAGTTCAATGATGGAGGTACAGATGGCGGTCGATCGCCTTTAAATTCCAGATGGTTTAACTCAAATAAGAACTTTATTCACTATAACTGCAATAAGATGTTTTATATAGAAAAAAAATGAGTATTATTTTATTTAGATTATTTTATGATGTTATAGAGTCTATTTCTAGTTGAACTGTGTGATCTAAAATATAAAGTGTGTATACGGTGTAGACCAGTAACCAATCAGAGCACTGAGTTTCGAAAGGAAACGAAACGAACCAATGAGAATGACTCGCGGAGTTTGAGATGGTGTTTTGGCGAGCATGTCTGGGGTAGGACGTTTTGGTGGGAAAAGAAAATATAAAAGGGATGGGTCGAGATGAGAGGGGCTTTTTGTTGCTGGTCGTCGAGTGAATTGTGAGTTAAGACTCAGAGGGGGAGCCATTCAGTCTCCGCGTCAAACTACTGTGACACACGTCTTTCGGGAATTTTATACAGTTCGCTTCGCCGTTTTACGCGTCTTGAACTGGGAGAGTTGTGATTGCGTGTTGCAGTGGATTTTCGTGAGTGTCTGAAGCGCCGAGATATACCTCGGTTCCTATTCTTTAAATCAACCTACCCCAAATTCCAAAACTATCCTTGGGTCGTTAGATAAGAACTTGTAGGTAATTTATCTGAGTCTGGGCTTGGAGCGACCCTAATTTCCTTTTTCCTTCACTATAGGGTTCCTGGATTGGCTCTTAGGATATTCGCGGGCTAATCCTCTCCTCATTCCTTTCGTGTAGCGAGTTTTGGAATTCCCACACACACAGTCATTAAACATACAAACACATTCAAATCAAACTCAACCATTTTCGAGTGGTGTCGATGATGGACGTGGTATAACACTAGGATTTTAGACTAGGCTAGACAGGAGTTTAGTTGCGGCTAAACCTAGGTTGTCGAGGTTATGTAGTTAGGAAGACAAACACGATTATTTAGGTTTATGTAACAAACAAGTATCTGAAATTCGTATGATTACAAATAATTACGTTATTTCCTTCTCACTCTTGAAATACCTAAATACTTATAAAACTATCTAACAAACTAAATATTTTTTTTGATTGTGGCTGTTTTGATCTTTCTTTTCTTGACTAATTTGTATGTAAAATATCTGGATGAACATCAACATGGTTACGGAATAAAACTTAAGAGACGGGTAGGTGCAAATAAAAATATCCCGTAACCGATCAACAAACATGTTGGACTGATGGATGGGAGATATCACAATATCAAATCATATAAAAAAATATAACCCAAATAGTCAATATGTAGTTGATTGGCAGGTAAACTAACTCGAGAGGGATTTGAGTAGATTCAGGCGGTCTCTAGATGCTGGTGTATTCAGTTGGCTAATTCCAGATCTTCAACTGTCTTAAAATAATGCAGTCACGTAGATTGTGTATGGGAATGAGTGGGGGGAGGATGGCCCTAAAAATAGGTGAAAGATAACGCCAAAAGCGTACTAATGAACACATAGTTAACCCTATGTTTACTTATAAATTGTGTTTACAATTTTGAGTGGTTGTAAGCATTATTTTATAAGATTTAAGCTTATTTTGCTTCGCTAAATCTAACTTCGTCTGTCTTGGGTCCGTAGAACTCGGTTGACCTCCACTGGCGTCAGGCGGGGTTAAAGGGACCGACCTTAGGGACCGTGTCCCTTCTGGACGTGAGCTCTAGCACAAACCCTCCTTTATAAACACATGTAATCGAAATGCCTTTTAAAAATGCTTATTTACTTGGAATTTATTCTAATAAGCACGGACTCGATAATTATCAATATGTTTATGTCACTTATATTCATCACTGGCTGGGGAACCTCATGATGATACTGTTTAACCAAAACCACTCTAAAAAGAACTTTAGGTTATTACTATCACAACGTCTGCAATCCTACCCATAGACGATCACCCACTACTTTGGCCAAATCATCTAAATAAGATACTCGCAATCGTTGGTATTAGAATCTTTCCAATTGGAGAAATATTCCAATAAAAAATGCGTGAGGGTTAAATTCCGTCTGACATTAAATTAATGGTTAGCTGGTTATATCGTTAAATTTACTATTCATAGAATCGTTCGGTTAACTCGTAGGGTTTATTCATATTATTTCAAAACTGTTGAATCCACTAGTTACCTATAATTATCACAAACGGAAAGTCAGAGGATCAACAGGTTATTTCAATAGCAGTACCTAGCTAGGTACTTACATATTTTATAATGTTAATTATATACAAGCCGCGCCACGAATAGAGTACGTTGGGCGACGTTTTGGCGGGAATTACTGCGCGTATGTACAGATATTGAAAGGTGACTACTGCGCATTCAAGGTGACCGCTCACAACGTGTGGCGCTACGGATATATACCTATGGGTCGGCAGAAACCCTACCTACGAAGCAAGGGTTCGAGTCCCGGTGGGGACAAGTGTTTGTCCGGTGAGTGCGGATGTTTGTACTCTGGTCGTGGTTGTTTGTCTATCTGGGTTTAATATTTGTCTATATATTTACATGTTGTCTGGTGCCCAGGATGCGGGGAGTCCTGGTTTGGGGCTGGAGCAATGGGTGTGGATAGTGTCCAAAGTATTATTATGTATATATATCTATAGGTACATGGTTAGAATATTCGGTTTAAATATATATATATATATATATATATTTATATATAAATAACTAGGTAATAAAATAATAGAATATTATGGGGTTCTCAATAGGGTATACTTATGTTTTACTAACATTTTATTCCTTATTTATTTACTCCTATCCCTCTCCCTGTTAAGGTCTGTTATTTAATGGAATTTATTTACTTCTCTTATTAAGTAATATCTGTCCTTATATACTCTATTTTACCTGAATCCTAGATAAAGTCAGCCAACTGTCACATTATTCATATTTATGTTGAATGAAATTGAGAGTTTGAATTAATATTCAATTTGTGGTTATTCCAGCGACGTGGAAATAAGTTTGAAATATATATAATATTGAAATATATAATAAAGCACTACATTGTAGTATTTGGAGTCAATGAGACTATAAACCTATTGGAAGTAGTTACTGAGTTGACTAATTTCTGCAACAACGTTTTCAATTTGATATGTTCGACTCGATGTCGAGAATTCAGAGTTTAAATAAACAAACCTGCAATTCTCGTCTTAACTGAATGATGATAAACGTTCAATTTCCCTAGACCTTGTATTGTAATCATGGAAGGCGGTCATGGTTAATTTTATTAATACAATAGTTATTAATTAATTACCTTTGATCAAATTATGGAATAAGCCGTCGCAAAGCCACCGCCAATGTTCACATAACGCCAGAATGAAGCAATAAAAGAACGGAAATTCACAGTTATGCTCTATTCAGATGTGCATATTTATATTACTATACGGATACATATACTTATATCTTCGCTCTTTACGAAGTAGCAATATCATGTTTGGATCTGCTGATGGTAGATTGAAGGTCAATTCATTAACCTTAAAATGAATCATGCTACTTACGCACTTCTATGGATGTGCAGAAATATTTAATAATTCATGCTATGGTATTATGCATTAATAAAAGACAAATAAGTCTTTATTGAAACACATAACGTGTAACATAAACAACCAGTGAAACTTCATTGTGTATGTTTATAGTTTTCTATATGTGGAAGAATATTTAATATAATCTTACTACATAAATATCAGATATTGATTGATGACACAGTTGAATGTCATTCACAAACTATAATCCCATCCTGATCGGTCATACCCCATCCCAATCCGGTGAATCTATGACTAAATCCAATTCAGAATACTTATACGCTACTCTTTTTTAAACGAGTATCAGAACTACAAATTAATTAGTTTCGTAGAATTATCTGGGTAGAAGACCGAATCAAGTGGTAGGGGTTTCTTCCCCAAAATTTTATGTAAGTATATCAAATTTTCCTTTTATTATTTTAATATTTATAATTTTTATTTCATTTTAGTCAATACTCAAAATATACCATGACATTTTATTATATGAATCTGCTTTATAAGATTATTAATCATTTAATGGATATTAATCTGTATCATTCTTGTTAGTGGGGACATATTTAAGAATATATCTTTTATTGAAATTTAAAATTACTTAATATTCAATTTAAAACATTCCTTGTTTAAAATCTATTGTCAAAGTTGACAGCACTTCTTACTCATACCTCTAGAATTAGGGTTACTGGTTTCACAAGTAGTAGGAGTTCTAATTTACTAGACGATCTATTTTATTTGGCCATCACAATTAATAAGAGACTGCGTTTAAACGAAGGGTGGACGTTATAGAGAGGGGAGATGTTACAATATGGATAAGCCGTGACCAGGATGTATATTTGCAGTCTAATATTTGGATAACATGATATTGGCTATGATTAGCCACAATTTGTTGTACGTGCGTTGGAAGAGGTTTTTTAAATGTTGTAAGGAGAGCTAAATCGACTAAATGACTAGATTCTCGGGTGTGAAAAAATAGAAAGTGATTATGATTAAAGGTGTGAGGTATACGTTTTAAAAGCGTTAAGGGGTGGAAATGGGCAAAAAGCTAATTTTGAATTAAGGGGTGGGAATTTTATTATGTTAACAAATGTAAAGATTAAATAAAGAACTAGCTGACCAAACCCCCATCCAGAGCGAAGATACACTTGTAAAAATGAATTGAGTTGGATATTTAACTACGCATTGCTGATATTTAGAATTATATGAGTGCCGGATTTGGCACTCATATAAATCTAAATATCAGCAATTCTTAATTGAAATACAAGTTGATATTCGTTTTAGCCCGGTCTTTGGTAGGGGCAATTAGGATAAGATAAAAATTGTTGTAAATATATTTTTTAAATAAAGTATAACAAATTGGTAATAATTGGCTTTAATAATGAATAATAATAATAAAAAAAATACTTAAAGGTTTTATAAAAATTAATTAGTCATTAGTTTTAGTTAAGGTCGTAAAGAATAGTAAAATATTTAAAGAATACAAATTTTTTAAATTATTTTTAATTTCAAAAATTTAAGGGGTGATTGTAACGGAAATGTAAAGATCTGAGACACATTTTTTATTTGCTATAAAAAGTTGGCAGGCGTTGGCAGGTTTGGGCAACCTGATTTAATGATTCAACTATGAACTGCAAAAAAAGAAGCCAAATATTCTTAAACCAAACAAATAACGGTGATGTAAGATTGGTGTTGACCAATGCTCAATTAAGCGGCAAGATAAATTTGGTATAAACATAACTATGGAGATTAGTGGTTATCGAAGGCATCGCAAATTTCACAAGGCCTCATATAAGCTCAAGTGGCTCATCGCGTTGTTACCAGACTTGAAATATTAAGGTTCGAGGTTCGATTCTCCGTTGTCAACTTTTCTTTTTCTATTTTACCTTTGGTTTTGGGTTATTAATTTGTGGGTCCTTTCTGAATAGCTATTCGGGAGTGTCGGGTTGTGCTAATTAAATTTAAGTCCTAGAAGTTAATTGCTTATCATGCATCTTTGTAAATGTTTTCTACCTTGTTTAAACTGCTGAATATGTCGTCACAGTAATTGCCTATTACTTCTATAATCGTCATTATTTATCTAGTCTAGAAATCTATACGTAGAATGCGCCAGATTAATTATGAAATAAAAAAGCGACATCTTTGAATGGATGGTGTGAAGAAACAAACATTTGGTTTATTTCTCAGTAGGTAGAAATATTTTTTTTTTTAAAAGTCTCCAAAATGTGGATAAACTTTAAGAGCTATGAAATAAGTTGTGAATCATAAATTTAAAATGAATATGGTTTAACTTCACCGTTGCTTTCAGTGGATGTCGAATTATGACCATTTTACACATTTGTGATGTTGTTTTGAATTGTCACATTTGCCATGGCTCATTCAATCGAAACTCATACGTAAGGGTGTTTAGTTACGATATAGTTTGGTGGGTCAAACAGATGCGTAGTTAGTTCAATGATGGAGGTACAGATGGCGGTCGATCGCCTTTAAATTCCAGATGGTTTAACTCAAATAAGAACTTTATTCACTATAACTGCAATAAGATGTTTTATATAGAAAAAAAAATGAGTATTATTTTATTTAGATTATTTTATGATGTTATAGAGTCTATTTCTAGTTGAACTGTGTGATCTAAAATATAAAGTGTGTATACGGTGTAGACCAGTAACCAATCAGAGCACTGAGTTTCGAAAAGAAACGAAAAGAACCAATGAGAATGACTCGCGGAGTTTGAGATGGTGTTTTGGCGAGCATGTCTGGGGTAGGACGTTTTGGTGGGAAGAGAAAATATAAAAGGGATGGGTCGAGATGAGAGGGGGCTTTTTGTTGCTGGTCGTCGAGTGAAGTGTGAGTTAAGACTCAGAGGGGGAGCCATTCAGTCTCCGCGTCAAACTACTGTGACACACGTCTTTCGGGAATTTTATACAGTTCGCTTCGCCGTTTTACGCGTCTTGAACTGGGAGAGTTGTGATTGCGTGTTGCAGTGGATTTTTGTGAGTGTCTGAAGCGCCGAGATATACCTCGGTTCCTATTCTTTAAATCAACCTACCCCAAATTCCAAAACTATCCTTGGGTCGTTAGATAAGAACTTGTAGGTAATTTATCTGAGTCTGGGCTTGGAGCGACCCTAATTTCCTTTTTCCTTCACTATAGGGTTCCTGGATTGGCTCTTAGGATATTCGCGGGCTAATCCTCTCCTCATTCCTTTCGTGTAGCGAGTTTTGGAATTCCCACACACACAGTCATTAAACATACAAACACATTCAAATCAAACTCAACCATTTTCGAGTGGTGTCGATGATGGACGTGGTATAACACTAGGATTTTAGACTAGGCTAGACAGGAGTTTAGTTGCGGCTAAACCTAGGTTGTCGAGGTTATGTAGTTAGGAAGACAAACACGATTATTTAGGTTTATGTAACAAACAAGTATCTGAAATTCGTATGATTACAAATAATTACGTTATTTCCTTCTCACTCTTGAAATACCTAAATACTTATAAAACTATCTAACAAACTAAATATTTTTTTTGATTGTGGCTGTTTTGATCTTTCTTTTCTTGACTAATTTGTATGTAAAATATCTGGATGAACATCAACATGGTTACGGAATAAAACTTAAGAGACGGGTAGGTGCAAATAAAAATATCCCGTAACCGATCAACAAACATGTTGGACTGATGGATGGGAGATATCACAATATCAAATCATATAAAAAAATATAACCCAAATAGTCAATATGTAGTTGATTGGCAGGTAAACTAACTCGAGAGGGATTTGAGTAGATTCAGGCGGTCTCTAGGTGCTGGTGTATTCAGTTGGCTAATTCCAGATCTTCAACTGTCTTAAAATAATGCAGTCACGTAGATTGTGTATGGGAATGAGTGGGGGGAGGATGGCCCCAAAAACAGGTGAAAGATAACGCCAAAAGCGTACTAATGAACACATAGTTAACCCTATGTTTACTTATAAATTGTGTTTACAATTTTGAGTGGTTGTAAGCATTATTTTATAAGATTTAAGCTTATTTTGCTTCGCTAAATCTAACTTCGTCTGTCTTGGGTCCGTAGAACTCGGTTGACCTCCACTGGCGTCAGGCGGGGTTAAAGGGACCGACCTTAGGGACCGTGTCCCTTCTGGACGTGAGCTCTAGCACAAACCCTCCTTTATAAACACATGTAAACGAAATGCCTTTTAAAAATGCTTATTTACTTGGAATTTATTCTAATAAGCACGGACTCGATAATTATCAATATGTTTATGTCACTTATATTCATCACTGGCTGGGGAACCTCATGATGATACTGTTTAACCAAAACCACTCTAAAAAGAACTTTAGGTTATTACTATCACAACGTCTGCAATCCTACCCATAGACGATCACCCACTACTTTGGCCAAATCATCTAAATAAGATACTCGCAATCGTTGGTATTAGAATTTTTCCAATTGGAGAAATATTCCAATAAAAAATGCGTGAGGGTTAAATTCCGTCTGACATTAAATTAATGGTTAGCTGGTTATATCGTTAAATTTACTATTCATAGAATCGTTCGGTTAACTCGTAGGGTTTATTCATATTATTTCAAAACTGTTGAATCCACTAGTTACCTATAATTATCACAAACGGAAAGTCAGAGGATCAACAGGTTATTTCAATAGCAGTACCTAGCTAGGTACTTACATATTTTATAATGTTAATTATATACAAGCCGCGCCACGAATAGAGTACGTTGGGCGACGTTTTGGCGGGAATTACTGCGCGTATGTACAGATATTGAAAGGTGACTACTGCGCATTCAAGGTGACCGCTCACAACGTGTGGCGCTACGGATATATACCTATGGGTCGGCAGAAACCCTACCTACGAAGCAAGGGTTCGAGTCCCGGTGGGGACAAGTGTTTGTCCGGTGAGTGCGGATGTTTGTACTCTGGTCGAGGTTGTTTGTCTATCTGGGTTTAATATTTGTCTATATATTTACGTGTTGTCTGGTGCCGACGATGCGGGGAGTCCTGGTTTGGGGCTGGAGCAATGGGTGTGGATAGTGTCCAAAGTATTATTATGTATCTGGGAAACCAAAAGATAGATAATGGTTCGAAGAATTCTTATAAGATACTTAGGTACCTACCTTAGTTAAAAGAATAAGGTGTTGTGGTTGTGATTCTGCCTACAATAAGAGTGATCACGAGTTCGATTCCCGGCCGAGGACAATAGGATCAGAGTATGTGCCTATGTATAAACGCAATGTATGTATAGTTTGTGTATTCTTTATGGGGGGAAGTAATGCGATGTTTTAATTAGGAATTTTAATAGGAAATTCGTTTAATTCAATACCTATCTTTGTGAAATACTTTCGTTAGCAAGTAGGTACCTAAATATATGTTTGGTAGGACACGAATTGACATTGGCATATGACGTCATAGGGGTATGACGAAATGAATGTAGGTATTAAATATGATTATGGAATTAACAATGCCTCGATAGATATCACGGGTTGTTGATTGAGCAGTTATAGGCATTGAACTACTAGCTCAATGGATATAAGTACCTATCTATAGGTACATGGTTAGAATATTCGGTTTAAATATATATATATATATATATATATATTTATATATAAATAACTAGGTAATAAAATAATAGAATATTATGGGGTTCTCAATAGGGTATACTTATGTTTTACTAACATTTTATTCCTTATTTATTTACTCCTATCCCTCTCCCTGTTAAGGTCTGTTATTTAAAGGAATTTATTTACTTCTCTTATTAAGTAATATCTGTCCTTATATACTCTATTTTACCTGAATCCTAGATAAAGTCAGCCAACTGTCACATTATTCATATTTATGTTGAATGAAATTGAGAGTTTGAATTAATATTCAATTTGTGGTTATTCCAGCGACGTGGAAATAAGTTTGAAATATATATAATATTGAAATATATAATAAAGCACTACATTGTAGTATTTGGAGTCAATGAGACTATAAACCTATTGGAAGTAGTTACTGAGTTGACTAATTTCTGCAACAACGTTTTCAATCTGTTATGTTCGACTCGATGTCGAGAATTCAGAGTTTAAATAAACAAACCTGCAATTCTCATCTTAACTGAATGATGATAAACGTTCAATTTCCCTAGACCTTGTATTGCAATCATGGAAGGCGGTCATGGTTAATTTTATTAATACAATAGTTATTAATTAATTACCTTTGATCAAATTATGGAATAAGCCGTCGCAAAGCCACCGCCAATGTTCACATAACGCCAGAATGAAGCAATAAAAGTACGGAAATTCACAGTTATGCTCTATTCAGATGTGCATATTTATATTACTATACGGATACATATACTTATATCTTCGCACTTTACGAAGTAGCAATATCATGTTTGGATCTGCTGATGGTAGATTGAAGGTCAATTCATTAACCTTAAAATGAATCATGCTACTTACGCACTTCTATGGATGTGCAGAAATATTTAATAATTCATGCTATGCTATTATGCATTACTAAAAGACAAATAAGTCTTTATTGAAACACATAACGTGTAACATAAACAACCAGTGAAACTTCATTGTGTATGTTTATAGTTTTCTATATGTGGAAGAATATTTAATATAATCTTACTACATAAATATCAGATATTGATTGATGACACAGTTGAATGTCATTCACAAACTATAATCCCATCCTGATCGGTCATACCCCATCCCAATCCGGTGAATCTATGACTAAATCCAATTCAGAATACTTATACGCTACTCTTTTTTAAACGAGTATCAGAACTACAAATTAATTGGTTTCGTAGAATTATCTGGGTAGAAGACCGAATCAAGTGGTAGGGGTTTCTTCCCCAAAATTTTATGTAAGTATATCAAATTTTCCTTTTATTATTTTAATATTTATATTTTTTATTTCATTTTAGTCAATATTCAATTTAAAACATTCTTGTTTAAAATCTATTGACATTATATTATATGAATCTGCTTTATAAGATTATTAATCATTTAATGGATATTAATCTGTATCATTCTTGTTAGTGGGGACATATTTAAGTATTTTTTATTGAAATTTAAAATTACTAAATATTCAATTTAAAACATTCCTTGTTTAAAATCTATTGTCAAAGTTAACAGCACTTCTTACTCATACCTCTAGAATTAGGGTTACTGGTTTCACAAGCAGTAGGAGTTCTAATTTACTAGACGATCTGTTTTATTTGGCCATCACAATTAATAAGAGACTGCGTTTAAACGAAGGGTGGACGTTATAGAGAGGGGGGATGTTACATCCTCTATGCTGGAAAAACGGGAATCCATATGATTCCATTTATTGTTCAGATCTTGAACTCCGGTCGAACAAGCTTGCATATTTAACTTGAGTGAAATCCGCTCGGAATGCCTTTATTTCCTGAAGAACATCTGCTATTCCTATGTCAGTCTTATTAGCAGCACTGGAAGAATCGGAGCCAAAGTTTGATTTCGAGGATGAAATTGAATTTCTACACTTGGGACAACGCCACGAGGCTTTTTTCTCGGTTGTCATCTTGCGACGAGTACTTTCAGCAAGTTCACAGCAGATAAAATGTAGCGATCCATTGCAATTACTGCATAAGACTCCATCGATCACTATTTTATTACATTCCTTGCAGTTACTGTCCACCTTCGACATAGTTGCGAAACACCCAAAAATATTTGAACCTTAAGTTGAGTCACTATGAACTATATTTGAACGCCACAAAGCTAACCGTACAGTAGCAAAAAATAATGTTGATTATTTGCTTGCACAAAACCGGTCGCTCGAAGCGCGGGGCGAGAATTGATGATGGTGGAAAGACCCGGGTGGGCAGGTCCGCCAGGACGAGAAGTACTGGCCTGTGGTCCGATGGGAGGCCAGGGAGAACCTCCTGGCTCGGCGGAGTCCGGAGACCTCTGACGACTACGACGTCGATAGTGTCTCATCCGGCCTGCGAATCGAAGTGGGCGAGCTCGTCGGGACCGATGACATCGTAGTTGTGGCTCACGGAGTCGACAAGGATGGCGCGTCCAGCGGGGCACACCATGGTGGAGTTCCAGACGGTGTGCTTGGCGTTGAGGTCACCAGCGACGAGTGTCGGATGCCGCGAGTGTAGCAACCCCCGTAGCTCGGAGGTGCGGATTGGGGTATTGGGGGGCTTGGAGATCGACGCGATGTATACTCCTGGGCGTCAACGATCTGGTGGACGATCTTCCTGCCGACGATGACTGCCAGGCCTCGAAAGGCCTGGCCGCTGCTGGACTTCTCGTCCTTGCGGTAGACAAAGTATCCAGGCAGCGACAGCTTGTCGCTTCCGGCTAGGAATGTCTCGCTGATGAGCATCACATCGACGCGGTAGTCCCTCAGGAACACGTGGAGCAGCCGCTTCTTCCCTGTCAGCGACTGTGCGTTCCAGTGGATGACCCTGAGTGGCTCAGAGCAGAGCGGTGAGTCTGCCCAGGGCAGTGAGGTCGCTAAGGAGGCGAGCAGGGCTGTGAGGTTCCCCAAGTCCTGCTGCCCTATCGCCATAGCCGGAGTGGCGGCGCCAGCGGCGGCCGCAGGCGGGTGGCGAGAGTAGCCACCGCGGCGCCGGCGGCAGGTGGAGCCGTGGCCTTCTTCTTCTTCCCCCCCCGCTTCGTCTTCTGCCTGGGGACTCCGTCGTTCGCCTGCGCCATAAGCGAGGAGGGCGCCGTTTCTTCCTGCAGATCGGGAGGGGGTGGAGGGGGAGGCTGCACCTTCTTGGGCCCGGGCGCGTTGGTGAGCGCCACAGTGCCGGTCTTCTTGTTCCGCGCCTCCTGGCGGAACACGGGGCACATCGCATTTTTGGCCGTGTGCGGGCCACCGTAGTTGGCGCACGTCAGCGGTTGGTCTTTCGGGCGGGGGCACTCCCGCGCCGAGTGGGGACCACCGCAACAGACGCACTCCAGGGGGCGGTGGCACATATGCGACGAGTGCCGGAACTGCTGGCACCTGTGGCACTGGGCCGGGCCCTGCTTGGAGCGCCAAGCCTCGAACTTCACCCCCGGCATGTACATGAGCTCCGAGATCTCATACACTGCACCGGGGGCACGGTCGGGATTCTTCCGCAGGGACGCGTAGAAGATGCAGCCGGGGCGTCCCGTGCGCGCCCGGATCAGCTTGCAGTACTCGGCCTCAACACCGAGTTCTGCAAGCGCCGCGACGATCTCCTCCGGCGTGGTGTTGGAAGGCAGCCCGTGGATTTCAGCCCAGCACCTTCTGGGTCTTGTCGGCCGGCAGTTAGTAAGAGAACCACCGAACTCCGTGGTCCTTCTCCAGCCTGCACAGATAGTGCTGTACAAGCCGGTATTCTTCGTCGGCCGTGGGGGTGAAGCGCACACCCTTTTGGTAGGCTCGAATTAAGTTGGGAAGACCTGGTTGATTATTAAAAATAATTTATTTATTGGACAGAGTCACGACAAGGTTAATTACTAATACAATATTGACTTATTCTAATAACTTAGGTGGTATATATACTTAATTTATAGCTGACTGTTCATTGACGTCATGACCTAGATGGAGTGGTGCTGACAAAGGAGAGTTTTAGTGGTTGGTCTATCTTAACTCCTCCCCCCTCAAGAGAGAAATTATCCGAAGCCGGCGTAGAAGGATTCGGAGAATTTCGTCCTATACAGTTTGTCTATGTCCTGAATTTAAACAATAAGAAAATAGCAAATGAAATAATTAAGATATACAATAAAATGGTCCAAACACTGATACTTTTCACGACATAAGTGAAGTTTGTCGAACTGTTTTCACTGACACTGAACTTAGCGTTGTTGATGACGTCTTTAATCTCGCTGAAGTCTACGTTTTGAAGGTCCAGTTGCTTATCCTCTTGAATAATGGGGTTTCTTAGTTCTGGTAGTGGTACAAATGGAAGTTGAAGAAATCTGGATGAAGTGTTGCTGGGTGTAGAAATAAATATATCTCCGACTTGGGTTTTGCATTGCCTCTGTGGTTGTAGAAAGACGGTGCCTTGGATGGTGTGCTTGCTTATTTCTTCGTTGCAGTATTCTGTAGCTATTAGTCCATCTTCGGAGTATATTAGCCAGTAGTTTTCGGTGATCTTCTGGATCTTGTCCTTTTCTAAGTGTATGACGTTATCAATCCATCAATCAATCAATCAGATAGTTTATTTGCTATAAATATGTGTACATATGATCTTAAATAAGCAGTAAAGCGCGAGGATCAACATATTCACCATCTAGGAGTTGGTGTGCAAATATTATAACTTAAATGTCTAGCGCAACCGTTATAATTAAATTAAATTATTCAAATTGATTATTATTAAACATTTCATTAATCTTATAATATAATTTGTCTATTAGATAATAAAATAATTTATTTTTAAACATGTTAAATGTCAGGTATTTTATGTCATTGGGGATTTTGTTATAAATTTTTATTGCCATGCAATAGGCACTATTGGAAAATAATAGCAACCTTTGTGGTGGAACATATAAATTATCTTTGTGCCTGCCTCTAGCATTGAACATTTCGGAGTTTTTCTTAAACATATCTGGGTATTTTTTTAACAAAAATGCACATTTCGTATATATATAGGCACGGCAGGGGAAGTATCTGTGTTCTTTTAAATAAAGGTTTACAGCTATCTAGATATCCTGGACCACATATTGCTCGAATACATTTTTTTTGGATTTTAAACGCCCTGTCAAAGTCTACGGAGTTAGCCCACATAACTAAACCATACCGTAGTACTGACGAAACGTATCCGTGGTATGCCGATAAAGTTGCATCGTTCGTTGCCACATCTCTCGTACGTCGTAACACATAAACAAACCTATCTAGTTTTAGACACACTCTGTCTATGTGGGCTTTCCAATTACAATGTTTGTCTATTACTATTCCTAGAAATAAGGTAGAGTCGACTACTTCAATATTAGTTCCTTTAAAGTTTATACATATCTCTGTATGTGGTGCGGAGTGACAGTAGGAAGTCTGAAATTGTATTATTTTGGTTTTTTCGCTATTCACTTTCAAGTTGTTGTTTTCCAGCCATGTCACCATATCATTAAGGGCTTCACTTATCTCAGATTCCAATACATTTCTGTTATTACATTTAATAAGGAGTGTAGTGTCGTCCGCAAAAAGGACGCAGTCATTCTTCGTTACATTAGGTAAACCATTTATATATAAAAGGAATAATAATGGGCCTAAAACGCTGCCTTGTGGTACGCCATAGTTGTTTGCACGGTAGTTTGATTGGGATGTTTGTTTCATTCCATCAACGATTCTGTTTAATTCTACGCATTGAGTCCTATGAATTAGATAGCTTTTAACCCATTCCAAGCAGTTACCTCGTATACCATACTTGTAGAGTTTGGCTAATAGAGTTGGGTGTGAAACGAAATCAAAAGCTTTGCTCATATCCAAGAATATTGAGGCTACCGACTTCTTATCGTTCAGACTTTGGACGACGTTTTTCATAAGAGCAAAGCATGCTAAGGTTGTAGAGGAATTCTTACGAAAGCCAAATTGTTTTGCTGGCAGCTGGAACAGTTCTTCTTCAGCTTCATGATTTGCTCGATACATGTTTCAGCTGGGTATGGTACAAGGTTGTCGCTCGAACACAGGAACTTGTCCTCGATCTCGTCGCATATGTTTGCTACGGGTCTGTATTTCAATCTATTCACCATAAGGTATGGGTATTTCGGGATAATGGTAATAGTTTTTAGGGATATTGGATCATAAATAGGGATCGGAATTATTTTATAATACGAATACGTGTTTTCTTCTATTAGTGGTACTTCTAAAACAAAAACTAATCTATTTTTCGTGATATAGGATTTAACTACAATTGTTCGTTCTATTTTAATTAAATTTGATTTATCTACTGAATATATTAAATGGGCATATTTCTCTACTTCTGAAAGAATGTGAAAGATTTCTGTAGAATTAATAATGGATTGGTGCAAAACATGTAATTTACTAAAAGCTATCGCAGTTTCCGTTTCCTGTATAAAATCGTAAATAGAGTGAAGGTTATTAGAAATCTGATATAGATTATTCATTAATGACAAAATGTTTTCTCGTTTAGTTTAATTTTATATGTATGTCTCAATTTCTCCTGTCTTTATGTTAATAAAGACAGGAGAAAGCTTTATAAGCTTTATGTTATTATTCATGATTTCTGAAACATTAGAAAATTTACCAAGGGTATTTACCATCAGTGACATTTTACGTTCTATTGAATGTTCTTCGCTTTTAAGCTGGTTTATCTCAAAATCATAGCGTATCACGTCTGATTCGTCTAAATTACCTGTAATAGATTTAACTACCGAGCCTAATGGGCTAAATAAAGATCGCTTAGGTCTAGAAAAGGGTAATATCTGATTACTTCTATTTTTAATAGTACTTTCTAAAGATTCTATTTGCTGCATAAGCTTCCTAATTTATCTTGATATTCTTTATCATTGGTAATAGCTACTAATCTTACTATATTGCTGGGAATTATTTTCAACTTGCCTTAATAATGTGTCTAAATCTAAAGTCTTAAAAATAGTACACGAGTTAATCCTCATCACTGCCGTTCCAAGTTTGATCGGAGCTATGCCCGGATTTCTCTCCAGACTTTGAAGGTCCAGGCTGCTGATCAAGTCGATGAGTACCAGAAGTACTAGGCTTAAGCTGTGGAGGACGTTTTATATTCTTAATAGCTACACGTGTTTTTCTTTTCTTATGTTCTACTGGGATAATAATCCTATCAGGTTTGCCTATTACTTTAGCTTTTTCGAATCGTGGTAAGTCTTTTGCTTTCCTAGTCCTAGTATTTTTCATGAAGATTTCATCACCTTCCTGTATTTCAGGAGGTTCTTCACCGCTCCTTTTATCTCTTACCTTAATTTTATCTTCCTTTAACTTGTTTGCAACATATTCATATAAAACCTTCAAACGTTTTCTATGGTCCTGTAATAATTTTTGCATGAGATTTCGTTCCCTATCAATGTCAAAGAGATTGCTAGAGTCTGGATTACCGAAGACTATTTCGAAGGGCGTAAAATGTGTAGCGGAATGAATGGAGTTGTTGTATGCCATTATGGCATAAGTCATTACGGAGGCTGCATCTAAATCACTTTTTTTCGTATTTAGCTAGACGATAGATTTCGATAATGGTCGAGTGGAACCTCTGAACCACTGCAATTGAATTGGATTTATTCGGGGTACCTATGTGAATTTCTATTTTGTACAATTTCAGAAGCTCTTTGATCAATTCGTTATTAAATTCAGTACCAGAGTCGCAGTTAATTTTCCTAGCTAGTCCGTACATGCTGAAGTATTTTATTAACGCCTGTACTACTTCTGGTGTGCTGCGATTTGGTATACTAATGGCTTGTCCCAGTTTGCTAAAAGCATCAACTATCGTGAGGTAATATTTACTTTCAATATACAGTAGGTCTATGAAGACTTCCTGAAAGGGTGAGCTTTGATTCTGTGTTAATTGTATACATGGTTTTATTGGTTTCCTTTCATATTTCATTTTCTTACATTGTTCACATGAATTTATAATGGCAGTTACGGTTTCTTTCATATTTGGCCACCAATAGTGGCGTTTCAATTTCATTACGGTTTCATTGATTCCCCTGTGGCACGTTTTCCCTTCATGATATTTCAGAACCACCTCTCACTGATCTTCTTCAGAATCAGTCAGGTTAACTGTGCGCTCTGTACATTCAACAAGTTTAAGTGTACCTTTCTTAAAAAGTCTAGTTATAACCGCTGAAAAAGTTGTTCTGAAATCTGGATTCTCAAATTAAATAAAGTACTTGTGTTCGATGTCGATATATTCTTTAAGAAATTCTTTCACTAAATTTTCTTTGTTAAGGGGCATAAATACTTCTAAAATGCGTTGCTTCTTGTTAGAGATATCATTTACAAACAACATCATCCTTAAACCATGTTTGAACCAAAATCTGTTTTGGGTTGCAATCGATTGCCTCATTTAAAATAGGGATTCCCTCATGTTCCCTATTTGATATGGAGTTTGCTGTCTCACCACCGTCTGAAATTTCGATCAATTCCGGTGAATGCTCAGATTCTAAATCTGAGATTTCCATCTTCTCAGTTAGTGGTCCACATCCAGGTTCTGACATATCCATAATCTCCGTACGTGGCTTACGTTTTATCACATTTCTATCATATTCTTCTAGTTCTCTCCTAATTTCCTTAACACGGTCTTCATTGTCATCGATATTCACTAATATAGAGTCTAAATCTAAGTCGTCAATGTCTAAAGCATTAATTCTAACTCTAGAAAGGGCATCAGCATTCGTGTTTTGCTGTCTTTTCTTATACTTAATCTCGAAATCATATTCCTCTAAACGTAAGCGCCATCCCGTTAGTTTACTGTTAGGCTCCTTCAATGAGTACAGCCAAGCTAATGGTCTGTGATCAGTGAAGATCGTGAACTTCTTGCCATACAGATAAGGCCTGAAGTGCTTTACTGCCCATATTACAGCTAAAAGCTCTTTCTCAATAGTGTTATACCTACTTTGTGTATCACTTAAAGTCCTAGTCGCGTATGCTATTTGTTTATCCGACCCGATAGTCCCCTGTGATAGTACCGCACCTATAGCAAAGTTGGATGCATCGGTGGTTAGCACAAATGGTTTATCAAAGTCTGGAAATTGCAGGAGGGGTGCATTTGTTAACAACTTCTTACAAGTTTCAAAACTGTTTATATACACCTCATTCAGGACTATTTTCTTCCCTTTTTTAAGACACGCGGTGAGTGGTCTCGTTATTTTGGCGAAATCTTTAATAAATTTCCTGTAATACCCTATCAGACCAAGGAAGCTTTTAATTTCAGTGGCTGTTTGAGGTACTGGATATTTCAGTACAGCGTCAATTTTATCATTGTTTGGCTTAAGGCCCTCACTAGTTATCGTATGTCCTATGTACAAGACTTCCTTTCTTAGGACATGTGATTTGTCAAGCTGCACTTTCAAATTTGTTTGACGGAATCTTTCAAATACTGCTTTTAATTTCTCTACATGTTCGGCTAAGCTTTTGGAGAATATGATGACGTCATCTAGGTATACTAGACAGTGTATTCCTTGCAATCCTCTGAGCACATTGTCCATTGCTCGTTGGAAAGTTGCAGGAGCTGTCTTCAAGCCTCGTTAGGCTTGAAGACAGCTCCTGCAGCTTCGGTGAAATTCAAAGTGTCCAAAAGGTGTGCTAAAAGCCGTTTTGGGCTTATTTTCTTCTGCTACTTCTATCTGATGGTACCCACTCGCAAGATCCAGTGTAGTGAAGTACATACTCTTGCCTAGAATATCAAAAAGGTCATTGATATTTGGCAAAGGGTATTTATCGTCCGTGGTTATTTCATTTAACCGCCTATAATCAACTACCATTCTCCATTTTTGTTCACCCGATGCATCCTTCTTTTTTGGCACAAGGTGAACTGGTGCATTCCACGGAGAGTGTGAATCCTGGATGATGTTGTCCCTTAACATCTTACCTACTTGTTTCTTTATTTCCTGGGTTTGAACAGGAGGTAATCTATGCGCTTTTAAATTAATAGGGTCTTCGTTTTTTGTCCTTATACTATGCTTAACCTGATTACTAAAGGATAACGGGATATCCTCGCAATAGAAAATGTCTCTATATTCTCTACATATTCTTTCTATACTCATTCTTTCTTCTTGGTTCATGTGTTCAAATCTTAATTTACTGAAATTATTCTCTAACAACTGTTCAACATCTTTCTGAACTTCGTGTTGGTTTGAATGCGTTGTATTTACATTAGGTGATTCTTGCTGAAACGGTTCTACAGGGAACTGTGCGTTTACTGTTAATTTATGGAGTAAATCGGTTGTATTCTGTATAACCGTTGTCGCATAACCATTGGCACATGTCACAATTGCCTCTGGCATTCAAATTCCTTTGCTAAATTCTGTAAACTTTAGAATGCCATCACCTTGCAGGAAATTTATTGGTAATTTCACCCTCATCTCGCATCGGGGAGGTAGGTTATACATCTCCCTCGATGGTGGTGCATAAATAATCGGAATCTTCGTAGAGTCGGTAAACAAAGTTTGTGACTTCATGTCAATTTTTGCGTTTAATTGCTTCAGCAAATCACTTCCTATCAAGCCGTCGTATCTTTCATCTACGGAGTAAATATAGAATTTATGCTTCTGGTTAGTGGCAAAAATTCTGGGTAAGCTGATAAAAGCTACCTCGTTGTGCTTGCTGGCTGCATGTGTGCTGATCACCTCCAATGCTTCGTATTGTTTTGATTTTGAGTAATATTGGTTGGCAACCCTAGGGCTAAGAAATGATCGTGTGCTCCCCGTATCTATCATGAATATAGCATGGAGTTCCGGTATACGGATATGCGGCAAGTTTGACCTATTACTACAATTTAATTTAATTCGCTCTCTGTTTCCGAGGACGAAAATTTTCCGCTGGTTCACAGTATGGGGCAGAATTTTGACCACCACAGTCCTGTGAATGACACGGTTGGAACTCCCTATTATGTTCCGTATAATTTACGCGTCTAGAACTGGCTGTTCGCATTGTAACGTCGGTATTCGAACCTGACGCGATAGGCTGATAAGCGTCATAGTGATACCTATTGTTCGCGGGGGGCGCCGGGTGCTGACGCTGCGCTTGCACCGACGCTGGCGGTGACCTACCTACTTACATACGGCACGTTTTGTGCGTTATTGTCACTAAATCTATTATTTGAATGTTGTTGCTTGTTATTATTTCTAGCTTGGAATGAATTACTTTGTCTCTGCTGCGCTGAATTCGTTGCTTGGCCGTAGTTATTAAGTGCTTGTGCACTGGATTGCCTTTGCGTGTTGTCAAACCTTGTGGGGTTAGAGTTATTTTGATTTTGGTTCTGTTGGGGATTTAATCGCGCATTCTTTGTGTTATATACTGTTTGGAAATTTTGTTCTTCCAATACAATTTTCAACGCATCCTCCAAGATTGTGACCCCACGCAAACGCACAAGTCTGACTAAATATGCCGGCAAATTATAGAGAAAAACATTCAACGACGTATTGTCATAGATGTGGTGTTTTGCTGCCCTTAAGTTCGGGTCATTAATACTATCATTCACCTTTGAAAACAAACGGCTTCTTAATTGTTGAATTTTATGACAGAAATCTATGTAACTTCCACTTCTATTTCTTTTCATGGACTCTAATTCCATTGCCAAGCATTCTTCGGACCTTGGGTCGCCGAAGTGTTGGCTCAGGAGTTGTTTCAGTCCGTCCCATGTGTGAATTAATTCTCTCTCCCCAACCAAATTTGCTGCTTCCCCGGAAAGCCTGCTTGTAATTATTTGGAATACATATTCGTTCTGTATGTTACCCCCTTGAAATAATTGTACAATATATTCACACTTTTTTATGAATAAGGGTAATGCTCTTGTTTCCCCATGAAAAACGGGAATTATTTTAACCATTTCAGCGGGGATCCTGTTGAATTCTTCAGCCATTTTAGTTATATATATACACTATTTAAAATAATTAACACTACTGAAATTATTCACGAAAAATAATCCTGAATAATGGTCCTATTTACACGAAAATGTTGCGGCGTTATCTAATCCCTAACAACACGTATAAATATTATAAGATAAGTATCGGAAGTGAAGAGAAAGGTCTGGTGAAAAAGATCTACTCACAATCCCGCAGCTCTCATATTCTTCCGGAATATTGCTAGTCCGAGCTTCCTCTGTGCCTGGTCCAGTCCTGGTCCGTCGCTGCTTGGCTGTTTGGCTCCACAGGAATGCTATGTACCCGCTTAATGAATTTATTTGTCCGAGGGTCTCAACTTAACGATAAGAACCGACGATGGGTGCACGTTCGGTAACGGCACACCAGCTGTTGAGATCCTACCGGCTGCGCCAATTAAGTTGGGAAGACCGGGTTGATTATTAAAAATAATTTATTTATTGGACAGAGTAACGACAAGGTTAATTACTAATACAATATTAACTTATTCTAATAACTTAGGTAGTATATATACTTAATGTATAGCTGACTGTTCATTGACGTCATGACCTAGATGGAGTGGTGCTGACAAAGGAGAGTTTTAGTGGTTGGTCTATCTTAACTCGCGCGCATTGGGAGCCCGGCCGAGCTAGCTGGCTATCGCCTTGAAGTGTTCGGCCCAGTTGGGTAGGGCCTCCACTATGAGGGGCGAATAGCGCGGCAGGCGGGGCTGCTTCAGCGCAGCGCCTCCCGACGGGGCGGCGGTGGCGGTGGCGGTCGCGGCTGCGTTCTGGGCGGCGGAAGTAGTGGGCGGCATTGTGCGGGCGGGCCTTATCGCGGGCGCAGCAGTAGGTGGGTTCGCGGACGCGGTGGCGGGGTGCGTAGGGCGGGCGGGCACTGTTGCGGTTGCGGCGGCGCCGAGCGGGTTCGAGGGCGCGGCGGCGGAGCGCGTAGGGCGAGCGGGCACTTTCGCGGTCGCCGGGCGGACGCGCGATAGTCGGCACCGGGTGCCTCATTGGTCGGGTGGGGGGCGCGGTCCTGGGGCGCGGTGCCCCAGACACGGGAATGGCGGTCGCGGCCGCCGCGGCAAACGACACTGTGGGAGGGCACTTATTGGGTAAAACACTCGTACCTTTCATTTCCAGTGTTGAAGCACTCTCACTATCTCTTTCACACGCGGCGGCCCCGGTCCAGGGGCGGGGGCGCCAGACCCGGATGCCTGAGGTTCGCCCAACAGGGGCGAGAGCCTCGGCATGTCCAGGCCGGTCTTTCTGGGTGCAGGCGGGTGGGGCGGCGGGGACGGCGTGTCAGCGAGTAAGGCCCGCTTCTCACTACCCCGCAGCAACTGGTCGGTCGGACTATCACTGCGCGCCCGCCTCGTCCCACGGGGCTGGGGCGGCAGGATAAGCAGCTGCTCGCGCGCCTGCTCCAGCAGTCTTGCGTCGAGAATTTCGTCGCCGATGCAAGCCGCAGGATTACCCTCCAGGGCCGCGCGGCTATCGGCGATGTAGGCCTCGATGGCGCGTAACTGTCCCGTCGAAAACAGTTTGGCTTGAACGGCTCGGATTAGATATAATCCGTCCAACTCAAGCTCCGCTCTCGGCGAAACCGGTCCACGCACCAACGGGGACCCGTATTCCGTCGACGTTGAGACGGGGAGCTGGCGGTCCAAGGATGCCGATGTGGTGAGACGACTCCGGCGCGGGGTGACCCCCAGCGGCGGGCTGCCTGTCACATCGTCATGGCGGTCACTTGCACTGTCACCTTCACTATAGCCCTTAGAAGGGCTTTTAAGCTCGTCCATAGCAGCGGGCTATGGACGAGTTGGCTGCCCGAAAGGGTACCTACCAGGCACGATCTTAGGCGAAGCCGGCGTCCGTTCCTAGTAGGAAATCCCCTCCGTGTGGATCACTCGCGACGACGAAGTCGTGGCGCACACGGGCGCATGTTGAGCACGTCCGTTTACCAAGAAGCGGCGTGCGAACTGCGGTGGAACGGCGATGAGTAGGTCCGTGTGCGCAACGGTCGAAACACTCCTGGAGCCTTTTTTTTTTTTTGTTGGAGGGGAAAAAATGGAATAACCCATGCCCAGGAGTCAGACCTCCCTGCTATGTCCGGGTCCCCACATATTGAGTGGGCATCAGCTCGTGTGGTATATGGACTAAAAACAACCCCTTTGTGTTAACAGTTGTCCTACTAAGACTTTACTGTGAGCAATGGCCTCGGTATATGCTGAAGGTACCTGCAATTTGCCCTTTTGGGCGATATATATGTATATATGATATATATGGGAGGAGTTTGCCTGCTTACCCGATTTTATGAGCGGACATCAGCTCATAGTCAACGGGCATGATAGCGGCATGTTAGGGGGGCAGATAGCCCCCGCTACTAGGAGGTGGTTATATATAATTTTTAAAACCTATCCTAATCCTAGTCCTGAACTACTCTATATTTGGGTCATTTAGGGGGGCTCTTACCTCAGTCCGGGAGGTTTAAAGGGGTAGGGGGAGACCGTGTCCGTCGAATCAAGACAGCGATCTCTTTCAATCTAAATTTGGTATCTGAGACGCTGTAATGCTTCGGGAAGACAACCTTCGTCAAGTTGACGTGTCCGAGGGGCGGGGGGTGGTTGGGCTTTAAGAGCTTTCGTGATATCGTCCTCCGGTTCTAGGAGGACGTCTTTGGGGCGCCTTTCGAAAAGGTGTTTCTTATTTATGTCTGGGGTCGGATCATAAAGGGATGCTTGTACGATAAGCGGGTTTGGGTGGCTAGATGCATTAACGAAGAAGCGTTCGGACGCTTCTTTCATATATTGCTTTACTGTGGGGAGTCTAAAGTCACTATGGAGGTCTACGTTGTGCATGTACCACGGGACACCTACGGCTTTTCGCATGAAACGGTTTTGTAAAACCTGAAGGGGCTTAAGGGAGTGGGAGCAGTGTGCAAAGACTGGACTTGCATACGTGAAGACCGGACGGATGCAAGTTTTAAAAAGAGTTATTTTGCAGCGCAGTGGGAGTTTGCTTTTACTTCTCATGAGCGGGTGAAGCCTACTCATGTAGAAGGCTGCTTTGTCGCGGACCGCTTTAATGTGGGATTTGAAGTTTAGTCGGGAGTCTAATGTCACGCCTAAATACTTTACTTTATTCTCCCAGGGGATAGGGCGGTCAAAGAGGGTGATTTCGGGTAGTGAAGAGGATGCACGGTCAGCTCGAGTCTTACCCCTTGAGTAAAGCTCGGCTGCGTTTTTCTCGGGGTTCATCTCTATTCTCCATTTGGGAGCCCAATTACCGAGGTCGGTTACTGCTTTCTGGATTACTTGACAAACGCGCGCCCTCTTTCTACTGGTGTAATAGAGCGTCGTAACGTCGGCGTAAAGGGCTAGCTCGACGTATGGCGTGCGGGGGACGTCTTGGATGTAAAGTGAAAAGAGGGTAGGGGAGAGAACTGAGCCTTGCGGGACTCCGGCGGCTATGGAGTGGGGCCTAGAGCGCGATTTTTCTACTCGATAGCAAAAACTGCGCTCAGTGAGGTAGTCATTGATAATGAGTACAAGCCTATCGGGGAGGTTGAGTTGGTAAAGTTTATAAATAAGACCATTGAGCCAAACTTTGTCAAAAGCTTTCGCTACGTCAAATAATATGGCACCGGTATCTTTGTGTGAAAGCCAATAACGTCAGCCAGTTCCATGCGGTGGGAAAGGCTCAGAGACGGAGGGAGGCATTGAAAATTACCTTAAGGGTTGTTAGGAGTCTGAGAGGGAAGGATTTAATTGCCGTATTAGTGATTTTATCAAGCCCCGGGGCTTTCTTAGGTTTGAGTTCCTTTTTTACTTTTTGCACTTCCTCAAGGGTGATCTCGGGAAGGGAGTCAATGGGAGGGAGAGAGCTTTTATGATCAACTTCAGAGTTGACCATGTTAAGATGATCGGGGTTTATTGGTTGAGAGGAGGGAGTGCACTGGGTTTCTAGGCTATCGGCAAGACATTCGGCCTTTTCGTCGTCATCAAAGGCTGCGGGTTGGTTGTCCCGTTTTAGGGGGGGCGTGGGAACAATCTCATCGGATTTGAGTTATTTACTGAATTTAAATATGGCAGTGTGACTTGGGGCTATGCTGGAGACAAAGTCGTTCATGCGACTACCTCTGAGCTCTCGCATGCATCTGGTAACCTCTCGTTGGAGGCGACGCATTTGAATTCTGTGATTGTCTGCCTGCGCATTTCACGCAACGGGGGGGGCAAAGCATCTGCTTTGGGCATGCATTGCAGGCCGGTAAGCTGTTTTTTCACGGTGCATTCTATGAACTTCCATTACCGGGAAGTTCATTGAGATTAAGTCATCTTTGATGACGGATGTGGGGAGGTTTGTGGGGACAGGGCGGACTACGTATCGGAAAGTCCTCTCCTCGGGGAGAGAGTAAGTATGAAAGGCGATATGGTTCGCCCTCAAGAATTTTGTTATGGCGCGGTGGTTTTTGGACTCTGCCACCTGGACGCGGGTTCCGGCTGATGTAAGCGCGGATGTATATTTAATGCCATTTCCTTGTAAATGGATCGATAAGCGAGTCCAGGCGGTTTCGTCACGGACTATTACTGGTGGTGGGGGGCGAGCGCGAAACGCGGGGGTCGATGGGGCTACTGTATTCACGGTACCGGTGGGAGATGGAGGGCTCTGGAGGATCAGAGTTCGGGGCGCGGGGGGGCGGGGGAATTTGTTGTACGCGGCGTGGGTTTCGGGGTTAGCGGAGACAGAGACATGGCAGCGGGCCTAATCTGTTTGGCCTCGGGGCTTACGGGGAACTCGGAAGACCGGTTCTTCCGCTTTTTGTTTTTAGAGATGACGGGGGTGAACTGAGTTTCCTCATTGAATTTGAACGCCGGCGAATTTACAGGGGAAAGAGAGCTGAGGGTTGGGGTTGGGGTTGGTTGAGAGAGGTCTCTCGCACGCAGGCGCGGGCGCGGGCGAAAGGGAGGGAAACACTTACTGCCGGGGCGGCAGCGGGAGAGAGTAAACACGACCGTCCTGCACGGCTGCTGGACGGTGAGTGCATTAGTTCTCCTGGAGCTCCTCAATCAATCAGGTAATCTTCTCACGCACCCATTCTGGGGCATGGGGAGTCAGGGTCAGATCATCGGATCTCTTCCTGAAGAAGCGCCTCTGTCCACTCCTATGGACAGGTCATCGGGGGGCCCTCGTGGGCGGTGGAGATCTTCTCACTTGAGGTATTGCATTGGTTGATCGCCGGCTAGGCAACCAGGTCGCGTGGCAGGCGGCGGCGGTCGGGCGGGCGCGCGTGGTATGGCGCCATGTCGCGGATATGCGGATTTTGAGAAGTATCCGCACACGCAAACATGCCCTTCGCCAGCCTCTGGACAAACTGGTCCACTGATTCCCATCTGAGGTCCCTCTGGATCGTCGCTTTTCTCACGTAGAGGGGGGCGTCGACGATGGTACGCAAAGAGAGGTTCTCTTGGGCTCGGAGTCTCCATTTGTTCGTCTCCGAGCACAGGGCGTACCATGCCGGGGCCGCGTAGGTGAGGCGGGATCTCACATAGCACTTGTAGATCCCGAGCTTCGCCCTCAGAGGGAGGCTGGAGTCGAGAAGTGGACGCAGCTTGACGTGGACCTGGTTGACGACGTTGTCGACATGTTGCTTCATGGTGAGCCGGCGATTGATGGTCACTCCCAGGTACTTAACCTGCGGAGACCACACGATGTCCTGTCCTTGGAGCTGGAGTGGTGGTGGAAGGGGGGACTGGCCTGTGATGAGCGCCTGCGTCTTCCCAACGTTGACGGACAACCGCCACTTGGCGAGCCAGTCGGGCAAGATGTCCAGGGTGCGCTGCAGTTTGACGGCAGCGTGTCGAGCCTGGATCAACGACGCGTAGTAGGCAGCGTCGTCGGCGAAGAGTGCCAGCTGGGCACCGGGCCCGACGGGGATGTCGTCCGTATATTGGGAGTAGCAGGCTGGAGATAGGCAGGACCCCTGAGGGACGCCGGCTGCAACGGGGTGTTCCTCGGAGACGGCGTCTTCCACCATCACTCGGAAGCGGCGATTCTTCAGGAAGGAGGCGATGATCTGGACCAGTCTTCTTGGGGCTGGAGACGTCTACAATTTGTACAGCAACCCCTCGTGCCATACTCTGTCAAACGCCTTCTCCATGTCCAGGAGTACTGCGACAGTGTATTCCTTCTTGATTAAACAAACCGTCATGTCATTCAGTACTCTGGTGAGCTGAAGCATTGTAGAATGCTCGGGCCTGAAGCCGAACTGTTCCGGGCGCGGCTGGATGTGGGGCAGTAGCTTCGCCAGCAGGAGTTTCTCAAACACCTTTGAGATGGTACTTAGTAGAGTTATCGGCCGATAGCTCTCAGGCAGCTTGGAGTCCTTTCCCGGCTTGGGCAACATGATGACCAAGCCCTCCTTCCATTGGGTTGGGAAGTGGCCCGTGCGCAAGATACCGTTCAACAGGCGCGTAACGGCCGCCACAGTACGTGGCTGCAAATGTAGCAGCGCCATGTTAGGTATGCGGTCTGCGCCCGGGGCTTTCCTGGGCTTGGTACGTTTGAATGCACGCATGATCTGGCCGGGCGTGACGACGGTGGGGTTCTCTTCGGGAGCTATCGGCGAGGCGAAGTACTCTCGCAGGTGTCTCTCGACTGCTGCGACGTGCTCCACATCCGTAGGGTTCGGCTTGAACTGCTTCTCGAGGCATTCACGAAGATCTCCGCACGGTCTTGGGCTCGAAATCTTGGTAGGCCGTAGGGCGATGCACGGAGGGGACGTGGTCGCCCATGGACTCGACGTGGCGTTCCCAAGATTCTTCGGCGTGGAAATCAAGTCAGCGCTTCAGCTCTGCCGTCATGGCGTTGAGCCTGGTCTTCATCGTTGGGCAGCGGGTTTGCTGCCACTGCTTCTGGAGAGTGCGCTTATCGCAGATGAGTGCGCGTAGCTCAGCAGGAAGAGGAGAGAGCTTCCCCCCGCGAGCTACGGTGTGCAATGATAGGTCGAGCGCGTCTCGGATTTGGCTGGTCAGCAGTGATGCCAGGCGGTCAACGTCTTCGGAAGACATGTCCAGTCGGTTGACTGGACATGTGGTCGAAGACTGGTCGAGGGCGGCGGTGAAGGCGCCCCACTGGTAGCGTCGGCGTGATGCTGGCGGAGAGACCCGGGTGGGCAGGTCCGCCAGGACGAGAAGTACTGGCCTGTGGTCCGATGGGAGGTCAGGGAGAACCTCCTGGCTCGGCGGAGTCCGGAGACCTCTGACGACTACGACGTCGATAGTGTCCCAACCGGCCCACGAATCGAAGTGGGTGGGCTCGTCGGGACTGATGACATCGTGATAGTTGTGGCTCACGGAGTCGGCAAGGATGGCGCATCCAGCTGGGCACACCCTGGTGGAGTTCCAGACGGTGTGCTTGGCGTTGAGGTCGCCAGCGACGAGTGTCGGATGCGGCGACTTTAGGAACCCCCGTAGCTCGGAGGTGCGGATTGGGGTACTGGGGTGCTTGGAGGTCGACGCCCAAAGCATACAGGGATGTATACTCCTGGGCGTCAACGAGCTGGTGGACGATCTTCCTGCCGACGATGACTGCCGAGCCTCGAAAGGCCCGGCCGCTGGTGGACTTTGTGGCCGCGGGCGCCGTTTCTTCCTGCAGATCAGGACGTGGCGGAGGGGGAGGCTGCGTCTTCTTGGGCCCAGGGGTATTGGTGAGCGCCACAGTGCCGGCCTTCTTGTTCCGCGCCTCCTGGCGGAACACGGGACACGTCGCATTGTTGGCCGTGTGCGGGCCACCGCAGTTGGCGCACGTCGGCGGCTGGTCTTTCGGGCGGGGGCACTCCCGCGCCGAGTGGGGACCGCCACAACGCACGCACGCCAGGGAGCGGTGGCACATATGCGACGAGTGCCGGAACAGCTGGCACCTGTGGCACTGGGCCGGGCCCTGCTTAGAGCGTCAGGCCTCGATCTTTACCCCCGGCATGTACATGAGCTCCGAGATCTCATTTACTGCACCGGGGGCACGGTCGGGGTTCTTCCGCAGGGACGCGAAGAAGATGCAGCCGGGGCGCCCCTTGCGCTCCCGGATCTGCTTGCAGTACTCGGCCTCCACATCGAGCTCTGCAAGCGCCGCGACGATCTCCTCCGGCGTGGTGTTGGAAGGCAGCCCGCGGATCGCCACCTTCTGGGTCTTGTCGGCCGGCAGCGAGTAGGAGAACCACCGAACTCCGTGGTCCTTCTCCAGCCTGCACAGATAGCTCTGTACAAGCCGGTACTCGTCGTCGGCCGTGGGGGTGAAGCGCACACCCTTTTGGTAGGCGCGCGCACTGGGAGCCCGGCCGAGCTCGCTGGCTCCTTGGCTTCGCAGCCGTTTATATAGCAAGTCATAGGCGCGTGTGTGTGCGTCTGTGTGAGGCTCCCACTGTTCGATGCATGCTGTGTGGTCACGCGGACGGCGTGTGATTTCTTGTTTGTTGCGATGTGAGCTGGTCACGTGGACGGCGCGTGGATTATTTGTTTGTTGTGTTACACTGCTAAATTAAGTTCTGCTGCTTACGCTGTTAGGAACATCAGACAAAACACAGATATGGCTACATCTAGGCCAGTATATTCTAGTTACTTTCATAGTGTCATGTCTCATAAGTTTTCAAAAGTGCCGGAATCTTCGATAAACTCAGGGAATCACAGATCAGGAAAACTAGACAGCTGATTTTGCAAATTTTATTGACAACTGCTTGAAAAACAATACAAATCCGAAAATAGACAAAACTAGAAAAATACTATAAACAATATCAACCCCCCCCCCCCGTGTAGCGTAGCTACACAGCTTCCTTCTGGAGCAGAGCCAGCATCCTGGTGGGCCTCCTGAGTATGCCGCCTTTGTAAGCAACATCAGCCACACTGCTCTTGGTAGATTGGGATCGAGGACCACGTCGTCAACCTTTAAGTTTTCATACTGGATTCCGTGATCCTTCTTAGGTTTAAGACTGGGCAGGTACTCATTTAACAATCTGCTCCAGAAGTGTTCTACAAGACGTAGAACTTTTTGCCTCTCTTTCCTCAGTGAGCATATTCCATCATCCAAATGGGTTGACAGCTGCTGATTCAAGAAAGCTCCAATTAAATGGAAATGGAATGTTGTAAGGGCCTGGCATACCATGTTTTCAGTGACATACGTCAGAGAACTTGACTTCACTAGAGCCTCCGCCTCAAGAAATAGGGTATGAAGCAGCTCTTCTCTAGGGGCTTCTTTTTCCTTTAAAGTTGCTTGGAAGGCAATCCTCAGCGTCTTCACGAGCCGTTCCCAACAACCACCTATAAATGGCGACGCCGGCGGTATAAAGCCCCATTCTAATTGCCTGCTCGCAGCATATTCTTGGATCGCGCTGTTGTAAAACTCGCATATGTGGCGGTTAGCTGCAACAAACGACGTACCATTGTCAGACAGAATCTTGAGCGGCAGACCGCGACGAGCAGTAAAACGACGCACACGCATAATTGCAGAATCCGCTGAGAGACTGGTGACGATCTCAAGGTGTACTGCTTGTGTCGTCATGCAAGTGAAAAGTGCAATCCATCGCTTTTCTCTTCGGCGGCCGACTAACACTTCAACGGGGCTAAGTAAGTCCAGTATTCGTAAATGGACGTGTATGGTGATCAAGGGAGCGTGAGGGATCTGGCACAATCGATGAAGGTTTATGCAGTATAGTCATAGTATAAATAAGAAATAGTAAGTTCACTAGGCCCCTGTTCGCATGATAACTACCTACTCTTGCACAAACGGCTAGGGTTGTCGCCACAGATATCGAGAGATAGGCCCTTGGTGCTAAGCTTGTATCGGAACCAGTGTCGCCAAAAACTAAGAACACGCATACATTTACACCACTCGTACATCAATCCCTCCGCTTTTATTGGTCAGTGCAATGTCATGCACCTATCGTCCGAACACACCCACACTACCGCAGGTATACTAGCTAGTCGAGCTAGTGTTGGGACAATGCAAGGACAGCGTGTATCATCGATCGATTATAATTTATAGACACTGGTATAGACAGTCGAATATAATGCCGGGTTCTATAAATAAAATAGTAAATTGTTCGTAAATACGACATATTTATACGACATACGACATACGAGACCCTTTGCCTCTCTTCTTTTTTTCAACAGAATCCTTACAGCTAGAAAGAGAGGCAAAGAGGTTTCTGAAGGTAGAATAACTGTGAACTCTTCGGACCTGACTGAAAGCATCGGAATTTCCGATCAATACTTATAACACCCCATTATCCTTCGTCGGGCGAGGTTTTAAACAAACTTAAAATCTAAACTGCCTGTTTGGCAATCATTGGAATAACTAACAATAAACTTACGTATTATTAACTATATTAGTAATTGCGAATTGTTAAAATCTATCGATTCAAAAACATAATTCTCCTATCACTATCCCCATCACTATATGTCGTCTCTATGTGCGTGTAACAGTTCGCCTCCGTATCACGATGCATCTTTGCTTTCGTACTTAGATAAGTGTAAAATATTCATTGCGTGTTAGCTTGGCAATAAGTAGTGAAATTAAGATACAAAACAAGCAATGTATAGTAAACTTAGCGAGAACAACATGACATTGTCACTTTAATGTCAATTTGTGACGAATTTTCCGCGAATGATTTATTTTCGTAATAATGTTTATTTCTTGTGTTTTAAGAAGAAATAATAGTTGGAATGAGACTTACAAGTGATATGTGACACCGGCGTTCTTGGAGTTCACAATCTCGCTTTTATTTTTGCACGTGAGTATTGCACAGGTCGGCATTTTCGAAAAACAACGGAAATGAATTCGTCACTGCGGTCGCCCGGTGACTACCGAGAAATTTTAATATCTAACCTGTCGGAGCTACATTTGTTCGCACGTGCCACGCCCCTCAACCTATCTCTCGATATCTGTGGTTGTCGCTTAGCGCCGCGGGTTGCGGTGCGGATTTGTTGCGTCGTCGCTCGTCCCTCGGTGCTCGTGCACGGTAAAACAAGTACCTACTTACAGGTGATGCCCCGTATTCGTATGTTTAACCATCTTGCAAAATAAGAATATATGTGCGCGGAAATCACACATGTTTGTAAACAAAAACAAGTTAACACGTGCCGCCCGGCCGGACGAATGACGTTGACTCGTCGCATGCATTGCTTGCATAGCCCTGTCTCGTAGCACGCGAAGGACGCGAGATTCGGCAATGTGTGCTTGTGGCGGCGCGTGCTTTTACGGAATGCAATGTAGCTGTGTGTGGGTGGCTGTTCTCGCTGATTTGTTTGAAGTGAACCTGGCGTGGTATAGTTGAACCTACATGTACCTTGGACTCTTTGGAAGGTTTCAGTTCTTCCAAGGTAGATGTAGTTTTAGACGAGC
Source organism: Argyresthia goedartella (assembly GCA_949825045.1). NCBI lineage: Eukaryota > Metazoa > Arthropoda > Insecta > Lepidoptera > Argyresthiidae > Argyresthia > Argyresthia goedartella. Next base: position 16,698,732 of record OX463809.1, on the reverse strand, counting down.
GCGATGGTTTTTTAGGCCATTCGCAAGGTGGCAGTAATAAAAAATCAGGTACAGAGAACCACCGCGATAGGTCAGTGTCAGAATCCTTAAATCTTACCGCGTCATCTGCGACATTCAAGCCACCTGGAACATATTTCCAGTCATTGACGTTTGTTATTTCCGTGATTTCACCACCGCGATTCGCTACGAATGACTTGAATGATCGCGCATCACTCCGAATGCAACTCAGAACTGTAGTTGAGTCCGACCAACCATTAGTTGAATTCGGTTGGATGTCATGACCAGTTACACACAGTGTTGGCAAATCGAGCAGCAACAAGGGCTGCTAGGAGCTCTAAACGTGGTATATAAACGGGTCTTAATGGGCTAAGGCGTGCCTTTCCACCAATGAGAGACAGCTTCACAGACTTGTTCGAAAATATGAAACGCCAGAATGCAACGCGCGAGTATGCTTCCTCGCTTGCATCGGCGAAAACATGGAGCTGCCTATCACTGATGCACTCACCCTGGAATCCGCATCTGTACCAGCGAGGAATTTTGAGGTCAGATATCTTAACCAGCTGATGAGACTAAGCCAGCCATTTTTGGATTGCATCTGGTTGCAGCTCGGTATCCCAATCAATACCAGTTCTCCATGTCTGCTGGAATAAAATCCGTCCCTGGATGACCAGCGGGTTAAAATGCCAAGAGGATCATAAATTCACATTAAATACGACAATACCTTGCGTTTAGTTAGTTTCTCTTTCACAGGAATTGGGGACCCATTGCGAAAACTAAACGTGTCACTTTGAGGATGCCAAATGAGTCCTAAAGTCCTGACAAAGGTTTCAGGTTCTACGTGAACGTTATCAGGTGGAGAAGCGCACAAGTCTTCAGGAATAGCGGCGAGTGTGGAGGGTACGTTCGATACCCAACCTCGCATTTCCATTCCTGCAGCTTTGTGCACGTCACTATGTCAGTTGCGAGTTGCGAGGTTTCTCGTACGTCATCCAAACTGCCCAGAAAATCGTCCATATAATGATCTTGGATGACAACTTTGGATACCGCGGAGAATGACTTCTGCAATTCTTGAGCGTTACGTTTCTTGATTTATAAAGCTATACACGGAACACAGGCGGTACCAAAAATTTCAGAATTCATCCTGTACTCCTTCAGCTCTGGGATTCTCTCTCTAAATGAACCGCAAGGCATCGCGGTCCACCTCCCTAGTTCTGATTTGAGGAAACATTTACGTCAGCTATCATTGCGACGTGACTTCACGAAAACGGAATAAAATATGCAGCAATGTTTGCAGAAGGTTAGGTCCGGGCAGCAGAAGCGAGTTTAAACTTGTAGTACCCTGTGTTGGTACCAGTATTCGCCGACATCGTGGGGGTGGCGCTGGAGTCGCGGAGAGGCGAGAATTCCCCGGGAATATTCAAACTGCATCTTCACAAGCTTCGGATTGGCTGTGCAGACGACGTCATGAATCGGCGGGGCGAGAGGGGCAGTCGCCCTCCCGATTAGATATTAAGCTCGGCGATTGGCTGAGAGAGATCACGCAATTCGTGGGTGACCATGTTTTGCAAGCGAAGGGCGCGTCGCTTGGAGAGAGTCGAGCGAGACAGATCGGCGCGAGCCTCGAATTGAGGCGGACGTCGCGCATTGTCGTCGTCCCCGGTACAAGACGAAGCCCTGCATTTTGGAGCCCGGTCCGCATCAGTAGCCTCTTCCCGCGTGGTGGACCCACGCTGCCCATCGAAGCTGGTTCTCGCTGCCAGCGTTCAGGTCGTATTCCTTCGCCCTTACGCCGGTAAGAGACTCAGCCGTGGAGTGGAGGACCCTCGCCGCCAGCACGTTGCCCATTGAAGCTGGAACTCGCTGCCAGCGTTCAGGTCGCCCTTACGCCGGAAAGAGACCCAGCCGTGGAAGAGCGAAGCCGGCATCCAACTATCCAGGTTATGTATTAGCTATTTTGTTCCCGTAGGAATTCTTGAATATAACTCTTGAGCGTAAACCTTCTTTCTTTGCCAGCCGTACCTTCAGGAAGTAACCCTCTAGGCAGGTATGAACACAGAGATTCGAACCCACGACCCGAGATAGAGTAGCCGAGGCCGCCGAGATTTGAACCCGCGGCGAACGCTACTTTCAAAGACGTGAAATTTGGCGCCTTTTTTGTGTTCATACAACGGCTGGCAGCAAAACGTTTTTTTTTTCTCTCTCGAGGCAATGTATGTGTCTGTATTTAAAAATGTTTTAAATATGCTAGTTAAGCCTTAGTGCATTTTGTTTGTTATTTAGCTTGGTTTGAACAAAGGGTTGTGTGAGCGGCCAATGGCGGTCATTGTGTTTTAGAGTGACGCCTTGTTTATTTGGCAGGTAGTTAACATTACGAACGCAAAATATGTTTTTTTTAAAAGCTAATTTTATTACTACACACACGGTTATTACATAATTAGAGAGTTTTATCTAATTAGGTAAGACGTGAGGACCTGAAAGAAGCTCATTCGAGAGTGCCTCAATATCATGCTAACTTAGTCTAAATATCATGCCACATGATTGCATCAGCCAGTACTGGGAAGCAGGGCTGGTTTCTGATGAGTCGGCTATGTCTGGAACTATAACTCCTCCCCCCTTAGCTTCGAAATTATTATAATTATATTATATTATATCCGGCTAAAAATTTTAATTTTTCCTGAAAACTTCGAATTACACATTAAAATATAGGAAATACAGAAAACTTCGAATTACACATTAAAATATAGGAAATGTGTGAGTCACATGCTCAACCTAACGTAGTCACTTTAAACTGGCAAGATATCACGAGATTTGACTATAACATCTTAAGACTATTCATTGTGCTAACAATAAGGGTGGCTTACAGCGGCCTCCTTTTCGACATCGTTGCCTACAGGCTTACGAAGCTTTAGCACAGATTTATACTAGTAATATACATATAACTATAACTAACACAATAATATAGAAAAGCAGCACTAACACTTTTCTCTTTGATCACACCTGGATCGCCATTTATGCTTTTATGTTGGTAAGGTGCCTAACATCGTCCAGTTGGATTCCTTGTAGGTCGACGGGTTCCAGTTGTTCATCAGGAGATAATTCCAGGTGCTTAATGTCTGGTAAGTTGATCATCGGTAAGGGTTTAAAGTCTTCCTTGAGTGAGTGAAATCACCTTTCATGAATCTGGGTATTGTCGATGAAAATGTCACATTCAGGGTTTATAGTTATGACGCACGTACCATATATCTGCGTGCGCGTAACGTCACCGTTACAGGTTTGGGCCAGGATCATAGGCTCCCTAGTGAACAGGATCCACGAAGAGGCTGTAATTCGTTGTAATATATATAATATAATATAATATAATATAACCTTGTCTGGTCTTATAACGCGTACAAGACAGCCCGTAATGTTGGAATGGTATTGCATTAGTTTTTCCACGCATGTTGTTTCCTGGATATGTATTAAAACTTCCTTATCTGTGCAGAGGAACTCGTCGGCGGTTATTTCTCTACATGGCTGAGTTACTGAGCGGTACTTATCGTCATGAGTCAAAAGACTCAAAAGGAAAGGATGTTCAGAGATTACAATGTTGGTTTGGTTGCGGGAGTTGAACACTGGGAGAGAATACAGTTTAAAATAGTTGTAGGTGATATTTTCGGTAAGTGGAATTTCGATTAAATAATTAATTTTATCTTCTTTCAAATAGGCTTTTACAGACAGCTTTTCTTCTAATTCTAATAACAATGGGTAACTTGTTGTGACGCCCACTATACCTACGATATTGTAAACAATGTGTTATTTGGTCTGTAGATATTAGCTATAGGATTGAGTAAACAATGATTCATCAAATAATGCTATCTATAGAATTACGAAAGTTGTGCATTTATGTTATGGTTCTCGCGCGGGTACTCAGAACCACATTATTTTTAGTTAACAAGCATTGGAGGGTTATAGTAGTTTATGTGACTGCTACATAATGGAGGGCATTAATACTCGAGAGTGGGTTTATGTAACGAGCCGAAGGCGAGTTTCATAATAATATCACTCGAGAGTTTTAATGCCTAATTATGTACAGTTACATACACTAGTTTATCTACACACATATCATAAGCTCTCTTTGATGTGTTCAAGAACTGCATGTTTGACCGGCATTGTGGCTCTGCAGTTATTTAGCTTGTTCTGTAGCACCAACTTCGGGCGTTCGAAATTTGAATATCAGTACCAAATTCACAGACAAACTAGGGGCGACATGCAGGCGGGCGTCGGCGTTCGAAATTTGAATGTCACAATGTGTAGAAAAATGACACATTATGGTCATAATGTGTAATTTTTCAGATAAGAAATGAGTTTTTACCAAGTAGTTTAACATTATGCTGATCGTAACGTGCGGTTTTTGTACGCAGTAAAGAGGGTTTATGATACGTGTGTAGATAAACTAAATAATCTGTGGTTTATGTGATTTTTAAAGAAATGAACATATGTTTTAGTACCTTATTGTTTCTTTTTCATTTAGAATCCTTGAGATATAATTTCTAATACTAGGTGTTTTTTTTCTCGACTTATTTCTACGCGATACCGCACTACAGCTCCTGAAATATAAACCTAGGACTTTTTGCTGTATTTTTACAAATTCTAAAATAAATTTTTCAAAAAACTCCAGAGCTTTGCGATGATTTTTCATCGAGATATCGGCGATAACGTGTTTTTCACCATTTCAATTCCAAATTCCAAATGTCTTTATTACTGTAGATATTTACATATACTTAGCAATCGTCATTTTTTGCCACTTCTCTACATTGGACCACTGTGGGAGAAGAAGGGCGTGGAAACTCCCACAGATTGATTTCTAGATCTCTTTTTAAAAATTGCCTATGCTTAACTAATACAAAATATAATATTTAGTCAATAGCCTAATTAATAAGCAGGAATAAATAATTAGGTACAAAATTATTAACAGCAGTTAATAAATTGTTAACTGTGAACCAATTCAAGGTTAAAGACAATACTCCATTGAAATCATCAAAATCTTCTTTTTGTCTTTCAATTTTGAAGACCAGTGAAGTATCATCAGCAAACAACACTATGTTAGTCAATTTCTCCACCTTAAAGGGCAGATCGTTAATATATACCAGCAATAAGAAAGGGCCTAATATGGAACCTTGTGGAACGCCAATTTTTACCCCCGATCCATCAGATTTAACGCCGTTGACTTCTGCCTTTTGAATTATATTGCTTAGGTATGATCTTAGTAGATACAACGCTTTATTTCTAACTCCGTAATGATTTAATTTCATTAGTAACGTGTCATGATCGACACAATCAAATGCCTTCGACAGATCGCAAAAAACACCGATAGCATCCTGTGCGGCTTCCCATGCAGAATAAATATGAGATATAAGGGTAATACCTGCATCCGTAGTCGATTTACCCCTAGTGAAACCGTATTGCTTGGCGTGGAGTTGTTTTGTACGGTTGAAGTGTGAGAGCACTTGATTGAGTATAATCTTTTCAAAAATTTTACTTAGTGCTGGAAGAACCGATATTGGTCTGAAATTTGACGGATCACCCTTGTCTCCCGACTTGTACAGAGGTATAAGTTTACTGTGTTTCATGAGGTCTGGGAAAGCTCCATCATCAACACATTTATTAAATATATAAGCTAGGTGTGGGGCTATAACAAGTATTATTGAACCAATGACTTTGACTGACATACCACACAGGTCTTCAGTATTTTTTAAGTTAAGTAATCTATACGTTTTGACAATATCCTGGGGACATACATGTTAAAATTTAAATTCTACATTACTGATGCTAGTGCTGTTTTTTAACAAAACCTCTGCTTCATATGGCGCGGCGATGAGGTTTTAGTCTTACGACTCCTGAAATATAAACAATTTTGACAAATTCCAATCTGGGTTTTACAAAAACTTCATACATATGAAATGCTTTTTCAGCGAGATATCGGCTATCATGTATATTTCACCGTTTCGATGATGCGGCCATGGAGGTTTTAGTCTCACAGATCCTAAAATATAAACCTAGGATTTTTTCTATATTTTTACAAATTCAATCTGATATTTGCCTATCATTCGGGTCTCTGCGCTTGGTTTTAAACATATCCGTGGCCGCGCAGTTCTTCGCGTTTCAATAGCGCGGCCAAATTCAAAAGCTTATAACTTTTTAAGCCAACTTTGACAAATTTATGGTTTTGGGAATCAACTTTTACAAAGTCTTGGCAATGTTCTTTTTAAAAATAACGCCGTGGCCCCGCCATCGAAACGGACACCTTGGCCGAGCCACCAAAACGCATACCGTAACCGGCTCATTCGGATTAAGATCTACAGGGGTTGTGGGAAAAGAAACGCAATGATCAATTTGAATAATAATATATCACATTCCTTGACCGTACTGTACATTTTAGTCTACAGACAAGCACTTACACCCATCAAAAGCATCTAGGGCTACACATCTACATTTTCGTACGAACTTCGCTAGATATGTTACCCATTCAAACACAGCTTCACATGAATAACTAATTTTGGCTTCACGTGGACTGTGCTAAAGGAATGTTCAGTGTCGTTAAAAACTGATACAATAACGCTCTGCGTCAAAGAATCATCTTCCAACTTATTCCAGTAAGCGGTAATTCCAACAACATAATAATAAACTAATAAAATACTAAAAGACAGCCAGTTCACACTCCCCAGACACTTTCGACGCGCGTCCACCTATATTATTACACGACGTATATCCTAATAAATTCACGATGACGTGTTGGAGTCCCACTGTATGAGGTAGGCGGGCTTGTCTCCGGACGTCCGCCGGCGAGCGAGCACGCTGAACGTCTGTCCCACTCGGAAGTACGACTGTACAGTCGACTTGAGTTCGGAGAGCTGCCGCGCATGCGCGCCGCCGCCTGCCTTGTGCGGACTGAGCTGCAAGCTGCGCACACTGTTGTTGTTGCCGCCGGCGGCATGGTTGCTGCGGCGCGCGTTCTCGTAGTACTTCTTCTCCTGCCGCTGCCGCAGCCGGCGTCCGTGCAGCTTGGCGGGCAGCGGAGGCGGGGGCTGCGCGCTGTTCTCGTTCGGGGGCTGCGCCGGCTTCGGCGTCTCGTCGGGCAGCGGGCACGATTTGTTCAGCTGGAAATGAGTACACGGCTCTGTTAGTAAACTGAATGGGTTTTATGTTATTTATGTTGTAGCTATATAGTAGAATTGGCTATAATAATATCTTGTTATCGTCAACCATGGATTGATCATTTCTTGAAATACTTGACCATATCACGATATACGAAAACTTATTTTTTAAATCATTTGTATTCAGTACTACCTGGTGTTTTTTGTGATTTACATGTCGAACTAACACGAAGACTATTCGGGGGCTTCGCTGCGCTCACCTCCTTTAGTCTACCGGAGTGTTCTACCCTAAAATATTTCTTCATTCAATGAAAATTCTAATTCAACCATGGTTGACGACATCATGATATATCGAATTCTACGATATGGTTACGACATATATATTAGATAGGACAGTAGACTGCACTGCAGTGCACAGATATAATTTCTGTTTAAATTCCGATTTTCAATTAGATAGGACAGTAGACTGCACTGCAGTGCACAGATATAATTTCTGTTTAAATTCCGATTTTCATTTCAATAAGTACAGTAGCGAGTAACTTTGCGTAATCAGCGAGTTAAATTGTTTGTCCTTTCAACTGCAAAAGCGAGTAAAGTAGTAAGTTGTAGATTAAGTTGAGAACAATAGATCGCTATCCTATTTTTACAGTGCGAAGTAGCCCCTTCTCGCGTCACACACACCCCGCCAACTTCGCCGCGAATAACTTATGACTACTTGCTCGCCTACGTTTGGACGCTACTTACTACTTATGAATTAAGGTGATATGTAAAAGCGGGAATACGAATCTAAAAGAAAGTGACTACGTTAACTACTAACTACCACATAAGAAATAAAGAGAGCGCAAACAATGCGCTCGACTCAAACGAAACCACTCAAACCACATAAAAATTGTTTTATCTACACACGTATCATAAACCCTCTTTACTGCGTTCAAAAACCGCACGTTACGATCAGCATTATGTTAAACTACTTGGTAAAAACTCGTTTCGTATCTGGAAAACTACACATAATGGTCATTATGTGTAGTTTTTCTATTCTCGCCTTCGGCTCGTTTCATAAACCCACTCTCGAGTTTTAATGCCCTCCATTATGCAGCATTCACATAAACTACTATTAACTACGCTATTTTGTCAAAAATATTTTCAATGAGAGTTTACGAATACATAATATCCACATTTTGAATGCAATTCCACAATTAAATTAGTTAGGATTCTTGAATTACAGGAAACAAACAAACAATTAAGAGGTACTTTCGTAATGAAATTCCATCGCGAATATGTCATCTAATTGCGTTTTCCTTCAGCGATAATCTGAATAAAATACACTATAAACATTTACTCAAAAAATTAATACGTACATATCTATAAAGTGAAGTAAATGGATTCGAAAAACACCCCATTATATTTTGGTATCGTCTTAACTGACCGTTTACTTAATTCGCTACTTTACTCATTTAAATTTAAATCGGGCTTTACAGTAAACATGGTCAATCTGGAAAACAGTATAGGAAGCATGATGAACTACCAGAGTGAAAAGGTATGCGAGTCCAGCTGAAATGTGCTTTAAAAAGAGTCGCAGACAGTTCAACTATAACAAACAATAGATGCGTAATTATCCTTGATCCCTGTACTGATAAAAATATCTCAGCCTAACTCACATTCAGAAACTCAAATCCAACACAGTTAATGTCATATTGACGTTTAGTGTATGGTGAAACTGTCACATTTCTACAGTTAGTGTCATATTGACCTTTAGTGTATGGTGAAACTGTCACATATCTACAGTTAGTGTCAAATTGACGTTTAGTGTATGGTGAAACTGTCACATTTCTACAGTTAGTGTCATATTATTATTATTATTGACCTTTAGTGTATGGTGAAACTGTCACAATTCTACAGTTAGTGTCAAATTGACGTTTAGTGTATGGTGAAACTGTCACATTTCTACAGTTAGTGTCATATTGACCTTTAGTGTATGGTGAAACTGTCACATTTCTACAGTTAGTGTCAAATTGACGTTTAGTGTATGGTGAAACTGTCACATTTCTAGTTTTGGTCGATGTCAGTTACTGCTCTTATTCAGGCTAAGGGAAAGAGCGGTGTAGTTCCACAGACAAAGAGCATACCTGTTGCAACTGCGAATACTTCTTCGGTCGTCTATATTTTCTACGTTTGACCTCTCCGTTGGGTCCGACAATGATATCCTTCTCACTCAGCTTCCTCTTGAGCGGCCTCACGAAGGGCCCCGTGGGGTGCAGTTGTCCCGGCAGCGAGAGACGCCCTTGGTATAGGCTGTGTCGCCCGTCCACCCTTGCCTTGCCGTTCGGCGCCATATTCTTCATCAGAAAGGGGTTGTTTTTTCCCTGGAAGTCTTTCAGCGGCGGTATGATGGCGTCTAGGGTGCCCCGACTGGAGCTCTCGTCGCCAGAACTCTCTATTTCGTGGCTGCAGTAGGCATGCGCGCTGCCCATGTGTTGGAGAGACATTATTTTGGAATGTTCGATTATGTTTTTCGTCGACAGCTTGGATACCTCCATGTTCATGGTGGCTATTCTGGAGGAGTGCGTTCTGAAGTCGAGGCCCTCGGTGGCTTTTTCGTTGTCTTTGGATGTGTTGTCTAGTCGTGTTGCGGGTGCTAGGGTTCGGTTGGGCTCGGGCGGGGGTTCGGTGGGGCGCGGCGGCGCATGCGTGTCCCCCGGGTGGCCGTTGTCTTTGGTTAGCAAGGCGGGCGCGACCTCTTCCGGCTTGGCGTCGCACGAGCTCGTCGACTCGTTCTCTGAGTACGAGTTAGCGTTGAGGTTCTCGTGGAAGCGCTTGCCGGTCATCATATTCAGCCACTCGCCGTCTATAGGCACGATCATGTTTTGACTCGGCGTTTGATAGGAACTTTTGTCGGAATTGCTACTTGACGGCTGGAAACTGGAACGAGAAACGGGTGTTTCGTCATTATTATTGAACTTCTGAAATGTGCGTTACACACTGACTGCTGCTAAAACATTATGCGAAGATTGATGAGTGAAACTGGGTAATGGCTTTTTCTTTACTATCAAAGTTAACCCACTTGTAGACGCTAAAGGTGATGTGATGATGCACAGAGCACCATCAAAAATTGTTTTTGTTTAAGGGCTATAACTGGTTTCTGGATTGTATAGACAGTGGCACACATACCTGTCGTCGACGGTGGCGCCGCCATCAGGCGAGGGCGGCCGCGGCAGGAAGCGCAGGCGCGGCGCCAACTCGCGGACTAAACGATCCGTCAACGGCACGCCTTTTTTGACCTAATAGATAGAACCTAATTGATTAGACGGAAAGTACACTATACGATAAAGGGGTTGTCTAATAGCATACTACTCTACCGGGTATCATGGATATTGAATACTTAGTAGCCGAAAAAACCCAGAGGTTCTTTGATTAGTATCTGGTTAGGCTATGAAATGGTATTCAGCAACGAAGGTATCAAAATACCTAACACTTGGTATGATAATACTAATCATATTGGTTCTAACGAATGCCGAAGGCCTAACGGCCTTAAACATAATAACTACGATGTAAAAAAAAGTGTAATTCTTAACTTAAAAACTGGGTTCCTTTCATTCAATACAAGCAAAAAATTGCAAAAAATATCAAGAATCACAAGAATCAAAAGTTTCGCGACAATCTGTGCCACACCACCTCTTCCTGGAAATATGGGCTACTCGCATTATTCGAGTTATTTATATTCCACATTCCGCATTCAACGCCACAGCTGCGTAGCTCTCGACCGCTGGCGCTTACTTACCTGAATCTATTGTTGTAACTGCTAGGTAATGCAACTTTGTAGCTGTTAGGTAATGGTTGGTGGCGAGAAAAAAAAGGAATACGAATCTTGATGGAAAAGAAGACCAATAGGACGGAATGCGTGGGCGCGACTTCAACGCGTGGAGTGTTGCTGTGGTTTTTTGACACACCACCAACCAAGCAGATGGTAATCGGTAGTGAGAAGCAAAACCTGTGTAGCAGGGATGACGTTGTTCCGAACGCCGCATGTGGAGAAAACATGTGCACAAACTAAAAAGAGAAACTGACTAACGAAGAAGGAAAACAACTTGAAGTCAAATCAGATCTGCTGCATATCATTACGGATGCAGTGAAAGAAGTCTAGATAGTGCATTCAGATATCGGTGTACGCCCACGTACTAGCTCGAGCTTGATGCGACGATATGGCAGCGAGTACAAACATTTTCGCAACGCGCGCGCGTCCTCGTCAGCAATACAGCGACAGCAACTGGAATACGAAGCCGCTCAAGTCAAGTCAAGATATTCATGCACTTACTGGAAAGACAAATAGAGGTATCCTTATAGCCATATTATTGTTTGTGTCTACAAACCTCCGAGAGATGAAAACGGCCATGGCAATTTTGAAATGTTCGAGAAAATTATGGAGGAGGCCCTCATTAAACTTTGTAATAGCAGAAAAAAGTTAATTATTTGTGGCGATTTTAATGTAGATTTGCTTGTAGATACAACATTGAAACAACGATTAATAACTCTGTTCAAATCATTTAATTTATGTCATGTATTTCTAGAGCCGACTAGAATTACACTTACCAGCCAAACTTGCTTAGATAACGTTTTTTTGTGACTGGGTATTCACAAGTAAAAAAGTAATTAACTGCTTACCTTCCGATCACAGTGGTCAAACAGTTTCATTTACAATTGCCAGTAAAAATAGGACTGATCCATCATTTTATAGGCGTATTACATCCCATAGACTAGAGACGTATATGAAAAAGTTAGATATAAATTTGCCAGTACCGGACTTTGATGAATATAACCCTAACAAAATCTATTGTGACTTCTTCAAAATTATTCAAACAGAATTTAATACAGTTTTTAAATTAAAGAAAGTCTATGCCAACAACAGTAAATCTAAATTTAATGACTGGACAACATATGGAATTCGTAAAAGTAGAGCTATCTTGTATGACCTTTATGAACAAAAAACCTATAACTTCCAAACGATAAGAAATTTAATAAGCAAAAGATTCATGAAAAAAAGTACAGAGAATATAAATAAGATAATCATTCTAGTTCAAGACGTGTGGGACTGCCGCTCCATCCTCATATAGGCCTGTGCGATTCCACCTATGGCGGGTGCCGCGGATGCACATGCTGCTAGCCCTGATGATGGCGGTTTGAATTCTTGCTCGTAGCCAGCCCATTATTGTGGCAGGGGTCCGGTTCCAGCGGTTCGCCAGCGTTTCGGCGAGTGAATGATATCATTTGTGGAGCAAAAACTCCGTCGACAGAGGTTACTAAAGGGGTGAAGGTGGTGTGGCGCGTCTCGCATGGGTCGCAATACTTCCTTTTCTTTTCTTCTTCAGCTGAACGAAGGACAGCCGCTACGGGGCGTGATGCGTGGGAGGGAGCGTCGGTGTCTATGACACGGATATCAAATAACGCCTCCCTCTGGGCAATCCATACCCCCCGACAAGCCAAGTCTCCGCGCAGCCCAGTATCGCCTTCGGAGACGACTGGCTCTTTCGTGACGTTTCCCCAGGCTTGCTGGCACAGTTCACAGAAAAGATCCCTTATTTCGTTATGTCTGCGTGTGATAAGGCCACCTGTTTTGCAGCACAAGGCGTGGTCCACGTTGAAGTTGTCATTGCCGCAGCCGTCGCAAGTCGCAGGCATGGAGATTGGTGTGCGGTGGTATCTTATGGCCAGGGCATCTCTAAATTCGTGGGGTGATAAGTCGAAGTTGTCTTTTCTTGTCGGTATTACTGAAAGCCATGTTGATGTTTTTGTTTTCATTTTTGTCGCTATTGATCTTTCTATTGCTCTTTTCTTTTTGGATGGTAATTTTGTTAGAATGCTTTCTAGAGTTTCGTTCTCGTATGTTTATTTTTCCTTGTTTCCTTCCTTTCTTGCGTCACGCAAAGAATTGTAGTGTTCAGCCAGGTTTATGTCTTTCATCTCGGTTAGGGCTGTTGAAAGTATTGTAGATCCCTGTTTTGAGATTTGGTATGAACGGTAACCACGGTAAAAACCTATAACTTTGATATAAAATTTTATGACTATGTTAAAATATATTCGAAAACTTTCAAGTTGGTTTGTAGTACTGCAAAAACTTTACATATTAATATAAAAATACAAAATTCAAGTAATAGAATGAAAACGGTTTGGCAAATCATAAACCGTGAAACTGGCAAAGTTATACCAAGGGACAATGATTTCTGCTTAAAAATAGGTGATAATGTTGTTAAATCCAACGCTGAGGTAGCTCGAGCTTTTGAAATATTCTTCACCAATGTACCCTTACTTACAACAGAGCGTCTAAATTCATCTTCATATGAAGCAGACTTTATTAAAAACAACGGTCAAGTGCGAGTCTAAATCGCGCACGAAGGGTTCCGTACCACCGTTCAATGGAAGCGATGGTGTGGAGTGAATAGTTTGGATTTTACACAGCAAAATATTGTTTACAAAGTTATTGGTGCGGTTACTTTCACACTCCATGTACGTAACCAGGTGCATCCATAAGTTTGTATGTGGTATTGAAAGAATTGTTGTATGGGAGCCCCCTTAAATATTACTTTTATCCTGTTTTTTAGTATTTGTTGTTATAGCGGCAACATAAATACATAATCTGTGAAAATTTCAACTCTCTAGCTAGCTAGGTTCTTGAGATACAGCCTGGTGACAGACGGACGGACGGACGGACAGCGGAGTCTTAGTAATAGGGTCCCGTTTGGAACCCTTCGGGTACGGAACCCTAAAAACAGTACTAGCATCAGTAATGTAGATTTTAAATTTCATCATGTATATCCCCAGGATATTGTCAAAACGTATAGATTACTTAACTTAAAAAATACTGAAGACCTGTGGGGTATATCAGTCAGTCATTGGTTCAATAATATAAGTTATAGCCCCACACCTAGCTTATATATTTAATAAATGTGTTGACGATGGAGCTTGCCCAGACCTCATGAAACACAGTAAACTGATACCTCTGTTCAAGTCGGGAGACAAGGGTGATCCTTCAAATTTCAGACCAATATCTGTTCTTCCAGCACTAAGCAAAATTTTTGAAAAGATTATACACAATCAAATGCGCTCAAACTTCAACCGTACAAAACAAACTTCCTTCCACGCCAAACAATACGGTTTCACTACGGGTAAATCGACTACGGATGCAGGTATTACTCTTATATCTCATATTTACTCTGCATGGGAGGCCGCACAAGATGCTATCGCAGTTTTTTGCCATCTGTCGAAGGCATTTGATCGTGTTGATCATAATATGCTACTAATGAAATTAAATCATTACGGAGTTTGAAATAACGCGTTGGATCTACTAAGATCATACCTAAGCAATAGAATTCAACAGGCAGAAGTCAACGGTGTTAAATCTGATGTATCGGGAGTAAAAATTGGCGTTCCACAAGGTTCAATATTAGGCCCTTTCTTATTCCTGGTATATATTAACGATCTGCCTTTCATGGTGGAGAAATTGACTGATATAGTGTTGTTTGCTGATGACACTTCACTGGTCTTCAAAATTGAAAGACAAAAAGAAGATTTTGATGATGTTAATGGAGTATTGTCTTTAACCTTGAATTGGTTCACAGTTAATAATTTATTGTTAAATGCTGGTATAACCAAATGTATCAAATTCTCACTTCCAAATGTCAGGCAAGTTGAGACCAGTTTGGTGTTAGACAGCAGCACGTTAGAATTAGTAAATGACACGAAGTTTCTTGGAATAACCATTGATAGTAAATTACAGTGGGGACCCCACATAGATAAATTGGCTGGTAAATTAAGTTCTGCGGCTTACGCTGTTAGGAACATCAGACAAAACACGGATGTGGCTACATCTAGGCTATTTTAGTTTCTTACATAGTGTCATGTCCTATGGTATCTTGTTGTGGGGGAAAGCAGTGGATATTCAAACTATTTTTATTTTACAGAAAAGAGCTATTCGAGCAATTTATAATTTAAAACGCACAGACTCCTTAAGAGAGCTTTTTAAAGAAATTGACATACTAACTGTAGCTAGTGAATTTATTATCGAAAACATAATTTATATACGCAAGAACCTTACAACATTTGCTAAACTTAGCGATAGCTGTAATATTAACCTAAGAAATAATCACAGACTACTTGCACCCCGGTTTAGACTCGCGAAGGTTAGCAATTCTTTCAAGGGTCAATGCATTCTCTACTACAACAAGATACCTCTGGATATCTTGAAATTGCCATTTGAGCAATTTAAAAACCATGTTAAAGCGACTTTGTCGAAAAAGGGATATTACAATGTTCAAGATTACTTAAATGATGGGACTGTATGGGGTTGATCTGGCTCAACACAGACCTTGCTGTTAATAGTTTTCTAATTATTTATTCCTAAACTAATTACTTATTAATTATGATATTATAAAATTTGTATTAGTTAAGCACAAGCAATCTTTAAAAGAGATCTAAAAATCAATCTGTGGGAGTTTCTATGCCCTTCTTCTCCCACAGTGGTCCAATGTAGAGAAGTGGCAAAAAATTACGATTGCTAAGTATATGTAAATATCTACAGTAATAAAGAGATTTGGAATTTGGCGTCTACGGAAGTGATTGCGCGGCGATGCAAAAGATGGAGCCGCTGCATTGTTGATGGGAGCGAGCTCGGCCTACGATATCATAGAAACGCTCGAACTGAGGTTCGGCAGACCAGAAAACGTTATGCGGCAAGTATATCATTACTGAAAAGTTATCAGCACTACCACCACCCTCATACCACGCTGAAATTGTGAAATTCACCATAAAAAAAAAAAATTACGTCACCGCCGTAACTACATTGAAACACATAGATTACTAGAAAAGTCCAGAGTTGTTAACAATCGTCGTATCCAAATAGCCTACAGGAGTCTTTAACAAATGGCTAGAATACCTACACGAAAACCGAGTACACACTGAAACGCCTAAATTGGAACTAATTCCTATTTGGGGAAGCTCAAAAGGTTGCAGAGTCGGGAGTTAGCCACATACAATACTAGAATGAATTTAACAATATATACAACACCAGAAAAAGCATAACGATCGTCATTCCATGCTAACCACTGTTAAAGGCAGTGACACCGACACTCACGACAAGTACAAGTTTTGCAGAAGGAACAAGCATGCGTTGCCAGACTGTAGTCAATTTAAGCGAGCCATGAGAAAGAAAGGCTAGATGGCGATTTGTTCGAGCAAACAAATTATGCTACAAATGTCTCTGTGCTCGGCACCCGGATAAGAACGAGTGTACTGCGGAAAACTGCAACATCGAGGCCTGTGGTGGGGAGCGCGGCCAACTGCGCGTGCGCACTCGAAGTGCAGCGAGCGCGTACGTACCTGCTCGAACGCGGCCAGCTGCGCGTGCACACTCGAAATGCCGCGAGCGCGTACGTACCTGCTCGAACGCGGCCAGCTGCGCATGCGGCGGCGGCGGACGCCTCAGCCGCAGCCCCCAGATGGTGGCGCGCTTCTTCATCTCGCGGCCGCACTTGAAGCGCTTGCGGGATGACGTCAGCGCCACCAGAATCTTCTCGCGCCGCGTGCTGCTCGGTACGCGCCACATCTGCCATATTAATAATAAATGTAGCTCATTAATGTCGCCCACCGAGGAGTGCAGGCCTTCACCCGGATACAAGTAAGATTGAGCCAAACTGCATCACGCTGGCTCAAGTGCTCAGTGCGGGTTGGTGGAGGTGTGTCACGACTTTTACTACCAGGTAGCGATAGAACCCGGGACCTATGTACAGCTGCAATAATGAATCTAATATAGCGTCACTCCTTTTCCCGTACGGGGTGACAGAGACATAGCTGTGCCCACGTTTAGCCGGATATTATATAGTCTGTCTTGCGACCAACAACACACGAATCGCCTATTATGTTGGCCTCTGAAAGCTGCCTGGAGGGGGTAGCGGCGCATGGAAACAAGAATGTGCGAGAGAGAGTGGTAACAGCTGGCTCAGAGGCCAAGATACATTGTGGGCTGTATATCTAGTTCGAGATATTATCTGATTATTTAATGGTTGGGATGGGCTGTCCACTTCACATACAATTAGACATCGAGGATAGCCGTGTATTGACTGTACAAGCGCTCGCCTCGCGGGGCCCAGTCACTACCCGGATAATTACTTATCTGCCGTGCCGTGCCGTGAAGTGGCACGTGTGAGCGAGACCATTTCCACTGTTTATTTGACAAATTCATATCTGAATAGCGCAGCTTCTAACTTCAAATCGATCAGAGTTATGTAAGTTCATCAACTCATAACTAAGAACAAGAGATATTTTAATAAAACTAAATCAAAATCAGTCTATGCGATGGGAACATAGACCATACATAGAAGTAGACGCCGTAAGCACCCCAATGTGTATGCAGACCAACCCGTCTTCATTTGCCCATATCAAAAACGTCTGTCAGTTAGAATGTTAGAATAGTCGTGGGGAGTTGCCCATTTTTGCTCTTCTATATAGTAGTTACTAATAGTTTTTAACATCACTTACAAGGAGGCGCGGTATTGAAGCATTGAAGCAGAGCGTTTAGGGCGGCGCATAGTGAAACGGGTATGTGAGTTATCCCCCCCACCTGGTCCCTTACGTAGATTCTTCGGCAGCTGAAGTGCGTGCCAGTTGTCCATAATATACGGCATGATGACGGTGTCCAGGTCAATGAAGTTTGGCGCTTTGTAGGCGGTCAGGTTGTAGATCGGTTTATTTGACCGATGTATGTCAACCACGCAGTGTTTAACTTAAAATCGATCAGACGTATCGAGACGATCGTTACGTAATTTCATCAACTCATTACTAAGAACAAGAGATCTTTTAAAAACCCAAATCAAAATCGGGCTATCCGTCTGGTAGTTATGATTTGGTTGACCAGGGGGGTTACCACAACCTTATACCGATTCAGATTAGGTTCAAAACAAGAACATCAATGACCATGGCAATATTTTGTAAAACTGTTTTTAGAACCGTTTTTAAAATGGCTGTGCACATTACAATGTGTATTGTATTTGATATTTGTATGTAGTGTGCCATAATGGGCTTTATTTATCTAATACCAAGACTTGTTTTCAGACGGTCATGGTAACTTTGCGGATCAGTTTAGGTTCATAAATCGGCATAAGACCTTGTATTTACCGTCCAGGACTCGAACGTACCTTTTCCGGCAGTTGTAGCGCGTGCCAGTTGTCCATGATATACGGCATGATGACAGTATCCAGGTCAAAGTAGTTTGGCGCGTTGTAGGCGGTCAGGTTGTACAGGGCTAGGTGGGCGAGCTCCAGCCAGCATAGCTCGAGCCGCCGCAGGAACTCGGTGCCGCCGTTGCAGAGCGAACACGCGAATATGTAGAGCCTGGGGATAATGGGTAAAGGTTGAAGAAGATATCCTTGCGCACTTCTTCTTTGTATCCGATTTGCTCAAGATGGAGGTTAATGTTTTTCGAGCGTATTAATGTATGTATGACCATTCCGTAGCACGCGCTACAGCCCAAATGGCTTGACTGATTTTAACAAATTATCGCTGGTATCGCTGGATTCGTGGATATCGTGAGAGTGACATTTCTCAGGTGTCCAAACCAACCAAGGCCCTAATTTTTATTTTGTCTTTCTGTGTTGCTTCGATCTGCCATCTAGGACATTTAGCAATATTTTTGAGTTTTGTGTAGAACTGCTTGCAGGACTGGGGCCATTGCCCCATCTTATTCATTTAGTTCATCAATGATATCTTGTTGTGCTCTTCTTTGCAGTCTTTTATATGTTGTGGTAAAATAACTGGAGGGCATGTGTCTCTTCTAGTAGTGAAGGCACTAAACTGACAATTTGAATGCGGCAGCTTTTCTGTGGTAGCCATGGATTCCATTTACATATACACTTTTTTAATAAGTTTAGTTTTGTGTCGCCTCCAGCACCTGATCCATATACTATATAATTTTAGTGTAAAGTCAATGTTAGTTGGCAAAATGTAGTTAAAAAGTTATTTTTGCGGCTACTTTCATATGCTCTGTAGGTAACCAAGTTGCATTCATAAGTTTCTATGTTGGAAGTTCAGCTTTCCACCAATAAAAAATTTAAGAATGAAAATACAGACTCGCTTTACAACAATTCCAGTTGTTATTAATAACAAGTGGAATGATTGTAAAAACAATTTGGAGCGAGAGGGGGCGTGAACTTAATTCTGGCAAAATTATCCTCTTCAGGATAATTTTGCCAGAATTAAGTTCATTTGGAATATCACAATTTGGTCAGGTACTCTAATAGATAATCTGGAAAGTAACGTCTTGAGAATTATTTGTTGGTCGTTAGCACTACCCAGGGAGGATGTGTAGGGCTGTGGGATACAAGTATTTCCTCCTTAAGCATTTCGTTATTAGGTTTATGTGCCGCCTGAGGTATGTGAGCGGTGAAATGCACTCGTATCATAGTTGACTAGCACTTGCGCGCACACTATAGCTGCGTGCTTCGAATTAATTAGTTATTAGTATTTTAGTTAGTAGTATGGAAACAGTGTGATGTGACGACATAGCACATTGTTGTCGAATGATGTAATTTTTTGCATAAAACTAATATAATAAAATATAACTGCTGATAATTTGAGATTTCAACGACCTCTTTTGTTTGGCACAAATGTCTGAAATTATTTCTATATTTGTTTAAACCACCCAGTCTAGTAGAGCAATTTAAACGAGAAGCAATACAATCTGTGAGCCCCGAGATAGACAGGTATCTAGGGAGATCACTGGAGGACAGAAGCACAAACTGGTACTTACTTATCACCAGCATAGAGTGGATACTGCAAACTTTTCACGCATCTTTGGTGGTACCACCGGGAACAGCGGCAGCAGAGCAGCATCTGCTGACAAATTGCCCAATTTACGAATCAATAAGTGGTAAGTGGCTAATGCGATAGCCTAGCTCTTTGTCAGGGAACGGTTCGTAATATTAAGCCTCCGCAACACTCCTCGCGGGGAGGGTGCCGCGCCTCTGCGGTCCGCGCTCGGTGTGACGGGCCAGTTGGCGCCCATAGCAATACAACTGCAACTGCAACTACAACAATTAAATACTGTACTTCTGCTACCTCGTATATTAGTATATGATATATACATCGTATGAGAAATACAGATCATGACGAAGACGAAGACGATATCATGCTTCGAGTATGCTTGACATCTATTCTGAATCATGAAAAGTAAAGTATTTTCTCCAGTGGCGATGGGCTAGCTTGACTAAGCTGTTAATGTTTGTGACGGTTTCCCCGTTGGGTGGGGTTGGTTACAGGCAATGTGCCCGCATACTACCTGCGCTAGCCAGTCGGTCTTCTGTCCGCAGTAGCAATGCGAGTCGGCCGGCTCCTTGCCCGTCTCTGACGCGGTGGACCCTAGGTGAGGTTGGTTACAGGCAATGTGCCCGCCTACTACCTGCGCTAGCCAGTCGGTCTTCTGTCCGCAGTAGCAATGCGAGTCGGCCGGCTCCTTGCCCGTCTCTGACGCGGTGGACCCTAGGTGAGGTTGGTTACAGGCAATGTGCCCGCATACTACCTGCGCTAGCCAGTCGGTCTTCTGTCCGCAGTAGCAATGCGAGTCGGCCGGCTCCTTGCCCGTCTCTGACGCGGTGAACCCTAGTGTGAGGTTGGTTACAGGCAATGTGCCCGCATACTACCTGCGCTAGCCAGTCGGTCTTCTGTCCGCAGTAGCAATGCGAGTCGGCCGGCTCCTTGCCCGTCTCTGACGCGGTGAACCCTAGTGTGAGGTTGGTTACAGGCAATGTGCCCGCATACTACCTGCGCTAGCCAGTCGGTCTTCTGTCCGCAGTAGCAATGCGAGTCGGCCGGCTCCTTGCCCGTCTCTGACGCGGTGAACCCTAGTGTGAGGTTGGTTACAGGCAATGTGCCCGCATACTACCTGCGCTAGCCAGTCGGTCTTCTGTCCGCAGTAGCAATGCGAGTCGGCCGGCTCCTTGCCCGTCTCTGACGCGGTGAGCCCTTGTGTGAGGTTGGTTACAGGCAATGTGCCCGCCTACTACCTGCGCTAGCCAGTCGGTCTTCTGTCCGCAGTAGCAATGCGAGTCGGCCGGCTCCTTGCCCGTCTCTGACGCGGTGAACCCTAGTGTGAGGTTGGTTACAGGCAATGTGCCCGCATACTACCTGCGCTAGCCAGTCGGTCTTCTGTCCGCAGTAGCAGTGCGAGTCGGCCGCCTCCTTGCCCGTCTCTGACGCGGTGGACGAGGTCGTCGACGCCGTCTGCAACCAACGTAGCAACACAACATAGATTACGTATTATCACAGTGTGCCAATGACATGGATTAGTTTTACGTCTCGTTTTAAAGTTGTAAACATCATGGGACAACTCAATGGGACTAGTGGGATGGACGGAAAATATTTTTTCGGCAGTTGATAGATAGATAGATTGATAATTTAAGTGCGTTTCTGTATGTTTCCTGTTTAATACTAATTGTAATTGACTAACGACATCTAACTGGTCGAAATTAAATTATTTGAAATAGAAATGGTTTACATTTTGAATTGAAATTTAAAATATTTGAATCGTTATTATAACACAACTTGTGAAATTCAATCAATCTAAAGTCAGTCATCCTATCACATTCTGAAATAATTTCATTCACTCAATATTCAATGCTATCACATCTCGGCAGTTTATTGTATATAGTATATTTTAGTTACTTTCATAGTGTCCTATGGTCATGTCCTATGGTATCTTGTTGTGGGGGAAATCAGCAGATATACAAACTATTTTTATTTTACAGAAAAGCAATTCAAGTAAATTTTTCAAGCAATTTATAATTTAAAACGAACAGACTCCTTAAGAGAGCTGCTTTTTAAATAAATTGACATACAACATACTGTAGCTAGTCAATTTATTTTAGAAAATTTAATGTATGTACGCACAACACGAACCTTACAACATTTCCCAAACTTAGCGATAGCTGTAATGTTTACCTAAGAAATAATCACAGACTAGTTGACCCTGGTTTACAATCTCGATGGTTAGCAATAAATCAGTGCATTCTCTACTACAAACAAGATCCTGGAGATTTTGAAATTGCCATTTGAGCAATTTAAAAGGGATAATACAATGATCAAGATTACTTAAATGACGGGACGGTATGGGGTTAATCTAGCTCAACACAGACCTTGCTGTTATTAATTTTGTAATTATTTATTCCTGCTTATTAATAGTAGTAATTGATATTGTAATATTTGTATTAGTTAAGCACAACCAATTTTTAAAAGAGATCTAAAAATCCATCTATGGGAATTAAACCCTTCTTCTCCCACAGTTTAGACGACCTCTATGGCGCTGTAGTTGTGTCCTTTGCCTACCATGCGAGAGGTCCCGGGTACGATCCACGGCTGGGGATAAAGAAAAAAAATCCCCAGGTCTTGGATGTTTATATGTGTGACGACGCTGTTTCTGGTTCCCACGACACAGGGTATCCCAGTGTGGGGCCAGGAGCAATGAATAGCCTGAGTAAATGTTTATGTTTCATTTTTATGTAGTGGTCCAATGTAGAGAAGAGGCAAAAAATTATGTCTGCTATTAATATCTACAGTAATAAAGACTTTGACAAAAGACCAATAATTGAGAAATTCCTAACACTATGAAATAACACATTTTATTGGTTCGCAATGTTTGTTTTTGCCACTTTAGAATGAATACAGTGTAGAGCCACATCACGGTAGCTACACAGTCTCGCGCGAGGCGAGGGCGCTGAGGCTGCCCTACACTCTGCACAAGAGTAGAAAAACTTTCCCTGCCAACTGAATATTGCACACTCCACCCTACCGACACCAGAATCATCTGCAGGCGTTTCAAAGGATACTACTGGACAGTGTAAAACGGAATTCTCGGGGCCGGCGCACAAACACGATTCACGAAGTTAAAAACTTAAAAAAAAACCGACTTCAAGTTTAAAATTTCTCCCTCCCCGGTCGGGTTGCAAATGAAGTATATAGTACATACTTCATTTGCAACCCGACCGGTACATGAAAAGTCCTCATCAAAACTTTTGGCTGCACGCGACCACAAACCAAAACGTCATAAGTCAATTTTAATAATAATTAATAATATTTATATGGGTATCGCCGGTAAATCGGTCCGTCGCAATCTCGGGCCGAGTTCTAGTGGTCGCGACGATCTTAAGTTCGGCGCCCGGGATGACGGCGGCGGCACTCGGGCGACGACGGGCGGGTGGTCAGGCGGCCATAGTAATTAATCCTGCCCGAAGGACCCACTCGTTGTTTGCATCTGTCGGCTAGTCTTTACTGTTTTACCAGGGACATGTTGGCTTTTTCCTAACTGCAGTGATCTACTAGAGGGACCCTTCCCCGGGGACCAGGCGCGTTCGCGGGTCGCGGATTGCGTAATGGGCTCCTTCAAATGGAAGGAGGGTAACTGTGAATAAAGGTATTGCCCCAAGTAATGCTATGAATAAGCAGTCGCGGACGAGGGGGCGACCCATCTGATCTTCTTAAAAGAGATGACGATGGGTGAGGTGTTTTTACATGCGGACACTATAAATTACACGCGGAAGGCAGCCCATCTGACTTCCATCAGAGGTATGACGATTGGTGATGAGAGTTAGTGGTGTATGGGAACGTGGACACCCCAAAAATAATCACGCCCTGTGGGTGGTACGTGCACAGTGCCCACAGTACTGGACCGGCGATGGGGGAGGCGATCACAAGTTTCTTCCTGTTGGCAGGTTTCGGATAACGTTTTGGCGTTGTCAATGTATCACAACATTGACTGCGGCTTACGTTCTGCAAACTCAGACGAGGTGGGCTACTGTGGATGCACAAATTTCAAGTCTACTACCCCAGGAGGGTACCGGTGATTTAAAAGCCGGAGAATCACTCCCTGCAGTATGGGCCGGTTCGCATAGCGGATTGGACCTTCCCCTGCAGGCTAAAGGCGGGTCGTTTTCTGGGGGACGCCAAATTTTTGCGTCGATGGTGGAAGGAGAAGTGAGAGAAGAGTACAGGGAGATGATTTCCTCTGCTGGTTCTGATGAACCGGCAGCAGGAAAAACTCCGTCAAACAAGCTAGCTTTCTTGGGGGACAATGATTCTATGGATCAAAGTCTCCTCAAGAAATTTAACAGGGATCCCACGATTCAAAAAGAGGAAAGCTTATTGATGTCTCCCAAACCCGCGACAAAGTTGACAGAGTTGGCGGCGATTGGGAGTTCCTCATATAAGTATAGTAGTAGGGCAGAGAAAAACCGGGAGAAGCTCAAACTACGCAAACTAGCACGTCAGGAAAGGTCGCAGAAGGTGATGGGGGTTGATGCCCAGTCCACCTCAGCAACTTCTGCGCCCAGAAATGCCGTGAAAGTTAAGCGTCAGGAGACCGATGACAGTCAGACGACGGAACAGCGTCCATCAAAGCGCCACCGCGGCCCGGATCAGGCCGAGCGTCCGCGTAGCTCTGCTAAGGAGCACCGTGGGCTAGCGGTTGCTTTGTGTCGTAAGGATGGCCTGACAATGGACGAAGCTCTGTCTTCTGCGGCCAGGAAAATGGTGCAGAACATGGTTGAGAACGCTATGGAAGCCGGGGTTGACTTCAGGATGACTAAGTTTGCTGCATCGGGATTGGTGTCAGAAGGATTCTTCCTTGTGACACCAATGACCGAGGAGGCAAGAGATTGGCTTCTTGGGGCCAACTTCGGTGACCTAGATGGGGTAAACATCATAGCAAAGAAGCTACATAAGTCTCGGGTAGCAGTGTGGCTTCCAGGAAAACAAGAAGATCTTCAGACGGAGACATACTGGACTGGACGCTTATCAGCAGGCAGAACATGCCTTTGGGTACCTGTCTGCTGATGGGCGTGCCGTCTGAGTATGCCGAATCATGGAGCACAAACATGTTTTGTTTGTGCTTCCAGATGATGCAAGTCCAGGCCAGGCTTATCCGTGACCAGTCGGCGACTAAGGCTGAAGCTATGAAGCCTGCCTCTTCGGTAAACGCACAATGTGTGTATGGATCGCGGAGGGAGGCTCCCACTAGAGGGGAGGAAGTGAAGGCTCGAAGCGAGAAGGATCCGGGTGAGGTCAGTGTGATGTCGACACAGGGCACTCAGACTGACTTCAAACTAACCCTGGAGCACGAGCCTTCTAATCCAGACCAAAACAAGACATAGAACACTACACAAAAACACTAACTTTTTAAAATGACAGACACACATATCACACAAACACACACAACAAAAACACACACACAAATTAGAATCTGTCAATTGAACCTACGCCATTGCAAAGATGCAATGGTTGAACTATGCCAAACCATAGTGGGCGACAAGATAAACATAGCCCTGCTAAAAGAGCCATACATGTCGACGACAAAACGCGTCACGGGGCTGGGCTGCCTGGGTGGCGAACTCTATTATGACCATTCAGGTGAGCTGGCTGCCCGGACATGTATTTTTGTCAACAATAAAATCAAGGCACTAGGCTGTATTTCTGGTACATGTTCTAGAGATCTGGTCGGTATAGAACTTAACTTGATGGAAGCTGGCAGGGGAAGCAAGAAGGTGGCGCTCATATCTAGCTACATGCCGAGCGAGGCAGACTTCGTGCCGCCCCCGCGAGAGGTAGAAGACATTGTAGAGAACTATAAAGGTAAAGACGTTCCATTCGTGTTGTGCTGTGATGCTAACTCCCATAATGAGGTGTGGGGTAGTACCGATACTAACAAGAAAGGAGAAGAATTATTAGATTTTATCACAAGTTGTTCGATTCCAAATCGATATTCGATCGATGGTTTCTGAACGGCCATTTTGAATTTGACGTTAGCTGCCAACCTGGCAGTTTTTTGACAACTGACGGACGAAAGCCCTCGCAATGAAAACGCGTTTTGGTTAGGGTATTGAAATTAAATCGCAGGCCATCTGGAATGTATTCGGGTTTCCCTCAGGATTGTTAATATAGCTGAGTGTGTTATTGTTTCTCGAACCAGATAAAGTTCGCATTTTCGTGCCCGATTGTTTTTACCACGTAACATAACCTGTGTTGGAACACTGTGCTCATTGAAGCTGGCCCGCCAGTCATACCTGGTTGGCTGAAGAACCTGTCTACCAAGAAGAGCCTAGGGTGCACCCGGGCCTTGCAGAGAGACAGGAGGTTGACGGGACCGAAGCACAGACCAGGTTAGATCGACCCCAATTAACTTCAGCTCGGTGAATCGCCGACGTTCACGCTTCTTGGCAACTGATCGTTACGCTACCTCGTAGCTGATGGGCCCCTACGAGGTCATTAGGTGCTGAGAAGCCTGAACACTTTGGTAGTAGAGCGTGGCTTCCTGAGATTTGCAGCCGTCAAGGGCTCCAGGAAGGCACGATTTGGGACTATCAATCTGTAGGTATAGGCGGTTATTAGGTAACTTGGTTGTTGTTCCTATATCCACATAGATTGGTAGTAATGTAAGCTATAGGTCTATTGCTGGTAGTAGATAGACAGATATTGAATTGAAAATTGCATTGAATTACCAGTTAGTCAATGTATTAGTGGTCTAGTAATGCTATTGAATGAATGTTTTGGTTAACATAGGTAGTTACATCTATTGATAGCAGGCTATTACATTGTTTTCAGTTTATAGCAAATTATAACTTGAACTAATATTGACTATCTGTGTGTGTTATAATGATAAAGGGAAACTAAATTGTATTTACAGAATTTATATAGATATAAAACTCGGTTCCTATTGTTTAAGGAAAACAACATTGTTTAAGTTGTGGTTTAGGGTTCCCTCGTTTGGGTTGTAGACTGGAGGGTCCAATAAAATTGAGTTACTGCAAATTGTGAGTAAGTATCGTTCCGATCATGTCGTTATCTGAAATCCAGAAGGGTGTTTCTAAGGAACTCAGATGGTTTTCCTCCGCACACGGTCTGATAGACCGTTTAGATAGGCATGATGTGGTATTGGAGCGGTCTATGGACGTTAAGGAACGTTACAATAGGGTGCTCGAATTGTCCGCGCAGGCGGAATCAGTTGATGGTTGCGCACCTGACAGGCTGTCACGGTTGATAGGGGATGTCGACCAATGTATGGAGATGGCAGCTGCTATCACGCAGAAGGCTGCGGACATACGTAGACAGCGCGATTCCAGCCATGGTGGTGACATTGAAGCACCTCTGCCGCTTCAGGGATCGGGGTCCAGGTTACCTGCCATAACTTTGCCTACTTTTGACGGCGTGTCCGGTGAATGGATGAGCTTCATCAATCTGTTCGACAGTTTGGTGCACATGCGATCGGACATTACCAAGTCTGTCAAGATGGCTCAGCTGGTGGCAGCATTGAGGGGTGAGCCTAGGGAGCTGGTCGCTCATTTGACAGTTACGGAGGGTAACTATGAAACGGCCAGGCAATTGTTGGTCAGACGTTACCATAACAAACGGAGGTTGGCCGATGCCCAACTGAACCGTTTGTTTAGTATCCCGGTTGTGAACAAGGTCGGGGCCATACAGACGGAGGTTTTGAACCCATTGTTGTCCGTCACCAAGGCTCTAGAGAATCTTGGACTTCCGGTTGGTGAATGGTCGTACCTACTGTTGTACATTGTACTTTCCCGCCTACCCGCTGACGTGCAAACTCGTTTCGAACAGTCTCACGGGAGGTCGGCCGAGGACCTGCCCGCCTTCTCCGACTTGGTCGGATTCTTGGAAGAGGAGGCTCGACGGGCAGAGAATTTGGGGTTGACGGTCACCCATCCTTCGGAGCCACAGAGAGCTGCCGGGAGCGCTGTGAGTAGGGGCCCTCCGACGAGGAAGGACCGCACCAACCGGCAGTCGTATGGGACTGTGAGTGAATTGACCCCACATGGTGAGACCTGCCCATGTTGTAGGCAGATTGGCCATGCTGTGGCCAATTGCAATAAGTTCGGGGAACTTGGGTTCAGGGACGGCGCCGGATGGCCAAGCAGCGGAGCTGGTGTTTCCTGTGCCTCGGGCCACACATGGCTAGGGACTGCACGCGCACACAAATGTGCGGATATTGTGGTGGGCCCCACAACAATCTGTTGTGCATGAACCGGTCCGGCCAACAGCCTCCACAGGGCCGTACCCAGGGTGACACGGCATGGGGCCCTGAGAATTCGTTTGCGACTCGGAGCGCAACTCAGGGGCCAACGTCCCCACGTGCACAGGGCAGTACCAGGGTGCAGGGCCGCACTCAGGCGATTACATGGGGGGCCCTGAGTTTTCGGTTGCGACTCAGCATCCGACCCAGCGGGACATTGGGTGTGTTGAGCAGGCCGTAACGGGCGGGTGTCATGGGACACCTTCGAGCTATGCGGGTGCGGTTCGGACGCCGCCTCAGTTGTCGCCCCGCTCGTCGCCTCGTCCTCGTCGGTCACATGTGATGTCCCCCCCGCTCATGGAGCGGCCACGGTTGAATTCACGCCCACCCCCCTTTACGGGGAATCGTAGGTTGGGAATGGAACCGGCGCGTGGGCCATTTGTACAATGGGACCCTCTGGCGTATAGCTGCATACCTGATCGGTTACAGGCACAGTGGGGCCCCGGGGGTCCTCGCTAGGAATTTGCGGCCCAACCATTTGTTGCCCCCCAACCGGAGACGGTGGTGTTACCGATCGCCTCTGTGCTTGTTTGGGATTTGGCGGGCAACCCAACATACGTTCGCGCCCTATTAGATTCTGGAGCTCAGGGCTGCATTGTATCGAATGATTTAGCAAAATGGTTGGGCCTCAAGGTAAATAGGTATAATAAATCAATACGGGGCGTGGGGAATGTTACGGTTACGAATGTAGTTGGTCAATCGGTGATCACGTTCTCTCCACGTTATGACATTTTTACAAAAACATCCGTGCAAGCTTTAGTAATGACGCATGTCATGGGCAGACACCCCTTGGTGAAGTTGAATCCGGCCGTTCGATTCCTGACATCAGGACTCAAGTTGGCGGATCCCGATTTTGACACTCCAGCCCCGGTCGACCTGCTACTGGGAGCAGACGTTCTGGGTAGGTTTCTGTTGTCGGATCAGCGAGTTCTTCAGCCGGACGGGTTGATTGCTGTGGATACTAAGTTTGGTCACGTGATCATGGGTCCGGCATTGCCAATGGTTAGGCCTGCCGAGTCAGATGGCATACTTATTGGCTCAGCGTTGTCAGACGTTATCCAACGTTTCTGGGAGATAGAGGAACCTCCCACCGTTCGTCGAGTCGACGCAGACGAAGAAGAGTGCGAGTTGTTTTACCAGAATAGTACTGGTCGCCTTCGTTCTGGTCGTTTTGTAACTCGACTGCCTTTCAGGGCCGATCGACCGCCACTAGGAGAATCTAGGAAGATGGCTGAGACGAGATTGATGTCGATGGAGCGTAGGATGACAATGGACCCGTATTTAAACAAAAATATGTTGATTTCATGAGGGAGTATGAGTCGTTAGGACACATGTCGGTATCGGGTGTGGACTGGAGATCTGAGGATCATTGTTTCCTTCCACACCATGCCGTCCTACGAACCCCTACCGGCAAGATTCGAGTTGTTTTTGATGGGTCAGCACCTACCTCGAACGGGATGTCCCTGAATCAGTGTCTACATTCGGGACCCAAGTTGAGTCGTGATATTTCGGATATTCTCACGAGCTTTCGGAGGCACCAGATTGTATTTGTCGCAGACATTCGGATGATGTTTAGGCAAACGGTAATTCATCCGGCTGACAGAAGGTATCAGTTGATACTTTGGCGTAAGTCCACGGCCGAGCCAGTCAAGGTCTATGAGTTAAACACGAACACGTATGGGTTACGGTCTAGCCCGTATTTGGCGATGCGTACCCTGCGGGAGTTGGCGTCGCGTGACCGTGTGAGCTATCCTAGAGCCGCCGCTATCCTGGAGCAAGATTTGTACGTCGATGACGTCTGCACAGGGGCAGCCAGTGTAGAGGAAGCTCTGGACCGACGTGACGAGCTCATTCAATTGCTGGAACGAGGCGGCTATGAACTACGTAAGTGGATGTCCAACTCCCCTGAGTTGATGGCTGGTCTCCCAGATGAGTTTCAACAAGACCCGCACGTTTTTGAGAATCCTGACAACCCTAACATGTTGTCAGTACTTGGAATTCAGTACCGGCCCGTCCATGATGAGTTTACCTATCGGGTGGTTTTAGAAACACCGAAGGCCTGGACGAAGCGGTCAGTACTGTCAACGATTGCGAGAACGTTCGACCCGAATGGATGGATTTCTCCAGTCACCTTTGCTCTCAAATGTTTTATGCAAAGGCTATGGGCGGCTCAGTTGACCTGGGACACCCACCTCTCAGGTGATTTGTTGACTGATTGGACGCGAATGTTCACCTCGCTATCGGACATAAATAATGTATCGCTGCCGAGGAAATTGGTCCCTGCTGGGGATTACAGGGCAACCCTTCACGGGTTTTGTGATGCCTCTGAACGAGGGTTTGCGGCAGCGGTTTATTTGCGAACCGTCACCTCCACCGGGGAGGTCGACGTGCGTTTGGTTTTGGCAAAAAGCAAGGTAGCGCCTATTCGGACAAGGATGACGATTCCAAAACTGGAACTGTCCGGGGCTGCTCTTTTGACCAAACTTTTGAATCACACTCTTACAGTGTTGCGTGGGTCAGTGGTTTTGGAGGATACGGTGTACGCGTGGACGGACAGCCAGATTGTTTTGTGCTGGCTGAAGGCTTCGGTCCATAACTTAGAGGTTTTTGTTGCGAACCGTGTCTCCCAGATTGTGTCGTCTGAGGTCCCACTGACCTGGAGACATGTACCAGGTGAATTGAACCCGTCTGATTGTGCATCCAGGGGATGTCGGGCTCCTGAACTCGTTAGACACCATTTGTGGTGGGGACCACCCTGGCTTGCCAAGAGAGAATCGGACTGGCCCCACAGCCATGTAGTAGTATCTTCGGATCATGGCCCCAGAGCGGCCGTGCATGTTACCCAGAAGGCTGAGGACCCTGACGCCGGGTTTCTGCAGGACCGGTATAGCTCACTTGACAAGTTGATAAACGTGTCCACTTGGATTAGGAGATTCGCTCGAAATTGTCGTACTCCTCGCGATCAGCGAACGTTGAACCCTATTCTGACTCCGGCAGAGCGAAACGAGTCGCTATTGAATTTGGTCCGGTTGGTACAGTCCTCGAAGTTTGGGGCAGAATTGGAGATTATACGAAGTGGACGTTCGAAATTGAAGGGAGCCGTCGCGCGTCTCAACCCCTTTGTTGATTCGACCGGGTTACTTCGGGTAGGAGGAAGATTGCGCAATGCGAATCTGTCGTATTCGGCTCGTTACCCACTTCTGCTCCCCAAGGGGGGACAGTTAGTTGAATTGCTGGTGACTGATCGTCATATTAAAAACGCGCATGCCGGCTGTAACGCGTTGTTGGCCACGCTCCAGCGGGAGTTTTGGATCTTATCTGCCCGCCGTGTCATACGGAACATCGTGTTTCGGTGCATGCCTTGTTATCGACTTAAGGCTGCCACGATGCAACCTCTCATGGGGGACTTGCCCCCTGATCGTGTGAATGAGGTCAGACCGTTTTCAGGTGTTGGTACGGATTTTGCAGGACCGTTTATGGTGAAGAGTTCACGATTGCGTACCGCTAGGCAATACAAGGCGTACCTATGTGTGTTTGTTTGTTTATCCACCAAGGCGGTACATCTCGAGCTCGTTGCTGATCTCTCGACAGAGGCTTTCATTGCTTGTTTGGATAGGTTTGTTTCTCGAAGGGGACTTCCAACTTTGATCCGCTCTGATAACGGCACTAACTACATCGGTGCGGAACGATACTTACGAGAGATAGTCAACTTTTTGAATGTAAATAAAGTGGATATTGGAACGGCCCTCTCCCGTCGGGGTATACAGTGGACCTTCAGCCCACCGATTTGCCCCCACTGGGGTGGGATTTTTGAGGCCGTAGTTAAGTCAGCTAAGACGCACTTGGGGCGTATAGTAGGTCAGACCGCGCTGACTTTTGAGGAGCTCGCGACATTGTTTTGTAAGATCGAGGCCGTTCTCAATTCGCGACCGTTGTGTCCGCTCAGCTCGGATCCAAACGACCTGGAGGCTCTGACCCCAGGCCATTTCTTGATAGGACAGCCACTTAACGCGTTGCCCGAGCACCCCTTCGAGGGAGTGAAATTGTATCGGTTGTCAAGGTATCAGATGTTGCAGCAGTTTACTCAGAATTTCTGGAAGCGTTGGTCGCTCGAGTATCTGCATATCTTACAACAGCGCCTTAAGTGGACTGACAAAACTAGCCCCCCTAGTGTTGGTGACCTCGTTCTGGTTAAGGATGCTAACCTACCGCCACTACGTTGGCGCAGGGGGCGCATTGTTAACTTGTTCCCTGGCAAGGACGGGACCCCCCGGTCTGCAGAGGTTCTAGTAGGAGGCTCGGTTCTAAAACGAGCGGTAGCAACGTTGTCTCGGCTGCCCGTAGATTAGGGGACAGGTGGGTGCCTGTCCGGGCGGGTGATTGTTCGATTCCAAATCGATATTCGATCGATGGTTTCTGAACGGCCATTTTGAATTTGACGTTAGCTGCCAACCTGGCAGTTTTTTGACAACTGACGGACGAAAGCCCTCGCAATGAAAACGCGTTTTGGTTAGGGTATTGAGATTAAATCGCAGGCCATCTGGAATGTATTCGGGTTTCCCTCAGGATTGTTAATATAGCTGAGTGTGTTATTGTTTCTCGAACCAGATAAAGTTCGCATTTTCGTGCCCGATTGTTTTTACCACGTAACATAACCTGTGTTGGAACACTGTGCTCATTGAAGCTGGCCCGCCAGTCATACCTGGTTGGCTGAAGAACCTGTCTACCAAGAAGAGCCTAGGGTGCACCCGGGCCTTGCAGAGAGACAGGAGGTTGACGGGACCGAAGCACAGACCAGGTTAGATCGACCCCAATTAACTTCAGCTCGGTGAATCGCCGACGTTCACGCTTCTTGGCAACTGATCGTTACGCTACCTCGTAGCTGATGGGCCCCTACGAGGTCATTAGGTGCTGAGAAGCCTGAACACAAGTAATAATCTTGATATAAAGAATGTAGGCAATGAACCAACCTTTATAACATGAACTCGCAGAGAGGTCCTAGATATAACACTAACATCGGGTGACATAGGAAAAGAGTTAAAAATTGGAGGGTAGAAGAGGAGGATCTGATCATAGGCGTATAACCATCCAACTAGACTATCAGTTTGAGAAAATAAGAAATCCTCGGAAACGGACTGGAGCATATTCTGCGACATCATGGGCAAATGGACTCCAGCCCGACAAACATTTGGAAATAGAGAAGATTTAGAAGAGGGGGCAAATGAATTAGAAAATACACTAATATATGCATACCACCAGGCATGCCCCCTTAGAAGAATTCCGGAGGAAAAGGTCAACTATGGTGGAACAAAGACCTGAATAAGCAAAGAAAAAGAAAAAGAACTCGGAGAGCTATGAGGCTAGTCCCTTTCAAGGGACGATGAAGATAGCTGGGATGAGTATAGAAGGGTCAGGAATGAATATAGCAAAACAAGACATAGAGAAAGTACTGCAAAGAGATGAGCACATATTCAGATGCGGCTCGGCTGGTGAAACTACTAGGAAGCGACAAAACATGCCACCTAGGAAGTTTTAATATAGATGGAAAATTTATATCTGAACCCCAAACAGAGTTGAAAACCATGTTGGATACACACTTCCCGGGCTGCGAAGAAAATAAAGAGAGCAACATATCGGATCCTCAGGAAACATGGAAGGATCCAACAGATATAATAAAAGAAGAAAACTTAGAATGGGCCATAAATTCATTTGCACCATTCAAATCTGCGGGGCCTGATGGCATTTTTCCTATGCTTCTACAAAAGGCCTACAGATTTATTAGCAACCATCTAGAAGAACTATTTAGGAGTGACAAAGCACTTGAATATATCCCTCCTGATTGGAGGAGAGTAAAAGCAGCTTTCATACCAAAACAATAAAACTTAACATAGATAAAAAACACATAGCCCTAGGAATATTTATTGATTTAAAGAAGGCTTTTGATACCGTTAGTCACGATATACTTCTGATTAAACTGGAAGGCATTGGGATTGAAGGCAGTGCTTTTGACATTTTTTAATCATACCTTAATGATCGAAGCCAGGTGGTTAAAATTAATGAGCACGAAAGCGATCTTAGGACTGTCTCCTTCGGTGTGCCGCAAGGATCAGTCCTGGGACCGCTTCTGTTCCTCATTTACATAAATAGCATGAAAGATATTGGCTTAACAGGCGATATCACTCTTTACGCAGATGACACGTGCCTATTTTACTTCGGTAACGAAAAAAAAGCTTGGCAAGGTACAAAAATTGGCAAGTCTTATGATCACAGGAGCCATGAGGTCTACACTTAGATCCTTACTAACAATGCTCAATCTAAACCCATTGCATGTAGAAGTAAAAAGGACAGCAACTGCACTATGGTATAGAATCAAAATGAACAAAGAATGGAAAGGCAATTCTATAGACACAGGTCATGCCTTCATTGTAGAAACTTCAGGTGGAAAGTTGGCAATGCTATTGGCAAACAACGATCTGATAAAGAAGGAAATACGATTTGATAAGAAATACCGAATCAACAAGAAAAAATTGGAAAATAGAAACAGACCAACCGGTAGTAACTTGCTTCAGGGATGGCTCAAGAAGAGACAGCAAGCAGGAGCTGGTTTTTGCATCATGGACAGCAATAAACAAGACAAATCAATTGCCTTGGGGCTATTGCCAGCGTGTTCCAAGCGGAAATATACGCCATAATGGAAAGCGCTGAAGCAGCAAGCCCCCCCCCCAAATTTAAAGTTTGGCGACATCCTAGAATTCATCAAACGAAGAAGAAGATTTGGGGAGGGACATCTGTTGATCCAACAGTAACCAGTGCCCAAACACTGGGAATTGGGTGAAATAGTGGTTCAGCGGGCGTCCCACCTCATAATCATCATCTTCATAGTAATTAATGTCGCTACCTCGGCATCCTCCTCTCGTTAGGTGCATAAACTTACATCACAAGGCGGCGTGAGATCCTGCCGCCGCGGGTTGCCCTTCAGCCGGCAGAAGTCCGTGCGCTTGAGCGCGCGGTTCTCGGCCGCCGCGACCCTGTACCGCTGGTCGACGCAGCGCTTGCAGTGCCACGACGCGCCTGAAACGTACAATACATCGTTGAAGCCCGGATGCGCAACCGACAACTTAAATGTGGGCGGTTACCTAAAGTGTCACTGTCACTGTCTCTCGCTCGGAAAAAGGAAGTTCTAGTACGACGTTAAAGCCGCTCTCGACAATAAATAATAGCTATAAAAAATTAAATTGTGGCTTTTACTATCGCTTGCTACCGCGCTCGCAATATCGGGCGCCACGACGCCACCGCAGTAGCGGCACGCGCGAGCTTCGTGGACCGGCCGGGCGATTCCGCACATTGCAGTTATTTCGGGACAATAAAGTGAATTGAAGCGAGAAAAATTTAAAAATAATTTAGTTACAAGCAAAGCTTTAGTTTATTAAATGTGTCTGGTTTCCTGCTCTCCCTTCTGCCAAACAAACAAAACTATACAAACCGGTGATCCAAGCTTCAACAGGCGGCGAATGGCACTTTGCATGGTACCCTCTACCGCACATATCGCACGCTATGACCGCGTTGGCCTGCGGGTTGGCCGCCGGTCCTTCGCGCCTCTTGCATACCACGCACATGATCCTTCCGTCGTCGGCCGGCGGCGCGCTGAGTAGTTTGAGCGTCGAGACGGGGGCCCACGAATGTGTGCCGTCTCCGAACTTGACGAGGCAACGAGCCACGCCCGTGCCCACTTCACACGAGTCGTTGTCATTGCTTGTGCTTAGCTCAACTATTGTGCCTGTTGGATAAACGTTTATGGGTTTTATTAATAAAAAGAAGGGCTAATAAGATATGACATAAATTGCTACTACCCCTAATAGAATGTTCTGTCTTCTGACTTAGTGAGATCTCCTCAGCCCGGATTAAGTAAGGGAAAGCCTCAACAAATTAGACTACTCAATGTTGAAACAAAAGGTAAGACAGATCCAATTGAATGCCTTGTGTTCACATTCTTGGTTCCTTTTGGAGCTAAGGGCCCAAACAACCACCTTCCGTTACATTCTTTGATTTTTTCCAATAAGGGGTTTAATGTTGGTTATTGCAACATGATTTATTAGATTTATTAGTGTCATCTCAATGCCTATGAGATTGTACACAATACACACTATGGATGAATGGAATGCTATGCGTATGTAGTAATGTAAACAGGATAACCAGTACATACCTAGGTAGTACCGTCCATCCTTGTTTAGGACAAAAACATCGTCTCCGCAGTGGAATTGGTTAGCATTGCTTTTTTCCGTATTAGTTGTAGAGTCTGGCATGGCATCCTGAGCTTCCTCCTCCTTCTTTTCATGCTTTATAGCACATGGTGGGGTGGTCTTGTCAAGGTCGCCCAATAAGGCATGGATCAATGACAACTGTGTTGTGACCTCTAGAAAGATAAACATTTAAAACAAATAAGCTTAAAGGTAGACTATTCAAAGGATTCTTAATCTATTGTTACAGTCAGAAATATGCTTAGAATAATTTATTGTCTCATGCATGTCTGTTAACATGCAATAGGAATCTTACACCGACATAAAATAATCATACTGAGAACCACACAATTTAGTCACAGAATTTATTTCCACATGCTGTTAATGTTTAATTTGAAAGAATTGCTGCTCTTGACATACATTTTTTACTCTGGAGGTATGTATATTATTAAAAAAGCAGCCCAGCAATGCTTTCAATAGTTTCTTAGAAAAATATTCTTATCATGCCTATATTGTGCCAGGCATTGTATGATTTATAACACAAGATATTTTTAACCTATTGATCTTTCTTCCTATAAAATATGCTGATTCAGACTTGGTCTCAGAAGCAAATATTGAATGAAATATAATGTGTAATATAAATGAATAATGGATCTAAGGAGTTTCAAAGGAATATTAAAACTATTTTGTAGGAACATGGCTACTAATTCCTAAAGATTAAGGTTAAACACAGTTCATATTCCATCTTACTAGCCAAATAAGCACTGCACTACATATGATATACAGGGTGGAATTTTGTGACACCACCTGGAGGGCAAGTACTCTAAATAATGGAGGTAGCAAATTTCCCTCAAAGGAAACGTACCTTTATTTTTGAAAAGAAACAAAATGGCATTCAAAGATTTTGAAAAATAGACTTGCCACAACCAGGAATTAAACCAGCTAAAATTCGAAAAAACATCACCTGTACTTTTATGGCGTCAATCGACAGGGTCAATCATAAGGATCACATCTCTCTAACAAACATAGTAAATTAAATGAAAGGAAAACCATGAAAGACAGGATAAGTCACTTTTACTCAAGGATCCATCAGATAGGTACCTTGTGTATGAGACCTACTTTTTTGCGTGTGGCATAAATAAAAATTTTAAATTTGAAAATGGAACAGGGAAAATACGACGTCGCGATAGTCTTTTGCTATTCACATTTGATTGTTGTCAAATTGTTTGTCAGCTGCAGCATTACTAATCGTCAAAATGGCTTATCAAGAACAATTTGATTTAATGCAAGCTGTTTTTTTAAATCGCCAAGATGTCAATTTAGCTTTACGGTGCTACGGAGATAGACATCGGGACCGACAAGTACCAACTCGATTCGTCTTGAGGCGAATGGTACAAAATTTGAAAGAATTTGGTAGTTACAAAAGTCATCGTCCACAGCTGCGAGCGCGAAAATTCCGATTTTGATGTAAGTGTGTTGACATATTTTGAAGCATATCCAAAGGCTTCAAGCAGAGAAGCTGCCGAAGAAATTGGAACCACTCATACTCAGGTACTTAGTCTCGAAAAAGTATAAGTGGAAATGTTATCGTGATGGTCGGTTGGTTCAAAAATTACATCCTGGAGATCCTGAGAGACAACTACAATTTTGTCAAACCATGCTAATAGAAGTTGCCCGTAACCCGAATTTTTTGAGTGACATTGTGTGGTCTGACGAAACCAACTTTAGTAATAATGGCATGTACAACCGCCGCAATAACCATTATTGGTCTAGAGTAAATCCTGTTCATGTTCATGAAACCAACAGTCAAGTACGATTTTCTTTCAACATTTGGTGCGGTATAGTGAGAAATATGGTGGTGTTAATCCACATTTATGAAGGGCAACTAAACTCGGTCAAATACCTTGAAATACTGGCCCTCTTACGAAACGAGTTGAATGTTTTACCCGAGGATGAGCGAAACCGTGTAATATTACAGCAAGATGGTGCTCCAGCCCATAACAGCAGAATCACCACAGCCTATCTTAATAACAATTTCAGGACCTGGATCGGTACAATGGCCTGCAAGATCACCAGACCTCACCCCTCTGGATTTTTTTTTATGGGTTTATGTAAAAAATAAAGTGTACCTAAAATCCTATGTACGAATTGAGGGCTGAGGTTTACAGTACAATTTTTCATATTCACCACAACACGCTATTAAAGGCTACTGAAAAAGAGTTCCTTTGAAGAATAAATTTATGTATTCAACGAGAGGGAGCCCATTTTGAACAACTAATTAGTTAGCTTTTACATGTTTTTAGGTTAATGATAAAATAAGTTTTAAGATTTCATGTTTTCCTTTCATTTAATTTACTATGTTTGTCAGAGAATTGTGATCCTTATGATTAATGATGTGCCGGCCGGCAATATTGAAACTGCCGGCAATATTGCCATGGCAAAATTGCCGGA
Organism: Argyresthia goedartella; assembly: GCA_949825045.1. Lineage (NCBI taxonomy): Eukaryota > Metazoa > Arthropoda > Insecta > Lepidoptera > Argyresthiidae > Argyresthia > Argyresthia goedartella. The sequence goes on along the minus strand of OX463809.1, from coordinate 16,659,799 downwards.
AATTTTCTATTTTGCCGGCAATATTGCCAATATTCCCAGCTGTAGATAAATACATTTTATATTAAATAAACTGAAACAAAATGCCTATAACACCATAATAACAATATTACGTACTTAAATATTGTAATTATGGTATATTATTTACTTACATATTATCTTTATATCGTATACTTCTGAGTGTAACAGAAAGGTGTCGTATTGTTTTAGAGAGTCGTTAGGGACACCATTCTGAACAACTTTCACTATTTCCTTACAAATCGGAACTCGGCAGAATCATCAGAAAGGCAATGTATTCGGAGGAATTTAGATTTCGCTTCATAATAATATTATCTCAGGGCAGTGGCGCACTATGTAATGTGTGAGTGAGAGAGCGATAAGTGGATGAAAATGGGAGGGGATTACGCGAGCGGCGAGCGAGAGGGTGTTAGTATCGTTGCATCTTTTGTTATGTAACTACGTCCGTTTTGTTTCTGGGAACGGCATGAAAATGAGGCCTAAAAGCATGGTTTTTGAACACTTCTGGACAATTAGTGAAAACGACAAAACAAAATATTTGTGTAAATTCTGTGATTCGTGTTACACCAACAAGAATGCGACCAAATTCGCTTGCCATATTGTGAATTGCTAAAAATGCCCGTTGATCGTAAAAAAGGATTTTGACAAAAGTAATAAATTAACAAGTGAACAGAGTAGGAGCTACAGCGAACCACGAAACTTATTAGATTTAACGAATGAAGTAAATGACAGCAGTATAAACCACGTAAGTATTGCAATTTATTTACTCTTCAGAAATTGGAACTATATTTCTTGTCAGCAAAGTTTGTATTTTTCAACTCCGTATCATCTACTTAATAGATCTATCGCCACAATATATTTACATTTTCAGATAGAGAAAAAGTGTCCCCAGATATAAATTTATCAAATTAATGTCAATATACATCTAAAATAAGAGATGGATGAATGAAATCGAATCAATAGATGAATAAATAAAACTTACTTTTGGCACTTTGACACTTTTTGACAAGACAGGCGTCTTTGTCAGAAAATTCCTCACATATATACTTTAGCACAACCTCCTCTTGATTTATATAAGTTTTAATTATTTCTTTTCAGAATGACATTCACCGCATCATATCACGCGCCATTTACGTCACTGGACAACAGCTTTCAATGCTTGAATATCCCCTGTGGAAGGAAGCTTTACATGCCTTTAAACAAGACTATGAAGCTCCTTCACAAAAAATCATATCGACTTCGTTATCGAACGAAGAATACGCTAATGTCAAGAAAGAAATAGATGAGAAAATTCAACAAGCTAAATCATTGCACTTGGCGATTGATGGTTGGTCCAACTTGAGAAATGAAGGAATAATGAATATCATTATTTACACTCCGAAACCCTACTTCTACAAGTTTTTGGATACAGAAACCAATAAACACACAGCTGAATATTTAGCTGAAAAATAACTGAAGTTCTAGAAGAACTTGGAGTACAGAAGTTTTTAGCCATAATTTCTGACAACGCCGCAAACATGAAAAAATGTGGAAGATTGCTGAGTAATTCATTTGAAAAAATCATATGGATAGGTTGCATTGCACATACATTGCATTTATTAATTGGGGATTTATTGGGATTTGACTGCATCAAACATGTCTTTCTTTTCATTGTGGAGGTAGTGAAATGTGTATCAAATTCACAAATCCTCAAGCATTCAAACTCTTCTCTGTAGCCACTTTCGTAGACTCGAAAGTGGCTACAGAGAAGAGTTTGAATGTATCGCTGGTTTTACCAGTAAAAACAAGATGGGGCAGCTATTTGAATTGTCTCAAAAACTTTTTGAAATCAAAAATGATTCTTCAATTGCTGGTCGTAAACACTAATAATATATATTTACAAAAATACAAAGATAAACTATTAAGGGAGAACACTTGGACTGAAATCAAGAAACACGCAGAGATCTTGAAACCTATTGTTGAATGGATAACGAAACTGGAAGGAGATTACGGAACAATTCATTTGGTACACAAAGCGCTCAGTGATGTTAGCCAAATGCTAGAGAGCGTGACTGCAGATGAAGTTTTCGGAGAAAACTTAATAGACATAAGAGTAAAATATTTAAACAGGAAAGAAAACGCCTTGAAGCCGGTGCATTACGTGGCAGTCATTCTAGATCCACATAGCCAAGGAGCAAGTTTAACAGCTGATGCCAACCTTGATGGATGCCAGTTTATAATTGACTATTGTGATAGTGAGAATGTGGCAGGACTTCTTCAAAGTTTGGCCGATTATAAGGCTAGAGTGAACGATTTCGAAAGAAATTTTATTTGGGACACCATGATTCAGCCAATTTCTTGGTGGCAGCTATTTTTTCCAAGTACAGACTTAGGAAAAGCTGCTCTGAAAGTACTCTCGATCCCATCGACGTCGGCCAGCGTGGAAAGAAGTTTTTCCACATTTTCTCACATACATTCGAAAAAGAGAAACAAGCTGACCACCGATCGAAGTGGAAAACTGTGTTACATCGCACACAATTGGAAGCTGCTTAACTCTAAAGCTGCCGCACCATCAGCAGCATCACGTTCGTCATATTCAGAACCAACAAATGACGAAGAACTCGATGAAGCCGCTGAAGAAAACGAAAATTATGATGACGAATATGAAGTTGATTTCGTCGAGTAAAATTGGCAATATTGCCGGCAGTATTGGCAATTTTGGTCATACATTAGATTATAGTGTTCATATGCCTAAACAGATGATAGAGGGCCATTTAAGAATACATAAAAACATGTTTATTTTGTTTTATTACATATACTTGGGCAAAACTGCCTTATATTTCCGATTGCGGCATTGCCGCCAATATTGCCGGCAATATTCCCACAAATGGCAATATTGCCGGCAACGGCACATCAGTACTTATGATTGACCCTGTCGATTGACGCCATAAAAGTATAGAATGATGTTTTTTCGAATTTTAGCCGGTTCGATTCCTGGTTGAGGCAAGCATATTTTTCAAAATCTTTGAATGCAGTTTTGTTTCTTTTCAAAAATAAAGAAATGTTTTCTTTGAGGGAAATTTGCTACCTCCATTATTTAGAGTACTTGCCCTCCAGGTGGTGTCACAAAATTCCACCCTGTATACTCAGATAATGCAGCATCAATTATGAAATCAAATCCTTCCAGTAAGATTGATTCAATATTGCCATGATTCTAGATTATGAAGTTATCCCATGTTCCCCTTTTTAACAGACTTCACAAAAGGGATCTATATTTATTTTATGGATTTCGCGAAGACGGATGGACCGATTTGAAAAATTGATATTTATATTTCGTTTGAAAGGGTTTACCTTCCGATTGGTCCCATTTTCATCTGGTGATGTTGGGATCCTGGAGAAATCGAGGGAACTATTCAAATATTATAGGCAGACCTATAGCAAATTTTGTAATTTTCATAGTAACTTGTGCTGTTACTCTCGGGAAGGATCATGTGAAGTGGAACTGATGATGAAGACTACAGATGGCCAACGGAACTGCTCAATAGAAGGTAGCCTTCAGGTTGCGATATGGTAACTTTATTAAGATTGATCAATTTGTAATGAGCATTTATGAATGCTCATCACAATGCATAATGGTGAAATGGAAGTGACGGTGCTATACCAGGAGAGTTTCTCAATAATTTATCAACGTCAGTCTGGATCTGATGATGGGATCATGGAGAAATAAGGGAACTATTTAATTAATCTAGATACATATGTGTATGTTTTGTATCAAATAGGTGGTATTGAAGTCTGTTTTTTCTAAAGTTTAAATTTTTGTTTAACCTCTCAAAAACTGAGGGTGGTTGGGATGGGTCACCATTTTGAACCTTATGTATTAAAGTTTAAAACCTATAACAGAAAAGTGGCATTAGGTAATGGTATTTTAAATTATTAACCTCTGGAATGTCCCTGTACAGTGAATCTCGTGGAACCTATCGCGTCCAAGGTTCTGGCGAAAATAAATTTTCAATGGACTTGCGTTAACAGTAAATAAACACAGTAATTACTTCACAATAAATAAATATTGACAAACATAAAATGTAAGTCTGCGGCCGGTCGCCTGCCCAAAATGGCGACATGGCTTGGTATTTTATTTATTTTTATCTGATTGGCTGTCTCAATGTCAGTTCCATTCATATCACATGGTTGACAACTAAACTACTCATAATCTAAGACTACTTCCGGGAATGTTCTGAAATTTGATGAATATTCATAAAACATCGAAGTTTGCAATACTTTCTATGCGCTTATGCAGCGCACAGGACACTTTAAATTATTATTATTTTATACTTTCCTGACTGAAAATTAAATTGAAACCAACATAAGTATACCCACTCATTTTCTTTACCATGTAACTTATGGACTTTTTTAACAGTGAATATGTACTTACTTGAATGTAGATTTAAGTCCAAGTTAGGTGGCAAAAACGGAAACAGATGCATGCATTACATTACATATACAATATATCTAATTAATACATGGTGTACAGCTTCATGAATATATGGTATACATATTCAAATAGCAAAAGCAATAGCTTGTGGTGGACCAGGTTTACCCAAGAGTATAGAAATGATTTGGATGAGCAAGTCTACAAAATTGGAAGATAATGGTCAATCACATGAGACACAACATACATTTTTCCTCCAACCTCCAACAATCCTAGATTCCATGGTTATCTGTTTTAAGTGATGACCCATAAAGGATCCCTGTTGTCCATTTGACTGTCTGTCTATACTACAATACAGTAAAAGGTCAGACAGACAACAAAGTGATATAGACAGACAGTCAGACAGATAACAAAGTGATTGTATAAGGGTTCTGTTTTTTTTCCTTGGTACGGAACCCTAAAAATAATTGTGGCTCAATTTTCTTCTCCTTTTTGTCGAATCACACAGTGAAATCACTGATATCAATTATAAAACACTGCCTAAAAATAAGGGGTTCACTCACATACAAACTGAAACTTCTTTGTAAAGTTAGATTATGATGACAAGAGTTTATTATGGTGACAGTTTGATTGTTTACTTTTGTAATTGAAGGTTATTTTAGTGAAATACCAAAGTAAAATCTTACAGAATGGTTAGTTCTTGTATGTTTTAGTAAATCCAAGGGTGAGCCACTCATTTATTTTAGCAAGAACTATGCAGGTATGTGCTAGCCTAAGTGATATGTTTATTCCAGCTGTTGCACGATGAATATGAAAGCTGTGTAAGTTAAAGGGTGATATTAGATTTTAGTAAGAACTTCCCTACAAAGGGATGCCTGTATGTGGAACAGTGAGGTGGTGTAAAGCAGTGCGGTTTTGTAAGGCGTTTCAGCTTCGGTGAGAGTTTCATGAGGTCATAACTTACCAGCGTTAATATCCATCTCAGAATTCGGTCATCAACTAGGAAACCACATCTTAACAGTACCAGAATCTATAGTTGTACAAAAACGCGTAAAGCATTGGCGGCTGGCGCTATATTGCGGCCATTATAGAAGTCGTACGATTCACAGTTTTCCCGCGGCTTCTAATATTTTGATAGATTTTCGTCGACCGGGGAATAAGTTACACAAGGAAGATTATTAACTAATTAACTACAGATATAACACCTAAAACAATGCTGAAAAATAAAGCTAGATTTAACTATAACTTCCAAAGAAATTGAAAATAACCCCCCAACATTTTTCTATTTTTTTACTTTTTTTTGTATTTGCTTGCAATGAAATGAATGTAGTTTTTTTAGTATTGTTGCCAGCCTCATTCTAAATTATTATGGTAGGTTTACACTCTCGCCGAGAGTCGGTCGAGAGGTGATCACGAAACCGGGCAAACAAGTCAATTCGAGTCAAAATCTTGCAAAATGCTTCACTGCTGGGAATCTATGGGCAGTTTTATAGTTCATAATTTTACAGCTCCTGTCGTAGTTTGTCGTAGAAATGCTACTATAAAAGTAGCCAATGAGCCTTTTAAAACTGCATTGTCATAGAACACTAATACTGTCGTCGATAGCAATTATGCAGTTTATTATTATTTTTTGGATGCGTGGGGATCATAAAAAGAGAAGCTGGGAATTTGTCTAAAATGTAAAATAACAAGCTCACACCGTTTGTGTGTGTCACTTCACCAGAAGGGTGCGACGCTGCTATCTTTTCCCCCGCGCCCCAGAATGGAAGGAGGCGGGAAGAGGACAGGCGTACGGCAAAGAAGGTTGGTCCAGCCATGTGGGCGACGCACAGAAGCAGCTGTGGGTTACAAGAGCTCCATGAAAAGCTAACCCGTTGGCTTGCTCCCCCGCGTTTGCCTAATTATGACATGAAGTCGGAATGAGGTTGGCTGGAGGTGGCATTTCTTTCCCCTCCAACATATATATAGATATATATGTTGGAGGGGAAAAAAATGGAGTTACCCATGCCCAGGAGACAAAACCTCCCTTCTATGTCCGGGTACCTACACATTGAGTGGGCATCAGCTCGTGTAGTATATGGACAAAAAACAACGCCTGTGTGTGTTTAAGTATTTCTTGTTAGATTTACTACTATCTTGGTATATGCTGAAGGTTTTGAAATATGCAGTCACAGTAAAAGTGTACAAGTTTTTATACTTTCCCAGAGCACTCCAAAAATTGTGAAAAGCAGATGTATGTTTATTCTCTGTAAAATGTATCATGTACCTTTTTACTGTAGGATATATTACGCTGTGCGACAGCATTACAAATAAAGAGTATGGGAAACAGAGATGTCTAATTACAGTTAATAAATGATGATTATGGTGTGAAGGAAGGTAGTAGAATTATTGAGTACAGTAAGCGATGTTGGGATCTTTAGTATTAACATGCTTCGAGTGGTTTTGTTTCAGTTATAGCAGAATTTTTATTTGTCTTACACCAAAATGCATTGATTTTTATATATAAAATAGTTAGTAAATAGTAAATGTAGCCCATTAATGTCTCCACTGAGGGGCACGGGCGTTTACGAGTAAGATTGCACTGAGCCAACTTGGTGTGACTGTCAGAAGTTATCAAGCTTTATTACGGCCTCTGACACAGCTTAAAATTGGACCGTGGAATAAGAGGGAAAGTATCGGATAAGGGGGTGACACCAGGCAGAATTGTGTTCAGCAAAGTCTAATTCTTTTTTTTTTAAATAGTGTCAAAAAAATTCACTACATACTGTGGGTCTGTCCGAGATTTCATCTACTTGATCTAGGAAAAAACGTGAACTACTTTGGTAATATAATTAAACACAGAAAAAAATAACAGGAATAAAAAATATTTGCGAAACTATTTAGGAAAATTCTTACTTTAACTCGAAATACTCAAAACTAACATCTTTGTAGGGGTATGATAACAAAAAAATTGAAATAGTAAAAACTATAAAATTGCTCGGATTATACGTGACCTAAATTGTGGATGGAAGCTTCATGCTGTAAAATAAATAGCTTTGTATGTACAGCCACTAAAGAGACTAATACAAATTGCGTCCACCGAGGCGATTACATCATACTTTGGCTATGTGCAATGATGTAATCCTAAGCGACGTTATTATTTTCTTTGGCAATTCTACTGACAGAGATCAAGTTTTCAAACATCAGAAAAAATGCATCAGGCTTTGTTTGTATGAAACCTTCAGAAAGTTAGACCACACTTAAAAAAATAGGATGTCATTTTTTTTTTCATTTCCACTTTCCTCAATATTCTTAGAGTGTCTAATGTTCATGAACAAAAATTTACTCACTTTAGTGATTGCAAATCAACTTATTTTAGAAAGTTACGTAATAAAAACAACCTAAAATTATTTTTATCATTTCCTAAATTATTTATTACCTTATAGAAATGAATCAAAAATTTGTTACCAAATGACAAATACCTTTCATTTAAATTCCTTTGCACATACTGTCACTAGAATCCTTAAAAAAAAATGTCATCATCATCCTTAAGTTGCGTAAATACAATAACATTCTCATATCTAAGGTTATATCGTGTAAGACTGAAATTACATATTTAAGACCACCTATAAACCATGACACGCAAATAAAGTTTCTCACTTATTATATTTCATAATCCATATTTGTTTTTCCCGATTCAAATTACCATTAAAATAATATGCAAAGGCGAGGTTAGCCTATATGAGAGATTACCCTGTGGTGTTCTCGGAGTTCATCTTAATCCTGCGCTGCTTCGGAGGAGATTAATTTTTCTTTCAATTATTGGGTTAAACCGGTTTTCCTGATACTATACTTAATAGGTTTTTAAAACGGTTTCGTCGGCAACTGGTTTTATTTAATGCTAAGTTTAAAGTTCCGTGTGTGTGTACCTAAACATCAAGATAGCCATTCCACTGGGTGCCCATAATACTGTCTTTCAAGCTGAATGCATGGGCATCATCTCGGCCGCTAATGCCATAGCATCGAGAAAGGTAAGAGATTCCTCCACTCGAATCCTCTCGGATGGCATGGCCGTCCTACAAGCCCTAAATAGCAACACTATTAACTCAGGGCTAATCTACGAGTGTCACAAACGACTAATGGAGGTATGTCAACATAACCGCGTAATCCTTCAATGGATAAAAGGACACAGCGGATCAAGAGGTAACGACGCAGCGGATGAGTTGGCGCGTAAAGGATCTAGCTTGACAGCGTATGGTCCCGAACCTATCATCCCTATTCCCTTCAAGATGGTACGCTCATTTCTGAGAGAGTCGACCAGGAATGATCATGCCACTCTTTGGACAAACCATGAGGAGTGCAGGCAGGCCAAGCTGGCCTTGCCGTCCCCTAGCGCTAGGCTTGCTAAGACCTTGCTTCGACTTAGTAGGCCGCGCATGCGACTGGTAACTGCAGCACTTACTGGCCATGGTTTCTTTAATAAACATCTATATGTCCTAGGTGTTACCGACAGCCCCCTTTGCAGAGCCTGCTTGGAGGCAGAAGAAACGGCTGCTCACGTCCTCATGGAGTGCACAGGAGTAGCGGACTACAGGGCTAAACACCTCGGTCAATCGAGGGACCTTCCAGGGATAGTCGGTAACGTAAAGGGCCTACTGGCGTTCCTGGAGGAGTTGGGTTGGCTCGAATGATATCGCATTCCCACCCACACGCAAAATAGGCGCTTTAGTCGTCGAGTTGCGGAAACCAGCCCGTCTTACAATTGACAATTGACAAAGTTCCGTGTGACGTAGATCTCGAAATGCAAAATGAACACTAAATTCGTTACAAGCACCCTAAAAAACTTGAAGACCCATAACCTACGATTGCCGCCGGCGAAACTTTTGCATGGAACGAAACTAAAACAAACCGGTCATTATCGGTCTGTTCTGTGGTTAAAAAAATTCGATTATTTTAGTTTTAACTTTTTAGTCTCACCCGTTTCAAAGATTTCCGTCGGCGGCGTTCCGCCTCCCTTTGATCCCTATTAGTATCAGGTTCTCATGGTCAGGGGCAATAAACATGAATAGGTCTTGTCATGATGACTCTTCTAAGCACAAACTCGATAGGTTTACGAGTAAGCATCTCAAACTTTCGGCTCTCAGCTTCCAGCTCCGTCATCGAATGAGGATTATGAGAAAATCATTAGGAAAAATGATTAATGAATGAGGGAAATTGCTGCTGAGTATAGGCCTCTTCTCTACCGCGCCATTTACTCCGGTCCTGTGCCTTCTGCAGCCACTTCTTGCCGGCTATAGTAAATTGTATTGTATTTTGTATGGGAAATGGACTTGACTGGACTTTTTCAAATTAAGAATAAAATATCGTAGTTTTCCCAGATGGAGTGGCAGAGGCACAATTTCATAATTTTATGATTGACAGGTATCAATATCATGATACCTGTCATCCAGTGGTCTTGGATCAGTATGACAGTTTTTTTTAGTTTGACAGTTGTCATCCAAAATGAAGATCTCGTCGAGATATATCTCCATACACACCAGTGGTCTAGGAACAGTAGTTATCGAGATATGACAGTTTTTAGTTTGACACCTGTAAAAAATCATGACACCTGTCAAAAACGTGACACCTGTCAAAATAGTGACACTTGTCAAAAATCATGACTTCATAAAGGAGTGCCTTTGCAACCCCACCTGAGAAAACGCGTAAAAGAAAGTAAATTAAAGTAAACGGATTGGGAAGTAGACTGATTGGGAAAGTGGACAGATCGGGAAGTAGAAGGATCGTGAAAAACCAGTAGACCGACTGTAAACCATTATATTTTATTTTTGTTTATTATTCGAGTTCAATGTCAGCTAGCAGAAAGGTCTAGTAAGGAATAAACTAAAAGTTGATGCAGCGCGAATGAAATGTATCGCGCATAGAAAAGCGGGTTGACGAAGTGCCGGTTGACGCCTTGCGAATAAATCGGCAGGACAATTGGCAAGGAAAGATGACGGAATTAGTTCAGTCACAAAAAATCTACCGTCCGTACCGTTCCGTCTGCCACCTTCCAACTCCATCATCAAGTGATGATGAGAATATTGTCAGTTGAAATGAACAGGTCTTGTTAGAAATAAAGCGTTGGATCTACTAAGATCATATCTAAGCAATATAATTCAAAAGGCAGAAGTTAACGGCGTTAAATCTGATGGATCGGGTGTTAAAATTGGCGTTCCACAAGGTTCCATATTAGGCCCTTTCTTATTCCTGGTATATATTAACGATCTGCCTTTCGTGGTGGAGAAATTAACTGACATAGTGTTGTATGCTGATGATACTTCAATGGTCTTCAAAATTGAAAGACAAATAGGAGATTTTGATGATGTTAATGGTGTATTGTCCTTAACCTTGAATTGGTTCACAGTTAATAATTTATTGTTAAACGCTGGTAAAACCAAGTGTATCAAATTCTCACTTCCAAATGTCAGGCAAGTTGAGACCAGTTTAGTGTTAGACAACAGCACGTTAGAATTAGTAAATGATACGAAGTTTCTTGGAATAACCATTGATAGCAAATTGCAGTGGGGACCCCACATAGATAAATTGGCTGGTATATTAAGTTCTGTGGCTTACGCTGTTAGGAATATCAGACAAAGCACGGATGTGGCTACATCTAGGCTAGTATATTTTAGTTACTTTCATAGTGTGATGACCTGTGGTACACAGATATATTAAAGCTTTCACTTTATTTTAAAGCAACACTCATATATTAAAGCCTCTCATTATGGAAGTTACATTAACTACTATTATTTTTTATTATTATGAAATACTCTTCCACTAAAGTAAGTACCTGTAGTCGGGTTAAAATATAGAAAATAAAACCATTATGATTATGTATTTTTTTTTTCATTAGTCATCAAATGCAGAATCTAAATATTCAACAGATTCATATGAAGTTTCATGATCTTCATGATTAGATTGTACTGGTTTAATTCTGGACATATCAGACTCATTGTCAGTTGTAAGACTGGATGTTTCACTATCACTGCCGCCAACATTTATAAAAGTTTTTCAATTTATTTATAAATTACCAGTCCCTTGCATCTATATTGCTCTTCTCGTTTTTTGTATGCTCACAGCAATTATTCCATGTATAGCAGTTATATCCTCAAAACAGTTTTGTACAAGTTGCAGGAACGTGATATTATCTAAACCAACATTCTTTGTGGCAACCTTTCCTTTTACTATGCCCCATATCATTTCTATCGGATTTAGGTCACAATGATATGGCGGCAGTCGTAGCATTTTTTGACCATACTTCTTTTCTAAATTATCAATCTTGTATACTGGGCCAGGTTTATTTTGTTTTACCAAAAACAACAACATACTTTTGGTGGCTTTGGTAGGGTAGGCAATATTATTTGATGAAAGCCATTCAGTAATTTCATTTTTTCGATTAACGAATATTGGGGGTTTGTTATATCTAGCATTGTCCATGACTGTACAGGTGGGTTCATTTAGATTGGGTAATAATTTATTCAATACCCATTTTTTGAAATTAACTTTATTCATGGCATCATGGAAATCAGCTTTTTTTCTTTGTCGTTATAAATTAACAAAACAATTATGTATCTTTTTCCTGGAGCTACAGATTTCGATACGCCAGGCACATTTTAGCTTTGCCATCATTTTGCATGATTCAGCGAAGTATGAATATAACTTTAATTAAGATATAGAACAGGCATACCTGTCCCTCCATGCCACTATATCATATCGCTCCATAAGTACTGTCCTTTGATTTCTATATTTTTTATATTTATAACCTAATTTGTGTAAGAGTAAAAGAAGAGATTCTCTGCCACCAATACACACACATAAATCAAAATCATCCAGATTGATTTTCTTTTGAATTGTAGGTTTATTTTTCTTAGGCGTAGAAAATATAGCTGACGTCCCACCTTCGTTTTGTATTTTCATTACGGAAGATCGGGATATGCCTAAACTACAACAAAATGTTTTACTTATAAATAGTTACAAATTAGCCAATTCACATTGCACATACTATATGACGTACCTACCAGTCATGTTGACAACAAGGCTGGTGATGTTATTTAGAGGAATATAATTCAATCCCTCAGAATTTTATCCAATAAATATTTCGATTGATTCTGAATAACGTTTGTTACGCCACCGTTAATAGTTTTCGGCATTTTAATCTCACAATCGATGCCCCACTTTGACAGCAATAGACAGATGACATTAAATTTTTTTTTAAAGAAATTGTGGCAAGTTGAACAAAATAGTGTCATAGGCTTTCCGCAACATGGCGATGTTTTTATATTCTTGGTTTGGCTTTTACATTAAAAGAAAAAATATGAAATATATAATAATAATACTATATACTATCTCACTTATGTAATTCTATAACTGAAACTATACATTGCAATGGAAACGCAACGCAGAATTATCATTATTCTGTCAACAAAATCGAATCGTCCAGCGATATTGCATGAATCGTCGCGTTGTACCTACAACACTATCTGGTTAAATCGACAGAAAAATGAGAAAATCAACTCTACAATGCAACTGTAATGTTAACGAAAGTATAGTTTACTTCAGTGTTCATTGAGGGCTACGACACAAAATACACGCGCGCTCTATGTGGACCCGGACATAGCAGGGAGGTCTTACTTCTGCGCATGGGTAATGATACCATTTCTTTCCCCCTCCAACAAAAAAAAACGCTACTCGAATTAAACATAATTGATTATTAACTAAATTACGCGAATTTCAAAAGGAAAATTACTTTCATAACGAGGACAGACGAAAAAAAGAAAAGGAAACGCCGCCATTTTCTTTGCTTGAGTTTTTGCAGTTTGTAGCTGCACGTAAGGATTTTTTATGTTTATTAATAGACGGCTATCATTTAGAACATCCAGAGAGCGACTCAAAGATTTTTAATATGGAGCGACTACGTCATGAGCGCAATGCGCCTTTTTTTAACCCGCGAAATTACACTTGCTGCGTCTAACTAGAGTACTGGAACAGTGATGCCAAGGCTATAGGTTTAGTTCTTAGGTATATTGGGTTGTGTTTTCTTTTTGTGAGTTGTTTTAATTAGTAAGAATGTTACATCATACATCGGAGGCTAGGGAATGCTGCGCTACCCCTCCGCGATGAATCGGGCAGCGATGCCTAGACCACTGATAAAATTTTGGAAGATGTCTCGTTTCTTGGGTCAGGATTGTAAAGGGTTTCTGTGTCATTTTCTGTAAGTTGGTTGCCGTAGCTTAAGACTTAAGACACCCAGCTCACATGCAGTTAGTTTAGGTCGCATGTTATTAGGTAATGTCGTGGACATCAGTTTTATCCCGTGATAGTTATTTTCGTTTCTTTTGTGGTCAGAACTTCGTTATTTGAAGGAGTTTTATAGTTGTAACATGTACACTGTGTTTTTTGCATTTTCTAGCTGAGTTTTGAGAACGTGTTTGGTTTTTGTTCCTTTCGTAGAGGTTTTGGTAGACGTATTCACGGCTGAGGGTATCCCTAGGATTCTCTGTGTGAATCCAATTGTGGCGCAGGGGTGCTATATATAGCCTTGGATTTTATCTAGGTTCATTACGGTACTTCATTACAAACAGCCTAACGTATTTTTTTACTTTCCATTAAACCAGAGCAATATCTAAACGTATCGACTATCGGCGTCGGCCGCTACCCCCGCTAGGTGGCCTGGCTTGGGAGTTGCCATGCGACAGAGATTTGCGGGAAATATTAGTTTTTTTTTTCGTATTAAAAAAGGGGTCATTATAAGTTATAGTTATTATAATAATAATAATAATACCATGGACACTATTTACACACAATGATCTTTGAAATAATATAGCATCGTATTTTTATAAAATTTCCGAAAACTATTGACATTACACATAAGATAACATCACAATAAATATATACCAGTAATATTTAATTTAAAAATCCGTGTAAATCAAATCATAATAATAAAAAAATACATTTTACAAATACACATTTTAGCTCTTACTCTTTAAAAATGTTGATTATGTTTACACATTCGGTTACATCTGTAAAAAAAAAAACATAATAATACTCATAATGCACCCACATCTAATTTATAACTGATATATTTTTTACAAGCATTACTTATCGAATATAGAAATTATATATAGAAATAATAATTTTACACATTTTTGATAAAATCAAGTCCCCTTAGAATATAAAAATTCATAAGACATTTTCTTATTTTACCTCCAACAAGTAAGCAAGTGAAAAATAATACACATAATTTATACACTTCTAATTTAAGTATATCTGTTGTATTTTTAAACAAGACTTTGTATACAAAAAACACTAGTCTTTAATTTAATTTGACCTAATTATTTAACCATTTATATTTCAATAAAGCACACACTGTCATTGATATAAATTTAGAAAGAAAAATAAATTGTGTTTCTTACACAATTAAAATAAACATGATTACAAAGAGAACTCTCTTCTCATTCTTTACAAAACTTAAAAATTAAAAACACACACAAGATTTAAATATCTTAACTCAAAAAACATAAAATAACATTTTGAAGATATAGGGTTGAACATTAACAACCAAATGTAGAGTTGTACAAAAACAACTACTTAAATTTACCTAGGGTTGACGACATGAATCTTTATTTTGCTTCACAACATTAAATAAAATATTACTAAATCAAAACTTTATAATTGCTATAACAAAACACAAGTTTAAAATCTCTCATTATTTTCTGAATTATCTTCATTTATTGATTTATTCAACTTTTATTTCATCATATCATAGCTACCATCTCAAAACCATCAGATATACATCGTGTATAAAAAATATAAGTCGCAATAATGATTAATTCCTGAAACCAACAAAATATACTTTCTTTACTTAAACAATCGCTATCAATCAAAGTCTTTATTTTTTACCGCTTCCACTTCATATACGGTACTTTTTAGGCGTATCCGGATCCCATGTTATTTCACATTATAATGAGTGCACTTTTATAGGTACTTTTATTATTTATTTATTTATAGACGTCTTATGGTAATTTTATTATTATAACAATACTTAAATACATATACTACTAGTACCTGGCTCCAGGTCTACCTGCCTGAGCCTGCTCGCGAGCTTATTAGGTCATCGATATCCCACGTTCTCACAAAGGAAACTCGTTCACGTCATGATCGAAGAGGAAGGATTCGTGCCTTGTACCTTGTACCTTTGAGACTTTGATGAAAATACAATAACATATCGGAGTCGCCAATAGTTACGTACCATACTAAAAACATAACTTATACTCAATCAATACGAATCCTTCAAATTTTAAGACATTCTGTAAATATTGGATGATCAGTCCAACTTTTCTCGAACGCTTAATAAATGAAGTATTCCCAGCTGTCTTACTCAGTGCGCATGAGTTCTAATCTCAACATTCCATACATTCTCTTTTATTTCATCATAGAAAACAAATTCATACCTAATTCATTATACTCTCAACAACACCAATATTTCAAAATCAAACAAATACACAACTTTCCTATGTAATACGTAATTACATAACTTTACTTGCAAATAAAATATATAGCGATCTAATAACTTTACTAATATCCACTCCTAAACAACAATTCGCATCTCATTCCACACATATAATAAAATATCTCATATCAGCATTATTATTATCCTTTTAAATCTCACTTATCACATCTACATCTGAACAAACCTATACGAAGCCATAAAAACATATTTTATCTCAGTCAACAAACATCTATCTCTTCATGTATCTTCTTCCATTCTGCTTACTTGCAAACTACTCACAACACAAACTTATTTCCATTTCAAATACTAGGTACATTGCCTTTACTAACTTTCATAATTTATTCATACTCTTTCAATCATACACTTCACACAAATGATTAAGCTGTGTCGGTATACCTTATGCATATTATATTGATTTACGCATACGTACTTTAAAATTACTCTGTGTCGGATATTATCAACCACAATACATATTCTACAATTCTGGATTCACTACAACTCTTGTAACTGAAAGGAAACCTATCGACTTTCGACAAACTAAACAAATTATGATTCCCAAATAAACAAAATAATTTAAACCGTATATATAATGTGGGGGAGGGGGGAGGATCTCAAATACCGAAATTAATTCTATAACTATTTCCTTTGGGAACATTTAAGAGCATCTAAGTAATTACCAAAGCATTGTCCTTTCATCGTATGATCTTACCAAAATCAATTCAACAATGAATCATCATAGTATTTTTTTTTTTATATTTCACAGTGATTCTGAACATGCGTTTTCTTTGTCGTGTAAATACTTTTAAACTTTATAAAACAAAATTGTCTTCCTTCTATGAAGAGACTTTATTCACTGGTCAGACTATTCTATAAATAAACTCAGTTGCACATAGCATCACACGAAAGTTAATTTCCGAAGCATGCCTTTGAATAAAAGTAACTAACTTGGTTCCGTTGTTTATATATTTCTGTTTTGGTTATCGGAGGATGACTCATGCAATTTATTTATGTATATACGGAATGTACTAAACTGAAAATCATTCTGAAAAACATACCTACTTTCTATAGAAATAGAATAGAAATACTTTATTCAGGTAAATATGCACATAAACTTGTTTTTTACGCAGTAAAGAACAAGGGATATTCACTACTCCCTAAAAAAGGGCAAGCCCTGTGGCATAGGATAAGTAGATCCTTCCCACCAGTAGATGACACAATTTCCAATAGTTTTAAAAAGTAGGAAATTTTTTGACATGATGATAAATTACAATAAAAATTCATATATTGAAATTATTAGAACAGAATTATTTAAAATTAACATTAAAACATAAAGTTGAAATTAAAGTAACATTAAATTTTTAATTATAACTTAGTTTGTGTAATGTATGTGTATGTGTGTGTGTATATAGAAGATGAAAAGTGTAATGTTTGAATGGTTTATTGTTGTGAGTAGTGAATGGAAGTGTTGATAATTATTAATATTTAATTATTATTATTTATTTATTTTAATATACCTATTGACATATTATGATTTTGTTAAATTTTTATTTTTATTAATTATTAATAGCATATTTGGTATTAGAATAAAATCGTTAAAATGTTTTCAGTTTCCTCATACGTTAGGGATCTTAGCCATTTGTATATAGTTTTCTTAATTTCAAATACTGGTTTTGTGTACATTTCACTGTCTTTGCTGATTTCATTGTAGAGATGAGGTCCAAGGAACTTAAAAAATCTTTGCATAAAGTTTGTACGCACCTTTACAGTTTTGCATACTTTGTCTTTTCTTCGTTTTGTTGTTACTGCTGTATTACTAGGAACGAGTTTACTGTGCTGTTTCAGTATAATACTTTGTATGAATATTTGCCTAACAGTTAGAACGTCGCAAAAATTGAAGAGTTTCGTTGTAGGATAAATGAAAGGTTTAAATGTGCAGACCTTCAATACTGCACGCTGAGCCCTCTCTACGCGTAAGAGTGTTGTCTTATGGGCGCCACCCCAGCTAGTAATGCAGTAACGTAACAGGGATTCAGCAAGAGCTACGTAAATACGTTTCATAAGCGATGCCTCAGCTACATGCCTGAGACTCTTAAAAACATATATTAATTTTCTAATTTTGGAACCAAGAGCCTGGATATGATGCTGAAATTTCAAATTATTATCGAGAGTTACACCCAAATATTTTATTGTTTGTGTCCTTTCCAGAACTCTACACATACACGAATTCAGGCCAAGTGTATCGCAGGTGTGGGCAAATAATTTGTATTCGATATTCGGTTGTGTAGAGCTAAGGATGGAGAAACTCAAATATTTGTTTTTTTCAGAGTTAAGGGTCAAAACATTTTGTTGTAACCAGCGAGAAACAATATCAAAGCCCCGCTGGGCACTATCAAATACCTCGTCCCATCCACTACCTGCAAAAAGTAAGACTGTATCATCGGCATACGCGATGATTTTGGCCTGCGGTAGCGCAAGGCGACAAAGGTCATTTATGTAAACCAGGAATAGAGTGGGTCCGAGGATACTTCCTTGTGGAACCCCACAGTTCACCGGTTTCGTGCTGCTCGTTAGTTCACCTATTTTAACGCATTGGATTCTACTCGAGAGATAACTCCTAAAAAAGTCCAACTGGACTCCTCTTACACCTATAAATTCCAGCTTATTTATAAGGAGTTCAACCGAGACCGTGTCGAATGCTTTGGCTAAGTCCAGAAAAATTCCCAGACAGCGCTATCCTTCGTCAAGGTTTTCCGCTAAGAAGTTTGTAAGCTCATGTACAGCATCAAAGGTAGACTTTCCAGCACGAAAACCATACTGATTTTCAGCCAGAATACCGTTCTTTTCCAGGTAGCTAGTGAGTCTTGTGTTCATGATTCGTTCCAGAAGCTTGGAGAGGGAGGGGAGAATAGATATTGGCCTGTAGCACTCAACACGATCCCGGTCCCCCCCCTTATAAACCGGAATAATTACAGACTGTTTTAGAGCATCAGGAAATATTCCCTTCTCTAAACATAAGTTAAAAATGTGTGTAAGGATCGGAATAAACTGATTTTTATGGGATTTTAAGAGCTTGTTTGAAATTTTATCCCACCCGACTGAACATTCGTTCTTTAGATTCGTGATGAGTCTTTCAATTTCCTGATTATCCGTTGGTAAGATTACAAATGAGTTTACTAGAGAATTTTGTTCTATCTGAAAAGGGATTTGTTCTGATTGATTTATTGCCTCTGCTAGATTTTTTCCCACATTTATGAAATAATTATTTACTAATACTAAAGATGATACGGGTTGCCTAAGATTTGAAATAAGTTCTCGAGGTTGGTCCTTTATTGAAGTGGTTGAGGAAATTGATTTGATAGCCCTCCAAAGCTGTTTAGTATTGTTTCCCGCTTTATGGAGTAACGACTTTTCAAAATCTCTCTTTAAATTTTTCATTAAATTGTTACAAAAAATCCTATACCTCTTATATGTCAGTTTAAAAGTTTCATTTTTTGGATTGGGAATGGATTTCTTGTGTAATTTATCACGATTTCTTATACAGCGGAGGAGTCCGCTAGTCATCCAAGGCTTAAAGATGCGTTTCTTATTTGAAATTTGCCGAGTTTTTGTGTTTTTCTCTATAGCTCCTTGAAGAATGCCTATGAACTCATTCATAGCAGAATTTGGATCCTGTAGCTCAAAAATAAACTCAAAATTTGCGTCACCTAATGTTTTTGCTAAGCCTTCTGTGTCCAGAGAAGAAAGAGTAGATGGTGGATTAACTTTTTTGTGCTTTAAATCAATACACAAAAGCACAGCTTTATGGTCAGTTATAGTGGAGTGCATAACTACCGTAACAGCTTCATTTTTCGTTTTAAGGAGTAAGTGGTCTAAGCAAGTATTGCTTATATCCCTGGTCACAAATGTGTGTCCTGGTAGTAATCCATAATATGCAGCTTTATTTAAATAGAGGTCGGCATCACAATTTTGGTTACCTGGGTATTTATCAATATTGAGGTCTCCTGTCAAAATGAGATTAGGAAAAGATGATAAATCCTGAAATATTTTAGTTAGTCCATCTATGAAATTCTCTATATTGTAGAAACAAGGTGGGCGGTAAACAGCGACAACTGCTATGTCTTTATTATGCTTTAGAATAAGACAACTTCCCTCGGCAAGGTTTGGGCTCTTCTATGGTGACGAGTAAGTTTTCTTTATAGTATATCACCACTCCATCGTTTTGGTTTATTATTGATTTGTTAGAAAAACTTTTATAGCCTTGAATCATAGGAATTTTAGGAGTACAAGACAACCAACATTCGGTCAAAATTAGAATATCACAGTCAAATCTAAGTTCGTGCAGAAGCACTAGAAAATCCGATGAATTGTGACCAATACTCCTAATATTTTGAGAGATAATTTTTAGACAGGACTCCGACGTGGGTACATAATTTATGCAGTTTCTGGTCTCAGTAAGGATGGATTTACAGACCCCGTCCAGATCATTGATTAATTGATTTACATTATCGAATGTGGTTTATTTTTATATTGAATCTAATTATATAACTCTGGGCCAAAGTCTTAATTATTTGTGTGATATTTATAATATTATCATGTTTTGTATTGTTTTCTGAATTAAACCTGTATTTATTATTCATGATGGGCTTTATATAATATTTATTGATTAATCGATTTTCTTGAGAATTAGTAATTGTTTGCAGGAGTGGTGATGTAAATGGTGTGTGTTTTTCTGTTTGTTGTGTATGTGTTTCTGTAGAAGGAATAAGTGAGTGTAATGTTTGTTTAAGAATTTGTATGTGTGTATGTAGTATTTGATCTAGGTTTTTAACATTATTAATATCAGTATAAAGGAGACAAGTACTTGAAGAATTTTCTAAAATAAGTCATGCCTTATTAACCAAATTGGCTAAATCACTGTCACTTGCGATACGGCTGTAAGGCTTATTTTCTGACTTCCGAAGGTAGACTACACCACGAGAGGTCCAGCAGAAATCATATTTGTTCTCCTTCGCGAATTCTCGAGCCATATAGAATAAACGCTGCGTCTTGGGGGTGAGTGTTTCAGATATGAAAATACCTCTCTTCGGCGCAATTAGACCCAGATGTGTGGTGTTTAGTTTATCTGTGTTTGGTTTTTTTGAGTTGAAAGTTTTGACCGCTGATAATAGTGCCTCCTTTTTTAGAACCGTGCAAAAATCGACAATAATCGGTCTCGAGGAGTCTTTGATATTCGCAGTTCTATAAATATCCTTGATATCTGATTCATTAATTGGCAGGCTTATAACATTTGTCAGGTTTTTAAGTACTTCGCATAAACCAGCCTTAGTCTCCATGCTCTTGTCTTCAGGTTTTGTCGGGATGTTTCGTATTTCGACGCATGTTGAGCGAGACTTATTTTCCAGTGACTCTAACTTATCTTCAAGTAACAAAATGTATTTTTTATCATCACGTTTTTCTGCTACCAATGCGTCAATTCTTTCGCTTTGCCCCTCTAGGCAAAGTGTTTACTGAGTCAGTACGCATGCCCAAAGTAGACGAAAGATTTGGTGTCGTTGAGGAGTGCTGTATGGGCGTCGTATTGGCTGCGAGTTGAGCGACACTCGCATTTGCTCCCGTAGATATAAACTGAACTCTAATATCTTTATCTTTCTTCACAAGTAGGACAGCAGAAACATGAACTGTTAGTTTTCATAATAACACTTATGTTACGTCTGTAATAGAATCATGTGCTAAGGTTCTTCTCACCTAATTTGGTTTCTTGCACATATTAGCATTATCTCCAAACACTATATTGAATTACTATACCTTTTGGAATAACTGGAACTGTTACCAAGTCAAATGCAATATTTAGGTACTTGCTTTGTACACCAGGTTTAAATCATAATTATGGTGCAATATTTTATAAAAGCTTTGTATTTTTACTGAATACATTTTCCGCTTTGAGGCTTTTTTTTCTGCACACCTCACACTTTGGTCACAATCCTTTAATAAACTGAATATTAACATTACGTCAAAAAAATATATTCAAAATACACAAAAAAAAAACATACATACTTTTTACTTCCTTCAAAATGATAACTGTTCTGTAGCTTAATCCATTTTGTGATAACTTCTTATCTAAATCGTGAATATTTTGTTTAATTTCATCTCACTTAAATTATACTAGGTACTCAAACAAAAAGTACCTACCACACTAATTACTTTTCCGATTACATACATCGCTCTATTCGGAATAAAAAAAAAACCGTCGTGTATACTTCACCACCAACCTAATCAACCTCTCAGTTCATACTTATTTCACATAAATTTTATATTCGTCAAACAATATATTTTTCACTCCGTGACGTTAAAAATATATATACTTATATCATTCAAATACTTTTATTGTACCTATTCATTTACTTTACGCAATAGTCAATAGAAAAAATATATATTATTGTTTCGTATCGTCAACCCTTTTAAAAATATTAATAATATTGAAATTCACAACACACCCAATGCATAATGATCTTAGTTTGCCGTTTTATATTTTAACTCATTTAAGACAAAGTTTAAATAAGTAATTCAAAATAAAAAAACCGGTCAATTGCGAGTCTAAATCGCGCACGAAGGGTTCCGTACCACCGTTCAATGGAAGCGATGGTGTGGAGTGAATAGTTTGGATTTTACACAGCAAAATATTGTTTACAAAGTTATTGGTGCGGTTACTTTCACACTCCATGTAGGTAACCAGGTGCATCCATAAGTTTGTATGTGGTATTGAAAGAATTGTTGTATGGGAGCCCCCTTAAATATTTCTTTTATGCTGTTTTTTAGTATTTGTTGTTATAACGGCAACATAAATACATCATCTGTGAA
Organism: Argyresthia goedartella; assembly: GCA_949825045.1. NCBI lineage: Eukaryota > Metazoa > Arthropoda > Insecta > Lepidoptera > Argyresthiidae > Argyresthia > Argyresthia goedartella. The sequence goes on along the minus strand of OX463809.1, from coordinate 16,636,991 downwards.
AATTTCAACTGTCTAACTATCACGGTTCGTGAGATTCAGCCTGGTGACAGACGGACGGACGGACAGCGGAGTCTTAGTAATAGGGTCCCGTTTGGAACCCTTCGGGTACGGAACCCTAAAAATGCACAACTACTTGACCTGTCTAAAATTACACACCCTTTTAACCGTATAGGACAAACAATAATAAGAAATAAAAATGTTTTTTTCTTTCTTAAGTTACTAGATTATTCTAAAAATAGATGAAACTATTCACCGGTAAACACATGGAAAATTGTTTCGAAGCAGCACAACACTCACGTAACTCGCATCACTATAACACGGTGGTCATCATTTCCTTGGTGTATCTCTGTGTATCTGATGATCCCCAGTCATCTCATATGCAATGCGGCACTCCCGGCAGCAGCTGCATCCTCGGAGGTTGCTTGAAATGTAACCTTTTTCCAATCAGAATCGGCTATGGACGCGGATGCTTCCAAAAAACCTAATTGCAATCGTAGGAAGAGGAAAAATACTAAGAATCACACAATTTGTAAGCATTGCACCAAAAAACGCTGACAGAACCCACATCAGGGCAAGGTTTCTTGCTCCTGTGAATCTCATTCTGACACAGAAAAAAATTAAACAAATGGAACAAAATAAGATAACGGAATCAGAGTCGCAGGAACAAATATCGCACAACAGTAATAGTGATATACAACCTAACTCATCACCAGCAACAGACTCAGCCGCGCGGATCGGCAGGTCCCTGTACGAACCGACCGACGTGTCACCTTACCTTATTGATGTCCAGAGTGTTGATCCAAGTAGTACACTTCATCCAGTCTCCTTTGGAAGATTCCTTAAAAAACTTGGCTATATTTTTTTTTCCAGGGCAGTGTTAAAAGGTTGGGAAGAAACAAAATAGAGCTTGCCTTTTCCAAATATAATGACGCTAATGATTTTTTTAGTGTTGGCGAACTCAGCAAACAAAAGTTAACAGTTTTTTTACCTTTGATGGGCAAGTACTATCAAAAAGAGTGTTCATGTGCTATAACTCTCTAACTGTAGAATTGTACACGTACCCAACCATACAATGTTATAACTGTTTTCGTTTTGGCCATACCAAGACAAAGTGTCCCTCGAAGCCCCTTTGCTACAGGTGCGGCCAGGAGCATGCTGGTGAGACTTGACAGGGAGGTAGACAGTGCAAATTGTTTGTCCTGCAGTGGTCATCATTATGCCACCAGTAAAACATGTCCCGAGTATGAGAGGCAAACTAAGATAAAATCGTATATGGCACACAATTGCGTGTCTTATTCTAAAGCTAGTCGTCTCCACCCTAATGACTCAAAATCATTTGCCGAAATTGTAGCATCATCTCCGCCCTCATCTCCAAGCCAGTCTCACCCAATACAGGCTTCCCACTCAACTACAGAATCTCACAGAAAAACAGTATTTTTAAAACCGCGATCACCTCAAAAGTTTATTAAAAGCTATGATCGTGAAGCACTCAGGTCTATCACGGAGGATCCATCCTCTTCACAGGCAAATTGGTGTGCTTTACAAGATACTTCTTCCTTCTCGAACGATAATGTTATAGAATTAATAACTGCTTTAATTAAAGCGTTAACCTCTTCACTCCCTCCTTCTCAAGCCCAACCGTACGACGTAGCCCCTCTAATTAATATCATCACTAACATTTTCAAAAATGGCTTCCCAAGCCATTCTGCAATGGAATTGCAGAAGTCTTGTAAATAAAAAATCTGATTTAATTTATTTGTTGAATAAGCATAAACCTTTTTCTGTTGCTCTCTCTGAAACATGGATGGTCCCGGGGACCCTTTTTAGGGTGTCTGGTTATTCATGTCTCAGAGAAGACAGAAGTCATGGATATGCCGGTGTCGCCATTCTCATCAAACCATCTACCCCATTCATTCTATTTCAACTTCCATACCATTGTAATTAGATCTCCATGGTCGCAGCCATTGTAAATAACATCTGTATTATTTCTGTTTATTTTAAGACACCATCTGTAAATATTTTTTCTAAAATCAACAACATTTGTCTGTGTTACCTAAACCTTTTTATTTTTAGGCGACTTTAATACGCATCACCAGTCTTTTGGATGCGGTATTTCTAATTCATATGGATCTAGACTGTTAGATATTGTGAATAAGTAGTCATAATTTATGTATATTAAACACAGGATTACCAACCCGTTTGACAAAGCTTGGGGAAAATAAAAGTGCAGTAATAGATTTATCCATTAGTTCTGTTGATTTGGCTTCATCACTTTCTTGGACTACCACGGACAATACATTTGGTAGCGATCATTACCCTATACTGATTTATTTTCCTTCTAGTCGAACCTCAGATTTGCCTCAAAAACCGCGAATTAGGCACAGAATCGGTGCAGCTGATTGGGATGCTTTTAAGAGATGTGTGATCATAAACTTACCGTGGATACTTTATGTGATGTGGAGATTTTCGCCAAAGTTTTGGTGGAATCTGCGGACATGGCTATTCCTGTCAAAAATGGTAAAGATAAAAAAATTCCTTCCCCACCGTGGTGGGATGCGGAATGTTCAAATTCAATAAGGGAGCGAAAAGAAGCTGAACTTATTTACCGTGATAATATGGCAGAGCAAAACTATAATCTATTTAATGAGATGGCTAATGCTACCAAAAAACTCCTTAACAAAAAGAAAAGTGATGGCTGGCATAAGTTTTATGCCTCCTTATGTCCAGGGGTTTCTTCATCCGTTGTATGGAAACATATTAGATGGTTTAGATCTGCTTTCGTTGCGCCATCCACTTCTAAAATGTCTATCGATCTAGCCAATAAATTCATTGATATTTAATCACCTTCTTTTGTTCCGGAAGAGTTTTCTCTTTCTTCATTACATATTATTCAGTGTAATTCTGGTCTTAATTCTCCTTTCTCGTTGGACGAGTTAAAGGGTGTACTCACTCACGTAAAGGACTCTTCACCTGGTGAAGATAGTATTATGTACTCCTTTATAGCTAATCTTTCAGATACATCCTTGTTGTTGTTCCTAAGCATTATGAATACAATTGTTAGTTCAGGTTATATCCAACCCCTTGGAGATCTCAAACCACTATACCAATTTTAAAATCTGGCAAACCATCTAGTAATCCTTTATCATATAGGGCTATTGCACTTTCGTCTGTCTTAGCCGAAGTCACCCAATACCTTATTAAAATCCGATTAGAGTGGTTCATTGAAAGTAACAATTTATTATCATCATTTCAAAATGGATTTAGAAAGGGAAGAGGTACCATAGATAGTCTCAGTGTAATAACACTGATATCCGTTTGGCTTTTACCAACAATAAGTCAGTGTTGGCTGCATTTTTGGATATCCGGGCGGCATATGATAGTGTAATAGTTTCAATCCTCAAACATAAACTGAAAGTCTAAGGAGTCCCAGCAATGTTATTCAACTTTGTAATAAACATGATATTGGAAAGGAACATAAATGTACATTTTGACAATAATAACATTTCTAGATTAGTTTAGAAAGGCCTTCCTCAAGGCTCTGTTCTATCCCCTATTCTGTACAGTATAGGGGAAAGAACCTTTGATCAACAAGATTATCTGTGTGGCTCAGTGTATGTCCTACAGTATGCCGATGATTTGGTGAGTTTACCTAGCTGGACAGTCTGTAAATAATTTGTGTTCCTCTCTGACAGCTTGCTTTGAAAGATTCCATCCATGGCTAATTGACAATGGTTTGGATCTTCAGCTGATAAAAGCACTGTTGTTCTTTTTACTAGACACCGCAAAATTCAGTCAGATGTTGTAGTTACTTATAATAACAATGTCATTTCTGTCAAAGACAAAGTATTTTTTTATCTCTCACCTTACGGGACTTCCCCGCTGTGAGTTCCTCACATCTAAGTGTGAACGACTTTTAAGTATAATCAGGTGCCTTGCTGAGGTTTGGTGGGGCGCACATCCATTTTCCCTTAAATTAGTCTACAATGCTTTAATACGAAGTGTTTTAGATTATGGTACATTTTTATTGGAACCCGGTAGTGTTGCTGGTTTTAAGAAGTTAGACGCCGTACAAACTAAAGCTCTTAGAATCAATCTTGGTGCTATGAAATCCAGCCCTATTAATTGCATGCAGGCTGAATGTGTAGAATCCCCTTTACATATTAGACGTGAATTTTGGCAGACAGGTTCTTAGGTCGTTGTCTGCAGCTTTCTGATCATCCTCTGCGCCGTAAATTAGCCCTCAGATAGCTGAGTTAGTAACAACAGCAACTTATTGGAAGCGAAAGACGAGCCCGCCTTTAGTTAAAAGCTTACTTAAATTTAATGATATCCCATCACCGTACCATGAGACAAAAATCCTTCCAATATTTCAATGTCATTTTGACGCTGACTGATTTTTTCTGACTGATTCGCGAAGTTCTCTCCAGGCTTTGTTTAAATTTCCTTTCTTTTATATTTTTTTACCAGTTTTATATGATGTAAGACTCCTCTTGTTGAATTGTGGAAAAAAGGGCCTACGTGTGTCCTTTGCTTGGGTGCCTTTTCATTGTGGTATCCTAGAAAAATTACACATTATGACCATAATGTGTAATTTTTCTACATATTATGACATTCAAATTTCGAACGCCGACGCCCGCCTGCGTGCCGCCCCTAGTTTGTCTGTGAAGTTGGTACTGACATTCAAATTTCGAACGCCGACGCCCGCCCGCGTGCCGCCCCTAGTTTGTTTGTGAAGTTGGTACTACAGAACAAGCTAAACAACTGCAGAGCCACAATGCCGGTCAATCATGCGGTTCCTGAACATATCAAAGAGAGCTTATGATATGTGTGTAGATAAACTAGTGTATGTAACTGTACATAATTAGGCATTAAAACTCTCGAGTGATATTATTATGAAACTCGCCTTCGGCTCGTTTCATAAGCCCGCTCTCGAGTTTTAATGCCCTACATTATGTAGCAGTCAGATAAACTACTAATATGGTTTATTATACTGATTTTAAATTCCCTTTTCCAAATTCCTTTTCTTTTCCGTATTTCCATTGAATACTATTGCCTAATTTTTAATTTAATAAAAACTAACACAAATTATAAACAAAAACAATTTATAACAAGAATGAAGATGTAAAAATATACAAATTACAACTTGACACTGGCATATGAGCCAGGGCTCTTTGCCACCTGAAGATAAGAAAAAAAAAACAAAAAAAAAACATACTTGTTTGACGTTCCTTTTGTTTTGACAGTTGACAGATTCAAGTCAGTCGTCAGTTTGACATTTCATGGAATGAAATACGTTTTTATTTTTTGATATTTTGATTAGTCCAGTTAAAATTCTGAGCATAACAACATTTAATAAATTTTCACCTAGCGAGATTCATTTAGATACACAGATAGTGTATTTGAGATGATAGATATTACTTTATTCAGGTAAATATGCACATAAACTTGTTTTTTACGCAGTAAAGAACAAGGGATATTCACTACTCCCTAAAAAAGGGCAAGCCCTGTGGCATAGGATAAGTAGATCCTTCCCACCAGTAGATGACACAATTTCCAATAGTTTTAAAAAGTAGGAAATTTTTTGACATGATGATAAATTACAATAAAAATTCATATATTGAAATTATTAGAACAGAATTATTTAAAATTAACATTAAAACATAAAGTTGAAATTAAAGTAACATTAAATTTTTAATTATAACTTAGTTTGTGTAATGTATGTGTATGTGTGTGTGTATATAGAAGATGAAAAGTGTAATGTTTGAATGGTTTATTGTTGTGAGTAGTGAATGGAAGTGTTGATAATTATTAATATTTAATTATTATTATTTATTTATTTTAATATACCTATTGACATATTATGATTTTGTTAAATTTTTATTTTTATTAATTATTAATAGCATATTTGGTATTAGAATAAAATCGTTAAAATGTTTTCAGTTTCCTCATACGTTAGGGATCTTAGCCATTTGTATATAGTTTTCTTAATTTCAAATACTGGTTTTGTGTACATTTCACTGTGTTTGCTGATTTCATTGTAGAGATGAGGTCCAAGGAACTTAAAAAATCTTTGCATAAAGTTTGTACGCACCTTTACAGTTTTGCATACTTTGTCTTTTCTTCGTTTTGTTGTTACTGCTGTATTACTAGGAACGAGTTTACTGTGCTGTTTCAGTATAATACTTTGTATGAATATTTGCCTAACAGTTAGAACGTCGCAAAAATTGAAGAGTTTCGTTGTAGGATAAATGAAAGGTTTAAATGTGCAGACCTTCAATACTGCACGCTGAGCCCTCTCTACGCGTAAGAGTGTTGTCTTATGGGCGCCACCCCAGCTAGTAATGCAGTAACGTAACAGGGATTCAGCAAGAGCTACGTAAATACGTTTCATAAGCGATGCCTCAGCTACATGCCTGAGACTCTTAAAAACATATATTAATTTTCTAATTTTGGAACCAAGAGCCTGGATATGATGCTGAAATTTCAAATTATTATCGAGAGTTACACCCAAATATTTTATTGTTTGTGTCCTTTCCAGAACTCTACACATACACGAATTCAGGCCAAGTGTATCGCAGGTGTGGGCAAATAATTTGTATTCGATATTCGGTTGTGTAGAGCTAAGGATGGAGAAACTCAAATATTTGTTTTTTTCAGAGTTAAGGGTCAAAACATTTTGTTGTAACCAGCGAGAAACAATATCAAAGCCCCGCTGGGCACTATCAAATACCTCGTCCCATCCACTACCTGCAAAAAGTAAGACTGTATCATCGGCATACGCGATGATTTTGGCCTGCGGTAGCGCAAGGCGACAAAGGTCATTTATGTAAACCAGGAATAGAGTGGGTCCGAGGATACTTCCTTGTGGAACCCCACAGTTCACCGGTTTCGTGCTGCTCGTTAGTTCACCTATTTTAACGCATTGGATTCTACTCGAGAGATAACTCCTAAAAAAGTCCAACTGGACTCCTCTTACACCTATAAATTCCAGCTTATTTATAAGGAGTTCAACCGAGACCGTGTCGAATGCTTTGGCTAAGTCCAGAAAAATTCCCAGACAGCGCTATCCTTCGTCAAGGTTTTCCGCTAAGAAGTTTGTAAGCTCATGTACAGCATCAAAGGTAGACTTTCCAGCACGAAAACCATACTGATTTTCAGCCAGAATACCGTTCTTTTCCAGGTAGCTAGTGAGTCTTGTGTTCATGATTCGTTCCAGAAGCTTGGAGAGGGAGGGGAGAATAGATATTGGCCTGTAGCACTCAACACGATCCCGGTCCCCCCCCTTATAAACCGGAATAATTACAGACTGTTTTAGAGCATCAGGAAATATTCCCTTCTCTAAACATAAGTTAAAAATGTGTGTAAGGATCGGAATAAACTGATTTTTATGGGATTTTAAGAGCTTGTTTGAAATTTTATCCCACCCGACTGAACATTCGTTCTTTAGATTCGTGATGAGTCTTTCAATTTCCTGATTATCCGTTGGTAAGATTACAAATGAGTTTACTAGAGAATTTTGTTCTATCTGAAAAGGGATTTGTTCTGATTGATTTATTGCCTCTGCTAGATCTTTTCCCACATTTATGAAATAATTATTTACTAATACTAAAGATGATACGGGTTGCCTAAGATTTGAAATAAGTTCTCGAGGTTGGTCCTTTATTGAAGTGGTTGAGGAAATTGATTTGATAGCCCTCCAAAGCTGTTTAGTATTGTTTCCCGCTTTATGGAGTAACGACTTTTCAAAATCTCTCTTTAAATTTTTCATTAAATTGTTACAAAAAATCCTATACCTCTTATATGTCAGTTTAAAAGTTTCATTTTTTGGATTGGGAATGGATTTCTTGTGTAATTTATCACGATTTCTTATACAGCGGAGGAGTCCGCTAGTCATCCAAGGCTTAAAGATGCGTTTCTTATTTGAAATTTGCCGAGTTTTTGTGTTTTTCTCTATAGCTCCTTGAAGAATGCCTATGAACTCATTCATAGCAGAATTTGGATCCTGTAGCTCAAAAATAAACTCAAAATTTGCGTCACCTAATGTTTTTGCTAAGCCTTCTGTGTCCAGAGAAGAAAGAGTAGATGGTGGATTAACTTTTTTGTGCTTTAAATCAATACACAAAAGCACAGCTTTATGGTCAGTTATAGTGGAGTGCATAACTACCGTAACAGCTTCATTTTTCGTTTTAAGGAGTAAGTGGTCTAAGCAAGTATTGCTTATATCCCTGGTCACAAATGTGTGTCCTGGTAGTAATCCATAATATGCAGCTTTATTTAAATAGAGGTCGGCATCACAATTTTGGTTACCTGGGTATTTATCAATATTGAGGTCTCCTGTCAAAATGAGATTAGGAAAAGATGATAAATCCTGAAATATTTTAGTTATTCCATCTATGAAATTCTCTATATTGTAGAAACAAGGTGGGCGGTAAACAGCGACAACTGCTATGTCTTTATTATGCTTTAGAATAAGACAACTTCCCTCGGCAAGGTTTGGGCTCTTCTATGGTGACGAGTAAGTTTTCTTTATAGTATATCACCACTCCATCGTTTTGGTTTATTATTGATTTGTTAGAAAAACTTTTATAGCCTTGAATCATAGGAATTTTAGGAGTACAAGACAACCAACATTCGGTCAAAATTAGAATATCACAGTCAAATCTAAGTTCGTGCAGAAGCACTAGAAAATCCGATGAATTGTGACCAATACTCCTAATATTTTGAGAGATAATTTTTAGACAGGACTCCGACGTGGGTACATAATTTATGCAGTTTCTGGTCTCAGTAAGGATGGATTTACAGACCCCGTCCAGATCATTGATTAATTGATTTACATTATCGAATGTGGTTTATTTTTATATTGAATCTAATTATATTACTCTGGGCCAAAGTCTTAATTATTTGTGTGATATTTATAATATTATCATGTTTTGTATTGTTTTCTGAATTAAACCTGTATTTATTATTCATGATGGGCTTTATATAATATTTATTGATTAATCGATTTTCTTGAGAATTAGTAATTGTTTGCAGGAGTGGTGATGTAAATGGTGTGTGTTTTTCTGTTTGTTGTGTATGTGTTTCTGTAGAAGGAATAAGTGAGTGTAATGTTTGTTTAAGAATTTGTATGTGTGTATGTAGTATTTGATCTAGGTTTTTAACATTATTAATATCAGTATAAAGGAGACAAGTACTTGAAGAATTTTCTAAAATAAGTCATGCCTTATTAACCAAATTGGCTAAATCACTGTCACTTGCGATACGGCTGTAAGGCTTATTTTCTGACTTCCGAAGGTAGACTACACCACGAGAGGTCCAGCAGAAATCATATTTGTTCTCCTTCGCAAATTCTCGAGCCATATAGAATAAACGCTGCGTCTTGGGGGTGAGTGTTTCAGATATGAAAATACCTCTCTTCGGCGCAATTAGACCCAGATGTGTGGTGTTTAGTTTATCTGTGTTTGGTTTTTTTGAGTTGAAAGTTTTGACCGCTGATAATAGTGCCTCCTTTTTTAGAACCGTGCAAAAATCGACAATAATCGGTCTCGAGGAGTCTTTGATATTCGCAGTTCTATAAATATCCTTGATATCTGATTCATTAATTGGCAGGCTTATAACATTTGTCAGGTTTTTAAGTACTTCGCATAAACCAGCCTTAGTCTCCATGCTCTTGTCTTCAGGTTTTGTCGGGATGTTTCGTATTTCGACGCATGTTGAGCGAGACTTATTTTCCAGTGACTCTAACTTATCTTCAAGTAACAAAATGTATTTTTTATCATCACGTTTTTCTGCTACCAATGCGTCAATTCTTTCGCTTTGCCCCTCTAGGCAAAGTGTTTACTGAGTCAGTACGCATGCCCAAAGTAGACGAAAGATTTGGTGTCGTTGAGGAGTGCTGTATGGGCGTCGTATTGGCTGCGAGTTAAGCGACACTCGCATTTGCTCCCGTAGATATAAACTGAACTCTAATATCTTTATCTTTCTTCACAAGTAGGACAGCAGAAACATGAACTGTTAGTTTTCATAATAACACTTATGTTACGTCTGTAATAGAATCATGTGCTAAGGTTCTTCTCACCTAATTTGGTTTCTTGCACATATTAGCATTATCTCCAAACACTATATTGAATTACTATACCTTTTGGAATAACTGGAACTGTTACCAAGTCAAATGCAATATTTAGGTACTTGCTTTGTACACCAGGTTTAAATCATAATTATGGTGCAATATTTTATAAAAGCTTTGTATTTTTACTGAATACATTTTCCGCTTTGAGGCTTTTTTTTCTGCACACCTCACACTTTGGTCACAATCCTTTAATAAACTGAATATTAACATTACGTCAAAAAAATATATTCAAAATACACAAAAAAAAAAACATACATACTTTTTACTTCCTTCAAAATGATAACTGTTCTGTAGCTTAATCCATTTTGTGATAACTTCTTATCTAAATCGTGAATATTTTGTTTAATTTCATCTCACTTAAATTATACTAGGTACTCAAACAAAAAGTACCTACCACACTAATTACTTTTCCGATTACATACATCGCTCTATTCGGAATAAAAAAAAAACCGTCGTGTATACTTCACCACCAACCTAATCAACCTCTCAGTTCATACTTATTTCACATAAATTTTATATTCGTCAAACAATATATTTTTCACTCCGTGACGTTAAAAATATATATACTTATATCATTCAAATACTTTTATTGTACCTATTCATTTACTTTACGCAATAGTCAATAGAAAAAATATATATTATTGTTTCGTATCGTCAACCCTTTTAAAAATATTAATAATATTGAAATTCACAACACACCCAATGCATAATGATCTTAGTTTGCCGTTTTATATTTTAACTCATTTAAGACAAAGTTTAAATAAGTAATTCAAAATAAAAAAACCGGTCAATTGCGAGTCTAAATCGCGCACGAAGGGTTCCGTACCACCGTTCAATGGAAGCGATGGTGTGGAGTGAATAGTTTGGATTTTACACAGCAAAATATTGTTTACAAAGTTATTGGTGCGGTTACTTTCACACTCCATGTAGGTAACCAGGTGCATCCATAAGTTTGTATGTGGTATTGAAAGAATTGTTGTATGGGAGCCCCCTTAAATATTTCTTTTATGCTGTTTTTTAGTATTTGTTGTTATAACGGCAACATAAATACATCATCTGTGAAAATTTCAACTGTCTAACTATCACGGTTCGTGAGATTCAGCCTGGTGACAGACGGACGGACGGACAGCGGAGTCTTAGTAATAGGGCGGGACCCTATTAATTTTTTAATTTGGAACCCTTCGGGTACGGAACCCTAAAAATGCACAACTACTTGACCTGTCTAAAATTACACACCCTTTTAACCGTATAGGACAAACAATAATAAGAAATAAAAATGTTTTTTTCTTTCTTAAGTTACTAGATTATTCTAAAAATAGATGAAACTATTCACCGGTAAACACATGGAAAATTGTTTCGAAGCAGCACAACACTCACGTAACTCGCATCACTATAACACGGTGGTCATCATTTCCTTGGTGTATCTCTGTGTATCTGATGATCCCCAGTCATCTCATATGCAATGCGGCACTCCCGGCAGCAGCTGCATCCTCGGAGGTTGCTTGAAATGTAACCTTTTTCCAATCAGAATCGGCTATGGACGCGGATGCTTCCAAAAAACCTAATTGCAATCGTAGGAAGAGGAAAAATACTAAGAATCACACAATTTGTAAGCATTGCACCAAAAAACGCTGACAGAACCCACATCAGGGCAAGGTTTCTTGCTCCTGTGAATCTCATTCTGACAAAGAAAAAAAATTAAACAAATGGAACAAAATAAGATAACGGAATCAGAGTCGCAGGAACAAATATCGCACAACAGTAATAGTGATATACAACCTAACTCATCACCAGCAACAGACTCAGCCGCGCGGATCGGCAGGTCCCTGTACGAACCGACCGACGTGTCACCTTACCTTATTGATGTCCAGAGTGTTGATCCAAGTAGTACACTTCATCCAGTCTCCTTTGGAAGATTCCTTAAAAAACTTGGCTATATTTTTTTTTCCAGGGCAGTGTTAAAAGGTTGGGAAGAAACAAAATAGAGCTTGCCTTTTCCAAATATAATGACGCTAATGATTTTTTTAGTGTTGGCGAACTCAGCAAACAAAAGTTAACAGTTTTTTTACCTTTGATGGGCAAGTACTATCAAAAAGAGTGTTCATGTGCTATAACTCTCTAACTGTAGAATTGTACACGTACCCAACCATACAATGTTATAACTGTTTTCGTTTTGGCCATACCAAGACAAAGTGTCCCTCGAAGCCCCTTTGCTACAGGTGCGGCCAGGAGCATGCTGGTGAGACTTGTGACAGGGAGGTAGACAGTGCAAATTGTTTGTCCTGCAGTGGTCATCATTATGCCACCAGTAAAACATGTCCCGAGTATGAGAGGCAAACTAAGATAAAATCGTATATGGCACACAATTGCGTGTCTTATTCTAAAGCTAGTCGTCTCCACCCTAATGACTCAAAATCATTTGCCGAAATTGTAGCATCATCTCCGCCCTCATCTCCAAGCCAGTCTCACCCAATACAGGCTTCCCACTCAACTACAGAATCTCACAGAAAAACAGTATTTTTAAAACCGCGATCACCTCAAAAGTTTATTAAAAGCTATGATCGTGAAGCACTCAGGTCTATCACGGAGGATCCATCCTCTTCACAGGCAAATTGGTGTGCTTTACAAGATACTTCTTCCTTCTCGAACGATAATGTTATAGAATTAATAACTGCTTTAATTAAAGCGTTAACCTCTTCACTCCCTCCTTCTCAAGCCCAACCGTACGACGTAGCCCCTCTAATTAATATCATCACTAACATTTTCAAAAATGGCTTCCCAAGCCATTCTGCAATGGAATTGCAGAAGTCTTGTAAATAAAAAATCTGATTTAATTTATTTGTTGAATAAGCATAAACCTTTTTCTGTTGCTCTCTCTGAAACATGGATGGTCCCGGGGACCCTTTTTAGGGTGTCTGGTTATTCATGTCTCAGAGAAGACAGAAGTCATGGATATGCCGGTGTCGCCATTCTCATCAAACCATCTACCCCATTCATTCTATTTCAACTTCCATACCATTGTAATTAGATCTCCATGGTCGCAGCCATTGTAAATAACATCTGTATTATTTCTGTTTATTTTAAGACACCATCTGTAAATATTTTTTCTAAAATCAACAACATTTGTCTGTGTTACCTAAACCTTTTTATTTTTAGGCGACTTTAATACGCATCACCAGTCTTTTGGATGCGGTATTTCTAATTCATATGGATCTAGACTGTTAGATATTGTGAATAAGTAGTCATAATTTATGTATATTAAACACAGGATTACCAACCCGTTTGACAAAGCTTGGGGAAAATAAAAGTGCAGTAATAGATTTATCCATTAGTTCTGTTGATTTGGCTTCATCACTTTCTTGGACTACCACGGACAATACATTTGGTAGCGATCATTACCCTATACTGATTTATTTTCCTTCTAGTCGAACCTCAGATTTGCCTCAAAAACCGCGAATTAGGCACAGAATCGGTGCAGCTGATTGGGATGCTTTTAAGAGATGTGTGGTCATAAACTTACCGTGGATACTTTATGTGATGTGGAGATTTTCGCCAAAGTTTTGGTGGAATCTGCGGACATGGCTATTCCTGTCAAAAATGGTAAAGATAAAAAAATTCCTTCCCCACCGTGGTGGGATGCGGAATGTTCAAATTCAATAAGGGAGCGAAAAGAAGCTGAACTTATTTACCGTGATAGTATGGCAGAGCAAAACTATAATCTATTTAATGAGATGGCTAATGCTACCAAAAAACTCCTTAACAAAAAGAAAAGTGATGGCTGGCATAAGTTTTATGCCTCCTTATGTCCAGGGGTTTCTTCATCCGTTGTATGGAAACATATTAGATGGTTTAGATCTGCTTTCGTTGCGCCATCCACTTCTAAAATGTCTATCGATCTAGCCAATAAATTCATTGATATTTAATCACCTTCTTTTGTTCCGGAAGAGTTTTCTCTTTCTTCATTACATATTATTCAGTGTAATTCTGGTCTTAATTCTCCTTTCTCGTTGGACGAGTTAAAGGGTGTACTCACTCACGTAAAGGACTCTTCACCTGGTGAAGATAGTATTATGTACTCCTTTATAGCTAATCTTTCAGATACATCCTTGTTGTTGTTCCTAAGCATTATGAATACAATTGTTAGTTCAGGTTATATCCAACCCCTTGGAGATCTCAAACCACTATACCAATTTTAAAATCTGGCAAACCATCTAGTAATCCTTTATCATATAGGGCTATTGCACTTTCGTCTGTCTTAGCCGAAGTCACCCAATACCTTATTAAAATCCGATTAGAGTGGTTCATTGAAAGTAACAATTTATTATCATCATTTCAAAATGGATTTAGAAAGGGAAGAGGTACCATAGATAGTCTCAGTGTAATAACACTGATATCCGTTTGGCTTTTACCAACAATAAGTCAGTGTTGGCTGCATTTTTGGATTTCCGGGCGGCATATGATAGTGTAGTAGTTTCAATCCTCAAACATAAACTGAAAGTCTAAGGAGTCCCAGCAATGTTATTCAACTTTGTAATAAACATGATATTGGAAAGGAACATAAATGTACATTTTGACAATAATAACATTTCTAGATTAGTTTAGAAAGGCCTTCCTCAAGGCTCTGTTCTATCCCCTATTCTGTACAGTATAGGGGAAAGAACCTTTGATCAACAAGATTATCTGTGTGGCTCAGTGTATGTCCTACAGTATGCCGATGATTTGGTGAGTTTACCTAGCTGGACAGTCTGTAAATAATTTGTGTTCCTCTCTGACAGCTTGCTTTGAAAGATTCCATCCATGGCTAATTGACAATGGTTTGGATCTTCAGCTGATAAAAGCACTGTTGTTCTTTTTACTAGACACCGCAAAATTCAGTCAGATGTTGTAGTTACTTATAATAACAATGTCATTTCTGTCAAAGACAAAGTATTTTTTTATCTCTCACCTTACGGGACTTCCCCGCTGTGAGTTCCTCACATCTAAGTGTGAACGACTTTTAAGTATAATCAGGTGCCTTGCTGAGGTTTGGTGGGGCGCACATCCATTTTCCCTTAAATTAGTCTACAATGCTTTAATACGAAGTGTTTTAGATTATGGTACATTTTTATTGGAACCCGGTAGTGTTGCTGGTTTTAAGAAGTTAGACGCCGTACAAACTAAAGCTCTTAGAATCAATCTTGGTGCTATGAAATCCAGCCCTATTAATTGCATGCAGGCTGAATGTGTAGAATCCCCTTTACATATTAGACGTGAATTTTGGCAGACAGGTTCTTAGGTCGTTGTCTGCAGCTTTCTGATCATCCTCTGCACCGTAAATTAGCCCTCAGATAGCTGAGTTAGTAACAACAGCAACTTATTGGAAGCGAAAGACGAGCCCGCCTTTAGTTAAAAGCTTACTTAAATTTAATGATATCCCATCACCGTACCATGAGACAAAAATCCTTCCAATATTTCAATGTCATTTTGACGCTGACTGATTTTTTCTGACTGATTCGCGAAGTTCTCTCCAGGCTTTGTTTAAATTTCCTTTCTTTTATATTTTTTTACCAGTTTTATATGATGTAAGACTCCTCTTGTTGAATTGTGGAAAAAAGGGCCTACGTGTGTCCTTTGCTTGGGTGCCTTTTCATTGTGGTATCCTAGAAAAATTACACATTATGACCATAATGTGTAATTTTTACTACATATTATGACATTCAAATTTCGAACGCCGACGCCCGCCTGCGTGCCGCCCCTAGTTTGTCTGTGAAGTTGGTACTGACATTCAAATTTCGAACGCCGACGCCCGCCCGCGTGCCGCCCCTAGTTTGTTTGTGAAGTTGGTACTACAGAACAAGCTAAACAACTGCAGAGCCACAATGCCGGTCAATCATGCGGTTCCTGAACATATCAAAGAGAGCTTATGATATGTGTGTAGATAAACTAGTGTATGTAACTGTACATAATTAGGCATTAAAACTCTCGAGTGATATTATTATGAAACTCGCCTTCGGCTCGTTTCATAAGCCCGCTCTCGAGTTTTAATGCCCTACATTATGTAGCAGTCAGATAAACTACTAATATGGTTTATTATACTGATTTTAAATTCCCTTTTCCAAATTCCTTTTCTTTTCCGTATTTCCATTGAATACTATTGCCTAATTTTTAATTTAATAAAAACTAACACAAATTATAAACAAAAACAATTTATAACAAGAATGAAGATGTAAAAATATACAAATTACAACTTGACACTGGCATATGAGCCAGGGCTCTTTGCCACCTGAAGATAAGAAAAAAAAAACAAAAAAAAAACATACTTGTTTGACGTTCCTTTTGTTTTGACAGTTGACAGATTCAAGTCAGTCGTCAGTTTGACATTTCATGGAATGAAATACGTTTTTATTTTTTGATATTTTGATTAGTCCAGTTAAAATTCTGAGCATAACAACATTTAATAAATTTTCACCTAGCGAGATTCATTTAGATACACAGATAGTGTATTTGAGGAAATAATGGGTAACTCTGGTCTCAAACAACACTACGATACTGCTGCGAAGACGGGAGTCCTACAAATATCAGATCAGAAAATCAAGGAGATCCCTCCAGAAGTCCTCGGCTTGTGTGATCTGTTGAGAAATCTTGATCTTTCTAAGAACAAAATAGCGTTCTTACCTGACAACATAGGCAAAATGAAGATATTGAAACAGTTAAATCTGGACCACAATAAATTGGAACAATTGCCAGAAGTGTTAGCAAACTTGAAAAAGCTAGAGATGATTAACCTGTCCAACAACTCAATCTCATATCTCCCGCACAAAATTAACAACTTGAGCAACTTAAAACAAGTGTACTTGAACTATAACAACTTTGTTAAGTTCCCTGTGCAACTTCTAGGGCTGAGAAACTTGGAAGTTTTGGAGTTGGCCCACAACAAGATAACAGAAATACCAACTGGTATGAATGAGCTCTATGTTGCTGAATTGAACTTAAGCCAAAATGAGATATCAGTGATCAGTGAAGATCTACACAAGGCACCTAAATTGAAAATACTGAGATTAGAAGAGAATTGTTTGAGCCTAGATGCGGTAAAGACAAGTTTGCTACGAAACTCAAAGATACACACATTGAATTTAGAAGGAAACCTGTTTGAGGTAAAGCAGCTTGCTATGTTAGAAGGATATAATGAATACACGGAGAGATATACAGCAATGAAAAAGAAAATGTTTTGATATAAAACAATAATTTTATTCCAATTAAAATCAAAGATTTATTCACTACTTGATGATTTTGATATAACAATCTCCTGCACATTGAAGCACCATAATTAATATTAAATATGGGGAGTGAAAAAGAAATTGTTTTGATATAAATCAATAATTTTATTATTCCAATTAATTACTTCTTGCTGATCTTGATGTGACAACCTGCATCACATTGAGTCACCATAATTCATATTTAATTCATCAGTAAGTATTCATAGGGTATTATAATGTTATGTTTCTCCTGTCTTGATTGATGTGATGATGTATAAACTGTTATTATAATAATGTTCATCTACATGTAAATATAAATTATTCTAGCTTAGTAACTCATACTTTCACTAATGATGTGACTAGATACCTACTTAATTTTTAAGCCATTTACAAAGTAGATATTATATGAGGAAGTTTCAAAGTGATATCATAAGTGAAAACGGTCATGTACTTGGGTTTTTATTAACTATGTCCAGATGCCATGAAACTAAAAAAATATGTAATAAAGAGTGTATTTAGATTTTCAGGTTTGTAACTATTTAAGATTGTAACCAAAATTATTTTATGAATTCAACACATAATTTAACCTTGTTTTCTTATTTTAATATTTTTTCTTTTTGTATGTAACACCTTAATTAATAATGAATTGATTTGATGATTTATATTTAAATTATGTTACAACATGATTAATAATGAATTGAATTGAGGAATTAATCCAACTATCCAATTAATATTATAAATGTGAAAGTAGCAATGTTTAGATGTTTATGTGTTTGTGCCTCAATCACTGTAAAACAGCTGAACTTAATTGAATGAAATTTATCACAGAGATAGTTTATGAGCTATATCAACATATAGGATACTTTTTATCCAAATGCACATTATTCTGGTTAATGATAATTACTAGGAACAAGCATATGAAGTTGCAGGCATCAGCTAGTATCCATATATATTCAATTGAATTTTGTACCTATGCACAGATAGGAATAGAATTAAGTACATTTTGATGTATTAGCACTTCTAAATTCTGTATTACAGCGCAAACAATATTGTTGTTCTTCAATTTGATGTGATTGATAAGGAAACAAACGTTTTATTACATAATGTATGTGATCAACATTTGCTTTATCTTTACTTGAAAATACCCCACATTTGCCCTCTAACATTCAATTGAAAATACAAATAAAAAATAATTCTGATCACAGATGGGTAGGCAGAGGTACAATACAGATGTCCGAATGCATCTGCTCAGGAGATATCCATACACTATATTAGTTGTTTCGTCTGTTTGGCAAATGGGCATATTGCATTCTAAACCGCAAATTGCAGCTATAACATTGTACATCTTTTGTGCAGGTAGGTACTTATTTTGACCCTCTTTACTGTCTTCTGTGCTAGAATTTGCCACAACAATGCGTGATTGTCCTATGAAAGGAGGTATCAACGGCGGGTGAGGTCTTGTTGATACTGAGTATTTCTGACTGATACAGAGATCGCGTTGTTTGACTTGTTTGTTTGCTGATTCTGATTCAGTAGGAAAGCGATACGTCGTCGGGTACGGACGTGCTTATTAGCACCGGTCACTCGCGCGAGTAAACACCTTGTGTATGGGAAATACGTTTTTTATGGTTGGTGAGTCTTTTTAACCGACTTCAAAGGAGCAGTTCTCAATTCGGTTGTATGTTTATTTTTATTTTTAAATTGTATTACCTCAAAACTGGTATTATTTATGAACCGATTTCAATATTTTTTCATTTGTAAGGGTGATTTTTTGCAGATTTGAAATCATAAAAAGTAGTCCGAATAAAAAAAACTGTAATTATTATATTATCCATGTAAACGAAATTCGTATTATTGCTTTCCTCTGACTCATCAATGGTGTTTACGGTCATTTTCATAAGACCGCGTACCTACCGTGTATTTTAAGTTTATGAAATTGACTGTCAGAAGACTTGGCTTTTTTAAGTTTTTCTCTTGGTGAATTATATAGGTATAAATTGTTTTCTAAGCCGTTAATTTACTGGCTTAATGTAGATGCATCTGCATACATTTATCCCTGCAACCTCGTATGGAATCTTATGTATGTACCTAGGTATGCAATTTGGAAAGGGCTTACGTAGGCGCCATTATGCCTCTACCACCTGGTAGGTATTGGAAAAGGAATATTTCTAATACTTATTATAAATGTGAAAGTTTGGAAGTTTGTTACTCAATCACGCTCAACGGATTTGATTGAACTTCGGGACTGGATTGGACTTTATGGATATAAGGGTTTTGTAAACTGAAATAAATATTGTTATTGTTAGATATTATTTGGCTCACAGATAGATTATGATACGAGCTAGATTACCATATAATATTAGGATATTTTTTACCTAACTGCACCAGAAGAATGGTAATATTTTCCCGGTAATTGTAAATTCCTAAGCCCACGCTGCCCAAGTAGGTAAAGCTGGGATCACCTGCTATAAATTTCCTATTGAGTCAAATGTAGAACGTAATCAACTGAGTGACGCGATAGACTTAAAGTACCTACTTGAGTAAGTACATATCTAAATGTAAGTGGGTAGAGTTATAGCAGTCTGCCTACTTTACTCTACTAACGTGAATAGAGTTATGCTCGTATCAGAGTCAATAATGCAATTTATATTTAACTTTACGGTGAAATTAGATTCATATCATCATCCATTTATGTGCATTATAGAAAAATATAGGTACGTACCGATACTAGATATTATATCTACATAATTGGTATCTTTAATCGTAGGTGTGATATTCTATTTAACTAGTATTTATACCTTCCGCCCATAATATTTATCAATAATTTTATGATGATGGTTGTTTAATGATGATTGGAATTTATTTATTTTGCAATGTCTAGATAATAAATTAGCGGAAGCGCCGCGCCGCGCGCCGCCGACCGCAGAATTCCGATGGGTACAGGATCTTCAGAGGATCCACGATTCTGTCGTACATTCGTATTGTACTATCTTTAATCTACTTACATATTTATAAATCAGTGGCATGTGACCTATCCAATCGTTTGCATACGATCACCACCGTGCAGTTTTCAATGCGGTCTACTTAATACTCTGATAAGAACTTAAACTACCCGCTATAAGGTCGGGTTATCAAATTATCATCATCATCACATCGCGCATTCACGTGTAAGTACGTAGACTACAGGTAGGTAAAATACCTATGGTAACGCACCTATAGTAGGTATAACTAAATACCTATGTAACTGTGTGCATGCTTAGCTTACCCGTCAACCATTACTTCTGACTACCAACTTATCATATGCTCTGTTGACAGGTCATTAAGGATCATAATCAACGATGGCGGCATTCAACGTAATCTTGGGATGTGTGATGGCTCTGCTGATCATATTGTTCACTATTAGTTCCATTGCAAGATACTATATTAAGGTTAGTGACACAGACACAGAAATACATTACTCACTAATGATGTAATGAGATGTATATTTTTTCCCTACCCGTGCTAATTGCTTTAAGGACCTTTTAATTTGACAATGAAGGAAGTTAACTAAAGTTGTTTACCTTTAGGATAGGTACATGTTTATGTAGGTACCTACCTTTGACGGTTTACTCAATGGTTCGATTATTTGTGTTGACTCATTCATTAGTAAAACGTTCAAGGGTTAATGAAGTGTTAATTGATCTGAACACTACTGAAATAGACTATTAATGCAGGTACGTCTTCCTTATGTGGGTACCTTATATGTTGTGGAACGATAGTTCCCATCATTATGAACAACTTTCCCCAGGAAACATGGTCACAAATGAAAAAAAATACGTCTTTCATCCATCATCGTCCAAAGTAAATTGACCCGATCAGCTGATTCTTGTAATCAGCTGATCGGGTCAATGTACTACGGCAGACCCATATTTTTTTCGTTTGCGACCATCTTGGGGTTTCATAATGATGGGTATTGTCATTCCCCAAAATATGGTCAGATAATTAAATGTCACCCTGTATACAAAACAATTGAACCAGGTTCATTGGGCTCGATACATCTAATTTTGTAAATTGCGTCTCGTGTCCATTGTAAGGTACGTATCTGATTATTTTAAAATTTCGCGCCCAGGGCCTACAAGACTTTAATTTTTGCCCCAATTAAGAATTCATAGAAACAAATATATGTAAAATACCAAATTATAAATAGTAAGTATTTAGTTTTTTTATTGAAAAAACATATAAATTAAATTTCACATTTGGACAACGGGATGGCAGTCTTCGAGGCGGCAAGATCTTACATTGAGTACTACTAGGGGCCTGTTAAATAAATACGATAATCCGACAATTTTGTCACTTTTTGACTTTATTACTCAAAGCTTTTTGACGAATCGAAGAGTCACGATAAGTGCTGTTAAATCAGGATAGCAATAAATCTAATCCAAATCAACAAAATTATCAGACTAAAAACCCGATAAATAAAAGCGACATATGTCTAATTTAACTTTTCGAATCTCAAGGAAACATGCCTTGACTTATCTGTCATGGTATTTCATCAATTTGTCGCTTTTCGTTTCGTTTGTCGTGACCGGAAGTGACGTCACGCGTAAATTTTATAAATTTCACCACACCACTTCAAACAAGTCAAACATAGGTATACCTCGCGCCACGAATTAAGAGCGCTGGGCGACGTTGGCGGGAATAACTGTGCTTATATACAGGTATATACCTCGCGCCACGAATTAAGGGCGCTGGGCGACGTTGGCGGGAATTACTGCGCATATGTACAGGTATTGAAAAGTGACTTCTGCGCATTCAAGGCCACCGCTCATAACTCGTGGCGCGACGTTTATATATTGTATTGTACTCAATACTCAAACAAACTTGCCGCTCCGACGGCTTTGCTCCGGTATCCGAAAGTGAATTTGATTATGACTTTTGCCGCCTCGACTGTTATCGACTCGAAAATTTTCGCGCCATGGTACGGCCATTTGAAATGGCAGTGTTTGTGAAATCTAATCTCCATATCCTTAATTTCATGATGGGCAAACGCTATCAAGGCAAACTGAGCACTAAGCCACGAAAAACTGCATACTATGGTAAAAGTGCATTCGGCATGACCACCAGAATACACAATAAACCAGAGCAACTAACAATATAAATAATTTTAAATATAATCTTAAAAAATTACTTATTCTAAAGGCATACACCATCAATTATTTTCTTTTGGACACTTAATGATACTTGTCCTTATTCATTAATAACCATTAATAATTTTATGTGTTCATGCATGTATGTATTCTGTTCTGTATTATTTAATTCTAATTTTAGTACGAATCCAAAACCAGTGTTTGAACGCCTCACGGCAGATCATAGTGATCCACTTATACATATAAATTATAATTATTAACCTGTTATATTAAAACGGAAAATATTAAAATGCACATAAAAAATACTGATTTGCGCAGCAAATATTCCTTATATTTGCTGCGGTATCTTAGGTGATAAAGGTAAGGTGTAAAAGGGGTGAGCGAAGTGAAGCCCCCTTTATCCTTCGTGTTAGGTTCAACATGTAAGAACAACAACAAATACTTAAAACTTAAACTTAAGTACTCATTAAATATTTCAAACATAAAAAGTGTTTTGTTGATCCTTTTTTGCTGCGCAAATCAGTATTTTTGATGTGCGATTAAATACTAGCCTATTAAAATCATCTATGTTTCATCAAACAATAAATATCTCTATCTTTATGTTATACATAAGTATACTATACCAGGACGAACATTTTCGAGACAACATATTGAAGTTTACATTTCGAAAGCGGGGCGGAAGTGGTCGATGAGATATATAAAATTTTAGTACCACGGCGAAATATTTCGGGGCTGGGCGTGGCTCCTCCCCTCGCAGCTGGCCGCCCCGGGACCATGGTTCTGCGAGGATAGGGTAAATCTGTCTATCTATCCAGCTCCTACTGCTGAGTAAAGGTTAAATACGCCACTGATTATTTGTAAGCTTAGGTAATGTGTCTTCTTTACTTTAAGTAATTATTGTACAGTACGCGGCGTATAAGTTGAACCAAAATGGCGGCGTCTTCGCGGGGTAAAATGTATCCAAAACAGTAATGTTTACCTGCGCAGACGCCGCCATTTTGGTTCAACTTATACGTCGTGCATTATATCAGGCAGGATCCTTCGCCTGCGTTATCTTATCAAGTGCAAAGGTCAATTCACCATTATTGGATTGGTGACCAAACTGTATCTGCAATGAGGTATTATGGTGACTTTTAATTCCGTCTAACATTTGGGGAATGATAGAAGGTAGTGTTCTTAGGTAAAATATCTACTATCGACACTGGCACTTTTCACGTCATACCTACCTGATCATTCTGTGTTGTGCCCTAACAAATATAATGATCTCCAAAATATTTTTTTCAAAATATAAATATATTTTAAAAAAATTGGTTAATTAAAATAAATTCTACCCAAAATGGGTAAATTCTACCTAATATGGGTAAATGATCGATCACCAAAAGTTGCAGAAAATATCAGGGCAAAATATTGCGGTAGCTTAGGTGAAGCTATCCTTCGTGTTAGGTTGAACATGTAAGAACAACAAAAAATACTAAAAACATAAACTTAAGTACACAAAATATAAAAAGAAGTTTGCTGATCATTTATCCAAACACAATTTGGTGGTCGTTTACTAATTGTGGCGGTGTCGTTTTGAATTTATCGGTAGTAAAATAGGTGCGTTTTTGGTGATCGCTTAAACATAAGTCAAAATTAAATAGACATCTGTCCCGCACGACAATGTTCGGCAATTTAAATAAAAAATCTAAAACACATATTAAATTAACGTTAAATTCAATCTATAAAATAAACATATTACAGTTAGCATCAGATATCTATATGTGAGCACGCACGCATGGTACTCAAATAGATCTACTCATGATATACCTACTACACATTTCTAATACACTACACAGCCAAAGTGTCAAAATTATGACTTACAACCTCTATTTATTATATCTAAGATATTTCATTGTGTTACTCGTTATTTGTGTATTATTCTTTTGATGTGCCTATTATATAAATAAATGAAGTACCTACAAAACATCATAGCAGCGATTAGACTATAGTAGTTTATGTGACTGCTACATAATAGAGGGCATTAATACTCGAGAGTGGGTTTATGAAACGAGCCGAAGGGTGTTTCATAATAATACCACTCGAGAGTTTTAATGCCTAATTATGTACAGTTACATTACATTAGGCAATAAAACTCTCGAGATTCTCTAGTTTTAATGCCCTCCATTCATTATGTATCAGTCACATAAACTACCTACTATTAAAGCAGATAGCAGCAGAGATAGAAAATTAAATGTTTCTCGACCATGTACCTATTTGATCATATTGATGGGCCGGTCATATACCCTTGCTGGGTCAACTAATTTAAGTCACCTGTATGTTCAAATCATAAGGTAGGTAGGTTGTAGGTTGTTGTTGTCGCTTGAAACTTCTCGGTAGTAAGGTTTTAGTCATTGAAAGTGATCAAGCGGAAACATGAACTTTGGCACAGAGGAGTAATTTGAAGAGTTTATTAAGGTAAAAATCTGAAAACAGTCAATTGATTTACTTTAAAAATATAATCAAAAAGCCGAGAAGTGTCGAGCGGTGAAGTTAAAATAATCATACTGTACTGTACAATTAAATCAATAATATTTTGTTTCGATAGTTCACAATCTTCGTCGTGCTAGCTGTGGTTTTCTCAACGGCTCCACTGCCGCTGATGCTGTTCAAACCCTTCGACCCAAAGAATGCGCTGTAAGTACCTCTACTTATCTGCAAGGTTTTACACAAATCAATGTTAGATTAGTGGATAATAAATTAGATGTACCTACTAGAAGTATAGTAAACCACTTGGCTGTACAGCATGATTTTTAGTTGAGAGACGTGTGCGACATGTGCATAAGGAAGGATCACAACCTTAGAAGCAATGGCCGAATTGAAGAGTTTCAATTACTGGCTTGTTATTGTACTTAACATATTTAACTGATTGAGCTCGGTGGTTAGCAAAGCTTTGGTAAGTCGTAGTTTAACCCGGCCACTTATTGGTGGCCGGGTTAAACTACGACTGGGGCGCGCACAGATTTTACATATTTTTTCAATGCAGCTATTTTAAGCCAACTCGACAGCAAAAATAGTTATTTCGGGAACGTTTTTAAACATTATTTTGTAAAAATTTAAATATTTATTATATATTGTTTATAATAATTTCTAAGTTTAATTATTTATTGACTTTTAGAGTATTTTACTATATTAACTAAGTGCAAATGGATATTTTGTGAATAGATGTATGAAATTATAAAAATAAATAAGCTGAAAATTCAAATGAAGCTAACTTTAAAATTTCAAGCATAAAATTTAATATACATAGTCAGGTCATAAGTTCTGTCACATGTGCAATATGAAATAATTTAGACATGTTCATTATTTATGTAAACATTTATATAGCAAAATGAACTTAATAAAACATAGATTCTTATGGTAATAAAGTTTATTCAAAATGACCCCCGCGATTTTGAATACAGGCCTTTATTCTGCGCCGCCAGTCGTCTATCGCAGCACGAACGAGTGTCATGTCAATATCGGCGGCTGCCTTAATCAAGGATGCCTTGAGTGACTCCAAATCAGGATGAGGCTTTGAGCAGGCCTTTTCCTCCAAGTGTTGCCATATCTTGTAATCTTACGGACTCAAATCTGGACTGGAGGAGGGCCAGTCTTCGTGCCGGATGAAGTCGATTTCACGCGCCGCCAGCCAGTCTTGTGTGCTTTTCGCTCTATGAGCTGGCGCAGAATCTTGTTGGAATACCCAGTGCCTGTTATTAAACATGGTATGAGAAACAGGTTCCACAAGGTTCTTGAGGACTGTATTTTGATACACAACTGCATAAGTTTTTACGCCTTTCTCACAAAAATGTACCTCAGTTAAGCCCCAATAAGAGACTCCCAACCAAACCATGAGCGAGGATGGAAAATGACCTCGTTGGACACGCGGAATACGGTTGCTCGCTTCTTCACTGCTGTGTGCGTACACCTTATCATTTTGTTTGTTGTAGTCTGTCTCTCTTCCACGGTGAAAATTTTTTCATCCGAAAAAAGAATTTCCCGATGCTTTTTTCCCGCGTACTGCTTCAACAAAGCGCGGCATCTCTTCAGTCTCAGGTCCATTAAACGAGCGTCCAAACGATGTCCTGTTTTTCTTCGATAAGCCCTAAGCCCTAAGTCTTCATTTAACACCCTTTTCACCGTGGTCCCCCTTAACCCCACCTGAAGGGCCAACAGTTTCTGCTTACGTATGGGATTTCTTTGAATTCGCGCCTTCACAGCTTTTATCACTGCTGGAGTCCTAACAGAGCGAGGGCGACCACTTCTTGACCTGTCATCTATACTAGAGTCTTCATTGTATCGTTTTATGGTACGATAAACGAATCTTTTGGTTATATTCAAATTTTTCAGTAAGTCGAAAATCTGAATTGGCGCGTAACCGCAACGATGCAACGTAATAA
This sequence comes from Argyresthia goedartella, assembly GCA_949825045.1. Taxonomy (NCBI): domain Eukaryota; kingdom Metazoa; phylum Arthropoda; class Insecta; order Lepidoptera; family Argyresthiidae; genus Argyresthia; species Argyresthia goedartella. The sequence goes on along the minus strand of OX463809.1, from coordinate 16,610,083 downwards.
CTGCGACACGGTCTTCTTTAAGTGTCAACTCCATATTTAAAAATGAGGGAAATTCTAAAAAGTACACATTTTTATTTTCATGAAAAATTAGAAATTCGAATTCAATGAACTTTTTTGTGGCCAGCGTTCTAAATTCAAAAGTTTTTATTGTGTGACAGAACTTATGACCTGACTGTGTATAACAGAATATGGATGGTTGAAAACGTAAAATTAGATACTACTGTGACAAGAACATTATTCTGTTTGTATGCAACTATTTTAAGCAGATATTTATGCAGATATTTTAAATGGCTGGTATTTAATCGCACATCAAAAATACTGATTTGCGCAGCAAAAAAGGATCATCAAAATAAAAACACTTTGTTTTAAATATTTTATGTGTACTCAAGTTTATGTTTTAAATATTTTTTGTTGTTCTTGCATGTTCAACCTAACACGAACACTTCGCTTCGCTCACCCCCTTTACTTCACCTAAGTTATTTGCTGTGAAAATCAGTATTTTTGATGTGCAGTTTAATATTTCCTATTTTAAATTAGTATTATTAAGGTAAATAAAAGAAGTGTTCCCGGAAATGATGTAGTGTTCCCGGAATGGCTGAGTTATTCACTGAATGAATCAGTAAGGAATTTGTTATGGGTAAAAGACGTTGTTTGCAACTAATGGTCTTCATTTCGTGAATAGTAAACTCCAGTGTGAATATTTAATTGATTTTTGACATCGTGCGAGGATTATTTTGAATATTTAGTTGTGTAATTGTAGCGTCCGTGGCTTAACGGTATTGGCACATCGGAAACTGTGTCAGATAATACGGCAGCTTGATAAGTTCTGACAGTCGGATTGGCCACAATCCCGACACCCCTCCATTAACCCGCACTGAGCCAGCGTGGTGGACTATGGCTCAATACTATTCGTATCCGGGTAAAAGCCCACGCCCCTTGGTGGGGACATTAATGGACTACATTTATAATTATATATTATTATACATATTTTCTGAGACGGCAATTGGGATCATGACTGCATTGTTTCTTTCACCTCTTGCTTTTGTTTATTATAGTTGTAAATACCACAAATATGTTGTTTGACTATTGGAATTTATTCTGCTATTACTTTCCTAAATTATTTTACTTTTTTTTTTGTATTTTTGGAATTTTAATTGTTATTTTAAATGTTTTTTTTTCTCCTATCTCCTTTTCTTTATTTATGGACTTCCACTGAAAATATGTTACTGAATCTTCGTTTTTTCCTTCTTCCAATGTCAGCTCTTTGCAATTGTCGTATAATCCATTCAAGCACTCACTTTTATGAATGTTTCGGTGTCATGGCATCCTTTTTGGTGTAACTTCTTAAGCTCAAAATTTTCATGTTTGACACATGTTTCACGATCTCTTAGTTTTGGTTCTACTATCTAAATCTATCTATCTATATATATATCTATATCTATTTATCTTTTGTGTGTAACTTCTTAAGCTCGAAATTTTCATGTTTGACACATGTTTCACGATCTCTTAGTTTTGGTGCTACTATCTAAAATGTCTTCTCTCTTCGTAATGTGATGTAAGGTAAATTGATTCCTGTTTCCTGAACAAATGTTGGATGGAAAGGTTTGTTCGTTAATAAAAGCATGCAGTGTAACAATTTATACTTCCTGATATCGGTGCCACTGACACATCTTTGAAAAATGTCTCTCCCTTTTGTCTTCGCCTTTGTCTTCAATTGAGTAGATAACACCTCACCAACTAACAGTTGTTTGCGTACTTCAGGAGGTACTGGTACTGCGTACTTCAGGAGATACTGGTACTGGTACATATTTGATTAAGTCATTCACTTTACATTTAGGAGACATCGGCATATTCTTCTTCTTCTTCTTTGACTTTTCCTCTGTGTTTAACGTTTTCTTCAATGCCTCAATGTTACGCCTCATTTTTCTAATCGTGTCAAATATTTTGTGGAAATATAAAGATAGATCTTTATATTTCCATAAAATATTTATTTAATATTAGTTCAGTAATAATAACGTCATGTCGGGAACTACTAAGTCATTTCAAGAACGTGCCATCATATCCGGGAACGTTCCCGTAATGACCGTTCTCGAAATGAAGTTTTTACAATTTCGCGCACTTCATTCCGATGACAGCCATATTAGATGTATTATTTTGAGGTTTTGTGAAGTAAACATTGATTGATTGTATGTAACAGTTTATACACATTCCCGAAATGACGTATAATTAAGGTACGGTCAAAAAATAATGAAGATATAAAATAGTACTTACCACTTAAATAATTATTTGTTTGCGGACAAAACAAATGACGCCGGCCACACAAAACAGTAGCTAAAGCAGGAATAAATACCAGAGTGAAAAAGTGTTCGAGTTCAGATAAAATTAACCTTATGTCATTGTACACAAGAGTAACTGACAGTTGGATTTGCATACTTTTTTAGGATTCCGTACCCGAAGGGTGCCAAACGGGACCCTATTACTAAGCCTCCGCTGTCCGTACGTCCGTTTGTCAACCAACTGTATCTCATGAACCGTGATAGTTAGACAATTAAAATGTTCACATATGATGTATTTCTGTTGCCGCTATAACGTTCTCGTATTTGCTCGATATTGATAACGGCAACAGGTAGAACGCTTGAAATATTCACAGAATATTTAGTTATATATTCACATTAAAAATATATAATTAAAATAAAACAAATATATAAGGGGGGCTCCCATACAACAAACGTGTATTTTGCCGTTTTAATAGACAATGGTACGGAACCCTTCGTGCGCGAGTTCGACTCGCACTTGGCTGGTTTATTACATTTTATTGACGCGTAATTATTCCTGCTTCCTACACAGTTCCTCACAGCTACAGCACTCTAACGCCAGAAGTCGTGTTCAAGAAAATAAAAAATCCTACTTAATGCTGCGTTCACGAGTATGACGGATATTTTCTTGGACGAACTTATGACAAATAATGCGTTCAAAATTAATTTATTTTCTCAATATTAGTTTAGAATACTTACTTTTTAAGAAACAAACATATTAAAATAATTAAAGTTTGATTTTACTATATTTTTACGTAAGTTGAAGTTAGAAGATTTTGTTTAGGTCGCGTTCCCGAAATGACTTTTTACCAATATTTTTGTTCTATTATTTCTTTAATTGTAATTTTATATTTGTTAAATTAATTAGAATTACTTATTTTTCAAATATTAAATTTAAGTTTAGACACATCAAGCTAATCTCGATAGTAATTGATAGTGATTTACTGTTATTCATTCTGATGTAATATTTTTTAAGTTGCCAAAGCGAATTTGCCACCTTCTCGGTTTTGAGCCGTATGTAAATATGTCGCGGTGAGTCTGAAATTGGAGCAAAGTTGCATTAATGAACTAAAATAAATACCTTCCTATAATAATAGTAAATTTCCATTAATGTCCCCATCGAGGAGCCTTTACCCAGATACGAGTAAGATTGAGCCATAAATAAAATACCTACTACTTATCTTAATTACTTGTGTACTTTGTGTGTGTATGCGTAACATAACTGTCAACACTAAATACTGGACCAGACAGGAATATGTCATTTTCCCTAGCCTAATGCAGGTCCTTAGATTGACTACCTACTATTATATATTGCGTAAATATTCGTACCTACCTTGGAATCGTGAGAAACCATAATTAGATAGGTATTAATTTCTTACTAGCTGACCCGACATACATACGTCGTTCTGCAAAAGCTATTGGGTTACCAGCGCCATCTATTGGGAACATGATGAACTGATGAATCGTAAGACTTCAACGAATAGTTTTTAAATAAGTTCATACAATCATCAAAAGAATCATAATTCATAATTCTTTATTGCACACAAATATTTAAAAAGTTACATTAGAAGGTTATTCTCCTTGCATACTTTTCTCATTACATTATTAATTTATTAATATGGTATGTTGTAAAATGGGAAATATTTAATTTTAAGTCAAAAATAATGATTTGCACAACAAATATCAGGGCAAAGTGGTGCGTCATGCTGGGTGAAAGGTAAAGGGGGTGAGCGAAGCAAAGCCCCTTTTATCCTTCGTATTAGGTTGACATGTATGAGAAAAAAAAAGTGTTAAACTCGACACATAAAATATTCAAAACATAAAAGTGATTTTGTTGAAAATTTTTGGTGTGCAAATAGGACATATTATTTGATGAACAATTAAATACTACCCTTGTAAAATTTGTCAGTAGCGTGGTGATAGGTTGAAGTTGTTACAGGTCCTTCATACATTGAGAGGGCAATAACTGGCTTGGCTATACACACCCCTATTGTTCAAATTATATTAAACGGACGAATATTCCACGTGGGATTGATAAATAATAATGTTATTACAATTGACATACATAACTATTGTTTTAAAATTTTAGAGCCCCGTTGACACCCTTAAAAAAAAGTTACGAAATAATGCAGAATTTTTTCACGCTGAGATTACTCCGCCGCCCATAACCATAAAGCAATGTATATGTGCCTGCATATAAATGTGCAGGCACATATACATTGCTTCTGACCCCACACTAGGATACCCTGTGTCGTGGGAATCAGAAACAGCCACATCACAGAGATGTAAGTACATCCATGACTTGGGGATTCTTTTTTTTTCCTCCCCAGCCGAGATTCGAACCCGGTATTTCTCGCTTGGGAAGCACAGCCTCAACCACAACGCCACAGAGGTTGTCAAACCGACACACACTATAGTTTTAAGTGCAGGGTTTTTAGGTACCTATGTTTTTATTGAGTTTCATCCATTTCGTAAGGAGGTCAGGATCAACGTAATTACCCAGGTAAAGCTGGGGAATCTGACAGTGTCGTTAGAGACGCCAAGAGCTGGTGAAGACGTGGTAGCAGGGAAGTAGGCTTTACCTGCTATTCAACAAGTGTTGAAATGGCGGTCGTGTGCCTACCTGAAGTCTGGTGTAAGGTTGTCATAGTGCCGCTCTATAAAGTCAAAAGGTCTTAGAAAGAGTGTAAAAACTACCGCAGCATCAGTGTGGTTGACAAATTGTATGCAAAGAAGATGGCAGGCTTTAAAAAGGGAGTGTGACGTATTGGATTCGGTAGCACAATGACAATGAAGCGACGACGCGACGGTGGTCAACATTAGGTTTCCATTTTCTGACACTTTTGTTATCCGTTTCTCTTTGGTTGTTAACTAATTTCTATGAATAGCAATTACCTTAATTTCTGCTGTTGATTGCATTAAAAAGGATTATCCTGACACCAAATAATTTATATTACTTACTAGTAATTGACCGAGCGAGCGAAGCGACTAAGCGCCTCCGTTCCAGGATTGGACAAAAAAGCTTTCATATTTCCGAATGTTCCTTGTGTCCGGATGTTAACCTGTATAATAGAAGTTGGTACTCAAGAACAAGCTAAACAATTGAAGAACCACAATGCCGGTCAAACATGCGGTTCCTGAACACATCAAAGAGAGCTTATGATATGTGTGTAGATAAACTAGTGTATGTAACTGTACATAATTAGACATTAAAACTCGAGTGATATTATTATGAAAATCGCCTTCGGCTCGTTTCATAAACCCACTCTCGAGTATTAATGCCCTCCATTATGCAGCAGTCACATAAACTACTATTCACTACTCGTAGTTCTTCTTGCTATGGCCTTAAAATGATATTTCGTGAAATAGGCGGGGGCGGGGGGGAGGGCTGGCGTCGAACTTATTCGAAAATCGGACTGGCCACGGCGAGCTGAATGGAACACATTTTTTAAACCCGCGATTGTTGCAAAACGCTGCAACTGGACTTATGTATCAAACATACTTTTTCACATTAATTTACTTTTCTCAAACATGCAAATAAATGTCGTCATTACGTGCGTTATAACAGCTTGGAAGTATCATGTTTCGGGCCACACAACTCGAGAGAACTGTAAAGGAATTTCATACAAAATTGCAGGCCTAAGCCGGGAAGATTGTTGTTTTTAATTTTATGCTCAAAGCGAAAGACATCAACGGGCGTACGGAACTATTTTTTCCCATTGCAATAGTGGACTTGTGAACCGGTGTATTGTCCTGATGAAACAACACTTTCTTTTTCGCTAAATGCGGCCTTTTTTCTTAGTTACTTCACTCAAACGCTGCAATAGTTTTACGGAGTACTCGCCGTTGATGGTTTCGTCTTTCTGAAGATAATCAATAAAAATTATCCCATGTTCATAATCCAAAAATATCCAAAATCCGGACGCCATGACCTTGCCAGCAGATGAAACTCCGGACGCCATGACCTTGCCAGCAGATGAAACTGTTTTGACCCATGTTTCGTCCATGGTGAAAATCGTCGTAAAATGTCGGCTTTGTTGCGTTGAAATTTCTCCAAAAACTGCATGTAAACTTCCTCACGTTGCTGCTTTTGTTCAATGGTGAGCAGTCGTGGCACCATCTTGCGCACAGCTTTTTCATGAGCAAGTTATCAGTCAATATGCGATGTATAGCACTTGTTGAAATCCCTACAAGTTCTGCTAACTCGCGCACTTTTAGTCTAAGGTCTTCCAATACTAGTTTTTGTACTTTTCACTATTTCTGGTGTAGTCACTTCATTTTGTCGACCGCTGCGATGTTCATTTTGGCAGCTGGTTCGACCTCTTTTGAACTCAGTGACCCAATATTTTATTGCTGTGAATGAAGGAGCAGACCCCCCAGAGTAGAATCCAGCTCAACTTTAATTTGGGTTGGACTTAAACCTTTCAAATGAAAGTATTGTATGACATATCGATAACCAATTTGTCCATGTTTGCAAAATCACTCAGATCAATTCTCGATTAGTGGCCATGAAACAAAAACAAAAGAACTATAGATTCTTCTTTTTTCAAATTTAGGCGTCAAAAGATTCGAACTTTCGAATAAATAAAAAATACAGCCAGTATTGCTATCTATATGCCAGGTCCGCTACTTTTGGGACCGCCTACGTATATAAGAAGAATATAGATACAAAAAACAGATATCGGATTCGACAAGTGATAGGTACCTAAGTACACAAAAGAAATAAATAAACAAATGGGTTTCACTATGTACCTATTTGTTTCAAACTACTATTTGGTTCGCCAGTAGAAGATTGCATCTATCTATTGTATAGAAGTAGATAAGTATGCCCATTATGAGTTGTTATGAAATCAACGTAATTACGCCAATTGCGTTTTCTTTATCATGTACATAGAAATGAAATAGTAGTTTATGTGACTGATACATAATGCCTAATACTAGTTTATCTACACACATATCATAAGCTCTCTTTGATGTGTTCAGGAACCGCATGTTCGACCGGCATTGCGGCATTGATAATTGCTCTGCACTTGTTTAGCTTGTTCAGTAGTAGGGTAAAGTATCTAATTATTGGCACTTTAAGAACCACTTGCCACATAAATCGTGAAAACTATCTGTAAGAAATGTTGCCAGCGAAAAAAATTATCAAGATGACGGACTGAGAGTTAATTAATGCTTTAAATAAATTAAAAGTCTGCAATTGCATCATTTTTGGTGTTATTTTAATACTTTTTCCCATACACACGATTTTCCCAATTGTTGGCATGATTTGGCCAACTATTAGCATAGGCCTAGTCCTATTTATTGGCATTTAGGATTATTCAGTCATTTAAGGAGAATTATAGGAACCTAGGTAGGAGCAATGACAAAATAAAAAAGGCTATTTAATTAATCACTTTCATTTATGTACTGAAACATATACCTTACCTACCTAGAAATGAAAAAAATACAATTTAGGGCAACCTTCGTAGAGAACATTTGGTTCATTCTTAAAGTACCTAGGTATCAAAAGTAGGTAACGTTCGATAATCTTTTAGAACAAAATAGTTTTTTTTTAGCAAAAAAACAATATACCTACCTATCTATCTCTTATAACTACACAACAACTTAAGAGATCAATAGTACCCAGCTGGATTATATTTTTAAGATATTGTTTAAATACCCATCTTAGTCTTCAAATTCAGTCAAAAACTTCTCTATTTCAGTTGCACTGTGTAATATCCTTTTTTGTTTTCTATCCTTATCTTCAGGTGTTAAATTAGCATAGTCAGTACCATTTTCCTGGTCCTCCTGTATGAAGTCTACATTTGCAGTTTGGGGTGGGTTTAACGGGATATTCACGGTATTCAACTTTTCAAGTAGCACACGTTTCTTCAGATCTGTGTTGACTGCTTCGTGTCCTTTCTTAATTTTCAAATTAGCTGCTGATACTTTTGGTTTTGTTTCTTCATGTTCATTCTTAATTTTCAATTTAGCTGCTGATACTTTTGGTTTTGTCTTTTTAGTTTTTGCTTCTAATTTCTTTTTTTCTCTTTCTTCTTTTCTTCTTTTAATGCCTTCTTCTTTTTCGTTTTTCACGCGGAGTTTCTCTCTCTCTATAGATCTCCATTTATCAGAAGTCAGGACATATGGAGCTCTCTTTATGTCTCTAACGCCTTTGCGCTGAGGTGTCTTTGGCAGTACAAGGACATCAGTTAAGCGCAGTGCAGTCTACATAAGTTTCTATTTTGTCAAACTCGGAGTTTTGTTGTTGTGCCGTTGTATTCATAGGGCGTTCGATTTGTTGGGGCAGAACAGAGGTTCTCGTATTTTCAGTTTTAGCATTATACACTTCTGCTTTATGAGTTATAGTATATAAAACTTGTTGTGAATTGTGAGATAATCGATCGCCATTACCATCATCAAAGTCTTCTGCTGTTATAATTACTTCCGAGGCAGGTGCAGGTATGCAATCAGAACACTCTTCTCTCAAGTCTTCGCTTATTACAACTGGCATATTTTCAATATCCATTGCATCAAATCTCATATCTGCATCTGTCTGACTGGAAGTATCGTCTATGTTTAAATCCGTTTGCACTTCCGTGAAAAAGTCCCAAATCTTTTTCAAATAGTTATTTTCTGGTTCTAGTGTACCTTGTTCAATTTCACAAAAAATTTTTGCTCCAATAATATTCTTAAATTGTTCTTTGGTTATCGCTTTTGGTTCTTTGTTAGCTTTGTTAATAGCTTCTGTATGCGGAGTAATTGCCTTGCCTAGACATTTTTTATAGTCCACAGCGTTCACATTCCATGGGCAAAGACCTGTTGCCCTAAATCCATTAATAACTGTTGATAACGAGATCGTGTTTTTGATAGTTTTATTAAGAAGCGGTACGAAATTGATCTTAGTGAGAGCTACTGATGGATTATTCCGCCTCCACTCCAAAACAGTTTTCTGCCAACCAGAATTCAATGGCTTGAACGCTGACACGTCTGCTGGCTGCAGTATTCTAGTACAGTTGGGGTATAAGGCAATCAACACAATTCCCAACTTCTTACATAGATCACTAACGGCATAAGTCAAATGGGTTTTGTGTCCATCGACAAACAGTATAACGGGGAATTGAGTTCCGTTTTTGATCAAGTGAGGATGTAGTACACTCTCGATGTAATTGTGAAAGGCTTCTGCTTTCATCCAACCATTGTCGGTGAGCCCTATACCCCAATCTGATGGAACTTTGGATGAAATGTCAACTGATAGTCGCTTGTTCGGAAAGATAACCATTGGAGGTGTGAGATCTCCGTTAGCAGAAAATGTGAACATTACAGTCAACGCAGTTTTGGCCAGCGCATTGTCTACCTCGTAGACATTTCTTTCGCCTTTAGGAGCCAATACGACTCCCGTTTTAGGGCAAAGAAGAAAGTTTGTCTCATCGCCATTAAATACTCGGGATGAATCTGAGAGTATATTAAATAAATCGTTTTCTTTAAGGTAAACTTCAATTTGAGTAAACCAGCCTCTTACATCTTTTTCTGACACAGCAGCACTGGCTGCTGTAACTGCCTCAGGTGTGCGGACAGAAATGTTTGGATGTCGTTGAAGAAATAGTTTATACCACTTTTCGCCGTTTTTAAAAACGCTGGTCCTGTTACTGTTTTTCAGAAAATTCGCTACATTACTGATTACATCATCTTTACGTTTTGGGAAACATTTTCTGCAACTGAGTAAAATCCAATCTTCGAGGTCGTTTTCTTCCTTTTCTGTCAGAATAGTAGGAGGGCCTGGACGGGACTGGTGCTCAGGGTTCTTAATCCTATATTGCAAAGTAGCTCGCGGCACTTGATATGTCTTTGCCGCCAATTTCTTACTCATTCCCTCTTTGACAGCTTGCAGGGCCTTATTTAAGTTTCCTGAGTCATATCTTTTACGTCGGCGTATTTATTTTGGTTTTTTTCTAGAGCTCTTATTTCTTATTCTTGGCTTCATCTTCAGATTAAATCGGGTAGACTGAAAATAAAATCATAGGTAAGTGACACCAATTATCACCATACTTATGCGTAATTATTGACACTAGTGTCGGTAATTGGTGATTTCGTGGTTGGCACTGGGGCCAGAATTTGGAAAAATTGCGTTTATAACTTTTATTTAAATAATATTCAAAATGAGGTGTTCCACTTAATATATAATTCACAAAATAAGCCTTTAAAAACAAAAGCTCTGTAAACCCAATTATTGTCATAAGTGCCAATAAATTAGAATAAGGACATTTTGGGATACCAAATGTTTGGCACTGGAATAAAATAATAAAAACAATTCCATTCTTGGAAATAAACTGTCAAAGACTTGAATAATATGTACTGAATTTGCTTAAAATCATAAGTCACGTTATAAACACTTAGATGACTAAGATTCGATGATATTTAAATAGCTCTTACCTTAGCAAAATAATAGTTTTCACTGGTCTAATCGTGACACGTTCAGCTGTTGTTATCGTTCCGACGCCATTGTCATTTCTTTTTTTTATGTGTTGCCAGTTTAGTTTCTCAGGATTATACCATACTCTTTTTATATAAGTTGCAGCATCGTGAGATGAGGCGTTTTTTTATGAAACAGGTTAGTTCACAGAAGTGCCAATAAATAGTGGGGTGCCAAATCTAGGTCACTTTACCTACCAACTTCACAGACGAACTAGGGGCGGCACGCAGGCGGGCGTCGGCTTTCGAAATTTGAATGTCATAATTTGTCGAAAATTTATACATTATAGTCATAATGTATCAATATCCAGATGAGAAATGAGTTTTTACCAAATAGTATAGTATTATGCTGGTCGTAACGTGCGGTTTTTGGGCGCACTAAAGAGGGTTTATGATACGTGTGTAGATAAAGGATGTTTATGTTTGAATAAATTAAGATTAGTATTATTTCGAGCGGAATGAATAAAGATATTTCCAGCTACTTAACATTAATGTGAAATATTACATTGGTTTAGAGGCTGGAAGGTGAGCAATAGATGGACGAGCAAGTTTGAGGGCCGAGCCGCAGACGAGGCCCTCTAAGAGACTATTCTATCTATTGCACTTTTGGCCGAGGCTTTACATAGTGCCTTTCATGGCTGCTGCGAGGAAATAATATTAATTATTAGATAAATTAGGTTTGGAATTCCGCCTGGCGGATCCAACCTCAGATGAACGAAGCTCTTTGGTCCGCCATCTACCGCTATTGGTAGCACAAGTCAGGCACGCTTTTACCGACGCGACGGCATGCCGCACGCTATGTCGGTGAAAAATGACACGGCATGAAGCACCATCTGTTGAAAATGTGACAGAACCATAACAAACAAGCAACAATTTTTGCAACATTTCTCTCCACTGCTCGGAAATGTTGCAAAAGATGGTCAGTAATGGGGCCGCACAACGACCACGGGCATCATATGATGCCATTTTCCCGTAACAGGTTTTGAATTTAATTACCATGAGGTTCAAAATAGCGATGCCTCATGAATTCGGTGATCGTTAAGAGGTTAATATACAAAGAAAAATATTTCTGACCTGTTGGAATTTCCCACGAGTTCGCAAAGGCTTTTCGAATGATTTAGGAATATAATTTTGCCGCCTCAGAACCCAAAATCAAGCGGCGAAGGTGCTATATTTAGCTCAGAAGTCGGAAAAAAAAACATTGTTGGCTTGTTCAAAGAGCAAGTCGACTAATGCCGTTGTTCACTATTTCCACCAATCAGAACACGACTTAAGCTTCATGTGACATCCTTCAACTTCAGACTGGACTTGGACTTCAACCAGATCCTCAGATATCGATTTTGAAGCAAATTGGATCAGTTTCAAAACAGTTCAAGATGGCGGCGACTTTTTCGAAATCTGACTTCAGAATCATGATTGGACTCTAATCGGATCCTCAGATATCGATTTTGAAGCAAATCGGTTTAGTAACTCAAAAGTTCAAGATGGCGGCGATTTTCTAAAAATCTGACTTCAGAAACATGATTGGACTGCAACCGGATAGCAAATTGGCTTAGTAACTAAAAAGTTCAAGATGGCGGAGTTTTTTTTAAATCTGAGTTCTGAATCATGATTGGTCTCCAACCGGATCCTCAGATATCGATTTTGAAGCAAATTAGTCAAGTTACTAAAAAGTTAAAGATGGCGGCGATTTTTTCGAAATCTGACTTCAAAATCATGATTGGACTCTAATCGGATCCTCAGATATCGATTTTGAAGCAAATCGGTTTAGTAACTCAAAAGTTCAAGATGGCGGCGATTTTTTCAAAATCTGACTTCAGAAACATGATTGGACTGCAACCGGATAGCAAATTGGCTTAGTAACTAAAAATTTCAAGATGGCGGAGTTTTTTTTTAATCTGAGTTCTGAATCATGATTGGTCTCCAACCGGATCCTCAGATATCGATTTTGAAGCAAATTAGTCAAGTTACTAAAAAGTTAAAGATGGCGGCGATTTTTTCGAAATCTGACTTCAAAATCATGATTGGACTCTAATCGGATCCTCAGATATCGATTTTGAAGCAAATCGGTTTAGTAACTCAAAAGTTCAAGATGGCGGCGATTTTTTCAAAATCTGACTTCAGAAACATGATTGGACTGCAACCGGATAGCAAATTGGCTTAGTAACTAAATAGTTCAAGATGGCGGAGTTTTTTTTAAATCTGAGCTCTGAATCATGATTGGTCTCCAACCGGATCCTCAGATATCGATTTTGAAGCAAATTAGTCAAGTTACTAAAAAGTTAAAGATGGCGGCGATTTTTTCGAAATCTGACTTCAGAATCATGATTGGAATCGGTTTAGTAACTCAAAAGTTCAAGATGGCGGCGTTTTTTTTAAATCTGAGTTCTGAATTATGATTGGACTCCAACCAGATCCTCAGATATCGATTTTGAAGCAAATCAGGCCAGTAACTAAAACTTCAAAATGGCGGCTATAAATCGTCATCTTCATCATTGATATAATTTTCAGCCCAAATCGACCCACCGCTGGGCACATGTCTCTTCTCTGTCCAATTTATTCAAATTATTTGGGGTGAAAGATGAATAAACAGAATGTTACACCCTGTATTATAGACTGTTTCATTTACGCTTCACACGGCTTCTAATTTACCAGTATTATTATTTACCTAAAACCCTATGTACGTATAAAAATAATATAATATAAAGAAATCAGCATCGTAAAATGCTATTCTATATTTCTCTGTACATTGGGATTCGGGATCGGTGTGAACGAAACGTGGGGATCCGTATGAACTTTGAGCTGATCCCGGGATCCGTATGAACTAACCCATAAAATGCACCAATCAGAATTACTGCCCACTAAGAACGGTCTCATTATTAAAACATATTTGTTGGCACTTTGTACCAAAACAAGTAATTAATTACATCAGGATGACCTCTTATCAATGCCATGCATTGATAAGATGATTATTTATCGTATAATTTATATCTCCCTTCTATATAAAATTGTCATTTGGGTGTATTTTAATAGCAGGGTATGTATTTTATCCAATAAACCTAACGGTTTATTGGATAAAAAGTGCGCAGAGCTTTCGTGAGTCGTGTTTTTTTTTATGATTTTCCCTAAGTTTTAAATATTATTTGATCTTGTCTTTTTCCCAGAAGAGAGGTAGCCAGAGACTATAGAGAGAGATCTCTCGCTTCCTCAACATTCCTAAAACTCTTCATACAAGCTCGCCGATTTAGGGTACTTCTAATTTGCCCCTTCTCTAATAAATCGCCAATTTAGTCTTTGTAGGACCTTCTTGGGCGTCTTAATCTACGGTCTTTCTTTCTTTCCTCTATTATTTAATATTTATTGTTGGCGCAAGGACATGCAATCGTGACTTTTGTTTTAGACAGCGTGGTTGGTGTTATAGTTTAATCTTCCTCGTATCCGGGTAAAAGCTTGTGCCCCTCGGTGGAGATATTAATGGGCTATATTTATAATGTACATTAGGTGGCACGACGTCCAGCCGAGCCGCTCCTAGGTTCGCTCTATGACTGACTGAGTAAGGACGGCTGAATCAGGGTAGTGTAATAGTGAGCGTCTCCAATTAGGGGCCTAGGGCACCCTTCCATTGTGGTGTGGTGGTGTGAGTCCTGATTCAGGGCAAGAAGTATGCCGGCATCTGTACAGGGTGGCATAAGGTGGGTCGACTCGGGTCGAGACATGTTCTTTTGTCCGTAACGTACCTCCGTAGCGTATTAGCGTCGCGATCCAAGATCGCAAGTTTGGACGCCCGTTCGGTACAGCCCGGTAGTGCTATGGTGAGTCTCGATCGCAGAGGATCCGGGCGTCCAAACTAGCGTTCTTGGATCGCGACGATGATATGATGCGGAGGAACGTTATGGACAAAAGAACATGTCTGGACCCACCTTAAGGATTGCCTTTCGTTACAGGATCCCTGCGGCCCTGCTGCGCCTGAGTGCTCGTCTCCTAGGCCTCCGCTACAAGGTGCGAGGTCTGGAGAACGTCGACGATAGCAAAGGGGCGGTAGTGCTGATCAACCACCAGAGCGGGCTGGATCTCATCAGTAGGTAGATTAAAGGTTAAAATCGGTCGACTGCGATTCGGAGTCCCAATTACAAGAAATCACGCAAGAAAGCACGTTTCCTTTAGGGGTATAAGTTTTCCGTAGGACCTGCAGCCTGGCGTCTTTTTTATGTAAGCAACGAGTTAATGGAACAGCTTCTATTATATTAATTTATCATCTTTGCTACCGCAATAGAATATTAAACATTCAGGGCCTTACGATAAAAAAATAAACTAATGTTCAACACTTGTTTAAAAACAAAAATGTAAGGGCCTTACCACAAAAAAATAAACTACTGTTCAACACTTGTTTAAAAACTAAAGTGTATGGGATTTGACGTTTGTTTTGAGGTTAAAAGCTGTTTAATATTTTTTGTGGTAACATGGTATGTGTTTTGACGTTTGTTTTGAGGTTAAACGCTGTTTTATATTTTTTGTGGTAACACTTTTAGCGCCAATTGGGGTTGCTAACTTTCTGGACAGGAACGGAAATCTCAAAACCATTTCGAGAAATATGTTTTCTGTACAGTTTCTATTTATCAGATTACATATATATATATTTTAAGATATTTTAATAAAACACAATGACATTCATTTGACCTATCTATGACATCATCATAAGATGTATGAAAAAATGCCCTTTACCTGCCGGCCTTATATACAAAAAAAAACAATGTGAAACATCAATCTATTCCCTGTAAAAGCTGTGATCTATGAGTGACCTCTCGTGAATGTAGGTTATATTCAGCGGTTTGTTTTGATATTTGAAATTATATCGTTTCGTTTTTATTCGTTAAAAGAATGGCAAATCTTGTAAAACCAGATTCGTGAAATTTACCAAAATTATGATCATGTCGAAGTTCACGTCGAATTCTAGCAACCACAATATTACTGAAGTCATAGGAGCCAAAGCCCTCATGTAAGTAAGATACTGATGTTGAGATCCTGGAGTCAAACTGTTCTGACTGTCCAGCTTCTGCAGGTGGGAATTTTTAGATTTTTTTTTATTTATCGGCTGCAAAATTGCATCTGTATTGCCGTGACAAAAGATTGAAGTTTTCTTGATGTATAACACGTACAATATGCTCTTCCTCTCAACGACACATGGCATCAATGATGCCATTTTCCCTTTAAAGGTTTTGAATTTTAAATCCGTTGAATAAGGTTTAAAATCGCGATGTATCAAAACAGCATTGAAAATAAGCAAATTGTATTTTTTTATTTTTTTTATTTTCCATTCCGCCCGTACCGTACCGTACATAATGTTTTGTAATGCTGTCGCTGATAATGATAAGATTTCCAAGGTCTTATTTTATTTAAATAAAGCCTAATAATTTACCAATGTTTCCAGATAACAGCTTTGTTAATAACTCATACTAAAAGGCATGAGAAAAAAATCCGAGTAGAAACACTATTTTTCCACCTTCAGATGACCAAAATGAGAAATAATCTAAACTTAATATTTTTCAACTAAAATAGTTGAAAAATATTCAACTATTTTAGTTTTACGTTATGTTAGTTTCAGTCGAGCGCATTGTTTGCGCTCTCTTTTCTTTCTTATGTGAAAGTAATCAACACTGTCACTTTCGTTTACATCCATATTCCTTTTATGTATATTTTTACGTATCGCTATAAAAAAACTGCATTAAATAACACAAACAACGCCTATCCAGGCGATACGATTTAAATCGCACGGTATTCATTTAGATAATACCTTACATAACTAATCTTGAGCACTTTATTAAATACCAACTAAATGAGTTCAAAACGAAGGAGACGCTAGCATTAGGTTCAACAACTCAAAGATAGTTTATTTACCGTACCGTACAAGACCGTAGGTATAGATCTGTTCTAGTAAACCACGTAAAGATGAGATATTATTTCTATTTATTATAGCAGCGTAGTGAGACTGAGACTACATGACACCCACACCACAACCACTGGTCCCGGGTACGAAGCCCGGGCCGGTACAACCATTTGTTTTTAACCGACTACGGCAAAGGCCAAAGGATGTTATGATATGATTTTGAGCGATGTTTATGTGTGTTATATGTATATATATACACCTATATGTATAAATATATATATACCTATTGGTATATTCAAATATCCAAGTCTGTTTAGTACAAGTAGGTAGATATGGTTATGTTTACAATTCACAAATTATATAAGTCATGTCATCCGCCATTTTTCTTTCACTCAATATACGATCGTTGACAAGCTAACAACTCTGCCTCTTCTATACCCATTCCCAATAGGTTATGGGACCAGGACACGATTCTAGTTGCGCAAAGTAACATAAAATCAGTGCTGTGAAAATAATAGCGTTTTTTTTTAAAATGGACAACCGAAATAAACGAAATATCCAACAATTCAATGGCGAAAGCACGTGGAAATTCCGCATAAAATCACTTTTGGAGGAGCTGCAAGTGCTGAGTGTATTGGAAGATCCCACGCCAGAGGAACCTGACGCAGATTGGCTCAAGAAAAACATAATTGCAAAAGGTACGATTGTGGAATATTTGAGTGACTCATTTTTGAATTTTGCAAAAGATTCTGCAACTGCCAAATCCATCCTGGCTGACCTAGATAATATCTATGAGCGCAGAAGCCTGGCTACACAATTAGCGCTCCGCAAACAACTACTAAACCTGAAGTTGCAACCAGACTCGTCTTTATTGCAACATTTCTCTAAGTTCGATAATCTTGTCACGGAATTGATATCAGCCGGCGCAAAACTCGACGAAATGGACAAAATATCGCATGTACTTCTAACATTGCCTGCTTCATACGACGGCGTCATAACGGCATTAGAAACGCTCGGCGAAGAACACCTGAATTTGGTTTTTGTCAAGACACGCCTGCTAGATCAAGAAGTGAAGTTGAAGGCTGACACTACGACGGAATGCAAGGCGTTGCATACAGGCACGAAACGTAGTTCTACGCAGCAGAATCTCTCCGGCCCTAGTAAGAAGAAAAAACACAACTACCCACAAAAGAAACAAAAATTTCCGCCAGGAAATTCCACAGAAGGAAATAGTTCTACATATGGAAATTCGACGCACAAACTCTCAAGAATGTTTTGCGATCATTGCGGACGCCGAAACCACTTCAAAAGTGATTGCCATTTTTACAAAAAGACGCTGCAAAATGACCAGTCAAGAAATTACAGAAGGACGGCTAATAACATTGAACTACGCCAAACTGATGAGGAGAGTTTCGCTTTTATGTTCTCCAAATGTAAGTTAGCCACAGCCGCTCACCTATCTAATGATGAAATCTGTTTTCTTTTAGATTCCGGTGCGACAGACCATATTGTGAACACTCGGGAAGTTTTTACGTCATACGTCGAATTACCTACGCCCATAAAAATAGGAGTCGCTAAGAACGGTACCTCTGTTCTCGCATTTGGTAAAGGGAGGATTGAGGTAACGACAAACTTAGGTATTCGAGGCTCCATTGATGACGTTCTGTACTCGCCCGACGTGCGGTACAATTTGCCGTCGGTAAACCGCATACAACAGACAGGTATGTCGATTACTTTTGGTAACAACGGAGTTCAAGTATACAATAATAATAACAAATGTTACATGACTGGTGAAAATACTAACAATTTATTCAGTATAACTTTTGAAATCAATAGATCTCGCTGTAACTTGAATGAAACGCTCGATCAAAGTCATGATACAACATCTTATGATTTATGGCACAGTCGCCTTGGTCATTTAAATAAACAAAAGTTCCCTTTGCTCAAAAATGTCGTTGACCCCGATGATTCTAGATTGATTAAGAATTTAATTCCTAGTAATGACATATGCGAACCTTGTGTGCTCGGTAAACAGTCACGATTGCCATTTGCTAAGTCTAAAGACAATTGTAACAAAAATAATCGACCACTTTTTATCATCCATTCTGATGTTTGCGGCCCGATCACACCGACAGCTGTTGATGAGAAACACTATTTTGTTACATTCATAGACGATTACACACACTACACAGTCACATATCTGATGAATGCTAAGTCAGAAGTACTAAAATGTTTCCAGGACTACGTAGCTAAAAGTGAGAACCTGTTTAATACCAAAGTGACAAATCTTTATTGTGATAACGGGCGAGAGTATCTTTCTAACGAATTCAAAGAGTTTTGTGTTTGTAAGGGAATCATGTACCACCTGACGGTGCCCTACACGCCGCAACAAAATGGAGTAGCGGAGCGTATGAATCGTACGCTAACCGAAATGGCTAGAACCCTGGTTACAAGTGCGAAGTTGGAGAAATCCTTCTGGGGTGAAGCTATTCTTACGTCCACGTATTTAACAAATAGACTACCCACCAAAGCGCTCGCTAATAAAACTCCATACGAAAAGTGGCACAATAGGAAACCGAAAATAGTCATTTAAAAGTATTCGGTTCAACGGCCTACGTTCATGTAAAAGTACATAAAGCTAAATTTGACGAGAAATCTTTTAAAGCCATACTAGTCGGATACGAGCAAAATGGTTATAAATTATTTGATGTAGAAAATAATAAATTTGTTATTGCTCGAGACGTTGTGTTTGATGAATCAAACTTTGAATCATCTAGGCCGTTGAATAAACCTATTGAAATTCCCGCCAAAATTATCAAGCCTGACAGTGAATCGGCAAAGTTAATAGGCAGCAAACACAAATCTCTTTCTGACATTAGCTCAGAAGCTGGTCCATCAGGCAGTAAACTGAGACGTAGTCAGAGAATTCTCAACCTACCCGCTAAAAATTACGAGCAAATGACCCCGATTATTACCTATCTCTCACGTATGATGAATCGATACCGAACAATTACAGTGAGATATTTAATAGGCACGATTCTGATAAGTGGTCAAAAGCCGTAAATACTGAACTTGAGTCACTTAGTAAAAATCAAACCTGGTTTTTGGTTGAAAGGCCCGACAATGTAAATATAGTTAGCTCTAAGTGGGTTTTTACTATTAAAAACAATGAACTAGGCCAACCTGCAAGGTATAAAGCGCGTTTAGTAGCGCGCGGATTTACTCAGAAATACCAACAAGATTATGAAGAAACGTTCGCACCAGTTGCTCGAATATCAACATTTCGATTTATGCTTGCTTTGTCAAATCAGTTTGATCTACAAGTGCATCACATGGACGTTAAAACCGCCTTTTTGAACGGCATTCTCAAAGAAGATATTTATATGGAAATACCTGAGGGTGTTACATCACAGCCTAATCAAGTATGTAAATTAAATAAAACCCTTTACGGATTAAAGCAATCGTCGAGATGTTGGTTCGAACGCTTCGATCATGCTCTTAAGGCTATTGGTTTTAAGAATTCTCAAGTTGATCCTTGTTTATATGTATTGGATAAGGATAGTATGGAATCAAATGTATATATTGTTTTATACGTTGATGATTTAATCATTTGCACAAAAGACAAGCAAAATTTACAAAGGTATAAAAACTGTTTGATGCAAAAGTTTGAGATGACTGACTTAAATGAAATAAAACTATTCCTTGGTATAAGAATAGAGAGAACTAAAGATAAATTAACTTTAGACCAAAATGTATACCTTAAAAGTGTTTTAAGCAAATTTTCCATGAGTGATTGTAATACATCAAAGTCACCATTTCCATCCAAATTGGATCATGCTTCATTAAACTCGGACGTTCACTATGAGGCCCCCTGCAGGAACGTCATTGGCTGTTTAATGTATGCCATGCTTTGCACACGGCCTGATATTTGTGCAGCAATAGGCATTTTAAGTCGATACCAAAGTAAAAATAATGAAGAACTATGGAAATGCTTAAAACATCTTCTAAGGTACATAAAAGGAACTGTGCATCTAAAACTGACCTATGAAAAATGTGATTACAAACACCTTGTAGTTGGGTATGCAGATTCTGATTGGGGAGGCGACTCGGTCGGCAGAAAAAGTACAACAGGGTACCTTTTTAAGGTATTTGATAATTGTACAATTACATGGAATACGCGTAAGCAAAGTAGTGTCGCCGCTTCCTCAACTGAAGCTGAATACATGGCATTGTTTGAGGCTGTTCGTGAGGCTATCTGGATAAAATCGTTGCTTAATAGTATCTCGATCCCAGTAGTAAAGCCAATAACTATCTTCGAAGATAATAACAGCTGTATCAGCATTGCTAATAACCCATCAAATCACAAACGGTCTAAGCACATAGATATTAAGTATCATTTCAGCAGAGAACAAATAGCTAACAAAATAATAAAGTTAGAATATGTTTCCACTGGAGACCAGCTGGCTGATATATTTACAAAGATGGTGCATGCAGTAAAGTTCCTAGAATTAAGGCAAAAGTTGAATCTAATTTAAAATATATTTTTTTTTTTTTGCTTTAAAATTAAAATTGTAAAAGTATGTACATTATGATCATATTAATCAATTTAATCAAGTAAAAAATAATATAAAAATATCGATTAATTTACTTACAAATCTCTTAAGTCAAGTAAATTTTTTTTTATTAATTTGTAAAGAAATACTTGTACCTATTGTATATTTGAGAGGGACTATTGGTATATTCAAATATCCAAGTCCGTTTAGTACAAGTAGGTAGATATGGTTATGTTTACAATTCACAAATTATATTAGTCATGTCATCCGCCATTTTTCTTTCACTCAATATACGATCGTTGACAAGCTAACAACTCTGTCTCTTCTATACCCATTCCCAATAATACCTATATGTATATATACACTGGACAGCAAATAAACCGAGCCACCCGCTACCTAGGCACTCTAATTCGATTTTCTCAAAAACTAAAAAACCTACAATTATCAAAGTTGTACCTACAGAAAGTGCGTTTCATGGTGATTAAAATGAAAGGAAACTCATTGGGTTTAATCAATATTTCAGTGTTTATTAAGGATTTTACAAAGAAGAGTCGTTTTCCAGTCGTGACAATCGTTAGTAATGATAAAGTGAAAAAAAAATTAAAGCCAAAAACAAAGATAAAATCAAAAAAAAGTTTTTGATCAATATTCCGTATTCCCTCCCCTTGCTCGGATAACTGCCAGCATCCTTGTATTCATCGACCTTACGAGCCCGACGATAAAATCTTGAGGAATTGTATTCCACTCCTCTTCAATTGCGATTCGCAGCTCTGGAAGCCTTGTTGGAGCAGGTACCCGGGCTCGAACCCGACGTTTCAGCTCATCCCATAAGTGTTCTATCGGATTCAAGTCCGGGCTTCGAGCTGGCCAGTCCATCGTACGAATGCTGACGTCGCGTAGATACTGGGTCACCACATGAGCAACATGAGGCCGTGCATTATCATGCATCAATTGCATATCCTGTCCGATATAACCTGCGTAAGGTACCACATGGTCTGCGAGGATTTCAGTAATGTAGCGATGAGAAGTCAGTCCACGTGTACGGCCCGTCGGTTCGATGAAAACTAACGCCGTATGTGCTGTTAACGAGATGCCGCCCCAGACCATTACAGATCCTCCTCCATAAGCAACAGTTTCCTCGATGCAACACTGAGAATAACGTTCTCCAGGGCGACGATATACTCTCTGACGTCGATCACTTCCATGTAGACTCACCCTGGTCTCATCAGTGAAGAGTACATTACTCCACTGCTCTAATGTCCAATCCCTATGCTCTCGAGCAAATTCAAGTCGTGCTCGACGGTGTGCTACCGTTAATGCTGGGCCTGTTGCAGCTCTTTTTGGGGTCAGGTTCCGTTCAGCAAGTCTCCTTCTGACGGTATCTGAACTTATGACCACTTGGCGTTCGTCACGCAGACTTTGTTGGACTTGAATTGCGTTGAGGTGGCGATTTCGCAGAACAGTAAGGTGGATATAACGATCATCTGCTGCTGATGTAGCCCTAGGTCTGCCCGTACCTGGACGGCGATCGAATGCTCCAGTCTCTAGGTATCGTCTGTAAACTCGTTGCACCGAAGATCTGCTGATTCGAAGCCTTCGAGCGACTTCACGTTGCGCAATGCCTGCTTGAAGTAATGCTACAGCTTGAGCTGCTTCCTGAGGTGTTGTATCCATTATTAATCGAAAAAAGTAGCAAAAACACACGCGTCTGAGCAAACGATGGGCAAAAACTAAAGAAATGATAAGAAATATCCGACTACCCTCATTGTAGAGAAAAAGAACGCTAATTTCAAACTCTGGTGAAAACAGAGCAAATCGTTAGCATTGTGTTTGTTGCTTGATTACAATGTGAGTTGACGGTACTTTCGAATTAATTTGTAGTCATTTTAATCACCATGAAACGCACTTTTTGTAGGTATAACTTTGATAGTTGTAAGTTTTATACTTTTTGAGAAAATCGAATCAGAGTTCCTAGGTAGCGGGTGGCTCGGTTTATTTGCTGACCAGTGTAGTATATCATCTGTTCCCCCAGTACATCTAAACTAGTTATCAGAGTTTGACAAATGAGAATGTGAAGGCCATGTGACGGCACACTCAATTCAATAGAGGGTTTAAAGTCAGTGATAAAAAATAGGGCCGTGATCACTATCAAAGTAAACAATAAGCACATTCCAAAAATATTATATTACCAACCTTTGCTCGCTGCTTTGGTTGCATTAATTTGAATCGTTGGACGCGTATTGACTTTCCGGTGTTTAATTATGATAAAAACTGTTTGAGATCCTTCCAGCCTTTTTCTTTGACATGTCTCACATGACATGTTTGAAACACTTTTTTATTATTTTCCGATTTGCCCCCAAAATTCATTTTGAATTTGTTACGTAATACGTTCGTGTTTGTGTCTTCAAATACATAGGTGAACCACATTTGAACTTCACTTTCCAGAATTCGTTCGTTCAATATACTCTTTACAAACGCAAACGACGCGCGACGGACAGACACGACACGAGTGAACCTATAATGGTTCCGTTTTTCCTTTTTAGGTACGGAACCCTAAAAACACTAAAACAAATTAAAAAAACTGCGCTTTAAGGGCTCTACTGTATTTTGAACAATAGCTATGTTTTGGGGGTATTTTTATTTAAATGTTTATATTTTTTTTACCAAAGATAGTTTTATAAAATAGTTATGATCTGTTATTGTTATTGTCGTTTTTTAGGGTTACCTACCCAAAGGGTAAAAACGGGACCCTATTACTAAGACTCCGCTGTCCGTCTTTCTCCGACTGTCACCAGGCTGTATCTCTAGAACCGTGATAGTTAGACAGTTGAAATTTTCGCAGATGATGTATTTCTGTTGCCGCTATAACAACATCTACTAAAAAGGGAATATAATACATATTTAAGGGGACTCCCATACAACAATTCTTCCAATGTAAACTTATGAATGCACCTGGTTAAGTACATGGAGTGTGAAAGTAGTCGCACAAATAACTTTGTAAACAACATTTTGCTATGTAAAATCCAAACTACTCCAAATCACTCCACACTATCCCTACCATTGTACGGTGGTACGGAAGCCTCCGTGCGCGAGTCCGACTCGCACTTGTCCTTTTTTTTCAAGATAGCGGGATGTGGGGTGGGTATGTCAGCTAAACAAACAAATAGCCTCAGGATATCTCAATTCTCAACTAAGGTCCTATACCTAGTCGTATTTATCTCGTCAAATAATCAGGTGATAAATACATATCTTTTAAGAAATATTAAATGCGGAATCTGAGCTCATTTCTTTTCAATCACTGCATACATATAGGTAGAGGATATAGAAAAGAGCATGAAGTATTAACTTTGCTTAGTCGGCGTCATCGTCAGTAAAGCAACAGACTTTATACATGTCACCGTAAGATAGTTGATAAACTAACGCGCTAGTTGGTCAGCTATCGACAGGTAGTAAACCAGACCGACAGGGTTTAGAATTTACGTTTCTTTTGTTCTTACATGTCAACCTAACACGAAGACTTCGCTTCGCTGCGCTCGCCCCCTCTAGTCTTCACCTAAGCTACCGCAGTATTTGCCCTGCTATTTCGTTAGCAATTCAAGTTTAAACCAGTTTACTATTAAACGGTTTTAACCGTTAGTTTATCAACTAACGCGTCATATAGTGAGCAGTACGCTACAGTTTACTATCTGTCGATAGTTGACCAACTAACGAGAAAAAGAACGTTAGTTTATCAACTAACGGACTTGACTATCTTACGGTGACATACACACATAAGCGCACTGCGATACCTCCGCGTGCTGCCAGCTGTCATCTCACCAAATATGTAAAGAAGGAGTATTTCAATTCTCATTAGGGCTTTTAAGTACCTATATATTCTTTCAAGGATTTGTGTTACTTAGTATGAGTTTGTGTAAACGCGATCCTTATTATGTTTGCACTTCATCCAAAACACACTCACGTGGTGAAACTTAATTAGGGTAGGTATATTGTTTTAAATACACATGTGGTAGCAGTCATAATGCACCTATCAATTATCCACGCGATAAACGAGTGGGTATTAACCTAAATCAATAATTAATAAAATGCTACAATTTCCTCACGTTACTTATTATTATTGCTAATCAAACTAATCATACATGTAAGTTGAGCTCTCTAATCTGATAAAACGACGATAGATAATTTAGTATTTCCAGAATTCGGTCAACAAAATTAGTCTAAATTCACAAAAACATCGTCTGTTGGTATCTATCTGCTATTTGGTCTACATAATATTTTGATGCCTGCGACGCCGGCCGCAGCAAGCGAAGAGTGGCCACTTTGACTTGACTGACTCTGCCGTTTTTACCTTAAATAGGAAAATTGGCCAAGTGTGAGTCGGACTCGCCCATGGAGGGTTCCATTATTGCAAGTAATTATGTGACTGGAAGTTTGTGTTGTAACTTTGTTTTTCACAGTGTTTGTTTGAATGACAAAGTTATCTGTGCGGTTTTTAACAAATGTTTAATATCTTAAAAACTGCTTATTTTATTTTGTTCAAACCAATTCTCATTAAAAGTGTTTATTGAAATACACAGCATATATTTTTTGTAGATTTTTCACTTTCGTACTTTAAAAGCAAGAGGGACCCACACACACACATTTTGCCACTTTGGAAGGATCTGTTTTTTTTACAATTTGAGAAAAAATAGTTTCAGGAACCTGAACGTCATTTTCAAAGACCTATCTATAGACACCCCACACTTATAGGTTAGATGAAAAAAAAATTTTTGGTTTCAGTTCCATGTAATATCATCCATCCCACCATACATCCCATTTAATTATTTAAATTTTTGTATTAAAATCGTAAAGCGGTTCACAGAATACATCTTGCTATGTAAAAATATATACATATCAAGTTTCAACTGTGTAGTCCTAATAGTTTCTGCATAAAGTAGCTGTGTCATACGGAAGGACAGACAGACTTGACGAAACTAAGGAACCCTAAAAACGAAAACATAATGGATCACTCGTGTCTGTCCTAGGTGTGAATTAGTATTACTATTGGTTCTGTGGGAAAAGTAGACCTCGCGAGCCCTTATAACCATTAAAAAATTGACACATTTCAGAGTTTTAAAACCAACCTACCTACTTATGTTGGAGAGAAAGTAGAAAAGACCCGTCCCCACCCCTCCTCACCAAACACCTAACCCCCACCGTAGGTTTTCCCATTCCCCCTTCTTACCAAAAGCCCCTTACCCACTACCCCTTACTTTTTATTTTTTGAACGTCAAACATGATTATCAACATGTGTTACATCATGCCAGCCTATTTAATTTTTCTTCCTCCTCTATCCTTAAAAAAAGATGAAGAAGATTATGGTGAGGCGGTCTAGATTAAAAGGCTCCAGGACTCAAAATTCAAAATTCAAAAAGAGTTTATTTCCATAAGAAACAAAAAGGTAACATTTGGAGAATGTCAAATCTTAAACTAACACATGTATAAGGTACAGGGAAATATAGAACTCAATTTGAATTCCGTCACCTCAATGTTTTAGATGCTGGAGGCAAAGAGGCGACTAGAAACCTCCAGCTTTATACGTTATTTTTTACAGAATTGACTCGCGTTTCCTTGGTCCTAGGAGGTCAAATCAGGTGTCTACGGATTCGTCTCGTGAAGGCGCTCGATTTTTGATGTGCGATTAAATAATAGCCGATGTTAATTACTTTTTTTTCATAACTTCGAAATACTTAGTTACAAAAATATTTAAGAAAATAGGCAAATAAACATCATCCCCCCCATTATATCCAAACCTGCTAATCTTAAAATAATAAAAAAAAACGGTAAGCAATAAGACATTTATTTGAAAAGACCATGGTAAAAAGGTTCTTATATCATCCATCATACAAATAGAACGGTTTATGCCCGTTTTCACCAACAATATCTATCTTTTTTACACTTATCTCTTTTTAAGGGTTACACTTTTCTAGCTGCTGTTTGGCTTTCACCAACTTTTAAGTGTCACCTACGCTGCTAGGGGTCCCCCTAAATTTAGTAGACCGCACAACCCCTAGCGCTAAGTGATGTTTCCTTGGCTGTCAAAAAGTTTGCGACTTGTTTATTTCTTCATAAAATCAGTAAAATGGTCAAAATCCATAAATTTTATTCATGACTGAAGCTCTTGACGACATCAGTTTCCTAACAAACCCAAATCTTACGAGGCAGCCTCGAATTTTGGAAAGAGGCCCGATTTTTTTGCAAGGTTCGACGATGTAGAATTTGTAAGACGTTTTAGATTATCTCAACGGACTGTTCTTTGTTTACTTTTACATTTTTTTTACAAAATTGTAGTTCAACGATGATATAGAATGTGCAATAAAGCATGACATCTAGCTAAATTATAATCACGAAAAACACATAAAAATGTGTTTACCGGTTAGTTTCTCCATACTCACAACACTAGACCATAGTATTTCAAGTATGTAAAGATAGGGTACTGGAAATATGTTTAATCTTTTAAATGTTTGTTTACCAGACTCATACGGTGCCATACTACAAATAGCACGCACACATTTTTTTTGGGCAGAAAATACTTTGTCAATTTCTGTTCCGTTACCCCAAATTATCAGACCATATCTTATGACGTAGAAACCATCATAAGAACCGCTATGTAGCCATGATAGGCAATCAATGCGGTTTTTTCTCGGCTGTATTGTGCAAACGTCTTAGCACAAAAACAAGTATGTTTATCTTACGATAAACTTTATTAATGTGTTCTTTCCAATTGAAATGTACATCAATTACAATTCCTAAAAATATCACACTCCTCTCTCTCCTCGCCTCCTGCTCTAGAATTTGTCCATTATGATTTACATATATGTTATGGTCATGATGATGATATGGCCCTTTGTCAAATTTATAAAAAAAAAATAGTCAAAATTATAAAAATTTAAGTACTTTGTTTTATTTAAATTTACTTCTAGATTGTTATTATTTAACCAATAGATAGATAATAGTTGTATTAATGTCCGATTCATGAAGTGAAATGTCATCAGTAATCACGCGAGATACATTTATAGATATATCAATAGCGAATAGAATACAGTTTTGATTAGTAACTTCCGTACCGTCATTTTTTTTTTTAAGTTAGTGACGTGTCATCTGCAAATAATACTATCTCTGACATGTTCTGTACCATGAATGGCAAATCATTTACATACACAAGGACATTCCTTTTCCTTGTGTATGTAAATGTTTTCCATTCATGTAAAGGAACGGACCCAGAATAGATCCCTGTAGGACTCCCATCTTCTCCTGAGAACCTGACGATTGTGTCCTATTAATGTCAGCTTTTTGAACTTTTTCCCTTCTAAATACGATCTCATGAGCTTAGAGCTATTGCCTTTTATGCCGTAGTGTTTTAGCTTTAAGAGCAATGTTTCGTTGTCTACACAGTCAAATGCCTTGGACAGGTCACAAAAAAAACCTATAGCGTCCCTTCGATCTTTCCACGCAATAACAATATGTTTAACAAACATGATTCCAGCATCTGTTGTCGACCGCCCTTTTGTAAATCTAAACTGCTGGCTATGGAGAATTTGATGCGCATTGAAGTGCGCCAGCAACTGATCCAATATAATCTCAAATATTTTACTCAATACGGGTAGAACCGAGACTGGTCTGAAATTTGTGGGGTCACCCCTAGCGCCGCTTTTAAATAAAGGTACTAGCCTACTGTGTTTCATGAGATCAGGGAAAGTAATCTCATCTACTCATTTATTGAAGATCTAAATGAGGGGCAAGTTCGTCTATCACCAAGCTAATAATTTTTACTTACATGATTTTTTCAAATTTGCGTAATTGATATCTCAAATGCTAGAGCAATAAAAAAACATGTTTTAAAATGATTTGCACATTGCTGATTTTTTTAAATATTGGGTCCGAAAAACATGTTTTTCTGATGATTTTAATTTGTCGTGCTCTTCAAAGGTCTGTAAAAACTAAATCTGAAATCAGATGCACAAATAAAGATGTATTTGAATGCTTTTTAAGAGTTTTTTATTAGAATAAATTTTAAAATAATTCAATTATTTTTTAGTTTAGCAGTAATTATCGATTATCTGTGAAAATCTGGGAATTTTGCCACACAACAATAAATCAATAAAAAATAAATTGTAAGACTTCACCGTAGGCTTATTTGGCTCAAATTGTTCTAACTACTTTAGCTTCGCTTTAAGTCTTTGCATCGATCTACCAAACACCCTGTATGACTTGGTATTTATTGGGATCGCATTAGATTTCTTATCTACTTCAAACAAACGGAGACTTAATAACTAAGACTGATTCATGTTCATATTGCTCATTCATTATACCTTTTAATAAATTAAAAATATTTATGTTAATAAAAACGTTAACCATTCGTAATACGATAATATCTAATGGGATACTTTCAGAGCAGTCGTTTTTCAAAATCCAACAGATGGCGATAATAATAATAATAATGGGGTTTTTTTTTCTTTAACGCAGTGTTTTTCTTAACTTTTTTAACTACGATCTCCTTTTTCAAAAGTTATTGGCAAGAGTTGTAGACCATAAATAATTGTCAATAATACTACAAGATGCTCCGTGTCGGCCTTTGACATGGCCATGGGCGCGTCATGCATCTGGTGCTCTTTTATAGCCTACTTATTTATAAAAGTGAGAGTTTGAGGATGTAAGAATGGATATTTGTTACCGTCCCGCTAGATAATTGCTAAACTTAACATTTACATACAGGCACATACAATGCTTCTGGCCCCACACTAGGATACTCTGTGTCGTGGGATACAGAAACAGCGAAGTGACAAACATGAAAGCAACCAAGACCTCCGCCCTTTCTTTTTTTTTTCTTTCTCCCCATCCGGGATTTGAACCCGGGACCTGTCGCTTGGGAAGCTTAGCCACGCCCGCAACCCCACAGATCTCGTCTGTGGAGTACAAGTAGAAACAATCAACTAATTCTTCTTATCTTCGAGAACCAGACCTAAATAGGAAATAGGCTTTGGCTACAAATATATTGCATTATTAACTAATCAAATTCAACTACCGCGAAAATATCGCTTGAACTAAAAATTTGTTTCATTTTTGCTTCGCATAATTTTGATTCACGTATAGACGTTTTCAAATAGTCGTGCTGAGTGCTCAAATATTACGAGCGCGGTTGCAAACGATACATGTAAGGCCACAATATTTATAGGCAGAGGCGGATTAACAATCCTATAGCCGCCCTAGGCCTTGTAGTACCAGCCGCCCCTCTTGCTACTTTTTTATGAAAATGCCAAATTGACATACACATAAATAGGTTTTTGGTTTATTTGACACATCTATTTTATTTAAGAGAGCCTATATATAGGTTTTAAATAATACGATGCATAAATAAATATTGATTCTCTTTTAATTACTACAGGTTTTATTGTTACGTAAATTAAACACGTTCTAACGGTGATGAAAAACATCGTGAAGAAACCTCCATTATTCCATAGCTGCGGTGATGGGTTAGCCCCCTGTCACGCAAAATGGAGTATTGAATATCTGGCTGAATGTGGGCACAATTATGCCTCTGCCACCCCGTATGGGAAAAGGCGTGACGACATGTTAATAAAGTGGGTCTCCAAATAAGAGACCTGATTTTTCCTTCGTGTGCGAGTCCGAATCGTACTTGCCTTTTTCTTTTTCCCGCGACCCCGCCCGGAGCAACCCGTTGCGACCCCCCTGGGGATCGCGACCCAAAGTTTGAAAAACACTGTTTTAGCGCAACATGAATGCAAACAAAAAAAATAACGTAATTTGGTACCAAAGTGTCACGTTTGTGATATAATTAGAATTAAAGAAATTCTCAAATATTTATTGGATCTCGAAAAAAGCTTGCTCTGAAAGTACCCCATTTTACTTACTTAATTATTATAATTATTGGAGCACTAATAGGTATAAGTAATCCATCGCGGTGCAACGGGAATTCAGTCTTTATCAAGTTGAAGGCCATTGCAAAAGGCGTCGTGATTTGCACACAGTCTTATCTTATCACGCTTATCACTACCGGGTCATATGTCACGTGGATTCCTAGGACGAGTATAAACTCATTACGGCCGATGGTTTGCGAATGATTCCAAATAAGTTAGTGCCTCTGTTCATAGGCAAAGTTTCTGAGCAAGAGCTGAACGTTTCGCTTCCACCTCTTTGTGATCTCAAATTAACCTCTACTCTAAGGGCTAAGGTATAATAATAAGATTACAAATAGTATTGCAATGTAGGCAATGTGATACCAAACTTCTGTATTTTCATTAAGACTAACCCGAGAGCAGGAACTCAACTATTCCACACCTTCAACAAAATCGTGAAGTCAAGAAAACGGAAGAAACGTCATCATGCATGCATGCATAGTAACACAGAAATTGTAGATTTCCCAAATTCTATCACAATCTTCACCTTTCCCATAGTATTTGTAACGTCGCGTCGCCCCCAGGACAGGGAGGGGTATCCTAGAACCAGATGAGAGGCAAACTTAGAAAATATTGAGGCCCAGCCGGGGATCGAACCCGGGACCTCTCGAATGTAGGCAGTGCCACAACCTCAGCGCCACCAGAGGCTGTTCCGGGTTCGAGTCCCGGTGGGGGCAAATATTTGTTTGATGAGAACAGATGTTTGTACCCTCATGTCATGATTGCTTATCTATCAAAGTATAATATTTATCGGCTTATGTTTAAACGATTACCAAAAACGCACCTATTTTACTACCAATAAATTCGAAATGACTGCCAGAATGGCTAAATGTCCACCAAATTGTGTAGGGATAAATGATCACCAAACTTCTTTTTATGTTTTGTGTACAAGTTTATATTTGAAGTATTTTTGTTGTTCTTACTTGTTCAACCTAACACGAAGGATAGAGGGGGCTTCGCTTCGCTCACCCCCTTTACCCTTCACCTAAGCTACCGCAGTATTTTTCCCTGATATTTTTTGCAACTTTTGGTGTTCATTTATCCATTTTGGGTAGGAAAAAAATATTTTGGTGATCATTATATTTGTTATTATATATTTGTTGCCATATTTATATATATAAGTATGTGTATCGTTGTCTAGTACCCAAGGTACAGGGAATCCTAGTTTGAGGCTAGATTAATGTGTGTCCAGGGTATTATTATTATTATTGTTAGTCGTCTTGATTCAGCTGTGGTCGGGCAAAGAACTATCATTGCCGGCCCGACCACCTCAATGGCTATAACGCGGAAAATATTGAGGCACAAATTCTAAGAATCAGGCACTAAATCCTGCATCATGAATTCCTACCATGCCGTGGTCAGGCCAGGAATTGTCACACCATAAACGCTTATATTTACCCGTTTCAGTACTAGCGGTACTGTGGCCACTCCTAGCGCGTTGCACTGTGATCTCCAAGCGAGCTCTACAGTACGCAGCGCCCTTCGGCACCGCAGCTTGGTTGTGGGGCACCGTCTTCATAGACCGCGGCGCTAAGTCCGCTCATACGGCGCTGAACAAACAGTCGCAGGCTGTTAAAGAGCAGAAGGTAATTCCTTATGTATACTTTATACAGCCTTTACTCTGCAACGAGGCTGTATAGAGTGATAAATTATACATACGTGTAAATTTATTATTTATAAAAATGAATCGCATATATGTATGGCTAGTATTTAATCGCACATCAAAAATACTGATTTGCACAGCAAAAACACTTTTAAGGTTTTAAATATTTTCTGTGTACTCAAGGTTATGTTTTAAATATTTTTTGTTCTTCTTACCTACATGTTCAACCTAACACGAAGGATGATTGGGGCTTCGCCTAGCTCACCCCTTTACCCTTCACCTAAGCTACCGCAGCATTTTGCCCTGATATTTGCTGTGCAAATCAGTATTTTTGATGTGCAGTTTAATATTTCCAATATGTTGTGGTAAGCGTAAAACCCGCAAACGGCTAGACCGATTTAAATTATTTTTAGGGTTATCTAGACTTACGAGTATAATTGGTTAGTGAGTGCTAATTGGGGGCAACAGTACAGAGTTAGGTTAGGTTAGGTCTCATGTATGATATATTTCTTCCGAATCATGTAGAACATCATTGATGACAGGAGATAAGTAAGTGATGTGATGTAAATACTGGTTCCGCCTCTGATAAAGGACAAAGTGCACATAATGTATTTATGTTTTGTTGTCACGACGTTGGAGTAAATGTAGGAGTAGAGATACAACCGATGACTGTTAATCAGTTTTTCAATGTACATTACATTGGATCCATAATTATCGAGATACCTATTTGTAAATGCGTACACATTTTCCTTCCCATAATCGGCCTTGTGTTGTGTTATGTGACCTTTATTTCTATACCTTAATGTAAACTTTGCTCAGTAGTGAGGAATGCTCAGCTTAGGTCTGAAATACGTCGTCGTGCAGAGTAAAGTACAGAGAGTTCAAGACCAGAGGAAGTTACTAGCAGTAGGTAAAGTATTAGAGGTATTGTTTGATTCCCGTAGTTATAGTAATAGTTGGTACGATGACGAACTTTTTGCTTTGAAGATGACAAATTTACTTCCATTGTTTTTCAAGTTACAAATAATGATTTTACCTAATATGTGCACTCGTGTGATGCTGATTGCATATGAATATTAGGTAGACGCTAATGTGCTAACAAAAATGTGTGAATTAACTGTGTTACTTCGGTTTTACAGATCTCAAAAATGGGACACGTATCTCAAACGTTTCAAGACATTTTAATTTTCAATATGATTCAAAATTATCCGGCTTACACGTGTTTGTAATGTTGTGTAGGTAAATGCATTCTTTAATTTATTATTTGCAAAAACTGACATGTCGGGGGTTTTCCAAATAGTATAGACGTTATTTGCGTTACAGTGCATTTATTATGTAGGTAGTTGCGTAACTGCCGATTTGTATACCTCGCAAGTAGCTGATTCCTAAAGTATGTCACACCGTGTCCTGTACTGGGTGGCAGAGGCACACTTGCGCACACTGTCTATTTAATGTCACCAATGTCCATGTCACTGTCGCATCGTGAAAACCGTTAGTTTATAAACAATCGTGTGATATTATAAACTATCAACATATTGTAAACGAAACCGTCAGGGTTTAAAATGTATGTTTATTTTGGTCTTATATGTCAATCTCCTTAGCTCCTCTTAGGGTAGCTCCCGTCAATAGTATTCTGTTAGATTTTTTTAGGATGCATTTGCTATAAGGTTCAATTACGAAATGCTTTAATTGTTATTTGTTAATTGTGTCATTCCATCTCACATGCTTTATTTCGAACAAGTTATTTATTATTTATTTAATTTCTTTCTCACATTGACCAAACACCTTCGTCATTATTCATATTGACCAGCGATTATTTATATATAAAAATGAATCCCTAAATATGTATTGGTAAGCTCAAACTGGAACAAACGGCTAGACCAAATTAAATTTTTTTTAGGATTCCGTACCCGAAAGTGCCAAACGGGACACTATTACTAAGCCTTCGCTGTCCGTCTGTCCGTCCCTCACCGGGCTCTACCGGATCAACCAAAATAGATGAAGTTTTCACAGAGGGAGCGTATTTCCATTGCCGCTATAACATCAAATAATGAACCAGACCATTTTCATAAATTTAAAGTGGTCTCCATACAAGATACGTGTTTACAATACGATTTTAATAAAATTCTAGGGTAATGTTGTTTGGTATTGTTTTGTTTTGCCTAAGATAAAAAATAAAATTTTAATTTCGAATTAGAGCCGAGCACTCCTTTTCTCAGCCCTATTGGAAAAACTGGCCGAATCGATAAATAATTAGAGGAAAACTAAATTCCATGCCGGCGTTCACAGTCTTAAACTATACAAAAATTACAAATACTTTCTTTGCGTTATTCCTATCCATTGAGACGAATCTAAGATAAATATAATACAAAACTAAAACTCTAGTCTGCTAGTCCAGTCATTGAAAGACAACGCACAGCCTAAACCGGTGTACCTACGACGATAGAGTCATTAAACTTTGTCCTTTCCCACGTCCACGGCTATGCCACATGGAGGGAAAGTACCATAAATATTGTAGATAGAGCATTTTATTTTAAGAATACTTCATTCATGTTAAACATTGAATTAAAAAAAAAAAAAGTGTCCAAGTGCGAGTCGGACTCGCCCATAAAGGGTTCCGTTGTAGCAAGTAATTATGTGACTGGATGTTTGTGTTGTTACTTTATTTTTCATAGTGTTTGTATGAATGACAAAGTTATCTTTGCGGTTTTTAATAAATGTTTTAAATCTTGAAAACTGCTTATTTTCTTTTGTTTAAACCAATTTTCGTTAAAAGTGTATATTGAGATACACAGCATATTTTTTTTTAAGATTTTACACTTTCTTACTTTAAAAGTTAGAGGGACACACACATACTTAAACACACACGTTTTTCCACTTTGGAAGGGTCTGTCTCTTTAACGATTTACTTTGAGGAAAAATGGTTTCAGGAACCTCAACGTCATTTTTAAAGACCTATCTATAGAGACCCCACACATATAGGTTTAATGAAAAAAAAATTTTGGTTTCAGTTCTCCTTTAATTATTTTAATTTTTGTATAAAAATCGTAAAGCGGTTCACAGAATAAATCTACATACCAAGTTTCAACTGTGTATTACTAAGAGTTTCTGCATAAAGTTGCTGTGATATACGGACGGACAGACAGTCTTGACGAAACTATAAAGGTTCCTTGTTTCTCTACGGAACCCTAAAAAATAGGAAAACAAATAGCCTTTTTATGGACTTTCCGTGTTTTTTAACAACTGACTGATTTAAAGTATTACTAGATTTTTGTCACGATCTTTCTGTTATATATATTTCTTAAACTTGAATGATCCTTATGATCAAGCCTTTCGATCGATAATGTAATTATAGGGATATTTTTTTCCACATTTAGCGGTTCGATTCCCGGTGTAATACCGGCGATTTAAAAAATAGATACCTAAATTTGAATAAAGTTGAGATAGATTTTAACAACAAAATGATGTCTTATAACATAACATAATAATAAAGCGTCACTCCTTTTCCCTTACGGGGTAGCAGAGGCACAGTTGTGTCCACGTTTAGCCATTAATTTCATACTCAATTTTTTACGTGACAGGGTACTAGCCCTTCGCCGCGCAGCTATGAAGATTGAAGGTTTTCTGACGTGTCTTGAAGGCTTATGACATACATAGCCGTGGGGTTACAAAATAAACACGACATTAAAGGTTAAAGAAGAAACATGTTGCTTACGATATTTTGTTATATTTATTAGTTCTTAAGTTTTCTCGTAGGATGGTACGGAACCCTTCGTGTGCGGGTCCGACCCGAACTTGACCTAGATTTTTTAAAATGTTAGTTGAAGTCTTATGTGAGGGAACAAGAATCTAATATATGTTTTCAATTAATTGTTCTATCAATAAGTAGATACGGCGTTGTATGGTAGCGCACCTTATGTTTATATAGCTTTTGACAGAACGACGTCTGTTAGTTTATTATAATTCTTAACAACAAAATATTTTTGTTTCCAGCGGAAGCTGCTGCTGTTCCCCGAAGGCACCAGACACTGTGGCGACAAACTGCTTCCATTCAGAAAGGGCGCATTCCACGTGGCAGTGGACGCTTGCGCCCCGATCCAGCCGGTAGTGGTCTCCAAGTACCACTTCCTGGACTCTAAGAGACATCGCTTTGGGTCAGGTAGGTCATAAAAAGCTTCCAAGTTTCTTATATTTTGTAGGTAGGTATACTCGAAAGGATCAATGTAGAGGAGGGAGATCCTATAACGGTTCTATAAGCTTCTCAGAGGCTGTGCTATCAAGGTACACAAGCTGATTTCCTTCAGAAAGGCGCATTCCGATCCAGCCGATAGTTGCCTCCAAGTAACGCTTCCTGGACTCTAAGAGATATCGCTTTGGGTCAGGTAGGTCATAAAAAGCTTCTAAGTTTCTTAGATTTTGTTGGTAGGTACTCGAAAGGAACAATGTAGAGGAGAGAGTTCCTAACGGCTCTATAAGCTTCTCAGAGGATGCCACGTGGCAGTGGACGCTGGCGCCCCGATAAAGCCGGTAGTGGCGTCCAAGTACCATTTCCTGGACACTAAGAGACATCGCTTTGGGTCAGGTAGGCTATCAAAAACTTCTAAGTTTCTTGGATTTTGTAGGTAGGTATTCGAAAGGACAAATGTAGAGGGAAATCCTATAACGGTTCTATAAGCTTCTCAGAGGATCTATAAGGTACACAAGCTGATAATTCCTGGACCTACCCGATATACCTTACCTTCTTTGTGCCCCCAGGGCTCACCTCAGAGGTTTCAGGACATTTAATATGTTTGTCTCCTAACTAGTCCAAACATTCTGCTTTCGACTTTTCCATCTATAATCATTCGTCGACTAGTCTAATATTAATAAAATGAATTATAAATGGAATTGGCTTATGAATTTCTTACACAAGAGATTATAATTATTGATAAGTAGGTAATCTACGTGATTACAGAGGCTATCCTTAGCTAAATCCTTATCTTGGATATACGACCTCCTAGATACCTATAAGATATTGGTATCAACGTTACAGGATCGGCCTTATGCCGAAATTATTATCTTAACCTCGTATAAGATAATAATTTCGGCATAAGGCATATTCCAACCGATTAATTAATACACACTGGAGTCATTTATCCACAGGTAGTATAGAAACCTACTGCAATCTTATGTAGGTACCTATACATAAATTATCCTTTTGAATCGACATCCAAAGCTTCTTTATCAACGTCTAATTTTCTATTATCTCCGTTTCCAGGCGAAATTGTAATTACTATTCTGCCAGCGATCTCCACTGCCGGTATCCAGAAGGATGACATTGCTGACCTGGTGGAGAAGACCCAGGGTCTGATGCAGGAGCACTTCACCAGGGTTTCCAACGAGACCCTGGAGAAGCACAAGGCCAGGGCTCATTAGGTAAGTAAGGCTTTCTATTGTACCGCACCTGCAATATCAATTTCTCCACCTATGCTCTCTTTTTAAGTTTCTCCTTAAAAGGAAGAGCTATTCCGAGAATAGGAGTCAATGGGTCATTGAAGATTACATACTTACATATATTTAAGGAACACTTAGGATTCACCACCATTCACCATTACATAAATTGTTAAATGTGTTGTTGTTTGTGGGTCAAGCAAGTGACGAATTCTATTCCGTGCAAAACTGTACCTACTGGAGTGCGTAAGTAAAGAGAGGTCAAGGAATACTGCCCTTTTGCGCAGAGATACTGTTTTGCGTCATCATTAATTGATCAAAACAGTTTAAACGCGCTAATAATGTATAAGTATGTCGCAGTTTGTTGGTAAAATCAGACGCTTAACTAACTCTCTAGACCGTTAATTAAATGCCGACGTTTAACCAAGTCACTAGCATTTTGGTTTAAATAAAGCATCGTGGAAAACGTTATGTAGTTATGACGTCATTAGTTTTTTGTATGTTTTTTTCTGACATCTATCGTGTGGGTTATCAAATTAAAGGGCTCCATGAGACGGTTCTAATTTATTAGGTCCTTACATATGAAATTGGCGTTTTGCATGGGAGGAACATAAAGTCTTTTTTTTATATATAATATATTTATTTAATCAAAGTATGTACCATTGCTATCTATACACTTTTGCCATCTCATAGGTAGTTCTTCGATCCCTTTACTAAAAAAAAACATTCGGACGGGAATCAATAAAATCTTTGAAGGCGGTTTGGACTGCCCCATCGGAGTTGAATTTTTTCCCTTTCAAGAAGTTATCCAAATTTCGAAAAAAATGGTAATCTGTTGGAGCAAGGTCCGGAGAGTACGGTGGATGTCTTAGACATTCCAATTGAAGCTCCTATAATATGGTAGCCGTCTGTTGTGCAGTATGTGGTCTAGCGTTATCATGAAGCAGCAGTGGCCTAGAGCGATTGACCAGCCTCGGTTGTTTAGCAGCTAGCTTTTCCGTCATGATTTGCAGTTGCTGACAATAGACATCTGCCGTAATCGTCTGGCCAGGTTTAAGAAAGCTGTAGTGAACGACACCAGCACTAGTCCACCAAACGCTCACAAGTAAATTTTTTGGAGTCAATATTCGCTTGGGGCATGCTTTGGCTGGTTCGGCAGGGTTCAGCCATTGCGATGAGCGCTTCCGATTATCGTACAGGATCCACTTTCAATCACAGGTAATGATTCGATTTAAAATCCTTTCATTATTGTGCCGGGTGAGTAATGCAACGCAGCAGTCAACGCGCGTTTGTTGATTTGCTTCACTCAGTTCGTGAGGTACCCACCTTTCAAGCTTTTTCACCTTCCCAATTTGCTTCAAGTGGATTAAAACAGTTTTATCACTAACACCGCAGCCTGCAGCTAACTCGGACGTGGTTTGCGATGGATCCGCTTCCACAATAACCTTCAATTCTTCATTATCAACTTTGGTCTCCGGCCGTCCACAGGGCTTGTTCTGCAGGTCGAAATTTCCAGAACGAAAACGTTGGAACCAAAAACGCACTGTGTTTTCTATTGCGGGATCGTCGCCATACACATCATTAATCCTTCGAGCCGTTTCTGCAGCACTTTTGCCACAGTAGAAATCATACTCGTAATTATCGCGCTATTTCAAGTTTTCCATTTTGTAAGCTGAGTGACGCAAGAAAAAAAACAATTGAGGAAAAAACAAATGAATTATAATTTTAGAAACACAAATACATGAGTAAATAGCTGTATAAATTTGAATTTGGAATTCCTAACCATAGAGGAGATATTTGAGATCGAAGTGGCCAGTTCGGCGAAACGCCAATTTCATATGTAAGGACTTAATATAACACAATTAACTTTCGGCCGCCTGTTTTCTAAAAATCTAAGAAATATTTTCAAAACATACCAAGTTTGGACTCCTTGAAGTAGGAGACGGATTAGTAAAGAGGATCTATACAGACCATGAGAGTGAGGAAAATAGACTTTTTTAATTTTAAAATTAGGTTAGTTCTATACAGACCACGAGAGTGAGGAAAATAGACTTTTTAAATTAGGTTAGTTGGTTCGCCACCAGCATCAGCCCCAGTACAACCCCTTCCGGACCCACACCACAACTACTCCGCTCAACTGGTTGTGCCGTGAGCACTTTTAATTCACTTCGGCACAACTGAGTACCCCACGACTCAACCCAGACCCACGGCACAACTACTATGCTGATCTAGTTGAGTCGTGGGGAACTCAGAAACCACTATGATTACCCATCGCACAACTTAACACGAAACAAACATCAAAGATAGTTTAAGGAAAATCAAAGACAGATTACATTATCATACAAAACACAAGACAAATACCAACGTATACTTTATCCTTTTAAATATTGTGCATATCCGTACCACGACCATGAAAATCAATTTTGATGGATCTTTTAGCATTCTTACACCTTCTGAATATTAAGAATTAACCTCCTGCAACTTTATGAAAAGTTGAAAGGACGACGAGAGGGTGTACCTTGTATATAATCTAAGTACCACGGGTAGTTTTATTTACCTGTAGAATTACTGGACCGCTTCGTTGTTCCACGGGACAGTGTGTCTAGTACCATTTATATTATTTTAGTGGATCGAGGGTGAAAATCTATTAAAGAATGGGTGACAGATGATTCAATCTTCTTTTATCAAATACTTATACAACTTCCCTGCTGTTTTACGATCTAGACCATCCAGTATCCCTGATTTCTTATTCAGCCAGGGAAGGGCTTCCACCCTTCGTCCACTTTCGTAATCAAAGTTTGGCAACCGGTTACAAAAAACGTTTTTTTTTCGCTGTTTGGTAGCTGATTGTGAAAGAAGAATTATATTTTTCCTTTCGTAGATTGCATTATTTCTCTCTCTCTGTTCTCTTTATGTAACTTTCGTTACTAAAGTGGAAGGACGGGTAGAAGTAAAGTCCGAACTACATAATTATGATTATTTTCTCAGATGGGGTGGCAGAGTCATAACTTTAATTATTTCTTCATTCACGACCAGTAACGATCCGCTTACCAAACTTTGGTTACGAAAGTGGAAGTAGGAGTTGGATGTATTTGTTACCTATATTTTAGTTCTAAAAAAATCCACTTTGCGAAATCCATAAAGTATCAGGGCAACAGACTGTAGCAGGTGTGCAAATAGATCCATCAATGGATCTTTTAAATGGATTTTAGTGGATCGAGGGGAAAATACCTATGTTAGTCCTAGAGGTACAGAACCTACTACTACTACTACCTACTAGTGAAACTTAACCCTTTGGCAATGCACGACCGTTTGCCGCGTAATTTACTCGAAATAAACCAAAATCAGATTCAGTTTTCGTTATTTGGGTCATAGGTTATAATTTTTTCCCAAAGGATCAACCGGCAATTGGAGGTTTCGTATGTTGAGCCATGGGGACATATTTTTTTCCAAAGGACTAATCAATTGTGCCGAAGGGAATTAAAAGTGCTCACGGCACAACCAGTTGAGCGGCGTAGTTGTGCCGTGGATCCGGAAGGGTACAACCTACCTTTAGTTACACTATGCACCCCATCATGTTAATACCCAAAGACCCCATCTAAGGTTTTCATAAAAATGGTAACAAGCAATTATTTTATTTGCAGGTAAAAATCGACGTTCTACCTAGACTGTGTGATGAGAAGAGTAAAGAGTAAAGAGCTGTGATAAATATAATTATTCCCCATAAAATGTTCCATAACGCAAGAGCAGGTAGATAACAAAGTTTATAAACAAAATATTTACGTGAGACTGTGTATGTTGTTTATTTATGCTAGGTATGCACAAACGGACTTACTAATAAAAATAGTTATTCACTGTTTAACTTATACAGTGTTTTGTCCTTTTCATACGTCGAGTAAATGTCAAATGTCAAAGCAAGACAAAACACTGTATAAGTTACATTGTGAATATCTTCTTTTATTAGTAACGCCGAAAATGTATATGTATTGTACAATAAAGTTGTTTTTAAATTTATCCAGTGTTTAAATTAAACTCCAGAGAAATACTATATCAAATTTGCTATATTATAGACATCACATGGAAAATAGTATAAGTCTATTTAGACTTTACACAACACGGACTAAACAGTTAATTTGACA
This sequence comes from Argyresthia goedartella, assembly GCA_949825045.1. Lineage (NCBI taxonomy): Eukaryota > Metazoa > Arthropoda > Insecta > Lepidoptera > Argyresthiidae > Argyresthia > Argyresthia goedartella. Next base: position 16,567,752 of record OX463809.1, on the reverse strand, counting down.
TTTAGCATTTTTAACTTTTGGATCTCCTTGTTCCTACTTATATGGCCATGGCTGACATACTTGGATTATGACAGTCATGACTAAAAGTGTTTCAATAATCATGGACTCAGAGCAGCTAAAATCTTTGGCATAACTACATAACTGTCCGATTTTCAAAAATCGTGATTTTTGCGACTAGAGACGAAACCGGTGCCGATCGATAGAGTAAATTATTACAAACAAAATTGAAGTAAGTACAATTGTATCTAAAAATTTCGTAAATGGTATACTTTGCGAGAAATTAAAATGCGACATTAAACAAATCTATGACGTAATTAAGCGCTATTGAGACAAGACTCCTGTCACAAGAGTAATTGTAAAAGGCTAGTATCTAATCGCACAGCAAATCAGCAAAAACACTTTGTTTTAAGTATTTTTGTTCGTCTTACATGTTCAACCTAATGCGAAGGATAAAGGGGGCTTCGCTTCGCTCACCCCTAAGCCCACTTCACCTAAGCTACCGCAGTATTTTGCCCTGATATTTGCTGTGCAACTCAGTATTATTGATGAGCAGTTTAATTTTTCGAATTGACAAATAATTAAATACAAGTAATATACTTATGTCTGTATTGTAGAATCCAACATTAGCACAGATCTGTAGTTTTCTACGTACCAAATTATTTAAAAACGTCATACTAATGGCGAGATCAAAAATATAAAAGCTGTATTTTGTATTGTACAATGAAAATATAAGGACTGACTGTTTGTCGCTGATGTTACTGTTGTTTCCAGTACAAAATAATGCGGTTACAAATAGGCAAATTAAATTAATTTTGACGGTATAAAATAATAGTAAAATTAACTAAGCATGTACATTGGATGGACATAAGAATAATAAATACTGTTTCTATATTATTAGTACATATTAGTTACCCTCTCTCTCTTGTAAGAGTAAATACCAGTAAATATCAATTGATAGACCATAGATATAGCCACATAATTTTGAAAATAACATGCTTAGACAAAGAGTTTTGATTGACACTTAACACGAATACAGACACTGTAAGGTTTAGTATCACCTACACATTAAGTACAGTTCAGAAGGTGAGGACAGAGAAATGCGTTTGTGTGTGTGATACCGGGTTGATGCCACGTGCCGGGCGGGGGGGATTGTGTGTGTGCGTAACTATAAGTGAAGGCATACTCGTCGGTGTGCGCGCTCACAACCACAATTCTCAGATCTCGCCTTCTTGCCTGTAAGACATTACAAATACATCATATGTACATCTTATTATCATAACATCTATTTAAAATTAAATATTTTACAAAAAGTTATGACACATCATTTAACTATCTTTTGACCTGTTTTTATACATTTAACACTTTGGTAAGAATATAAAATTCCAATAACACAGCACAATCAAGTCAATGTCACACAGTAACAATTTCGTGCGTGATTTTGAATAGAACAAACAGCTTTACAAAGTTTTAGTAAAACAAGCTGCAGAAGCTGTTTTAAGGGCTTTGCAAAAGATCGTCCCCACAGAGCAACATATCTCAGTTAACAGATCTTGACTATCCGAAGATCTTCTATTATGGTGCCATCCGCCCTAGGTATGGGGTTTTCAAGCAAAAGGGAGTTTCGTGCAAAACAATTGCTCCTATTGAATTTCCAATCGTTGTGGATCACAGAACGTATTTTTTTCTAAATCCCATCGACTTTATGATTGACACTGGTTATTAGTATTTTTATCTACACAGGTATCATAAACCCTCTTTACTGCGTACAAAAACCGCACGTTACGACCAGCATAATGTTAAACTACTTGGTAAACTCATTTCTTATCTGAAAAATTACACATTATGATAATGTGTATTTTTTTTACATATTATGACATTCAAATTTCGAACGCCGACGCCCGCCTGCGTGCCGCCCCTACTTTGTTTGTGAAGTTGGTACTACTGAACAAGCTAAACAAGTGCAAAGGAATAAATTATCAATGCCACCATGCCGGTCGAACATGCGGTTCCTGAAAGAGGGCTTATGATATGTGTGTAGATAAACCACTGTACATAATTAGGCATTAAAACTCTCGAGTGATATTATTATGAAACTCGCCTTCGGATCGTTTCATAAACCCACGCTCGAGTATTAATGCCCTCCATTATGTAGCAGTCACATAAACTACTATTATGGGACGTTATAATAATATTGAAACTAGTGCCACGTCTGTTAGCGGTGGGGACAGTGCCCGTATAATCTTTAGCGTGGTCCTTATAGCCTATAGCCGCCATGACTCACAGTAACATCAAAAACAAAGGATTTTAGTCCGTATACTACATGAGCTGACGCCCGCTCAATGTGTAAGGACCCGAACATAGCAGGGAGGTCTGACTCCTGGGTAATGGGTAATGCCAGTTTTTCCCTCACATGAATTAAGTTGCATTTTGCATAGCATAGCAAACTTGTTTGCCGTGTGAGTGACACATTTTGTATTTGATATAATGCGGTCAAAATGTTAACCCTTTTAAGGTGATACGAAAAAAATATATTTAAAAGGAATACGAATGTAATGCCAGGATCGTAGCAGGTGGAGACCTACCCCTCTTATGCAGAATGTCATTCTTCATTGTTTTGGACTTTATTACAAAAGCCATCAGGTTGAAAATTTGGGTGGCGATATTGACAGAACCTTATACAGCGCTAAATTAAATAATTCCTAATAAAAAAAACAGCTTCCTGGATTATTTGTCAAAATATGAGTGGATCTGTCAAAAATAGCCTCGAGTGGAGTTAAAATTTGTATTATAACGAACGCAGTCAAATTTAACTTTACGAAAAGCAATGTTTTTAGAAAATTGCGTTTTTGCAACTATCTAGTTTTTTAAAGCTAGTATTTAATCACACAGCAAAAATACTGATTTTCACAGCAAAAAAGGATCAGCAAAAATACTTTCTGTTTTAAGTATTTTTTTTTGTTCTTACATGTTCAACGTAATACGAAGGATAAAGGGGGCTTCGCTTCGCTCAACCCCTTTACCCTTCACCTAAGCTACCGCAGTATTTTACTGATATTTGCTGTAAAAATCAGTATATTTGCTCTGCAAATCAGTATTATTGATGTGCGGTTTAATATTTCCTGTTTTTTAAGTCGATATTATTAAACATAAACGATTGTTCGCATTTCATTTGCAACAGCGAAATATTTCCCTGAAATAGTTTTCAGCCACAATCGTCTCATAGGTAAGTAGCCTTAGTTCAGAATCGATCGTAGAATAAAGCGATCAAAACGCAACGGAGTGTCGGTGATATTGTGAAACTATAATAAGTAACACAAAAATAAATACGGCTGTCCTGCTGCGAATAAACAATTACCACTTAAACTGTACGGTCGATACAAATATCATATTGGAAGTAAGATGCAAAGCCAAACTAACGCCATTAATACTGTGTGGTTTACAATCTCAACGATATCTGTTATATATGCTAAAATGACATTAACATGAAATTGAATATTGTTACTATAATGGCCTTACTAATACAAAAGTTATTCACTGTATAACTTATACAGTGTTTTATCCTTTTCATAAGTCAAGTAAATGTTAAAGCAAGACAAAAAACTGTATAAGTTACACAGCGAATAACTTATTTTATTAGTAAGGCCGTTAATGATGTGCACTCGTTTTTTTTTTTTTTTTAGGAATTATTTATTTATTTACTGATTACAGAGTTTACAGCACATACGATACAAATAAGACAAAAAGGTAAACTTATCTTTGCAAAAATCCGCAAAGTGCGTCGTCAATAAGCTAAGAAATTAAAATTACCAAATAATTAAAAAATACACACACACAAAAACTGAACATAATAAAAAACAAACTACGTGCACTCTACATTGGTCGTATCGTAATGCACAGCTGAGAATGTTATCTGTCATCTAGACTAGACTAGAATCTCTCAAAATGCCTGACATGTTATTAGATATCATATTTGTGATGAATTAATACAACTTAAATTAAAGCTTAAATCAGCTGTCTGACTACATTATTTGGAGTCACCTAGGTAGTTCCTAATCAACTAACATAAAATTACCTCACATTTTCAGTTCACTCTGTCCCCGGAAAATGGCCACTGAATTTAACATTGGCCCTTTTCTGACGAGAATTGGGGACTTTCAGCCAGTTGCAGATCCGATCTTTAAATTTTAAAGTCACACGCCTTGACGTTGCGTGTTTTGCGGAGCTTTAAAAATTTAAGATCGTTTCCGCATAAGCTGTATGTGAACTAAACCAAACTATCATACACAACTACTAGGAATACAAAGCAAAGAGTGAGTCACATATTACGAAATAGTAAGGGGCTTGCACTGTATATTAAATAACTAGTTCGAATGAATCATTCATGAGAGAACTAAAATTACATCAACTGTATATGGACACAGGTATAGGTGGCGCAACTAAACATGGTCAAAGGACATACGTATTGTGTGTAAAGTGCCAATGTGATTGGGAGGCGTCCATTAATTACGTGAGGTGTTCGGGGATCGAGACGATCTCACCAAACTTCGCGTGGGGCGTTCAAAATATTACGCATTTTTGTTTAAAATATTCGTCTGCGGGGAATCTCACCAAATCTCAAAAATATGGCAAGATACTATTCTTAAATAAAAATAATTGAAGTGTTTTTAAATAAATCCTACTAATTTACACTATTAATAGTAATTTTGAACCTTTCACTGGTATCGAAACCCACCTCGCACACATTTTGCGACCGACCCGCGATTATACGTTTTTTTTTTTTTAATTTTATTTGTGCCTGTGTCGTGATTTCAATTGCGCCACCTGTAGCTATATTGCCATCAGGGAGCAAAGATCGCGTAATATATTGTGTAACAAATAAATTAGTATTCTATAAGAATACTTTGCAAGACTCTCCTTGCTCACGAACATGTGCATATTGGATATATTGTAAACTAAAAATAAAGAAAAATATCACCGTATTGCGTTCCGATTACAAAGGATAGAACTTTATACATCGCCAAAATCGAGACCATCACTGTAACTCATATTCAGCTAAGTAATAAATAAAGGCTGGTATTTCATCGCACAGCAAAAATACTGATTTTCACATCAAAAAAGGATCAGCAAAAATACTTGTTATGTTTTAAGTATTTTTGTTGTTCTTACATGTTCAACCGCATACGAAGGATAAAGGTGGCGTCGCTTCGCTCACCCCCCTCACCTAAGTTACCGCAGTATTTTGCCCCGATATTTGCTGTTCAAATCAGTATTATTGATGTGCAGTTTAATATTACCGTAAATAATTTTGCATACTGCACTGGAATGTAAGTATTATTTATTTCATAGCATAGCATATATGAGCAATTTTGTATGGTCATGAAGATTTCCTTAAATTAACACTATCACATAACTGTGTATCAATCAAGCTATGTTCTCATTACGGCTGACGGTTTTGCTTCCATAGAGATTTGACAGATAGCATTTGCGGATTGTCAAATTTACGTGGAGGCGTGACGGGAAGAGAACAAAGCGGCACATGGGGCTACGCAACGATGACGCGACGGAGACTTCCCATACTTTAGAGTTGCATGCAACTGGTTTGAAACTTATTTATATGGCCATATGAGTTTCGTCGCAGTCGCTTTCTCATCGCGTAGCTGCATGTGAGGAAGGCCTTACACACAGACCTAGTTGTTTAGTAATATACTCATACCGTTTCATAAAAGTACAAAATAATACAGAAAACGTTGACATATCACTAATCATAAGTTTGGCATCAAAAATGATTTATCAATAATAATAATTCGTAGGTATTTGATTTGGAGATGTCTATGTCACCGTAAGATAGTCAAAACGTTAGTTGATCAAAATAATAGTAAACCAGACCAACAGGGTTTACAATTTACTTTTCGTTTGTTCTTACATGTCAAACTAACACGAAGACTATTCGGGGGCTTCGCTGCACTCGCCCCCTCTAGTCTTCACCTAAGCTGCCGCAGAGTTTGCCCTGGTATTTCGTTTGCAATTCAAGTTTAAACCAGTTTATTATTTAACGGTTTTAACCGTTAGTTTATCAACTAACGCGTCATGTAGTAATCTGTCGATAGTTGACCAACTCACGAGGAAAAAAAACCTAAGTTTATCAACTAACGTTTTTGACAATCTTACGGTGACGTCTATATATCGTTAGTATACTTTCTCTAGACTCCATAAGCTCGTCAGAATTCACATGCACACAGAGAACATACACAAGATTATTACTAATTTAATGTTAGGAGATGGCAATGAACGGACATACCTGCACATTTAATACTTGATTCAATTCACGATCGAGACATCTGAATAAAACTTATCATATTGACATTAAATAATCTTTTACCCAGGCTCGCTTTTACGGATATTTGTTTTGAATTATAAACAATACATTTACCGGACGATAAGTTTTGTTAAGCTTATCAGACGGGCAGTAGTTATAAATTACAATTAATTTTGAGGATCGCGCCTAATAATGGCCTGCAATTTCTTCTGAGGTTTCAAGTGCTACAATTGAAACTTTGAAACCTCAGAAATACGTGGGACACTCAGAAAGATTTACGAGAAAAATAATAAGGATATATTTTTCTTATCGCATCTTCTCAAAGAACTCCACCAGCATCTAAACAAAGTTTCATGCGTCGAAACCATGAGCGCTTCTTGCCATGGCGAAGAAAACTTTATCCCTTTGAGCTGATTTTATTTTTTTGGGAACAAGAAGTCACACGTTGCCAAATCAGGATTAAATCCGCCTTACAGTCCTGATTTGGCAACGTGTGACCCAGTTTAATCGGCGTAGTGTCTAGGCGCGTGGTCATGATAGAGCAAAAGGCCTCGGAGCCACGTGATCTGTCACTAATTGTTCGCAGCAGAAAAAACTTCTGGCAAGCATTTGGTAGTGTACCATTCCGCTTTAATGCCACATTGATCGCGTAAGGGAATGGACACTAAATATCCCATTAAGGAGCAAGAACTGTCGAACAAAATGTTTCCAGCGCTTCTGGATCGCTTTACTTTCGCAGGCATTGGTTCGTTTTGAAACAGTCATACTGTTGACTGGCGCTTTTTTCTGGATAATATTGGTAAAACCAAGATTCGTCCCTTTTTCATTGCCACACGATAGTTTTATCATGTTGGTAAAATTTATTGGCCGGAAAAAAAAATTGGAACGAATGAATTTTTAAGTTTAAATATCCGAGTTTTCGAAAAACAAAGTTTATAACTGGATAGTGTCTCTTAAGCATTTTTTTTCCGCAAAACTTTCTGAGTGACCTGATAGCGGCCTATCACATTTTTATGGAATGCTGACATATACTCGTACGTTACAATCACGCTACTCTTGGCAGGAAATGCTAATGAAGAAATTATGGCAACTTATGTGACATATTAGCCGACTACTGCGTGTTGTTATAGACAAACCGAATATTTAATTTAAAAAAAACACGCAGTAGACAGCAAGTGTTGTCATATAGTTTCTAGCATTTCCTGCCAAGGATCGCGTTGATTGTGATCCAGAGCCATATCCTATAGTTTATTTATTACGTAGTTGGCTGGTCACTCTCCAGCTAGTGCGTAGACAGGTCAGTTGCCAGCGAGCGGGTAGTCCGCCGGCAGGGCAGTTAGAACCTCCTTAGAGAGCTCTTTGTAGACCGCCTCCATGGAGTCTCGGATGCGGGTGATGAGTTCGGGAACATCCTCCATGGTCAGGCCGGCGGTCGGGACCGGCTCTAGGCATTGGATTATGACGTGGCCTGAAATCAAAATTACGAATGGTCTGAAGTCAAAAAATAAAAATTAAGCAAGCGGCACTGAGTTAACCAACGGTGACTACTCGTATCACAAACTGACAGATGACGTCAACAGATCAGCCAGATGATGGCACATATTGCAATAGATTGCAGGTATATTTATCTTCTCTGATTGTGTGAAAATGTGAATCTGGCGCGACCTCACCCGTAGACGGCTGTGTATTCCTCGAGAATCTCGTCGTTTTAGAAGACAAGCAATCGATCAATCAAAATATTCTTTATTCTGTTGGAAAATTACATTCACACACACGTCATTAATTTAATACTAGGTGTATATTCCAAAAGCAGATACTTCTCAGAGAAGGATGCACAAGAAACTCTGATGTAGTTCTTTTTCAAAGAAAATAACTCAATCCATTGATTTCACTTATGTTTATTTTTTAAATAGCCAATGGAAGAACAAGCAGTTCATCCCCAAGGATTCTAGATAATTTGACACTGAGTAATATCCCTTCAAACATAACTTACTTTTAATAAACGTTTTGAATTTATGTGTCGGTAAGTCTTGAATAGTATTTTGGACCTTATTGTAAAAGCGTATATACATTGGCCGATGAATGATGACAATAATGGTTATAGCATTTTTTTAATAGGTGGATGTTTTCTTGACAGACGATATATTCACAAGAATGTACTGAGAAGGCAGAGTCAGAATGTTGATCTCCTTAAACTTTTCTCTAAGCGACTCCTCGCTAGCCCGTTTCTGAAGAATAAATAAACGATTTATATCCGAGGCGTTACCCCACAGTTGCTGGATGTCATAAGACATCAAGCTATGGAAGGAAGACCATTAATTAATCTCACACCAACACAACCCAAAGCGCAAAGCTTTAAAAACCATTTTAAAGCAATGCGCTTTAAAAAAAGCCTTCAACTGTTCGTCTGTCACATATTCTTAACTCCTCCTCTGTGGGAGTGGCGGAATCTTCCAATAACAATTGAAAAGCAATGGTATAAAGTACTTCACTGATGATAGGTCACATTTAGCCCTTATAATAAATTGACAAAATCACAACGCCACCTAAGAAGTTCTACTTCAAAAATTATGTGATATTTTCCGAAAACCCACCCTTTTCCCCACGTGAGATTGGGTAAGATTCGGCTCGTCCCCTCCCCTTCCTAAAGACTCACGTAATTAACGGACGCCTCCAAAGTCTTGACGATTGCTAAAATTTGGCTTATGTTTAAACGATCACCAAAAAATGCCAAAATTTACTACCAATAAATTCGAAATGACCGCAAGAATTAAATTGGGTTTGGATAAATGATCACCGAACTTCTTTTTATATTTTATGTACTTAAGTTTATGTTTTAAGTATTTTTTGTTGTTCTTATATGTTCAACCTAACACTAAGAATAAAGGGGGCTTCACTTCGCTCACCCCCTTAACCCTTTACCTTAAGCTACCGCAGTATTTTGGCCTGACATTTTCTGCTACTTTTGGTAATCATTTACTCATTTTGGGTAGGAAAAAATATTTTGGTGGTCATTATATTTGTTGCCCTAAAATTTTCCACAAATATACATAGTCGGTCCATAAGTTCTGTCACAAATATTTTGCCGCATAGTAAATAATACCAAGTTTTATTTAATTTAATACTATATATGGTTTGATAGCTCATTAAATACTGATAAATTAGAACGATTATTGGATTTAAATGCTTAAAGCCATATTACACAAATGCTAGTTTCTTCAGAGATTTTGCACTTTTTTACCCAATCAAAAATACGGACGTGATTCACTTTATCTTTTTTCCATGACTCTTAAAACCTTTCAAACTTACGTGAGATTTTAGTCAGAACCCTCCCTGAACCCGTTACCTTCATTTTGAAGCATAAGATAACTAAGTCTGGGTAAAACTAATTTTCATATTCACATTTTACGTAGTGTACTTGTTGCCCACAAGATCATTTTTATACGTTTTTCTGAAAACGTAAAAAGTACGTAAAGTTCTCTTTGGGAGCAGTTGGAACTGAAAGCTAACAGAAAATCAAAGGCTAGTTGTTAAGCATGGTCTAAAATCGAGGTTTCAGAATAAATAAAAAAAACCTTGTTGGTTATCTGGAACACTGTTTTTTTATTAAATTTGTGGGAAGTGGTATTTTTGTCAGTTTCGGCGTGTTTTGGGTTCGCGATTGTCTCAAGTATAAGGTTTTTTGTCATATTGCGATAATCGTACAAAATGTATTGTATGGCAATTTGATTCGTATAAAATAAGCTTTTTAATCATGTATAATACGAATAAGAAAAAGTTTATTGCTGAGTTTTATCTATCAAAAACCTTGTGACAGAACTTAAGGACCGACTAGGTACAATATTTGACTTGTAACTGACAAATCGTCATCTTTTACTCTCACCTTTATTGAAGATGTACTTTTTGCTGTTGATGAAGTAGTAGGGCGAGTAAACAACGGGAATGATGGGGACTTGGGCCGCCACGGCGATGTTGAACGCACCCTTCTTGAAGGGCAGCAGTTTCGTGAAGTCTTTATTTCGGGTGCCCTCGGGAAACAGCCACAGCTTTGTCTAAGATGCAGTTTTTATAATTACTTGTTTAGTTGGGGCTTCATTAATCAACCCCTTGTTTGACGGTACGGCTCTAGACGCTGTAGTGTAGCCTTGGGTATGATGTGTGTCACTGGTCTAATCTAATTAAAAATTCAACAAATAAGTTTTAAGGTATACTAAGACAGTATTATTTTCTGCTTTTAAAACCCCATCCCACTGTAGTGCTAGACTCTATAATGCTGGAAGCCTTCAATACAAACCTTGTTCTTGATCATAACTTCAGAGGTGACCTGTAACTGTTTGTATGCATCTTTAGGGTTACTTCTGTCGATGAACACTACACCAGCGAGGTAGGCTGTCAGTCCAAACGGCCAGACATAGAAGACTTCTCTTCTTGCGATGGCCGCAACTTTGTCCACGACATGCCAAATGTTGAACATTCCTGAAATTGAAAAAGTGGCATGAAGTATTTGTAGGTACAGCCCGCGCCAGGTTTCTTGGCATGTGAATGCCGCCAAGGGGTAGCGGCGAATAGGTACAAGTGATATGCATACATGGGCGCGAGATAGAGAGAGAGGTGAGATCTCACTCACGGGCCAAAAAACATGGCGGGGCCTGTAGTGGTACCTAATAGAGAAGGATATTTTATACATGATAACTAAACTGCAAAAGTTTGTGTTCTTATACTACAATGGAGGAATTAGTATGGCGGACGCTTCGACAATCTGTGTGCAGGAATTTCGTCAAAATACGTTTTTGCCTAAAAATAATATTTATTATGACGATTTAACAATTTTTGGGTGGCAATCAGTGCTTGAGTGTTCCAACTATAGTCTGTAACTTATTGCGGGTAATCTTCGTTGCATATTCTTTCCGAATGTCGTGAATGTGTTTGTTTACCACATAACTCAAGAATGAAAACACCGACCTTACATTCTCTATACTACAGTATATTTTGGTTGTTGAACATTATGCTGCACCCTATTCAGACAACAAATAAGTGAAAGAATAAATAAAATGTTAAATAAGTATGCAATGTATAAAATTAATTGCAACATAATAAATATTGTTCTTTACAGAATAGTTATATTTATGTATTACAACCCGAATAGCCGAGTCGGCAGTGACCCTGCCTACGAAGCCAAGGGTCCTGGGTTCGAGTCTTGGTGGGGGCAAATATTTGTTTGATGAGAACAGATGTTTGTACCCTAGTTATGGATGTTTATCTATCTAAGTATAATATTTATCTATTTAAGTATGTGTATCGTTGTCTAGTACCCAAGATACAGGGAATCCTAGTTTGGGGCTAGATCAATGTGTGTAAATAGTGTCCAAGAGTCCAAGGTATTATTATTATAACTTATTATTTATATTTTTAAGATTACCTTAGAAAGGAAAAAAGAAACCATTATTTGCATTATTTGCAGTCTGTGCCACCTCTGGCCACTCCGAAATAAACTTGTCTAGGTTGTCCCGCCATCTCTGTTTAGATTTAGGCCTGCCTCTACACCGGTACCCGTGCTGTGGCACCCAGCCAGTGAATGGTAGGAAGCAATTCCCAAACTCACCCAGAACATCAATAGAAGACTGATGGTTTGAGACTATGACTGCACCACGGTCTTCTGATAACACCTTGCCATTCCGGAGATGCCATTTCACCTCAATAATTTTTGTTATGTGCTTAACAATCTGTGCAGCTACTCTGTTAAAGGAAGAAATTTCATGAGTAATGTTATGTAATTGTAATGGAGGTTATAGAAATTTTAATGGAGGTTGATTAAAAATAGGTTGAAATAGGTATTCTCTATCTATTAACAACAAAATTCAAACTCATACTGGAATATCAGAGGTGACTCTTAACAGACTGGGTGAGAACAATAAAGTAAAATTGCAGTGTGTAAAGGGTCACTATCAGGACCAAGGAAAATGCGAGGCGGACAAACTAGCCAAAGCAGGGGTGAGAATAACCGCAATTGGCCCACAACCCTTTTCGCGCCAATCATCAGAAGCAATTAGTTAAGAGACTCAAAGCATCCACAGTTGCGCAACATTATGAATTATGGGAGAGCAAAAGACTAGATCAAAGAGTAGATAAGGGGGCGCCAAGGAAAAAAAGCTTAGATTTTTTTTCCGCTTTTAAAGCCCTGCAGAATGTCATTTTTGGCCTCTTCTCTACATTGGACCCCTCTGGGAGATGAAGGTCGTAGAAACTCCCACAGAATGATTTTTGGATCAATTTAAAAAAAATGTTGTTTAACTATACACATCTTACAATATTAGTTGTTCAAAATAATGTCAAAATTGTTAACAGCAAGTTCTGTGTTGATTTAGAAAACCCCAGGGCTTAAGGCAGTTTTAAAACGCAAAACATTAGGAGATCCACCTTGTTGTGGGGACCATAAACAAATACATCAACACAATTTATCCTAGGCCCAAAAAAACTGTTTCCCTTTACAACCATTGAATTTGTAAGTCTCCTGGGATTTTATTTTAACTCACTTAGTTCCTTTGGCTTGTATGAACATGGCCAGAGAGGTCTGCATCAGATCAGAATTAAACCTACACAGAAATATATTGTTACCTGTTTCACTGTGCTACAAGGGAGAACATTAAAAGGGGCTGGTTCCAACCCCGACACTCTGACCAAATTATGTTTACAACTCTGAACTTCCGCCCCCTTATCGACACTCTTAACGAAATATCTAAAGATCTGAAAATATCCATTACCCTGATTGTCCTGCCCATGACTCGATTCGCAAAAATCAGGAAATAATACATAGGAAAAGGTTTGAATGTACTCACAATGAATTCTTCACATTTTTGGGGTTGAACACAAAGAATGGCAGTAAGAATAACGCCGCTACCGAAGAAAAACCATAGAATACCAAGAATTTTGCCTGAAATTTTATATTGTTCGGCGTTTCTGAAAATATTTGTTTCAGGAAATATGTAACCGCCGTAAGTAAAACTAGGCAAATGATTTTGTCCCACATTGCTTCGTCGCTTCGGTGCAACAAATGCTATATAATCGCGGTTACTCAGAGTTTGTTAATTAAAAACATCGATTTATGTATTATATTGTAATGTATTTTAGCTTTACAACACCCAAAGCAAAGCACGCGCCTTCCTTCACTTTCGCAAGGAAACAAAATCAAACAAATCAAATCAAATCAAATGTCAAACCGCTGGCTGACCAATCACAGCAAATTCAGCAAACGTGAATTATTCAATCATTTCGCATTCATTCGGTCATTTCGTTCGTTCGTTGGTTTGGTGCTGCAAAAGCTCCTGATTTACCAGGAGATTACATGATTTTAGGCCTAATCTCCTTGTCTACTGTTTTTTTTTTGTAAATTGAGAAAATCTACTGATATTTAGGAGTTTTTGTTTGGCTTATGTTGGCTACTATTGGTTTCATCACATCATATCGAACGGAACGTATTTGTCAGGCGAGGTGACTGTATTAATGGTGAGTTTGACTTATTTACCTATACCATTCACATTCGTAGTTTCGTATCTGTGGTGTGAGGTGTGATAGCGGCTCTTCACTTGCCCGTACTTGCCAAATACTCGTGTTGCCGTCCCTTTCGTTTTCTATGTCAAACGAAAGGGACGCGAATACGCTAAGCAAACACGCTAAACCAAGTGAACTGCCACCATAGTAGAGTCTGCTGTATCTAATCTATGTTTTTTTTTTATTATTATTTATTTATTCAAAAACAAATTATAATTATTCTTAACATTACTTAGGTGGCCACTCAATCCTTGACAGGTTTAAGTGTGACCACTGAGACTATGTATTACTTATTCTGTGGTGTGGTCTGTGGTTGTGTGTTGTTTTATTGCCGAGTCGAGTGAGCGAGCACTGAGCAGTTGCGAATTGTTAAGAGTTTTGTTATAACTTATGAGAATTGTGAGGTGAAACTTGAAATCAGTAAAATAATAGCTAGGGGTGGTTTGGTGTGTGTGTCGGAACTAACAATCTAATCTAACTTTTGTTTTGTTTGGCCTTTTCTCTTTTTGCACGGTGTGGTTGGTTTTGTTTGGGTGGTTGTTAGTACTTCAACAAAAAAATGGCCGGTGCTGAAAAAAAAAAGAAATACATGCAGAAATTCAAAGACGAATGGCTTCAAATGGAATGCTTTAAACCTTGGCTTTCAACAAGCAACAAAGGTAATACCTTCGCGTATTGTAAATGGTGTAGGTGCGATATATCGGTCGCTAACTCCGGCAAGCCAGAATTAGATCGCCATAAGAACACGAAGAAACATACAGACAATACAAATTCCTTTTCCTCCCAAAGGACTTTACAGGAAGTTTTCGCCGCGTCTAGTTCAACGACGCCTTTAGCTACCAAAGTAAAAGAGGCGGAAATACATATGGTTTCATATGTGATTGAGCATAATTTGCCATTCACGTGCGTGGAACATCTGCCTAAATTGATGGCCACCATATGCCCAGATTCAGAGGTAGTCAAAAATATTTCCCTGAGCCGCACAAAGGCAACCTACATAGCTAAAAATGTTCTAGGAAAATATAGTAAGGAAATGCTTGTTGACAATATGAAGCGGCAAAAATTTTCAATTATGATTGACGAGTCAACAGACAAGGGAGTCATTAAACATCTATGCCTAGTAGTCAGGCTTATGATAGACCATGAAGTATG
This sequence comes from Argyresthia goedartella, assembly GCA_949825045.1. Classification (NCBI taxonomy): domain Eukaryota; kingdom Metazoa; phylum Arthropoda; class Insecta; order Lepidoptera; family Argyresthiidae; genus Argyresthia; species Argyresthia goedartella. The sequence continues at coordinate 16,552,736 of OX463809.1, read as the reverse complement.
TGACTACTTCTATGATATGATACCCATTGAAGGGGCTTCAGCAATTGAAATTTATAATGCCGTAGCCAAGTCATTTGATAAGGAAGGAATTCCTTGGAAGACTAATTTGATCGGGTTTGGGTCAGATGGTGCAAACAATTTAATGGGCGCAAATCATTCAGTGAGCACTCTACTTAAAGGTGAGATACCCAACATATTTATAATGAAGTGCATTTGTCACTCATTTGCCCTCTGTGCCTCATATGCTTGTGCTAAATTGCCACAGATGGCAGAAGATTTAGTGAGGGAAGTATATAATTATGTACATTGCAGTCCAAAGCGAATTGGGGAGTTAAAATGTTTCCAGACCTTCTTGCAAATAAAGCCTCATAAACTTCTTCACCCAAGCCAGACAAGATGGCTCTCACTGCATGCAGCCGTTGCTAGGATACTGGAACAGTATGAAGCCCTAAAGCTTTTTTTTATAGATGCAGTGTCACATGAGGGATCTTCAGCAAGTGCAAGAAACATACTCACCAATCTGAACAATCCGTACATTAAGATATACTTGCTGTTTCTAGATTTTATATTGCCCCATTTTAACAACCTCAACAAGCTGATGCAATCAGAAAACTTGCAAATCCACAACCTGAGAAAAAAGTTGATTGGACTTTTAACAACAATATTGGAATTTTATATGAAGCCCAGTTATTTATCTGCAACAGAGATTAAGTCAGTGAATTATAGAAATCCAAACAATTTCCTGGAGCTCGAAAATATATATATGGGAGCAAAAGTAGGAGCTTTAATTAACCAGTATCCACAAAATGATGTAAAAGCACTAAAACTGAAGATATTAGATTTCTATATTGAAGGTGTGAGCCAGATTTATAAAAGATTTTCTTTTGCAAGTCCTGTGCTGAAACAAATTGAAGTCCTGGATCCTAAAATTATAAAAGAAAAAAAATATAATAGTCTTGCATCATTAGTTATACATTTCCCAAACATAATAAAAGAAGACAAGTGGCAAGAATTGGATGACCAGTGGAGATTGCTGCGCAACTCTCCGGTTAATCTTGATGAGACAGATATTCCAAAATTTTGAAGAGAAGTTGGTAAGGAGAAAATTGGCGATGAGTATGCATTTGCCACATTAACTGAATTCATGAGTTGCTTGATTGTGTTGCCACACTCTAGTGCTGCAGTAGAACGTGTTTTATCTGCTATAAATTTAAATAAAACAAAACAGAGAAATTCATTAAGTACCAAGACATTGTGTGGCATAATGCACAGCAAAAGACTGTACAACAAATCTGCCTGTTTCAGTCATGAAATAAATAGGAATATGCTGTCCCTTTTCAACAAGAATATGTATGAAGATGAAAAAGATGATGATGATGATAGGGAAATGGAAATGCAAGCTCTTACATAACCTTTTTTGTTTGCAAAATTACGCAATTTCATGTTTTATGTTTGCACATTAAAATACATGTGTTATTTGTGGTGGTTTTTGGTTTTTTCAAGCTTCACTAGCACAAACACGCTACTTTTAATTGCACATTATGGGAAAAAAAGGTACTTAATTATCCTTCTGTTTTTTTTCTCTGTCTCCTGGTTTTTTTGCTAACCATCTCCTTTTTTCTTGCAGGTTAGAGTTTGCAGCACTGGTTTGTTTCTTGGCCTAAAAGGACCAGCTGATTCAGGGCCGTAAAACATATAAAAAATAACGTTTGTTTCTTCCTCAGAGTAAAAGGGCATTTACATTACACGATCAGTTCTACCGCATCCGTTCGCAAACCAACGCACATGGTGTAACATTCCACGAGCCGCCCTCAGAACGCATGGGCGGCCAGTGCGGCCGCCGCGCTAGGTATCGGCGACGATGGGTCGCCGATGCGTTCTGAGGGCGGCCGGATGGCATCTTCTGAAAAGTCCAGGGGGTACAACGCTAGGCCGCGTTGTGCCCCATGGGCTTTTCAGAATTTCTAATCGCTTGGAAAGCCAGAGGGGGTTTTCGAGCGCTCACATTGACAAAACATCGTCTGAGTAGCCCATGGGTGGGTACGACCAGCGACCCATGCATGCACTAGGCGGGAAAGAGAAAGCGAACTAATCGCGTGCGCTGCAAGGTCACAACTTCTCACCGGTGATTTGTGGTCGTTTTGTTTTGATGCAGTTATCTTCAGTATTGAAATAAAGATGAGCGAAACAGTAAACAACCTGTTATTATTCTCGGATGAGGATTTTGAGTTGATTAGATTTGACAATGACAATAGTGGAGAACAAGAAATGAGCGGGTTGCGGTGGAAACTGGAAAGCGATTGTTATGAAGAACAGTGTGATAATTTAATCAAAATATTATCTGCCAGTATGTACTTTTTACTTTGAGTAATAATGTATAATACATTATTACTTCAATACCCACCCCAACTGGATAAAGAAGAGACGATATCCTAACCCAATGCGATACGTTTTCAGAAAAGAATGTGTGTCAACAAAGGTAGTTTACCTATATATAATTTTATTAATCACTGTTTCACTTGTTTTTGTTTATATAGCTCTACCTATTTCCTGTACCTATTTCTTATGTTTTAGAGGTAACAACAATAACTTAGCGCGTAAATGACAATAAAAATGTCTCTTACCAACAATCACACAAGGTTCATTTTCGTAGATCTGTGCCTAAGTAGAGATTTGCAATTTTCATAGAATGTTCTATTTCGGTTGCCGCTATAGGTAGCACCAAATAATAAACATGTTAGTGAACTTAGCAGATCATTGTCCAGCAGATCAAAATTAAATAAGAGTTCTGCTCGCATGCAGCATAGTTCTGGAGTTTCTGATACTTTTTAATAATAGTTCTGGCGTAGTTATCCAAAAAAGTCATATGTCAAAATTTTCTGCCAACTTCCGGTAGCAGATCATTTTGCAGCAAATCAAATAAAAAGTGAGTTCTGCTCGCATGCAGCATAGTTCTATAGTTCCTGGTACTTATCAATAATAGTTCTGGCGTTTTTGCTTAAAAAAAGTATAATCAAAAAATTATATGCCAATAGCCAATAGTAGATTGCCTAAAATATTATTTTCATCGTTTTAAATTAACTTGAAGGCTAGAACTCTTTTGTTTCTCACAAATCTTTATCAGACCTATAATTTTAAAATCTATTCGAGCCTAGAACTCACATAACAGTACCAGCAGATCATGTAATAAGAAAAATACAAAAATATTGGAAAAAAATAAGAAAGTAAAAATTAAGAAAATATTTATTGTATATTTCTTTTATTTTCTAAATGGATTGAATGCTAACCTCGTTGGTTTCTTGCAGATCTGTATCAGACCTATAATATTCGAGCCCAGAACTCACGTAAAAAGCCTGCAGATCAAGTCAGTCTGCAAAAATAAAAATAAAATAATAAAAAGATATATTTTTAAAATTTCTAATTGGCTTGAAGTCTAGAACTCCTTGGTTTCTTGCAGAACTATATCATACCTATAATACTTAATTTTATTCGAGCCCAGAACTCACGTTAAACTGCCAGCGGATCAAGTCAGAAAGTAAAAAAAATAATAATAAAAAAAAAACTACGTGGCTTGAAGTCCAGAACCTTGGTTTCTTGCCGATATGTGTCAGAACTATAATATTAAATTTTATTTTAGCCCAGAACTTACGTAAAAATGCCAGCAGATCAAGTCGTAAAGAAAAAATAGAAAAATATGAGTTAAATATTTTTTTAACTTCATAATTGGCTTGAAGGCCAGAACTCCTTGGTTTCTTAAAGATGTGTTTTAGACCTATGATATTAAATTTGATTCGTTCCCAGAACTCGCATATAAATGCCAGCAGATAAAATACCAATGTAAAAATAAAAAATAAAAATTAAATTTTCTAATTGGCTTGAAGACTAGAACTCCTTAGTTTCTTATATATTTGTACCAAAACTATAATAATACATTTGATTTGAGCCCAGAACTCTCGTAAAACTGCCAGCAGATCAAGTCAGAAGCTAAAAATTAAAATAATATTAAAAAGAAATATTTTTAAAATTTCTAATTGGTTTGAAGGCTAGAACTACTTGGTTTAAGGCAAATCTATATTAGAGCTATAATATTAAATTTAATTCGAGCCCAGAACTCACGGAAAAATGCCAGCAGATTAAGTCAGAATGTAAAAATTAAAATAATATTAAAATATATATTTTTTAATTTTTCCACCTGACTTTAAGGCCAGAACTCCTAAGTTTCTTGCAGGTATGTATCAGATCTATAATATTTAATTTGATTCAAGTCCAGAACTCGCGTTAAAATGCCAGCAGATCAAGTCAGTCTGTAAAAATTTAAAAAATAATTTAAAAGACATATTTTTAAAATTTCTAATTGGCTTAAGGCTAGAACTCCTTGTTTTCTGGCAGATATATATCAGACCTATTACTAAATTTGATTCGAATGATGAAATCATACAAAAAACAAGAGTTACATAAAAAAGTGTACAAAGGCGAGCTTATCTCTAATAAGAGATCTCTTCCAGCAAACCAGGCAAACAAGGGAAAAGTTGATGGTTGAGCAGGGGTAGACCTATTGTTTACAATATATAAAATGATAAATAAAATAATTTAAATAATAATAATATAATAATAATAATAATAATATACTAAATACTTATATATACTACAACTACTATTTTATACACTATACTAATACATACTTACATGCATACTACCTATAACTCTAAAGGGAGAGGTAATGCTTCTTCACACGACTTTTAAAGATATTCAGAGTAGGACTGTCCCTGATGGTGCAGGGGAGTGCATTCCACAACAGAATGGCCCGGGCTCTAAACCCGTTCTCATAGAAAGCGGTGTTATGCTGTGGAGTTGTGAGCATGGAAATGCTTATGAAATTATTGCGTATATTTCATTAAAATAAAATAAAAATAATATCAATATATATTTTTATTGAAAATAAATCAATTTTAGCAATTAAACTGAGTAGCATTTGTAACAAGTAACAGTTTTTTTTAAATCTTTTATACATTTTCCACAAACAGCTTTTTTACAAATTGTTACTTTACTTCAAAGTTATACTTTACTTCCGTCATAGAACTTTAACATTAAGGGATAAGGTTCAATGTCGTATGAACTATAATAGGTATCATGCGTTGCCTTGCTAATGCACGATACTGCCGAACCTGTATCTACCTCCATTTTTATTTTCGCATCACCGACCATGAAACACATGCTCACCGGTCTATAAACTAAGGTTCAAACTAAGGTCATGAAAGTCTTCCTCCATGTCCGAGGAATCCTTGATATGATTATAGTCCCGTTGCTTCGGCGACTCCTGCGCCGCGTCCACGTGATGGACGTTTCTGCTGCCAAACCGGGAATGCGCTGGTCCAGGCTGTACCGAGCACTGCCTTCTGTAGTGATAAATAAGTAAGAACATTCACTGACAAAAGACGTATAATTTATTTTAATAATAATATCGAAAGTTTATAACAAAATATTGAATGACAACCGTGTCCAAGACCGAAAATCAAACCAGAAAAGAGATCACAAACTGAACTTGTCTATGTTGCAAAAGAACACCTAAATTGCTGGTTCGTTTAAAATGAAATCAATACCTTCGTAACGCGCTTTTGACGCTATTTGAGAACTTTGACCAGGACACGACGTGAAAATGAAATGATTGTATGAGGAGGATATGAAGTGCGTATGGAATGGACGAGGGGTTATATGAATGATTGCCCAAAAGTATGCCCAAAATATCTTTGACGGTGGCGTGCAAATGCCTTTAGGAATTTAGATGAGAAAAAGATGAACAGACGACATAATCATACATAATCCTGTTCAAAGATTGAAAGTTGTCGAAAGAGTGAAGTCGCGCTATAAAACGAAATTAAAATTAAAATACATACGACAGTTCAAATAAACAAAAATATGGATTGGGTCAAAATACGGGGTTTCCTGAAGCCGGCGTCCAACTTCTTCGTTCACGTACGCCTGCCTGCCTGCGTCTGCCTGCTCCAAAGCACGCCTTGGTGAGGACTAGGCGTCCGCGGTGTCGGTTTCAAAAAATTGGGGTTATGGCTCGATGCGCAGCTCTCCTCCAAAAACTACAAATAAGATATAATGATAAGTACCAGAATAACGCTATCATCATTTCAGCCTGTTAACGTCCACTGCTGAACATAGGCCTCTCCAATCGCACTCCAGCGTGACCGGTCCGTAGCCACCTGCATCCAACGAGATCCAGCGATCCTCACCAGGTCGTCGGTCCATCTCGTAGGTGGCCGACCCACACTGCGCTTGCCAGTACGTGGTCTCCATTCAAGGACCTTTTTGCCCCATCAGCCATTCGATCTTCGCGCTATGTGGCCTGCCCATTGCCACTTCAGCTTGCTTATCCTACGGGCTATGTCAGCAACTTTGGTTCTTCTACGGATCTCCTCATTTCTGAATCGATCTAACGAATAACGCTAACACGACCAAAATGCAACCATGGAATATAAACACCAAATACATACCCAGATCGCTTCCAACGTCTGGCCTTTGAGTCCAGATGAAATATCGGAGAAATATTGGGAAAACGCCAGCAATATTTTAGGCCGGCATCAATTCTTGCCCAAGGACAATTCTTCTTCTTCGGCGGCGCGTTGGCCCGCCCGCCCAACTCCGCGCGATCCACTGCCGTTGCGTCCCGGTACCCCCGCTTCCAGTGAGCAAGCCAGTTTCAAAGCTGTGGCGTACTTCAGATCCTCTTCGGCGAAGAGCCTCTGTGGAGTGATGTCACTACGTAACCCGCAAACAAATTGATCACGCAGGTTCTCTTCCAAAACGCCTCCAAAATCATAAGCCTTCGCTAATTTCTTTAGCTCCGTCATATTGTGACACAGATTCCTCCGTCAATTGTCTTCTTTGACGGAATCGATAACGTTCAGCCATTGCTGATGGTTTCGGGTGGAGGTGATTACGTAACACACTGACCACGTTACTATATTTCATAGTAGACGGTTTCTTTGGGCTGACCAGGTTACTCAGCAACTCATAGGCGTCCTCGCCCATCACCGCGATAAGAGTTGTAAGCCACAATTCTTCTTTCACATCGTTAACCTTAAAATACATCTCCAAACGTTCCACGTAGGTACATGGTCCAATTACCCGACGACACAATTTTTGCTCCAATGACTATCTATATTTCCAGACAACTCCACACACTAATAAAATGTTCGGTATAACTGTTCTTAGGCACTTTTATCCTAGTTAGCCATTAAAGTATCGGCGAATAATGAAAATGCGCGTGATTCGTTCCAAGGTTTATTCTCGACTGAGGAAGGTGGAAACTACCCACATATAGCACAGTAATCGTATTGTCTGATTCATAACAGCATTACTGGTCTGTGCCTCAATTGTTGCCCTTATTGGAATATTTTTGTCATTTTTATTATTTATGTGCGTGTTCCTCAGTTTTTTCTAAATCTTGTTTCTCTTAAACAGTTTTTGATAAATGTAGTTTTTTTTTCTCTTCCTGTTCATTGGCCGAATCCAATGTCTCAAATACGTCTCCACCTCTATGAGACGCACTAGGATAAAGGCCGAGATAAGCAAAAATAACTAAATGTGCAGAGTGCCCAATGGTCGCGGGTTGCATTAGAGCGTGTTGAATGGCGTATTAACCCGAGGCCTGTACTCTGTACTCACCATTGAGGTTTTGATTAGACAGACTCTGGAGATTTCGGTTTTCCAATGAGGTATCTAATTTGCTTACAAAAGATACTCGTAGAGCGGCTCTGAAACACGTCGGCCAAGCACGACGAGAACGTGACATTCGTAGTGTGACTGAAGTTCGCACTTGGCAGTTTTATTACATAGAGAATGAAGCAGAGATTGACGGACTAACATGAGTATTTTTTATGAGAGTCGTAGGGTATCATATATATATATATTATACAGAACTATGAAAACTATATGAAAGTGATTCTTATGTTGAAAAAGTTTCACCATTACACAGATTAATAAAGAGTTAGGAACTGATTGGACTCTCGAAAAAAAATCAACTAAATAGCAACTCTTGCTCCAACGCAATAAAGTGCAATTCATCCTGCACAGTGCGGCGCTTGAACTTGGGATATTCACCTATAAGTTGCCTCTCTTTCTGTCGCGTAACTTTATCTCTTCTGACGCGGCATGTGTAACGATAGAGTTGCTCTCTTGCGACGATTAATTAATCTGAATATTTACGTAAGCAAATTGATTTGTAGCTGGCAACAGCTACTACTTACTTAGTAATTAGAAAATTATTTTACAATGTCTCTATAGGTATAGTAAACTAAGTAGATATGCATATAAAGCCAACAGAGAATATAAAACATCGCCATGTTGCGGAAAACCTGTGAAACTATTTTCTTCAACTTGCAACGCTTTCTTTAAAAAGTGATCTGTCGAATGCTGTCAAAGTGGGGCGTCGATTATAATTAATAAAAATAAAAATATAATAATATAATATTTACCTTGGACACTATTTACACACATTAATCTAGCCCCAAACTAGGATTCCCTGTGTCTTGGGTACTAGACAACGATACACGTACTTATATAGATAAATATTATACTTAGATAGATAAACAACCATGACTAGGGTACAAACATCCGTTCTCATCAAACAAATATTTACCCCCACCGGGACTCGAGCTCGGGACCCTTGGCTTCATAGGCAGGGTCACTGCCGACTCGGCCATAAAAAAGGTCAAATGCGAGTCTAACTCGCGCACGAAGGGTTCCGTACCACCTTATAATGGTAGAAATGGTGTGGAATGTATAGTTTGGATTTAAAAAGCAAAATGTTGTTTACAAAGTTAATGGTGCGGCTACTTCCACACTCCATGTACGTAACCAGGGGCATTCATAAGTTTGTATGTGGCATTGAAAGAATTGTTGCATGGGAGCCCTGTGGGAGGGAGATCTGTGAAAATTTCAACCGTCTAACTCTCACGGTTCATGAGATACATCTTGGTGACAGACGGACAGACAGACAGACAGACGGACAGCGGAGTCTTAGCAAAAGGGTCCCGTTTTTACCTTTTGGGTACGTAACGTAACCCTAAAAACATTATTATATTTACATTGAGAAACTGTTTCTTCCCTAGAAATATATCATTAGTATCATTGCACCGTATAATCCGACTGTGTTTTATATTAAGATCGCAATACCGCCTCCGGTCAAGTTATTAACCACCTAAACACGGCGGGTTTTTATAATTTTCGGACAGAACATCTATAACAGAACTAAAACGTCGTAGATTAAAACATATGTTTGTAGATATATACCGTTTTGAACAGAGATAAGGTATGTTTTTTCATTGATTGGTATTAGATTTAAGTAGTTTGTAACGCGAGGAAAAAACAACCCTTAGGAATGATATTTTGAGTGTAAAGGATATGCCACACGGCAGAACATGTGGTTGCCTGCAAGCTGGCAACAAGCTGCGTCTGCAGTGTAGTTGCTTTTTGTACAATGACCTACGATTTTCAATCTTATGGCTTGGTAAAAGAGTTCAAAACTGGTCACGAGTCTGCTTTTGCAGGCGACGAGGAGGTGAAAGTTCGAACTTGCTGGTGAGGGTTCATTCAAGTATTACGCAAGCATAATATTAGTAGTTATTGTTTCCCCTATCCATTGTATACCCCTCACATCATGCGCGAAAGACAAGTTATTGACATCGTATGTTTTTATTTATTCTTAACAAATAAACGATATTATTATTTATTTTGTTTTATAAAAAAAAATTGGTAAAATATTGCTGGCGTAATCACCATCCAAAACCCCCCGTCCCCCTTACATTAAAAATAAGCTTAGCAATGATCCTCCCCCAACCACACTTTAGTGCCTTGCGTAATACTTGAATGACCCCTGAGCTTGCAGTGATCTTGCTGTCAACCGTCTAGCTAGACGCTTGTCGCCGACTACGAACTTTGACAGCCGAAATGGCGTGTGATTCTCAACCTTATGGCACAGTAGTACCATACGTTTTACAGTAATTTCGGTGCAGTTGACAATATTGGTTGGCTGTGAGCTAGTTGTTGTGTACCGTGTAGCCGCTTGTCGGCGACTTTCTGGCAACTTGCTGCCTGCATATTGCATGCCATGTGGCAGGTCCTTAATTCATTTACGACAAGGTGTGTGCATGTGGATGTGAGGCGACAAAGGTTCTGGTACGCATACGGCTCTAAGGACATTCTTATTGAATATTTAAAGTCCTGCGGGCCTGACCATTATCAGATTTTTACCAATTACAGAGCTGAGCCAGTAATTCAACACCTTTAGCGCAATAGCAGAGGAAATTAGGTACCACGTATTTTATTACCGTTTGCCATCCTTTCTGTCATTTCATTTAAGACTATTAACGACGTTAGTTGTAAACCGAGAGTGGGACGGTTGGGACGGGTCGCCATTATGAACCTTATGCCATGGTAATAAAATTTAAAATCTATACCGGAAAAGTGGCGCTAGCTAACGCCGGTGGTATTCAAGAGGTTAATACTAGTGTTAACTACGTGTACCCACATATTTTGTATTTTACCATTCAATAGAACCCAACAACCTACAAAATTATGTTTTCATAGAAAGAAAGTATGTATCCAGGCTATTCTGCACAGGCAAGTATTGTTTGTTCGTCTTCTGTCCTACATATTCCTAGATAGGTGAGTATAGGAAGTTAATCTGTATTGTTTTAGGCCATAAAAGGCTTAATACGTGGCGCCTTATAAAAGTTTTATGTGCCGACCATGCTATAAACCAAACGTCATCGTAAACTTGGATTTGGGTGTTAGGGTTACCAACTAAATCCTGTATTTTTTAAGTGGCAGAAATACCTACCCACATGCTTAATTAACTCACCAATCAACTGATGAAACGTGGCGTAACGAACTTTATTTGATACTGAAAGAATTCATGTTTTTGCCATTAAAATTTTAAAACATTTTCCGTGTAGCACTGGTGGAAACAGTTTGCGATCATGTCCACGATATTTATTGGGGCTTTATCAATATTGTCGGTGTATTGGTTTTTAATTAACTCTTGTGATTCGCAGGATGCTTTAAAAGAGGACACGAAGCTCCCAATATTTAACAGTAATTACGTCACAGTTGACTGTATAGATTGTTCCCATAATTCTACTGATGTTTATATGAAGACGAAACCGACTACCACCCGCTACCGGTATTCTACACTTTTCCGTGATTGGATCTATAGGAACCTTACTGAGTTTGGGAAAGCCATGTTCTTTTCACCTGGAAGACGTACGTTACTTGTAACCATTGGAGATATGCATAGTTTTTTTTTCTGTTTGACTGCCAAGGAGACCTTTTTCTCCGGCGACGAACGTAACGACAGTAACCAAAATGAAACTGACTAATCATGCGTCAATCCTCTTATGTTTTCAACTTATTTTATAGACCCGTCCTGCGGCGCTAAGAACAGGGGTTACTGCGTACGCCGGGACACCTGTCTGAATCAGAAGATGCTCTATATATCCAGTATATGTTACCAAAGGGATTTGGTCTGTTGCTATGATAACACTATTGAATATGTTGAAATAAACCATGCCGCTGCAGACTAATGATAGAGAAGTATGTACTATTTAGTCACTGTTTATGTATAAAAAAATGGTCTGTGTAATTTATTGATAGTGTTTTAATTTATTCATTTAGGTTTACAAAACGGATAATAATCATAAATTTATATAATTAATACATGCACAACATATAGTTCCCGACTGCTCTCCATATGTAAACTCAGATGGCAACATGTGGGTGGCGGAACACAGTAACACAATATTAATATTTAATAATAAAATTACAATTTAAAAATTCCAGAAAGTTGCATAGAATTGGCAAAATAATTATTAATTAGTTATATGCTTACTTTATAACATTACATTAACTTTAACAATTTCGATTAAAATAATCACAATGAACACAGGAAATGCAATAATTTATGGACGGATTTATTAAATTTGTAACGAATATTATTATGAATGTCGATGTTATCACTTGCATCTCGTAACCTAAGAATAGGTTACGTTATTATAAAGACGACACATGAAATAAATCGGTTCATTGAATGAAATATTATTCTTATAGGCAGGTACATGAAATGGTCTAAAATTAGGGGTTCTTGTTGAGATACTAAATTTTAACAGTTGAAGCAGATATGTCCTGACTATTAAGGTGGCCCGAGGCAGTTGCGACCAAGAGGTAAATGCACCTAATTGAGATTACTCCGTTTTGAAGACTTTTTAGTTACAGCAACATCTATCATGTTGTGAATAAATCATTAAAGACGTCGTGAAAATATAGATGTCGCTGCTGTTATAAACACTGATGGTAAAACAGACCATTTTGTCAAAAGTGCCATTTCGGAGAAACTGTTGACGAAAGCACGCCACGGAATATTCATTGAAAAAAATATTTCTGTGTCTTTTCTTGCCGGTGTTTTGAGGTGGAGTACAACAAAAACAACCGTAAGTTAGTTTATGTATATTTGCTTGCATTAAATTTGAATCTACAATAAGTAATGAATGAAGTTACATTTTCCCCAATGAATATTTGACCAGGGGTTATTGCGGAAGGACTTCAGAAAGACCTCGTTTTCAGATGCTTATGCTGATTTTTTCAATGCATTATTAGTGTATTCTAAGACGATTGCAAAATACGCGGACCGTCGGAAATTATTAGTTTTAATTTTTTTTTTTAAATGGCCATTTTAAGCATTCGGGACACGTCGGGATGTGGAAGTATTAGGGTGGGGAAACGACAGATTTGTGCGATTTGTTAACGTCAGATGTAGTGCAAAGTTTATTGACCTCGAGGTCATCGACCTTGACCTTGAACTTTAATTTTCGCTCATTTTCCCCAAAAAAATTTCAAGTGACATCGGTCAATGTTCATTGACCTCGAGGCCACCGACCTTGAAACATAAGGTCGTTGGACTCGACCTTGAACTTTATAGATTTATTTGCGGAAAATTGTCAATTTTGCTGTTTACATAATGTTCATTGACCTCGAGGTCATTGACCTTCAAATTTATCTAGTGCAGTTTTTGCAGAAAATACTCAGTTTTCAGTCGGAAAGGTACTACAGCATCCAATTTGTTTATGTGAAACTACATGGGGTCGCCTCACTCCGCTCCGCTTCGCTCGGCTCCCGGTGGTTCTCAACGTTGTGACTAAACAAGCCTATCTTTAGTATTCAAACAGAAAGTAATCTATAGCCACCAATTCGGTTCTGTGAAACTACATTATGAAAATATCACTAATAAAACCTGTACATAAAAAAGATTCCAAATTAGAAACAACCAACTATCGTCCAATTGCTTTGCTTCCAACAGCTTCAAAAATATTTAAAAAAAGCGATGTGTAATCGTGTATACACATTCTGTGAGAAATTTAAACTCTTTGACGAAAGCCAAAACGGTTTCTGAAAAAAGCGATCCACGTCATTAGCTGTATTTAAATATATTCAAACGGCTCTCAATATTATAAATAACAAACAATACGCAGTAGGGATTTTAATAGACTTGTCAAAAGCCTATGACAGAGTGCAATATAATATTTTATTAGATCAATTATATAATATGGGAATACGCGACATCTCACATAAATGGTTTGCTTCATACCTAACAAATAGGAAGCAACTAGTAGGACTAGAATATTATAACATAGAAAGAAAAGAAATTATTAAAGTCCGGTCAGATGCCGTGGATATAAACGTTCCATTCCACAAGGAAGTGTGATTGGTTGTTTACTATTTCTAATTTACATAAACGACTTGCCCAAATCCATAGATGACCTGATCGCTGACGATATGTCTATACTTACTTCAAGCACAAATAACCAAGAACTGAACGAAAACCTTCACACAATATTAAATCATATCATAAACTGGCTAGAAGAACATAACCTTCAAATAAATTAAAAAAAAAAACAAAGTTAATTCCTTTTTATCCTTTTAAAAAAAAACCTATAGATATAAATTTTCAATTTAATGACATTAAGCTTGATTCAATAAATAATTTTTCGCTACTTGGACTTAATATCGACATAAATATAAATTGGAAAAAACACATTGAAAAATTAAATTCAAAATTATCAAAATTTGTTTACGCTTTCCGTGAAATAAAGAGGTCTACCGACCAGAAAACTGCTCTAGTTACTTATTACGCCTATGCTTATGCGTGGCTAAGTTACTGAATAATATTGTGGGGAAATAGTACAAATGTCTCAAGTGTGTTAATCCTACAAAAAAGGCTTATCCGAATATTAGCAAATATAAAACCGACCGATAGTTGCAAACCATATTTTGGGGAACTAAACATTTTAACACTAACCTGTATGTACATCCTAGAAACCTGTAAGTTCGTTCGTAAACACCCTGAGTTCTATAAAACCCGTCAAGAGCAAATGCCGACCAACCGAAATTTTTAGACCCAGGAAAGGACTGGCACAGCTCTCCTCCAATTTAAAACTTCACTCATTTGGCCCACTAAGCATGTCGATAAAAATCTATAATAATTTACCTGAATATATATTTAATGAAACTAAAGAGAACACATTCACAAAATCACTTATGCAAATGCTGATTACAAAGCGCTATTACAATATTAACGAGTTCCTAAATTATAAACTATAACCAATAGAATAAGAATTAAATAATATATAATAAACTACTATAATATAAAAATTAATAAAATATTAAATAATATTTTAATAATATTTTTATTAATAACAAACTAAACCTAACAATTATATAATAATTCAGCAGTTAATAATTTCTTACATGTTTCTCCTTCTTAAAAAAAAGTAAATGAATATATATAATATAATATAATAATGTAATAAGTATAGTGAATAATATAATATAATAAGAAAATAATATTTAACCATCACAAATGTTAGTTGTAAGCTAGTTATTAAGACATTGTAGTGACCTTACAGGGTTCATTGTTGGATATAATTTTGTTAAAGTATACCACAATGACGCAATCACAGATATCGAGAGATTGGTTGAGGGGCGTGGCACCTGCGAACATATGTAGCTCCGACAGGTTAGATATTAAAAATTCTCGGTAGTCACCGGGCGACCACAGTGACGAATTCATTTCCGTTGTTTTTCGAAAATGCCGACCTGTGCAATACTCACGTGCAAAAATAGAAGCGAGATTGTGAACTCCAAGAACGCCGGTGTCACATATCACTTGTAAGTCTCATTCCAACTATTATTTCTTCTTTAAACACAAGAAATAAACATTATTACGAAAATAAATAATTCGCGGAAAATTCGTCACGAATTGACATTAAAGTGACAATGTCATGTTGTTCTCGCTAAGTTTACTATACATTGCTTATTTTGTATCTTAATTTCACTACTAATTTCCAAGCTAACACGCAATGAATATTTCACACTTATCTAAGTACGAAAGCAAAGATGCACCGTGATACGGAGGCGAACTGTTACACGCACACAGAGACGACATATAGTGATGGGGATAGTGATAGGAGAATTATGTTTTTGAATCGATAGATTTTATCATTCCGCAATTACTAATATATTTAATGTAATAATATAGTTATTTTATTGCTCATAATACGTAAGTTTATTGTTAGTTATTCCAATGATTGCCAAACAGGCAGTTTAGATTTTAAGTTTGTTTAAAACCTCGCCCGACGAAGGATAATGGGGTGTTATAAGTATTGATCGGAAATTCCGATGTTTTCAGTCAGGTCCGAAGAGTTCACAGTTATTCTACCTTCAGAAACCTCTTTGCCTCTCTTTCTAGCTGTAAGGATTCTGTTGAAAAAAAGAAGAGAGGCAAAGGGGTCTCGTATGTCGTATGTCGTATAAATATGTCGTATTTACAAACAATTCACTATTTTATTTATAGAAATCGGCATTGTATACGACTGTCTATACCAGTGTCTATAAATTATAATCGATCGATGATAGACGCTGTCCTTGCATTTTCCCAACACTAGCACGACTAGCTAGTATACCTGCGGTAGTGTGGGTGTGTTCGGACGATAGGTGCATGACATTGCACTGACCAATAAAAGCGGAGGGATTGATGAACGAGTGGTATTAATGTATGCGTGTTCTTAGTTTTCGGCGACACTGGTTCCGATACAAGCTTTGCGCCAAGGGCCTATCTCTCGATATCTGTGGACGCAATAAATATATGAGTATGAGTATGAGTATGAGTACATGGAGTCGCCTCGCTCCGCTCCGCTTCGCTCGGCTCCCGATGGTTCCCAACATTCTGACCTAACAAACCTACCTCTAGTATTCGAACAGAAGTGACCTATAGCAACATTGGTTCTTTGAAACTACGTGGGGTCGCCTAATTCCGCTCCGCTTCGCTCGGCTCCCTGTGCTTCGCAACGTTATGACCTAGCAAACCTACCTTTAGTATTCAAACAGAAGTTGTAACGATCCCAACATGCACTGTTTAACTAAATCATACACAATTATCATAAAATCAAGAAAGGTAGTTCATATCGGTTTGTTGGACTTTTGGGAATAACTTAAGTAATAAAGTTATAAAAGCTGACTGTAAACAAATGTGCACCGATTAGTTTTGTTAGACTTAAAAGAAACATTGACCAGAACCAAAACTCAGTTCTATGTACCTATGGCTCGTTAGGAAGTAAGTAATTTAGTCTATCACAAAGTCACTCTTATGATCATTCGAGATACTAAAATAAAGGTCATTTATCTTCTGGCCAATTACTTGCATCATGGCAAGAAATGCGAAGTTCTGGGTAAGCAATTTAGAACTTTATTTATTTATTTATTTATTTATTTGTATATTCACGAAACAAACAGTTAGCAAAATTACTTACGAAAAAGTTAAAGTTATGGTGTTAAAATAAACCTACAGTTTCGATTAATTACTAGTTTGAATTTTACATAAAAAATGCACAAAACAAATTAATCAACCTACTTACATAATTTCACCATCAATATTTAAAATTTTAGTGGCACTTTGCTTAAACACATTAAGAGACATATTAAAAAGATCTAAATCAGAAAAGCTTTCATTATAAACTTTAGAGGTTCTACGGACAAACGAATTACCAGTATAGTTAGTACTACTTGAAGGAACAACTAATAGGTGTTTTCTATTTCTAAGACGAGGGTTAGGCACACGAAATCCTACACTCTTTAATAAGACTGGACAGTCGGTAACATTATTTACAATTTTATATAGAGTTAAGGCATCTGTCACCTTGCGACGTATCTCAAGTGAAGGTATATTATAACGTGAGGAGCACATTTTATAATTATCGAAGGCATGGCGCACACGATAGTCAAGAGATTTAAGAAACTTGTTCTGAATTTTTTCAATTCTATCAATATGAATTTGAAAGAAAGGGTTCCAGACAGAACTGGCAAATTCTAGTATACTTCTAACATAGCTAAAATAAAGAATCTTGTATGAGCTTGCTAAGTTGAAAGGCTTACCCATCCGCAGGATAAAACCAAGTTTTTTATAGGCATTATTAACTATTTTGTTTATGTGAGGAACAAAACTGAGCCGAGAATCCAAAGTTATACCGAGGTCACGGATTTCATCAACCTTAGCAAGTTTGGTGTCGCTGATGCTATAATCGAAATCTGTTTTTCGAAGTTTCCTAGTAAAAGATATAGTGTAACATTTTTTAGGATTCAGGAAAAGATTGTTTTCTGTACAATAACTTAACATACTATTTATATCACTTTGGAGTAGAAGACAGTCATCGATGTTCGATATGTTTTTGAAAATTTTAGCGTCGTCAGCATAAAGGAGAAATTCAGAGTGTTTAATGGCAGATCCAATGTCGTTGACATATAAAATGAAAAAATAGAGGTCCCAAATGAGACCATTGTGGGACCCCCGAGCTAATAGTCTTATAATCGGAGACGAAACACTTTAGTGCAACTGCTTGCATTCTATTCTCCAGGTAGGAGAGAATCCAACGGAAAAGATCACCGTGTATACCAAAGTTCCAGAGTTTGGAAAGCAACGTTAAGTGGCTAATTTTATCAAAAGCTTTTGAAAAATCGGTATATACGGCATCTACTTGAATCTTTTGATCCATAGAATTAAGTAAGAATTCAGTAAATGTTAAGAGATTAGTATCAACACTCAGACCACTACGAAAACCATGTTGAGCCCCAGATATATGATGCGAAACAAGTCGAGATAGTTGATCGGTGACAATCTTTTCAAAAATTTTTGCTAGTGAACATAATTTAGATATGGGTCGATAATCAGTAATACTATACGGATCATCTCCTTTTGGAATAGGAGTGATTAGAGCCCGCTTCCAAACGATAGGCATACACCCCTCACTCAAAGACTTTTTTAATAAAATTGTTATGGGGGCTGAAAGATGCTCGGCACATTTAGAAATGAATAAAGGATGAAGCCCATCGGGGCCAGCTCCCTTATTAGAATTAATACCGCTTAGATATTTGAATACCAGTTTTAAATCAATGTTAATAGAGTTTATGTCAACTACAATACAAGAAGGAGGGGGTAAAGTCAAAGAATCGCGGGACAACTTGTAATTTGATATTTTTTACAATACTCTGTCCTGCAGTAATTCAATGATGATGGTGTAAAAAGGCGGGTACGGCGCGGATGTTTTATTATTTTAAAACGTTGTTGTCTCAATAAAGCCAGGGATCGATGCCATTGTTGGAACCCCACTGAATGAATTCCGTATGACATCTTTGAAATAAATTAATAATAATAATAATACCTTGGGCACTATTTACACACATTGATCTGGCTCAAACTAGGATTCCCTGTATCTTGGTTACTAGACAACGTTACACATACTTACAAATATTATACTAAGATAGATAAACAGCCATCACTGGGGTGCAAACATCCATTTTCATCAAACAAATATTTGCCCCCACCGAGACTCGAACCTGGGACCCTTGGCTTCGTAGGTAGGGCACTGCCGACTGGGCCATTCGGGTCGTTGAAATTAATTGAGCTCTGATAGATTAGATTAGGCTCATAATCATACACTGAATCATTGTTTTTAGGTAACATACTAAAATGAGATCCTGATATATTAAATCTTGGTTGCTAATTATTTTATCACCCACTTTGGGCAAGTGTGTGACGTAAAGAACCAAATAAAGTATAGAGCGAAAACCTAATATTAACAACATCTTATAGGCGGTGGCGAAAAGTTTCATGTATCAGTATCGTCAGTATCGTTCTATTTCTTGGGGTGGATCAGGCATGGAAAGAACTAAATAGGCTTGTTAAAATAATAATCCTGATAGCACCATGAGTACATGGGCCAATGAGATGACATAGGGGCGAAGTCTTGAATGAGATTTGGCGATGTGATTGGTCGAGACTGGAAGGGTAGGTAGTAGAGTAGGTAGGCTGCGCCTACGCCGAAAGGCCAGGAATTTGACAGGGTAGGGAGACCGGGTTTAGACACGGAACAGGGAAGTCGATAGGGAGGAGGACTTCATCAAGCGAAAGAAGAGGAAGTGCGAGAGTTTTTCTGGTACCAGGCGCGAGAGGCGAGACTGTGGCGTCAAAAGGCCTTCGCCGAGTGACATTTCCAGGGGCTGCGCTCGCGCTTGTTGGCTTAGCAACGCGCGGCTGTACCTGGCCATCAGCCGGCTGATCGTGTGAGCTATGACCTGCTTTTGCGCGGCATCTCAGTGCGCCGGGAACTCCTGTCTGGTTTGATGCACAGTTTACTTAACCTAATTTATTGATTGCTCTTCAATTTAAATACCGGTACCGATGCTTGTCCTTTTTAACTGTACACCACAAGGCAGTGTCAATATAGTAGAGGTTTCGGTCTTAGTAGAAGCGTATATAATTGTTACTGGAACTATGAGTTAATTATCTCGACTCGGACTCCTCATTATACTTATCTGAATAACAAACGGAAAACGTTATGTAGGTACAAAGCGTGTAATGATAATCCATAATGCGTAGCACTGTCGGTCGCCTATTTAAATAGCTGCGTCGACATGAGATGCGTGTTACTGGGTTTTCAAAACTGATTAAGGTAGATCTGTCGTCGGCTAGCCGCTTAGGTTGGCATTCCCCATCCTTATATCCTGAACTAAAATTACAGTTGAGTTCTTTGTCAGTTAGCTCATCCTGTTATAATCAAACTGACGGATTAGTTTATTTCCCTTCCTTTGTGTTCTAAATTTCTGTAAAATTAAGTTACACAGGTAACACTTACTAGTATTGCGTTAATCTACTTGGCACTTATATTTATTAACGTTTTATAGAACTACTCTGGTTACATTTTTCTCCACCTTCCGTGAAGTTTTTTAACTATACCAAATTCTTACGAATGACAGAGCTTGCATTAGCGTTCTTAAAAACCTACATATACTTAATTTATCTAGCCTGCTTCAATTGAAGCTATTTTTGATTGTTATTTATTACAGATAATAATTATGCTGTCGGTTTGGTGTTGATTAAAACTTCACTACCTAGTAGCCGGAGTGCCTGTTGGCTATTTGTATTGTATATTGAATTGTAATTTATCCTCTTGTGTGATGTGGTGGTTGTGTCATATTGCAAACTTTGGCGAATAATAGGGATCTGCCCCTTTGTAGGTGGTGTGATTGCCTGAAAAGTCTTACAGGGTAGGGGATGTACATATTGTCATGGCGAGTAGTAGTGGTGCCCGATGGCAAGGGAGGTCACGCCGTTACGTAAGAAAGGATGGGAATATGTCTTCCAAACCCCGCGAATTACATTATTGCTGGCCGGTTCTCGCGGTTGTCTGAATGGGACAGTTGACCGCGAATACTTTCGAGTCACGTGGCGTTGTTGCAGTTTAATACTGCGGGAATGCTAACGAATTAATATGATTTGCATTCGGTCGAGGAATCACATCCGTAGGGAATATCAAAATAGCTTCAAGTTTGTCGTTTGACATAAGTACATGCGTCACTTAGAGTCCGTTAGGCCCTATTGTAGCATTCTGTGCCAAGCTTAGGGAAATCCTTACTCCTCATTATAGGGAATTCAACAGATCTCGCAACTAGATGTTAATCTAGATGCGAGATCTTTCACTTAGCAACGCTGGTTGGAATTCACAGGTAGATGCGAGGTTTGGGGCATCCTCCACTCCCCCCTTCCCCCATTTTTTTATGACAAAAGCGACAGAATCTAGATTTAGGGAACTGTAACTACCTTCTTTAAGCTTATAATTATTCGATGTTTGCCTCGTCCAAGGATCTTTCCAAATCTTTCTAAACAAATTTTTATGACCAATTACATCACCTCCATCTCAAACTATTAATTTCTTTCTCATGTATTTTCTTTACCTATTTCATGCCTCTAAAAGAATCTGGGATTGCTGAAACAAAAAATTACACAACGTAGCAAGTCCTACCACAGTAATACGATCACATTTGGCCATTACACTGAGAAATATTACTATTGTATATTTCTGCAATTAACATATGCTTAAAAGCGTTTTGTTATAAGTATAGGTTAAACTATAAAACTAAAAGGGGGGGATCTTTACAAAGTGACCAATAGCCACCAATTCGATTCTGTGAAACTACATAGGGTCGCCTTGCTCCGCTCCGCTTGGCTCGGCTCCCGTTGATTCTCAACGATGTGACCTAAACAAACCTATCTTTAGTATTTAAGCAGAAAGTGATCTATAGCCACCAATTCCGTTCTGTGAAACTACATGAGGTCGCCTCCCTCCGCTACGCTTCGCCCGGCTCCCGGTGGTTCTCAATGTTGTGACCTAACAACCTATCTTTAGTATTAAAACAGAAAGTGACCTATAGCAACCTTGGTTCTGAGAAACTACATGGGGTAGCCTAGCTCGCTTCACACACACTAACTTTTAAGAATTGGAATAAAAACAATATTAATTTACATATTTTTTATACATTAAATAATACAATATGCTATTGTCTATTTATTATAAACTTGCTTTATAGCCCTAATAAAATTTATAAAAGGAACAATGTGATTTTTTCTGCAATGGTGCCGCCATTGGTAGTCTATTAGCCAAACCTTAAAGTTTCCTTTGTAGTTAACTTTATTGAACCGCTTCTTTAAGTGGCACCATTGCCTTTCAATGCGCTGGGTGTGTGTGCCATCTTCTGCCACAAATTCTTCAGAATGGTTTAGTTTCCAGTGTATGTAGCCGTGGGTCGGCAGGACATCACACGCGCTCCAGTAATTTGTATGGATTGTTGTGCCTGGTTTCACATGTTAAAATAGGTATTAATACCTCTGTGAACCTCACAATTACGGAACACACTTTTAATCTGAGTTCATTTGTTGTTTCATCGATCATTACCAGCACCCAAAGGCCTTCTACTTGTCTGCCACGGTTATACTTCCTCCTTCCAAACTTGCTTTCATCGATCTCGACAACTGTGCCGGGGCCACCAATTAGTTCGTGGTTTTCTTGGTTGTCTTTCATTCGCCACTATTTTTTCCCGGTAGTAGTTGTACCAGTCGCGAATTGTGGCCTCGGATAGGATCATTTCATCTTTGTATGAGCTACATTGAACTCTTGCACAATAGTATTCTATATCCTGGGCGTAACATAGCATTACATCATTATCCGAAACATACGGGAATTCTTGACATTTTAAAACCATCTGTTTCACGGCTAGGTACCTTAGAGTAATAGTAATATTTATACAAAGTTTTAACCATCGGAGTTAATTAGTTAACGACACTGCAAAATTGATAATTTTCTGCAAATAAATCTATAAAGTTCAAGGTCAAGGTCAATGACCTTATGTTTAAAGGTCGGTGACCTCGAGGTCAATGAACGTTGACTTATGTCACTTGATTTTTCTGGGGAAAATGAGCGAAAATTCAAGTTCAAGGTCAAGGTCGATGACCTCGAGGTCAATAAACTTTCTCTACATCTGACGTCAAAAAATCGGAGAAATCTGCCTTTTCCCCACCCTAATACTCCCACATTCCCACGTATCCCGAATGCTTGAAATGGCTATTTAAAAAAAAATAACTCGAAAACTAATAATTTCCGACGGTTCGCGTGTTTTGTAATCGTCTTAGAATATAATAATTATGCATAGAAAAAATCAGCATAAGCATCTGAAACCGCGGTCTATCTATAGCTACTTTGAGGTTAGTTTCACTTGTCCCCTAATTTTTTGCATGGAAATGAAAAAAGGGTTCCATGTCGATGTACTGCGAGTTTTATCTTTTCAGTTTTGTTTTGCTCATTAAAAGCAAAAAACATAATTTTACCCGACTGCAGCGAAGCGAAAAAAAGGAGGGTTATGTGTTTGAGTAGGTGATTATTGAGAGTTTTAGATATTGTGGATCAATATGATTCTGAACGACCGAATCGTGTTAGCTGTGAACCCAATACCCATTGAGCATTGTAGATACAATTGTGTTTAATGGGAAGCCCAAAAGAACTAACATCGCTTTGATCAGTGGGCATTGTAAACATTGGTTGTAATGGGGCAACGTATCAGCGATCAACCCAAAAACCCATTGGGAGTTCTATATATTTCCAGAACGCGATGTAACAGCGTTGAACCCAAACACCCATTGGGCATTGTAAATATATCGCTACGGAACAACGTACATATAAAACAATGGAAAACCTGAAATAGATCAATCATCACAACGTACCGGTCAATCAATGTTCGTTTCCGATTAGGCAGTTTTTGCCTAACGGATATGATTTTAAACAATCCCAACGTAGGTATCAGCGATTAACCCAAAAACCCATTGGGCATTGTAAATATTTTGGTTGTAATGGGGCAACGTATCAGTGATAAAAACCCCATTGGGAGTTTTATATATTTCCAGATCGCGATGTAACAGCGTTGAACCCAAACACCCATTGGGCATTGTAAATATATCGCTACGGAACAACGTACATGTAAAACAATGGAAAACCTGAAATAGATCAATCATCACAACGTACCGGTCAATCAATGTTCGTTTCCGATTACACAGTTTTTGCCTAACGGATGTGATTCTGAACAATCGCAACGCAGGTATCAGCGATCAACCCAAAACCCACTGGGGATTCTAAATATGTCGCAACATAGATCCAACATCGCAACGTACCTATCAATCAATTTTCGTTTCCGATTACGCAGTTTTTGCCAAACGGCTATGATTTTTTCTCAATTCAATACATTTCAGGTTGTGCGCTCAGCTGAATTGTATGGGGAGTGAAAAGTTAAATAGTGAAAGATGTCCCCAACAACCCCCTTTCGGCTTGTGATACCATTCTGTTACACCATGCATATTTCGACGATGATATTATCTCCTATCACAGTAACTATTAATTACGATAATTGAACGTGTTGAATATTTTAACTCACCATCTCATGTCACGTGGAAGCATAAGTTTCGTAATAAATATATTCCAATTTAGGTCAGGCGTATTGAATTGCACTTCCCGTTTAATTGTTTAATTTTATTTATTGCAATCTTGTCTTTTACCATACCTACATTGACGGACCTTATGAACATCATAGGTATTTTTCCTAAACGGAGTAACAGAGAAACAAATGTACGTACACTTATCGTTATCACCTATTCAAAGAGTATAGATGAGTATCTCGGAGGAATACACTAAGTCCAGGTGTTTGACTCATTTTGTGCGTGTGAAATGTCAAAAGCAGACAGATAAACGCTATCTGTCTGTTGAAATACCAGGTCTAAGATGAGTAGCATCGATATAACTAAACAATTTTTGACATGCAGGAGATGAATATTGTATGCAATAAACCAATGCGATTTTTCTCTACGGAAATTGAACAGTGATCCATTTATTTAAACTGTGGGTGGAAAATGATTACCGGACCAAACCAGCAAATAAATATTTGACTTCACTATGATAAATAAATGTTTAAACATTCAATCTGCTCGTCTGTTTGTGTTGGTCAGATCTATTATACGATTACATATTCTATTCCGGTTGCTAACGTTCGCCTGATAGGGTCAAACCTATCGCCGACATCATAATAAGTTAATCACGAACTCGTACGACCTATAATTAGTGGTACCTAGGTATGCAGATTTCTTCACGTTTTGGTTACATCGCCTAGCGTTAAATGAATCGAAAATACAGCCGGCGACAATTTGCCACCTGTGCCCTCGGTGGGTCGCTATAGTTAATATTAGTGCTATGCAGATCGTAAGAGTCCACTTTTTTCATATCATAAAGTGGACTGGAACGGCGATGAGATGGTTCCCTTACTACAATGGATGCATTTGGACGTCCCACTTGTCAACGGAATTGATAAATGTTACTAATAAAACAATGCATCACACCTTTTCCCATTAGGGACGGCAGAACTGTGCCCGCATTCATCTAGTATTCAATATCCATTTTCCGGGACAGGGGCTAGCCCATCGCTATCTAAGAAATAAGAGCACGTGTAGGTTTTCTAATTCAGGTCAAGCGTATTGAATTGCACTTTATAATTTAAATTTTTAAATCAATATTCTTTTCTGCATCGTTGCGTTTCCGCTTTACCTATGTAGGTACGTTGGCGGAGCTTGTGAACAGGCGGTCACACACACACATTTTTTCCGAGAGTCATCAGGTTTTTGCTTTATAACGACCGAAATGAAAAGAAAAATTAACACTTCTTGATGCGAAGTCATACTACCACCAGTACCAACCAACCAATACCGACCAAACCAGTCAGTGCAATATCACCAGCGTTATCCAGCAAAGAAATTTGAAAAATGTTCGTAAATTTTACACTTTTATTCCTACTTGATTTTGCGCAGATCTAACTCACTCTCACTTTTAAGAACCACTTAGATCTAACTCACTGTTGCTATCCATGTCTTTATATTATTGTATATTTCTATGTTATTTTGTGCTATGTGTTGTGTATTGTGATGCATGAAAAAACTCAAATTCTATTCCGAATCAAAATTACGTGATCAAAATCAGTTCTATGTTTTGGATCTTGAAAAGATTATAATCAATCAAATGCTCTCACACTTACAATATGGTTTCACTAGGGGTAAATCGACTACGGATGCAGGTATTACCCTTATATCTCATATTTATTCTGCATGGGAGGCCGCACAGGATGCTATCGGAGTTTTTTGCGACCTGTCGAAGGCGTTTGATTGTGTTGATCATAATACGCTATTAATTAAATTAAATCATTACGGAGTTAGAAATAAAGCGTTGGATCTACTAAGATCATACCTAAGCAATAGAATTCAAAAGGCAGAAGTTAACTTCTGCTCTGCTTCTGCTTCTGCATCATCAAAATCTGCTTTTTGTCTTTCAGTTTTGAAGACCATTGAAGTATCATCAGCAAATAACACTATATCAGTTAATATCTCCACCATGAAAGGCAGATCGTTAATATATACCAGGAACAAGAAAGGACCTAATATGGAACCTTGTGGAACGCCAATTTTTACACCCGATCCATCAGATTTAACGCCGTTAACGTCTGTCTTTTGAATTCTATTGCTTAGGTATGATCTTAGTAGATACAACGCTTTATTTCGAACTCCATAATGATTTAATTAAATTAATAGCGTATTATGATCAACACAATCAAACGCCTTCGACAGGTCGCAAAAAACTCCGATAGCATCCTGTGCGGCCTCCCATGCAGAATAAATATGAGATATAAGGGTAATACCTGCATCCGTAGTCGATTTACCCCTAGTGAAACCGTATTGTTTGGCGTGGAGTTGTTTGGTACTGTTGAAGTGTGAGAGCATTTGATTGAGTATAATCTTTTCAAATATTTTACTTAGTGTTGGAAGAACAGATAGTGGTCTGAAATTTGAAGGATCACCCTTATCTCCCGATTTGAACAAAGGTATCAGTTTACTGTGTTTCATGAGGTCTGGGAAAGCCCCATCGTCAACACATTTATTGAATATATAAGCTAAATGTGGGGCTATAACTAGAATTACTGAACCAATGACTTTGACTGATATACCCCACAGGTCTTCCGTATTTTTTAAGTTAAGTAATTTAAACGTTTTGACAATGTCCTGATGAAATTTTAAATATACCTTACTGACGCTCGTGTTTTTTTTCAATAAAGTCTCTGCTTCATATGGAGATGAATTTAGACGATCTGTTGTGAGTAGGGGGTACATTGGTGAAGAATGTTTCAAAATCTCGAGCAACATCATCGCTGGATTTAACAACATCATCACCTATCTTTAGGCAGAAATCATTGTCCCTTGGTATAACTTTGCCAGTTTCACGGTTTATTATTTGGCAAACTAATTTCATTCTATTATTTGAATTTTGAATTTTTCTATTAATGTGTAAAGTTTTTGCAGTCCTACAAACCAACTTGAAAGTTTTGGAATATTTTTTAACATAGTCATGAAATTTTCGATCAAAGTTATAGGTTTTTTGATCATAAAGGTCATACAAGATAACTCTACTTTTACGAATTCCAAACGTTGCCCAGTCATTAAATTTAGATTTACCGTTGTAGTCACTGACTTTTTTTAATTTAAAAACTTTATTGAATTCTGTCTGAATAATGTTGAAGAAGTCTGAGTAGATTTTGTTTGGGTTCTGTTCATTAAAATCCGGTACTGGCAAATTTATATCTATGTTTTTCGTATATGTCTCTAGTCTATGGGATGTAATAGGCCTATAAAATGATGGACCAGTCTTATCCTTAATAGCAATTGGGAATGAAACTGTTTGACCACTGTGATCGGAAGGTAAGCAGTTAATAAAACTTTTACATGTGAATGCACAGTCACTAAAAACGTTATCTAAGCAAGTTTGGCTGGTAAGTATAAATCTAGTTGGCTCTAAAAATACATGACATAAGTTAAACGATTTGAATAAAGTTATTAATCGTTGTTTCATTGTTGTTCCTACAAGCAAATCTACATTAAGATCGCCACAAATAAATCACTTTTTTTCTGTTATTAAATAGTTTAGAGAGGGCTTCCTCCATAATTTTCTCAAATATTTCGAAATTGCCATGGCCTTTTTCATCCCTCGGTGGCCTGTAGACACAAACAATAATATGGCTATCCAACTCAACACAGGATACCTGTATTTGTCTTTCAACAGTAAGTGCAAGAATATCTTTGCGTTGTTTCACCTTAATATTATTTTTCACTAAGATTAAAGAACCACCTCTATCAGCAGTCTTTCTATTGTAACAACTGACAATTTTGTAATTATTTATGTTCAAACACCAAAGCCAACGCCTCCTCCACCGTCCAAGCAATCGGCGAAGCATCAACGTCTAAGGCAACCTCCGCCAAGCCGCCGCCGAAGAGACGCCAGGATTCGGACGACGAATCGGTGCCTAGGTAAATATTTCGATTCCTTCATTGCAAAACAAAATAACTTTCTGTTAATGAACCTGTTATCAAATTATATCAGTCCCCTTAGCCCATTAGTATTCCAATAACATTTACAGTGTACTTTAACTGCTTTGTTTTATTTATAGACGCAAGGCGACGCAAGGGCAGGCGACCAAGCGGAAGCAGCCACAGAGGGAAGATTGGAGGACTTTCGACTCAGAGAGCGAAGTTGCCGCAGCAGCTCAACTCCAGCCACTCCAAGCGAGTCGCCGATGGTGTCGTCCGCCGCACCGCCATTCTCGAGGGTGGGCTATACTTGGACCTCAAGCTTTATCAAGAATGGAAGACATAAAGAAAGTCCACCCCGCGAAGCGGCACGAGAAGGCGGTTCTATCGCTACGACTACAAGCGGACCACGACTCGCCGGAGTTAGCTGCACTACGTCAGCTGCTGCGCCGCTCGAAGAATAATTTCCCGGTGGAAGGGAACTTCTACTCTGATCGCGTAGAGTAAAATACATACTTAGGTTAGGATCGCGCGAATAATGATAAAATAGGAAAATAAATTTATACCTTGAATTTTTATGTTTTCGTCAATTGATCTCACGAAAGAGTATTTTTATCACTTAGGTAGGTATTTAGTAGGTACACTCGCGCTCAGATCAAGACACCCTTTCTGAACTCTATAGATAACTTATTTCGAATTGAACTTGGGTGACTCGACTGGAGCGTTATTGTACTTAGCTTACATACATAGGTAGATTTAATTCATCAATATGGCAGGTCATAGGTTGATATATTGCACGGCATGTTATGTCAGCGTGAAAAGTAGTGCTTTTTCCTCACACTTACGGAGCAATGTTCATAAAAATAACAGTTCCGTGATAGTGAGTGATGGCATTGAGGAAGTGTGTAGTGCGTTCCGTAGCCGTATCGCAACGTACCGAGTGAGTTCTCTAGGTAGCTCAGACGGCAGCGATGCGTGCCCCCCAGCTGATTTCCTACGTTCGCTACGTAGTCGCGTGCGACAGTTAGTAAATGCACGTCTTGACTCATTTGACAGAATCAAAGTTAATTTAGAACTTTTCGCTGAATTTTCATTGCCGGAGGATGACAACCGCAAAGTTAAATCGTTTGCTACTGGGAACATAGCTTACGAATTCATAAGAATTACGACTTTAATGAAACATTTCAAAATATTATTGGACAGATTGTTACTAGCATTGACGAGTTTCAGGAAAGGGATAGTGGTTGGACGTTTGTAGCCAATTATTATCTAGAGGTCAACATCAATAAATATAATCCTCTAAGAGCATCAGGATTCATCGACCTTCCTAGAGCTATAAAATTGAAACGGGCATGCGTCAACATCAAAAATGTTGACCAATTTTGCTTTCTATGGTGTATTATGGCAGCAATGTTTCCAGCCCAAGAAAATTCCAACAAAACATCTTCATATCCTCACTTTGAAACTACATTAAACACAAACCATATGACTTTTCCGGTGGGCTTCAAAGATGTCAGGGTATTTGAAAAAAATACCCTGACATCTTTGAAAATAAAAATATCAGTGCAAATATTTACGGTCTTAAACATGATAAAACTATTGTAGGACCTTTATACAAGACAATGCAAAAGAAATCAAATCATGTTAACTTGTTGTTTTTGGAACGCGGTAGACATACACATTACTGTTTGATAAAAGATTTAAGCCAGCTTGTCAGGAGTCAAATAACGAAACATAATGGAAAAATAATTTTCTGTGATGTGTGTATGATATTTTCTTCTTTCAAAGATAAACTGAACGCTCATAAATGTAGTGTTGTCAAAACAAATCTACCAGAAAAGGGTACTTTGATTCAGTTCAAGCATTTTGAGCGTATGCAAGATATGCCCTTCGTAATATATGCTGATTTTGAATCGATGTTACAGCCTAGTCCGAGAGACAACGACTCAAAATATACACAAAATCTACAAAAACATATTCCAGTTGCATTCGGTTATTATATCGTGTGTTCTTATGACAATTCTATAAATTGCTATCGTTCCTATCGCGGACAAGATTGTTTAGAAGTTTTTTAAAAAAAACTAGGTGCTGATGTACTCAGGATAAATAGAGTATTGAAGAATCATATTGACATGCTACCTCTTACTGAAACTGAGCTGAAAAGTTTTTCTGAATCTAGATTTTGCTATCTTTGTGATTTTGTTGTTGAAGTTATTGTTTGAAGACAAAGTAAGAGATCATTGTCATCTGACCGGACGCTACCGCGGTGCTGCCCATTCCTATTGTAATATTCAATTTAAACTTCCAAAGTTCTTGCCTGTTTTCTTCCACAATCTGTCAGGCTATGATTGTCATTTGTTTGTTAGAGAATTGGGTGAAATGACTGGAAACATAAGTGTGATTGCAAAAACAAAAGAAAATTATATTTCATTTACAATTTTTTTTTCCTATCGACAATCAAGAGTTCATGGCAATACGTTTTGTAGACTCTTTAAAGTTTTTAGGAACAAGTTTAGAGAAAGAAGCAGAAAATTTGGCGATACGAGATTTTACCCATTTATCACGTTTTTATCCAGAAAAACATCGATTCGATCTCTTAAGTCGTAAAGGGGTTTATCCTTATGAGTATATGAGTAGTTGGGAATGCTATGAAGAAAAAATATTGCCCCCTCGTGAATGTTTTTATAGCAGTTTGACTGACGAAACAATTTCAGAGTCCGACTATTCTCATGCTAAACGGGTTTGGGAAACATTTAGGTTTTCAGACTTCGGTCAATATACTGACTTGTATTTAACCGACGTATTACTGCTTACCGATATTTTTGAGAAATTCAGACAGACATGCAAAAATCATTATAGATTAGATCCTGCTTTCTATGTTACGGCACCTAGTTTAAGTTGGGATGCTATGTTACTAAAAACAAAAGTTAAATTAGAACTAATCGAAGACTTGGATATGATACGAATGATACAACGTGGTATTCGTGGAGGAATATGTTTATGTTCTACTCGCTATGCCAGTGCTAATAATAAGTACCTCTCGAACTACAACCCCCTCGGACCCTGATAATTACTTACTTTACGTAGATTGTAACAACTTATACGGATTCGCTTTATGTAGTTATTTACCGCACTCGTGATTTCGAATTGATCGAAAATCCTATGTTTCAAGTTTCTGACATTCTCTGTTTACAAGATGATTCAAATGTTGGCTACATTTTCGAGGTCGATTTAGAATATCCTGAAATTCTGCATGATCTACACAATGATTTACCATTCTGTCCCCAGAAATTCATCGCTCCAGGCTCCAAAACTAGTAAATTAATACCAAACTTATATGATAAGTACAACTATATCATACATTACATTCATTTGAAAACATGCATCAAACACGATTTAGTAGTGAAAAAAATTCATAAGGCTATTAAATTTAATCAAAGTCCTTATTTGAAACAATACATAGATTTGAACACCGATTTACGGCAAAAAGCAGAGTCAGAATTTGAACAAGACTTTTTTAAGTTATTAAATAATAGCATTTTCGGTAAAACATTGGAGGACACAGAGAAAAGGTTAAATGTGAAGCTGGTTAACCAGTGGAATGACATGAGTAATAGAACAAAAAAGAATCTCTGTGCAGAACAACTCATTGCGAGGCCTAATTATCATAGTTCAACTATTTTCACAGAAAATTTTGTAGCAGTCCAATTGAAACCTGAAAAAATTACTCTAGATAAACCTATTTACATAGGTTTCTCTGTTTTAGAGATATCTAAAAGTCACATGTACGATTTTCCATAGTGAAACCTTTTTATGGAGCCAGTTTAAAAATGTGCTATACGGACACGGACAGTTTCCTTTATTCCGCAGAAACAGATGATATCTATGAAGACTTAAAATTAAACTTTAAAATATATTTTGATACGAGCAATTATGCGGAGAACAGCATTTATGGTATAACTAAAAGAAATAAGAAAGTGCCAGGATTATTTAGGGACGAGTTCGGAGGTAGGCTTATAACTGAATTTGTAGGACTAAGATCCAAATTATATTGTATCAAAACGGAAAATGTGGAAATCAAAAAGGCCAAGGGAACAAAAAAGTGAATTGTAAAAAAATTGCAATTCAAGGATTATAAAAACGTTATAGTTAATAGCAGCTTTGTCAGAAGAAAGAACATGATATTTAAATCTTTGAAACATGAAGTATTCACACAATCACTGAATAAAGTCGCTCTATCATATAATGACGATAAACGCATCATCCTTAAAGATAAAATAAATACTCTTTCGTGAGGCCACAAACACTCTTTACTTTAAAATTATGTTTAACTTGTAAGTCCTATGTAATGTAGTTTTAAGATACCTACTTTGTGAAATAAAATAATTTTGCAATCACTTTTTATTGTATTATTTTACACATCGCACGACAATGCAAGTCAGCACTTTCCTGTATCAACCAGTTTTATTGCAGTGGCACGCGACACTCGGGTTACGTACGTGGTGAGCGCGTGCGATGGTGTCATCGCTTTTCACCTTTAGTTTAATGAACTCATGGAATTGCTGATTTTATATCATACACATATTATTCATTCATTAGTTGGCAGGCGAGCACACTAAAGGTCTTACAAGTACCGCTCTCAATTAAACTACGACGTGAGTATTACCTACGCTACCTACTACATATGTGCTTTATTTATTATTAGTATTTTATCTAATATTGTTTTATTTTTGTTCTAACGATTGCTTTATTTACAGATTATGGACCCTTCAGACCCTTTGGACCTGTGGTTTCAACATGCCCAACCACTTTTTGTAGACTACGACGACGATGTTGTTGAGGTACCTGCTTCCACTGCACATCCTAGCAAGGAAAAGATAAGAAAAGGACGAAAGAAACAAAAAGGTTCATCTTCATATGTTATTACAAAGGTGCCGCGAAAAGGAAATCGTATGATAAAAATAGAAATTATCGACTTGATTGGCGCACAGCCGGGATCATCAAAACACCCTCGGAAGACATAACAGTCCGTGCGCAATATATAGTGTGTGATGTAGTGGATGACATTTTGGATATCTCCGAAAACCTAGTTAAGAAAATTTAAAAAAAAATCTGTGATGATTCAAATGGTCTCTTAAATAAAGTTTCTTAAATTTATTATTTTGTATTTTTTGTTACTTCCTTCTTGCCCTGCACAAAGTCAAAGGTATGGTTCTGGATTTGAATGGTAAATAGATGGTATAGTTTGGTAATGGTAATGGTACTGGTAATGGATATCTGTACAAAACGTGAAATAAAACCATTTTTAAAATAGGTTATTGTTTATTTTAAAATAGTAAATTCATAAATTATATATAGGTAGGTACACTATCATAAATTAGGATTCAGATTATTTTGAAACCATTTTTTGATAAACATTACGTTCCTTAAAGCACAATAATGATTAGTTTTATGAGTTACACAACTAAAATCAGTAAGCTGCGAGTTGTAAGATTTATACAGCTGCATTAAATTTGGACATCCCACATCTTCTGTGTTCTTTACAGTACAACTATCACAAAGCTCTCTATTCCACTTCGATTTTTCTAAACCTTTCACTAATACATAGTTATTTTCTAGGTATGGTAACATTATCCTCTTGAACTGTATGAAGTCTATGTGTCCTTCAACCCATCTATATCCAAAGTTGTGTTCAATCCATTTGACAAGTTTCTTTTCAGAATTAGTTAAACATCGATACGGGAATGGAGGTTTTATGAGAAAAACTTGAGTGTAGTCATTAGTTGTAAATGCAAGTTCTTTGACAATGAAGTTATTTTTATCATTTTTAAACCCTTGCACATCCACGAACAATGTATTTGAGTTATTCATGATATTTTTCGAACAATACTACTCAGCGGTTTATATTCAATCAAGCAATCATTCAATATTAGACAATAGGCTGCGGTTTGATCAGGAATTTCTTTTTCACTCTCCAGTTCAAGTCGCACATTGAAAACTGGCCCAGATTTGAGGCTATCGCTTTGTCTCGAACAGTCTATCACAAAGAGTGGTGTTAAATCTTTAAACTCTTTTGCGCTCAACAACTGTTCAGTTCTTCTGCCGTAATACGACTTTTGAAATCGAGTGTATTGTTCGTATAATATAGCAATATTGTCATTCGAAAAGCTCGCATTCATATTATCGTAGGGAAAGTAAGTAGAATTCAGATACACCTTGACGTCACGTAAATTGCAGTGATCAAATTGCGACATGTCAGTAGTAGCATTATTTTTCCTTATCGTTTGTAAACCAAGAATGATATATCTAGGTTTTTCTATCTGAGATGATGTTTTAATGGACCATGTGTGCTTCGTAGTTTTTGGTAAAATGGATACTCGTATAAATCCCAATTTATAAAAGCTACTTGTATGGATCTGTCTTTTTCTAACATCCGAAGAAGGTTGTTTCTTTCTACATCAGAAACTTTTATATGAGGAACTCTCCATACAATTTTATGAATAACTACATCTTCCACGAATTCTCCCGTACTTAATTTCAATGCATTGAGGTTAGTGTTACTGCGCAGCAGAACAAGTTCATGTTTACAGTTGATTATGACTTTTTTGTAATCCTCCGCGAATCCGAGAATATTACTCAGTGGTATAGATGCTGAAAATTTTCCTGACTGAATATTTTTTGTTCCATTAATATCCCAACCCCAAACTTTGGACATTTTCGACTCACTCTCATTCATCGATAGCAATGATTTCATAGTAGTAGTTATACCATTGTTTTAAATTTTGTTTATTTCGACTCCATTTAGTTCATATCGTAAATCTTGAAAAAAGAACAGCAGTGAATTATTTGTAAAATGTACACTGGTAACCTGCTGCTTTGGGTATTTCTTGAACACATTAACAGTGCCTTCCAAATATAAAGTGCTAGCTGACGGGAGTACATACAGATCTTGTTGATTGATCGGTATACGAATTTCGTCATTCCTGTTACAACTAGTCACGTATGGCTTATACGAATCAAAATCAAAAATCAAAATCAAAAATCATTTATTTCCATAGGATGTTGTTACATCACTTAGATCCGTCATTACATTTTTTTGGGTGAGTTCACTAACCCAATGGCGGAATCTGTGGAGAAGAGCTCACCGAAGAAACTCCACAGTCGTCGCATCTTTTGCGTTTCCTTTTTTAAATAAAATATTGTCAAATTACAAAATGAATGCTAATTATATATCGAAACAGCCTGTTACTCAAACAATCTATTCCCATGGACATCTGTCCTCTAAGTAATCAGATATCCTGTAGTAACCTTTTTTATACAATTTCTGTTTTATTATTATTTTAAACTTGTCTAAAGGTAAGTTTTTAATATCAGTAGGGACCTTATTGTAATAGCGTATACAATTGCCTTTAAAAGAATTACTAATTTTATGTAGTCGGCTTACATAAGCAACCAACTTGTCTTTATTTCTATTATTAAAATTGTGTATATCACTGTGCTTCTGAAAATTAGTTATATTTCTTTTTACATACACAAGATTGTCATAGATATATTGAGACACAAATGTCAGAATATTGATTTCTTTAAACTTTTCCCTCAGTGACACTCTAGGCCCTAATCTATAAATTGCACGAACAGCCCGTTTCTGCAGAATAAATATACTATTAGCATTCGCAGCGTGACCCCACAATAAAATACCATAGGTCATTAGACTATGAAAGTAACTAAAGTAGACTAGTCTAGCGGTGTCTACGTCGGTAAGAGCTCTAATTTTTTTAACTGCGAACGCTGCCGAACTCAGTCTGTTCGACAATTTATTTATATGAGGATCCCATTGTAGTTTGGCGTCTAAAGTAATGCCCAAAAAGACAGTCGAATGCACAAGGTCCAATCTCTGTCCTTTTATCAATATGTCTGTAGTTACCGGGTTCACATTGGGTAACACGAATTTAATACATTTAGTTTTCTTTTCATTAAGTAATAAATTGTTAACAGTAAACCAGTTCACTATACTAGAGATAGCATTGTTTACCTCGTCATAATTTGATTGCTGTCTTTTAACTTTAAATATCAAAGAAGTATCATCAGCAAACAATACTAACCCATGTTTTTCTTTAACAAGGTAAGGTAAATCATTAATATATACTAAAAACAAGAAAGGACCAAGAATTGAACCTTGCGGTACGCCCATACTTATTGAAGACCCAGGTGATCTTTTCCCATTAACATCGACCATCTGAACCCTATCTGTTAGATATGACTCCAGAAGGCCAAGTGCCTGATCTTTTACACCATAATGGCGTAACTTCCTGACAAGAGTGTCATGATGGACGCAATCAAAAGCCTTGGATAGATCGCAGAAGACACCTATTGCATCCATTGCGTCTTCCCAGCCATCAAAAATATTGTCGATTAGTTCAACACCAGCATCGGCTGTTGAACGACCCTTTGTGAAACCAAACTGAGCAATATGAATTAAATTATTGAGATAAAAATGACTTTGCAATTGATTAAGTATGAGTTTTTCAAATATTTTGCTAAGCGTTGGTAGTATCGATATGGGTCTAAAATTGGTGGGTTCTGATGTACTACCAACTTTGAATAAAGGTATAACTTTACTTAGTTTCATCAAGTCAGGAAACACACCACTATCTATACATTGATTAAATATACAACAAAGGTGAGGTTCAATACAATCTACAATGGAACTAATAATTTTTACTGATAGACCATGGGCGTCAGCTGTCTTTTTCATTTCCAGGGATTTAAACGCTTTTACAATGTCTTCATTATTTACGTGCCTAAATTTAAAATCTGTTTTACATTCCTCAAAGTTTTGTTTAAGTATAGATTCAGCAGCAGCGGGAGATGAATTTAAAGACTTGGTTGTTGAAACTGGAATGTCCGTAAATAAATTTTCGAAAGCTTTTGCTACTTCTAGGTCTGTACTTAGCAATTGATTATCTATCTTAAGCTTGAAGTTATTATGTGTAGCTTTGGCCTTTCCAGTCTCTCTGTTTATAATTTGCCAAGTCGTTTTCATTACATTGCTACTAGATTCAATTTTGTTTTTAATGAAATTAGATTTAGCTACGGCACAAACGCGTTTAAACATTTTTGAATAACTACGAACATAATCTAGAAAGGCCGTATTTTTGTTATATGATTTCTCTTCATAGAGTTCATATAATCTTCGTCTGCTCCTATGAATTCCAACTGTCGCCCAATCACTAAACAAAGCTTTGTTATTAACTTTTATAGTTTTTGATTTAAATACCGTATCATATTCATTTTTGACAAGGTTAAATACTGAGTTGTACAACAAATTTGGATCGTCACTGTATGGTATTTCCCATAGTTTATCTAAAATATTATTCCTGTAGTGTTCAAGCCGAGTGTCACTAACGGGCACACATGTAATATCCTCTTTTTGGTCCTTTTTTATTTTAATATTGAATATACCTATCTGACCAGAGTGATCAGAGGTTAATTTATTGATGACCGATTTGAAAATGGGCGTAATGTTAGTAAATATATTGTCAATGCAGGGAGCAGATGTTGCAGTAATTCTAGTAGGCTCCAAAAACAGATAGTTCATGTTGTGACATAAAAATAAAGATTTTAATCTAGTACAAATATTATTATCCTCTAACAGATTAACATTAAAATCACCACAAATTATAAAAAAATTGTTTTTATCGCTGATTTTAATCAACACTTCATCCATTTTCTTTTCGAATAAATCAAAGGATGAATCTGGTGGTCTGAAAATGAATGAATCTCGACACCATCTATGGTATAATAAGGTAATAATAGAAGGTACAAAAAGCTTTTTTACGATACCTATATAAGAGGAAATTTGGGTACTACCCTTATCTCTATCCAACCGCTTTTATATTGGGTATGCTTGGATATAACTCACTAGAGGTGAGACGTAACACTGAACAACTTCTGACTGTGTGTCGATTGTTGCGAGGCGACAGTGACTGCACGACGCTTGTCAGTGCGGTATGCGCGTTATTTGTGCCTCACAATTACGTACGCGGGCGCAGGCACCAGCTGCTAGTGGGCGGCTCGCACCGCACGGTGGCGCGCCGGCAGTCTCCGCTTGTCCGGGCACGGGACAGCCTGAATGCTCTGTTGGCGGTAGCACCACTGAACGATCTGTTTGGTGATGCATGGAGGGATATTGTGCGAATGTGTGGCAGGTTCTGCGAGATGATGGAATGACAGTAATGTCAAATTATAACATTGAATTTGGTTTTTTATTAATTGATTTATGATTGATGACATATTGTGAATTTTAATTTGGATTGTAAATATTTTATTTTATTGGTATATATCTGTAATTTATGTCGATTTGGCCTCGGCTGTCAAGGCATAGATAAATTATGTTAATAAATAAATAAATAAATAAATAAATAATCGTAAACAGGTGTACTCAAAATATTTAGTATATTACTAATTTTAACAGTCCGATTAGTTTCAGTAATTTTTATTTTTTAATGAAAGTCTTTTCTTCTTTAAAGTTCTTTCCTTGGGAGCGATTGGAGTGTGACTAATGAGTTTGGATTGCGGTGGTAAGGTTTTATTAAATTGGATCATTTTCTTCTAAGATGTAAATACAACTGAATTTCTTCACGTTATTATTTATATCCAATAATCTTATATTTATGCTGCTTATGTTATTTTGATTCACTGGGAAATAAATAATATTCTTAGGTATTTCAATTACTCTATAACCTGGAGGGACGTTAGGCGCAAACTCATGTATAATATGACTTGACATGCCATTTATATATGATCCGCTCACTACATCACACTCTACCCTGACCACAGCGGTTGAAATAATGTTGACAGGATGTTGTGATTCATTTAATACATTTGCTTTGAGCAACTGTCTACCGAATCCTAATAAATTACCTAAACTATTTTCTTTCTCAAAATGAATATCTTTCGTGCCAATAATATGTGTTTTTAATGTATTATTGTTGCATGTTAAATTAAAGTTTACGTCGTTCAGTTTTCCTCTTAAGAAATCATTTATATCCTGCAACTCGTAAGCCCCTTCAGGAATATACTACCATTTTCACCATAGTAAAACTTGTTATTTTTGCTATCAATGTTTGGGATGGAGTTAAATTTAGATAAGTATAGCAGAGCGCACTCATATGCACCATCTAGTTCTAACGTAGGAGAATATGTAGTTGCCAAAAGTGACTCATTGCCAGTTATGGATAGGGTGAAGGACATTGTAACAATGGTGTAAAATAAACCCTGACATCTTTTTTATACATGATGTTTATTCCAAAAATACAATAAAAACTTTAAACATAAATGTCCACAGTTTGTGCTATTATATGTATGTTTGATAACGGGTATAGTTGTAATATAAGTTAGGAGTATTGAGATATTGTACAACTTCAGCGGGTGGTTTCAAGTCTCCAAAACTATCAAAGTATTCATAATAGTCATTAAATTTTATGTAGGCTACCCAGTGTGTTCCTTCATTGTAAGAATCGTCCAAATTTATTATGCCACATTCTTTTCTTGGCAGAGCATCTTTCATGTAGACACCGCGAAAGTATGGTATTAGTTTTGCATAATTCATTAAATCCAAATTCGTTAGAGCACGCTTAGGTAGACTCTTTAATAGTTTTTTGAAGGCTTTATAAATAACCCAATACCCTTTTTGTAAGGTTTTATGTATAAACCTTTACCCAATGCAATTTATTCCATCGCTTTATTATGACGTTGAGATTCTCGTAAGCTTTCTTGGGCTGCTTTATAATCATTTACACTTTTCGCTATTCTAGCAGCTCCTCCAGCAAGAGTTCCTAAAGCGGACAGCCCAGCAAATATTGGTAGCAATGGAAGAATCCCTCCACTTTTAGGTAGAGGAATAATTCGCGGTAACTTTATATCGTGTTTGGTACCAGCAGAACCTATTTTTTTGGCAGCAAAATATGCTAATTTTGTAGCACTATTATTATTTTTTGGTTTTAGCTTTTTAAGGTGACCTTTTATTTTCGATACCATAGCTTTAAAATGATTCATTCCTGCGCCTGTTTTCAGTTTTCTCTTCATTACTTTATTAACTAGCCATGAAGCAATCTTTTCACCACTTTTGATTTCTTTCGATCTAAGTCTTTGTTTCGCCATATTTAATAAATCTATTTAATCAGCTTTATGCCTATTATCCAAGTCCTGGAACTTTCTATATGCTATGTCGTGAACCATACACGCGTCGTCCAATGGGTTGATGCCTCCGTCACCGCGGGCTAATCGTTTCACCAGCTTTGTTCCAGGCCCACAGTAATTATAGCCAGGTAGATGTAACTCAAACGGCAAATTATTTATGAAACTGTTGACTATAACTATATAACCTTGCATAACTATTAGAAGACTGAATGATACATTTATACAAGTGCCTTTTTATCAATCCAGCTATTTTCAGTTTCATTCAATCCCAACCATTTTACATATAATCTGTTACCTTTTTCTAATATTTTTTTCGATTAAATATAAATTAGGAAATTTGGTCTTCTGAAGTTCTTGATCATAAAAGCAACCTAAAATCGGTTGATGACGGCTATCTTCGATAAAATAAGTTACAGGAATTGTATTGTTTACCTTCTTGATAACAAATATTTCAGTCGACCAATTAGGTGTATAGCCTTTATTAAAACAGCCTTTGTATTTACTTATTCTTACGTTATCACTAACGCACAATTTAGGTTTCTTTAGGTGATTAGTTCTATTCTGGAATTTATATTCAATTTATTACAATTTATATTCTGGATACTTTACTTGCATTTAACTTTGTTACTTTTGCAGGCTCCTCTTGCGTAACACGATGTTTTGTGTGATTGTAAATAGTAGTTTATGTGACTGCTGCATAATGGAGGGCATTAAAACTCGAGAGTGGGTTTATGAAACGAGCCAAAGGCGAGTTTCATAATAATATCACTCGAGAGTTTTAATGCCTAATTATGTACAGTTACATACACTAGTTTATCTACACACACTCAATTGGTGCACTGAGTTTGCCAGACCTATCAACTGCTGACTTTAGCGAACAACGCAAAGTAATGGAGCAAACTATACAGGAGCTACAATAACAACTACATAGTGCACACAGAGAAATAGAAACACTTATGGAAGACGGCAATGCTCTACGCAAAACCAATTTAAAGCAATTAAATCAGATAGAGGCCCTAAAGAAAATATGCTCAGACACTTAAAGTACTAAAATAGTTCCATCAACATTACGGAAACGAAAAATTAACCCCAGACGACTTACACTCAGAAGCAATCCAGGAACACCAAATCATAACATAGATGAGAGCATGCCTTTTATGGAGAGACAAAAGGAGGACGATACAGAAAACTCAGCCACCAACAACTCACAATTAGACAGAGAAACACATAAGACAACACGCGGAGAAATATATTTAATAGATAAAGCAACTACTACCAAAGATAAATGGACGGAAACAGACCACAACGTCTATTATGGACCGGCGAAGCATGACGAACCAACGAGAAGAGAATACAACTGTCCCACAATAGACATATTTGGCGGAAAACAGTGCGTTAACTTAGCTGCGGAACTCATAGACACAAGACACGAGAACATGAAGACCAAATACAACATAAAATCAATCACAAAGTCCCATGATCCTTTTGAATACATATTAATGAACGTCAACCGTGACAATATTAGTGATAAGGATATTGTCATACTATCAGTCGGGGAACATGACCATAACCCCACTAAACTATCAGTGGAACTTAGTGCTACTCTTAAAAACCTCA
Source organism: Argyresthia goedartella (assembly GCA_949825045.1). Lineage (NCBI taxonomy): Eukaryota > Metazoa > Arthropoda > Insecta > Lepidoptera > Argyresthiidae > Argyresthia > Argyresthia goedartella. The sequence goes on along the minus strand of OX463809.1, from coordinate 16,510,585 downwards.
AAAATGTTACCATCATTGTAGTAGGTATTACAAGTAGTGATCATTTTAACGAAAAGAAACTGAATGGCATGATTAAAATCATATGCAATGTATTTGAAAATTGTCATTTCATATCAATAGATGAGGTCTTACCCAAAAAAAAGTATACACAAAGACTATGTGCTGAAGTCAATAAAATACAAGCTAAATTAGAACAGGTCATTCACTTATGTAAAAGTAAATTGAACAATAATGTAAACATAGACAATGGAAAAAAGGAATCCATTAAAAAAGGGACAATCCCATATTACTTCAATAAAAGTGGTACAATCGTTTTTAAGGATAACTCTAGCAAACGCATGACTACACAAAAAAATAATGAACTATCTCCTTCAGCTCAACAAAAGTTTTTTCTCGTCAAATAACAAACTGTACATAATGCATCAAAATATACAAGGGCTTAAGAGTAAAAAAGATTTGATTTCAATCACAGTAAATGAATTAAGGGAAAATAATAATGATATTGATTTTGTTTGTCTATCGGAAACTCTTATCAAATCAGGATGTGAAAAACTATTACAACTCAAACACTTTAAACTCACCGCTAGTTACTGTCGTCCGGAAAAATCACGAGGAGGCGTTTGTACATTTGCAAAAAATCACATTGATACGAAGGAATTCGTCATTGCAAAGGAATTGACAGAACCATTTTCTTTTGAATGCTGTGGAGTAGAGATTACGGAATACAAAACCATTTTAATATGTCTTTACAAAATACCTAACGATAAATTTAACCCGTCAATTGCCCCTGGTAACTTTAGTTACCAGATTTTTTCTTCCGTAGATTGCCCCTGGTAACTCTAGTTACCAAAAGTTTTGAGTGACGTCTAAGTGACAAGATCGTCTTGTTTCTTTTACACTAATCACTTTATCTGTATGAACCGTTTTCTATTTCGTTCTACTTGAACTAATCTTTAGTTTTTTCATATGACATCACTATAGTCACTAGTCTAATAGAAACTGAGAGATATTTTTTTCATTTGTGTGTTGCGGCGCGGCGCGCTGGCAAATGCTAACGAATGTTTGTAAGCTTTTAACTAAATATTTTTTATCTACAACATGGATGTTTTTTTTTTATCGTGTGCTAATGTAATACAGAAATCTTTTAAATATAGAAAAAAAGTAGGTTGTCGCTTTACTTTTTTAATTAAAAAACAATATATGGACCCATATCCACTTAAAGCTCAAAGTCTGTGTTTACTTCTACGTATGACTGCACAAAGAGTCGTAACAAAAATCAACGCCTGTCCAATAACATTGTTAGTTTACGATCTCTTAAAAAAAAAAAAACTTGAAGCCGAAGTCTCGAGAAACCAAGTCATAAAAAATGTTTATGTAAGACGATCCGACGCCCACTTATCGACCGAGTAGGTAGGTGTCAAGTGACGGGCAGATGACAGATGTTTACGCGGCAAGCGGTAGGTCACTTGAGCAGATAATAAGCACTTTTTGGATAAACTGGAATCATTACTGCATAAGCTACGACATAAACTAATTAATACTAAAGTCATAATAACAGGGGATCTTAATATAAATACTTTAAAAGACTATCGGTGGTCGAGAGACCTAAAAGGTATTATAGAAGCCTATAACATGGTATTTCATATCAATACACCAACAAGACTAAATTCATGTATTGACCATATAATAAGCTGAATAATAAATAATATTACTGAGGCTCACGGTGAAACCCAACGCCTGGGACTATCAGACCACGACACCGCTCAATTTTTGTCTGTCCCTGTGACAAAAAAGAACAAACAACTCTGCTACTGGTATAATTGGATAAGAGATTATGGAAAGGATAATATATTAAAATTTAAAGGTCTCTTAGATGGTCTATCCTGGAGTGAAGTTCTAAATACTACATACTTCGAACCAGCATTCAAGCTGTTCTACGATACGATTACCTTACTTTACAATTTGTGCTTCCCGATAACTAGAGTCAAGGTCAGACGAGATACAAATAGGAGTCCTAAATGGCTCACTAAAGGTATAAGGATATCATGTTTAACAAAACGAAAACTTAGATTTCAATATTACCAACAAAAATCAGAAGCAAACAAAAATTACTACATTAGATACAGCAGAAAGTTGCGAAAATGTATTGAATATTCCCAAAAATATCAAAATAACAATTATATAAAAATATCTAAAAATAAATGCAGAGCCTCATGGCAATTAATTAAAAATGAAAATGAAAATGAAAATCAAGACATTGAAATAAAATCTAAAATAATAAATAATACAGAAACGGAGGATCCATTGGAGATGGCCCGTGGTTTCAACAACTACTTTATAGACTTGACCAATAATAAATTGAGTACACAACCAGACAATGACGCTATCAATAAAGTATCCCAATCAAATTCTAGCATCTTCCTTAGGCCGTGTACTATAGATCAATACTGTTGTATACTGGGATGATCCAAACGAACTGGTGTATAGGTTGAAATCACTAATAGCATCTCGTGATGCTGGAAACACTGGACACTACTAAATGGCTTAACGAATTTTAATAAATGATACATCATTCGATTTGTAAGACAGAAGGCGTGCCAAACGAAAGTGTTGTGTGTGTCGGCAGCCGAAAGTTAAATTGGGCACAACATGTCAACTGGTCAACCCGAGCAAGTCCCAGGCCATGATTATAGGTACCAGACATTCTCTTAACTTGTTGTAGCAACACCCCATTCCACCTGTCACTTTTAATGGTACCACAATCGTATATAGCGTTAAAACTAAAAACCTGGGTCTTATCGTTGACAACCAGCTGTCCTGGTCTTCGCAAGTCAATGAGGTCAGTCGCCGAATATTTGCGACTTTTCACTCTCTCAGAAGACTTCATTACTTTTTGGTTCAATATCTTGGGATTCGGTTTATCTTCGGGCTGCGCAAATACGACCATGTGTTGTGACACAACATCGCAGGAGTTAAAGTGGCTGCCGATCCGTCTTCGCCGGGATTCTCACATCTTCAATTTCCTCTACAACATTTTACTTAATCCACGCTAGCCAAACTTCCTACGAGACAGTTTTCAATTTATTTCTTCCAGCAGGCCTCGGAGAACTCACGCATTTTCTATGCTCACAACTCCACAAGTGTGCCTAAGAACCTTTTATATATTTTTTTTTATCAAAATTAACTTTTAAATCAAGTGAAAATATTAGGAGCGCATGAGTACGAAGAGCTGCAACCAATTAAAATCTCGCGCCACAACCGAGCGCCAGCTTCCACGCCACCGCTGCAGCTTCAATGAGCGCAGCGTGCTAGCTCGTAACCACACCCTGCCTACGCCGTAAGACTTCATTCGTCCGGCCAGAAGACCCGCCTCCAGCGCGTGAGTAACCTTCGGGATTGACGAATCATGTGGCAGCTCTTTGTATACTGGACGGAATACAACTTAGTTCCTACTTGTTGATCGCAGCAATTTTAAGTTGACCTGCCACTTGTTATTGCGCTGCTCGCCTGGTACTTTTCGCAGAATATTCACACAAGATACTACGGGGCGAGTGAATCTCCTACCGTCAAATCAACCTTTACGCGCTTCATTTGACTTTACAATAATCAATAATGGAATGCTGTAAATGCGACAATTCACTTAAGCAGGAGGACAGCTTGAAATGTGCGCAATGTAGGGAGCAGTTTCACTACCACTGTGTCGGTATGGCAGATTCGGATTATAGGAAAATACTTCCGATGAATAAGACCAAGTGGCAGTGTGCGAACTGCAAAAAGCTCAACAGTCCACAGATTGCAATACATCAGCCGAGAACAGAAGACTTTCAACCGCCGGCTTCGATTGTCAATATCGATACGGCAGGCCTTATGGAATATATGGAGAAGAAATTCGAGACCATTAATTCAAGTCTATCGGCCTTCAAGCTCAAAATTGATAATTTTAATTTTAATTTGAAAAAAAAAACAATACAAACTAACACGCAGTGCAAGAAAAGATATTCCAACTAACGTACAAATTAATTAATAATTAAAAACCTTCTTATTTATTTATTTGTATATTTATATCATATTTAATATTCATAAGGAACACTATAGCACCAATCAACATACAAAGTATTATAACACAATATTACTTATTGATTCCTTGCTTTATTTCAGGAAATAAACGTAACGCAATAAGTATGCGTCAGTCGGAGATACGGAGACCTGAGCTCACAGCTTTGAAGCCGCGGATTTGTATAGGAGTTTCGGCCCGCAAATGTTTGAATATTTATAATAAAACTATATCTCTAAGTAAAATAAACTTACGCATATAGTTAACAGTACGTCTAGAGTTTTAAAACTATACACGATACCGACTATAGTTTAGCGAATACAGTAGCGGTATCTTCGCTGAACTAAAATATTTATCTATCCTTGCCCTCATCATACAAAAGAAAGATATAGTGGCATTATTATGTACTTCAATAGTAACGTCCGTTGCGTTTACTACGCCAAATCACAATAGACGTACAGGTTTTTTATGTATATGTCGCAGTTAGTTGGTTAAATCAGACGCTCAACTAACTCTCTAGACCGTTAATTAAATGCCTACGTTTAAGCAAGTCACTAAAATTCCGACAAGTGAGTGAACGCAACCTTTAACGATTTGTCTAAACGTTCCTAGGCAACAAGAAACATAAAATATACATATTTTTTATGTGTAAGTACTTAAGTTTATGTTTTAAGTATTTTTGTTGTTCTTACATGTTCAACCTAACATGAAGGATAAAGGGGGCTTCGTTTTGCTCACCCCCTTTACCCTTCATCTAAGCTACCGCAATGTTTTGCCCTGATATAAGCTGTGCAAATCAGCTGTTGTCGTGACGCCATCTTGTTTTCCAACACGCTGGCTTTCGGTACAACAGATTTATTTAAATCGAAATGCTAGTGACTTGGTTAAACGTCGGCATTTAATTAACGGTCTAGAGAGTTAGTTAAGCGTCTGATTTAACCAACCAACTGAAACATATATATACACTTGAACAAATCCGTGCAAAGTGAATGGGAAAGCTGTAAAATACTAATCACACTCAATGCTGTTTTTCGGGAAAGTTTAGTTTTAGTACAATTTCAGCAATTATTTTCTAAGTGATAATTAATGCAAACTAGATTTGAAAGCGCTATCTTATATAACACAACTCTTCCGAATACCACGATATTTCTAAAAGAGATAACAAAATATTTCATGAACAAAAGAATGATCATGCCAGAGGATGTTTTCCTAACATAGACCCTTAATAGCTATAACTTATTGGGGATGAAAAGACAGTTGTTGATCAAATAATTATCCCAGATCCCTCACTTATGTTTTAATGTAATAATACTATATTATTCAGATTGTAGTTGTTAGTTATCTTATTAAGCTTGTTACTAATGGTCATAAAAAACATTTACCAACGTTGATTGAGGTATTTGAGATTAGACTCGCACCATTCAGATATCCTTCTCAAATCGTCCTGCTGCGCCTCGCAGTCATAAATGCTGTTAATTTTGGAGACCACATTAAGCATGGGCTTAGAATGTTTTTTTTTTATAAGTTAATTAATGAAGAGGAAAGTTATATAAGAAATGCAATAATTGAACCGGTGTTTATCATATGGGGTCTTGCAAGCGCTACAGTACAATGATTGCTGTCCATGCAATTGATTTTATGTTTTATTTTTTGAAATTATTTAGAAAATAAGATTTCAATGATATTTGTGGAAACTAAACATGAACTTTAAGCAAGTCTAAGCACAAACCAATACGTGTTATAGTTTCTTCATAAAGTAGCACACGCTGTGCTGGTGGCCTATATCTATTAGTGATAGGCTGGCTTTGCTCGCCTAGAACTTAGAGGGTACAGTACGTAATAATTAATGGAACTGAACCACTGTAGTAGAATGTCCAGTAACCCAATGGAGAAACTTCTATTGGAAAGTGGAATGTTCAATTTGAAAAGTTTTTCCAAAGTTTTTTCAAAGTGACTTGTTTACTCTCTGATATCTTATTATTTCCCACTCTCTGGAAACAAATGAAAATGAAAAGAGGCAAAGTTAATTTACACCTTTTTTTCCACAGGAGGGGGTAGACAAGACAAGGACTTGCAACGATCTCGAAGAGACCTTTCACTCCTTCAACATTCATATGTCTCATCTGTAATTTATTTGGTTTAGAATGTGTATTTCTGATGTATTCTGATCTACACAAGAATTTATATAAGACACAACTAGTTGTGTTATTCAGTTGATCTTTTTCTCGTCGAAACCATGGTCGACGAGAATAAAACCGGTCGAGTGCGAGCAGCACGTCGGAACCCCACACGAACAGTACCATACCACCATACTTTGTACACGGAAAAACGTAATACGACAGTCTTTTGTACGACTATACCTTTTCAATTTTTAGTAATAAAATATTAAATACTAGCTAGGAGTTCAATTCCAATTAGAAATTCAAGGCCGTACATAGAAATATTGAAAAAGAGTTTCGTGTATGTGTGTGTAATGAACTATGTTTAGCAAAGAGTTTCGTTAACCTGAGTAGGTTAACGAAACTCTTTGCTCATTGAAGCCGGAAGTGGATATAAATTGAGTAACTTATTTACAGAAATAAAATCAAATATGATAAACCTTAATATAATTTATTAATCGTATGAGGAATGATTAATCGTATAATGACAAATAACTTAGCACAAAACTCAATACCTGCATTTGAAGATCTTTTCCGATAAGATCAGGAGAGTCCAGTTTTCACCGATAAATAAATAAAACAAAATGGCTGAGAAAATGGCCATTCCAATAATTTCTCGTATGGGTACTTCTTTTAATTATTAAAACCGGTTTGTTTCTTTATTTTTTGGTTTAGCGGCAATATAAATACACCTGTATACCACACCATACTCTGAAAATTTCAGCTCTCTACCTATTTCGGTTGATCCCTATACAAGGGGTCCCAATACAAGTGACATGTTTTAATCCCCCATACCATAAAGACGTGATGTTATTGAATCGCAAATTTCGCGGCAGGTTTATTATCGTCGGCCGATTTGGAAATGCTAATGCAGATCCAAATCTATTACAAGATTGCGGACTCCAATAAATAAAAAACACGTTATCTTTGTTTACACATACTTTATAAAATTCTTACTAGTTATTTATCTTAATAACTATTAAATCAAAACTTTTATCAGTTATTTGCCAACAATTTTATCATTCGATAATTTTTCATTCTGCCTCGATCTGGCTCGACTCGGTATTTCACTAGATAGTGAAACAAAAATCAAGTAAGGGACCGACTCGCGCACCGAAGGTTTCGTACTCATGGCACAATTCAGATTTTGCTTGTAATGTAAACGGTTTCAATATATGGATAACATCTATTTGTGAGAGCTTATAATTAACTTTCTACAACATAAATATATTCTTAAGCTATTTGTATATAAACATGTAAGCTTTCCTGAAATAAAATTGATAAATAAATAAACATAATTCAGCAAGTTAAATACTTAAAAAACGACCCCATTAATTCCACCCCGGTTGGGACGCGAATGTCGTCTTTACACACGAAAACGATGCTTCGACATTGTCTTCTGACAGTCAAATCCACACATATTACATGACATAAACGAGTATAAGATACTTATAGCCAGAATTGACAATACTAACAAACAATATATATTATAATATTTTACCTAAAAAAATTGTGCTTAGGTATAAACAAACATGTTCAGAGGAGCAAAAGGAATGTCACTTTAGGCTGGGGAATTAAAATAGGGAATAGATTATGGTTACCGCACGAGGCACAGCCTGTATCACGGGATCCTCTTCTGGTAATATATTATGACAAGGTGACAATTCGTTAAGCAGGGTTATGCTATATGCTTTTTTCTTTTTTCTGCGCACCGCGGTTGAAGAGAACAGACGTGTGTCGAGCTCATATTAATAGTTTTTAATAATTCCTCATCATCAATTCCTCATTGGCCATATCCACAACATCGGCCCCTCTCGCATCTTCTTGTGGCTTTCTTACGGACCAGCGTCGGCCATTGCTCCGTGCAAGAGAGAACACTCTACGTAGGCCCCACGAACTCCATCGGCATTGGTCCATCAGGTCCCAGGCTCCCCGTCATCTGCAGGTTCCGGCCCACGTGAGTGCAACTTGAACCTTTTGCGTGCCAACTCGCAAAGTCGCAAGATCTACAAATTAAGTGCGCTGGAGCGGGATCGAACCTGCGCCATACTTGAGCCGCGAGACGATAGGACCGCAGCGCTAACACCGCTACGCCACCGAGACAGTGAACGGCGCGCGCGAAACTGGCCTTCACATTACGCATCGCCCGCTTACAGCCGCAGGCCTATTGAATTCAACCGTATTACCGTACCCGAAGATCCACTGCAACATGCCGTGCTCCGCCTGTCTTTTAGAATTTAAAGACGACAACTTCATCACCTGTTCAAATGCTTCTTGTACAAGAAGCTTTCACTCGGATTCTATGTGCATGGGAGGCAAGTTGCCTCAGGATAAGTCCACTTGGCTTTGCCAAAAGTGTAAATGCAAATTCCCTGCTCCCCGGACGTCAATGTTAGTTTCCGACCAAAACAAATCCCACATGCAGATATTCAAAAGCTACTGTCAGAGATTAGACTGCTGAGAAATGATGTACTCTCGTTGGAAGATCGTCTTGACTCCGTGACCGCATCTATCACGGCTTGTATGAACCGTGTAATCACCGCAGAAACTAGAATATCAGCGTTGGAGAAGCGTGACACTGATTTCACATACCTCCAACAAGAAGTCGGCCAACTCAAAGCTCAAGTCTCCACCCAGGCCCAGATGTTCCTCCAAAATGAAATTGAAGTTTGTGGATTGCCCGAGTTCGAAAATGAAAACACCCACCACATCGCTCTGGTCATAAAGGCCAAACTCGGCGTCCAGCTTGCGGACTCGGACATAGATTGGACAGCAAGAGCTAGTCCCAAGACCACAGCAACTGGTCAGGCATCCAAATCGCCAGAAGCAAACCAACTCGACGCGAAACCGAAGAGGAATTTTCCACACCCCCTAGTAGTACGATTGAACAGACGTTGCAAGAGAGACGAATTGCTGAAAGCTGCTAAAGCACGACGGGACATAAAGTCTTACTTTGTTTGTCTTAAAGGATTACTTTGGAATAGGTGGCGCTCCACAGGACATTTTCTTCAATGAGAGGCTGACTAAGGACAATAGAAGGTTATTTCGAGATACCAGACTACGAACCTCGAAGCCTCACAAGTACCGCTGGATTAGCAACGGCGTCGTCCTTATCCGCAAACGCGAAGGAACGCCAGCCATCCCAGTGCGGTCAATTGAGGACCTCGACTTGCTGGTCGGCCCATTGCCCACGGCCAACGAAAACGTTGTCCAGACCGAGTGACATGGTGACAGCTCAAGCTTTGTTAATATTAATAGTTTGCTTGATTTAAGTACGACCAACACCCTTATATTCATATATACTCGTTTTCGTATCATATCTATCCACTACACATACCTACACTTAGTTATACTTATAATACATAATATCATATATTTAAAGAAACAAATGTTCGAATATATAAAGAAAAACATGAACGCTCAAAATAATCTACCTGAAATTAACTTGAATTGCTCCAGCGGCGGCGGCGGTAGTGCAAGCCGCGAAAAACAGCGGGTTGGGCTTTGCGGGTACTCGCTGCCCCCCTAACTCTAGAATCTGAATTAGACAAGTCTCTGGATATTCCGTGCCAAGTTTACGAACTGCCGGAGCAATGTAAACCAGTTATAAATATAGAGTATAACTTCATTATGCTTTCCTTTAATAATAGAAGCATGCAGAGAAATTTCGATCAATTCCTAGTACTCTTGGAGAGATTTGACATAGCCTTTGATATCAATTTTTTAACGGAGTGTCAATTACTGAATTTTGCATAATTCGATCGATAGCTGGCTACACCGCATTCAGAATTTCCAAATTTATTAACAAAGCCGGAGGTGTTGTTGTGTTTGTAAGGGATTCCTGGACGGTAAACGTACTAGAACCCACATTATTGGTTGACGCGAACGGTTTGCTTGTGGAATTCACGGGCTTACTCTCCATTCTTGCGGTCTATCGCTCTCCCTCTTTCAGCGATAAGTCAAACTTTGTGAAATCTCTGGAGAACATCTTTATTACTAGCTCAACTACAAAGTTTGTCTTAGCAGGTGATATTAATATCAATATCCTCGAAGAGAGCGATTACCCTGACTACAATTCGTTAACAGCCGAGGCAGGTCTCAAACCAGTAATTACAAAGCCTACTAGGGGTCTAAATTGTCTGGATCATATTTTTGTCGGATCAAAAATAGAAGCGGCAGGCATCGTTTGCGGAACAGATGTGACAGACCACAGCGTTACTATAAGTAGCCTTTCTCTAACCTTAAAGAAACAAAAGAGCAATAGATATGTCACCAAAACAGATTTAGAAGCAGTAGTGGACGAACTAGGCAGGATTGACTGGACACTGGTCCTGAATTGCGACGATGCTACAACAGGAGCACAAATATTTACAGATAATCTTACAGAAACTATCAGTAGAAATAATAAAACAATTAAAATTAGCCGATCTAAGCACGCCATGAAACCTTGCATCACTCCTGGGCTCATTAGCTGCATGAAACACCGCGACCAGCTGCACACCCGATCCCGCAAGGAACCAAAAAACGTAATTCTGGGAATAACCTACATTAGATACAGGAACTTTTGCAATGATATTTTAAAACGGCTCAAGTGCCAATACAACAAACAAACACTCGAAAATAACAAGAATAATCTTAAGAATGAAGAAAAAAAATTACGCTGTTATCCCTGAGGTAATTTAATCTTATAATCATAATTTATGGATCAATGTGGAAAGCAATAAAAAACATATGTGAAATTAATAAAATAAATACTCCGAGTGACGAACTATTATCAGCCAAACTTTCCGTTAACGAATTACTAGCTCACTGCAACTCCTACTTCACCAAAGTAGGACATAATTTGGCAAACAAAACCATGGAAAAACACCGACCAGGATACTTTGGCAAAAAACATTAAAATTACGTCCAGGCCTACTTCAGACTCATTCTTTCTTTACCCAACAGACACGAAAGGGGTAGAGACTATAATTCGACAGCTTAGAGTTGACGGTGCCCCGGGTTTAGACAGGATCAACAATAAGCTACTCAAATCCGCATCGAAGACTATTCTGAGTCCCCTGACGCACATCTTCAACATGAGCCTTTGTTCAGGCAATTTTCCTCAGTGTTGGAAAAAAGTAGCAGTAATTCCAGTTTACAAAGGAGGAGGTGATAAGAAGGAACCGTCGAATTACAGACCTATCTTGTTGCTGAGCTCCCTTTCAAAAATATTAGAAAAATTCTATCAAACGGGCAATATCGCTTTTGTCAAGGCAGGTCTACGGAGGACGCTGTCACTGAACTGCTCAAAGTAGTAAGTGGTGAGCTAGACAGAGGCAGGGCGTGTGTCGGCGTCTTTCTGGACCTGGCCAAGGCGTTCGACACAGTGTCACCGCTAATCATTCTCTATAAACTGGAGGCTATCGGTATCAGGGGAAGTGCTCTTGGCTGGTTCTCTAGCTACCTCCGAAATAGATCCCGGTGCATCAAAATAGGGGACGTAATAGGTTCACAAGACGCCATCAACTTTGGCGTGCCCCAGGGCAGTATTCTCGGACCTACACTGTTCATTATTTATATAAATGATATCTGGAAATCTCTAGGCTCGTGGGATGACATAGAGTTATTTTGTTACGCAGACGACACGGCAATAGTGATAAGCCAAGACACCTGGGATCTTGTATTATCTCACACAAAAGCATGCATGTCGGCGATGGGCAAGTGGTTGGATGTAAATCTTCTTTCCCTCAACGCGAACAAAACGAAGTTTGTTTGCTTCCATAAAACTGCTGCTATTCGACCACCATCTGATTTTAAGGAGCTCCAAATTCATTCCTGCCAAGATAACAGCAATCAATGTCATTGTCCCTTAATATTCAGAGTTGACAAAATCAAATACCTGGGCTTGATACTTGATGACAAACTAACTTTCAGATATCACGACATTAACTTGGCAGGCCGGGTCCGAAGGCTGATCCCAGTGATGAAGCTACTTCGCCATGGTGCGGACTCAGCTACTTTGAATCTTGTTCACTCTTCCCTTTGTCAGCCCCTTCTGTTGTACTGCATCACAGCATGGGGTAGTTCAGCTAAAACTATTTTAATCACGTTAGAGCGGGCGCAACGTTCACTGCTTAAGGTGATGCACAGGAGGGCATTCCACTACCCTACAACGGTTCTTCTACAGGAATGCAATACACTATCTGTGCGGCAACTTTATATATTAAGGGCCTCTCTTCACCACCTTAGGACGGTCCTGAACTCAGACGTTTACACTTCTCTGATGAAGAGAAGATTTTATAGAATACCAACACCCTTAGTCCGAACTGCATTCGCTCAGCGTTTCAGCCCATTCTCCTTCCCATTCATTTACAATACAGTATGCAGTCATAATGATATAAAATTATGCACGGTCTGGGAAGCTAAGGCAATTATCAGAAAGTGGCTGCTAACTCTAGACTAAGACAGCACTGAAGCTTTTATGAAAATACCCATTTGGTAATATTTTAGTTGTCTTTTAGGTTATCTACATAGGTACTCGAATACTCTTTCTCATTATCTCATGTCAAACCTATAATGATCTACTTATTTATTTATTTCAATATTTACTCATACACACACACACACACACACACACACACACACACACACACCCTTTCACACATCCATTCATTCACATATATATATATATATGCATCAATTTTCACATAAGATGAATTTATGTTTATATATATTAGGGTCGTTGGTCCCTGGATAAGTGTCTTTGATTAAGTTCTTTCTCTAATTTTTAATTATTCTAGCTCATTATAAATCTTAATCCTTGCTACAGATTGAAATGTCTTGAATGAATGGCCTCCACGACACAGGTTTCACCTAGTGTGGAGACCATAAGTAAGCATAAGTTTATAATGCTTTTGTAAATAAAGGATTTTGTATTTGTATTTTTGTATGTACATTCTGATTAAAATAATAATAATAATAATAATGATTTAATATTCATAATTGTAAATCAGACATTTTTGTGGCGGGGGCCATAGCCTGTGATGTTTCCCACTGTTGGGCAAAGGCCCTCCTTTTAGACCACACCTCCCGATCCTTTGCTTGTTCCTGCCGGTCCGGGAAGCACCTCTCTAGGTCCTCGCGCCAATCTTTGTCCACCACTAATTATAGAAAAATAAAAATAAATAATATGAATAGAGCGTGGTGTGCGTTCGAGTCCGTGGCTTTTATCAGCTACAGACCGGATTCTTCGCAGTGCGTCACCAGCCTCGTCATATCATGCGGGGGTAGAGTATTCTCCTCCGGCGTGTAGACGGAGGCGTCAACCATCTCTGGTAGGCTGGAATTTTGTGCCTTGGGCAGCCTCACTGCACACACGTCTCTGGAACAGAAACTTGTTAGAGGTTGCACATGTATATTTCTAGAAGTGTAGATACAGGCTCGGGGGTTAATCGAGCCCGTATCCACAAACAACTTACCTCCAATATTCCGGAGTCCGCATATATTGCCTCTGCTGATCCACGGCTCCTGGGTCAGGGCCAAGGCTGTGTGGTCAACCGCCAGCCACTTCCTCAGCTGAGCCGTTCCGGTTTCGCTGTGGTGGAGGTTTGCCTATAGAATGTTACACGGTGGGGAAGGGGCGCCATCATTATCTGATAGCAGCACCTCCTCATTCATCCCGAGCGCCAGGTTACCCATTCCCTCAGCACATTCCATCCCGTCTTCCGCCGAATCCAGAGCAGAACTATCATCGTCCTCTCCGGGTTCGTCGACGATCGGGTCGGCCTGCTGCATTGGGTTTGGGGGCTCAGCTGCAGTAACCCCAGCAGTATTCGGCTGCTTAGGTGTCAACCGGAGTGCAGATGGTTCTTCGAGGATTCTTCCTCTGGTTCCCTGAAACTTTACATACACCGACCCAAGCAAAAAGCCGAGTGGGCGCCCGCGTTGCATCAGGGGTTGAACCACTTCCTCCGGGTTACTGACGAAGACGAATGTCTCCGTCTGCTGTCGGTCCGCCTTAAGCAGAAGCCATCTGCTCACCTCCGCCCACAGGTTCTGGTACTGGAGCATGCGTCCGACAGGCCGCATGTCCTCCCAAACCTCCGGCAGAAGGATGCCACAGCGCATCCTGCGAGGTAGGTCGCTCTGCTTCCGTACCATGAGCTTTTCCCCCATTGAGAGGGTTAAGCTGCCTAGGCACATGGTAAGCCATGTTAGTATCCTCTGGTCCTCGTACCAGAGATTAAGGACACCATTGTCGTGGACCGGCTTTCCCCGGAAAGTAGGGCCCGCCTGGTCCGAGGAGAATTGCATGGCCTCCTGCATCAACTGCCCTTGCAACAGCTCCTGCACTTCTTGGGCTTGCTGCGTCGTCAGGTGGCCGGTGCCCTCGGTCGTAACTGCTACCATGAGGTCCGCCCTAACTGCGTCAGCGAAGCTGGGTTGGAGATCGCCGCGGCGCTCGACCTTTTGCCTCTTCGACTCCCCTCGGAGGGATATGGTGTCGTCGAGGCGTGCCCTTTTTGATGAGGTCGAAGCCCTTGGGTTGCACCCTAACCCTGCCCTGTTCTCGCTTGATTCCAAAGTCCTTGGTATGGGCCCTTTGGTTATATCGGCTGTTGTTTTCTGAGCGGCGCGCGCTGCCTTCTTCCTTTCGCGTTGCAGCCTGCTCTTACGTTTGCGCTTGACCCTAGGACACTCTTGGGCAGGTTTAAGCTTTTCCTTTCAGGAGTTCCCTTTGCGGTTTGCCCCTTACTCCGGTTGTGTGTAACAAGTGTCCACCCTGCGTCAAGCTTGATGGGTGTGGAGTTTGAAGCCACCGTCTCCTGCGTTGGCTTTTGGTCCACAGATTGCTCCGCATGCCCAGCAGCCTCACTGGTGATAGTGGCCTGTGTACTTGTTGATGCGGTGCCGCCGTGGGGCAGCGCCGCGCCTGTCTGGGTTGTCGACACTGCAGGTTTTGGTTCAGCCAGTTTCCTAGCTTTGCCGCGACCTTTCGTGGACTTTCCCGATTTTGTGTGTGGCGGTGCAGCTTTCGCCACTCCGCCCCCGTTTGGGTGTGTGTATTGGGTTTCAGGGTCGAATTCGCTGCCCTGAACCCACTTGTGAAAGAGGGTAGCGCAGCTTTCGTGGCATCTTCCCCCCACTTGTTGGTGTTGATTTTAGAGAGCGGTGCCATTTGCACATACCCAGCTCTTTGTGTAAGTGAGTGAGGTTCATCTTGCGCCGACCCTGCACTTTGTGAGGAGCTGTCAGGTTTCCCCTTCGGTTCCTGTGTCATTTCGTTTAGGGATCGTTGTTTGTCCATGTTTGCATTGTGTGTTCTTCATCCTCTGAGTTCCCCGCCCTCCACACGGAGCCCGCACCTTTGGGAATGCCAAACATTGGCACCAGGGCTACCCAGAAGGTATAGCTGCAGCGGGTTGGGTCTACACGCGCGACATCGGGTGCTGCAGGCAGTACGGCTGGAGGTTACGATCTAATCACCCCAGTTGCTCCGTACGCCTTTGCTCCTTCAGCATGGCTGAAACCCAGTGTCCTCCCGGAGGACCCCACCTTCCCTCGCCTACGGCACTGTTCCCGTCTCTTCCGAACAGAACGCGTGTCCATTACCTTGCAGTGGCTAGTTGCAAGGCTACCGTTTTGCATGAAATCCGGACCAAAAAGGGCGTGTTGTCTCCCAAAGGTATCTGACCCGACCCCATTCGACTCAACCCCCCAGGCCTCCTTCATCCTCGCTCACCGCACTCAACTGCGCAGGACTAACGCAGGTAGGCGTGTGTAGTCTACCGAGGGCGCCTACAACCCCCGGAAGAACCAGAAGATCTTCGCCAACTTAGCTATCAAAGTCTTGGCAATGCCCCCACTTTAATAGCCATGTCGCCCAGGGTGCGCCGTGATAGCTGGTTATACCCCATTCGGTTTTTTGGGTCCTCGTGGGTTAACCCCAGCTACCCACACTGGGAGGCGATCTTGCTTGCACCCCGTTGTTTTAGAACCAAACTTAGTTATTGATTCCTGTGATCGATTAAGCTCACACCGTAAAGGAAGTGTTTCAACGCACCTGACTTGTGACTGACGAGTGTCTATAATTAATTAATTGAAATTAATGTTATATAGTTTAAGATTTTAAGATTATTTTAAGATTATGAGATATAGGACACAGATTTGAAAGTGAGCTAGAACATTATTGAGTGAAGTCAAACTTAACTTTAATTGCTTCCTGGTCTCTAAGTTACTCTAAGTGCTAAATAGGGTTCCCTTGGATGGAACCTCCATCATAGGGTCCTATGTTTTATTTTTATTTTGTAAATCGCATCGTTAAAAATGTCTCATTCAGAGCTTCAGAGAGAGGTCAGCAAGGAACTTAGATGGTTCTAATCATCCCATGCCTTAGTGGCATGCAAGGATAAGAGTGATGTTGTGTTGGAGCATGCTTTGGAGGTAAAGGAATGCTCCAATATCGTATTAGAGTTGTGTGCCACGGCAGAATCTATTGAAGGATCTCCACAACTCAAGTTAGACAAACTGACAGCAGATGTCTATCAATGATTAGACATGGCCGCTACCATCACCCAGATGGCTGCAGACATACAACGATAGCGCAAGGCTTGTCAATTTCCTGAAAGTAATGCTCCACCTCCCCTTCAAAATGTAGTGTCGAGATTACCGGCTCTAGAGCTGTCTCACTTTGAAGGAGTTGCGAATGGATGGCTCAGTTTGGTCAGTTTGTTTGATACCTTGGTATACTTATATTAAGAACGGATTTACCCAAATCCTACAAGATGCCTCAGTTAATGTCGGCTTTGCGAGGTGCAGCTAAGGAGTTATATCGCGCTAATTACGAAATAGCCCGCCTGTTGTTGATAAGGCGATATCGACGCTCAGTTAAAGCGATTGTTCGACATTCCAACGGTTACAGAGATAAGCGCCATACAGCCGGAAGTGTCACCAAGGCCTTGGAAAACTTAGGATTACCAGTAGGCGAATGGTCGTACCTATTATTGTACATTGTTTTGCCTCGCCGCCCACTGGACGTGCAGACTGGATTTGAACAGTCGCACGGGAAACAGGCGGACGACCTGCCCGCCTTCTCCGTCGTGGTCGAGTTTTTAGATTAAGAGTGCCTTAGATAAAAGAAAGTGGGGCTGTCAGTTAACCCTTCCCCGGAACCACAGATAGCCGCCCCTGGCGCTGTGAGCAATAGTTTTCCGTAGAGGAGGGAGGGCGATAGACTGTTCGGAACAGTTGGCCCGATTAACCTAGTAACTCAAGGACCAATGTCGCCGAGTGCACAGAGGCTTACTAGGGTACAGGGCCGTATTCAGAATGATCCTACGAGATCCCAATGATCCCCGCCGTCATGTGCGGGTGTCAGCGGACACCCTCGAGCTTTTCAGACAAAACACGGATGTGGCTACATCTAAGCTAGTATATTTTAGTTACTTTCGTAGTGTCATATCCTATGGTATCTTGTTGTGGGGGAAAGCAGCGGATATTCAAACTAATTTTATTTCACAGAAAAGAACTATTCGAGCGATTTATAATTTAAAACGCACAGACTCCTTAAGAGAGCTTTTTTAAGAAATTGACAACTAATAATTGACTAGCAATACTTTCAAGGGTCGGTGCATTCTCTACTACAACAACTACTACAGCAATTTAAAAACCATATAAAAGTGACTTTGTTCAAAAAAGGATATCACAATGTTAATCTAACTCAACACAGAACTTGCTGTTAGTAATTTTGTAATTATTTATTCCTGCTTAATTATTATTGTAAGAATTGTATTACTCAAACACAACCAATATTTAAAAGAGATCTAAAAATCAATCTGTGGGAGGGGAGTTTCTACTCCCTTCTACTCCCAAAGTTGTCCAATGTAGATAAGAAGCAAAAAATGACGATTGCCAAGTATATGTAAATATCTACAGTAATAAAGACATTTGATTTATTGATTGATTTGCACGCGCGGCTCCGACGCCGCCACGGGTGTCATTCCGCCCGCCACTGCCTCCATGTTCATATCGGTTATCGCCCCCGCTCATGGAGCGTCCGCGTCTGAACATAAGGGGACATACAGGGGGCGCCGTAGGGTGGGAACAGAGCCTTGCCTGCTCTAAGGGACCAGGAAGCGTGGGGCCGCGGGGACCCCCGCGAGGAATTCAAGCTAACCCAACCATGTATTGCCCGCAACCGGAGACAGTGGTATTGCACATCGTCTCCGCGCTTGTTTGGGGTTCGGCAGGCAGCACAACATGCGGTCGCGCCCTTTTGGACTCCGGTGTCCAGAGCTGCATTGGGTCGAACGATTTAGCGAAATGATTGAAGGATTGTTTTATGCTGACTGAACGGTTCGGTCCAGACCTTAGAAGTTTTTGTTGCGAACCGTGTCTCTCAGATTCGGTCTTCTGAGGTCCCACTACCCTGGGGAAATGCAACAGGAGAGTTGAAACCATTTGATTGTGCATCCAGGAGATGTCGGGCTCTTTAATTGTTGAGAATCATTTGTAGTGGGGTCTGCCTTGGCTTGCCAAGAGGGAATCGGACTGGCCCCATAGCCATGTAGTAGTGTCTTGGGACCATGGCACCTGAGCAGCCGTGTATGTGACCAGGGAGTTTTCTTCTGTTCCAGTGTAGCTCTTTGAAAAGTTGGTCAATGGTCCACTTGGAGTAGGAGGAAGATTACGCAATGCAAATCTATCGTATTTGGCTCGTCACCCACTACTGCTTCCTAAGGGGTGTAGTTAGTTGAGTTGTTGGTGACTAATCTTCATATTGGGAATGCTTAAGCGGGCTGCAACACCTTGTTGGCCACACTCCAGTTGGAGTTTGGATTTTGTCTGGCCTTACGGAGCATCGTATTTATGCGTATTTATTGTCTATTTACCAAGGCGGTTTATCTCGAGCTCATTGCTGACCTCTCGACTGAAGCCTTTGTTGCTTACTTGGACAGATTTGTTTCTCGAAGGGGACTGCCAGCTTGTAGATGCAGAACGATACTTATGAGAGTTAGCTAATATTTTGAATTTAAATAAGGTGGATATTGTAACTGCCCTCTCCCGTCGGGGTATATAGTGGACCTTCAGTTCTCCTGGCCACCCCCACTGGGACGGGATATTTTTTAAACTTTAGTGTAGTCAGCTAGGACGCATTTAGGGCATATTGTAGGTCAGACCACGCTGACTTTTGATGAATCGTGACGTTGTTTTGTAAGATCGCGTCCGTTCTTAACTCGCAACCATTTTTTGATAGGACAGCCACTTAGCGTGCTGCCCAAGCACCCCTTCGAGAGAGTGAAATGGTATCAGTTGTCAAGGTATCAGATTTGGCAGCAGTTTACCCAGGATTTGTAGAAGCGTTGGTCGCTCGAGTATCTGCACATCTTACAACAGCGCCTTAAGTGGAGTGACATACTAGCCCCCCTACTATTGGTGACTCAGTGCTGGTTAAGGATGCTAATCTACCGCCACTGCGTTATCACAGGGAGCGCATTGTTAACTTGTTCCCTGGAAAGGATGGGACCCCCCCGGTCTGCAGAGGTTCTAGTCGGAGACTTATTACCCGAACGTCTCGCTGCCCGTAGATCAGGGGACAGGTTAGGGACTTTTCCGGTTGAGTGACTGTTCTGAACCAAATGTAGTAATCTATTCCGTAATCAATTTAGCTCGCGCCGTAAGAAAAGTTTTTGAACGCACCTTTACTACGTCACCTTTGACAGATGAGAAAAAAAATGTGATGTGTTGTTGAATTTTTACGTCAGCCTCGTGTTGTTTTTGGAATTATCCTTCAAATTTCACCGGGAATTTGGATAGAAATCTGTCGTCCAAACGTGATATTTTGGTGTCCGAGATTCGGCCCCTTGACCAGTCGAAGTGTATTGAACAATATTTCGGGTATAGCCAAAGGGTTTCCACGCCTCGTGATCTATATTTCCTCCGGGCTGATTAGCCGTGGATGTTCGCGTGTGAATTGTGTTCCGCTGGATTACTACGTATGTTAGAATAAGGAACAGGACATTGATTGACCTGACGGTGACTTCAAGGTTGGATTGGAGCGAGCAGCTGGAACTCATCTCAGGCGTGCCTGAGACTCATCGCTCGTCGGAAACCAGGTCATAGGTCTATGGAAGACTCCGTTAGGTAACCCAGCGCGGCGTATCGCCGTCAGTTAGACTCCCCTACGGCGGTGAGCCAGATTTTGAGTTGTCTAATGGGCCCGCTCCGAGGACCACCGTTCTAGGGAAATGTCAAACAGGTAGTGAAGTAACTATTATATTTATTTATCGACTCTTGAGTCGCCAGATTGACTTTTAGGTGAAAGCTCACAGATGTTCTTTAAACCTTCCACAGGGACTTTGCGTCAGTCTTGTTCTCTTCAAGGATCTGATACTTGTAGGCAACTTTAACTCGATTTTTATATTTGAGACAGATGGCGATTGATGCAATGCAATGACCATGCAGTTGTTTGCAAGTTCTACTGTGAGACAGTCAGCTTCTTTCAGACTGGGTTCCGACACTGAGGCATTCAGGTTATCTTTGAGGTTTTAGATAACTCCTGATCGTCCAGCACTTTAGTCGATTGCAGTATTTGTACCGGTATCTTCTGATGGCACTGGGTGGTTTGGTGCGAAGTCGGGGACTGCAGAGAGTAGTGTCCGTGATGCTGGTGATCCGGTTGCGCCAGATTAGGTCAACGCTGGTACAACGAGCCGGTCGAGATCGGACATATTCCGATTAACCTTTGCTGGTTTACGGGCCTCTTTCCGGGCGTGAATAGTACCATTTCTGTCCCAACAGTAGTCGTACTTGTACGTCTTTGCTCTTTATCTGAATTCACGAAAAACAAGTGTTTATGCCGTTTTTGGTCAGTTAAACCAATCTTGTGTGCTGCGAATAGGACTGAGTAAGTAAGAATGTCGTTGTACCGTCCTTCCCGATATTTCGCGCTTGTTGCGAAGGGAGTACTGCTTATTGGAGGATACCTTCTCTTGTAGAACTTGTTTTGGCTAGTTTGTGACATTAGATGAAGCTTGCCCTCTTAAAAGCGGTGATTCATTGTTACATTTATTTTGTTTTACTTTCCAGCTATTTTATTCTCAGCTTCCACGTATTGCCTGTACTTGTTTGGCTATCAAGTTGATCACTAACATATTTATTTAAGAGCGTAAAATGTTCAGTGAGACCGTCGAATTTCCTATCCATGTAGGCCATCAGTCCTGCAGCGTCTATATTGATGATGGACGTTGGCGGGTGAGCCTCATCGACGGTTTCTGCGCGGTGAATGGTGATCTGGGGGCTACCGCATTCTTCGGTATCTTCACGCAAAGCATTTCCACTTCGGTTTGTTCATAGATAAAATTTTCTTAAAGTTGTCAGCTACACCCGCTCATTGGTAGTGGGAGATCTCGTGGCGCTGGGCATATTTAAGAATCTCTTTCGGTTTTACCGTTTTTCTGCACTTGCAACAATCCATCTCGGTTTTTCTTTAAAGTTTCTCTTCTTGAACTATAGATGGCGTCACTATTCGTGATATTCAGTTTGTCGGTTTTTCGTTTCTCTTCTTGGTCAGTGTCACTGTTCTTAATGTGATACTCATTTTACTGCGTCTTCTTGTTTGTGCATCCCTTGAATGGTGCCACT
This sequence comes from Argyresthia goedartella, assembly GCA_949825045.1. Lineage (NCBI taxonomy): Eukaryota > Metazoa > Arthropoda > Insecta > Lepidoptera > Argyresthiidae > Argyresthia > Argyresthia goedartella. The sequence goes on along the minus strand of OX463809.1, from coordinate 16,488,748 downwards.
GAGTTTACAAAACATGCTAAGATAACGATGTGTGTAGTGAACACAGAGAAAAAGCTAACTGGCCCTGGGCTGGATTCGAACCCGAGCTCGCCGCCCAACGCATCGACGAAGGAGGCCAAAATTATCCGATCGGCCACCCCCGCTTTGTCCACATTCCCATTTCATCCACATTCTCATCTCACATACCAATCCCAAATCATCCACTTCCTATTTCATCCACATTCCCAACACTTCCTCTTTCCTAACTAACAGACAGACAGCGAAGTCTCAGTAATAGGGTTCCGTATGTCACTCTTCGGGCATGGAAAACGAACTAAGTGCATATACAAAATTTGGTGTCTTGTAGCAGTTAAACTGCCCCATTTTTAGAGTTCCATAGCCAATACCGGAAATCGTGATGTCCGATGTCATCCTATTGCCTGCCTAGTAATACTACTTAAAACTGAAGTGCTATTGTTACTATTATTGAAGTTTTAGGCTGTGATATTGGGCGCCTGCAGAGCGATGTTGATAGAGTGGTGGAGTGGAGTGAACGCAACCACTTGGCGTTTAATATCTCCAAGTGTAAAACCATGACCTTACGCGATCATGGTCGCCACTCCATCATGACTACATTGTCGTGGGGGCTAAGTTCGTGAGGGTTACCCAAATACGCTACTTAGGACTATTACTGGACTCAGAGCTTACATTCAATGACCACATCCGAGACACTTGTAGGAGAGCCTTCAGATCTCTCGAATTCGTAATGCGACAGACTACTCGGTTAAAGGACATTTCGACGTTAACCATCTTGTACAATGCATTTTTTTCGGAGAAAATTGGAGTACAATGTAATCATCTGGTACCCAGATGAGGCTAAATATACACTCATGCTGGAAAAAGTCAAACGAAAATTAGCTAGACTTTAATATAAAATTAAATATGGTATTATCCCTACTTATTCCCGTCTCTATTTGTTGCAGGGATGGTGGGGGTAAACACCCTTGAGCTAAGGCAGAAGTTATCTCCGCTGGTCCACTTCTATCTGCTCCTCCACAACAAGGTACAACAACAAGGTTGGGCAACACGAGTTGTTGCCCAACTGTTGCAGGCACATTACACCCTCCCGCACTGCGCAGTTTAGGAGTTAACGGCAAATGTGAATAGTATAATCACAGAGGAAATCTCTAACATACATAAGCCAATAAATATATCAAGCAAGCGTAGGAGATCAAAAATGTGTAATATCTTGCCCGAATTAAATAAGTCAAAAAAGTCTAATAATATCCCGATATTAAATAATATTCAGACAAAGGGTAAACCCCACTTAAATATTACCCATCAAAACATGCAGGTACCTGGCAAAGAACTTGTATTAGAATTATTTCTTAATAATTCGGACACTGATGTTATTTGTATTATAGAACATTGGTTAAAGGAAAATATGATGTCTTTTAACATAAATAATTACAAAATTGTCAGTTGTTACAATAGAAAGACTGCTGATAGAGGTGGTTCTTTAATCTTAGTAAAAAATAATATTAAGGTGAAACAACGGAAAGATATTCTTACACTTACTGTGGAAAGACAAATAGAGGTATCTTGTGATGAGTTAGATAGCCATATTATTGTTTGTGTCTACAGACCTCCGAGAGATGAAAAAGGCCATAGCAATTTTGAAATATTCGAGAAAATTATGGAGGAAGCCCTCATTAAACTTTGTAATAACAGAAAAAAGTTAATTATTTGTGGCGATCTTAATGTAGATCTGCTTGTAGATACAACACTGAAGCGACGATTAATAACTCTGTTCAAATCATTTAATTTATGTCATGTATTTCTACAGCCGACTAGAATTACACTTACCAGCCAAACTTGCTTAGATAACGTTTTTTGTGACTGTGCATTCACAGGTAAAAATGTAATTAACTGTTTACCCTCCCACAGTGGTCAAACAGTTTCATTCCAAATTACTAGTGAAAATAAGACTGATCCATCATTTTATAGGCCTATTACATCCCATAGACTAGAGATGTATATGAAAAACTTAGATATGGGTTTGCCAGTACCGGATTTTGATGAACAGAACCCGAACAAAATCTATTCTGACTTCAACATTATTCAAACAGAATTCAATACAGTTTTTAAATTAAAGAAAGTCAGTGCCAACAATGGTAAATCTAAATTTAATGACTGGGCAACATTTGGAATTCGTAGAAGTAGAGCTATCTTGTATGATCTTTATGAACAAAAAACCTATAACTTTGATATAAAATTTCATGACTATGTTAAAAAATATTCCAAAACTTTCAAGTTGGTTTGTAGAACTGCAAAAACTTTACACATAAATAGAAAAATACAAAATTCAAATAATAGAATGAAAACGGTTTGGCAAATCATAAACCGTGAAACTGGCAAAGTTATACCAAGGGATAATGATTTCTGCTTAAAGATAGGTGATGATGTTGTTAAATCCAACGCTGAGGTAGCTCGAGCTTTTGAAACATTCTTCACCAATGCACCCTTACTCACAACAGAGCGTCTAAATTCATCTCCATATGAAGCAGAGACTTTGTTAAAAAACAGCACTAGCATCAGTAATGTAGATTTTAAATTTTATCATGTATGTCCCCAGGATATTGTCAAAACGTATAGATTACTTAACTTAAAAAATACTGAAGACCTGTGGGGTATGTCAGTCAAAGTCATTCGTTCAATAATACTTGTTATAGCCCCACACCTAGCTTATATATTTAATAAATGTGTTGATGATGGAGCTTTTCCAGACCTCATGAAACACAGTAAACTTATACCTCTGTTCAAGTCGGGAGACAAGGGTGATCCATCAAATTTCAGACCAACATCGGTTCTACCAGCACTAAGTAAAATTTTTGAAAAGATTATACTCAATCAAATGCTCTCACACTTCAACAGTACAAAACAACTCCACGCCAAGCAATACGGTTTCACAAGAGGTAAATCGACTACGGATGCAGGTATTACCCTTATATCTCATATTTATTCTGCATGGGAAGCCGCACAGGATGCTATCGGTGTTTTTTGCGATCTGTCGAAGGCATTTGATTGTGTTGATCATAACACGTTATTGATGAAATTAAATCATTACGGAGTTAGAAATAAAGCGTTGGATCTACTAAGATCATACCTAAGCAATAGAATTCAAAAGGCAGAAGTCAACGTCGTTAAATCTGATGGATCGGGGGTAAAAATTGGCGTTCCACAAGGTTCCATATTAGGCCCTTTCTTATTCCTGGTATTTATTAACGATCTGCCTTTTATGGTGGAGAAATTGACTAACATAGTGTTGTTTGCTGATGACACTTCACTGGTCTTCAAAATTGAAAGAAAAAAGAAGATTTTGATGATTTTAATAGAGTATTATCTTTAACCTTGAATTGGTTCACAGTTAACAACTTATTGTTAAATGCTGGTAAAACCAAATGTATCAAATTCTCACTTCCAAATGTCAGGCAAGTTGGAACCAGTTTAGTGTTGGACAGCAATACGTTAGAATTAGTAAATGACACGAAGTTTCTTGGAATAACCATTGATAACAAATTGCAGTGGGGACCCCACATAGAAAAATTGGCTGGTAAATTAAGTTCTGCGGCTTACGCTGTTAGGAACATCAGACAAAACACGGATGTGGCTACATCTAGGCTAGTATATTTTAGTTACTTTCATGGTGTCATGTCCTATGGTATCTTGTTGTGGGGAAAAGCAGCGGATATTCAAACTATTTTTATTTTACAGAAAGGAGATATTCGAGCAATTTATAATTTAAAACGCACAGACTCCTTAAGACAGCTTTTTAAAGAAATTGACATACTAACTGTAGCTAGTCAATTTATTTTCGAAAATATAATGTACGTACTGTAAGGATGGCGCTCCGTGGGTCCTTTATAAAAAACACTTTTATTACTGCTGCAGAATAAATTTATTTCACTGTACTACACACCGAATTTTAGACAAAAATAACGTCAATTTACAATGTATGTATCGGACAAAGGTTGTGGGGTGACTGCTGCCAGTCTCTATCGAAAACAGTTTTATATAAAATGAATTAGCTTAAGTCAGCGTTTACTGCAAACTACATTCGGTTATAACATCTCCCCCCATAAGACTGAGCTTTATCAATTTAAGATAAACGAAGGAGTAAACAAAACAAATAGATTTAGATTAAAATCAAAATAAGATACAGTGACTAAATACTAACTTGAATGTCACCTTAGTAAAATCTAAGTTCCGAAATAGAAATCAATAATTTTTAATATGTTATTTTATTATTAATACTTACTTAAGTTCCGATTTGCGGGTATTTTTTCAAAATTCCTAAACATAACTTTACTTTTGTTTTTATTTATTTCTATTTCAGGCAGGTTTCTAACAGACTTCTTATCGCATTCAAATGATTCATCAGATTCTGTGAATTCAATAGATGTATTATACTTTGTTTCATTTCTACTAGACTTCTTATTATGACACTGGTTATATATTTGGATGCAACAAGATGTGTTTTTACAGCAGGGTGAAAACCATTTTTTTATATGCCTAATATACTAAGTAAATTATAATAGCTACTACTATGGCATAAGTAGTTCCAGAATAATAATGTCCGTATTTAAATATATGGGACTGATTCTTAGCTTGATTTATTTGGTTTTCAAGATTATCAAGTTTATGAGATGCTAGTTTCAGTGATATTAAATCAACATCAGTTATAGAAATAGCAGAAATTACGCTTGCACTATTATTGATAAAATTATACTTACAACAATCATCTTCGATTATGTTGAAATCGATTAACAATTGGCTTGGCAAAGTTTGTTTATACGTTTGAGATGAGTGAAACTGTAAAGTCTGAAAGTATGCTGTACAATCTTCTTTTAAGGATAGAATTCCTGTACCTTGCAGGGTATAATCTGTTATATTGTTTTTACATTTCATTGATAATTTGTTAGGCTTAGACTGTACATAGATAAATCTGCCATCATTAAGTTTTTGCCATATATTAACATTACCATATATTATCTTAAAGTCACAGATATCGGGAAGAGACAATGTTACTTCTGTTAACAGTTTTGTTTCACATAAAGGATTGTTTATTGTAGATAAAACAGAAGGTAATGGACAGATCATATACTCATAATTAACCTTATGACAATCACTTAGGCTATCTAATAATGCGTAACTTAATCTATCATCCGTAAGGGCTACATACATCTTAGATGAATGAATTAAAACATAAATTTGGAAGTTGTACTCATCTTTCGGTGTAGGCAACGGTAAAATCTTATAAACATTAAACTTAACTGGGTTAATCAAGGGTATTTGAATTACAAACATAATCTTATTATTATAGTAATATGAAGTCATCCTAGATAGATCTATGATACTATGTATATTCTCTAGTGATAGAGAAACTAGGAACTCAATGTTCTTTTTATACATCTTGCTTTTACTTAGCTCGTTAAACAGGTGAGTGGGAGTCAAAACATACGGATGTAAAATATTAGCTTTAGCAAGGAGGATAGAGTTCAAAATTGTATCTTAAATATTAGATACTGAAAGTAATGATGCTTCAATTAAATTGAGAATGGAATTGATTTTTGAAAGATTCACACAGTTTGTAGTTACTTTATTATTTTGTTCAAATATGTAATTTAGTTTTTCGATTTGTTTATTTATTCTTTTCTCATTGTCATTTAATTTTAGAATAGAGGTATTGAAATTATTTATGGTTGATTGGACAATGTGAATAATGATCCTTCATTAATGAAAATATCTCCTGGTCGTTATGTTCATATGTGGACAATGCGTCATCATATTTCCTAGCATCGTCTGCGTCTAGAGTGCCAAAGAAAAATTTAAGAATTTCACCGCCAAATTCCAGGGCTCGCTTGAAGCGATCTTGAGGTTTCGATTCTGATACTAAATGAGAAAATGAATCATATTTTAATTTATTAGCTTTTATCAAAATCTGAAGAGGGTTTATGGCATCCTTACAATTTATATCGATAGCTAAATTCTGTGCTTTTTCACAAAAGCTAGAAATGCTCGAGATCGATTGGTCAATCTTTTGTAAGTAAGGTTCAATAGGTATAACTTCTAGATGCGTCACTACATTCCAGTAGTCGTCATAGAAATATACCACAGACGTCGGATCGAAGTATAGTCCAGGACTGTGCGTGATTGATTGGATAGGCTCTGAATAACTTGTTCCAAAGACGAATCTGAAACAATTATTGTGCTAACTTTATTTCATTAATGTGATATTTCACATGTTTCCTATTTATGCTTACTGTAACATTATTCTTGTCATTTACTTTAACTATCTTATAAGGTCCTTTCCAGATTGAGGACAGGGCCTTGCGCAGCCTATGATGTTGTTTAATGTAAACCATATCTCCTGATTTATACGTTTTTGTTCTGGATGAAACATCATAGTATCTTTTTGATTGTTCTTTACTTTTAGTAATATTTTCTAAAGCTTTTTCACGGGAGTACTTCATTCTGTACTGTAAAGCGCGTATATATTCGGCATATGTTGTGCTATCACTTGAATCGTATAAACTACTGGGAATGGAAGGTTTATGGCCATACAATAGTTCAAACGGAGTGAATTCTGTTGTACAATGCGGAGTTGTATTATAAGCTAGTATTGCAGTTGCTAGATAGCAATGCCAATCGTCGTGATTTTCATTCACGAAAGACTTTAGGTACTCCTTAAGAGTCGCGTGACTACGCTCTAGAGCGCCATTTGTTTGAGGGTGATAAGGTGTAGAGAATAAGTTTTTGATTTTAAGAATTTCAGTCAATTGTTTAAATAATTCAGATGTGAAGCATGTGCCTTGGTCTGTGAGGATCATTTTTGGAAATGAAAATAGTGAGAAGAAATGTATGAGGTTACGTGCAATCTCATCAGTAGTAGAGGTTATCATAGGATAGGCACAAGAAAATTTCGTTAAGTCATCCTGAAGAGTTAAAATGTGCTTGAATTTTTGAAGGCCAGCTTCAGGCAAAATTCCAACAATATCTAGAGCTAATCTCTCGAATGGCTTAGTGCTCGAGGATGTTATCACCATAGGTGCTTTGTTGGAAGCTCGTAGTGGCTTATTTACTTGACATAATCTGCAATCTTTTACGAAACGTTCAATATCTGCCCTCATGCTTTTCCAATAAAACGAAGCTTTGATTCTGTTGAGCATGCGTTTTACTCCTGGGTGACCAGCTATGGTCGTGCCGTGATTTTCTTTCAGGATATTTGGAACCTTGGCCGGAGTAGGATAACAAATTTGGTTTTTATAGATATGTACTTTTATGTTTGTGCCATGAAATATGTATGATATCATATTATATATTTTTACATAAGCTAGCTTGGTGAAAGGTTCTGTAAAATCTGATATAGCTAACTCCTTATCATAATCATCTTCGGAAATGATCAAGTCTCTCAATTTGAGTAATAAATTATAAATAGTTCTGTAACTCGTTTCATCATAATGATGGATTTTAGTGTATAAGAAATAGAGCTTCTTATTAGTCGCCTCAACTGACTGTACGGTTTCAAGTTCCCGTTCGGCTGATAAGAGCTCGGCAGAATTGTTTACTACGGATACCAGTTGTACGCTGTGCGGCATAGAGCTATCAAAATCTAGAGAAACTGGACAAGCTATCGATTCAAGTTTCGTGGAAGTTAAACTTTGGTTATATTCCTGAATTTGCGTATCATTAGAGATTGATTTCGTGAATTGTTTCTTGAAAAATTGTTCATAAGTTGTCTTATTTATTCCTGAAAGAGTGATGGCATTTACTGAGTTACGAGATAGAGCGTCAGCATTTGAGTTTATACGGCCCGGTTTATAATATATCTCGTAGTCATACTCCTCTAGTTTCAATCGCCATCGCAATAAACGTCCTCCTGGATCTTTTGCATTGAAAAGCCATGTAAGGGGACGGTGGTCAGTGACAATTCGAAATTTACACCCATAAATATATGGTCTGAAAGTGTTGACGCCGAAAAGAATAGCGAGAAGCTCCTTTTCAGTCGTGGAGTAGTTTCCTTCGCATTTATTTAATGTACGAGACGCATATGCTATTGGCTTATCCTTTCCAATTTCGCCTTGCGAAAGTACTGCGCCAATGGCGTAGTTAGAAGCGTCTGTAGTTATGATGAATGTCTGACTGAAATCTGGGTACTGTAATAATGGTGCTGAGACTAACTTTTCTTTCAGAATGCTGAATGCTTGTTCTTGTTCATGAGACCAGTGAAACACTATGTCTTTTTTCAATAATGAGGTTAAAGGTTTAGTTAAGTGAGAGAAATTCTCTATGAAACGTCTATAATAGCCGGTTAGTCCTAGAAAAGATTTTATGTCTTTCGGGTTCTTGGGTGTAGGGAATCCGGAAATAGCCTTCACCTTGTCTGGATTAGGCAAAACACCCTTGTCGGTTATGACATGCCCGAGATAAGCGACTTCGCGTCGCAAGAATTCACATTTGTCAGGCTGCAACTTCAAGTTGGCCTCTCTGAATCTTGAAAATATGAGTTCTAGTTTTTGCATGTGAGATTGAAGGTCATGTGAATAACAGATGCAGTCATCCAAATATATATAACAATGAAGACCTTGGAGCCCAGAAAGGACTAAATTCATGAGTCTCTGGAATGTGGATGGAGCATTTTTTAAACCAAAGGGCATTCTGGTAAATTCAAAATGTCCTGAGATACCATTAATCGTAACACTGAAGCCAGTTTTTTCAGAATCTTTGGGATCTAGCAACAGCTGATGAAATCCTGAAGCCAGGTCAAGAGTACTGAAGTACTTTGAGTGACCTAACTGGTCTAGGATATCTGTTATGAGAGGAAGAGGGTAAACCTCTGAAACGGAGACGTCATTAAGGCATCTATAGTCAATTACGATTCGCCATTTTTGCTTGCCAAAGGCATCGAGTTTCTTAGGAACAACCCACACTGGTGCATTCCAGGGGGAGGTTGAAGGGCGAATTATATTTTGGTCAAGCATTTTTTTTATTTGACTTTCTACCTCTTCTTTATGAATTTCTGGGAACCGGTATGACTTAACATGGATAGGAGGTGCATCCCCGGTATTAATAGAATGTTGAATTTTATCTGTATGAGTTAGGAATTCACCATTAAGGTGAAATATATCAGTATATTTAGAAAGGCAGGTCATCAACGCCGTCTTTTCTTCTGCGTTTAAGTGAGAGCATCGTATCTGCTCGAGAACCTGTCAAGAACGATCAGTGTTTGAAGAACTCAGCTGATGAATGAGCTCATGCTGAGCATCATCTGAGTCTGATGACGGAAACTCAAGGGTTGTTAATTGAACCTTGAAGTTATCTATTGAAATCTCGGATTCAGTAGTGTTTAATACTGATACGTTTACCCTATTGTTGGATTTGACATTGACTATGCAGTTTGCTAAGAACACACCTTCACAAATTTGTTGATCTAATATTAAGGCTTCTTTTTGGCCTGAAAAATCTGATAGATTGGCAATTGGGCATTCAATCACCATCTCTGACCGTGGAGGTATAACATATGATGGCTTACTAAAGCATATAGGTATCGAGTGTCCTTGCATGTTTAATGAATTTGTGGAATACTGCACGTCGATTTTGAAATGTCGAATAAAATCACTACCTATGATTCCGTCAAAATATAGATTGATCTTGTCGTCAATCGCGTGGAACAAAAAGTCAAATATTATTTTGCTTTTATCGGAAATTACGTGTTCAAAATTGAGCTGGATGGACCCAAGAGATTCACATGTGGAATCGTTGTCACTTAAACCTTTTAGAGTGACTGTTAACGGTCCGAGCACTGGTTTGATCAAACTTGACTGTTTTACAATAGAAATTGAGGACCCAGTGTCTATAAGAAAGCATAGAGGCTTTTCATTTAAATGTGTCTTTAAATAAACGTGTGGTAGAGATATTTTATTGTTCACGTAAATGTTCATTGTATAACTCTTTTCACGTATAAAATCCCTAGAAGAAAAACTCGGTTTGTCGCGAGTAGAGGTAATAGTTTTAGAATCTCCAAGTTCATTTGATTGACCTAAAATAATTTCAGGATTAGCTTGTGTTAGGACAGATTTAAGAACACAAGATTTGAATTTTAGACTGAGGTAGAGGCGCATCAAAACCCTGATTTTTACAGGTGCTGCCTGGTAGCTTAGTTGAAAACTCAGTGAAATAAGGTTCTGACTGAGGGGTCCCCATTATAGAGTTTTATGAATTTGGTCAGGAACGAAAGAGTAATTGATGAAGTCAATTGTCAATTGTCAATTGTAAGACGGGCTGGTTTCCGCAACTCGACGACGAAAGCGCCTATTTTGCGTGTGGGTGGGAATGCGACATCATTCGAGCCAACCCAACTCCTCCAGGAACGCCAGTAGGCCCTTTACGTTACCGACTATCCCTGGAAGGTCCCTCGATTGACCGAGGTGTTTAGCCCTGTAGTCCGCTACTCCTGTGCACTCCATGAGGACGTGAGCAGCCGTTTCTTCTGCCTCCAAGCAGGCTCTGCAAAGGGGGCTGTCGGTAACACCTAGGACATATAGATGTTTATTAAAGAAACCATGGCCAGTAAGTGCTGCAGTTACCAGTCGCATGCGCGGCCTACTAAGTCGAAGCAAGGTCTTAGCCAGCCTAGCGCTAGGGGACGGCAAGGCCAGCTTAGCCTGCCTGCACTCCTCATGGTTTGTCCAAAGAGTGGCATGATCATTCCTGGTCGACTCTCTCAGAAATGAGCGTACCATCTTGAAGGGAAGAGGGATGATAGGTTCGGGACCATACGCTGTCAAGCTAGATCCTTTACGCGCCAACTCATCCGCTGCATCGTTACCTCTTGATCCGCTGTGTCCTTTTATCCATTGAAGGATTACGCGGTTGTGTTGACATACCTCCATTAGTCGTTTGTGACACTCGTAGATTAGCCCTGAGTTAATAGTGTTGCTATTTAGGGCTTGTAGGACGGCCATGCTATCCGAGAGGATTCGAATGGAGGAATCTCTTACCTTTCTCGATGCTATGGCATTAGCGGCCGAGATGATGCCCATGCATTCAGCTTGAAAGACAGTATTATGGGCACCCAGTGGAATGGCTATCTTGATGTTTAGGTCCTCCGAAAAGGTGCCTGAACCAGTGCCTGCTTCAGTTTTTGAACCATCGGTAAAAATTCTGAGCTCTTTAACGTCGAGCCCCTCAACCCGATGGTCTTCATGTAACTGTATATTGTATTTTTTGTCAAAAACAAATTGTTTAGGGATTCTGTCACTGCAAGCCATAGAGATGGGAATTTTTTTGTAAACTTCCCCTAGGATGGCGGTGTGTGAGGTCCTGTTTTTCCTCCAAAGTCCTAAGGTGTTGAGTCTCACCGCAGATGACGCGGCCTCCTGCTTAATATACAGCTGGAGTGGCGGAAGACACAGCATGGCCTCCATTGCTGCTGTTGGAGTAGTTCTCATACTACCTGTGATAGCCATGCAGGCCAGCCTTTGGAAGCTTTGGAGTTTGCTTACCATTGTGGTTAGTTTGGTCCTGGTCCACCACACCACAGCTCCGTAGCAGACAAGAGGACGGATCACCGTTACGTACAGCCAAAGAATGATGTTGGGAGAAAGTCCCCACTTTTTCCCCACCATTCTCCGACACTGCCAGAAAGCAATACTCGCCTTCTTTAGTTTGTTGTCGATGTGACTACTCCAGTTGAGCTTGCTGTCCAAGGTTATGCCCAGGTACTTCACCTCAGTTGCTAGCTGGAGTTCCGTTCCAAAGAGCTTAGGTAGGGTATACCTACCAAGAGCCCTATTGTTAGTAAACATGACCATTACCGTTTTTGTTGGGTTAACCGCCAGGTCATATTCTAAACACCAGCGCTCCACGATGCGAAGAGCTGTTTGTTTAAGGTTGCATACTGTGCTCGCAAATTTACCTGTGATGAGGATTACCAAATCGTCGGCGTATCCTACGGTGTAGTATCCATTAGCGTTAAGCTTGGTAATCAGGTCGTTAATGACCAGATTCCACAGAAGCGGGGAGAGCACTCCTCCCTGCGGGCATCCCCGCACTACCTCCGCCGACAGGGACTCTCCAGCTAGACGCACGATACGTTTGTTAAGCATGTTTGTGACCCAGTTGTTTACAGCTGTTGTCACCCCATGCCTTGTTAGAGATGCACTTATACTGCTATACTGCGTCTTGTCAAAGGCACCTTCTATATCAATAAAAGTTCCAAGACAGATGCATTTGTTTTGAATCGCCTCTTCAATTGTGGATACAACTGCATGGAGAGCCGATTCAGTAGACTTACCCAAACATGCTGCATAATAATATGCATGCTGATTCTTGTGTAAGGGTATATGTTTTAACGCTCCATCTCTCAGGTGTTTCTCGCACAAACGTTCGAGAGTTTTAAGCAAGAACGAGGTGAGACTAATCGGCCTGAAAGATTTAGCGTTAGTGTAGTCGCTCCTTCCTGGCTTCGGTATGAAAATTACGTTTACTACTCTCCACCTTTTGGGAATGTATCCGAATCTAAGACATGCTTTCATGATTCGGACCATTATATTGATGACGGGTTCCCCACCCCACTGTAGAAGTGCTGGGAAGATTCCATCTGGTCCTGCTGATTTAAAAGGTTTAAAGCTATTAATGGCCCATCTCACCTTGTCAGCAGTGATAATATTATTAGTTATGTCTAAGTGGTCGACAGCTTCATGGTGAACCTGTTCCGGCCACACAATCTCTTGAATAGTTCTACTTCCGGGAAAGTGAGTTTCCAACAAGAGACTGTGTGTTTCTGTGGTGGAAGAGGTATATGTTCCATCGGGTTTTTTAAGCGACCCTAGCCTGGAGTTGCCTTGTTGAGCTAGTATTTGCCTTACCCGATTTGCTTGATCAACGGTTTCAATGTCGCTGCAGAATTTCCTCCATGAGTTGCTGCTTTTGAACCGTAGTCGTTTCTTGTACTTGGATTTGGCATCTTTATAGTTGTCCCAATCCTCATCAGCACTGGTGTTCATCGCCCTGTTTAGCAGTCTTCTGATCTTAGCACGCATCCTATCTAGATCAGGACCCCACCAAGGCTGCCCCTTGATGTTGGTAGGCGCTGGTGTGCTAAGCGGGCAAGTTGAATGGTAGCAGTCTATTGAAGTATTTGTAAAATCTGTTACCTGTTGTTCGATTTGTTCGGGTCCCTCCGGATCTGGTAGAGTCTCAGCCCAAGCAAGTCTTTCACCTAGGATAGCTCTGTACCTGGTTCTGTCAGTCTTGCGTGGGTTTCTCTTAGGGACAGTTGGGGAGAACGCTGCGTTGATCTCGAAGCGTATCCATCGATGATCAGAGCATGACGCTTCGTTGGACACATGCCAGCCCCCAACGTCGTCGGATATGTCCGCCGTTGCCAGGGTAATATCAACGATAGTTCTGCTCCGCTTGGTAACAAAAGTTGGTTCAGAACCTATGTTAAGCACATTGAGGTTTGTAGTAAATAGGTATTCAACAAGTGTCTTACCTCTGCTGTTCATATCTGGCATGCCCCACAGTGGGTGATGCGCGTTCGAGTCGGCCCCAACGATGAGCTGGAGGCCCGACTTCTCGCAGTGGTCCACCAGCCGGCACAGGTCGTGTGGAGGCGGGTTGTCCTCCGCAGGCATGTAGGCGGAGGCCACCACGAGCTCGCGGCACCTAGCTGTGTCGGGCAGTTGCAGCCTTATGGCACACAGGTCCCTGGAACAGAACCCTGTTAATGGCTGTGCTGGGATGTTGTTAGTAGTTATGATGCACGTTCTAGGGTTATCGTGATCAGTTGTACCGAAAAGCTTACCTCTCAAATTGGCGAGCCCTCGAATGCTACCGCGGTTGATCCACGGCTCCTGGATCAGAGCCACGGCAGTGCTGTTTGCCCCCAACCAGCGTCTTAACTGGGCCGTTGCAGTTTGGCTGTGTTGGAGGTTGGCTTGGAGGATTTTACAATCGCGGGAGAGGGACGCCATTTTTGGTCAACCCCTCCTCCACCTCCAAGACGAGTTCCTCCTCCAGCCGCATGGACAGCTCCTCGCCCTCAGAGGGCACCACTGCTGGTTCTGGCTCATCGCCTTCACCAAGCAGCATGGCCTCCCAGTGCGCGTGCTCGTCCTGCGGTTGAGCAGCAGAACTTTCCCCGACTGCATCGGGGCCTGTTTGCTGCCACTCTGGAGTGGAACTCTGGGGCTTGGCTGTTCTTGATGAAACCCCAGTGATGACCAGCTTAGAGCTGGTCTGCGCTACCACCGGTGGTTCCTTCACAAATTTCCCACCGGGTCCCTGAAATTTGAGGTAGACCGAACCACTACCAAAAAGGAGCTGTCTGCCCCTTCCCACCAGGGTCGGCACCACATCTTCAGGGACGTCTGTGATGAGAAACAGGTTGTCCTGCTGCTCATCCACTTTCTGGAGGAGCCATCGGTCAACCTGTGCCCACTTGTTCATAAAGTGGAGGACTACGCCGACGTCGGGCGCAGACTTCCACTTGCCTCGTTCGTTGGGTATGAGCACCCCACATCGAACCCTGCGGACCATCTCCGATTGGCGTTTCACCACCAACTGTACGTTGGATGGTGTAGACACACCGGAGACACACTCCCGCAGCCAGTTCAGGGAGTACTCGTCCTCCACGAACAGTTTAAGGTGGCCGTCCTCGTAACGAGGCTTGCCACCGAATTTGGGGTTTTCCTTGCTCGGATCCGCCAACGCTTCCCTCAAGATTTTGTCATCAATCTCGTTGAGGATGAGCGTTGACAGATCCTGTGAAATATGACCAGTAGCGACGTCAGTTACGGCGATGTACTGGTCAGATTTCACCTTCTGAGCATAGGTGACCCCAGCTCTGCGCGCTTCCGTGCACTGCTTTTTAGGCTCCACTCGAGGAGAAATACTATCCTCTAGTCGAGCCCTCTTAGCAGCCGCGCGCTCGTTTTTGCCGGATCTCTTGGCAGATTTCAACTTCTTGTTAGAAGTTGGACCACCAGAGAACGCTACGGTAGGTTTAGCCCCGTTTGAGTCTAGGGTTGCCCCTTTGACACCACGGGAGCCGGTCACCTTACCCGCAGCTCCGGCTGTATTAACAGCGGGACCGCCATCGGTCGTCACCGTGGCAGATGGAACCCCATCTACGCCGGCAGCGGCCGATGTGGCGGCCAAACGCTGTTTTTTCTTCCACCGACGATTCGCCTTACGCCCTGGTCCGGTTTGCACCGTATCTGGACGTTTAGTCGATGGGCCCTTCCCTTGCAAAGATTGCTTGGGTGGTTTACCCTTTCGAGAAACCGTCGTCCAGGCGCTGGCGAAATGCTCGGCGATGTTTGTCGAATGGCTCCGCGCACCGGGTTGCCCCGTGGCCCTGCCTCTCGACTCACTTTCGGGCTTTTTGCAGCTACCCTCCACAGTGGAATCACTACCGGTTTGCACCGGTAGGTCACTGATGGTGGCAGTGCGCCCAGTTGAGGCTTGAGGATCTGCCGAGGCAGATTCTCGCACCTGTTTGGAGACGCTTGCGGTTTTCACCGCTGGAAGCGTTCCAGATGGGTTTTTTGACCTGACACGATCCATGGTCAAATGTATAGAGATTCGTCTACTCGATTTCCCACCCTCCACGGAGCCCGCACAATTGGGAGCGCCTACTCGCTTGGAACAGCTTTCAGTCGCTAGGAGTACCGAGTAGATATAGGAGCATAGGGCTGGTACTTGGCGCGACATCGGGAGCTCGCTTCTGTGGACGATGGGAACCAAGGTGTCAGCGACATGGTCCCACCGCCGTAGTCACCGAAGCTTACCCCGTCAGCATGACCCATCCCTCCGCTATGACTGACGCCTTAGCGGACCCTACACCCCTAGCCGTGGCCCTCTGACGGGACACTTGGCCGTTACCCCAACCCGCGGCTACGGGCGAGGCTACCGTTTTGCCTGAAATCCAGGCCAAAGAGGGCGTGTTGCCTTACGAAGCTAAATCCACAGCAACGCTCGGCTCAACCCCCCAGGACCCCTTCATCCTGGCCTACGGTGGTCAACTGCGCAGACCACAAGACGCAGGTGAGTGTAGATAGTCTGCCGGGTACACCCACTTTAACCGACAGAACCGGAGCTACTTTTAGCCATCGGCTAGTAAGAGGTCCGGGGACCAGTCACTAGCCGCTGTTACCAGGGTGCACCAGGAGAAAGCAGAAGTTATGCAGGCGGACGTATCCTTCTGCATCACTTCAGCACCCCCACACTAGGAGGTAGTCGCTCAGAACACCCTATTGATGAAGTCATTTTGGGTTTTTCTTTTTTCCTAATTGTTACTTTGGGGCTTTGGTTTTGGCTTTCAGAAGAGGAACTTTCTGAATCAGATGTAGTTAATTTATCGGCTTCTTCTTCTAATTTTACTTCTTTTCCAGTCGACATTAAGTTACAGCTTTTATAATGTAGTACAGATCATCAGTAAACACAATCAATAAAAATGTAAAATACAGTAGAAAGTGTGATTGCACTTTAAAAATAGTTATAGAAAGTTTGTAAAAATAAATCTTGATGTATATAGTTGTAAAACTTGTAAAAATCACTTGCACATTCACTTCAATTAGAAAGTTAGGAAAAGATAAAATAACTCACAGAATGATGACGGCACTCACGAACATTTTGAAGAACGGCTTTTTTCCAAAACCGCGTAGAAACGGCGCACGGCAACTGCAGTGCGACGCAGTAATGACCAAGTTGATTTAAACTAAACACTGTTTCGGTCTCGTGTCTGCCGGAACAATGTAATAATGTAAACGACACGAATGATAAGCCTTCTATAGGTAAACCCCGTGCTCTTAAATTACCCCAGCACGGAAGATTAAAAATCAACCCTATGCTCTTAAATTACCCCCAGCACAGATGATGGAAAATGAATCTCGACAAATTGACCAGTCTTTGTGTACTGAGTCCTCAGCAAAGTTGCAAGGTCGCACCTGTAGCACACACGCCGTGGCACAGGATTCTTCTGCACCTTCCCCTCAGTCAGAACCTTATTTCACTGAGTTTTCAACTAAGCTACCAGGCAGCACCTGTAAAAATCAGGGTTTTGATGCGCCTCTACCTCAGTCTAAAATTCAAGACAAAAGACTCAAATCTTGTGTTCTTAAATCTGTCCTAACACAAGTTACAAACCGAGTTTTTCTTCTAGGGATTTTATACGTGAAAAGAGTTATACAATTAATAACGTGAACAATAAAATATCTTTACCACACGTTTCTTTAAAGACACATTTAAATGAAAAGCCTCTATGCTTTCTTATAGACACTGGGTCCTCAATTTCTATTGTAAAACAGTCAAGTTTGATCAAACCAGTGCTCGGACCGTTAACAGTCACTCTAAAAGGTTTAAGTGACAACGATTCCACATGTGAATCTCTTGGGTCCATCCAGCTCAATTTTGAACACGTAATTTCCGATAAAAGCAAAATAATATTTGACTTTTTGTTCCACGCGATTGACGACAAGATCAATCTATATTTTGACGGAATCATAGGTAGTGATTTTATTCGACATTTCAAAATCGACGTGCAGTATTCCACAAATTCATTAAACATGCAAGGACACTCGATACCTATATGCTTTAGTAAGCCATCATATGTTATACCTCCACGGTCAGAGATGGTGATTGAATGCCCAATTGCCAATCTATCAGATTTTTCAGGCCAAAAAGAAGCCTTAATATTAGATCAACAAATTTGTGAAGGTGTGTTCTTAGCAAACTGCATAGTCAATGTCAAATCCAACAATAGGGTAAACGTATCAGTATTAAACACCACTGAATCCGGGATTTCAATAGATAACTTCAAGGTTCAATTAACAACCCTTGAGTTTCCGTCATCAGACTCAGATGATGCTCAGCATGAGCTCATTCATCAGCTGAGTTCTTCAAACACTGATCGTTCTAGACAGGTTCTCGAGCAGATACGATGCTCTCACTTAAACGCAGAAGAAAAGAAGGCGTTGATGACCTGCCTTTCTAAATATACTGATATATTTCACCTTAATGGTGAATTCCTAACTCATACAGATAAAATTCAACATTCTATTAATACCGGGGATGCACCTCCTATCCATGCTAAGTCATACCGGTTCCCAGAAATTCATAAAGAAGAGGTAGAAAGTCAAATAAAAAAAATGCTCGACCAAAATATAATTCGCCCTTCAACCTCCCCCTGGAATGCACCAGTGTGGGTTGTTCCTAAGAAACTCGATGCCTCTGGCAAGCAAAAATGGCGAACATTCATGTCGTTTACATTATTACATTGTTCCGGCAGAAACGAGACCGAAACAGTGTTTAGTTTAAATCAACTTGGTCATCAGAAGAAACGCTAACAGCATGATCATTAGAGCGACTATTGTTTGCCGCGTTGTTGTGAAATGCACCTGCGCTTGGCGATGCAGCGTCGTAGGAGTCGGCGGCGCTTTGATTATTTTTATACTTAAGTTTGCGACACTCGCCGATCAAGTGACCGTGTTTCTTGCAATATACGCAAGTTTTGTTCGAGGAAAACCTTGAATTCTGATTGTTTCTTTGAGCAACATGAGGATTCGAATTTACGTGATGGAAATTAGGACTTGAAGTTTTCGCTTTATTTTTGTAACAATCAGAGGCCAAATGTCCAGACTTCTGGCAAATAGAGCACTGCTTATTTTGGCGTTGTGCTAGTTTAGAAAGCTTATAAAGCTTTTCTTCCTCAATAGCATGAGTTATAGCATCTGATAGGGTCTTTGGATTCCTACAGCGCACTATGTGAGAGTAGTTGGAATTCATTCCCAACAAAAATGTGTTAAGGGCAAGATCCTCCATAGCGGCTAATCTGCCGATTAATTCTTTGTCATCGTCGGGTCTGTATGGGGTTAATCTGGCTCAACACAGACCTTGCTGTTAATAATTTTGTAATTATTTATTCCTGCTTATTAATTATGATAATTACTAAATATTATATTTTGTATTAGTTAAGCATAAGCAATTTTTAAAAAGAGATCTAAAAATCAATCAGTGGTCCAATGTAGAGAAGTGGCAAAAAATGGCGATTGACGATGACGAAATAAAGACATTTGGTATTGGTATTGGTATACTGCTATTAGTTCAAAAAAGCCGAAAAAGTTCAATGACCGTAAACACCACTGTCAAATCACATAAAAGCATAATAAGCAATTTTGTAAACATGGATGACATCATAATTCCTAATTATTTATTTTAATTCAAACCACTAAACCGATTTCTTATATTCAAATATGGGACCAAACTGGAGGTATACTCTTTTAAATATATAAAAAATGTTTTTTTCATAAATAATATAATTTTCACAAACATTAAATATATATATATACATAGTCAGGTCATAAGTTCTGTCACATGTGCAATATGAAATAATTTAGACATGTTTATTATTTATGTAAACATTTATATAGCAAAATGAACTTAATAAAACATAGATTCTTATGGTAATAAAGTTTATTCAAAATGACCCCCGCGATTTTGAATACAGGCCTTTATTCTGCGCGGCCAGTCGTCTATCGCAGCACGAACGAGGTCCATGTCAATATCGGCGGCTGCCTTAATCAAGGATGCCTTGAGTGACTCCAAATCAGGATGAGGCTTTGAGCAGGCCTTTTCCTCCAAGTGTTGCCATATCTTGTAATCTAACGGACTCAAATTTGGACTGGAAGAGGGCCAGTCTTCGTGCCGGATGAAGTCGATTTCACTCGCCGCCAGCCAGTCTTGTGTGCTTTTTGCTCTATGAGCTGGCGCAGAATCTTGTTGGAATACCCAGTGCCTGTTATTAAACATGGTATGAGAAACAGGTTCCACAAGGTTCTTGAGGACTGTATTTTGGTACACAACTGCATTCGTTTTTACGCCTTTCTCACAAATATGTACCTCAGTTAAGCCCCAATAAGAGACTCCCAACCAAACCATGAGCGAGGATGGAAAATGACCTCGTTGGACACGCGGAATACGGTTGCTCGCTTCTTCACTGCTGTGTGCGTACACCTTATCATTTTGTTTGTTGTAGCTCTCTTCCACGGTGAAAATTTTTTCATCCGAAAAAAAAATTTCCCGATGCTTTTTTCCCGCGTACCGCTTCAACAAAGCGCGGCATCTCTTCAGTCTCAGGTCCATTAAACGAGCGTCCAAACGATGTCCTGTTTTTCTTCGATATGCCCTAAGCCCTAAGTCTTCATTTAACACCCTTTTCACCGTGGTCCTGCTTAACCCCATCTGAAGGGCCAACAGTTTCTGCTTACGTATGGGATTTCTTTGAATTCGCGCCTTTACAGCTTTTACCACTGCTGAAGTCCTAACAGAGCGAGGGCGACCACTTCTTGACCTGTCATCTACACTAGAGTCTTCATTGTATCGTTTTATGGTACGATAAACGAATCTTTTGGTTATATTCAAATTTTTCAGTAAGTCGAAAATCTGAATTGGCGCGTAACCGCAACGATGCAACGCAATAACTGCTACACGGTCCAAGTGTCCACTCCATATTTAAAAATGAGGAAAATTCTAAAAAGTACACATTTTTATTTTCATGAAAAATTCGAAATTCGAATTCAATAAACTTTTTTGTGGCCAGCGTTCTAAATTCAAAAGTTTTTATTGTGTGACAGAACTTATGACCTGACTATGTATATATACAAATGAATAGAGAACTCCCTCCTTTTTGAAATGTGCATCCATCCTTTGCATTTTATAAACATATTTTTTTGCAAATAAGACAAACATTTGACCTAGAAACATTATGACGTTACAAATAAAATAATAAATAATAATATTTTTTTTATTGCATCATTAATGATTCACAATATAGTTACAGACATAATTATTACAAAACATTTCTGAGTCAGACAAAACAGAAACATCTGAACCTGAGCTAGGTGATTAACCTGTATTTCAGATTCAGCGCTCTTCCAAGTTACATTACATAGTCAGGTCATAAGTTCTGTCACATGTGCAATATGAAATAATTTAGACATGTTTATTATTTATGTAAACATTTATATAGCAAAATGAACTTAATAAAACATAGATTCTTATGGTAATAAAGTTTATTCAAAATGACCCCCGCGATTTTGAATACAGGATTTTATTCTGCGCGGCCAGTCGTCTATCGCAGCACGAACGAGGTCCATGTCAATATCGGCGGCTGCCTTAATCAAGGATGCCTTGAGTGACTCCAAATCAGGATCAGGCTTTGAGCAGGCCTTTTCCTCCAAGTGTTGCCATATCTTGTAATCTAACGGACTCAAATCTGGACTGGAGGAGGGCCAGTCTTCGTGCCGGATGAAGTCAATTTCACGCACCGCCAGCCAGTCTTGTGTGCTTTTCGCTCTATGAGCTGGCGCAGAATCTTGTTGGATTACCCAGTGCCTGTTATTAAACATGGTATGATAAACAGGTTCCACAAGGTTCTTGAGGACTGTATTTTGATATACAACTGAATTCGTTTCTACGCCTTTCTCACAAAAATGTACCTCAGTTAAGCCCCAATAAGAGACTCCCAACCAAACCATGAGCGAGGATGGAAAATGACCTCGTTGGACACGCGGAATATGGTTGCTCGCTTCTTCACTGCTGTGTGCGTACACCTTATCATTTTGTTTGTTGTAGCTCTCTTCCACGGTGAAAATTTTTTCATCCGAAAAAAGAATTTCCCGATGCTTTTTCCCCGGGTACCGCTTCAACAAAGCGCGGCATCTCTTCAGTCTCAGGTCCATTAAACGAGCTTCCAAACGATGTCCTGTTTTTCTTCGATATGCCCTAAGCCCTAAGCTTCATTTAACACCCTTTTCACCGTGGTCCTGCTTAACCCCATCTGAAGGGCCTACAGTTTCTGCTTACGTATGGGATTTCTTTGAATTCGCGCCTTCACAGCTTTTATCACTGCTGGAGTCCTAACAGAGCGAGGGCTACCACTTCTTGACCTGTCATCTACACTAGAGTCTTCATTGTATCGTTTTATGGTACGATAAACGAATCTTTTGGTTATATTCAAATTTTTCAGTAAGTCGAAAATTTGAATTGGCGCGTAACCGCAACGATGCAACGCAATACCTGCGACACGGTCTTCTTTAAGTGTCCACTCCATATTTAAAAATGAGGAAAATTCTAAAAAGTACACATTTTTATTTTCATGAAAAATTCGAAATTCGAATTCAATAATCTTTTTTGTGGCCAGCGTTCTAAATTCAAAAGTTTTTATTGTGTGACAGAACTTATGACCTGACTGTGTATACTTGCTGTAGATAGCAAAGATTGAGAACAGGAAATCTATTAATATAAATCTAATTTTTAAAAGCCAATTATAATTCAAAACATTTAGAATAACTTACAACTAAGATAAATTACATTGAAAACTGCGAAAATTTAGATAACTATTTTACAAAAAAAGCGGAATTGGTGAGTGTAAGGAAGAACCTCTCTTTGAATACCGTGAGTATGAATGAGTGTGTGTGAGAGGGTGTGTAGAGTTGCACTGATATACTCTTTTTAAATATGAAACGAATATAAGACATGACTTGGTTATGAATATGAGTGACAAAAATAAGAAGAAATTACCACTTATAGATTTATTATAGTACGTATAGTACAATTTAGAATGTAAAAAACAGATATATAACTTGTTTAATTATTTTACGAGAAAAAGCTAAAGCTAGCTGACAATTTCGAGCAGGTGCTCAGTTTGCTCATAGTTTAAAATTTGGAGAGCATCGAATATAGCTGTTTTTATGTGATGGGTGATAAGAGGGTATATAACTATTTTCCTACTTAGCCTGATTAATTCCACGCCTCAACCGAACGGCGTGGAATCTTGAGGGGCTGGGTTTTTGCCAGCACGGGAGAGAAAATCTTGATTGTTACCTTACCTTGTCGTCGTAGACCGGAAATCGAAAGCTCGATTCGAGGCAGGAATACGGGATAAGGGCACAAGTTTGGGTAGGATTGGGAATGAATCTCACTATTCGCTGCCCGACGCTGTCGCCGGCGTGCTGCCTGCCGACACGAGGAGTCGCCGTCCGATACGACGATGTCCAATCACAACACGGATCACTTAACCGCTGACGCGAATCTACTTATTTCCCGACGATGTGGTAGATTTACACTCCGACCAGGCTCGACACCTGTATTAGACGATTGTTACACCGAATTACAATCAATGGCCCGACGCCTGAGCAGACATGTTTTTTCTCCCGACGAGAAAAGATAACCTCTAATTTTTCATCTCGTTGGTACGAGTGACAGCTGCGGTCCGTTTCCGCTAGTGATGTCGCGCAACAAAAGGAGGTGCGTTCCGAAGCATAAATATTAAACAGTCACCCGCCCGGACAGGCCCGAACCTGTCCCTAATCAATAGGAAGGCGAGAAAGTGTTGCGACCGCTCTCTTGAGGACCGAGTCCCCCACCTTGACTTCTGCTGATCGAGGCGTGCCATCCCGACCCGTGTACAAATTGACGATCCGTCCTCGTCTCCATCTCAATGATGGCAGGTTCGCATCCTTAATCAGCACCAAATCACCGACTTGAGGGTGGCTCGTCCGGTCAGTCCACTTAAGGCGCTGCTGCAAGATGTGCAAGTACTCAAGGGACCACCGTTTCCAAAAATCTTGAGCCATCTGCTGCAACATCTGCCACCTAGTTAACCGACTTAACTTAACATCACCGAATGGGTATTCTGGCAGGGCGTTAAGGGGCTGACCTATCAGGAAGTGACCCGGCGTCAACGCTTCCAAATCATTTGGATCCGAACTGAGCGGGCACAACGGACGCGAGTTCAGTGTCATCTCAATTTTACAGAACAGCGTCGCAGCTCTTCAAAGCGTAGAGAGGTCTCACCGATGATCCTCGTCAGGTGCGACTTAGCCGATTTAACCGCAGCCTCAAAAATTCCTCCCGAATGAGGACATCCCGGCGGACTGAAAACCCATTCAATCCCTCGTCGGGAGCAAGCCGTACCGATGGCATCCTGGTTACCGTTCAGAAATTGAGTGACCTCCTGCAGATATCGCCTGGCTCCGACAAAATTTGTGCCGTTGTCCGAACGGATTAATGTCGGGAGGCCCCTTCGTGAGACGAACCGATCTAGATATGCGATAAATGCCTCTGTAGTGAGGTCACTGACCACCTCTAAGTGGACTGCCTTTGTGGCCAAGCACACGAAGACGCACAGTTATGCCTTCACTAATCTGGCGTTCCGTAGCTGTGAAGACTTGACCATGAATAGTCCCGCGAAATCCGTTCCGACACACGCAAAGGGCCGGATTTCGTTAACCCTATCCGAGGGCAAATCGCCCATCTGGGGCTGCATCGTAGCCGCCTTGGCCCGATAACAAGGCAGGCACCGAAATACGACGCTACGCACTAAGCGTCTTCCCGATAGAATCCAGAACTCGCGCTGGAGAAACGCCATCAAGGCGTGGCATCCGATATGCCCATTCCGAATGTGTTGATCCTGTATCAACAGTTCGACCAACTTCCCTTTCCTAGGGAGTAACAACGGGTGGCTAGCCGCATAAGGCAGGTTGGCATTCCGCAGCCGACCTCCTACCCTCAGCAATCCTTGAGGGTCAATAAACGGGTTGAGCCGAGCCACAGCTCCCTTCAGTTGGACGGGTCCGCGTCTCAGAATGTCCAGTTCGGACTTAAAGTGCACCGTCTGCACGTTCCGTACCAATGCGAACAACGCATGGTTCCATTCCCGTGGTGTCAGGACCTGTGTCCGCACTCGTTGCGCCTCAGAATTCCGACAATTCCGCGCAAATCGGCAGATCCAGGCGGTCACATTGACCAGCTTGTCGAGCGAGCTGTACCGTTCCAGCAGGCAAAACTCCTCTTCCGGCTCTGGTTGCATCGTATAGACACCGACTGTCAAGGCGCCATTCGCCGAGGTAACGCGTGGACTCATTGGCCAATCCGATTCGGCTTGAGTCAACCATTTTGGACCCCACTACAAGGGATGTTCAACCAACTCCGGAGCGTGACACCCACGAGACGCACAGTCTGCTGGGTTCATTTCCCCTGGAACATGTCTCCAGATTAAGGGAACCTCCGAATTCAAAATCTGCGAAACCCGATTCGCCACAAAAATCTCCAGCTTGTGAACTGAAGCCTTCAACCAGCATAACACGATCTGGCTGTCCGTCCAAGCGTAGACCGTATCTTCCAACGCTATTGACCCACGAAGAACCGTCATCGTGTGGTTGAGCAGACGAGTCAGGAGAGCCGCTCCCGAAAGCTCTAGCTTGGGAATGGTCAGGCGAGTGCGCAACGGCGCAACCTTGCTCTTGGCCATGACCAACCGCACATCAACCTCCCCCGAGGAGTCGACCGTACGCAGATACACTGCAGCTCCGTAGCCCTTCTCCGAGGCATCGCAAAACCCATGCAGGGTGGCGGTGTATCGTTTGGTGGGGACCAACCTCCGTGGCAGTGAAATCCGATTGATGCCAGGGAGGGTCGAAAAGAACGAGTCCCACTCTGAGCTCAATGACCCGCCGATCGGGTCGTCCCATTTCAGCTCAGCAGACCACAATTGCTGCATAAAACACTTGAGCTGAAATGTTACCGGGGTGATCCACCCGTTTGGATCAAATGTCCTAGCCACCGTTGAAAGGACGTTCCGTTTCGTCCAGACTTTCGGGGAGTCCAACTCGACCCGATACGAAAACATGTCTGACACCGGCTGGTACTGGACGCCTAATACCGACAACATATTTGGATTTTCCAAATTTTCAAAAATGTGGGGATCCTGCTGGTAGTCATCCGGAAGACCAGTCAGTAACTCTGGAGAGTTCGACATCCATTTCCGGAGCTCGTAACCTCCACCCCGTAAGAGCTCAACTAGCTCGTCCCGTCGAGCGAGCGCCTCCTCTACGGAATCTGCACCGGTACAGATATCGTCCACGTAGAGATCCTGCTCCAGGATCGCTGCTCCTCTAGGGAAATTTAACCGTTCTCGATCCGCTAACTCCCGCAGAGTGCGAATCACCAAATAAGGACTAGACCGTAGCCCGTACGTGTTGGTGTTCAGCTCGTACACCCTGATGGGCTGATCTGGGCTCTCTCGCCACAGTATCAGCTGATACCGTCTATCGTCAAGGTGAATGACCGTCTGTCTAAACATCATCCGGATGTCAGCTACAAACACAACATTGTGTCGACGGAACCGTGTGATAACATCCGCGATGTCATGGTTCAACTTCGACCCTGAATGCAAACACTGGTTCAGGTTCATGCCGTTAGATGTTGATGCCGAACCATCGAACACTACCCGTATTTTGCCCTCCGGGGTCCTCAAGACCGCGTGATGGGGCAGGAAGCAGTGGTCTTCACGCTTCCAGTCGATACCCGAAACCGACATGTGGCCGAGCGACTCGTATTCCCGCATGAAATTGACGTACTTCTGCCGGAAAATCCCGTCACGCTTCATGCGTCGTTCCATCGACAGAAGCCGCGTCTCGGCTGCATGGTGTGAACTGCCCAGCGGTGGGCGATCACTCCGGTATGGAAGACGTGTGAGAAATCGACCTGACCGAAGGCGACCAGTATTGTTCCGATAAAACTGTTCACACTCTTCTTCAACCGGGTCCAACCGGCGGACCGTAGGTGGTTCCTCCACCTCCCAAAAACTTCTGTATCACCTCCGAGAGTACAGAACCGAATAAGGGACTACGAGTCGCTAGGCGTGGGGCAGCCGGCATGACCGGACCCATTACCGCATGGCCCAGTCTGGTGTTGACCGAAACCAGACCAGTCGCCTGCAACACGTGGACACCTGGCACTAACAGGTATCCCAAGGCATCGACACCCAATAAAATGTCTACTGGGCCCGGAATATCGAACTCCGGGTCAGCCAGTGACAACCCAGCGACCAACTGTCGCACCGAGGGCGACAACCGTACGTGAGGGTGTGAGCCCATCACATTAGGCATGACTAATGCCGTGCCCGTCAGATTCACCGATGTATCCACCCGTGACGAGAGAATAATCCGACATACTCCCTTAACGGAACCGACTTCCGTGTTCCCAATTCCCCGAATGGAATGTGGATACTCCCTTACCGAAATGCCCAACCGTCTTATAAGGTTGCACGAGACTAAGCACCCCTGGGCCCCCGAGTCCAATAGTGCTCGTGCCACACAAGATTTGCCGTCCGAACTCCACGCTATCACCGAGGCGGTGGGGAGCATGACAGTCTGTGGAGTGGCGGCACCCTGTAAGTGGGCGGCGTGTCCCTAGCGGGAACCTCCGCGGAATCCGAACCCGCTGGGACCCCCGTCGGCCTGGTAACTCAGCTGCTGATATGCCACCGGTGGCATATCAGACCGTATGTACATCAGGGGGTCCCAACCCGCATAATAGGCCCCTCGCTGTACCGGTACCCGACCATACCGGACTGTGAACGGTGTGCCCGGTGGCCACTGTGGATGGAGGGGGGAGAGCGGATCCAACCTGGGGCGCTCTAGGAATGGGGGTGACATCCGACTGTTCGCCTCCCTGTTCGCCTCCCAGAGCGACGGGCAGGGTGGCGCAGAAGGTGGTGGGCTCCCAGCCTTCGCGCCACTCATAGGTGCCATCTGACACCCGCCCGTAACACGCGGTGAGACAGCGGCCCGAAGTCCTCGCTGACCCTGGACAGCGGCGACCGAACCCCGGCTATCCCGCCTGTTACCCCCCGCGCTGCCCCCTTCCCCTCGGGGGGGGTCCCGTCCGCGGGTACCCCAGTCACCCCGTTGGTGACTCCCGTTGCCCGGAGGGGGACTGGGTCCGGCCCTGGTTGGGCCCTGTGACCGACCAACCTGAGTCCGGCCCTGGTGACCGTCCGAAGGGCCTGACCGGTTCAGGCACAACACGATGTGGTGCTTGCCACCGCAGCACTCACAGGGGGACGCGCGTGAGCACTCGCTCAGCGGGTGCGGCCCCAAACAACCGAAACACAATCGGTGGCGGAAGACCACCTTCCTGCGGGCAGCCACACCGAGCGCCTTAAAGTTGGCGCAACTGGTCACTTCATGACCGGCACTGTCGCAGTGCACACAGCCGTCACCCGACGGCGCGGCACTGAAAACGCCAAATTGTTTTGACCGCCCACCCCCCCGTGGGGGTGGGAGGCGCGGCCCCTCCCGCATCCGCGCGGGTTGGCGCTGCACACTGGCCTCCGTATCCAATGTGTCGCATCGCCTGCATTCACCCTCCAAAAAATCCGTTAATTGGACGAGTGTGGGCAGTTCCGAGCTACTGCCCCCATTCAGCTGTTCAAACCGACCTTGAACAGCTGCAGGCAACCGTGACAAAACCATATACAACACGATATATGACCATTGGTCTACCGGCAGACCAAGGTTCTGAAGAGCCTTAGTGGTCACCAGCACAGGGTTGAGCACCTGTACCCGGATGTCAACATCCCGGGTTACTCTTGGGATGCTAAACAGCTTCCCCAGCTGCGCATCAACCAACCGCCGTTTGTGCTGGTAGCGGTCAAACAATATGGACCGGGCTATCTCGTAATTGCCTGCCGTGACCGTTAGGTGACCGACCAACTCCTTCGGTTCACCCCGCAGTGCCATCAATAGTCGGGCCAACTTGTAGGCGTTGTCCAGGTCGTCCCGACCGTGGACCAAACTATCGAACAAATTGATGAATGCCGGCCACTCATCAATTGCCCCACCGAAGGCCGGAATCTCCAGGTGTGGCAGCCGTCCAACAACACCCTTAGGGGGCGGGTCTCCGCTACCCTCCCCGCGGTCATTCCGTCGCGACCGCTTAATTTTCTCCGCGCGACGCTCGATGTCGCCCAAGCACTCCATCGCTTGGTCAGCATCCGCGCAGAGCTGCTTCACTGCAGCCACCGAAGCCTCATCCGTAAGCCCGAGGGCTTCAGCCTCCGCAGCCAGCCGACACACCTTCCCGACGCGTGTCATTGCGTCCTCCACACGCTTGAGCAGGACATCGTCCATGTCAGGTCGCTCCACATACTTGTGAGTATGGGCGAGCCATCTCATCTCCTCACGGACACCATACCGCAGTACCGTCAAGGGCGAAGGTGCCATGGTTACCGATTCAATTGTTTCTGGTCCTATGCTTCACTACCGAACTAAGCACAGCCAGAGACCAGCACTTGCCCGTCAGCGCTGGGCACAGAAATTAAAACTAAGTTGTAAAAACCAAGGCAACCACTAAAACAATTAAATCCTAAAAAATATTTAATATGGTCGTCCTGTGGACATACACCTTATAAATATACACTCTAAATCAATTAGAGAATGCCACCATAAAACACAATCCAAAAATATTCCACAAAACTTGATTATGAAAACAATACAAAATAATAAGCTGTGACCTTCTAGAAGTGGCCCCCCCGATATGACCCACACTTCTACTGAGGTCAGCAAAATCAGTTTAATACCCCTTAAATAGCCCGACCCTGCTCTGTAAACCGAAATAACACTGCAGTACTATAGAACCCGACGTTCTACCGCAAGTAATACAATCTAGTTACTTCGCAGGATGACTGTTCAATCTTTTATGCGCACAAACAGTAGTTTCCGACTACAAATTTATAATAATTGTTAACTAAATTGACACTTATACTTTCACTAACCGAAAATGAACTTTAATTGTGGTACCGACCACAGACTCATTGCCGACTTGCCGGCCAATCTGAGATATTCTTTTCTCCCAACTACAATGTGGCAAAAAACAACCCTACAACCGTGAATCGATGATTTCCCACTAGGAAACCGCGCTTGCTACCAAGTTGATTAATTCCACGCCTCAACCGAATGGCGTGGAATCTTGAGGGGCTGGGTTTTTGCCAGCACGGGAGAGAAAATCTTGATTGTTACCTTACCTTGTCGTCGTAGACCGGAAATCGAAAGCTCGATTCGAGGCAGGAATACGGGATAAGGGCACAAGTTTGGGTAGGATTGGGAATGAATCTCACTATTCGCTGCCCGACGCTGTCGCCGGCGTGCTGCCTGCCGACACGAGGAGTCACCGTCCGATACGACGATGTCCAATCACAACTCGGATCACTTAACCGCTGACGCGAATCTACTTATTTCCCGACGATGTGGTAGATTTACACTCCGACCAGGCTCGACAGCTGTATTAGACGATTGTTACACCGAATTACACTCAATGGCCCGACGCCTGAGCAGACATGTTTTTTCTCCCGACGAGAAAAGATAACCTCTAATTTTTCATCTCGTTGGTACGAGTGACAGCTGCGGTCCGTTTCCGCTAGTGATGTCGCGCAACAAAAGGAGGTGCGTACCGAAGCATAAATATTAAACATAGCCTATTGTATAATAACGGTCCAAGGAAGAGGAAGAATCTATGGGCAAAGGAGGTCCGGAAAACTCGAGAGTGAGAGCAGACCCTATCATTACGGCGACTAGTCATTAAATTGGGGTTAAACGTCATAAGTGAATGTTGTTTTATCACAATTGAGTAAATAAAAAGTTGCCTAACTGTAAGCACACTGCAGGACTCAAAAAGAAGCTTAGTTGGTTATAAAACTGGTCGGAAAGTGCAAACCTTTAAGACTGCTCTCTGTGCTCGTTCTAGTTTTAAGAGGTTGGTTTTGGTTGCACCGCCCCATGATGTTATACAATATGTTAGGACGGATTGGCAGAGCGCGATATAAACTCTTTTCATCAAGTTACCATCGGCAACATGTCGCAAGGTTTTGAACACGTAGATGAGTTTGCGAATTCTTCCACTGATCATCTCAATATGTGGTCCAAAACTTAGACTTTGGTCAATAATTACCCCAAGATATTTATTTTTGGAGGTTTTAGTTAGAGCAGGACAAGAACAAGAACCAGAAGTAGGGTCAGGACAACGGTGAGCTATCAGGACACCATCAGGGTCGTGAGTATTCCGAATTAAGAATGACATAAACTTAGTTTTCTCTGCATTTAAAGTTAATAAATTATTTCTCAGCCATGAGGTAGCTCTATTTAAGCCAGCCTGGGCAGCATCAAAGGCATCCTTCCACGTTTTAGCTGAGAAAAGAAGAGCCGTGTCATCCGCGTAGGTAAAAATCCTTCCCTGATGTAGATCCAGTTCACAAAGATCATTTATGTAGACCAGGAACAAGGTAGGACCAAGAATGCTGCCCTGAGGCACACCATAAGAGATGGGTAAGTCGGTGCTTCGGTGGTTGCCTATCCTGACAAACTGGCTCCTATCAGTTAGATAATCCTCCAGTAGTTTCAGTTGCAGTCCACGTATACCCATTCCGTCCAATTTGACCAGTAGCAGCGGGACAGAGACCGTGTCAAAAGCCTTGGCAAGATCCAGAAAGATACCCAATACTTTATATCCTCCATTAAGGTTTTTTACAATGTGGTCAGTAAGTTCATGCACTGCATCGCTAGTCGAGATATTTTTGCGGAAGCCAAATTGAGAAGCCGACAAGAGATTATTTCTTTCCAGGTACAGGACAAGTCTATTGTTTATCATTCGCTCAAGCAGCTTGGAGATTGATGGAAGGATAGAGATAGGTCGATAATTATTCACACGGTCCCTGTCACCAGACTTGTGGATCGGGAGCACCATTGATTTCTTCAGGGTCTCAGGAAAAATGCCGTTTGAGAGACACAAATTAAAAATGTGCGTTAAGGGGGGAACAAAGAATATTTTATTGTTTTTTTAGGATACGATTTGAGATTTGATCCCAGCCCACCGCACACACGTCTCTCAGATCCACAATCAGTCTCTCTAATTCGGCATGATCAGTCTCAAGCAAGACAAACGACGTGGTTGTTCGCATTTGTGTAGTAGTCCTCAGTGGCGCTGCAACGGACGGACATTGAGGTATATTTATTTTTCTAGCCAAGTTTTCTCCTACGGTCGCAAAAAAGTTATTAACACTGTCAATGGAGACAGAAACACCTCCCGAACCCAACAGTTCAGTAGCCGTAGTTCTAGATTTGTTAGTATTTGTAATTTGTTTAATTGCCTTCCATAGTACTTTTGAGTCATTGCCAGCCTTATCTAAATTATTTCTCTCGTACGTTCTCTTTGTTTTTTTAAGTAAATTATTACAGAAGTTTCTGTACCTCTTATGTGTTGTGAGAAAAATGAAGTTTCCTGGATTATCCTTTGTATTTTTGTGCAACCGATCTCTGTTTCTCATACAGCGAATCAGTCCTGGTGTAATCCACGGTTTAATGACCTTTTGATTTCGAGAAAGTTGAAGTGGTTGAGTTTTGGTCGATGGCTTGTTGAACAAAAGATATTAGATTGTTAAGGGCTTCATTAGGACCCGAAGACGAGAATATCGGTTGTAAGTCTGTGTTGTTTAGTGGGAGGTTTAGTCTTGCATAGTCGATCCTGGTAGCAGTGGTTTGGAAGAACTCTCGATTATGCTTAATTTTTAGAGAAAGAACTACTAGTTGATGATCAGTTAAGGTAGAGTTTGTTACCATGGTGATTGCAGGTTTTTTGATTTCAATAGTACATGATCAAGGCAAGTTCTTTCTAATCTTGTAGGCAAGCAGTGAGCCGGCGTGAGATATTCATGTGCTCTCGGGTCAAGAGATTCACCAGGAAGAATGTTTATGTTAATATCCCCTACAATACAAATGGTATTAAAAGATGTGAGGGAATAGAGAATAGTGTTTAGTGATTCGAGAAAGTCTTCTATCTGTTTTTTCGAAGGAGAGCGGTAAATAGCGACAATAGCAGTTTCCGTTCCTATCTTTATTATAAGGCAATTGGAATCTCGGCATATAGGTTCTTCAACTACCGATTTTAATTCTTCCTTGACGTATACCACGACTCCATCATTCTGTAGGTAATTATTTTTAGTAGCATAATGATAATACCCGTCTATTTGTGGGATGATAGTTGAGCTAACTAGATAGTCGACATTCAGTGAGAACGTTAAAGTCACATTTAAAATTTAGTCTATGTTGTAAAACAAGGAAACCATCCATATTTCCGGAGATACTGCGAATGTTCTGGGTCAATAACGTGAGCAAGCCCTAGGATTTGGAGATATATTTAATGCAGTCCTCCACCTCACAGGCCACCGAATCAGACACAGCAATATTGTCCAGATCTTTGGTAAAGGTGTCATCAAGCTCTGTACCGATAAAAGAAGCAGTAGTCGTTTTTCAGCGAGTTACAAGGGGGGCTCTTTAGTGAGTGACTAGATGAATCAGGAGGATATGATGGATAAGAGATGCCAACGCACATCGTACTTTTATTATCGTGTGTACACATGATGCTTGATGAATAAATAGTAGCCATATATATCATGTTTCTAGCGAGAGTTAGGTCATAAGAAGTTGAAAGAGTATAATTGTGTAGAGGTATGTGTGAATGTGTCAATGTGAAATTTATTTTACGACATAAAGTCTTACAAGTATTTCCAATCAGAAGCGTAAGTTCAATGAAGATTGCCAGGTATCGGGGGGAGCAAGTTAACGAATAGCTTTCTACTATATCTAGTCAGGCAAGCTCGGCCCTCATGTTGCTCAAGATAGACTCGTCGTCAACTCGCATAAAAGGAGAGCCAACCGCCTTGCGTAGGTATATTTTACCGTAAGAAACCCAGCATATCGTAAAATTATGCATCTTAGCAAAATCCCGAGCAAGGTAGTGCAGCCTTTTTCCTTTGGTAGTAAGGCTCTCAGAGATGCAGGGTTATTCGGATTGAGATGGCTTGTGTTAAGTTTATCTTTGTTGTCCTTCTTGTCGTTGAACTTTTTAAGTCCCTTCATCAGGCTATCTTTCTTTATTACAAATACAAAATCTACTACCATGGGTTTGCTCTTGTCTTGTTTTGCAGAACCGCGGTAGATGTCTTTAATGTCTGACTTTTCTATTTGGATACCTAGAACCGCGCCAATCCTCACAGCGGTATCGCAGAGACCTTTTTTGTCCTCCTGGGGCTCAATTTTAGGAACATTCCTTATTTCTATTTTGGTGGAGCAAGAGTTCCTTTCTAGATTTTCTATTTTTCCTTCTAATTATTTTATGTATGTGATATGCTCTATGCGCTAAGATCTTAAGTTTTCTATGTCTTTTTGAATCTCGCCGTTTTTATTATACAGTATCTCCATGGAGGACATCATGTCTGTACGGTCTAGCAACGCGTACATATTCCGTGCGCGTCATTCACCTGCTTTTTATATCTTAGGTTGCATTTCATAGTTTATGTTATACCTTGTACATAGTATTATTTAGTTACCAATTAACAGCAATATAAACTACTCGTGTCTACTTGGTGCTCATCTTTAACTACCAAAATAATCCTCAACTACTTCGGGTGTACGAGCCAACTATCCTCATTGTGGCCCATACATCTTTTTGGTCCTTCGAGCCTACAACGACATCGGCGCAGTGTTTTAAGTTCTTGGTTTCGAAAGGTATTCATTTGGTGTATCTTATTATCGTTGTTTCGGTAGCGTATCGGTTTGCTAGCCTCCCACCAGCGGGTCTCACTAGTCGAATTGAGAAGACGCATATACCGTAACAGGGATTGTGAGTGCAACATAAAGGGATATCTTTCGATTCGGAAACAGTAAACCCTGACTATCGGTGAAGAACTACTAACTACTGAACATCTGCGGCAGGATTACAACCCTATACGCATAACTACGTGTTCAGAAATTTCTACGAGAAGAACAACTACTACTGCTCTTCAACTACAACATAACTACGGGTGTCGGGATATGTCGTTAAACCACGGTCCGCGGCTACGACTAACTACGGCGTGAGGAGTCTTCTAGGCCAGGAGATCTTTCGCACCAGTTAATTCCGACAGGAATATTTTTCTTTCTTCGACAACTGCCTTCGGGACATTAACAACGCGCGTGCTTCAATAAAGAAGAACCATGATACCGAACTTTGATGAAGTTATTACACGTCAAGAGAAAACTTATGAAGACATCAAGAAAATCTGCGTGAACTTCAAGAAAGATGGGGAATCAAGGAAAACCCTCGAATACTTGAGTAAACGCATAACGGCTCTAGAGACTCACTGGAAAGATTTTCTAGAGAATGATGCCATCCTGCAAACAATGGAGGATAAAGACATCACTTACTTCGTCGACAACGTCTTCGAAATAACTAAAAGGAGTTACGAAGAAACAATGCAGGCTATGAAACTTCGCAAAACTACACCAGCACCAGTGGTGCAATCTCCAAAAATAACTATAACTGGAGAATCATCCTTGGGGACCTTCGGACTTCCCAAATCATCACCTTCGCCGCCCCAAGGGACTGATGATAAGTCGACGTCTGAAAAGGACGAACTTCTCCGTCAACAACAATGCAATTTCAACGCATTACATCGAGCTGTATCCAAGATCAACTTGGAAGCGATGACCGAAAAATGGGATTTAGAAGACCACCTCAGCATCCTGAAAAACAAGTGGGAATCGATCGATAAAATCCACTGGAAACTGGACAACTTACTACAAGGTTCCAATAAAAACTACGATAATGAATTTTCCAGATGGAAAGAAAGTTACGATAGCTACAGACGAAAGATTCAGCAGAAGATCTGGGAGAGTACGCATTACCAAAAATCGACACCAAAAATCGAATTTCCAGAGTTTAACGGCAATTATAATCAATGGATTTCCTTCAAAGATCTTTTCCACGAAACTATTCATTCCAATCCACTGATATCTAAAACACAAAAGATGCAGCATTTGAAGACTAAACTAAAAGGAGAAGCTTAGAGAATCGTACAACATCTGAGCGTCAGTGCAGAAAGCTACGAGTCTTGCTGGGAGTTGTTAAATAATCGTTATAACAATTCGAGACTGCTCTTTACGTCATACGTTAACACTATCCTGAACCAACCATTCATTCACCAGCCTAATGCTTACAACCTGATAAAGCTTCACGACACTACGCTGGAATGTTTGAGTGCTCTGAATAACATCGGGATAGAAACTGCGACGTGGGACCCTCTCATTGTCCACTTGGTTCAACAAAAATTGGATGCTGCGATTTACAGCGAGTACGTGAAAAATTTGGTCTCTCCAAGAGAACTGCCTGACCTGGAAGATTTTATCAAATTCCTGAAGACAAAGTTCATGGCATTTGAAACACTCGATAATCGCCATAATAACCATCCAAAAACTTCGTCTTCACAACAAAATACTCAGAAAAATCATAACGACCGGGGGTCATCAAACTATAAGAAATATGAAAAGGAGTCGAAAACCTATCACGCGGCATACAAGAATTGTCCAATCTGCAAAACTAATCACGTTCTGATGTTTTGCCCCAAATTTCGTGAAATGAACTGCGACGGCCGGAAACATATAGTTGCGAAATTGCGGCTCTGCAAAAATTGCTTGTTCAGTCACGGAGACAACCAATGTACGTCAACGAAAACTTGCTTGACTTGTAAGGGTTTCCATCACACGATGTGATGTGACAAGCAAAATGGGTCATCCAGAGGAAGCCAAAGTTCATACAACCAGAAACTATCAACTTCGCAACAAGTATCAACGCATGTCACCAACGCAAATGAAGAAGTACTTCTAGCAACAGCTCAACTACGAGTCAAAACTGGGGACGGAACTTACGTAACTTTGAGAGCACTCGTGGATCAAGGATCTCAAGTTACTCTCATGACTGAGAATGCAGCTCAGCGATTGCGGCTTCCACGGCAGAAACTAAGCGCTGTGATATCGGGAGTCGGAACTACTATGGGGAATTGCAAGGGAAATCTACTCCTGTATTGCAAATCCATCCATAATAACAACTACGAGTTTCAACTAGAAGCACTTATTATGAAAAAATTAATAAGTAACTTGCCCAACTCAACCTTCAACAAACCCACTTGGGATCATCTGGACAACGTCATGCTAGCGGATCCGGACTTCAATATCTCGGGACCGATCGATATCCTTCTGGGGGCGAATTTTTTCTCGGAGATATTACTCGACGGTGTACTGAAGTCTGATAACCACTCACCAGTCGCTCAACAAACTAAGCTGGGGTGGATCTTGTGTGGGAACGTAAAAACTTACCATTGTCTAGTTACGATAAACGAACTAGAAGATTTTACGAGATTTTGGGAATCGGAAGAAATCTGCAACAACGGCATAACGAACGAGGAAGATCACTGCGAAAAATACTACCGGGAAACTACTAAGAGGCTCGGCGACGGCAGATACGTCGTAAAGATGCCACTGAAACCTGAAATCAACGAAAAACTGGGAACATCGAGACACCAAGCTATTTCTCAATTTTTGCAACTGGAAAAGAAAATGCTGAGAAACGAAAATTTTGCGACGCAGTACAGACAATTCATCGACGAGTACACGAAACTAGGTCACATGAAACTGGTGACGCCTTCCTCAGAGAAAAAACTTGAAGCTTTCTTACCTCATCGCGGTGTCATCCGAGAAGAATCGACAACTACCAAACTAAGAGTCGTCTTCAACGCGTCTATGAAAACTAACACCAAGTATAGCCTCAAAGATTTCATGGAAAAAGGTCCGAATCTACAAAAGGATATTCAAGAACTAATCATCAACTGGCGTAGCTATCGATATGTCCTAACCGCTGACATAGAGAAGATGTATAGGATGATACTTATCCATGAAGATCAACAACCACTACAGAAAATCATTTGGAGGTCATCGTGTGGTCAAGCGGGCGAAGGTCGACTGCAAGAGATGCAATTGTGCACAGTCACATACGGAACGAAAGCCGCACCGTTCCTAGCGATGCGAACTCTCAAACAGCTCTCACTTGACGAAGGGCACGAGTTTCCTGAAGCAGCGAAGGTCATTCAAAACCATTTTTACATGGATGACCTCATTTGCGGACGCAACACTACCGAGGAAGCAAAACTACTGCAACAGCAGCTAACTACTCTCCTACGAAGGGGCGGATTTAACTTAAGGAAATGGTCAAGCAACGAGGAAACTATTCTGGAAAACTTAGCTGACGATCAAAAATCCCGCAAAGGTGTATTCACATTTAAACAAGAGGAGTCAGTGAAAACTCTGGGACTTAACTACAATCCGTCCAGAGTATTTTTATTTAACTGGAATCTACCGCAACTAGGTAAGAGGAAAGTTACCAAGAGAAGTCTACTCTCAGATGATCTCAGCAAGCTCTACGATCCGCTCGGCTGGCTCTCTCCAACGGTTATCAAGGCCAAACTACTGTTTCAGAAGGTGTGGGTCAGTAAGATAAACTGGGATGAAAGCTTACCCACAGAAATAGAAACAGAATGGAAAAAACTACGAGATGATTTTCCTAACATCGCCCGGCTATCCCTACCAAGGTGGCTAACTTGCATCGATGATGCAATACATGTCCACGGATTTTGTGACGCAAGCGAAAAAGCATACGCCTGCGTTCTATACAGTCGTACTATGAACGAAAACGGAGAGTACGTAGTAACACTGATAGTGGCCAAGACAAGAGTAGCGCCTCTCAATAAGAAGACTTCACTACCAAGGCTGGAATTGTGTGGAGCTCTGCTACTTTCCAAATTAGTGGAGAAGCTACAAACAGCCCTTCCTGAGAAAATTCTTCATATTAACTGTTAGACGGATTCGACAGTCGCACTCGCGTGGATACAAGGCAACATAACAAGATGGGAAAGATACGTTGCCAACCGAGTTGCGGCAATAACTAACATTGTACCTGCGACGAAATGGGGACCCGTCAGATCGGAAGAAAATTCTGCAGATTGCGCTACTAGAGGCCTCTCACCGTCCCAACTACTCAACTTCAACTTGTGGTGGGAAGGACCTCAGTGGCTCAAGAAATACAACGACGAAAAAACTAAAAATAGATGGGAAATATTTACGACGGATGACGAACTGATAGCAACACGAAACTGTTAGGCAACGCAGACTGCTAACGAAGCAACTTTTATAAATACACTACTGGACAAGTGTAGTACAATGACACGAGTCATACGAGTCATTAGCTGGGTGTTACGTTTAACAACAAGTCTACGTAACAAGGACGCGACAGCTAATAAAAAATACCTGACATCGAAAGAACTAAGTGAAGCGAGAAACTTAATGGTCAGATACGGACAACGTCAATACTTCAACGAGGAGGTTGAAGACCTGGAAAAAAGTGGAAGAGTCAGGTCGAAGAGTGTTCTGTTGAACCTAAAACCCTACATTGATAAAAAAGGGATACTACGAGTGGGAGGGCGATTACAAAACTCAGCTTTACCAGATGAAGCGAAGCATCCTGCGGTGATCCCCCACGCAGGAAAACTAACGCAACTGATAATCGACCACGCCCACAAACAAACTCTACACGGAGGAGCTCGTCTAACACTTGTCCAAACGAGACAGAAGTATTGGATAATTAGCGGCAATCGAGCGGTGAAAAAGTATTTAACTAAATGTGTGAGATGTCACAGATATAAGCCCCATAGAAACGAACAGATAATGGGTGACCTACCTCAATCACGAGTCACGCCATCCAGGCCCTTTACTAACACCGGGGTTGATCTAACCGGTTTCGTGGATGTGAAAATAAACAAGGGGAGAGGAGTGAAAACATGCAAAGGATTTATTTGTATTTTCATTTGCATGGCAACAAAAGCGGTCCATATTGAGCTTGTATCTGACCTCAGCACAGAAACGTTCCTGGGAGCCCTCAAGAGGATGTGCGCGAAAAGAGGGACCCCCAAACATGTTTTCTCGGATAACGGGACTAACCTTCGGGGAGGATCCAGAATACTACAGAAAGAATTTCAACAATTCAAAACTATGATGTCTGAGGAATTCTTCGATGGAATCAGCGAACTACAAATTGAGTGACATTTCAACGCGCCAATCTGGCCGACTGCAGGAGGACTGTGGGAAGCAGCTGTGAAATCGATGAAGTACCATCTTAAACGTGTTTTGGGAGAACAAAAACTGACGTACGAGCAGTTTTCAACCTTGTTGGCGCAGATAGAAGCGTGTATGAATTCCAGACCACTGTGCCCCCTCACGGAAAGCATAGACAACTTGGAGTACTTAACGCCAGGCCACTTTATAACTGGAGGTCCAACGATGCTGTTGCCACAAGCAGAAATTAACGAAAATCGAGCACAGGACCTCAGGAACAAATGGAAACAAACTGAACTCATGCAACAACACTTCTGGAAACGATGGTCCAGTGAATATTTACATCAACTTCAAGTGCGCAGCAAATGGCAGCGATCGAGAAAAAACTTAGAAAAAGGAGAACTCGTCCTGGTCAAGGAGAATAACTTGCCTCCGGGAAAATGGGCATTAGGCAAAGTGCTTCAACTACACCCTGGAGACGACGGCTACGTACGGGTAGCAACGATAAAAACGAAGGGAGGGACACTCAAACGTCTAATAACGAAACTGGCTCCACTCCCTGCAAACGAGAATATTGAAGATGTCAAAACTAATATCCAGAACCAACCAAGACTAAAACGAGTAACAAGAAAACTACTTGCTTTTCGAGCTACACATTCCGCTTAAGGGGGAAGATAACTACATGATATATCGAGTGTTACCACTGCCAATCAAACGAGAATCGGAGACCAGAATGGTAGAAATATAATCAGGATACCTCGCCATCAACTTTAGAAAAAATACGTATGTCCAAATCGGAGAAGAAGATATACGGCAATGTATCGTATCAATCGGCGATGTTTACCTATGAAACGCGTATCACCCTGTTTACAACTCACACGACGGAAATGCGCCTTGCGAAGCAAAAATTTTCAGTCAACAAACGACCTTGCCGTGCGACACTCAGAAAGCGCGATGCAAAGACTAAGTTACATAAGCCGAACTTATGGCTTTACGTCTGTTGCAGTTCGTGCCTACTACGTATTATTTGCGACGACAAAATGTCTAGAACAGCGGTAACAGGCATCGGGCAGCTTGTCCTCAGTCAAGGATGCATACTGCAGAAGAAAGAAGCAACTATTTATTCCTTCAATGTGTTCGGGAATAACATACAGATGGAAAGTGACGTTTCAGTTCTAATGATGAACTCGCCTATCAACGAAATGGTGAATGTCAGCATTAAAAACATCAACTTGAACGTACAGACAAATACTTCTGAAGAAATTGCCAGAATAGATCGAAAACTCATTATTCAGAAGAAACAGGAACAACTTCCGGCACATCTTTCGGTTCATGACGTTTATCACTATTCAATAACGTCATTACTGACTGTAATTGCATCGATCACTGCACTGTATCTACTAATAAAAAGGTACTGCAAAAGACCAAGGGACGTCAACGCCACGCAGCAGCCAAGTCCTGAAAATCTGGGAATGGAACTTCAGGAGATCTCCACACAAAATTCGGAGTCAGCCCAGCCACACCGGACGGAGAGAAAAGGATTCAACTTGAACGGTCTGCTCTGAACGAAGATAGTGATAGTGACAGTGTCAATTTGATGATGAAGATATTAGATATTAGATGAAATATTTAAGTTTTACTTTTACTTTATATTTTGATATTTAACTTAACTTGTAACTTGTATAATTGTTAGCTTTTCTTGTCCTTGGCAGCATGTACGGTCTAGCAACGCGTACATATTCCGTGCGCGTCATTCACCTGATTTTTACATCTTAGGTTGCATTTCATAGTTTATGTTATTATGTACATTTAGTTACCAATTAACAGCAAAATAAACTACTCGTATCTACTTGGTGCTCATCTTTAACTACCAAAATAATCCTCAACTACTTCGGGTGTACGAGCCAACTATCCTCATTGTGGCCCATACAATGTCGTTATTTTGTGATTTTATTTCATTCAGAGCAATCTGTAGGCTATTGAGCTTGCTTATCTGCTCAGACTCAAAACAGAAGAATAAGTCTTTGATCTCCTCTTTAAGCTCAGACAGCTCAATTTCTCGTTTCCTCTTCATTCGGTTCAAGTTAACATTGTGCAAGTTACCCGAAGCGGCGTGGTCAACTTCTGATTCTGAGTTGGTCTCAGCGGCAGAAGTATTAGATGCAAGAGCACGGGGCGGGGGAGTGCGCTTCGTAGACATAATTGCGGAGGCGAGATGAAAAATGAGAGCACGCAGCAAGGGGGTCACTG
Source organism: Argyresthia goedartella (assembly GCA_949825045.1). Classification (NCBI taxonomy): domain Eukaryota; kingdom Metazoa; phylum Arthropoda; class Insecta; order Lepidoptera; family Argyresthiidae; genus Argyresthia; species Argyresthia goedartella. Next base: position 16,446,638 of record OX463809.1, on the reverse strand, counting down.
GTTTTTTTCGAAGTGGATGAGTATTTCGCAGCGAGTACCAGGACAGCAGCGGCAGCAAGGCGCGCGGAATAATCAGCACCAGCCGTGGCCGTGGGTGTTTTAGGGGTGGAGTTTCACTATCCGTGTGGCGCAGGCGAGTACCAGGGCATCAGCGGTAGCGCAGGGCAAGCGGCGTAGTTGCGTAGCGTAGCGTGTGTCTCGACACTTGTTTCAGCATAGATATCTGGCCTGATAATGCAAGGGTGAGAGAATGGATGCCCTTTCGGGAATACCTCGAGGCCTACTACCTACCTACCTACTACCGCTCTCCGAAAGTCGCAGCCACAGTCAAGCACGACTAAGACACTCTCTATGCACTATCAAAATGTCAGAGGCATAAAAAGTCGGTTGGCGTATTGGCAGAATAATTTGATTATTTTAGAGCACGACCTATTCGCCGCAACTGAAACCTTTTTAGACACGTCCGTCGGCGATGCGGAGGTAACGGCGGGGGGCTGGAGCATACTGCGCCGGGACCGCGCCACCGCGTGCGGGGGAGTACTGCTCGCCGCCCACCCTGGCATCACGCTTCGCCGACGTCGTGACCTCGAGACAGAAAATGGAGAAGATCTTTGGGCAACCTTCTCTCTATATGGGGCCCAATTCACAATCTGCGTCGTCTATGTGGATTCCAGCATGATGAGAAATAAGAAAAAAATTACACAAGCCGAAAAAGACGCCCAATACCTTAGTTGGTTTACAAAAACCGAGGAGAACATGTCGGAACTAAGTGGAACTTTAATCATCCTGGGTGACCTAAATCTGAAAAGTGCGTCAGTGTCTGTTACGAATTATTATTGTTTTTTTCTCAGTGTTTGTAGTCTATATGAGACGAATGAGGTGAGGAATGCTCACGGTGGCGTGCTTGATGTGGTGCTGCTGCCGGAGACCGCCCGTGGCGTCACTGTGCGCACCTCCGTGTCAGGCAGCATGGTGCCACGCACTGACGCCTACCAACCGCCTCTCGACGTCATTGTGCCGCTGTTGAAAGCGCAAGACGCGGATGGACGATCTGGCCGTCTGGATCCCAGCAACATTCGCGGCCACAATGACTGGAACTTTGCCAAAGGCGACCACACAGTCCTGTATGAGCTCATGTGTAGCGTATCGTGGGACGATGTTGTCGTAGCTCGCGATGTGGAGACGGCAGTTGGCCGCTTTTACGATGCCATTTACGGGGTTTTGAATAAATCGATCCCAAGAAGACCAGGCCTAACCAACCTTCCAGGCGGTATTCAGTGTGGTTTACTGGTGACATTATTAGGGATCTTGCCACTAAGGCAAAGCTCCATCGTAAATGGAAATCGTCGGAGAGGGCAGCTGACTACTCAGCATTCAGTGAGCTGAGAGCCAACATAAAGTCCCGCGTAACTACAGCATACACGAACCATATGCTAAATATTGAAGGTAATATAAGATCAAACCCGCGTGCGTTTTGGAAACATGTGAGTGGCCTCCGATCAAAGGGTGGTTTTGATTCTCGGGTCACGCATCAGGGGCAAGAGTGTGTCGGAGAGGAAGCAGCCGCCGCTTTTGCAGACTACTTCTCCGACGTTTTCCTCACCGACGTCCCGGCGCTTGCACCGGACCTGGTAAACGGTTCCGATGCCTCGCGCACGGCTAACTACGTCCAAATTTCACATGTTTCCCATAGGGATGTAGAGCAGGGACTGAGGCAGCTTAGGCCAAGGAGCGCAATTGGACCGGACAACGTCCCTCCTTACTTTTTAAAGGCCTACAGTAATCAGCTAGTTATACCGTTGGGTCACATCTTCAACTTAGCTCTCGAGCAAGGGAAGTACCCTACCACCTGAAAGCTCTCTCGAGTCAGTCCTATGCCCAAGTCTAGTGACACTGCCTCTGTAAATCAATATCGACCGATTGCGATCCTGAATTCATTGGCAAAATTGTTCGAGTCAATCATATACGGTAAAATCTGGCCCCAGATTGCGCCGTTTTTATGTGACTCGCAACACGGATTCAGGAGTCGTCTCTCAGTAACCACCAACTTACTGACGTTAGTCGAGTTGGTCTCAGAGAGCATGGATCGGGGATGTCAGGTGGACGTCGCCTATCTGGACTTCCGCAAGGCGTTCGATAGAGTCGATAACGACGTCATAATGAAGAAATTGTGTGCCATTGGATTTGCCCCACGGCTGTTTGTTCTCTTCGCTGACTACCTGAAGAACCGCCAACAATACGTGCGACATGGCTGTTATGAGTCCCAGCCGTACCACACACGGTCAGGTGTTAGCCAAGGCTTGATCCTTGGTCCGTTGTTATTTATCATCATGATAAATGACCTGGAATCTGAACTGAAACATGCCAATTGCCTTTTGTACGCGGACGATCTGAAACTGGTACTTCCCGTGAAGTCAGAGAATGATTGTAGGCTACTACAGGAAGATTTAGACGCGGTTCATAGTTGGAGTGTGAACAACAAGCTTCTATTCAATACTGAAAAGTGCTGTATAATGTCCTTCACGCGCTCTCCACGGCCTATTAGCGCGACGTATACACTCGGCACTGAGTCTCTGACTCGAGTGTATTCGATGAAGGACCTCGGTGTTACGTTCGACCCTAAACTCACATTCCATGAGCATGTGAGCACTTTAGCCAAGGAATGCTTCAGAAGATTAGGGTTTGTGATACGGAATAGTAAGGGATTCCATAACTTGGGTGTGGTCCAGCTTCTATACATGGCCCTAGTGAGAACCAAACGTGGAATCCGCACGAAATCGTCCTTATGCTCGAGAAGGTACACAGAGCTTTTCTTAGATACCTATATAAGAGGAAATTTGGATACTACCCTTACCTTTATCCATCCGATTTTATTTTAGGTATGCTTGGATTTAACTCACTAGAGGTGAGGCGTAACTCCGAACAGCTTCTGATTGTGTGTCGATTATTGCGAGGCGACAGTGACTGCGCAGCGCTTGTCAGTGCCGTATGCGCGCTTTACGTGCCTGACAACTACCTACGCGCTCGTAGGCACCAGCTGCTAGCGGGCGGCTCGCACCACACGGTGGCGCGCCTGCAGTCTCCGCTGGTCCGGGCACGGAATAGCCTCAATGCACTGTTGGCCGCAGCACCATTGAATGATCTGTTTGGTGATGCATGGAGGGATATTGTGCGAGAATGTTCTTGGTTCTGTGAGAAGATTGCATGATAGTGTAGTCTTGTAATTATTTTCTCGAATGTTTATGGATATAATGATAATATGGTAACGGCATTTATACGATTGAATTGAACTTATTATATTTGACATAATTATGGTAAATTAATTTGTAATAATTGAATTGTATTGTATTTTCTAATTTTGTATATTTGTGTCGACTTGGCTTTGCTGTAATGACACAAATAGATTATGTAAATAAATAAATAAATAAATAAATAAATTCGAAGCTGCTTGATTGGTCAAGGGGCGGGGCGAAACTCACGCGCTGGACAATGGTAGGCACGGCGGATGCGCAGGAAACTGGTTCGGTGGGCGGGGCTAGGTGTCTCTTGCAGCGATCGGAGTAATATGGCGGCGGTAAGGACAGCTCCTCGAGATTGCTGTGCTCCTATTTTTCGCGCGTAAATAAATTAATTTGAAATTACTTTTAAATTTAAAATAAGCAATTAATACGGATTTGTGGCACACGTCTACTCGAATCGAGGTCCGGGGGGAACAGGAATTATAGTGCGTGTTACATAATTACAAGTAATTATATAGTACGCACTATTCCGCAAATGTTAATAAAGGCATTATTAAATTTTTATATTAAATTGCCTATCTATACCCAGCAGAATTCCATAATTTGAGCGTTTGTGCCCTTTGAAACTATTAGGAGCATTTGCTCGGATTCACAAAGCAAATTTCATGGGACTGTCTTTTGGTTTCCATTACGAATCCCTAAAAATGGGGATTGAATAAACATAACAGTCATCAAAAGTTGAACTGCAACTGTTCAAACTGCAGATACGAACCACATCATCGTATGTTTCACCAGCAACGATTGTTTATTGTAACAATATTATACTTTTTTCAGAAAAATCTCTCCCTTGCCTACTAAGTGAGGTCGTTTTAAAAATATAGATATAATATAGTTATAGGTATACGGAATCTAATTTCTGATCTACCACACTGGAACTATAAAATGCAATTAATGCGTTATATAGAGGCGAGCGCGCGGCAAATTGCTTCGGAACAGTGTCGCGTGTATCCGCATCTATTTGGGGTGGGTGTACGTTATCGTTCTCTGCGCATACTCTACACTGGCACCTATGTATGCCGCGGCATGCTGGTACAGGCTTGCGTCCTTCCACACTGTGCGTGCCTCACTTCTGAGGACACAGCGACTGGCTTTGGTGCTCTTGAACAAAGCCTATCGTTCATGCAGTACTGCGGCCCTACCGGTACTGGCAGGCGTGCTGCCGGCTAACCTGGAGCTCATCCGCGCCGGCCGTAGTGATGAGGCGCGGGAAGGTTGTACTGAGACGGAGATCCAAGCAATAAAACGCCAAACTCTGGGGGAGGTCGTTGCACAATGCCTGGGACGTTGGATGAATGAGACGAAAGGTCGAGAGCTATACCGCGGAGTGAGAGAGAAGTGGCGGTTCGCCTCAAGGCCTCTTGGGTTGAGCCGGTCTACCAAACTTTGCAGATATTATCGGGACACGGGTGCTTCAGGAAAATATTGCATGATATGACGTTATGCCCGATGAGTGTATGTGAGTGCGGCATAAAAGATGAAGATATGCATCATGCTCTTTGGGAATGTCCACTATACGACGACGAATGGAAGATAATGTTAGACGGAATCACTCGAGCGGATAAGAACCAGTCTACTACGAGGACCTCGTCTCGTCAAAGGCGAACTTCCAACGGCTACACCAGTTTGCGCACGCGTGGCATAAAAAGAGATGTGGCTGGGAATTCGACTAAAATGTTAAATGACAAATATGCGGCATAGGCACCGAGCTCACACCGTTTGTGTGTGTTAGATCACCAGAAGGGTGCGACGCTGCTATCTTTTCCCCCGCGCCCCAGAACGGGGAGAGGTGGGAAGAGGACAGGCGGATGGCAAAGAAGGCAGGTCCAGCCATGTGGGGGACGCACAGAAATAGCTGCTGGTTACAAAAGCTCCATGCAAATCTAACCCGTTGGCTTGCTCCCCCGCGTTTGCCTCATTTTGACACATGAAGTCGGAATGAAGTTAGGTGGAGGTGGGATATGTCCTGGACTTAGCATTGAAGTATTCATTAATAGCTTAGTATATTTTCTTTCTATGAATTCTAGTGATAATATGCTTAAAGGAATTTAAGTGTAGAGTCCTAGTATTTGACAACAATAAAAAATAATAATAAGATATCGAGTACAAAAATGACACAAATTATGATTAGTGTTTTTAGTGTTTTGATATTTTAGATGTAAGCTGACCAGCTTTAATTGCAGGAATGCAATGACCTCCCTTAATTGCATCGGAAGGCTATGTCGTACATCCAACCTTGTGGCACTTTAGGAAACATGGCTGCTTCCTCATGATATACCTTCACTCAGCACCATAGATAGCGAATTTGCTCACTTCGGTAACTCAGCTATTGATACATCGGCAGGCATTCTACGAGGAAGACCACATCGTGGCGTCGCGATTTAGTGAAGAAAATTGGTGTCAGTGTTAACATGTGAAAGTCCGTGGTTTGCGGCTGTAAAAATTGTGATACAGGACAGGTCCTTGATTGTGTTTGTAACTCTAAAAGAGTCATCAGTTACATTACCTCTGCAGGAATCGGAGCGCCGCTGCGAACCCATTCTCCTAGCCAATACCAGGCCTCCGTCACTGAATGTACTTGCGCGCTATAATTATCTACCGCCCGCCCGAGCTCTCAGGCAGCCCGGCTATGGACCGGCTGCCCAAGTCAGTATGGTTGTCGCAAGCCAAGCGCACGCACGTTTTGAACTGTGTTCGTAGCGTACGAGTATCTGACGAGTATCAGTAAGGAGAAGGAGATACTAAGCATTAGCCTGCCTTTCAGACACAGCTTTATATATTTTTGTTACATAGAAACGTCATAAGGTCATTTGGCGCAATTATAGTAGTATTCATCCACGGCGGCGGCGGCGCGTGACGTAGCTATTTGCATCCTTCTCTTTCATCGGGGCTCTCTGCTGAAAGACAAAGATGCAGATAGCTACGTCACGCGCCGTCGTGGATGACTACTACTATAACTACCTACCAAACTTCCAACCTTAGATTATTTATGTGATGTAAACGTAAATTACAAACAAACACGGGTGATTCGGTTTTATGAGATTTGTAAAATAGTAGGTAGTTTATGCAACTGTCATATATTACTATTTTTTACTTAGTAGGTAGTTTATGCAACTGTCATATATTACTATTTTATATATACGGAGAACAATTTTAAACTACAATAATATAACATTTACACAAAAAGTTCTCAATAACATAGACACAAAAAGTTATGTAAATTTATTTTTATCGAAGAGGCAGCCCTGCGATTTGTGTGAGATCGCGCGGTGCGAGGCGATCACAACTGTACGCTTGAGCAATTAGGCACATTTTAGCATGCAGCGGTTGCTGACGCGACGGAGAAGGCTATTATAGCAGTAGGTATTGGAAATTTCCTACTGAGTGAAGTATCTGTTACGTAGTAACTATTTAGTAATCTGTGCCAATACGCACTGGCATTTGCGTTTTGGCGCTCAGAAACCATCTGAATCACTGACAGCACATTCCTTTCTTTTTCGTTGGGCAAGTGAATAACACCAACGTAAAGAAAGAATGCAGCTGATGCATCTCCTCCAGGCCTTTTACTTTTTTGATGCAACCACACCGGTTGCGTCCAAAGCTACAATACTGGTACCTTTGGAACAATATTTTTTGTATACTGCCATTTGTTCCGGGGACCAGTAGTAAGCAAATTGAAGGCCGATCTCCCTTAGTGCAAAAGAGTATGGCTGACTCGATTGCAGCAGGGCGAGTCCATTTTTTGGGTCCTTATCTAACCTTTCTCTGCATAAAAACTCAGACTTAGCCTTGCGTAGTACACTGACAGTGGGTTCCATCAGTTTATCTTTTTAGACGGGCCCCACAGCTTTTATTTGTGCAGTACCCATAAAAGCTACAGGTTAGATTTTGTGTACTGATGCAATGGCATTTCACCTTGCTTTTTTCGCAAATGGCTGATGCCATTATATCTGTCCAAGTATGTTGGTTAAATTGTAGCCGGGAAAGCAACTTTCCATTTTTAGTTCTTCGTTTTATTATTTCGGATCAATTCCCATTTTTCCTGGCTTAAGGACACCGTACACTTTTTTGAATTGTCTCGACGCATGACTGATTTATTTGATGTATCTAAATCTGATGGTTTACTGATGTTTAGAGAAGCATCAGTTTCCAAAGACTCCTCGCTTTGGTCAAGGTTTTTATTGATTCCCAGCGTATTATGAGCGTCATGCCGGTTGTTATACACAAACGAATGTATCTTTTTACAGAAATTTCTAAACTTCTGCGATTCTTTTCCAAACCTCTTGAAACCTTGGAGCCACGATGCCATTTAAATTTATTTCATGTTTGTGTTTAACTAACTCCTCTAATACGATTTCACGAGTTACACTAAGCACTCTCCCTCGTTTTCTAGACGTATTAGACACTATTATTATGTTGACGTTTAAATGAATTTTTTGTATATTAATGGGTCTAAGACAAATCGGTTTTTAGTTTAAGGTTTACTTACAGAAACTACGGCGCTAATGGATGCGAGGTAATTAGGAAAGCAAGATAGAATATAAGTAACGAGACCGAATTAAAAGCTTGAAAAACAATAAAAAAAGATAATAAGTATGTTCAATTATGAATTTAGAGCCGTACCGGGGCACGAGAGGGAAATGTTCAAAAACTTTTTCTATAATGAAATAAAATATCGCGTTTGCTTATTAAAATTATATATATTTAGACAATTTTTTTGAGATTAGAGGAGCAAGATGGATTAGAAATCAGTGAAGAAGCTATACCGTGCCACAAATATAATACAAGGGGTAAGGTAGACTCGGTATTTGGTATTTATTTTTAATTAAGTTATTTTTACAGAAACTACGGTGCTAACTGATGCGGTGCAATAAGAAAAGTATAATGGAATATGGAAAAACGAAACAAAAAGCTTAACGGATAGTGGAAAAATATTGTTACGTTGAATTTTTTGCTGTACCGGGGCACGAGAAGAAAAACTTTTTATTATATGGATATAAAAATATGGCGTTTGCTTATCAAAATTATATCTACTTAAACATTTTTTTTGAAATACTAAGGAGCAAGATGAGTTAGAAATTAGCGAAGCGGCTATATCGTGCTACAAAGGTAGGGGTAAGGTAGACTCAGTATTTGGTGTTTATTTTTAATTAAGTTTTTTTTACAGAAACTACGGTGCTTACTGATGCGGGGCATTAAGAAAAGTATAATGGAATATGGGAAATTTAAACAAAAAGCGGAACGGAGAGTGGAAATATATTATAACGTTGAATAGTGGGCTTATTCCACAAATCCCCTGCGACTATGTATATCCTGCGAAGGGGATTTGTGGACTTTTTGAAATAAAATGTCCATAAATCCCCTTCCGGAGTTATTAAACCAAACAAATGGGATTTGTAGGAAAAAACAAAAGTTCCACAGATCCCATTTTCTAATTATTTACATTGTTTTTTTTTAACATTTTGTTTATTCCTGTTCTACTTTCTAGAGAAAGAAAAGGGACATGTGCCCAGCGGTGGGTCAGTTTGGGCTAGAAATTATATAAATGATGAAGATGATTGATGATATATGGTCGCCGATATTTTGAACTTTTTAGTTACTGTTCCGATTTGCTTCATTATTGATATCTGGGGATCCGGTTGGAGTCCGACCATGATTCTGAAGGCAGATTTCGAAAAAGTCGCCGCCATTTTGAACTCTTTAGTTACTATTCTGATTTGCTTCAAAATCGAAATCTGAGGATCCGATTGGAATCCGACCATGATTATGAAGTCAGATTTTAAAAAAGTCGCCGCTATATTGAACTTTTTAGGTACTGGTCCGATTTGCTTCATGAATGAAGAATGAATGGAATGAATGGAATGAATGGTGCTTCTCTAGCCAGGGTTCTAAACCTGTTCCGGTCTTTCGGCCGGCAAACCAGAGAGCACAAGTTTTGAGGGGGGGCGGAATGACCTGCTCGATAGGAGAGGAAGGAGCGTGAATTCAATCGACCGACTCTTCAGCCTGAAGCCAATATAGGATATGTGGAATGGGGAGGATATAGGATTTGGAGAGCAGCTGTTGTTTTCTTCAAGTTCATGTTTTCCTTCTATTTTCAGGTATTGTTATAGGTTGAGTTTCCTGTCCTGTCGTGTTCGTTTGGGTTATCCGGTAAGGTCTCCGTTTCACTTTCGCTGTCTGTTTCTGGAATATGGTATATTTGGCTCGATGCCTTTCTGACTTCGTCCCTGTTGTGTGCTGATTCTGTCCAGTAACTATGTTCTTTACCGTAGTATTTGATGTCATGCTTAAGGGAATCTTTCCAGGAGTAAATGGGTCGGCCAACTTTCTTCTTCTTTGCTTCGTATTTCAATGCAGCGTGGAGTAGGTGTTTTTGTGGGCGTCGTAGAATATGTGTATAGTAACACATCCGATGGTTTTTGATTTGTTTGGTTATTGTTTTGCCCTGTAGTAAGTCATGAATTTTGTGGTGTCTTGGATAGCTTCTGGCGTTCTCAAACATGTTTCTGAGGATCAGACGTTCATATTTTCTTAGTCTAGAACGGTTTGCTTTGGTGAGGGCTGCCGCTTTAAGTCCGTATGTTATACATGGTGCAATAACCATTTTGTAAATCAGGCGTACTATTTTCCAGTTCATGTTATATTTCTTTATAAAATGCATTAGTTCCTTGGAATTGCCTATGGCTTGCCGGCATCTCTTCTTTATTGTGTCTCTCCTACTATGTCCTGCCGTTATATATGTGCCGAGATAATTTTTTTCGTCTACGGGTCGTATTGGAACTCCGTCCAATACGATCACTTGTGGGGGCTGGGTGTTTATGGGGTCTCTTATAAGAATTTTCGTCTTTGTTTCGTTAGTATCGAGCCCTACTGTTTTGGTCAAGGTGTTGTAAATCTTGACAAACGATGATGAGGTCATCCGCGAAGGAGAGAATAAGTGGTAAGACTATTTCTTCATCTTGGTCCAGTTTTATGTTGGGAATTTCTTCTTCCAGTGTTTTGAGGACATCATCCATTAATATTGTAAATAGTCTTGGTGACATTGGACAGCCTTGTTTTACTCCTTTTCCTTTGTTGATCAAGTTACTTTGCTGTCCGAACCATTTGATGCAGGTCCGTTCATACATGCAGGCTTTTATTATCCTATTGGTTAAAATCTTATTGGTCCTTGAAAGGAGAATATCCTTGAGCACGTTTAGGTCTATAGTATCAAATGCTTTGGCGATATCTAGCGCCAGTACATATGTTCTGTTACCCGCGCGCCATTCTTCGTCTAATACTCTGCGTAGTGTGAAGATGTGGTCATCGGTGGATCTATTGTGGAGAAATGCTGCTTGGTAGTTCCCGAGTTCTTTTGTTATCTCGTCTAGTTTGATGAGCAGGTATGTCGCGTATATGCGATATCCTGTATTACACATTGTTATACGGCGATAGTCATTGGTGTCTTGCGGGTTTCTGATTTTGGGGATAGGTACTTGGACCGTTTCATTCCAGGACTCCGGTATTATATTTTCTGTCCATGCTCTGTGCATTGTTTTGGTAATAACCTTTAACAGTTGTGGCGGTATTCCTTTGTACAGTTCCGGGACTACCTGATCTGTACCCGGCGCTGTTCCGTTACGCATGCGGCTGATTATAGTTTTTATGTCGGCTATTGTTGGAGCATTTTCTAGATAGTCAGGGTTTAATGAAGTTTCGTTAGGGATAATCATAATTTTAGGGCCTTCTGATTTCCTTAATTCCTGTTCCCAGCGTGACATTGGGATAAATCGTTGTTTTTTCCACCGTCTCGATTGAAGCTGGTGTCGCCTGTAATAGTGGTACAGGATTTGCATGCGTTTACTTGGGTGTTTTTTTCCTAGGCCTTCAAAAAATGCTCTGCATTCTCGTTTTTCTTCATTATCAATAATTTCCTCAAGACGTCGTCGGCATTCTTTGAGTTGTTTATTGATTGTTTGGTCGGTTGGTCGACGTCTTTTAAGGAATTTGGCCTTTTGTAAATTTGCCAGAGCAATTCGGTGTTCCCGCGATCTAGCGGGTTTTACGGAAAGTGTTTTTTGGGCTACTGACTTCATAACCCCTGTAATAGATTCCCACGGAATGTCGGGCGTACATTCGTCGTCATTTTCTATAAATTTGTAGTTGTTCGCCGTAAGTTCTTCCATAATCCCGTTATGGTATTTTACTTTTGTGTCATTCATTTCATCTCGTGCTAGGGCGGTGTACGAACACTGTTTATAGTTGAACTTTAAAGCTGTTATCGCTTTGTACTTAGTTTGGGTTGTACTCTTTGTTGATTCCATTTGCGTGTCGCCAGTTCTTGGAAGCAGGTTTAGTGGGTCCATTTCACCCCAGATTATCTTGTGGTCGGAAATATGCAGGTAGCTCCATTGTCCTCTGATGAAGTTAAATGTGTGTGGCGCATTATTCGAGATAATTATATGGTCTAGTTGTGATTTTGTTTTCCCGTTAGATCATGTGGCCCGACATGACTTGCGAGCCCAGGTGGTTTCTACTTTTAAGTTTTCGCGGGAACAGATATCCATTAGCATTTCTCTGATGATATTTGATGATTTGTGTAGGATTTGTTCCTATAATTCCCTTTTTCCTGTATTCCTTTGTATCGTCTAGTCCGATATGCGCGTTAAAGTCACCTAGCATTAATATTTTGGCTTTGTTTGGTTTCTTTTGAATAATCTTTATAAGTTGCGAAAACGCTGCGGTTGCTCTCGTGGAAGAGCTGGGGATATGTGCGTTTATTACATATAGTGTATTAGTGGCCGATGTTATTGTTGCTGCCATGGTTTCCAGGTCGCGATTTATATTGTGGACCGTTAAGTTCAGGTCCTTTCTAATTAGTATAGCTAAGCCACAGTGTGCGATGCTTGTGCCTGATAGATACCAGAGATAGTGTTTTGACACGTATGTCCCCGATGTCATGTTTGTTTCCTGTATACAGGCTATATGTATGTTTCTGTTTGTCAATTCCGCATCAATGTTGAGTCTCTTAGGTACTTCGGCGCATCCTCTAACGTTCCAAGTAGCAATGCGCATACGCTCGCATGTGACTTTTGGTTTAAATATGGGGCTGTGTCGTATCATCGTATATCCGGTGTTGTCAGGGATGTCATCTATTGATGTTATGGTTGACCCTGAGGAGGTCATGGGTGTTGCATTAAGTATCGGGGAAGGTATGTTCTTATCAGTTTGGCTGTCGGTTGCTAGATTCGTGGGTAAATTTTGTGATTCAAGCAAGTATACGCTGTCGTAGTGGTTTCCTGTGAAGTTGAGGTTGATAGATCTCACTGCATCCGCGGGATTCTTGGGCCTGTATGTGAGCGATGGTGTATTTTGCTGGTGGATTGTTACGTTAATTAGAAAGTATTCGGCGGCTGCTATTATAATCTCCTCTCCAGCCCAAGTGCCGTAATTGCGCAGATTTTTAATGTAGCCATTGAGGGTTTCTTCAGGCTCGGCGATTGCAAACTTTATGTTCTGTTCATCGCAGTTTTCTTCTACATATTTAACTAGGTCCTTACGAATGTGGGTGTGGTCGAGTGTTAATTGATATAGGTGATTAATTTGGTCAGCAATTGCGTGGAATAGGCAGTTACCATCTCTCGGCATTGATAAGGCTTTCATCTTTTTGGAATGTTGTTGAAAGAAAGAACTTAGAGCTAATTTGATTAATTTTAACTACCTACGTACCTATTGTTAATGGTACGGGTTGTGGCTGTCAAAGTTTGTGCATATCTTTGCGCACTTATTCTCGGTATTTTCTAAGAGAATTGGAGGCTGGGCCTGGAAGCTATAAAATAGGCGTGAGAGAGACCCGCTTAGGACAAAGAGTCTTTGATTTTATTTTGTTATTGTTCGTCAGCTGCCTTTCAGTATGCAGTAGGCTTGCATTATTGTTTATTTTATTTTTGTAACAGGTCAAGATGGGCCGGTTGGACCGGATGGTGGAAAATAGTTTAGTTTTGTTTTATTGTGCTTGGGTAGGTTCCTGCCTAGTTTTGTATTTTCGTATACCTATCACCTACCTATTTGTACGGGACTATGCCTATGGAATAGTTTAGAGTTGGCGTAGCAATTTGGAGCGAGAGCGGTATCGGTTTGTGAAATGGTAACCAGCATTACGAAGGATGTTACCTGCCAGATATAAAGTTAGTTTTGCTGTTTTATCTGATATAGGGCTATCTTAATCGGAGCAATCTCACCAGGTTGTTGCTTAGCAAGTGAGACTCTCTGCACTGACATCACCTACTTCAGTTCACTTCATTAGTGCGTAGTAGTGAGGTCCGTGGCACGGGTCGAGGTTCAGTCCCTGTACAAAGCCCTATTGGTTATTGCTCGTTGGAATTCGTTTTTTTTAGCTCGTTGTCCAGAGAAGGGGCTTGTTGCACAAAAAAAAAACGTATTTGCTTCGCCGTTTTGCAGCTGTGTTAGTTTGAGGAATGTTTTTTGTCGTAATTTATCTCTTTTGTTTAATTTTTTCTGTCCGGTATTGTTTGGGTTTTAGTGTCCTTATTCACGTGCCTGCAGGAAGTGCATGAAAGGGCCTGCCTCTTGGCGTGGGATAACACCACGACTCGTTGCGCAACTCTAGTTTCTATTGACTTAGTATTTATGATGATGTATCAAGCACCACGAATGTCTGTGATGAAATGAAATAAGTCTGTTTCCCAGGTTGTTGCTGTTGAGAGAGCTTAATTTTATGGGTTAGATTCACTTAAGAAATACCTTAAATAATGAAGATTCTACGTCCTATGTAATCGTTTGTGTGTCCGGGGAAAGCAATTAATTGATAAGGTTAGGTTACTGCTGAGGAGATATCCCAGTGTCATGACACACCTAATGTGCTGGATAGGGTCGGTTAATACTCCAGGATAACGGCGTGTCGTTAGGGAGTACTGTTATGTATTGCGTGAGACGTAAACTCGGGGTCTCTTCTAGTAGATTCGTCTGTGGAGATAAATATTGGTTGCATGCGTTAGGACACTGAATAGGAACGGGCTCACCAGGCAACACTCGTTGAGTTGTCTCAGCTATGTGCACCTATTGTCGTACACAATATTGTACACGTATTGTCACAGCAGCGTGGCGTAGCCTATTATCTGGTAGGGCGCAGCTCAGAACCTATCTAATTCACACTTTACGCACTCTACTTTCACACTTGTAGCTATATTAGACACTCTCATATCATCTCGCTGATACAAAATCTCCGAAACGCGAGAAACCAGAGCAGAACAAAGGCGCGCGCCGGGTTGTAAACTATTGTTTGTTTAAATGCGTTTGCAAGATGTCGGAGGTCTATAGACACGTCCGTTCGGTCCGGCAACACAAACGCCACTCTACTGGTCCGATTTGCTTCAAAATAAATATCTGAGGATCCGATGGGAGTTCGGCCATGGTTCTGAAATGAGATTTTAAAAAGTTACCGCCAATTTGAAATTTTTAGTTACTAGTCTGATTAGATTTAAAGTCAATATCTGAGGATCCGATTGGAGTACGACTATGATTCTGAAGTCAGATTTTGAAAGTCGCCGCCATTTTGTACTTTTTAGTTATTGTTTGATTTGCTTCAAAATCGATATCTGAGGAGCCGATTGAAGTCCGACCGTGATTCTGAAGTCAGATTATGAAAAAGTCGCCGCCATTTTGAACTTTTTAGTTTCAGGTCTGATTTGCTTCAAAATCGATATCTGAGGATTCGATGGAAGTCCAGCCATGATTCTGAAGTTAGATTTTTAAAAAGTCACCGCCATTTTGTATTTTTTTGTTACTGGTCTGATTTGCTTTATTATCGATATTTGAGGATCCAATTGGAGCACGACAATGATTCTGAAATTAACTTGACTTGTACTCCGATACTCTTTCGATAATAATGTCACATACGTTACTAAGAAAAGCGATACATCGCAAAATTCAAAATTCAAAAAGAGTTTATTTCCATAAGAAACACATAGGTAACATTTGGAGAATGTCGAATCTTAAACTAACACATGTATAAGGTACAGGGAAATATAGAACTCAATTTGAATTCCGTCACGTTTTAGATGCTGGAGGCAAAGAGGCGACTAGAAACCTCCAGCTTTATACGTAATATTTTACAGAATTGGAGCAAACACCTTACCAAACTTTCTTGTCTTCTACATAATCTGATATTTTGTAGTAAGCTTTTTTACATAAGTGATTTTTAACAACATTTTTAAATTTATTTACAGACAATTCTTGTAACTCAGTCGGTATTTTGTTGTAAAAGCGAATACATTGCCCTTTAAAAGATACATTAACCTTATGGAGCCTAGTAGTAGGTATAGATAGTTTATTCCTATTCCTAGTGTTGACATTGTGCCTGTCGCTATTCTTAGGAAATTTATCAATATTTTTGTGGATGTACATTAGGTTTTCATAAATATACTGACACGGCACTGTCATAATGTTAATTTCCTTAAATTTACAACGCAGTGACTCTCTGGGACCCACATTGTAGATTGTACGAACAGCCCTCTGTTGCAGCACAAATATTATGTTAATATCTGCAGCGTTCCCCCACAGCAGTATGCCGTAAGACATAATGCTATGGAAGTAGCTGAAGTAAGCTAGTCTAGCTGTTTCCACGTCCGTAAAAGGACGGATTTTTTGACTGCATAAACTGCGGAACTAAGTTTTTTCGATAGCTTATCTATGTGTGGGCCCCACTGAAGCTTATTATCTAAGGTAATTCCTAGGAATACCATGCTATCTACAATTACTAAATTTTCACCTTTAACATTAACATTAGCCGAGACTTCTTTAACATTGGGGAGTATAAACCGAATACATTTAGTTTTGTTATTGTTCAGTAAAATATTATTGGCAATAAACCGATTGACTACCTTTGATATTGCATTATTCACATCGTCAAAGTTCAAACTGCGTCGTTTCATTTTAAACAAATGTGAAGTGTCATTCTGCAAACCGTACAATCTCATGATTATCTCTGACAAGATGTGGCAGGTCATTAATATAAGCCAAAAACAGGAATGGCCCGAGTATAGAACCCTGCGGTACACCCATAGTAACAACAGACCCTGGAGATCGTTTTCCAATAATGTCAACTCTCTGTATCCTGTCATTTATAAGAAGAGAGAAGATCTAAAGAGTTATCCCTAATTCCATAGTGATGTAATTTCCTGATCAATGTCCCATGGTCAACGCAATAAAAAGCCATAGACAAATCGCAAAATACTCCTAGAGCATCATGCGACTCCACCCAGGCATCATATATATGTGATATTAAGTCAATACCGGCATCAGTAGTTGATTTTCCTTGTGTAAAACGAAATTGTTTACAGTGGAGCATGTTGTTGTTGTTGAAATGTGTAAGAAGTTGATTTAAAATTACTTTTTCAAAAACTTTACTAAATGTAGGCAATACCGATATCGGTGTGAAGTTAGAAGGGTCAGATGTACTGCCCGATTTAAACAAAGGTACTATTTTACTGTGTTTCATTAAATCAGGAAACACGCCAGATTCAATAGATGCATTAAATATGAAAGCTAAATCAAGTGCAATAACATTTATTAGGGGCTTCACAACATGAACAGAAATATCCCAGAGATCTGCAGTTTTCTGAACATTTATTGATTTAAAGGCTTTAATAATATCTTTATCATCTACATAATTAAACGAGAATTGATTTTCACATCTAGGTACATAGTCTTTTAGCAAACATTCAGCGACTACTTTGGAAGAGTCTAAAGACTTTGTAGTAGAGATCCAAACAAACAACAACAAACAATCCAAAATATT
The DNA here is from genome assembly GCA_949825045.1 of Argyresthia goedartella. Classification (NCBI taxonomy): domain Eukaryota; kingdom Metazoa; phylum Arthropoda; class Insecta; order Lepidoptera; family Argyresthiidae; genus Argyresthia; species Argyresthia goedartella. The sequence continues at coordinate 16,429,541 of OX463809.1, read as the reverse complement.
AGTGCAGTGGTAGTAAAGATCCACGCTCTCAATCGCCAAGCTACCACGTGCCTATTTTACATACAATTTGTATCGCTCTCAGGGCTTGGGTTGGGTTATATGGTTGTGTTTTTGGTATGTCGCGGAAATACCCGAACGTAAACGACTATACTCGAACACATCAGCCAAAACTTGATCCCTATTGAGCCCCAAACACATTACTAATTGTAAATAAAAACTCATCTGGTGTGATGCTCCATTATCAAAGGGGTCATAGCTCTATGGTTATAGTAAGTTAGTTAAATAGTTTTGTGGTGCAGTGATGTGAGGGTGATGCCATATTCTGTGAATAAATGCATAATATATCATGACGCAGTTCTGTTATATGCCTTTTGTGATATTACGAGCATTACCTACGCACCTCTTATTCATATGTCCTAGCAATATTCTCATCATAATCACCCGATGATGGAGCTGAATGGTGGTAGACGGAAAACACGTATTCTTACTTGCAAATCCAACAATAAATAATTAAACAACTCATATGATAATCAGTCTTTATTTTTATACATAGGTGTAAGTACAATAATCAACGATGGCACTTACTGATAAAGTTACTTTTTTACCATTTTCACCAATGGTAGACATAAAATCGGTCATACAATTACAATAATTAACGAAATCTTGTATTCATAAAATATCACAGAAAATCATATTTTTACATGAATAAATCCTCATTATTGTAACTACATATAATTTGTAAATACTCATATTCTCTTAAATAACTGTTACTGTATCCTATTTTGTATCCAATAAATAATATATGTATTCGATATTTAAAAGTGGTATCGCTGATAATTTTTTACGTATTGACATAAAATCTCTCTTAATTACATCACATAAAATCACATTTCTACACTAATCGTACTAGTTCTACAATCACAAATTATTTGTGCAATAATAGTGATTAGGATGGGATAAAATTTCCAACACGGTCCTCAAGCAGATGAAGCACGTTTTGGCACCCCTACTCGTTTACATTTTTAATCTATGTCTGGAGCAAGGTATTTTTCCTCAACAACCCAAGAAGGCAAGTTCTTGTCTATAAGTCCGGGGATAGAGGCGGTGTAAGTAACTACAGGCCAATTTCAATATTACCTGCCTTATCTAAGATACTGGAGAAGGTCTTAAATAATAGGCCTATTGGATTCTTGGAAAAAAATAAGATTCTCTCACAAAACTAATATGGCTTTCGAAGAGGTCGATCTACAGCTGATGCCGTTCATCATCTAACTCATTATATTTCTACCAAGCTAGATGAAAAAAGAAGGGTGATTGCTGTCTTCTTAGATTTGGCCAAAGCATTCGACACCGTCTCTATCCCCCTTCTACTGGATAAACTGGAAAGAGTGGGTGTACGTGGAATACCATTAAAGATTTTCACGGATTACTTGAGTAATAGGTACCAGAGTGTCAACATTGGAAGGTATGTTAGTGATGATTTGTCAGTATCCTTTGGTGTCCCGCAGGGCAGTATCTTGGGACCCACCCTATTCTTGTTATATATAAATAGCCTAACTAACCTAGATATTGGAGGGGAAATACTGTCCTACGCTGATGATACGGCACTGATATTTGAGGGTGATTGTTGGGACAGTGTGTTTGCAGCGGCACAAGCTGGTCTCGACAAGGTTAGAAGCTGGTTGGCCAAAAACGTGTTGACGCTTGTCGTGTGACGACAAGAACCTACCAGAACCTAACAGAAAACAACCAGGATAAAATTTAGTAGAAACAGTTTATTAGTTATTTACAATGAATTAATCTAAAAAATGAAAGGAAGATGAGGATGAATGAGATGAGAACAGGTTTTTTATAAAACATAGGTTAAGTAAAAAAAAGAGAAGCGGAGGACACGGAGATAAGTAGACCAGTGGGGTGATGACCAGGGTACAGGTGTTTTTGTTGTTGTAGATGTTGTTGAAATCGTCGTTGTAGGAACGGTAGCGGCGTATTTGTAGTTACGGCTCGCAGGATTCCGTTGTAGGAACGATCGTCGATGTAGGTAGCGGGCGTATTTGAAGTTACGGCTCGCAGGATTCCGTTGTAGGAACGATCGTCGATGTAGGTAGCGGGCGTATTTGAAGTTACGGCTCGCAGGATTCCGTTGTTTGAAGGATTGTTTTGAAGGAACGGCTTGCAGGATCCCGGGGTAGTGCGACCCCGGGATAAGGCCTTTAGGTGATACTTCTAGTTCAGAAGCTGACGTGAGACTGTCTAGAATTTCAGAAATGTTCCGCTTTTATACCCTTTTTGGAGAGTTCTAAAAATTATTTAAATTAAACGTAATTTTTGTGAGTGGTCAAGAGAGAAAGAGTATTTTTGTAAAAGTATTGCAGCAAACATATCAGACCGCTAACGAGTTTCAAATGGGCATTGCCATGACAACCAGATAAACAAAGACGTCAACCAACGTCAAAGTTTAGTTTCAGGCTCGTAATACGATAAACAACAATAAAACCATGAAGTAAATTACATAACAGCGAAAGGAAAAAGGGTAGCGCACCAGCGCGCACGAAGCCCGAGATTGCAGAAATTCGGAGAAAGCCAAAAACAAGGTCACCAAAGGTAAACCCCTTCCCTATCGATTTACAAGAGCTGAAATATGAAAATACCAAGCAAAAATGATTTGTTAATGTATTCTTATGGTTTAAAACGTTACAGGGTCCTATGGAAATAAAGGTGATGACAAATAATAAGCTGCACAGCTCAGCAAGCATCAAGCAGCAGCAGCAAGGAAAAGGACATGTAAGTAGCATAACACTACATTTTCCCCCCGACCCTGGAAAAATTTTTGACTCAGCAAAAATTTTGATATGTAAATTTTGAAATTAACCATAAAAACACAGCTTTGCAGAAACAGACATCACCAGGCAAAATCAGATATACCCTCTCTTAGATTCATCATCTTCATTCCGGTAAGGGTGGAGTTCACATTCAATGACTACCACTCTAAAAGTGTGTTTTCAAAAGGACATTCAGGCTTACTTAAGGAGTTGTCATCCGCTCCTGCGTGGAAAAAAAAATAAGTGGAGGTAAAGAGAAACAAATTAATCCTAAGGTAGCTTTAGTCGCTACGACTTAAGACAAGATTAAGAGCGGCCAGAGCGGTAGAGCTCGAAGCCAGAGATCAGCCACATCGCCAACGAGATGTGTCTGAAATAAAGATTAAAAAAATAGGTGAAGACTAACCAACGAAAATTCGAGGTTCTAAAGTAAAATGTGTTGAAGAACACTGGATTAAAGGAAGAAATAAAATAATAAGGTGAAAATGATGGTGATATTTATACATATATACAAAGTAACAGTTAATAGAAGTTAAGAAAATTTAAGATTTAATGTCTTTAATGTGCCACTTGCCTCGAACTCCGTTAGGGTCTTCTAGAACGTATACCAATGATGAAAGTTTGGTTACTATTTTACACTTAATGAATTTAGGGGCAAGTTTAGCATTAAAGTATGCGCCAGCATTGCTTAAAACATGGTTTTTACGCCAAACAGTATTTCCCACATTAAATTCTTTAAAAGTCCGGCGAACATCATAGCGAGCGCTATTTTTAGCGTGAGCTATGTGAAGTTTAGTTTGAACTCTGTGAAAGATAGATGAGAGGAGACCAGCATTAGACGCGTAAATATCACGAGGCATAAATATCAATTCCTCGAGATTCTGAGTTGGAGTATAGAAGGAACCACAAGGTATTGTTTCCCTACCAAAGACTAAAAAGTTTGGAGTAAAGCCAGTAGCAACGTTTGTAACGCTGTTCATTGCGAACTGAATCTTAGTAAGATGGTTGTCCCAGAATCTATGATCGTCTCCTACTAGGGATGCTAGAGCTGTAATAATCGTACTATTAAATTTCTCTGTAGGATTAACCTGAGGACAATATAAAGCTGTGTGAAAAATACAAGGAACGTTATAAGAATTTAAGAATGAGTGGAATTCTCGCGACTGAAATTGAACAGCGTTGTCCATTATTATAGTTTGGGGAGTGCCATGAACTAGAAACACTGAATTTTCTAAGACAATAATGATATTAGCTGAAGTAGCCCGTTTAAGGGGAAAAATCATAGTATATTTGGTAAAATTGCAGTTAATTACCAGAATATACTGATTTCTTCTCCGGGTCATAGGCAATGGACCCATAAGATCCAAGGGTATAGTTTGAAAAGGTCTGGAGCAAAGTTTAGGTTTACCCATAAGACCATAGGGAGAGTGATTAGGGTGTTTGTAGGTTAAGCAGGTTTCACATGTCGAGATTAAATTGGCAATGTCCTTAAACATACCGGGCCAATAGTATTTTAAAGATATTTTCTTGAATGTTTTGAAGATACCAAGGTGGAGTTCTGAAGGGGAACCATGGCTAACTTCAATAAGTGCATGTCTATCTTGTGGCAGTGGAACTTCTTTCCAAATAAAGTCGTCGTTTAGGCAATCGGAAGAATGGATGCAGCGGTAAAGTTTGTTATCCCTGATAGTGTAGTTGGGATATGCGTCTGGGTTGTTGGAGCATCCAAGAAAAATCTTGTTGTAGTGTTCAAGTTCACCATCAGGTGGTTCTTCAATCGTAATAGGATGTACACCTTGAGGTGGAGTTTCTTGTGTATCAGGACGTTCTTTATGCTTATGCCTTGATAAAAGGTCAGGAACAACGTTATCCTTTCCTTTTTTATGTTTCAGGACAAAATTAAAACATGATAAGCGTAGAGTCCAGCGAGCAAGTCTTCCAGATGGATTCGATAAGTTCTGAAACCATTTAAGTGCAGCGTGGTCAGTATATATTGTAAATTCCTTACCATTGTCTAGGTAACATCTCCAATGTTCTAGCGCAGTTATTACAGCTAATGTTTCTCTTTCAGTAGTTGAGTAGTTTTGTTGATTTTTGTTTAGTGCTTTACTCATGTAAGCAATCACGACTTCTTTGTCATCTTGATGTTGAGTAAGCATTGCTCCTATGCCATAATTTGATGCATCACAATGTACAGAGAAGGGTAGTTCGAAGTTAGGGCAAGCAAGGACAGGAGCAGTTACCAAAGCTTCTTTAAGTTTCTGGAAAGCAGCTGCAGCCCTGGAATTCCATAAAAATTTAGGAGCGTTCTTTCCGGAACAGGTTTGTTGGTTGAGTGGGGAGGCAATAGTGCTGAAGTTTGAAATGAATCTTCTAAACCAGCTGCAAGTGCCTATGAATCTTCGAACTTCTTTTCTGCAAGTAGGTACAGGATATTCTAGAATAGCCTTTATTTTATCTGGATCAGCACGTAGACCATACTCGTCCACTAGAAAACCAAGGTATTTCAGTTCTTTCCTGAAGAATTGACTCTGTTCAAAGTTAATAGTCAGATTAGCATGTGAAAGTTTTTCCAGAACTTTCATTAGAAGCGATATGTGCTCATCAAAAGTCTCGCTAATAATAATGATGTCATCCAGATAGAAAAATACCTTTTTCTCAAATTCAGGAGTAAATAGCGTATCCATTAATCTTTGTTGAGTTGCAGGTGAGTTAGTGAGACCAAAAGGCATTACTTTGAATCTGAAGATACCTCTTCTAGGAACATAAAATGCTGTCTTATCTCTATCAGCAGTATTCAAGGGAATCTCCCAAAATGCTTTCGCTATGTCGATGCTTGATAAGTGTTTGGCATTTCTCAGGTTGTCCAAAATTTCGCTTATTAGAGGCAGACTATAAGCATCACGACGTGTAACTGAGTTAAGCTTCCTGCTATCTACGCAGAAACGCCATTCCCCATTCTTCTTTGGAGTGATGAGGACTGGAGATAACCATGGACTTTCGCATTGTTCAATGACGTTCCATCCCAGCATCTTGTCAACTTCATTAATTAAAGCCTTTTGTTTTTCAGGAGACAGTCTGTAACATCTTTGTTTGATCGGAAGAGAATCACCAGTGTCAATCTTGTGGGTGATTAAGTGTGTGTTTCCCAAAACACCTTTTTCTTCAAAAGAGATTGTCTTGAAGCGTTGGATGATGTCATTAGCGATGTTCTTTTAATTAGGAGTTAAATGCTCATAAGGTAAAACTTTAATATCTTTAGTGTCGATAGCAAAGCATTTAGGATCTGTAAAGTTAAGAGATGTTAAAACACTAGGTAGAAGATTAAATTTTCTCCAAAAGTCGATACCTAGTATTAGAGAAGGGAATATTTCAGGGAAAACGTAAGCTTTAATCAAGTGAGTTTCGTTATTGAAATGGACAGGTAAGTCAAAATAACCCAAGGAATTAATTTTTTGATTATTAGCAGTAGAGATAGTAATAATATCTGACTTGAAAAGTTTGCAGCCCAGTTTAAGAATTTCCAAATGAGAATTATTACCCAGAATAGTTACTGAGCTGCCAGAATCTAGTAAACCAGATAAGGATAAGTCATAAATTTTGACATTAACGAATGGACGATTAAGATCTTGTTCTTTGGAGTAGAGTGTAGGAGAGATTTTAAAGCAAGCAAAGAAGTTTTGAATTGTTTTGATCCAATTAGTCCACTCGTCCTTATCAAAATTTGAGTTACTCTTCAAGTCAGCAGTTAGTTTTTTGAACTAGTATTAGTTTTGGGAGAACAAGTAGGGCACTCTGCAGTTTTAAAACCCTTAAGATCACATTTGAAACAAATTACGAATCGTGGTTGAGTGCAACTGTTCAAAGTATGGCCTAGTTTACGACAGCGAACGCAAAAAGAGCTTTCTTGGGGAGCTGCAGATTGAGAGAGACTATTAACTTGTCTAGAAGGGTATTTGTAGGTTGGAGTGAATTTATTCATGAAGGGAGGAGAAGGTCGTGAGTTATTAGAAGAGTTTGGAGAGTCAACTGAACTTGAAGTGGAATGCTTGTAGTTGAATTCAGAAACATGAGGACTTTGTTGCAAATTTGGTTCTTTAAATTGTTTGTCTCTGTCTAGGAACTTTTCGTAGTTTTGGCAAGTGGCTAGAAAAGAATCGATAGAGTCAATGTCTTTTAGAGCTACGAAGACTGAATAACATGGGCGAATATTTCTCAAAATAATCTCCAATTGTTCTGTTTCAGAAAGTCTTTTTGAAAGGCGAGCGAACATTCCAGACATGATGGATATAAAGATGACGATAGGTTCATCACGACCTTGAGTACGATTCCTAATCGCTTCTAGAAGTTTATGATCATAATCAAAACCACCAAAGTCTTTGATTAGTAAAGAAGAAAGTTCGTTCCAAGTTAAGTTTGGATTCTGATTATATTTAAATCTGAACCAATGAAGGGCATTGTCGGTGAAGATTTCGAACGCCTGAGAAATCAATAAGTCCCGGGACAAGCCACGAGCTAAGCTATATTCTTCAAGTTTTTGAAGAAAGGATCTTGGACAGCTTTTACCATTGAAGGTGTGTCTTTTCAGATCTTTGAAGACGTTAGTTGGAGGGAAAGATTGAGGTGGTGGTGGAGGATACGGGGTATGGGTCTGGACAGAAGTTTGAGAAACAAGAGGGGGTTCCATGACAGTCGGTTCAGCAGGAAGGTCCAGTGATGGAGAGTGATTTGCAGTTGAAGGTGGAGCCAAGGATCCGAACTGTTTAGAAATATCGTCAAATTTCAACTTCAAAGTATCGAAACTAGCTTTAGAGTCTGGATATAAGTCTGTATCTATTCGCTCCAATCTGTAAAAAACATGATTAATAAAAGTTTCTATTAATCGTAAGTATTTGGTTTCACCTTGCAAAAAATTTTCAATTTTACAATCCAGGTAAGTCAGAGTAGAACCAATTTGAGACAAGTCATCCTCAATCGGAACTGGAGAAGTCAGAATATCTTCGGGGTGAGAATTCGCAACTAAACGCAAAACCTGTTTTTTAAAAAGCAAAACAGTATTAGCTGGTTCCTCACATCTAATCTTTACTTCGTATTCGAGCTCGGCCTTGTTAAGGAATTCGTACTTAATAACCCTTTCCATTGTTATAGTTAAGTGTAGAGTCAAGTGTTATAGGAGTGAAGTGAAGTGAAGTGTAGTAATGTAAGTTAAATGTAGGCCTAAATATAATCCAGATGAGTTGAAAAACTAGATGAAGTTTTGTTTTAGAATTTGGAAAATGTGAAAAGGATGAATAGATAAAGATTTAAGAGTGAAAGAGAAAGCAAATCAAAGGGAAAGAGACAAGGCGCAGAAAAGGTGAAGAGTGGAGAAGAGCTTTTACGTTGGGCGCCAAAATGTCGTGTGACGACAAGAACCTACCAGAACCTAACAGAAAACAACCAGGATAAAATTTAGTAGAAACAGTTTATTAGATATTTACAATGAATTAATCTAAAAAAATGAAAGGAAGATGAGGATGAATGAGATGAGAACAGGTTTTTTATAAAACACAGGTTAAGTAAAAAAAAGGGAAGCGGAGGACACGGAGAGAAGTAGACCAGTGGAGTGATGACCAGGGTGCAGGTGTTTTTGTTGTTGTAGATGTTGTTGAAATCGTCGTTGTAGGAACGGTAGCGGCGTATTTGTAGTTACGGCTCGCAGGATTCCGTTGTAGGAACGATCGTCGATGTAGGTAGCGGGCGTATTTGAAGTTACGGCTCGCAGGATTCCGTTGTAGGAACGATCGTCGATGTAGGTAGCGGGCGTATTTGAAGTTACGGCTCGCAGGATTCCGTTGTTTGAAGGATTGTTTTGAAAGAACGGCTTGCAGGATCCCGGGGTAGTGCGACCCCGGGATAAGGCCTTTAGGTGATACTTCTAGTTCAGAAGCTGACGTGAGACTGTCTAGAATTCATCATCAAGAATTCATCTCACGCACCCATTCTGGGGCGTGGGGAATCAGGGTCAGATCATCGGATCTCATCCTGAAGAAGCGCCTCTGTCCACTCCTATGGACATGTCATCCGGGGGCCCTCGCGGGCGGTGGAGATCTTCTCACGAGGGGTGTTCCATTGGATGGTCGCCGGCTAGGCAACCAGGTCGCGTTGCAGGCGGCGGCGGTCGGGCGGGCGCGCGTGGTACGGCGCCATGTCGCGGATATGCGGATGTTGAGAGCTATCCGCACGCGCGAACATGCCCTTCGCCAGCCTCTGGACAAACTGGTCCACTGGTTCCCATCTGAGGTCCCTCTGGATCGTCGCATTCCTCACGTAGCGGGTGGCGTCGACGATGGTACGCAAAGAGAGGTTCTCTTGGGCTCGGAGTCTCCGTTTGTTCGTCTCCGAGCACAGGGCGTACCATGCCGGGGCCGCGTAGGTGAGGCGGGATCTCACGTAGCACTTGTAGATCCCGAGCTTCGCCCTCAGAGGGAGGCTGGAGTCGAGAAGTGGACGCAGCTTGGCGCGTGCCACCTTGACCTGGTTGACGACGTTGTCGACATGTTGCTTCATGGTGAGCCGGCGATCGATGGTCACTCCCAGGTACTTCACCTGCGGAGACCACGCGATGTCCTGTCCTTGGAGCTGGAGTGGTGGTGGAAGGGGGGACTGGCCTGTGATGAGCGCCTGCGTCTTCCCAACGTTGACGGACAACCGCCACTTGGCGAGCCAGTCGGGCAAGATGTCCAGGGTGCGCTGCAGTTTGACGGCAGCGTGCCGTGCCTGGATCGACGACGCGTAGTAGGCAGCGTCGTCGGCGAAGAGTGCCAGCTGGGCACCCGGCCCGACGGGGATGTCGTCCGTATATTGGGAGTAACAGGCTGGAGACAGGCAGGACCCCTGAGGGACGCCGGCTGCAACGGGGTGTTCCTCGGAGACGGCGTCTTCCACTATCACTCGGAAGCGGCGATTCTTCAGGAAGGAGGCGATGATCTGGACCAGTCTTCTTGGGGCTGGAGACGTCGACAATTTGTACAGCAACCCCTCGTGCCATACTCTGTCAAACGCCTTCTCCATGTCCAGGAGTACTGCGACAGTGTATTCCTTCTTGTTTAAACAAACCGTCATGTCATTCAGTACTCTGGTGAGCTGAAGCGTCGTAGAATGCTCGGGCCTGAAGCCGAACTGTTCTGGGCGCGGCTGGATGTGGGGCAGTAGCTTCGCCAGCAGGAGTTTCTCAAACACCTTTGAGATGGTTCTCAGTAGAGTTATCGGCCGATAGCTCTCAGGCAGTTTGGAGTCCTTGCCCGGCTTGGGCAACATGACCAAGCCCTCCTTCCATTGGGTTGGGAAGTGGCCCGTGCGCAAGATACCGTTAAACAGGCGCGTAACGGCCGCCACAGTATGTGGTGGCAAATGTAGCAGCGCCATGTTAGGTATGCGGTCTGCGCCCGGGGCTTTCCTGGGCTTGGTACGTCTGAATGCACGCATGATCTGGCCGGGCGTGACGACGGTGGGGTCCTCTTCGGGAGCTATCGGCGAGGCGAAGTACTCTCGCAGGTGTCTCTCGACTGCTGCGACGTGCTCCACATCATCCGTAAGGTTTGGCTTGAACTGCTTCTCGAGGCATTCGGCGAAGATCTCCGCACGGTCTTGGGCTCGAAATCTTGGTAGGCCGTCGCTGCCCAGGATTGGTCGGACGGGAGTTGGAGTAGTCGACAAATCCCGGCATAGGCGATGCACGGAGGGGACGTGGTCGCCCATGGACTCGACGTGGCGTTCCCAAGATTCTTCGGCGTGGAGATCAAGTCGGCGCTTCAGCTCTGCCGTCATGGCGTTGAGCCTGGTCTTCATCGTTGGGCAGCGGGTTTGCTGCCACTGCTTCCGGAGAGCGCGCTTATCGCGGATGAGTGCGCGTAGCTCAGCAGGAAGAGGATTGGGCTTCCCCCCGTGAGCTACGGTGTGCGATGATAGGTCGAGCGCGTCTCGGATCTGGGTGGTTAGCAGCGATGCCAGGCGGTCAACGTCTTCCGGCTGGTTGACTGGACATGTGGTCGAAGACTGGTCGAGGGCGGCGGTGAAGGCGCCCCACTGGTAGCGTCGGCGTGATGCTGGCGGAGAGACCCGGGTGGGCAGGTCCGCCAGGACGAGAAGTACTGGCCTGTGGTCCGATGGGAGTTCAGGGAGAACCTCTTGGCTCGGCGGAGTCCGGAGACCTCTGACGACTACGACGTCGATGGTGTCCCAACCGGCCCGCGAATCGAAGTGGGTGGGCTCGTCGGGACCGATGACATCGTAGTTGTGGCTCACGGAGTCGGCGAGGATGGCGCGTCCAGCTGTGCACACCCTGGTGGAGTTCCAGACGGTGTGCTTGGCGTTGAGGTCGCCAGCAACGAGTGTCGGATGCGGCGACTGCAGCAACCCCCGTAGTTCAGAGGTGCGGATTGGGGTACTGGGGGGCTTGTACACGGCGTACAGTCGCAGCACCTGGCCGGCGACCTGGAGGTCGACGCCCAAAGCATACAGGGATGTATACTCCTGGGCGTCAACGAGCTGGTGGACGATCTTCCTGCCGACGATGACTGCCAAGCCTCGAAAGGCCCGGCCGCTGGTGGACTTCTCGTCCTTGCGGTAGACGAAGTAGCCGGGCAGCGACAGCTTGTCGCTTCCGGCTAGGAATGTCTCGCTGATGAGCATCACGTCGACGCGGTAGTCCCTCAGGAACACGTGGAGCAGCCGCTTCTTCCCTGTCAGCGACTGCGCGTTCCAGTGGACGACCCTGAGCGGCTCATGCATTGCGGAGCAGAGCGGTGAGTCTGCCCAGGGCAGTGGGGTCGCTGAGGAGGGCGAGCAGGGCTGTGAGGTGCTCCAAGTCCTGCTGCCCTATCGCCGCAGCCGGAGTGGCGGCGCCAGCGGCGGCCGCAGTCTCTCTGGCGGCGAGAGTAGCCGCCGCGGCGCCGGCGGCAGGTGGAGCCGTCGCCTTCTTCTTCTTCCCCCCCCGCTTCGTCTTCTGCCTGGGGGCTTTGTCGTTCGCCTGCGCCATAAGCGAGGCGGGCGCCGTTGGTTCCTGCAGATCGGGACGAGGCAGAGGGGGAGGCTGCACCTTCTTGGGCCCGGGCGCGTTGGTGAGCGCTACAGTGCCGGCCTTCTTGTTCCGCGCGTCCTGGCGGAACACGGGGCACGTCGCATTATTTGCCGTGTGCGGGCCACCGCAGTTGGCGCACGTCGGCGGCTGGTCTTTCGGGCGGGGGCATTCCCGCGCCGAGTGGGGACCGCCGCAACGTACGCACGCTAGGGGGCGGTGGCACATATGCGACGAGTGCCGGAATTGCTGGCACCTGTGGCACTGGGCCGGGCCCTGCTTCGAGCGCCAGGCCTCGATCTTCACCCCCGGCATGTACAATAGCTCCGTGATCTCGTACACAGCGCCGGGGGAACGGTCTGGATTCTTCTTCAGGCTGGCGAAGAAGATGCAGCCGGGTCTTCCTTTGCGCGCCCGGATCTGCTTACAGTAGTCGGCCTCCACACCGAGTTCTGCAAGCGCCGCGACTATCTCCTCCGGCGCGGTGTTAGAAGGCAGCCCGCGGATCGCCACCTTCTGGGTCTTGTCGGCCGGCAACGAGTATGGGAACCACCTCACACCGTGGTCCTTCTCCAGCCTGCACAGGTAACGTTGCACAAGCCGGTACTCGTCTTCGGCCGTTGGGGTAAAGCGCACACCCTTTTGGTAGGCGCGCGCGCTGGGAGCCCGGCCGAGCTCGCTGGCTATCGCCCTGAAGTGGTCGGCCCAGTTGGGTAGGACCTCCACAATAAGGGGCGGATAGCGCGGCTGGCGGGGCTGCTGTGGCGCAGCGCCTCCCGACGGGGCGGCGGTGGCGGTGGAAATCGCGGCTGCGGTTTGGGCGGCGGCAGTGGCAGGCGGCGTTGGGCGGGCGGGCGGCATTGGGCGGGCGGGCCCTATCGCGGGTGCGGTGGCGTGCGGGTTCGCAGGCGCAGCGACGGGGCGCGTAGGGCGGGCGGGCACAGTCGCGGCGGTGGGCGGGTTCGCGGGCGCGGCGGCGGGGCGCGTAGGGCGGGAGGGCACTATCGCGGGCGCTGCGGCGGAGCGCGTGGGGCGGGTGGGCACTCGCGACGTGGTCGCCGACGGGGCGGGCGGACGCGCGGTTGGCGGCACCGGGTGCCTCACTGAACGGGGGGGGGGACGCGGTGCTGGGGCGCGGTGCCCCAGACACGGTGGATGCGGTCGCGGCCGCCGCGGCAAACGACACTGTAGGAGAGCACTTATTAGGTAAAACACTCGTACCTGTTTGTGTTGAAGCACTCTCATAGTCACTCGCGGCGGCGGACAGTCCAGGGGCGGGGGCGGGTGCCTGAAGCGCGCCCGTCCAGGGCGACAGCGACGGCATGTCGAGGCCCGTCTTCCTCGGCGGCGGCTGGTTCGTCGGTAGCGGGGTCGGCGAGTCCGCAAGCTGGACTCGCTTTCCATCTCCTCGGAGACGCAGCTCGTCGCTCGGGCTTTCGCTACGCGGGCGCCTCGTCCCGCGGGTTGGTGGCAGCACCAAAGGCCGCGTTTTTGCCTGCTCCACTAATTGCGCGTCGAGGAGCTCGGCGTCGATACAAGCCGTGGGCTTGCCTGACAGGGCAGCGCGGCTTGCGGCGACGTATGCCTCCATGGCACGAAGTAGGCCCGCCGAAAACAGGTTGGCTTGAGCGGCCCGAATTAAATATAATTCGTCCAGCTCAAGCTCTGCCCTCGGGGACACAGGACGCCGTACCACGGGCGACCCGTACTCCGTCGACGTGGAGATAGGGAGCAGGCCTTCTAGTGATGCCGATCGCTGCGTGCAGCGCCGGCGCGGTGTTTCACCCAGCGGCGGGCTGTTCGCTATCACGGCATCGTCACTGTCACTAACTGTCTAGAATTCAATCAATCAAGTATTCTTCTCACGCACCCATTCTGGGGCGTGGGGAGTCAGGGTCAGATCATCGGATCTCTTCCTGAAGCAGCGCCTCTGTCCACTCCTATGGACAGGTCATCGGGGGGCCCTCGCGGGTGGTGGAGATCTTCTCACTTGGGGTGTTCCTTTGGATGATCGCCGGCTAGGCAACCAGGTCGCGTGGCAGGCGGCGGCGGTCGGGCGGGCGCGCGTGGTACGGTGCCATGTTCGCTTCGCCAGCCTCTGGACAAACTGGTCCACTGTTTCCCATCAGTGTCTAGAATTTCAGAAATATTCCGCTTTTATACCCTTTTTGAAGAGTTCTAAAAATTATTTAAATTAAACGTAATTTTTGTGAGTGGCCAAGAGAGAAAGAGTATTTTTGTAAAAGTATTGCAGCAAACATATCAGACTGCTAACGAGTTTGAATGGGCATTGCCATGACAACCAGATAAACAAAGACGTCAACCAACGTCAAAGTTTAGTTTCAGGCTCGTAATACGATAAACAACAATAAAACCATGAAGTAAATTACATAACAGCGAAAGGAAAAAGGGTAGCGCACCAGCGCGCACGAAGCCCGAGATTGCAGAGTTTCGGAGAAAGCCAAAAACAAGGTCACCAAAGGTAAACCCCTTCCCTATCGATTTACAAGAGCTGATAGTATGAAAATACCAAGCAAAAATGATTTGTTAATGTATTCTTATGGTTTAAAACGTTACAGGGTCCTATGGAAATAAAGGTGATGAAAAATAATAAGCTGCACAGCTCAGCAAGCATCAAGCAGCAGCAGCAAGGAAAAGGACATGTAAGTAGCATAACACTACACGCTAAATAGTGATAAAAGAAAATACATCACCCGTTTCTGAGAGTCTTGTGGTTCATCTGCCCCGGTGTACTGATCCAAACCAATGTCCATGTGATCGACTGGCAAGGTATACAAGCATCAAATATCTGGGGGTTATTGTGGATCAGCACTGTAAGTTTGGTCCACACATCGGTTAAATCAGTGCTAGAGTAAGAAAACTGATGTACGTGTTTAAGAATATCAGACATGTTTTGCAACCAGAATTGCAATGCCCTGAGCCCCGTTGTCTATGACAATCAAGGTTTTAAATAAAAAAAAAACAGGTTTACGGACACCTTCAAGTACTTTCTAGTTGAAAATGTCGCGAGTTGACAGAGCAGAGAGTTGAAATTTGCAGCATATATAGAAAAGACTTAGAGATCTCAGAATACGAAATTTCAGATTTTCAGTTTTAGTTGTTTCGGTAAAAAATTGTAAAAACATATCAAATTTATCTATCTAGATGATATTGTTGTGTAAATGGTTTTTTATTATTTTTCTCGCAAACTACGTAAGTTAAAGAAATTCTTATTACAAATTCTGGGATCTCAAAATAATGCCCAAATACTGTGCGAGTTTCGCTTCTCTACTCGCACTATACACTGCTGGTGTTTTATTGCGTATTGGAGTACATACGGGGGTGTGGCAGAGGCACGATTGTGCCCACGCTCAGTCATTCATTCATCATCGTTGGATAGTCCTTATCATGTAGGTAAGTAATTATTTTTATTTCTATACGTATGTACAGTGAGACTCCGTGGTCTAATGGGTTTCAGTACTGCCGTCTTCGTAATAACAAAAGACGTAATTGCAAAAAACTCTGTTTAAAGAGGTGATATGTTTAATGTTTGGCTGTCTTTACACAGTTAGGAAAATGTTTTAATGTAATTACTTAGGAATATACTTTTACTTGCTAAAAGTAACCTGACGTCACCAAAGACGTAATGGGATAAATTTCTTTGCCTAAGACAAAAAAGGGGCAGTTGAGCTAGTCAACCAAAGAGTGCCAAGTATATGAGTGAAGTCAACTGTCAAACAAACATCACGTCACTTACATCAGTCCTAACCTGACTAAAATAAAATTATAGATTATTGCTCTTCAAGTAGAATGCGTAGACCTTAGAATAATAACGCCATTATTCTAAGGCGTAGACCCTTTTCTTCATCTCCGTAGAATAGTATTTATGAGTTATTTTTTTCTTCAAACTCTCTCAGGTCTCATCCCATTCTCTACTCTATGAACTCCAAAGACTCTTTCAGCTCATTTCTTCGCGTGGATACATATCTTTAAATGATCTCCCGTATTCTTATTCGAAAAATGTTTCTAATTTTCACCAATGCATCTAAACTCTCTGATGACGGTAACGTTGGAGCAAGCGATCTGGGTTCCAAAATTCCGTATGATTTTTGTCCTTTAAATGCCTTCTTATTTCATTCGTGTTTAAAGGGGAAGCTGGCTATTTTAGAAGCAATCTTTTTTGCAGAATCCCATAGTTTAAATTAATCCTTAATTCTAACTGACTCCCTAAGCACTATATATGCTATTTTGGCTAATCTATCTAAATCTAAATCAAAATTTTCTTTTTCAAGATCCGTGAGGCCTTATTCAGATATCATGTTCTTGGCATCAATATTGTCGTTGCTTGGATACCTGGTCATGTTGGTAACGAGGTAGTTGACTCGCTAGTGCGGAATGCTGTGGGGACCGGTGATCCTTCTCATTAAGGTCCACAGAAGAAGAGATGGACTGGAAAGAGGTTACCGCACTAGAAATTTAAAGAGAGGTTAAATACATGCCAGCGAAGCGGTCATGTGGTTTTGACGATATGCCTATAAAGATAATTAAGGATAACATAGATCTATTAGCGGAACCATTAGCTTATTTTTTTAATATGTGTGCTAAGGCCGGAATTTTCCCGGATCAACTTAAGATAGCCAAAGTATTGCCAATTTTAAAAAAAAAAGGAAGCAAGAAAGACCCAAACAATTATAGACCAATATCCTTGTTACCAATTTTTTCAAAAATCTTTGAAATACTCATTAAGACCAGACTTGTTAGACATTTAAATAAACATAAAGTACTAAATAAAAGGCAATTTGTTTATCAGAAAGGAGTAAGCACAGCAGATGCCATTGATACATTGTTGGATGAAATAGTTGCCAAATTAAATGACAAAAAGAGAGTTGCTGGTTTATTCCTTGACCTAAGCTCCGCATTTGATACAGTGGATCATAACTTACTATTGAAAAAATTAGACTTCTATGGGGTAAGGGGCAAATCGTTGACACTATTGAAGTCATATTTGCAAAACCGGTTTCAGTTCATACAGATGAAAAATGTGATAGAAAGATGTGAGAAAACCTATCAGTCTAAAAGAGTGAAGATAACAAGAGGCGTTCCACAAGGTTCTATTTTGGGCCCTGTTCTGTTTATAACTTTTATTAATGATCTCATAAATTTTATTGATAATTCTGCGCCTGAGGTAGAACTTGTTATTTTTGCAGATGACACAAACGCTATAGCTGCGGCAGATAGCAATGACGAACTTAGTTCCATAGTTAATGCCACTCTTTCACTGTTTTTCAATTGATTCACAAATAATAATCTCCAACTTAACTCCTCCAAAACAGGGGCAATTCTCTTTAAGACTATAGCGAAAAATACAGAGACTATAGATATATATCATAATGGTGCACAAATTTCACTAGTAGATGAAGTAAAGTTCCTGGGTGTGCATATAGACTCACTGCTTAACTGGAAATGTGAATTAAAAGCTATAGAAGGCTTTATTAGTTCAGCTTGCTATGCCCTTAGAAGTCTACGCGATGAACTTACAAAAGATCAATTAAAGACTGTATACTATGCACTTGTGGAATCTAAACTTAGGTACAGCATTAAATGGTGGGGGAACAGCTACCAATATAACATAAAAACAGCTTTCACAATTCAGAAAAGGGCAATTAGGATAATAGTACGAGCACCACATTGGGAATCCTGTAAGCCTTACTTTGCAGAACTAGCAATATTGACAGTCCCTAGCCTGTCCATATTCATAATACTATGGGACTTGAAGAAACGTCTTTACAATATAGAATCGGAAGCTGAACGAAAAGTACGTCTTAGCTCAAGAAGAAAAGGCCTCGAACATAAATTATGTCCTCGCCTTAACATTGTGCAGCATAGTGCCCGCTATCAGGCTGTTAAATTGTTTATTAGGCTACCAATAGAGTTAAAATTAACCACTAATTATAATAAATTTGAAACGCAATTGAGGTACTTTCTGTTGGAAAAGGGTTATTACTCACTAAACGAGTTCACGGATGATCAAAATTGATTAATATTGATTATTTTGTTGTAAAAGTGTTTGTTTGACTGAACTTTATTGATATAACATTTAGAATAGCATATTATAATTAGTAAATTATTATTATTAGAGTAAGATTTTATTATTTTCAACACAATGTATATTGTACAGAAATAAACTAAACTGAAACTGAAACTCTCATGATATTGCTGCCGTAGCTAAATATCGACTAGACAATGTCCAGTGGCACCACCAGTGGCAAATATCAAAAACTTTAAAAGGTAAACACTACGGTACCATTCAATCTATTGATTGAGATCTGTGACGTCCTTGGTTCTTTAAGTTTAGGTACCTAGATAAATCGGTAACTTCTGGCATCTGTCGTCTTCGTTGGGGATACTCCTGCACTCCTGTCCATCTCGCAAAAATTTAAGTATTCATCATTATGTGAATATGGCCTGTCTGACGGTACTCCTGATCATTTATTTGTTCTTTGAATGCCTTATCAATCATACTTCCCTTTACGATCTCCTCCCTCCGAAATTCCCTCATCCTGTCAATCTAAACTTCCTTCTCACCTTATCTCACCCCAGAGGATGGGTGGTGGGTCAATTTACTTAACAAATTTATATCTACCAACAATATTAAATTATAGTTTTAGCTTAAAGTTCTCTTTTTATTAACTGTTCCACGTGATTACCTGCAGGTCTCATCACGTGACTTTGTCAAAATTATTGTGGCAACACACGATAACCATAAACAAACCATAACCAAACCATAACCAAACCATAACCAAACCATAACCAAACCATAACCAAACCATAACCAAACCATAACCAAAAAACTTAACTTAACTTAATTATTGATTATTATTGTGATATTATTATACAATCTTATTGTTTTTCATAATGGGAAGCAAATAGTGTTTCGTCTCATCGTGTTCAAACAGCAGTGATAACCCGGATTTGTTATTCGTACCAATTCTAGTGTGTCTGCGGGTCGTCAAGTGAACGCAGAATATTTCTAGAATTATTTGCAGTTTTGTTTGGACTACTTGGATCAAATTGTAATGATTGCTTGTGGACTGATAAATTTGCAGGATGAAATAATAAAAAAACTAATCTTCTAAGAATTCGTAAGGTTTTATTACTAGAAATATATAGTATATATTATATACTAGAAATATTATACACAAAATTTAATTTGTGCAGATGACCATATCTGACTCAGCATTGATACTACCAGAAGTACCACCGCCTGCTGAACACGGGTGGACAATCGGTCCTCTTTGAGACTATTTCACCCAATGCCCAGCACCGGTTACTGTTGATTCAGCCGACTTCCCTCCCCAAATCTCCTTGTTCTTGATCTGCTGATATAGGCAGTCTGGGTTCCGGCCCAATAAATCTCTGGTCTGCAAAGCACCAGTTCGATATACCGCGGGTATATCGTGATACATGTGATCACAGGTCCCTTCTCAAGCCATAATAAAATCAGTAGGGAATGGTTGCAGCCCCCTTAAAATAAAAATTATAGATAGTATGTTGTTTAATGTTTTAATTATTAAAATATGTGGAGCGAGGAAATGACATGCTTTGCATTTTTTGATGTGTGTTTATTCCTTTTCTAAATCTATGATAATAACATAAGAACGAATCGAACCAAATGGGCTAAACATTCCGCCCACCAAAGTATATCCACTTTGCTATAATTGTACATTGTCTTATTTTAACATAAATTATACCTTTACTTGCTGACAATAATAATATAACATAACCATATAATCATATATAAAACTGAATGTAGAATAAATTTATCCTGTATGCCAATTAGTTTTATGTTTTTTCCTTTGTTTCGATTAAAGCGGACTGTATCTATAATTAATAGTAAATAAACTAGTGTGATATAACAAATTCTACAAACATGAAACAAGTTAATCCTTTCCATAGGATAAATAAAATCAGCCTATAAATCCTACATCACTGAATTGTTAATCATACAAAACATGCATAAAAAAAACATCATAACTTAAACTATGAATATATGCTTATGTATTTGTGTATGTACTCGTACACTTTATGTAAACTGAAAACCTCTGAACTACCTTAACATATAAATAATTAAGTGAACCGCCCACCATAAACAAACCGTTGATATTATGCCTCAAGTTGAGTAGGCAATAACTGATGATTAAAAGAACTTACAAAATGAAGTTCTATCCTAATTATGCCAAGCAACTCGTTCGAAGAGATTAGTAACTGAAAATGAAGTATATTAGTATAACACATGTAGTAACACGTAAGTGGCACCACTCAGCACTTAAGTTGAGAAAGTAAATAATTAGGGAATTTTTATTGTTTTCATAGATTCGAGATTTGTAATTGGGTAGTTGAGCCATTTTCTACCCGCGTCCGCCTCTGGCACGTCATTTAGTTTAGAGTATTTTCGTCTACACTCTCATCATTGATTTATTTTACGACGTAGTTACACGGGAGCCAGCGATGGGCGGGAGGGAGTTAGTTACTAATCTCTTCGAACGAGGTGCTTCGCATAATTATGATAGAACTTCACTTTGTAAGTTCGTTTAATCATCAATTGTGCATCGCACCTCGTTCTCTAGATTAGTAACTGAAAAAGAAGTATATTAGTATAACACATGTAGAGGTTGAGAGTGAGTCGGAAAATACACAATGATACACAAACATGAGTCTTCTTCGATTTATTATGAAGGAGCAGAAGATTGGATAGTATTGTGTCTATCATTATTTCTGAATTATATATAATTGTAAATAACTAAACTTTATTCCTTTATAATACACAAACGAGAGTCTTCTTCGATTTATTATGAAGGAGCAGAAGATTAGATAGCATTATGTTTATAATTATTTCTAAATTATATAATTGTAAATAAAGAGTATAATTATTCTTATAATAACTAACTGTTATCGATTACATTGTGATAAATTGTAATATTGATTTATTAATACAAGTAATACATTAAGGATCAATCACTGCCTGTTCTATTGCTAATTTTCGCTACCACCATCAATAGCTCTGTTGTAAAATTTTGCGAACGTTTTTGAGCCGTCGCTCCAACCCGCAGTTTTGCGGATGGTATCAATACTGACGCCGAGGGTGTAAGCCCTCGACGTGGAGGCATGTCGTGTACTATGTGCCGAGAAAATGTTAGTATCAATGCCGCTGTCTTTCAAAGTACGCTTGATCCAGCGACTCAATGTTTGGCTGCCTACAGGATTATGAGGTTTTTTAATGCCTATGAACAAAACTGCAGATTTCCTTAAGGATTTTGTCTTATTTATATATGAAACCAAAGTTGTTGCTGGACAAACAGAAGGTTTATTTCCAAAAAAAGATAATGATAAAACTGGTTGTTTTCACCCCAGTCTTGATGTCTTAATAATATCAGGAATTTTGATATGTATACGTTCATTAGAGGTTACAATGTTGTCTATTTTAATGACGGAAAAGGTCTGAACGCGATGAGCAGTCGCAAGGGCCAACAGTGTTATAGCCTTTTTTGATAATTGTTCCAAATTAAGTTCTTCATTAGGATATAATGTACTCAAGTGGTTTAAGACCAGGTTAGTATCCCAAGTCATGTCATATTTGGGTAATGGAGCCCGAAATCGAAACACTCCCTTAAAGAATCTGTGCAGCCTGTCGTCTTTTGTCAAGTTTGGACCTAACAGTAGAGAAAGAGCTGCTCTACAAGAGTTTAGGGTCCCATATTGGCAACCTTGATTATAAATCTGTGTAAGAAAGTAAATTACTTGGGGAACAGATGCCCGGTAAATCTCTACATTGTTGTGGTAACAAAACTTCCACCATTTTTTAAGACATACATCGTACTGCTTAATAGAGTTTTGTGATAATTATGCTAGCATTATGTCCAATGAGGCTTCTGGTAACATTCGTCTTGATAACGCCTCCCTGACGCCTGCCTGCCTGAAGATGCCTGCAACCAGGGTAAGTGAGTTGTGTATCTGGGAGCTGGAATGAGATATCAACGCATTACTTGATGGTGAGAAGGTTACTATTTTTGATACAAGTAGGTCTGAGAACATTGGGTACCATGGTTGTGATGGCCAAAAAGGTACCACCACTATACCTTGCGCATTATCTTTAATATTTTTTCTGAGGACTTTAAGTACGATCGAAAAAGGGGGAAAGGCGTAGAAAAAGTATTTTGACCAAGAGACTGTAAATGAATCTATGGCATCTGGATCCCTATGCCAATAAAAATAGTTTTCACATTTTTTGTTTAATCGGCTCGCGAATAGGTCAATGTTGGGTTCACCAAACTCCTGTACTAGAGATTGGAAGGCCCAAGTGTCCAGTTCCCATTCTATGTCTGGGTGAGTCCTTCGGGACTCGTCGTCGGCAATGGTATTATCGCTGGACTTTATATACAATGCAAATATAAAGATTCTTCGAGCTTCACACCATTGCCAAATTTCTCGGGTGATCTGTGTGAGATGAAGAAACTGGACACCACCCATCCTGTTTATGTAAGCGATCGCAGTCGTATTATCAATACGCATGATTATTTGACAGTTGTATAGGTCTTGCGCAAACACTTTGAGGGCAAAAAATGCAGCTAAGAGTTCAAGATAGTTGATATGTCGTTCTTTTTCTGTAATATACCTCTGCCCGCTTGCGGTATCGCCCTTACAGGCTGCCCCCCACCCCGAAGTTGAGGCGTCAGAAAATATTTCGGTACAGTAATTGTTGGAGCGAATGCGATGGACGGAGGATTCAATAGCACGCAACCACCAATTGATGTCATCCTTGATCGTGTCAGGAAGTGTAACAAAATGATCATAATCATCCACATCTTTCAAAAATAAATATTTGCAACGTTCCAGCTCCTTGGTGTATAGCCACTCGCATTCTATCGCCGGACACGCGGATACTAGCAGCCCTACCAACTGAGCCAGTTTTCTAACCTTACATCTCTGCAGTACACGAAAGTCATTCAGTTCCTGCTTGATTCGCGGTTTTTTTCCGTTGGTAGACATAACTCGTAATCGCGTGAGTTTAAGATCATGCCTAAAAATTTGCAGGACACTGAAGGCTGTAAGACGCTTTTTTCCTCATTGATTATGAGACCTAGAGAAACTAGCAAGTTTTTAGTTATGTTGATGTTTTCCAAACACTTACGGTAACTATTACCGAACAATAGCCAATCATCAAGGTACAAGGTGGACAAGAGACCAGCGGAACATAACAGTTTAGCTACTGGTTTCCTGATTTTGTAAATATATAAGGGGCGGTGTTCAGACCAAATGGCAAAACACGGAATTCATACAACTTTTGGTCAAAAGTAAACCGGAGGAATTTTTTTGATTCTTCGTGAATATTGATTAAAAAGTATGTATCCTTCAGATCTAGAGTTGCCATGAGGCAATCAGGAGTCAAAAGTTTGAGAGCTGTTCTCAAATCTTCAAGCTTGAAGTGATTTGTTTTAATGAATTTATTTAGGTTTTTAAGATTAAGAATAAATCTCATTTTACCATTTGGTTTAGGGGTAAGAAATATACTTGATACGTCACAGGGCTCGACCTCAGTTATCGCACCAATATTTTGTAAATCATCAATTGCTTTGAAAAAAATTGTCTTTTCTGTGTCCAGGTACTTAGGGGTAGCGAGCACAAAATTTTGAATCACTGGGCATGAAAATGGTATCTTATAGCCATTAATCCAGGACAAAACAGTATGGTCATTAGTAAGTAAGGACCATTGTCTAACAAAGTGAGCTAACCTTCCTGCGTACTTAACTGTATCTAGAAGCGGCGGCGCTGGACTTGAGGCGATGGCCTCGATGAGTAGGCGGGCGGATGCGGCAGCGGGTGGGCCAACTGCGGCTGGTACGCCAGATGCGGCGTGTGTGGCAGGCGCGGGGCTGCAGATGCGTGACTCCTCGGCCACGGCTGTGGGGTCCCCTGCGGTCTGCGCGCGGGGGGAGGAGCTCGCCAGTTAAAATTTTTCACAAACGGTGCTTTCTGTTTGGTAGCTGGGATCTTGCCAATAGAATCTGCCTTTGGTTCTACGCCAGACTTATTAACAGCTTTAGCTGATTTTAGAGTTTCGGCTAGTTGTTCACCGAACAGACAAGAATCAATTTTAGTCTGCAAAATATGATCCTTCATGTCTTTCTTAAGCTCGAATAAGATAAAGTTACGTCTTGTAACAGAGTCTCCATGCTGGATGTCACAGAGGATTCGGCTGGCATCTATAAGTTTTTGTAAAACTTCGTTATTTTTGTCCTTGGAATTCAGTTGCACAGATATGACTTCCGACAAACAAGAAATCGCACTTGCCATTTGTTTCTGTTTTAACTAATTACCTTTATCCCGTTTTGCGATATTTTCTGGGATTGCTACCTTTATCTCCAGGTTAATCTTAGGTGCATCGATATTTTTACAATTACCCGGTATCAGGTATTTATTCATGAGGTCTTTACGATTTTCTTTGTCGAGGCCTTCTGTAGCTACATATTGAAGACGGGTTGCCAATTCGTTACGTATATCTTGGCCATACTTTGCAGAGGAGGTGGGATCTTCGCCCAATATCTGTAGAACATCGGAGTCTAAGTCTGCATTATCGACGACTTCAATTTCAAGTGCAGTAGAACTCGACGGATGTACCGGAGCGGACGATGTTCCAGGTTCAGGACCAGCCAGAGCTATCTGGGGTATAGTATCCTGCCCAACGGGTACAGGCGGTGTTTCGTCAGATGTTAACGTGATTTATATTTCAGGTTCGGGTACCTCGGGTATCCAGTCATCGTGTTCCAACACATTGTTTGCTGAAAAGGTGATACCATGGAAAGGTAAGTACGTTAAGGTAAAGTACACTTATAGACGAGAAATAAATTATAACTTCGTCTTTTATTGTAGGTTAGTACCTATTTTAAGTCAACAGATGTGTTTCGAGTCAGCCCCAATGACTACTCAGGTACACATTGTATATTCATAAAGTAAATTCGTTACATTGTTGCACAGGTAACTATTACATTAGTTAGGTAACAATCCCCAGCGGATTGAACGCCAATTTGTAATTTGAATGTGTGAAATAGCCCCAGCGGCTACCTCGGTTACATTCTCAGTATACCACGTGACAATAAATATTGCAGCAAAGTAGATTTACCTGGTTCGGGAAACATATCTACGGCAATGTCTTGTGAGGGTGACCTGGCTGATGACACTGATGAATCACCGTCACTACTTCGTTTTCGTTTCCGTATTTTTCATTCTAATTTACGCAATTTCTTCCTTAGAAGTGAAACATCTTCTTCATAGTCCTTAGAACGCTTTCTTTTTGGCATTTTTCACGACTTTTACGCACTTATTCTCAAAGAATTTGAAAAAACGGCACGTGAGAAAAAATAAGTGACTAGTGCGGTTGACACTTAAAATGTGAATGACGTGCCAGAGGCGGACGCGGGTAGAAAATGGCTCAACTACCCACGTACAAATCTCGAATCTATGAAAACAATAAAAAATCCCTAATTTTTTACTTTCTCAACTTAAGTGCTGAGTGGTGCCACTTACGTGTTACTACATGTGTTATACTAATATACTTCTTTTTCAGTTACTAATCTAGAGAACGAGGTGCGATGCATAATATTAATTTTGACAATGATCTTTTCATGAAATTATTTCCAAATACCCTTATAGTAACTACCCGAACTAAGTGATCAGAGCCGGGGTGTAAAGCTCTAATTCTACCTAAAAGCCATTTTTCTGGTGGCAAATCATCTTCTTTGACGATAACGATATCGTCTAAGGTTGGAGATTTCACTGTCTCCTGCCACTTGTATCTTTGCTGTATTGTATAAAGATATTCGGATTTAGCATCTGTAGCATCAAAACTTATTCGTCTTTTAGAATTAGAGCCCGCAACCTTCTTTTTTTTCACTATGTCTCGAGGTGGAAGTCGTAATACTTATATTAATTTTCGTTACTAGAGACAGTTTCTAGTTTCAGTCGTGAACTTCCTGCTTAAGGCTGTTATTTTCTTCATCGAGAGAGATAATCCCTTCGTGAGCACTGTTTAATTCGATGTTCAGGGCTGATATTTGCTCCTGCAGGGTCTTACACCAATGAGTCATTCTTTGATGGTACGTTTGGCAGACTTCTTGCTGTTGAGTCGAAAAAACTTGAATCTGTGTCCAAGTTATTCATTGATGCTTCTTCAGAAACGTCGATCTTATTCTGTGATTCAGTTTGAGGATGCGACACACTCTCAGTAGAAGTCGATGTTTTGGTATTTGGTTGACGACGCTAGACTAAATGCTTGAGTCTGTTTTTTAAACTCTTTCCACGGCTCACTATCACATTTGAGCAATTATCACAATTCCATTAATTTTTCGGAGGATACAGGGCATAATATTTAGATGATGTTATATTCAAACATCGGTAATGGTATTGTTTTTTGCATTTGACACTGTATAAGATCACTAAGAGTTACTTGTTTACGGCATACTTGATAGTTAATTGCATTATTTTTGGCAATTCGAGCGCTTTGCGTAAACAGAAACGTCGATGACACTGACAGCTCACAATAAACTTATGGAGCTTCACGGTGCACTTTTTCTAGTAAACAAATTCGCCCATCTTATTTATTCACATTTACAGTATCACTGCACGTTGCGTTTCCTAGATGCTGCTATGGGCGCCTTCTATGTTATGTAGTTGAAAACAGTAAGCTTTTGATGTAAGTGTTAAAAATATTCCGCTACCCGGCGCTAGATGACGCTGCTTGGTTTTTTACTCGGTCAAACTCACTCAAGATAAATCACTAGGTGAGTTTATTCGGCCACTATTGTATGGTTTCACTTTGTTTCGGAGTCACAAGTCATGTATGGCAGAAATGTATCACACTGGGAAACCGTTATGAGTTGCCGCACTGTTTCGCTTTTTCGGAGCGAGATAACATTGACACTCCTGTATTAGATTACTATCTTCACAATGCACTATAATAACTTGTCAGAAATAAAGAAATTACTCGAAAATCAGAAAAATGCTGAGGTATTTAAAATTGTTTGTTTACGCTTGAACGCCACCTCGCGTAATAACGCGCGACTTAACTACGGTTTAAAATATCCCACCCCAGTGGGTGCGACCAGGGGGACTGAAGGTCCACTGTATATTTGACGGGAGAGGGCCCTTCCAATATCCTCCTTATTTACATTGAAAAAATTGGCTAACTCTCGTAAGTATTGTTCTGCACCTACAAGCTGGCAGTCCCCTTCGGGAAACAAATATGTCCACGTAAGTAACAAAGGTCTCCGTCAGAATTAGATATATGTGAGCACGCAAGCTACTCAAATAGATGTACACATTCTAACAAACCAGAATCATCTACACAGCGAAAGTGTCAAAATGATGTCAACACCCATGTCAACACAAAGGATACTGACATAATTTTGATACTTTGGCTGTGTGGATATTTCTGTTCGTATAGGATGTCATGATTTATTTGAGTAGCTTGCGTGCTCACATAGGTATATCTGATGATAGTTGTGCAAATTAATTTCTTCATTAAGTAACGGAGATAAGTGTCAATCAATACTCAATATGATAGGTTGGTATGTAACTGATTTACTAAATGCTTCGCTTAACCGGTTGAGACCTAGGGTCATCAAGCATGCATCGCGATTTTAAACCTTATTGCTTCGTAATAGAGTTCAAATCATATGAAAAAAAATATCATTTCCAAATGACCCCTTAACCAGTTAAAGAAGAAATCGTACGCCGCCTGTCCGCGTCCGCCTGATTCGATCGCAACCCCTGTTTTTGTTTTTTATTTCTTCTAAATCTCGGCTGAAAATGACACAACAATGTGAATCTTAAATGGATTTATTATGTTAAATATGCAAACTCTATTATTTTGCCAGTTTTGAATTGAATAAAAAATACAACAACAACACATCATCGAATTGCTGTCAATGCAAGTAGCAGATGTGACACAAAACGCAATATCACGACTTATAGCGACAGGCAAGAAATAAGAAACTTTAAAATTATTGAAACTTAAACCCCAAAATCCCTCAGCATCGGGCTGAGGGATTTTGAGGTCTAAGAGTCTTGTTTTAATTCTTAAAAAGAAGTAGGTTTCATTATTTGTTCTTATAGCGGCAATACACATACACCCTCTGTAAATATTTCAGTTATATCCTTTTCGGTTGATCCGGTAGAGCCCGGTGACAGATGGACAGACAGACGCACCGACAGAAGGAAAGCGGAGACTTAGTAATAGGGTCCCGTTCGGCACCCTTTAGGTACGGAACCCTAAAAAGACTAAAATAGCAAAATTACGAAGTTCTGTTATTGTTATTATACATACCTACAACCCCGTTAGCTGCGGCGATGGGCTGGCCCCCCCTGTCGTGCAAAATGGAGTATCGAACAACTGGCAAAAACTGGGAACAACTGTACCTCTGCCACCGCGTATGGGAAAGACATAACGCTATGTTATGTAAAGTTACGATGTGAGACAAAGCCCTTTGAATACCTATTTGAATGCAAAAATAAAAAGATACTTTTAAAGTTAAAAATGCAGTAACCGCGTAAGCCCCAGTTTAACATACAAATGTGCCTCTGCCAGCATTTTTGTGCCCAGTTTAGCCAGTTATTCAATACTCCATTTTGGGTCAGAGGGGGCTAGCTCATCGCCACAGCTATGGTGATTGAAGGATTTCACAAGATGTTTTTTGTCACCGTTAGAACGTCCGTAAAAGTACTTGTATGGATCCCATTGGTATATGATCACCAAACGTAATCGCTAGACCAGTTGCTCTTTTCACTGAGCTACGAGCCGCTCTGTCTTTATTCTATTTTACATTTTGTTCGTTATTTTGAGATTGTAAGCGAACTATAAGTTTTACAGACTTTGTTTTAATGAAATTTAATTAAATAAACTTGTACAAATAGTACAATTTTTTAATGACTTTTGTCAACGAACGAACCTTTTGCTAATATATTGATCCGCACGTGAGAAATGTTTTAAATAAGTAGAGCCGGATCGTAAGGCTCTCTTTTTACAAATTCAAATAAAACCTTTATATTATCTTATCACCAAAAGGTAAAAATGTATGCAATTATAGCTATGGCAAATAAATGTAGTTTTTAGAGCTATGAAGATAATAGGTGTATATTTTTTTCATTTTTAAAAACCTCTATTTTGGGCTTTACTAAACATGGTGTATATAATAAATCCTGTGCCGTTTATTGTCGTTTGGTGCAAAAATATCCATTTAAGACATCAAAGATTGATAAAAATTTACATTGTGATATTCATGAACATAAAAACAGCAAGCAGAAACTAAAATCATCAATATTTTGTTAGAAAAATACACTTTTCCACTGTTGAATTTGTAGGTGTTTTGTGTGTATGTAGATGTTAGTATTTTACATAAAAATATTCTTATTCATGCTAGAATTGAGTAACTTTTTTCAAGATTTTTGATTTACAATTTTCCTACATTGGGCCTTATAACACATAATTTGCTTTAGAAGGCCCATATTGTGGGTTACAAGGCCCTGAAAAATTCAGTACTAACGTTTATTTTCTCGTTAGTTAATCAATTATCGACAGGTAGTAAACTGTAGCGTACTGCTCTTAATATATGACGCGTTGGTTGATAAACTAACGGTTATAACCGTTAAATAGTAAACTGGTTTAAACTTGAATTGCAAACGAAATACCAGGACAAACACTGCGGTAGCTTACATAGGTTAGGTTGACATGTAAGAACAAAAGAAACGTAAATTCTAAACCCTGTCGGTCTGGTTTATTATCTGTCGATAGTTGATCAACTAACGCGTTAGTTTAACAACTAACGGTTTTGACTATCTTACGGTGACAGATACACCCCGCTACAACCTGTTGATATTTTTCAAGACTAGGTTTTCAGCACGACGCTTACGAGCTTGGAAACGTGTATCTAGGTTCAATATTGGGCCCGTTTTTGTTTTTGGTGCATATTAACGATCTAGCCTTTTTAAAAAAAAACTTATACTGTTTTGTTTACGGATGATACTTCATTTATTTTAAAGATTGACAGAACCCAGAACAAGTTTGACGATGTTAAAAAAGCAATCACGCTAGTTCTTTATTGGTTTACTTCCAATAATTTAGTGTTAAACTCTAAAAGAACAAATATGTGAAATTCTCGCTACCCAATGTCAGAAGGGATCCCACTTTAGTCCTGGTATAGTCTTTGCCAGAGGCAATTATGAGGGGAGTAACATCTTCGGGAGTAAAATAAAAGGCTTGAGATGCGCGCAAATACGAGACTAGACTAGACTAGACTATTTTATTATAGGATATACTAAGCTTATATACAACTTACTACAAAACTACGTGATGAATATAAATATACCTTATCTGTGACGGTCGTCAACTTATCTTAACATTACGTGGAAATAGATATTTCCACGTAATGTTAAGATAAGTTGACAGTTCACTGATGAAGCCACTGCAAGGTTATTATATTTCAGTTACATTCATTCACAGCATAATGTCATATGGCATTATGTTGTGGGGTAAATCCGTAGATATACAATCGGTGTTTGTGCTACAGAAGAGAGCAATTAGTTCCATATATAATATGAAATCCCGCGATTCTCTCCGGGTACGATTTGAGGAGATCAATATTCTTACAGTGGCTGGTCAATACATATATAAAAACTTATTGTACGTTCGGAAAAATATTAATACCTTTGTCAAAAATTGTGATGTACATAATTGTAACACTAGAAATAAAAATAAACTGAATATACCTAGATCTCGGTCGCAGAAGGTTATTGTTATATTATAGTTATAGTTTATCGCGGGCCACTTTTCCACAACTCGACGTCTTAAATTTGTGCCTATTTTGCGTGACGTGGGTTGTGGGCACTACTCCTGCCAACCCAGCTCCTGTAGGAAGCCTAGCAGACCTTTAATGTTGCCGACGACTGGAGCAACCTTGGCGTCCCAAGGTGTGTTGTCCGGTAGATGGCCACGCCGAAACATTCCAACAGGACGTGGGTGGCTGTTTCCTCGACCTCCATGCAGGCTCTGCACAGGGGGCTGTCCGTGACACTTAGAGTGTGTAAGTGTTTATTTAGCAAAGCGTGTCCAGTTATCGCTCCGGTTACCAAGCGAAGCCTCTTGAGCTTCAGAAGCTTACGGGACAATCCGGATCTGATCATCGGGAGGGCCTGTCTGGCTTGCTTGCAGGTATCCAAGTTTAACCAATAACGTTGGTGAGTTACCTTTGTGTGTTGTCGTAGGGTTTTCCTCAACCAGCTGAATGGCAATGGTATTATGGGTTCTGGTCCCTCCACCGTCTGTTCCGAACCCAACCTTGCCAGTGCGTCGGCTGCGTCGTTGCCGCGCGAGCTTCTGTGTCCCTTTTATCCACTGCACTGCCAAAATGTGACAGTCGCTTTGTCAATCTTGTTATTCAGATATTTGCTCCAATTCAGCTTACTATCTAGTATTACATCTAGGTACTTTACCTAAGCAGCAAATTGTAGCTCTGTACCAAATAACCTGGTTGGGCAATAGTTGCCCAGATTGCGCCTGTTGGTGAACATTACCATTTCCGTCTTATTTGGGTTGACTGATAGTTAGTTTGTTGTGCACCAGCGTTCCACGATCCACAGTGCTGCTTGGGAAACATCACATACAGTACTTGTGACGATTGCACTTGTTAGTATCACTATGTCATCGGCATATCCTACTGTATAATAGTGTTGTGTGTTCAGTTTGGTGATGAGGTCGTTTGACACCAGGTTCCAAAGCAGCGGCGAGAGAACACATCCCTGGGGCATCCCTTCGCTACCAATGCGTGTTGGGATTCGGTTGAAGTGAGTTTAATGGCCCTTTTACTCAACATGTTACCTATCCACTCCACCATAACTGCATTTGCTCTGTTTTACCAGTACCGCTGTTAGTCTTGTGAATTTAGTATTGTCGAAGGCTCCTTCAATGTCAATGAAGATTCCTAGGCACATAGACTTGCTGTTGATGGCTTTTTCAATTTTGCAAACAATGAAGAGCTGATTCATCTGCTTCATTGCCCTGTTTAGTAGGCGCCTTACTTTACTTCTGAGCCTCTCAAGCTCAGGTCCCCACTGGTCAGCACCGGCGTTGACCCTTGCCACTGGAGTTGATAGGGGGTATGCATGGTGGTAGCTAACCGTGATGACCTCAGATAGGTTGCTTACCTGGTGTTCTATAGCCTTGGCACCCGATATCCTTGCCGGCACTCTCTGCTGTTGCAGGAGCTGATCCAACCATTTGCCATATTGCACTCGGTCAGTTCGGAGCGGATTGCGCTTTGGGGTTGCCTCGACTGTATTTATCTGAATGACTTATCGAATCCATCTGTGATCTGAGCTTGATGCTTCGTGGATACGTGCCAGTTTGAGATGGCTCTCAACGCTTCTTCGGTTGTAAGTGTTATGATTGTTCTACTTCGCCTGGTGACGAATTTTGGTTCTGAATCTATATTAACAATGTTAAGGTTGGTTGTCACTAGTTATTCAACGAGAGGTTGTTACCTCGGTCGTTGTTGTTTTTCATCCCCCAGAGAGCGTGGTGTGCGTTCGACTCCGTGACTATTATCAGCTGCAACCCGGATTCTTTGTAGTGCGTCACCAACCTCGTCATATCATGCGGGGGTGGAGTATCCTCCTCCGGCATGTAGACGGAGGCAACAACCATCTCTGGTAGGCTGGAATTTTGTGCCTTGTGCAGCCTCACTGCACACACGTCTCTGGAACGTTGTAGTTATAAGTAAGTATAATTTTGACGTTGAATAAGATAATTTATTTATTTATATTCAATAAAAAAATGACTCTGACTCTGACTCTGAACAGAAATTTGTTAGAGGTTGCACATGTATATTTCTAGAAGTGTAGATACAGGCTCGGGGGTTAATCGAGCTCGTATCCGCAAACAACTTACCTCCAAGATTTTGGACTCCGCATATATTGCCTCTGCTGATCTACGGCTCCTGGATCGCGTACCGCGCTCGACCTTTTGCCTCTTCGACTCCCCTCAGGGGGATATGGTATCGTTGAGGCGTGCCCTTTTTTATGAGATCAAAGCTCCTGGGTTGCACCCTTTCCCTGCCCTGTTCTCGCTCTATTCCAAAGTCCTTAAGACGGACGGGCCCTTTGGTTATGTCGGCTGTTGTTGTCTGAGCGGTGCGCGCTGCCTTCTTCGTTTCGCGCTGCAGCCTGCTCTTACATTTGCGCTTGACCCTAGAACCCTCTTGGACAGGTTCAAACTTTTCCTTCTCAGGAGCTCCCTTTGCAGTTTGCCCCTTACTCCGGTTGTGTTTAACAAGTGTGCAGCCGTCGTCAAGCTGGGTGGGTGTAGAGTTTGAAGACACCGTCTTCTGCGCTAGCTTTTGGGCCACAGATTGCTCCGAATGCCCAACAGCCGCACTGGTGCTAGTGGCCTGTGTGCTTGTTGACGCGGTACCGTCGTGGGGCAGCACCGCGCCTGTCTGGGTTATCGACGCGGCAGGTTTCGGCTCAGCCAGTTTCCCAGCATTACCGCGAATTTCCCAGTTTTATGTGTGGCGGTGCAGCTTTCGCCGATCCGACCCCGTGTGGGTGTGTGCTTTTGGGTTTCAGGGTCGAATTCGCTGATCTGAACCCACTTGTGAAAAAGGGTAGCGCAGCTTTCGTCGCGTCTGCCCACCGCTTGTTGGTGTTGTTTTTAGAGAGCGGTTCCGTTTGCACAGACCCAGCTCTTTGTATAAGTGGGTGAGGTTCAGCTTACGCCGACCCTGCACCTTGTGGGGAGCCGTCAAGTTTCCCCTTCGGTTCCTGTGTCAATTTGTTTACGGATCGTTGTTCGTCCATGTTTGCAATTTATTTATTTATTTATTTATTTACATAATCTATTTGTGCCATTACAGCAAAGCCAAGTCGACACAAATATACAAAATTAGAAAATACAATACAATTCAATTATTACAAATTAATTTACCATAATTATGTCAAATATAATAAGTTAAATTCAATCGTATAAATGCAGTTACCATATTATCATTATATCCATAAACATTCGAGAAAATAATTACAAGACTACACTATCATGCAATCTTCTCACAGAACCTTCCACATTCTCGCACAATATCCCTCCATGCATCACCAAACAGATCATTCAATGGTGCTGCGGCCAACAGTGCATTGAGGCTATTCCGTGCCCGGACCAGCGGAGACTGCAGGCGCGCCACCGTGCGGTGCGAGCCGCCCGCTAGCAGCTGGTGCCTTCGAGCGCGTAGGTAGTTGTCAGGCACGTAAAGCGCGCATACGGCACTGACAAGCGCTGCGCAGTCACTGTCGCCTCGCAATAATCGACACACAGTCAGAAGCTGTTCGGTGTTACGTCTCACCTCTAGTGAGTTAAATCCAAGCATACCTAAAATAAAATCGGATGGATAAAGGTAAGGGTAGTATCCAAATTTCCTCTTATATAGGTATGCAATGTTTTTTCTTCATCCTCTGGGTTCCCCGTACTCCATGGAGCCCGCACCTTTGGGAATAGGCACCGCACCAGGGCTATCCAGTAGGTATAGGTGCAGCGGATTGGGTCTATATGGGCGACATCGGGTGCTGCAGGCAGTACGGCTGGAGGTTACGATCCAGTCACCCCAGTTTCTCCGTACGCCCTTGCTCCTTCAGCATGGCCGAGACCTAGTGTTCTAACGGAGGACCCCACCACCCCTCGCCTGCGGTACTGTACCCGTCTCTTCCGGACAGGACGCGTGTCCATTACCTTGCAGTGGCTAGTTGCAATGCTACCGTTGTGCTTGAAATCCGGACCAAAGAGCGGGTGTTGTCTCCCAAAGGTAACTGACCGGAACCCGTTCGACTCAACCCCTCAGGACTCCTTCATCCTCGCTCACGGCGCTCAACTGCGCAGGACTTACGCAAGTAGGCGTGTGTAATCTACCAAGGGCGCCCACTACCCCCGGAATAACCTCCAAAGCCTTGGGCTTTGTCATGAGGAGCGCAGCATGTTTTCATCGTGCCAAAATATTCAAGAACCTCTACTGTACTTTTGTTAGAAGCATCCTGGAATATGCATAACAGTTATGGAACCCTCGCTATGATATATATATATAGATAGAATCGAGCGCATTCAAATAAAATTCATGAATTACCTTTGCTTTCGTTTAAAAATACCATACAGTTCATCAAATTACGTCAACCTATGTAAACAATTCCATATTCTTCCTCTTACGAAGCAACGTGAGATCGCTGACATATCCTTCCTGCTTAAAATAACTACAAATAATATAAACTGCCCTGATTTACTAAACAAAAGAAGTTTGATTGTTCCTTCTAGATGCTACGATTCACCCCTGTCATCTATATTCCTCCTGCTGGTACCGATTATCGGAAAAATACATTTATGTGGCGAGCCTGTGACAATTTTAATAAGCTTAGTAGGCGATTTGAAATTGACCTATTCTGCACGAGTGTTAGTTCAGCGAGGCAGCGGCTGAACGGAGATTCTTCGGCGTATTTCCTATTGAGTTAATTGATATTTATTGTTATATAACTACGTTATCTAAGCGAAACTAGTTCGATCGAAACTAAGTTCATATGTATTTTTTCTTTTCTTCATCATGTCTCTACACGTGAAAACCTTTTATTGGCCTCCTGTATTTATTATTGTTTCTATATATGTATAATGTGCTGTTGGTTTTCCAAATATACAATAAATATATAAATAAATAACCAGAAGATCTTCGCCAACATAGCTATCAAAGTCTTGGCAATGCCCCCACATTAATAGCCATGTAGCCCAGGGTGCGCCGTGATAGCTGGTTATAACCCATTCGGTTTTTTGGATCCTCGTGGGTTAACCCCAGCTACCCACACTGGGAGGCGATCTTGCTTGCACCCCCAGAAGGTTAATTCCACAGTGGTCTAATGTAGAGAAGTGGCAAAAAATGACGATTGCTAAGTATATGTAAATATCTACAGTAATATAGACATTTGGAATTTGGAATGGTTCATTTATGGGGAACTGTATACGCTTTTATAATAAGTTACCACAGGGAATTGATCAATTACCCATGCACAGGTTTAAACATTTATTATGACGACCAGAATGGCCGAGTCGGCAGTGACCCTGCCTACGAAGCCAAGGGTCCCGGGTTCGAGTCCCGGTGGGTAAATATTTGTTTGATGAGAATGGATGTTTCTACCCTAGTCATGGTTGTTTATCTATCTAAGTATTATATGTATCTATATCCAGTCTTTATCCTAGTTTGGGGCTAGATCAATGTGTTTGAATAGTGTCCAAGGTATTGTTATTATTAAGGCTAAACTCATAAAGAAAGCCTATTACACTATTAATAATTATGTTAAAGACCCGCAATGCCCCAAACTCAATGATAATGGGAAAACGGCTCTCAAGAGAAAACTATCCAAAATTACTAAAAACTTACTGGTCAAGTGGATAGGTGCAAGGTTAGGATAGTGGTTATGAAAATCTATTATTGTTCGTAAATATCTTTTGTACAAAAATGAACAGATCACTGCATAATTTCGCGTTGAAAAACGTTAAAATAGGAGGCACTTCGTTTCTTGCGCGTCTACGTTCTTAATTATTAATTTATTTATGTATAAGGTAAAAATTAAGAAAGACTTTATTCATAATAAAAATGGAGTATTCTTTTATTGAAAACTAACATTATCAAATAGTAAAGGGCCTTTTTACACTATAGTAGGGTTGGAATTCCTAGCCGCGTCTTGTCAGGCCCAAGCAACAACTTTTTTGGGCATTTCTAAATGACGCGGGCCTTTCAACACAAATTGATCATTTTCAAAATAAGGATAAATAAAATCTCTCATGTCTATTTAAATATCAAAAGCATAATGATCAAATAAAAATCCTAGAGAAAAATCTTCTTACAAATCGCAGTACAGGCAAGTAAAAAGTTACGTTTTGTGGGTGAACAAATTAGAAATACGAGGTCGTGACCGACGTCAGCAAACAACCGGGCCCCACTGGCAAGTTCCTGCGTTCCTATTGGTTTGTTTCATAAGTGCTATGAAGCTGGAGCGAATAAAATGGTTTTTAAAATTTTAATTGGTTTTCTGCGCTTGGGCCTTGCCAAACTGTGGGCCTTGTCGCCCCATTGTTCCTTAGTCAAATTGAAGGGAAAATTTACCATCTTTGAAAGGCTAAGCATGATTCCTATAGCTGTCATGTTGTGCATTTTTTTGACAGCTTATGACTTTTAGAAGTGAAAAAAAATCCTAAAACTCCGCAATTTTTTGCGTAGTGCGCAGCAAACACAAGTTTTTCCAAGTTGCAAATTTGGATTAAAATTATCCTAACTGGTCCATACACCATACAAAAAAATAGAACTACATAATGATTTGCGATTTTAATGCTAAACTTTACTGAGCTATATATAAATGTAGCCCATTAATGTCCCCACCGAGGGGAACAGGCCTTTACCCGGATACGATAATATTAAGCCGTACTCCACCACGCTAGCTCAGTGTGGGTTGATGGAGATGGGTTTGATGACGTAGCAATAGCAGCCGGGACAGCTTATATAACGTGTGATCTGAAACAAAGAACGTTCGATAATGTTGTTAAGGTAAATAAATTAGCTCATTGGTACATGGTCTAGGTTTCGAACCTGCATCCCCTGTGAGAGAAGAAAGCGTGAAGCCCATTAGACCACGGAGCTCTTACTGAGTTATATACACCGTGATTTTATAGTAATTTCGTACCCGTGTAAGATAGAGCTTAGATATAATCAGTATAACTCATTTGTAGAGTCAGTTTAAATTTTAAATGATAAATAAAATAATAATTGAGAAAGCATTCACAAAAAAATGTTGGCAATCGTAGTACCACTGTAAGGGTCATTGAACGCGCGGGGAGTCCTATGGCGGCGCGGCGTATCGGCTCGTTGGCACAACTACTTGTTCTCACAATTTCGAATTGTATTTTTTCATAATTCAAGAAACTGTTAAAATTATTTCGTAAATTTTTCGAAATAACACGTAACACGTAAATCGACAGTACTACTGATACATAGGTGCTATATGTAGTAGCTATACCGTAAAATTTGATTATTTCATGAAATAGCCAACCATGGATTGACTATATCATGAAATGGCCAACAATATCATGATATAGTCAATTATTTCATGAAATTATCAGAAAGGGCTGAATTTCACGAAAACATGTCTTTTTAAAAGCATTTGAGGTGTTTTTTGTGTTATACATGTCGACCTAACACGAAGACTATTCGGGGGCTTCGCTGCGCTCGCCCCCTTTAGTATTCACCTAAGCTACCGCAGTGTTTTGCTCTAAAATATTTCTTCGTTCAATGAAAGTTCTAACCAACCAATCATGGTTGGCTATATCATGACATTCTCAATTCTACGATATTGTTACGATATAGTTATGAAAAGAGTAATACATTAGTATGCGATCAAATCCGCTGGTGAATAAAAACTTTGGATATCTCCCATGTTCCCAATTTTGGTGAAATGTAAGCATAAAGGTAGTTTTATCGGAGGTTTCTAATAACCGTGATTTTAACCCCTTCGTCCATATAATTATCTTCTCTCGAGTGCCAAGAATATATTCCTACAAATGTCTTTGACCGAACCCTAGTCCAGTTAACAGCCTAAAATCCAATTTCGGTGGAGATCTAGAAAATTTTAGATTAGATTTATCATCGGGTTCCGGGGCCGCCGACGACGTAGAGAGTCTGGCACGTTGATACAATATTTTTCACCCGACGGGCGAGACGTGCTGAAGCCAAAGCCATCAGAACAACGGACACCGCTCTGTATCACGTTGTGAATAACACCGACGAAATCTTATGCTGATTTCGAATTGCTCGGGATATTCGCCCGTTGTTTTCGGGGGTCAGACACTAAAAAAATATAAGGTAAGTAAAGTAGCTTATCATAAATACATAAAACGTTTTGACTTGTTTTTGGGTATTTCTCCTAGGTGACCAAAAGTTCCTCAAGGTCGAGTAATTTTAATTTTCCTTATATTTTTCGAATATATGTATGTTAGGTAAATACTAGATACTTAAATACGAATAAACAATACGATTACTTCAATCAGTTGAAGGCGCATCTGAAGTTTCAGCAGTTCATGGAATAAGAAGGACACGAAAGTTAGATGACACAAACTGAGAAATTAGAACTCGATTGCGAGAAATTTTATAAAATTTGAGGTAAATAAATGATGATGGTTAGTAGTAGGGATTGCAATCGAGTGGCGTTGTCACTTCAGCTGGAGCAAAGCAAATCCAGTTGGGTCCATCGCTGCTTCAGCACTTATCAATTTCGCAATAAAATCTCTCCCGAGTCTGAAACGCACACAAAGGTACCGTCGAAAATATGTACATACCTCTGCTTCGTCAACCTAGAAAAAGCTGTCGAAAATATTGGTTGGAACATTTTATTTGAAATAATGAAGAAATATCGGCTAAGTGCAAGTCGGACTCATACACGAAGGGTTCCGCTTCATCGTACAAGAAAAAACGCATTTTTTTTTAAATTGCATAAAATAACTACAATCTTGCGAGATAAATAATGTAAACAAACTTTCAGGGGCTTAAACATTTTTATGTGAAGAAATTATGTTCAAATTTTAAACATCTCGAATTACAAACCTTTGTTATCGTGAGTGTCTATATTGGACTAAGATGACTCATCAGAAGAGTTCGAATCCAACATTTTTTATGTCAAAACTATCTTAGTTGAAGGTAAAAAGACTAAAAGTAGTTCGTGAGATTAAATACCTAGGAGTGACCCTTGACTGGAGAATGAAGTTTGACACTCATGTGAAGCTACAGTGCGCTAAGGTCACTAGAATCTTATTTCAAGAGAGCTGTAGGGAACAGATGGGGAATGAAGCCAGAGATGGTACATTGGTTCTACACGGATATCATTCTACCAAAGATTCTGTACGGATCAATTGTATGTTTGGCAAACAGCACTATCAACGACGAGAAAATAGCTTGGCAAGGTACAAAGATTGGCATGTCCTATGATCACAGGAGCCATGAGGACTACATCAATGACATCTTTACTATCAATCTAAATCAATTAAAATCAATCAATCTAAACCCATTGCATGTAGAAATAAAAAGAACAACAACTGAACAATGGTATAGAATGAAAATGAACAAAGAATGGAAAGACAACTCTTTAGACACAGGCCATGCCTCCATTGTAGAAATGAAAGGCGGAAAATTGGCAATGCTATTAACAAACAACGATCTGATAAAGAAGAAAATACGATCCGACAAGAAATACTGAATCCATATAGGATCAAGAGAAAATTGGAAATAGAAACAGACCAACCAGATGTAACTTGCTTCACGGATGGCTCAAGAAAAGAAAGCACAAAACTAGCAGGAGCAGGCTTTTGCATCATGAATAGCGATGAACAAGACAAATCAATTGCCTTTTGTCTATACGCCTCCGGAAAACGACCCGCTATAGGCCTGCAGGGGAAGGTCCAATCCTATATTTGAACCGGGCCCCCCCGCTGCAGGGAGGGATTCTCCGGCTTCAGATCCACCGGTAGTCCCTCCTGGGGTAGTTGAATTAAAATTTGTGCTTCCATACTCACCCCACCTTATCGGAGATTGCAGAACGTAAGCCGCCGTCATGTTGTAGTGCATTGACAGAGCCTAAACGCTATCCGAACCATCAACAAGAAGAGACATTTGGTCGTCTCCCCCTGTCGTCGGTCCGGTATTGTGGGCACTGCGCACGTACCATAGGGCGTAATTATTTTTCGGGTATCCGCGTTTTCATACACTACTTACTGTCATCGCCAATCGTCATACCCCTGAAGGAGGTCAGATTGGCTGCCTTACATATCCATGTCAAAGAACACCTCACCGATCGTCATCCCTCTTAAGGAGGTCAGATGGGCTGCCCCATCGTCCGCGACTGCTTATTCATAGCATTACATGAAGTAATGTTTTTATTCACAGATAACCTTCTTCTATTTGGAGGAGGCTATTACGTTATCCGCGACCTGCGAACATGCCTGGTCCCTGGGGAAGGGTCCCTGTGGATCACTGCACTTAGGCAAAAGCCAACAAGTCCCTGGCAAAAGAGAAAAGGCAAGTCGACAGACAACAGTGGGTCTGTCAGGCAGGTGTGTAGATACATTAATAAATAGTCATATGATATAATAATTGTATACATGCTGTCAATACAATACAATAAATATATTAAAGTAAGTACAATACGATTAAAATCAGTTAACGATTCGGCCAACCTCGAAAATTGTCATGAAACCCTCATCTCTCACATAGAATTATCAATTTACAGATATGACATTTAATTATATTACTCTTTGTCTTATTGAATACAAAACAAGAACGACATAAGCAACAAAACCTCCTTTGTAGCTCAAAACTAACACAACCTTTATATTGAAATAAGAAAAATAATTGACTATTTTGACAGTGCGTTTTTAGTGTCAATAAGAACAGTGTGACGTATATGTAATTTATGTTTATGAACGCCAATTTCATTAGTGAAAATATTCGATTCTATCAAATTTTATCAAAATTAACTTACAATAGTTATGTATTATGGCTTCAACAAATTTAAAGCGTTTTAAAAACTTTTTGCTCGATCTCGTGAAATTGTACATAATGTATATAACTATTTTAGAAAAGAAGCAGATTTATTCAAAAAAGAAGGAAGTAAATATCATCAAAAAAATTGGACAGGGTTTGTGAAGCAACCGGAGTTTCGAAAAGCAGCGTGTTTTTAACACGCTGCTTTTCGAAACTCCGGTTGCTTCACAATTTGAAGGAAAACGACAAGCTCTCAGATCAGTCACCTAAAAATCAACAATCCAAAGAAGTGCCCGGCAAAAAATATCGCTTAAAAATGGATGATTTTGATTATTGCGTGATACGACGAATGATATATAACTTTCATCAAAGATTGAAAGAGCTTTACGTTGCGGTCACTACACAAAAAACTAAGAGAAAATGGGATTCAAAGGCTCAATTTCATCTCTGCGAAATATAATCCGAGACATGGGATTCAGATTTAGAAAAACAGGAGCATTTTGATGGAAAAACATGACATCTGTTTAAAAAAATAATGGATATACAGCAATACGACTGCCTCCATATCACTCAGACTTTAATCCCATAGAAAATATATGGGCACAGTTAAAAGGCTATTTCGACTCCAAAAATGTCGAAATGAATAAAAAGTCATTGAAAAAACTGCTCATGGAAAAAATTTAAATGTTAGGACACGAAGAATGGTCGAAAGTCTTTAACCATGCAATAAAGTGTGAAGATGTGTTCTTAACAGAAGAAGAGAAATTTGATGTAAATGATTCAGATAGTGATAGTGAGGAGGAGGAGGTTCTCAATTTAACGTGAATGTTTTTTTGTATGTATGTTATAAGATTTCTAGAAGACACGTGAACCGATTTACAAAATTACTTTTGTATTTGGGATTTTGTATATACGGAGAAAGCTAATGTGTTGACTGCAAATATACAATTGCGATTGATTATTACGTTGTGGTGAGTCTGACATCACGGGTTTGCATATCTTTCCAGTGATCTTTGTATTAGACGCTAGCGGTCGGGCAGTCAGGCTTAATTAATTGCAACCGCTTTATAGCCAGCGATCGACAAATTTTGTGTATCGGCAATACCAAATGACTTGAGTGATAACCAATGGTTGATTATAGGAACTATGCATACACAAAATTGTAGACAGCAGGCGTGCATGGCATGATTGATTGAAACTAGACCCTGTGTAGTTAATGATAAGAAACTTGCGCTTGGGCAGTATTTGCGGGGTAGGACGCCATCTCACCCATGTGGGCCTCCTATAAATACGAGTGCGGGGGTGGAGAAGGGGAGCAGTCCGTACGTCAAACCACTGTGGTACATGTGTCTTTTTGGTAAATCTGAACAGTTCGGTCTGCTGTTTTACGCGTCTGGAACTGGAAGATTTGTGATTGCGTGCTACAGTAGATTTTCGTGTGTGTCTGAAGCGCCGAGATATACATTGATTCCTATCCTTTAAATCAACCTACCCAAATTCCAAAACTATCCTTGGGTCGTTAGATAAGAACTTTTAGGTAATTTTGATCTAAGTCTGAGTCTGGGCTTGGAGCGACCCTAATTTACTTTTTCCTTCACCATAGGGTTCTTGGATTAGCTCTTAGGAAATTCGCGGGTTAATCCTTTCCTCATTCCTTTCGTGTAGCGAGTTTTGAAATTCCTACACACATAAGTCGTTAAACATACAAGCACATTCAATTAACACACAACCATCTTTGAGTGGTGTCGATGATGGACGTGGTATAACACCAGGATTTTAGACTAGGCTAGACAGGAGTTTAGTTGAGGCTAAACCTAGGTTGTCAAGGCCTAGGGAGACTGTTTGATCGATGGGGTCCGCGGATGAAAATAACAAATTCAGAACAAAGAATAAACGTTGTCAACTCAGATAACCTATCCTGTTGATATCTTTGACATTTGAGTGTTGTCGGGGACGCGCGAAGAGATAAAATTACAGTCTAAAATTCATTGTTTAGGGACGGGTAGATATTTTGCCTTGCCTTGGATCGTTTTGATTCAAGTTGCATCTTTAAATTAAATGTCAATTTCGCTGGGAGATCTAACGTGTAGATTGTGTCACGCATTTATTTTGCTGGGCTCAGTCGAGGCGTGCTGAGGTAAACGAGGTACCTAAATCGGCATTTTCCGAAGTACGTAACTCGTTGTGGAGAGGTTTAGATCTCTAAAGCACTAAAGAAAACGTTTCGATAACATCCAGCTCGAATCGCGCAGAGTTGAAGGTTTTAAAACGTTACGGACCTTTTGAGGAAACCGCTA
Source organism: Argyresthia goedartella (assembly GCA_949825045.1). Taxonomy (NCBI): domain Eukaryota; kingdom Metazoa; phylum Arthropoda; class Insecta; order Lepidoptera; family Argyresthiidae; genus Argyresthia; species Argyresthia goedartella. The sequence goes on along the minus strand of OX463809.1, from coordinate 16,385,716 downwards.
ATTCAGACCCATTTCGGAAAATCAAATCGCAATTGTGTAAACCCGGTCTATTTGGATCGTTATTGCCGTGAACTAATTATATAATTCGGACCTTCAACATACACGAATATCCATTCCAATTACCCAAACGATGGAATCCATCGGTGTTCGAGTAATATTGTCAGGTTATGAGTATTCAGTAATTGCAGCCTACCAGTCACCTAACTCAGAGATCTCTACTTCTGACCTGGATATTTTATTGAAACTAGGCCCAAGAGTTCTTATCATGGGTGATCTCAATGCGAAGCATACACTTTGGATTTGTCCCTCCTCCAACAATCGCGGCAAAACGCTTGTAAACCACATGCTAGATAATGACTTTATAATTCATGCCCCGGTTAGTCCAACCCTTGTACATTATAACCCAGATAATATCCCATCTACCCCAGATTTGTGCTTAGTGAAAAATGTTACAAATATCTCCGGCCTACTTACGGTACCTGCCCTCTCCTCAAATCACCTCCCCGTGGTCTTTACCCTCGAAGGCACCCCCTTACGTGAAACTATGAAGCTTTTTAACTATCCCAAAGCTGACTGGACCAGCTTCCGCTCATTTCTTAACGAAAAAATTTTCCTTTCCGCTAAGGTGTATGATTCTATCACCGACTTAGAGGATGCTGTGAGTGATATTACCAACATTATCTCAGAAGCTAGAGATAGATTTGTACCCAAAGTGAAAATTTCTGACAGCCCTACTCCTTTGCCCCGGTTTATCAAAAAAATAATAAGAAACAAAAACCGCCTTCGCAAACATGACCAACGTGAAACAAACCCAAATGTTCGCAGATCCCTTAGAACAGCCATGAATAATCTCCAGGAACAGATTAAAATAGCCATCCAAGCACACAACGACAAAACATGGAATAAAAAACTGAGTAAAGTCGATAATCCCAGCTCCGACATTTGGAAATTAGTTCGTTCCCTGAACCGGAAATCCTGTGTAATACCTCCCCTTAAAAATATTGATGGCTCGTTAACTAAAGATATTCACGACCAATCCAATGTTCTTGCAGAAACTTTTCACAATAACATGCTCCTCACGTCCAGCTGGGTCCCTTCTGCCGATACTGCTGGCATCGTTAATAGATCTGTTAACCTTTTAAGTAATTACAGTCCTAATGATGACCCTATCTTGCATCCCATCCGTCCTAAGGAACTTTGGAAAAACGTCCGTAGCCTCAAAAGTCGCAAATCCCCTGGACCCGATAGCATAACCAATATTCTGTTAAAAAATCTGCCTCAAAAGGGTATTGTTTCACTGACGAAAATTCTCAATGGATGCTTACGGACTTGTTACTATCCATCAGCCTGGAAGCTTGCTAAAGTTATAGCGATCAAGAAGCCAGGAAAGGAAGAGTCAGATCCTGTAAGCTACCGACCGATTAGCCTGCTTCCTACCCTGGGAAAACTGTACGAGCGGCTTATCCTCTCAAGGTTAGCACGTTACAGTGACCCTCACCTCTTGCCAGAACAATTTGGCTTCCGCAGAGGACATTCCACTGTCCAGCAACTGGCACGTGTAGCTGAAAATATTGCTGACAACCACAACAAAAACAGCACTACAGGAATGTACCTACTCGATGTCGAAAAGGCCTTTGACACAGTCTGGCATGACGGCCTAGCGCATAAATTAATTGAAATAGGAGTCCCTCTAAAACTGGTCAAGCTTGTAGTGTCCTACCTAGAAAATCGGCGGTTCAAAGTACATATCGGTATCACCGAATCGGATATATACGGTGTCCCAGCAGGTGTACCACAGGGCTCTGTTTTGGGACCCTACCTCTTTCTCGTTTATTTGAACGATATTCCTAAACAACCCCGTACGCAGCTGGCCTGCTTTGCTGATGACACAGCTGTTTTTACTTCATCTGAGGATATTGATCTTGTCATAAGTCGACTTGATATGTCCCTAGAACTCTTACATGAGTACTTCACTAAGTGGAAACTTAAACTTAATGGGTCTAAGACTGATGCTATCCTCTTTACCCGGAAACGTCAAATCCCCACACGACAGCTCACCATTAATGGACACAAAATACCGTGGAAACAAAGTGTTAAATACCTCGGCATTATTCTGGACACAAAACTGAACTGGACGACACAAACAAAGGCACTACATCAAAAGGGAATTAAATCTTTATGTGGGCTAAGCCAGATCCTCAACAGACGATCAAATCTGAGCGCATACACCAAACTTAGGATGTACACTACACTAATAAGGCCCTGTATCACTTATGCTGCTCCAGTATGGAGTAGTACTTGTGACTCAAACTTCGATAAGCTCCAATTAGTGCAAAATAAAGCCCTAAAAACAGCTTTTAATACTCCCTTTTACACCAACCTTTCTAAATTGCATGGCAAAATTCAGCTCCCAAAAATAAAACCTTATGTACTAAACATATCTCGAAAATTTTATATCGATAAAAATCCACACCACAGCAATAGTCTTGTCTCATCTATCGGCAAATCACGTCTACATACTTTATCGTATGCTAATACTTATAAAAGTTATAAGCTGCCCCATCACTATTTTCTAAACAGTGAGTAAACTACGACGGCTCCTACCTATCTCTTGTTGCCATGGCCGGCCGTGTGTCGTCGCCTAGCCGGGCAGTGTGCATTTGTTTTCTACATACCCGCACTTACTCGTATTGCGCGATGTGTTAGTATAGGAATGTCGATGTGAAAAGTATTCAACATATCAAGTTTAGCAACATAGCAAGTCAAGCACCAGTATTTTATTGATATTTTATTAAAATAGTTGAACACAATGTAAAATATTATATTAATTAAGCTGTTGAAAGTTTTAAGAGGTGCCTTAGCCTAACAAACAATACAATTTATATGTATACTCATAATGACGGTGTCTTATGTTGATATGTTAAAATGTATTTATCTAATAAAGAACTTTGAAAAACAAACAAACAAACAAAATTATATAATTGGAGCCACTAAAGCCGCTACTAGCGAGCACATGAAATATCATTGAGTACTCACGTCGTAACACTACGACGAATAACCATACGATATCCCAAACAAATATTATAAATTGTGGTCGACCACGTAAAAGAAGCTCCAAGCGCCCATATATACAAAAAATAAATGGTACCAGTACACAAATTATAACAAAGATCGATCTGGCGCAAAACACCGCTAACTGATGCAAAATACCGGCTTGCGGGCATACATGCTTTCTCTGTTTAACTTGAAACTTTAACTTCCTGAACCAATCTTCCGTTCAACTATTGTACATCTAACGAATTTCTCAAGAAACGAGAAATTCAGACTTATCATTCTTGACTTGACATTTTCACAGCTGAATCGGGACATCTCTTTTGGGGGTAGATATAATAGATGATCATAGCTTTCTGTCAGCGGTGGCTCGACCTTAGCTAGTTATGCCGTTACAGATTTTTGGTGCCGTGACCGAAGGATATTCTAGAGTACAATACCTAGATATTGTAAAAGAATCAAGGTCTAACGCGTTACTTTTTAAAAATAACACAATGTAGAAACGATTTTAAGCAACAACAAAAAAAGGGGCAATGTTTTCACAATTCATCGGACAAGACGAAGAGAAATAATGGGGCGACCTAAAAAAAACGTTAGTCGGGTTGTACAAGACGATTCACTTTCGCAGACAAGTGGTCTTAATAATGGAATTGCGTCAGAACAGGTGACTCAATTGTTATCTGAAATAGTGATCAGATTAGACAGTTTGGAACGGGGTTCAAGTGCAAACAATAGCGGGGAAAGTTGTAGTAATGCTAGTAGGACTTCGGACAGACAGACGGACAGACAGGAACTAGAGACGTTTGAACAATCGGTAGAAAAACGTTCGATGGGCGGAGTTCGGAAAATCCGATGATTTTCTTAAGAGATCTAAAGGCTTATATCAAAGTCTCGGGAGATAGCTCGAGAGCTTTGATATGGGCAACGGATAGTTTGGTAGGAATTGCAAAAGTTCGAATGACCATATACAGAGACTCATGACGAACCTATTCGGATTTTGAAAAAGATTTCAGAGAGGTATTCTGGGGAGATAATGAACAGGAATTAATTAAACAAAGATTCCTAACCGCGAAGTTAGATTCTAAGAAAGGTCAAAGTATGGAAGTATTCTTTGCCTCTCAATTGAATAGCATATATGAGCTAACGATACCGTTTACTGATACGGAGAAGATCAACACGATTTTCAGACAGTTGCCGCGCGATATTCAGGTAGCGTTTTTTGCTAGAAAGGATCCAATGACGATACGAGACGCGGTCGAGTTTCTTCGACAATTAGAACGGAATATTGATGGAGGATTAAATGCGTTGCATAGATCGGAGACAATAAATACGAACAATGTTAATCGGAATAGCTACATGCGAGGGCAATATCGTGCTTTGCGAGTAAATACGATGCGGTATAACGCGGTGAGTCGTAGGAATAATTATAACGCGGGAACAAAGGCACGAAACGAATTTGGGACGCGCGCTCGCGGTTATTTTCGCGGTAGAGGTAGACAGCCTCAGGCTAGTTTCAAGGCAATAGAGTTCCAAAGGGGCAAGTTAACTAATTCTTTCTTTTCATTAGAAGTAAATGCTAATTTAATATAAAATGGTTTATGTTAGTTCAGGTAATACAGAGGCAGGGCAAAGTTCAAGTGACAGGAATAATGCGATAAATCAGAATTCAAAAAACTAGTGGACTCGCGCGGGTCGTTCGCGCTCAGATATTTATTACGCTTTGGATGGACAGCCGATCAAATTGAAAGAGAGCATATACTGTATGATTTGTGTAATTTGGATTCGAACGTGGGTGTGAATGAATTTATTCAATTACTAGCGCATAAAGCGCATGGATATGCCGTGTGTTTAGATGAAAAAACGAGCTTGAATTGTAGAGACCGGAATGACAGGCGATTACATATGATATTCAGAGACGACGATTCGACTGAGTGTGGACGCGATCTATGTAGTACATTGACATTACCTGAGATAGATGTGTGTATTGGAAATATTGTTGTAAGGAGTTGGATTGATTCGGGGAGCGAAGTCAGTGTAATAATTCGGGGAGTGTATGATGAAGTATGCAGGCAATTGGGAAAACCAATGGAAATACCGATCCCAAGTTTGAGAATCACAGGTGCGTTTGGGGTCAGTAAAGAGAAGGTGGATAAGTTAGTCACGTTACCATTAACAATAGGTGAATGCGTTATCGATACTCCAATGCTAGTATTAACAAGGGTGCCTAAAGATTTAATTTTAGGGTTTGATTTTATACAACAGACGCGAGCCAGTTTAATATGTGAGGGAAATAAGAGGCTAATTATACGAAGCGCCGGGCGGATGTGTGAAATACCATTAGGTACGGGGCCCGATCAGGAAGCTTGTTGTTGTACAATGGAAGTACAGGACCAAGATACCAGTAGAAATATTATAGAGGAATATGTGAATAATTCATCAATACCTGTTGAACACAAAACAAAGTTATTGCCGGTATTAAATAAACATGCAGAGTTGTTTAGCGATAGGGTAGGTCGGACAAATAAATATATACATGAGATAAAAATGAGAGATGAAACGAAACTATCCCATACCGTTCGCGTATCGCGATAAAGTAACAAAACGATTGAAAGAAATGGAACAGATAGGTATTATTAGCACGCAATCTACGGATTTCAGCAGTCCATTGACTTGTGCACTAAAGAAGTCAGGGGAGGTTCGGATATTACTCGATGCGCGACAATTAAATACGGGAATGATTGGGGAAGTTGAAACTACACATTTAATGAGTGAGATATTGCAGTCGGGTCACAGGATAAATTACATAGCGGTCATCGATGTCAAAGATGCGTACTTTTCTATACCATTATCAGACGAATCTAAACGATACACGGGTTTTGTATATCAAGGCAGAAGTTACGTTTACAACGTTTTACCTCAGGGGTTGAAAACCAGTGTGGGTTCATTTTCGAGGGCGATGGACTTAATCCTAGGGCCAGAGGTTAGGTCATATTGTTTAAATTTTGTTGACGATTTGGCGATTTTAACTGAGGGTGACATCGATCAGCATCTGTCTCAAGTGGTCACGGTTCTGAGTAAATTGAAAGACGCGGGCTTCACATGAAAACTAAAAAAATGCTAGTTCGCACAAAAAAGGGTCAAGTTATTGGGGCATATTTTGTCTACACATGGCTTAGAGATAGACCCGGATAAAGTCGAAACACTCAAATTATATCCATCACCCAAAAATGACAGGCAATTGAGAGCGTTTTTGGGGTTCATAAATTACTTTCGGAGATTCATAAAAAATGTTGGAACGCTAACGCAACCATTATACAATTTATTACGGTCTGGAGTCAAGTTCGTTTGGAGTGCACACGTGCAGAGTGCTTTTGACGAGATAAAAAAACAATTTTCAGAAAGTATAATATTGAGTCAGCCATTGGCGGGAAAGACGTATTATGTTCAATGCGACGCCAGCGCTATAGGAATTGGAGGTTACGTTTATCAATTAGATGATTTGGGCCAGGAACGAATTATAGGTTTTTGTTCGCAAGCATTTCGAGGAGCTCAAACGAGATGGTCTGTAAGCGAACAGGAAATGTATGCGGTCATATATACTTTAAAGCGATTTGAGATCTATTTGCGAGGAGAAAAGGTTGTTATTAGAACAGATCATAAGAGTTTGACGTTCATGAAGTCGTGGACTTTATTGGGGGCACGCGTAACTAGGTGGATTATGTTTTTGGAGCAATTCGATTACAACATAGAGTATGTGCGTGGGGTTGACAATCAAATTGCCGACACGCTAAGCAGGCACACAGCGGGTCAAGGATTTATGAATGTCAGTATAAATGTTCAGCCGGGAATATTCTGGTTTCAGGCATCGAATACCGCAAGTGTTATTTCAAGTTTACGGGACATTGCGAGATTACAAAGCGAAGATGAGCGGTTAAATTGAATTAGCGATTGTATCAGACGTGGGGTGGTAGATGCGGACACGATAGGGTTTGATAATTACAAGCTAGTAGGTGATACGTTATATTTTCACGTGCCGAAGCGGAACGTACGGTTGTTAGTGATTCCAGAATCATTACAGGAGGAACTAATATTACACATACATGAAGAAATAGGTCACTACGGCAGATATAAAATATTAGCACTGATGAAGGACAGATATTACTTTCTTCATATGAGTAGGGTGATTAACACGGTGATAAGAAGTTGTGACATATGTCAAAAGGTCAAACAAAGTACTAACAATACCGTTGGTCCTTGTACACCGGTGTTGGCGGAAAAGTTGGGTGAGAAAGTTTTCTCGGACCTTTATGGGCCAATGCCCGTAGGTAAACTCGGATATCAATATATATACGTGATTCAAGACGTGTACAGTAAGATAATAAAATTGTATCCAATGCGGAAAGCGACAGGTAGGAGCGTGCTCGCTTGTACAAAGAGATTTCATAGGGAAATACCTATCGAAACTATAATCACAGACAATGGACCTCAGTTCATATCGAAAGTTTGGGAATATGGTCTCAAACAGCTAGGGATTGGGGTCACTTATACGTCGGTGTATTGTCCAAATTCCTATAGCGTGGAAAGAGTGAATCGTGAGCTAGGTCGACTAATTAGAACCTATTGCGGCGGAAGTAATCGAAGTTGGGTCGACGCGTTACCGGACATTGAAAATTGCTACAATAATATCAAACACACGAGCACCGGATTCGCTCCTAATGAGTTGGCGTTTGGTAGGCGGGAACCGTTAACCATTGTCAAAGAATTAGGCGATGAATGGTTATTAGGTCATAGTGTGCGAGATACGGAATAGGTACGGAATGTAGCGATAGAGAACTCTAAAATTTCTAGTGAACGACGTAAGCGACAGGCAGACAAACGGCGTAAGTAAGAAATCTATCGTGTAGGTGATTATGTGTAAATTAAGACTTTTGTGCGTTCAAATAAAGAACATAAAATCATGCGGAAATTTTCATTGTTGTATAAAGGGCCTTATGTTATTTCGGCAGTGGTATATCCGAACTGTTATACTTTAGTAGATCCGGTTTCAAATGAGATATTGGGTAACTACAATACTATAAATATAGCCAGGTATTATGTGAGGACGAATAGGGGCGTAGGCGTAGACAAATAAGATAGTGTATAAAAGTTATATAAGTAAGCTTTAGTCTGTAATTTTGAGTAACTACCTTGTAGATTTAAGGAGCTTGCATGGTTTAGGATAAAAAAATAAAAATAATATATATATATATATATATATATAGTAATACGAATTAGGATAAGGTGCGGGTGTGCGAAGTTGTATAGTTAAGTAGATAAATAAGATAAGAAAGGAGAGAGCTCAATCGAGTTGTGTAAATATGATATGCATAATTGACAGATTCATCGGTCTGTGTACATGATTTGAGATGTCCGTGCATATAGAGTAGATATGGACAAAGCATGGGTTAGCATTGTGGTAATGAGATCCTTGCGCCATGTTTAACTGAGATGAACAGTGTTTCAAGGTCTGGGAGGGGGCTGTAATGGTACACACATTGAATACAAGAGTCAGTTCATTTAACGCTTGGGTTATCGAGTAATTCGAAGTAAGTTGGCAAGAAATGAGCCTGAGAACGTAGTTAATTTCGGGGAAAAGAAGTCGGGTCAGGTTTTTTTTGTCGCATTCCTGCGAAATGTGTAGGAATCAGAGCCGATTTGGCTGCGCGCTGAATAAATTATTGATAACTAAATAATGGAAGGTTCTTATACGTACTTCTATACGGAGAAAGCTAATGTGTTGACTGCAAATATACAATTGCGATTGATTATTACATTGTGGTGAGTCTGACATCACGGGTTTGCATATCTTTCCAGTGATCTTTGTCTTAGACGCTAGCGGTCGGGCAGTCAGGCTTAATTAATTGCAACCGCTTTATAGCCAGCGATCGACAAATTTTGTGTATCGGCAATACCAAATGACTTGAGTGATAACCGATGGTTGATTATAGGAACTATGCATACACAAAATTGTAGACAGCAGGCGTGCATGGCATGTTTGATTGAAACTAGACCCTGTGTAGTTAATGATAAGAAGCTTGCGCTTGGGCATTATTTGCGGGGTAGGACGCCATCTCACCCATGTGGGCCTCCTATAAATACGAGTGCGGGGGTGGAGAAGGGGAGCAGTCCGTACGTCAAACCACTGTGGTACATGTGTCTTTGGTTAATCTGAACAGTTTGGTCTGCTGTTTTACGCGTCTGGAACTGGAAGATTTGTGATTGTGTGCTACAGTGGATTTTCGTGTGTGTCTGAAGCGCCGAGATATACTTACATCGATTCCTATCCTTTAAATCAACCTACCCAAATTCCAAAACTATCCTTGGGTCGTTAGATAAGAACTTTTAGGTAATTTTGATCTAAGTCTGAGTCTGGGCTTGGAGCGACCCTAATTTCCTTTTTCCTTCACCATAGGGTTCCTGGATTAGCTCTTAGGAAATTCGCGGGTTAATCCTTTCCTCATTACCTTCGTGTAGCGAGTTTTGAAATTCCCACACACATAAGAGCACATTCAATTAACACACAACCATCTTCGAGTGGTGTCGATGATGGACGTGGTATAACACCAGGATTTTAGACTAGGCTAGACAGGAGTTTAGTTGAGGTTAAACCTAGGTTGTCAAGGCATAGGGAGACTGTTTGATCGATGGGGTTCCGCGGATGAAAATAACAAATTCAGAACAAAGTATAAACGTTGTCAACTCAGATAACCTATCATGTTGATATCTTTGACATTTGAGTGTTGTCGGGGACGCGCGAAGAGATCAAATTACAGTCTAAAGTTCATTGTTTAGGGACGGGCAGATATTTTGCCTTGCCTTGGATCATTTTGATTCAAGTTGCATCTTTAAATTAAATGTCAATTTCGCTGGGAGATCTAACGTGTAGATTGTGTCATGCATTTATTTTGCTGGGCTCAGTCGAGGCGTGCTGAGGTAAACGAGGTACCTAAATCGGCATTTTCCGAAGTACGTAACTCGTTGTGGAGAGGTTTAGATCTCTAAAGCACTAAAGAAAACGTTTCGATAAAATCCAGCTCGAATTGCGCAGAGTTGAAGGTTTCAAAACGTTACGGACCTTTTGAGGAAACCGCTAATTCAGACCCATTTCGGAAAATCAAATCGCAATTGTGTAAACCCGGTCTATTTGGATCGTTATTGCCGTAAACTAATTATATAATTGGAGCCACTAAAGCCGCTACTAGCGAGCATATGAAATATCATTGAGTACTCACGTCGTAACACTACGACGAATAACCATACGATATCCCAAACAAATATTATAAATTGTGGTCGACCACGTAAAATAAGCTCCAAGCGCCCATATATACAAAAAATAAATGGTATCAGTACACAAATTATAACAAAGATCGATCTGGCGCAAAACACCGCCAACTGATGCGAAATACCGGCTTGCGGGCATACATGCTTTCTCTGTTTAACTTGAAACTTTAACTTCCTGAACCAATCTTCCGTTCAACTATTGTACATCTAACGAATTTCTCAAGAAACGAGAAATTCGGACTTATCATTCTTGACTTGACATTTTCACAGCTGAATCGGGACATCTCTTTTGGGGGTAGATAGAATAGACGATCATAGCTTTCTGACAGCGGTGGCTCGACCTTAGCTATTTATGCCGTAACGATTTTGACAGGTCTTGGATGTTTATAAGTGTGTGATGTTGCTTTTTCTGGTTCCCACGACACAGGGTATCCTAGTGTGGGGCCACAAGCAATGTCAATGTCACAGGCCTGTTTATTAATGTTTTTTTTTTAAATTAAAAATGTACATTCATTCAAACCGTGTAGTAACCAACGCCTTTATTAAGTGATAGACGCAATATGAAAAGTGGCCAGGAAATAGTTGGGTACCTAATACAGCGAGGCAAAACTGCTCTCGTTTGTCTGACTCTCTGAAAATTTTGTGAGCAGGTTCTATTATCTATGTTTTTTTTCTTGATTTAGTTTTTGAAAAATTATCAAAATTGTGGCGATTCATATCAACAATTTATAATTTACCAAGTTAAAAACTTTAAAAAACCAACTTCAAGTTCAAGCCCTATTTTTTCCTCCCTGGTCTGGAAGCGAATGTCGTCCAAATACAGGAAAACAAGGCTACGAAATTTGTCTGTTTCACAGTTAAGACCACACGTATTATACGAACTAAACGAATATACGGTATAGACAGAACTCATCCTACGACAATGACCTTGAACACCACTGATAAGTCACAGTAAAGCAATAATAAGCAATTTCGTTTACCTGGATGACATCATAATTGCAGCTTTTTGCTTTAGAAACAAAACAATTGGACCGATTTCTAATTTTCAAAAAATGGCACCAAAGTGGACCTTTCAAATAAAAAAAAAAGATTTTTGACATCGGTTCATGAATAGTACCAGTTTAGAGGTAACAAACATAAAACTAATTAAAAAAAATACAACCGAATTGACCAAGGTTACAAAAGCCGTTCCACTTCTGCGGTGTGCAAGTCAATAGGGGACGACACGTCGCGCTCGCCCCGCCCCCTGTTCCCCCCTGTCATCAAGTTGCTACACGTGTCAAGTTTGGTATACGCTAGTAATTGTAGCTCATTGGCATTCGATCGATAATTAAATATAACCTTTTTGTTTTAAGGGTTTTGTTTGAAGGTGCGCGTGAAAATTTATTCAGTTTTAAGCTAGGCTAGGTTAAACTCGCGAGGTCTACAGCTCACTGTGCCACTGGTAATTATTTATTCAACAAAACATGAGTGTGTTGTCTTTTATCGATAACAATATCGAAACCTATTCACCCCATCACCATTTTTTGTTGTTGAATAGGGTATCACTCTATTTGAAAAACAAGTCCGTCAAATTAAATATCAGACGATAGCACTTATAACAATTACTTAATTACTCGTTATGACATTGGTATAGTGAACTAGGTACTATAGTAGGTACGCGTTAACAATGCCATAGCGATCATCGACTTCTGTCTACCACTGTGCGCTCATGATTAGGTTAGTGATACTTAATTTTTGCCTGCAACGTTCAAAATTACATATGTATAAAACCAATAGCGTGTCATGTATAAAACCAAACAAACTTTCGTAAGGAAAACAGACTTTATTTGTATGCTTTCAACACACGACATCAAATAAATCCCATCCCAAAACATAATGCCAAGTCTTGATGAGGTTTTTACAGGTTCCTCACGAAATAGAGTTGTGCTAACACTATCGATTCGGTCGAGCTGAACATTAAAGCAATATTTACTTTTTAGCCAATCAAACAAATATAAATTCTTAAAACATGGTAGCGGTCGCCGACCGGTGTTTACTGACCATTACCATGGTTATCAGATATGATTCGGTTTGCGGTAGAAGTAAGGTCAATGACCACTATCGCAACACCAATTCGTACCCACTATACACTTATGTATAGAGGGTACGTATATAAGTTACGTACCTCATATGCTTTGTATTTATTCGCTACATTTCCCTCGGGGTTGCGAAATGTTTTCAATTTCACCACTCCTCGCTCCTCGGTCGAGTCTTGAGACTTGACTCACGTTATTACTTGTCATTTACTTCATTGAATGTTGTACTAGTAGTACTGAGGTAGGTATTTCAAAGGTCTGTAAGGCGAAAGTCTGGTCAAATGAAGTATAATGACGTCGAAATAGAGACTTTGCGAGACTGTATTAGTATTTAAATAAAACTAATTACAAATGAATAAATTAGTGCCTACTTGGAATTTTACCTCACTTTTTTTTTTATTTGTCAACCTCCATATAATGTAAAGAGAATTTGGGGAATTTCGATCTAGAGTGGTTCAGGTACTTATTTGGGTACGTATTTAAATAAATAAAATCAAAATAAGTTCAGAATATATAAGTTCAAAATATATAGAATTAGAATTAATAACGTATCTTAGTATATATGTCACAGTTAGTTGGTTAAATCAGAGACTTAACTAACTCTCTAGACCGTTAATTAAATACTGACGTTCAACCAAGTCACTAAAATTCCGTCAGAAAAGTGAGTGAAGGAAACGTTTAACGAGTTGTCTAAACGTTCCTAGGCAACAAGACATTTACAAACAATATTGTTTTATGTGTACTTAAGTTTATGTTTTAAGTATTTTTTGTTGTTCTTACATGTTCAACCTAACGTGAAGGATAAAGGGTGCTCCGCTTCGTTTACCCCTTTTACCCTTCACCTAAGCTACCGCAATGTTTTAATAATGTGTACCGCCCTGATATAAGCTCAGCTGTTGTTATGACGCCATTTTGTTTTCCAACAAGACAGATTGCCAGATTTCAGTAAGACAGATTGTCAAACTTTTTCGACGATGCTTTATTTAAATCGAAATGCTAGTCACTTGGTTAAACTTCGGTACTTAATTAACGGTCTGGTGAGTTAGTTAAGTGTCTGATTTAACCAACCAACTGCGATATATATAAATATATTTGACTTAATTTCAAATTCCATAAACTTGGAATACACTATATTCAAATTATAGGTGTCAAAATGTATTAACTTTTTTATAAGCATTTATATACAGGCACATACATTGATTCTGGGCCCCATACTAGGGTACCCTGTGTCATGGGAATCAGAAACAGCGACATCACACACATGAACATCCAAGACCTGGGGTTTTTTTTCTCTTGTTCCCCAGCTGGAGATCGAACCTGGGACCTCTTGCATGGTAAGCAGAGCTACAACCGCAGCGCAACAAAGTTCGTCAAATAAAAGCGTGGAAAGCATAATATCAAAATTTATAACTAAATATATAAAGGGGAAACTTAATTATTAAAGAGATTCATAAATTGGTGACATTTAATGCAGCTTTTTAAATACCAGTTTCGTCTACAAAATCTATTAGTTGTCCACTGAAATAATAAGTCAGCAATACATTTCAAGCGCCTAATAAGTAATTTTCAAGGAACGATTACACTGTAATATAAGCTATGTTTAATATAACTGCATCGTGATAATTCTATGGCAACTAAATTTGTAATATGTCTACACATTGATAGCTTCTAAAGTGTATCGAATACATCTATAAAATAATTTCTGCAATCTCTTATTTCATGAGTCGCTTCTATTTTTATACGTTAGCATAAGTAATTGATGCCTAAATCTACTATGCTAGATTTGCATTATAAAAACACTCTCGAGTCTAGCCTCAAGATTGCCTAGTGCCTAGAAAGGACAGCCTAGGAAGTGGGGTGCCCTGATTCGGATTTTCTATTGTATTCATAAATCGTCGAGAATCAAATCCTAATCCAGGAAAATCATGCCAATTATCATGAAAAAATAATATGATACTTATCATAATTCATATTTTCTTTATATGCTTTCTTTTCTTTATAGCTTAGCGATCAATGAACTGATCTTGAGCCTAGAATTTGATTCTTTTACCAGACAGATGTTGAATCCCCAAAATATATCAAGAGACCCACTTACAAAATTTACCTCCGAGTTATCAATTTTGATGCTAAAATATATATCGGTAGTTAATTGTTGTTTGTGATTTGGCGCTGGCTGTTAACTATTCTGTTGCGGCAGCAAAGATAATGAATAATACAAGCTGTTCCATCAAACTCATTGCTTGCATACAAAAAAGACGCTAGGTGCTACCGAAAACTTTTGATGAATATTATAAAATATTCCATAATAAATCTACTGAATTACACACGAAATTTAAGGTCGAAGTGGTGGGTCAGGGTATGTGAAGGCTAAACGGGGCGAGCGAAGCGAATTTAAATGAAAAACTTGGATATTTGTCAATAATGTAGACGGTAAACAAACAACATAGCATATTCACTCGAGCGACCATCATATAAATTTGCCACCTACCTACTTTAATCCTCAAGTTGATCTTATAATCTACCCTTAGAATGTAATGAAACTAGGTGTAATACAGAGGTTTAGTCATAATTAAGGGCTTGTTGTGGAGGGACATCATTGTAAATTATTTTCAGATCAGACCAAGAACATAATAAAAACATATAAATTATACATAGGGCGCCCTGTAAGTTTCCGGAACTGGCCACTTACATAAACAATATTTAAAAATTTATTGCAACATTTGAAAATAGAACTCTTTGGCTGTAGAATGCAGTTTGTTTCATCTGACTGCCTTTTGTTTTTACCTTGTGGCGCCATTTAAAAAATTGTGTGTCTGCATCAACATGGATTTAACTCGGGAAGATTTTAAGTGTAATTTGACAGCTCAACAGAGCATCGCTCGGCTTGAAACAGCTTTTGGCAATGAAGCACCATGCAAGACAACTGTTTAAAGCTGGTTTGCAGAATTCAAGCGTGGTCGTATCAATCTCAGTGACGAATCTCGCGATGGTCGGCCGTCCACCGCTGTGACCAACAAAAACATCGATGCTGTGCGCCGTATGATTGAAACAGACAGGCATGTGACCTACCATGAAATTCGCGCATCCTTAGAAATAGGCATGAGTCAAATACAATTAATCCTACACAAACATTTGGGTGTGAGAAAGCTGTGCTCGCGGTGGATCCCACACAACTTGACCGAGGCTCAAAAAACGGACCGCGTCACTTGGTGCAGTGCCATGCTTACCAGATTCAATGAAGGTGCGTCAAATTTGGTGTGGGACATAGTAACAGGTGACGAAACATGGATTTATTGCTACGATCCCAAAACAAAGCAGCCATCGAGCGTATGGGTCTTTCAAGATGAGCCGAAACCAACCAAAGTGGCGCGCGTGAAAAGTGCATCTAAGCGGATGATTGCTTCTTTTTTTAATAAAACTGGACACGTGGCTACTGTTGTTTTAGAGAATCGTCGTACAGTGAATAGTGACTGGTACACGACCATTTGTTTGCCGGAAGTTATTGACGAACTCCGTAAAAATAACCGTAAACGCCGTATCATCCTGCACCACGACAATGCTAGTTCTCACACGGCCAGACAGACAAACGACTTTTTGAAGGCGAAAAATGTAGAACTCATGAGTCATCCTGCATACAGTCCCGACCTGGCACCTTGTGACTTTTTTCTGTTCCCAAAAATTAAGAACCAATTACGCGGTCAACGATTTTCATCACCAGAAGAGGCTGTCGAGGAGTATGAAAAACACGTTTCAGAGGTCACCACAGAGGAGTGGCACAAAAGTTTTCAAAACTGGTTTCATCGAATGAAAAAGTGCATAGACGCCAAGAGAGATTATTTTGAAAAACAATAAATTAATTTTGTACCTTTAATAGTATTTTTTCATATTCATTCCGGAAACTTACAGTGCGCCCCACGTATTAGTAATTTCGTACTGTCTGTGTTCAGGCCTCTCGGCACCCGATGACCTCGCAGGGGCCCATAGCTACGAGGTAGCGTAGCGATCAGATGCCAAACGTCGGCGTTTCACCGAGCTAAAGTAAATAGATTCTATCTGACCTGGTCTGTGCTTCGTTCCCGTCAAACTCCTGTCTCTCTGCAAGGCCTGGGTGCACCCTAGGCTCTTCTTGGTAGACAGGTTCTTCAGCCAACCAGGTATGGCTGGCAGGCCAGCTTCGACGCGCACAGTTCCAACACAGGTTATATTACGTAAATACGAACTTTATCTGGTTCGGAGAACCACAATACACTCAGCTATAAGACAATCCTGAGGGGAGCCCGAATACAATTCCAGATGGCTTACGATTTAATTTCAATGCCCAAAATCAATACGCGTCACATTGCGGGGGCTTTTCGTCTGTCAGTTGTCAAAAACTGCTCGGTTGACAGCTCCGTCAAATTCAAAATGGCCGTTCCGAAACCATCGATCGAGTATCGATTCTGAATCGAACAATCACCCGCCCGGACAGGCACCCACCTGTCCCTTAATCTACGGGCAGCCGAGACAACGTTGCTACCGCTCGTTTTAGTACCGAGCCTCCTACTAGAACCTCTGCAGACCGGGGGGTCCCGTCCCTGCCAGGGAACAAGTTAACAATGCGCCCCCTGCGCCAACGCAGTGGCGGTAGGTTAGCATCCTTAACCAGAACGAGGTCACCAACACTAGAGGGGCTGGTTTTGTCAGTCCACTTAAGGCTCTGTTGTAAGATATGCAGATACTCGAGCGACCAACGCTTCCAGAAATTCTGAGTAAACTGCTGCAACATCTGATACCCTGACAACCGATACAATTTCACTCCCTCGAAGGAGTGCTCGGGCAACGCGTTAAGTGGCTGTCCTATCAAGAAATGGCCTGGGGTCAGAGCCTCCAGGTCATCTGGATCCGAGCTGAGCGGACACAACGGTCGCGAATTGAGAACGGCCTCGTTCTTACAAAACAATGTCGCGAGCTCCTCAAAAGTCAGCGCGGTCTGACCTACTATACGCCCTAAGTGCGTCTTCGCTGACTTAACTACGGCCTCAAAAATCCCACCCCAGTGGGGGCAACTCGGTGGGCTGAAGGTCCACTGTATACCCCGACGGGAGAGGGCCGTTCCAATATCCACTTTATTTACATTCAAAAGGTTGACTATCTCTCGTAAGCATCGTTCCGCACCGATGTAGTTAGTGCCGTTATCAGAGCGGATCAAAGTTGGAAGTCCCCTTCGAGAAACAAACCTATCCAAACAAGCAATGAAG
The DNA here is from genome assembly GCA_949825045.1 of Argyresthia goedartella. Classification (NCBI taxonomy): domain Eukaryota; kingdom Metazoa; phylum Arthropoda; class Insecta; order Lepidoptera; family Argyresthiidae; genus Argyresthia; species Argyresthia goedartella. The sequence continues at coordinate 16,368,030 of OX463809.1, read as the reverse complement.
GCCTCTGTCGAGAGATCAGCAACGAGCTCGAGTTCAGGAGCCCGACATCCCCTGGATGCACAATCAGACGGGTTCAATTCTCCTGGTACATGTCTCCAAGTCAGTGGGACCTCAGACGACACAATCTGGGAGACACGGTTCGCGACAAAAACCTCTAAGTTATGGACCGAAGCCTTCAGCCAGCACAAAACAATCTGGCTGTCCGTCCACGCGTACACCGTATCCTCCAAAACCACTGACCCACGCAACACTGTTAGAGTGTTATTCAAAACTTTGGTCAAAAGAGCAGCCCCGGACAGTTCCAGTTTTGGAATCGTCATCCTTGTCCGAATAGGCGCTACCTTGCTTTTTGCCAAAACCAAACGCACGTCGACCTCCCCGGTGGAGGTGACGGTTCGCAAATAAACCGCTGCCGCAAACCCTCGTTCAGAGGCATCACAAAACCCGTGAAGGGTTGCCCTGTAATCCCCAGGAGGGACCAATTTCCTCGGCAGCGATACATTATTTATATTGAGGCCCAACCATTTCGCTAAATCGTTCGATACAATGCAGCCCTGAGCTCCAGAATCTAATAGGGCGCGAACGTATGTTGGGTTGCCCGCCAAATCCCAAACAAGCACAGAGGCGATCGGTAACACCACCGTCTCCGGTTGGGGGGCAACAAATTGTTGGGCCGCAAATTCCTAGCGAGGGCCCCCGGGGCCCCACTGTGCCTGCAACCGATCAGGCAGGCAGCTATACGCCAGAGGGTCCCATTGTACAATTGGCCCACGCGCCGGTTCCATTGCCACCCTACGACGCCCCCCGAAGGGTTGTGGGCGTGAATTCAACCGCGGCCGCTCCATGAGCGGGGGGGACATCACATGCGACCGACGAGGACGAGGCGACGAGCGGGACGACAACTGAGGCGGCGTCCGAACCGCACCCGCATAGCTCGAAGTTGTCCCATGCCACCCGCCCGTTACGGCCTGCTCAACACACCCAATGTGCCGCTGAGTCGGATGCTGAGTCGCAACCGAAAACTCAAGGCCCCCCATGTGATGACCCTGAGTGCGGCCCTGCACCCCTGGGTGGCCGCGTGCTTGTGGCCCCATTGCCCGCTGAGTCGGATGCTGAGTCGCAACCGAAAACTCAGGGCCCCCCATGTGATGACCCTGAGTGCGGCCCTGCACCCTAGTACCGCCCTGTGCACGTGGGGACATTGGCCCCTGAGTTACGCTCCGAGTCGCAAACGAATTCTCAGGGCCCCATGCCGTGTCACCCTGGGTACGGCCCTGTGGTGGCTGTTGGCCGGACCGGTTCATGCACAACAAATTGTTGTGGGCCCCACCACAATATCCGCACAATTTTGTGCGCGTGCAGTCCCTAGCCATGTGTGGCCCGAGGCACAGGAAACACCAGCCCCGCTGCTTGGCCATCCGGCGCCGTCCCTCAACCCTAAGTTCCCCGAACTTATTGCAATCGGCCACAGCATGGCCAATCTGCCTACAACATGGGCAGGTCTCAATATGTGGGGTCAATGCACTCACAGTCCCATACGACTGCCGGTTGGTGCGGTCCTTCCTCGTCGGAGGGCCCCTACTCACAGCGCTCCCGGCAGCTCTCTGTGGCTCCGAAGGATGGGTGGCCGTCAACCCCAAATTCTCTGCCCGTCGAGCCTCCTCTTCCAAAAATCCGACCAAGTCGGAGAAGGCGGGCAGGTCCTCGGCCGACCTCCCGTGAGACTGTTCGAAACGAGTCTGCACGTCAGCGGGTAGGCGGGAAAGTACAATGTACAGCAATAGGTACGACCATTCACCAACCGGAAGTCCAAGATTCTCTAGGGCCTTGGTGACGGACAACAACGGGTTCAAAACCTCCGTCTGTATGGCCCCGACCTTGTTCACAACCGGGATACTAAACAAACGGTTCAGTTGGGCATCGGCCAACCTCCGTTTGTTGTGGTAACGTCTGACCAGCAATTGCCTGGCCGTTTCATAGTTACCCTCCGTAACTGTCAAATGAGCGACCAGCTCCCTGGGCTCACCCCTCAATGCTGCCACCAGCTGAGCCATTTTGACAGACTTGGTAATGTCCGATCGCATGTGCACCAAACTGTCGAACAGATTGATGAAGCTCATCCATTCACCGGACACTCCGTCAAAAGTAGGCATAGTTATAACGGGTAACCTGGTCCCCGATCCCTGATGCGGCAGAGGCGCCCCAATGTCACCACCATGGCTGGACTCGCGCTGCCTACGTATGTCCGCAGCCCTCTGCGTGATAGCAGCCGCCATCTCCATACACTGGTCGACATCCCCTAGCAACCGTGACAGCCTGTCAGGTGCGCAACCATCAACTGCTTCCGCCTGCGCGGACAATTCGAGCACCCTGTTGTAGCGTTCCTTAACGTCCATAGACCGCTCCAATACCACATCATGCCTATCTAAACGGTCTATCAGACCGTGTGCGGAGGAAAACCATCTGAGCTCCTTAGAAACACCCTTCTGTATTTCAGACAACGACATGATCGGAACGATACTTACTCACAATTTGCAGTAACTCAATTATATTGGACCCTCCAGTCTACAACACAAACGAGGGAACCCTAATCTATAACTTAAACAATGCTGATTTCCCCAAACAATAGAAACCGAGTTTTATATCTACACAAATTCTGTAAACAACAATTTAGTTTCCCTATATCATATAACACACACAGATAGTCAATATTAGTTCAAGTTATAAATTGCTATAAACTGAAAACAATGTCCAAACATTCATTAGCATTACTAGACCACTAATAGATTGACTAACTGGTAACTGGTACTTCAATCCAAATTTCAATTCACCTACAATGTACCTGTAATGTAATTACTATTCTGAGTCACATCTCAGTACAACTGGTCATTTAGGGAAAACTGTTATATCTGTCTGTCTACTACCAGCAATAGACTTATAGCTTACAACACTACCAATCTATGTGGATACAGGAACAAAACCAAGTTAGCTAATAACCGCCTATACCTACAGATTGATAGTCCCAAATCGTGGGTTCCTGGAGCCCTTGACGGCTGCAAATCTCAGGAAACCACGCTCTTGCTACCAAAATGTTCAGGCCTCTCGGCACCCATGACCTCGCAGGGGCCCATAGCTACGAGGTAGCGTAGCGATCGGATGCCAAGAAGCAAGAACGTCGGCGTTTCACCGAGCTAAAGTAAATAGATTCTATCTGACCTGGTCTGTGCTTCGTTCCCGTCAAACTCCTGTCTCTCTGCAAGGCCTGGGTGCACCCTAGGCTCTTCTTGGTAGACAGGTTCTTCAGCCAACCAGGTATGGCTGGCAGGCCAGCTTCGACGCGCACAGTTCCAACACAGGTTATATTACGTAAATTATACGAACTTTATCTGGTTCGGAGAACCACAATACACTCAGCTATAAGACAATCCTGAGGGGAGCCCGAATACAATTCCAGATGGCTTACGATTTAATTTCAATGCCCAAAATCAATACGCGTCACATTGCGGGGGCTTTTCGTCTGTCAGTTGTCAAAAACTGCTCGGTTGACAGCTCCGTCAAATTCAAAATGGCCGTTCCGAAACCATCGATCGAGTATCGATTCTGAATCGAACAGTCTGGATTTAGATTTGCATTGCATGATGCATTTCGTCGGCATATATTTCGAACATAATTCAAAAAGTTCATTAATTTTAATATTCATAATGAACTTAATACGAAAGTTATACTTTTCATACATTATTTATTCTGATTTTATATATTTTGAAGTTATATATTTTGATTTTATATAGTTTAATATGCACTCGCATTATGGTATTCAAATTATGCGTCATTCACCCCAATCCGTAATGAGAATAGGTACCTAATGTATTATTGAATGTAAAAATAACTTCAAGAATGATTCGTCTTATGAGCAGATAACTCAGAACAAACACATTCCGGAATGATGTAAGAGACATAGATTATGTTTGTATGTAGGGAGAGTCGTGTCGATGCAGGCATTGGTCAAATAGTAATTGAGAAAAAATATTTTAACGATGGAACAATTCAGTACTTCTACGTAACTTATATAAAGTTATTTAGGAATCTCCTTCTAAACAACTCTCACTTTGACAACTGCTTTGCTCTGGTCACATCGTTTTAAAAATTAGTTACAAATGATGCTTTAGTTAGAATAATTTCCAGTTGAATATTCTACATAGGTATGCGATTTTGATGCCGCGGACACATCTGCCGTCGCGACGAGACGTCGGTGTTTCGCGAGCTAAGCTTGAAAATTACCATTTGTTAGGGCGCCTGATTTGCGCGAAAAGTTAAGAACTTGTGAGCGCCCCGGCGGACATCCTTCTGTGCCAACGTAAATACATCCACACTGAAATATAACATATATCTTTGTGCCTCGTCGGTGATCATTCCAGGAACTTCGGGAGTAGAAGATCCTCATGATAAACTGCTTTGGGCTAGAGTTACTCAAATAAATGAGGTAAGAACACAGAGTCACTTCCAGATAATAGTCCACTACGAGAGTCATCATCATAAGGCCAATAACATCTGTAACGTCTGTAACAGATAATTCAAGCTGCGTCCGCTATACATCAGCGCTGGTGACTCAGTCCGATTCTGGCCGCACACGTGGCACACGTGTTGGGACGCTTCTGGTAGTGCGTGCGGTCTGAGTCTGGGTCTAGTAGCCATAGTGAAGATGTTTGCCAGCCCAGCTGAGACCAAGACATCAGTGGCATCATTCAAAGACATTTTTCAACATATTTTATTGTAAAGCTGCTTCAGTCTTACAAAATCAAATGCACTAATTTCGCAGTATAATTACTAACTATAAAAATCTGCCAATTTAGTTGAACGCTACCAAAATGCTTGTTTTTCATTAGTTAACAAAACAACACGCGGCGCACGACGTATTAATTAAACGGTACGGTCGGCCAAGTACAAGACTACTGATCATTCAAATCTACCCCGTATTTATTTTTCTGGTTACGATTACACTGAATGAATTAAGGAAACAGACAAAAGTATCTACTAAAAACGATCAAGCTAGACTCTGCTTGGAGTCTACCTTCGAACGGTTTTAGAGGAATCCTTCAAACTTGATAGATTAATCCATTAAACCGTTTTGGGGCACCCTTATGAAAAACAACTTCTGTCTTTATAATCGCACTTTAAGCAACTTAGCACTTTGGATCTTCTCTTGAGCATGATATGCTGACAACTGTACCTACGTATTAGAATGGATTCCATGAAGTGTTTACCATGCATTCTTCCAAAACTCGGAAAGAGAAAATTAGGGGTGAGGAAAAATATCACGATAAAACGTCGCGTGTCAAAACAAGGCCATAAATATTATCCTGTATGGGTGTTCGAGTCCGTTACGGCGCTCCCTCACCCGATCATTCGCTTGTGATGTAACAAGAGATACACTGGAATCCTAAAGGCGTCAAAACCGCCATACTACAATAAACATCTGTGAATAAACCGATAGCTTGAAATCCGACAGCTTTATCAGGTTATATATGTATGTTATATTTTCAAAAAAGCTCAGTTGTTATGCCTCTGCAATCGGCCTCAGCGTGTTTTTCTAACTACACGATAGACGTGATTTGACCAAGAAAATAATAAAAATATTCTGTATACATAAAAAGAGAAGGCCTGACTCCCTCACTGACTCATCAACGCCCAACCCAAACCCTGTAACCTAGAAAGCTAAAATTTTGCATAGAGCTTCAATTTATAATTAGTCAAGGAATAAGGGCGGATTTTTCAAAATTCCACCCCTAAGGAGGTAAAATGGGGGCTTAAATTTTGTATGAAAGTCCGTCAGTTTTGAAGCTCACTTCAAAAACAACAGATTTTGAAAATCCTAAGATTTTCAAATTCTGTGTTTAGACTGACGTTTAAAAATTAATAATTATCTTATCTAATAAATTAATATGAATCTGCCCCGTTGCCCAGAATAGTGCAACGGGGCAACGCGACGGGACCTAGGACCGCTGAAGAAGACAAAGTTCCAACACACAAAACGGAGTTCACTTGTGGACTGAAAGAAATCCGCCCATCCTCCTTCTTTTTAAAATCCTTAATATGCCATCTTCCTAATGGCTTGCGATTTTCATCTTCGACCTCGGATACCAAATCGACAACTTCTTGACGACGATACATTTTTCGTATTGTGGGCATAACTTCGCAGATAAATGCTTGCTCGCATCACTACGTTGAAAGTCCTCTTCCAGACGACATCACCAACCTCGACAAATCACGTCGTTTACTATTGTAAATTTAGATTTTTGTAAATATTGTAAACATTACGATCATGAGCCTTCTTCAGTTCGACCTCCACCTTCTCGTAGAGTTCTTTTAGTCTACGCTACATATCAGCAGAGACCTTTCGTGAGCCAAATAACCATTCATTGACTTCCACCGGATCCGAGTAAATATTTCCATCTGCAACTGCTTCTCTCCCTTGCACTAACAAGAAAGGGGTGTATGAAGTAGCATCGTTAACTGATGTATTTAAAGCAATCTGTATATTGTGGATATTCACATCCCATGTACGGTGATCAGACCCTACGAAACTCGAAACCGCTGTCATGATCGTCCTGTTATACCTTTCTACCGTGTTCACTTGCGGGCAGTAAACCGGGCCTAAATGTTGCTGTGGAATATTATATCTTTCAAACAAAGACTGAAACTCACGACCCACCAGCTGTGGTCCGTTATCCGTAAGGATCGTTTGAGGCACCCCATGCACCAGGGACACATGGTCTTCACGTGGACGTTGATGACAGACGTTGAGCGATCACCTTCCCAGTGGCGCGCCTCAAGGGATAAGCCACATAATATATGGAGAAGCAGCAGACCACTACTAACAAGAAAGTATTGAGCTGTCTGGAAGCAGAGTGTGGACCAACCAAATTAATACTAATGCACTGGAACGGCCGCGAGCAAACTTTAGGATTATCCATATGGTCGGGTTTCGGCAAATTTGCCATGTTTGTAGTCCTTAAAAACTTACTACGTCCAGTGGAAGTCTCCTCCGACCTGATACGCTGTTGCCGATCCCTCAAATAAGAGTCGAACCAGCTGGCAGAGAAGGAAGAGACGTTCAGGGATCTGAGAAGCTCAACGAGAATGTCGAAATCTACGCTGTTGAAGGCACTACTGAAATCTAGTAAAGCCAACACGGAAAGCTGTTTGCGGTCCATGGCTAGCTGGATGTCATCTGTGACCTTCAGCAGAGCCGTGACGGTGCTATGACCCGGTCGGAATCCTGACTGGAACTTGTTTAGCAGATTGTTTGAGGAGAGGTAATAGGAAAACTGGTTATGGACAATGGTCTCAAGGACTTTGGAGAGGATGGGCAAGATTGAAATGGGACGGTACTCTTTGAAAGAGGTGGGACTAGAGGTTTTGGGTAGTGGGATGACTAGTGTTTTTTTCCACACTGTGGGGACAACGCCATTAGATAAAGAATAGTTTATAAAATGTGTTATTGCTGGTAATAGTTCGTCTAGGATTGTCACTAGCATTTTAAGGCAAACTTTGTCATCGCCTACAGCTTTCGAGTTGACTGCTAATAGCGCCTTCTTGACCGCATTGATTTCAACCTTACTCAAGTTGAATGGTGTGGTGTTGGGTAAGGGTTTAGAGCGCAGGCTCTGAAGAGTGGCTTGTTTAACCTTGGGATCCATCACAACAGGCGGGGCAGAAAGGAACTGGTTGAGCCCGTTGAGATTTACATCACCAGCATGTAGATCCTGGGACTTACCTATACCAAGAGTTTTAAAAAACTTCCACACCTGAGCTGGTGTGTAACTTTCAATACTCTCGTGGATGTGCCGACGTTTAGCATCACGACAGAGACGGTTGCAGCGGTAGCGAAGACATTTGTAAGAAAGGAAATTGTCATCTGTCGGATTCTTACGGTATTTACACTTGGCTCTGTTCCTCTTGGCCATTAGACGCCTAATAGTATCTGTTAGCCATGGGGCGGGTAGGTGTTTCACTCTGACTCTTTTTAACGGCGCATGCTTGTCATAAAGTCCTAGGACTATGCTATTGAAATTGTCGATTTTCTCGTCCATGGTCTCGCTCGAAATTACAGGGGACCAGTCGATCGACAAGGCATCCGACCTAAGAGACTCCAGGTCAATATCCCTAAAGCTACGAATATTAAGAAATTTTGCCCTGCTCTTGAGAGGCCTGATCTTGTACGAGAGATAGATAAGGTCATGAAACGGAAAAGGAGATTTGAGTTGACCGTGTACGGTGACCTTATCCAAGTTAGAGATGATCATAATATCGAGAGAGGGAGAGCAGTGGGGTTGGAAATGAGTGGCATCAAGAGGCAGAATATGCAGATTGAAGGAGTCGACTTTAGTTTGTTAGAACGGGAATTGTTTTTGAGGAGACAGGTGTTGAAATCACCGAGAATGAGTGTATCATTATAAAGAGGTGAGAGTTCATTGAGGAGGGATTCTAATGTGTCGAAGTAGTCGATGCGAAGAGAGGGGCTATAAAGAACACCGAGGAGGACCTTGATATGGTGAAGACTTATTTCAAGAAAGAGATAATCAGCAGACTCGGAGTACTGGCTTGGGGACGCTCTGATCACCTTGCCCATAAAAATCCCGTGGGATTTTCGCACGCAGATAGATAGCGACGCCCCCATCGGCCTTCCCGACCCTGTCGTTCCTGTAAAGCCTGAAACCTGGAAGGGAGTACGAGGAAGATGATAGCGAATGCTTTAGGAATGACTCGGAGACAAGAATGCCGTCCACACGTTGGTCACTAAAAGCCTCAAGCAGGTCCGGGTAGCTGGAGTGAATGCTTTGGGCATTGATATGCACGATGTTCAAGTTTTCCTCTACACCACCGAAGACAGTCCTAATGTTGGCAGAAAGGGGTTCCTCCGTTCGTTCGACGGCGTTGACCACCGCCATCGCTTCTTTCTCCGTGGTTGAGTAATTCCGCTCAGCTGGCAAGAGCGATCTACTGATATAAGCGATGGGGTGCTCTTCTCCATCAAACTCCTGCGTCAAAGTTGCTCCAATACCAAAATCAGATGCATAATAATGCACCACGAACTGCTGGCCAAAGTCTGGGCATGCCAACACCGGAACCGTTGTCAGCGCCTTCTTGAGCTTATCAAACGCCTGGTCAGCCTCATTTGTCCACTGGAACGGCGGAGTACCCTTTTTAGTCGAAGTTAACTTGTTAAGAGGGCCTGCTATATTACTGAAATTTTTGATAAAACGCCGGTAATACGAGGCAGTTCCTAAAAATATATTTACGTCCTTCCTACATGTCGGCACCGCAAAGTTTACAATTGCCCTAATTTTTTTTGGGTCAGTCCTCAAACCAAATTCATCAACAACTTCCTAATTATTTCAACCGACTTCTTAAAAATTGGCATTTATTTACATTCATCGTTAATCGTTATCTTAATCGATCCAAAACGACACGGAGCAGTCTTGTATGTTCCTCAAAAGTTGCTGAAACGATTACAATGTCGTCCAAATGAAATGGAATGAATGAAAATCCTCCCGCCGAGCTCTGGCCCAAGATAAGATCCATCAGATGCTGTTGGGGGCCCGGTGCGGTAGTTAACCCAAAGCATATGACTTTGAACTGGTACAATCCACGAGAAGGGACAGAAGTAAATGCTGTCTTTGCCTTTGAATCCTCGGAATCTAGGGGTATCTGCCAAAACGCGGCCTTTAAGACAGGAACATCGCGTTATCAAACTGGTGTAAGATTTTAGTTATGTATGGTAGGTGGACGCGTCGTGCTTTAACACCGCATTCAATTTCCTGCTGTCAATACAAAACCTAAGCATGCCATCCGCCTTAGGTGCCATCGTTACTGGGTTATTCCACGGGCTATTGCTGGGTTCCACAACATCTACCTGCAATATTTCACCTAATTGTTTATTGAGTTCTGCTAGTTTCTGAGGAGACAGAATATAGTAGCGTTGTTTAATTGGAGTTGCCTCCCCTGTATCGATCTTGTGACTTAACAAGTGAGTTTGCCCTAACCCTTTCCTACCATAGGATATGTAATATATCATGGACTCAAACGCATGCATACTTTTCTCAGCTTCATGACGCTGACGAATAGAGAGAGATTCCAACGGCCGAATACTCTTATTGGTGGCGTTTAATGCTAAAGTTAAGACTTTAGCATTAAACGCCACCAATTCCCCACTCTCCGAAAAAGAGCAACCTTATTCTAGCAATGACAATACAACAGGCGCTATGTCGAACTCCTTCCAAAAATTTATTCGCAGCGACAAATTTATGGTTATGCCTGGAACGATATAAAACTTAACAACCGATGTTTACCCTTTTAGAGTGACAGATAACAGCACTTAACCAGACGCTGGTGAAGAAGAACCATTCTCCGTTGTGATCTTATCTAAATCCAATGCTTTATGTAATGTTGCCACATGTCGAAACTTATTAAAGCTTCCTCGCCCATGATTTGAATTTCTGAACCAGAATCCAATACACCAGCCAAAAAACCATCATAAACGCCCAGATTCAAATAAGGACGAGTATCTCGCCGACGGATCAAACTCACTTCTTTTGTGCGTAAATATTCGTGGGACTTTCGCACGAACTGTATCCATTCTGTCCATTCCCTTGGTCTTGATATCAAAGATGAAGTTTCTTCGTTCGGCTTGGAGTTTGGCGGCCCCGAACGTCGCCAGCGCACGTGGCCTATCCGCCTCCACAGCATTAAATCTGGCGCTATAGTAACAACGTGTCCAAGTGCAGGGGTACCTACGTGGAAAGGGGACCTACCACTCTCAGGCGCAATACCCGAATCAACCCTGCTCTGAGTCGCCCTTGCTCGTTTTTTTTTATTTGTTGTTCCTATATATTTAGGATATGTTGAGAAGACCACATCCGGTTCTCCGCAATGGTAGCAGAACAATTTCCGCGACGGCTGATGTACTGCTGCGACTTGGCTCGTGGTGGCTTTATTAGTGTCGCTTTTATAAACTTAGTCCGATGCCAATAATGAGGAGGATGTGGTCGGCTCCGAGAAGCTACGCGCCATATATTCTGCTTGGCAATAAAATCAATCGGCATCTAGATTTCAAATCCGCCCAAATGATGATCGGGTGCAGTGCCAGCTGGGTCGTGTAGAAAGGCCTAATGTTGTATTTTACTATCGTTAACTTTTCAACCGCCGTAATGGGTTTCAACAATTGCGAGAAATAATGTTGCATCACTCTTAAATAATTTACTATGCTCTCCTCCGAGAGGTACGGGAACGAACGCAGGGTCAGGAGTCCCTGCGTAGGTATTCCGCTAACAAGAGGTCTTTCAATTCGGACCATGTGCGCACGTCATCACGGGCACTCCTGTACCAGCACAATGCTCCACTCGTAAACAATTCTGGTGCCGACCCGAATAATCTCTCGTCCGAAATTCCCCAGGAGACCATAACTTCCTCCAATCTTTGGATAAATCCCTTTACGCACGACTTTCCACCGAATTTGATATTCAACGTGTGAACTGCCTGATACTTCTCGGGTGTGACTTTGCGGAGGGGGGGGAGGGGACGTTGCTCTCGACGACCAAAAACATTATGTCATCAAGTCGGCTTATTATTTTCTCTTTTCTCGCGCTCGTCTTAAAAAATTGGTCACCGGCACCTTCCGGGAGCTCTACTCAGTCGGTGGCATAAGAGATACGATAACGCCTGCACCCTACCTAAAATTTTCAAAGAACACGGTCTTTGAGTTCTACAACTCAACAAACTCTGCAGTGACCCCAACTTGTCACAAATAGTGGCGAATTCCTGCTCGCAATCACCAAGCAACTCCGTTACTTCGTCTGAGTATATCTTCAAAAGTAGCCATCGTATCGCAGTAATTAAACACAGTCAAACCCAGCAAAACCTCAATTAATTTTCCCTACCCTGTGGGAAAAAAATACAAAAGTACAAAACGTTTCAAAGGTACGTAATTAGCCTCGTGTTTTGAGCAACAGACCAGGAACACGGGTATGAACTACCACCAAGAGAGAAAAACCTGTTCGGTGCCAATTGTAACCCCTTCTTATTTTGGGTTGACTTCGCGGAGGGGAGGAGGGACGTTGCTCTCGTCGACCGAATTAAATTTTTTCTTTGAAAGGAGACCACCCGTCTGAGACGGCAAACCGACCACTAACAACTTTGTCCATCGGGGGTCTGCTTTACTCACGGGGGTCAACTACTTTACCCACGGGGGTCAACCACTTTGCCCCCCCTGGGGAATCCTTGGGTGTTGGTTGGGCGGTCTGCAGCTACCTTCAGGGACTAAAGACAGATTCAACCCAAAATAAGAAGGGGTTATAGTATTAAGTATGGGAGTCAACAAACTTCTAACTAGGTAGGATAATTATCAGCCAATTGAGGTTATGTCAGCTTAGCCGAATTCGAAATATTTGCTACTTACGTGATTTGTTTGGTTGAAATTAGATTCCAGATATTATGTTTTCGCTTAGAATACACAGTAAGTAGAACCAAATCAATTCGAACCGAGAATTACAATGACAAAATTCAAACTTTGTAGCGATTCTGTAACCGAAAAACAATTGGCCAGTTTGCATCAAATACACATCACTCATATAAAAACATTTATAGTCTCACGTATATTTATGATCATTATATTAAATAGATTGTAGGTTATTTACACAAGAAAACAATTCAAATTAAAATTTTACCTAGGATAAATCTGAGGCAGCTGTGAAGTGTGAAGTTATCAAAGGTTAAGCTAAAAAATACAGGGTGTCAGAAATATTTGAGTCATGCAACTATTTCCTCAAATGCTAATGCAAAAAAAAAGACTCTCTGCAAAAAGAAAAAAGAAAAGAAGAAAATCTCAACAAGATACCTCTGGAGATCTTGAAATTGCCATTTGAGCAATTTAAAATCCATGTTAAAGCGACTTTGTCGAAAAAGGGATATTACAATGTTCAAGATTACTTAAATGATGGGTCTGTATGAGGTTAATCTGGCTCAACACAGACCTTTCTGTTAATAATTTGGTAATTATTTATTCCTGCTTATTAATTATGATAATGACTAAATATTATATTTTGTATTAGTTAAGCAGAAGCAATTTTTAAAAAGAGATCTAAAAATCAATCTGTGGGAGTTTCTACGCCCTTCTTCTCCCACAGTGGTCCAATGTAGAGAAGTGGCAAAAAATGACGATTGCTAAGTATATGTAACTATCTACAGTAATAAAGACATTTATAATTTGGAATTTGGAATAAAGTGGGTATTTATAGGCTGTTTCAGAATTGGGGCAATTACCTACCTCGCCTTCTCGTGCAATATCCGTATATTTTATTTGCTTATTTAATTAACACATACGAGTTTATTGCCGTCCGGCATGCGGCTAAGATAAGTAAATATGAGTTGTTAGTATAGAACATACTTATAGCCCTTATTTCAATCTATGCTTAACGACTAACGCCTGGCATTTTATTGCGTCATATAGGTTTGTCAATATACCTAACCAATATTCGTAACAAGCAAACATATAAAATAACCGATTATTGGGACATGTTGAAAACATCAAAAGATAAATACTCGAAATATTTGGCGTCTCGATTTTTAAATCGAGAAGGCTTTAGCCTTGCGTAAGTCCACCTTATTCAGAAAACAGCCCTCAAGATTATATATAAATATATGTTTAACAATCAATAGAAAATTACAAATGTTCATGTCTGCAATTTCACGATGATATCACTTACACCTCACGCCAAGTTTCTTGACGCCTGAGTGCCACCTGGAAAGGGTTGACACCGGCTAGAGAATTCTACTCGAGTATTTGCTCGTTAACGGATAAATACTTATAAACAATCGTTTCTACTCGATAAATATCAAAAATTAAGGGTATTTATTTCTATTTTTTTCAATAAGGATAAATACTCATTAACACTCACTTCTACTCGATAAATATCCAAAAGTGAGAGTATTTCACAATTATAAATACTTGTTTCTATCTGATAAATATCCAAAAGCTTGAGTATTTACTTTTATTTTTTTTACAAAACAACTTACTACATTTCATTATTATAATTCCGCATTTATTTTGCATCATCTTTACATGTTTAACTTTAATTTAACTGCCATTTGCAATTAACATTTTAAAACGTATTTGCTCCTGGTTTCGATGAAATACTTGGTAATCAGTATTTACCCGATTTATTTAAACAGTATTATTTTTTGAGTATATACTCATAGTGCCCATCTCTTGTTGCGGCGCATAAGAACTAGAGAGATGCATACAGCTTAGGATAAGGTGAAGATGGGAGTCCCACAGGGATCTATTCTGGGTCCGTTCCTTTTCCTCGTGTATGTAAATGATTTGCCATTCATGGTACAAAACACTAGACTGGTTTACTGCCAATAACCTGCTTCTGAATTAAAAAAAGACAAAGTGCATAAAATTCACTTTACCTAATGTAAGGCAAGTTGAGAGTAACATTGTATTGGGGAAAGACAAACTAAAACTAGTAGATGAAACTATATTTCTCGGCATCACTATTGATGCCAAACTACAATGGGGTCCCCATATTGTAAAATTAGCACATAGACTTAGCTCCGCAGCATATGCGGTTAAAAGAATCAGGGAATTGACTGATCTGTTGCAACTGCTAGGCTTGTATATTTTAGTTATTTCCATAGCATTATTTCCTACGGCATACTACTATGGGGACGGGCTGCTGACATTGAGAACATCTTCATTTTGCAGAAGAGAGCGATCGGATTTATTTATAAGCTATGTAATAGAGAACCTCTGAGAGATTTCTTCAAAGAAACCAACATCCTGACAGTTGTAAGTCAATATATCTATGGAAACAAAATTTATGTGAGGAAAAATATCTTTAGTAGTAAAAATTAGCTTTAAAACCATTGAGTGCAAACTAGAAATAAAATGTAAACTTTCTTTTCCAAGGTTCAGACTCACAAAAGTTAGCAGTTCTTTTATGGGACACTGTATACGCTTTTATAATAAAATTCTGCAAAAAATACAAAACTTAACTGAAGCTTGATTCAATAAATATATAAAGCACACTTTGTGCACAAAGGCCTACTACAAAATTAATGACTTTTACAAGACACCGACATCTGGCATTAAATCAGTTCACACCGTGACATTTTAGTGGTTTTAAAGCGAAGGCTAGGTGAATCGCCTTGAGCAGTAGGTATCATATTGTCTTTTTTTTTTAATCGAGGCATATATTTTTTTTATTTACGAAAAATATCTCGACACAATCTCGAAACAGTGAGAAACATTAGTAGCCCTCTCTTCGTCGGCAACGTCAAAAGCCTTCAAAGAAGCTAGCAGCCTAGCGCATGCCATTAGCCAATCATCGCACTTGCACGCCGCAACCCATGCTATCTGTCCCCGCCCCCAACCCTTTGATTTTCGGCGCGCGCGTCTTTATTTACCCACAGCACGTCACTTGTGTGATACGTGAGGCTACTAAAAAAACGTAGGTCTACCTGTTATTAAATATATCCTGTCCATCCTAGGGTTGCTAAAAGAAATATCTTGATAGAGTTAACGTAGTCTTTGCACATTAGTTTTAAATTTTTATATAAGTATCTACATCTTATGTTTTGTGCAATAAAGTATAAAGTTGATAAAGTACAATGGTATGTATACTTAAAATGGGTAACACATTTGTCGTTTACTTTCACACAAGGCAATGAGATTTTGCATCCCAATCTTAAATATGCGATCTCGTTCGGAAAGGAAATATTAATTCGGCGTGCCACCTAACCACCACACCACGTACAATAATACCAATCATAATGAAACGAGTTTAATCTACAGAACGTAATATTAGTTTGGACGTTATCTTCAGTTAGTAAAGTTGGCTTGCTGCTGGCACTGTATAGGTAGGTACTATCAATACTCAGAGGAAGCTTCAGAAAGTTCGGTACTGCATTCTGAACTGGATAATTCTCTAGGCGCCAATATCACAACCTGAGAATATAGGAAATAGGAATAAGAACAAAATAGCATGGACATCGTATTTCCGTCTATATTTGCCTCTCAACCTTTATAACCTAACCTTATATGACGACCCGAATGGTCGAGTCGGCAGTGACCCTGCCTACGAAGCCAAGGGTCCCAGGTTCGAGTCCCGGTGGGGGCAAATATTTGTTTGATGAGAATGGATGTTTGTACCCTAGTCATGGTTGTTTATCTATATAAGTATAATATTTATATAGATAATTATGTGTATCGTTGTCTAGTACCCAAGATACAGGGAATCCTAGTTTGAGGCTAGATCAATGTGTGTAAATAGTGTCCAAGGTATTATTATTATCTATCAATAAGCAGCATCCGGCTCATTTTCTAGTTGTATTTTTAACTCTTACGTTTCTTTATTTCTAGGACTCGACCTGATATTGGAACTGCCTTTAGGAATTTAATTTGTCCGTTTACCGTTTACATATTTTGTTTAACACTTGGCTTTGAAATTCGAGAATAATCTATTACCCTGTCATTTATCTTGGATCAAAATATTGGAGTCATATTTGAATGATAATGTGATTTGAACATAAAATGATCCATTTGATCCAAGATTTCTGTTTTTTTTTTTCGTTCGATAGAAGACAAGAAACTGGTCTTGCAATATTGAATATTATATATTGAATTTTTACATTTAAATTAATATTTTTCTGATACAACATCCGATTATAAAATTATGTAATTTGCCTTTCATGTTTTACTACGGCAATTAATTATTGTGACGATAACGATAACGGTACAACTAAATTTTGGCGTAAGTTGGCAACTGGCAACACTGCTATATAAAAAAACTGCTTCCGGGTGCCAGAGAGTTTATTTGTTTTGTAATGTAATACAGAGATATACTAAAAGAAATGATCTTATCTATTGGTCCTTACATATGAAATTGGCGTTTCGCCGTACTGGCCACTTTGATCTCAAATATCTCCTCTATGGTTAGGAATTCCAAATTCAAATGTATACAGCTATTTACTCATGTATTTGTGTTTCTAAAATTATAATTCATTTGTTTTTTCCTCAATTATTTTTTTCTTGCGTCACTCAGCTTACAAAATGGAAAACTTGAAATATCGCGTTATTTACGAGTATGAGTTCTATCGTTGCACCAGTGCTGCAGAAACGGCTCGAAGGATTAATGATGTGTATGGCGACGGTGCCGCAATAGAAAACACAGTGCGTTTTTGGTTCCAACGTTTTCGTTCTAGAAATTTCGACATGCAGAACAAGCCCTGTGGACGGCCGGAGACCAAAGTTGATAATGAAGAATTGAAGGCTATTGTGGAAGCGGATCCATCGCAAACCACGTCCGAGTTAGCTGCAGGCTGCGGTGTTAGTGATAAAACTGTTTTAATCCACTTGAAGCAAAATGGGAAGGTGAAAAAGCTTGAAAGGTGGGTAGCTCACGAACTGAGTGAAGCAAATCAACAAACGCGCGTTGACTGCTGCGTTGCATTACTCACCCGGCACAATAATGAAAGTATTTTAAATTGAATCATTACCTGTGATGAAAAGTGGATCCTATACAATAATCGGAAGCGCTCATCGCAATGCCACCCTGCGCAATGCCCAACGCAACCCTGCCGAACCAGCCAAACCAAGCCCCAAGCGAAAATTGACTCAAAAAAGTTACTTGTGAGCGTTTGGTGGACTAGTGCTGGTGTCGTTCACTACACAGACGATTACGGCAGATGTCTATTGTCAGCAACTGCAAATCGTGACGGAAAAGCTAGCTGCTAAACAACCGAGGCTAGTCAATCGCTCTAGGCCACTGCTGCTTCATGATACCGCTAGACCACACACTGCACAACAGACGGCTACCAAATTAGAGGAGCATCAATTGGAATGTCTAAGACATCCACCATACTCTCCGGACCTTGCTCCAACAGATCACCATTTTTTTCGAAAATTGGATAACTTCTTGAAAGGGAAAAAATTCAACTCCGATGGGGCAGTCCAAACCGCCTTCAAAGATTTTATTGATTCCCGTCCGAATGTTTTTTTTAATAAAGGGATCGAAGAACTACCTATGAGATGGCAAAAGTGTATGTAGCAATGGTACATACTTTGATTAAATACATATATTATATTAAAAAAAAAAACGACGTAATGTTCCTCCCATGCAAAACGCCAATTTCATATGTAAGGACCTAATATTAACCAATATGAGTATGGAGGTAATTTATGTTGATTAAGAGATAGGATAAACATAAACATAAACATTTATATAGTCGCACATACATTGCTTCCGACCCCACACTAGGATGGATACATTATGTCATGGGAACCAGAAACAGTGACATCACACACATATATCCAAGACCTGTTTTTTTTTCGATATCCCCAGTCGGGGATCGAACCCGGAACATTTCGCAAGGATCCTACAAATGATCCAAGATAAATGATTTTGTAATAGGCCCCATAGCCAAAAGATCTGCATGGAAACCAATGGTATTCAAAATTTATATATGGTCGCTGGATACTAAAGCACGCGATTTTTCTAGTCACGTTTCTCTTTTGGAAGCGTTACTAGATGCAGTTATCCAGTTTGAAACATTGAGTCCTAATTGCTATATCGATTTTATTTCCAAACATGGCAGTTGCATTTGAAATTCGATATTCGTATCAAACATTTGGAGTGATATCAGGTTATTGCCGACAATTTTCCCATTGAGACCATGATTAAACTACATTGTAGAGTTTCGAATGGTATAATTGAGGTGATTAAAATGGCTCAAATCAACCTTGCTAAATTTAGTTATGCCTACTGATTTCTACGATTTTGTTTGTATGAATAGTTGTTTGTATTGTCAAACTTATAATGTTTATGACGTAAAAGGAAAGGCTAAGCTAAAGCGATAGAACTGAAGGTCAAATAACCAGACAATCAATAACTATACGACGTGTGCTGTTGCAATAGGAGTTAATATTAGAGGTCTCCGCCGTAATATCTGCGATGGTAATTAATTTATCCGCGCTTATTTCCCAGAGGTCCTTCGACTCACTTGTTGACCTTTACTCGTATTTACACACGAGTGTAAGACTTAATTTGCTACACGCTATTTTTTATTGTTTTATTTATTCAGGGGTTGCAACAGGACCAGATAAAGTACAAAAAAAAACAGAGGATAAATTCACAATAATTTAAATCAAAATGATCCATAACGTCTAAACGTATGCATTTTTTTTATTTAATAATCCTGGACTTGATTGTTATGTGTGCTGAACCGTACCTGCACATTTCAGTTACAATTACAATTTACAATTAGCAAAACACAGTTACAATTTTTTGCTGAGGTCACTATTGTCCCTTATTGCCCGTGGTCCCTCTCGTAGTCCCTTTGAAAGGACCACGGGAAATAAATTGCCCGTGGTCCCTTTATGTCATGTTACCCAACCAAATTTAAAATACCGACATCTTGAATGGGCAACGACACAGGTTTACTCAGATGGCATGGCAGAGGCACATGCCAGTCGCACAAACATGAATTTTCTCAGATGAGGTGGCAGAGGCGCATCTTCACAAAATATAACAAACAACTCCATTATTTGTGATGAAACTAAAGAAAGATTGTCTGACATACGTCAGACAGTCAGATTGTAAACAAGTTGTCAGTTTAGTTGAAAATAAATATTGATTGTGTAACACGGTGTTTGCTTATATAACTTTAGTTCCAATAATTTGTTCTAACGGTGATGGAAAAGATCTTGAGGAAACCTTCATTAGTCCATAGCTGCGGCGATGCGCTTGTCCCTTGTCACGCAAAATGGAGAATTGAATCATTGGCTAAAAGTGGGCACAGTCGTGCCTCTGCCACCCCGTATGGGAAAAGGCGTGACGCTATGTATGCGTTTGACGGTGTGTGTGTTTGTGTGTATATGTGTGTATGTGTGAGTGTGTTCTAAGTTTTCTTTTTCAACAGGTGTCACTACTTTTGACATCCGTCACTACTTTTTAGTAATGTAAGCTTCTGAGTAACTGTAATAGTGTCACTATTTTGACAGGCATCGGTTGACAGCTGTCAAACTTGACACTGTAATATCTCGGAAACCATTGACCCTAGACTACTGTTTGTATCGGGATAGACTACTCGGCCATTTTGGGGTAGAATAATTAATATTTTAATGAATAAAAAAACTTCATTTTACACTTTTTCTTAACATAAACGTTTTGTACTTTTTATTTGTGCATACAAAATATTACATATTGAATTTTCCGAACATATTTTATTTTATTAAAACTAAAAAAAACTTCAATTCACACTTTTCCACCGGCAAAGTATGAAATCCGGCATCCGGAAAACCTAGACATTGTATAGAATGCCCAAAATTGGCAGGCAGTGTATGAAATCTTATTTATTTCACACTTTACTTAGGCTTTCTTGCCAAATGCCAAATCTACAATAGGCAATGTATGAAATATGTTTTTTATGCTTGAGGACTGAAAAATCTAAATTGTACACGAAACATTAATAGGGCGAAGTGGTGGGTCAGGGTAAGTGAAGGATAAAGGGTGTGTAGAGACTTATTTATTCTTTCCTATATATTTTTTTCTCCATTTGATATTTTGTTGATGGGGAGGAGCATATTAGTGGATTTAGATGATGGAATTAATGTCAAATAAACTTTTCATTACTCATACTCTGAAAGGGGGTCATTGTTCATCCAGGCGCCGTGCTGAAAGTGGTACATGCCTGCTCTAAAGCAGAAAAGTATTAAAAAAAATATATATGAATCGCAGTTTATATTGAACAACGCAATGGTAGTAACCTATACAGCCATAAAACGGAAGTATTTTTTTTAATGTTATGCTCAAAGTAAAAGACATCAACGGGGGCACCGAAATTACTTTTTTTATGAGTAGTATTTTTAAACTTGAGTTTGTTGTTTGTTTTTTAATAAAATAATTTTGATTTCAAGTGACTTTGTTTTTAATAAAATAATTCTGATTTTAACTGACTTGTGTTTACTTTCCTCGTATTCGTAATGAAAAGTAGAGTGTTTTACTCGGGTGATAGCACCCATTTCTGCCTCGAACTATTGGCGCTCTCACTTCGTTCGAGCGCCAAAACATCTCGTCAGGAATGGGTGCCTTTCAGCCCTCGGTTAACAATCTACTATTTCTCTATTATCAATATTTGGCTAGAGTAGGTTATTGTGGCTATATTTAAACTGGGTTTAGGTTAGGTTGGAACTTCGAAAAACCAAAACCGGAACGAGTGAAGCGAAGCGGAGCCAGCGTATGCAAATGAAAACAAAATTTAACATAAAACATTCCCCAGCATGATTGACTTTGACATTTTAACGGGTCGAAATTGCGAACTATATAGCATGGTAATAGAATTCAAAACCTATAACGGCAATTTGGGTACTGTTATAATGCATATTTCTCACGTGAACATATAAAATAAAATTGCTAAATAGGTACAAATATCACATTGCATTTCAAGCAATGCAATATGATATTTTCGGTTATTTGTCATAATCCGCGGCACCGCGCTGTGTGGGAAAGTTCGTCATGCCGGTTTTGATCACCTTCAAGTTAAGACGTATTTTCTTCTTATTACTATATTTCGAGTGAAATAAATAGATGATATTAAAACTGTTTTTTAAAATCCGCTCTCCGACCCGCTCCGTAATAGTTTGTTTTTCTTTTGTTTTTAATGGACACTATTTACACACATTGATCTAGCCCCAAACTAGGATTCCCTGTATCTTGTGGTGTCTGAAGTGGGATTGCTGGCAAATAACGTCGATAATACCAGCATCCTGCTTTCTCGCGTCGTTTCGTCGGGAAGCAGAGAATTTCATCCGTGTCTCCGGGTTGTGTCACACCAATAACATAACATTGTGATACCAACAACCGTCATCTTCTATTTCCAACCAAATTTTGATCCTCCTGGTGTGAAGAACCATTTCTACTTTGTTGTCTGCCACCTTCTGATCGTCGGGTCCAGGCCACAGCCAGTGCCCTGGATGGTCCTTATCTGGTGCGAAGGACCAACTCTGCTTTATCTCTGCCACCATCAGTTCGTCGGGACCAGGCCATAGCCAACGCTCTGAATCGTCTTCAGCCAGAATGAAAATTGTGCTCGCGGTCGCGGTTCTGTGAATAAAACGTTCTATTATATGCTTGAGGTATCACTTTTCTATATCCTTTGTTTGTTGAAAGTCCTCCACACGATGGCGAGCCCATCACCATAACCATCACCATAACCTACCCCTGAAAGCAAAACTGAGAAAACAATTTCAAAAATTAATGTACCTCTAAATGCCGATGCCGAACCGTTTCCAATACAGACATTATGTGCTTATCATTAACCTTTACAAAGGAGAGAGAGAAACTCTCCCCGCATTTTTGACGAATTGTCAAAATGCTCTTGACCTGGCAAACGGAAAACAAAAAGAACAGTTACTGAAATTTATAATCGCAAAATTAGAAGGAAAACCACAAATTGCCTGCTCTTATAAGATTTTTGAAAAATTTGATGATCTAAAAAATTTCCTCCGCCAAAATTTTGGCGAAAGGAAACATTATAATCACTTACTTCTGGATCTGCAAAATTGCAAACAACAAAATAATGAAACCGTTGCTCAGTTTGCGCTCAGGATTGAGACCTGCTTAACGGCACTACAATCGGAAATTCATAACTCCGAGAGTTTGAAAAAGGAGTTAGCCGGTCGTATAGCTATGACCGAAGATTTGGGTCTATTCACATTTACACTCGGGCTGAACCCTCGACTGAGTACAATCGTTAGGTGCAGAGAACCTAAGAATCTAAATGCTGCTGTCAACGATGCTCTCCAGGAAGAGAAATTTCAAAATCTGTTTTTCCAAACGACAAAGGTCAAAAGCTCAGTTTGCTAAATCTGTAACAAACCCGGACATTCTGAATCGGAATGTTATCTAAAACGTAAACAGCACGCATCGAATAATCATACAACATATTCGAAAAACCCATCTTCGAACAACGCCTCTCCGAGTTCGTCGCAGGTCCCTGTTTGTTCCTACTGTAAAAACAAGGGTCACCATATTTCTCAATGCTGTAAACGGCAATTCAATAAAAATCGTAAAGCTTCTTTGTTTGAAGCCACTAAATGCGTTGAAATCGATGATGGGCTTGGCAAATTCGAGCCTTACACTTCTACTTCCGACAATGATTTAAACGCATAAATAGGGTTGCGTACTCGTGTTGCCGCCAACCCAAAAAAGTTATTGGCACAAAATTGAATAAAAATGCTAAATCTATGTCCCCACTGTATTTTAATCCAGCTGAGCTGTCCATTTCTACATTATCACTGAATCTTAACTCGAACTGTAACGCTGGATGGATGAAAAATAAAATCTCCAAGTCCCTTCTAAATCATATTCCTGAAGAGCAACCTACTCCTATTTCTTGTTCAAAATCTGAACCAGGTTGTACCTCAGGATGGACTTCCAACTCTGACTCAAAGTCCATACTAAACCATATTCCTTATGGTCAGTCTTATCCTATTTCTTATTCAAACACTGAATCGGGTTGCACCTCAGGATGGACTTCTAACGCTGACTCTTTATTCAATGAAATAACTTCTCAACATTCTCTACTTGAATCGGAAGGCCCCCTAAACGATGTTTTTAAATCGAAAAGGCCTAATTTACCACACATTGAAATCGAGACCTCACACACTGACAAACCAATTCGTTTGCTTATAGATACAGGAAGTTCGATCTGTATCATCAAAAAGTCATCTCTTCCAGAACTATCCCAACTTTCAGATGAAATTGTCAAAATTAAAGGCATCAATGATGTAAATTCGTATTCCAGTACACTCGGAACATTTCCCTTATCTCTCAAATTACTTAATCAATTGCAGTTCCCACTTAATTACCACGTAGTAGAGAATGTAGGCCTAAATTTCTACGATGGTATTCTCGGAAACGATTTCCTAGACGCCTACAAAGCGTCTGTACAATATTCTAAGTCAAAATTAATAATCCTTGATGACCCCAGCCTTTATTTTGATATAAAAACTTCCTATCCAACTTACGTTGTTCCTCCAAGAAGTGAAATGTTTATCGAATGTCATGTTACCAACCCCCAACTCAAAGAAGGGTTGATTCTCACAACTAATATCAAAGAATATCCTAATGTTTATTTTTCAAAATGCCTTGTCCATGTCCAAGCAAATGAAATGGTCAAATTGTCAGTTGTAAATACCTCCCAAAGAGAAATTGTCCTTCAAAATCCTAAATTCACTTTAGAACCTGTATCCGAAATCATGGAGACAAAATCTAACCTACCGGACTCGACTTCTACCCAGTATTCATACTTATCTACCTCCTATTCAAGTCGCGAAAATCCTACTCAAGATTTACTTAGGTGTGAACACATTAATCATGAAGAGGAGCTGAAACTGCGCAATCTATGTACCGAATTTAATGATATATTTTATCTCAATGGAGATCATCTCACAGCTACCTCAACACTACAACATGAAATACGGACTACCGCCCAAGTACCAATTCATGCCAAAACATATCGTTTTTCCGAATTCCATAAAAAGGAGCTAGCCGATCAAGTTAAATCTATGCTAGATCAAAACATAATCCGTCCTTCCGTGTCACCTTGGTCCGCCCCTATTTGGGTGGTCCCCCAAAAAACTAGATGCGTCCGGTAAAATGAAATGGCGCATAGTTATCGACTATCGAAAGCTCAGTGACATCACAATTACTGATGCTTATCCAATTCCTAATATCACAGATATTTTAGATCAATTGGGACATAGTAAATATTTTTCGACTCTTGACCTCGCTTCATCTTTTCACCAAATCTTGGTATCTGAAAAGGACGTTCCAAAAACTGCATTTTCTGTCCCTAATTGTGGTGACGTAGCTGGACACTACGAATTCCCCAGAATGCCCTTCGGGTTACGAAATTCTCCTTCCACCTTTCAACGTCTTATCAACATTGTACTTTCTGGAATGCAGGGAATTCATTGTTTTACCTACATGGATGATGTGGTAATATTCAGTCATGACCTCGACACATACATTCAAAAACTTAAAATTAGTATTCACTAGACTCAGAGAACACAACCTTAAATTACAACCCGATAAGAGCGAATTTCTACGTCGCGAAGTGCAGTACCTTGGTCATATCATAAATGACCACGGAGTGAAAGCCGGTCCTAAGAAAGTGCAATGTGTCAACGACTTCCCAATTCCAAAATGTCCTAAGGACATAAAAAGTTTTCTCGGCCTTGTAGGCTACTATCGTCGTTTTATCGACCATTTCTCGCATGTTACCAAACCAATGACTAGCCTTTTAAAAGAGGATGCTAAATTCATGTGGTCTACTCCCCAACAAATAGCTTTCAATACTCTCAAACAAAAAATCACCACTGCGCCGATCCTACAATACCCAGATTTTTCCAAATCGTTCATCCTAACTACTGAAGCATCGAACTATGCTATTTCCGCAATTCTTTCCCAAGGTGAAGTTGGAAAGGACCTTCCTATTGCTTACGCATCAAGGACGCTCAACAAAGCTGAGGGCAATTATTCCGTCACTGAAAAATAATTTCTAGCTGTCGTATTTGCAACCAAAACTTTTAGACTTTGGCACTTAAAGCTAGCCGATTTTGACTATACGGTCGAGTTTAAAAAAGGAAAAATAAACTGCAACGCAGACGCATTGTCTCGCATCCTGGTTCTAGTGACAGATACAACAGACAGTCCTTCCCTCAGCCCTTCGTTCTTGGAGTCATACGAAAAACTCCTTCAACATAGTCGTCAATCCTCTGTATGTTATGACACTGTGATAGAAGAGCATAACGAATATCATCTTAAATCTAAATGCAAGTTAATTGCTTATCCTACTTGTATTGATCTTGATGAGTCAGTTCCATACTGCTCCAAAATCTTGGCTAGATGTCGCCAAGACCCAAGAAAGTGACCCTGACATTCGCCACATTGAACGAGAGCTGCTAAGTAGCTACAGTACTTCAAATGACAAACATTTGTTTTCACATTTGTTTTTACGCGTCCATCACTACGATGAATACTCTTACAAAGATATATTCAATTTACTCCGCAGTTATCTATAACTTGATTATCATGAGAGAGAGAGAGAGAGAGAGAGAGAGAGAGACATGATTATCATCATGACCAGACAGAATTCGCAATTTCCGATTTTGTAGACCCTTAATAAGGTCTCATAAACAAAGCTCTATAACATACTAGCTTTCTTATTCCACGGCACAGGTATTAAAGCAAATGTATATCAAAACAGTATTATATTTCCGACACCTTACGAGGTTAAACGCATTCTAAAGGAGCATCACGATTCTCCTTCAGCAGGTCATCCCGGCATTTCCCGAATGTTCGAAAGAATTTAATCAATATATTGGTAGAAAAACATGCGATAGGACATCGAAAATTACGTAAAAAGCTGCAAGTCCTGCCAAATTAACAAGCCGCTGCGACAAACTAATCGCGCTCCTATGATTATAACGTCTACTGCCACCAAACCGAATGAAAAACTATTTCTTGACCTTGTAGGTCCACTCCCTGAAACTTCTGATTTTAAATATAAATTTGTACTAACTCTACCGGGTGATTTAACCAAGTATTCACAGGCTTATCCTATGATTTCCTGTTCAGCTGAAGAAACAGCCAAACACCTTTTCCTATATATTTCCCATATGGGTATCCCTAAAACGATTGTGTCTGATCAAGGCACCAACTTTTGCTCTGATCTATTTCGGCAACTTGAACGCTTGTTTGGAATGAAACACATCTTTGCATCTCCATATCAACCCCAAACATGCGGCGCGCTCGAAAGGAGCCACTCTACACTCAAAGAATATCTCAGGTCTTATGTAGAGAAAAATAACCAATCCTGGAATCTTTATCTTCAAACTGCCATGATGGCACACAACTCCAATGTCCACTCTACCACAGGGTTTTCCCCACATGAGTTAGTTTTCGGGTATAAGCCCTACATTCCTCAAACTGTTGATACACTCGATAATAACTCTTATTCCGACTACGTAAGAGCACTCAATCATCGACTTTATTACAGTTGACAGAGAGCCCGTCAAAACATAGAGACATCTAAAGAAAAATCAAAGAAATATTATGATGCACACACTAAGCCTACTAAGTAGTAGGCTTAGTGTGTGCATCATAATATTTCTTAAATAAATAAACTATGTCACCAGCTTTGTAAGTACAAAGCTGGTGACATAGTTTATTTACGCCACCATCATAAACAAAACAAAGCCTTATCTCCAGTGTGGAAAGGCCCTTATCGTATCATCAAATTGAATGGTAACCATACTGCAACTTAACTAATCAATAGCAAACACGTGCGTCACCATTTCGACGAATTAAAACACACTCACACATCAGGAAATGTAACCTGAACAAACCCTTCGTACTTATGTGGTTTCTATCCTATTTCGTATCTATTTATTCTAGGGCCGCGCTATCACGATGCCATGCCCGGTTCGAGACACAAGTTCGCGGAAATCCATGGCTGTACTTCGGTGAACTTCAAGATTTAAAGTTCACCAATGACAATTGGGACATTGTTACATATTTGGACATTGGTCGTATACAACTTCATTTAGATTAATTAGATCGTAGGTTTGAAAGGGTCGTAACGATCTGTACTGGCACTGCATCCTCAAAGCTACTATTCGATTGCACAAACAGTCTCAATTCATTGAAAAGCCAACATGCCAACAACATTAAAAAGTTCTCATCTGTTTCTTATCTTATTTCTAATAAGCCGCTTCATCGAACAAAGCGAAGGCTTCTCGATGCAGGCGGCTCGTTATTAAAAACACTCTTCGGAACTCTAGACTGCTGACGCGGTAAAGTTTACCGATGCTTTACATGAAGTACAGTCAGATGAAGGTAAACTTGCAACCCTTTTGCGTGATAATATTCATGTTATCAAATCTACTGAAAGTAGCTTTAATAGTTCTGTGTCTAAGATTATTGAAAACGAAAAACGTCTAACTCATAACTTTGATCTTATTGAGAAGTCACTTTCGGATCTTACTATTACCAGTGATAAACCTGAGATGAAATCAAAATTGAGTCTTTTGTTTAATAGCTTAGAAAGTATCATTATCTCTCTGTCCTTTGATATTGATGATCTTAGTAACGCAATTTTGTTTAGTAAAATGAATATTCTGCACCCGACTGTACTTGGTCCTTATCAGCTGTTCAATGAGTTAAAACAAAATAAAAACAACCTACCTAGACATTGTGAATTACCGATTCCCTTAACTCTTCAGAATGTACATGAGCTTATTGATATATCTAGTTTAGTGTGCTATCATCATTATAAATCATTATAATAATATATATATATATATAAATCATCTATCATTATAATAAAATATTTTTAGTTTTAAGGATACCGCTCGTCCTTCCTCAAATATATGACCTTTATCCTTTTCCTGTTCCTTATGATATCTCAAAGCCAGATACTTACGCACTTGTTGCACCAACTCAGAGTTATATTGCCATGAGCAAAGATAGAATGTTTTACTCCTTACTTGAAAACGTAAACCAGTGCAAGACGATCAACAATCAGTGTTACGTATGTGCGCTCAACAGTGTGTATTCGTCAGTTGCGAATCCTATTTGTGAAACAGTGTTGTTAAGTGAAACAGTGACAAAACTGCCCAAAACTTGTGAAGTGAAACTTTTACACGGCTCTATTGATATGTTCTATAAGTTGTAGTAATAAGTGGATATTTGTTCAATCTGATCCAGGCAAATGTCACATTACGTATGATAATGATCCTAATAGTTATGATGAAGTTTTATTTGGTACTGGCATGCTAACCTTGCCTAAGTATTGTAAGGCTTATTTTAAAACACTTCAATTTAGTGCTAGTAATACATATAGTTCTAATGTAGCTTCTGTTTTGTCCTCATTTGATCTGATTGATGATGATTGCTGAGAAAAAAACAAAAATCAATAGACCCCTTTCACATCTGCCTTTCGTTAAACTAAATAATATTAAAAGTCCAGACTCACTGTTGCACGCGAGTGTCCATTTTGATTCATTTGAAAAGGAACTGACTAAGTTATCGCATCCTTCACATTTAGAAAAATACAGCACGCATTACCTTTCAGTTACCTACCTATGGACTTACTATGATAGTTTTAGTTTACATGATTTGTAGGTTTAAGAAGCTTATGTGTCCTAGAGGTTCATCAAGCTATTGTGTGCAAATCTACAACCAGTGTAATAACAAACGGTCAACTAATAATAATGTTCATGCTCTGAATTCTATAAATACTCTCAGTACTCAAACTACAGTCTCTTCTAGTAATGACGACGATGATGTCGAACAGTCAGTTTCTGTTGCTCCAATGCCTATGAAACGTAATATTATTACTTAAGAACTTACCTGTTTTACCTATTTGAATACTTACTTAAGCTTTTGTCTTAGATCTAATACTTCCCTTATATACTATGGCTAATTGTTGTAAGGGTGATCAAAATTAGGAGATTCCGCATCACTTCAAAGGGATATAATAATAAATAAATATTCAATGCATATTTCTCACGTGAACATATAAAATAAAATTGTTAAATAGGTACAAATATCACATTGCATTTCAAGCAATGCAATATGATATTTTCGGTTATTTGTCATAATCCGCGGCACCGCGCTGTGTGGGAAAGTTCGTCATGCCGGTTTTGATCACCTTCAAGTTAAGACGTACTTCTACTTCTATATTTCGAGTGAATCCAGGGTACCCAAAGTCAATCAACGGGTTAGATTGTTATTTTCCAAATAGATACACGGAAATTCAACGTTACATTACTCATTCCATACATTGCCTGGCCTCGTTTTGGTATTGTATAAAATACCTAGGAATTTAAAAAAATACCTAGGCAATGTGTGATGTACTTTGAGATATTATTTCACACATTGCCTTAATAGTTTTGCCTACAGATATTATTTCACACATTGTATTATTATATATATATTTCATAATTACTACGCACCCTGAAGGACAAGGATGGACATTTAAGTTTTTCGCGATTCCGCCGTGAACCAGCGGTGGCTCAGCGGATAAGGCTTGCTTTCATATCTAAGGAGCGTGGGCTCGAGCCTTGACGGCCCAGATTATTTTTTTATTTTTTTGTATTGATTATCCTTTATCATAAAGAAAACGCTACAACAGTGTGATCAAATAATAGCGTTGTTGTGATAATAAATAAATAGTGCGTGTAAGCCTTTAGAACCGATTCGTGTGGCAAATTGTTCCCTGAGTATTACTACAATGAACTCACCAAATTCCCCGATTACAACTAACGTAACCCATAGAAAGCCGAGACAGATAACCGTGCACTCTGGAGCGAATGAGTCACTACTTAATTTATCTACATAAAGCCTGCTGACCGTCACAGATAATAGTCAAGAGCTGAATGATTTATGAGAGGAAAATGAGAAGCTACGTCTACAGGTCGAAGTTGCTAATAGGGAAATAGATAATCTTACAATGGAAAATGATAAAATGATAAAATCATTGAAAGAACAGAAGAGGAAAATTGAGCTTTTAAAATCCGTTGGTTTCGGTGAATCCACGAAAAGAAAATATTCCCCGCCCAAATTTTTCTCCCTCAGTATAGGAAAATACTGTACCCTACGTCGAGTAATGACCTGGCTAGCACATGAGGGCCTGAGAAAACCAGCGCGCATGCTGAGCCAGCGACAGACGGCAACTGCAGTCCAATTACGGTCGGCGGCGGGTCGAATGAAATAACTTAAGTCAGGGAAGACCTTTCTTATCGCCGTTATGTTGGGAAAGATGCTGGCATCGTTTGCTGGTTTAGATGAGAGGGTGGAGCTACTTGGCCAGCAAGTTGGTGCGATACCCAGTAAACGCGACTCACTGGAGGGTAACAAGATCATGAGGCAGCCGCCACATAAGCCGGTCAACAAGCGACGAGCAACTTTCGCTGCTAAGGCAGCTAGCTCTGTGAAACCCTGCGTCAATGTCGCAGCAAACGTCGCACAGGCTCCTACTCCGGCTCCCTTTCCAGCTCCCACTCCGGCTCTCACTCTGGCTCCCTCTACGGTTTCCACTCCGGCTCCCACTCTGGCATCAGTTCCTGTCATCGAGACTAACACCAAGGATGCATCTGAAGATGTTGAAGGGGGATGGACCAAAGTCGCCAAAAATCCTCGAAGACTCCGGTCATTACGTTGTAACGCAGGACCCACCACCACCACACTTCGAGCAATCGAGCAACTTCGGTTATTCCACCTCTATAACATGGAGTCGGGACTAGAAGAGGCAGTACGTAAAAGAGTTGTGCTCCCCCCAAGCAGGCACTGTCGAAGAATTACCGACCAAGCGCGGCTACATTCATATAAAGTTGGTGTTCCGGTGGCGAAATATGACACCTGCTTTTCTAAGGATTAAGAAGAAGAAGGAACATTAGATCTGCTTAAATGTCTAGTTTATTTATTTATTATTATTCATTAACTATGATAAAAGCAATCTTGAATACCGAGTGCAAGTGTGTCGGTTTCTAGGATTTATATATAATACTGTGGTTATGACACTTAGCCTGCCTGACGACAAACCACAGGGTATCTTAAAGTTGGTTAGAAAATTCTCCCACCTTCCTAGATGTTCGATTAGGGAATTGTCACAATTTATTGGCGTCCTCACCGCAGCCTGCCCAGCCGTAAAATATGGTTGGCTATACACCAAGATATTAGGACGTCAGAAATATTTATCCTTTCAGAAATATAATGATTTTGAACCAAAAATTAAACTCTCCAGTGTTATTTTACCCGACATTCAATGGTGGGAACAAAACATCATGTCAAATAGCAATTCATTAAGACCAGACAAAAATTTGTTTTAGAAATATTTACTGACGCATCCAGGACTGGCCGGGGCGTAGCATGTGATGGTAAACGGGCAAACGGAGGTTGGAAAGATGATGAATTACTCTTTCACATTAACTACCTAGAACGATTAGCCATTTTTATGGGCTTAAAATGCTTCGCTAATACGCATTCAAACTGCTTTATATTACTTTGAGTGGACAATACCACCGCTCTTTAATACATAAACCGCATGGGGGTAATTCGGTTCCCACATTTAAATGATTTGACTAAAACAACTTGGCAGTGATGCGAGAGGCAAAATATATATATGTATGCATCCTATATCAACACACGCGACAATATCGAAGCCGATGAAGAATCGCGAGTAGTTAATGTAGATACAGAGTGGGAAATATCGCATTGGGCATTTCAAACCATCGTTCAATCTCTAGGAGACCCCGAAATTAATCTTTTCGCTTCTCGTACCAGTGCCAAATGTATTCGATACATTTCATGGAAACCTGATCCCGATGCAGTTACAGTTGATGCGTTCACAATTAGTTGTAACAACTTTTTCTATGCATTTCCACCATTCTCGTTAATACTTGAATGCTTACGAAAAATTTATCAATGACAAAGTCACGGGCATATTAGTTTTACCCTATTGGCCTGGGCAATATAATAATATATAATAATATCTGAGGTAACTACTCAAAAGAATACTTACCTCAGATATTATTTACTTTCAACCTAATGGGGACCTATTGCGTTCACGTTTCAGGTTACCTCACCGGCTGCACACCAACCTTACCCTGGGAGCCGCGACGCTCTCGATTTTCGAGACTAAACACCCCGGATATAGCACTAGACCTAATATTAGCATCTATTTCGGAGAATACAATGAAACAATACTCCACTACGTTTTGTCTAGAAAAGAACATAAATACCTTCAAAGCTCCACTTTCAGCAGTAATAGGCTTTTAAGTTGATCTCTTTAATAAGGGAGCATCTTATGGGACCATTAATAGTCACCGCTCAGCCTTATCATTACTCCTCGGGAATAACGTAGGATCAGATGAGCGGATTAAACGTTTACTGAAAGGTATTTATAGGAAAAACCAACCCGT
This sequence comes from Argyresthia goedartella, assembly GCA_949825045.1. Lineage (NCBI taxonomy): Eukaryota > Metazoa > Arthropoda > Insecta > Lepidoptera > Argyresthiidae > Argyresthia > Argyresthia goedartella. Next base: position 16,334,984 of record OX463809.1, on the reverse strand, counting down.
CCCAAATATAACACGACTTGGGACTCAAAAATTGTACTTGATCATGTATCTCAATGGTACCCCAATAGTGATCTAAATTTAGCATTAAATCTCAAAGAAATTATCAATTTTGTTAGTGTTTAATTCCACGCCTCAACCGAACGGCGTGGAATCATGAGGGGCTGGGTTTTTGCCAGCACGGGAGAAAATCGTGATTGCTACTTTACCTTGCCGTCGCAGACCGGAATTCGAAGGCTCGATTCGAGGCAGGAATACGGGATAGGAGCACCATTGGGATAGGATAGGAACCGAATCTCACTATTTGCCGCCGACGCTGTTGCCGGCGTGCTGCTTGCCAACACAACCTTCACAACACGAATCACTCAACCGCTGACGCGAATCTACTTATTTCCCGACGATGTTGATGATTAACACTCCGACCAGGCCCGACACCTGTATTAGACAATTGTTACACCGAAATACAATCAATGGCCCGACGCCATGAGCAGACATATTTTTTCTCACGACAAGAAAAAATAACCTCTAATTTTTCATCTCGTTGGTACGAGTGACAGCTGCGGTTCCGTATCCGCTAGTGATGTCCCGATTACTCGCGGTCGATCCGCGCAACAAAAAACCGGTGCGTTCCGAAGCATAAATATTAAACAGTCACCCGCCCGGACAGGCCCGAACCTGTCCCTAATCAATAGGAAGGCGAGAAAGTGTTGCGACCACTCTTTTGAGGACCGAGACCCCCACCTTGACTTCTGCTGATCGAGGCGTGCCATCCCGACCCGTGTACAAATTGACGATCCGTCCTCGTCTCCATCTCAATGATGGCAGGTTCGCATCCTTAATCAGCACCAAATCACCGACTTGAGGGGGGCTCGTCCGGTCAGTCCACTTAAGGCGCTGCTGCAAGATGTGCAAGTACTCAAGGGACCACCGTTTCCAAAAATCTTGAGCCATCTGCTGCGACATCTGCCACCTAGTTAACCGACTTAACTTAACATCACCGAATGGGTATTCTGGCAGGGCGTTAAGGGGCTGACCTATCAGGAAGTGACCCGGAGTCAACGCTTCCAAATCATTTGGATCCGAACTGAGCGGGCACAACGGACGCGAGTTCAGTGTCATTTCAATCCTACAGAACAGCGTCGCAAGCTCTTCAAAGCGTAGAGAGGTCTCACCGATGATCCTCGTCAGGTGCGACTTAGCCGATTTAACCGCAGCCTCAAATATTCCTCCCCAATGAGGACATCCCGGCGGACTGAAAACCCATTCAATCCCTCGTCGGGAGCAAGCCGTACCGATGGCATCCTGGTTACCGTTCAGGAATTCAGTGACCTCCTGCAGATATCGCCTGGCTCCGACAAAATTTGTGCCGTTGTCCGAACGGATTAATGTCGGGAGGCCCCTTCGTGAGACGAACCGATCTAGACATGCGATAAATGCCTCTGTAGTGAGGTCACTGACCACCTCCAAGTGGACTGCCTTCGTGGCCAAGCACACGAAGACGCACAGGTATGCCTTCACTAATCTGGCGTTCCGTAGCTGTGAAGACTTGACCATGAATGGTCCCGCGAAATCCGTTCCGACACCCGCAAAGGGCCGGATTTCGTTAACCCTATCCGAGGGCAAATCGCCCATCTGGGGCTGCATCGTAGCCGCCTTGGCCCGATAACAAGGCAGGCACCGAAATACGACGCTACGCACTAAGCGTCTTCCCGATAGAATCCAGAACTCGCGCTGGAGAAACGCCATCAAGGCGTGGCATCCGATATGCCCATTCCGAATGTGTCGATCCTGTATCAACAGTTCGACCAACTTCCCTTTCCTAGGGAGTAACAACGGGTGGCGAGCCGCATAAGGCAGGTTGGCATTCCGCAGCCGACCTCCTACCCTCAGCAATCCTTGAGGGTCAATAAACGGGTTGAGCCGAGCCACAGCTCCCTTCAGTTGGACGCGTCCGCGTCTCAGAATGTCCAATTCGGACTTAAAGTGCACCGTCTGCACGTTCCGTACTAATGCGAACAACGCATGGTTCCGTTCCCGTGGTGTCAGGACCTGTGTCCGCACTCGTTGCGCCTCAGAATTCCGACAATTCCGCGCAAATCGGCAGATCCAGGCGGTCACATTGACCAGCTTGTCGAGCGAGCTGTACCGTTCCAGCAGGCTGAACTCCTCTTCCGGCTCTGGTTGCGTCGTACAGACACCGACTGTCAAGGCGCCGTTCGCCGTGGTAACGCGTGGACTCATTGGTCAATCCGATTCGGCTTGAGGCAACCATTTTGGACCCCACCACAAGGGATGTCTAACCAACTCCGGAGCGTGACACCCACGAGACGCACAGTCTGCTGGGTTCATTTCCCCTGGAACATGTCTCCAGAATAAGGGAACCTCCGAATTAAAATCTGCGAAACCCGATTTGCCACAAAAATCTCCAGCTTGTGAACTGAAGCCTTCAGCCAGCATAACACGGTCTGGCTGTCCGTCCAAGCGTAGACCGTATCTTCTAACGCTATTGACCCACGAAGAACCGTCATCGTGTGGTTGACCAGACCGGATCCATTACCGCATGGCCCAGTCTGGTGTTGACCGAAACCAGACCAGTCGCCTGCAACACGTGGACACCTGGCACTAACAGGTATCCCAAGGAATCGACACCCAATAAATGTCTACTGGGCCCGGAATATCGAACTCCGGGTCAGCCAGTGACAACCCAGCGACCAACTGTCGCACCGAGGGTGACAACCGTACGTGAGGGTGTGAGCCCATCACATTAGGCATGACTAATGCCGTGGCCGTCAGATTTACCGATGAATCCACCCGTGACGAGAGTATAATCCGACATACTCCCTTAACGGAACCGACTTCCGTGTTCCCAATTCCCCGAATGGAATGCGGGTACCCCAGTCACCCCGTTGGTGACTCCCGTTGCCCGGATGGGGACTGGGTCCGGCCCTGGTTGGGCCCTGTGACCGACCAACCCGAGTCCGGCCCTGGTGACCGTCCGAAGGGCCTGACCGGTTCAGGCACAACACGATGTGGTGCTTGCCACCGCATCACTCACAGGGGAACGCGCGTGAGCACTCGCTCAGCGGGTGCGGCCCCAAACAACCGAAACACAATCGGTGGCGGAAGACTACCTTCCTGCGGGCAGCTACCCCGAGCGCCTTAAAGTTGGCGCAACTGGTCACTTCATGACCGGCACTGTCGCAGTGCACACAGCCGTCATTCAAAACGCCAAATTATTTTGACCGCCCACCCCCCCGTGGGGGCGGGGGGCGCGGCCCCTCCCGCATCCGCGTGGGTTGGCGCTGCACACTGGCCTCCGTATCCAATGTGTCGCATTGCCTGCATTCACCCTCCAAAAAATCCGTTAATTGGACGAGCGTGGGCAGTTCCGAGCTACTGCCCCCATGCAGCTGTTCAAACCGACTTTGAACAGCTGCAGGCAACCGTGACAAAACCATATACAAAACGATATATGACCATTGGTCTACCGGCAGACCAAGGTTCTGAAGGGCCTTAGTGGCCACCAGCACAGGGTTGAGCACCTGTACCCGGATGTCAACATCCCGGGTTACTCTTGGTATGCTAAACAGCTTCCCCAGCTGCGCATCAACCAACCGCCGTTTTTGTTGGTAGCGGTCAAACAATATGGACCGGGCTATATCATAATTGCCCGCCGTGACCGTTAGGTGACCGACCAACTCCTTCGGTCCACCCCGCAGTGCCATCAATAGTTGGGCCAACTTGTAGGCGTTGTCCAGGTCGTCCCGACCGTGGACCAAACTATCGAACAAATTGATGAATGCCGGCCCCTCGTCAATTGCCCCACCGAAGGCCGGAATCTCCAGGTGTGGCAGCCGTCCAACAACACCCTTAGGGGGCGGGTCTCCGCTACCCTCCCCGCGGTCATTCCGTCGCGACCGCTTAATTTTTTCCACGCGACGCTCGATGTCGCCCAAGCACTCCATCGCTTGGTCAGCATCCGCGCAGAGCTGCTTCACTGCAGCCACCGAAGCCTCATACGTAAGCCCGAGGGCTTCAGCCTCCGCAGCCAGTCGACACACCTTCCCAACGCGTGTCATTGCGTCCTCCACACGCATGAGCAGGACATCGTCCATGTCAGGTCGCTCCACATACTTGTGAGTATGGGCGAGCCATCTCATCTCCTCACGGACACCATACCGCAGTACCGTCAAGGGCGAAGGTGCCATGGTTACCGATTCAATTGTTTCTGGTGCTATGCTTCACTACCGAACTATGCACAGCCAGAGACCAGCACTTGCCCGTCAGCGCTGGGCACAGAAATTAAAACTAAGTTGTAAAAACCAAGGCAACCACTAAAACAATTAAATCCTAAACAATATTTAATATGGTCGCCCTGTGGACATACACCTTATAAATATACACTCTAAATCAATTAGAGAATGCCACCATAAAACACAATACAAAAATAACCCACAAAACTTGATTATGAAAACAATACAAAATAATATGTGGTGGGCTCCGAGACTATAAACCTAAACAATATAGCACCCTAAACCACACTGGATTCCGAAATCCAAGCTATTTTTAATATAATGAAGGTAGCTGTGACCTTCTAGAAGTGGCCCCTCCGATATGACCCACACTTCTACTGAGGTCAGCAAAATCAGCTTAATACCCCTTAAATAGCCTGACCCTGCTCTGTAAACTGAAATAACACTGCAGTACTATAGAACCCGACGTTCTACCGCAAGTAATACAATCTAGTTACTTCGCAGAATGACTGTTCAATCCTTTATGCGCACAAACAGTAGTTTCCGACTACAAATTTATAATAATTGTTAACTAAATTGAGAATTATACTTTCACTAACTTAAAATGAATTTTAATTGTGGTATACCGACCTGTGTATTTTAGGGTGTTCTGAGCGACTACCTCCTAGTGTGGGGGTGCTGAAGTGATGCAGAAGGATACGTCCGACTGCATAACTTCTGCTTCCTCCTGGTGCACCCTGGTAACAGCGGCTAGTGACTGGTCCCCGGACCTCTTACTAGCTGATGGCTAAAAGTCCCTCCGGTTCTGTCGGTTAAGGTGGGTGTACCCGGCAGACTATCTACACTCACCTGCGTCTTGTGGTCTGCGCAGTTGATCACCGTAGGCCAGGATGAAGGGGTCCTGGGGGGTTGAGCCGAGCGTTGCTGTGGATTTAGCTTCGTAAGGCAACACGCCCTCTTTGGCCTGGATTTCAGGCAAAACGGTAGCCTCGCCCGTAGCCGCGGGTTGGGGTAACGGCCAAGTGTCCCGTCAGAGGGCCACGGCTAGGGGTGTAGGGTCCGCTAAGGCGTCAGTCATAGCGGTGGGATGGGTCATGCTGACGGGGTAAGCTTCGGTGACTACGGCGGTGGGACCATGTCGCTGACACCTTGGTTCCCATCGTCCACAGAAGCGAGCTCCCGATGTCGCGCCAAGTACCAGCCCTATGCTATTATATCTACTCGGTACTCCTAGCGACTGAAAGCTGTTCCAAGCGAGTAGGCGCTCCCAATTGTGCGGGCTCCGTGGAGGGTGGGAAATCGAGTAGACGAATCTCTATACATTTGACTATGGATCGTGTCAGGTCAAAAAACCCATCTGGAACGCTTCCAGCGGTGAAAACCGCAAGCGTCTCCAAACAGGTGCGAGAATCTGCCTGGGCAGATCCTCAAGCCTCAACTGGGCGCACTGCCACCATGAGTGACCTACCGATGCAAACCGGTAGTGAATCCACTGTGGAGGTTAGCTGCAAAAAGCCCGAAAGTGAGTCGAGAGGCAGGGCCACGGGGCAACCCGGTGCGCGGAGCCATTTGACAAACATCGCCGAGCATTTCGCCAGCGCCTGGACGACGGTTGGTCGAAAGGGTAAACCACCCAAGCAATCTTTGCAAGGGAAGGGCCCATCGACTAAACGTCCAGACACGGTGCAAACCGGACCAGGGCGTAAGGCGAATCGTCGGTGGAAGAAAAAACAGCGTTTGGCTGCCACATCGGCCGCTGCCGGCGTAGATGGGGTTCCATCTGCCACGGTGGCGACCGATAGCGGTCCCGCTGTTAATACAGCCGGAGCTGCGGGTAAGGTGACCGGCTCCCGTGGTGTCAAAGGGGCAACCCTAGACTCAAACGGGGCTAAACCTACCGTAGCGTTCTCTGGTGGTCCAACTTCTAACAAGAAGTTGAAATCTGCCAAGAGATCCGGCAAAAACGAGCGCGCGGCTGCTAAGAGGGCTCGACTAGAGGATAGTAATTCTCCTCGAGTGGAGCCTAAAAAGCAGTGCACGGAAGCGCGCAGAGCTGGGGTCACCTATGCTCAGAAGGTGAAATCTGACCAATACATCGCCGTAACTGACGTCGCTACTGGTCATATTTCACAGGATCTGTCAACGCTCATCCTCAACGAGATTTGAGGGAAGCGTTGGCGGATCCGAGCAAGGAAAACCCCAAATTCGGTGGCAAGCCTCGTTACGAGGACGGCCACCTTAAACTGTTCGTGGAGGACGAGTACTCCCTGAACTGGCTGCGGGAGTGTGTCTCCGGTGTGTCTACACCATCCAACGTACAGTTGGTGGTGAAACGCCAATCGGTGATGGTCCGCGGGGTTCGATGTGGGGTGCTCATACCCAACGAACGAGGCAAGTGGAAGTCTGCGCCCGACGTCGGCGTAGTCCTCCACTTTATGAACAAGTGGGCACAGGTTGACCGATGGCTCCTCCAGAAAGTGGATGAGCAGCAGGACAACCTGTTTCTCATCACAGACGTCCCTGAAGATGTGGTGCCGACCCAGCTGGGAAGGGGCAGACAGCTCCTTTTTGGTAGTGGTTCGGTCTACCTTAAATTTCAGGGACCCGGTGGGAAATTTGTTAAGGAACCACCGGTGGTAGCGCAGACCAGCTCTAAGCTGGTCATCACTGGGGTTTCATCAACAACAGCTATGCCCCAGAGTTCCACTCCAGAGCGGCAGCAAACAGGCCCCGATGCAGTCGGGGAAAGTTCTGCTGCTCAACCGCAGGACGGGCACGCGCACTGGGAGGCCATGCTGCTTGGTGAAGGCGATGAGCCAGAACCAGCAGTGGAGCCCTCTGAGGGCGAGGAGCTGTCCATGCGGCTGGAGGAGGAACTCGTCTTGGAGGTGGAGGAGGGGTTAACCAAAAATGGCGTCCCTATCCCGCGATTGTAAAATCCTCCAAGCCAACCTCCAACACAGCCAAACTGCAACGGCCCAGTTAAGAAGCTGGTTGGGGGCAAACAGCACTGCCGTGGCTCTGATCCAGGAGCCGTGGATCAACCGCGGTAGCATTCGAGGGCTCGCCAATTTGAGAGGTAAGCTTTTCGGTACAACTGATCACGATAACCCTAGAACGTGCATCATAACTACTAACAACATCCCAGCACAGCCATTAACAGAGTTCTGTTCCAGGGACCTGTGTGGCATAAGGCTGCAACTGCCCGACACAGCTAGGTGCCGCAAACTCGTGGTGGCCTCCGCCTACATGCCTGCGGAGGACAACCCGCCTCCACACGACCTGTGCCGGCTGGTGGACCACTGCGAGAAGTCGGGCCTCCAGCTCATCGTTGGGGCCGACTCGAACGCGCATCACCCACTGTGGGGCATGCCAGATATGAACAGCAGAGGTAAGACACTTGTTGAATACCTATTTACAACTCATGGAGGAAATTCTGCAGCGACATTAAAACCGTTGATCAAGCAAATCGGGTAAGGCAAATACTAGCTCAACAAGGCAACTCCAGGCTAGGGTCGCTTAAAAACCCGATGGAACATATCCTCTTCCACCACAGAAACACACAGTCTCTTGTTGGAAACTCACTTTCCCGGAAGTAGAACTATTCAAGAGATTGTGTGGCCGGAAGAGGTTCACCATGAAGCTGTCGACCACTTAGACATAACTAATAATATTATCACTGCTGACAAGGTGAGATGGGCCATTAATAGCTTTAAACCTTTTAAATCAGCAGGACCAGATGGAATCTTCCCAGCACTTCTACAGTGGGGTGGGGAACCCGTCATCAATATAATGGTCCGAATCATGAAAGCATGTCTTAGATTCGGATACGTTCCCAAAAGGTGGAGAGTAGTAAACGTAATTTTCATACCGAAGCCAGGAAGGAGCGACTACACTAACGCTAAATCTTTCAGGCCGATTAGTCTCACCTCGTTCTTGCTTAAGACTCTCGAACGTTTGTGCGAGAGACACCTGAGAGATGGAGCGTTAAAACATATACCCTTACACAAGAATCAGCATGCATATAGTTTGGGTAAGTCTACTGAATCGGCTCTCCATGCAGTTGTATCCACAATTGAAGAGGCGATTCAAAACAAATGCATCTGTCTTGGAACTTTTATTGATATAGAAGGTGCCTTTGACAAGACGCAGCATAGCAGTATAAGTGCATCTCTAACAAGGCATGGGGTGTCAACAGCTGTAAACAACTGGGTCACAAACATGCTTAACAAACGTATCGTGCGTCTAGCTGGAGAGTCCCTGTCGGCGGAGGTAGTGCGGGGATGCCCGCAGGGAGGAGTGCTCTCCCCGCTTCTGTGGAATCTGGTCATTAACGACCTGATTACCAAGCTTAACACTAATGGATACTACACCGTAGGATACGCCGACGATTTGGTAATCCTCATCACAGGTAAATTTGCGAGCACAGTATGCAATCTTAAACAAACAGCTCTTCGCATCGTGGAGCGCTGGTGTTTAGAATATGACCTGGCGGTTAACCCAACAAAAACGGAAATGGTCATGTTCACTAACAATAGGGCTCTTGGTAGGTATACCCTACCTAAGCTCTTTGGAACGGAACTCCAGCTAGCAACTGAGGTGAAGTACCTGGGTATAACCTTGGACAGCAAGCTCAACTGGAGTAGCCACATCGACAACAAACTAAAGAAGGCGAGTATTGCTTTCTGGCAGTGTCGGAGAATGGTGGGGAAAAAGTGGGGACTTTCTCCCAACATCATTCTTTGGCTGTACGTAACGGTGATCCGTCCTCTTGTCTGCTACGGAGCTGTGGTGTGGTGGACCAGGACCAAACTAACCACAATGGCAAGCAAACTCCAAAGCTTCCAAAGGCTGGCCTGCATGGCTATCACAGGTAGTATGAGAACTACTCCAACAGCAGCAATGGAGGCCATGCTGTGTCTTCCGCCACTCCAGCTGTATATTAAGCAGGAGGCCGCGTCATCTGCGGTGAGACTCAACACCTTAGGACTTTGGAGGAAAAACAGGACCTCACACATCGCCATCCTAGGGGAAGTTTACAAAAAATTTCCCATCTCTATGGCTTGCAGTGACAGAATCCCTAAAAAATTTGTTTTTGACAAAAAATACAATATACAGTTACATGAAGACCATCGGGTTGAGGGGCTCGACGTTAAAGAGCTCAGAATTTTTACCGATGGTTCAAAAACTGAAGCAGGCACTGGTTCAGGCACCTTCTCGGAGGACCTAAACATCAAGATAGCCATTCCACTGGGTGCCCATAATACTGTATTTCAAGCTGAATGCATGGTCATCATCTCGGCCGCTAATGCCATAGCATCGAGAAAGGTAAGAGATTCCTCCATTCGAATACTCTCGGATAGCATGGCCGTCCTACAAGCCCTAAATAGCAACACTATTAACTCAGGGCTAATCTACGAGTGTCACAAACGACTAATGGAGGTATGTCAACATAACCGCGTAATCCTTCAATGGATAAAAGGACACAGCGGATCAAGAGGTAACGATGCAGCGGATGAGTTGGCGCGTAAAGGATCTAGCTTGACAGCGTATGGTCCCGAACCTATCATCCCTCTTCCCTTCAAGATGGTACGCTCATTTCTGAGAGAGTCGACCAGGAATGATCATTCCACTCTTTGGACAAACCATGAGGAGTGCAGGCAGGCTAAGCTGGCCTTGCCGTCCCCTAGCGCTAGGCTGGCTAAGACCTTGCTTCGACTTAGTAGGCCGCGCATGCGACTGGTAACTGCAGCACTTACTGGCCATGGTTTCTTTAATAAACATCTATATGTCCTAGGTGTTACCGACAGCCCCCTTTGCAGAGCCTGCTTGGAGGCAGAAGAAACGGCTGCTCACGTCCTCATGGAGTGCACAGGAGTAGCGGACTACAGGGCTAAACACCTCGGTCAGTCGAGGGACCTTCCAGGGATAGTCGGTAACGTAAAGGGCCTACTGGCGTTCCTGGAGGAGTTGGGTTGGCTCGAATGATGTCGCATTCCCACCCACACGCAAAATAGGCGCTTTCGTCGTCGAGTTGCGGAAACCAGCCCGTCTTACAATTGACAATTGACAATTGGTATACCGACCACAGACTCATTGCCGACTTGCCGGCCAATCTGAGATATTCTTTTCTCCCAACTACAATGTGGCAAAAAAACAACCCTACAACCATCCGTGAATCGGTGATTTCCCACTAGGAAACCGCGCCTGCTACCAAAATGTTTAATTCCACGCCTCAACCGAACGGCGTGGAATCATGAGGGGCTGGGTTTTTGCCAGCACGGGAGAAAATCGTGATTGCTACTTTACCATGCCGTCGCAGATCGGAATTCGAAGGCTCGATTCGAGGCAGGAATACGGGATAGGAGCACCATTGGGATAGGATAGGAACCGAATCTCACTATTTGCCGCCGACGCTGTTGCCGGCGTGCTGCTTGCCGACACGAGGAGTCGCCGTCCGATACGACGATGTCCTTCACAACACGAATCACTCAACCGCTGATGCGAATCTACTTATTTCCCGACGATGTTGATGATTAACACTCCGACCAGGCCCGACACCTGTATTAGACAATTGTTACACCGAAATACAATCAATGGCCCGACGCCATGAGCAGACATGTTTTTTCTCACGACAAGAAAAAATAACCTCTAATTTTTCATCTCGTTGGTACGAGTGACAGCTGCGGTTCCGTATCCGCTAGTGATATCCCGATTACTCGCGGTCGATCCGCGCAACAAAAAACCGGTGCGTTCCGAAGCATAAATATTAAACAGTTAGCTCTATGTACATCTCATCGTGTACAAACTTTTTCTCTTATTAAGACCACTAACATTACCAAGTCCGCCTCGGTATAAAAATCATAATACCAGACATGATATAGACCTCTGCACCAAATCGAGATCAGCCAATACTGTTCCTACCTTATTTCGTGGATATCCCAAGAATATGCGCAGCAAGAACCATAGATTACTATCTTAATGTAACAGTTGGATTGCGACCAGAAGGCACAGATAGCCTCTTGCTCACCTACAAAAAACCTTATAAAAAGGCTTCCTCACAAACTTTAAGCAGGTGGATTAAACAAACCCTAGCGGAGTCCGGTGTTAACGAAACAATATTCAGTACACACAGCACGCGTCACGCCTCCACCTCAGTGGCGGCCTTTTGGAGATAATTGTGTTCTCATATAAATTGCGTTCATCTATAAATATGATAGGATTATTGAAAATTTCGTAAAAAAATAGAATGTCCTTCATTTGTCATTTGTCCTTCATTACATTAGTTATCATATTCCTTCTTTCAGCGTAGTTTTCTCAAATTACCTGCACCGTTTTTTGGCTGCCGTGCACAATTCTCAAATGTCTATAGCTATATATTTAGTTTTATAAAGTGGTAAGCTCTGAGATTAGCCTTAATTGAGCCTAGTGGGTTCAAAGTCCACCCAGGGAGAAGAAAAAGCCTCCTAAAACCTTTAACATTTCGGCAACATTCATCGTAAGTTTTCTATAGTGTTACAATTGATATTATTTGGGATCTAAGCTAAATATACGTAAAAACTGTAAAACAGTCCATCAATTACTAGAAAAGAGTGATGACCATCTTTTATGTTATGTTATGACCATCTTTTGCTCGACTTTCTGATATGTTTATGATGAATGATGAAGAATGTTCAATAGTAACACGTGAGTTGATGAGAGAGGCATTGATTTTTTCATTAAGAAATAACAAGCCGCAATTAACTGTTCAAAATATTTGATCCAGTGACGCTACAAGGGATGTTATTTTAAACGTTATTTAAAAAAGTAATTAGACATCGGTGACATTTTTTTTTTTATTGGATTAAATTTCATTAAAAAAAGTGCTACCTACTATATTATACAGAAATAATCCCGAGGTCTTGGATGTTTTTATGTGCCTGACGTTGTTGTTTCTGGTTCCCACGACACAGGGTATCTTAGTGTGGGGCCAGAAGCGCCTGTGCCTGAATGTAATTGTGTATTTTTATTTATTCCATGGTCCAATATACATTGCAAGTATAGGTCGCTATTATTTGCCTATTTGAACTCGTACATTCAAGGCCAGATTTTGTATTTTCTACTTTTGTTCAACAACTTTTTACTATTTACTGCAGGACACGCACCATATGATGTCTTTTTTGTGCTAATGTTCAGTCTCACACATGTGCCTATCTTGTTCACACACGAACTCTGTGCTATTTGGCAGGCCTCAACCTATAAATATAAATCTGCACTACAATGTGTAATAACTATAAATAAAAAATTGCAACAATAAATTATATTTTGAGTCAAAAATTTGGCTGAATTATGTCCTTGTTCAGCTGATAGCTTTCGAACCACTAAACCAATTTTAATAAAACATGGCTTAGAACTATCGCAGGGAACTCTACTAATATTAACAGAAAAGTTCATTAAAATTCGTCCACCCGTTTGAGGGATAGAGTGACACACACACATCCACAGACAGACGCTTCAAACTTACTAAACCCCTATATTTTCGTCATCGGGGGTTAAAAAGTATATCATGGAGTGGAGTTATAAAAAGTCGCTGTGACAGCGTTTTAGTGGCGAGCGTGCTTTCAGTGAGTTTATACGCTGAATATTTCACGTGCTGACCTCTTACTAAATAAATGCAGGGTTTGGAGGGGTTGTGACAGCTTGGTCAGCCTCGTAATAATCATAAAGTATAGGTATGTACATTTATTTTTAGGATTCCGTAGCTTAAAAGGAAAAAAGGTACCCTCATTGGGTCACTTCGTTGTCCGTCCGTCCGTCTGTCAAGACCCTTTTGTCAGGAACGCGTGATGTAGGTAAGTTGAAATTAATATAAATTACCCAAGTCAGGGGTCCCTTGGAGCTGTGAAAGATACTCACTTCTAGACCAACGCTACCAAAAGATACTGCCGAATGTGCCGCAAAGAACCATGAGCAATTTTGGGCTAAGTGCTCAACAGTGATAAAACCTATGCGATTCGTTTGCTTTTAGGATGTAGATTATTTTTTTGATGACAGCTAAGCCGAAATCTGGTGCAGACATGTATTTTTTAACCCACGATGACCAAAAGAGTGGTTTTATAAGTTTTAAGCGTCTGTCGGTGTGTCGGTGTATCGGTATGTCCGTTTATCTGTCAGTGGCATCCTAGCGGGCAAAAATATTTTACCTCGGTTTTTTATAAATGGTAGTAGTTCCATGCGATGGTTTTTAGGGCACCCGAAGGGTGCCAAATGTTGTCCGTCCGTCCGTCTGTCTGTCTGTCACCGGCTCTACCGGATCAACCGAAAGAGGTAGAGAGCTGAAATTTTCACATAGGGTGTATTTCTATTGCCGCTATAACAACAAATAATGGTTTTTAAGAATTAAAAGTAGTACCCATACAAGAGATTATTTGTACACCCATTTTCTTAGCCATTTTGGTTTATTTGTTAATCGGTGAACTGAACTGAACTCTCCCGATATTATCGAAAAAGATCTTTAATTGCGGGTATTGATATTTGTGCTTAGTTATTTGTCATTATAAGTTTAAAAATTACTAATTATAATTATATAATATTAAGTTTTTTATCATACCTAAGTATCTGATTTTGTTTCTGTAAATAAGTTACTCAATTTCTATCCACTTCCCGTTTCTATGTCGCATTTATTTCGGGCGTTTCCGGGCTTAGGATGCCACGCTAAGCCGTAGGTCCCGGTTAATATCGTTACTCGGTAGAGTAGTCATAATGCTGTGTCAGAGGCCCAAATATAATATGACAGCTTGAAAATATCAGACGGTCTGGTTAGCCACTGGCCCGATACCCCTCTATCAACCCGCACTCAGCCAGCGTGGTGGAGTTTGGCTCATTCTTACTCGCATTCGGTAAAGGTCTGTGCCCCTGGGTGGGGATATTAATGGGCTACATTCATTAGTAAAAGGTCTTATAGCACAAGCAAAGGGAAAAATCCGAAAATTGCACCTTCGCAAAAAATGCGATTTTTGCGCAAACCTCGGTTCTTAAGTCCGTCTCGCACTTTTATATATAATGCCGCTTCATGGCAGACATTCCGTCCTTTATACTCGTTTATTTACATAACATTATGAATAGGTACATACTCTTACAATATGCTTGCTACTTCAGCGTTGCGTCGTAAAGGGCCAAAAGGTGCGTTGATGGTAAAGATAACACACCGTTTTGTACTTATGCAAGTAATATTTTCCCAGCTTGTTTATTTGATGCGTGATCTAGAAGTAAAAACTGTTGTTTGAAACATTTGTAGGAAGAATACCTCACAATGATCGAATTTAGGTATTTGATTATCTACTTATACGATTCGTCCAAGTATGGACCCTTGTTGGCTTAACATACATTATTAGGATAGCTGGCATCTTTAATTAGGCAGTAGTCAGTTATGTGCGAATGAAATTAATATTACCAGTGCTTCACAGACTTTACATTTCCATCCTTACACAAAAAAGCCATTACGGGACATACATTAGGCATCTGCTAATGGCCACGAATACCACAATGTTTGGTTAGCTTGTCTGGGCTTTACTGATAAAGGAGAGTAGAGTTCTGCAATGCCGTTTCATTCGTTTATTCAGGTTTGCTCTGTTGTGGCGTTGGCGTAAAATTAAGGGTCGTAGTAAAGTCATTCTGCCTGTGTAGGAATCACACATTACTAAGATGACTCCAATTTGTAACTTTGTTAGAAATCTTCCTAGCATGGTACTGTTAATCTGTAATACGTTGGGATCTACCGCTGATGTTCTGGTTGAATAGGGTTTAAAAATGGAGTTATGTAGACATGTTTATTGGTCTACTTTCCAAATCAGAGTGAATGTGGTAGTCGGTATACTTATGTCTTAACTTATAGCTTACTTTGTTATCCTACACTAATTTTGCAGTTATTAGTGACATGCTACAGTCAAATGTACAATTATATATTTCGACACTGCATCTCCCATTTTTGGTCCTTTGATTCCCGGGGTTCTTTTGAAAAAAATGTTGATCTAACTAATTACATATCAGGTAGTGGTACATATAATATCAAATCTCCGCCATTCTGTAAAAAATCCAAAAACTTAATTGCCATAAAAATTCCATGTTATTATCGTACCTGCTCACAAAATTTCACGAGAATAGTTTGAGAAATGCGAACTCAAGAGAAAAACAGTTGGGACAAAACAATGATGCCTTTCTCTCACAGAACCTGCCATATTCTCGCACTATATCCCTCCATGCATTACCAAACAGATCATTCAGTGGTGCTGCAGCCAACAGTGTGTTGATGTTGTCCCCCACCCGCACCAGTGAAGACCGCCAGCGCGCCACCGTGCGGTGCATGCCGCCCGCTAGCAACTGGTGCCTGCGCATGGGTAGTTAGATGTGAGGCACGAATAGTGCCCAAACTGCACTGACAAGCACTGCGCAGTCACTGTCGCCTAGCAACAATCGACAGACACAAGACACATTCAGAAGATTTTCGGTGTCACGTCTCGCTTCTAGTGAATTATATCCAAAAATACCCAACATAAAAGCGGATGGATAAACGTAAGGGTAATCCACATTTCGTCAGGTATCGTAGAAAAGCTTTGGGTACCTTCTTGAGCATAAGGACGTGTGAGCTTTCATGTGGATTCGAAATAACAGCTGGATTCAAATTTGGTTCTCACTAGGGCCGTAATGTAGAGAACCTGGACCACACCCAAATTATGGAATCTCTTATTATTTCGCATCAAAAACCCTATTCTTTTAAAGAATTCCTTGGTTAAAGCCTCATGTTCTCATG
Source organism: Argyresthia goedartella (assembly GCA_949825045.1). NCBI lineage: Eukaryota > Metazoa > Arthropoda > Insecta > Lepidoptera > Argyresthiidae > Argyresthia > Argyresthia goedartella. The sequence continues at coordinate 16,318,946 of OX463809.1, read as the reverse complement.
GAATGTAAGTTTAAGCTCGAATGTAATACCGAGGTCCTTCATCGAATACACTCGAGTCAATGACTCCGTGTCAAGTGTATATAATTGAAAAAAGATTAATATAATAGAAAACAATCAATTAACTGTTGAGTTACTTCATCCTGGCCATTCATCACAGGCAACAGCGAAATGACCTTCTTAATATCAAATGAATGAGCTATTTTTATTATTTTATCTTATACTCTACACAAACCTGATAACTCTCCTCTTCTATTAAATTTGTATTCGTCTGACTAACTACGTGCGACAATAAGAAGCTTAGATCGTAGATTCCAGTAATACTATCTTATAATTGCTGTATATTATTTGATAGTATTAGAGCTAAGTTTCTTACTTTCTATTTCTTGGCTTACCTGAGTCAAAATAATATCCACATTTCTATACACACATTTTATTTCATAAAAATGTTTATTCGCTAATTCCTTCTTTCGTACTGGACTGATTTCAACAATAAAAGTTCTAATTTCAACGAATTTGTCATGAATATTCTTGAAAATTTTGGTCATAAACACAATACAACAAATAACTATCGTTCAATTCAAATTAATTAAATGGATTCGCAATCATACAGCAAATTTTCGCCGAAGTACTTTAAGCATTATCGCCGCGGCGTGATGATGATGCGGCGTGGCAGACGTGAGGCGTACTGGCAGCTGGACTCTGCACGAGGATGCTCGATGTGGTCATCTTCTTCATTGGGACCGGGATAACCCTGGATACCTCTTCTGGCCGGGATCACCCTGGACCTATTCGAGCCGGGATACCCCAGACTCACTCGAACAGTTCTTGATAGGGTTTCTTTGATGTGAACACTTTCTTAAAAAAAACTTTTCCATGTTTTCATCTTCTGATTCGTAGTTTGATTTCAGATTAATTCTTCAGATTGCTTCAGATTGTCTTCATAAAGTTTCTAAAGTTTCAACAATGGAAGTATTGTTGCAATAGTCGTAGTCGGTGCAGTTTTTCATAATGTTTCTTCATTTTCTACATATCCTTTGGGCCTGCCAAAGCAAGGCTAGCCAAGATAGCCATGTAATATGATGATATCTACTGCTGGTGTTGGTGGTGGAATGGAGTTATAACACGTAGTTATGTAGATATATTCCTAATCAGAGTGAACGTGGTAATTGGTATTTCATGGTACCTATGCTAACTTATTGCTTACATGCCTACACTAATGTTGCAGTCAGTAGTGACAGCTATCGATCTATTCAGCGTCCTGCACCCACTGTTGAGTAAAAGTTTCCTCTTCATTCTTACGCCTTTTATTGCGGTCCTGGGCCAACCTGATCCACTGCGGCCCGGCAGTTTTGATGATGTCCTCCGACCATTGGGTGGGTGGTCTGCCCACTGGCCTTGTCCTACGCGCGTCCTTAGGCCACCATTCCGCCACGGTCAGTAGTGACAGGCTACATAAAAAAATACAATTAGATATTTCACAACACTCCAAACCCATTTATGCCTCGAATTTGAATACACATATTTTGGTTTATATTTTGCTTCCAAATGGGTTACAATGCTACCACTAAATAGCTGACCAGTCGCGGCTCGTTTTATTGAATTTATGAATTACGATATATTATTGTTGTTCCTAATCACTTCTAGACCTCAATCATTACCTAGCTCCACAGGTTAATTTTAAAGATAACTATGCATCATGGAGTACTTTATAATAAAAACAACATTTTCAATAGCATTGACGGATTAATGACTGTTTAAATCGAGTTTGCAGAGGCCCCTTTTTATGATAGAGGATATTTTCGGCGTTCGCCGCGTAATAACCTTGGATATTATGCAAATAGAAAAAAAAAAGGAAAAGATAATTTTCAGAGAAGATGGTCCATTAGCACTCCATTGAGCGGCCTTCTCCAATTTCGATTTAGTGCGGATTTGTGCTCGGCTATTGTCGTCGTCATTCTGTTCAACAGGCACTTTGAATCGACGAGCTCTCATCAACACGCGCGGTGGCCACGAAACTTGACAACTTGAATCAAAATCGAGCGGTTTTCTAATCCACTTTTACGAAACGTATTTGGGTTATATTGCTTTACACTAAAGACGTATTGCCAAAATAACTTCATTGGCGTCATTGGAGATTTTTTAAAGGTCGCTATCCCTCAACGCCAGATCTACGCTTATTTGCGAATACGAGTATGACGTTGATGACGTTACAAGATGATTTTTTGAAGAAATGCTTTGACGTCAGCACGCTTAATACTGTAACTATACGAATGCTATACGTAGATAAGAAATGGTAATCTGATCTAACATCATAAGCTTACCCATTTAACGATCAATAATGTCATCTATTCAACTGATGGGAGTTTATCTGAAAAGCAGAAAATTCAAAACATCATCGGGCATATATTAGATAACTATGGATAAGCTTTGTCTCTCAAATCACCACTACGTTATACTAATTCCAATCCACTGATAGCCTGATCCTTAATTCTCATCTCATGATAACAGTAGATTATTCGCTTTCTATCGGTACATCGCTCAATGCTTCCGCTATGCCGAAACTTTTGGCTCTTGGGGCGGTAAAACTGTTGTGAAGGTGGTCCTGATCCCAAACCCACTTGGACATGAATCGACGGAAATCACACACTATTTTAACGTCAAGCTCTCTCGTGTCCTTACTTCTTCCACCGTAAAAAGTGTCATAGGTGAAAGTTGTTTGTCTAAACTAGTATTCTCCTAGTCTGAGTATCTTTTTTCCACATTGTAGTTGAGTACAGTACAGTTTATATCTGTCACATTAAGATTGTCAAAATCGTTAGTTAATACTAAGTGGACCTGGGCCGGACATGTCTGTAGAATGCACCCCGACAAATGGGCGAAAACAGCAACTGAATGGGTGCCCACAGACGGACACCGGCGTAGGGGAAGGCCCAGAAGGAGATGGAGGGACGACCTGGATAAGTTTCAGCCAGGGTGGGTCAGTACAGCTACTGATAGGGATGTGTGGACTCGAAATGGTGAGGCCTTTGCCCAGCAGTGGGACACCGTGGAGGCTACTTAAAAAAAAAAAAAAATATACTAACGCGTTAGTTTATCAACTAACGGTTTTGACTATCTTACGGTGACATATCCACCGGACGAGGTTCCTTCGTTTTAGCGTACATAACTTTTGCCATGTCTTTACTAGGTTTGTTGAGATCTATCTAGCCAAGTATTTTTGTGATTTCGTCATGGCTCCTATAGTATGGATATTATGTAGTAAGTAGAGAAAAGGCAATTATCACATTACGTCCCGCCTCATAATTTTGGATTGCAGACAGGTCGCGATGTCAGTGCTCATACCGCACTCCAAACTGTCTACGAGTACCCACTTCGCTAGCCCACCGCTCTAAAGTGCGCTCCATTTTGTTCCACGGTTTCAGCCGTAAGCGTTTTCAATAATATGGAAGTTTTACAGAATTTCAGTCTATATCACACAATGGAAGGATAATGAGTGATTTTGTATTAATAATTATTTAATTGAATTTACAAAAAAACAGTCTATGTAAAGGCGAACATCGTCACTCTGCTTTTGTGTGAGTTTGCGACTATCGCAACTGACCTGAAACAACATACTAAAAGAATGTACGGGGCCATTGGCAAGCCTTTCCCAAACCTATTTCCCACGCGAAAATAAAATTTCAGCAAAGCCAGACCGAGTGGGAGTGTATTTTTTCATCACATCTATTCGAAAAGAGCTCGTTTATTCCCGGTGTACAGGATGCAAAATAACGCTGTACTCTTTATTTTTAGTAAGTTTTTAATTTGTATTGCTATTACAAAGGAAACTTTCACTACTTTCCAATTAACAACTACAATCGCCAAATTTTGAAACGCGGATCAAATAAAATTAAGTTTTTGCTAAAGTTTTTTTTAATAGCGTTTTCAGCAATCACTACCTTATATTTGTCAGTTCCAACCAGTAAAGATATCGATTTCGAAAACCGACCAAAAAAAATTTAAAGGTGGGAAAAGCCTATCTTTGTATGTTTACAATTTCGATATTGTAAACATACAAAGTTAGGCGTTTATAATATAAAATTATTAAAAAATATTGATTTTCCTAGTGGAACGAGTTTAACTCCAGATAATATTGTAACAGACGCAAATAATCTGATGAAAGGTCCGTTGCCTATAAAATTCCGTAAAAATATGTGAAGGCATACGATAATTTCAACATTTGGAAAATGCAAGAACAGCGAAAGATTTTTCCGAAAGTATTTGGGGCTAACCTTTACAAAGTCAGCCGTTTCAAATGCTTTTTCTGATTTTTCTAAGCTTCATTATGGATTTATAGATGATTTCAAAATACGCGAACCGTTGGAAATAATTAGTTTTTGAGTTGTATTTCTTTTTAAATTGCCATTTGAAGCACTGACCGTGGGGATATGGAAGTATTAAGGTGGGGAAACGACGAATTTGCCGTTTTTCACGTTTCACTTTAGATGTCGTTCAAAGTTCATCAAACCTCGTGGCCATTGACTTTGACCCTCAAATTGACCTTTTTTGCAATTTTGAGTGGATTTATAGATGATTTGAAAAATAAAGCATAAAAACCGGTCAAGTGCGAGTCTAAATCGCGCACGAAGGGTTCCGTACCACCGTTCAATGGAAGCGATGGTGTGGAGTGAATAGTTTGGATTTTACACAGCAAAATATTGTTTACAAAGTTATTGGTGCGGTTACTTTCACACTCCATGTACGTAACCAGGTGCATCCATAAGTTTGTATGTGGTATTGAAAGAATTGTTGTATGGGAGCCCCCTTAAATATTTCTTTTATCCTGTTTTTTAGTATTTTTTGTTATAGCGGCAACAGAAATACATAATCTGTGAAAATTTCAACTCTATAGCTAGCTAGGTTCTTGAGATACAGCCTGGTGACAGACGGACGGACGGACGGACGGACGGACGGACGGACAGCGAAGTCTTAGTAATAGGGTCCCGTTTGGAACCCTTCGGGTACGGGACCCTAAAAAAGAGCACAAGCATCTGAAACGGGCGTCTATCTAAAGTCCTTCCGTATTTGGTCTATTCACTTCTGATTATAATGGAACTTTATGAGTATGCTAAGCTGTTCATTACACGCGCCATCGGCCGAGCGTCTAATGACCAATGCGCACGTGTTTTATACGACGTTTTTTTAACACAATTCAAACAAGAAAATATCAAAGAGTATTCTTGGAAAATGGCGCGCTAGTTTTATTTTATTTGATGTTGTAATAAAAATAGGCTTTGCAGATGCTACTTGCATCTACGATATGTGCCGAATTTCTCAAGAAGTTTTTTTAAATAATTAAGTTCGATACAGTTCTCTCTCTAAGTTCATAACCCATTTTTTTCCATAAAAGCAAGAGTTTCATTTATCTTCACTTATTTTGGCTACACAAACAGACAACATTCAAACTCAATAACATAATTTACGAGTAAGTAATTTACCATTTCCAGGCTGCTTGGTAAGTCGACCAGAATTTTCTTCATAATAATATCACTCGAGAGTTTAATGCCTAATTATGTACAGTTACATACACTAGTTTATCTACACACATATCATAAGCTCTCATTGATGTGTTCAGGAACCGCATGTTCGACCGGCATTGTGGCATTGATCATTGCTTTGCAGTTGTTTAGTTTGTTCTGTAGTACCAACTTCACAGACAAACTAGGGGTGGCACGCAGGCGGGCGTCGGCGTTCGAAATTTGAATGTCATAATTTGACAAATTTTGGTACATTATGGTCATAATGATCAATTATCAGATAAGAAATGAGTTTTTACCAAGAAGTTTTTCATTATGCTGATCGTAACGTGTGGTTTTTGGACGCAGTAAAGAGGGTTTATGATACGTGTGTATATAAAATATATAAAATTTGAATTTAACATGTTGTCCAGGTACTGCGAAACGTAAGATTCGGCAACTAAACAAAAGGAGATCTAATTATTCGACGACATATTTATGTCGTGGCTCTGAGACGTGGTGCTTCACAAAAGGACTTTTTCAGAGGCTCAATGTCGCGCAGCGAGCTATGGAAAGCGCTATGCTTGGTATTTCTCTACGAGATCGAGTCAGAAATGAGGAGATCCGTAGAAGAACCAAAGTTGCTGACATAGCCCGTAGGATAAGCAAGCTGAAGTGGCAATGGGCAGGCCACATAGCGCGAAGATCGAATGGCCAATGGGGCAAAAAGGTCCTTGAATGGAGACCACGTACTGGCAAGCGCAGTGTGGGTCGGCCACCTACGAGATGGACCGACGACCTGGTGAGGATCGCTGGATCTCGTTGGATGCAGGTGGCTACGGACCGGTCACGCTGGAGTGCGATTGGAGAGGCCTATGTTCAGCAGTGGACGTTAACAGGCTGAAATGATGATGATGATATTTATGTCTATAATAAATCTGGAATCTATAAAAGATTCGAAACAAAACAATAGTAGTTTATGTGACGGATACATAATGGAGGGCATTAAAACTCGAGAGTGGGTTTATGAAACGAGTCGAAGGCAAGTTTCATAATAATATCACTCGAGAGTTTTAATGCCAGTTATATACACAAGTTTATTTACACACATATCATAAGCTCTCTTTTATGTGTTCAGGAACCGCATGTTTGACCGGCATTGTGGCATTGAGTTGTTTAGCTTGTTCTGTAGTACCAACTTCACAGATAAAGAAGGGGCGGCACGCAGGCGGGCGTCGGCGTTCGAAATTTGAATGTCATAATATATAGAAAATTTACACATTATGGTCATAATGTTCAATATTCAGATAAGAAATGAGTTTTTACAAAGTAGTTTAACATTACGCTGATCGTAACGTGCGGTTTTTGGACACAGTAAAGAGGTTTTTTGATACATGTGTAGATAAAAAACTTAAATGGGGTTTTATTGGGAATCTATGAGAGTATAATTGTCAACCATAGCTAAAAAGTACTATAGTTTAGGAGACGCTTAAGCTATCGAGATAGAAGCTTCTATTTCCGTCGAGTAGCTTTATGTATATTCATCCTGGTCTATGTTTTCATTTCGCTTTCACCGATTCTGTTACCATAAAATTATGAAATGGGTCTTTTAGAGAACAAGATTTATCTCCAATCAGCTCAGGATCTGCCTGAAATACTACTTATTGGTTTGACAAATGAATATAAAAACTCCGAGAAAAGGATTTCTCTGTAAAACACCACGTTTTACTTATTTTTCGCGTGTTTTCATGTCCACAACACGAGCGAGTCGCATTGGCTTGCTCACAAATATTTTATATTCATTACAGTAGTTTCCGAACCCCAAACACTTCAAACAATGTCTACAGTTTTACCTAACGATAAAAAAAAGTTACGCTGAATCGAGTCATTCGGACCGGAAACTTCAACTACGAGGATCTTGACCCGAATAAACAAACACGTGGTTGGGAAAACTTGTGTTCGTTTGTTGCTGAGAGAGAGGGTTATACTTTGCAAATTGAATTCTTCGTCCTACACTGTTTACGGCCGGGCGAAGGCGACTGCGGTGTGTGCCAGATATTTTGCTTTTCTTATTAGATCCGAAATGGGTTAGTTCTGTGTAGGCAGTTTACTGACGCCTCTGCTCTAGATATGATGTGAAGGCTTGGCTACGGTTGTAAAACCACTGACAGTAGATCTGTGGTGTTACATTTTTCATTCAGCCTGTTTAAAGAGTTATAAAAAAGTGCCCTGCTTGTTTAAAACATTTTTACTTCCTTTAATAATCTAGTGCTTACCGCCGTACTCAGTCATAAAATGAACTATTAATCCGACTCCAAATTTGATTTTATCTACAAAAACGTTCTCTTTGTAATCTTTAATTAATCATTAAATGAAACTGGGTAAGGGCAGTTTAAGTACTTTAACTATGTAAGTAACATTTACCTATACGAAGAGTGTAGCTAAATAAATTTAAACATAATTTAAACAGCGTAAATTGAACACAAACATATACAAAATGCGATGAAAGAAAAAGAATGTTTCTCAACCCGCCACCGATAGATAGTAAAGTCACATATCACTCTGTAAACGCAAGTCTACGTGACTTCGTGTATCTTGTAAGTTTTTGTCTCCCGGAGGAGGGACCGCTATTTGTTTTACATTAGGATTCCTCGAGCATCACATTCAAGGACGAGTTACACAAACCCTTGCTGCTCTCACCTGTGCCTGCCTACCCTGGAGCTTGGCGCCCGTCTGGCTTTAAGCCACCGATTAACAAAACTCTTAGCTGACATGCCGAGGGATCTACCTAAGCACGAGCTTTCGCCTGACACCATTCCGTCCAGACTTAAAAGTTATTAAATGCTCGAAACTTAAATATTAAATACACTATCTCCGGTGTCACTGAAATAAGTAACTTTTGATACGCGAATAGGTAAACTTTATCATGAGGAAAGGGTGTCAAGAAGGCCTCGAGAAAAACATCATTTGAACATAATTTGCAAAAACATGTGATTTAGCAAAGATGGAATCAAAACTTGTAACCATTTTGTTGATGTTTTTATAAAAAGTTGGATAGATTTGATAGATAGATTGAATTATGTGATTTATTGGAGTTTAAATCATGGCCCACAAGTGATTTTATTAACATCGGAACTTTTTACAGCCTTTAATGGTTCACTCAAAAAGTTATTTTTTACAAATAGTCGTAAAAAATACTCTTCTGCATGAGTTAATACTTCGAGATCGTTATAATTACACCAAACACTTCAGTGAACCCTACGGGTTGAGATTGCAGTTCAAAGAGCTAAATAAATTTTGCTGCAGAGTTCACAGCTCGTTGAATGCCGCATTTCAACCAGAATAACGTTTATTGGTGTGAAGCGCAGATATAGTTTTTTAATAGATGACGCAGAAGAACCCAGTTGATTATATTTTGATAATATTTAGGGGGGTTATTAGTAACACAACCTTTATGGACATTCAGATAAGGTAAAAACAAAAAAATCACCATGGCAACCATTTCCGTTCCAATTCGCCATAATGGGCTTTATTTACCAAATACCAAGACTTGTTTTAAGACGGTCATGGTGATTTTGCGCATCAGTTTAGGTTCGTTTACTGAATCGGCAGTAGGATATCAGGAGATCGGCTCACCAAGGCATAGTATATGGATAATTTGTCATGAGAATTGAGCAATGTGTAAAATTAACTTGCAATAATTTTAATACTCTTTCAAAAGTGGCACGCTGCATTTATTAACTTACCTAACAGGTAAAAGTTAGTCCAAAGCTCATGCAGGTGGTCTTGTGGTATCTACTTAGGTTCAATATCTGTGACGTGGATGGTCCTAGAGGGTTGCTAATCAAATATTTAGAGAGCGACACCGCTTCAGTTTCACAAAGGACTGAAGGACTGGCAAAGGATGGACAAAAGCTGTGTAACCAGTCACTGTGGGGTACAGAGCGTATAGTTGGCTCTTATACTTTACAACATTATTTATTTAAGTATTTTATTTTGGGAAACGTCATAAATCAAACAATATCATGAGATTTGTGAACCTATCCTCGACGCAATTGGGGAACCTGTTAGTTTGTAAGCCTGATAGTATTTTGTGATTTGATTTGGAACTAGAATTTTAATAAACAAGCATTACTAAGTCGTTGGTCGTCATCATGTCAGCCATATTTACCTGAATACTTTTCCGCCTCAACTTATATATGTCACCGTAAGATAGTCAAAACCGTTAGTTCATAAACTAACGTTTTTTTTCTCGTAAGTTGATCAACTATCGACATATAGTAAACTGTAGCGTACTGCTTAATATATGACGCGTTAGTTGGTCAACTAACGGTTAAAACCTTTAAATAGTAAACTGGTTTAAACTTGAATTGCAAACGAAATACTAGGGCAAACACTGCGGTAGCTTAGGTGAAGACTAGAGGGGGCGAGCGCAACGAAGCTTTATAGAAAATAAATTATTTAACATTTTCAAATATATTTTTTTAAATTAATTATTATTTTTACTATTATTGGTTGTTGTTGTTGACATGTCAGAACAAAAGAAACGTAAACTCTAAACCCTATCGGTCTGTTTTACTATCTGTCGATAGTTGATCAACTACCGCGTTAGTTTATCAACTAACGGTTTTGACTATCTTCCGGTGACATATACAGACGAGAAGTAACGTAACGTAACGTTTAATCCCATCTAAAGTTTTACGGTGCACAGATTGATAGAAGTAAGTATCAATGTAAACATTTTTAAACAATCGCATACTATCGCAAGCCATGTTGGGATGGATATGGATGCAATCTATTTTATTTATCACTGTCAAAATCACAAACACAAAGGTGATACCGAGCCTTTGCGGGTGTGTGTGGGAGGTCAGCCACTCCGCAAATTCACCTTTCCCCTTAGATGGTGTAATGGTACACACATTGAATACAAGAGTCAGTTCATTTAACGCTTGGGTTATCAGGTAATTCGAATTAAGTTGGCAAGAAATGAGCCTGAGAACGTAGTTAATTTCGGGGAAAAGAAGTCGGGTCAGGTTTTTTTTGTCGCATTCCTGCGAAATGTGTAGGAATCAGAGCCGATTTGGCTGCGCGCTGAATTATTGATAACTAAATAATGGAAGGTTCTTATGGAACTATACGGAGAAAGCTAATGTGTTGACTGCAAATATACAATTGCGATTGATTATTACGTTGTGGTGAGTCTGACATCACGGGTTTGCATATCTTTCCAGTGATCTTTGTCTTAGACGCTAGCGGTCGGGCAGTCAGGCTTAATTAATTGCAACCGCTTTTTAGCCAGCGATCGACAAATTTTGTGTATCGGCAATACCAAATGACTTGAGTGATAACCGTTGGTTGATTATAGGAACTATGCATACACAAAATTGTAGACAGCGGGCGTGCATGGCATGTTTGATTGAAACTAGACCCTGTGTAGTTAATGCTAAGAAGCTTGCGCTTGGGCAGTATTTGCGGGGTAGGACGCCATCTCACCCATGTGGTGCTCCTATAAATACGAGTGCGGGGGTGGAAAAGGGGAGCAGTCCGTACGTCAAACCACTGTGGTACACGTGTCTTTGGTTAATCTGAACAGTTCGGTCTGCTGTTTTACGCGTCTGGAACTGGAAGATTTGTGAATGCGTGCTACAGTGGATTTTCGTGTGTCTGAAGCGCCGAGATATACATCGTTTCCTATCCTTTAAACATCAACATACCCAAATTCCAAAACTATCCTTGGGTCGTTAGATAAGAACTTTTAGGTAATTTTGATCTAAGTCTGAGTCTGGGCTTGGAGCGACCCTAATTTCCTTTTTCCTTCACCATAGGGTTCCTGGATTAGCTCTTAGGAAATTCGCGGGTTAATCCTGTCCTCATTCCCTTCGTGTAGCGAGTTTTGAAATTCCCACACACATAAGTCGTTAAACATACAAGCACATTCAATTCACACACAACCATCTTCGAGTGGTGTCGATGATGGACGTGGTATAACACTAGGATTTTAGACTAGGCTAGACAGGAGTTTAGTTGAGGCTTAACCTAGGTTGTCAAGGCATAGGGAGACTGTTTGATCGATGGGGTTCCGCGGATGAAAATAACAAATTCAGAACAAAGTATAAACGTTGTCAACTCAGATAACCTATCCTGTTGATATCTTTAACATTTGAGTGTTGTCGGGGACGCGCGAAGAGATCAAATTACAGTCTAAAGTTCATTGTTTAGGGATGGGTAGATATTTTGCCTTGCCTTGGATCGTTTTGATTCAAGTTGCATCTTTAAATTAAATGTCAATTTCGCTGGGAGATCTATTACAGTAGATTGTGTCACGCATTTATTTTCCTGGGCTCAGTCGAGGCGTGCTGAGGTAAACGAGGTACCTAAATCTGTATTTTCCGAAGTACGTAACTCGTTGTGGGGAGGGTTAGATCTCTAAAGCACTAAAGAAAACGTTTCGATAACATCCAGCTCGAATTGCGCAGAGTTGAAGGTTTCAAAACGTTACGGACCTTTTGAGGAAACCGCTAGTTCAGACCCATTTCGGAAAATCAAATCGCAATTGTGTAAACCCGGTCTATTTGGATCGTTATTGCCGTGAACTAATTAAATAATTGGAGCCACTAAAGCCGCTACTAGCGAGCACATGAAATATCATTGAGTATTCACGTCGTAACACTACGACGAATTACCATACGATATCCCAAACAAATATTATAAATTGTGGTCGACCACGTAAAAGAAGCCTCCCGCGGCCATATATACAAAAAAATAAATGGTACCAGTACACAAATTATAACAAAGATCGATCTGGCGCAAAACACCGCTAACTGATGCGAAATACCGGCTTGCGGACATACATGCTTTCTCTGTTTAACTTGAAACTTTAACTTCCTGAACCAATCTTCCGTTCAACTATTGTAGATCTAACGAATTCTCAAGAAACGAGAAATTCAGACTTATCATTCTTGACTTGACATTTTCACAGCTGAATCGGGACATCTCTTTTGGGGGTAGATAGAATAGACGATCATAGCTTTCTGACAGCGGTGGCTCGACCTTAGCTATTTATGCCGTTACAATGGCCTTGCTAAGCTAACATGTGTCGTGGTAACCAGATACAGCGACATCACACACATATAAACATCCAATACCAGGTAATGGAATGTTTATTTTTATTTTTACTCAGCCGGATTCGAACTCTCACTTTAGATGCAGAGCCTCGTACCGCAACGCCACAGTGGACGTCAAATCAACCAACCTTTATATTCAGCGAATGTACGTGAACAATCGATTTCACGTTCTTTTTATGTTAGCCTTTCTAATCCAAGCGAGTTTCTGAATCAATAAGGAATATTATTGTGCCTTTGATTCGTGACTGGCCGGTGGAATGGTGTAGTGTGCTAGATATCGCTGCAGTGTAAATGTTGATAGGGATAAACTTATACGTTGTCAAAATTCTTTATTTTGATCAGTAAATGAGTCTACAGAAAACAACCATTTTTGGAGAGATCAATGTGGACTACATGACTGTCTGCTAACTAAGTAAATCTTAAGTTTTCGGTTGTATTTTACCTTGCTTAGTTTAAGTCTGTATAACAAACTGAATCAACTTAAAATCCTTCTTTCCGAAAATAAGAGCTCAAAATTCCGCTGCCACAAATTACGTTTTGAATCCTAAAAGGTCCATCCGGTATCCGTCACCACATAACGTCTGCAAAAAGCTGATCCGCAGAATTTAGGGTTCCGTGAACTTTATCTACGATTCAGATGTCACTGCTAAAAAGGTTGTCTCCGGGTAGCGGCGAGCTTCGTCACAGAGATATGACATTCCTATTCATAGATTCTTTGCCGACCTTTTAGCGGGCTCATGAATACATGGTTCCTATTCCAAGTCCCTTGAAACGTTCAATTGTTCAAGTGTAACAAGTGTGTTCAAGTGAAGTCTTAACATATAATTCAGACATCAAAGAGTTTTAATCTCTTTTGAATAATTAACCAATCATAACCTCGCATAAACAAGCTAGGTCACAATAAAAGTCAGCTCGTCTCAAATAATCGTATTGTGATTGGTATTTTTAACACCCTTTTATTAGGGTGACCTTTAACTAAATATGTTATAACAAATCTTGCAAGATAAATTTGGCCCACTTCCCGGTTTTGGAACAATTATGTAAGTTCGTTGACAATGCAATATTATGATAAATCGAGCTGATCTGATGATGGAGCACGAAGGTGGGAGAGGGAATCCTTAACAAATCTTGCAAGTTAAATTTGACCCAATTCTTGTTTTTCTATCATTACGAAACTTTGTATGTATATGTAGTTCAGATGACAATACAATAACATGATAACATCGAGCTGGTCTAATGATGGAGCTCGAGGGTGAGAGAGGGAATCCTGGGATGTTGACTTGTAAACCCATCGAAGTTGGGCTCATTTGATTTGTTGTGACAAGTCCTATTCATTTTATCTGGCGATGTTTCCATCATCATCACCAGATGAAGCTGGAATGTGATAGACGGAAAACTGGTATTCTTATTTGTGAATCCATCGAGATTAGGCTGACTTGATTCGCCTTAATAAGGCCTACTGATTTTAAAAGGGTGTTTTTAGTTTTTAAAGTACTATATTATTTTAAAAGCAATTGAAATCACAATTTGTCAGAATTACAAAAGGCTTGTGTTTAAACGATATCCAAAAAACTACATTAGTAAAATAACAATTAATTCGAAATGACTGCCAGATCACCAAATTGTGTTTCATGAAATATTGTAGAAATGAAACTATTTTTCTTTTTATGTTTTGTGTAATTAAGTTTATGTTTTAAGTATTTTTTGTGGTTCTTTCATGTTCAACGAAGGATAAAGGGAGCTTCGATTAGCTCACCCCCTTTACCCTTCACCTAAGCTACCGCAGTATTTTGCCCTGATATTTTCTGCAACTTTTAGTGATCATTTATCCATATTGGTAAGAAAACATGATTTCGGTGATCATTTAAATTGTAGCCAATTCTACAATAAGGCTACTGAACTTATATTTAGTTTATCTAACCTTTATCATCATCATCATTCCATCATGTAGCGGTAACAGCATGCGCTGTTAGATGTAAGATTTATTTTTGTAATTGCTCTATTAGTAAGCTTAAGATTGCGATCTTCCGTTTCCGTCTACGTTCATATCCCGTCGACAAAATTAATTATTTTTTATATTCCTTTTATTGCCCTTCTTTCAATAAAGCGCCGCATCCGATATGATGGATTATCTAATTGGTATGCCGACTGGCACCATGCGGTTGACCCTCCGTTACCTCTGCCAGATTAACAAACCGGCCGAAACCGCCGTTTGGCAGAAGGCGTGCTGTAATGTTTAATTGCGTTCTAGGTAAGTTACAAATTTTCTTTATTGTTGTGTCCATCCAAATAACTACAGTGTTAGTGCGTAGATGTGGCTTTCCTTGAGCGTATTTGTATCCTTCTCACTGTTTGTATAACTCGATATGCTGCTTATTGTCGAGCACATCTCGTTACGGTCGGGGCTCTTTGTCGGCGGGTTGTTTGTATCGGTTTTAAGTAAGGCTGGGAAGCTTCCCAGCCTTACTTAAAACGGGAGGAAACTAGTTAGGTACTAAAATAGGTACAAACACTTGGGTATGTAAACTTAAATGCTTCGACTTACCAATATTCGGTAGGTAGGAGGGAGCGAGACTATTTGAGATCCAAATTGTAAGTACCTAAGTCCTTTATTAAATGAACTGTACTACGAATTGAAGTGAAACTAGCATGACCGTTCAATAATGCAGCCTATAGCATAAAATGAATCGACTTCTGAGTCCAGTTTCATCTAAAGTGTATGAGACACATTCTATTATTCGAATTCCAACTCTGTCCAGCTTTCAAACAGAAATATCCACGTCTATTCATTTTCTGAAATAGATTTGAACAAAAAAATATGCTGATAATGAAACATTGATTGGTATCGAGTAATTTCGGAGTTACTGATGATAATTACGTTTCTCCTATATACAAATGACTTTTCTACTTTACAACCTGTTCCATTTCTGTGAAAAGATAAGACTAGGGGTGATGGCAAGGGAGCATTGCCGGATGACCTCCAAGTATTTCTTTCGTCTTTTAACATTTCAGATGATGAATTCCCCATCTAAGACTTGATCGACCCGAGCCTTCCCAACAAATCTAGACCCGATGTAGGTGAGTCTACTTCAGCTCTCCAAAGGGAACTTCTAGGAGGCCAGAGTTCCGGGCCCAACTGGCCCGGGAAACCTTGAAGAACTCTGCTGTGGAAAACTTGAAGAACCCTGCTGGGGGAAGAACCCCTATGAAAAACACCTATAATGTCCGTCCTGTCTTGCCTGGTTCTCCCGCACACTGCTGCACGGCCTAGCCCGTCAGAGTCTCCTAGCCGCTGGTATTCTACTTCCCGCCGGTGAATGAAGAATTAAAGGCTATTGTGGAAGCGGATCCATCGCAAACCACGTCTGAGTTAGCTGCAGGCTGCGGTGTTAGTGATAAAACTGTTTTAATCCACTTGAAGCAAATTGGGAAGGTGAAAAATCTTGAAAGGTGGGTACCTCACGAACTGAGTGAAGCAAACCAACAAACGCGCGTTGACTGCTGCGTTGCATTACTCACCCGGCACAATAATGAAATGATTTTAAAGCGAATCATTACCTGTGATGAAAAGTGGATCCTGTACGATAATCGGAAGCGCTCATCGCAATGGCTGAACCCTGCCGAACCAGCCAAACCATGCCCCAAGCGAAAATTGACTCCAAAAAAGTTACTTGTAAGCGTTTGGCGGACTAGTGCTGGTGTCGTTCACCACAGCTTTCTTAAATCTGGCCAGACGACTACGGCAGATGTCTATTGTCAGCAACTGCAAATCATGATGGAAAAGCTAGCTGCTAAACAACCGAGGCTGGTCAATCGCTCTAGGCCACTGCTGCTTCATGATAACGCTAGACCACACACTGCACAACAGACGGCTACCATATCAGAAGAACTTCAATTGGAATGTCTAACACATCCACCGTACTCTCCGGACCTTGCTCCAACAGATAACCATTTTTTTCGAAATTTGGATAACTTCTTGAAAGGGAAAAAATTCGACTCCGATGGGGCAGTCCAAACCGCCTTCAAAGATTTTATTGATTCCCGTCCGAAGGTTTTTTTTAGTAAAGGGATCGAAGAACTACCTATGAGATAGCAAAAGTGTATAGATAGCAATGGTACATACTTTGAATAAATAAATATATTATATTTAAAAAAAACGACTTTATGTTCCTCCCATGCAAAACGTCAATTTCATATGTAAGGATCTAATATTTGTCCAGAGCCCAGGATGTCCTTGGGCTCTGGACAAATGTTAATATTCAAGTACAATTGGTATATCTGTACATTGAAAATAAGTAATAAAAAATAATAGGGAGCCAGCCATAGAACACAAATCGGCGTTTTTTTAATTAATTTCTGTCTACTTGCCTGTCTGGTTGCGGATAACGTCAAAACTACTGACTTTTTTATGCGCTTTTCACTGATACTGACTGACTTTGTGAATTAGGAGCGAAAATATAAACAAGGACCTTTCTGGCCTCATGAGCGTAATCATTACTGGGTAAAAGACGGGGTGTTGGGAGGACAGAGCCCCCATTTAATCAGAAACAACGACTGCTGCTGACCAAATTTTAATAGAGAAATTTTAGCTGGTAAGCCTTTCTGCCATGTGGAACGTAATCGGTACGGAGTAAAAGTCGACGGGAGTGTATTGAATTCATAACTAAATCATTTTGTTTATAATAATCTACTCAATCGATTGACACCAGTTTCATCTCTGGCCGCAAAAATCAAGATTTTTCAACTTAGGTAGGTTGGCCAGTCTTTACACAAAATGCTAGAATTACTGTCTTGTAATGATGATTCAACGTAATCAAATCCAGTAATGATTGTCTTGTCAGATCTATAAAGTAGATACAAAATAGGGAAAGCACCTTTAACTTAGTAAAACTTGCCTTGCTCTCACGTTTAAGTACATAGCCAATTAATTGAGATCCAAAGTTTTGCAAGCGTTCTAGTGAGCCAAGTTTCTAGTTCGGTGGCATGTCTTGTTTGTGGCATCAATGGCTTTTACTCTCACAAAGAGCCATAATTAGACGGGGTAAGGGTTTAGTCTGATTTATTTTACTACCGTCTGAACACTTTTGAAGCTTTTAGCAAAAGGCGGACCGCAACAACATTCTGTATTAGTGTTTTTCGCCGCGCGGACACTGTCTTATATTCCTGTCCAGCATCGTCCAGAACTCTTTTCCGGAAAATTTACGGATTACAGATGATATGATCCCAGTTTTTAAAAAACGTTCGTTTTTGGTGGAAATATATTACATTCATCTAGTACCGAGTTACTAAAACTAAAAGATGTTTTAAAGGTTAATTATTTGAAAGATTGGGAGTTTTTAGAAAAATAAGACCATTTTTTAACATTCAGATCAATCAATGATTCTTTATTTACACAGTGATGGCTATTCAGTGAAACTTTGAACACAACCAAACTCAGAGATCACAGGAAAGTAAAGCTGATGAAATATCAAGCTTGCTAACTTACTAAGTAATTAACACTACTTGAACAATATTAACCGTCCATGGAGATTTAGAATAACGAGCAGTCACATAAAAAACCCATGAAATCAGACGCGTTAGTTCAAATAACGTGGCCGAGACGAGAACTCACAAATATGTAAAAAAAAATACCATAGACGGAATGACAAAAACAAAACTTTTGAAATGTGACTACTTAAAGCCTGGCATTTAAAATTTTGAATGTGTCAACATAGTATATAAATAAATTGTATTTACTTAAACCTTACAAAACAATTAAGTATGTACAATGTTTAATTTAAACAACAATACGGCGACACTAGATGATGTTAATTCTATGCAGTCAAATCTTTGTGACTAAGGCTGAGTTCACAATTACTAATAATCAAAATTACGTTACTAGGCTCTACAGTGTAGAGATGTTTGTGTGAGGGCGAGTGAATACAAGTAGCTAACAGTAATTATAATTATGTATCTGATGTTGCAACATTAAACTGTTGAAACAGTACCAAAATAAATCGTAAAAGTTGTTTACTGTGGTAATAAGATTTATAGCGTAATTCGGAACATCATGTAGAGATTTTAAACGCAAACATTATTCCGAGTTTTTTTAATCCAGGACACAAACAACAGCTGAGATATATTAAGTGAGGGGCTGGTGAATATGACACTGTGTAATGTCGAATCGTATACGAGGCTGTGTAGTGTTTGTTTAGTTTATTAACAGTTAATTAACTTTGCAAGTTTCTTGTGTTTGTACCTGGGGGCGTTTTGTGGTCTGAGTGCGCTAAAATAAATCACAAGATACTTTATTAAAATTGACTGGAAAATGGCCAGAGCATAGATATTCATCCTACATTTAAATGTTCTTGGTATTTTTTAAGGATGTATTTATATACAGGCATATAAACATCCAGCACAAAAAGAAATTAATAAAAACAGCAATAAACACAGTAGGTACAACATGTGAGAGATCTGAGCGATGTTTGTAACCATATCTACCCACATATGAATAGTGCATTTACACTGACGAGCAATGAAAAAGTTCCAGTAACATAGCACCAAATTACTCCTAAACGGGAAAGGCTAGCTTAATGACACCGTCTGCAATATTGAAGTACATTTAACAGCGCATCAGAATATTAACAATTAAAAACCAAATATTGTAAACGTAATATTGGTTCTAAGTCTTAGGAGACATTAAGGTGTTTACCGGCATTTTGTGGATGGAACTTTTTCATTGCTCGTCAGTGTATAGTGAGCAAAACTATTTAACCACACTATTACTCGTAAAATGTATACACGGGGCATTTTATCCAAAAAAATACTTTTATCTACTATACAAGTACATGGCAATTCGATTTGTCCCCTACAATTAATTTTATGGTATTAAAATTAATTGGCAGTGCTGTGAGATCTAAGTTAGGTTTATTCATTTTGTTAGCGTCACCTTTGATCGTGCCACCTTACCACATGCCAGTTTTTTTTTTCAAGGAACGCCGAATCTCACCCAATGTAAGCCGCTGCTACAGTATTAAAAACAAATTACCATATTTAGTATCTGGCGCTGGCTTCCTTTCGGCGTACCTTGAATAGAGCAGGCACGTGGTGACGCTAATAAAATGAATAAGCTACATATGTAATCTTCAATTAAATATAATACTATACAAGTAAATATTGCTAACGGTTAATGATCAGGGGCTGGTAGTATGTTTTATTAATCAATGAATATTTTCCGTAGCTGCCTCGTTATTTCTCGCCGCCAATCGACATGTAATTTGACCTTTATTGGAAGAGTTGTTAAAACGTTAACAAACCTTCGTAATGGTTTACGAAATAATGAATTGTAGCACTTATTGTGGAAAATGGTGAAGATTATTTATAATCATAAGATTTTAAAACAGATGGTAATTATAAACGACAGCCCCGATGCAAAATTCACAACATTTAAAAAAAAAATTGACTGCAATATCTACTATATCTTGAGCTTAGTGTATTACTCTCAATTCTGAGGTAAGGTCTAGTATCACAAAACATTTCAGACGAATTAACGTTCACTTGATTTTAGGACTATGCAGCTATGTACCTGAGATTGTTGTACATGATTTTTTTTTTGAAATTTACCATAGTTATATGGAGGTAAAGGCAAAACGTCAAACAGTGAGGTTAAATTATATTTTCCTATTTAAGAGAGCATTAATGCGATCTTATTCTTTTTGTATGTGTATTAGTTACGATATGAATAGAAATTACCCTATTTTAGAAATAGTATTTATACAAATGTTTTGAGCCTATAGTTCTATGAATTATAAAGTAAAATAAATTTGATAAATTTAATTATCATAGTCAGATTAAAAATAAATCTCTTTGGTTTTGGCACCAAGAAATGCTTATTTAGAATTTTAATTCTATTATGAAGGTAAGGTTCATATTATTAAGACATTGCATTAGGTTAAATCCAAGGATAATAATGGTGCCAATGAATTCAAATGATATTAAATTTAATTTTCAGAATTTATGAATAAGTTGTGTTCGGATGATACGTTAAGCTGTGGGTACCGGTTATTATGGCTACTTGGTAGTACCTGCAAGAACCCGCACTGAGCCAGCGTGGTGGAGTATGGCTCAATCTTACTCGTATCCGGGTAAGCCGGTGCCCCTCGGTAGGGACATTAATTGGCTACATTTATTTTATTATTATTTATGAATAAATTGGTATCTGTAAGTTTTTTAATTCGTCAAATCATTCGACACAGATAACACTAAAATGTAACAAAAAGTATCCTAAATTTAAGTACAGTTCAATACTACGTCTCACCTCAGTTACTCGCTGAGTTACGTTCACAAACAAAATTATATTTATGCTTCAATACAAGGAGCTTGGCATAATACGTGGACATTTCGTACGGTGATCGATTGAATAACAAATGCTTAAATCCCTATAAACAAGCTGAATTCTCAACGTGTATTAATTATTACAAGGACCTGATAATGATACGAATCAGAGTTCGGTATCCTACATTCCAATCGTCTAATTTACTCGTATATAAGAACACTTTATTCCTTATAAATAAACATGCTCAAAAATACTACATGAACTACTTCGTAGATGGTAGAATGTATAAATTAACTAGATTCTATTATTGTTTGACGGTAGCTGGCGATCAGATGTGCTCATCCAAAACATCTGCCGAGAGAAAAACACTGTTTCATTATATGTTTACATTATCTGATATTATTACACAGGTACCTAAGTCTGCGTTGGACAATACAAAATATATATACCACACAAATATAGGTGAACAAATCAGTCAGATTTTTTCTGAAAATAGATTGTCTAATATATCCACTGCTTCCTTGAAACGTAGCACATATTTGTACGAGTAGTAGTAATATCACAGCAAATGCAGGTGACATACATACTACGTGATGTTATTTGTAACAGAAAGGTGGGCGAGGGTGGGCATAAAGACAACGTTTCGAGTTAATTAAGGCTTGAACAGGCGCCAACGGCCTTAAGCATTAGACAAACAAAACAAATACCCGTCGCAACGTGACGGAGTAGACTGATCGCAGCCCCGCGGCTCCGCGAGTAGACAAATTATACAGAGTTAAATAAACTCGTTTAATAATAACTTTAACAATAAAATAATACGTTCATTATTTCTTTTTTCAACCTTTTTTGTGTATTAATTTCTTAAAGAAAACTAATTTCGTCTCCGAGCGAATTTCCATTTAGTAGAAAATAATGCGTCAGGAAGAATGGTTTTATTATTATAAATTGTTATATTTATGATAGTCTATGTCCATGAAAGTTTTGCTTTAATAAACTTTATGTAACATATATTTAACCCACAATTTAAGCTAAAATGAATTATTGACGCTTGTTTAAGCCTTAAATGCACATTTTGGCTCGAGCGTCCAACCGATATTTCAGATGTTCGAAGAATTAAACAATAATGCTTGAGAAATTATTCGGAAAGACTCTCTTTTACTACTCGTATTTTATGATTTACCTTTCACCTTTCTATAAAAAAGTATATAAGTAACACAAATATATTAGCATGCCTCAGCATATATTTACATCTGTCTTCAAAGCTTTTAATACCTACATGTGTCCATCGATGTTTCCGAAGGGCTAAATATTCACATTTTAAAATTGGTATTATCTTTGCTTGTGGGATTCGCATAGACATTTACTATACTACTATACATTTACATTTATATACTTGCTGTTCATCTACAAACTCAAAAAATGTGAATACTGCTATTGGATGTCTGGTAGTAGCCGTAGCTATAACACTAAAGGGTCTAATACATGGCTGCCAGCAATGGCTTCCAGGATATCTTCCGGGTGTTCAAGGAGACCGAACCCGATGATGTCCCGACCTACGTGGCCCGCGACCTCAACAAGCTGCCGCCGGTGACATTCGACCACGTCGATGTCACCCGACTGCTGAAGGATATCGTGCGGCTCCAGGGTGACGTCACGGAAATTCGAAGCAAGTTGGAGGCTTCGGAGGGCATCTGCGCTGACCTCAAACGTAAGTTGTCAGTATTGCGTCAGGCTCATACCTCGCTGCCGACGCAGCGAATAGCCGACGCGCGTGCCGACAACGCGACGGTCAGCAAAAACGCCCAACAAGCGACTGACCTAGTTACGCGGGTTGCTAAGCCCGCGTCGACGAATACCGCACCGCCTCGTGACGTCACGAAGCCAATTCGACCAGCACCTGATGCGGTCTCTTCTGGTCCATCCAAAACACCGGAACCCCAGAAGGACACGTATGCTGCTGTGTCCCGCCGTGCCCGCCGCCGCCGCCCGCTCCCCGCACCGCCCGCCGCCGAACAACAGAAGCTGCAGGCTGCGCCGCGCGCGCCGCTGGCCAGGCCCGCCCGTGGCCCGCCGAATGCGACCGTTGATGGAGACGGATTTATCCTGGTCCACAACAGGAAACGCCGCTCCAGACGCAGCCGCAATCAGCGTGGCACCGCCCCCGCCGCCGAGTGCAGCCTCAAAGCTGCCGCTCCCACGACGCAGATATACCTTTCCAGGCTCGACGTGAATATGACCAAAGAGGACATTGAGCGTCACATCCAGGAAAGGGTAAAGAAAGTCCAGGTTCCGCCTTGCAGTCAGAAGACGATTACGCTGCAGATAAGTCCTTTAGAGTCAGAAAGACCAAAGGACTTCCTGTCGTTTAAACTTCGGGTGCCGGCCGAACTCAAGAAGATGTTCCTGGCCAAGGACTACTGGCCGGAAGGCATTGTATACAGACGCTATAGGGAGGCGAGACCGACGAGGAAGAAAATCCCTAGCTAAGTTAAGTTAAAGTAAGTTAGATTAGGTTCATAAAATGTTATATATCTCTAGTTTTTAAGGTATTTGTCAATATGGGTTTTTATACCTGAAATAAAAAGATTTATTATTATTATTATTATTATTATCCCATGTTTTTATTTTTGAGTATGTATTGTTCAGATGATATGGCACAAAGGCTCCGTACAACTCAAGACGTCCATAATCTCTCTATCCCTTTACAGTTGCGAGTATACGACCGTGAGTTTAAAGGGATAGATATATCATAGTATAAACTACAGATATTGTAAGGTTTCTTGGCGCCTGAGTGAGGCCACCCTCTCTCTCGCCCATGAATGCATCTCTATTAGTTCCCAAGTGCCGCCACCCCTTCAGACGGCACTCAGGCACCAAGAAACTTGGCGTCACGTATAGTTTTGTGAATGCAACGATCAATACATTGTGAGTCTATCTGAGAGCGTCCAAAATACTTTAATGGTAAAATGAACCTAAGTAATAACTAGTCAGATACCCACATGGCACACTGGGGATGATTTAACTTTTTTTTCTATCGGATTTAAAGATCATGATAATTTTTCTCTCTTTACTTCTTATGTGCAGAGCGACTCATGCGTCTGCGCTCGCCGCCTTCAGAAGCGTGACTGTTATTCGCGTGGCTCACAGCAGGCGACTACCCTGCTTCGAGCCAACCCTGCTGTGAGCTTGCTGGCAGGGCATACCTCCCTGCTATAAGGGCGTGTAAAAGTCATACGCAATTTGACTGACAAAGTACTACACTGCTGTAATCCGTTGCTGGCAACTTTGTATTAGGTCCTTAAGCAAATAGGCATAAGGCTTAGGCGACGAGCACCGTCTATAAATATGACACGGCTAGGCCACGTAAATCCGACGTTATGCAATTATAACAGTCCGTCCATATCAACGAATGGTCAAGCCCACAAAATCAGAGTACCATTTCCAAACAACCGCTGATCAGAGGCAGCCCCGATTGTCAATAGGAAATTGGAATTGTAGGTTGTTCTCTGTTTTGCAAGTTGCAATTGCAAGTAACACAAACACTGTCCCGGCCATGGTTGATCAGCGACAAAACACAGATTTATCAACCGTCTATGCAGCCACACGTAGCAGTAGTGATTCATGTGGTGGAATTCACACCAGACTTCCTTCCCCCGTTACATCATATTGACACATGTATTATACGAAAACTTGGTACTTGTACTGTTACGCGTATTACAGCTCAAAAAGCAGAAGCAACATAACCAATACTTATGACAACATTCATGCAAGGAAATCTCGTTATACGACATAATCGTTCTGATAATTTTCTTTCTCCGTATTTATTTAAGTAAATTAATTGTGTATTATGTTATTTTATGGCATGTGTCAGGAATTTATAAAAAAAATTGGGAATGAAATATTACTTAGGTACGCCTACAGGTTGGTATGTGGTAAAGATTGAGTTTGTTAAATACCAAGCCATCTTTGCAGTGTGCAAATGGGATACCTCTATAGTAGAACATTTGAAACATGTATATTAGTAGCTAGCTACGCACCCACTTAAAAATCTACCTTGTGCCTTTTTAACTTCACATCATTAGCAATGGTATGCATTGATATTAATGAGAACGCTGGCCTATGGCTATTTAGCGTTCCGTAAGATGCGCCTGATTGAAATCGTTCTGTTAGAAAACTTAATTTGTGAAAGAATGGTGGTGGATTGTTATTGCAATATAAGTGCGTGGAGTTTGTCGAAAAAGTACAAGCATTGTGAATCGTAAAATTATGTGAGACAAATTCCACAAGGTGATAAATTATAGAACCTTTGACAGGGGGAGGTTATACATAGCTAGCACACGCTGGAGTGATGGGAGGCGGGTGACACGAAAGACAACAAAGTGCGACTGTGTGGTCATGCAAGTTTCAACGATCGGGTAACACGAAACCATCAACTATCAACGGGGTTGGGGTAACACAGTCTAACTACTCACAGACATCGCTACAGGGTACAGTGGTTAATTTTCAGGACATAAATAGTGGCAGCAAAACACTTCTTGCGGTAGGTATATTTGACTTACACATGGGCGGACGGCAGTGTCGAGTATGGGTACGTGAAATGGTCTTTTCTCCCTATTTCCCTTGAAACAGAGAGTTGTAAAATAACAGTTAACAGTATATACACAATATATGGAGGGTTATAACGAGATTTGACTGCATGAATTCTATGAAAGTTCTATAAAATTATTCTACTTACTTAAATGCAAATAATTTACCAAGTGTGTAAAATTAAAGGACTGACCCATGTATTAATCACCTTAAACCTGAAGATGAGTATTGCAAACATTCCGACATGCCATTTGAAAAACTCATTATGGAAGATTTATTTTATTTGATACGCAAGTTAGTCCAGAAATATGTTCTGACCATTAATCTAAAATAGAATACAGAGTAATTGATACTTTGGGTCACCGCGGTCTTGCATTAGCCTAGCTCGTATGTAATGTACAAACAACATGTTTCAATAAAACATAAGTGTCGACTTGGATGAATACAAACACGAATAATAACAATTTATTTTATGATGCATAAATAGCAATCGTTGTATCGAAGCTTAACACTATAAATGCATTTGCAATACAGACGCTTGGTAGCGTGTATTTATGGAGATGTGTACGCCTGTATGAACTACGGACACATCAAGAAATTAGCATGTTCCATACTAGAAACGTTTACGTACAATTTTAGTAACAAAATAGTAGAAATGGGTAATGTGCAGATAGCTAAGTCGTCATACATCTAAGGATAAGTCTTAAGTCAGTCTAGTAGGATCTATACAATAAGACAAGTGCTATCATGACTGTTTCAAAAGTGAGGTAGTGTCGATAGTTGACATAAGATATTCGAATATTTATAGATGTAACATTTAATTAAGGGCGAGTGTGCTAATCTTGTGATTAAAAGGAAAATTACACGCCGAGGTTGGGTTTGACAGTAATGTAGCTTATCTTCTATCTGCTGTTCCATAGCAAAAGGAAATTAGAAGCGAGGGTTGTAATGAGTGGTTGTAATGAATGTTGTGGGCCGCGGCTGCGGCGGCCATTTGAGATGATGGCGAGATAGATGTGGACAGAAACAAAGGCGCGACAGCTATCATTCGAATAACTGCCTTCATACAATAAATGGCAAGAATTTCGGGTACTCGTAATGCTTTGTATCACCAGATCGAAGCGACCTTTTTATTTAATTAAATGTAAATTGTGAAATGAGGTTTTAGATATATATTTTCCAACAAAGGTACTATAAAGCATAAACGATGTCTAGCTCCACTTATTGAAATATTTACTAGGCAATGAAAATATTAACTATGGCAACGCGCAATGAATGACTCTACTGTTTAATATTACGTGTATTGGCAATCTAATGTAAAATCTAAGATGGATTCGGCATTAATCCGCTTGTATTTCGTGACGAATTGGATAAAAGAAAAGCAGGAAAAGAAAGAAAAAAAAGAAAAACGGAATTCAAAGTCCAATAAAATGCTAAACATAGAAATAACAGCTTTCCTTTATGGAAAAGATTTTAAGGAGGGGACGACTTATAAATGTTTTGAAGCAGCCAAAAAGTCTACCTACTCTCATTTGTGAAAAAACATTTTATTGATTCAGTACATTGATGTTTTAGAAAAAAGATGTGTTGGTAGTTGCCCTCTCACTGCAAATGGTATCCATGGTATAATTGCTCTACTAAAATATCTCGCATTTCTCGTAGGGAAAAAAGGAGAACAAAGTCATGACTGTATATATTCAAAATGAAAGGTAATGGTTAGTAACTATAGTAATGAGCTATCTATCTAATTTAACGTGCTTTAGAATCTTAATTATATTATTAAAATTACTAAGCCTATTATTAAAATGTTGTTTTCTCGTAGCGTATGTGGTGTGTAGAGGTAGGAGGAATGCAACGGACTCATAGGACATGCGGGTTACGGGCATACCGCTATCATTTGAGTAGTTGGCAGACTTCTGCCTGTCAATTATGCAACGGTATTCCCTTATAGGTAGCTTTCAGAGAAGTCAAGGTCCGATACGGAGGCTCTGGACGAGCGGGTGTAGTTAGTTGAGGTCCCGTAGTCTGAGGTGGCAGTGGCCAGGTCAGCGAGGACCGTCCCTCCCCCGCCCGGCCCGCCCGTACCTTGCGTCACCCCCTCCGTCGCCTGCGCCTCACGCTCAACTAGTTTCTGCTTCAGCACCCGGATCCGCTCCTCCTTCTGTAAGGCGACTCAACAACTGTACTCGCCGGTAAGCCGATTAGATGCTCCAACTTTTCTATTTACGAATGCTGAGGTAAGGCCTCGAAATGCAGGTTTCGCGTGTTGGAGCTAGACGCTGGGGTAATGTAAGTTGGATTTTTATTTGAGTTGGCTCGGTGTTTGAGTTTTCCGCAGTGTTGAGCGAAGCGCATAACTTTCGTAGCGTCTTTAAATTGATCTTTGATTCGATAAGACAGTCATTACTTTCCAGTGTTCGAGGGGACAATCTTGCAGTTCACATCGTAGTTAAAGCGGTAGGTAATCAGCGTTCGTAAATATTGAAAGAGTTGAAACTATTGCCTGTGGGGAATTTCATTTTCTATCTCAAATAATGACCAGCATGAGACTAGATTATAAATTTGTTTAGCCCTCCTTGTTAGTTATTTGGAATAACAATAGAACAGTTATTTGAAGTAGATTCTGAGAAGTACTATGTAAGGTTGGGGTAGTAATTTGTGCCTTCAACATTTTATAAGTACATAGCACCAAGTGATAAATCCGAGTATTGTAAATGAACAATGCCCGGACATTATGAATAATGAAATACTACTTTGGGCAAAGTGAATAATTATAACTCGAACTTCCTTATTTCTCACTTTGCCCAGACATTATGAATATCGCCATGTGGGTTTCTGGTTCTGTGATAACACAGATACTATTAGGAAAAGTCTGCGGTAGCTTAGGTGTGTTAGGCTGAACATGTAAGAACAATATTATAATCATAGGGCAGCAGAGTACCAATGAAAACAAATATTGCTCTGCCCCATAGATTTGATTTGGTTCTAAGAGGCGATTTGATTCTAAGAGTTGTTATCACACTGCCATCTCATTTTGGGCATTATTCAAACTGCGCGGGCATTGTTTATAATGACTGATTAATTACATGGTCCATAAAATATACATAGCGATTAAGAAATAAGTGACCTTCATAGTTTTATGTTAGATTAAATTATCTCCATTCAAGACTCTTGACTATTTCATAAAAGTATCAGTGGCTTTTCACAGATGCTATTTAATCTGGGTATGAATTTAACTTAATTTTACCATTGTTTGACGTAGACGAATTACTGAGGCAAATCTTTTAAAAGACTAAACCAAACATAGACCTCACTTCCGATACATCTCAAAAAGGTAAGGTAATCATTTATTCAGATATAACTTACAAGCTATTTTATACTTTCTCATGCGAGTGTAAAGCAGATCAGACTGCACCGGCGCACGACGTGCCTCTGTCCGCATATCGCGCTACGTGGTAAGCCAGCTAAAGGGTGTTTACCTGCGCTATCAGCTGCTGCAGGTCCTCGTTCTCTTTCAGCAGGTCGCGGTACCTCTCCTCGTCAGCGCGCGCAGAGCCCGACCCGGAGCCGCGCCCGCTCTCGGCGCGCTCCGTCGGGTGGCGGATCACCTCAATCACCTGCACACGGTTAACCATGTCATTATTGTAATAATTCTATATAGGTAGGAGTTGTGCAGCGCTTATATCGCAGGTTGTAAATGCAAAATAATCATAGTACTAAATGGCTTCTATAGCGCAGCAAACCTTAGCGTAGCTTAGCCCCGAAAATCATCTAAGTTACTTTTTGCAAGGGGATGATTTTGTCTGAAGCTGAAGGTAAGAGTTTGAAATAATAATATTTATTAAGCAGAAAACAGAGACGAGTAAGCTTGAAGCATTAATTTAATATATAACTTTTTTCAGCAATCGTTCTTCTTCAATTTCTATAGATACTCATTGGCTGTTACTTTGTGACAAGGGTTGATACACTTGTGTAGCATTCTGCCCTTGGCAGGGTATGAACTTGCAAACTCCGTGTACTGAAGCGTCAGAAAATGTTGCTAAAGATAATGAAAAAATCTCAGACCTAACGTTTCGTTGATATTATTACGGCCCTTGTTTTGCTTCACAGTAATAGAGCAACTAAATTATAATTTGGTCTTATTTTTGTTTAATTTGATTTCGCCTAAAGCTATGACTTGACTTCGCGAAACTTAATTACGAAGTTTAGATAAAGGTTAGAAGTCCACTTTATATATAAATTAATACATTTTGTTTCTAGGTTTATGATTGTAGCTACAATAAAAAGTTTTGTTACTTTGTAGCCTTTTCGTAGCAACGTCATGCCACTACGAGCCGTTACGATCGTAACAAGATGCTACGGCAAACAGCGTAGCGACTAATCTATAAATTCTTCGTCTAGTACGTAGCTCATGCATGACACCTTTGTTCATTAATTGTCGCGCTAATACCCATTATGTCGAACCCCACGACCCGTACATGGTACACTTAATTGTTTGGCTGTTACACTAAGTCTATACAATTAATCAACAAAACAGGCTATTGTGCTCACGTACCTTGGGTACAAATATCAAGGCCATGCTCAGAAAACAACAGAAGACAATTGCTAGTGAGACAAAGGCGAAGGCTGCGTCTTGTTGGCTCGCGATGACCAGGATGACTGGAGCCGTGATGAGGCAGAGCACCACCACGTTGTAGATGCTCATGCCGACGTATCGCGAGTCGTTGATCTGCCGGATTTTGACGGAGCGGGTCTCGTATGCCAGGAACAGACCAAAGACTAGCACCAGACCCTTATAGCCGTACATCACGCCTGGAAAATAAAAATACTTTGCAGACTTTGGTTAAGAATAATTGATATTTTCCCGCGAATACGGATCAAACCGGGCAAGCCCGTTTAATCTGTAATATAGATAAAATGCATTCTTGATAATCATTTTTACCTGACACAACAGCTTCTTTAGCCTCTGAGTCGAAGATAAATAAATGTTTTAACAACGCTAAAGAAATCTGTTTATAACAGGCCCGAGCAAAGTTTCCGAACAGTAAATTGTTGTTTACGAAGTTTAGATTGAGTTAGATTAAGACTCGTTGTTTAATGAGCAACAAGAAGATGGTGGCAATTAGTAACACAATTGGATTGAAATCTTCGATGTGTACACGAAGTGATTGCGGCATGTGATACTGGAAAAACCCGGGGAGTATTTCACTGGCTAACGTAGGACGCTTCAACGAGTGTTTGTTCTACTCTACACTATAAAGTCGGAAATGGGTACAGTATTCTCATTGGCAACGTTTCTTTATAGGGTTGTAAATGCTCTACATGAAGTGTTATCTGGCAGTAAAATTAGCTAGTAACTGGTAATTCCTCAAGCCATCCATTGGATATTTATTAAAAAAGATAACTAACCATGCTATCAATATGGTCGCTCTCACACTGCTCCAACTCGGGTAGTATAAGGACATCGTCACCGAGGTGCTCAAGCGGTAATACCTCCATCTTGCGCGCAAGCGAAGTGACAGCACGTAATACTACCAATTACATGAAAAACACTCACCAAGCCACACGTGCTCGCTTTCACAATGCTCCAACTCGGGTCGTATTGCACGTCGTCGTCGTGGTGCCGCGGCGCTTCGAGCGGGTATATCTCCACCTTGCATGCCATCCACTGAACACAATACTGACAGCTACGTAACAAATACTCACCAAGCCACACGGCAATGTGCTCGCCCTCACAATGCTCCAACTCGGGTCGTATATGTACGTCGTCGTCGTGGTGCCGCGGCGCCTCGAGAGGGAATACCTCCACCTTGAACGCCATTGACAGAACACAATATTACCAGCTACGTAACAAACACTCACCAAGCCATAACAATCACTCACCAAGCCATACGGCATTGTGCTCGCTCTCACAATGCTCCAACTAGGGTCGTATGTGCACGTCGTCGTCGTGGTGCTGTGGCGGCTCGAGCGGGAATACCTCCACCTTGCACGCCATTGACAGAACACAGCATTACCAGCTACGCAACAAATACTCACCAAGCCATAACAATCACTCACCAAGCCATACGGCATTATGCTCGCTCTCACAATGCTCCAACTCGGGTCGAATGTGCACGTCGTCGTCGTGGTGCCGCGGCGCCTCGAGCGGGAATATCTCCACCTTGCGCGCGAGCGGGTCGCGGATCTGCCACGCGGTCAGCAGCGCCGCGTCCACGGCGAGCAGACCGCCGACCATTGTGTACAGTTTCCAGCCGTGGATGCGCTTCTGGAGAACATAGGGCGAGACAGGTGAATTAAGCCGAGGAGTAGGCATTTCTGTAAATATTATCATGGTAAGAGTGCATCATACAATTAATCGACAATATAAGGCATTCTGAGGCTCTCGTTGTCTACTGTAAAGCTGTACTAGATAATATTTTGAGCTACAGATAAATGAACGCCAAAAAATATATACGATGACTGTAATTCAATTCCTAGCCTTAATTACGAATAAAATAGATAGATAGATAGATAAATATTTTATTCTACGTTAAAATACATTTTATATATGCAGAGAAAAACGTATTTACAGGAAAGAGAGACGAAGAAATGACAAACAATAGCATGATTATTGTACAAAAAGTATTTCATGGTGAAAGGTATGGTAGGGCGAAGGCGGCGGCATAGCCTGCAATAAATTAACACCAGGCCTATACTCCACGGTCCACATAAAATCTTTAAATTTACCTTCTTACTCTCCATCTTCGGCTTGGTCGTATGCCTGTGCACTCTCCAGACCTTGGTGAACATCGCGCCGTACGCCATCGAGAATCCCGTTGCCAGCAGCCAGGCCCTCGTCGCACAGAGTCCAGCGAAGTGTTGCGGCGACACCCAGCGGCCATCGACCCCGAGCGCCACGGCGGCCGTGAAGCAGACGCAGCAGCCGCAGAGCATGACTGTGTTGCAGGCTGGGTGCGACCATTGGATCACCCTGTGTGGGGTAAACGTGCTTAGAGATCTACCAAAGTCTTTTGGAGCAACACACGTATTTTAACCATTATTTCTACTTGTCATATACGTTCTTTAGTCTCTGTCTGCCCCTCTTACGTGAAAAAGGCTTGATGAGCATATGTATGGTATATATTTCATATTAAAAAGCCGCATAAAATGGTTTATATGTCATATAAAAAGTTCTCGGAATACCAGCCGCATTGTTACTACAAAACTTTAGCAAAACTATCGCGGAAATAACATCCGACATTACATTTCTTCTACATAAGTATACACATGGGGGGTAGCCACAACTTTTTTACAAAACAGATCAAATGCAGACCAATCCAAATTAAGATCCTAAGCAAACGTCTCATAACATGTCTTTCTATTCGGTAAAATTAAGTCCATTAGGCCGGATATGGGATATCATATATATTACATCTCAAGAAATCGTTCATTTTGTAAGAATACGTCAAATATTCGTAATTAGTCGTTTAGTAGCTAAACTGAACCTAAACTGAATAGCTATATAGATTGTAGTCACCCCCTGGATTAAGGTCTCAAAGTGTATTGCAACAACGTTCCTAAATTTTCAAGAAGTTCGCTGCAACAGTCACCAAGTCTGAATTCTGCAAAATTTAAAGCCTACTAGTAAGGGATTTCAAAAACCTACAAAGTTACATAATCCTGTCGTAGCTGGCGCTCCACATAAGCAGAAGTTCTGAAAATATATAAATTATGCACTGTGTCCTTTGAATATCAGAAATTCCGAATTTAACGACTAGCACGATCTTCGTACGCAATAAAACAGTCGTAAACACAGGAAAGCATAAAATGTAACTGCAGATAAATATCGGAGCCAAGACATTTGCTACTATGCCTTCCAGGAAACTTGACGAAACTTGCATTATGTCTATGTTTATCGAAAGAAAAGGCCATACTTATGTTTCTGCGGACTGTAAAAATGCCATTCAGCCAGCCAGTTCACGTTTTCTTATTTCCTACGAGTGAAATAAAATAGAGATGTATTAGCTGTAAAGGCAGGCATAGGTGATTCTGTTTTTAGAAACCTTTTAAGTGTGGATAGGATAGGCCCTCCGTCAATTTCGCGTGTAACATCGAAAGGGCGGTATTTCACTCGTCCGCCCTCATATAACGGATGTTACTGTCCGGTGGATAATCGTCCAATGGCCCTTTTATGCGGGCGTTTATTCGCATTTATACGTTCAAAGCAGCCCGAACATTTACGCATCAAATAAGTAAATCAGTGAGCCTTACAAAAAAAACATGCCAAGTGCGAGTATTTCCTTTTTTTGTGCTATAAGACGTTGCTTCATGCCAAAATTCATAACTCAAGGTCAACGAGAAGTCCCCAATCTGTATTGATTCCCTTACGAGTATGAAGCAAATTCAGCAAAATTGTGACATAAGCGGTATCTTTAGATTTCGTTGACATTCTAAATATTGTCTCAAAAGTCATAAAAATCACGTTTTTGCGTCTCAACTCAAAGGTAACAAGACGGTTTTGGCAAGTATCTCGCTTTCTATGGTTTCAATGACGATGGCATCTTCTTAACAATTGTAGGCCACTCACTTCCGAACATTGTCTCACAAGTATCAAGTTATCACGTGTCCGCATGTGTGTTTATCATGTGTCCGCATGTGTGTTTGCACGTGATTTATTGTGAGTTTTGAGACAATATTTATAATAATGTTATGCCCTACAATTGGGAAGTAAATGCCATCATCATTGAAACCATAGAAAGGGAGATATTTGCGAAAAACCCTATTTTGACCCTTGATTAACTTAAGACGCCATCGCGTTATTTATAATGACTTTTGGGACAACATTAATAATGCCCAAGTAAAAGGTTTATGCTAGTTTCCAGCTTATTGTCTTACATTCCGAAGTGAAACTCTAAATAGCCTGGGCTATTTATGCTACTTGTGTGGAGAGTAGATGTTATCGGACGGGTGGCGTTTTTATTCACGAGCGAGCGAGTTTATAAACCGACACGGGTCGGAAAACATCTCACGCACGTGTATACAATACAATGTTTTACTATAAATTGTGCGATTATATATGAACAAAACAAGAAATTAGTAAAATGGCCGGCTTATTTTAAATACATGCGTGCTCAACATATCTATAGTCAGCGCTACCACTCATGTCCTGCGACGGAATGTGGAACTAAATACGCTACGCTAAATGTCACTGGCAAGACGACGAGGTGTCGCCGCCGGTGAGTTGAGTGTCAAATCAATATTTAAAATTAACTTATTGAACACAATCTAAACCTAAAGTAATAAATAACGCGTTAAATGAAGTATTCGTTTTATTATATATTTAATATGAATAATAATCTGTACTTGACGAATTTGTGAAATTTTACTCACATAACTTAAACACATAAAAACTCTTCTGGTACTGACGACGGAGTTAAAACTTAAAAAAAACTGAAAAGTAAAAAGTGGCACTTTCCGCATGAATTGGCCGCTTGGCAAACGCTCTTTTCGATCGAATGCATGTAAAAATGTATATTTACAACTTAATTTTAAACTTAATCTGTTATTTAAAAATACGTATCATCATCAATACATATAATCAATACGCTATTTAACAGTCTCGAACCGACACGTGATGATCCTTTAGAAATTTTATAAATTTCACCCCCATCACAACTTTTCACTTGTATTCACTTCAACAAAGAAGAAAACGCCAGTCCAAGATCCAACCATATGCGAATACATAATTGAATTCCCCTGCCGAAAGAGACCGTCCTTTTGCACCGCTGAAAATGTTATATGTAGGTACTGTATCATGGATTGAAACCAATGCAAATTTTGGGTGCAACAAATTCTTTAGATAGGTCAACTAAACTGGCCTGCTTAACTAAGTATCACACTTTTAAAATTGCAAGAACTATATAAGTCAACGTCAATATAAGTTCCAGAGCGTTCCTGATCCAAAGTATCTCACTCGCCGTGCAGCGCGGTAATGCTGCCAGTGTGATGGTACCTTTGGGTCGGGCATGTCCTGGGGCGGTTTATTTGTTTAGTATTTTGTTTTTTATTGTGTTCAGTTTTTAATTATTTGGTAATTTTAAATTCTTAGCTTATTTTAATTGACGATGCACTTTGCGGATTTTTTCTTTTAATGAGTCTGTTCGTTTCCATTATTATAAAGTAAATAAAAAATATCCTACTAAACTAATTTCGAAATATTATACGATTAATAATGCTCATTCGAATTATAATAAATAATATAATCAAACAAGATTTACTTTTGAAATAAAAAGGTTTAAATTTGTACTATAGTTTCAAAGAAAGCTGGTAATTTTTTCTATACGTTTTTATTTAAAATGTCTAACTTCTATAGTTTAGAAAATATTGAAATTTTAAAAGTGTAGTACTTAGGTTTGCAGGCCAGTGTATTTGTGCTGGAACTTGAGTTGTTACCTCCTGTGTCTGTGCAGTATGTTGAACACAATGAGTCCGATGGCGGTGAGTACTCCCGCGATGCACAGCGCCGACATGCACGCGAACAGAGCCATCGACACCATGCGCAGCTCGTTCACCACCACTGTGCGGTCCGGTGGTACTTTGCCGCCTACACAATAAGACATAATATTCAATCAAATAAAAAACCTGAATGTCCCATCATTTTGCATATCTGTTGGACTGTTGGTAAGCATTTGAAATTCTCGTATGCAACGGACAATAAAAATACACAGTGTTTACATGTCTTTAGTCCTCATAGTGCTCCATGGTCTAATGGGTTTTACGCTTGTTTCTCACACAGGAGATGCAGGTTCGATTCCTGACCATGTATGTACCAATGAGGTAATAAATTTATCTTAATTACATTATCGGACGTTCTGTGTATCAGATGACACGTTAAGCTGTAGGTCCCGGCTAGTATCGCTACGTTGGTAGTGGTCGTCAAACCCCTCCACCAACCCGTACTGAGCCAGCGTGGTGGAGTATGGCTTAATCTTACTCGTATCCGGGTAAAGGCCTGTGCCCCTCGGTGGGGTTATTAATGGGCTATATTTATTATTATTACTATAGTCCTGATTAGCGATGAAAAAATACTGTTTAATACGAATTGAGAGCTTATCAGGACAGGTCTATACGCTCTTAATAACAAGTATACCTCGTGTGGAAGAGCAGGGTGTTTTCTTTCAAAACAAGTTTTTACCGATTGTATAATGTGTTTTTATGCGGTTACTAAAATGCAAACAAGAAATGTATGATTTCATGATCATTATCTTGTCGATCATTATTTTGCTTCTTGTTGCATCCTACTTTGAATATCATGGAAGATCTTATCCCCAGAGCTATTCCTTTGAATATCATGGAAGATCTTATCCCCAGAGCTATTCCTTTGATGGATGCGCTCGTTAACTTTTTACATTAACTAACTACGATAAAATTCGTTATTAAATCTTCTTTGATGAGCTGCTTTTATAAGCATCCGCTTAGAAACCGAGCCAGAGACTACCTCTCCGTCTCCGTGCGGTTGGATTAACTCTCTTTACTACGCTAGTGTCGTACAGTCTGCATAAGAGTTAACTAGACTATCTCGTATACTAATTAATATGCAGCCGAGCCCAGCAATCTTTTGTGCAGACTACCCTCTTTATATTTAAGGCTATCGCTGTGGCCAAGTGTTAAGATTTTTGTCCTAAAAGAGGTCTCGGATTCAAAGTTTAGGATTTGATATTATACAGATGTGCGGTCATTGTTTCCGGTTCATCTAGTCATTCCTTGGAATATAACTAGTGGTTCTCTGAGAACAGTAGACCTCGCTTCAATAAAAAAAACACTACAGAAGTAACGCTACAGAACTTCCCCTCCCCCTTTCCACCCTCCATTTCCTCAGTTTCATTTTTCGCAACGTCTTGTGTAGAAGAAAGTCCTTAGTGTGCCGCTTAAATTTGATTGAAATCTGTCGATAAATAACGCTACAGCAAACTTCCCCCTTTTTCCCCCCTATTTTACCCCCAATTGGAAATTGCGATCGACCAAAATTTTTAACTAAATCAAGGAACATGTGTGCCAATTTTCATCAAATTCGGTTGGATAGACAACAGGCGAGACAGACGGACAAAAGCATTTTTGGCCAATCTCGAAACTGGACGCTTCGCTCGCTCGGTCAACAACACCTTTAACCCTGCACAGTAAATATTGACTTACCGACCCACCGCTCCCGTTCCAACCACGTCAGGTTATCTGCCTGCGTGTCATAGTAGCCCAGCTTCACATAGTGGTTGTCTGTCAGCTGCTCGATCTGCGTCAGCGCTATACGGTCGCCTTGAGATGAGAACGCCACCAAGCCCTGTTGGAGAAAAACATGGAGTGAATATATTGGTCTTGCCATCCCGGAAAGGTCAACCTAACAATATAAACACGAGTTCCTAACAAAAACAAAAGACGTCGCAATCTGTAACAGCGCAAATGTCACGGGGCGTTGCGTCGAAAAAGGGCATTTTGCAGCGAATCTAAAATAGTTTTACGGAAATACAATGCTCAAGCATTTAAATTACTTACAGAAACTCCCAAGAAAGAGGTCGAGTTGATAGCTTCGTAAATATCGTCCGCAATCTTCTTGTTGGTGTACGTGAAGTTCTTCAGACTGAGTCCGCTCTTCGCCAATTTCTCCATTGTTTTGTTGAAAGCTGAATAAAAGATAAGTATAAAACTGCAGTGCCGCAGACTATTCGATGTAGCTACTCCGCGGTTCGTCTCTAAGATGAAATCCGAACTTTTGGGGCCGTATTTAAAACGTGATGTTCTTTAACAAATAATAAACTTTAGAAACATTGAAAATGTGGATGATGTATAGGATGTTACAGAAAGGCGTAGTCATGTTTTAGAGGGTTGTTAAGTGACATCATTCTGAACAACTTTCACTATGAAACCGATTTGATCTGAGCAACTTTAAGTTTTACTTCTCCATACAGTTTCGGCTGGGCGATTAGCTGTTTTGTATGGGAAGTAAAAAATAA
Source organism: Argyresthia goedartella (assembly GCA_949825045.1). Taxonomy (NCBI): domain Eukaryota; kingdom Metazoa; phylum Arthropoda; class Insecta; order Lepidoptera; family Argyresthiidae; genus Argyresthia; species Argyresthia goedartella. The sequence continues at coordinate 16,280,440 of OX463809.1, read as the reverse complement.
TGTTGCTCTGAACAGATCGGTTTCAAATGTGTGTGTGTGGATGTCCTTAACAACCTCCTTAAATATGACCTACACCTTTCTGTTACATTCTGTATGTTGGTGGCGGAGGTTCCGAAAAATATTTTCCATATAATTCACTAAATTAAAATCTTAAAAAACCGACTTCAAGTTTAAGCCCTATACTCCCCGGACGGGATGCGAATGTCGTCAAAATACACGAAAACAAGGCTACGAAATCTGTCTGTCTGACAGACAAGTCCACACGTATTACACGACATAAACTAATATACGGACTTATAGACAGAATTCATCTTATGACATTCTTATGACCTTTAACACCACTGATGTGTCACAGTAAAGCAATAATACGCAATTTCGTTTATCTGGATGACATCATATTACCATATATTTGCTTTAGAAACCAAACTACTAGACCAATTTCTAATAAAAAAATAGGATCAAACAGAAAGGTCACTATTTCAAATAAAAAAGGATTTTTGAAATCGTTTCATTAATATATAGTACCAGTTTTGGGGTAACAAACATTAAAAAATACAACCGAATTGAGAATCCCCTCCTTTTTTTGAAGTCGGTTAATAAACCGAAAAGACGTCCAAATAGCAGGCTAGCATAAACATACATGTCTTCCTGCAAGCCTTTGCAAGAAGCTTAAAGATTCGTTTTAATTTATTAGACTGCAGAACAGGACTGTCGGTACGGAGCCATTTATTTTCCATTATATATGAAAAGAAAGGATTCCCATAGAGGCGGCTATGAGTTGGCTTCCTGTTACGGTACATGGAGTATTCAATTACTGGTTAAATGAGGCTGCAAGTCTGTATCGCTTGAACCCCTTGTGGAAATATTCGTGATAACGCTGATGCGCCGATGTAATATTCCGAAATACTCGAGATGACTGTTTATGTAGAGAAATAGCTGTCTATGCTTCTGTTAGTGCGGACAATAGGTGATTTCCGACGGGTGTGTCAACACAAGTCGGAAATCATCTTACGCACGTGTATCATACAATGTTTTACTATGCATTGTGCGATGAAATATATAGAAGTCACCGTTAGTTGATAAAATAACGCGATAGCGACATATAGTAAACCAGACCGTCAGACAGGGTTTAGAATTTACGTATCTTTTGTTCTTACATACCTAACACGAATACTATTCGGGGGCTTCGCTGCGCTCGCCCCCTCTAGTCTTCACCTAAGCTACCGCTGTGTTTGCCCTGGTATTTCGTTTGCAATTCAAGTTTAAACCAGTTTACTATTTAACGGTTTTAACCGTTATTTTATCAATTAACGTGTCATATAGTAAGCAGACGCTACAGTTTACTATCTGTAGATAGTTGACCAACTAACGAGAAAAAAAACGTTAGTTTATCAACAAAAAGTTTTGACAATCTTACGGGGACATATATATATGAAGAAAACAAGAAATTAGTAAAATGGCGGGCTTATTTGAAAAAGATGCGCGCTCAATATATATATAGTCCGCGTTACAACTCATGTCCTGCTATGGCAAGTGGGACTAAATACGTTAATCTCACTGGCAAGACGACACGGTGGCGCCGCTGCTATCGGACGTGAGTGGTGTCGGGGACTCTACCACTGCGCCTGTGCAAATAGCTATCACGTCGTATCGCAAAAAGGCACGAGCAAAATATCGGTGCGGTTTACAATGCGCTTACGAGCGCTATTTGCGTTGTGAGCGCGCTATAGGTCGGTTCATAATGCGCATACAATTCACCAGAATGAACGTTGTGACCTCTAGAGAGACGTCATCATAATAGCGCGCGCACAGCGCTCACGAAAGAAGAGGTAGTGCAGTGTGTGTGGAAACGTCAAATCGACATTTGGTATCTGTTGTGAAATTTTAATACAATTGAGAATTATTCTTGGAATATCTATTGCTTTAATTTAATTTTAACGTCGACAGGTAATTTTAACGCGAGAGGTCGTAAAGTAGAGAATAAACAATTTCTATTGTTGGAGGGTGACATGACATATGACAGTTGACAGATGGATGACGTAAGCGCGCTTTCGTCGGTTTATAATGAACGCGGGAGAATTGCTTACAACATAAACCAGGGAGTATACAACGATGGCAGTGTGCGCACCAAATGCGCATTGTAAAGCGTACCGTATAAGTTTAGCCAAACATATTTATTCAACATTTAAAATTAACTTACTGACCAAAATCTAAATCTAAAGTAATTAATAACGTAATGAAGTGTTCTTTTTATTGTACCTTTTATATGAATGATAATCTGTAAACTTGAGTAATTTGTAAAACTTTACTCAAATCCAGGCGTCGCGCTGACGCCGGAGTCAAAAAAAAACGAAAAGAAAAAAGCACTAGAGCGCAAAAATAGCACTTTCCGCAAGGTTTGGCTGCTTGTAAAATGCACTTTTCGAGCAAAGGCATTGTTAAGATAGTTATATACCTAAAGCTACTGCCCACACAGCATCATAGGCTAGAGGGGCTTCTTGATACCCTTCAGGAAACCTTTCTCCGTCGATGTCGTAACCTGCCACTCGAAGGACGTCATTGAGTCTGAATCTGCAGAAAAAAATGAAAACACGTTCACCTTGTTGTTACCACTGTGGGATAATTATATGAACATACTTATGTGCTTTATTTTGGTAACACACAGGTATGAAGATACTAATAAAATAGGTATTCTAAAACTTTGTTAAATGTACAAGCATATCAGATATTTGGTTTAAAAGAGGGGTAAACACAATATTCTATTTAGGCACAAAAATCTATGAGAATTTTAGACATATTTCAAAAGTATCTGCGGAATTACCTTTGAAGCTCTACTACGACATGATTCCATTCATGTCAGATATTTAATTCTTTTCTTTAACACGTTTCAAAGGTAGTGAGGTGCCGTCGGAACAGAGTCGAACAAAGATATTTTATGTTAACTAAAGGAATTCAAATCCGATGCTTGATATTGTACGAGTGCTTTAATACGAATACTGCTGCTTCTTACAAAGCAATTTCTTTTTATGCTACAATACTAGCTAAGTTAGCTAAGTAACGTAAAGTCAGTTTTAACTTGCTACTCGAGTTTACGAACGTAATGTAAAGTTAGTTGTATAGATAGCAATTCTCTAATAGGAGGATACGTAGAATCTACAGGTATGTATACGACAATAGTTGTCGGAATTTATTTAGACAGGTACTTAGTAAGTTCAATTCGCCAAAACTGTTTTGTTGGCAATTAGCATATTGTAGACGTTCCTAACTTTTATTTTATGACCGCATAAATAAGCACTACTTATTATGAAAATACTGCGATTTGTGTTGTAACAGAAAATGCCTTATATACGACGTTTATGACTATGGAAGAAATCCATTTGAAGATGATGAGATAACAGTAAATTCGCCACCCAAGGAGTACCGCCGCTCGCTCTTTCACACGAAAGTACGGCATAGGGTGTCGCGAGAATGGAATATTATGTTCTCTTCACAAAAGTTATGATAAGAGATTCCATCCTGTGTAGAGCCGAGATAAAGCCGAACGCGAAATATTACGATGGCTTACACAAAAACTCGTTGAAGAATAAAAGAGTTTCGCTAGACCTATGTTCTGAAGGAAATTGTGAGTGATGTGCCTTGCTGAGAAACTATAGATAGACTTTTTCTCTTTGGACATCTGTCTGTGACGATAATTATGCCAAGAAATAAAATATAGCCGGCGGTAAAGAGTTTTTTAACTGGTTTTCAAGAGATAATCGGCTAGTTTATATTGTCAGTTTCGTTGTTGACATTGCCTTTACTTCTTTCCAAAGACCGATGTGCATTCATTCATAAATCTAAAGGTGTTGTGCCCCGATCACGAATCGAATACGTGAGCAAATTGAAGGACTCTTAAGATCAATTTCATATCGGTCACTTCATCTGCGCTCGTTTTTCTTTTCGATCCGTCCAATATTCGTGATCGGGTCACTGACTTGCAGGTTCGACAAAAAATTCAAAAATCAAAATAACTAAATTCTAGTCAGATTACAACTAAAGTCATAGCTCTCCCCAGCTATGTTCACAAAACCTGTGTTAGGGGAGACCGCTCCTTCCACATCGGAACGTATTCAGAGCCGAGAGCACGAGCATCCGACACACAAGTTCGTCACAAGAAACTCACCGGAAGTCCTCAGATGTCATCCCCGAGATAGTAGTCTGGTTCGCGTTCTGGTTCCACATGAGTGCCTCGGTGGTCAAGTGGCCCTCCGCGGCCTCACGCATCTGCTCGGCCGTACACTCGATGCCTTCACGCTCGAGATTCGTCTCGAACCAGTTGTCTTCGTACCACCCTGAACAGTAAAAGTAGGGTATAACAGTACCTAAATATATATCACAGAGGAACGAATAAATTATTCTGTGAACACGTAACTTAAGGATGAGTTTAACTGTCTGGGACATAACATTACATCTTTACAAGAAAGGGTTCTATTGTGTTTTTATTTTTTGTAAAATATATCAGAATTGTATCAGATGGGTTTATTCTTTCAATTGAGAGTGATGTAACGGGGAAAATTTAATGGTATGTGCCATTATTATATTTACAAATGGATTTTCTTCTTCATAACACTCAACGACCTTGAGTTTACAGATGTTCAACACGAGATGTTACTTGTGTAGAGCTGCTTCACATTTATTACAGGCATTATAAGAACCATTCTGCCTCTGTCACCCCGTATGGGAAAAGGCGTGACGTGAATGTGTATATGTAAAAACATATTTAAGTAAACTAGCTAAAGGAAACTAACAATTACTCCAACTATTCAGTGACTTCTTGCCTCGGTCTCCTCGAAACATTTAACAGTATAAACGAAACTTCTCAATAGCACGACGGACTGTCCGTCAGTAAGAAAATGACGAAACGGAATATAAAATGGTTTGTAAGTTTGTTCTTCCTCTATTTGTAACTCGCCTGCTCGTACCAACAGGCCATTATTTATCTCTTTTCTCCATCCATTCCCTTTGTCCCGTTTGTCATGGAGCGCTGCCTCGGGCGGACAAATGTGTGTTTGTTGTGTCGTTGCCACTTAACTCGAGGCTAAGTATATTTTCATATATCTTGAATGAAACAGGACTCGACGCGACGGGTGAAAGTGGATCAATTTGAGAGCCAATTCAGACTAACGCGAGGTTTTTTTAGCCGTCTACAAAAATAATGAAGTGAAATCTAGCGAAGTTCTCACAACTTTCATGTCAATGTGTTCAGTGCTTGAATAAATACAATTTCCGGGGTTAATGATTGCCAAAGTAAATCGGGTCGCTGAAATGGCTAAAAAAGAAAACGTCGGATAAAACGTCGATTTATTAAAAAATAGGGACATTTTTTTCACATTTGGGTTCGGACGGCTTTAGAATCTATTTTTTATCCCGAAAGTAGACCGGTAAATTTTCCGAAAGGGTTGAAGTTTATTCACATTTACCTTCTGGTGGAGTGATCGACTGATACTGGGATACAGATACAGATCGGATATACTGGAACTTTACAATTGCAGAATTGATTTATTGTTATCATATGTTACATGAACTAAACTCAAGGGCTAATACTGAATTGCATTGCCTAATTAGCATGATTTCGCCATTGCTGCTGAAACATTAACCATAAACACAAGCAAAACCGAAACGTGACTAAGAAAAAAGGGACGAAATACACAGGCGTTTTTGGGAATATAGCTGATAATCCACTGTTAGCCGCGTGACACTTAAAACAGTCACGTATGCAGCTTTTTATCAGTCACGGCCAAAGCAATGTCACATGGTAATACGAAAAACGGGCCGATAATTCCGATTTGAAGTGATATCTGGCGGTTTGCTTTATGGGTAATAAACTTTTATGGGGGAAGGGAGAACAGTCTCTACATTATTAAGGTCGGCCGGACTGTGATAACCCGACAAAGTGACGTCGACTGGAGTATTGGCAACACGCCAGCAGTCACAGCCAGTATCAATAGCCACCCTAAATGTAAACCTTGAACTGACTAGGTACTCCGTGTTACAAGTAAATCTTGCACACGAACATGTTCACTCAGATGTACACTAATCGTGACATGTGCCAATTAGTAGATATACTGTACACTAGTACGATCAAGGTAGCTAGGAATAATCGTATAATTTTGGTCTAGCATTTCATTTTATCAGTAAAGGTTGCTAACTACTTCCATTGCAATCACGAAAAAAAAAGTTATGACATGAGATCTTTTCACGGGATTTCTCTTAATATATTGGATAAAGTTATAACTTGTTTGGCTTGAGATTTTCAACTTGTCTTCGCTTGGTTACTAGGTAGTCTTCCATTCAATCAGCTCTTCGGATTCAAATGAGGTAGTCCTGATTAGAAACACAATCGCTATTTTAACATTTGGAGCGACCGAACTCCTTCCATTGAACTCATGAATAAACAAATTGCGGTTTGCCGCCGCCACGATGCAGTCGTCGCAGATCCAACTCTGACTTGAACAATCATAAACTTGAAGATAAATTCCAAGCACAATAAACGCGGTCGACCATGGCAGCCGCTGTTCAAGCATCCCACTCAGATCATCTCTTTGTACGTCCTGAACATGTAAATAATATGCTTCTAAGTCCTAACGTACTCACAGAAGAACAAAATGTGGTACTGACTGCCGCCCAGGCTCAAAAGTCGGTTTGAAGTCCTTGTGACATAGTGTCCTCACACGAGGGCATGACATTTGTCATTTGATATTTTGAAATTTGGCGGCTTTTAATGATTTGGTTTACTTTAATCTGATTGGTGGATTGGTTTATGATATTTTAAGTTTATCTTCGAGTGGAACCAATCAGAGTTTATCTGCCATTTTGACGTCCATATGTCGAAAATGGAAAGCAAGGTAAGTTCAATCTATTTTTATTTACGTAATCAAACAGTTTTATGTACGTGTATTCAGTAAATTTATAAATTTAAAGTGGATCAACAAGCTGCTGGCTAACTGGAGATTTTCTTCCTAAGGAGCTTATATTTCAGAACCTCCATATTTGCCCTCGATACAACAGATTTTGACAAAATCGATTATTTCCAGCAGTAAATAGATTAAGACATTGTTAAATTGATTGTTGAGAAAACTAATCAAACAGCAGTTGAACTTGCTGGTAGGAGTTTGAATTTCGATATTTATGAAATCCACACGTACATCGGTATTACATTGGTAATGGCAAGTATGAATTTTCCAAACTTGCGTATGTATTGGGAAAAAAGTGAAGGGTTGCTGTAATTGCCTCTAACATGTCAATAAATCGATTTACTCAACTCAGAAAAGCCCTCAATGAAACGACCACCCCCACGATATGGCCCCGACGTCATAAACCTAACGCGAAGCCTCCCGGTGTCTGATCTGAGCTAGGCAACAATCTCTCTCTCTCTTGCCCATGAAATAATGTTAAATCTTAATTGTCTTTTACTGTTAAATACCCAATGTATTTGACTAAGTACATAGTAAAGACACTTACTTTTGGAATAAACGCCCACTGTCCTCGTACAAGAACAAAACATTTGGCATATTTTATGAAATCTACTCTTTGATATGTTGCTAATACCCAATAAAAATATTTTAGTTAGTAAATTACTTTGAGGCAAGTTTGATTTTTTTTCTTGGGCTGGGCAAGAACTTAATCATTATGATTAAGTTCTTGTGTGAGGACAGTGTGCCGGATTCTGAAAGTCGACACATTAGATATAGGCATAAATCTATATATATATCAAAAGATATATGCGAAAGGCCGTTTGCGACAATAAAATATCTATTTCACTAATCAGGATACCTTTGACATTCCAGTGAGTAATAATTGAATGTTGTGGTAAATATGACATGAATGTATAATATTTATATTAAGTAATCTCAATAATATTAAAACTACGCTTCGTCGTTTTACATATACAGGATTAGCCATTCGCTAGGATCAGTAGGGCGACATCGGAAACTTTATGAGATAAAAGTTTTTATTGTTAGGGACCATGATACCGATTTTAATGAAACAAGAAACTGCACCATTCGATTAAAAAAGCTACATCCCTAGCCGGGTATCAAAACACAGATTTTGAAATAAAAAGTCACCCAAGTGTATTAATACATTATTCACAATGTCATATGGAAAAAAAAATGGAAAGTGTACTAATTCTATAACTCATGACGTGTCCGTCCGTCCGCCCCTCGTCTGTCACACAGGTTTTACAGCCAAACGGTTAAAGTTTTTCAAATGTTCACATTATAAATATCTTGTTAACGCAAAGCCATACAAATCATCCCATACAGCTAAAGTGGAGCGCGAATTATTTATTTGAGCTACCCCATCAAAGGGATAACGTTGTTTAGAACTCGTTGAGTAGATAAATACTGTATTTTTCGTTTAAAAATATATTTTATAACAAAGGAATGAGAAGACACCAAAATAAGCTTTTTTTTTTTAAAATTTTTGTACCAAAGAAATATTTAACTTTCTATTGCCCTTTCTTCTCCTTTTTTATTTGCATCTGATGCATACAAAGACATAACTATTAAGACAAGTTCTGGATTTGAAATGTTTTGTATTGATTTTGATGATAGAAATGAAAATAAAACAAACTGAAGAAAAATCTTCATACAAAAAAAAATATCCATTTTAGGTACCTAGATTTGTTTGTATTTCTAATAATTTCAGAGGTATTGAAACATTATTTTTCTGAGTCATATCACGTTATGAGAATACCGGAATATCAATTTATAATAAAGCTTAAGTTCTCAATGAAACCAGCATTTTCAGTTTTTTTTACGATACTCTATTACGTTGCTTAATTTCTATACGTATTATAAACGAAATGTAGGTAGTAATTAATATTTAAACTCGCTCATACTGGCAGCACTTGCAGCAGGTGTCACTGTCAGAATTAAAGCCGGCATTTTATTTTGATTATGACTGACGAAGTGTCGGCGTCGTGTTTGCGAGTTGAAAAGTTGATAAACTTTAGCTTGTAATTTACAAGGTAAGTTCATGTTATTTTCTTCTTGTTTATGTAATATTAACGCTAGAGAACATAATATTTGTGCGAACATAGTCGCAGCTAACATTCCTTTTCCGTTTCTTTACAGAGTGAAACTATGGTAAGGCTATAGAGAGGGACTTTGGCTTACATAGGTAAAGACATATATAAATTTATTAAATCTGTAAATATAACCGAAATTAAATCAAAAATCCACAAAGTGCATCGTCAATTAAATTTAAAACTACACACACGCAAAAACTGAACACAATAAAAAATAAAATACTAAACAAATAAACCGCCTCAGGACATGCCCGACCCAAAGGTACCATCACACTGGCAGCATTACCGCGCCGCACGGCGAGTGAGATACTTTGGATCAGGAACTCTCCGGAACGATTGTCAAAACCTCGGTCCCTCAAGCGTCGCCCGATGTCCTTGACAAACAACCTGCCCTGGGCAACCCAAATACTCGTGGTCTCGACGGCTAAAGGAACAAACATGTAGCTCCACATCAGCTGCGCGTATTTTAGGCATTTTTTCCACGCCGCCGACTCCGCTGCAGCCCCAGGTGTCAACATGGTGGAGCCAATGTGGGATGCCGCAAACGTGCACACCCTTTTGGTATACAAAATACAAATACAAAAATGTTTATTGTTTAACAAAAGATATCACTCATTACAGCAGAAGCCTCATTTTAAGTAAAGAATACCTGTAACAGGTGACTCCTATCCTTCAGCGGGTCATTTTGTTAAACAATAACAAAACAAAACAATATTATAATAGCATGCAATAAGTAAAATAATAATTGGTTGTGTGTATGTTTGTTTGCATGTTGGGAAATTCGAATAGCTTTGATTTTGTTTATTCAGATGCCGTTAACTCCAGCTGAGAAGCAGATAAAATATAGAGAGAAATGAAAACTAGAAAATCCAGAAAAAATAAAAATAAAAATTTCAAAAGAGCTTTGAATTATCTTGTGAAAATAAGTAAATATAAAGAGACATAAAAAGAACAACGTTTAAAATGGCGGGAAAATAGAAAAAAAGCAGAATAACTACAAAACAGGAATATTACTCCGAGGACAAACCATGATGTGGATCAGGCGACAGAGGGGAAAAAGCGAAAGCTTATTCTGTTGCACCGGATAAAAAAACGTATGAAGGAGAACGAAAGATTGCTTTCTGAAACCGACATCCGAAATAAGAAGCTACAAGTAATGCAAAAAGAAAAAAAATATTACATTTTGAAAGATGCTTTGAAGGATTAATATGCAAAATCAAAGCAAAAAAATCAAGCGAACAAAAAACAATTTTGGAGGATTTTGTTAATAACGACATAGTCAAAAATATAAACTCAATGGAAAAATGACAGCAACTCTTGGACTAGAAACAAATATGAGAAAGTACAGAAAAAATAACTCATCAAAACACACGTATTTATGCACAAAGTCAGAGCATTTTATGAAATAGATGACGTGAGCCGAGCTTCTGCTGGAAAAGAGGAATGCAAAGCTTTTAAAATGGAAAAGGGAGAAAAGAGGTCCTCACTAGACTCCATAGAAAAAAAATGCGGAATTCCAAATATCGCATACATCTTTTATTCTAACTAGTTTCGAATTATATTTTTCTAGAAAATAAACACATTGCAATCTTTTGCCGTATGACAATAATTTCCAGAAATCGATCCTTAACAGCAACATTATCGGATAGTAGTATTATTATTATTATAACCAAGCTCTCCCACTGCTGGGCGAAGGTCTTTCTTCCCCTCTTCCACTTTCACGCTCCTGGGCTCGGTTAGTGTAATGATGAATAATCATACAGAATGACTTATTTTTTTTTAAATCAGCGGGTTCGATTCCCAGCTAGGAAAATTGTATTTTTTTTCATAATCGATTTCGCATTTCCTTTCACTTTCGTTATAGGTAAGTACTTTTATATATGTATGTTTATCTAAATAGGTATATGTGTGATATATATATATTATTTTTGTGCAATTGTATTTTATAAAGTAGATGCATAATTTATTATATTATTATGTTTTAGTTTCGAAAATAATTAGAGGTGTATATTTTTATTGCGCACTAGGACACTCCTGTTGCACAACTTTTCCTGTCCTGCCTCGGTTTGCTGGTAGAAATCTCTCTTTGGAGACAAGCTCGCCGTTGCTCATTTTTTTTTTGTTAACTTACCATTCAGATTTCTGTGCAATAAAGAATTGTTCGAATGAATGATTATTATGAATGATTCGTGGTTCCTAACAACAAGAACTTCTATCTCTTATCTCGTTTCCGATTTTGCCCTACTGACCCTTGCAAGTGACCCACCTGTACATACAGGATAGGTTTTAGTAGGTAGTAATGACATTCCACAGATGTTCAGTAACACAATTATATGCGAGCGCCGCAGACACTGCTCGTGTGTACCGAACGAGGTAAATAATGAATTCCGATTGTTTGTTTTCGAGCACTTTTCTATAGAGACGGGCAGACAATTCACTAGTTCCAAATAGAGAGCATTGTACGGACGAAAACGCCAGGCGGGAAGCTGCGATGACGCAGCGCTGACAATGCACGCCACGGTACGACACGAACACTCCGTGGAATGTGTGGCAATAATGCCTCGACGAGCTCCATCGACCGGAATGTACGCTTGTCTACACGCGGATCCCACCCCGTCCCGAAGCCTGTCACATCGACGACGTGCGCCTTTCAACACACGATCTAATATTACACTTCGGGAGTTCAGGCCGTTTTATGGCAAAACACATGAGGCAAAAACATGACGAAGTTTGTTATTGTTAGAAAAATGTGGCAATTCTAATAGTTGGCTGCGATTGTATGTTACACGGATTTTCTTTCCGGCGGCAAGCTGCGGACATATCTACAGTTGAATTTCTCCGCTTTTGCCGTAGCACTTCAATTGTCGGATGTCCGCCCCGACGCTAACAAAGCCGATGTCAGATAACTTTTAAATCCTACCTAAACTAAAATAACGAGCAATGTAACGGAAAGAGCGTCAATTTTGTTATAAAGTATATATATATACGTGAATAATGCACACGAGTGCTATCCTAACATTGATGTTCGTAGCAGAAAAATGAAAAATACAGGAAGTTAGTCATGGCCGATAAAAAGAAAAGTAAGGATTTATTCAGAACGAAATGGCTGGAAAAAGGAAGTACGATAGAATATAACACGCGGTTATCTCCCAGTTTATCGCTCAGTAGGGTATCGTTATCAGATGTAAGTTAGGCACGTATTTGCGCGTATCTTTAAGAGTTTTTTCTCACTTCCATTACTGTCGTACTGCGGTCAGTCCCACTGGCGGCCTTTCAGAAAAATCGTTAACAGTATCTCATTCCACTGCAGTATTTTTCAGATGGCGCTCCTATAAGTTTCTATCTCCGATTACAAGAGTCATTTACTTGTTTTTGGTGCGACATTCCAGTTAAATAATGAATTCCCGACGTCGTTATTTCCATCCCATAGAACAAAAAATACATTACAAATTGAGATATTTACAGGAATATTTTCCCAGAGCGGACGGGAAGTGAAAATTGTGCATTACTGGGCTCTGCGTAAAAAGCGGAATTTAGTTATTTTTTCGTGCGAGGCGGAGACGAAAGTCGGGCAGACAGGGCGGCGCGATCTCGCCAAAGTTGTTCCTGTCATAATCCAGCATTATTCCTCACAATTTATAAAGCTCCGCTTACGCTTATTGCCTGCCATCGTCATTCATTTTAATGACGCGTTGCTTTAAGTTTTATTTTGGTAGCGATGGCGTTTCATGTGAGCAAGTTAATAAACGGGGTTATCAGTCAAAATGGTTAATAAAGAACCCTATTTGTAATTTCGTATATTCGTACGTGTTCCGATCCAGCCGTATAGTGTATGCCGTCTTTGAGAAATGTTATGAAATGAAGTGAGCTTGTGCTACCTCTTCCCGTCTCTCCGTCTATCCGAAAACTAGCCGCAATGCTACAGTGCACGGTGAGCGGTCTTGTCAGCAGCTCTAAGATACGAGTTACTATTTAATCTATTAACTTGCACACGAAAAAACGAAGTAGATATAAATCGGACTTTTTAATTAAGATGTGGTTTATTTCTTTTTTATGCCAGAGGTTTATTAATATATTATTGACTTCGCTGTTTCAGGTTCCTTTCCCACACCTTCTCAGAACATTAACTTATGCATCGAATTAAGCAAGCATCATAAAGAGCTGTCATTGACTCTAACCATAAAAGTTAGCCCGCATATATCTTCAACAAATATCCGTGCTTACCAGGTACATAACATACCGATAAAGAACCAGACGTGCGATTTCCCATACAGCTTGTGTTTGTAGACTTCACAGAGCACCCGCCTCGCCGCCACCACGTAGAAGAGGCCAACGATGACCCGCGCGTCCTGCCGACGCAGGTTGCGTACCGCGTCGCCCGGGTCAGAGAGGAAGGACTGGCGGGTCACAATCTCGATGCTGGCTTTCTTGCAGTGCGCTTCGAGGTCTTCCACTGTCTGTAACAATAGAAGTCACAATTAATTTAAAGATAAAGAATGACAGTTGGTCACGATCTTAGGAAAAAAAATCCATTACTGTCAATTTCTAGGGTCCTGAGAACGAATTAGACTAAATTATGATTGTGCAAATAGCAATGCGCTATAAAATAAAAAGACTTCCAGGTGACATGCGGAGTTTCTCCCGATTGTGGATCTTCGTTCAGTTTTCATATATTTTGGCACGTTTGTGTCAATTCGTAAGCGCAAAGCAAAAAAAGTAAACAGGCATACTTAGTATGTTAAATAATCCGAGAACTGCTGATAACGTGCTTGAATTTATTCACTCCGACACTTTGGAAAAGCAAAACAGAAAGCAAGAACGCTTCAGGCCGATGCAGAAAAAACTAAAGCCGCTCTAATTACATTGGATCCGGAGAGAAGGCTGGCTCCCTTTCATTAGGGCACACTACTGCTACACACCAGTTTATGCAGGCCCCTTGTTAGCGCACCGTGCGCTCTATGAATAGTTAGCTGTGAATGTGAGTTTTTCAATGGGTACGGACTTTATTCTATGCACATTATGTACTGTATGGTAATTGCGTGTTGTAGGGTAAAATACTCACGGTTGTTCTCCTAAAAATTGGTAGACTGCCAGTAGTGTTCTATACGTATAAAGATGAGCAAGTAATATGCATACGGAGCCAGGTGTAAAATGACAAATAAATTGCTAGTTTATCGCAACTTAGGTACTCGTTGGGTGGAGGACTACAATACTATTCGTTACGTAAAATCGCCCTTCGAAAAACGCCTTTCAAAGGTTTCCATTTGAGAACCTCACATCTCCATTCCCATGCCGTGAATAAGAATACCGTATATTTCCATAAACCGAATAAAATCCGAATCCTGCAATCGAATTATCACAATGTGGCCATCCAACCTTTGAATTTTTATCGTAGGGGTTTAATTCAGCGGCTGTGAGTGTCGAGATCTCGGCGGGGTTGGCGGCTTTCGTCGGGACTCGTCGAGGCAGAAATAAATATAAAAGAGTAGAGTATGTACCATTATGATAACGTTTGTATCAGCTCGGCTCGGGAAGCGCTTGGGGCGACCCTCGGCCCGCGGGCACGATCATTCTCTCTTTATATCCGTTCTGACATTGTGTATTAAGCACGGGATTAAATGTTGCTTTTGTCTCAAAAGCCTAGTTGAAAAGCTGTGGAACGTATAAACGTTTGTGGGTCACATATTAAAGGTAACGTAACATGTATCACGTTAACCGCCTCGTAGTAAATTGAGCATGGCTATAAAAAGGCCTATTGGATGTGTCGTCATCGACTAGTTGACTTTTCGAGCATGTTTTGTTAAATAAGTCAAGAACCTTCATTTGCCCGCATAGACCATGTTTCACTTGAGTAAAGCTTATTAAATTGAAGCACGACCCACATGTCAAATGGCGGCTATACATCAGATAAATAGTTCTCACGACCTCAAACTCTTATTTGAAAAAGTACAAATATCTGCATCCCCTATTCAGGTCGCACCTGACGGTAAGAAATATAGCCTCAAGTTAGTAGCAGGAAAAGGTTCGAAGCGTAGAAAATCAATATTTGCGTTTGAAATAGCTTTCGCTAAAGTCCGCGGAACCGGTGATCGGAATTCTCGTATACTCATAAAGACAAAATGATTTATGTTGTCAAGAAGCAATCACGCAGGCTGCTTATCTGCGAGTGAACAAAGCGGGCGGCGGCGGCGCGTGCCACTCCACTTGATAAGATATCGATACGGACAAGTTACAGTCGATCGAGCAATCCGACACACGCGAGGGGACGCGTACCTCCCTCACCACAACACAAGCCAAGAATTCCTACGGATACTCAGGAAACTAATATCGAATACCCGTTGAGAAAACGCGACCCAGTATTCTTGATAGCTTTTGCGACAGAACCGCCGCCACAGAAACATAATCTTAACTTTGTCTCTCAATAATGGACGCGTCGTCTATTACATGACTGTAATAGCATCCCTAACGTAATATCCTCACTATATTACCGCTTTATATAGCCGGATTACTAAAATAGTGGCACGAGGTAGAGAATTAAATGGGATTATGTAATTGTCAAGATAATTAAATTAGTTCGGTAATGTGGGAACTGACTCTTCGGTGTTTCTTTACGTAATGCCAGTGATATCATTGATCTTTGACTCATTTATTTTTATCTATGGATGCCATTGTTGGTACCTACCTAGTCGGTCCATAAGTTCTGTCACAAATATTTTGCCGCATAGTAAATAATACCAAGTTTATTTTTATTTAATACTACATATGGTTTGATAGCTCATTAAATACTGATAAATTAGAACGATTATTGGATTTAAATGCTTAAAGCCATATTACACAAATGCTAGTTTCTTCAGAGATTTTGCACTTTTTTAACCAATCTAAAATACGGACGTGATTCACTTTATCTTTTTTCCATGACTCTTAAAACCTTTCAAACTTACCTGAGATTTTAGTCAGAACCCTCCCTGAACCCGTTACCTTCATTTTGAAGCATAAGATAACTAAGTCTGGGTAAAACTAATTTTCCTATTCACATTTTACGTAGTGTACTTGTTGCCCACAAGATCATTTTTATACGTTTTTCTGAAAACGTAAAAAGTACGTAAAGTTCTCTTTGGGAGCAGTTGGAGCTGAAAGCTAACAGAAAATCAAATGCTAGTTGTTAAGCATGGTCTAAAATCGAGGTTTCAGAATAAATAAAAAAAAGCTTGTTGGTTATCTGGAACACTGTTTTTTTATTAAATTTGTGGTAAGTGGTATTTTTGTCAGTTGCGGCGTGTTTTGGGTTCGCGATTGTCTCAAGTTATAAGGTTTTTTGTCATATTGCGATAATCGTACAAAATGTATTGTATTGCAATTTGATTCGTATATATAAAATAAGCTTTTTAATCATGTATAATACGAATAAGAAAAAGTTTATTGCTGAGTTTTATCTATCAAAAACCTTGTGACAGAACTTAAGGACCGACTAGGTATATGTATAACAGAAACCCAATTTCGTAATTTTTATCAGTAATGATAATATAATAAAGTGCCCTGGAAAGGTCTCCCTGAGTGAGGTGTTTCTATGACAGGTTATTTAAAATAAAAATAGTTCTGAAGGACATTGATCGCATTGATTTGATATGGTTTTCATATGGGTCCGTGATAATAAGTTACTTGCCTATGTAAAATCAATTCTCTGGATCAATCCTATTCAGAGAAACACTGTTGAAAAGTACAATTATGTCTATTTGCTGTTTCTACAAAACATTTTGCAATCCTCCTTTTTGTCGGTAAATCCTAATGACAGTTTCATAATTTCATAATTTCTTTATTGCACACAATTAATATATGGACAACAAGACTTACATAAAAATAGTGTACAAAGGCGAGCTTATCTCTAATAAGAGATCTCTTCCAGCAAACCAAAAGTTCAGTTCTTACTGGCAACTAATAAAGCAAAATCAATACCAATACCAACCAACAAAATTAATACCAACTTAAAAAGGCCCTTTCCATACTTAATGACCATCATGTTTAATATTATTTACATTTTAACGTACTGGTTGTGTCATCCAAACAGAAGTATGTCACCTAAAGACTTGGTATTTTACTGTGTTTCTGTAACCACTACAAAGAAAAAATAAGTTTGCTTCAGTTCATTGCTCTGTAAACTTACCTGACAGTAACAAGGATTGTACTATAATCAGTTGAAGTGGAGCATATTTTGGTACGTTTTTCTATGGTCAATCCAGGCTTTAATTAATCAACTGCTTGAACCCACAGCAATGAACGTCAAACGTTAATTACTAGAAAAAAGGTGAGTACCACTTTTTTACTGAATTTAACGACGTCAAGATGACAAAACTTTTTGTTTTAATTTCCGTAGATTTTGCACGGGATTTCGTTTTGAAAACTAATGTTCACAATACAGGCAGGGTACAATTTTACAAATATGTATAGCTAATTTATGCTCTTTTTATGAAAAGAAAATTGGCCATTTTGTCCCACATTTACTCATTTCGTGAAACATATTTTGACTGTCATATTCCCACCTGCTCTTTTAATTAATGGCGTAATATTAAAGCACGAACAAAATCGTCTCAAATTTTATAACCGTACGAACGTATAAAGAGACGCCCGACGCGTGTAAAAGTGTGTGTATACATTTACATGTGAAATGAAAAATGATTTATGTACGAAGGAATCTGAGGAGAACAAAACGCGCGTCTGTCTCATCAGGCGGAGCGGCGGGCTTGAACTGTGGTGGCCTCAGAAGTTTGCCCCTCTTAATGAGAGTACTAGGTATATTAGTATACTCTTATGGTCGCTGTACACTCTCGTGTGAGACAACATCAGCCTGGGGTCGCGTCGCGCGAGAGTGTACAGCGGCCATTACGTGTACCACTATGCCCATTGCCCATATGCCAATGCTTATACGCAGCTAATGATAACCAAATTAGTAACACAATCAGTTTCTTAAAGGTAGTTTTAAAAAGGCTTGTTTTAAACAATTACCAAAAAATTCGAAAATGTACTACCAATAAATTCGAAAATGTACTACCAATAAATTCGAAATGACTGCCAGAATTAGTAAATGATCACCAAATTCTGTTTGGATAAATAATCACGAAAAATCTTTTAATGTTTTGTGTACTTAAATTTATGTTTTAAGTATTTTTTGTTGTTTTTACATGTTTCGCCTAACACGAAGAATAAAGAGGGCTTCGCTTCGCTCACTCCCTTTACCCTTCACCAAAGCTACCGCAGTATTTTGCCCTGAAATTTTCTGCAACTTTTGGTGATCATTTACCCATTATGGGTAAAAAATATATTTTGGTGATCATTATATTTGTTGCCTTTTAAAAATAATGTATATGGACCAATCCTCTTCATCACCATGCAAAAGATAGGCCAATCCCATCTACCAACCTACACCAACTTAAACTGAATATAACATAACATAACATAACATAACATAGCGTCACGCATTTTCCCATAAAGGGTGGCAGAGGCACAATGGTGCCCACTTTGAGCCAGTTATTCAATACTCAATTTTACGGGACAGGGGGCTAGCCCATCGTCTATAGCTATGGAGTAATAAAGGTTTCCTCACGATGTTTTCCATCACGGTTGGAACGTCCGTATAATTTATTTAATATAAATTAATTATCTCATTGGTACATGGTCAGGAGTCGAACCTGCATCTCCTGTGTGAGAAGCAAGCGTGAAACCCATTAGATCACGGAGCTCTTCAAACTGAATGGGCTACAAATATATTGTTTAAGTGTTGACTCCCAAATATGTGAAATGTTCACCAAGTTTAATATCGTTTGTTGTTTCACAGAACCTTATTGGTTGCTATAGGTCACTTTCTTTCCGAATACTTAAATTAGGTTTGTTGGTCACAACTTTATTATACAACCTCAAGCTGAAGCGAAGCGGACCGGAGCTAAGTATGTGAAATGTTGCTGAACATTTTGTTAATTTTCGATGAAAATGTATTTTTTGGATGTAACTTTTACTAAATTTAGTAAACTGTTAAACATAAGCCAAATGAACATTTTGCTTGTTAAATGAGCTGAGTTTAACTTAACAACCCGATATAAAAATACTTCAGATATATCCTATAACTAATCTGACATTTTTCTTTCCATAAAAATTTCTTCAGTGGATTCATAGTGGAGTACACTCTCACAGTGAAAGTAATATAAATCATGTCGCCATCACTGGGCACTAATACCAGGGCTCAAAGGTTCCTATGCCAGCCGCCCCCCGCCCCGCTCCGACCCGCCTGGAAACTGCTTTATTCTGTTCAACTATTCCTTTGTAAAGCATTCTTTCTGCTCGTTTAAAACTTGCACATGGGCTGCCATGCCGAATAAAACTCTTGCACTGCAATAGTTTAGGCTCATTTGGGAATGAAGCATGGAGAAAAATTGTGCAGAATTTGCAATAAATAAGAGGAGCTTTTTCCGTTACTGTTTTGTGGTGGTAGTCTCGTGGGATTAGAACTAATGCACTGTTCTACTAAATCTTTTTAACTTTAGAAACATTTGGAACTTATATTATAAACGTCGAATATTGACCTGGACATACCTACATCCTTGATTTAGAAGTAATGAAATAATTGAGATATTAAAGTGTAATTAATCCTTTATCTAACTAACGTCAGGACATATCTTGGAATCTAGATACGAGTACAATAGCAAATTTCCCACGAGTTCGCAAAATTTACGAAACGAGAAGTTTACGGCACGAGCCGAAGGCGTGGGTCGTAGCGAGGTTCGTATATAAAAAGCCTTTTCGAACGAGTTAGGACTCGATTTTTTCCGCCTGAGAACCCAAAATCCAGCGGCGAAGGAGTTATTTTTAGCACAGAAGTCGGAAAACGCATTGCTACGATGCTACGGCTGCGTAGCAGACTACGTCGTATGCTCTATGAATATTTTCAACACATTTGCTCGTAACTGTATGGCAACACATTTATATTCTTATACAGCTTATCAAGCACAAGTGCTTCTTACTTCACATTGCCGTACTACTTTTAGCTCGCCGCCAAGTGTTTTTAAGCTACAAACTATGTATATTTTTGTGAATAAATAAACTATTTTAGGTTAAGTACAAATGTTGATAAATCAGCCGTCAAATTGACAGCATTGTTCATCAATATATATTATTTCACTACAGATTAACCTTAAATTATTATTTAAAACATTATTTCTATAGGCTGTTTAGCGGTTATGCCAGTGTCTTTATTTACGTCGCTGCTTTGTAATAACATAAAACTGGCGCGCCATTCTCCATAAATATTTGTTGGCGTTTTCGTTGCGTAGTTAATTTTCAAGAAAGTCTGATTTTTTCCTCATAAGTGTGCTGTCAAAGGTCGTATGACACGCGTGTGCATTGGTCATTAGACTCAGCTACCTTTTCGAACAATACCGCTTCGTGTGTAATGACCAACTTTGCACACTCGTATCATAAATGTACTATTTAACTCCACTGCTCGGGAACTATAGGCAAAATATGGTCTGTATGGGGCCGCAAAACAATGAATAGTTAACCAGGACAACAAAAACATTCTCGGCCTGTTGAAACAGGCCAGAAAAAACATTGCTGGCTTCTTCAAAGAGCAATCCCTCTTTGCAGCCTCTTACAATTCAGTAGGCGTCAAGGCGTCTACACAATCAATCACGGTCACCAGATGTACATCAAACATTGATTAAATAACAATGTACTATTTTTACTATCAGTCCGTTATTTTGAGTTTGTTTACTATACGAATTTAACGCCAGCGAATTTCAACTAAGTTTGTCTTAGAAAAGTCGAAAGTATTGAAATGTCAAAAGGATATGAAAGAATTAGTTCCGACCAAGTTTAACTATCATTTGACTAAGCTCACTGGTAATTCCATTATATGCGTTTCTGGCCATTAGTGATTGACGGCCATTACTTAGTCTAGGCAGGGACGGACGGACACACCTCACTTTGAATACTTAACGTAATTACCCACAGTCACTTAATTATAGTTAGATACAATTTACTAGGGGTAAGTACCAGTAACTGTTTATATTAGACTAAACTGATCTTTAATTTTACAGCAGATTCTAGTTATAGGACATATGGGTAGGCAATAATAATAATAATATATACTTTATTGCACAAAACAGTGAAAAAAAACAAGTGGAATGGAACAAAGGAATAAACATGTCTCCAACAAGAGATTTCTTCCAGTAAACTTAGAATGTAGAGGGGGGAAAAGAAACTAAAGGTAGAACTATGTGCACAACAATAAAAACTACTTACCAATATATAGATGATACTAAAAATAATGCTATATAGAGTTTTGTAACATATACATAAATAGTAGATACAAATAAATACTATACTTACTTATGGCAGAGAAAGATAGTGTTCTTTCAGACGAGTTTTAAAAATGTGAATTGACTGAATGTCTCTGATGGCGCTGGGAAGTTTGCAGGTATATTTGTTTGTTCCCGGATTATGTCTGAGAATGAGGACTGTCATCTTAGGTTGGTTGCTAAGAGGCTTGTTCAGATATCTTATTTGGAATGGGTGTAAAGAGTAATGAATACGAGACGACAATCTTAAATAGTTTATAAAGGAAACAAATATAATGATCACCAAAATATATTTTTCCTACCTAAAATGGATAAATGAACACCAAAAGTTGCAAAAAATATCAGGGCAAAATACTGCGGTAGCTTAGGTGAAGGGTAAGAGGGGTGAGCGAAGTGAAGCCCCCTTTATCCTTCGTGTTAGGTTGAACATGTAAGAACAACAAAAAATACTTAAAATAAAAACTTAAGTACACAAAACATAAAAAGAAGTTTGGTGATCATTTATCCAAACACAATTTGGTGGACATTCATCCATTCTGGCAGTCGTTTCGAATTTATTGGTAGTAAATTAGGTGCGTTTTTGGTAATCGTTTAAACATAAGCCGTTTATAACTGAGGTAGAGGAGTGGACAGGTTAATTGATATTGAGGCTAATTAGCAATACGGCCGTAGTAGGTCTACGTATGAATGTATGTCTTATTTATTTATACACTATCACTTACTAGTTGCAAGCTAATCCAAGAAAACGGGTCAATGACCATGAGAGTGCTGGCTTTACGATAATGAAGCTTATCTTACGTGGAGGCATCGGCTTAGCTCGAGAGAATCCACGGTTGTGTCGTTTCTCAAAGAAGAGATAATGAGCGTATCCACGGATTCATGGATACACTATTACCTAGGAGATGCAAGCTGCCCCCAGAAAACGGGTCAGTGACCATGATAATGCCGGGTTTACGATAATGAACCTTATCTTGCGTGGAGGCAGCGGCTTAGCTGGACTTAATCCACGGTTGCTTCCATTCCTCCAAGAAGAAATAATGAGCGTATCCACGGATGGACGCATTTCGATAAGTGTATCAGATGTTCTCTTGTGTGGGGTAATCGCAGACTTTTACGCATCAAGTACGTTAGAGGGTTATATGTAAACGATATTTACTCGCATAATGAAACAAAGTTAGTTCAACTTGACTATAAAGGTACATCCTTGGTCCTTAATATTGTCGTTATCTAAGAAGATATTAAGGCTAAAATTTACATACAACATATTGGTGGCTGGAACTCGGGTTCTTATCAAACAGATAATGTTTGACAAAACAAATAAGACGCAGAGGGTTATAAATGGTTGCTCTAGTAAAAAGATGACACAGCTGCTTTTTAACAAGCTCATTGTATTTCTAAGAGAATTTGGGAATAAAATCTGCTTTCGATATGTAAAAAAATAAAGGGCGAGGCTTTAGGTGCGGCTTAAGTAAACAACATTTGACTTTGTAACATAATTTAAATAGGGATGTCATTCTAAAGATAAAAGTGAAATGTCGTATTTGTGAGAGCCTAAACCAACAAAGCCTTATCCCGTTAGATGCAAGGCTAAGGTTAAGGATGTTGGGCGGGGAGCCTATTACATATTATACATCCCACTGTGGGATTTTCACATCCCTTGATCTTGATAATACATATAATGAATCAGTATAATTTTTAACATGGATTTATCGTCTTATGAAGTATTTTATTATGAGTCTAAGGCTCTTATTAAAACACCGCTCACAGCTCTGGGAGCTAACTCAAGCGCGTGAAAATGACAGTTTTGATGTGGCGAAACTCTGTGCGAATGTCACAACTATCGGAGCTGAGGGAGGTTTATTTTTACCGGGCCAAGTACTGATATTTATGTCATAACTATGAATAGAGGAAGGTGTATGAAGTCTTATAATTGTGTTTCATTAATTATTTATTAAATGAAATTTCTGTCTAGCTGCATGCGGCCGATGAGCTAGCGTCCTCACATGCAAAACATGGAGTATTGTATAACTGACTAAACATGGGCGCAACTGTGCTTCTGCCACTCCGAATAGGAATAGGCGTGACGCTTACATTTTTTTAATCAAATCATTTTCTTTTGACAGGTAGAAAGCCATCCATTTTTGACAACTGCAGTAAAAAATATATGGCTTTCACCTGTCAAAAGTAAATGATTTGATTTAAAACTGTAAGCGTCACGCCTATTCTGATATTGTATGCAGTATTTTATTTTATTTTAGTTAGCCTATAGCAGTATCCCACTGTTGGGTAAAGGCCTCCCCGGTTCGAGCCCACACATCTCTGGCAGCCGCAAGATCGACCCACTCTGGTTGGAAATTGTCCAGATCGTCCCGCCATCTTCTTCTGGGCCTTCCTCTACACCGGTGTCCATCTGTAGACAACCATTCAGTGACTCTCTTTGCCCATCTGTCTGGGTGCATTCGGCACACATGGCCGGCGGCCATTAGTTTGGCGGTCTGCATGCCCACATCGACGCCAGTTTTAGAGCGCTGTACGGTGTTTCTGATGCGATCAGTTCCTTTCACACCCAAGATGCGGCGCTCCATCGCACGTTGGCAAAACTTGAGCTTGGACTTCTGATGTTCGGTCAAGGACCATGTGTGCAGTAAATAAACGTGAAATTAAAAAAGTAACATAAAGGCCTACGTCCTTAGTCAGTTAACCAAGCCACGTCAAATCCATCGCAGTTAGTGCCATATTGACATTTATTGTATGGGAAAACTGTCACATTTCCACAGTTTTGGCCGATTTGAGTTCCCTTCTGATTATAGGGGACAGAGTATAATGGACTCACCGATATGAACACCTCCTCAGCCTGTTGCAAGATGGCGATCCTGGACCAGCCGAACTTCTGCATCAGCTTGATTCGCGTGGGGTTGTGCACCGTTGCGGAGGGGTGCGTGCGGAAGAGCGTGGGGAACCTGGCGCGGTCCGACAGCGCGGGCGATGACGCGCCGTAGCACAGCTGTGGGGCAAAATCATTTCAATGAAATAAACATTGTTTCTAGTTCTACTTATACGGTTTATATTCATTAGCAGATTGGTTTTTATTTACCTAATTTCAAAGTGTAGTAAATATAAGATATAATAATAACTTATGCCATATAACAGACCACATTCAATACTTCATCAAAATTCAATAACTTAACCTTGTACCGGAGAGGGCACACATTTTTTTTCACTGTTAGAACTACATAATTGCTTGATTTTTTCAATTAAAATGCAAATTTATTGTAATATTGACAAAAGAAGGTAATCGTATGGTTTACCTTACTAATAATATATTCTAAACATAATAAACATATGCTTTGCTCTAAAAAACTGAACATCGTTGCAAGGTTACGTTGATGAAACCGGTTTTATTTTTAAACACGAGACGTTACCCAAATAATTGACCAAAAATAATTGAATGCAATGAAGACGCATACAATTCACAGATGTTTGAAGTCCGCATCGATTAATTCAATTAAATCGATGTTTTATGCATGTCACCGCACTAAGAAGCAAAGACTGACAGATGTCAAATGTGATTTCTTATCTTAGTAGCCCCACAATAGTTGTAAAACCCCTCTATCAACCCGCACTGAGCTAGAGTGGTGGAGTATGTACAGCTCACTTTCTCGTGTACGGGTAACGGCTGGTGCCCCTGGGTGGGGACATTCATGGACTAGTTTATTTTTATTGTTTTTGACTTTCAATTCCTTTTAATTTAAATATGGTCGGTCTTGGGCCATCGAACCGCACCGACGTGTCCCTGATTGCTCGGAGACCCTTTTTTTGCCCGAAGCTGAAATTGTCAAAGTGAAGTGTTTTGAGGTATTTAGGTTTACTAAAAATTAAGCTATGTGTTTAGGATTGTGTGTTACTTGTGTTATAAATTATGCAAAGTTTAATAATGGGTGTACATCCCCTGAACCTGGGTCTGGAGATGGAGGGCAGGCGCAGGCGCCAGTCTTCGAGAGAAAGATAATGCATATCAATGGGCAACATCGGATGAGGTCGTTTCAGTACATATCTTTAACTAGCACCTCAATAAACCTCAACCAAAACTAATTGAGGCTTCGTTAAGATTACATTAATCGAAGAGAAACAAGCCATGAACGTGGTCATTAGCTTGTCATACAATATCTTTAGATGAATCTTCAACGGGGGCGTGTTGCGTTACCAAACGATACACCGCCACCCTGCATGGGTTTTGCGATGCCTCGGAGAAGGGCTACGGAGCTGCGGTGTATCTGCGTACGGTCGACTCCTCGGGGGAGGTTGATGTGCGGTTGGTCATGGCCAAGAGCAAGGTTGCGCCGTTGCGAACTCGCCTGACCATTCCCAAATTAGAGCTTTCAGGAGCGGCTCTCCTGACTCGTCTGCTCAACCACACGATGACGGTTCTTCGTGGGTCAATAGCGTTAGAAGATACGGTCTACGCTTGGACGGGCAGCCAGATAGTGTTATGCTGGCTGAAGGCTTCAGTTCACAAGCTGGAGATTTTTGTGGCGAATCGGGTTTCGCAGATTATGAATTCGGAGGTTCCCTTAATCTGGAGACATGTTCCAGGGTAAATGAACCCAGCAGACTGTGCGTCTCGTGGGTGTCACGCTCCGGAATTAGTTGGACATCCCTTGTGGTGTGGTCCAAAATGGTTGACTCAAGCCGAATCGGATTGGCCAATGAGTCCACGCGTTACCTCGGCGAACGGCGCCTTGACAGTCGGTGTCTGTACAACGCAACCAGAGCCGGAAGAGGAGTTCAGCCTGCTGGAACGGTACAGCTCGCTCGACAAGCTGGTCAATTTGACCGCCTGGATCTTCCGGTTTGCGCGGAATTGTCGCAATTCTGAGGCGCAACGTGTGCGGACACAGGTCCTGACACCACGGCAACGGAACCATGCGTTGTTCGCATTGGTACGGAACGTGCAGACGGTGCACTTTAAGTCCGAACTGGACATCCTGAGACGCGGACGCGTCCAACTGAAGGGAGCTGTGGCTCGGCTCAACCCGTTTATTGACCCTCAAGGATTGCTGAGGGTAGGAGGTCGGCTGCGGAATGCCAACCTGCCTTATGCGGCTCGCCACCCGTTGTTACTCCCTAGGAAAGGGAAGTTGGTCGAACTGTTGATACAGGATCGACACATTCGGAATGGGCATGTCGGATGCCACGCCTTGATGGCGTTTCTCCAGCGCGAGTTCTGGATTCTATCGGGAAGACGCTTAGTGCGTAGCGTCGTATTTCGGTGCCTGCCTTGTTATCGGGCCAAGGCGGCTACGATGCAGCCCCAGATGGGCGATTTGCCCTCGGATAGGGTTAACGAAATCCGGCCCTTTGCGGGTGTCGGAACGGATTTCGCGGGACCATTCATGGTCAAGTCTTCACAGCTAAGGAACGCCAGATTAGTGAAGGCATACCTGTGCATCTTCGTGTGCTTGGCCACGAAGGCAGTCCACTTGGAGGTGGTCAGTGACCTCACTACAGAGGCATTTATCGCATGTCTGGATCGGTTCGTCTCACGAAGGGGCCTCCCGACATTAATCCGTTCGGACAACGGCACAAATTTTGTCGGAGCCAGGCGATATCTGCAGGAGGTCACTCAATTCCTGAACGGTAACCAGGACGCCATCGGTACGGCTTGCTCCCGACGAGGGATTGACTGGGTTTTCAGTCCGCCGGGATGTCCTCATTGGGGAGGAATTTTTGAGGCTGCGGTTAAATCGGCTAAGTCGCACCTGACGAGGATCATCGGTGAGACCTCTCTACGCTTTGAAGAGCTTACGACGCTGTTCTGTAAAATTGAAATGACACTGAACTCGCGTCCGTTGTGCCCGCTCAGTTCGGATCCAAATGATTTGGAAGCGTTGACGCCGGGTCACTTCCTGATAGGTCAGCCCCTTAACGCCCTGCCAGAATACCCATTCGGTGATGTTAAGTTAAGTCGGTTAACTTGGTGGCAGATGTTGCAGCAGATGGCTCAAGATTTTTGGAAGCGGTGGTCCCTTGAGTACTTGCACATCTTGCAGCAGCGCCTTAAGTGGACTGACCGGACGAGCCCCCTCAAGTCGGTGATTTGGTGCTGATTAAGGATGCGAACCTGTCATCATTGAGATGGAGACGAGGACGGATCGTCAAATTGTACACGGGTCGGGATGGCACGCCTCGATCAGCAGAAGTCAAGGTGGGGGACTCGGTCCTCAAGAGAGCGGTCGCAACACTTTCTCGCCTTCCTATTGATTAGGGACAGGTTCGGGCCTGTCCGGGCGGGTGACTGTTTAATATTTATGCTTCGGAACGCACCTTTTTTTGTTGCGCGATCGGACCGCGAGTGATCGGAACGGAACTAGCTAGCTGTCACTTGTATAGAAACGAGATGACGAGTTAGAGGTTACTTTTTTGCACAGGGAAAAAATGTCGGCGTCAGGTATTCGGGCCTTGGCGGAATGTTAATTATAATAATATCGTAACAATCGTCGGGAAATAAGTAGATTTCACGCCATCGGAGTGAGTGCTTCGTGCTGTGAAAGGTTGAAGTGGTTCGGTCCCCAATTCGTCGCGTTCGGATAGCGACCCATGTGGTCGGATACGTGGCATCACGACGGCACCGGCGGAGGACTACGACAGCAGTAAGATTCGACTCCCATCAACCCCCACCCTTGTGTTCCTCATCCCGTGCTCCTGCCTCGAATTGAGTTTTCGAATTCCGGTCCACGGCGTCAAGGTCAGTACTACTTTGTGACATTCCATGGTAAAACAACCTTTCGGTTAAGGCGTGGAATTTAACACAGTCATTGCAGGAGTCACGTATGTGGGCCTCGGCTCGCGCCCGGCCCAACATCAAACGTTCCTCCTGCAATTACCTTGTTGCCGGCCGCCGCAGTAATGTACTATTCCTGCCAAGTTACACATATCTTTTGAACCGGGAAATATAAATCCATGTCTCGCCAACGACATCTTATGACAAATTTGGAACTACTTTATTTTATTTTGTAAGAGCCGTCAGAAAATTGGCCATTGGGCATAAATTGAATAACTTATTCACACAAATATAATAAAATGTGTTGCAAATAAAAAACAAAGTTTATTTAATATAATTAATAAAGTTATTTACATACCGACTTACAATAAGCCCAAAACTCAAAAACCACAGTTTTTTTATATTTTTGATTTTTTTATAAAATTGGATGCGTTACGTTTACCGATAATATAACAAAATAGAATGGCGATAAAAATTATCATTTGTATGCGCACCTCTTTATTTTTTTAAATCGCGTATATATCATTATTACAGCGGCAATAAAATACACACTCTGTGAAAATTTAACCCTCCGTCTATCACGGCTCATTAAGCTAGACCGCTGACAGACAGACTGACATACCGACGGAGTGTGGAGGCTTAATAATAGGTACCCGTTGGGCACACTTCGGTTACGGACCCCTTAAAATAAAACTGTAACGTTGCGTCACTTTTTTGTTGTTTGAGGCTTAGAAACGCACAAAGAAGGTTCGCTAACATTTCCGCACGTTCCTGGCCACCAGTGTTTACTAATGTTCATCCCTTTTTTAAACGAGATTTGTTTGTTTTTATTTAATTTTCCGCATAATTTCGAGCCTAATATTGCACGTATTCTCACGGAGGGAATAAAAAATATTCACATTTACAGGAATTGAAACGAACGAACAAACGAAATGTACAGCTCCAGCCAGGATTATACCTAGTCCAGTAAAATAGCCGGGATACCAGTCACGCTTTTTGAGGGGGGAATGACCTGCCCAAGTGATAGGGGGGAGTGTGAATAGAATCGACCGATTAATGCAACCTTTAGCCAATATAGGAAGTTTTGGACAGGGGAGGATATGTGATGGGTGAGCAGAAAAATGTTTTTTCATGTTTCCTGATCTTCTGTTTCGTTTGTTGTTTGTTGATTTTCTGGGTTCTGTTCTGCTGGATTGTCCGATGTGCTTTCAGTTTCGCTGTCTGTTTCCGGGACCTGGTATATTTGTTTTGAGGCGACCTCATCCCTAGTGTGTGTTATTTCCATCCATTAGCTAGGATTGTTTCCGTAGTATTTAATATCGTATTTGAGGGTATGTTTCCAGGTGTTTATACATATGGTGTTTATACCCTTATAGGTCGAGCGACTTACAAGTTACTCTTACTAGTTTCGTAGTTCAGGGCAGCGTGGAGTATGTATTCTAAAGGGCTCGCCAGTAGAGAAGTAATGTTGGTTCCATGCGTTATGACTGAATTGGAACAGGCTCCCCAGGTAATACTCATTTAGTTGTCTCTGAGGGCGCCTAGCGTCGTAGACGGTGGCTGAGACAGCGGCGTGGCTTGGTAGTTTATCTCGTCAGCGAGCTGGTGCTGCGATCCTAGGTAGGGCGTAGCTCAGAGCCTATGTAATTCACACTTCTCACACTGCACTTTCACACTTGTAGCTAGCTACATAAAACGCACACACTAGAGCTTGACATTAAGACACAAGGAAATAATCGCATTTATTATTTTCTCTAAGAAGCACGCGGAGTTTTCTTTGAAATATTCGCTTTTTTGTCTAACTGATGTTTGCCTTCGTCTTCTTTTCTTTACAAGATTATTGTCTGCCAGTCGCTACTCACTATGCTAAGAGTCTAACTACTTCCCCCGTCCATTTTTAGGGTTCCGTACCCGAAGGGTGCCAAACGGGACCCTACTGCCAAGCCTCCGCTGTGCGTCCGTCCATCTGTCACCAGGCTGCACCCTATGAACCGTGATAGCTAGACAGATGAAATTTTCACAGGTTTCTGTTACCGCTATAATAACAAATACTAAAAAACAGAATAAAACAAATATTTATGGGGGCCCCCATACAACACCCCCTTCAATACCACACACAAAGCCATGAATGCAACTGGTTACGTGCACGGAGTTTGAAAGTAGCCGCCAACAACCCTGCAAATAACACTTTGCTTTGTAAAATCCAAACTATTCACTCCACACCATCCCTACCATTGTACGGCGGCACGGAACCCCTCGTGCGTGAGCTAGATTCGCACTTGACTGGTTTTTTCAATGTCATCCTCCTTGACTTGAAATAAATTCAATAATAATACTTATGTTAACAATACCTTCGATGATAAAACAAGTGCAGTTTCCAGTTATATAAATTGTAAGTTCTACAGACTTTTTTAGAAAGAAATAAAGAAAGAAAGAAAGAAAGAAAGAAAGAAACATTTATTATAAAGACAGTGAACACACTACAATTAAAACAAAGAAACAAAACACAGAGATAAATAGTTGCATTGACACATGATATAAAATGAAATGACAGTCGTGGTGTGTCACTGTCATTATAAATGGCGTCTGACTCAGCATTATGTTGAAGGCCAGGCCTTCAACGCTGATTTTCAGTCAGCGCCAAGTGTTACCTCGCGAGCGCCCCAGACCGCGGCGTGGTACAATCCATAAATACATAAATATAAAGAATATATAAAAAATAGGTAACAATAATGGTAAATATAGATATGGCTGTTATATATGACACACACAAAAAGTTAAATAAATAAACATGGCCCGCGCTTTTCAATGTCCCACTGGCAATGAGCGACCACAGACTCAAGTCTTATTGCGGCGTGAGGTTGGTACGGAGGGGAGGAGTAGTCTCTGCTGATCTAGCAAATGTGCCCTGAGTTTCCGCCCAAAGGCACACCTACTAGCCGCTTCACGGACTGGAGGGGGAATATCATTCCAACACTTAGATGCCGCAAATCTGAAACTCCCGCGGAAAGTTGCCGTTCGATGCGCCGGTGTAAGTATTCTGTGCTTGTGCACGCCACGTAGCCTGGTCGCCCATTTTATCTTGGTGTACAAGTAGGGTGGGGTTTGCGTGCGTATTACACCAAAGAGTAGTTTGGCTAGGTGTAAATGCCGACGAGCTTCCATGTTCAGAAGTTTAGCTGCATCCAAGTATGGGGTGATATGGGATCTAGGAGGGATTTTAAAACAAAAACGTATACATGCGTTTTGCACACGTTGAATTAACCTTTTCGACCGACCAAGAATACAGCTACCATATACGACATCACAGTAGTTTAATCTAGATAATATCAATGATTCACTTAGCCTGACACGCAAATCAGTGCTAAGGTAATCACGTATATTATAAAGAATCTTAAGGCGGTAGAAACAATTGCTGACTACGTTTCTGATATGATTTTCGAATCGAAGCTCACCGTCCATCAACAACCCAAGATTTTTTGCTTCTACGACCCTTTCCACTGGGTCGCCCCTGATAGCTATATCATTGAGGGCTAGGGCTTGGACAGTATTATGGATCTGACATTTTGTACCAAGGATCATGTACTTAGATTTTCTAGGGTTTAGCACTAGACAGCTCCTCTCTGACCATGACGCCACCCGCTCTAGATCGTTATTTATGGACTCGACTGCAGTGTTGATGTCGGAAGGGACGGATGATATATATAGCTGGGTATCATCTGCTAGAGATGGCACATGCTGCTCTCCACGACAGAAACTATCTCTGCTGTGTAAAGAATAAACAAAAGGGGGCCTAATATCGACCCTTGAGGCACACCCCTTGTTAAGCGCTTTATCGAGGAAAACAACATAGTACCATCGCTTTTTTCCAATCCAATAACCTGCGCACGGCCCGAGAGGTAGCTGTCAAACCACTTCACCGTGGTACTGTCAAAACCATAATAAGACATTTTCGATAATAAGAGGGGCGCGCTCAGACAGTCGAAAGCTCGGGAGAAATCTAGCAACACCAGAATTGTGCTTCTACCTTGGTCAAGCTCCGACAGGATGTTGTCCACTACGTCAATAAGGGCTGTTGAAGTCCCTCTACCCTTCCTGAAGCCTGACTGCAATTCCGGTAGTATGCCATTTCCCTCCAGATACCCCGACAGCTGAGCACATACTGCCCTCTCTATTATCTTGGAGAGACAGGGAAGGATACTGATGGGACGGAGATTGGAGATATGAACGGGATTAGGAATTTTGGGGAGTGGGGTAACCTTTGCAGTTTTCCAGTCAGTCGGGAAAGTGTTGGTCAGTATGCTGCGATTAATCATGTCAGTCAAGATCGGTAGTGTCCGCGGCATGGTCAATAGCAGCATGTCGATGTTAATATAGTCGAGTCCGGTAGCATTTGTCTTGATTTTCATCAGGATCTTCGATACAGCCAAAGGAGTCAATGTATTAAGAGTGAAGTTAGTAGCCCTATGGTGTCGGTTAAACTCAAAGTAAGTAAGCTGTGACATAGTCACTTCGGGTTTTCCTGGAACATTTAGAAAGTGGTCATTAATCATGTCAGGGTCGTTATAGTGTGAGGGTAGCTCCGCATTCCGCTTGCCCGGCAGAACTGTTCGCTTGAGGGTCTTCCACAAACGTCTCGGGTCGGAACAGCAACGATTTACGTGCGCCTCGCCTCGCTGGCTCACTGAATACTGGTCACGACGAATTCATAGTAACTATGTCCAACCTGTCTCCTGACTTAGCGGCAATAAATGAGACCTGGCTTCATGAGGGCCAAGAGGGCTGCGCACCCGTCGTGCCTGGTTATCGTCTGCGTCACACCCCGCGGCCGCGCGGGACGCGTGCGCGCGGTGGTGGCGTCGGCTTCTATGTGAAGCGCGGCGTCGCGGCCCGGCTCTGCCCGCTCCCCCCCGCGCCCGCGGATACCCCCGCCGCTGCGGTTGAGCAGATGTTTATGCGAGTCAACATCGGGGGAAAAAAACTTTTAATCGGCACGGCTTACCGGCCACGCTGGGTTGGCGCTGTCACTTTCTTTGATGCGATTACAGACTCGTTGACTTCTATGACTGATTACGATAGTGTCTTACTGTTAGGTGACTTTAACATTAACGTGGCTGACAATCGCGACCCAAATTTTTCCCGGTTGACGGAGTTTTTGACATCACTGAAATTGACACAAATTGTGGACCGACCGACCCATTTCACAGACCACAGTGAGACGACTATTGACTTGATATGTACTGACGCGCGGATTCGTGGGACCGACGTTCATCACATACCAGACCTAGGCCGGCATGCGTTCCTTACCGTCGACCTCGACGTTAAAAAGAAAAAGCCTCAACCTAGGTATGTGACATATCGACCCTTAACTGACATAGATCGCGATCAATTTGATAAAGACCGAGACTCATTAGAATGGGATAGTATTTTACTACTGGACAACGTGGACGATATGGTACAACTTTTTACTCGACTTTTAACAGACCTATTTGACCGACACGCGCCCATACGGACTATAGTAGTGAGGGATGCTCCTAAACCATGGCTCACGAACAACGTGCGTTTGATGATGCGCCTACGAGACGAAGCACATAGGAAGTACAAGGCTACAAGGCTAGAAGGGCACAGAAAATACTACCTAGAGTTAAAACACCTCGTGCTGTCTGCCTTGTATCATGAAAAATGTGCTTTTTTCGAGGCGCACGTAAATCGTTGCTGTTCCGACCCGAGACGTTTGTGGAAGACCCTCAAGCGAACAGTTCTGCCGGGCAAGCGGAATGCGGAGCTACCCTCACACTATAACGACCCTGACATGATTAATGACCACTTTCTAAATGTTCCAGGAAAACCCGACGTGACTATGTCACAGCTTACTTACTTTGAGTTTAACCGACACCATAGGGCTACTAACTTCACTCTTAATACATTGACTCCTTTGGCTGTATCGAAGATCCTGATGAAAATCAAGACAAATGCTACCGGACTCGACTATATTAACATCGACATGCTGCTATTGACCATGCCGCGGACACTACCGATCTTGACTGACATGATTAATCGCAGCATACTGACCAACACTTTCCCGACTGACTGGAAAACTGCAAAGGTTACCCCACTCCCCAAAATTCCTAATCCCGTTCATATCTCCAATCTCCGTCCCATCAGTATCCTTCCCTGTCTCTCCAAGATAATAGAGAGGGCAGTATGTGCTCAGCTGTCGGGGTATCTGGAGGGAAATGGCATACTACCGGAATTGCAGTCAGGCTTCAGGAAGGGTAGAGGGACTTCAACAGCCCTTATTGACGTAGTGGACAACATCCTGTCGGAGCTTGACCAAGGTAGAAGCACAATTCTGGTGTTGCTAGATTTCTCCCGAGCTTTCGACTGTCTGAGCGCGCCCCTCTTATTATCGAAAATGTCTTATTATGGTTTTGACAGTACCACGGTGAAGTGGTTTGACAGCTACCTCTCGGGCCGTGCGCAGGTTATTGGATTGGAAAAAAGCGATGGTACTATGTTGTTTTCCTCGATAAAGCGCTTAACAAGGGGTGTGCCTCAAGGGTCGATATTAGGCCCCCTTTTGTTTATTCTTTACACAGCAGAGATAGTTTCTGTCGTGGAGAGCAGCATGTGCCATCTCTAGCAGATGATACCCAGCTATATATATCATCCGTCCCTTCCGACATCAACACTGCAGTCGAGTCCATAAATAACGATCTAGAGCGGGTGGCGTCATGGTCAGAGAGGAGCTGTCTAGTGCTAAACCCTAGAAAATCTAAGTACATGATCCTTGGTACAAAATGTCAGATCCATAATACTGTCCAAGCCCTAGCCCTCAATGATATAGCTATCAGGGGCGACCCAGTGGAAAGGGTCGTAGAAGCAAAAAATCTTGGGTTGTTGATGGACGGTGAGCTTCGATTCGAAAATCATATCAGAAACGTAGTAAGCAATTGTTTCTACCGCCTTAAGATTCTTTATAATATACGTGATTACCTTAGCACTGATTTGCGTGTCAGGCTAAGTGAATCATTGATATTATCTAGATTAAACTACTGTGATGTCGTATATGGTAGCTGTATTCTTGGTCGGTCGAAAAGGTTAATTCAACGTGTGCAAAACGCATGTATACGTTTTTGTTTTAAAATCCCTCCTAGATCCCATATCACCCCATACTTGGATGCAGCTAAACTTCTGAACATGGAAGCTCGTCGGCATTTACACCTAGCCAAACTACTCTTTGGTGTAATACGCACGCAAACCCCACCCTACTTGTACACCAAGATAAAATGGGCGACCAGGCTACGTGGCGTGCACAAGCACAGAATACTTACACCGGCGCATCGAACGGCAACTTTCCGCGGGAGTTTCAGATTTGCGGCATCTAAGTGTTGGAATGATATTCCCCCTCCAGTCCGTGAAGCGGCTAGTAGGTGTGCCTTTGGGCGGAAACTCAGGGCACATTTGCTAGTTCAGCAGAGACTACTCCTCTCCTCCGTACCAACCTCACGCCGCAATAAGACTTGAGTCTGTGGTCGCTCATTGCCAGTGGGACATTGAAAAGCGCGGGCCATGTTTATTTATTTAACTTTTTGTGTGTGTCATATATAACAGCCATATCTATATTTACCATTATTGTTACCTATTTTTTATATATTCTTTATATTTATGTATTTATGGATTGTACCACGCCGCGGTCTGGGGCGCTCGCGAGGTAACACTTGGCGCTGACTGAAAATCAGCGTTGAAGGCCTGGCCTTCAACATAATGCTGAGTCAGACGCCATTTATAATGACAGTGACACACCACGACTGTCATTTCATTTTATATCATGTGTCAATGCAACTATTTATCTCTGTGTTTTGTTTCTTTGTTTTAATTGTAGTGTGTTCACTGTCTTTATAATAAATGTTTCTTTCTTTCTTTCTTTCTTTCTTTCTTTCTTTCTTTCTTTATTTCTTTCTAAAAAAGTCTGTAGAACTTACAATTTATATAACTGGAAACTGCACTTGTTTTATCATCGAAGGTATTGTTAACATAAGTATTATTATTGAATTTATTTCAAGTCAAGGAGGATACAGAAAATTATGTTCAATACAACTTAAAGAAAGAACACGGGTAAAAAGTGACATTTCGGCTTAAAAGAGGAGTTTGGAAAAGACACAGAATAAGTAGTTCCTGCAAAGAGTTCGATTCATCTGAGATTTAATATTTTAGACATTCAAATGCATGCCATAGATAGGTTGTTAGGACGATAAATGTTCAAAAATATATCATTTCAGCCAAATTTAAACCACATTGTTTTTTTCTAAAACTGGGCATAATTGTGCCACCCCGTATGGTAAAAGTCGTGACGCTATGTTATGTTGTTAACTGTGAATATGATATTTTCAACGGCCAAAAGGTCCTGCTTAAGTCCGACACAGGTGACAATAGTAAGTGCATTGCTGAAGAGGCTGGAAAGTGAGCAATAGATGAACTCAAGAGACCTCTAAGAGACGAATCCATTTATTGTTCTTTTGGCCGACACATTACATAGTACTTTTCACGATTTCTGCGAGGAAATACAGTTAATTATAAGGAAAAATATTTTTTGATAAATTTAGAGACGTGCGTTGCGTCAAATCTGATATTTGCTGACTTTCCAATGAGTAATTCAAGTTTGTGATTTCGAGCGCTAAACGCAATCCTTGCACAAATCGACAAAAACGTGAAATTTTCGCCTTTTTGGCGAGTTAAAGCCCAAAAGGCTAGTTTTACGATATAACAGTCTTCTAATAAAATAAACAAGTGTACATTTTCTATAATTTCTTGTATTACCACATTTTTGTAAAAATCTACAAGCTTTTAGGCCAAAAATACATTTCCACGGGAACACGTAGAAGTAAGTGAATATAGGATTTACATAAAGGATATACTTATTTTGATTCCTTAGGTCCTGTGGTTCTAGGGAGGGTCGAAATATACCGCAATATTGTGACATATCTTTTGATTGCATTGGCGTAGAACTTTGATAACTTACAGTTTTATGGTACTGAATACATGAATAATCGAGTAATCGAGAGAGACATACGGTTTAGAGCATCTGTATGTGTGTCTGTCTGTGTGTCTGTCAGCGGCACTCCAACGCTCAAACGGGTGGACGGATTTTAATGCGGTTGGACAGACAGACAGGTTTATTTACTAAACACGTCCCCCCGTATAGGTACCCCCTTTCATTTAACAGCCAAAACGCATGTTGAAGTAGACTTTGTGGTGCTCGTTTTATTGATACGTTAAGAAATCGTTTATTACTGGAGGCACAACGTACATAGAAGTAAGAGCTACCTTATGTATTAACGAGCAGAAAAGAAAGGAATAAAAACGGCAAATTCGTGGTTTCCCCACCCAGATAATCGCACATCCCCGCGGTCCCTGATGCTGGAAATGGCGATTAAAAAAATATGATTCGAGAACTAATTCAACGTCAGTTCGCGTATTTTGAAAACATCTATAAATCCACGAATAAAAAATAGAAAAACATCAGCAAAAGCATCCTAAACGGCCGTCTTCTAAAGGCTAGCCCAACCTCGTCTTTGAGCGCAAACGGCACAGTTCGTGGTTCAAAGAACCTTGGCTTAGAATTTTCTTTTAACCTCGATGTAACTGTATATTTAGATTTGCCGAAGCCAACCTTCTAAAGATCAGCGAAGTCTCTAATTATTTTTTTAATTTCGGCTTCATAATCGTCTGAAACTAACTTTTTGTTTCTTGCTAAAGTAAATTCGATACCAAATTTTGGCATTAAATCCCGCCCCAAGAGTTAAATAACATTTTGCCCGCCATTTTGAATAACATAAAATCTGGTGATTGGCTTAGTTTCAGCTTGATATTTTACGTGTACATTAAAACAGCCAAGCGGTGTTATTTTATGACGATTATATACACACATTTTTATAGCACATTTTTGTAAAGCTTCATTAGGATTTTTTTTGCAACATAACCACAGACCAGATATCGAGATAGATGCAGCAAACACGGTCGAATGTATGAGAACCAACCGTGTAACTTTTTCACTACCTACTGTGACGTCACGAGCGTCTTTTAGTGATGGGTTGACATGTTAATCGTGAAACAGAGTCAAAGGCGCGCCGTCAAATCGATTCAAAATGAGCGCTGCTGCGGGTATCCCCTCTACCTACCACGACCACGTACCTACTAGAGATGAGATTATTGGTTGTTTTTTATTATTGGTTAATGGTTAATTGATAAAAAAAATATCGATAATTTTGTTGGTTGAAAATATTACTTGATATTCTTATTCAATCAACCATTCACCTCACTGACTGAAATATCACTTCGTTGTGTAAGAATAAAAATATCAACAACAGTAACTGTGTTAAACTGTGTTTTATCATAAGAGAAATAGAGCATACAATCAATAAGCAACAGAAATATCACTTCCGTTTGTTTAGGATAAAATATCCCCAACAGTAATGAGCAAATGCGTGCTATCGTAAGAGGGTAGAGCATACAATTGATTAACTTGCCGTACCTTACTAAATGAATCGACCCGAGCGAGAGAAAGCGCGACGTTGTCAAATCTCCTGTTAAACTCTGACTGAAGTTGGTATGATATTTTTATTCGTTAGTGTTAATTTTGTGTAGTGTTAATGGTTGATAGTTATATTCCCGCCCGGAGCAGACTCTGAGCTGAGTAGTTGATATGTTATTTTTATTCGTTAATGTTAATATTGCTTATTGAATATCGTGGTTGATTTTAAATATTAGTTAAATTTATTGGTTGATGGTTATATTCATTATCTATAGTACCTACCGCGTTACCTTTTTGTCAGTAAGCCGGCAGTGTTTCGAGCGGGAGATTGTATCGTAGCATCGCACCCGGATATCACATCATAGAGTGTTAAAGTATGTATTTGTCTGTAGTACCTATTTACCTTTTATTGTATGTATGTATGTATGGAACAAATCCTGCTATATTTAGTAGGAAACCAATTTCTTTGTCCAGTGGAATCAATCCATATCCCTTTTAGTATTGGATCCTTTGAAAAACTGAAATATATTTATTATAGTTATTATTATTCATAATTCTTTATTGCACATTCAGCGTACAATACAAGGAAAATATGAAATACTAGCTTTAACCTGCGGCTTCGCTCACGTAAAATTCGGGGTAATTTTAATATCCTCTTTATTAAATATCCAAATAGATGCCATTTTCCGTAATTAACGTCCCAAAAAACCATAAAAACGACACCCATATTGATAATGCTGATATAGTAATAGGTACTTCTATGAAGTTTAAAATAAAATAGTCAAACTTATCTCTTCCCTTTAAAACACTTTGAACGCCCGTTTTACCCCCTAGGGGGTAAATTTTGAAAAATGATGATATTTTTACGTCAATTTTAGAATTTTAGAATCATTGTTGTTTTCGTAATCAGCCACCCATTAAACCATTCAAACTATACACTTGTTAATATTCAGACTTTGTCACCCCCTATCCCTCCTTTAGGGGTGAATTCTGAAAAAACCTCAAACATATTTTTACTTATTTATCGAGAGGAGTATTTGTAAAGTTTCTAAAAAAATAGTTAATCTAATCTTATTTTCCCATACAAACTTCGGACACCCATTTCATTCAACCCCGTATGGGGTAAATTTTTAAAAATCTTGTCTCAGTGCACCCCCAGACCTCATAAAGAACCTACTTGCGAAATTTGGAATCTCTATACCCAGCGGGTTGGGCTGTGCTGTGGGTGTGAACTCGTGAGACGGACTTTGCGCGTTTAGGCTGCGACTCCCCTGATGAGGTCCGGTAGCAGGAACGGCAGCACACAATGGCCTATAGAGGGCCGCGAGGAGTCCGGTTCAGCAGAGGGGTTTCAGGTCCAGTGGTGTGAGCAGGAGGGTAGGTAGGCGGGGGCATAGGAGGAACCCTGCGGAGGACATAGTGTGAGGAGCGGAAACGAATCCAGGATCCAGGGTTGTCTGCAATACTCCGACAGGCTCGCCGAGGTGGGAGAGCCGTATACGAGGCATTGCAGACGGAGTTGTAGCAGTAGGAATAGAGATACACAAACATTTACTAAATTATATACACAGAAATTGAAAGGGCTACGAGCCGTACAAATGTATACGTACCCAAGCGTGGGGGGTTACAACGTAACCAGCGGTACGGCTATTCAGTAAGGTGTTAATTAACACAGCACATTTATTATCTTAATAAACTGTGATAGTCGACCCTTGAAGATCAACCATTCACCGGACTTTGAGATATTCCCCAAAAACAACATTAACAAGTGCGGGTTATTTCACCAACTCGTCCACCAAATGATACGTGATAGTAGTTTATGTGACTGCTGCATAATGCATAATTATGTACAGTTACATACACTAGTTTATCTACACACATATCATAAGCTCTCTTTGATGTGTTCAGGAACCGCATGTTTTTTTTTTTTTTTTTTTTTTAATTTATTATAAACAAGAAAAAAAAATCAATTTACAGTCTGTAGGACCCACAGAAACCATGTAGGTTTGTTCGTGGATCCGTGCTTACGCTAACTTAAATATTTGTTATGGGTAAGTAGTACATAAATATTATTACACTAACTATTACAAAACTAAATAACACATGAACTATTTAAAAGTAAGGGCAGGGTTAGGGAGGGACTAGGGAGGAAAAGTAATTTTTAAGTCTATAATTAATATTTTTTGGTGAAAGTGAATTAATAACATCTGTGGGTAGACTATTTATTAATCGCGGAATCATGTAGGCGCGCGTCCAAGTGCCGTAGAAGTTGTTTGCGCGTGTGGTGGTTATTTTACCTTGAATCATACGGCGTGTGGCTATGGGGTGATTTATTTTTCGCTGAAAGCATTTGTCGAAGAAATCCTCTTTAAGTAAAAGATACTGTAGTTTGGTGTGAATAGGTAGTGTCTTACAATATGTGAAAAGTTTATATTTAATTCCAGAGTATTCGTGCCTAATGTTTTGTGGTACAATTAATTTAAGGAGTTTGGTTTGTAGGGATTGTATTGGATCCAAGTAAGTTCTGTGAGTGCGTCCATAGCTTGAGAGGCCATACGATACTATGGAGTCGAAGAGTGCATGATATAGCATTAATCTTGTTTTAAATGGAATGCGGTTTCTAATTATATAAAAGGAAGCAATGAGTGCCCTAAGCTTGTCACATACCCGTTGGATGTGGGGACCCCAATTGAATTTTGCATCAATCACGAGGCCTAAGTAAGTGTGTTTGTCAACTATTTCTATTGGAGGGCATTGGCAATTATTTTTATTGTGCATACAATCATGTGTATGCGCAATCAGCTCTATTGGATGAGTACCTTTCAAATATGGTGATTTAATGTGAATCAATTTTGTCTTTTGCGCATTAAGGGC
Source organism: Argyresthia goedartella (assembly GCA_949825045.1). Taxonomy (NCBI): domain Eukaryota; kingdom Metazoa; phylum Arthropoda; class Insecta; order Lepidoptera; family Argyresthiidae; genus Argyresthia; species Argyresthia goedartella. The sequence continues at coordinate 16,238,837 of OX463809.1, read as the reverse complement.
CAGGCCCACATCGTGGCACCACTGACACAGGTTATCAAAGTCATACTGTAGGCCTTGCAGTGCAAGGTCTATATTATTATCTGCTATAATCAGACATGTGTCGTCTGCAAACTGGTACGGGGTGCTGAAGGATAGTACATTTACCATATCATTAACATAGGTAATGTTTGACCGGCATTGTGGTTCTGCAATTGTTTAGCTTGTTCTTTAGTACCAACTTCATGCAGACGGGCGTCGGCGTTCGAAATTTAAATGTCAGTATTAACTTCACAGACAAACTAGGAACGGCACGCGGGTGGGCGTCGGCATTCGAAATTTGAATGTCATTATATGTAGAAAAAACCGGTCAAGTGCGAGTCTAAATCGCGCACGAAGGGTTCCATACCACCGTTCAATGGAAGCGATGGTGTGGAGTGAATAGTTTGGATTTTACACAGCAAAATATTGTTTACAAAGTTATTGGTGCGGTTACTTTCACACTCCATGTACGTAACCAGGTGCATCCATAAGTTTGTATGTGGTATTGAAAGAATTGTTGCATGGGAGCCCCCTTAAATATTTCTTTTATCCTGTTTTTTAGTATTTGTTGTTATAGCGGCAACATAAATACATAATCTGTGAAAATTTCAACTCTCTAGCTATCTAGGTTCTTGAGATACAGCCTGGTGACAGACGGACGGACGGACGGACGGACGGACGGACGGACGGACGGACGGATGGACAGCGGAGTCTAATAGGGTCCCGTTTGGAACCGTTCGGGTACGGAACCCTAAAAACTACACAAAATGACCATTATGTGTAGTTTTTCCGATACGAAACGAGTTTTTACCAAGTAGTTTAACATAATGCTGATCGTAACGTGCGGTTTTTGAACGCAGTAAAGAGGGTTTATGATACGTGTGTAGATAAAGGAAATAAGCGACTGCTTCAAGAACTCGTTTATTACTGGGGGCGCAACGTACACAGTTGTGAAAGGTGTCGGTGTAAGTATGATCGAGCATTCACTACATTTATACAAGAATTATAGAAAAAAAATATCTTGCGTATTTTAATACAAGACTGTTTGTTATATCATAAAATTGGTCCTTTAGGCTTAAAATCGCCAAAAACTAATATAAAGTCAAATTTCACGGTTTTATACCCGACTGCGCCAGAAGAAGGGTTATGTTTTTTGAGTGTATACTATATAATAAGTAATATTTGTCTAAGATGGAACTCTTCGTGTACGAGTACAACTCTTCATCTTAGTTTGTTGAGCCTGAATTCAGTTATCAGAAAGCTTTTAAGCAGTTGTTTTGAACCAATCTCAGGAAACTGATAAACGTTGAAGATGGCCATTTTAAAATCTCATCGATATATTGATTTATAAAATACTAGCCGCAATAAACAAAACCAACTTAATGCAGTATCTTTATCAGAAATATATACACTGCCAAGTAACAGTATTCACTGCTGCCGTTGTACGAGCACGTTTATCATTCAATTAAGCTCTTCATACAATCAACAGTCCAAAACACTGTCCGAAAAATAATTCGATCGGAAAATTTGCTGCAACTGTGGACGTAGGATGGAATTCAATATGGCGAAGCGGAGCAATTAATTTCCACCGGCTGATAGCATGATATGAGAAGCTGAAGATATGTTTGGCAAGCTCTTCATTCTCCGTCAACGTTTCTAAAATGTAAAGTTGCGATGTGATTTTCTCACCGTCAGAGCTTTTAACGCGATGACGACATCGAATAAGCATTTTCTTTCCTTAGATTTAGCCGACCCTAATGGCCGAGTCGGCAGCGACAGGGTCCCGGGATCGAGTCCCGGTGGGGGCAAATAGTTGTTTGGTGAGACCGGATGTTTGTACCCTAGTCATGGTTGTTTATCTATCTAAGTATTATATTTATCTATATAAGTATATGTATTGTTGTCTAGTACCCAAGATACAAGGAATCCCAGTTTGGGGCTAGATAAATGTGTGTAAATAGTGTCCAAGTATTATTATTATTATGAGATACAGTTAGGTATAGCTCAAATTCGAAGCATCCGGATCGTAGTGCATGTCGCTTCATCTATTCACGCCTAATTTCAGAGCTTCCGTGTTCTGGTCACACCGTTTCGTCGCTGCGCAATAGACGCGGGTTAGAATTAAATCAGTTTCTGACAATACATAAAAACGGACACTCTAACGTCAAGGAAAATTTCCCGGAAAATTGCATCAGAGATAACTATGTGAGACCATCTGTCACTAACTCCTTGGGAATTAATTACTCTTGTGAAATCCTAATAATATCTCCTCATACGTAATTTATATTTCGTACTAGCCGCCTGTGGCGCGGCCTCGCATATACGCGTTTTTCAATTTCGAATAATTCCAGTTTCAAGAGAACAGGAGTTTTAGACGAAAACACAAAATTCAAATTGCGAATACCTATGAATTTTCATATAAAATAATTTTTCGATTTTTCGGCTGATCCTTTTGCGTTTTTAGGGTTCCGTACCCAACGGGTAAGAACGGATAACATGCTCCGTTAACAAATCGTTTGCACGTATTAGTAAATCATAATTATGTTAATTAACTCCATAATTAAACTTTCTAAATTTGCAGCTTAACTGTAGTAGACGTATTGCCTAATAGTCGTAACTCATGTCGTTGAATTACTTGGTACAAGGCATGTCGATAGTGTGACAGTGTGACAGGCACGACAAGTGTTGACAGTAACTTGCGTGCTTTACATTGCGGGCAATTACAATTTTGTTAGAAAGTTAACAAACTCTGAAATTTAATCTATTAATTAAATTAATGTTATGGTTACGTTACAGACACACGTTATTTTAACGTCCTTAATTAAAAGCCCAGCTGCTGCTAACACACTGTATATGTAGGAGGCACGTAAAATACTGGTACCTACTTTGGGTTGCATGTTACAAAGAACGAATGGTTGCACTCGGGAAACTGTTCAAATTCAATGAAATGCATCGTTTTGATGAATACGTAACATGCCATGTGCAGAAAATGTACGTCGCGTACGAATACGTAAAAATACGAATTTTTGAAGGACATTATAAATCGTTATATGCAGCGTGTACCTCAACTCTAGAATCTAAATAACTAGACTATAAAAATGGCAATTAGAATCGTCCTTTTTTCCTTTTACAGTCTTAATAATACAAATATACGAGTTACGCCGTAAATTTGCAAAACCTGACTAATAAACACCAAATAGGCAAATCGTACCTATGTATACAGCTGTTATAACAAGGGCATAATTTGTATGAAGATTTATCTTAAACAGCCCATGAGGCTAACTTAGTGAGTGTAAGAACATGAAATTGCATAGTTTCGACTTTTTTAAATAAATGGAAAAAGGCTTTTTCTAATAAGGAATTTCAATTTTAGCACCAAAATAACCATTAATATTACCACAAAGTTGTTTTTTTTATTTGGTTATTATTATGCAGAAAAAACGTGTTTGAACGAGCCTTTGTATTGTGTTACCAGCGTACAAATTAAAAAGATCGTATAAAAGACATCTGTGGTTTTGCGGTTGTGGCTCTGCCTATCAGGCGAGAGGCCCGGGTTCGTTCGACGGATGGGGATAAAGACCAAAAAAAAAAACAGTTCTTGGATATTTATTCACGACACAGGGTATTCTAGTGTGGGGTCAAGAGCAATGTATGTGCCTGTATATAAATGTTTATGTTTATGTTTATACTACTCCTAAACACCCTTTATTACTTAAACTGGTGGAACTGCTCTATACCAGCTTTATTTACTGGTTAACTATTACTGTGTTATAACGCTGAAATTTTACTTTTTTATTAGTTAGACTGCTATTGTTGTAAAAATCGATACAGTGCATAAAAGCGGAAAAAATCGATTGGTTTGAAGGTTAGTTTTTGAAAATGAATTTATGGTTAGTTTTGACATCGGAATTTAGACATTTATTACTCATTATTCTGATCACACCTTCAGCTTGCATAACGGACTATCTAGGCCTCAGATCAACGAAACTCTTATCTAGGCCTGTAATTGACACACGTCATCTAGAGTACTAAAATTTCTCTAAGGAAAAAAAAACATAATTTTTCTTAATTTGTGTGTCAAAACTTTTCTTTTCCGGCCACTAGAGAAAGGGGAAGGGAGTCCAAGCTGATCCGAGTATTATTAAAAAAGTACGTTTCAACTTCACAGTAATCCCAAACAATAATAATTTCGGAACGATCGAATAATCGCAATTTATTAGCCAACTGAGACTAGAGCACATTTTTTATTTCTACCATATAACGGTAACCCACAAACTGTCTTTAGATTTCAGGGTACTTATAGCTAAACACATTCATGATTTTAAGGTTTCTAATTACAAGATCATTGCATTTTTTCTTGATATCATAAGAAATAACCATTAATCTCACGATTTTCTCAAAAGAAATTCAAGACGAAGTCTGATCTGTTTTGAAATTGGTGCCAGCCTTTGTACCCATCACAGTATTGATCTTGCATTTTTACATAAAATGTACCTACTTAGACGTTCTCTTCTTTAGTTCGAAAGTCTTTTGATCGATTTTCATTTCACCGAATACCATTGATTGAATGCTTAGTTGGGCGATAGCTTATTTCTACAAAGCCAATAGTAAAACAACCGATGTAACGTTTCTTAAAAAAAGCAACTCGCTGATGCTCATTTTTAAATAATACATAATCATATAACCAACGAATAGTTATTGCTGATACCCACAAAGGTTCTATTCCATTGGATGCGGCCACATAATAACACAGGTTAATTAAGGCTTCGTGAAAATAAGGCAACGTCCAATTGAGAAATCCATCAATGTTGTTCGCTGAAATTAAAATCGGTCAAATGACTTTCGAACTCACCTAGGAAACCCTCTACTAAGTTAGTATACTCACCACCATGAGGTTCCACATCTTAGCAGCCTCAGCCACAGTGGTGCATACTGTGGAACACCCAGCTAGGAGCAACAGCTTCTGTGGCGGGTTGTACAGGAGATTGTACATCACGCTCGCACCCAACCCCGGCTCGCACTGTCAGACAGAGATAACACAAGTTACACAGTTAAGCCTTTATTCGGAATCGAGAAAGATCGAGATGTATTTCACGCTGGTTCAGAGGCTTTTGTAGATAACCCGCGATATACGAGAAGTTTTCTTCTCTTACATTTTCAAGCGGCTCTTTTTTGGTTTCTTTCAGCTTTGCGAGTAATGCGACTATGTCGGTACAGTTATCCGAATGCACATTGATATTTTCAACTACTTTGAGAGGATGGCATCGTACTTCACTACGATAGGGGCGGCGATTTTGACCATGATCTGTGAGTAACAAATGAAGTCAAGACGCCTTCCTTCAATTGCAATCTCTCGTGAGTGTGTAAGTAAATATAAAATGCGGAATCAGAGCATCATGAATGGGTTCTGGTTCCTAAATGTGCTGTACCTACTGTTAATTAATAAATCAAACCACCGCTAAATCGTCTATTTTACTAAATATCACCAGATAGAGACATATTTGAAAATTAATCGTCTGACACGCCTAATGAATGTTTCATTCTTCCCCCGAGGGATGCTTTTCGCCAATTGATTTACAACTGTACAACATCTGCAAATTTTGATACCGTCTCCCAGCAGCCTAATTATAAAAGACTATCTGTTCCGAGTCAAATTATGCCGATCTGTTCGATATAAATTAACTAAATGAGAAATTGCTTTAGAGCCTACTGCGGAAATGCTGAGCAATAAAATTTTCTTCCGTAAGCCGTTCCATAAATTTGCCATAATTGAATCGAGCGTCAGTTTCAGCCCCGGTTTTAATCCGCAGCCTATGATTTTAGTTCATTTGGGATTTATGTCGGGCGTCTCCGATGACCCAGCCAGACGGTCGTCGGAGGCCGACGCTCGCCCGACCGACCGTCGTCGTTGCCATACAATCGGGTCCGATAGAGCCTTTTCGCTAATTACAAGGACCCAACTCAATGAATTGTGAATGTTAATTGATTTACTGTTTGATAGATGGATGGATCCATTTGATGGATTAAACCTGTCACTCGACATGCGAGTCGGGTGGATCTGGATCTGGACAAGTGGGTATGGTTGAGCGTTGGTACCTTTTGCATCTACAATGGTCCGACAAAGTTTGATATTACAGTCACTCTGTATGTGTTGTGACTTTTCTGATTGAGTTATTTGTGTAGCATGATTTCTAAACCTTATTAAATTAATATCAACCGCACCTTGCTATCGTTGCTGTGCAGCAGCAGCTTGATGCCAGAGAGCAGGTCGGAGCGCGCATTGACGTCTGCCAGCGCCAGCTCGGCGGCGGGCTTGCAGGCCTGGCCGCCCTGCCACCCGCCCTCGCCCTCCATGGGGAAGATGCCGCCGATGTGCAGGTCGTGCTCTCCCCCGCCGCCGCCGCCGCCCCGCCGCGCCTCGCCGCCGCACCCCGCGCTCGCGCACAGCCACAGCAGCGGCAGCGCCTGCGCCCGCCGCCGCCCGCACTTGCCGACAAACAATAATTGCACTATTGCTTTCACTAATAACGACTTAACATTGTAACACAGCGTCCTAGTTCGAACTGGTAAGCTCGTCGCGTACGCTTTTAATTTGACTAGCGGTCGCTTTGAAAAATTTAAGTTCATCCGAGGCAGTGAGGTCGCGTCGGCGTTTTTCCGTAAATGTGATATCACCCGTAGAAAGTGTAGACATAGCCTAATAAGCGTAGAGCGGATGCCGGCTCGAAGGGCGCGGCGGCGCGGGCGCGGGCGGCGCGGGGGCGGCTGCGCGGGCGCGCGCCCCCGAGCCCTGCCCTGCGCCGGGGTCATCGCCCGCGGCTCCACCATGCCGTCATTGTTCGCCTCCCTTCCCATTTTCCATTGTCGCTCCTGTAACAAACGAGCCATTTTTATTTCTCTAACAAAAATATACGTCAAAGAAAAGCGGGCGCGGGACCTCACGGGACAAGCAATCTCTAATAAAGACTTTCTTATTTTACAAATGGAAGTCATCTTTCAATTTTTAAACAACATTTTAAACAACATTTATATATATTATATTCTGGCCCCCACACTAGGACACCCTGTTTCGTGGGAACCAGAAACAACGACATCACACACATATAAACATTCAAGACCTGGGGTTTTTCGTAGTTTATCCCCAGCCGGGGATCGAACCCGAGACCTCTCGCATGGTAGGTGGAGCCACTACCGCACAGACGAAATGCCGGTTGAAAGTAGTCCGCTATTTCCATGTAAAATATCGGCAACTTTTTCGTTGAAGATCAAATATTACTGAGGATTTGCTTTAAAGCCTTCTCTCGTGAAATGTAATTTCATCCATTGAGCTGGATTGAACAATTGCAGGGGCATTAATCGATAACTGTCGTAGCCAATAATGCTGGTTCGGTTTAATATCGGCGTCAGTAGGGGCTCAGTCTCGAAACTTTAGCTTGCCTTTGATCGCACGGATAGTGGCACAAGGAATAGATTCCAAGCAACAGTGCTACTTTTAAGATGGCTAAAATCCATCTAGTATATCTGGAATTAAATAACGCTGGAGTACCAGATATTACATAAACGAGGTCGCAATGTTCTCCAGTCGGCAAAAGCCGCCAAATGCACATATAATTTTTAATTTAAATGGAATAAATGCTTGTCCAATATGTAGCCTAATTGATACTTAGCTGTAGTTGGGACTCCATATCATATCTTTGCGACTACGTCCAACTTTCTGAAATTAAGTTACGAAGGAAATGGCTGCTCTGGACAAACACGAAGAGATTCCATTAGTGCCTCGTTTGAGTAAGCACCGCCCAAGTTAAGTACGAAGCTAATTTTAATTTCTGTAGTTATTTCCGGGTCTTTTAGGAGTAATTTATGCTTCTTTTGCCTTTATCGTCTTATCCTGCTTCCAAATTGTCTTTATGTAATTGTGTAAAGACATTAATCTCCACAGCCTTTATGGATGGAATATGTACGTACTCTTAGTAGAACTGTCTTTTTTTATTTGTGTTTTTAAAGGTTTTTCTATTCTGTTCCAAAGAATGCTAAAGTTCGACCGGTGAATCCATTATCCGCATTCTAAAAATTCGGGCGATGCTAAATTTATTTTGTTAGTCGTTGGCACTGGGGAACTTCTGTGTAACACTTTTAACTTAAAATAAACGGTCAAGTACGAGTCGGACTCGCGCACCAAGGGTTCTGTACACACTTGTAGAGACCTATTATGTATGTAATGTAAATGGAAAAAGTTCGTCCATCACGGGAATCCACTCTCGGAAATTATTTCTGCTTTGTAGCCGACTTTAAAACGGCGTTTCCCAGATCGGTTGTATTTTTTTTATTAGCTTTATGTATCTTTTACCTATCCTATTATTATTTATGGTATATATATATATATACTTTACTATTAGTGATATTGTGTTCAAATCAGATCCAGGTAATGGGATCATGGCGAGATCGGGGTAAGACGATTTGGGTTTTATTTTATAGTTACTCGTGCATTCGCTCTCGGGTAGCATTATTTGGTGAAGTGGAACTGACTGATGATGAAGACGACAGAATACAGTGTCGTGGTACTTTAATGTGGTGGTTATGTAAATGTTGTAAAATGGAAAGATAAATTATTAAAAACAGGAAATCAATATTGTGAATAGGTTTTGAATGAAACAGGTGAATTTGTGCAGAGTAACGTTATAATAATAATCATAATAATAATAATATAATAATAATAAACTTTATTCAAGACAGTGGGTGTACAAATTTATAACAAATTATAGGCATATGGGAGGTGTCTGCTTCCATAGCTAGGCTAAAAATTAACCTGTATTTATGGCACTATTTATAATAATAATAATAATACCTTGGACACTATTTACACACATTGATCTAGCCCCAAACTAGGATTCCCTGGATCTTGAGTACTAGAGAACAATAAATATTATACTAGGACACAAACATCCGTTCTCATCAAACAAATATTTGTCCACACCGGGACTCAAAACTGTGACCCTTGGTTTTGTATGCAGGGTCACTGCCGACTCGGCCATTCGGGTTGTTAATTATTTTTCACTTCTTCATACAAATCAGCTGATCGCTTGGCCCAACATGTAAAGAGATGTAAAAAATAAAGTTGCTCTGATTCAATTGGATTCATTGTAAAAGTTGTTCAGAATGATAGGGACAGCATTCTGATCAACCCCTAAAACATGACTACACTTTTCTCTTACACCCAGTATACAGGCACATACCCTGCCTTTGGCATTCTTCAGTCTTCTTCCTCCCCAGCCGATTAATAATGTAATCATCATCAGACCGCCTATTAATCATAGGCTGTTTACTTACTTGTAGGCTGAATGATTGAATATCAGTGCCTACATCACATGACCTAAAAGCGTGTTTGCTTGTATGAGGATGTTTTGGATTCGACCTCATTTGTCTATTTGAAGCGGCCATTTGTCTGAACAGGAACGCGAAGCTGTTTTGGATTCTATCTGGAAAAGCCCGTGCCCAACAAAATTATATGCTAATGAACTGATGATGATGCTTAGGTACCTTAAAAGAACGTACAATTTTCTGGTCGAAAACTATTAGAATCTTTAAAACACGTACGCGAAGCCGTGCCCACGGGCAGCTATTATACATTAAGTATGAATATAAAAGTTAGGTATTTGTACAGTTACATAAATAGCGCGACCCTTTTTCCCACAAGAAGTGGCAGAGGCATAGGTACATGGTCAGCACCAGGATTCAAACTTGCATCTCGTGTGGGACAGGTGAGGGTAAAATCACTAGACCACTAAAGCTCTTAGATACGTTTACTATAGGGTCTATAGGTAAAAAAAAATATTTTGATTAAACTACAATTGACTACTAAATTTGAGCTACTTTATTAACAAATTAAAACTACTTTATTTGAGCTATAATACCTTCTTTTAGTCAAATTTCATGATTATAGGTCAACGGAAAGGACCCTATTAGTTTTGATTCCCTTGCGAGTATCAATAATTTCAGCGAAATTGTGATAAAAACGGCGTTATTTTTTGATCAGCTTGACCTATCTGTTTATATATATATTATTTTTCCACAACTTTAAAAACTACAGACTTGAGTAATTTATATTAGTTTCAACTTGACACCTCCACGTGTTGTTGAGAAAAGGGGTCTTGACAGACGTATAGGCAGATAGACAGAAATTTACAGTTTTCGGATTTTTCCCTTTTCCTGTGCTGTAAGACCTTTCTTATAACCAAATGCTAGGTCAACCGGAAGTACGCTGTAGGTTTTGATTTCCTTGCGAGTATTAAGCAAATTAAGCAAGTTCAGCATATTTGGGACATAAACGGCCGTAATTTTTTATTGCGTGGACCTAAAAAAAATTTCATAGCTCCAAGGGTCTACAGACATGAGTAATTGATATGAATTTCAATTTGATACCTGTAGGCGTTCCTGAGAAAAAGGGTTGTGACTTACAGACAGACAGACGGAAAACAAAGTGATCCATAAGGGTGCCTTTTTTCCTTTTAAGGTACGGAACCCTAAAAAGGCATAAACAGCACACTTTTGTAGGTTACGTGCCATATTTCATCGCATTAAACTGACCAATGTTTACGGTGGATTTATTTCAAGATTTTCCTATATTCTTTGCAACACAAATACTAACAATAATCTGTAAAGAGTACGCTACTTTTTTTTGAATTTCATTTCAATTGGTAATGAGATTCGTTGGATTTTATATCTGAAGCTTGCTTTGATTTTATTGATAGTAACTCGCAATGGTGGATTAAGCGACGACGTCTCCTTTGAAGCTGCAAAGGTCGTATAAATCTCAGAGCGAAGATGAGATAGAAATGCTTTTGTATTTTGATATTAACACGTGGATTCCAAATTGCAGATACCAGCCACGAAAGTGTGATCCCAATTTCATGGATGTGTTTTCAATGTATTTCATGTTATAAGCTGCGGGTGCCTGCACAAAAAATCTAGAATGTCGATACCGATTATAAGAATTATAATCGCTAAGGGTTGATAATCATTTAAACTGGACTAAACTAAAACCTACATTACATTAAAAATCTCCCCAAGATCGCTGCTGGGCGGCAGGTTGCATTATATGCTGGCACAATTTCCTCTCTGTATTGCTAAACTGATACATTGGACGAGGAGGCATTGCGTGTAGCTTAGTTGTAAACGAGAGCCCTTGGAGTTTTAGTGAGTGCCCTGGTGCAGTGGTGATTCTGGTTCAAAACATGTCATTAATGGTTGTTACTTCATAGTAAACAGTTAGAATTTAATATGTTTCTATGAAATCTCCACGTTTGCGAGGTTGTTCTAGTGTGCCTATTCCTAGCTCTGAAAGTCGCTGGCTTGGCTTGTCACGGAGTCCTACAATCTTGGTTGCTCTTTGGACTTTCTCCAGCAGGTCTTTGTCCTTCTAGAAGTTAGGGCTCCATATTCATACTCATACTCAAGGAGGGGCCTGATATAAGCCTTGTAGAATCACAAAAAAAGTTCTTTGTCAATATAATCTAAGGATTTCTGAACTACATATTCTTAGTAATTGAAAGTAAATGTAGTCTCCCCTTTTAAAGTCATTTGATATAGTAATTCTGAGATCTCTTTGTGCTGTAACGGGATCCAGTATTTGCATATTAATGCTGTATGGTAACTTTGGATAATTTTTCCCGACGAAGTGCAGAACCCCAACTCTGCACGTCGTCCCATTAAACAAACAAACACTTCCCAGAACTTAAAGTTATCCGCCAATCCTGGGTCGATCTAAAATTGCGGGTCAAGTCTGTCAAGTTGTATGAAAATTGGCCCCGATTCCATTCAATGTTAAGACGACGGTTAGCTAGGAAGTTGTGGAGATGGAAGTAGCTATTCTCTGTCTTGGCGGCACTGAGACTCCATGTTTTTGAGAAATGGCCCAGAGTTTGTTGGTCTTTGGACAGCGTGGACACGAGATGATCAAATTCCATATTTGCTATAATTGCGAAATATTCATCTGAATACTTACAAAACAATTTTCTTATAATCGCTATACCCATATTACCAACAGCATTCAATCGGAAATGGCTCTTAAATAGAGTGCTTATTATTCGTTATTAGGTAGTTTATACTACTACCTAGTATAGGTACGTGTGTGTAAATGTATTCTGATTAGAGTTGGGACGCGTGATAATTCCGTCGGATAAATAAATGAGATGATTTCCGGGAAAAAACCCAAAATGGGTTTTTATGCGGGTAAAAACGTTTTTCGTCGATTTAAAATATAATTAGGCTGGCAACACTAAAGAAAACGGTATCAGTGTAGTTCACGTCACTAACACTATCATTCCTCGCTTGTCTTTTGTATCGTGCGCATGGATATTCTATTGTGTAAACTTTTTAACGACTTTACTTATTGATTCGGACTTCGATATTTGCATTGTGATTTGGCTAGTGTTTTTTCTTGTACGATGACTTTGTTCACCTACACGGACTGCGATCATTATAATTCTTGTATTTGGTTTTGTATCTTAAAGGTAGGTTCATTTTATTTTATCTATTGTACTATTAAGGAGAGGAACGAAGATATAATTTTTATTTACATTTCTAAAGGGTATTTTGTACTTACTAATGGTATTGGATACTCATTAGCCATAGTCATTACAAATTAATCAATCAGCCCACTGCATGGTATAGGCCTTTTCTTTACAATGCTATCTACTCCGGTCTTAAGCCTCCCAAATCCATTTCATTGTCCAATACATAACAATTTCCATATTTTAATGTATTATTCAGGATGCAGTTTCATATATCTAAGTATGACGTACCTAAAACTAGGAACCCGAAAACGAATCGACTGTGTGGAATGACATATGTTATGTAGGATGGGAATTGGTATTAAGTAGTATAAATTAAATGAAGTTTTTTAGGTTGCCGACATATTCCGTTTTGACTTTCTTGAAAAAAGTCAAAAGACAAATTTCTTTATTACTGTAGATATTTAAGTATACTTATCAAACAACATTTAAGCCTCTTCTCTACATTGGAACACTGTGGGAGAAGAAGGGCGTAGAAACTCCCACAGATAGTTTTTTATATCTTTTTTAAAAATAGTTTGTGCTTATCTAATACAAATATTACAATATTAATTATTATAATTAATAAGCACGAATAAATAATTACAAAATTATTAACAGCAAGTAATGTGTTGAGCTAGATTAACCCCATACAGTTCCATCATTAAAGTAATCTTGTACATTGTAATGTCCCTTTTTCGACAATGTCGCTGTAACATGCTTTTTAAATTGCTCAAAAGGCAATTTTAAAATCTCCAAAGATATCTTATTGTAGTAGAGAATGCACTGACCTTTGAAAGAAATGTTAACCTTTGCGTATGTTAACCGGGGTGTAACTTGTCTGTGATTATTTGTTAAGTAAACATTACAGCTATCGCTAAGTTTGGAAAATGTTGTAAGGTTCTTGCGTACATACATTATATTTTTAAAAAAATACTAGCTATAGTTAGTATTTCAATTTCTTTAAAAAACTCTCCTAAGGAGTCTGTTCTTTTTAAATTATAAATTGCTCGAAAAGCTATTTTCTGTAAAATAAAAATAGTTTGAATATCCGCTGCTTTCCCCCACAACAAGATACCATAGGACATGGCACTATGAAAGTAACTAAAATATACTAGCCTAGATGTAGCCACATCTGTGTTTTGTCTGATGTTTCTAACAACGTAAGCCGCAGAACTTAATTTACCACGTTATTTATCTATGTGGGGTCCCCACTCCAATTTGCTATCAATGGTTATTCCAAGAAACTTTGTATCATTTACTAATTCTAACGTGTTGCTGTCTAACACTAAACTGGTCCCAACTTGCCTTACATTTGGAAGTGAACACTTGGTTTTACTAGCGTTTAACAATACATTATTAACTGTGAACTGCCGTTGGTCGTCAATGTTTTTAATAGGTTTTTAATTTTACTAGGGTAGGTAGGGTTAAAATTCATGGTCGAATTTTTAGGGGCTAAAAGCTTGACTTAATAAGGGGACTACTTCATTTTTCAAAAATGTGTCATGATTTTGTAAAAAGCAATATGATGATAGGTTGCCGAAATTATTAACAAATGCAGCTGTGGTTGTTCTTCCCTTTGTTTTCATTATATCTACTCATAATGGACCAACTCCATTGTTTTACAAATGCGTTATTTTGTTTATCTTGATCCACTGTATGTCAGTGTGTTTGTAAAAATGTTAAATTTTATATTCTAAATGGAATTCTCAAGGGTCGCCCTCTCCCTTTTTTGTAGTATTAATATTATTATGTTTTGTTTCAGCATCTCAAATAACAAGATGCCAAAAAAGGATATGGGAATACAAGCACATGATAGCCAATAAATGGGCCAAATGCTGTTTTTCTAATAAAATATACAAAGTTATAAATATCACAAAACTGGTTGCGCATCTGAAAAAATGCTTGTTCAGAAATAAGTTGCGTTAAGAAGAGGTATCTCCATCTACATTCATTTTGCTACATTGTGTGGGCTTAAATTCACCGATTATAGAGAGGGTTGAGGAGAGTGAAGCAGATGAAAATATTTGCCCTGAAAGCGCCTTGAATAAAGAAAAAAGGACAGTCTTACGCAACTGCTTGCAAAAGCGATTTATGTGACTGGCACTCCTCTATCAATGGAAGATTATCCACTGTGGATCAAGTGTTATGAAAAACTGCAGCCTTTGTTCACGCTACCAACCAAAAAAGCACTGTCAACAAAACACTTGGATTCCATCCAAGATATAAAGAGGGAAATCACCGAAGAACTGAAAGGTGCGAATAATTTACATCTTCAGGTTGATGAATGGAGCAACTATCCGATTTAAGGCATAATAAACTTCATCATATCGAAGCCAGAACTCTTTTTCGTGAAAAGCCTTCACACAGGAAGTCATCGTCACACCACAGAATATTTTAAGGAAGAGGTTGAAATAATTATGACAACTTATGGCAGGGAAAAATTTGGCACGCTTACTGGGGACAATGCTGGACGTTTCCAAAAATCCTTTAATTGGTACGGGACAGGCTCCAAAATTTTATAGGATTGTGTTGTGTAGCATACAAATTGAATTTTTTGTGCCATGTCATTGTGAAATTGGAAGCTGTTGTAACATCAAGAACAACAAAAGCAATAAGAAAATTTTAAATCCTGAATACCCTCCTTTAACATACATATAATAAAGGAAAAAGGATCAGTAGAGCAGCTAAAACTGCCATTCAAAACACGTTGGGGTAGTTACTTGCATTCCTTGAGATCCCTTTTGAACAGTAAGGCAGCATTATAATACATTGCAGTTGAGGAAGGTGCTTCCATGATGTCAAGGGTAACAAAAGCCATTCACTTGATGAGAACTTCTGGAAAATGGTGCTCGCTTTTAGAACCTATGACGGTGCATATATTCAAGCTGGAGGGCAATGATAGTAATATTATCGATGTATACATGGCTATTAAAAATTCAAGAATATTGTTTAGTAATGAAGATAAAGAACGAATTTTGAATGCAGTGGAGGCGAGAAAAAACAATTGCCTTAAGCTCATGCATTTGGCCGCATATAAGTTAGACCCTAAGACCCATGGTGTTGAACTGCAGGAAGATGAAGAATTCGCGGCAATGGAATTTCTCCATGGCATGGGATGCCTGTTAAACCGTAAAGAATTGGCAGACTTGGCGAATTATAGAGCCAGAGAAGGCTTTTGGAAAAAAACCTTCTTGTGGAATAATTACATAACGAAACGACTTAACAAAGTTTTTGTGCAAATATTTACAGCGTCCTGTACATCAGCAGCTACTGAAATGTCTTTCAGTAAACAAGGACACATTCACAGTTTAAAGAGAAACTGTTTGATAAATGAAAGGGCGGCAAAAATGGCAAATATTTCACATAATTGGAATTTTCTGAACAAGAAACCAATCGCTAAAGAAGAGGAACCACTATCCAGTCCCCTCCCAAGAAACTAATGACAAGTCCTACTGCTTACTTTTGATCAGCAGCCGTTAACATCACAAGGACAAAGCCTCGATGTGGAATTTTTCGACATAGTTGCGGTAAATTTCGACACAGATATTGATAGTAATAGTGACTAAAACATTCATTAAATTGTTTTAATTATGTAAAATAAATGAATGGTGATTAAATTTTTGTAGTATTCTTTTGTCTAGACGTGATTCCTTCATCTAGTTTAACCCGTAGTTTGAACGTTTTTACCCACGAAAAAAACCATTTCGGGTTTTTTCCCGGACTTATTCCGGGTTTCTTCCCAAAATGGTTTTATTCCCGGGTAGAATCGCATTAGTAATTCTGATTGAGTCCCAACGCCATCTCAGATTAAAGTGTAGGTACCTACGAGTATAAATGTGATGAGCAAAACCTTATCCAACGCCATTTATAAAGTTGTGATTGATGACAGGAAATTATTTTGGGGCTATAGTAACAAAAATATTTTGTCTTAAAGTAAATCTTCTTAATACGGTTGATCGATTGTATCTGACATTCTAACAGTAATATTTACAATTTGCTTCTCAATAAGATTTACATATTATATTTTAGGTAAATACACACATACTAAATATAAATAATAAGTTGACCCCTTGATCGGCAGGCTGCCTACATTTTTCTATTACCTACACTCTGTGCGGGTGTCACTAAGTATCCCGTAAGATTTTTGTTTGATTATTACTTTATTACCTGGCTAAAGCACACCATACATAATAGATTAAAAATAAGGTACCGAGACGACAGTTTGCGTTTACCTGCCACCGACGCAGGACGGTTCGCACGCGCCAGTGAACTATCTTTTCACGAGTGTGATATCTACCCTCTTTGTTTAAAGTGTCCAATGATGGAATCGTACTTTTTGTTATTACATTAAGTGGCAATATTGCAATCTTGTGAAGCTTTTCTGACTACAGGAACAGAATGAACTCCCAAACGTTAACCAATAACCCTAGTTATGCTACTGTGACACAAAACACAATGTTCCCTAAAAAAGACCAGGCAATTATTATCGACGCATTAGAAAATGTGCAAATCAAAGATTATGCCCAAGCTTTAGGAAGAATAA
Source organism: Argyresthia goedartella (assembly GCA_949825045.1). Lineage (NCBI taxonomy): Eukaryota > Metazoa > Arthropoda > Insecta > Lepidoptera > Argyresthiidae > Argyresthia > Argyresthia goedartella. Next base: position 16,221,725 of record OX463809.1, on the reverse strand, counting down.
TCGAACCATCCCAAATTCGCTTTTTGTCCAGAATATCAAACAATAGAATTTGTATCTACGTTTCCTCGAAGTTAATCGCCGATGACATAATTGACAACAAAAAATATGTCATAATACTAAACCAAAAACTACCCATTCGACCGTTGATCAGTAGAAACAAACGCATAATTATATCTAATGTGTGCCCCATTATACCGCACACCGAAATAGAAAAGAAACTCCACGATATGCATATTACGCCGATGTCACCTATCTCTTTTTTACGTGCTGGTGTCAATGAAACGGGCTACAACTACATTCTCAGCTTCCGACGACAAGTTTACGTGACTCCTGAGGATTTCACCCGAATTCCAGAAAAAATCTCTATCGACTTTGAAGAAACGAATTACTGGATCTACTTTTCATCGGATACAATGACTTGTTTTGTGTGCAAAAAGACGGTCACGTAGCTTCTAAATGCCCAAACAACTACGTCGAGATGAATGCTTTCAACGACCAAACACCACAGGATGCTACGGCTACGGAGACACAAAATTTCAAACGCCCACATCCACCCACTGAATCTACGACTACTTCCGACTTTATGGAGTCCGAAACAGCCAAAGACAACACGCCCAGCAACGTGGACATCGACGAAGACTTTGAGAGCTCCTCCCAGTCTAGCTCAGACGAAGTTTACAAATCTAAGAGTGGAAAGAAACATAAAAGAACACCTCACAGTGATCTGGATTCAATCGATTGGGACCACTTGGAAAGCTATGTAACCAACTCTCGTAAAACTTACCCATTGTCTACAAAAGAAGTTAAAGAATACCTCAAACATACTTATGGAGTTAAAAACATATCAGACACATTACTTACAGTTATACAAAATAAATTGATGCTTTGATTGAAATGATCGCTGACTTGATAGCTAGCATTCCATGTCGCAGTGTTAAGAACAGACTCTCACGTCTCGTAAGTAAACTCAAAGTGCTATCTCGCAAAGAAAACCACCAACCAAATAAGTAAGTTAGTTTTAGGTAAGTAGATAAGCCCCCCTCCCCCCCCCCTTATTTTTTTTAAATTATATATTATATATATATATATATATATATATATATATTTTATTGCATTCATTAGAAATTTCAAGTTTAACATTATTCAATGGAACTGTCAAAGCCTAATACCAAAATTAAGCGAGTTGGACTCATATTTACATAATGAAAAAGTTCATATATGTTTTCTGTCTGAAACTTGGCTAGAATGCAAAAATCTTATTAATTTATCAGGTTATTCTGTCTTCAGAAAAGATCGAGCAGATGGATACGGAGGTTTAGCTATCCTGGTTCACCAATCTATAAACTGTACACTCAAAACCCTTCCAAGAAATAATAATAATAATATTGACATGCTATGTCTTGAAGTCCTTAATAGCTTTAAACTCCTACACATCATAGGTGTCTACTCTCCCTCAAACATAACAGTAAGCTTTAGAGACTACCAAGAACTTTTCAGCTACTTTTCTGAGAAAACTCTAATCGTCGGAGACTTCAACGCTCATCACACGGCTTGGTCATATACAACTGACACACGGGGTAGACTCTTATCAGATACTATCTTAGAACATAATTACGTCTTTCTTAACAATGGAGATTTTACCCGCTGTGCTCAGCTCAATACTAATTCTATTTGGAATTCAATTCGGTAAATGTTTAAACGAATTCGATTCGGAATTCGATTCGGTAAATTTTTAAACGAATTTACGATAACGAACGAACGATAATATGTACATCACCTGATATCTCCTTTTGTAGTGATGATCTTGCATTCGATTTTGACTGGAACGTTACTAACGAATCTTTTGGCAGCGACCATCTTATTATTTCTATTAAAACGTTAGATAACACACAAAACTGCCAAGAAACGAAAAGAAACATCAAAAAGGCCAACTGGGCGAGTATACACAACACATTAAGTCTGCTTGTGGAGAACTTCACCTTGAAGACAATGTACAGAGTAGCTACGATAAACTCATAGAAATAATTGAAGAAAGTACTAACAAATATATTCCTTGTACTAAATTAAGTCATAACCCTAACAAATTCAAGCCTAAACCTTGGTGGAATCCTGATTTATCGAAGGCAGTAGCAGAGAGAAGATTATCTCTTAAAAAATTCAGAAAATCACGCACGGTTGAAAATTACTTAAGGTACAGAGAAAAAGTTGTTTATGATCGAAAAGTAATAAAACTTGCTAAAAGAAATTCCTGGCAACAGTTTTGTGATAGCATAGACTGCAATATGCCAAGTCGTGAGATCTGGAGGAAACTCAGAGGAGATGGCTTAAGGGTTACCGAAGTCCTAAAGAATACTTACCGGAAAGCGCCGCACTCTCCTTTGTAACAGAACTCACTCCTGATAGCGTGTACTTCCAACCCCTAGAGTTTAATACTAATGATTCCAGTCCGCTCTCTTTAGACACTTTCAGAACTTAATTTGATTCTTAAAAGAGCAGACACATCAGCTGGTTTAGATAACATTACTTACTCTATGATTAACCATTTACCCGATAATGCGAAAGAATATATGTTACACATATTCAACTCCATCTATAAAAAAGGTGAGATACCAGGACAATGGTGTAGGATCAAACTGATTGCCATTCACAAAGTAAGTTTCTGTGCTGATAAGTAATAATATTACATTTGCTATCTTGAAACAATACATTATCGAGAATCTAAATAAAATAAGAATATCTATGTATCTAAGTATAGTTAAATATTATATTCATTTAATTTTAATAGTTAAATAAATATTTATGTAAGTTTATAATAATATAATATATATATTTAAGTATGTCTATTATAATATAATGGTGTTATTAATATAATAATTACTCATATACATATAATATTATATCAGATATATTTAATATAATACTTGTAGTAAGATACTTAAAAAGTGAGCCATAATTGTTTAGGCTTGTCTTTTAATTTAATCTAGTAGGCATTAGGTACTTGTTTTGTTAAGTGCATTACATAGACTGTGACAACATAATTTTTAATTAAGTTCATCCAGAACGGAAACACTAAACCCCAAGATACAATTAATATTAGTTTGGGGTTTAGAATTTACAAAAGTTTTTGTAATTATGTTTCTTTTGGCTCAATAAATACATTTTGATTTTTTTTGATTTGATTTGATTCCAAAAAGAAATTCAGATACTTCTAAGTATCGTCCCATCTCACTTATTAACTGTATTTGTAAGACCTTTAACTTAATGATAACTCGTCGCCTTGAACCATTTCGAAAGAAACAAATTATTTAATAATAGCACTTTGGGTTTCCGTCGTGGACTTTCATGCCAGGACAATCTTAGTAGATTTATCGTAGACACCGAAACTACTTTTATTAACAAAAAATACCTTTTATGCGCTTACGCAGACATAAGTAACGCTTATAACAATGTGGCAATTGAACCTCTTATTACCTCTTTACTTGATTTTGATGTGGATCCGTTTCTATGTAGATATATAAGAGAATTTTTAAAAGAAAGATATTTGATATACGGCTTCGGGATGGAAGGGAAATAATAAGAATAAGTAGACAGGGTATAGCTCAGGGTGACCCAATGTCACCTATATTATTTAATATAGTCACAACAAATGTATGCAACACACTCATGAAGTCAGTTAAGGTGTCTCAATATGCCGATGACTTCGCTTTGTATTGTGTTAACCAAAATATTGATTTTTGTGTTAGCACTATCCAATCAAGTCTTAACAGTTTTATAACTATGTTAGAAGAAATTGGTTTAGAAATATCGCTCTCAAAGACTAAACTTTGCCTTTTTACTAGAAAATACAAAGTTCCTCATATAAATATAAGAATAAAAAACATTGAAATTGAGGTGATACATTGTACAAAGTTTTTAGGCTTTTGGGTGGATAGCCGCTTGAATTGGACTCGCCATGTTTTAGAAACTGCCGAAAAATGTATTGCGTTCATTAATATCCTTAGCTCATTAAGCAGTTCAAAGTGGGGTGTTCATCCGATCCACCTAAGAAGACTGTATTTAACACTGGTACGATCTAGACTCGATTACGGATGCATTATTTATGGCAACGCCAACTCTAGACTTTTGCAAAGGTTAGACGTCATCCAAAACCAATGTCTTCGCCTTTGTGGAAGTTTCATTCGAGACACCCCAATTTTTGCCATGGAAAGCGAACTTTGTATCTTACCCTTAAATTTGAGAAGAATATATTTAAGTAACAAATACTTTCTGAAACTCTCTTCCAGAGCATCCGACCCCTTGAGAAAACAGTTAGAAGTTTTTGACAACACATTAAATACAGGCGCTAGCTATTGGCGTAAAAACCAACTTCCTCTTTTGCTTGAAAGTTTCAGAAAGTACTCCAACCTACTTGTGTCAAAATCTGAAATTTTACCCCAATTCTTACTTTCTCACGACATTAAGACTCTCCCTTGGGACAAAATCATATTGCATAGAGTGGACACTATTATTAAACCTAAAGCTCAACTACCCACTCATGACCTTAAAAAACTTAGCGAAGATATGATAAACATACAGTACTCAGACCATTCTAAAATATATACTGACGGATCCAAAACTAGACACGGCTCTAGTTGCGCATTTTATGATGAAGCTGAGAATTTTGGGGTGAAGTTTCTAATTGAAGATCCATGTATACCGATAATGGGGGTTGAACTAACAGCAATTAAAGAAACAGTACACTACATTGAGTCGACCACACGTAATAAAATTGTAATTTTCACAGATTCTAAGAGCAGTCTACAACATTTAGTGGGATGTGCTAAGGGCAGTATCGTCGGTAGACACGAAACTTACCTCATTATTAAATGTATCCATAGAATGATACGTAACGGGGTTGAAGTTCGTTTACAATGGATTCCTTCACACGTGGGCATCAAGGGTAATGAGATAGCAGACTCACTTGCATCCGAGGCTCTTCGGAACGGCATACCTCTCGACACGGTACCGCACTACACTGACCATCTTCCAAAATTGAAAATCGACAACTACTTTAGATTTAAATCCTATTTCAATGACTGCTCTCAAAACAAAGACATCTGGTACAGAACCGTTGTAGACGAACCACCTCGCGTACCTTGGTTTGCCTCACGAAACTTCAACAGAAGAGAACTAGTTCTTTGCTTCCGAACCCGAACTTACCACATCCCACTTAACAAATTTAGTTTCATTATGAATAAAAAAGACGACCCTAATTGTACCCGATGTGAGAGGGAGGAAGACCTCCTTCACTTAGTTCTCGAGTGTAAAATAAATGAACAACCAAGGCTGGACCTCCTCGAAGAAACTCGGTGCTCTGAGGGGGCTCTTCTCTTCCTTTTCCATCGAATTCTAAGCTCAGAGTTCACTGTCGAGTATAGTAACAGATTCTTAAGTTTCTTGATAACCTCTTTGAATCTCAGATGGGAACACTACAAAATACTTATGTAACTAACCAATTTTAGATTTATTTAATGTTATTTTCTTTTGTTAAAGTAATACTGTAAGCACTGTAACTTTGTTAATTATTTTTAAGCTGACTTAATCATAAGATGTATGGCTTATAAAATAAATAAGATTAAAAAAAAAAAAAGGTATCGAGACGAATTCCATCAAATATATTTTTAGGCTGTAGGTACGATTGGAAGTTTGCGCAAAGTGGCCGAAGTCGAATATCTAATGGCAACTATTACGTGAATCTGCGATGGAGCCAAATGCAATATACTATTCGAGGCATACTCGACGGCTCAAAGAGCAGCGATCAATCAGCGGGTGTATCCATGAAATATCCTTTCAACGATACTATGTTAAGGAGGATATATCTACTTATAAGTATTTATACACTTAGTTATCTATTGTGTACCTATTTGCACAGCCGGTCGGCATTAGACATCTGCTGGTACATAAGTGATGTATTCGAACCAAAAGTGATGTATCTTTATTCAGCAGATAGTTATTTGTTTGCCTTAAATTAGGTCGTCAGGCTGTTTGTCTGGTTCTTAAGTTTCCGTTACCATGACTATTGTTGACAGACAAGCTGGGCTTGAGAAATGACTCGATCTGATATACTTTCACAAACTATTAAATACTAAGTGAGTCATAAAATAGATAATACTCTCGACTTAATTAAGCTTAAATAAATTAATGTAAAGAATATTTATCTAAGAAACTCTCTTCCTCTGAGGCTGTCCTGCTTTATATTTTACGCATTATATTATAATGTATATATCATGAAAGATTATTTGTGCTGGTACTGAGTGTTAGCCAATTGTGAAGGAAGAGAGATGTAGCATTGAACAGTGTTGGTTTTTATCAAAAAGTTTTTCAATGTCCTTTCAAAAATTGTTTTAAATCCAGATCTACAACTTCCATGTGAAGTTGAAAAATCAGTGTGAAATCGGAGGAATTCTTAGAAATCCAAAGCCAAAGCTAACAACAAGTAAAATAATGGGTGTAGGTTCCAACACAAAATAAAAATATTTGAATCTTTGATGTAGCATTGAGTTTTTTTATGTAATTTCAGCTATCTTTGCAAAATGTTTGTGTAACAAAAGGATATTGATATCCTTTTGTTATGCTATATTTTTTTGTAACGACTCAGAATTGTAAATGTATTTTTATCAAAAAACAATGTGTAATTCATTTTAACGTTTATCGATTGTTAACTTTATTGATAAAAAATATTTTTTTTTCCCTGCAGCCAACAGAAACGATCGATGTATGCGTGAAGAAAACATGTTTAGATTGATGATCCTATACAAGAGAATCCTTATATTCTAATAGAAACTTTTGCAGTAAACTCCCGCTTTAGTAACAGCGTTTAATTTGAATTCAGCACGGCATCCGTCGATAGCTTACTAGTGTGAAAATCAATGCCTGACACCGATATGTGCGACTTCTCGATCGAATTCGGTGAGTCCACTTGTGGAGGCCGAAAATAACCGATCCGCTGTCTCTAAGGAACAATGAGCCAAGTACGTGAACTGAATGTCTTGGATCCTTGATATCCAGCCCGAAGGACCATTAAAGCTGGTAATCCGTAGTTTACGATATTATCCTACACACTTGTAGAAGTTGTTAGAAGTTATAAATTAAACCAAAGATGTGTCTAACTTGCTGTTTATTGATGTTGTTAGTTATGAAGATGTTAACTGACTGTTTTATGTTGTAGCTAAATACCACACAAGCAAATTCGCATTTTGCGTGATTTATAATATGTATCGCCCAAGATAACATCGTACACTATGTGCTTTTAGATAAGAAAATGTAAGAAATTCTTATGTTTTCTCATGAATGTTACCATTATATCAAATATTTCGATAAAAAATGAGGTAAAAGGAACCGAAATCCCGCATTGGCAACAACTGATTAAAAAATCTGTTGAATTTGACGTTACTGTATTTACTGGCAATATTTTTTTTGGTGCATTTTTTGGTGTTGTTTGTGGCTTCTGCTCTCAAACTCAAGTCTAGCATATTCCATTCTCAATAACAAGCAGGCTAACGTTTCCATCTGCGTACGCTTTTACAACGAGAAAGCACGATCCCTTCCCGAAAAAAAACTTGTGTAAACTTACGAAGAAGCTCTCGAGGAGAAAAAAATTACACAAGCTCGTTTTAACGATATGGGGTGCCGCTCCCGTTCCCTGCAAACATCAGCACTAGCGCTGATACACAGCACTATCAAGACTCGGTCATACTCCAATCTTCGCCTTAACTCTCGCGAGATATTAACGCTTAAAATGATCAGTCACACCACTTCCACGTAACTGCGGAACAAGCTGAACCGACTCCGGGCTGGCCAGGGCCACTGCTGCCACTATCTAACTACGGAGCCATTCAGAGCATGGCCCAGATTACCTACAGCCTTTGGGATGATGAAGTTAGAACTAAATAAATACAAACTATTTTATACTATATTAAAGTACTTAAGCGATCCTGCTTGATATTTAATTGCATTAACTTGTGGATAAACTGAAACTGACGATAAAATCAACGAGTTCCGATGTAGGCTGCCAACAAGATGGTTATAATTTTTAACAGTTGTAATGATATAACGTTTAGTTTAGTTGACTGAAGCATAGAGATCTTTTCGACCCAAGTTCACAGGGGCAGAAATTCTCAAACAAATCATGAAGCTCCAACCAGAGAAAATCACGGGTCAAGACAGGAGAATAAACAAAACCATCTAGTATGCAAGGACTCTACTTCTGATTCCAATCACTCTTATTTGTAACAAAATACAACATGAAGAAGTCGTGCCGCGTACGGACATAATCTGAATAATATTGCTGCATAGAAAAGGCAACCTGGCATCATAAACATCGACGTACACCAATCGATTGACAAACTGGGTTCAGAAGCGGTATCAGCACGGCAAGCATTATGATCACATTCAAGTATTCGAGCAGATAATTAAAAGATATTTAATTTCCGAAGGACCTTGTACATATATATATCTTTCATAGATTTTGAAAAAGCTTTTAGACTCTACATCACACGACAGAATCTGGAAAATATTGAACTCCACCTCTACTCAAAAAAGAATGGAAAGAAGCTACCTGGATATAAGACTAAAAGACAAAGTGAAGTATGTAGATATCCACGACAAAACAAAAGTAACCGACACAATAACCTTCTCCCTACAAATAAAATGGAAATAGGCAGGCTACTACATGGCTCGATAGACAGATGATAGATGGACCCAGAGATCTATATACCGGCCACGGACAAGTGGTAGCAAAGCAAGCACTGTCGAAATTGTGACAGTGGCAGGTCGAAGATGGTAGGATACGACCAAAGGTAGAGAGAGGTGAATATCCTTGTGCGGACCTCTCACGGTCCTCTTTTACCCGTGAGAGGTCCGCACAAATTTAGTTCTTTAGTTTAAATGTTTCAATTAGTAATTATATATGCATGAATAAATTGTAAATTTATCTGGGATTATACAAAACTTAAATAAATAAATAAATCTAGAATCCGCATTGATTATTTCTTTAAATAAAAGAATGATTATAGTTGATGTACATTATTTATTTATAACATAGATAAAACATGTACAGGCTTATCCATTTCTCTCTGGCCCCACGCCATATTAGTTTGTGGAAACTTGTTTTTGCCACTCAAAACTTACATGCTCATTAATAATTCTTAGTTCGCTCAGCCTCCAGCAACCTAACAGCAAGCTAGTGTTACCACCAACATAAATCCTTCTCCTTTTCCACGAGATCATTGTGTATTCTCTGATGTTGGTTCAGCGGGCGTAGATTCAGTCCTTTCGATTATCGGCAGACCACCTGCCCGAGATCCTGCGATATCATCAAGTCGGCAGGACCTTGCTGGCTGTGGACGGCACAGGACCGTGGCAGGCCTATGCCCAGCAGTGGGTCGATGTGGGCGGAGTGTGATGATGATGATGAAAGTTCGATTCTATGTGGGATTCTTCCAATAACAGACAATATACAACGTTGTCACCTGACAACGTTGTATGCGATATACATTATATTATTTACGAACGCGATGTTCGTAAATAAATAAACCCGACACAGCAAAGAGTATATAATCGACACATAAATTAAGACACCTTTGACATTAGAAACGTCAAATGTTATGATCATTTTTATTTTTTAGGAAAGGGACCACAACCATCCTTTGTCCTTTGTAAGAGTGAGAAAGAATAATACTCATTCAAATCATTCAAAATCTCGACGTGCTTTTTTCGTGGATTAGTTAAATCGAACTGTTTTTTCATTTGAGCGGACGAAATCCCCGGGTTAATGAAAATCCTAGGTTTAATTTTATTCTTAGAATAACTTTACCCGGGATTTATTCTGCGTTTCTAGCTAGTGGCACTTAGAGTATTAAATGCGACGACGTATGCAGATTTTGCTCATCATGTGATAGGTCTGTACTAGGACGCTATTCACGTGTCCTTAATAACCTACTTATGCAATTTGCTAAGCTGGACTAAATCGGTTTTATATAATATAGCTCACGTTGACTACCGTGCATTTTTGCACTAGTTGTAACGTTATCCGACATATCCTCGACGTGTTAAGAAACACAACTCTTTGTCCTGTTGAAGCATCCGATCCAAATACCCTCCTTAGCTTTGTTTTATTTCTTGGTAGTTTTCTTCTTCAACTAATAGAACGGTAATCATCACTCTAAAATGTTATGGCAAATTTACGATCTGCCGTCGAAGTATTCACCTCGTCTTTATGAGCTTTAACGAGTTTTCTCATCCTTGCCATTCACAAGCAAAAGGGGTGGACCAAAGTTTGCTTCCGCAAAGCATTTCACCTAATGAACCATCCCGTTTCAGATCTGTAAGCCGGTCAGTGTTAAATGGACCGTACAATATAATAAGATAATGTTTTGATGATATTTGCTCAATTTTAATTTATTTCTACTTTAGGACCTGGCAGACAATCCGACGTCACGAAGTACATCGTGAAAACATCGTAAAAGGCTAATACGATTAGTATCTGATACAAACGTAATATCGGAGAGAATCGCTTAAAAGGGCTTGCCCCTGTCGTCCCCACCTGAACCTATCATTTGTGAAGGTTTTTTCATTTATTTATGAAAGGGCACTAAGCATTTTTGGGACAGGCCAATTTCCCTTTTTATTCTAGTTGATTCAATTCGCCGTTCCATTGTTGTTTTGATTGTGAAAATGCCTATAACGTATTGGACGAAGGTCTCTATGAAAATTAGAAGTAAGAGGGTAGACATTTCAATCTTTTTCTTGTAGTGAGATTATCAGTTCTGTCAAATAAGTCTTTGATATTTCGAACTCTCATAAATATCTCGGTCCTTCCTTATTGGTATATATGTATATTCAAATGTCTTAAAAGACCTATATGTGCTGACATCTTTGATTAGATAAATACGTTACCTAGGATCTTGTGAAGGTGTTTTGTTAGCGTTGCATTGTAAATATTTAAATCGTTTAAAATATATATATAATAAATCCATGAACATATATCTTCCTACACAGGATGATCCTGATAGATAAAAAAATATAAAAATGAACACAAAAAAAATAAAGAGTAATAATTTAAAGTAGGTATTGTATTTTTTTTAATTTTTATTTTTTTACTTACGCAATCATTTACCGAGTCACAAAAAAGGTTGGGATCAAGACCCCGAAATCACTCTGTTATCACCAGACGCGGAGAGTAATGCTGTACCAATTCTACCCAACTGCGAAATCGTGCACATGTTACGAAATGGGCTCCTTTGGCAAATTACAAAACTTTTGAGGGGTGATATTTTCTGCACAATCATCTCAATGTTTACGTAAAAAGGCGTAATATTGACGCGGGGGATGAAATCTTTAGCTAAAATATGTCAGAAAAAGTATAGCCGGGTCTTATCATATCTAGTCTTATCTTATCATATACAGGTATGGCCATTTGAAAGGGTATGGCGAATCCAGAAACTATGTATAAGTTTTTGCTGTAAATAACCATAATGTCGATTATGCTTCGTCGATGCCTTTTTCAGATATAATTATTATTTACTAAGTAGTCACGATGCCGAGGGGAACATGCAGGCACGGTTTAGAGAATTCCTTAAAAAACACTCCAAAGATGGTGTGTCACACTTATTTCTTTGTCGCTTGGGCCTGTCAAAATAAAAAGGACGCTGTCGACAAGAGTAAAAACAATTGCCTGAATAATTAGAATATGGAAGAAGATGGTGAGCATATAAATATGCTCACCATCATCTTCCTTGTCTTTTTCGCATGGCCGAAATCGTCGTTTCATGCCTGGCCATCATAAAAAGACGGAAATAAAGGTACCTATTTAGTATTTTTATACAATTTTTAAATAAGATAAGTTTGTATATCTTGCTTACTTTAAGGTTACTCTTTGGTATCCTTATATTGCCATAGCAGGGCTTAGAAATCTACTGTAATACGAATCAGAACTCTGCAAATAAAGAAATATTATCAAAGTTACGAAAATGTTTCCGTTACTTCTTCAAATCTGACCTAATCAATATATTAATATCGGGATTTACTGCAAATCTCCAACGATAAAACTCATAGCAAATAAGTACAAACTATCGAAGATATATACTTCCCCCTGTTAGATACATTTACTTATACTAGTACAAGTACTAGGTACAAGTATACGAGTAGTAACCCAAACATTGTCGGAGTTCACTTCGAATGCTCAACGATTTTGTCGGAGTCGAGTCCCTGAGAACTTACAGGAAATGTGTGAGACTTATAAGATGTGTTCACAATCCAAACTGTTTACTTACCTGCATCTATCGGTGTACACCTCGAGTGCCTAACGGTGTTTTGAGGGTTGACCACATTAAACGATACCAGCAATTTAAAGAAAAGTCGAGCAATCTGTTAAATAAATATATGGCCTTATCTGATCCATGCAAGAATAAAATGTCTAAGGACTGCAGCGAAGCTAGCTGCGAGCCTTCAATGCTATCAATCAGATATTTCGTAGATATTACGCAGTTATTCTTCTGTAACTGGTCCAAGTTCCTACGACAACATGTATCACGAAGGCACGCCGCTTCCTCGCCTCTCACACGCCGCTAGCAGGCACGAAAGGAAAGGGCATGATATATTCTGAGTCATCCAATAGGTTGACCAATGCGTTGTCTCAAGTGGTCGAAAACGACCTCGAGGACTGTGTCCTTAACTCTGGCTATTTATTTAAAATTATATGTAAGAATTGCCAGGATCGTAGTCAGAGACGACGACGTCCGTATTAGGACTATTGTTAAAAATATGAAATCTACATCAACGAATACGGTGATTTGATATCAATCCAGGATAGCGAACAAAAACTATTTGAATATGTTTTCTAAAAACCTTGTGTTATTTGTGCCTTGGGACCTATATCGATAATGCCATTACATAACTAGTAATATGAATCTATTATTTGTGAATAGGTAATGCAAAAGGAAACAATCTTGAGTAAAGTGCCAACATACTTTAACATTAATTACATTAAAATATATACATGATCAACGTCAATACAACCAGCGAAAGTTAAACGCACCAGCGCTGACTATTAACCATGCAGCCATGATATGAATAATAATTTTTCTTATTCATTGAGATATTAATTAAAAGACCATGTTTTCCAATATCACCGGTCTGTTTATCACTGTTTGCTGCAATTTATTGACTGTAACTCTTCTCCTGGTAAAGTGACTGACTGTCTGAATTATAGACAATGCATAGTAACCTAGTACAATCATCTGTCTATAAATCTTAGGGAAGTTCCATCTGAGAACTAATAATGAGGAAATCAATTTATTACTCCAATTTAGACTTATATTCTAACTTATATTTGTAGCTGTGCACATGATCTGCACCTGTATAAGTAAGCCATCACAGAAGGTTAGGCTCATCTATTCTTTCCACTTTGCAAGTGATGCTGACCTGTATTAGGTATGCCCTGTCTCAGATCTCAAAGATTCTTGAAATACTGAGAGTCGGGTGGAAAAATAAATGAATGTTGATCTGCCGACGAGCAGATTCAGCGGATGAAAACCGTGAACGACAGAAACATTGGAATAACTTTCAAATCAGAGAGGGTGGTTAATATAAAGACGAAATACAAAACAATAACTAAATCTCGTATTTTATCAGAACGAAAAATATATTTTAGGCTTTAGCTATTATGTTTCATTTCATTCAATGCAGACCATGAGACACAAAATGTATTGATGTAAACATAAAAAAACATGAACATTGATATAAATTCACATACATTGCTTCTGGCCCCAGCCTAGGATATCCTGTGTGGTGGGAACTAGAAACAGTGACGTCACACATGTATAAACATCCAAGACCTGGAAGTGTTTTTTTATTCCCGGGAGCCACAACCCCAGTGCCACAGAGGTCGACATTTAAATTAGATTTGTATCGTGCAATACAGCAGTAATGAAAAGAAGATTACTCCAATAGTAAGCTTGGCTACTAATTATTTCATATATCCAAACATTTTTCTAAAAACCATTTTCTATACAGAAATATTATATATAAAATACTCCCGGTAAATAACAACATTGTTATAAATAAAATAAAAAGATTTGCATTATAATAAATAATATTCTATATTATCATTAAGTCTATAAATCAACATTACTGTTTTGTTAACTCTACTTGGTATATCAACTTGGTAAATAATTATATCTGAAGAAGGAAGCGACGGAGTATCGAACTTACCTCAAGTGAAGTTCGTTCACTATTATATGGGTCGCTTTCTTCGAAGATATAATTATTATTTATCAAGTAGTCTCGATGCCGAGACGCACATGTACCCACCACGGTTTAAAGAATTTCTTTAAAAGCTCTTCAAATATGGCGTTATTCCTTCGGCCCTTTGTATAGGCCATGACAGTTTTCCTCATTATTTTTGGAGACTCTTCTCATCCCTATTTCTTGTTTATAAGGATCGAATTCTATAGGACATAATGACAGATGGCAAAATCGTCAGTAAAAACTGGTTACAAACTGTAATGTACAGACGTTTGCGAAGAAAAATGGAGCATTGAATCCAGGAAATCAAAATGCACGAATGAAAAGAAACACTTTCCTCTGTTTTGCCATATGACATTACTTCCCAGTAATTGATCCTTAGCAGCAACACTAATTAATGCGGGTTTGATTTCCGGCTAGGAAAATAGTTACATAAAACCCAATGATGCAGTTTATGTTCCATCAAAATCGATGCCATGCTTCCTTACGTACTTTGCTATTATAGACATAAGGCATATTGTTTATGGCTAAGAATATTGTTAAGTCATCGCCTATATTTATTTTGTATCGACTGAAGGGTATAAAATCAATATGAATGTTGTACAGCGACGGATTTATAGATTCGTTATCTAAGATTTATTACCTCAATTTCATGAGTCATAAATCTCGACGAATTTAATTTCTGTCGGCCCTATCTTAACGTAATCTCACGATCGACCAATAGCCAGGCATCATTTCCTCTATTGCGGGAAATCCTAGTGTTTATGACAGCAGGTTGAATTGAATAAATCCGTAATTTTGATGTTTTAAATTTTTGGATATATTAGCTAATATGCGCTATAAAGTGCATCAACTATTTTTTCTGTTTTTGAATGCAATTAAAACCTAACCCTGCATTTATTCTGTGAATTAGTAACTCCAAAGATACAACTCCGGTTCTGTGTTTGGTTGTGTTTGGTTCAGTCATACAGATAAAAGGATTTGAAAAAAGCAAAAAGCAATATTCCAGGCAACGAGCACGGCGGAAAGTACTACTACTACTACTAATACCTACCCTCGTCGAGACTCTGACATCAGGCTTTTTACCCACATATATTTATGCTCAATTTTACATAGCACGAGCATTCCCATGTTACGGTCTGAATGCAGTGTCCTTGGTCGGTCGAGAAGCAACTAGAACCGACCAAGGACCGATTACCGTAGACCCAAGCAGCACTCATTTTTTGACGCACAAAAATGTTAGCGTAAAAGTATCGATCCATTAAAAACAAACGGTATGTATCAAAACAGAGGATATCCGGCAAAATGTCGCCCCTGTTAATGAATGTGGCAGCAAGTGGACTCCACTGGAGCTGGGCTAATCAACGAGATGAAACCATTCACTAAGTTTAGATTACACGTTAAACTATGCCAATCAGATACAAATTACTTGCCACTCCTCGATCAGAGTTAAGGCTTACAGAGCAGACGAAGGATTCCATTTTCTATTTACTTACTCACCATGTAGTTAGTAGATAGGATAGATTTCACTACCGGTAGCTATCGAGGGTGCTAACCAGATGCCTGCGGTGTATTCAAAGGTGTAGGTAGGCGGCGGCCATGGACTTTCTAATGAAGCGACGATGCGAGCGAGCCTTATTCCAGATATTTTAAAAGCCAAGTCTTAGTTTAAAGCTGGACACACCGACAGCGGAAGTTAGAAGTTCACCTTCAGCTCACTTTTAGAGGACTAATAGGATTCAAATGTTTAAAAGGCTCTTCAACGATGTATAGAGGGCTCACAGAACAACATAGCTATCTTTTACAGCGATTAAATACATAGCAAGTTAAATTTAAATCCGGTGCGAAATTGTAAAAAAATATATTGTGAAAGACAGCTTTTGTGATCTTCGGGAGGCTTTTCCATCGAACAAAAATAATCAAATTACGTTTATACGGTCACGAACCCCTGCTGATACTCATGATCAACAAGCTAGTACAAAGAGACAACTGTCGTGATACACATATTTTGCTTAACTTGAGTGTTACAAAAGGCTGTACTGTGACCCTCTGCTAAGATAATGACGGTATCGCCTTTTGCACCTACTTGTATCTCTTCAAGTTTGCTGCGTAGCTTTGCGATGCTTTTATTGTGCACAGTTAAGAAATAACGGATTTTGACCTAGGGACTCTTGACACTTAATCACGGCCCTAATTCTACGGACAACACTATTGTTGATGTACATTACTGTTTCATAGCAAGTTTGTTTAGAATAACGAACATCAAACTAATATATTCGGTGGATCCTTATAAAAATAAAAGCGGAACCCACTGTATTAGATTTAGTTGGTCCCGCCTGAATTTTAATTTAATTTAACTTTACACTGTACTGCAATAACTTTATCGAATCTCAATAATTACGTCAACTTATCTGCTTGTTTTGTGCTTTTTTGTGTACCGTATTCGGGTTTTTTTTTTTTATTCCGTCATTTTTTTCCTGCACAAATTACGAAAAATCTGTGAATGCTTCGTTTAAAACTAAGGTGTATTATTCATGCTTGTACAAGATTACTAAATATTTCCGTACTCGCTTTTCTTGACTCCCCACTCACATTTTATTTTAAAGTACCCAGTGACACTCGCGGCATCAAGACGAATCTAATGACTTACCATTTATCAAAACCGGATAAGCAGCTGAGTAGTTAAGAGTCAAACACATTACCTTCCTCGTATCCGCTTCGCTGCAGTCGGGTTAAAAGTAATGGGTAAACCCCTTTTGGCTCTCCGCTCATAGTACATGGCAGCAGCGTCAGCCGGATAATTAGATAAACCACAGCGCATGCGCCCGAGCTTGTTTGACGTAAAAGGTGACCAACGTTCACGCGAACGTCACCTTCTGAAGAGCAGTCCTCAACACTCATTAGTAGTCATGGATCACTGTTTTTGCATTAACGGGATAATAATCTTAGGGGACAAAGCAATGCATTCCCAAGACCCTTTAAATGTATTATGTCAATAAGAAAAAAAATAACGACGAGGAGAAAAATTGTGTTATCCTTTTTAACATTAATATCGGGAGTCAAGCATTGAGTAAATAGAGCTTTCTATAACGAGCGAAGGTTAGCAACAAGCGCTTCATAACGAGATATTAAGATAACAAAAGAAATGCTAATACATTCGCTCGGAAACGATTCGGACCGGACTCCAATAGGAACGGAGAAATGTTTAATGCTTCATCTGCTTCACTCGACTCGTTTCAATAAAACTGAAATAAAAACCGGCCAAGTGCAAGTACCATATCTATAAAAACGGCGAAAAAATCATGTCTGTTGTATGGGAGCCCCCCTTAAATATTTGTTTTATTTTTATTTAATTATTTATTTTCAAAGTGAATATTTCAAGCGTCTACCTGTTGCCGTTATCAATATCGAGCAAAAACGAGCAAAAAAATCCGGTCAAGTGCGAGTCAAGCTCGTTCACGAAAGGTTCCCTACCGTACAATGGTAGGGATGGTGTGGAGTGAATAGTTTGGATTTTACATAGCAAAATGTTGTTTAGAAAGTTATTTGTGCGGCTACTTTCACACTACATGTACGTCCCGTTTGGCACCCTTCTGGTACGGAACCCTAAAATTCACGTTTGTTGTATGGGCACTCCCTTAAATATCAATTTTATTCTGTTTATTAGTATTTGCTGTTATAGCGGCAACAGAATTTCATCATCTGTGAAAATTTCAACTGTCTAACTATCACGGTTCATGAGATATAGCCTGGTGACAGACGGTCAGACAGACAGACAGACGGACGGCGGAGTCTTAGCAATAGGGTCCCGTTTGGCAACCTTCGGGTACGGAACCCTAAAAATGGCAAGATCACTGCAGGAATAAGCAAAGTCTTGGTTTTTAACATCAAGTTTACTCCTGGCTTTATTGAATCGTTATTTCAGTAGAAGATGTCATCCAATAATACAGCTCAAGAGAATCGCTCAGCTAATGGTATCTACTTTATTGAAATGTTATACGCAATACTCAAAGTACACATTAGAAGTACATTATTATGATTGCAAAGAGATTCTGCTCCGTGGAATAGTCAAGGCACCGAAGCTACCAAATGAAATTTGGTAGCTTCGGTGCTTGGAGAACCCATGGCAGCTCTTGCCATGGGTTCTTCAAACTCTTAGATTTAATTAGTTTAGTTGTGATCGTTATTGATTAATTTTATCATTATCTTTTTCACAGCTCCATAGGCACAACAAAAAGCACAAAACAAGCAGATAAGACTAAGTAAATATTGACATTCGATTAAATTATTATAGTACAGAGTTAAATTATATTAAGTTTAAATGCAAGTGGCGGAACCCACTGTTTAAGATTTCATTGGCACGCCACCATTTATTTTTAATTTAATTTAACACCACACAATAATTTTATCGAATCTCAATAATAAATTTAAGGCTAGTTTTGTGCTTTATTAGTGTACCGCAGTCAGTTTTTTTTTTTTAAAACGATATTATTTTCTGCTTTTTAGTTCTGAATTATGTAAAATCAATTAATGCTTAGTTTAAAACTAAGATATAATATTTATTCATAGCTTATGAAAGATTAGTACATATTTCCGTACTTGGCTTTTAAAGGCCTTTATTTTGATCTAAACCCACTCGAGGGTCTTGAATTTTTTTTTATTAGTTCGCTCATTAAACTGCTTAGATCCGGCATTTTTTATTTTTGCGAAATCGGTTAAGCCGTTGAGTAATTACGATGGGGCACAAAAACAGACACACATATACTATATAGATAACGGCCAAACATATAATCCTCCTGTTTTCCGCTTCGCTGCAGTCAGGTAAAAAGAACGTAGTTGTATACCTAGGTCATTTTTGGGGTACGGGTATCCATAATTATGTGTGTGTGTGTGTGTGTGTTCAGTTCCACTCGATCGGCTAATATAGTGAAAATAAAGAATTTACTGACAAAGAACCTCAATTCCCACTCAGATAAAGCAGCTACTTCGCAATAGCATCCATTATAAACACTTTGGAATAATGGCGATGGAATATTAATGTTCCACGGGAATCTTCCCAACGAGTGATACGAAACAAAACCTCTTTTGATGCCCGATGGCTGAGCGTGGAACCGGAATATAATACCGTAGTAGATAATACTGCCTTTCCGCTTTGTTGATGCATTAGTGGCGGAAACAAAAGGCAGACTTTTGCGCGACAGAAGATAAGAAATCGTTTACGAGGAGAAAAACTCATTACGAGTATTTTGTATTTAATGGATCGGATGGATATTTATCCTTTAGAAGCAACTAATAACGTGAAATGTACTTCTGCTGAATGTTAAAATCCATCTAAGTAACAATGTTGATCATTTAGATGTTTGATATCGACAAAACTTGCGGCAGAAATCTGCGACAAAATAGACGCAGCACGTACTGCTTGATACAAAGTATTGGCATGGGAGGAATTTTTAATAAGTTGCTAATCGTTTCGTTTGCGTACTTAAGCGCAGAATAAATAGTGTCGTTTGTAGCGACGACGCCGGCGAAAGGAAAAGCAATTAGCTTGAATGCAAATGTATTGTTGTTGAGCACATTTGCATAGAGAGCGGAGGGCGGAATTCTGAGGGGCTCCTGCACCCGCGCTCCTGTGTTCGCTTCCGGCCCAAACTTCCATCGTAAAGCTCAAATATAATTTCTCGACTCTTTCTCGTCCAATTTGTCAGCGACGACGGCTAAAAACCGTTTGGAGATCCTCAAAAAACCGTTCCTTCGTGGCTCGATGCACGTCCTCTTTAAACATTATATCCGTTGAGTAAGCGACTGGGGAAAAATGAAGGATAAAATCACATAAAAGTAAGGTTTCAGTTCTTTACTCTGATGGGGTGGTAGAGACACAGTTATTGCATTTTGCTGTTTGTTTTAGAACCAATTAGCATCAAGCAAATCCTATGGCATCAGCATCGATTTTAGAAGGTGAGGTATAAGCATGAATGATATGGAGTGGTTGTATCTTTTTACTGGTTACATTACTGATTTCCTCTCCTAGTCTTTACCAAAAACGACTAAGTAATAGACATGCCCAAGAAGATCGTGGAAAATCATATTGGACGAAACACGCAGGTTAATAATTGGACCTCACGGCATGAAATCCGCGTGCGAAAATGTAACAGCACCGACACGATCGAGTGTCGAGCAGTCCTCGTCATAACACAACACACAGTGAAATATCTCTACTCGAAATGTGGTAATCTAGAAAACACGGAGGGGAAACAGGGAAAAACATTCAGCGCGAACAATAAATTCAACTAAGACTTATAAGATAAGGCTTGAATGATATGTATTAGTATAAAGATGACTTTACCATTCGTATTGGTCTAACATAATTGAGGTACATCTCTACCTATGCTTATCCTTTTTTAATCGAGGCAATGTTTATAATAAAATGGATAGCATAAATGTTCAACAACAAGTTTGGTTTATATGTTGAATTATTTATTGCAATGCCTGTTGCAAGGACTGTTTGAATTAACCTGTAATCCGTTGAAATAAGGGTTTGATTGGCACGGGTTAGATCGAAACAGCGAAACGGAACTTACAGGTGATATATGACATTAAGCGAAACATAGTTAGATCTGTAAGAGATAACGATATACAGATACCTTCAAGAATGTCATCGCTAAAGACATTTTTGTAGGTATTTGTACAATCTGGAAATAACAAATATCACACCCACATGATCCACGTGGAAGTAGAGGCAAGAAAAGGTGGAAAGGACGGTGGCGACACGTGTGAATGTTTTGGTTATGATATGAACCTCCAAATGAGCTAACGTAAAGATCAAATAACTCTGACAGAGTTTGATCACAAACTATTTATCCAGTGGGTGTTTTTATACATGAGGTTTTAGTAAACTAGTGGCACTGTGGGCAGTAGACCTCGCTAACAGGGGGGACTGAAAACCAATCTATAGGTATGTATTTTAGATTTAATCAAAATCAAGTAGTAAATAACTTTGTAAACTACGTTTTGCAATTTAAAATACAATCTATTGACTTTTCACAAAAATAGTTATAGTCTATTTCACTCACTCTCATGGTCTGTAGATCCTCTTTCTAATCCGTCTCCTACTTCAAGGAGTCCAAACTTGGTAGGTTTTGTGAATATTTCTTTGATTTTTAGAAAACAGGCTGCCGAAAGGTAACGGAGTAGTATATTTTTAGAACCGGCTTCATTAAGCCCTTTAATTTTTACCCCACACGATAGGTGTCAGAAAAGAAAAAAAAACCCATACAAAAAAATTAATTACGTCATAACTCCCCGCCCCCAAGGAGAAAATTGAGAAAAGCTCTCGAAAATAACAAAAATTCAAGGAACACGTGTGCCAAGTTTTGTGAGGATCGCTTGAAAACTGTGGCCCCTAGACCGGAAATGACAGACACACATAGAGACAGACGAAAGCAAAATCGGCCTCCTATTTTGTCGAAAAGGAGCCCTTCGCTCGCTTCGCTCGCTCGGTCAATAAATATCTCTCGATCATATTTCACGACATTATGGATGTACAAAAAAATAGTTACGCCGCCGATTAATGAAATAAAATGGAATGAAATGATGTTTATTTGCTTGAAATGTGGTACAACATATGGTGGTAAATGTAAAAAATGTCTCCTGTCCAGGTATGCAATTTTTTTTACCTAAATCTAAAATATGTCATTTGAAGTCTATTGACATTATATTAATATTTCATTCCTTTGATATTAATAATTTTAAGATTACGGTATTCATCTACATTATAGAAACATTCCTTCAAGAGCCATCTTTGTAGTGTGGACTTAAATAATGTCAATAGCAACGTTTTAATTGAGTGTGAGACCTTATTGTATATTTTTATTAACATTCTGTAACAACTTCTATTGCAAAATTCGGTCCTGCATAGTGGGGTTACAATTTTATCTGGATATCTTGTGTTAGGTTTTTTTTGAAAATATTTGGTTGACTGTGAGCAAAACATGCCATTTCAAATATGTAGAGACTTGGCAACGACAAGATTTTAAGTTTAATGAATAGAGGCTTACATGATTCTAAGCGATGTGCATGGCAGATTGCTCTAATGCATCTTTTTTTGTAAAATAAAAACTTTTTTAAACTTTCTTGCGTTACCCCATAGAATCAGGCTTTTTTTAATACAGAGGCCACATAACCGTGGTATTCCATCAAGGCCGAATGCACGTGAGATTTTTGTAGCCTGTGTAGAGCGTATACATATTTGTTCAGTTTGTTGAACACTTTTTCAATATGTGGTAGCCATGAACAGTGCTCATCTACGAAAATACCTAGGAAAGTGGTAGATGATGTTGGTTTAATTGGAATATTATTACATTTTACATCGATATTTTTAATGTCATTTTATTACTTCTAAATTGAATATATTTTGTTTTATTCTCATTCACCAGTAGATTATCTGCTTCCAACCATTATGTGACCTCTTTTATGCCAGTATTGACATCTGATTCAAACCTGTTGTCGTCGATGCATTTAATTGTCATTGAGATATCGTCAGCGAATAATACAAATTTATTTTTAGTAATCTCTGGGAGGTCATTTATATATAATATGAAAAGTAATGGTGATAGGACACTGTCTTGAGGAACTACAAGGTATTTATCTCAAAAGGAGATCTATGTATTTCTCATTCATTGTCATATGAGAGTGAACATATTTCCACCATTTGTTTGCGGTCAGAAAGATAGCTGCTTAGCCATTCCCATGCTGGGCCTCTGATACCAAATCTTTCACATTTATCTAACAACAATGCATGTAGGACATAGTCGAATGCCTTAGTCATATCAAAAAATATAACAGCTACAGGTTTTCCCTTGTCTACAAATTCTATAATTTCTGTTGTTTATTGAAGACCTGCCAGACTCGTCGATTTATTTTTTTGGAAGCCGTTTTTCTCGATTTTTATTATGTTATGTTTTTCCAGAAACTTATTTATTCTATTTTGCATGGATTTTTCATAATTTTTTGAAAAGTACTAATTAGGGCAATGGGGCGATAGTTATTTACGTCAGTCCTGTCACCTTTTTATGTAGAGGTTTTATAATAGATGGTTTTAGGGCTTTAGGAAATCGTCCCAATTCAAATGAAGTGTTGATTAAATAGCATAGGATGTTTGCTATGTCCTGGCAGCAATGTTTAAGAATTTTAGTATTGATACCATCATAGCCGACGGAGCTTGTTGATTTTAATGATTTTATTATGGATATAGTTTCTTTTGGGTCACAGGGATTTAGGAACATGGATTTTGGATTTCTGACTTTTTTACTTGTATTGTTATTAAGATGTTTACCTTTTGATTCTTTATCTGTATTTTTTTTTATTGAATGCGGTAGCTATTTCTTCCGGGTTTGTGATAATTTGCTCATTTAATATTATTTTTTCTATGTTGTTTGGTTTGTAGTGTTGTTGTTGTCTTTGATAATATTCCAAATAGCTTTAAATTTATTTTTTGATTGTGATATGTTGCGTTGGTTTGTTTTAGATTGAGCTACGTTTATACATTTTTTTAATGATTTTGAAAAGTTTAAATATGTGTTTTTGTCGTGTAGGTTTCTTGTACTGTAGTATTTATACCTTGATTGTCTATTTTTTTTTCACGATAGTTTTATACCTAGCCATTTCAAGCCGTTGATGCTTGCCTTAATTTTTACTCTTATCGTTGGGAAACATAGTGAGTAAAATAAATCAAAATATTCGCTAAATTTATCAAATGCTTGGTCCGCATCTGATATTTCAAGTATTTCTGACCAAGACAATGATTTTAAACACATCTGGAACTTATCAAGGTTTTCTTTGCTGTAATCTTTCTTTTTTACAAAATAGAAGTTGTATAACATATGTAGTTTTTCTGTAAAGAATGTCGAAATTTGACAGGTATTGTGGTCCGACAGCCCGCTTTGTAGAGTTTTAGATGATTCTATGCCTTTTACGTTACTCGCAATATGATCAATACATGATCGTTGTCTAATTGGCCCTGTTATGTTATAATTTTCGAGTGAAGATAAAGATAAAGTACTTTTGTTTGTGTGGAATTTGTTTTTAGTGTTGCAATATTAAAGTCACCACATATAATTATAATTTTCTGTTTCCACTGCTTAGTTTTTGAAGAACACATTCCAGTTATGTAAGGAATATCTTAACATCTAAGGAAGGTGTGCGGTATACACATATTATTATGCACTTTATATGGGGTATTTCTATAGCGCAGCATTCAACACGTTTTTCTGTAGCAAAGTCTTTAATAAATAGACTTTCTTTTACCGGAATATCTGCCTTAGTGTAGGATGTATCTTCATTAGGTTCATTACATCCACTTCCCATTCCCCAAGGGTAGACCTCAAGCACTACTTTTTGTTAGCTCTAGCCATTCCATACAAAACAGATTGATAGATGTTATAATTTCAGATGTAACCATTTCGCAGCCTATTCTAAGATTTCGCAGAGATACTCTGAAAACAATTTCAATTAATTGTTTTTCTTCTTTCTTTCACTTTTCGAGAGATTGGGTCGATAGTATTTCCCCCCCGTTCCACCCTCAACCCTCTAAGCTGAGCTTTGGTCTCCAGCGCTGCATTACGTTGAACTCGAGGGATCTTAATGTGGAGGGAAAATCTGTTTCCAGGTGATCGTTACTTACTGCAGCTTTGCATATCCAATAAGTCTTATATAGAGAATACCAAAAAAATAAAAAATATATCAGGTATAATAGGGATGTTCAGTGTCAAGCGATGAAACTTATCTATGAAACGGATTTGACAAAGCAACATTTCTCCATTCTAATATGTTAGCCGATCAGCCTAATTGTATCAAGAAGTGATAAACACGATTGACTTGACCAATAACATTTAATAGATAAAGTTATCTACTTGTAACCACTCGTTAAAATTTGACTGCACGTTTTTGTTATTTCCTTCATATCTTCTTCAACATTTCACGAGGGAGACATTTTATTCGTGGTAAATTTTGGTACTTCAAGCAAATTAAAGTACCATGTATCAGTTATAGCTCAATATTTACTCTGGGCCTAATCTTTTAAGGTACGTAATTGATAACAAGATATGAATTCAGCTCAAATTATTATGTCCTCAATCAAGGTCCAATACTGCAGGATCAGATGATCCACAACCATCAGTAAAATAAACTGACCTGTAGAAAGGTACAGCCAGTAACATAGCTTAACACACTAAGATATCCTCAGTCATGGGAAACAAAAACAGTGACATAAACATCCAAGATATGTTTTTTTTTCTCCCCAGCCGGGATTCGAACCCGGGACCTCTCGCTTGGGAAGCACAGCCTTGACCGCAACACCAAAGAGGTCATCCCGATTTTCCCGTTATGAATTCTATTACCATGGCATGAGGTCCAAAATCGCGATGCGCCATAACCAGGTCCAGGTCTTGATGACTGATTGCTAATCTTGCAATGGAATCATTCCACATTACATGATTTTGTGATAAGAACGGGAGGTGCTGCAGCAGATATATTTTACTAGCCCGGTTCATCTGAGAATCGACTGATAATTCTAGAATTAATGTGAAATTAATATAGCCAAAAGTGGAACGTGAAAGACGAAATCCATTTACATATTACTGGCTGTCAGCTCTTGTTTCGCAATAACTACTTCGCGGACGGTGACATCATGTTGATACGTGGAAAAAAAGCAAACATTCAGTACAAGTTATGTATCATTTTACTACAGCCCACGCTGTCCCTATTACACTAGCCGATTATTGCTGAACTTCCCCCTCGCAGTTTTTGGTAGCATATAGGGATTGAACCCTTTAACTTTCGAGACAATTCAGTTTAATGAAAACACTTGATAGTTGACATAGAAAAGGATACCCAGTTAGTTCTAATTACTGAACGCCGACCCTGGAACATAAAATGATCTCAGTTCAATTTAGACATATTTATTTAAATGTAATATTGCTGTCTACTCGGCGACCTTGCGATATGAAAGTTAATAGCTGTCTTTTTGTTTTCTTTTTGTATGGTTTCTCATTATTAAAAATCATATGTCACTCAATATACGACACTATATTGAGTAATAATTACAATAAGAAACCACAATAAATGAAACCAATCAACGTCCCCATCGAGGGGTACAAGCCTTTACCTGGATAGGAGTGAGATTGAGCCTTACTCCACCACGCTGGCTCAGTGCGGATTGATGGAAGGGTTTGAACCACTAACAAGTAGCGATAGTAGCCGGGACCTACAGCATCAGAAACACTGAACGTCCGATAATGTACCTTTCATAAATTTATTATCTCATTGGTACATTGTCAGGTTTCGAACCTGCATCTCCTGTGTGAGAAGCAAGCGAGAAATCCATTATACAATGGAGGTCTTGTTGATGATGCTAATACTTATGGAACCATACCGGCGGCAGTTCTAATTAAATCGACCTCTAGGCCATTGCACATGCGACTGTCAGGTTGAGCCAGAATCAGCCAGACACGGTGGTAATTCAGTTAGCCTGTAACGAGGGGCAACGGTTGCCCCGATACCAAAATCATCTTAGTTCAATATCGTGTATCGTGTCGAAACTATTAGAGGTGAATTTTCGATACGTATTTCGGATATAAAACAAACATATGGATAGGATACGTACAATGCCTCTGGTCCCACACTAAGGTAACCTTTGTCGTGAAAACACAAGGCTTATACAGAGAATCTTCGTTGCCTCAAATAAGATCTTTCTAATTAGAGTAAACTATGATCAAAGTAAAATTGTTAAAGCAATCACACAGAAACTACTGAAACTTTTCTGCTATCATTGTCTTCCCTCATTTCGCTACACTGACTAGAAAGATCGCTTCCGCGACCCAAAAGCTAGGGGCTCGTTAGCTTATCAGAATTGACCTCAGGCAAACGTCTTCACATCGTTGAGTCCAATTTTCTAATGAACGTCCAAGATCCGAGTTCCCCTGAAGTAATCGGGTACCCGGTTACCCTCTGCCCGGAACCCGATCGCGCGAGCCAATACTCCTCGGGGTAAATCGGATGGATGAACAAATCATTTTCAATTTCGCCAAAATAAATTGGATATAAAATTTTGATGTGTGCACTTCATTATATTTCTATGAAATTTCTTTGATGTAAATTAGACGAATATGCCGGGAGGCCTTTGAAATTTGCTATTAGAAGGTATTTATTTTGATTGGACCAGAACGCCTTAGATCCGATTGATTTTGGATAAACGAATCACCTTTATTGTTACTTAGTAAATAATCGATCTCTCCAAGACGGATGGACCGATTCGGAAAATTTATTTTATGTTTGAAAGGATCTTTCCTTCTGATCAGTCTCATATACATCGGGTCTAGACCTGATAATGGGATTCTACATATATCGAGGAAACGCCTAAAAATATAGGACGACCTATATCGTTTTTTTTTCTCATAGTAACTTGTGCATTTACTCTCCGGAAGCATCATTTTGTGAAGTGAAACTGATGTTCATCATCAGTTTCACTGACCACAGATGAACACCAGAACTGCTTAATACTAAGTATCCGACAGGTTGCAATTAACTTTATTAAGGTTGGTCAGTAATTCATCCTCGTCATAATGCATAACGTTGAAATGGAAGTGATGGTGACGGATGTGCCAGGCGAGCTTTTCAACGATATATCAACGTCAGTCAGGATCTGATGATGTGATCATAGAGAATAAAGGTAACTAAGGAAAGATAAATAAACTCACTGGAGCCGAGTCCTTCGTCTCTGAGCTGGGATTGATCCTAAGACACTGTCTCCTATCCATTAGGTAACTGCTGAACCATTTTAGTGTTAACCCTCGAATGCCCAATCGTTCTAGCTTTTGCAACATGATAGGTATAGAGATAGCATTGAACGCCTTCACTAAGCCAGAAAACACTAAGATATGTCTCACCTACAAATGAAGACACACATACAAATTAGTTTTAACTAAAGTGGGTTTTTGGCACAGTTTCATTTTTTGTTTAAATAATATCTGATTATGAGGTGGGACGCCCGCTGAACCACTATTTCACCCAATTCCCAGTGTTTGAGCACTGGTTACTGTTGGATCAACAGATGTCCCTACCCAAATCTTCTTGTTCGTTTAATGAACTCTAGGATGTCGCTAAACTTTAAGTTTGACAAATCATCTGCTTTAATGTTATCCATCCCTAGTGTTCGCCATATTATGTTTGAATATATTTCGCATTCTCCCAAGAAGTGCTGGCTACTTTTTTCCAAGCCACAGTGAGGGCATGATGGGTCCTATACGGGCCTTAATAATGATAGGTGTCTATTTAGTCTGCAGTGACCTGTCACCACACCTACCAGTATTGCTAAGTTTTCCCTACTAAGATTAAGTAAATACTTAGCCTTTTTGGGGTCTTTCCTTAAGATAAACATCTTAGATTGCCTACAGTCTTTGGTGTTCCTCCATTCTTGGTTTGCATCTCGCGTAGCTATCATGTTGAAGATGTTCTTTGTGACAGTCGCTGATATAGTTTTCGATTGCGGGCGATCACTCTTTGGAACTCGCTTCCCTGCACTATCAGAGACAGTCCATCTCTGCCCGTCTTCAAGAATCGTTTGAAGGAGCATTATCTTTCTCTATCCTAGATTTGAGGTTGGTATATATTAGTTTATTTGGGTGTATTTATATTTTTATATAATATTTATGTACTTGTGTATGTAGTGTATCTAGCAGTTAGTTCAATAGTTCAGTAATATATGTAAGTATCTTATCAGAGCACATAGGTCTATCCTGTATATTAAATTATTCTTATCAACCTTGGTTTTGCTGGAAGAGATCTCTATTTAGATATAAGTATGCCTTTGTAGATATCCTCTCTGTTTATTATATCTTATTTCGTTTTATGTGCAATAAATATAAACGAAATATAGGTAATCTTGTTTCTGGTCCAATAAAACGCTCATCAGCGCCGTTTCTTGCCAGCTCATCTGCTTTTTCGTTACCGTGAATCCCTTCATGACCGGGGACCCATGCGATAATTATTTCTGATGTTCTTCCCAAAGAGTTAAGACTGGCCTTACACTCTTGGACTAGTGTAGATTTATTCATTGGTTGCCTTAGCGCCTTTAAAGCTGCCTGACTGTCAGAATAAATTACTACTATCTTGTTTTTGATTTCTGCTGTTTCCGTTAGTGCTTCAGCGCATTCCATTATGGCGTATATTTCCGCTTGGAACACGCTGGCAAATATTCCTACATACAAAATGTAATAGTCGGTGACATCCTCAAAATTTTTTGAAGGAGCCAACCATTTCGCGATTAGATTAAAGTTTCACGTTTGCATACTAGAGAAGTAATTCCCGGAGTAAGTGGTTCCACGAAGGGGTTCCGCAGTAAATATTCCATTTCGATTTTTAAACTCGTAAATCTGGAACGTGTTTGCGAGTCCGGCCGTTATCGCAGGCCTGGCCAAACCGCTATTCTGTTCAACCTATTTGGTTTCCGCAATGGCTTGTATTTTTCATTTTATTTTGTAGAAAAAAGTTAGTTTCTAACAAAGCCCGAGCTGTTGTGTAGCAGAAAGTCGTTGATGATTAGTTTAATAGGTGTTAGAATTTTCACGATACCAGGCATCCTATAGCGTACAATTCAAATCAGAAAGTGTACATAAAATGTTCAGGTTAGTTACCTACTTGAAAACTTGTTCCTTCCTTCCACATACAATCATCAACTTCAACACAAACTATGTTTGATGATTTACCGTTTAGTCAGTTAATACGTAGTATAACCAGTAAACTTCTATCCGTAGGTAATTTCCAGAAAAATAATATTTAAAAAGCAGTTAAATAATGAGTTATCGATCCACACCGACGACGTTATTTGCATACGATTTTGAGGAATACCGATTGTGTTAGTACTAAAGTAAAAAATGTTCCAGTAAAAAAACGAGAAGAATTTCTGGAACATTCTGAGTGCATTTTTGGCTTCAAAACCTAAAAGGCCTCTTATCTTCGTATCACTGATGCTCATCGTAAGCCCACATCGCCCTCTCCATTGTCTCTGCCTACCCTCACCGTGTTCAGTTTAATGATGTGATTTAGTGCAGCTCTGTCGCCGTCCGACCTACCAACGCGAGGAGAGCCTACTATTGACATTTCATTACATTATGTCAAATGCGAGTAAATGAAAATGAAATGGAATGCATACTGCTGTAAAGTATAATATCACGAAATATGATGAAATGACTCTGTCTTGAATCGAATATAGGTAGCTACATAATTTCAAGCCGTGATTCTATACGGCAATGAATCCAACTATTTATGTGTCCATCGCTTTATTTACTCCGTATTACAACAGCTACAATATCAGTGTCATTTTTTATATTAACAACATCGTCATTACCGTTTGAAGTTCCATTCAAAGGAGGGTTTTGGTTTTGATTTGTATCATCATCCTGGTTAGTACCTGCTTTTCCTTTTTTATCCTGCTTTTTGACCCACGCTGGTACCATCGTTAATTTCGATGACTTTTTCATCTTCTTATTCTGCTTCTCATCTGAATTATAAAATATTTTGTCATAGAGGTAAATAATAGAAATGTTGACCTTTTGAGAGCTTGCTAGCTCCGCGTCGACCTTAACCCTGGCCGTTGTGTCTTCGATTGGAAATCCGTAAGTTAGATACTAACTTGTTCAATAGATGATAATAATAATAATAATAATACCTTGGACACTATTTACACACATTGAACTAGCCCCAAACTAGGATTCCCTGTATCTTGGGCACTAGATAATGATATACACAGTTATTTAGATAAATATTAACTTAGATAGATATACAACCATGACTAGGGTACAAACATCCTTTCTCATCATACAAATATTTGCCCCCACCGGGACTCGAAACCGGGACCCTTGGCTTCGTAGGCGGGGTCACTGCCGACTCCGCCCTGCGGGTCATCAGATTATCGACAATAGAACAAGTACGATCAGTTCCTACCAAAGACTGAGTTATCCTATATTTTACTATCTTGTAAGGTCTCACTCAGATTTACAATACCTGCGCCCTTATTCAAATCGAACGAAAATTGTGGAAATGTTGAAAACGTGAACTTTACACTAACAAAATAAAAACTTAACTTTACCAGGATCAACAACTCCTTTTCCGCCGAAAGTTTGTTCTAACCCTCCCCACGGGTATGACAACGACATTATACCGTGTTCTCTTTGGTCTCTCACTATGTATCTGTTCCATTCGAAGCAGCACACTTTGAGTTTATCCTTACATCCTGGGACCTCGGTAAGGTATTTGGCGCCGTTGCTACATAGAATGGTGTCAATGCAGATCCCTCCCAGTTGCCAGCATGGAGTGGTGATCAGCGACCCTAGATCAGCAAATTGGGTGACTAAATTGATTCATTCAAAAAGGCGTTTCGTTTCGTAAATAATATCTTGAAGCACCAATTGGACATTCCTGAGTGTGCCCTCGCAACTTAACGTAAGCTGCTTTATCATGCTTACTAACGATCCTCTACCTAAAATTTGTGGTACTACTTAAGAACCAATTGATGTTTAATAAGCTACAGATGACTAGGAAACAAAACAAAAAAAGGGTTAATGTTTTACGTTCTACACCCTCCTCTTTTTTTTAGTACTCTTATAACCACTATGATATTGAAATAATTCAGACTTACTGCGACCAGATTCAGTTTTTATCTTCTTGAGCACAGTGTGGTAAGCTAGCAGCTCAGCGCGAAGGTCTTCATACTCCTCGTCCACCGAGAGGTCCAAGTTCTTATTCTGTTTCAACGTTCTGACCAAGTCATCACCCAGCCCGCCCTTTTCATCGTCATAGTCTGAGGTCGCAATACAAAGATTTAGTAACGTGACCTTTAACAATAATGCTGCGTGCAACATTTTGCCCACATCGCTTCACCGCGGCGAATAGTTCTATTATTTACTGCTTTATGAATTCCGATGCTTGCGCCATCGTAATTAAATGTTGGTAACTACAGTGCAACTACGTATCTATGGCTTCCATCAGAAAAACATTGTGCCTGTTAATGCAGACTTAAAACAAAGAGTACAAAAGCAGAACACATGTAGATAGGTGCATACAATTAAAGATTGAAATGTCCATGACCAATGACGTCAAAATTAGAGATGTCTGCAATTTGCCTTGGCACAGCTGTGAAACGTATAAACGTAGTTGTACTGTATTTGTTTTCTAAGTGCAGTTTCTTTTATGGCCTAGTAAAGAGTGATAAGCTTCTGTAGCATTCGTCGTATCGTATGCGAATATGACTCGGTGACGTGACGGCATACAATACCCAGCCGCTTTAGACCAGACGTCATTTTGAAATGCAAAGATATTAAATGCTATGACGTACTTATTTCAGCCACTTTTTGGGGACCACAATGCCTTAGACTAGACCACATTCAGCAAAACAAAACTTTTTTCTGAACAGATTATTTCACACGAGCTATATTTTATTGCAACTTTGAATTGATTGGTCATTAGTTCAAAAGCGATTGAAATTCTTAGTTGTCAAAATTACATGATAGGGCTACTGGAACCAAAATGGTTATTTAGATGCGCATTTAATAGTTGATTGTTATACAAGGGAGGTTAGTCATCAAACATACTCTTGATATTTAAGCGCACAAGTGAGCGCTGGAGCGTTGGAGAGTGTAATTGATCACTTACACCCGAGTGCAATACTTTACTTTCATCACTTTTGCGAGGAAATTACTAAATTTTTCGTTAAAAAAAATATTTCCGACAAAAGTTTCAACAAGATTTGAGTGGCGCCAATTATAATTTTTGTATTCGACTCTCTTGCTCACCACGCCAGTGTGATCGTTTAAAAAAATCATTTTTTGAGTCACTTGTAAGCGTCTTGCCACTTTGTTTTCTGGAAGGAGCCTCGTTTTATTTTAAAATTTACTTGCCTCCTTGTTTTCAAAATTTTTGCTATTTACAGGCATTCCACAATTAACATCAAACTTAACTTGGTATACGAACAATTGAACCCAAGATAGATCTCATTTACATATCTTTCCAAAAGTCGGCAGCACGAAGCGTCCAATTTCACAGCTTTTCAAATTTCAGACCTTCCTAGGTCGACCCGTTCAACGAATCGCATTGGCAGATGCCACACTGGCTCGTGAGAGTCCTGCTCGGTCCACAGTACACAGGGCACGTAGTCCGGTCATCCTGCTGAATTATTGAGCCGGCACGGAATCAATCGTCTCCCTGCCTGGCCGGAAGGCGTTGAATGTGTATTTTTGCAGGATTCAGCTGCCGACGTTCTATCGTGCTCTAGGTATTGGTTTGATGTTGGAATGAGGCTCTTCATTATTGCTATTTGGCTTTTGGTTGCTAAATCTGAAGGCGACATCTTGAACAGCCACTAGAAAGACTTCGTCCCTAGAAGGACTTTATGCAGTTTATTCTCAAACGACCGTGGATGATAGCCCAAAAGCTTTTTGATCAAAATACCGCCAATCTCAATTCATTGGCTATAGTATCTAGCCCCTAGCTTTATTTATATTCCGAGGGTACCTCATGTTTTCATGTAGGCTTTTTTTTTCATCGTATATCAATTAGCTGTTTTCAGAAATTTTCCCGACCCTCTCAACGACCCATGGCATCTTAAGATGCCATTTACCCGTTATATAGGTTTTGAATTGAATTGCCGTGGCATGAGGTTCAAAATCACGATGCCTCAAAACTTCAGTAGACTTTATGAGGTTAATATACTCTTCATGATACGCCTCTGTGCCAAATTTAAAGTTTCCAGGACATCTTGATCAATTTCAGCCATTAAAACCGTCGAGCGGTAAAGTTAAACTAATCGTTCTGTACAACAAAGTACATGTATTTATAATTTTTTCCGAATAACAAAATATGCAATATAATAGTACCTAATAATAATATTACATAATAATAGTACCTAATCCAAAATTAATCCCAATATTCCCATTCAGCTGAATGCAGGAAAGAGTGCTTCTACCTCAGTGGAAGTGGACAATGACTTTACACACGAGTTCACGGAATTCGCTAGTGGACTGTAAAAATGGTATTTCGATGTGATCCCTTTCCTATTGGAGTCTATCCCTATTGGGTTTCAATTGATGTGTAATTTAGCTTTCTCTATGGGGCTATAAGTACACTAGTCTAAAACCCTTTGGATTTCTTTAGAGGTATGTTTAATGGTTTTCTGCTTTGATATGCATCCAACAATATGTGCCTAAGCTGTAGGCCGGCCTAAGAGCCCACTTTCGATAGGTTTCGCAGCATCATTGCGCTAAGGCACGGAAAAAAAACAAATCTTCATTACCCTGATGATATGGCAAATTCTATTGTTATATCAAGAAAAGAGGATCGACACTTTCACCTTTATATTTTAGGTCGTTGTGTGACACTTTGGATACAATGAGAATAATAATCGGTCAAGTGCGGATTGGACTCGCCCACGAGGGGTTCCGTAACATTGTTTTAAAGAAAACTCAACCACTAAAAATAATAAAACAAAAAGAGAATAATATGTCCGAATGTGGATTCGTTCCCAGAACTAGGATTCCGAAACCGATATCAAACCAATTCGTTATTTGACTGCTAGTCAAAATAGATTGGTGTCAAAACAGTACTTTTGTTCACGAGGTCTATGAATTACTAGCAGGTGACGTCATAGGCATTTTTTATGTAACACAAAATTGAGTTTATAAAATACAACTGCTGGATGTCAAAAAGTCAAATGTTTTTGTTGAAATACAGCTTGAGACACGTTTCTAGATTTATTGGACTACCTTGACACATACCTTATTGCGCCACCACAACCATGGGATAAGCCGCGAAATCTACGATCATATTTGAATCATGTTATGGTTTGTTATATCACGAGTGGTGTTAAAACACCTCTCTCATATATGTTATAAGTTTAAGGGCCTTTAACTTATAACATCTCGTGTAGTTATTTATTTTTCTGCAGCGGCAACAGAAATACGCATTCTGTGAAAATTTCAACTCTATACCTATTGCGGTTCATAACATCAACCCGCTGACGGACAGACGGACGGACAGACTGACGGACGGACAGCGGAGGCTTAGTAATAGGGTCCCGTTTTCACCTTTCGAGCCCAACAACCCTGAAAAGATCAATCTAATCACAATTTGGACATTACACAATCCTCTTAAACGTAGTTACACATACAACAGTTTTTATATCAAGTCGATACGATACGTTTTTGCAAAGTTATTACACAAAGATAACTAATGAAAACTTCGCGCCCACTGGAAACTTCGAACCTCGGTTGCGCTAGGACAGTCAACACGTCATTCATTCCAGTGTGGTCTGTTGGGCGCAGAGAATCGGTCGTTTCAAGTGTTTTCCATCGAGTAGTTAATTTATAATGGAGCAGGGTTTTTGGCCAATCTGTTAACTCTAGCCTAGGATACATTTTATAATGATAGCAGGTTATTTTGCATCCTGTAACTGGTTCAACATGAATTCGTAGGGATGCGATTCTAATACCACTTCTTACGTTATTTTCATACCTCCATATCTTAACATAGATTCTTGATACACTTCATCTTCAAGCGTATCATAATCTTCCTCCTTTGGGGTCCGCACATTAACAGTTTGTTGCTGACTTCATAGACTTCATCAAATTGGGCAGGTACCTATACCGGTGCAGCGGCATAGACTACTGCAGACTTCTTTACATTATCACTAGTGCTGTAATGGTAACTTAATATTTTTTTCAATCTCCTCTAAGAGTTTCATGCCTACAAACTATAATATTTTAGCTTACGGACTTATGATGATAAACCACTCATCAAATTTTTAAACATAAAATCATCAGCAACACATTATTATTATGGGCTATTTTGCGGTTTTGCCTTTATGAGCAACTGCGCGCGCATCGCTGGCGTGGCATGCGGAAAAAACTAAACCAGTGGCTCAAGCAGGAATAATTACCAGAGTGAAAAAGTCTTCGAGTTCAGATAAAATGAACCTTACGTCATTGTACATAAGAGTCACTGACAGTTTGATTCGCATACTTTTTCGACGCGTAATCATTCCTGCTTCCTACACTGGGCGCCATTTTCCATGAATATTGGTTGCCGTTTTCGTTAATTATTTAATTATCATCTAAAGTTTTTTTTTTCTTCGCAAGTGTATTGAAAACCATCGTATGATACACATGTGCATTGGTCATTAGACACATGGATAACTCTTCGAGTTCACCAATGGCTCGCGCGAATAATACCGCCTCGATATTTAGCAAATGCATTACGATTATTTTATTTGTAGATAAAAGCAAAGGTCAGCAAATCAAATAATATAATTATATTATTATTTATAGGTTAAAGATAATAGGCAAAGGGTTTAAACATGAAGACCCTAATAACTGTTTAGATTCGCTGAACAAACTTGGTGTAAAAATATTGTATCTTGTACAATTCCATAAATAGTAATAACAGAAAAAAGATAATTATTTTAATGTTGACTTAATTGTGGATACAACAATGAAACAACGATCAATAACTCTATTTAAATCCTTTAATTTGTATCATGTATTTTTAGAGCCGACTAGAATCGGGGGGCACGGCAGTGCCCCCGCCAAGTCGAGCGCGAAGCAAACACTGCCGTACCATCCTTTACTGGAACCAATTCGCCGCATTTTCAGGCCCCTATTTGAGAACCTCTGGATAAGTCCAGAACGCAGAAATTTTCGTCATCCAGTAAGTTATAATCACATACTTAAAATCCAAAATTTCAAGTCTGTAGGTCATTTAGTTCCGAAGATAAGCGAAAGCAACGTTTCGCATTTATGACACTCACTCACTCATGATCATCAGAATAGAACTAGTACTTCCCATTAACTCAGAGAGCTGAAATTTGTTACAGAGTTAGGGTTTAAGGGCCACATAAAGGGAAAACTATAAAAACTAGGATAATCAAAGATCTGGAGTACCTGTTCACCCTGATTAGAAAACACAAGAGCTTGGTTTTCTCTTGGTATAGATTCGGTGTATACCGTTTTCATATCTCCCGAAAATCTAATAAAATAAATCAATCTATAAAAAGAAGTGAAATCCCACCAAAAACATTCTGTAAAAAACTAGCCAAGTCTCGATGGAGCTGCTTGTTTATCTCTAAAAAGTAATTAAATCTAGACAAAATCATGCCAAGTCTAAGGTTCCTTACTGCGATTTCTTTATTATTATACTTAATGTTGTGTGACTTGGCCGTTGAACATTCTTTATACGTTAGTGGGTACACGTCAATTTTGAACTGCGTCCTATTTAATTATAATAAATTACAAGCTGCAAGTTTCCCGATAGGGACACGTTATGAAATACTAGAAAATGACTGCAGGCGCCTTCCGTGATCGTTTTATGCTGCTCGTTAAAGGTATACAAAGGAATTCTATTTTAAGCAAATTAGTATGTAAAATAAAAATTACTTTGCCATGACTAATTTTTTATTGACATTGAGAGTAACAGTTATAACATAGGTAGTTATAACAGATATAAAATTACGTGTTAACAAAATTGACTTGTACCCACTAATGTATAAAGAACGTTCAACGGCCAAGTCACACAACATTAACTATAATAATAAAGAAATGGCAGTAAGGAACCATAGACTTGGCATGACTTTGTCTAGATTTCATTACTTTTTAGAGATAAACAAGCAGCTCCATCGAGACTTGGTTAGTTTTTTACAAAATGTTTTTGGTGGGATTAGATTTACCAGCCAAAACTGCTTATTTTTTTATTACCGTCCATTTACAGGTAAAAATGGTATTAACTGCTTACCCTCCGATCACAGCGGTCAAAAAGTTACATTCCCAATTGCTATACTTTGTTTCTAGGGCAGGCGATAAAACGGACTTTGACTTTTGTGCCTATCATAGTAATCACTAACCTTTTTTGGTGAAGTTCAAAAATTATCAGTTGTATGAATGTAGGGCATAAATAAAATTATAATTTAAATTTTTATTTATTATATATATGTAGGGAACTTATTTTAAAATTGTTTGCTGATATCTAAAAAATGTTTAATAACACAAGTACACTGATGATTAACACCTGGAGGAGTCCGTTACATTGATTATAAAACTGTCTACAGTTTTATCTACAGCGTCATTGAGACCATTTAATTTAGTTTCCTCTTTTATTATTCCATACTGGAACCTTGTTTTAAAGCGTTTATGGTCTTGTGGTAATCTCCAGTTGTTTTATTTTCAAAAACCCAATGACAACCTGGTAGGAAACCTTTCTCGCTTCCAATGTGAACGATTATCAAACTGTTTCCTTTTGAAGTCGGATTCTTTGCTCCCATTAATAAGCCTTCTAAAAAGGCTTGTTTTGGAAATTTCACCATCGTATCTTCCCAAGATTAAGTGACAGTATGCCCTGAAAAAAAAATAGCAATAACAATACTAATTAAAAAAAACACTTAAGAAAGTTTAGATTACTCGACAGATATAAGTATAACTTGATACATAAAAAAAATAGTTGGATAATAATGAATCCGAACGGACAAATATTTGGAGATATTGAAGTTGAAACAAATAAAATAAACTCACCTTCATTAAGCCAAGTTTAATCCAAATAACATATCGGTCGTCCTTCTTCTCTAAACTTCTTAATTTTTTTGAACTACTTAATGCGCCATAAAACTATGTCAGATCTTTTAATTAAAGCACTGTTTCTTTTATTTTTTATGTATTTAAATTTCATATGTTTCATCAGGCGCCAAAGCGATGTACGTCTGAAATTGGGTAACAAGTCGTCTGAATTGACAGCCTGTAATATTTTTTTCAATGTTGGAAGTTCACCCTTTAAATAAAATTCATGCCCTTTTCTCCTAATGCACGACTTGTCAAAGTCATCAACAATCTCAACCAAATTAGGACACTTCTTTGGCTTCTTCTCTGGTGACCTCACCGTAACATTTTCTGTGTATTCTTTTAGAACACGGTAAACAGTAGTCATACCAATGCCTAAAATTTCAGCATATTTATTTTTCATATCTGTTTTCGATTTATATTTGTCACTAGGCCAGGTTTCTTGCACATATTAATACACGTTCCGAATCATAATTTTTTCATTTTCCGTTTCGTCTTCAAATGGTTTTGATGTGGATGGACCGGGCTCCATATCTCTTGAAAAACGGTAAAAACAAGTCCAATAACACAAGGAAATTTTGACAGAAAACTTAAAAGCGGAAAACTGATACTAACTAAACTAAAACATTAACAAATAACCGACAATATCAAAACACACTGTAATGGTACACGAGAGTCGGTACATTAGATACTTCATTCTGCGTGATAGAGGGCTAGCCCAACGCCGCGCTGTTTTGAATACGAGAATCGGTTCAGATAACGTTTGGGTGTTTTGCGTTGCTTACTGGCAAAGTTCGCAAAAAAAAAGACGCGTGGGTTCATTCGTGGAATTTCAGTTCAGGTCAAGTTTTTTTGTCGCATTCCTGCGAGATGTGTAGAGATCAGAGCCGATTTGGCTGCGCGGTGAATAAAATTATGAATAACTAAATAATGAAAGGTTATTATGGAACGATACGGAGAAAGCTATTATGTTGATTGCAAATATACAATTGCGATTGAGGTATGATATGGAGAGTCTGACACCTCTATTCTGAATATCATACTAGTGGTCTTTTGCTACGCGCAGCTAGCGGTCGGGTAATGCTTAATTAATCGCAACAAGCTTTTATTGGTCAGCGATCAACAGATTCTGTGTGTCGGCAGTACCAAATGATTTGAGTGATCACCTACGGTTGATCATAGTGAATATGCGTACACACAATTTGTAGAACGGCGGATCTGCATGGCATGGTTGAAATTAGACCCTGTGTAGTTAGTGATAAGAAGCTTCGCTTGGGCAGAGCGTTTCGCAAAGGACGCCATTTTTTTTCAGACATGTGAGGTATATAAATACTAGAGCGTGGGAGGGGAGTTCATTCAGTCTCAGCGTCTAGCTACTGTGACAGTCGTCTTCACGAGTTCTAAACAGTTTTGTCTGCCGTGTTACGCGTCAGAACTATACGAATTGGTGATTGCGAAGTTTCAGTGGGTTTTCGTGAGTGTCTGAAGCGCCGAGATATACCTCGGTTCCTACCTTTATATCAACCTACCCCTAATTCCAAAACTATCCTTGGGTCGTTAGGAAAGAACTTTTAAGTCAATTTATCTGAGTCTGAGTCTGGGCTTGGAGCGACCCTAAATTCCTTTTTCCTTCACCATAGGGTTCCTGGATTGGCTCTTAGGATATTCGCGGGCTAATCCTCTCCTCATTCCTTTCGAATAGCGAGTTTTGTAATTCCCACACACACAGTCGTTAAACATTCAAGCACATTCAAATCAAACTCAACCATTTTCGAGTGGTGTCGATAATGGACGTGGTATAACACTAGGGTTTTAGACTAGGCTAGACAGGAGTTTAGTTGCGGCTAAACCTAGGTTGTCAGGGCATAGGGAGACTGTTTGATCGATGAGGTTCCGCGGATGGAAATAACAAATTCAGAACAAAGTTAAACCGGTGTCAACACAGATAATATATCCTGTTGATATTTTGACATTTGAGTGTTGTCGGGGACGCGCGAAGAGATCAATTTACAGTCTAAAGTTCATTGTTTAGGTCCGGGTAGGTGTTTTGCATTGCCTTGGGTCAGATTGGATTCAAGTTGCATTTTTAAATTAAATGTAAATTTCGCTGGATGTCTAATGTGTAAGTTGAGTCGGTATATATGATTTGGCTCAGCCCAGGACGTGCTGCGGCTAGTGGAATT
Organism: Argyresthia goedartella; assembly: GCA_949825045.1. NCBI lineage: Eukaryota > Metazoa > Arthropoda > Insecta > Lepidoptera > Argyresthiidae > Argyresthia > Argyresthia goedartella. Next base: position 16,180,618 of record OX463809.1, on the reverse strand, counting down.
CATAGTTCGGTATTTATCGAACTATGCACTTCGCTATGGTGTGGGTTAGATATCCTAAAACAAAAATGCTTGCGTTTCGATAACATCCAGCTCAAATTGCGCAGAGTTGAAGGTTTCAAAACGTTACGGACCTTTTGAGGTAACCGCTAGTTCAGAACCCATTTCGGAACTCAAATCGCAATTGTGTAAACCGGTCCTTTCGGATCGTTATTGCCGTGAACCAAATACATAATTGGAACCACCACAAGCCGCTACTAGCGAGCACATGAAATATCATTGAGTACTCACGTCGTAAAACTACGACGGATATCTATACTATATCTGTGATCGATCACTAAAACTAAAACTAAAACTAAAACAAAAGATGTTCCAATGCGCTCATATATACAAAAACCAGATGGTGCCATCACATAAAATATAACAACGATCGTTTTGGCGCAATACACCGCTGACTGATGCGAATTACCGGCTCGCGGACATATATGCTTTCTCTGTCTAACTAGAAACTGTAACTTCTGAACCAAACTTCGTTCGACTATTGTACGCCTAACGGATTTCTCGACGAACGAGAAATTCAGACTTATCATTCTTACTTACAAATCTTACAGCTGAATCGGGTCCTCTCATTTTGGGATAGATAGAATAGACGATCATAGCTACTGATAGCGGCGGCCCGACCTTGGCCTGTTGCCGCTACAACACACGAGCGGGCGGAATGCCTCCGTCTGTTAATCAAGTGTTCTCCTCACACCGGGCGTCGTCATTCTAAACACATCGAAACAGGTTTGTTATCTCTGACTGTTAGCGTTGCTCACCCCACCCCGTACAACGAAACGCAGTACTACGATACAGAAGTGCATGGAGGGCGATACGTATCGTTTTCTTTCGACGCTAACGTAATACTTTATGTCCGTTTTTTCGCCTGACCTAGAAACAGATGATAAAGTAAGGATAAGATTGATCCATCATTTTATAGGCCTGTTACATCCCGTAGATGAAAAACATAGATATAAATTTACCAAAACCGGATTTAAATAAACAGTACCCGAATAAAATTTATTCAGACATCTTCAAATTTAATACAGAATTCAATAAAAATTTTGAATTAATAAAGTCAGTGACAACAACAGTAACACAAAATCTAATTAATTAAACAAAGGCAATTAAACTTTTGGAATGCGTAAAAATAGAGTTTTCTTATATGATATTTATGAACAAAAAAGCTATAAATTTGATTGAAAATGTCATGTCTATGGTAACAAATATTCCAAAACTTTCAAGTTGGTTTGAAGAATTGCAAAAAATACATAATATTAGAAAAATAAAAAAACATACCATATAATGAAAACGGTTTGGCGAATAATAAACGTGACACTGGCAAATTCATACCCAGGGACAACGATTTCTGCTTAAATATAAGTGATAGGTAATTTTTTTTAATCATTCTTCACCAATGTTCCCTTTTTTTAATAGAGCGCCTAAACTTAAGTCCATGTGAAGCAGAGGCTTATAAAAAAATGTCAGTAATGCTTTTTAATTTAATCATGTACATCCGCAGGATGCAGGACAATTGTCAAAACGTACTTTAGATTACTTAACTTAAAAAATACTGGGTATATCAGTCAAAGTCATTGGTTCAGTAATTCTAGTTATACACACACACTTAGCTTATATGTATATTCAATAAATCTGCTGAATGGAGCTTTCCGAGACCTTACGAAATGAACTGATAAATCTGTTATACGGTTTCACTAGGGATAAATCAGCTTCGTATGCAGGCATTACCCTTATATCTCTTATTTTACGTGCATGGGATGCCGTACAGTATGCCGTCGGTGCTTTTTGCGTCCGCCGAAGGCATTTGATTAAGTTGATCATGATACGCTATTAATTAAATTAAATCATATCAACTAAGATCATACTTAAATTATATAGAATTCAAAAGGTCGAAATCAACGGCGTTAAATCTGATCGATCGTATGTGTTGTAAAACCAAGTGTATCACTTCAAAATATCAGGCAAGTTGGACCAGGTTACACAGCAATACGTTAGAATTGCCAATTGCACAGACCAGTTGCGCCCCGGTTTAGACTCGTGAAAGTTAGCATTTCTTTCAAGGGTCAGTACTACAACAAGATACCTCGATATCGTAATTGCCGTAATTCGTTGGAGCAGTGGTCTATTATAGATAAGCAAAAAATTACGTTTACTAAGTATATGTAAATAACTGCGTAATACATAAATATAAGTATTAAAAAAATATTAAGCTTTTTATGTATTTTAATAACCCTAAGGACATTTTCAATATGCGCTGAAAATTTGACGAGAATTAAATTGTCCTTTAAATAAACCTATAAAAAAAGCAAACTCAAGGCTTTCCTCTACTGAGTGTAGGTAAATGGGAGATAAATAAATTACCATTTAGATAAAAAGGAAAAAAGACGGGGACAAGATAAGGAACTTAGCGACAGTATAATTTATTTATAATGTTTACTCTATTTTAAGTGTACGATCGATACTTGTCGCTCGCGCCACGCTTGACTTGCCTCCACAAACTCTAACTAAAGCTTTAGTTTAAAACAGATAGGTTAAACACTTTGTATCTCACGACGAATCGGCTTATTCATTTAGATATCACCTGCTTATTCGTGGCCCTGCTTAATAGTACTAGTAATCTAGAAACCACATTTGCGCGTAGTACGATTATTAGCCCGACTAATATTAGCCCGATTTTACACGCATTAACATTATTACCAATTTGCTGTAAGATCAATCTGAGTCAGATCACTGCCGAGAAGTACCGAGACCAATGGTGTGTAGCCAGACGTTGTTTGGCAGAAGCTAGATTAATCGGTTAAAAATTTCGAGCACATGTCAGTCGGATCTTACGATTTTCACGGGAATGGATTCAGCTCGATATTTGTAGATAGCATAGTCTCTGCATGTGTAGGACTAATACACCCGCCTGCTGAATGATTAGGCATATTAATTGAAATAACTGCATCAATTTTGAATTACTTCCACAGGCATATAAACTGATTCATTTGTTGTGCATTAAGGTCTATCTCGGTGATACAGGTCCACATAATACGGTCACGGTCAGGTTATCCCTATGCTGCAGTATGGTGCAGTGCGATTGTATTCCCTATGGCGATCGGCACAAAGTCCAGCAGCTGTTTCACATCAGTGCTTCCGACAAAGTGTTTATGAGTTATTCGCAACCAGCAACAAAGGATAGAGATTAATCGTCTCCGGTATGACATTTAGCCTATTCTGCCGCGTAAACAAGAAACTTTCCCTTTGATCACTTTGGGTAGCAAACGGGATTAATTTGTGCCCAGTAAATTTTGACAGGCTTCTTGTTGCGAAGACAAATGGAAAGTCAAGAGGAATATTGACAGGGCGTTCATTTACAGTGGCTGCATCAGTCTTTCATTTGTGGAGAATCGGCTGAACCTTATTGTTTAACAGTTTAAGGATTAACAATCCTCCTTCAGGGTGATCTGTTGATATTGGTAGAGCCATAGAGATAGGTTCTCAGTAGCTGAAGTAGCCATAGCAAGCAGCCACGGTTAGAGTAGTCCCTTAGTACCTTATTTTTCCCTTAACTCTTTCACAAAGTCTAAAAACTACAAACCATTATCTGAACATCCGCCAAATGATACTTTATTTTACCTATACGATTATCGTAGTTACTTAGTAGTAGGCATCCCCATGTTCCGATATTTTCAACGCCAAGCCGCAAGAGTGCTAAGTCCAGGTTAAACATTGCTACAGGGAAAGTGTATTTCAAATTATAAATACTCAGATTCTCCATATGCCGACAACATTTGACAAGACTTACATAATATAATTAAATAACATTTAATACTTTACACGTCACAGCGGTCAATGTTGGACGGCGGCGCTTGAATATCCAACCAAGCTAACTAAAATCCACAGCAAATCCAACGCAGTTTGTGTCAAGTTGACGTTTAGTGTATGGGAAAAATGTCAAATTTCCATAGTTCTCGGTCAATTTGAGTTACGGAATACGGGGGCAGGCCATCACGAAATCGTAAATTATAAAAAACAGGTTGTTTTTTAGTTATTGAGATATATACATTCATATTGTTTTTTGACAAACAAAAAGTATTTTTTGATCCTCTATGATGCGTGTGAAAACAATGACCGTCATGAGCCCCGAGGGTGAAAAATCTAAATTACGTCACAAGGTACCACGCGATCTAAGGAAACATTTATGAAACATTTACATTTTCTAAAAAAAATGCTTAATTTTATAGAATTCAAAGAAAGTAATTTGATTTTTCAAATTTGTTAAAGATTTTCACTTTATTTTCTACGCCAGTCTTTTGCAAAAACCAAGTGTTTATTTATTTATTTTCTTTATTTAGGACATCAACAGCAAATTACAAAGTAGTACTTAACATCAAAATTAAATATAAGTATTGCCAATAACAGATATCCCCTAATTTAACATGTGAAATTGAAGTTGCGGCGAAAAAACAAACCATTACCTAAATTATGATTATTAGATATATGAATATTATATATTATTATGAATATTTAAATACTTACTACTTATATAAACTACGGATATGAAATATATATAGATACCTACAGATCTACATAAAATAAATATGTATTCAATATATACATACAATACAAATATATGTACTACATAAGAAATAAATACCTATATAAAAATATAAAAGTAAGAGCCTTTGGACCTATTAGAATTAATCAGTCAAATTGTCATCGCTGTCTGGATGCAACAAATTATCAACAATATTGCGTCTGAAAGTTGTTTTGGAGTGCTGGAATAGATCTACAGAGTTAAAGTCTTTGTTGTATGTGTTAGCTATACGAGTTAAAGGTTCGTTATTCGCATAATTAGTGCGATGTCTTGGTGCATGTAGAAGTGGAGTGTGGCGGGTGCGACGCCTAGGAGTTACAAAAGCAATAGCGGACAGTAGTTCTATAGAATCAAGCCTACCACGAAGAATGTCATAGAGGAGCATCATATCCAATACTGTCCGCCTCTGTTCTAATGATAAGATGTGATGTTTTTTGCGTCTGCCTTCATAAGAAGTATGAGAACGTCGTGTTTTGTAGCCAAGAAATCTCAAAAATCGTTTTTGAATATTCTCGATACGATGCTTATACACGTCATATTGAGGAGACCAGACACTGCATCCGTACTCCAAAATACTACGCACATAGGAAAAGAAAACTACTTTGATACATAAAGGGTCATTGAAGACGGAGCATGTCCGTATAACAAAACCAAGATTTTTATAGGCTTTATTGCAAATAATTTCAATATGTTGATCTAAAAGAAACTTACTGTCGAAGTAAATGCCCAGGTCGCGAATTAAAGAGACTCTATCAATAGTTGTATAGGTAATTGTGTAATTATTAATGATTGGTTTTCTTTTACGGGTAAAAGTTATGACTTGACATTTCTGGGCGTTAACTGTTATACGGTTTCTAATGTAGTATTCCTCAAGATTATACAGGTCGTTTTGTAATCTGGAGCAGTCATGTGAATTAGTTATATCAAGGAAGATCTTAGTGTCATCGGCATACAAGAGAAATTTTGCATTCTTAAGACATGTATAAACATCGTACAGATATGCGTTGTAGAACAGAGGCCCGAGATGGGATCCCTGGGGGACGCCAGATGAAATTGTAACGTAATCGGATTTAAATCCACCCATAACAACTGCTTGAGACCTATTTGAGAGATAGGATTCTACCCAGCGAAGCAAATCTCCGTGGATACCAAGGCGATGGAGTTTCTGCAGAAGGATGACGTGGTCTACCCGATCAAACGCCTTCTCAAAATCTGTGTAGAGCACGTCAACCTGGCTGCCTTTTTCCATCGCGTTAAGAACAAAACTAGAGAAGAGCGTAAGATTAGAGGTAGTGGACCTACCTTTAAAAAACCCATGTTGTTCATCGGGGATTCCTTTGGACAATACTGGATAAATCTCATCATACACTATCTTTTCAAAGATCTTATTGAATGTATTCAGGATTGAAATTGGTCTGTAATTCTCAATTTTAGTGGTTAGTCCTTTTTTGTGAATTGGAACAATACGTGCTTTCTTCCAAATAATTGGGAAGGTGCCTTCGTGAATAGATTTATTGAAGATGATCGATAGAGGATAAGCTAAAGAACTTGCACATTTAACTATGAAAATGGAAGCTACATTATCGTCTCCAGCCCCTTTACTAGTAGAAAGTTTTTTTAGTAGAAGATTGACTTTAGATTCTGAAATTTGCATTGTATGAATACCATCGTAGTCACCGTATTGGGGTGGGGGTAAATCAATAGTAGGGTACGATGAAGCTTTAGGAGAGAACATTCTCATAAAGAAGTCATTGAAACCTTTAGTGATATCGGAACCATTATTAAGCTGCGTATTACCTACTGTAACTGTGTTGGGATACTGACTTCTACCTATTTTTGATTTGACAAATAACCAAAAGTTTTTAGGATTCGATTTTATTGAATCCTGAGCATTAATGGTCATATCTTTTTAACAGTCTTTATGAACTTTGTGGTAAGTGTGAATTGAAATTACTGTTTTGGCGCAATAGAGAGGATTGACCGCAGGCCTGACCTGCGGTCGACATTGTTGACGTGGCCGACGGAAAGGCTTAATGTCACCCCACATTGACTGTCAAGTCCCGAACGAAATACTTTTTGAGCGGTTGTTTAACGTGTTAACTAATATGTCGTCTGTAAATATTAGTAACTCTTTATTGCACGGTGTACAAATGTAAATGTTAATGTAATTGTAAAACATTATGGATATTTGAAATATAGACGATACAGCAAAGGCCGGCGTGCTTGGTAAGCAAGCGTGTTGGTGTTTGCTTCGCGTGCACGATATAAATACGGCCTAACCTTCACATCGATCGCAACACAACCTTAAAATATGAGAATCATTTTAGTAGAGGGCATTTTTATTATTTATCATTTATTGGTGTATCGCAGCGTAATTAATTCTATAAAAATAACACTGATAAAAATAGGTAATTACAATTATAAAATATGTCCGTAATAAATTAGATTGAGGGTTTCACAATTATAAAAACCCGTCAAGTGCGAGTTAAACTCGCGCACGAAGGGTTCCCTTACCACCGTACAATGGTAGGGATGGTGTGGGGTGTATAGTTTGGATTTTACATAGCAAAATGTTGTTTATAAAGTTATTACTAAACTACTTTCACACTCCATGTACGTAACCAGGTACATTCATTAGTTTGTATGTGGTATTGAAAGAATTGTTGTATGTGAGCCCCCTTAAATATTTAGTTTATTATTTTTTTAGTATTTGTTGTTATAGCGGCAACAGAAATACATCATCTGTAAAAATTTCAACTGTCTAAGTATCACGGTTCATGAGATACAGCCTGGTGACTGACGGACAGACGGACTGACGGACAGTGGAGGCTTAATAATAGGGTCCCGTTTGGCAGCCTTCGTTTTTTTTTCATTTGCTCGATATTGATAACGGCAACAGGTAGACGCATGAAATATTCACAGAATATTACTTTATATATTCACTTAATAAATAAATAAATTAAAATAAAACAAATGCTTAAGGGGTCTCCCATATAACAAACGTGTTCTTTTTGCATTTTAAATAGATAATGGTACGTGACCCTTCGTGCGGGAGTCCGACTCGCACTTGGCCGTTTTTTTTTAATGTTAACTTTCTTGCTTACTGGTTTGAACGCCTTTTTGTAGATCCTTTTATAGTGCAATCAATAATTCAATTATATTCCAATCAACAATTCAATTAGAAGTTAAAATTTTGCCCTTTCATTTATTCACCTGCCGTGGAGTCTGGCGCTACTTTTATTAGAATCACCTTGAGTTAAAACATTATTTCATTTCAATGTTCGTATGTATTAAATATTTTGTACTGGTAAATTTATAATAATATTTTTTTGTATACAAAAAAACGCAAGATTAGTAATGGTAGTTTAAAAGGTTTTTAATTTCTTAATTTAAACCTGTAAACATTGCTCCCGCGAGGTATTTCTATCATATTGAGTTAAAAGGTTTTCGAGGAATATACCACTGTCAAGGACAGTGTCCAGTAGCGAGTTCGGTGAGTAATACCATGGTGTAAACCGATCGGACAGTAGCGAGGTAACTTAGCTCGCAAGCTGCCTTGCTAGTGGATCCGAATATAATATCGCTTTCTATTTTCTGTGGCAAGTGCACCACCCGCGCGCCTGCTTAACCCCGCGCGACACTTGACTCGCCACTTGCATAGTGTAAACAGTCAAAATCTGGACAGTCCATTTTGACAGAGAAATGCCACTGAATTCGGTAGGTAGTGTAAACAGTCACTGTCTGAAATTGTCTGGTACTCGCTACTAGCCACTGTTTTAGCAATGTACTCGTCACTGTCCTTGACTAACGTAAATCAGGTTTAATAAAGGAGCCTGTGCTCAGATGGTAACACACCAAGCGACACCATTTAACGTTAAAATGTGAGTTATCTTAAATAAATATCAAACCCAGACACACCCATACACACACACCCTCATACACACACACACACACACATACACATAAACAGGTTAGCCCATGTTTAAAGTGCGTTCCATATAACTTTTTCCTCCGCGGTTAAGGTGTTAGCCGTGAAACAAGTGTTGCTAGCTTTAAAAAATGGGCTACTTAAAAGGAAAACAATATCATATCAGTAAGAAATAGAACACCTACCACAAACTATCAAAGCATTAATAAAAACAAGTAGTTATTTAAAGGACTGAAAGCAACATTGTCAGCCGCAACTTCGAAGGAGGAGAATTGTGTTCTAACTCTGGCAACCGGATATTGCTTTTCCCCATTTTTTGACAGTTGTGCCAACTTAACGGCGATGAGAAAAGTTATATAGAAAGCACTTCACACATTTTATCATGTCAGGGGCTAGAAGATCGCCGCAACTCTGGAGATAAAGATAATAAATATCAGCATACCTATTTAAAGCGCCATTCCATTTGTGAGAGCGAGAAATAGAAATGGAATTGATGTAATTCAATGGAAAATGAGAATTGAACAAAACAAACAGAGCGTCACGCCCGTCACGTCCCATATGGGATGGTTGAGGCATCGATCCGGCCACGTTTAGCCAGATATTCAATACCTTATCCATTAGAAATATATGTAAAATAAAACTCAGTGGCATCCATTTCACTCGCACTACTGTTTATTTCACGAACTGAAAAAGCAGAGCAAGGCTCGAGCCTCGATACGCTTCCTTAACATCACAACCATAGGTAAAATGAACGAACGAAAAGATGGTTTCCACTTGTCAAATGTCATGAATCAACTGATCAATACAATACTCGATTCTATCACAAAATATAATAAAAGTAAACATGAATCGCGTATGAAACGCAACTTTTGGAATCGATCATGACATATGTCAATGGGAAAGATTACGCAAAACTTTTTGCTAGAGGGCACTGTGTGTCTGAGATTTGCACATTTCATTCATCTGAGGAGATTTGTATGGACTTACTGTAGGGTGTACGCCCATGGAGATTTGTTGAACATTGTCTACAGTAACAAAAAGTTTTATTCATCTGAGGTTCTATGGATATCTGGATAACGAATCTCTTCGCTTGAACGTGCTTTACCTGTGATTTGGCAGGAATCAGGCTCAAGTTTGTAAACATTTGCGGCAGACTCCACCTTCAAATACAAGCTATTCTGACAGCGTCAACAGGCACCGTTTTTATAAAGCAAACACCTTTAAGCCCCTCCAACCGCACCGTTTACACGTTTGTGTCTGGACGTTTGTGCTTGGAGTTTGGCCGATATTACCAAAGGTGTAATTGCACCACTAGATAATTACTAAAGTGGGGCTGAATTTTTAGTACTTCCTGGCAGCTCTCAGTCATTCGTGTATCTACTTACAAATCATCTTTTTATGTTTTTGACGTGATAACGTCTTATAAATCGATGAACGAATGAAAAAAAGTATCACGTTCCGCTGTCACGTTCCGCCTGAGTAAAATTATCGACCGTAAACCGTTTTTACCTTGAAATAAATCTGTTATTTCTGCTGATGTTTCATAGTTTCTATAGGTTATGTTTACTTCTGGTAAAATAACAGCCATATTGCCACCTCTTTCTAACCATGGCTAATCATAGCCGGTTATATTCCTACCGTGGGTTCATTGAATTTGATTAAGTTTTATATTTGTTCTGATTTAATATGGTACCGAACTGGTTCGATCCCGTTCAGTCTGGGTTTATTATCTAAAATTCTGCAATCAGCAACTATTGCGCAGTAATCATGCAGTCATCGCACAGTCGGTTGCAATGTGTCAAACCAAATTCGTATTTTCTAAAAAGGTCGCTCGCTAACCGTTTGCTTTCTGCTAATTGCAACACCAATTCAATTTTCTTTTCATTCGTTCAATCATCATCACTGAAAGGCGAAGAAAGTGGTGTCACTAGCAATGCCGGAGCTATCAAGAACTAGTTTGGTTTGATTGTTGATTGTTTGTTTGCATTGCTTGGACTTTTGGTGTGTGTGCACCAATTTGAAAATGTAAATTTGTTTTTCATGAAATGAAGTCGTATTATTTAAATATGCACATAAATATTTAATGTTTTTTTTCACATTAATCTTTGTAGGTTCAACCTCGTGTCCTAGAATCAATACAGCATCTAAAACCATCAGCGCGCTAGCCATTTCTTGAAAACTAAATTATATTTCTTGTAAAAACTGAAACAAACGAAATGCCAGTCGTATGCGACCAATATTTGGGCTGTCGCTTTTTGGCGTTTCTGATTGCGTTCGCACAGCTATCGCTTGCTGTCAAATATGGGTATTAAAAAACGGCTTGTGTTTAAACGATTACCAAAAACGCACCTATTTTACTACCAATAAATTCGAAATGACTGATGGATAAATGTCCACCAAATCACCAAACTTCTTTTTATGTTTTGTGTACTTAAGTTTATGTTTTAAGTATTTTTTGTTGTTCTTACATGTTCAACCTAATACGAAGGATAAAGGGGGCTTCGGTTCGCTCACCCCCTTTACCCTTCACCTAAGCTACCGCAGTATTTTGCCCTGATATTTTTTGCATCTTTTGGTGTTCATTTATCCATTTTGGTTGGAAAAAAATATTTTGGTGATCATTATATTTGTTGCCATAAAAAACTTTACTTCCACAGAGGAAAGAATGCACTTTTTAGTTTTGTGATTGCTCGCTAGAAGCAGAACCGTTAACTTTGTACACTCTGTTATTGCTTCGTGCATTATGTAACTTTTGACAGGAGAATTTGCAAGATACGTAATAACGTCGCCATTATACATTCAAGTATAACCAGGGGCGTCGTCGCTCACTCTAGGTCGCGTTATGCAAGTTATTTGCCTACTCGCGTGCTTCTGGGAGCACAATATCACAGGGCTGCCGGCCGCTTCTCGAGCGCACGTACGTAAAGAAGAGTGTACAATTAGTTTAAATCTTTTGATTTTCCTCCACTTTCCCTTGTTTTCGGCCTATTTTCAACCCTTAATTGAATAACAGAGAATTCCGGTCAGGACATAAAGCAATTGAACATTTTATTAAATTAGCATTAAAAATTATTAAATTACTTCAGATCTTTTATTTAACTTTATTATTTTTGTGCAACCCCAGGTAGCACAATCATTTTGAGCAGTAGTTTTTAAAAATATTCGTAGGAGAAGGCTTGGTAAATTTTTGTAAAACATAAGCCAAATGTCTCATAATAATATTTTAATCAAACCTCAACAAGGCGATTTTAAAAATATTTGAATATACTATACTTTTTTTGTTTTTTTTTTCTAAACGTTTAAGATTCAGAATAATTTCAAAATTATAATGTACTATATTTTTTGAAATTGAAAGCGGAAATCAGATGTATTCCGCTTTATCTTCTGTTTAACTTTAGCTGCGAATAAAAAAGCGATATTAATAAACAATCTCGTAACTAATGAGGCTAAAAAAATGGAAAGTTACACCTCGTATTGTGACAATCCCCATGGCAAATTTCGCAGGCTGGGGTACAAGAAAGGTTGTTCTTCCTGCATGAGCATCGGTTCCTCCGCCATCTAGACTGACATCCACACCTATCCAACTCCTTAACTGCTTCACATAACCAGTGTTCAGTTAGGCTTTAGAGAATTGACATTCAGTCTCTTCCATCCCCACTGCTCCGGTGGAGGATGTGGGGTTTTGTTACTTTCAAGTGTCCTCTGCTCTTTATAAGTGTTCAAGGAGAGCAGCAGCAGTAGGAAGGATCAAAGACAGGGTCTATTGACTGGTGATAATCAAGTGTCGCCGGGCTTCGTTTACATTTATCAAATAGCTGCGTGGATAGTACATTTTATTTGTGAAAGTCTCTAGCGATGTAATATGTGCATCGGTTATCTCTTGGATGCTGGGTGGGAGAGCCAAACATTTAAATTCTGCAGTGAATTCATGATCCTTCCATGCAGAGCAGGCCCTCCGTTGACTTGAGAAATAATAGACAATAAGATCAGGTCCAGGTATTTTTAGGCTTCAATCTTGGTAGTGCAATTTGCCCTTTGATACGAAGAAGGACGTTGAGTCACAACCTGTGAAGCTGTACCAGCCACGCAATGCAACAGCTTTCGCTCTTAGAAGGTTTTCTGCAATCATGTAGATGGGAATGTATCGTTTTTTGCAACACTCCCAAACAAAACCACAGCCTCTCAATCCCTGATTTTGCAGCCATAGACATCTTGCAGACAGCCTTAGGGCGGAATGCGCGGCGCGAAAGCGTGTGAGCATCAATTTAGTATAGATAATACCATAAAACACAATATAGTACATTACGATATTAGTGCGTTAAGATGGTCATAACATGCGAGGCGGAATTTCAGCCCGAGCCGAAGGCGAGGGCGTAATTGAGCCTAGCATGTTATAACCAATACGTACGTATATCGTACGACGTTTTTTAACAGATTTGCGAGGAAACAGAAAAAAAATATTGAAAGTTGTCGTTTTTAGATATTCACAATACAAGTACAAAGAAAAGATAATTTGAGAAAAATGGCGCGAGGATTATTTTCTGCCGTGGCTGCGTGAAAATGTTGGCAAAGACGCTAGAGCATGCAGTCAAGTTTTTAAATTACCGAATAAACTGTTTTATTTTTATTTTAAATAAACTCAATCTGTGAATGCACATTGTCTACTGACTGGCGCCGCGCGGCGATTAGTTCAAAATTTGAATACCAACAGCGCGCTGCTCACTAGCTGGAGTCGTGCGGCGGCGATCAGTTTCATATTTGAAATGGCAAATAATACTGTTATGGAATTTGTATGGACTATAAGCTAACTATTTGCTTTGGTAACACACGCTTTTTTATGACCCGCTTTACATATTTAAAACCGGTGGAATTACATCAGCTTTACGAGCAAGGGTGTTAAAAAATACATTAAAGTACAGTTCGATAAGTTTCAGAAAAATCTGAATCTCAAACTTTTTAATAATTTATTAAGAGCCCACCGTGTCCCACTGCTGGCCAAAGGGCTCTCTCCCCTTTTCCCACTCTTTACGGTCCTGAACGATTACCCACAAGTTCGTATCCCAGAGACCCAACTCATTATCCTCTCGTCCGAGTCTTGATCGCAAGCAGACGTGTGTCCAGTTTTAATCAAAAGTCATAAATATACTGCATCCTAAATTAACCTTTATTCAAATCAACGAAGTGGTTATAACTGTATCTAATTGCGAAAGTGAAAGGCGCTGGATGACCTTCGACGCCCTGAGAGCCGTGAGTACCGCTCTGCTCTGCACCCCGCCTCACACACCTCGGGTATCCGAGATAGCAATATTGCTGTCCTACTCACCCGTCGCAGGCGCACAAGTGCTACGCTACTGGCTGCTACGGGCAATATCTGCTACGCGGCGACACGACGTAGCACAGGCCAGTGTTCCGCGGACTATTATTTATACAAGTACTAGACGCTACGACTCACGACGCGCCTAATAACGGAAATTACAAAATGGATACCTCTCTTAATAAGTCGTACTCAGAGACAGACGTTTCATCAATGGACATACAGAACCATACCCCGACAAATTTTGTAGCATCAAGACAACCCAAGAGAAAAAGAAATGAAGAAAAAGACTATGGTAAATTTAAGGAGGAAATGAAAGCTATGCTCGAATCTTTCATCGAGAGACAAGATCGAGAATCCGTAACAAAGGAAATTCGCCAGTCCATTAACAACATAGAAAACTCACTGACGATTCTTAGTGAGCAGAATGAATACCTCAAAACGAAGCTTGATATGATGGAATCTGAAAAAAGAAAAGACCGAGAATATATAACACTGTTGGAAGATAAACTGGAAGATATGCATAGGCAAAGTAGAAAGACATGTATTGAAATTAGAAACGTCCCATACAAGAAGGACGAAACTCAACAGGACCTACTGACAATGACACAGGAACTTTCCAAAACAATTGATGTTCATGACTTCTCAAATAAGGATGTACGAGACATATTTCGCATGAAGAAAAAGGAGCACAACAAAACAGTGGTTGTCGAGCTGCAGTCCGCCTTGGTAAAAAAGGACATCCTGTTTGCCGCAAAAAAGTATAACTCCAAAAATAAGTCGGCCAAGTTCTATGCTAGACACCTCGGAATCACAGAAAAATCAGACGAGCCAATTTTCATCGCTGAGCAACTAACACCGAAAGCAGCGCGACTTTATTTTCTCGCTCGAGACCTAGCAAAATCGAAAGCTTATAAATTCTGTTGGACCGCTTACGGAAAGGTGAATGTAAGGAAGGATGAGCAATCACCGTTCATTAACATCACCAGTGAGGAGCAAGTACAACGTCTTATGAACGTCACTAAATGACTAGCTACAGTTAGATGGTATTTAATGAAGCTTAATTTCATCTTATATTTAATACTAGTTAAGTACACATTGAAAAAACAAACAAACACAAATACTCATTACAACAACCACATAACAAACACACCTCCCTTAACACATACATACACATATACCCCAGAACTACCAGTTTATACTTATATCCTGAAACTATTTTCAGTAGAACACCACCGGACCCTACAACACCTTACAAATGGCTAATTTAACGACTAGACTTCAAGATATAGATCAAATAGAAATAGCAGAGTCAATTAAATGTACCATTCAGGACCTTAATAAAATGATCAATATTAAAATTTCGGACATCACAATACTTTCTCAAAATATGAGGAGCATATATGCAAACACTAGTGACCTACAAATAAATCTGCACGAATTAAACTTCGCAGTTGATGTTATGGTCTTAACAGAATGTAGAATTGATAAACACAAAAATCTGCCTAATATTATACCATACTCATCACTTTCTACGACAAACCATTTGAATCAGAACGATGGCGTTGTCGCATACGTTAAAGATGGCTGCAGAGCCAGTGTTCGGGAAATAGTACTGGTCCATGCATCATGTTTAGAGATTACTCTTGATAACATGGTAGTGTTAGGTATATACCGCTCACCCTCAAACGATAATATAGATCCTTTCCTAGAATCTCTAAATACACATTTAGAGACACTAAAATCAATCAAAAATATTATAATCACAGGAGACATTAACATAAATATAATACCTAGATCAACTGAAACAGCAAAAGAACGCACAAATAGACTACATTACCTGGACATGTTGGCTGCCCACGGTTTACTACCAGGGCACTCACTACCGACCAGGGAAAATAGCTGTTTAGACCACTTTAACCTGAATATTGATAAAACAAAAAGTAGTGCTTTCATTGCTGTTTTGGACACGACGATAACGGATCATGCAATGATCTTATTAAAACTGTCTAAAATTCAAACGGAAAGTCGCAGTCAAAAAACTAAAACTGTTATTGATTATGATGGGGCACTCGAGACTTTAAAACATATAAACCTATCAGACTTAACACTAGAAATGGACCCTAATAAAATTACTGATAAATTAGTGAGTAACATAACTAAATCATTAAAGGACAACACAAGTATAATACAAATTACTAAGAGTAAACGTATCATTAAACCCTGGAT
This sequence comes from Argyresthia goedartella, assembly GCA_949825045.1. NCBI lineage: Eukaryota > Metazoa > Arthropoda > Insecta > Lepidoptera > Argyresthiidae > Argyresthia > Argyresthia goedartella. The sequence goes on along the minus strand of OX463809.1, from coordinate 16,164,511 downwards.
AACCCCAGGCATACTACGATGTATTAAAAATAGAAATAAGATCCAAAAAAAACTTCGTTCTAATCCAGATAATGAAACACTTAAAATCACATTCAGAAGATATAGGAATTTTTGTAATAATTTAATTAAGAAACTGAGGAGGAAGTATGAAAGGGAAGAAATAGAAAAAAGTAGTAAGAACCCAAAGTCTTTATGGAAAGCTATAAACAAAATTAGCAACTACAAACCAAGTAAAATCACAAACTTGGATCTGCTAAGATACAAATCAACAACAGACGAATCAGTAAATTCTGTAAATGATTATTTTGCTCATATAGGGAAGAAGCTTGCTGAAGAGATCATAAATAATCCAATGAATCAAAATAAGGAAGTGAAATTACCTAATACGCAACTACAATCTTTCACTCTACTCGACACGGACTATCAAGAAGTAGAAACGATACTTATGAGTCTCAAAGCAGATAGTGCGCCAGGGTGGGACGGTATCACGACAAAATTCCTAAAACAAGCTAGATTTATAGTTGTGCCTATCATCTCCCACCTGGCAAACGTGTGCTTTGAGTATGGAGAATTCCCTGTATCTATGAAACAATCTATAATCACACCAGTTTACAAAAGTGGGGACAAGGGGGAAGCTGGAAACTATCGCCCCATATCCGCTCTTACGTCTATATCGAAAATACTCGAAAAACTAATAAACTGCAGATTGATAAACTACTTACAGAAATTTGACATACTTTCAAAATCGCAATTTGGTTTTAGGGAAGGCTTATCCACAGAGGACGCTGTCACAGCACTCACATCACTTATAGTGGAAAATGTCGATAAAAAACTCAAATGCATGACAGTCTTCCTTGATTTAAAAAAGGCGTTTGACACCGTGTCAGTGCCTATCCTCATCCGGAAGCTAGAAAATGTAGGTATTAGGGGAAATTCACTTTCTTTACTGTCAAGCTATCTAAAGAATAGAAAACAGAGAGTTAAGATAGGTCAAAACATCAGCAGCGTCACGGATATTACTTTTGGGGTACCACAGGGCAGCGTCCTAGGCCCTACGTTGTTTTTAATATATATAAATGAGCAACATTAATATAGCAAAGGGGCAGGTCTTTTCTTATGCTGATTATACAGCGATAGTCTTTACTGGGACCTCATGGAATGATGTTCGCGAGAGTACGGAGGCAGGTCTTGCTGAGGTTAGTACCTGGTTATGGAATAACCTTCTTACGTTGAATACATCTAAAACAAACTACATGTTTTACCCCATACGTATCCACACAACCAGAAGCAAATTTTAAAGTAAGAATACACGAATGCAGTTACCATAATCTTGCCTCTTAATGTTCGTGTCCGTTGATCGAAAAAGTGACACATACAAAATACCTAGGTGTTATGCTGGATCAACGTCTATCCTGGCACTTTCAGATTGACTTAGTTTTGAACAGAATACGTAAACTCATCTGGCTCTTTAAAACTATGAGACACATAACAACAAGAAGTTTGCTGATGTCTATATACAGATCACTGGCACAATCCATCATTGCATACTGTTTGCCAATTTGGGGTGGGGCTATTAAATCAAAAATGATTGATATTGAAATAGTTCAGAGAACGCTTCTAAAGGTTATACACTTTAAACCACGTAGATTCCCAACTGACGAACTTTATAAACTTAGTGAAGTACTCTCCGTAAGGAAACTGTATGTTTTAAATCTTATACTAAAAACACATAAGACACTCAAAGTCGATCCTAATATACTTAAAAAGAGGAGATGGTTTATGGTTGTCCCGCATCACGTTGTAAAATCAAAGTTTGCTGAAAGACAAATCACAAAAAGAGCTTCAATCCTGTATAATCAGGCAAATAGATATATTAAAATTCATGATAAGACCCTTTATGACTGTAAGACAGCAGTAACAAGATGGCTAATGAATAAATCATATAATGAAATCGAAACTCTTATTGAAATAATGTGAAAATAATGTGAAACTAAATAAACAAACTAAAACACTTACACCATAGTATTTCCATATAATATTTACAAAAAGCTAAATATGTTCACAGCTAAATACTTAAATAATAAAATAAACTAATCATAAACTGGTTGATAACGCAAGCACACACACACACACACACACACACACACACACACACACACACACACACACACACACACACACACACACACACACACACACACACACTCACCATCTTGCACACAACACATACACCCTCACACACACATTTCACACTCACATCGACTTACATACTTACGGACGATATTTCAATCCCAAAATAAGCCAGAACTATTGATAACACTATTGTAAACTACGTCGATTTGAATTTTGGCTGAGTAAAAAAAGTTGTATCACACACAAACGTATGATTAATATTTTCACAGCTTTATTTGTCATTATTTTATAAATTGTTTAACTCAACTAGATGACTTGGAATGAGAGAGCGAAGTCTTCTGGTACAGGTACTTTTACTTAAAAGAAGGCTTCAGCCTAAACAATGTAAATGATTTTCCTTGTTAAACAATAAACATTTTTGTATTTTGTAAAATAAACATTTTTGTATTTTGTATTTTGTTTGTATTATTCCATCTTTTGACGACCCGAATGGCCGAGACGGCAGTGACCCTGCCTACGAAGCCAAGGGTCCCGGGTTCGAGTCCCGGTGGGGGCAAATATTTGTTTGACGAGAACGGATGTTTGTACCCTAGTCATGGTTGTTTATCTATCTAAGTATAATATTTATCTATATAAGTATGTGTATCGTTGTCGAGTACCCAAGATACAGGGAATCCTAATATATAGTTTGGGGCTAGATAAATGTGTGTCAATAGTGTCCAAGGTATTATTATTATTATTATTTTTCCGGGTCGGCCACGATTTTTCTTTGCACTGGGAGCCCATTGCGTGGATATCTTAGCCCATCGATTCGAGTGCATCTGAGCAACGTGGCCGGCCCAGTCCCACTTCAATTGGGCCACCTTCTGAGCTTCATTTATTATTATAGTCTTTGGAGCGCAACTCCATATTCCGGACCCTATCTAAAAGCCGGACTCCGAGAATGATACGCTCCATGTTTCTTTGGCAAACCCCGAGTTTGAATATTTGCGCGTCTAAATTTAATTTAAAGGAAATAATAAAAATAAATTAGCAAATTGTTTTAACTTAAAGTACCCGATTACTAAATAGCTATCCTGTAAATCGATTTGCGCTTTTTTTAAGTAGGTCAACCACTGGATGTCACCATCTGAAAGATAGTGGCGCTCTAATATTTTCCTAGGATTGTTTGCCAATCTGTAGGTACTTACTCTGTGATTCATTTGTAAGCCCAGATGAACGAAACTCTTTGTTCACTTACACTTATTGTTACTTAGAGCTCAGACACTTGTAGGTGGAATAATTTGTCAGTTTTCTTCCCCATAGTTAGGTAGAATTACATAACCAGTGGTCCATTTCATAAAGCAACAAGTAACAATGAACAGGTACAAACAAGTAGATACATTGGCTTTAACCAATGTTGGTCGGTAGATAATGGCAAGAATGCCAGAATTAATGCGCGTAGTGTGTGTGCTATCGTGCGTGGCACGCTCGTGACGCAGATTGTCGAGATACAGATGTTAGTATTTGGGGTTGGTCCTTGAGTGACCCGGCTAATGCCATTAATCAACTCGTAACTATATTTTCAACGTTATGTTATAAATAAAACCTTCAAAACGTAACTTTCGTAGCCCAGCGTTTATTGACGAGAGAAAAATTTTTAACAAAAGGCAAGATAGATCGATATTGGACATAAACAATATATTCATAATATATTCATTTATTCGTTATATAAAAAAAAATATTGACAAATCAATATTTCTGTCGAATTTTAATAATATTGACAAAGTCTGCCTGTCGCGTGACTTGACGACGCATTTTAGGTATTCTCATAGATCCCGGATATAAAACTATTCGTTCATCCTTTTAAAGTCAACTATCTAAAGATCATCAACAATCGTTGTCAGCCCACATCCACCAGTTGTTGGACATAAATAATACGCATCGCACCTCAGGTTATCAAAACTGTTTGTTTAAGAACTTTATGCATGCGCAGCTATCTAAATCCCAAAAAAAATGCAATTGACTTTTGAAACAATATTGACGTGTAGTACATATATCGTTTTATATGTTTTTTTGAAAGAATAGCAAGAATATGAAGTCAGTTTTTAGATAAAATCAAACACGAAAAATGTCATTGGCTATCAATGACTTATATTTTTCGTAGGATACTCCTGTAACCTTTTTTTATAATAGGTGGTGAATTGAACTATCAAAATGTCAAACAGTGTGGTAAAAGAAGAGTGCTTTTTCAGTGAGGTAAACCAGGCAATACGAAAAAGAAACTGCGAAAAGGATTGAGTCAATAATATCAGAGTGCAAACAGTGAAACGATGACATTTATGAATCTTTGCCACTAGCTAGAAAGCGAATTAAGACTTTACTCGAATATAAATCTCTAGAACAACATTTCAGAGGTAACACAGTCCCAATCCCAAGACTTGTCTTGATTCTCGGCTCACCTTTGTATTGAAACCATTATAGTCTGGAGCATATGCACTATGTATAATGTGTTTTAAAAACATTCCGTGTTACCACAAACAGCGTTTAACCTCAAAACAGACGTCAATACCCTTACGTTTTCGTTATTAAACAATTGTTGAACACTCGTTTATTTTTTTGTGGGAAGACCCATTTAGTCTATGTTTTGCGCATTCATGACTGAAATCTTTTCGGTACTTCTAAAGCTAATACTTTCAATTGCTGAATACTAAGTAGTGGGATGAGCGACTTTTTCTTCAGTAGATTGGAGAATGCAACTAGAAATTGAACTGGGTCTTTACTTGAGCTACCCGCAACAATAGTACCAACTATTGAATGTGCTGCTAGATCGGGTATTCTGAGTTCGTTAAAGTGTTGGACTACATTCACGACTAACTGTGGAAATGTTTATTTGAACGTGGTACTTAGACTTGTCTGGCTTGATAATTTATTTTCCTGGCACGGATGTCAAGGGCTTCACGTGTTCCGATATGACGTCTTCATCATTTTTTTTGACGTATGAGTCTTTGAGGTTTAGGTTGAGACACACTTCCGGCGGCAGTGCAGAATTAAGTTAGAACTGTTAAATGTTGTTCCGCTGAGCGCCGAAATAATGCCCATTACATAACTAGAACTGTTCAAGGCGTCATAGCGACATGCGGAAAGTATGTGCCGATGTTTACTAAATTATGGATAGTAACTAAACTATTATGTGAAAAGCTCTTAAATAAAAAGTTAACACATGGTTATTTATGCCGTTATTTTTGTTTTTATGACCTACACTCCATCCAACTATGCTTCACATATTTGAAGGCAGTCAAAATACAGCTGTGAGAAAAAATCGACGTTTCATGGTAGTATTTGATTTTTATTTCTAACACAGATGGTAATTATGCATTAAAACTACTTTTATCATCCTAAAATACCTTTTATTTTATATATAAAATTTTATACAATATAATTTTATACCTCCCCATACATCAACATCAGTAACAAAAACGGAGGCTAAGATTTTGCGAATATGCGAAATTGCGGAATCGCCATTATGTGCTTGTAGGAATTGAATTTATATATTTATGGAGGCTTAATAAAAAATAAGACTGCCCACGCTAAAAATATCACCGAAACCTCACCAAAACACAATTTCCCATAGTTTTTTTTTTTGCAATAATAAGTTCCCTTATGCAATACACGCAAACTACATATGCAATTTCTTGTGAAATGTAATCCAATACAATAATAATACGAAACTTTCAGAACAAATCTTTGTTGGGAACATTATTTTCACTTCATATTTCACTTTCAACACAAAATAACACGATTTCACATGGAAAAATGTTTTTACAATAGAGGAAAACCATAGAGGCTAACCTTTTTGCGGTATAAACAGCCACGGAATTATTTTCAAAACTGATAAACACAGTGCGCAGAAATATGGCCGCGGATAACAACATTACGCATACGCAAAAAATCATATTGGAATATTCGTAAATTTAATAAGGGCCATACACACCAATTACGATTTCGTCGCTTTCGCTTTAGTGTTGTTATGACCAGTTTTATTGTACAAAGATCGCATGTAACATAATCGAACATTTTCGAAACCTCATCAATTCATCATCTTTCAAATATTATTTAGCGCTAACGCGATTAGGCGTAAATTTCATTTATTTCACGTGCCAGCATTTAAATCAAGTAAATTTTGAGTTATTTATATAAAATTGTGTGGAGTTATCAAATATATTCGAGTAAAGTCTTAATTCGCTTTCTAGCTAGTGGAAAAGATTCATAAATGTAGTAGAGATCTAGTTCTAGTAGACATCAACAACATTTCCTCACTCTGATCTTGTATCTGAAGAGGAGTAAGGCACCACTACAGAAGATTAATAAGTTTGATTATTTTTGAAATGAAAATATGTAAACATTTTAATAAATAATATAAATGTAGCCCAATAATGTCCCCAACGAGGGGAACACCCTTTACCCAGATACGAGTTATATTGAGCCATACTCCACCACGCTGGCTCAGTGCGGGTTGGTGGAAGGGTTTTACGACCACTCCCATGTAGCGATAGTAGCCGGGACTGAACGTCCGATAATGTACTTAGATAAATTAATTATCTCATTGGTACATGGCCAGGAATCGAACCTGCATCTCCAGTGTGAGAAGCAAGCGCTCGTAAATAATATAACTAAGATTAAAAACTCCACTCAAATTAGTATTTATCATCCATAGTGTCGAAAATTGAACTTTTAATGTATCATCAGCACCCCGATATATGAAACAGAACATGAGTACAGTTCCATTCCTGTCTCGTAAAATTCTGAATTTTAAGAAATGTTACTGTTAATAAGATGTAAGAAATAAAGTAGTAAATATTTTCATGATTTCGTTGTTGTGGTTAGATAAGACGATATTAGAGGTATATTTTACAACAAAAAAAATCAACCGTATCGTATCTGCAGTAGCCCAAATTTGGTATGTTTTGAAAATTAATTTAATTTTAATGTTAAAGTAAATTTACTGAAAGGTAACCTGAGATATTTTTAGAATCGGCTCATAAAGCCCTTCCACTTTATTCCACACACGATAGGTTTCGGAACATTTTTTCCACAAAAAAGATGTCCTCATGACTCCTCTCCTTTCTTTTCGTGCTACGGGTTAAATTGAGTCAAATTGCGTACAATCGTTCCGATTTTCATGCTTTTAACAAAATTTGCAGTTATTTTCGGCGTCCCTATTGCTAGCAATAAGCAGCCAAATCGTTCGGCAAGGGCCATTCTTTCGCACTAGTCCCTTTTTTTCATTTTTTTTTTACTTTGTTGTAAGCCTTAGTACGACGCAAATATGTTAAATTAATTGAGTAAAGTTTTGCAAATAACTAAAGTCAAATCATTCATAAAACGGTACAATAAAACAAATACGCATCAGACGCATTATTAATTACTTTAAATTTAGATTTTGATCTATATTGACGACCCGAATGGCCGAGTCGGCCAGTGACCCTGCCTACGAAGCCAAGGGTCCCGGGTTCGAGTACCGGTGGGAGCAAATATTTGTTTGATGAGAACGGATGTCTGTACCCTAGTCATGGTTGTTTATCTATCTAAGTATAATATTTATCTATATGAGTATGTGTATCGTTGTCTAGTACCCAAGATACAGGGAATCATAGTTTGGGGCTAGATCAATGTGCGTAATTGTGTCCAAGGTATTATTATTATTATAAATATTTTTTTAATATTCATTGAATATGTTTAGCTGAATGTGTATCTTGCTCGAGCCTTTTTGCGATACGACATTGCAGATATTTGCACATTAGTAGATATGTTGAGCGCGCACGTATTTCAAATAAGCCCGCCATTTACAAATTTCATGCATAATTTTTCATTATACATTTTTATTTCCTAGGACACTGCCTAGTTTCCGCAATTGTGGCAAAAATAGCTGAAGATGTTGTAAGAGAAAAGTACCTATATACCTTTTTATGATACCCGTATAAACTGCTGACCCCCCGCGAACTTCATACCGCCTATCCGCCTGATGAGTAAGTGAGATGAGCTGACCATTGCGGAAGTGGCGGAGCTACAAACATAATTTATAAAAACAAAAACTGTACATTTCTTTTTCCGTTAGTTTTCCGGATATTAATTCGGGACGGAGACGAATCCTACAAAGAAGAGATTATTAGAATCTGTCCAGCCGTTCTTGTGTTAAGTGGTGTAATTAACCCGACTGCTTTGTATTGGGTGCTTACCTATGAAATTGGCGAATTTTTCTTACAGATTCAGGAGTTCATTATTCGAGTAATTCAATAGCTATTTCCAGTTTTTTTTATTGTTTTAAAATTAATTTCAATATTTTACATCTACTTAAAAAAATATATAAAATTTTCTCTTAGCTAAATGTTGTCTCATTCATACACACAAAGTTTATAAAATTAGGATCTGTCATTCCTGAAAAAAATACAAAAATGTTTGTACTGAAAATTCATACAAAACGCTGATTTCATAGGTAAGCACCTAATATTGTATATTTAACATAACATAACATAGCGTCACGCCTTTCCCATACGGGGTGGCAGAGGCACAATCATGCCCACTTTGAGCCAGCTATTCAATACTGCCCAACACCGTTAGAATGTCCGTATAATGTACGCAAGATAAATTAATTATCTCATTGGTACATGGTCAGGAATCGAACCTGCATCTTCTGAGTGAGAAGCAAGCGTGAAACCCATTACACCACGGAGCTATTTACATATCAAGATGACTAAATATGTACAAGAAGTTTGCCTTATCTTGAATTAAAAACAGTTATTGTGAGTCATAATAAAGCGATCTTCTACTGATTGGTCGTCGTTCGCCGTCAGTCCATTGAGTTTGCACACAGCAAATACGGTACCTTAGTATTTATTTTACGGATTGTAAAATTGTAAATACCCCGATCTCGATGCCTCCTGTAACATCCTAAACTCAGCTCGACAATCTCTGACAAATCTAATTTCGTCAATGAGTCAACGACGCTCGCTTTTTCCATAATCACACCTCCGCTACCCGGAGCCTGTTTGGGAGGTGGCAACGAAGACAATTCTCTATTATCATATTCAATTTATGGGTATGTCACCGTAAGATTGTCAAAAACATTAGTTTATAAACTAACGCGTTAGTTTGTAAACTATCGACAAATTGTAAACCAGACCGAAAGGGTTTAGAATTTACGTTTCTTTTGTTCTAACATGTCAACCTAACACGAAGACTATTCGGGGGCTTCGCTGCGCTCGCCCCCTCTAGTCTTCACCTGAGCTACCGCAGTGTTTGCCCTGTTATTTGTTTGGAATTTAAGTTTAAACCATTCCACAATTTAACGGTTTTATTATGAATTAACGTGTTGTGCATTCTGCCTACCATGCGAGAGGAGATAAAGAAAAGAAAACTATATACGTTATATATTATATGAAAACTAATATATATATATAAAAAAAACTCGCCTTTGCCTATAAAATTTATTGTAACTGTCTGTTTATCTATGTTTTCTGTGCAATTAAGAATATGAATATGAATATGAATATGTCTGATGTCGCCGTTACTGGTTCCCACAACATAGGGTATCCTAGTGTGAGGTCGGAAGCAATGTATGTGCCTGTATGTAAAATACTGAATACCTATTTTGTGACGCAAGAACCATATCCAAGAGATAACAAGTTTTACGTGAGAAATATCTATTTAGGTTTGTTTTTTTCTCAGATAGATCCCATTGACATTATGATGTTTTCATGAACTACGATTGAAGGAAAGGGATGTCTTCAAATCATATATTTTTTCTGGATTTGAAAAGTGTCTCCATCAGGAGGAATAACGCTCCAACGATGGGCATTTCGCGATACACTTGGTCTTGAAAATAAATAATGAGTAGTTTTTATTATTGACCCAGATCAAAATCACAGTTATTCCACTTCAAACGAAATCTCTCAACGTAGAAAATGGGTCACCCGTTACATCAAAACTTGCCCTAAATAACCGAACCAGAATATTACGGAGTATTGTGTGTACAAGATCGAAATAAGTATACTCGTAGGTATGTGACGAAGAAAAGTGTTTCTTTTTTCACCTGCGTCATTTGCGCTATTGGTTTTCTTACACCCCTGCCCCAATAACCCTGAGTGCTTTTCTGTGTGTATATCATGGAATAGATCAGGTGCTGAAATGTAACGAATCATCTGATATATCCACTTACTTACTTTTACATTTATATTCTACGCATTGAAGGTAACCAACAGGGCCCCCATTCACACTAATTAGCTGCATAAGGCGCCGTTCTGACGCGCCGCCGCCGCCGCCGCCGCGCCGTTCAGTCAGAGCGCCACCAGAGGCTCAGGCAGGAACCAGCTAGCGAGAAAGTATCCGTAATCGAAATGTGGGAAAATGTATGAGATTTTGAACAGCGCCCCTATTGTGCGTAAACATAACTAAAATCGGTAGCAGGAAGCATTTTCTTCTGGTGTTCGAAACGATACGTCAACAACTCGCTTTTCAAATGTATAGGATTCGATAGAATCGGCAGCACGAACGACGTTTTGACACACACTAAGGTGAAACTCGTCAGCTGGCTATCGAAATCTCACTCACTTAATATTTGTTGGTGAGAATAGTTTCGTTATATATTTAATTAACGATATCCTATTGTCCCTTTCGATGATCAACTCGATTGATATGTCAGAATCCAGTGAGTTATTTTTTAAATCCAGTTGATTTTAGTACTGGATAGGATATTAATTAACTATTGTAGTTACAATTACTTGCAGATAAAATTAAACATAAAGTGGTCACTTGCGTTGCGAATTACATACATACATACATTGCCTGGTTGTGCCTCTGATGACCCACTTTGAAATATAGGAAGGGCTCCTACAACATATTACAAGAAAGTGAGTTAGACACGCGGTCGTAAGATAAGATTTAATTTAACTTTTGTGACGGGATACCCTAATTTATCATACTCTCGTATAATTGAATTTCGAATTTTCCGCTAGCAACCCGAAATTATTTTTCATTTTACTTACGGTTTTCGTTTCAAGGAATCTTCGTTCTATTAGATTAAATACCTAGATTGACTTGACCTTGATAATAGCTGTTTTATCGATAGAATCAAAAGGGCCTTAGAACGTTTGTGGCATATGCACCCACCGTGACTAGTTTTGATTTTCCAATCTTTCGCGCATAATGAGTATTCGCACAAAAAGAACAAACTATTTCAGATAATACTAGTGGCTCTGTGAGTTGTAGATGGGTGGCACTTTTTTTTAATAGCACTTACATACTTGGTTACGTTAAGTATGAAAGTAGCCGCACCAATAACTTTGTAAACTACATATTGCGGTCTTAAACCCAACCAACTGGCTTTTCATAAAACTTATATAGCCTGTTACTCTCGCGGTCTCTACAAATCCATCGACGACCCGAATGGCCGAGTCGGCAGTGACGCTGCCTACGAAACCAAGGGTCCCGGGTTCGAGTCCCGGTGGGGGCAAATGTTTGTTTGATGAGAACGGATGTTTGTACCCTAGTCATGGTTGTTTATCTATCTAAGTATAATATTTCTCTATATATGTATATATATATCGTTGTCTAGTACCCAAGATACAGGGAATCCTAGTTTGGGGCTAGATCAATGTGTGTAAAAGGTGTCCAAGGTATTATTATTATTATTATTATTATTATTACCTCAATGTTAAAATCCTTCAAGCTGCTTGTGCCGTAGCGGTTTTTTGAAATTTTAAAACCCCTACATCTCCGCCATTTTGAAAAATTTCTACAACTGAATTATAAAAAAACTATTTAATCATCGAACTAGCTCACAAAAATTCACGAGAATCAGTTGAGTTCGAAAGCATTTTTGCCCAATACTGAAAGGAGACGCTTCGCACGCTCGGTCAATAAGTGTCGAGATAATGGAAGTAAAGTTCAGCTATACTATGTAGTATCTTATTTTTTTTCAAGTCTTTTACGCACAATGTTTGTGGTATTTAAATTATGGGCAGAGGACAATCTTTACTTTCTTATGTTTACTCCCTCAACAACGAGACACATATGTGTATTATATTATGCGATATTTTTGTTCGTTTATGTATCCTCTATCCATATGTATGACATTCACCATGCGCGAAAGACTTTAAAAAAAAACTTTTCCGACTTCTGAGCTAAAAATAGCACCTTCGCCGCTTGATTTTGGGTTCTCAGGGGGAAAAATTCTAATCCTTACTCGTTCGAAAGGGCTTTTTACGAACTCGGTTCGTAAAACTCGTCGGAAATGTACTATTGACGACAAGAGTGACTATGGCAGATTTCGAAAAAACAAAAAACATTCCTTCAACATTGCGTTTTTATTTGTATTTTTGAAATAAACAAATTAGTGGCCATACCTTATTTTAGACCATATTATATTTAGAAAAGGGAAATTATAAGTCAAGCCACAGATTTCTTTATTGGCCACGTGATCTAACTTCTCATTTTATAACGAAGCAACGGGAAAATGAGATAACTAAATATTCAATAGAAAGCGTCAAGTAAAGATCAACACTTATTTTTACTTGTCCTTCTTATATATTGGCACCTAATTTACTAACTCAACCACGAATTTTACATCTTATCACCATTTCACGTTTTACAGCTCAACACAAGAGTCTCAAAAAATATAATTCAAGCTTCCATACCAAGCTTCAAAAGTATTAATTATAACTAAGCGTTTAAAATAACACATAATATTCTTTTATCGTGAAAATAGCCAATGCAAGATATGGCCCGAATGCGCGAGACGACAGCGACCAGCCGTTTGCACCAATCAGAGAGCGCCATTCGATTTATCTACCGACGAGTTAGTCGCGTATATTTGTTTATTGTCGTTTGTGCGTTCGTATTGCAATTGTTTCTGTAAATAAAATAAAGTATGCCAATATGGTTACATGCTCTTTGGCTAGAGTAGGCTATCGTAGCTTAATTTTAATTGGGTTATAGGTTATGTTAGAACTTAGAAGAAGAAAAACCGGAGCGTAGCGAAGCAGAGCGGAGCGAAGCGTATGCAAGTAAAAACAACATTGAATGATATGATATATTTTTTTGGGTAATATAAGTGGCCATTACTTACAATTAGATGGCAATTTTAGCAAAATCACCATCATCCATCCATCAACCATCAATTAATGTGGGATGTGTTACATTTTAAATGTACTGAGTTAAAAAAATGGAAGCAAATAGAATATCTTAGTTGGTGTCATATATTAATATTTTTGGAAGTTCACTGCTTGAATGCATGTTATAAATTAAGATGCTAAAAAAGTGTGGTGGTGGTTAACCACTCCCACAACTCAGCAGTTGTAGTTAGGGTTGGTTACATAGAAGATATCTAGTGGCTAAGATAGTATCACTCAGACGCTCGTTAATTGTGGTTGACTTAGTAATATAGAAGGCAATGTAGATTTTTAGAGGCGAATAATGCAATAAAAAAGAAGTCTGTTTAATTAGCACGCGTTTTTCAATTTTGTCTTTTCTACAAATACCAATGCAAATTGATAGAAATGAGAGTACAAAAACAAATAAGGGGAAACCTCGTGCGTGCAAAGGTACCCGTTACTCCAGGTGGAAAGAGCCGCGGTGTGAGAGGCACGGAATCGGGGAAAATGACATAACATAGCGCCAAACCACATAAAAAATTGTTTCAAAATAAACTACGCTATTTTGTCAAAAAACTAAATACAAAGAGAGTTTAATAATACAATATCCACATTTCGAATGCAATTCCGCAATGAAATAAAACAATTTAGAGGTCTTTTCGCAATAAAATTCTATCGAAAAAAATTTACCAAATCGCGTTTTCCTTCCGTAAGAATCTTAATTAAATAAGAACGTTAATCTAAAAATTAAATCTGTAGATGACTTTATAGTGGAGTAAATGGATTCGATAAAAAAAACCGTATTTTTTCGTATCACCTTAACACTTGTGTGTCCAGTCCATCCAATCAAGGCGGAAAAGGCTATGAAGCTTTTTATTATCTCGTATAGGGTTTACATCGATACCAATTCTCTTTGAGAACCCAATTCGATAAAACTTACACCGAATAGTCCAGCACACACGTAATGTAATCTGCGGTAATGAAAATTTCGGCTAAAAGTAAACAGTCTGTACAATTTAATATGTATATTGATACCTCCAATGCAAACCTTTACAGAGCAGTATCGACTTTCCATTGATGTTATCAGTATAAGTGAGGTCAACTCTGTTACAAGCAGACCCCTAGTTTCGACTTTTTCCACAACGAACGATAACTCTGTGAAAAAGGCATTCAAGTATCGAATTTTAGTTTCCAATACAGAATACCAGATTGTTTGGCCCCGATTCTACTTCTGCCGGTAACTCGTATTCGGGCAACGAACAACAAATGGTTGCAGAGTACCCAAACATCAACCGCTAATAAATTTTGATGTGCGCCATACAATCGCCCCTCAACTTTTGTATGCTCAGCCGTTATCTGCTGCGGCAGCCTCATACAACATTTAGTCAGTCAGTACCATTACGCTTTTCGGTCTAAGCACACATTGGAGGAAAATACCGCCGGTTACCGGTTTAGTTGTCCATTTAACTTTGGGGAGACATGTGTATCAAGTAATTAGATTGATATTTGCCGGATGTAGTTAAATTGTGCACCATTAGCGCACAAGAATGACATGGCGGTGCTTTATTGGCGAGGACGGCAATGGCCCGACAGCGAGCGGGCCATTAAAACTTTATTAGACCCTCCAACTTCTGTAATGTGTTCCGAGTAATTCAGAGGTCATAGATATTAATGGAGAGGTCCGCGAAACTTCAGTGGCAATAACGGCAATTTGCTCTGAAACTACTTGGAGGTGAAGTACAGATTTTGATCGGTACACTGACTCGTTCAGAGGGGCTTCTGCGCTCAGGAGTTGGCTAAGGCTTTGACGGCTGATAGCCTAGACCACAGCCGGGGGTTTAAGAAATTAAGTCCGCTTTCAACGCTTACCAGGAACATTCAGGGAGACTTTATACTTTTGGGATGATATAAGTGCAACATCAAAAGTTTTCTTAAGCACCTGTAACCTATCGTATTTTTGTATGAAAGCAACGAGTTAATGGAATCAGCCAGCTAGCTTCTATTAAATAATTCATCATCTTTACTACCAACAGAATATTAAACACCCAACGCCAATTCACAAACAATGATTAATCAATCAGCGCTACCGATAAATATTTTAGCATCAAAATTGATAACTCTGCAGTAAATTTTATAAGTGGGCTTCTTTGTGAATTTTTGAGATTCAACATCTGTTCGGTAATTAAATCGAATTCTAGCCTCAATGTTAGTCATCGGACTTATTTATACTTTTTATTTTGTCATGAAAGCCAGCATGTTTTTGCTGGATTTTCGACGAATTTTGGTCGAATATAGAAAATCCGAATCTGAGATAAGGTGATTTAGAAACAATACTGTAAATCTCAATATTATATTCAGTCAGCAATGCTTAAGATAACGTATAAGCATAGAGGTGCATTGAGGTAGGTCGTTGAAATAATTTTATAGATGCAGTTAATACACTTATTAGAAATTGGCAATGTAAAGATATATTACAAATTTAGTTGCTATATTATATATTATCATGATGCAGTAAATCCTTAAAATTAACCGTAGCTTAATTGCAATATAATCGTTGCTTCAAAAGTATTTATTCGGTGCTTACAATTTGATGCTGACGTATTAATTTAGTGGACAATTAAGTGATTTTGAAGAAGAAACTGGTGTTTTATGGAGCCAGCTGTCACCTCTCTCTAACGCCCATGCATGCATCTCTCTTGTCTACCCACCCCAGGCGGAATTCAGAGTCCAACAAAATAGCTTTATGGGTAAAAAATAATTAGCAAATACACAGATATTTGCTAATTATTTTTTACCCATAATTTATTTCTTCTATATCTCAGGCAACGGCAAGATTCCTTTCCGAGGGTCGGTAGGCTTTTCATCTTGAATGCTCAGCGTTTAGCCGGCATCGTTACTCAACTTCCCATTTCGCACCATTTGTCTTGAGCGTGGCATGCCGCATTCAAGTGTCGAGTCTGATGCTCCCTTGTTAGCAAGCTCCGACGAAGAAACAATAATCAAGCCGGAGAAATCTTCAACCAGTTAATTAATTTATTTATTTATTTAGTTACCTTTTTTCCTTTTTTTATTATGTTGTTCCCTTCAATTTTGTGACATTTAGTGATAGTCGTATTTCCTCCCATTTTTCGCCGTAACTGGACCCTATTTCATTAAGTTTTACTTTTGAGATCCATACACACGACTCGGAACTCAGAACTGTAAAATTCGGCTTAGAGATTGTCGTCTATGTCATTCATAGCCGGTTGCAGGAAAACGCTAATGGCGTGTTAGTTCCATTGTATTTTTTTTTTAAATAAAACACGGCTCTTATGGGCTCATGACAGTTCAAACGCCTTGACGTCACTTCCATTAGCGTATTGGGCTTTAAATTTTAAGATAGTTTCTGCAACTCAGTGTTGTTTAGATTCTGTGACGTTTAGGCCCACTACTTCAAACGCGAGTCAACACTATGCTCTGAATAACTTTGACAACTCAGATTCTTTTGTTTTCACTGCTATATATATATGTGTATAAAACAGACATACACTCAAGGTATACAATATAATATTATTATAAAGTTCTCCAAATCAAGAGATCACAAAAAAATATGAAAACTCCAAAACAATTATGGGACTATCTGATGGCTCTATTACATATTATTTATTCTCTCACATCTAGGGTTTTCTAATTGTAATCCATATAAAACGTATGCTTTAAACGATGATGGCAAACTTCAAATTGCCGTTCGACGAATCAGTAGATCTAGTACGTATCTTTTGACAAAACCCAATTCCTTTCAAATTGAAAGTACAGTCGCTTTAGATGACAGCGTGTCAAATAATCGCGTTCAGTGGCCTTATCGTGTAATTCTGACTGTCCGATGGATCGGTGTGTCCCACCTGGGAAACCTAAATAATGATGTGACAGGGGTAGTTATCACCCCGTGTCACCCAAACACCGTACACCCAAACTGAATGGAACAAAGCCACGGACTGCAGCAGGAATGTCCAATGACAGCTAGACCTGAGCTCCGAGCTCGATGGCCGGGGGCATCTGGACGAGGGTATAGGGCCACACCCATGCCTAAGTGAGAAAATTATCGCCGCGCCGGCAAGCCGCCCTTCCAAACGGCTGTGATGATGGTTGATGATCGTCGAGTTGAAACGCTGCATATCTGATTACACAGATTTTTGATTATGACACACGGTACAATTATGAAACATAGAAAACTTCGCGACGCACTGATAATTAAATTTTGACACGACCGGCGGGCGATGGCCGTTGAACAAGCCTTGATAGAATGAAAGACTGGTTGAGATATGAACCAACTTTTTAAAGACAGATAGCATAACGAATGATAATCGATCGGTCGTTCCGTAGAATCGACCTTGCAAATTGAGATATCATGTTATTTTGGATAAACACTGAAATATGGGAATTTCAATCGCTTCGAAAAATTTACCGGTCACCTAACGATTATTTGACACGAGCAGGCTTATTGCGACTTTGCGGGTCTTTCCACAAAAAAATAAACAACTGTTCAACACTTGTTTAAGGACAATAATGTAGAGGATTCACGTTTGTTTTCAGGTTAAAATGTGTAAAATGTTTTGTTGTAACAAGGTGCTTGTTTAGGCAATGTTCCCATGTTGCCATATCATGTTATTCTGACTTCTAGGAATTTGGCTACATACAGAACGGGATTATTTCACACTGTAATTTGAACTTCAAAACAATCGGGATGTGTCAAAAGATACATGATCGAGCTCCCATCCCCGATCAGATCCCATTACCATTCTTTAAAAATATTTACTTGCATTTTTACTGGTGACCTTTAGGGTTCTCTTTAGTGGAACACTAGTTTTTGCATTCCGCCATTGTGCAATTTCACTTTTATGGTCGTAAATGCCCGCACGGCGCACGCAAATAAAGTAAAGAATGCAAAAATGTTAAATGCATGTGCAATAGAAAGTGACGATTTATGTTTGCCGCTGCAATTATGGAAATACCTCTTGTGACTGGTTGAAAATGTTTTTTTATTCGCCTAGTCCTAGCAATGTTATGAGCCTTCCTTCGTGAAAGTAAAAGTGGTTTTTAACCGTCTCCAAAAAGGGGGAGGTTCTCAATTCGACTGTTTTTTTATGTTTGTCACATGATTATTAATCGATTTTGATCATTCTTGTTTAATTTTAGTATGACTTCAGAGGTGGTCCCATATAAATTTTATTAAAATTGATAAGCACTTTATTTTGAAGAAATCAACAAATCCAAAAAAGTATACACAGATGGCTTTTGGTTTGTGGTTCCCTTCGCCAACCAACAACATAGTTCTGGAGAGGAATTTTCATGTATATTGACGACATTTGCACCCCGAACGGGGGGAAGAAATAGGGCTAGAACTAGAAGTCGGTGTTTTTATGTTTTTAACTTGGAGAATTATTCATTTGCTGATATTGGCTGAATGTAAGTGAATGATTTAAAAGTAAGATAATAAAACCAGTCAAGTGCTAGTCTGACTCGCACACGAAGTGTTCCGTCTGTACCATCATTCTATAGGGGGAAAAACCTTTGGGTACGGAACCCACAAAATGATGATTTGTCGTAAAATCGGGTTGAACCTTTGAAGTTTTGATAGATTTTTCATTCACCCGTCGATATTGCATTTCACTGGAACCAGAATGCACGTAAGACGTGTTATGAAATATTTACTAAAAACGACTGGATGCTTGTTGCCCGCTGTATGGACACCATTATTTATTGACACTACCAGTTTTATCAAAGATCACAGATACATACGTGTGCAAATATTTCTGAAATTCTCTGTAAGCGTAGATTTGGTGTCTCAGCCTGAGCTTTACCTGTGAACAAATAAATGTTTATAATTATATTGTTTTGGTCTGATCAGCTAAGAACAAGTTCATAGGCAAGTCCACGAAAGCTTCTTTCATTTGCGACCCCGACAATGTTTCTTAGGGAAAGTTGAAAATTATCAGTTGAGTTCCCTGGTTCGGTATTGTTGTTTGTATATTTATCTATACCGGTTGGCAAAAGCACGATCTGATTCGTCAATGAGTAATAATAATAATAATAATAATAATCCTTGGACACTATTTACAGACATTGATCTAGCCCCAAACTAGGATTACCTGTATCGTGGGTACTGGACAACGATACACACAGTTAACTCTCCGTTTCCGCATACGACACCACCAAGCCAACTAGGCACCTGTCAGGCATATTCCATCTCTGTCACACACACACCTGTGAAACAAAACGCGGCTGCTTGGTTGGCTTTGTGGAGTAGAAACAGAGACCAGACATAAAAACACTAAAAAAGTTTGAAATAAAATTAAGAAATATATCAAAGAGCTTAACCAGACATTTATCATTCTTTATTGCACTACTGCTTAGTTGTGCCTAGCGGTTTAATCCCCAGTTAATCAGACTTTCCACTATCCCACAGAAACCGTGT
The DNA here is from genome assembly GCA_949825045.1 of Argyresthia goedartella. NCBI lineage: Eukaryota > Metazoa > Arthropoda > Insecta > Lepidoptera > Argyresthiidae > Argyresthia > Argyresthia goedartella. Next base: position 16,144,795 of record OX463809.1, on the reverse strand, counting down.
GTTTTCGGGGTAAAAAAGTGGCTTTACCGCAAAACCAATACCGGTGGGTTAGCAGAAACGTGTAGTCATATTTTAGGGGCATGTTAGGGATATCGTTCTGAACAGCTTTCACTATGAGACCGTTTTGATCGGAGCAACTTTATTTCACACTTCTTCTAACATTTTGGCTGATTTGTATAGGGACGTGAAAAATAATGTTGTTTTAATAAAATCGGTTTCATAGTGAAAGTTGCTTAGAATAATACGTACCTAACAACCCCCTAAAATAAATAAGCATAAACCAAATTCCACTGTTTGGGCATGCTAAGGAGCCTTACCTGTTGGACCGTGTGTTTATTGATATCGGTTCTTGACCATTAATAATAGTTTATGTGACTGCTACATAATGCCTAATTATGTACAGTTACATACACTAGTTTATCTACACACATATCATATGCTCTTTTTGATGTGTTCAGGAACCGCATGTTGAACCGGCATTGTGGCATTGATCATAGCTCTGCAGTTGTTTAGATGGTACAGTAGTATACCAACTTCACAAACAAACTAGCGGCGGCACGTAAGGCGGCAGTGGCGTTCGAAATTTGAATGTCATAATTTGACAAATTTTGGTACATTATGGTCATAATGTATCAATATTCAGATAGGAAATGAGTTTTTACCAAGAAGTTTATCATTATGCTGGTCGTAACGTGTGGTTTTTGGACGCAGTAAAGAGGTTTTATGATACGTGTGTAGATTAACTAACTTATTATTAACATAGTTTTTCCATACCATAGTGACAGGACGATCCTTATGCCAAGGACAACAAATATGAAAAACTAAACACAGCTACATTTACGCAGGCAGTTTCAATACTGAAGCAATCCAAAGTGTGCAAATATGTTGTGAACGAAACGTGTTGTCTGTTATCTGCAACGCGATGAAACTTCTAAGAGTTATTTACAAGTTAAATTACATCGAAGCGATATTGTCATAGATACGTGAATTTTATACGCGTAGCATGTAAACAAGTTGTTGTGTCAGGCGGTGAAAGTGTGCTTGTGTGTCTGTGTGTGTGACATGACAGCAGCGGCGTCAGAGAGCTGCGGTGTTGTTCCGGGACTTTATAACGACAACAACAAACTTAAAACTTTGTCTCAAGGCGCTATTCAGATAAGCTAAGAACTTCAGAAGATACGCCGCTTTTACCCAGACCATTGCAATAACACGTATTTAATTATAAGGAAGGAGGGTTTGAAATTTGGGGGTGTACAATTATATGGGGCCCTCTACAAGGGTATTTTACGTCGTTTCATCACCAAGTCACGGTCGAATTCAAAGCTGTGCAGTCAAGTGATGTTCTAAATCCAGAGAGAAAAATCAATAAAACTTTGACACACTTCAGGTTTTTTAATTCTGGGATCCGAATGTTGTCAATGAAAATGCATTGTAGTTACTGCCAGATATATATAAAGTATATTGACCCCGCTAAGAAAATGTATACGATTTGACGTTTGCTGCGCAAAGTTACGACGGAAAACGTCAATAGGCATATATTTTCTTAGCGGGTTAATGTATAGTTCTTTTGGCACAGAATACTTTATAGTAATACGACAAGCGAATTAGTCCAACAGATGGAATGCGGCCACCCCGCCCGAGTACCGCCTCATGCCCCGCTTACGTCTGGAACCGGTAACGTTCGCATCGCAGCATTGTACGTTCAAGTCAACGTAGGCTCGCACAGGACGTGCGAGCCTACGTTAACTGGCCTGTCAGCGGCGCCTAGTCTGTTTGAAGACTGACTGTAAAATACGGCATTTAGCGCCCTTCGGAGAGGTCGCGATGCGATCGCGATGCAATCTCCAGTACAGAATAGGTCCCGCTTTTGGTTTAAGCTGAACAATGCTGAGTGAGGGGTGTAGAGCATGCGTGTGAGAGCTCCGCGGCTTGAAGCGCAGAGCCCCTGGCTTACACGCATCGCTGATTGATATGAGTGTCACTCACAAAAACGCATTTTTCAGCTTCAACCAAACCACTATATTTTTATTGCTCGTTTATCTGGCAAAAGATATAGTTGCGTGGGCACCAAAAATGCAGATGATCACACAGATATTATTATTATGGCCTTAGAAGATTGCACTCCTACGCACGAAAAGTACTTGGGATCAAACGCCATCCTTCGTGACGCAGGTGACGAATCATTTTAACCCACTGGATTTCCATCTAGATTAGTTGGGCGAATCATTTGTATCGAGTCTCGGATAAAGTTGCGGCATCGGAGACGTCAGCAAACGATCTACAGCCGAATGGGCCTTCGCTATAGATTCTAATCAGTATGCATGAGAGGTTAGATGCTCGATTCACGAGTGCCCACTCGGCTCAATCTGTATAGACCGACATTACTCAGGCCGCTACATTTAACTATAATGTGCAATGTACATGGTTGTGGTCCGACATTACCATAAATTAGCCCCATGGTCCGCGTGGGAGGGGCGGCGGTGGAGGTTGTATGGCGGGAATAGATCACTTTATCCCCTGGGTAACGTGGGTGGACTTTCCAGAGTCGGCCTTCCGCTTTATACGACTTACATTTACATTTACTTATAGTCAATTAGGTACCCGTACGTCACAGCCAACTAGCTTAATTATCCGTTCAATTAACAGCCTAGCCTTTTTACTGATCGGCACCGATCAACTAGCGGCCTGCATGATAAACAACCATTCAATCAAACAGCTAGGCTAATCATTTGGAGCGATAACGTGGAACTACATGTCTAATTTAGTCATTTAAGTTTTAGTCCCACCTGACGATAAAACACACTGTGAATATGACGTCGGGAAGCAACAAAATTGTGGGTATTTCTCACACTTTGATTGCGTTTACGCAATATAAATACAATGCCTTTGCATATAACCCATACTAAGATAGACCCCTGCGTCTAGGCAACCGGAAACAGACGAGATGCCACAAGCATGTAAATATCCAAAACCCCTCGTAGCGACGACATGCCAGGTTCGCATATGTTTTGGTAAGCGGTACATAAGTATCTTCAGCCGCAGTGTTGTGATAAGTCTTCAAAGTAAGTAGCTACTTTAAAAAGTCGGATCATATTGGCGTCAGCGATTTCGATCTAAGTCGTAGGAAGACATGGAGAGGCTCTAAATCGAGTAGCGGCGGGGCGAAGTGAGAGGGATGCTTGGTCGCACTTTGATTGAATTATCCACAGAGTTACACCTACCCCGACGGTTCATTTCACCGTGATGAGAATACGTGAACGAACTGAAGAGAAAGCCTTCAGCGTGCAACTGTTTTAAGCATGTCATATTTTAATGTATATGCAGAGATCGTGCCTTTGCAATAGAGCTAAAGCATTCAAGGTTTCGTTCGATATATTCAGGTTAAAGGTAATTCCTATAGTATCTTGTTGTGGGAAAGCAGCGGATATTCAAACTATTTTTATATTACAGAAAAGAGCTATTCGAGCAATTTATAATTTAAAACTCGCAGACTCTCTGAGAGGACTCCTTGAAGATATTGACATACTAACTGTAGCTAGTTTATTTTTGGAAAATATAATGTTTGTACGCAAGAACTTTACAACATTTTCGAAATTTAGCGATAGTTGTAATGTTAACCTAAGAAATAATCACATACCAGTTGCGCCGGTTTTGACTCGCGAAAGTTAGCATGCTTTCGAGTGTCTGTGCATTCTCTGGTTCAAAAAGAGACCAGAAGATTTTGAATTGCCATTTTGAGCAATTTAAAAACAATGTAAAAACGACTGTGTCTAAAAAGGGATATAACAATGTTCAATGTTTTTTTTTCGTTTATTATTGATTCTACAGAGTTTCTTTTATATGTCACCGTAAGATAGTCAAAACCCTTAGTTGATTAACTAACGCGTTAGTTGATCAACTATCGACAGATAGTAAACAAGGCCGACAGGGTTTAGAATTTACGTGTCTTTTGTTCTTACATGTCAACCTAACACGAAGACTTCGCTGCGCTCGCCCCCTCTAGTCTTCCCCTAAGCTGCCGCAGTGTTTGCCCTGGTATTTCGTTTGCAATTCACGTTTAAACCAGTTTGCTATTTAACGGTTTTAACCGTTAGTTTATCGACCAACTTACGAGAAAAACAACGTTAGTTTATCAACTAACGGTTTTGACTATCTTACGGTGACATATATTTTAGGGTTACGACTATAACTTAGGGTTACGACTTAATCCACAAGGGTTTGTATGTAGTAAACAATTAATCTACATTAGTATGAAGGTAGTTACATAAAAGTTTTAAGCGTGAAGTCGTTCGCTGGCTAAAAGGCACAATAACAGTTCGTGTAGAATTATGGCAGTAATGATATAAGGTGTGATTTTAATTTGTGGTTGATATTTTTATGGTTAATTGACTATTTAAGTTCGGGACAGAGACTGGGGTAAGTTTTCCAACAGTGACAGTTTCGTACAAGGTTGGGAGGGGGGAGGGTAGGTAACCCCTCCTGTAAAATATCCAGTCTAGGAAATGTATGGTTTTTTGGTTATGAATTTTCAAAAATCCATTTTGAGGTTATTTTTACTAGGATTTTTATAAAAAGTCATTGTTTGTAGTATTGATGTTCGAAATCGCCTTAGCTCCGGCTACTAGGGCTCATAAAAATGGCAAGTATTTAATTGCACATCAAAAATACTGATTTTCACAGCAAAAATGGATCAGCAAACACTTATTATGTTACAAGTTTTTTTTTGTTCTTACATGTTCAACCTAATACGAAGGATAAAGGGGGCTTCGCTTCGCTCACCCCCTTTACCCTTCACCTAAGCTACCGCAGTATTTTGCCCTCCAGTCTTTGCCCTGCAGTCCAAAAACACAGCAAAAGTCGTCGAAATAGCACAAAACAAGCAAGAGAGAACATTCACGCAACTCGAAGAAAAACGGAATGACTTGACACACATACTAACCCAGCAACGTTTTTTTTTGCGTTTAAACAGCGACGTTACGTTCCGTTCCACACATTCTAAGTCTAATTGACATTCATCTTAGCCAAAATTTTACGAAAAACGTTTCGTTTCTCCTGGTAATATTCGTAAGTTTAATTAATTCATAATTAATTAAATACTTAACTCCTAATATTAAAGACTGGATAAATGGTTCAAGGTAAAACCCATTTACCCCCTAGTAACCAATTTTACTAAGTATCAAACTGTCAGTGTTGGAAAACCAACCCAGAGACTGTTAAGAAGACGAGGAACAAGATATGAAATACGGCGTTTTCCGTAGTAGTTAGTAGCTCCTACAGTCGTCAGATTTTTCTTCGTGGAGCTTCTGGTGCCAATTTTGTGTTCTAGCGGTATTTGGACGGATAAGTTAAAGAACTGTTCTTTTAATAGTGCATAATCTACTTTGGCGTGTACAATGTTTAAATAGTTTGTGCTCATCATTTGCGTACTGGAGTTTGATTTTTGGAGGTCCTATTATTTTTAGTATTTTAATTTGAAGTCGCAGTACACAGTCGAGCTATGATTTGCGAGTGAGTCCATAGCTGCCGAGTCCATAGGATATTACAGAATCTGCCAGAGCATTGTACAGCATCAGCCTGATATTAAAAGGTAGGCGACTTTTTAAGATGTAAATATTCGCTAGAAAAGCTGGTTGCTTTGCACACACTCGTTCTGTGTGATAACTCCAATTAAATTTATGGTCAATCAGCAGTCCCAGGTAGGTATGCTAGTTGAGGACTTCGATGTTGGAACAGTGGCAAGATTAAGTCACACTTTGATCATGCATATTATTATGGGTATGCGATATAAGTTACCTTTCATGTATGGTGACTTGATGTGCATGAGTTTTCTTTTCTTGCTGTTAGGAAGTAGGCCAGAGTCATGACACCATTTATTGAGCTTGTCGAAGTCTGCTTGAAGTTCACAGCGGAATTCATATCATGACTATCGATAATTAAGCAGGTATCATCAGCGAACTGATATGCTGACCACGAGTCAAGGTAGTCGCACATGTCATTAACATAGGTCAGAAAATGCAAGGACCCGAACACCGAGCCCTGATGGTCCGTTCCTACTGAAGCTGGCCTTTGATCACTGAGGCTAGCGTCAATTTTGACACACGAAGATCTGTTTTGGAGATAGCTTTCACACCAGCGCAGTAAATGTCCTCTAATGCCATTTTCGTTCAACTTTTTTACTAGTTTTTATGATCAAGAGTATCGAATACTTTGGAAAAGTCTATAACGAGGGCTAAAACTTGCTTTTTGTCATTAAGGTGTATATTAATTACGTCTGTAAATTTTGTCAGTAACAACCTTGGACTTTTTCGGGGCTGGAAACCATACTGGCTGTTCAAAAAGTATTTTTTTTGGTAAAATTTATGAATCTGGTCACAAACAATGTTTTCTATTGAAGACAGCAATGCGATAGGCCGATAGCCTGAAGCATTATCGCGCTTTTTAAATACTGGTCGTATGAAACCTATTTTAAGTCCAACAGGATACTGGCATATTTTAATAGAAGTATTAATAACATTGCATATGGTTGAGGCAATATTATTGGTAATCTTTTTGATGTAACTCAAAGTGGGGTTAATTTAACTTTAGACAGAACTCGCAGTTTATATTTTTTAATTAATTACATATTCCTCTTATTATTTATAATAATTAATAATGTATTAATTATTATATAAATTAATAATAAATATAATAATGTATAACGACCCGAATGGCCGAGTCGGCAGAGACGCTGCCTACGAAACCAAGGGTCCCGGTTTCGAGTCCCGGTGGGGGCAAATATTTGTTTGATGAGAACGGATGTCTGTACCCTAGTCATGGTTGTTTATCTATCTAAGTATAATATTTATCTATATAAGTATGTGTATCGTTGTCTAGTACCCAAGATACATGGAATCCTAGTTTGGGGCTAGATCAATGTGTGTAAATGGTGTCCAAGGTATTATTATTATTATTATTGTTATTATTATTATTATTAGTTAAACACAACCAATTTTTAAAGGAGATCTTAAAATAAATCTGTGGGAGTTTCTTCGCCCTTCTACTCCCACAGTGGTCCAATGAAAAAGCAAACAATGTCGTTTGCTAAGTATATGTAAATTTTGACTTTGACTTTGAATGCGTCATAGAATACCATGTTATATCCATATAGTAGAGCGAACGTACCCTAATTATTACTTATGAAAGCTATCCATAAATAATGATCTGCTGATATAATAAAGGTAGTTTATCTTGTAAGGGTTCCGTACAGAGAAAGTTTAACTCAATTTCAGGGGTGCCGGCCGTAAAAGCGCCTATTCCGGAGGCGCCATTATTGGCTCCTATGCTAAGTTTGGGTGCGTAGCAGCATCCCGTATTTAGCCTCTAGTACTCGAGTCGATTTGCTATGTACAGACCCTTTCGGGTTTCCAGCAATTGCTGAGCCAGCTCGGGACAACATTTAGTGCCTTGGGATAGGACTGCGTAGGGATCCGGTAAGTGAAATTACGCTGAGTGCGCAACTACGCTTGCCGCATAAGGCAGGACTATTTAGTATCATCACATAACCAAGTATAAGACTAATATTTAATAATGAAGCGATAAAAGTGGAAAATTTTAATTTTTATACTGTAGAGATTGGTCAAATGATTTTTCTTCTGACGGCCCGAATGGCCGAGTCGGCAGTGACCCTGCCTACGAAGCCAAGAGTCCCGGCTTCGAGTCCCGCTGGGGGCAAAAATTTGTTTGATGAGAACGGCTGTTTGTACCCTAGTCATGGTTGTTTATCAATCTTAGTATATTTTTTATCTATATAAGTATGTGTATCGCTGTCTAGTATCCAAGATTCAGGGAATCCTAGTTTGGGGCTAGATCACTGTGTGTAAATAGGGTACAAGGTATTATTCAAGGTATTATTTATTCTTCAATGTTTATTTTATTGATTTATTTATCCACTTAAAATCTATCCTTACAGATTGACCTAATGCGATAGAAAATGTATTTCTCGAAACTAGATATTTCGGTTCATACTGAACAGAAACATGCTTAGGCAGAGGCACCTTTGTGGTTTAGTATAGTATAGTCCAGCGTATACAGTGCGGGCGGCGGCACCTTTGTGGTTGAGTTTAGTATAGTCCAGCGTATACAGTGCGGGCGGCGGCACCTTTGTGGTTTAGTATAGTATAGTCCAGCGTATACAGTGCGGCGGCACGACCATGTTGCCTCTTTAACTGATTGCAACAACGAATATTGATGCTGCACACATACCCTTCGTAAAATCCAGAAGTACACTGCTGGCCTGCTGCACGTAAAATAAGAAATATTGTATTTAATAATAAGGAACACGCCGTTAGGGCAAGTCGTAAAAATTAATGATAGGTACGGTAGATTTCATATTTCAAAACTTCATTTTTTTTAATCTATTTCAAAATTAACATTTATCAAAATCATCCGATATGCGTCTTTTAGAAACAACATTTTAGATACAGGAACACCACTGATCAAAAATAGTTACCAACGTTTTTTATTCGTTCGGTAGTCGTATCGTAGTGAAAGTTGGACTCGCGCTCCGAGGGTTCTTCACGAATCACAATTTTTATGAAGGAACTACATTACTTTACTTGAGCTAGATCTTGCTTTGTGCCTAATTTCATGATTCTAGTTCCACAGGAAGAACCTAAAGGTTCTGCGAATGTTCTGCTAAATTGTGACATATTTTTGATTTCGTTAACTTATAATATATATTTTTCCGGACTTTAACAAACCTACTACTTGAGTTATGGATATTAATTTCGACTTGAAATCGTTACTCGTCCCTGCGAACAGATGTATTGACACACGGGCAGACAGATGGCCAACGAAGGGATTCTGTTAGGATTTCTTTTTCTTTTAAGGTACGGAACCCTAAAACAGGGTACGCTTAGTTTGTATTCGGCTGTACACGCCTCTCGTACGTTTCAATCTATATAATGGCCTTGTGATAGTGACTGATCACAGGCCTTTTCGCTGAAAAGGGCAAATTTTCCTATTAAACCCTCCTAAAACCGTACAATATAGCGGTATTGCCGATACTGAGTACCAATATCAATACATTCAATATCCCTTGTTGGCACAGATTATGAGCATCAAGATTGATACTTTAACTGCGTTAAGAGGGCAGTCATTTCCTTTCGCTAAAGATACCCGGAGTGTCTAAATGATCGATCATTTTCGTCCCAGTTTTACTACACCTCCTAACGATGAAAGTTAGTACATTGACCTTCTGTCATATTGTATTTTAAGATTGGCCGGTTATTTGATTATCTCCGCAATGTGGTCACTACCGACGTCGGATAGTCCTCATTTATCTCTCTCATATCTGCAACTATTAAGTAGTGTAGTCCCTCTCGAGTTTGTCGCAAGCGTGCGAAAATAGAGGTAAATTTATACTCGCTATGAAAATGCGGGCAACCTACTTTGGAACTCTGCTCTTAGGACATTCCTGTATTCATATTTCTATGGCCCCTCTCGCTACTCCCCCTTACCTACCCACTTTTGGCCTCCCAGCGCGCCCCTAAAGCAAGCTTCCGAGGTTCCAACCCCCCACATTATTCTTTCAGGAGCACTTCACGTCTAATTAAGTAAATTGCATTTGAATTTAAACAATGCCTCTAGCAATCTCATTAATTTCAATGATAAACTTGCCTTTTACCCTTTCTTTGTGGGTCGAAAAACTGTTTAGTCGCCATTTATGGTAAAATATTCCAAGTACTTTAATTAAACAAGGGGTTTTGAAACTCGTTGAAGGGCGTCGATGCTCGTCACGTCTAAGGAAGTAACTAGGGCTGCTCGGACAAGTATCTCTCAGTTCCTACCCAGTTCAGGCTACCAACGTACATTATGCGAACGAAGAACAGAAATAAGCTCGAACTGCATATGTACCTTCTTCAATACACACACATGCTTGTAAAGTGACTCTTTACAGCATCGTATTTAGGTTCATTTATATGCCTACAAACAATGCATATTTTTATACTATCTTATAAAGTACACAACTGTAGTCATCAAATTCTTATTATTATTTCATCAAATGATATTTTTTATCTACATATTAATCTAAATTTACGTATTCAAAACATATTTTGTATAGGGCATAGAGGTTTTTCTAGTGCCTTTATTTATTGCGGCGCTCGGAGAAATCTAAACCAGCGCGCCACTTTCCATAAGTATTCGGTTACGTTTTTGTTGTGTGGTTATTATCAATACAATTCTGTTTTTATCCTCGCAAGAGTATTGAATAACGTCGTTTAGTTTAGTTTAGTTTCGTGTTATTTGATCATACACACTCGGCATACTTATCGCGAATGGTACCACCCGAAAAACTTTTGGTCCTGGGTGGTGTTCTGGAACATGCAGCAGTGATGTAGTAGCCGTCGCGCCAGTCACTATGCGGATGTGGCGCGATCACAATGGATGCAACCCTTAGATTTATCTACTGAAAATCCGTTGTGGTTGTCTTTGACCCATTGTGCTCTAGAGTACTGATCCTACAGTAAAAATAAACATGAAATAATTTGTCCAAAATGTAACTAAGGTAATTAGTAGTTCTGCCGATGACAAAAAAGTGTACAAAAAGATAAATTCAACTTCCGACTGTGCACTTCTACAGAAAGATCTTTGTAGGCTAGGAGTCTATTATACGGTAAATAGGATAAGTGTTAATCTCACTAAATGCAATCACCTAAGCTTTACCAGAAAGACTAAGCCAATATTTTACAATTACCAAATTAATAACAGGCCAATCGAGAAAGTTAAATCAATAAGAGATCTAGGAGTTTTACTCGATTCAAAGCTCACATTCTCTCAACATATAGACGCTGCTACAGACAAGGCCTATAAGAACCTGGGTTTTGTACTTCGAACGAGCCAGGCATTCACTGACCCACTGTGTATAAAGGTTCTCTACTACTCGTACGTGCGCAGTGTTCTAGAATACTGTAGCCCTATCTGGCGACCCCAATATATATGCCACATTGAGTCAATTGAATCATTACAACGCAAATTCATTAAACATCTTAATTACCGCACTGGCTACCACTCTCCTTTGAAGAACTACAATACTTCGTTGGAAAAGCACAAACTGCAAACACTCGAGGACAGGAGGCGTCTCCTGGACATGCTATTTCTTCATGACCTGTGTAGTGGAAGACTGAACTGTCCTGAATTAATCTCCTCAGCACTTCGGTTAAATGTTCCGAATAAAAGAACCAGGCACACTCCTCTCTTCCATGTCCCCCTATCTCGGTCTAACTATGCACAAAACTCAGTCATGAATAGGTGTCATTTAAATTACAACAAGCTTTCCAAAGATAAGGACCTAGACATTTTTAACACCTCTAAACAGGTTTTTAAGAAAAATATTATTTGAATTATTAAAACAAACAGATACATTGATGATGTATCTGCCGTGTCATACGAAAGCCTACTCACCTATACTCACCCTGCTTAGTGGAAATTCAATAGACACAGTCCCGATCCCAAGACCATCGTCGTCGTAGGGCTAAGCAGATACAGGTACAACTACACTCACACCACTACACAACACATGCAACCTACACTACTTACACAACCGGCACACCACATCTCAACTTGCAATAATATAAATTAAATTTTTAAAACTAAATCAACACTAGTTACATATATGTATAACTAGTTTTAGTTATAATTTCTATATATAAGTATAATCGCCAAGTACGTTTGTCTTATAATATTTAAACAAAAAAATGTAAATCCGTTATTGGCTAATGTTAAGATTATTTTTCTTGCCTTACATAATTGTATTAGCTGTGGATTTTTTAAGATCAATAAATAAATAAATAAATAAATAAATTCTGTGAAAACAGTAAAGATCACGAATTCACTTCGACTCAAAATTTCCAGAGGCATCTTGTTGTAGTAGAGAATGCTCTGACCCTTGAAAGAATTGCTAACGTTCGCGGGTCTAAACCGGGGCGCAAGTCTGTGATTATTTCTTAGGTGAACATTACAGCTATCGCTAAGTTTGGAAAATTTTGTAAGGTTATTGCGTACATACATTCTATTTTCGAAAATAAATTTAATAGCTACAGTTAGTAAGTCAATTTCTTTAAAAAGCTCTCGTAAAATAAAAATAGTTTCAATATCCGCTGCTTTCCCCCACAACAAGATACCATAGGACATGACACTATGAAAGTAATTAAAATATACTAGCCTAGATGTAGCCACATCCGTCTTTTGTCTGATGTTCTACAGCTTACGCACGGGAACTTAATTTACCAGCTAATTTATCTATGTTTGGCCCCCTCTGCAATTTGCTATCAATGATTATTCCAAGAAACTTCGTATCATTTCCTAATTCTAACATGTTACTGTCTAACACTAAACAATTAACACTAAACATGCCTCACATTTGAAAGTGAGAATTTGATACACCTGGTATTACCAGCGTATAAGAATAAATAATTAACTGTGAACCAATTCAAGGTTAAAGACAATAGGCCATTAACATTATCAAAATCTTCTTTTTGTCTTTCAATTTTGAAGACCAGTGAAGTATCATCAACAAACAACACTATGTCAATCAATTTGTCCACCATGAAAAGCAGATCGTTGATATATACCGGGAATAAGAAAGGGCCTAATATGGAACCTTGTGAAACGCCAATTTTTACGGATTTCGGAGATTTTGAAATTACCATTTGAGCAATTTAAAATGCATGTTAAAGCGACTTTGACATGAAAAAGGGATATTACAATGTTCAAGATTACTTAAATGACGGGACTGTATGGCGTAAATCTTGCTCAAGATAGACCTTGCTGTTAACAATTTTGTAATTATTTATTCCTGCTTATTAATTATGTAATATTTTTATTAATTAAGCACAACCAATTTTAAATGAGATCTAAATCAATCTGTGCGAGTTGCTTCGCCCTTCTTCTCCTACAGTGGTCCAATATAGAGAAGAGGCAAAAAATTACGTTTGCTAAGTATATGTAAATATCTACAGTAATGAAGAAATTTGACTTTGACTATGACTTTAAACGCTTCGCTTTAATGATTTTTGAGAAAAACTAGAGCAAGTCTGAAAATTTCGAGTTTTTTTGGGCCACCAAAAGTTGCCCCCCCCTCTTTCGGTGCATAATCACTTTTGGATCCTTTATGTATTGGGCTATTTGTATTCTTTACAGATTTATTCCGGTGGTTATATCACATACAAATAATTAAAAACCCAATAAATATTTCAGAATTAAGAGGATAAACATGTTCACCATTGTGATACAGCCTGTAGTTGTTTTCACTTAAGAGCTGCATAGTCAGCTAGCAAGAAACTTTCACCGGAAACCTGCTGTTGTGCCAACAGCTATATTATCCTCCGTAGTGCAAACTCTCGAGGTCTGGACCTGGATCTACTGACAAAATGGAGACTCAGTGATACTGACGTGACACTGACATATCCCCCTGCCTCACTCCACTTTTCATCCGATATGCATCCGAAAATTCATTCCTCCATTTTATATTGTTGACTTGATGCTCATACCAATATTTAAAGATATTAACAATTTCCCCCGGTAGGTTAGGTCAACAGCTTTGTAAGGTGTAGAAAACAGGCGTACACATTCTCTCTACGGTCCGTTGACGGTTTGCTTGAGACCCAGAATTGCACTTTCCATAAATAGGCTCCAAACTGTAACTTAAGCTCCGTATCTAGCAAATATGTTTGACTTGCGCATCATTAGCACGATCACGTGTTCATTTAAAGATAAACATAAACATTTATAAACTAGTGGTTCTGTGAGAACAGTAGACCTTGCGAGCTCTTATAAATTAGAACTTTGATGAACGATGATGAGTCAGTCAGTGACAAAACGACGGAACTTTGAACGGCTGTCGTTTCCAATCTATTGGTTGAAATTGACTGAATTTTGAGAATTTGCCTAATTAAATTGTGGCCTATTAGTCACAGAAAACTCAGGTATCTAGCTTTATCTGCAACATAGTTACAGAGGGTCGAAAATATCCCGCTTCCTTCTCCACCCCCCCCTTTTGGATTTATTTCCGCAACATCTTATTTAGAATGAAGTGCTTAGTGTGCCTATCAAAGTGCTTAGTGTGCCTATCAAAGTGCTTAGTGTGCCTATCAAAGTGCTTAGAGTGCCTATCAAAGTGCTTAGTGTGCCTATCAAAGTGCTTAATGTGCCTTTCAAAGTGCTTAGTGTGCCTATCAAAGTGCTTAGTGTGCCTGTCAAACTTGATTGAAATCCGTTGATAAATAACGAATCAAACTTCACCCTTCCCCCTCCTTATTTCCCCCAAATCAAAAATCACGATAAATCGAAAAATATAAATATATCAAGGCACTCGTGCGGTAATTATCGTTAAAATCGTTTGAAAAATGCGACCTTTAGGCGAGAACAGACAGACGGACAAATTTTGGCCAATCTCGAAACTGGTCGCTTCCCTCGCTTCGCTCGCTCCGTCAAGAAAAAGGCACATATATTGCTTCTCCTACACTATGATACTGTGGGAGTCAGAAACGACGTCACACACACATACATCCAAGACCTAGGTTTCTTTTTTCTTCATCCCCAGCCTGGACTCAAACCCGGGACCTTTCGCCTGGCAGAGCATCGAACCGCAACGCCTGATGCCTTTGTCCCACAGCTATTAACGTGACTCGATTGGTGCTGTAAAGTTGGCGGGAAAATAGGCCGGACCTTTATTCATAATCTGGTTTGGGTTTCGCGGGTCAGTTATGTATGATTAAGGCCCCTTTTGGGTTTATCCATACGTTGACTTGACGTATTGTTTTAAGATTTAAGACTCTCGTGGAAGTGCAAAGTTACTATTCGCCATACAGATAGTTGTCAAACCCAAACCATAAGGGACGAAAATACTCGTACATGGTTACGTATGTAACGTTCACAATAGTATCCATCCATGTTCTTCGAAAGCTCCACTATACAGGTGTACAGGTCCACTGTTGTACTTGTTCTTGGATGATTATTTATGTAAGATATTAATTGATTATGTGATGTGCTCTCCTCTAGGTAAATATTATTATAAATAATTGTACATTTGATGATTGTTTTTATTATTAAATTAATTTAAAATAGCTCGATGCCGGAGACAAGCTATGTTGCACGGGAAGTTGAAGAAGCGTTGTTAAAATATAAATATTGTATCTCCTCTCTTATTGTGGGGTACTGGGGCTCACTACACGACAGCCTTCTTCGACATCCTGCCAAACTAATCTACGAACTCCCTACCATTGATCTAGGCAAGCATATTTGGTACAGGATCTCATTAAGGGAGTCTCAATTTTATTTATCTAAACATATATTATAAACTCTCTTTACTGCGTCTAAAAACCGCACGTTAAGACCAGCATAAAGTAAAACTATTTGGTAAAAACTCAATTCTTATCTGAAAATTTGTACATTAATTGTCAAGTTTATTGGCCATTTGCAGTGAGGTAGTCCACCAAAAAGGTACATGACAAAATGAAGGTTGAATATTATAACCTCTTTATTTTAACTTCTATTTTATTTATCACAATCAAAAGTATCCACACTATCATTGCAAAAAAACTTATGGAATCTTCGTTCGTCACTGGTAACACCGACTTCTAAGATAAAATGTTCCATCTCTTTTTATATTCCTACAGCATTTGGTATTCATCATCTAGTTTCTGAACATATTTTTAAAATATTTTTTACTGTTCTCAATGTCACAAATTTTCCAGTAATTTTCTAGCTAGTTCTCCTGCTTGAGAATCCATTATTGGATTTCACCTTTTCACTAGACGAAGAGGCAGCCGATGCGATTTCAAATACACTAGTACAAACTTCAACGTTAGCAATATCGAAATCGATAAGCAGGGTAGATGCGGACTTGTGTAGCACTATGACAGGGCTGTTGCGGGTGTGCGGGAGGTATGCAGGACGTTTTTCCCCTTTCCTCTTTCCCCTCTGGCCATCAATCCTGACATGGACTATATGTAGGTACATATATCAATTTTTGATTTTAGTCATCGTCTACTCACTCGTATACCCTTTTGATTTACTCCCCTAGATTGATTATGAATGTGTCGTGGTAGCCTAATCATACAATTAATCATTGCAACATGATGTCTCTTTAAAAGCAATTTTATTTAGAAGTACGTCGTGCATTCCTGTTAAACACTTCGAACTCACATGAAGACTTTTCGGGGGCTTTGCTTCGCTCACCCTTTTAAGCTGTCGCCTAAGCTGCCGCTGAGTTTTGCCTTAATATTTCTTCGTCCAATGGAACTTTACGGTTAGCCACGTCCTGAAGTAATCGGTGCAACGATCTGTAGCCTTAACGTCGCTAAGTTTCGATACAAAGTTATTCATTATTCATAATCAGTTCTATATTGCCCACAAATCATAGCATGAAACAAGAAATCCATAAAAATTGTGTACAAAGGCCATTTTATCTCTAGTAAGAGATTTCTTCCAGCAAACCAAGTTAGCAGAGATATTGAGAGTGAGACCATGAGTACCACCATATAGATAGGTGAGTGAGGAAACAAAGTCCCCGTTCGAATGATAACTAATACTCTTGCCCTAACGGCTAGGCTTATCACTAAGCGCCGGACCAGTCCGTGCATTGTCCTTCGAGGCACGGCTTAGTCGTAAAAAGTATCTGAAAGTGTTTTTCATTATATTACAAACTCATTAATTACAACTAGTTACCTACACGGAGTAAGAAAGCGGCATCCTTCAATACCAATATCTTTGTTAACTACATTTTGCCATCTAAAATCCAACCTATTAATATTTCAATATACTATTTGACCGAGCGAGTGAAGCGTCCAGTTTCGAGATTGGCCAAAAATGCCTTTGTCCGTCTGTCTGTTCTCGCCTACAGGTCGCATTTTTCAACCGATGTTAACGAAAATTGGCACACAAGTTCCTTGCTTTAATTTGAAAATTTATTCGATCGCAAATTTTAATTGGAGCCAAAATAGGGGGAAAGGGGGGTAATTTTGCTGTAGCGTTATTTATCGATAGATTTCAATCAAATTTAAGCGGCACACTAAGGACTTCATTCAACACAAGATGCTGCGAAAAATAATCCAAAAGGCGGGAGTGGAGGAAGAAGCACTTCGGGGTATTTTTAACCCCTGTAACTAGTTCTGTTCTGTTCTGGTGTCTATCTTTAGTTGTAGATAACTAAAGATAGACACCAGAATTTTCTGTGACAAATAGGCCACAATTTAATAGGCAAAGTCCTAAAATTCAGTCAAACTGAACTAGTAGAATGGAAACAGCCTTTCAAAATTACTTCATTTTATCACTGACTGACTCATAGTCATCAACGATCATCAAAATTCTTATGGCCATAAGACCTCGTGACCACTATTTATTTAGGTACCTTCACCCTATAGGTCACTTTCACGATCTCTACAAACCCACTACTTTCCTTTTGGCGCAGTGGGGTAGTAAAATTGTCACCTCATATAGACAAATTTGTCATCACAGGTACCTACACAATAGTCTACAGTAAATAATTATTAATATTATTTTTTATTTATTTATGCAGGATCGCCTACAGATAATACATTTTTCTTAAGATTATAGGTACCTTACATTACACTTTCTAAATGTGTACCCACTTACAGGTGACCACATCATGCAAAACTTTGTTTATAATTTTTAAATAAAATTACAAGAAAAATAAAAAAAGACCTGAATGACACAATTTACTCAAAGTTAAGTTTAGTTTCTTCTAAGATAAGAAAATTTCCAAGTAAGACCTAAAAGAAGGCAGGTTGGCATAGAAAACATCATCATCATGCATTGTATGAGCGAATCATTCTAGTGAGAGGTGAGTTTATGTCTAGGTTAGTTTTCCAAGGTCGGGTTCTGAAGATTTTGTACGTGCCGGGTCGCGGAATTCTGGCTGGAACCACTACGCTAAAACTGTCCAATAATTGAGGACAATCTATATCCCCATTAAGGCCCTTGTGCATTAATGTGAGATCTAGAATCGTCCTCCTGACAGACAGAGAAGTCATATTGAATTACGACATTCTGTCTGTGTAGGATTGCAGATGAACATTGTTGAATCCCACGTTCGCAAGGTAACTGTCGAATCGTTTTTGAATTCTTTTAATTCTGTCTTTATGCACCTGGTGAAATGGGCTCCAGACCTGAGAACAATATTCTGGTATAGATCTAACCAAGGTATTGTACAACAATATTTTAGTTCTAGAATTTCAAAAGGGTTTTGAATTTCTTATGACGAACCCCAACATTCTAGATGCTTTTTTGAGGATGGTGTCTATGTGTGAACCAGAAGTAAAGTTTTTATTCGGGAAAATGATATTGCAGCACTTATCAGGATTGAGAATTATTCAGTTTTCCAAACACCATTGACACAAACTGTGAGATGTGGTAGAATCCACTGCAATAAGGGGTCGCTCACTCCGAAGCGAGCCAGTTTCTCAATGAGAATTTCATGGTTAACCATATCGAACGCCTTGCTAAAATCGGTGTGTACGACATCGACTTGCTGTAGCTTGTCCACGAAACCGTCAGGAAGCCGTAGTGTCTGTTCCAAAGCTGGTGAAATACGTGGCTTTTTTACGAGTGTTTCGAAAATTTTAGCGGATATAGGGAGTATTGAGATAGTTCTTTACTTTTTGATGTCATTACTAATGCCCCCTTTTTATGAAGGTACAATTTTCCCAACCTTCCAATACTCGGGGAAAACCCCAAATTTCAAAGACTGATTGTTAATCAGGGCGAGTGGCCAAGAAAGAACTTCAGAACATAGTTTTATTAAAATAGGTGGTATATTGTCAGAGCCAGGGCCTTTACTAGTGTCAAGTCTTCTTAACTAACTACGCACAATGAATACTTCGACCGCAATGGCGGACAGATAAGAGCCATTAAACGTGATATTATCGCTTTGCGGTTTGGCTTGATGTCTGGGACTATTGAGTTATATAGAGGCAAAGTTTTTGGAAAAAAGCTCACTTATTTCTTTGCTACTTTGACCTATCTCAGAATCCAAAATCATACTCGAAGGAAGTAAGCATCGGCTTTGTCGCTCTGGTATCTTTCGCAATACTGTGTTCTACTCGAGATATATACTAACTGAAGCATTTACCAGCCAACACATCGCATCTTTTTTAACGTGTCCAGGTCAACTTGTCCCATAAGGTTGTTGAACTTTCTAACTTTAAGTCTCAACTTGTGTTTGTCATTTAGCACTCGAATGAGTCCTGAAGAAATCCATTGCGGAAATTTGGACCTGCGTGTCTTCTGTAAGGGGACGTAGAGCGTATTAAGAGATAGTAATTTATCATAGAATATATTCACCATTTTCATAAAACATTTGCAACTACCAAATAGTTGTGACCAATTGATAGTGTCCAACTCATTTATGATTTCATTGTAGTCAGTTAAAAGTTTAGTCTACGGGTGGACTCTTGTGGTAATATGCAATCACCTAGTTATATTATTATAAACTCCACTGGCGGATGATGGGTGTCTACCGTGCCAAGCTTTTCTGCAAAGTGTAAACTTTTATTTTATCGATGTTGGAAAGTATGAGGTCTAGGATCCTATTATTGAAGTCTTTCACCCCATTAAACTGATGGTAGGTTGTGAAGAGAGGTAAATCGCTAATTGTATCAAACAAACCTCCGCTTCCTAGCGGTAACTTTAAGTAAAGATCTCCCAGTATACTTATTTCAGGCAGATCTACTCGATTTATCAGTACATCGTGTACGTGTTCAATAAATAGCTCAAAGTCAGCTCTATTGAGTGACGACGGA
Source organism: Argyresthia goedartella (assembly GCA_949825045.1). NCBI lineage: Eukaryota > Metazoa > Arthropoda > Insecta > Lepidoptera > Argyresthiidae > Argyresthia > Argyresthia goedartella. Next base: position 16,124,996 of record OX463809.1, on the reverse strand, counting down.
ATATAAATAAAGCAGATACCCATTTTTTATTGTATTATTATGTCAATACTCAATCATTATCTACAAGGCTTAAAAATTACCGTTACAGTAAAATATAATTTTTTCTGATTTAAATTAATTTTGTAGTGCAATCATCACTCCGCCGCCGCCCATTTTTTCTCCGGGATGATGCAGATTCCTTTCAGATCTATAAACGTTAAAACGATCATCAAGAAATTTTCTATCACCAGTATTCCCCTGAATCCATGACACTTTTAAGAAGATCATAGGCTGTAACGTATTCAAACTTCTAACATTTTGATATACACATTTTAGTTCGAACTCTTTTAAGCAGGAATGCGTAATCGAATGTTTGATATTAAAATTTATTTACAGTTGGTCGATACAGTCTTTATCTTTAATCCACATTAGTTTTGACGTGGTAGTCTTATTTACTAGAATATGACCCCGGCTGAACCAAACAAACTTTAGTCTTTGGCCTTAGATTTTAGTCTGGCTAGAATATGTAGGTCTCGATTTGAAGGTGATGCTCCATGACGAATATGTCCTTTTTGTCTCCGGCTATGCCGAGATGATTAGAGCCTAGTTTATCCTTCGGGTTCGCCTTGTTAAAGGTATTGTAACGTGTGACTGTGTGACGTGACATGTGTGTCGCGTAGAATAGGAGTTGCTAGCTTCACTATGATGGAACATGGGCGTAAATCGTCAGGTGTCTATTTCGCAATTCTAGTGCATAAATTAAATTATATAATTCGCATTTATATTACAGGAAACGATTTTGGCTAATTGCTGAATGATTGTGACAGAGGTTTCAGATCGAAATGCTGGAACAAATTGAACTTCGACATTAGATGCCCTGATGCAGGCTGTTCCATTTCAGCTATCATGATCTTTAGATTGTTCATAGTAGAGACGGATCTCGTTTTCTTTTTGCAGTGCACCAATCTGTTGAGGCTTTTGTTGTACATCCTGTCTCAATTTTTCATACTGCAGATTGAAGAAATCCGTGTATCCTTTGAACGACGAAAATTCAGTCTTTATATCTTTTAATGCCGTCGTAAGATGGTTTAATTCTTTGCACATGCTTGATTTAATGACGTCACCCAAATATTTTTTCATGAAATTTCGCAACTCCCACAGTACAATGTCCCTTATATCTTGGCGTGTGGGAATGTCCTGCTCAACATCTGAATCTTCAATAATGTCGTCGCCTGTTGTTCCTGTTCATTTAGATCTGGGTGCGTTGTTTACCCATGAATCCGCTGATTTAGGATTCCCATCAGCATGTTCTGGTGCTGGGTGATGATGCGTATGATCGCTGTTATTTTTTTATTACCTTGTCGTGTAGCGACAAGAACCTAAACAGAACCTAACAAGAAACAACAACCAGGATAAAATTTAGGAATGACAGTTTATTATGTGTATTTTACAATGACAATTTTACAAACAGGTTTTTTAAAAGATACAGGTATTGATATAAAAAAGGGAGCGAAGGACACGGAGAGTAGGAGACAGAACAGGGAGCACGCGGCGGTGGTGCCCGGAGCCTGGAGTAGTGGCGTAGTTGGTGATCCGGAGGTGGTGAAGGAGGTAGCTTGAAGGCAGCCGCCCCTCAAGATGTAGGTGATTGGAGACGGCAGCACGACGGGGTATAAATGGTTGGCAGCACGTCAGGATATAGGTAGTTGGAGACGGCAGTAAGGCAACAGCAGCAAGCCGTATGGGTGGCTGGAGACGGCAATAAGGCAGCAGCAGCAGACAGTCAGCGACTCAACAGAGGCTCGCAGGATCCCGGGGCAGTGCGGCCCCGGGATAAGGCCTTTAGGTGAAGCTTCTTCTTTCAGAGCTGAAGTGAGACTCCCGAATTTCAGAAATGTTCCGCTCTTATACCCTTTTTGGAGAGTTCTAAAAATTATTTAAATTAAAAGCAATTTTTGTGAATGGCCAAGAGGGAAAAAGTATTTTTGAAAAAGTATTGAAGTAAACATATCAGACCGCTAACGAGTTTGAATGGACATTGCCATGACAACCAGATAAACAACAACATCGCAATATGTCAGATTTTGGTTTCAGGCTCGTAATAGAGAAAACAACCAGATAACATAGCCAAAATTACATAACAGCGATAGATAAAAAGGTAGCGCACCAGCGCGCACGAAGCCCGAGATTGCAGAGTTTCGGAGAAAGCCAAATACAAGGTAACCCAAGGTAAGGCCCTTCGACATTGATTTAGAAGTGCTGGTAGTGTGAAAATACGAAGTGAAAATGATTTTTTATTGTGTTCTTATGGTTTAAAACGTTACAGGGTCCTATGAAAATAAAGGTGATACGAAATATCCAGAGATATATGAGATGAATGCAGCCCATCAACGCAGACTGGAAAATGGCATGTAAGTAGCATAACACTACATTTTCCCCCCGACCCTGGAAAAATTTTTGACTCAGCAAAAATTTTGATATGTACATTTTTTTAAAAATAAACCATAAAAACACAGCTTTGCAGAAACAGACATCACCAGGCAAAATCAGATATACCATCTCTTACGTTCATCATCTTCATTCAGGTTAGGGTGGAGTTCACATTTAATAACTACCACTCTAAAAGTGTGTTTTCGAAAGGACATTCAGGCTTACTTAAGGAGTTGTCATCCGCTCCTGCGTGGAAAAAAAAAATAAGTAGAGATAAAGAGAAACGAATTAATCCTAAGATAGCTTTAGTCGCTTTGACTTAAAATTAAGAACGGCCAGAGCGGTAGGGCTCGAAGCCAGAGGTCAGCAACATCGCCAACAAGATGTGTCTGAGAAAAAGATAAAAAAGGTGAAAATGATGGTGATATTTATACATATATACAAATTAACAGTTAATAGAAGTTAAGAAAATTTAAGATTCCATATCTTTAATGCTAAACTTTCGTATCACCTTCAGGACAGAAGTTTGAGAAACAAGAGAGGGTTCCATGACAGTCGGGTCAGCAGGAAGGTCAAGTGATGGAGAGTCATTTGCAGTTGAAGGTGGAGTCAAGGATTCGAATTGTTTAGAAAATTTTACCTCTTTCCGGTTATCTAGAATAAAAATATTAAAGTGATGAAGTGAAGTGAAGTAATGTAAGTTAAATGTAGGCCTAAATATAATCCAGATGAGTTGAAAAACTAGATGAAGTTTTGTTTTAGAATTTGGAAAATATGAAAAGGATGAATTGATAAAGATTCAAGAGCGAAAGAGAAAGCAAATCAAAGGGAAAGAGACAAGGCGCAGAAAAGGTGAAGAAGGGTGAAGAAGAACTTTTACATTGGGCGCCAAAATGTCGTGTAGCGACAAGAACCTAAACAGAACCTAACAAGAAACAACAACCAGGATAAAATTTAGGAATGACAGTTTATTATGTGTATTTTACAATGACAATTTTTATAAAAATGAAATGAGGATGAGGCTGAATGAGGTGACATAGGTTTTTTAAAAGATACAGGTATTGATATAAAAAGAGGGAGCGAAGGACACGGAGAGTAGGAGACAGAACAGGGAGCACGCGGCGGTGGTGCCCGGAACCTGCAGTAGTGGCGTAGTTGGTGATCTGGAGGTGGTGAAGGAGGTGGCTTGAAGGCAGCCGCCCCTCAAGATGTAGGTGATTGGAGACGGCAGCACGACGGGGTATAAATGGTTGGCAGCACGTCGGGATATAGGTAGTTGGAGACGGCAGTAAGGCAACAGCAGCAAGCCGTATGGGTGGCTGGAGACGGCAATAAGGCAGCAGCAGCAGACAGTCAGCGACTCAACAGAGGCTCGCAGGATCCCGGGGCAGTGCGGCCCCGGGATAAGGCCTTTAGGTGAAGCTTCTTCTTTCAGAGCTGAAGTGAGACTCCCGAATTTCAGAAATGTTCCGCTCTTATACCCTTTTTGGAGAGTTCTAAAAATTATTTAAATTAAAAGCAATTTTTGTGAATGGCCAAGAGGGAAAAAGTATTTTTGAAAAAGTATTGAAGTAAACATATCAGACCGCTAACGAGTTTGAATGGACATTGCCATGACAACCAGATAAACAACAACATCGAAATATGTCAGATTTTGGTTTCAGGCTCGTAATAGAGAAAACAACCAGATAACATAGCCAAAATTACATAACAGCGATAGATAAAAAGGTAGCGCACCAGCGCGCACGAAGCCCGAGATTGCAGAGTTTCGGAGAAAGCCAAATACAAGGTAACCCAAGGTAAGGCCCTTCGACATTGATTTAGAAGTGCTGGTAGTGTGAAAATACGAAGTGAAAATGATTTTTTATTGTGTTCTTATGGTTTAAAACGTTACAGGGTCCTATGAAAATAAAGGTGATACGAAATATCCAGAGATATATGAGATGAATGCAGCCCATCAACGCAGACTGGAAAATGGCATGTAAGTAGCATAACACTACAACCTTTACTGCTTGGACAGACTCATGTTCGAATATTATTACAGAGTTTTCGGAAGTCTGTTTTCTTGATATACAGGCACTCTTAGTGGTAGACGGCCGCGCACTTAGTGCAGTTTATGCTGTCATTTACCCCTCAGTCCAATGATTGATGGCACGCAGCGCACGTAGACATGATTTCGTATCTTTATTGCGTAGCATGGAACCACTACTAGACCGCGAGCCTCGCTTTGTTCTCGGTCGGTACCGGGCCACGCGGCTCGAAGTGTAACAAAACGCACTTGTATCGTGTTAGAACCTATAGTCGTAATATCTATGCCAATAAGTTACACCGGAATAAAGTTAGTGAAATTGTAGCAATAAGTAAGTTTAAACAAAACAACAACATTTACATACAGGAACATACATTGCTTTTGGCCCCACACTAGAATACCCTGTGTCGTGGGAATCAGAAACAGCAACGTCACACACATATAAATATAAACATAAACATAAACATCTAAGACCTGAGGTTTTTTTTCTGTACCCACCGCCGGGGATCAAACCCAGGACCTCTCGGTTGGCAGAGCCACAACCGCAACGCCAAAGAGGTCGTCAAAGGCTGTAAGTAAGTAAGTAAGTAGCAGAAGACGGACCCTGTCCTGCGCGCCCGTAATGCATCCCAATTCCCAAAACTCAGCAATGAGTTGTGGTGTCGCGGAACGCGGAACGGAATGTGGCTGTGTGTGCGCGACCGTGCGCGCACTTTTCCATGAAGATTAGCGGGCGTCGTAGGACTGCCCCTGACGGTGCAGGGCAGTGCATTCCACCACAACCGAATGGCCCGGAGTCTAAACCCGTGATCATGAGATTAAGTTGTGTGGTCGTGAGTAGGGAATCCAATAACGCAATTGCGGGACCCCGCACCTTTTTTGCGGCATCAGGATTGCGGGATTACTCATGCGGGAACCCACGTTTACGGGAATGAATATTATATATTTTTTTAAGAATAATGGGCTCCGACGACGTTCTGATAAATAGTAAAACTCATTAAATAAGTAATTCACCAACTTGCCCCTAAAACTTTTCTATAATTTGATAAGAAAAATTTATGAAAGTGGTGCTTGTTTTCATAATTCACATTACTGTTTTTGGCAAAAATTAAAAAATATTAATTTCATACGTTACAATGAAGGTGATAAAACATAAAAATGATTTTTTGCAAATTGCAAATAACATTCTTTCTACAATAATAATAACAATAATTTTCTTGTCTAGTCAAATAAACCTTAGTACTAAATACTATTAAATAAATGGTTGTAACCCAAGTGATATATTAGGGGAGTGCTGTCTGCAGGATCTCAATTTCTCTAGTCGTGAGTATAGCAACTGCGTGAGCTTGCTGGCAGAAATTGAAAACGGTCTCGTAGGAAGGTTGTAGCTTAATCACTATATAAGCGATCGTGGTACCGCTGAAAGTGACAGGTGAAATCGGTTGTTGCTGCAACGATTTAAAGAGAATCTAGAAGGTTGTAACAACGTCAAAATAGTCAAAGAACTTGTATTTCTACTATACATCTGTAAGTATGCTTTAAACATAAAAACATAAATTAAAAAAAAACTTCTGGCCCCGCACTAAGATACCCTGTGTCGTGGAAACCAGAAACAGCGACGTCACACTTATAAACATCCAAGACCTGTTTTTATTTTTTTACCCCCAGCCGGGGTTCGAACCCGGGACCGAAACGATGGCCACAGAGGTCGCCATCGTTTATCCAACTACAATGATTTTATTACTTACATTTGAACCTACCTGTCATTTTTTCGTTAACTAGATCTACGAGTATGCACGTTAAATGTAAAGTAGTGTTCGATACCGATACGTACCTTCATACAGTGACTTTACATAGTACAAGAGTTCACTCACAATGAAACCATAGAACCGGAGTGGCTTACCCTTCTAAGTTTAGAAGTAGCGCCATTTGGCTCCGATCATTGCCCCTCGTTGCATATTGGCGGGTTCAGTACAAGGGCACTCAACATTTTGAATCCTCTGCGGGCTGCGACCTGTGCGCTCAGCACCGCATTTACCACCACGACACTTCTATTAGCGACACGTAACGTAAACCGCAGACACACACACACACCCAGGGTGTAAAAGAGAGGTGTAGTCTTGAAGCTAATGGGACATCATATTCTGAACGATCTCTATGAAAGATACCTACATAAAACTATATATTTCTGCTCTATTATCGAGTTTTTCATCACTAATGCTCTAAAAAAAGTTCTATTTAACTCGATGTGCGGGAGGTAAATGCGATTTACTACTAGGGTGGTAAGTAAATTAGAAAATCGAACGAGGCCCCTTTCTTTGTTTTTTTGGGATACGACCTCATATTTGATTTTGTCACTCAATTGGTTTTATTTTTTAAACTTTCGCACTGGCCAGCAAAAAAAGTCGCATAAAAATATATTGGTGCCACGCAAATCTTATTGAAAACGATGTTAGAAATATGTTTTTGCCGACTAAAAAAATCCTAGAGTATTTCAATCGGGTGTACGTGATTAATTACATTGTCGTACCATAAACACCCTCGCTCGCGCTTAAATATCTCGGGTGTACCTATAATTGTTGACTTACCTCCCTTGCATAAAATACTACTATATTGGTGTCCTTATTTTAAAATAATGGTTATCTGGATAAGTCTACAATTTTGAATTGGTTTAGTAAAATATTTTACTATGCATTTGTTCGAAAATGCGTTTTCCAAGCAGTCAAATCGTGTATAAAACGGCACTTTTTCGCACTTGTGCCTTTTTTATTATTTTTTTATTTGATCTCCGTCGTCAGTAAATTAAAGTTTTACAAGTAGAAATTTGTGAAGTAGAAATAATCATTTATTTAAAGTACAATACAAATTAAACGCGTATTTACTTTATATTTAGATTTTGAACAATAAATAAATTTGAAATAAGTATTCATTAAACTTTTTTGCGATTCGTCGTGACAGCTCTGCTACTGCGAGGGACTCTACTACTGCGCATATATTTGCACATGCGCAGTAGTAGAGTCCCGGCGACCACTCCAGTGAGATAAGCGTATTTAGTTCCACATTCCATCGCAGGACAAATTCAAATTAAAAATTATTTATTTTCTGTAAATATTACATGTTTGCCTTCCGCTTCTCTACATTGGACCACTATGGGAGAGAGGGGCGAGAAACTCTCACAAATGTAGATCTCTTTTAAGTATAAAATTCTGGAATTATTCATAATTTAAAAAAATGTTAGATTAAACACCACTTTATTCATACAATCCTGAATATTGTAATATCTCTTTTTAGATACATTGATTTTTATATGGTTTTTAAATTGCTCATATAGCAATTTCAAAATCTCCAGAGGTATCATCTGGTAGTAGAGAAACCCTTGAAAAAATTGCTACTTTCGTGAGTCTAAACCGGGGTGCAACTCGTCTGTGATTATTTCTTAGGTTAACATTACAGCTATGGCTAACTCTGGAAAATGTTGAAAGGTTCTTGCGCACATACATTCAATATTCAAAAATAAATTGACTTCATACAGTTAGTATTTTTTTTTTATTTATTTATCTAAAACAAAACTTATTACTAATATTTCCACATATGAGCTCTCCGCGGAAACCTTATGCGGTTTATATGCGGAAAGTGAAGTATGTCAATTACTTTAAAAAGTTATCTCAGGGAGTCGTTAGGGGCGTTTTATAAATTATAAATTTCTCAAATAGCTCTTTTCCGTATAATTAAAAATAGTCCCCTGCTTTCCCTCACAACAAGATAGGTACCATAGGACATGGCACTAAGTAACTAAAATAGACTAGCCTTGCTGTTGCCACATCCACATCGACGACTTCTGTGGCGCGGCGGTTGTGGCTCTATCTACCATGCGAGGGGTCCCGGGTTCGATCCCCGGCTGGGGGTAAATATAAAAAACCCCAGGTCTTGGATGTTTATATGTGTGTGACGTCGATTTTTCTGGTTCCCATGATACGGGGTATCCTAGTTTGGGACCAGAAGCAATGTGTGTGCCTGTATGTAATGTTATGTTATCCGTGTTTTGTCTAATTTTACTAAATTCTTGTTTAGTTCATACATATTTTTTATTTCCTCGCACAAATAATATTAAATAAATAATAATAAAAACCTACGTAAGATGATTTCCGACTCCAGTCGACTTATAAACTCGCTCGCTTTGCTCGCTCGTGGATAGAAACATCGTTCGTCGGAAATCACCTACATACCGCACTAGTAACATAAATATCTATACCACTTTTAGCTAAAATGTGACTTTAAATTGTTCGATATCAGCCAATTAGCTTCACTTAGAGGATCGCCCGAGCGACGATTTCGGCTTGATTGGATGAAATTGGCACTGACAGTTTTTCGTAAAATAAAATATTGTGAAACCAACGTTACAAAGCTTTTTCACAATAGAGCGAGAGTGGTGTATTTATATGAAATAGCTAGTATTGAGTTGCCTCAGCCAGAATGTAAGTATTTATGTATGTAGCAGGTGCAAACTATTGAAGTGAAACGCGAAACATGTAATTAAATTACTTCGATGCACTTCTACTTGGTCGCTCCAAATACATTTAGCACGCTAAAACAAACATTCACAGAACAGAAAGGCTCTTAAAATTTATATTGCATCTAATCAATTTATAGACAAATCCTAAGTAGGTTCATATTTAATTTTATCTGCAAATAAAAAACTACGATTATGTGATGAGCTCGTTATATGGGGTTTACGTAAGATCGTAACTTTCCAATCTACCCGCACAGTGAGATGAACGTTAATACGAGCACCGCACAGAGAGCTTCCGCACAGTAGCTGAGTCGTCCCGTATCATTAGGAGGCCTCAAGACCCCACTATCTTGCGGGCAGCGGGCACCCCCCACATTATTGCAGACGGAGACATATGAGCATCTGTATCGATTACCGGTTGAACTCGCACTGCTCTAGCACCGGGACGGATTAAGGGCAAGTGTTTCTTGTCTATCTTCGCGCTAGAAAATAGAAGATAGCGTTATGACTTTTCCCTTATCTACCTCCAAATCGACGCAGTACATTTCAAATTGACGTTTATTTTAGGGTTTTTCTGACAGCTAAGCAGTTTGTAAGATGGCGTCGTTAATTTTGCGGCGGATTACCACAGAGTAGAAATTGTGTGCCCTGTGTCCTGAGTCTGAGACATTTTATACTGTGGTGGCATTGTGTAAAGTCCCAAGCTCGCACTAGCCCTGCTGACACATTTTCATCATTACGGACCAAAGGATACAAACGCAATTTCTCTCACGCCCTCTAGTATGCTTTTTGGAAGTTTTGTTTTTGTTTTTAAATCAACTGTCAGTGTCCTCATTGTCTGTCGATTTTATTTATTAGGATTGCAGGCGAGAAATAGCTGATACTTTTATAGGCTGGTTAGAGTGAGAAAGGAAAATGTGATGGACAGATTGTGTAACATATTACATATTTGATCCTCGGATATGCAATAGTGGTTCTATTGGCACCAGAAGGGTCTAATCTAATCACTACCTAAAACAATATTTATGATAAATTTTGTTTAACCCTAGCAAGAATGAATAAAATTAATATGACAAGGTTGATTTATTTTATTTTAGCCTACAATTTAATGCAAAATATAGAATTTTATTTAATGAATGTCACAACGTAACCAGTTTCATGATACTTTAAATACTTTTTAACGTCTAAGCACAAGGAATGAAGGTGACGTTATAATTCAAGTAATTATTTGAAAAACCCGTTATATTCTTAACTATTTGCGATAAGACTTTTACTCTTACTTATTTGTCGCATTGTGCGGAATACGAATTCCGTCTCGTATCATAATGCTTCTTTGTACTGGTACCGCTGTATTTTAGAAAAAAATGTGAGATATTTAATCTCATCGAAAACCTTCACCTTCATTAAACGGAATTGATTAAACAGAAGCTGTTAACGACAGTCTAAAAACACATAATCAATTTGCGTTAGGCCCGGAAGCAAATTGTGTGAAAATGCTTTGAGCACAACAAGTTAAAATGAGTTGCTATGAATAGAAAATCGGAGTCTGTGAATTAATGTTTGCGCATAATCACAAATGGTTTGATAGCAGGGTATTTAGGATTAGAATTACGTAGTCATTAAATGGTTAACAATTTGATAGTCGTCTCTTTCTTCCTAAATTCAGTCTGTCTCAGAATTCCTGATTTTTATCGGGTAGTCGGTCGTTTAGCGAAAATTTCCAAAAATTATTTTCGTAACTTTTTACTGGAAATTCGTAGGAAAATAAAGTTGGTACGCAAGGGTTAGTCGTCTAATGTTTTTACTACAAATAATGTTAACCTCTGATATAAAATCAAGAGGGCAAAAAGTTTTCCTAAATATGTCTATTTTTGCCAGCAGTTGACCGTCGAGCCCCTAGTGGCCGTCATCTAAGGCCCATTACTCGGCTACTTTTCTTTATTAAATTCATTATTAAGTTACGAAATTTAACAAATAAATTAACAATTGTGAAGCAAATTCCACACTAAGGTTTTCGAACTATATTGAGCAACAAAAACAAAAACACAAAATATACGTAAGTTTATTTAATTATTTATTTTCTGGAGAGACCCTTTAATTCTAGGTTTTTTTTATACTGAATACCTATTGAGACAGCGAATATAATAATGTACAGTCTGTGATATTTTCAGGTATCCAGCTATTCGGTACGATCGAGTACTGGAACTCATGTCAAAACAGCGATCCCCGTAATCGGCAGAACCATTAAAATTACTTTCCCGAGAGTAAAAGTATTTCAAGTTTTCCGTTCCGTAAAAGGAGAAAGGGAACCCAAGGATCACTTCGTTGTCCTTCTGTCTGTCAATCTATCTGTCCGTCTGTCAAGACCCCTTTTCTCAGGAAAGCGTCTGTGGTCTCTTGAGGAAGTTAAAAATCAAACTTATAACTTATGCCTTCAAACGATACCGCCATATATTTTACAATTTAGCTGAAATTCTTGATATTCGCAAGGAAACCAAATCAACAGGGCATTCCTGTCGACCTAGAATCATGAAATTTGGCACGAAGCGTGAAGGCATCAAGTTGAAATAAATATCGATTGCTCAAGTCTGTGGTCTCATGAAGTTGTGAAAAAACTTACAGTTCAACGCAATCAAAAGATAGCGCCGTTTATATCACAATTTTGCTGATTTTGCATGATACTCGCTAGGGAATCAAAACCTATAGGATACTCCCGTGGACCTAAAATCATGAAATTTGGCACGTAGCAAGGTCTAATAGCACAAGTAAAGATAAAAATCCGAAAACCGAAAATTTGTACTTTCTTCACCAAAAAAAACGATTTATTATTACTATAATATTTTCGGGAGTGCAAGATAGATAATCAGAATGCGAAGAAGCATATTTTGAAGGTTGTGTGCGAATGTAATTGTCAATTACACTGTTACTAACTGTTTGAAAAGCAAACCATTGGGGATGGCCTACTTAAGGTGACACTACCCTCCAACGTTATTGCATTTCTGGGAAAAATAAGCGCACATAGATTCCACCCATGGCGCGTATAGCTTGCTTAGTAAATTAGTGCTTACAATGGGGGTCTAGATGGAAAAGTCGAATGCAGAAAGTTTGACTTCAGAACTTTATTAAAGACTAGGAGACTTAGGAGACAAATACACTAAACTCCTGGCCCCTCTGAGCGACAGCATACAGAAGGTCCCGTTTTATGGTTTGTTGGTTATATCTCAAAAGTTAAGATTATTCTAAACCAAAGGCCCAGTCCAAAAGTTCCGAAGTCTAACTTTCTGCTTTCGAATTTTCCATCTAAAATCATTCGTTTACTGGTCTAAAACTTAAATACCTAGTTCAGCTCTAGCGGGGAACTGTGAATTTTCCTTGTTTGCTTGTGGACGCTCACTGTGAAATATTATCGTTTTCACCGGCCAGCCGTGGCAATTAGTCCGGATACATCCTTGTTGATATACGAAGCAATTAGCCAATACCGTAGCATGCCCATTACAGTAACACCTATACATCTCGCGTTACCTGACTTGCTGGAGGGACAAGCTATCTGCTAATTCAGATTCCTCAAAATCAGGTCACCTGATTCAATTTCTCAGCCAAACTACTCTCAATATCCGAACGGCAAAACTAATTAGCTTGAGCTTAACAAATTCGGAGAAACTTACTAAGAATTTCATTCAATAGAGCTCGTTTAGACTACTCGTAACTGGGTGCCTTATAGCAATTCATAAACAGCAGTTCACAGAACATACCTATGATTGAGGTTTCAGGAGATTCCATTTAGCATTTCGAACCATGCAGTTTCATTAAGCCACATATAATGTGGTTTCGGATGAATTCCTTTCTATAAAAATTAGACCACAGTTTCAAGTTCAATCAAGATCAGCGTACTGATGTGGTGTGAAGGTCATAGATATTATTTATCAACGGCTTTTCCACTACAACGGCCGTAATATCCCTGGAAGGTATTCCGGATGGTCGTATTCGTTTAAAATCTCTGACGCTTCACAATATAAAGTACCTAACTTGAGCGAGATGAGTATTTAAATTTTTAACACTTTTAATTCCATCGTTTGGTTGAACTCGCTTTGTAGTCGTCGTTCACAAAGGAATAAACAAAACAAGCAAAGACAAGTCCTCCAGCTTACTTTGCAGATGAGCTGCACAAAAACAAAGGAATCCCACAGTAATTAAATGGCGCTAGAGGTTTATTTTACGTAATATTATTTTCAACATACTTTCCCGTAAAGTGACTCTTTATGGCAACGCACTTTGGTTCATAATGGAGCTTATTACGCACTAGTACTAGTACCTAACTTTTGAAATAGAACTTCTAAGGTGGCGTTGTGATTTGTGAATTTGTGATGAAACAAAATTGAAGGAAACTTTATAACATTGCTTTTAATTAGTTAATGTCGGATTCCACCAATCCCACAGACGAGGGGTTAAGAATATGTAACGTACAAACAGTTTAAGGGTTTTTTAAAAGTGCATTGATTTTAAAACTTTTTTCAGCAGGGCAGATTATATAAAAATTTAGGTCGTAATAAAGAACGTTAGAACGACATTAAAAAAGTTAATAAATCAATAAAACATTATATTTCAATTAATCCAAGCAGTTTTGTTTTTTGTTGGAAGTCCTCTGAACGAAGAAAGCGCTATTTCATGTATTTTTTTTAATATTCTTCGTCCATGTGATGGCTAGGTCTTCTTATTTATTTATTTCTTAGAACCGGCATTCTTTAATTTTTACCTGAATGTGGCGAAGCCCAAAAGAAGATTTATAATCACTATTACTCTGCCGTAGACTACAAATTTTCTGAGCACGAGTTCTACTTCGATGACGTATACTGTGCTGCTCGAGTTTTTTTTTCAAACTCCGTTAAGAGTTTTACGTACATATTATGATAATCAATCATCAAATTATTATCATCATTATTTTTTAACATTACATTTTTCACTAAAAATTAACCTTTAATTGCTTTGCAATCAAAACATTAATTTTATAGGCTTTTTATGGTTTTACCAGCGAGCGCCTCGTGTGGAATGACCAACTGCACATTTGTATCATAATGTCCTATTTTAAAATTCCTTGCGATGTAAAGCTAGGATAACAATAATTTTTCGGAGTTAAATCTTTCGTTTGGACAGGGAAATTGAACACGGAAATGTGAAGTCCACTTCGCGCGCTCGCAGGAAAAAGGTCTGCCTGTACAAACAAGTTTTACGTTCATGGAATCTAATTCGGCTAGTCAGCTTTTCTCAGAATTTACTTTGAAATCATATGACGTCCATTCTAGAAAATCGGTAGTAAATCAGTAGTTTGTTTGTTTTAACGTGTTTTACCTTAAATTCGATCGAGTGTAGGAATACTACGGGGGGCTCATATTTTGCTCTCCATTGCATTTCGTCTATTTTGGTTCGGCTTCGTGCTTACAAGTGAAGTACCTTCATGTATGTATAGGCCGTTGTATCGCACAGCTGCCGCCGTTCTTACACAAATATTGGTCCTCCTTGAAACATGGCCAATATTAGCAAAAGTTTTAGCGCGGGCCTCCATTATTTATTCAGAGTCTTTGGTGTTCCTTCAAATTTCGCAACGTTATTACAAGAGCCCCTCTCTTCGCTCCTGGTACCATTATTGGTGGGCGCAATTTTTGCGGACCAGCGCTCACCCCGCTTCATTTCAATATTGTACAATTTCTAAGCGGAACAACCCGACCAAAATTTTATTTGAACAACGTTCCCACAATTATTAAAATCAAATTCAGAGAGAGGTGCTATTTTGCATAATTTGGTATATTTTCTAACCGAGTTGTGAGTACCTTCTGTAACATATTTAAAAATAACAAAATAAGCCTTACTTTGCAAGCAACACATTGGGAGTAACATGACAAGCCTATTTCTGGTGGTTTTCCTGCGAAGGGAGGAAACAGCTGTATTGAGTTATGCTTTTATCAACGGTTTCTTCAGCCAGCCGAAAAGGAAAATATGGCCAAGAAGAAGAAAATAAAAATACGTTTTCACTTAATTATTTCGAGTAGCTTATAGACACTTTTCATTACATTATACATGCATTCTCTATGTTTTCTCATATAGCACTCTCCCTTTTTCATATCGTTGTGTATTTTATATTTTGTACCCTATTTTAAGTTTCGGATATCTTAAGCTGGTGGTACAAGACTCGTCAGATTTCTTGGCGTTTGAGCGAATGTCTCTCGCATAGGGCAAAGTGGGGGGAGAGAGGTGTCAGCTCGCTCTAATGCCAGGACCCCTGGCGGGGCGGTAAAAACAATGCTGAAAAATTAAATGAAACCCAGAAATGCACGAGATGCATTTGTTTACGCGCGATATCGCGGGTTTTAGTACACTTTTACTGAATTTTATGTATCCTAGCTATAAAAAAACAGTAATGTGAAAAAGTTGAGCAAATAATTTAGCTAGGATTAGTGATATAAATTAGTAGAACTGCGATCAAAAGTTTTTGAACATGAATATTACGTTTTGTGATTTCAGGGAAAAGGAAAAGTTGACATCGTGTGTTAGTTTTCACAAAGTCGGAACAGCAAGCAGTCTAAAACCCATTAAACCAATAACATTCCGAAAGATTAGGTCGGAACAGAACCACGTAGGAGGTTTGCTTTAACTTGGTAGAGAAACGAAATAAAAGACCCTAATCTCTTCCTGTCTTCTGCGGAACCTGAATCTTGCGGCGAAGTTGTAAATTTCTCTTAGCAAGTGTTACCACACAAGCCTATATAGCTCGGATAATATCCAGCTAAGATGGATTGTTGAGATCCAACAACATTTCAAGAGAAATGGTTAAAGCTTTGACGTGAGTAAATTGAAAATGAAATTGGTGCCAACTAAACTACAGGCCCCATAAGGTTTCTTGGCCCTTGAGCGGCCTCCCACCTCTTTCTGTCGCCCATGTAGGCTTCTCTCTTGTACCGATGCACAGCTTCCCCCTCAAGGCGGTATTCAGAGGTTTAGGAACCTTCCATGGCCTGTACCATCTAAGCCGTTTGTTTGTTCGTGGTCAAGATTTCTACACAAATCAGAGGAACCGCCCACAAACGATCATGACATTATGACGCGACATATTTTTAGCAAACAGTAGAACAAAGAAAAATTCTCTCTCCGGGGACAGAGGAAAATTTCGTGGTGTCAAAATTATGCGTAAGTAATATGGCCGGTATTTTCATCCGTAGCCTTATTCATATTAAATAAGGGTCGCAGGTAGGTTGGCTGGTTCTGGTGGAGTGATATATGGGTTCATTGTCGAAATTACTAGATGTTTTGTGCGTGTTATTTTTGTATTCGTTTGATGTTTCTTGCGTTCCGTATGGCCAGCGGAATGGTTAGGACTCTATGCAAGGTTGGATTTAGAGGTAGAACACTAGTAAGCTAACATGAAATAAATTATTCTGAAATTAGTTAAAATCTTTATAAAAACAAAAAATTAATCCCATGAGTTGGTAAAATTAGTATAATGGTTATTAATAGGCACATTTGTCTCAGTGTAACGATTCGATATAAAAAGGTTTATTTTTTCAATAAAGTCACTAATAAGCAGTACCCAAGCACTTAGACAAATGCACCAGTTCTCGCAAACTAAGTGGACAAACACGAATAAATAAGCATTAAAAGTAGAAAGCTTTCTTTAAAATTTCATTTAGTCGAGAGAAAGAAGCAAGGGATTAGCAAAACAATATAAAGGATAGTACTGTTTGAGGCCTAAAAGCACAGAATAATTAATGTTATAAAAGGGCCAGAGCCCGCTTAACGTATCTTTTATATGGGATAATGTAGGCATTAGGTATAGTGAGTCATATATGTATGACATAGTCGCGTTCAGGTAAAGTTACACCATGGTAGAATGTTCAATATAAAATGGAATTAACGGGGCCGACCTGTATAGCATTTACTTTAAAATTTTATATATTTCCATATTTCGAAAGAGAGGGTAAATTGCAATAATTTTTTTATTTATGTCAGGAATATTCATATTGATATGCCTCTCCGGTAAATCTTTTATGATATACGGGTACGCAAGCCCGACCTCCCGAGCTACCACCAACTCATCCCTTGTCTTCAAAGAAAGTAGAATCCTATCTGTCTATAACAATAATTTTCTCTCTCTCTCTTTCCCCTTCCCAATCCCTTAAAGATGCTAAGCCGCCTGGCCAGCGTGGTGTTCATGGTCAAACCATTCTCCGACCTGAATAGCGTAACTAAACCACGGCCCTCAGTCCCGGCATCCCCGCTATCACTAGCTCCGGCAGAGGCTCAGGTGCCGGCGGGGCAGAGGGTTCTAAAAATCCCCGGCAGAGATCCGGCTGCCAACAATGACCCCGACTACATACAATACTGAATATCAACGAAAGGCTTCTTGAACTACTAGAAGAAATCCAACATATAAATTGGTACCTAATAGGAATCTGAAGTAAGGAGGCAGGGTGAAGACCTAACGCGCCTGGCATTTGGTCTTGTATTGTACCACATAGGCCTGATGATTCTACATATTGCGGTGTTGGCTTTTTGATTCACCAAATACTATATTTAGCGCTGAGTAAGTGATATGCGTCAAAGTCGTACAAGTTTATGTCCCTACTTCAGTCAGATCATAAAGAAGAAGAAATAAAACCTTTTAATGACGAAATAAGAGAGAGCGTGTCGTGAGAACCCTAGCTACTTCACGGTAGTGATGTGTTATCTCAAAGCCAAAATAGGACCCTACTGAAAAGGAATCATTGGTTGGCCAATTCGGGCTAGGTTGTCAAAATTCACGACAGAAAACCCTAGTTTTAGACCTACCCCGAACCTCTACGCTATGAACACATTTTTCAAAAAACGGTACTTTAGAAATTGGACATGGGCGGCAAGCAGGGGCACAAATTGAACATAAGCGATGTTTATGTTCTAGCAAGCTTCAAAACCAGTAGCGACCACCAATTAGTGATAGTCACATTCAGGTATGGGTATAACCTGCCCAAAGAAAGAGCGAAGCTGCTAATATCAACCATTCAACAATATGACTCAAACAGTTACAAATTCCTGCAAAAGGAGTTTCAACTTCAACTGTAGAAGATTTACATAGATTGTCTTTTGAAAAGATCTTTCAAAAGACAATCTTTCTCTTCAAGTATACTTAGCAAGTATAAGTTCAAATTAGTTTATATTTATAATATTTATTTATCGCAATATTTTTTGCATTATGTAAATATTGGTATAGTTTATTATTTCTATTAACATATTTCATTTTTATTCTTTTTCCAATCTAGGTTTGCTGGAAGAAATCTTAGTATATTCTTGTAAATACACTGACGAGCAATGAAAAAGTTCCACCCACAAAATACCGACAAACACCTTAATTTCTCCTAAGACATAGAACCTAGCTTCATAAATTAAAAAGTACGTTATTAATTGATAATATTCTGATGCGCTGTTAAATGTTCTTCAATATTGCAGACGGCGTCATTAAGCTAGCCTTTCCCGTTTAGGAGTAATTTGGTGCTATGTCACTGGAACTTTTTCATTGCCCGTCAGAGCATATTGTAAGTCAAGAAAAATATCCATCTGATTACAAAAACGCGATAACCATGATTTTTATACTAGCCATAAGAATAAACTGTCCAACTACTCTAGAAGACACCATAAAATTTCCAATTCCTTCAACGGCCAATGTGTATACATTGGCCGTTGAAGGAAAATAAATGCGTATGCTTTTACAATAATCAGTGTGTTCTTCTCTGAGAAGTATCTGCTTTTGGAAGGTACACGTGGTATTAAATAAATAATGTGCTCTAAGATATGTAATTATCTAACAAAATAAAGAATATTTTGATTGTTTGATTGATTGACTGTCTTAGAGAAGAGTAATGAAAAACATCTTCACATTGGACCTGAGAGAGCTTAGCACTCGCACTAGCATATGTAAGGCTATTAAAAAGGCAACCCGCAACGAAATTATTGTTTTAAATACCAGAACAATTGAGGCTCCAAAGTCTTCAAAATGAAGCTGAACAATAACAATGTGGAGTTAAACAAGCTCACAAATATGGCCGGAAATATTGTTTCGGTTCGGGAACAAATCATAAAGATTGATGAGAAGTTTCAGGGGAACTTATATGCTGCTAAATCACCGATGATTGTAGAGCGTTGCAATGATATTTATCTAGCTCCGATCGTTTCAGATGAAGAACAGTACACTCTAGGAAAACTGAAAAGAAGCAATGCATCTGGAGATGATGGGGTGCATGTTGCAGGCAGGGCTGGAGAGCCCGTCCTTAAAGTTCTCGTAAATCTCTTTAAAACTGTTCGCGCTCAGGGTGTTACACCCGGATACTGAAAGAACGCAATTGTAACGATTCTTCAGAAAAAGGGGGACAAGTCGAATCTCTCTAATTACCGCCCAATAAACCTGCTCTCTCGTATCTACAAACTAGTCTCCAAAGTTCTGTGCCACCATCTCATTTCCACCCTTGACAAATACCAACCTGTTGGACAAGCTGGCTTCCGGAGCGGATACTCGACAATGGACCATATCCATGCGGTCAAGCAACTAATTTAAAATGCAGAGAATACAACCGGCCCTCTATGTTTCGCCTATGTTGATTGTGAGAAGGCATTTGGCAGCGTTGATTACTGGGAAGTGTTCATCACTGCAGAGTTGACATGCGATACGTCAATATCCACCGGGAGCCATAAAGGTCCGCAAAAGTGCAGGTGCACGCTTAGGAACACCGACTTTGTGTCTTTAGACCGGGGCGTCCGACAGCGCTACACTCTCTATTCATCAACGTTCTAGATAATATTATGAAGACTTTGTATTGGAGCGAGAGAGGCAGACAACAAAGACGGGGGGAGCATGCCACATCTCAGGTTCCGGATGACCTCATACTCATCACAGAGCGCGTCTCAGATCTCCAACATATGCTCGCACATCTACATGAACCTTTCAGAAAGTCAGTCTCAAGATGGAAATGGCAAGGTCATGGCGCATTGCTCTTCAAATGCGACCATAATTGTTGGCAATAACACGACAATACGTCTATCTTGGACATCATTTATCCTTTGACCAATATGCCCAGGTGAAGGAAATCGACAGACGCGTCGGATATTGTTGGGCTGCTTTCAGGAAAGTTTAGTCCACAATGACTGAAGACCAAGGTGTGCAACCAATGTGTCTTGGAAAGCCTCACCTATGGAGCCGAAACATGGACGCTCACTTAGCAAATTGGCTCAAAATTAAGATGGCTCTTGGCAATACACCTTACCATATTAATTATCTATCTCGTTGACCGCGTAGCAAACGTCAAAATTTGACGAAAGTTCAAGGAGGTGGAGATGGGCTCGAAACTTGTATAGACGGGATGACGAACGGTGGACCAAAGCAGTCACAGAGTGGTGGGCAAGGCCAGTGGGAAGACCATCTGCCCAATATGACCAGTAGTGGGTTGATGTGGGCTGAGTATGATAATGATGATTATTTTACCCTCAATTTCCTTCAGTTTCGCCTCACGGCAGAGCTCCTATATTGATTTTCTCCGATCAGTAGCATTTAAATACTTACTCCTGCTATTCTGCTATCCTTTATATCTCTATGAGTTGCCAGCACCTCTTAGAGCTCATTTCCTAGACAAAGTTAGGTAAAAAGTATAAATAATCAAAGTTGTAGAGAATTTTATCAGCTTTCATTATATGGTACAACAAAATATCATATGACGCGTCGTTTTCGACACGTAAGTAAAAAAAGCAATAAACCGGCTATTTGTGCCCTTCCAATAGGGCTCATCTCAGAGGGGTCACTTAGTAGGTTTGTCTTGTAACTAGATCAAACAAAGTTGCCAAGGCAAACTTTTCTGCTTTCGACTTTTCCTTCTTGAATCGTTTGTTGACTAGTCTATTCTTATAAATGTCACCGTAAGATTACCAAAACCGTTTTTTTTTCTCGTTATTTTACAAACTATCGATAAATTGTAAATTGTACCGTACTGCTCACGATATGATATGTTAGTTTATAATAAAACATTAAATTGTGAACTGGTTTAAACTTGAATTGCAAAGGAAATTCCAGGGCAAACAGTGATCGCCAAAAGTACAGTTAGTAAAACACATACAAATAAAATCAATGTTTTATTTAAACGAAGTCCATAAAACACAATGTTACCAACTGTCCAATTCTCGACCTCATAATGACTGAATCTTATAACTCTTCTACTCTGCTCATTGCATCTTCATCTTCACTCTCGTCTGATGATTCATCAGAGTCAGAGCCTGTGTTAATAATTAATCGTTCCGTTATATCGTCGATTGTGGTTTCTCGACTTTGGAATTCTTTTTCTTTTGTAATTGCATGGTCACAAACATTTTTCCA
Organism: Argyresthia goedartella; assembly: GCA_949825045.1. Taxonomy (NCBI): domain Eukaryota; kingdom Metazoa; phylum Arthropoda; class Insecta; order Lepidoptera; family Argyresthiidae; genus Argyresthia; species Argyresthia goedartella. The sequence goes on along the minus strand of OX463809.1, from coordinate 16,103,669 downwards.
CTCTTGTGCAGTGATCGCGTCAACTTTTTCTTTTGTTAATTTCATTATAGTGTCCATATTCATTGACACGTTTCTTTTGGCTACGTATCCTTTTACCATTGACCATATATTTTCAATGGGATTGAAATCAGGGTGGTAGGGTGGTAGACGTAGAACGCTTTGACCATGTTCTTCGAACAAATTATCAATTTTATATTCAACAAATCTTGCTTTGTTTTGTAGAATCAACTGATAAAGTTGCGGTTTGAGCATCTCTGCAGAGTGGTCAATATTTCTATATTTTAGCCAATCAATGATAGTTTGTTTACGATGGTTTGAATTGGGGGCGGGATTATGTAACGTATTATGATATGCAGCGTTGTCAACCACCACAACACTATTCGGTTCTAAATTTGGAATCAGCTGCGTTTGCAACCATTTTGTGTAATTCTCGGTGTTCATATTATGATGATAGTCGCCAGTTTTTTGGTTTGCCTTGAACATGAGTAGGGCATTGGATATAAAACCGTCCTTTCCGCCGGCATGAACTATTATTAAACGATTTCCCTTGGAAATTGGTTTCTTTAAGCCAGAGGTGCTTCCATCTGAATAAGACTTCGACGAAGTGTGACACGTGTCGATATACGTTTCGTCAGTATACACGATTGGACGGCCCTGGGCACGATATTCAGCTATTTTAATCAGGAACAATATTCGCAGATATCTTATTTGGTGCTTCTCCATAAGGATTCTGCGATTGTCTTCTGTCCTTTTCCATTTAAATCCCAACAGAGCCACTTCTTTTCTCAGCGTCGTAACTCCACCCGGATAATTAATTTCTTTTTTTAACTTTTCGTGCAATATTTTCATGGTGGGAACCTGTTTGTCAGTGACGTGAAAGTTGTGGATTGTTCTCCGTATTACTGCTTTGTCAAAATCGTCTATGACGATGGTATTTTGTCTGCATCTTGTTTTTTTCGGAGATTTAAATTTACTTCCATGTTCCAAAGCACGTTTACCTTTTGCTAAAACTCTGTGTACAGTTGACAGCGGAATTCCCGTCGATGTCGCTTCCAATTGGGCCGATGTAACGACACTTGACACATCCTTTTCGTTCACTCCTTTAAAATACGGATTCTATTTGCATAAAATTTCTTTCACTTGGCTGCTTAATGGTTTTCGTACAGGAAATTCATTTACAGTAGGAGCCATTTCACTAATATTTCAAACACAATCAATCACATAAAATTACACGTCTATCTGCTACCAGTACCGGAGGTGAAGTGAAGTATGTGAGCGGGCGGCAGGGAAGCGGTGCGTAGCGGACGTGCCGCGCCTCAGGCCGCTTGCTATAAACTAGTATAAACCAGTTTAAACCATGCGCGGGACGGGCCGCGCCTCAAGCCGATTGACACTCTACACTATCGGTGTGCACTCACACAAATGCAATTATCAGCTTATGTTGATAGGTCTGTAGCTTAGGTGAACACTAGAGGGGGCGATCGCAGCGAAGCCTCCGAATAGCCTTCGTGTTTGGTTGCCATTTAACAAAATAAACGTAAATTCTAAACCCTGTCGGTCTGGTTTACAATTCGTCGTAAGTTTATAAACTAACGCATACTAACGCGTTAGTTTATAAACTAACGGTTTTGACAATCTTACGGTGGCATATTCATACATTTGTTTGGGCATATTATGCTGTGAAATAGGATAAAGTTCGAGAACCTCGTAAAATCGTAAAAAAAATAAAAATAAAATATGTTTATTCAATGACCAAATGATACATATAAGTTTCGGCTGGAGCCTGCTATTAAGTAATAATACCTGTATCAGAACACTCCGCTCCCTCACGTCCGTGACTGACTAACAAATTTAATGGTGCTACTTTTACTAACATAACTTAAATTAAAGTTTAAAATAAGACAAAAATAATAATAATAAGAGAACTAGAAGAAAAGAAAAACATTCTTAGAAAAATGATTGTGTTTTTGTGTGCGTGTGTTTGTGTGTGTGTGTGTGTATGTGTGTGTGTATGTGTGAGGGTGTGTGTGTGTGTGTGTGTATATGGAGGTTGGTCCAGCACTTTTGTACTGTTACGGGTACGGGAATAATAAGGTAAGTTATTTTAATTGTTTTAGGCTTGGTACAAACAATTAGGCACCTAAACCTAAGTGTTTGTATTCTATTTCGTCATAATTTAGTGTCTTTAGCCAATTAGTTAAAAGTTTTTTAACTTCATAGTATTGTTTGGGGTAGATATCTAGATTTTTATTTAGTGTATTATATAAACGGGCTGATTGTGTTTCGTATTGTATCATAGCAAATTTAGACTGCCTGGCTTTAATTACAATTGCAGTGTGAGCTCTCCTTTTTTCAAGAACCTTAGGGTCAAAACGTAGGGTTTTTTGGACTCTTAGGGTAGCTTTTAGTATGTATAGCTTTCTTACACTTAGCATTTGGCATAGTGAGTATAAGTCCACAGTCGGAAATCTAAATGGCCTGAAGTACATGACTTTTATTAGTGCTCGTTGTGATCTCTCTACTTCGATTAATTTAGTTTTAGCAGATCCCCCCCAGATGGTGATACAATAGCATAGAACGGATTGGCCCAGAGCAACATATATTTGATTGAGCAATAAAGGTGCAGCAACATTTCGCAAGGTTTTGAAGACCCAAATAAGTTTTCTCATTCTAGCGCTAAGCAATTCAATTTGTGCAGACCACCCCAGTCTCTGATCAATTATGACCCCTAAGTATTTAAACGTACTTACTTTGTTTATGATTGTGCAGTCACAACTTGAGTCAGAGCCATAGTTGGCACAATTTTTATTAACCCTGATAGTGAAATCATCTTTCGGTTGAGTCTTATTTGTCTTGGTAAAGCACATGTAGTTTGTCTTTAAAGCATTAAGGGTTAGCAGATTGGACCCAAGCCACTGTGAAATCTTGTGTAAGCCTATCTCAGCTTGCATACGAGCTCCAGCCCAGGCCTTATTAGAAAATACTACAGCAGTATCATCAGCGTAACATATAATTTTAGCGTTGTCAATTTTTAGGTTAATTAGATCGTTTATGTAGATTAAAAACAAGGTAGGTCCCAGAACGCTCCCCTGAGGCACGCCATAGACAATTTCAGAGTCTTCGCTAGTGTGTAGCCCGATCCTTACTTTTTGCTTCCTATTACTAAGATAATCTCGAAAGATAGCCAGAGGAGTATCTCTAATGCCAGCATTTTCAAGCTTTTGCACAAGAATGGGAAGGCAGACCGTATCAAAGGCCTTTTTAAGGTCTAAAAACACTGCAAGGCATTTATTGTTATTGTCTACCTGGTCAACGATATGTGAGGTTAGAGCTGTCACGGCGTCTTCCGTGGACTTTCCTGTTCGAAAGCCAAACTGTGAGTCTGATAGTATGTTGTATTTATCTAGGTAAGAAATTGGCCTTTTATTTATTAACTTTTCTAACACTTTTGAAATTGAGGATAGAACAGATATGGGTCTGTAGTTGTTGACGTCATCAGTGTCCCCACCCTTATGCACTGGTGTAATTATTGAGTGTTTCAGCAAATGAGGAAAAATCCCTCGACTAAAGCATAGATTAGTTAAGTGAGTGATGACTGGTATGATTTCAAATTTAGCCATTTTAAGAAAATGTGTGGGTATACTGTCCCAGCCAGGGGCGCTGTCTATTTTTAGGCCCATTATTAAAGCATGAACTTCCTCGTCATCAGTCTCTAAGAGAGCAAAAGAATTTGTTTGGGCAGCTGGTCTATCAGTGAAAGATGTGCTAGTTGTTGTGTTAGTTATGGACATAATTTTTTCAGCTAGGTCTTTTCCAATATTCACAAAATAGTCGTTTACATGATTGGCTGCTTCAGTAGGGGATGGTCTTATATTTAGTAGTTTAATATTATCTGTTTTATTTTTGTTAAGGTTTGTTATGGACTTAATGCATTTCCATAGTGTTTTTGAGTTTTTTGTAGAATTAGCCAATTGTTCTCGTTGATACTGTCGTTTGAGTTTCTTTATTAAATTATTGCAGAAGTTGCGATACCTTTTGTAGCTTATTCTAGAGACTTCATTATGTGGATCTAGTCGTAAAGTCTTTTGTAGCTTATTTCTATTTCTTATACATCGTAATATGCCAGGAGTTATCCAGGGTTTTATAACACGTTTCAGTTTTGGAATTTGTATTATTTTCGTATTCTCATTCAGGGATTCGGTAATTTTGTTTATCAATTGTTCTACTACAGAGTCAGGGTCATCACAGAGTAGGATTTCTTCTAGATTTGATTTAGCTAAAGTGATAAGCGCGCTGTGAAAGTCTGTGACGGTTTTAATTTTCTTACATTCTTTTTTAGTGGTTTGACCGGATAAATTTAAAAATATCAAACAATGATCCGTTATACTTGCATTTAAGACAGCGATTTGGGCAGTTGTTTTGTCTGTCTGAATTTTTAACATGAAGTGATCTAAACAACTTCTTTCCCTAGTGGGGAACTGGTGTCCTGTCAAGATGCCGTGCATTGATAACATGTTGACATAGTTGAGCCTGTTTTCCTGCAAGTAGGTTTTCTCATTTTCTTTTCGAATTAGGTTTATATTTATGTCCCCGGTAACTATTATATTTTTGTAGGCTTTTAAAGTATCTAAATGCAAGCTAAGGGAGTTGATGAACTGTTCCGCGTCTGTATTTGATGGAGAACGGTATATAGCAAGTATGACGGTATCAATTGTTCGTATTTGAATACACGATGCATGGAACTGTTTTATCTCTTTAAGATCAGTCACAATTATTACATCATTTTGGATGTATGTTACCACTCCGTCATTCTGATTAAGATTGTGAATTGTTGCACATGATGTATAGTTTTCCAGGGGCGGAATTGGTCTATCTAAGTTAAGACGGCATTCCGTCAAGATAATTATATCAGGTCGTGTTTTTATCATGTGAAGGTTTAAGTTAAGATCGTCGATATTACTGTACACACTCCTTATATTTTGACAGAATATTTTAAGATCGTTGTCTTTAATAGTTAAACGTGTAGTTAGTTCTTCGATGTCACACTTTACAACGCGCGCAATATCAAAATTATCTATTTCATTTAGGTTTGTAAGAGAATTATCCATATTTAAATTTATTTATAAGTCTGATGGTGAAGGTAAAGTTTTGTCTTATCAAACATATATATTTGTTTTTGCCACTTTTGGTAAAATTCGTTATTAGGGTTTTGTAGAAACAATGCAGTACTGGTGCCATTTTGTTATTCAGGAATGTATGTTTATGTGCGTGCGTGGGTGTGTTTTGTAAGGTGTGTAAGATTGTTTTATTTGTTTCATGATGATAAGGTGTGTTTGTGTGTGGTTTTTGCGTATGTGTAACATTTTGTGAATCAGACATGATTTTTAACAAGCATAAAAGAAATATTGATGTTTGTAACTGAAAACAAATAAGAATATCTAGTCACCTGGAATTTATTAAGCCCTGTATTTGAGCTTCACATTTAATCAGGATTTTAGGCGAGTTGTCGTCCTTCCTAACGAACACTTTACCAAACGCAGTCCAACAGTACTTAAATGCATGTGATCTAGATAGATCTCGAGCAAGAAAGTACAGCCGAGCTGCCCTTGGTGTCAGTTGTTCAGATACAAATATGGGCGAGTCTCCGTTTTCACTGATTCCCAGGTGTCTAACACACAGTTTAGCCGACTTGTTTTTGTGATTGTAGGTTTTGCAGGCAGCAAGCATGTCAGTCCTCAACAATGTTGACGACAATTCTACAACCACAGTTTTGTTGTTATCCTTTTTGTGTATACGGAAAATGTCTTTCACTAGACTCTTTGAGAAGTCTGGACATCCAACTGATCTTGATAGTTCAGTAGTTATCTTCAGTAGGTCTTCTGTAGTCTCGTTTTGTTTAAAAGGAACATTTTTTATTTCAATGCATGTTTTCCTACTTGAACGTTGCATATCCTCTAGTTTTTCTTCCAATAGGATAATGTATTCTCGGTCCTTTTTTGTCTGCGCCTCCATTGTTTCGAGTTTATTTTTCATGTCTTCGTTTTGAGCGCTCAAGTGAGTCATGGACGTCTCAATGTTTAGTATTGATTGTCGTATTTCACATAATGAGGAACCCACCGTAGTAGATGCAGTCCCCTGTGTATCGATGAATGTTTGGAACAGATTCCTCATTTCCTCCTTGAAGTTAGTGAAATTGGCAAGTATTGTATCGCTTTCAACGCCCTCGCTGTAGTTGTCGCGTTTCTGCTTTCCCGAGCGACGCGTGACATTACTGTCAGCCCTTTCGTCGTGCCGCAAAGAGATTCCATAAACGGGGTTAGCTTGTTCCATAGGGCTTTTCAGTGCGCTGTCTGATATTGCTGAGGACTCCGATGGTGTAGTTGGAGGAGGAGTTCGTGTTACTTTGCTCATTTTATAAAATAAAAGAGGAACAAATCTGTTTGTCACCAGGATTTGAACACGGGACTCTTAGCATAGCAGGCAGACGCTCAACCTACTCCGCCAATGAGTGGATGCGTAGATGAGTGAAATTTGCGTTTTAGTTGCGCGATGATTTCAGCAAGTTAACCGGTACTGTCAAGGTCAACCACTCTTGTATCGATGCTCGAGTCAGCCCGGCGGCGCTTGCGGCATAAATCGCGTCGGTTACTTTATCACTTGTTTTCAATATTTTGCTTATTTAGTCACATTAAACACAATTTAGCTCACTTTAGATGTTTGGTTTTGATACTTTGTGACATATCCTTAGAACTAACACGGTTTCACAGTTGGATTTGTAGATTTAGCTAGTAATTTCGATTTATTTAGACAGAGCAGATAGCAAACACGTCCGTACTCGACGAGACCACGGGCGGGGGGATCGTTGCCCGTTACATCAAAATAATGAAATACTTTGTAAATCTGTAAAAAGTTACATGGATTTTATCAAATTACGTACAATGGCAGCCCAAAATAGCCAATCAAACAAGGTCAAAGTAAATGTTTACAACACATCGTTAACGATAACTGTTTCATGAAACACGACTTTGTGTATTACCGATGAAAAACGATGCCTTTCCTCTCGGACCTAATAGTTAATCCTATTAAGAACATCCCAAGCAATAAAAAGTGGTCTTATAAAAGCTCTTAGAACGTTTTAGAAAAGGTCCTATAACGTCCCTAAAACGTCACAGTTGTTCGATAGAGGCGAAATTATATCAAAGTTTAGTACTATAAACTAATCAGTAGAAGTGTTACACATGGCTAAACAGTTTTATAGAAGCGACATAGCAGTTTCGAAAGATTCAAAATAGTGATCTGGATTCAATAGGACCCTTTTCCGTCAAGTTTTGCAAGAATTCGTTGTTTGTGTGCAGAGTTAAAAAATAATATTTATATCAAGATTCACAGTCCTGCAACTATTCATATTCGTATTCAAATTCATAATTTATTGATAATACGATATTACATGTCAACAGTAAGAGATGAGTTGGATTATTATCTAATTACCTAATGATATTTCGTCTATAACGTTGGAAATGTTGTGCAACCGCAGTTTTATCTAGGATAGGGTTTGTCACAAATTTCAAGTTTGAGTTTTTGCTAAAATATTTATCATATTATAACATATTACGTCCACAAGCACCATTAAAGTACTCGTCGCTACAATGTTTTCATTGTGTCAGAGTAGATTAAGGGTTCCATGGGTACGTAATCCATATAAAACACAATGTTTTTTTTTTACCCAGCTGCACCAGAAGGAAGGTTTTTCGAGCGTATATATGTTTGTGTGTGGCATTGAATAACAATGCAGTCGGGTTATTTGATTTTATAAAAATTCCAATTGAATCCAATCCAATTGGGGTTGAGGATACCTAAAGATGTAAATTTAAAAAAAAAAATAAAAAAAAAATAAAAAAAAAAAACACAATCTTAAAAAAATATTAAAAAATACATGGCACCACAGTTTTTTTTTCTAAATTTAGTGATTTTTTCAGGAAATAAGAAATTAAATTAAACTCGAAATCTGATTGTTTTATGTTTACTTTTAAATTAATAATATGATAATAATAGTTAACCTAAAAACTGCGTTTGCGAAAACATTGTGCCAGTAGTATCCATTACCCACGGAATGAATTAGAATACAATTTTCTGTTTGATGAAGTGTTCTTGGATTGTTACGTAAAATATTCCGTATTCTTTTATTTATTAAGTGAATGAGACTTCTTGTTGCTTCATGCCATACATTAAAATTAATGGCCCATTTCTTCAAATCATCACGAAATTCTTAGTCTTGTGCAAACTTTTGGTCTTCTTCAAATGTTAAATCATTGCTGGAAGATTCCGAAATATTTTCACTAAAATCACTGTAGTCCTTATGTTCTTTATCGCAAGATATGTTTTCTACGGAATTATTCTCCTTAATTCTTCTCTGATCTTGATTTTGGTCGCTACTACTGTTAGTTTCATTTGTAGATAATGATAATGTTGCTTTTTTATAGCGTTTTTGCACTTCTCTTCTGTAAGTACCACTGCGTTTAAATATTTTCCAATTTCTATAACCCATTTTAGAAGTACAAACGTATCGGGTCGGAGCCCACCGAATTCACCATGAATAAAAATGGCCAAGTATTGTTCTAAAAGCGAGTTTAAAATCATAATTATAGGGCATAATAGTCCTCAAATAACTAATTGTTTAACCCTTACGTGCGTTTTACGTGTTATAAAGGTGATAGATACTCTGTCATAGTACCGAAACGTGATATAAGAAACCAAAAAAAAGTCATTAAATACATGATATTAGTTTAACTATAAGATACATTTTAGTGCTATTATAGTGCAGTTGTGTCACATAAGCGTGTTCTTACTATTGGCTATATCACAAACTTGATCTATTGTAGAGTTTTCGTATCTACTAACCCACCAGATACTATAACAGGGATTTCTAACTAAAATAAGACTATATCGTCCAGTAGTAGAGTATTAATCACTGTTAAAACTAGATCACTATAGGAAAGCACTTGAAACTATTACAACACAAATACGATGAATAAATGTATCTGTTATCACTTCTTTAGAGCAGTATCCTTCTATACTAGTATCATTAGAACTTACTAAGCGATATAACTATAAAGGTTGCAAAAAATAATTATAATAATAATCATAATACCTTGGACACTATTTACTCACATTGATCTAGCCCCAAACTAGGATTCCTGTATTTTGGATATTAGACAACGATACACGTACTTATATAAATAAATATTATACTTTGATAGATAAACAACCATGACTAGGGTACAAACAGCCGTTCTCATCAAACAAATATTTGCCCCCACCGGGACTCGAACCTGGGGATATGTTTATAGAGCAAAACAGAGTTCTTAAACGCTTTTATAGAACACAAGGTCACCGCCATCACTGTTATGAAACGTTTAAACAGTGTTCTATAAGGTTAAGTTATATGACTGCTTTGCGGGTTGGGATGCCATAGGGTATTGACAAATTCAACAGACCACCGAAACAAAATATACTCTGTTTTGTGACAAATATTATTTTGTACTTGATTACCTTACAGGACATACCTAAACCCTCACAGGGAATACTGAAATAATTAATTTAGATACACGCCAAGTGTACCAGCCAAGTTCATGCATAAATATACTGCCATGCAGTCGGACTTTCGTACCTAGAGACACAAGCAAAATGAACTTAATATATCCATCAGAAGTGAAATTATGAATAAGGAGTTATCTATTTTTATACACGCCATCCTATTCTGGCGAAATCTCATAAAAACAGAAGTTGTTCTTTATTCGTGTTGTTTGGGGGTGTGTTACGCATTATCTAAAATATGATATAATCACGAAAGAAGGCAGCTATACCAGTTAACAGTTGAACACTAATAGGTGTTTTAACGTCAAGACAATCGATACTCAGGCGAAAATATTCTTAAGCTATGTTCTTCTTGCTTAGCCAGTGCGCGGGGATTGCTTCCTTTCAATATCGCTAGATGAAAACGTCCAAGAACAAGGCCTTAAAAGGTTGAAACCATTTATGCTATCAACTTATTCTTAAAAGCCCTGGGGCATGAAAAATGGCCCATTTATGTCACCTATGCTAAGTAGCTAATTTAAGTCTTTCTCGAGAATAAGGTTTATTGTCGAACGAAATTAGTCAATCGAAGACCATTAATATACAGATTATATACCATGTTTTTAGTTAAAGTTAAAGTGCGGCGGCGCTTTAACCGGATATTTAGCCGATATGTTGACACTGATACAACGCCAATTAGATATTACAAGGCACTTAGTCCCACCCTCGGCAGTAATGGGTGACTTTTAGTTCCCGCTTCTAGCGGTTGTTGGTTTCAAAAGAAGTATTTTTTAGCTTTTTCCGCTTGGATATTGGACAAAGTTTCGCTCGGAAAGGATTTCCGAACCGGATAAAGAAACAACGCAAGAGCGAAGGCCAGGGCGGGCGGACTCTTAGCACGCGTCTGCTCTGATTCCATCCCGTGCAATGGCAATTACTGAAATTGGCGAACTTTTCAAATTGTGGCATTTGAAGACAACAATGAAATAAAATCATTTTATATCTTTATGGGGCAGTGGGAGCTAAACTTTCTGTTATGCTTCGCTAAATATTATTTGTAGATATAAATGAGTTTTTTCCCTGGAGCAAGATGTAGTTTTCTGGAAAACGTTTCTGGAAACTCATTGTATATTTGCTTTCTAGGAACAAGCTCATATCATTATCTTCTTATCAATAATGTTTTGTTAACTTTTCCAGTATCTCATAATAAACGTTTCCTTTAAATATAATTCTATATTTTTCTAAAACATTATAAAACATTATTTGCCTAGGCCTCGCTTGCCTCCTCCTTGCCACCTTAGGATCATATGTAGAAACCCTACAGGTAATTTATTGAAAACTTTAGTGGAAAGTCATAAAATGTGGTTCATTGGAATTATTTTCAAATTGTAACAAGTACGCTCAGTAATGTGAGGATCATTTCGATGTGTGGGTTAAGGGGTACGGAGGGGAGCCTCTATTATGTGATAAGGGCAAAACTCTGATCATTTCGCTTATACTCCCACTAACGATATCCGAGGTCAAAGGTTCACAAAACTATTCGATAACTACGAGTCTACGAATTTTCTCTTTTCCTTCTTCTGTCTATGTTTAGAAACTAAGTAATTTATAACTCAAAGTAATGTGACGTGGTATTTATTTCTAAAGGAAAAGAATGCTGATAAAGTCTGTAGCACGTAAAGCTTCACAATTAACTTATCGTGACGCACATAGGTATAATATTAAAATAAAATACATTACCTTCATTTTAACTTAACGCACGTATGTCGCTTAGATAAGAATCATAATTCAATAGACGTCCTATTAACATGCCCCCAGTATACCTTCGGAAAGTTCCTTCGCAGGTAACCAAACAAGTGATTTACATTTTCACTTGCGTACGCACGCCACCTCAAGCAAGGCGACTTATCTCTATTAAGATAGACCGCACATTGATTTATCTCCAGCTCCAGCTTCGTGGTTAATCATGTTAGAAAGAAAACGTGACTTGTGATGAAAAAGTAATCTAGCGTGCCTCCGTATGCTCCGTGGAGGGCTAAAGTTTCTCGATAATTTAAGTGGCAGGCCGAGAGTAGTCTCGGGGCCACAATAAAGTTAACACTAAAGAAACCGTCTGGTGCTCCGCTGGGCTCTAATTGGGTTATGTGTCGGGGTAAATAAGTTTTGTGAGCCGCGGGCCCTTTCGCTGACGAAGAATGATGTATTTATGAATACTCGAATAATGGAGGCTGAGACCTGTCATTTTTTTGCACTTTAATAACCGACAGATGGATAGTGATAATCTCGGGTCAACTTTGACATCTCATACAAAGTCAAAATTAACCCGAGATTAGTACAAACTCGTTTTACATCTGTCAGGCGTCCGTCGTTCTATGCAATGGTTCAAGTTGATTGCCAACCTCAAAATTTAAGCATGTATTGCTGCCTACTGTAGTTAAACTTTGCGTTTCATAATAAAGTTAGTAATTATGATTAAGTCTCAATTAAAAATGAGGCAAATAAAAATCGAAAGTGTCTAAACAACACCCCGTTGAATAGCGTAGTGTTAAAATTCAATATAACACAATGGAACTCGAAAGACAGAATACAAAAGTATAGACTTTTTACCGTCGTCGGCTCACGCAAGTTTGCGTGACTCGGGTCCTGTATAATTAGAGTTTTGTCGCATCAACGAGGCTCCCTAATGAAATTTTATCTTACTTCTAACAGTCGTTTAGGAAACAGGGTTCCTTTGTAACAATGAAACAGAAAGTAATTGCTTAAACGGAGCTTAATCACTATAGCAATAGTCTGTTGACTGCTTAATTTATTTTGTTAATTATTCTATCCTATTTGCGCCTATGTTCTCCGTTCCCTCGGGCTATGTTGGCTTAGCGATTCGAAGAGGGCTACAGTAGGAAAATCTTCCTGCATCCCGTGCTTTCCACAGCTTAACGTGTCAATTACAAATCAAAAAGCATCCCGTTGAAATTATATTCAATAGCTACGCTCGCCGCCGTCTGCGTTACTTGCTGCCGAAGTAGTTTTCTTACAGAATTTCCTCACAGATACTTCGGCCAAATAGTTTTTTTTTTCATTTGCTCGATTTGACCAGCAGCATTATTTGTCTTAGACAATACAACGTTTTGAGAGGCAATGTATGTAAGAACCTATCTAATCTTTTGATTGTAAGAATCAATAAAAATGGCCCAAATTTTATTATGCCCTATTAGCCAAGTACTCATATTTCAGTGACGCTGAATTTATCCGGCATGACGACAATTTTAACGACATCTCATAATACATTGAACAAATTAAAACAAATCGGTTTGGCTTAAAACACATGTGTACTCCTGGAGCCCTGGTAACGCTAATAGGTGATATTTTCCTGTTTTATTACCATGGAATGAGATTCAAATCGTGATGCCTCATAACCAGGACCAGGGCTTTTAAGGTTAAATCACTTATACAAACAAACATAACATTCTAAAATATAATCCCCCAGAGGCTAAGAATAAGGCAACCAGTTACTACTGGTTAAAATATGTGACGAATGATCACTAGTATTTTATAAATCAGATTACGTAGCGGTTTAACATTTGCCTTGAAATTTCAGGGTGCGTGTCTTGAGGCAGTTACCTTTGATTATGAACTTTATAGGTACCTACCTACCTATTTAATAGCTAAATATATAGGTAGTGGTCTAGCTAAATTCAGTGTTCCTAGTTTGAATAGCTATAGTGAGAATTTGTTCATACAAGCCTTGACTTTCTTTCTGAGTTATCTACTAAATTACTTCACCTAATACGGTATGTTTTATTTAAAACACTCGTAATTATTTGTTATAATTAAGTAGTACTTTATGTCAGGGTTCCTCCGCTACAATAACTAAAGCATCTTCCATTACGACCTCTGTGGTGTAGTGGTCGAGGCTGAGCTTCCCAAGCGAGAGGTCTCGGATTCGCATCCCGGCTGGGGAGAAGAAAATAAACCGCAGGACTTGGATGTTTATACGTATGTGACGTCGCTGTTTCTGGTTCACGCAACACAGGGTACCCTAGTATGGGGCCAAAAGCAATGTATGTGCCTGTATGTACACGTTAATGTTTTAGTACAATCATTAAAACAAACTCATTATTGTCATGAAAGCGTGTAAAGTTCGTATTACAAGGTTTGGGTGAAAATGAACGAACATTAGCAGGCAAAGGTTAAAGGTTGCCTTGACCCGAATAGTGGACTGAACAATCCGGTGTTGTTGGCACCTGGCGGCTCGTGTGTGATTATCTGAGTGATAAAACGCTTTACAAACACCTTTGTACACAACACCGATGCTTCAGCCATTGTTTAGCAATTGTAAAGAGTAATAGACAATCAAAAGCGCAAAATAAATCAGTGTTGTTATGATAATTTGGTGGCAGTCCTGTCACGAACAAGGGGTTAAATTGGAATGTCTGCGGTACATTTCAGATGCCATTTTGACTTGACAAATAAGTTCTGAGTTCCAACCACAGTTGCGATTATAAAATAACGCACCGTCTGCACTGATCATAAAATGGGACAATGTTCCGTATAATCAAGGAAGAATGATTTTTGGTGAAGTTCTCACCTTTTCTAGCCCAGTAACTTCCTCTATATACCCTTCGCTAATCAGGTTTTCACTTCAGCAGCTCCACTGAAGCGTCAACTCCTCGTGTAGCGGTGACTTTATTAAAGGAAGATCCAGTTTGCTGTTATTAATTTCAGTTATTCAAAGTTGTTATTGAAGGTGTACTAAATTATACTAAAATTGGGGGGGTTGCTATTAATACTTTATCTTACTGCATTAAAACTTGTATTTCCGAGATGAAACTGGATAGTGTTGAGTAGAAACACCTGTTTTTTTAAATGGAGGTACCTTATAAGAACGCTAGGTAGTTACGAGTATGCAAAGGTCTTGCAAAGGTCATGAAGTAAAATTATGAAAAAGCGAGTTTATGAGTTTCCACCCGAAGTACGCTTGGGGATCAAAATACTTCGATTTACGTCGCAAAGGTCGGTCCTTCATAAACAACGGCGAGGGACCCTAGCCGAGATAACGGGGTGAAATATCTCAGAAACTACCCACCAGGTTTGCAAAAATTACGGCGTCGGAATACAAGGATTCATTTGAAGTATTCAGACGGTCCTTGTCTAAACTCAACAGTAGAACGGCACAAAGATTGTGCAAAGCTTTTGTGATGAAGAATATCCCACATCACTGTTGCCGGGAGCATGTTTCGTTTTCAAATTTAGTTTAGCCCGGAAAATCTCAATGTTGCTGGCTGACCCCACGCTGTTACTTCATATGGTTAGAGGAGATGACATATTTCTCATTCCATAAGTTGTCTAATTATTTGTCTCCTTACTTGTTATTTAAATTGGTACACACGAAACCAGATGAAACGATTAATCGGTTTTGACAAAGTTGGTGCACGAGTTAGTAAGTATATACAAAGGACGGGGTTGTTAGATGCTTGATCGATCGTTGTCATCGATCACATGGCATCTTGAATTGACAAATTTACCTACCATTTAGTGTTATTTTTTTCTAACCGTGATACTGCAAAAAATGTTAAACATAGTTTAACCACACAACAAACGTCAAATTCTATGGATTTTTGTCTTTAAACAAGTGTTCAACAGGCCATTGTTTTTATGGTACGAGTAAGACCCATAATGGCGGAGTTTATTTTTAGGAGTCAAAATTTCCCCCCATCACAAGAAATCTATGGTCTGATATTTAACAGATACTCAACAAAATGTTAATAGTGATGGGGTAAATTTCGATATTTTTATCTATAATGCTGCTTTTGTTAGTTAAATAACAATAACAAAAACGAGCAGAAAGCACAGATCTGCGGGGTCTTGCGAGATTTCTTACCTACCAAGTTATACTTTGTGGCATAGTGAAGATTGTGAGCATCACACTCACCTCACTGATCTTGCACTCAACAAAGAGTAATAAAATAACAAAACTGGAATCATACAACTTCGTTAAACAAAGACAGTTGAAATTATGAATTAGGCAAGCACATGAGATACATTTGAACAGTCCGAAGTGATTGGGGACCAAATTAAGAAGATAGTTGTCACGTTAACGTTTCTTTGTTTCCATTTTATAATAAGAATAAACTATGAATTTATATTTAATGGACAAATTATAATAAAGAGTAACATGACACATAATAATGGATTATTTAATTAGAATCAATTATTAATTCAGGTCAAGGAGCCGGATGGTTAATCTTAATTTTATAATTGACATTGTAAAATATTTGCACACCAACTCTTAGATGGAGAATATGTTGATACTTATGGGATATTTGAGATAAATTTTTGACATATTTACATTCAAACAAATTTCAAATTCAAAGATTCAAACAATAACATTTTTTTAAATCCTAGGTTTCTAACCATTTTTACTATAGGTCCCTATAAACGCTCTGCTGAAATGCCGCCCCCCCCTGTAAGTGAAGTTATAAACTATTAATTTTTTTTGGTAAGAAGGACCAAAATGGGTGTTATAAGAGAGAGGAAAGGCTAAGCTATCAATTCCAGTGTCAAGCAATGACCGGCTCATTTTAAGACGGCGCAAGCCCCCCTCAATTTTCACATAGTCAGCATTGCAACACAGAGTAATAAAAATCTGTGAAGGGCTGTGCAAGCCGCCCCCGAAGCTTCCGCGTCGAGATATTGTTCATTTTGATAAATTCAGTTCTGGAGTCGCTCGTCGCTCGACGCTCCTTCTTTTGGCGCCCCGCTATGTTTAAATGACTTTTTGAATAACTTTTTTAGTTAGAAAAACATAACTCAATGGTGTAGCCGTGTACTATGCTGAAAGTAGTCATCAGGATAAAAAGGAACTAAACGAAAATGTATACTGAAGGTATATTATTTATTTATCATTTTGTAGGTGCATGGTTTTATTGGGTCTTCCGAGCTTATCTGGCGGTAAAACATAGAAGTTGAACAGTTTTATGAAATGACAATAAGTATGGGGTTCCTTGATGTACTTGTAGTACTAGTCCAATCCAATCCAACTACTACAATCCCATCTCGCGCTCAATACACCGAGAACGAAATATGCATCTTGCGAATTTTCATCACGGTGAATCCTAAAATACATGTACATCAAATATATTTTCGGTTATCGATATAAATTAACTACATCCCTACAAAACATCTTTGACAAAAATTGTAACACATAAAATGGTATGAAGTAGCTAAAATACACGCATACGTTATATTTCTAGGCCTGTAAAGACCAGTTTGTGTCGTAATCTAACTTAATATATCTAAAACAATATCATGTGATTAGTATGCATACATACATAAACATAAAAAGCACTTTCGTAAGAAATGCTGGCTTCTAAGCACGGTTTCTTGTTATCCCCTGCAAGATTCGTGTCTCCCAATTAGTCATAATATAGGATCCCTTTTGACCATATAATATAATTGTATTTGATTTTATGAGGAAATAACATGTAATTACAGAACATTGTTTACCGAAAGAAAATTAGGATACGATTCATCGTCTTGTTTACGTATTGTTTGTTTCATAACCAGTAAAGTTGTGCGATTAAGTTGAGGATGTCTTCGTTGTGGGACAAACTATGGCAATGGCGAGTGTTACTTAATTTGATGGTGTAATAAACATGCATCTACATAAGCAATGTTTGAGATTGGCTTATAATCTGAGTAGGTACTTATTGGCCATCGACATGTACAGAATTGTACAAGTTCTAGCAACATTTGTGCATTTTGAGTTGTCAAACAAGTCCTTCGAAAGAAATAACCTAAAAGTATGTTCAATCTGTGACCCCCCGCAGATAAATGTGGGGGCAGATAATAATACCATTGCGCTGCTCGGACAAACCACAGGGACTAACCGCTCGTTAGGGCGAATATTAGCCTAGGCGGAACTTTGTTATCTCCTCTAATTTGCGTGTAACGTGTCGTATACCTACGGAGCCTTGAGTGTGTCTTGAGTACACAAAGTATACTTGAAGAGAGAACTTAGTATCCTGGAACATGTCTCGTGCCGCGGCGCCGCGCCCCGCCGAGCGCTCCGGTTCCTTAGCACCTCGGGAATTCAAGTTGAAGAACACAGTCTCTTGTTACAATACATTACGCAACAAAGGCACAGATGAAACTTGGCTCATTCATAATTTGTAATTCTTTATTCCACACAAATGTTTTACCAGTAACTCTCCAAAAATAGATTTCTTCCAGCAAACCAAGGCATTTTCACTTTATTTAGCTATCTATGATTATATATTCAAATGTCAACAAGTGATTGATCATGGCTTGTGTTTAAACGATTACCAAACAATTTGAAAAATTACTACCAATAAATTCGAAAAATTACTACCAATAAATTCGAAATGGCTGCTAGAATTAGTAAATGATCACCAAATTGTGTTTGGATAAATAATCACCAAACTTCTTTTTATGTTTTCTGTACTTAAGTTTATGTTCTAAGTATTTTTTGTTATTCTTACATGTCAACCTAACACGAAGGATAAAGGGGGCTTCGCTTCGCTCACCCCCTTTACCCTTCACCTAAAGCTACCGCAGTATTTTGCAGCAGTGAAGCATCGGTTTAATGCGATGAAATATTGCAAGTAACCTATAAAAGTGTCCTATACAATACATGTATACATGACGACCCGAATGGCCGAGTCGGCAGTGACCCTGCCTACGAAGCCAAAGGGACCCGGGTTCAAGTCCCGGTGGGGGAAAATATTTGCTTGATGAGAACGGATGTTTGTACCCTAGTCATGGTTGTTTATCTATCTTAGTATAATATTTATCTATATAAGTATGTGTAACGTTGTCTAGTACCCAAGATAAAGGGAATCCTAGTTTGGGGCTAGATCAATGTGAGTAAATAGTATTCAAGGTATTATTATTATTATATGCGTTGACCGTCACGTCTTACATATTTCATTTTGCAAAGTAATGAAGTGGGTATTAAACCGTAAAAGACTGACTCGGTTAACAATTTGGCCGCGTACCAAAAGGCGCGCCCGGCTTCAGGTCAACGGTTTTGCGGACTCCTCAGGCAGCCGCGGCTTTTCCATTAAAATTCTGCCGGCCAAATGTTTGCCCAACATATCAGGCGGCACCGCGCAGGCATGAAGAAATCGTAACAATAAACAAAACGGGAGCCAGTAAGCCTCGAAGTTACGCAACAACATCCCGGACAGTAAAAAAAACATGACTAGGTGCTTTGTTTATTTGCAGGCCAAAAAAATCGTTTGAAGTCGTCGTGAGTGATACCGGCATTTGCGAGGACCCTCTTGGACTACCCCGCCACCCTTCTAACCACGCCACCACCCGCCCAAACTGGCAAACTGAAACTAAGTGCCTCACTCATCTATTATCACACATAGACTTACACACCTTACACAATTCCACTCTACCGCCTCCCCTGATACACGAAACTTTTCCTATTACAATATTTTCGTATCTTTAGAGAGCCGTCTGCGAGAAAACAGGACGTACTTAATTAAATCTGACGGTGTATAAAAAAACATGTCAGGTTGAGGAAAGTTTTCAACTCTAATTTAGCCTTTCAATATTGAGCTCTGGGTGGAGTTGGGACGAAATAAAATTTCGTAAAAATAAGCGTAGATATAGACGTGGATGCTTAGTAGTAACTCGCAGCAAGTTCGTTGTTTCGTATCTGAAACTCGGTTTAATTAAGAAACTTTCTGTAGGAGCACAAGCACAGTCCGAGAGTACTTTCTGAGTAGGCTATGGAGATGTACCTACTTGGAAAATTTATACAAGAATGTTCCGCCTGCTTTTATTGCCTGCGGAGTTTCTTAATGTTGTATCCCCGTGATCCCTGTCCTGCGTCAGCAGATGTACCCCGGTAGGGTGACAACATTTTTTTAATAATCATTAAACTTTGCTTATTTTAACACGGATATGTTTACTTTCAATTACTATGTAAAAAGACAAAAACCGGCCAAATCAACTCATATTTTTTTGTGAAGGAACTCCAAATTCAGGGTTTTCAGATGTTTTCCTTTACTTTTGCTAGGCCCTTGCTTCGCGTCAAATTTCAAGTCAACGGGAAGTATAGGTTTAGATTCCCTTGCAAATATCAAACAAATTTCAGCAAAATTATGACATATCTTTTGATTGCGTTGACTTATAAGTTTAATTTTATAACAACTTCAAGAGACCACTGATGTGAGTAATCGATATTCATTTCAAGTGACTACCTCCACGCGTCCCTCAGAAAAAGGATCTTGACAGACTGACAGACAGACACACATGTGACAGACAGAAATTTACAGTTTTATGATTTTTTCCTATACTTGTGATTTTTTCCTTTACTTGTGATTTTTTCCTTTACTTATGATTTTTTTCCTTTACTTATGATTTTTTCCTTGGTTCCTTTTTTTCGTGTAAAGATACCTTAAAAGCATACCTTTATTAAATATATATTTAGTTGAAACTCAGTTAAGAACAAGGAAGTGTTTTTCTTTTATGTACCTACCTATAATCAAGGTATGAAGGTTCATATGTAAATATATGGAAAAAAACAGGTCTTGGAGTTGCTGTTGCTGGTTCCCCACTACACCTCTAGTGAAGTTAAAGTTTATGTACTAGCTGATGCCCGCAACCTCATCTGCGTGTTCCTAGGAATTATCATTTACCGGGATAAAGTTACCCTCCTAGTGTTTAGGATAAAAAGTATCCTATATGTTAATCTCTAGCTCATAAACTATCTCTGAGGTAAATTTCATTCAAATCCGTTCACCCGTTTAGCGTGAGGCACAAACACACAAACGTCCAAACTTTCATAGTCACATTTATAATATTAGTTGGATTACATCGACCTAATAGTTATACCCTAGGAGAGGTGGAAAGTGGAGAGTCGAAAGATCTGGAGCATTCTAGAGTCTGCCGCAAACATTTGACTCAGCGCCAAGTCTGGGTATGTGTAGAGAACCTAATTTGTTATTAATTCTGTATTCCGTTTCCAAATCGTCTGTATGGTAGATTTGCAGTGTTGGAAAACGCACTGTGAGCCACAGTTTCTTTGTCTTTGTATTAAAATTTTAGGTGAATGTACCGAGTATTCAGCGTTTATTCAGCAACAAGTAATATTTGGGAAGCAAATGTTTAGATGGCTATTGTTTGTGATTTAGTTAAAAAATAACAAAAAGGTAAGTAAGGATTTGCTCAGTAGCCATACTTTTATAAGTACTTTTGGTGAGTTCGTGCCTGTGTGTTAGTTAGTGGAACACTTTACCATAGCTGTAGTAGCGCTTTATTTAAATTATTATCAAACGACCCATTTAGTCTACTTAATACAATTTTGGTAATTAATACAAAGTCAAAGTTGAAACTCACGTTTCGCTGAGCAAATTTATCGTGTAGAAATGACCTTTAGCCGAGGTCCGATTTTTGAAACCCTGATTAACTTTTATGGTTGTTTAGGTTGATCCGACAGTTCGCTGAGATACATCCTTAACCCACTTTGTGTTGGGTTACCGTGATTCAGGAATCTCTTTGGATACGAGACCCATAACTCGTATTATGACGTAAATAGTGTGATTATGTTGTATTTGCTACAATTCTTAAATCGAAGTATTTTCTGTTCATAGCATTATTAAGAGAAAAGTGAATAATCATAAAGTTAGATTAATCTATTACCCCCAATCGTAAATTGGTAGTAAATAAACTGACGTTATATCTGGAGCGTGGAAAAGTATTTTTTACGAGTTATTTTAACATTTGCATACAGGCACATACATTGCTTCTGGCCCCACACTAGGATAGGTTGTGGGAACCAGAAACAGCAAAGTCACATACATATATAAACATATCCAAGACCTGGAATTTCTTTTCTCTTAACTCCCAGCCGGGGATCGAACCCGGTACCATTTGCATGGTGGGCGGAGTCACAACCGCTGCGCCACAGAGGTCATCATTTGGGATTAGGGATAGGGTTAGTGAATCCCACAACATTGACCTCTTAACGACCCACGGCATCTTAAGATGTCGTTATCCCGTTACAAGTTTTGAATTTTATTACCATGACATGAGGTTCAAAAACGCGATGCCACAAAATTTCCGTGGACTTTGTGAGTTCAATGCACCCTGAGACAGCCAACATAATATAAAAAATCGAAAAATAAAACCGTCCAAGTGCGAGTCGGATTCGCGCACCGAGGGTTCCGCACAAATCGCATTTTTTTCTGTTTATTTGTGGTGTAGCATTGCTTCTTGTCATATTTCATGATTCTAGGTTAGCGGGAAGTACCCTATAGGTTTTCATTCCCTAGCGAGTATAAAGCAAATTCAGCGAAATTGTTACAAAAATGGCGGTGTATATTGATTGCGTTGACTTATAAGTTTTATTTTTCACAACTTCTAGATACCCCACAGACTTGCGTAGTCGATATTAATTTCAACTTAATAACTCTACGCGTTTGAAGGGGGTATTGACAGACAGACAGGCAGATAGGCAGGCAGACAGACTGAAATTTCCAATTTTCGAATTTTTCCCTTTACTTGTGCTATAAGATCTTTTTTGTGCCTAATTCTTTTATTCTAGGTCAACTGCAAGTACCCTATAGGTTTATTTATATTTTATTCTCGAATAGTGTACTGGCTGAAGGTGAAAATACAAATCTCAGTTTTATGAGCAGTTTCCATGAGAGTAAGAGGCTCACGAAAACTTGTCAGGGCCTTTCAATGCGAATATGGCGCAGGAATACTTTGGTGACAGCTTAATCTCGTGAAACAGAAATACCTACATATGTTTTAATATTTTTTATTGACAGGGATTATTTTATAGTATACTTTACAGATTTCTGTAATGATGTTATAATCTACGCCTACTTGTACATCTTCTGAGTTCTGTTTTGTTTATTATCCGAATAAACCCTATAGTTTTTGATTTTCTTGCGAACATCAAGCAATTTATGAAAAATTGTGACATAAATGGCGGTGTCTCTTGTTGCGTTAACCTATAAGTTTGATTTTTACAACTTCAAAACTTCAAAATTAATATCGACCACAGACCTGAGTGATCGATATTAATTTCAAATTTATTGAGAAAAAGGGCCTTGACAGACAGACGGACTACGGAACGATCTTATAAGGGTTCCTTTTTAGGGTTCCGTACCCGAAGGGTGCCAAACGGGACTATGCCTCCTATTACTAACCCTCCGCTATCCGTCTGACCGTCCGTCTGTCACCACTTCACCAGGCTATATCTCATGAACCGTTACAGTGAGACAGATGAAATTTTCACAGATGATGTATTTGTTGCTGCTTTAACAAAAATACTGAAAAACAGAATAAAATAAATATTTAAGGTGGCTCCCATACAACCATTATTTCCATACCACATACAAACTTATGAATGCACCTGCTTACGTACATGGAGTGTGAAAGTAGCCGCACCAATCACTTTGTAAACAACTCTTTGTAAAGAACACGTACAATACGTTGGTACGAAACCATTCGTGCGCGAGTTAGACCCGCACTTGACCGGTTTTTTTCCTTTGCGGTACGGAACTCTAAAAAAAAGGTACTCGTTTTTCAATTATATTATTATACAAACCATTCCGTCAACGTTGACAAAAATGGCCGGCGCCTTTGTTGATGCTCGGCGATCCGCTAAAAGCGGGCGGGAGCACGGCCAAGTTAATCGCTCCGAAAAAAATAACCACGAATCGTCGCGCGGTTCACGCTCTTCCGCTCGAGGGATCAAGCGCAGTAAACTTCGTCATTGTAATGGGATACTTTCAGAGCAGGTTATTTTTCAAATAGCCATGAAGACTTAATATTAAAGTGAAACAACGGAAAGATATTATCGCACTTACTGTAGAAAGACAAATAGAGGTATCCTGTGTTGAGTTGGATAGCTATATTATTGTTTGTGTCTACAGACCTCCGAGAGATGAAAAAGGCCATGGCAATTTACAGGGATTTACATGTTTCATACTTTTATTTGTAAATATCTACAGTAATAAAGAGATTTGATTGATTGATTAATTGATTGAGACACCCCTTCCTTTTTTTCTTTTGGCGCATGATCAATATGGTAAATATGGCTCTACCCAACAAAACAAAAAATAATTGGTAATATGGTAGTAGTAGTTGTAAGACCCCTCCACCGACCCGCACTGAGCCAGCCTGGTGGAGTATGGTTCAACCTTACTCGAATCCGGGCAAAGGCCTGTTCCCCTTGGTGGGCACTTAAACAGGCCAAATTTATTTATTATTTAATAATACGGTACCCTAAAGTGGTATTATTGAGTCTATCGATATAAAAAATGAATTTTCTCAAATATTAATCTTCTATTAATACTAATCTTAAATTCAATTATCTAACTATTTATTACCAAACATTTTTGTTTGTTTGAGTGTCGTCTACACATATTTACCACATTCATCATGCGCTAAACGAAAACATATAAAGGACCGTCTTCAACGCCATCTTCTGGATTTGGAAAAACCAGCTCTGAAATTATCCTATTTGAAGCCCCGCTCCGCACCGATGCCGCCCGCCCATGGATGCTTCCTTTATTCTAAGGAAGTATCCATGGGCGGGCGGCAGGAATCGGTTTCTAGGCTATTATTATATATTATAATAATAGCCTAGAAACCGAGTCCTCACACAAAAAGTGAGGCAAGTAAAACCAAATCATATAGGCTTGGTACGCCGCCGGCCGGCCAATCAGTTCTCTAGGTTAGCCATTACTAAGAACAGCTTTCAGGGATAAATTTAAAATGTTGGTTTGTGCAGTCAATGGGTGTCACAACACATCAGGAAAACAGAACAAAAACTGTTACATCACATTCCACCTGTGATAACTTCAATTCACATTATAACATAACGTAAAACATGAGCCAACACTGAAAATAACCCACGTGATTTCGATAGATGCCATTGCATTAAAATATTACCAGTAAAGGAAAAAAATAACCCTACATTTTATTGTAAGGTTATAAAATAATATAGTAGATCACACATATAAAGTGGGCCACTGAAGTTGGGCCACCCTGTATACATATGTGCTCATATGGCTATACAGGATGGGCCATTAGAAAGGGTCAGTAGGGCGAATTCGGAAACTATAAGAAATTTTTGTTATAGGAACCATGACATCGATTTAGGTGAAAGATAAAACTGCACTATTAGATTTTTTTTATCCTAGCCAGGAATCGAACCCGCAGACTTTAGAAAACACTTACTGTAGAAAGACAAATAGAGGTATCCTGTGTTGAGTTGGATAGCTATATTATTGTTTGTGTCTACAGACCTCCGAGAGATGAAAAAGGCCATGGCAATTTACAGGGATTTACATGTTTCATACTTTTATTTGTAAATATCTACAGTAATAAAGAGATTTGATTGATTGATTAATTGATTGAGACACCCCTTCCTTTTTTTCTTTTGGCGCATGATCAATATGGTAAATATGGCTCTACCCAACAAAACAAAAAATAATTGGTAATATGGTAGTAGTAGTTGTAAGACCCCTCCACCGACCCGCACTGAGCCAGCCTGGTGGAGTATGGTTCAACCTTACTCGAATCCGGGCAAAGGCCTGTTCCCCTTGGTGGGCACTTAAACAGGCCAAATTTATTTATTATTTAATAATACGGTACCCTAAAGTGGTATTATTGAGTCTATCGATATAAAAAATGAATTTTCTCAAATATTAATCTTCTATTAATACTAATCTTAAATTCAATTATCTAACTATTTATTACCAAACATTTTTGTTTGTTTGAGTGTCGTCTACACATATTTACCACATTCATCATGCGCTAAACGAAAACATATAAAGGACCGTCTTCAACGCCATCTTCTGGATTTGGAAAAACCAGCTCTGAAATTATCCTATTTGAAGCCCCGCTCCGCACCGATGCCGCCCGCCCATGGATGCTTCCTTTATTCTAAGGAAGTATCCATGGGCGGGCGGCAGGAATCGGTTTCTAGGCTATTATTATATATTATAATAATAGCCTAGAAACCGAGTCCTCACACAAAAAGTGAGGCAAGTAAAACCAAATCATATAGGCTTGGTACGCCGCCGGCCGGCCAATCAGTTCTCTAGGTTAGCCATTACTAAGAACAGCTTTCAGGGATAAATTTAAAATGTTGGTTTGTGCAGTCAATGGGTGTCACAACACATCAGGAAAACAGAACAAAAACTGTTACATCACATTCCACCTGTGATAACTTCAATTCACATTATAACATAACGTAAAACATGAGCCAACACTGAAAATAACCCACGTGATTTCGATAGATGCCATTGCATTAAAATATTACCAGTAAAGGAAAAAAATAACCCTACATTTTATTGTAAGGTTATAAAATAATATAGTAGATCACACATATAAAGTGGGCCACTGAAGTTGGGCCACCCTGTATACATATGTGCTCATATGGCTATACAGGATGGGCCATTAGAAAGGGTCAGTAGGGCGAATTCGGAAACTATAAGAAATTTTTGTTATAGGAACCATGACATCGATTTAGGTGAAAGATAAAACTGCACTATTAGATTTTTTTTATCCTAGCCAGGAATCGAACCCGCAGACTTTAGGATATTTTTTTTACATCTTTTGATAGTGTTGCCTATAAAGTTCAATACCTCGGAGGTAATGTTATATGGCTAAACTGTGGAAAGTGATATTTTTTTAATGAAATGATTCAATCTCTATCCGAAATATCCAAATGTCAATGGTCCACTCTGTATACGTAGTGTAATAATTTCAAAACGAATTAACTACGTTGTTACCAAGTAATAATAATGCTGTATCCCTACTGAGATAAGCGAAAAATTGTTCCAATTACTTTGGGGAAAATTCTTACTCCACTTGCAACATTTTTTATGCTTCTATTTTCACGTGATTTGGAACGCGACTTGCTGATTTGATTACTCTTTTATTCTCCTCTTCTCTCTTCAAAGCTTTAGAAAAACATGAATTCACATCAAAATTTTACTGTCTCAACTACAATCATGAAATGGGGGCAGTCACGAAATGATGGTCATTCCATTATTCCACAACAAA
Organism: Argyresthia goedartella; assembly: GCA_949825045.1. NCBI lineage: Eukaryota > Metazoa > Arthropoda > Insecta > Lepidoptera > Argyresthiidae > Argyresthia > Argyresthia goedartella. The sequence continues at coordinate 16,077,035 of OX463809.1, read as the reverse complement.
ATTAATCTAACAAGAATTTGTGTTAGATAAATCGCTTCAGCTTTAAAATAACATTTTATGTAAAATTATGTAGCGTTATTCTAAATATGAAAATTTCCCTGATGCTGCTCCGCTAAGCTTCTCAAAACTTAAGTCTTATTTAATTAAATAGTTACATAGGAAAGTGTAGCCGGCTAAAGGCGAGCACGTTTCTGCACGTAGCGTAAGCCAGTTAACCAGACATTTCCATTAAAAGGCGGATTTTCCTAATGAAGTAGACCCACTTTCCATGAACTTCCAGTAAAGTCCAATTCCTTAAAGACCAATTAATCGAGAATGGGAAAGTTTTGCTGCGGTAAGTTCGAGGTAAGACTTTTATTTCCTTGGTATCCTCCTAACCTAATGAATGAGGCACCTTCGTTACTTCCCAATAAGGTATAGGCGCGAGCAAGCTGGTTCCAGTAGATGGTCCCAAAACGAAGGTAGACTCCCTATCACATAATTACTTTAAGTAAAATTTGTATGTCGTCAAACACACATATGAGGAACTTTCAAGTAACAAAATTATAACTTCGGAGTAGTCGCCAAAAGTTTACGACATGCGAGTAATTAACGTGTGAATAATAGCCACCCTAAATACATAGAGAAGTTTCCGTATATCTACTCCGGTAAAGATTGATTAAAACAAACGGGTTGTACAAAATTGTCTACAAAAAGTTGCGTCGTTATCTGATTCCAGACCGTTAACTTCACCAGGTGCAAGTTGAAAATGTTGAAATGCAGAAAGTCCCACCAGCATCACATGTGGCTCTTGTGGGTCACGAAACCGCAGTTCTGTGGACGCTCAAAAATTTTAAACAACTTCCAAACTTTCATTCAGTGGTAGTACTGGAATCTACATGAGCATAACATTTCAAGTCAACTCGTCTACCAGTGATAGTACAAATCTATACGCTAACATGTTTGCGCTTGTAACATGCCATTTGGCTTTGATACACTGCCGTGTGTCTAAAGATATGACGATATAACTATTATGTCGCTAATCAGTCTAATCACGCAATGACTTCAAAGGCTACATATTATTATTATATTATTTATGGTTTTATTTTTAGGGAAGCTTATATTATTCAAATTTTTACTCTATATTAGACTACGAGCTAATTATATATCATCTACTGTACAACATTTTAGTCATTATTGATCTCACAGATCATGCATGCCTCCGCCTACTTTAGTATCAACCGCGTCATCACGCTTATGAGACGCTACAAACTTCCTAATGACACTTTAGCTCAATGATTGAACACTGCTGTAAAATATTTGTATATCCTGATCTTCATCAGTGCCCGGATTGAAGAGACGGTTAAAAATTGAGCTGGCTGTCACGAGAAAGGATCTATAGTTGCTTTAGCTGAAACAGCATACGTCTACGATTACTGCGATTGGAGCCTTAAAATTAAATTTACCTTTGGTCTGTTATTTGATTTGACGGACTTGTCTGACAACTCAAACTGCATTAATGTTGATAGAACTTGCAAAGTCTAGCAAAGCCTATTTACTAGCCCTTCAAAAAGCGGATAACTGAAGCTATCTCTACAGTCTGCATCGGCAGCCTTCGTTTCTGACCCCCAAAACCTCTTGCATTTTTCAAACATGTTTGTACATTATTCATATTTATCATAATTACTGTGCCTATTTATTTATTTATTTATTTATTTATCGTACTTCATACCATTATTTACATGCCACACAGAAACTCTATACTCATAAACCCTACATTTATATTATGCTATTTATTGTTTATATCTCTTATATATGCATATTACGTAGTCTAATCAACACCTTACAAAACAACACACTCAGTGACACCGGTTCCGACAGAATACCAGCGCTTCAGGTCCTCCTGTAGGCCCTGTAGCATAATGCTGAGCCGGAGCCGTTTCACCGTCGCCGTATACAACCAGCACGTTCTGCTGTTTTCTTAAGAAGCCATTTACATCACATAATATACCCACTTTTGTTGTTGTCCATATGTATTCCTATTTTTGTATATTCCTATTTTGTGCTATGTGTTGTGTATTGTGACGCTTGAATAAACGCATATTCTATTCTATTCTATTCTATTCTAAGTGCTATAAATATCGATGGTTAAAAGATACTCAGATTCTTAAACAAACCTCAAACTCTTTGCTTATGAATAGATGGATACCACACTTTATTGCTCTACCAAATTAAGTACTCGCCATAGGTTTACTTTTTCAGACAACAAAGACATCTTCAATATCGCACAACTGTTCTGTCATGGTTATATCACAAACAAGATGTAAACAAGGCACCTTTGTGGTCAATTTTATTTCGGAAATTTTTTTTCTGTAATTTCATGATAAATAATTACCATATAACATCAAATACAATCGGAGGGTCAAAAGTGAACCTATGTTGTGAATTATTGGGCGACGCGAATCTCGCTGTGGATATAAAGAAATCAAGAATTCCTCACGTAAGCGGTTTTTATATTTATTTAAGCATAGTGATGTAATCATGCCTTTTTTTGATATATAGTGTTTATAGGCCCAGAAATATAACATATGTTTGTATTTTATCTAATTCGCAGCATTTCAACTTTTTTTTGTGAAAGATGTTTTTGTAGGGATGTAAAAAAATATATCGATAATAAGAAAATATTGTCGTAGTTATAAGTACATTATTTCCTGTATGTATTTTATGATACATCGTGATGAAAACTCGCAAAATAAATATGAGCAGCAGATTGGGATGTACTGCACACCAAGGGTACTGACTGTGATTATATCAAGCAGTTGGTGTGTTCGATGTTAACCGCTAGATAAGTTCTGAAGACCAAAAAAAATATGAAGAAAATGATAAATATATATATACGTATAATCGTCGTTTTGATTATTTTCATCGATGAATAAAGGTGGGATAAGTAAAGCTGGCACCTTCAACACATTTACACGTTGCGTTTGTGTAGTGTCTGTGATTAAGCGCGCGGCGTGAAGTTGCGCTGCATGGGCATCAAGAATAGTCTGTCTGTCTCTCTTGCTCGCAGTCAAACTTATGAGTATGAAGGAGACGGTTATTGTTTTGCTTTTGGTACTGCTTATAAATATAGAGAGATCTTTTTTGCAATCGTGTCACGTGTCAATTTACACGCGTTATTGTGATTGTTAACCTGTTTCGAGGTTAGAATAAAATGATTAAATTTTCAAACTAATGTTTAGTAAAATTGCATTAGTGTACTAAGGCCTAAAAAAAGTTTAATTCATTCAAAAATTCCAACTCCTGAAATTTCGCTTCGCCCGACGCAATATAAAAAGTCGCTATAATTATTCAGACAGGGGAGGATCTCGGTTCTGACAGTAAATTTCATATAACACGCCATCGTTGAGGGTCCAGAAATTTAGGAAAATGAGTGTACCTATCCAGAAGTTTAAATATTTTCTTGAACATTTGTAGTTAATGAATATAATTTATTTATTGTACAAAATTAATCGCCAGGGTAAAAGGAAAAAGTCGTCCTTCCTAGCGACAAAGCAGCTAAATTGGCATATTTTCTTAGATATGCCCGAAATAAACCCCTTAAAGCACAAATCAGGGCTGGGTGCAGGGGCTGCTAGTTTTATTTAATAAATATATATACAGTGGGTTGTTATGTAAAGTTACGCCTGACTCAGGGGTGGTTATGGCGCTGATGAGCGATTTATTGGACCAGAACCAAGACTACCTATATCAGCGACTGTCATCACAAAGAACAAGAACAAGAAGAAGAAGAAGACAATAATCAGAAATATATATAAGCTTACATACATAAGTTGACATACTTATGTTTGGCGTAAATACACGATACAAAACGATCCTACATCTAGGGCTATTAGCACAACATCACCAAAAGCATTGCCCAATAGAGCTTATATACATAGTCAAGTCATAAGTTCTGTCACGTGTGCAATATAAAATAATTTAGACATGTTTATTATTTATGTAAACATTTATATAGCAAAATGAACTTAATAAAACATAGATTCTTATGGTAATAAAGTTTATTCAAAATGACCCCCGCGATTTTGAATACAGGCCTTTATTCTGCGCGGCCAGTCGTCTATCGCAGCATGAACGAGGTCCATGTCAATATCGGCGGCTGCCTTAATCAAGGATGCCTTGAGTGACTCCAAATCAGGATGAGGCTTTGAGCAGGCCTTTTCCTCCAAGTATTGCCATATCTTGTAATCTAACGGACTCAAATCTGGACTGGAGGAGGGCCAGTCTTCGTGCCGGATGAAGTCGATTTCACGCGCCGCCAGCCAGTCTTGTGTGCTTTTAGCTCTATGAGCTGGCGCAGAATCTTGTTGGAATACCCAGTGCCTGTTATTAAACATGGTATGAGAAACAGGTTCCACAAGGTTCTTGAGGACTGTATTTTGATACACAACTGCATTCGTTTTTACGCCTTTCTCACAAAAATGTACCTCAGTTAAGCCCCAATAAGAGACTCCCAACCAAACCATGAGCGAGGATGGAAAATGACCTCGTTGGACACGTGGAATACTGTTGCTCGCTTCTTCACTGCTGTGTGCGTACACTTTATCATTTTGTTTGTTATAGCTCTCTTCCACGGTGAAAATTTTTTCATCCAAAAAAAATAATTTCCCGATGCTTTTTTCCCGCGTACCGCTTCAACAAAGCGCGGCATCTCTTCAGTCTCAGGTCCATTAAACGAGCGTCCAAACGATGTCCTGTTTTTCTTCGATATGCCCTAAGCCCTAAGTCTTCATTTAACACCCTTTTCACCGTGGTCCTGCTTAACCCCATCTGAAGGGCCAACAGTTTCTGCTTACGTATGGGATTTCTTTGAATTCGCGCCTTCACAGCTTTTATCACTGCTGGAGTCCTAACAGAGCGAGGGCGACCACTTCTTGACCTGTCATCTACACTAGAGTCTTTATTGTATCGTTTTATGGTACGATAAACGAATCTTTTGGTTATATTCAAATTTTTCAGTAAGTCGAAAATCTGAATTGGCGCGTAACCGCAACGATGCAACGCAATAACTGCGACACGGTCTTCTTTAAGTATCCACTCCATATTTAAAAATGAGGAAAATTCTAAAAAGTACACATTTTTATTTTCATGAAAAATTCGAAATTCAAATTCAATAAACTTTTTTGTGGCCAGCGTTCTAAATTCAAAAGTTTTTATTGTGTGACAGAACTTATGACCTGACTGTGTATATTTCTGATTATTGTCTGTTATTTCATTCGACGGACTCGTTTGACAAATAGAGTAATACCCTATTCAACAAAAGTTTAATAGTGATGGGGTAAATATCAATATTTTTATTTATAATTGGCAAGCACACCCATGATTTGTTGAATAAATAATAATTAAATAATACAATTATGAAACTCGTATCCGGGTTAGGGTCCATGCCCCTTGTTGGGGACATTATTGGTAGCCCATTATTATATAACTATACAGAATGTTGTTTTGTAAAGTAACGCCCGACTCAGGGACGATAGTTTACGTATCGCTAGTAACAAAAAAAAAATAAGTCGACCCGAATGGCCGAGTCGGCAGTGACCCTGCCTACCAAGCCAAGGGTCCCGGGTTCGAGTCCCGGTGGGGGCAAATATTTGTTTGATGGAACGGATGTTTGTACCCTAGTCATGGTTGTTTATCTATCTAAGTATAATATTTATCTATATAAGTATGTGTATCGTTGTCTTGCACCCAAGATACAGGGAATCCTAGTTTGGGGCTAGATCAATGTGTGTAAATAGTGTCCAAGGTATTATTATTATTATTATTACAATGTTTTGGTTTTCCCTAGCGTAATTTTTATTCAAAAATTGCTGCGTTCCATTTGTCCTGAAATAACCGCAACGTGCAGACACACCTGGCCGGTCCATGAATAGCGCAGCGCGCGCGGTAGCAAGCGACAGAAGTAAGTCAACAATTATTGATTTTAAGATATTTTTTCACTCAATAAATATAATGTTATGTATATTTTGGCTTCCGTGTCGGGTATATAACCACCCCTGATGATGATTATGAGGTGAGACGCCAGCTGAACCGCACGGGACATCTGAAAAGTAATCAGCGCGACGTGATACTACATCCCTACTGCATGTTCCAGAACACTGGGTTACCACAAGGTCTTATGCCGATTCTGTTCAGGAACGTAAACTCATCCGCAAATTTACCAGGGAATGGTTGCCATGTGAGTTCTTGTTCTAAGCCTAATCTGAAATGCTAGAAAGATTGTGGTCCCCCCCAGATCCAAAAGTTTTTCGAGCAACACCCGTTTAGGTTATTCCATCAGGTTAAAAATAAGAACAACACCATGGCAACCATTTTCAGTTTTTATTTCAGAGGAAAGGTTTTCTTCCCCTTGTCCTCTCCTTTCCTGGATACCAGTCAGCTACCGCAGTCAGGTTTTTTCTAGGTTTTTTCGGTACTAGTCAATTTGTGTTTTAGTACATTTGAGTGTTCGACCCATTATGCAGTAGTCACTTTAGGCTCTAGGTAAACATCAAATGTAGTCATATTGTGTTCTAGACAGTCCAAGACCAACCCTTCCGTTAGTACATTACACCAATACGCAATTATTCCACTCTATTAATTGTCTTTTGACATTTCCTTATTGCGTACATAATAAGCAATATTTTTCATTGCAAACGTCAAAAATATATAGGTTTTGAGCGATCAAAAAACCATTAATAGAGTGGAGAAAGTATAATGGGCTTTATTTCCCCAAAACCAAGACTTGTTTTCAGATGTCGATGGTAATTTTGCGGATCAGTCTAGGTTCCTAAACTGAATCGGCATAAAACGTTATACTAGGTCGGGCCATTAGTTTTGTTACATACAATCCAACTAATATTATAAATGTGAAAGTAGCGATGTTTAGATGTTTGGATCTTTGTATGTTTGTGTCTCAATCACACTAAAACGGCTGAACGGATTAGAATTAAATTTAGCACAGAGATATTTAAAAGACTAGATTAACATGTAGAATATTTTTATACGACTGCACCAGAAGAAGGGTAACGTTTTCTCGGTAATAGATAATTCCTATGAAAACGTAGACAAAGTTGCGGGCATCAGCTAGTAAATTAAATAAATGACACAAAAATCTCTGTAATACAAATATTTATATATCAAACGAAAGGTTACAAAATACAGATTTAAATCACATGTAAACTGTTCAAAATGACCTCCCATGTTTTGGATACAAGCCTTTAATCTGCGCGGCCAGTCATCTACAGAAGCACGCACGACATCCATTCAATATGCTTTGAGAGGCTCCAAATTGCAACAAGCCTTCTCCTCTAAGAATTGCCATATTTTATAATCCAATGGATTTATGTCTGGACTCGATGAGGGCGAGTCTTCCTGTCCAGGAACGCCAATTTTAAGTGCTGTTTGCCTTATGAGCTGGTGCAGAGTCCTGCTGGAATAACCAGTGTCTGTTTTTGAACATTTTCTGTGAAAGAGGTTTTATGAATTTTGTTAGAACTGTGTTTTGGTACACGAGTACACTTGTTTTAACTTCTTTTTCACAAAAATATACCTCAATTGGGCCCGAATAGGAAACCCCATGAATGACGAAGGCTTGTGACCACGCCGAACACGTGGGATACGTCTGCTCGCTTCTTCACTGTTATGCGCACACACTCTATCATTCTGTTTGGTAAAGTTTTCCTCGACATCAAACATTTTTTCGTCCTAAAAAAGGATTTCGCGGTATTTTTTTCCCGCGTAACGCTTTAGCAAGACTCGGATCTATGGAGCCTGATTTTTTACAGTAGTGAATTAAGCAAATGTGCAGTTTTTTTCCGGTAAGCTCGTAGTCTTCATTCCATTCCTTTTTAACTGTAGTTCTACTTTACCTCATCTGGAGCACCAACAGTTTTTGCTTCCGAACGGGATTTCTTTGTAATCGCGCCTTCACTGCTTTGGTCACTGCTGGCGTTCGAACATTACGAGGACGACCACTCCTCTGCTTATCTTCTAATCTCGAATCTTAAGGTGATGATACGAAAAAAATACGGGGTTTTTTTAGAATTCATTTACTCTTTAGATAATCTTAATCAAATACATTTAGTATTTGATTAAGATTATCACAGAAGGAAAACGCGATTAGGTGAAATTTTCTTGATGGAATTTAATTGCGAAAAGACCTCTTAATTGTTTTATTTTTTCCTGTAATTCTGAAATCCTATATTATTTCATTGTGGAATTGTATTCAAAATGTGGATATTATGTAAACTCTCCTTGAAAATCTTTTTGACAAAATAGCGTTATTTATTTTGAAAAACTTTTTATGTGGTTTGGCGCTACGTTATGTCATTTTTCCCGATTCCGTCCCTCTCATACTGCGGGTCTTTCCGCCTGGAGTAACGGGGACCTTTACACGGACGAGGTATCCCCATAAGAGGAAATGCGGGCGGAGAGACTTTTGAAAATTAGGTACTGAAGAAACTAACGCTGTCGCTCTGTGAGCGCTCGGCGTCCGGCGGTGGCCGCGATATTCATGTGTGTGTAAGTTGACAGTGTGTTCGTGTCTCCAACGTGTCGTGTGATCGCTCTAGTCGTTTCTGGTATTTCTTGGTGGTCGCATCGTTCGTTACCTACGCGAAGTGATTGATCTTCTATGATTTTGGAATCAAAAGAGTAGCAGGGAGAAAAAGTTCAATAAAGACTATAATGTTCTTCCGCTACTCTTTTGATTAGGCTTATATGTGTAAACATAAGCCGACTTCATGATCCTGAGATACTGTCCTTTTTTGATTCGGGTGTGTTTTATATCGAGTGTATTACTGTTTAATAAAATTAATTTAGTTTTTAATCTAAAAGCAATGTGGCCTGTGTTCAAAACGAATAAAATAATTTGATGTGTAAAGTAAATTAGTGATTACCATTTTTTTCTATTAAAAACAAAGTCACCGACTTCCTTAACTGTTACCAACATACTAATGCTATTACTATTAAGTATTCCGTGATAATTCGTGCATAATTTGGCGAAAACAGTGGTCTAAAGCGAAAATAGCTTATGGGCAATTGAAAGACGTAAGAGGCAGTCGGCATCGAACTTTGGGCGAATATGTAAAATGCGAATAAAACATCGTTTCCCAAAATATTAGAAACGTTATTATTATATAACGAATACAAATAAACTGCTTCTACCAATGAAAGCAAGGAAAAGGAATCTGAAGCAATTGATAAATTTATCAACGAAACGGGGCTACAGATAATAGAGTGTGGACTGTTTGTCGATGAAAATTAACCTTTTTTAGGGGTAAGCCCGGATGGCCCGATAGGTGAAGACTCGATAGTAGAGGTAAAATGTCCTTATAAAATTGCAAGAATGTCATCTGAAGAAGGAATTGAACAAAAAATTGACTTTTACTCGTTTCAAAACAAAACGTTACAATTAAAACAGAATCATAATTACTTCTACCAAGTATAAGGCCAACTGCTTACAACTCGTGGAAAAAACTGGAACTTTTATAAGAAAGTTTTTTTTTTATTTTTATTTTTTTGCTTGGACACACATTGATCTAGCCCCAAACTAGGATTCCCTGAGTCTTGGGTACTAGACAACGATACACATACTTATATAGATAAATATAATACTTAGATAGATAAACAACCATGACTTGGGTACAGACATCCGTTCTCATCAAACAAATATTTGCCCCCACCGGGAATCGAACCCGGGACCCTTGGCTTCGTAGGCAGGGTCACTGTCGTCACCGTTCTACCACCAATGCCTTTTACCAGAAATAATTGATGGTCGGATACCAAAAAATAGTCAGGTCGGAGACCAGTCAGAAAAAGATCGGCGTCATAACTTTAATTTCGTTGATGTAGTAAGTAGGAGGTCTGGAGACTGGTACCCTATCCTATATTATAATTAACTGTTTTGTATTTTTGGAGCTCCGTGGCCTTATGGCTGTCACGCTTGCTTCTCACACAGGAGACACAGGTTCGAATTCTGACCATGTGACCATGTACCAATGAGATAATTAATTTATCTTAAGTACGTACGTTATCGGACGTTCAGTGTTTCGGTTAACACGATAAGCTGTACCTAGATCCCGGCTACGATCGCTACGTGGTAGTGGTCGTAAAACCCCTCCATCAACCCGCACTGACCCAGCCTGGTGGAGTATGGTTTAATCTTACTCGTATCCGGGTAAAGGCCTGTTCCCCTTGGTGCCCATTTTATAGATATGACATTAATTTTATTTTGTATTCTTTACCTATTAAAAAATGAATTAGTATTTGCCACTAAAGAGCACATACAAAAAATTTTGTTTATCGATAAATGTCTACAATACTAGTTTATCGATATTATTTTTAACTACTTCGCATCACCTTTCAGTCTGTGTACCTATGCAGATCGTTGCGCCCGCATCCCCCGCCCTCAAATTCGTGCGTAAGGACAACTGCAGATCCGACTGAATAGCCTGAGTAAAAAGTCATAAGTCGAGGTTACGTAGTGTTAAGTGTTATGTGGTTCGGCTCTCGCCTATTTCCTCCACCGATATTGGACCAGTTTAAAAGATATTTCATTAACGGAATACGCTGGATATACTCTGTGCTCCTGTTTTTCTTTTTTCATTAATTGTTGTCAAATTTGTACAATATCCCTCTATTGACAGCGGTTTAAATAGGCAGTTTTGAGCTATTTCTGAGGGCTCTAGTGCTTATATAGATAATGTATCAACAAAAAGTAAAAACATAGGGGCATACACGTAGTCATTATTTATTTTACTTTAAAAAAATCATTGCTTTAGGGTCATAAACCAGAAAGAAAACAGGCAAGAGCGTTTCTATGGGGAAAAGAGCGCCCGCATCTCCTCTTAAGGCAAGGATTCATCATTTGATAGTGCGATAAACGCACCTCAAGTAATTTTTTTTCAGCAGTTTTTAAAATCTCAGTTGACGCGTGACCGCAGCGATGCAATTACTGCGACTCTATCGTCTTTTCGCACCCATTCCATTACTATTTTTGAAAATAAAGACGATTACAGAAAACCTATGAATTATACTTTGTCCACTCTATGAATAGGTTTTTGACAGATAGAAATCCCTACACTTTTGACATCTGCAACGAAAAATATGCCTTAAACTGTACGCAATAAGGATATGTCAAAAGTTAAATAAAGGATTGGACAGAGTATAGGTTTCTTAAAATATTCGTATTTCGAACGCCCATAACTTTTTTATGGTTCGCATTCCAAATTCGAAGTTTGAGTGAGGTATATGACAAAACATATGGCCCGACCCATGTACTTTGCATACCAACTTGATTTTCTACTTAGGAGTATGAATGCTACATCCAGGTATCGCCCAAAAAACTTTATGCACTAGGGACTTGCCGGACCTGGATAGAGCTAGTAGTCCCAAGTAGAAAATCAAGTTGATCTTCAAAGCCTTGAACGGGTATGGCCCAAAAACTGTTGTACCTGGACGGTGATCTGGAAAATTAAAAACCATGTAAAAGCGACTTTGTCAAAACGGGCCTGAATGGGGTTAATCTAACACAAGAAATAACTTGCTGTTAATAATTTTGTAATTAATTATTCCTGCCTATTTTTCATAGTAATTAATAGGTATTTGTAACAATTGTATTAGTTAAACACAACCAATTTTTAAAAGAGATCTAAGAAACAATCAGTGGGAGTTTCTCAGCCCTTCTGTAGAGAAGAGGCAAAAAAAAGTTGTGTAAATATCTACAGTAATAAAGTTATTTGAATTTGATTTTGCGATTTCTTTACTGAAAATCTCGCTTAATTGTGTTTGACCCAATATTGATCCTAAAGTAAAAATGTCTATGATACTATTTGTACAAACATTAATACAGTTAATTAATGCGGAAGTAACTGTGACATCATTTTTATTGGTTTTCGAGTTGTATGCAAAAAACTGGAAAATGTCCGAAAATTTGCACGTTTTTGGGCCACCAAAAACCACCCCCACTTTTGAGGTCGCAAACTTATGTTTGGTATACCCACACGATACCAAACGATCCTAGAAAAAGACATTTTCTGTAGAAAATAATGTAAGTGGAAACCCCCTGGCTAGGCTTCTGCAGCGAGAGCCAATCCAATATGGCTTGGATGCGGACGTGCTTTAATAGCTAAGATATTTGTCGATCCTGAAAGTTGCTTATGAAAATTGTTTCTAAATTGTTTCGATACGTTCGAACTTTCATGAATACGCCAAAAATGGTTTATTCTTTCTAAGATATAAACTAGTGGCTGTGAGCAGAAAACCTTTTGTTTTCATTGTTTTCAAAAAAACCCTTAAAGTTTGTAGGATGAACAAATGGAATCATTCTAAAGACAAATAACCCGACAGCATTTTCTTTCAATACTACATACAAATAAATAATAATAATAATAAATAATAATAATAATTATAAACGTTTAGTGCCATAAAGAATACAGTTTTTTTAATACATGCAAGATTTGCCTAAGACAATAGGAATTGGCTCAGCTGCTGCTAACACGGAATCGGGACTCCGTGTAGCGCTGATTTTCAGCCTATCCCTCTTCCATGAGGTTTTGAGCGGGGTAACTTGTCATCGAGGGTCGCCATAGAGTTTAAATTTATATAATAAAATAAGCAAAAATCACAGAGAAATAAAATCGCTAAGTTACCATTTGGACTGTCTTCTGCTGATTCTTGTATTATATTGCGTGTGTGTGTGAGTATTTGTGTGTGAGAGGGCGAGTGGTGTATTAGCTAGTTTGTGTTTCCTTGTCCAGGGCTCTTACTTTAGAAATAGTTTTTTAAGCTAAACTCTTTCCAATAAGCATGCTTCAGTTGCTGAGTATCATTTTGGCGTTTCATTAGAGCTGATCTGTATTTATTTTTAAAGTAGTTAGGGCTTACTTTTGTTCTAAGAGGCGGAAGTAGATCATTCCATATGCTTGCAGCCATAAATCTGAAGCAGCTTCTGTAACGGTTTGTTTTGTGTGCATGTATTTTAAGTTGATTTTGATGGCAGGTCCTCAGAGCTCTGTGTGTTGAGTTTTCGACCCAATACAACTTTTCAAACAGGTATTCTGGCCTCTTGTTGCGGATGACTCTGTGGACTGTGCATGCGTAATATAGCTCCCTTCTGGCTTTCATGTTAAGAATTCCATATTTATTCAGGTATGGATTTACGAATTACCTTCTCGGTATCTCTAGTCTATAAGACGTAATAGGACTATACAAAGATGCATCACTCTTATCTTTACCAGCAACTGGGAATGAAACTGTTTGACCGCAGTGATCGGAAGGTAAGCGATTAGTTATATTTTTACGTGTGAATACAAAGACACAAAAACGATATCTAGTCAAGTTTGGCTGGTAAGTATGGAAACTATGAAATTGTCATTTGAGCAATTTAAAAAGCATGTTAGTTTAAAATTTCCATTTGAGCAATTTAAAAAGCATGATAAAGCGACTTTGTCGGGTTTGACTTAAAAAGTGATATTACAATGTTCAAGATTACTTAAATAACGGGACTGTATGGGGTTAATCTAGCTCAACACAAACCTTGCTGTTAATAATTTTTTAATTATTTATTCCTGCTTATTAACCATAATAATAAAAAAACATATTTGTATTATTTAAGCAAAACAAATTTTTAAAAGAGATCTAAAAATCAATCTGTGGGATTACGCCCTTCTCTCCCACAGTGGGCCAATGTAGAGAAGAGACAAAAAAATATGTTTGCTAAGTATATGTAAATATCTACTGCCTTGAGCAAACGATTTTTATTTCACTCGATTTCTCCACGCGTTCCTGAGACAAAGTCTTGATAGACAGACGACGAAGTGATCCTTTAAGTGATCCTTTTTTCTTTAAGTTACGGAACCCTAAAACAATATTGTATGGAACTGTCACGTCTATAAACATTTTGCGGGGCTTATAATACAATAATTGTAGCTTAAAACTTGGCAAAATTAATGCAGTTCTTTAGAGCGAAGCTAAAATTAATGTACCCTCACCCACATCTGGGGGGGGAGGGGCGGGCGGGGGGGGGCGTCACTCCCCGTGGTCCCGAAAGTGTCCCGAAGCGTGGTGTTTTAAGGAAACCGTACACGGTATATGAAAAATTTACCATCTATCCATTATACACACAAAAGCGATATCACTTCTAGTTTCCGCGCACTCTGCCACGAAATGAGAATATTTTAAAATTTATCAAATTATCTTTATGTGCATATTTTTTTGTTTACCTTGTCAAATAAATAAATAAATATTTCCTATGAATTGTGTAAAATCAGGTTTTGAATACAATATGTTTCCCTTGTTTATATGAAAGGTGCGAATCGTTACTCTGTAACTAAACTACACACGAGGGGGTAGAATTTTGGCTGCAAGCTTCAAATTGCTTGCCAAGCTTCAGCAATAGAACAATGCGCGATCTAAATCAGCCTGAGTACGTAATAAATTTATCAAATCTATCACTGTATCCGGTAAAGCCCCGTGCCTCTTGGAGGGGGCATTTAGTTCATTATTTTTATCACATTTTGAACTCATATCATGCAAAAAAATCAAAAGAAAAGCTTTTATAAGATAAATTTATTTCTTTCAAAACAACCAAACTCAAAAACTCAGGTCATCTCAGCCATATACATTCATACCTGTAGTGTGTGATTGAGTTTGTGTATGTGGTCTGAGACTCTCTGATTGAATTAGACAGAGTAAGATCCCAAATTGGCCCTATACGTAATTGTACACTATATTGTTGGGTGCATAAATAAATTAGATTTCGGTGTGATAGGGCACATTATCATTATTCCATCCGCAGCCAGAGAGCTAAAGTGGCATCACGTACCACCCAGTTCATACGTGACTCCTGGGGTCTTTCGTCGTCCCGTGCGGGGCAGCGAGAGACCAAAATAGGGAGCCAAGGCGGAGTCAGCGTTTCAACTTTAAAAGTGCTTGATGCCAATATCCGAGCCCCCCGTTCCACCCCTTCCCCCTTGGAGACTAAATATTTATTCATGAGCTACTGAGTCAACTCTCTGAGAGCTCGTTGTACACCTCGTATTACAACGTCCATTACGCGTTCCGATGAAGTATTTATGTTATGCAGGATTAGGCTCCCATAAGACCCTTCCCGGTGTAAATTCAAATTATTCTTGTCTACACACCGGCCAAACTATTGTGTATTTAGAATTGGCGGCGTTCCGTATAATTACTTTGTTCGTTCAGTATCTAGTTAGAGACAATGCCTGTATCGACGGCGCAAAGTCGTTAGTATCTGAATACACAAATACTAATGAGCATGTGCCCTCGCTGCACGGTTATTATTAAAATGAATCTCGTTAAAAAGGCGTTGGGACGGATTTACTATGGCAGTAAAGAGTTATCTGATAGTCAAATTCAAAGACAATTTTTTTGTCTGTTTGGGAATATAAATGTATTATTAGGTACATAAATGAGACCGCCAACTGAATCTCACGGCTGGGCTGGCCACCCCGGCAGCGGGACTTAGAATTTCACATTCAGCTTATCTGTAGACGAATAGGAATTCAAAGTCAAAATGTTTCTTAGCCGATATATAGAGGACTAACAAAGCAACATAACACAATATTTTTATAATGTTTAAATAAATAACTAGTTCATAATTTCACAACCGTTGAGATTTTTTTAATTGAGAATATTTCGTGATAACTTCGGGACACATTTCTGTCGAGCAAAAAATCTAATTACGTTTACACGTTTGCGATTGAAAGCTGACGCTTATGATTAACAAGCTAGCATAAAGAAACAGCTGTTTTAATACTAGGAGTATTAAAACAGCTGTTTCTTGTTTTAGGTTAATTGTTTTTAGACTTAAGATTTACAAAAGGCTAAATTGTTGTTAAAGTTCGCAGAATAAAAAAGAATAATATGAAAACAAATTCTCAAGTGAACTGCTTCCCGCTTCGTTTATTCCACCGGAGACATCGTAAGTAATAGATATCCTGTAGTCTGAACTAGATAGCACTAAAAGAAGACGAACCGCAAATCGATGACGCAATTCAAATAGATTCATTTCCATTTGAAAACCGTTTTATCCACCACCGCACCCAGTTAAAGTATCAGATGGCACGGCTCCCTCCAGTGTTTAACATTACACCGATGGTTTATTAGGGAACTATTGCAGTCACGTAGATGGCTGTGTAGTAGTGTATTGAACATACGCAGTGTCTCGAACAAAGCCGTTAACCTCGCCGCCGCCGGCACGATTTAAATATGCAGACGCTAGTATTGATTGTCTCCAAGAATAACACCCCTTCAGCCGAGCACTGAAACTGACCGACATAACAACGTTCAAAGCACTGCCGCTGGTTTATTTGACAAACGTGTACAAAGAGATTTAGGTTATGATGTCTGTTGCGCTTTTCAGAAATGTACGTGTCCATACGCCCAGCAAAAAGTTGTTCCCTAGACGATTTCTAGACGAGACGATAATAATAATTAGTCGATCTTCGCTGTACATATCAGTGAAGGCGAGTGGGGTTAGGCTATGATTGTTAATATATAACGAATGTTACCGATATAACTTTTTGTGGTTCGGGTCGGTGTGGACATGTATGTCGTTATCGGTTCTTAGAGTACTCAGTATAGATAGAATATTGTCTCGCCATCACTAACCAATGTTACAGTCTTCACTAATAAAAAAATAATAAGGTTGAATTTAGTTTGTGCCACCGGGCCTTTTATTTTGTGAAGACTGTAGAAGGACAAATTTCTCAAGGGTTGTAAAATCAATGAGAAATGCTTTCGCTTGATAAAAAATTAGGTTTGTCTTAATAAATTCAGGCCAATTAATATGTCTAAGCAATCGTTAGAATGGGAAAGAGTCAAAATGTAGGGGAACAAAGTTATTATTTCAGTGGAAATTATTATTTTTGTAATTTGTGTCAATGTTACATTTCGTTAACCCTTACTATCTACGCCTCGTCATCTGGGAACCCACTTTCCGTGAACTTTTAAAACAAGGGGAGATCATATCTCAGCGACAGTGAAAATTAAGACTGATGGAATTAATTTTGATACCAATGGGGGTAGTCCGAAAATCACTTATTTCATTAATTAAAATTATGATTAGATAGTAAACTGAGACCAGTAATTAACGCATTAACTAAATTTTTACTAATAGTCAGCCCGGCTCAGATAATTCTGTTACTTACTGTACTGTGTTCCTGTTCACTGGAGCTCTGCTGGCTACCTACCTCCTTTTGGGAATCAATATTCTCTGTATAGATACGGAAAACCCATAAACAAGTCTACAGATATGTAATCATCATTTATTTTTATGTCACAAAATTGTAACCTAGCTATCTAGCAGCAATCATCTGTTTCGTGAATTGCTTGCGATCACAAAACTTTCAGAGCAAACTTTACCCCATTTCCGAAGGTATTTTTAGGGTTCCGTACCTTAATTGAGGAAAAAAGAAACATCACTTCTGTCTGCCTGTCGGTGTGCCAAGATCCTTTTCTCAGGAACACGTGAAGGTATAAGGTTCAAATTAATATCGATTACAAAGGTCCCTGGTCCCTTTGAGCTGTAAAAAAACTTTTAGGTCAACGCAATCAAAGGTGAGACCGTTAATATCGCAAAGCGAGTACGCAATGGAATCAAAAGCTCGGCACCACGCTGTTTTTTTTTTATTGGACTACTTTTAGAATCTCGCAACTCTATCTCAACTTGCTTCGGTTATGACATCGAGCTTGATGAGTTCCGCAGGAGAAAGCAAAAGTGCTGGGGCCAAATTCTACTGATTAAGAAAATATCGTCCGAGTTGAACCCGCTAGAATATCGGACGTAATACTTACCACAGTTTAGTAGCTCCACAAGGTTCAATTAACTTCTTACGTGTCATAGCTAAACTTATAAAAGCAGAGTTTTCTTCAGTGCCACAACTTGACAGCAAAATGCAAATTACGCAAAACATTTTAACAGAGGACATACAGTTTAGAAATTGAGAAACATTGCCAACAGCAACAAAGTCTTTCATTCATCTGAGGTTCTATGGATATCTGGATAATGACAATTAATTTCTCTGAATAACGAAACTCTTTGCATAAATTTTCTTTACTTACTTTTACTCGGTGATTCATTTGTAATTAACCTCAGATAAACGAATCTTTTTGCTTACTTTCTTTGAGTTTTGCAAACATTTAACACCCTCTAGGTGGAACTAATTTGACAGTTCCCCATTGAAACACAAATGTCATTTCTCGTTTTAACCATCAAGTCAGTAGAGTTTGTGGCCATGTATTGTAACGTAAAAAAATAAAGTACCCCGTCTCGACACATCCGTAAATTAGAACCACAATTTTACCTTGATAGCCATAAACCCCATAGACATAGTTGTAGACACGGTTTAGTTGAGTCAACAGCTATGTTCCGTTGATCAACCTGCATTGTTGAAGTACGTCAGTTGGCGGTGGTGTGTGCAAAGCATAATACATTACTACGTCGGAGGCGAGTTAATCTCCTCTGAGCCGTAGTCGGCACGCAGTAGAGCCGTGAGATTTGCGTCCGTCGACCGGATAAACGACGGATGCTGCCGCCGCCAAGCTTTGTAGTTAGTCGAACCCAATCCAATCTAAGTCTCAACTGTATCCAACCGCCATCAGATAGTTCGGTGATGCTCACTAATAGTTGGGAGATACTAAGAGGACTTATCTTAACATAACAACATAATATTCACATACATGCACATCTTGGGAACCAGAAACACTTCACAAACATGTAAATATCCAAGACTTGGGGATGTTTTTCCTCCCCTTCGGGGATTCAAACCCGGGACCTGTCACTTGGGAAGCACAACCTCGACCGCTACATTACAGAAATCGTTTTACATACAGTGGAGGTCATATAATTACAGTCACTGAATGCTTATTAAATTAAGTAAGCTATTCCTCTCTATATTTTTATCAGACTATTATTGGAACTTGCTACAAAATTTTCAAATATTTGTGTAAGTATTTTGTAGTTCCTAATCTTTTATTCGGTTTATTCTAATTGCAAGTAGTCTATACTTAACAAAGATATGGTCATATAATTAAAGACACTCCATTTGCTTAGAAGAAATAAAATAAAAAATGAAATTATATTAATTCCACAAAATTCCTAAGGCATTTATAAAACATTCCATTACGTATCAATATTTGGTCACAAGTACTTTGGCAGAAATGACAGCACGACATCTCTTGGGCAAAGAAACGATCAAATTTGTACAAGCTTCTACCTTAATTTTGCTCCCATGCTCTGTACAGAATAATCTTCCTAGTGGACGAATCGCAACTCTTGTTTTTTCCTATATTGATTGGTTTAAACCGTATCTTAATTTAAAAAAATAGATTGCATAGGATATTTTGACGTTTCATGAAAATACGCGGTAAAAAAAAACAAAAACAGAATGTAGTTTTCTTTTCCTTTTTTAAATTTAGAACAGCATTTCTTGTCTTTAATTAGCTGGCCAGGTACAAGTATGTTAAAAAGTTTTTGTTACGTTCCCACAGTGAGCAGTGTCTAATTTTTGTCCTACATTTTAAGAATACAACGCCGTGAATGGTTTTATAACAACTACACTAGATTAAATACCTATTTTAGCTAATGGTACGACCATAATTAATTTTGTGGTGGTCAATCTTTAATTATGTGACCACCACTGTATTTTATTTCCGGAGTCATGTTACTAATACTATGTCGTAAACCGAGTTATACTTAAATGATAAACATACACAGTCAAAATTCATGTTGTTCTTTTCCATATTGGAGTGTGATATTCTGGTAATCGTTATCTATATTTATACAGTTCCCGCCAAGTTTCTTTTACTCCGTGCGGGCTGTCACCTGTCTCTCTCTCTCTCTCTCTCACCCCACCTTACCCTAAGCGAGAAAGAGAGGTCACAGCTTGCTCAGAGACAAAGAAAATTGACGCGGTCTGAAGTACGCGTATTGTGCGTAGCGCATCAGCTACGAGCTACGGCGTAGCATTCGCGTAACATTTTCTGTGAATGCCGCGCAGAAAATATTTCCTTTAGCAAAGGGCCATGATATCCAAACATATTATAAATAAACTCATATTAACGATCTCTTTCATGTTTTCACCTTTACCGTAAAGCCAAGGTAACACCTCCCTCTTTACAACCTCGTGCGGTTTGATGTTATATATAAAATACCTACCTTGCCTTTAATATCTTTCGTTATTCATTAACCTACCAAATAAAACGTAGGATACTCAGCAGTTGACCTTGTGACAGTAAATCCAGTCTATGATTGGAATAAATGCTGATTTCGCCTGATGAAATCACTAAATTGCGCGAGAAAGTAAGCGACTACTAGTTTTGTTTGACAAAATAACTGAAATGCAGGACTTAAAAACCGCAACTTGAAAACCTTGCGTCCAGATACATAAAACGCAAAACAAGCGTTGGGTTTTGATGTTTTTACATGCTCAACCTAACACGAAGATTAATGGGGGCTTCGCTTAGGTTACCCCCTTTATCCTGCACTTACCCTGGCCCACCAATCCGCCTAGCTAGACAGTCATATTTAGCCAATAACCGCTGCCTCACCCATTCAGCACTTTTTTTCGCAATTCAGTAGTTTGTCGCGCCATTCTGAAATGTTACGCTCAGTTTAGATAATCCCGCTGTTCATGATCATTCATTCAATTCGCTTGGTATACTTCTTAAATAAAGAATATATCTTAAATTAAGAATCCTCAAAAAGCGCAATATTTTAAATGACGTCTCACACCAATAATTAATAATAGAACAATCGTGTGACGTGTATCATCTTCTTTACTGTAATTTCTTGGAAAATTCGAAACAAAAGTAGTGTGAAAGACTTTCGAAATCAATGAAAACATTGTCTTATCGCGTAAATTATTCTATAGGCTCAGATAATGCTGCTATAATAAGAGCTCTGTGGTCTAGGGTTTCCTTCCCATGCACGAGATACGGGTTTGAATCCAGTACCGGCGAGGAAACTTTCATTATCCATAGTTGCGACGATGGGCTAGCCCCCTTACAAGCAAAATGGAGTATTGATATTCAATTGCCACCTCTCTCTGCCATCCCATTTGGGAAAAGGCATGACACTATAATATGTAATATTATGTTGATGCCAGTATGTCAACCAATCAACGGCTCACACATCTCTACATCAAATAATTTGCGCTAGGACTGAAGCAGGCTGATTATCCAAAATCTACTTTTTAAGTGCAGGGAATGTAGTACCTATATTCAATTTAAAACGACTTTAGAGCTAGTCAAATCCTTGACATTTATGTAGATGATTGTGATTAGAATGATGGCTGCCCTTTTATGCCGCAATAGATGTACACAAATGTAAAATATACTTAATAGGTCTTGTAGCAGGAAAGAGAAATTATAACAATACTAAATACAATACAATCTTCAACCTACATTTAAGTGTTCTTTCTATTCCAACTTTTATCTCGTTTTCTATGAGTTTCTAGTTCTCTAGGAAAGTTTTATCTAGTTTTCTAACAGCATGAGTGAATGAATGCATTTCAAACACTTAATCTGCCACTTTAGAGAGATAAGGCTAGTACTAACTAACCAACTTAGAACTAAACTCATAATTTTTTGAAAATCTAATATTGTCGAAAAATAATCATTTTCGAGAATTTCGAGGTTATGGGTGTGACGTATGAAAAGGTATAGTAATATTCAAGAAGTTTAGGGATCATTCATGCTGAACAACATATATATCAGAATTATTTGAAAAGACCCACTATGTATACCTATATTTATAAATTTTCCACATATGCCCACTGTAAAAGACTTCGTAGCAATGAAAGAACTCTCGACATCTACATAATATCTCCTGTAGGTATTTATTTATTATTAACGTTAATCATATGTGCCATTACAGCAAATGCCAGATTGACTCGAATATACATGAAATATTTACAAGATACAATTACAATACAATACAGACCACCGGCCCTATGGTCAGATGATATTGTCAAGGTGGCTTGTTGACAGTGGACCAGACTGGCGGGGGACAGATGCGAGTGGCGTGCTTTGGGAAAGGCGTATGCCCAACAGTTGGATGATACGGGGTGATATGGTGATGATGATCATGATGATATTCAGATTCAATTCGATTCAATTCAATAATCTAAGGACATTACAGTCACACCTTCATCTCACAGAATCTGCCACATTCTCGCACTATATATCTATATCCCTCCATGCATCACCAAACAGATCATTCAGTGGTGCTGCAGCCAACAGTGCGTTGAGGCTGTCTCGACTCCATAAGAACCGCCTCTAGATCTTCCTGATCTTTCTGTGACTTAACGGGAAGTACCAGTTTCTGGTCGTCCGCGTACAGGAGACATTCAGCATTTTTACGCTCAAATTCGTTAGCATGTTTGAGCTCAGGTCATTTATCATTATGGTAAATAATAACGGACCAAGAATAGGGCCTTGACAAATACCGACCGTGTGTGGTACGGCTGACACTCAAAACAGCCGTGTCGCACATATTGTTGGCAGTTCTTTAGGTAGTCAGCGAAGAAAACCAATAGCCATGGAGCAAATCCAATGGCACACAATTCCTTCATTAGAACGTCGTCATCGACTCTATCAAAAGCCTTACGGAGGTCCAGATAGGCGACGTCCACCTCATATCCCCGATTCGTGCTTTCTGAAACCATCTCGAACAATATCAGTAAATTGGTGGTTACTCGCACAAATACGGCGCAGTCTGCGGACTGATTTAACCGTATAAGACTCGAACAATTTTGCCAGTAAACTCAGGATCGCGAGAGGTCCATATTGATTACCAGAAGCAGTGTCACTTGTCTTGGGTAAAGGACTGACTCAAGAGAGCTTCCAGCTGTTAGAGTATTTTCCTTGCTCTAGAGCTATGTAGAAAATGCGACCCAAAGGTAAAGCCAGCTGATCACGATAGGCCTTGAAAAAGTAAGGAGGGACGTTGTCCGGTCCAAGTGCGCTCCTTAGCCTTAGTTGCGTCAGTACCTGCTCTTCATCCCTACAAGAAACATGTGAAATTTGTATGTAGTTAGCAGTGCGCAAGTCATCAGAACCATTAACCAGATCTGGTGCAAGCGTTACTCTCGAAAACGTCGGAGAGATAATCTGCAAATGCAACTGTGCTTCCTTTCCAACACACTCTTGCACCTTATGCGTGAGCCGAGGTTCGAAACCACCCTTCGATCTGAGGCCACTCACATGTTTCCAAAATGTGCGTGGGTTGTATCTGAGGGTCCGTGGCTTACGCCCCCAGTGGTCGACGCACCTGTGGTCAACGCTCCCGATTCTAATTATTATTTTTGTGCTTTTGCACTTTTGTAAACGACAAAAGAATAGAATAATATAGAATGGTGCCGCGTAGCTATAGCATATGTGGTTCACATATGCTATAGCTACGTGGGATTTGATCTGGCTCTCAGCTCACTGAATGCGGATTAATCGTTGGCCTCTTAAACAATTTCCATTTATGGTGGAGCTTAGCTTTAGTAGTCCCTTATAATGTCTCCATGAATCACACCTGATAACACCGCGTAGGCTGTCTGGGATCGGGTTATTAAGGATCTTTTAAACGCTATAGTAAAAGCGATCAACTGCCGTATCTATAAGTACATCTGGAGCTTTGATAATAATGTTTCCAAGATACGCTACACATGAGCTTGCAAAGTACTGCCTGGTTCCTTTGGCAAAATTCTAGTCATTGTGGCCGCCAATGTTGCTAGAATCCAGGCGGCTGGATTGCTGGTCCGTGCCCTTTGCTTCCAGCGGCACAATGAAGTCGAGAGGCAGGTGGTAGGGCGTCAGTACGTGGCACCAGGCTGCCTGACACAGATTTGTATCGTTACTACACCGGCGCTCTCCGGCAGCAAAAGTACATCTAGCACGCCAAGAAGGGTATTCGTCACCTCATTCATCTCATACATTAGACACTAAGAAAATAACATAATAATTCGAAAATGACACAAAGGTACTTTTCAGATTTAGGTCACCATGAATTATTAAGGTTCCAATCAGTCCTGACATGTTCTCTTCTGTTTTAGTAAAGCAACCGAGGTATTGGTGGTCCTTTTCGGCTTTTTTTTATTTATTTATTATAGTAACTTTTATATGATTCTTGGTCTTGCTCAGGCCTATATAGACGACACAGATTGTAGACGTGTATAGAATTAATATTAACAAACTGCTCAGATCTGCCACGATTTCAACTAAGTGAATAAAGCTGTAGCTAAATTTAGAAACATGGCGATTAAATTATCAAACGCTAGCAGTGATTAGATTAATCTTCCGCATGACACAACATGAACGATGCGATTGAGTACTTTAAAATAATTGACGCAGTTTACAAACATTGAGTAGCACCAACCATTATGCAGATCCCCGCAAATCCAGGTTAATGATAACGTATAACAGCTTCCGTTCGCTGGGAAGGGAAATGGAATTCTAAAGCTTATTGACGGAATAGAATACCTACTGGATTTCAGGAACAGATATTGAATAATTCATTACGACGGTCATCTTCTCCAGTTATCTTGCGACACCTGGCGGATGCGAAATTCGTGAAATCCTTCAATTACTTACAAATTTTCTCATTCTTGCGAAAGTTATTTCTATCTAGCTAGCCGATGTAAGCTTACAGAAATATTAGGTAAATCAATTACGACAAGAACAACAGTCATCAATATCTAAAAAAAAACTACCAAAGCCAACTTTGTAAGCGAACTTTAAAGACTATAAAACAGCCTGCAAGTAAAGTGCACACGTATATTGGATGTGTGGGTTTTACTGTAAGAAACTTCTCTGATAATACTCGTATAAAAACGCAAACCTTAGTTTATTTATTTATTTATTTATTTAATTAGGCACATCAACAGCACACATATATAAAATTAGACAATAGAAATATGGCGGTATTGTTCTTATATGAGTGCCTATTATAGATGTGCACAGCATTCACCATTTAAGTACTAAAATTTAACAATTTATTTTGTAAATAGGTAATTTAACTTAGAATGTAAGTATTACAATAATAAATAACAATTAATTAGAATTTGGAATTAATGTAGCCATATAATATTAATAATAATATTTAGGAATTATAAAGATCATTTTAGGTGCAAGTTAGTTTGCTCTTTCAGGATTTTATTCCTGAAGACAGGCAAGCGATCACGAAATATGTCTATGTCGGTTTCACTACAGGTGTTGTTATATTTGTCACACATTCTGGGTATCGGCGAGTGCTTGTAAATATTTGTCCTGTATAGAGGCGTATGGAAGGTGTTGGAGATACGTTTGCGTGGATAGTTATAGGGGACTGTCAGTCCAATCTGGCTCAGGATGTTGCTGACATCTAATTGATTATTACAGACCTTATGCAGAAATAGAAGGTCCTGTAGGTTTCGTCGGAAGTTCAAAGTGTCCATGCCGAAGTGGTCTAATCGTCGTTCGTAGGTTTCCCTGTGTGAGATTCCCGATTGGCTGTACGCTAGGTGTTTGGTAAATGCTTGCTGGATACGTTCTATTCTATCAGAGTGGACCGCGTACACGGGATTCCAGACAACGGAAGCGTACTCGAGGTGGCTTCGAACCAGAGCATTGTATAGGAGGATCTTGGTGGAGGCGAAACGGAAACCTTTGGAATTGCGCTTTATGAAGCCTAGCATTTTCGCGGCTTTTCGCACGGCGGTGCTGATGTGCGATGCAAATTTGAGGTTGGAATCCATCAGAACACCGAGGTCACGCATTTCTTTCACGGTTTGAAGTACGATGTCGTTGAGAGTGTACGAGGAAGCTATTGGCATTTTCTTGTTGGTGAAAGTGATGTGATAGCATTTTGTTGCGTTGAGAACCATACCATTATCACGACACCAGATCGCTATCTCGTTTAGGTCCTTTTGCAACAATTCCACGTCAGCCTCCGACACAATGGGCTTGTACAGTTTTAGATCGTCCGCAAACAAGGAATATTTACAGTGTGCGATACGGGACGTCAAGTCATTGATGAAAATCAGAAAAAGTACGGGACCAAGATGAGAGCCCTGTGGGACTCCCGACTTCGCGTGGTATAGCTGCGACTCGTGTCCACTCACCGTCACTGTCTGAGGTCTCTGTGACAGATACGACCCAAACCAGTCCAGCAGTGACCCGTGAACGCCAAGTGCTGCCAGCTTTCTTATGAGCAGCGAGTGGTTAACCTTGTCGAAAGCGCTGCTGAAGTCGGTATACACTGCGTCCACTTGGTGACCTTTGTCCATCTCATGGGATAAGTGATTGACATATGAGACCAGATTTGTTTCTACCGACCGTCCGCGCTTGAAGCCGTGCTGTTCAGGTGAGATAAACTTGTCGAAGTGATGTGTGAGAAGTGGGCAGATTAAGGATTCAAAGAGTTTTGAGAAGCACGTTAGGATGGAAATGGGGCGGTAGTTTTTAATGTCACTTTCATCACCCTTTTTGTAGACAGGAACTATTCTACTTTTTTTCCATTCGTTTGGAAAGCAACCCTCCTTCAAGGAATGATCAAATATTACAGAGAGTGGGAAGCACAGGCCTGGTGCACAGAGTTTAACAAACACTGCGGGAATGTCATCGGGTCCTGCGCCTTTAAACACATCAAGGGTTCTGCATTTATTGAGTATGTCACGTTCGCTGATTTTGATTTTAGATAGGCCTATTTGGTTGTTTAAATGTAGGTCAGCGGTGTTCACTGGGTCGTGATCTGTATAGACTGACGAAAAGTGCCCAGCAAAGAGCTGTGCAATCTCGTTTCCACAGTTTGCCGATTCGTGGTCCTTATACATTGTCGCTGGTAGTGAGGAAAAGCCTTTTCGCTTGAACTTAATGAAACTCCAGAAGGCCTTGGGGTTATCCGGAATACTGGATTCTATATTGAACATGTACGTTTTCATGCAAGTGTCATACAGTTTATGACAGCGTTCTCGAGCGATCTCGAACTCTATTTTGTCACGGGGGTTCTTATATTTACGAAATTTCTGTCTTATTTGTTCTTTTTCAGCAATCAGTTTTATCAGCTGTTTGCTGAACCAGGGAGGATGTTTACCTGTTTTAAATTTCTGTTTTGGGACATATTTGTCAATGGCATTCTTCAAAGTACAGTAGAAGAGTGAGGTCATTTCATTGACGTTTCCACAATGACGGAATATGTCCTCCCACTTGGTGGACTTTAGATGCGACTTAAGCCCTTCGTAGTCGGCTTTGAAGAAGTTGTGTCGATGTCCAACGCTGGGTTTAAGGTGGGTAAGGCGTGATGAACTGATTTGAATCTCAAGGGGAGGGTGGTAGGAGTCTAGTTTGCTCAGGGTGTCAGAAGACCGGGCGACGGTCACATGGGGAACATTTGCCAGTACTAAATCGAGAATATTGTCATCCCTATTTCCGATGCAGTTAAACTGATACAGACTGTTCATTGTAATAAAGTCAATGAGTTGAAAGCCTAAGGTACTTTCGTACTTGGATGGGACCATGTGAACGTGGTTAACTGCTCTGTTCCAATCTATGAAACCTAGATTGAAGTCTCCCAGTATAGCGACTTCGTCGGCGTAGTTGAGTGTTCTATTGGCGTTGTCAAAGAATTCAGATAGGTATTCTAATTTTATTGGCGATGGTAGATATACAGCACATATAGCCAGCTTTTTTGTGCAGTCTCCAGTCCTAGTTTCTATAGTGACCCATAGGTCCTCAAATTTACTGTTTTTACTTTCCCAGTTGGTTACGCGAGTAGATTGATATTTCTTTGATACTGCTACGAGGACTCCACCCCCGTCGGCCTTGCTATCTTTAGTAGGCTTAAAACTACATAGACGATCCCTTCTATAGATGTTATATCTAGAGTCCATTAACTCAGAATTTGTGACATTATTATTTAACCAAGTTTCTGTAAGTACAATTATTTCGTGATCGCTGCTGGATATGTTTTTGTAGAGATCATTGGTTTTGGTCCGTAAACCGCGGACATTTTGATAGTAAATACTAGCAAATTTAAAGCAAATAACACCATAACGATAGTTCTATATAAAACACTTAGAGTCTAACACATCAAACGTAGTATCTTCGCTTCGTATGAGCAGAGCCTGGCAGTTGGTGTCCTTCCTTGCAAAAATTTTGCCGTTACGAACCCAGACGAACGTATATCCCACTTCCTTGGACTTCTTACGAGCGGCTGCGTGTAGGGATTTGTTTGCAGGCGTAAGGTGCTCTGAAACGAAGACTGGTTCTCGTTGTCCTCCGAAGCCAAGGTGTGTGGAGCTCAGCTTGTCCTTGGGGTTAGCCTTATTGAACTTTGCTACGGCGGCTAGAACAGAGTCGCGTTGACGGGGACTGCGCAATTTCACAACCACAGCTCTAGGTTTGTTGTTGTCTTTATTTATCTTGGCGACCCGGGTGGCGTATAAGATCTCGCTGTCATCCAGCGGGTTACCCACAATCTTTGTGAGTTGCTCTACCGTATTCGGTAGGTTCTCAGATTTGTGCTCGGGGATCCCATTAATCTCTATATTAGATTCTCGCATGAGTTGTTCCGTGATCGTGAGTCTTCCGGAGAGATCTTTAACTAGCGATTTGAGACTCTCATTTTCTATATTCATTGTTGAAATTGTTTTAGAGTTTTCTTCAAGTCTGACCTTCATGCTCTCAAATTGCTCGTTGAAAAAAGCCATTGAATCGGTGAGTCCGGCGATGAGGTTGTTGGTGCTCTTGAGTTCAGCCGACATAAATTCCTTTATAGTTGCTCGTAGAGCACCAGTCATCTCTTGTTTTATGATGTCACGCAGTCTATTCTCGGTTAGGTAATTCTTGCTGTCGCGAGGGCAGGCTGCAGTGTCAATGGTGGCGGCACATCGTTGCTTTCCAGTCCGGAAAGTAACGAAGGAGTCGTCGTTAGCCTTTACCGGTGTGTCGGAGTTATCAATCTTGGGCAGTTTCACCTTGCAGCTGGGACATATCCAGGCCGCGTGGGGACCCACACTAAGACCAACACATACGTAATGGTACACCAATGAGCAGTTGGGTTCCGTGCAGGCAACTCTATCATCCTCTTCGGTATATTCACTGCAACCTGAGCAGCAGTTGGTCTTACAATCCATCATTGTGAGAAAAAAAAAAAAAAAAGTTTAAAAATTATAATTTAAGTAGTAAAAACAAAAAGACAAGGTATCGCCGGGGATCGAACTTGGTGTCTCTGGGCCTCCAGGCAAACGGTTACCGGCTGAGCTATTTGCTCGACGGCTGCAGTGACGAAATCGGCGAACGGGTAGTAGTAGTGAGTAGTTGAGTACGGGCTCGCCGGCCGCAGCACCGGTTGGTGACTCACCGGCCGACGCTGACTGGATAGCAACAAAAGCAGTTCACCGGGCACTTTAACGGCAGGTTTGAATTAATTTCCGAATATTAGGCACTTTTGGAGTATCGTTGAAGTAAGCGGATCGAGTTGGTTAAATGGTCTATTTGAACTCCTGCTTTTTGTTTTTGTTTCACAGCGATAGGTTCCGAATTTGCACAGCTTATGAATTTAAAAGGCAGAGTAAAAATTAGTACGTGTTGGCGTTGAGAGCGCGCGCGCGGATATCTTTTACGGTACTTAGTTATCAATTACGGTGCAGTGCAGCAGATAATTCATCGCTAGTACCCCACCCAACATGCCGCTAAAGCTAGTTCCCGTCGCGTAAAAATAACACTGGCTTCAATACATATTGTATGGAATCCAGCGTTATTTTTACGTGATGAGAACTGTACTCTGACATCATAGTTATAATGTGACATAATGGATAATATGTGGTTCAAGCCAGATTTAAGGCTCTCTCAATGGCGGATCGTGGTCATAAGTATTTTCACTTCAGCGCCATAATCGGGGCGCATAGAAATTGAAAGTAGATATCGCGTGAAGAACATTTTAACACGCAGCTTGTATTGTATATAAAAAAGGCGATAAGAATAGGGCGAAATTCTGGCTTTTCTTTTTATAATTCATACATATTACAGTTTCTGTTGTCAGGGTTCCGTTCCCGAAGGGGGGACCCCTATTACTAAGCTGTCCGTCTGTCCGTCCGTCCGCCACCGGGCTCTACCGGATCAACCAAAGTAGGTAGAGAGTTGAAATTTTCTATGTATATTTCTATTGCCGCTAAAAAACAAATAACGAATCTTACCCATTTTCAAAAATGTAAAGTGGTCTCTATACAAGATTCAATGTTGTTTGGTATTGTTTTGTTTTGCCCCCTCAGATAGAAAACAGTATTTAAATTAAGAATTGGAGCCGAGCACTCCTTTTCTCAGCCCAGTTGGGAAAACTAGCCGCATCGATAAATATTTAGAAGAAAGCCAATTATTCAAATATCGAATTCTATGACACAGTCCCAAAAATTCCAAATACTTTCTTTGCGATATTCCTGTCCATTGAGACAAATCTAAGATAAATGCAAAAATAAAACGCTATTCCGCTAGTCTAGTCATTGATAGACAACGCCCAGTCTAAGCCGGTGGACCTACATAGTCATGAAACTTAGTCCTTATACAACCTGTCCCGTCCCACTTCCACGACTGTGCCATATGGAGGGAAAGTACCTTAAATATATAATAATACATAGTTTCACGTTTCATAATTCACGTTTAACATTTAGTTAAAATGTGTAGGAAAACGATTTGACTGATTTAAAGTCTGACTATTACAAGAAAAAAAAACAAGATGTTCCTTTTATGTATGTTTCTTAGACTTAAATGGTCCTTACGATTTAGCCTTCGATCGGTAATTTAAAATTACTGGAATATTTTTTTCCACATTTGGCGGTTCGATTCCCGGTTAATAAAAAATAGGTACCTGTATTCGAATATAGCTCAAATAGTTTTTAACAACAAAATAAAGTCTTATACACATAATATATATATACAATATAGCGTCACTCCTTTTCCCATACGGGGTAGCAAAGGCACAGCTAGTTGTGCCGACGTTTACCCATTTATTCAATACTCCATGTTTAGGGTTCTGTACCCGAAGGGTGCCAAACGGGACCATAATACTAAGCCTCCGATGTCCGTCTGTCCGTCCGTCCATCCGTCACTGTTTCTCATGAACCGTAATAGGGTTTAAAGTTTCACAGAATGTGTATTTCTGTTGCCGCAACAGCAAAAGAAAAAACTACACGAGATTGTATGAATTAATTATTTAATTAATAAAATCGGTGTTTTAACACCCCCCCCCCCCCCCCCCCGCGATATAACAAGCCATATGCCATATTCAAATATGATCGTAGATTTCGCGGCTTATCTTATGGTTGTGGTGGCGCTATCGGTTTGATATCGGTTGCGCAATCCTTAAGATCTGGGTTCAAATCAACGTCCGGACATCATATTATTTTCTTTTTGTTTTATTACTATTAGCGGTTAAGTTTTCTTGTATGATAATACGGGACCCTTCGTGTGCGAGTCTGACCTGACTTTACCGATTTTTACTCATGGCTACCATAACAATGTGACGAATTATTTAATACGTATAAACGAGCATGAAGTTGTGTTAGTTGGCGAATCAATATTAATCCTTTAAAGGGCATAAGAATAAGTAATTTTTCATTGGTTTAGGACATTTTTAAGCAAGCCATTGATAATTTGGTGGGCGTATAGTGGACACAGGCTTATAAAGGGGTAGATGTACCTAAACAAACTTATTAATAAGTAGACCGCTAATAATCGATATGTACTAAAATCAATCATGTCAATCATCCGGGGCGCTTGGGATTGGTTACATGATCATTAAATTAGAAGATTAACGAAGACTAATCGTTGGTCCATAGAGACATTAGACGGCTTTGTTTATACACCGTAAGATAGTCAAAACCATTAGTTCATAAACTAACGCGTTAGTTGATCAACAATCGACAGATAGTAAACCAGACCGACAGGGTTTAGAATTTGCGTTTCTTTTGTTCTTACATGTCAACCTGACACGAAGACTATTCGGGGGCTTCGCTGCGCTCGCCCCCTCTAGTCTTCACCTAAGCTACCGCAGTGTTTTCCCGGTATTTCGTTTGCAATTCAAGTTTAAACCAGTTTACTATTTAACGGTTTTAACCATTAGTTGATCAACTAACGCGTCGATAGTTGACCAACTAACTAGAATTTTTGACAATCTTAAGGTGACATATATGTCTTAATAATCGAAGAAAATTCTGACACTTGGATTTTTGGGAGATGATAAAAGATAAACATCAGCGCTAATAACGCTATTTTTCGTATGTGTCGCTACTTTAACGAGCTTTCTGCCAGCAAAGACGACGTCCCTGATATCTACGATGATTCGTTGCCTTGTTTTAAGTTTAAAATGCCTAATTTCCACAAATAATATTTTCTGTAAATTGTTTAAATTCTACAGATTTTTCTAAATTATTTTGAAATTTTTAATTTAATTTGTTTAAATAGTTAATTTCTTCTTTAGTGTTTTTTGATTTATTCAAAGTCAAAGTCAAAGTCAAAGATATTTATCTGCCAATATAGGTGCTTATGATGTTAGGTACAATTTGTGAACTTAACTATATTTTATCCTATAAGGATGTGCAAATATTATGAAAAATACAATTATAAAATAGAAATATGAAAAAGCCACATCGAGAGATCAGTTATTAGTTACAATTATAATGTCTATTGATGATGTATGTCAATTTAAAATAGGCAAAAAGTAATGAAAATAATGTTTATGGAGTGTCAAATCATACAATAATACAAATGTCAAATTAGATTAAGCAAGTCCTACAAAATAATAAAATTACAGGTAATAGTAGTTGTTGTCCATATAAGATGTCAATTGCATGTTTTACATTTGTCCTGTAAAAACTCTGTGACACTGTAATATGCTTTGTCGATCAATAATTTAAATAAAGCATTCTTCAATGCCTGTATATTGTCTAACCTTCTTATTGTATCCGGAAGGGCATTATAGATTATCGGAGCCATTCCAAATATGTTTCTTCTTGTGAGGGAGCTCTTACATTTTGCAACGCCTAATTTGTCGACATATCGAATGCTATTCATTTTTCTAAACAACCCTAAATTTGTTTTTACAAATTTGACTATTTCAAGAATGTAGAGACAAGGCAGTGTTAAAATTTTCAATTTAATGAAGTGAGGCTTACACGTATCTGTTTGTTTTAGTTTGCACAGAGCTCTAACACACTTTTTCTGGGCTTTAAATGCTATTCCTTTATCTGTTGAGTTACCCCAAAATATTACACCATATCTTAATATTCATCCTGCATAGGCGTGGTATGCAGCTAGAGCAGCCTTTTGGTTTGTGACCTTTGAAAGTCTGTATAGTGCATAAGAGCATTGTGCCAATCTTTTGCAAACGCTGTAAACTTGCTCTTTCCATGAAAGATTATTATCAATTTGCAGACCCAGAAAATTGGTGACTTTTGCTTCGTCTATGGTTTTTCCAGAATGTCTAACATTTAGGTTATACTTCGGGTCGCCTCGAAGAGCAAATGACATCAGCTTTGTTTTACTTAAGTTAATGTTAAGGTTGTTTCTTGTGTTTTGTTTATTGTGTTTATAATTTTAATTAAGCACGTTATCTTTTTCTATAACATGCTGTGTACACATATTTTTGGCGCTGAAGACAGCCTTTCACCCGTTGTCATATTATATTATAGTCTGTTATCATATAGTCATATTATCTTCAATGAAGTCTGTTATCATATAGTCATATTATCTTCAATGAACCAAAGATAATAAATAAATAAATAAATAAATAACGCTCTACAATAGATGGTACAACAGCGGCATTTTAAATGAGTTCAGTTTTGGTATTTATCAAATTCAATATAATGTGGTTAAAAATAAAATTTACATAATTCATAATTTCTTTATTGCACACAAAGAATATACAGATAACAAGACTTCTATAAAAATAGTGTACAAGGCCGAGATTATCTCTAATAAGACATCTCTTCCAGAAACCCAAATTAGGATGAGAAATGTCGAGTGCTGAGCACTGCTAGATCATGTGTACAATAGTATAATTAACATACCTAAATATAGCATACATATACGAGTGCCTACATAAATATTATATAATATTTCCAACAGTCTATAGTTTCTGACTTCGCCATACTGACTTTTTGAATTCCTCTTTAGGTCCAGGTTCAGCATGGCCCTGTATATTTTTGTGATTGTGAAATATGTCATTAATTGATAAGTATATTTCAAGAATATTTGCAATACCTACCTATATATGTGGTCCTGTCCAGATTTTATTTCTTTTAGCCAATTGTTAGTTAGTTAGTTAGTTAGTGCATTTTAAACGTAAACTCGTCAAACTATAGTAACACAAAGTATAGGAAATAGCGTTTTGAAACTGATAAGAGTGGCAGTAATGTATGGCAAAGTTACGTGGTATGCGGCAATAGAATAGCATAAGTGTACGTTGATAAAAATACCTCATCGAGTAGCGCATTTGCTTGATGAAAACCTTCGTGTTGTGTTGATGATAGTATGATACTATTAAGTATCATTTATTCCAATAATTGACATGAATATGAATTAAATTGAATCTGGAAATAAACCTCTGACACCTGGGCTATGTTCTGAGATCAGCAAGATTTACATCCGGAACGATAGATCATCAAAAATAATAAGTAACTCACACACATAGGGTTTCGTACTTTAAAAGCAAAAGGAAACCTTATAGAATAACTTTGTCTGTCTATCCGTCTGCGTAGGGGTATAAAGTCGAAATTAATATCCATTACTCAAGTCTGTATTATCATAAAGTAGTACAAAAATCAAACTTATCGGTCAACTCAATCAAAAGATATTTTTGTCATGCCGCCATGTTTGTCACAACTTTGCTGAAATTGCTTTCCCGTCATGAAATTTGGCACGAAGCAAGGTCTTATAGCACAAATAAAGGTAAAAATCCGAAATCATAAATTTCTATTTTCTGTCAAGACCATTTTTTTCAGAAATGCGTCGTATCAAGTTGAAAATAATATCAATTACTCAAGGCTGTGGGTCTCTTGAAGTTGTGAAAAAACCAAAACCAAACTTTCAGGTCAAAACAATCCAATAACAGTTTATGTCACAATTTTGACACAAACACACACTTTGTCCTCTATTTTCAGGTAACTCTTGTTTTCTTAATATTATTTGTGTGTTATTGCAAACATCAAGCAGAATCATCAAAATTAATTGCTGAATTTGCTTAAAACTCGAAAGGGAATCAAAACCGATTTATAGGGTACTTCCCGTTGACCTAGAATCATGAAATATGGCACGAAGCGTGCTACCAAATAAAAATAAAAATATGAAAAATGTACAGTTTTCAGATTTTTTGCGTAACAAAAAATATATTAGTAAAAGTATACAGTATAAAGCTGGACATAGTATCCAAGCTTAAGCGTCTTAAAGAATGCACTGGACGAACTATTTAAATACTCATAACTTACATAGAGTATTCCTCAGAAAATAAGTTCTATGACGTTTGAAGATATTGGGTGATTTTGATAAAACCAATGTGTTTTAAACATCGTTTAACGCTTAATAATTAAAAGGGCTTTGTATAATACTTTTTAGTTCATTTTCGTTTGATGAAGTTCCTTGGTTTTATTAAAATCATCCAATTTATTCAAACGTTATCGGACTTATTTTCTAAGGAATACTATACCTATCTACAAATGTGCACGGAACCCTTGGTGTGGAACTCCGAGTCACACTAGACTATTTATTAACTAACCGAAAGCCCAAAAACCCTGCCTAATTTCTATTTTTCTTTCAAATGCTTTAATGATGTACGTATGTTCGAGGAAAATATAAATGCCATTTTTAGGGAAACACAAACAGAAGGTACGTACCAACGATAACACATACTACCTTCTGTACATTCCTAACAAAAAAAAAATGTAGGTTTTTTCTGACGAGGGATCGACAGACAAGGGTCTTTGATACCCTAATTTAGGTTGTAAGATATCTTCCTCAGTGAGCAGGCATGGGTGAACAATATGGTGCCTGTCTCACATTACAAAGAATATGTGCCCTTTTGAGAACATTCAACATAACTTCATAGCTTTTCCCATACGGGGTGGCAGAGGGCACAATTGTGCCCAAGTTTACCCAGTTATTCTATATTGTACCGTGCGTGACATGGGGCTAGCCCATTCTAAATATTGATTAACGAGAGCTGTGTATATTTAACGTCTCATAGGATAGCGTATTTCATAGGGAGTGAGTGAGAGTCACAATAAGTGATATCGGAAGTACGCAGGTACCATATCGATAGATATAATTGAGAGGAACATAATATTCTGATTAATATGTATTTATCATCAAATTAATCGAAACGTTCACTATATATGGATCACCAAATAATTGTAAATATGTCTCCTAATAGTTTGGTCTCTTTTTAGGATTCCGTACCCAGAACCCTATTACTATAAATTAAAAGGGGTCCAAGATATCCAAATACAAGATATTTTTTTCGGTAAACAGAACGCATCCAATCTTATCGGAAAAAAAAAGTTTAGCAAACCAGAAGTTCACATACAACATTTTATTTAAAATATTTTGTTTTACGGCCCTATAAGCTAGTCCTCCTAGGTTTGATAGTTTCAATTATTGTATATGTATAATTAAATGGGTTTAAGAGACGTGTTTTTTTGCGTGTTTCTTGACCGGTTTTTTTCTATTAGTCTACCATAATAGGTTTGACCTCAAAAAAGTACACCGATCATAAAAAATAATAAATTTCTCATCAAATTAAGAGATTGGTTACCAAAGTAGTAGGCTGTCTCCTGAAAAGTCTCTGAATTGCATAATAAATATCAGGGCGATGTGGTGGGTTACCAAAGAAAGCCTTCGTCTTAGGTTGAAATGTAACAATAAAAACCACTCAATTGGTGATCAATTTGTAACTGTTTAGGTGACCAATCTAATAATTCGATGACCTTCTTGGTGTTTGTTTTATTAATTTCAGGTGACCATTTTTATATTATATAGTGATCCAATTTAAGTGACTGATCAACGTTATTTTAGGAACCAACATGATGTATCAGGTAGCTTTAATCAAAAAGGCTTGCAATAGATGATCAATAAAATAGTACCCTACTTGTGTAAGAGACGTTCCTTAAAATGAAATATAACTTTAATCAAATTGTGGTGCAATATCTTCATATTAAAAATTAAAATAAAAAAAATGCCCATTAAAGTCGGATACTTTGAAGACAGGCTATAATGTAACTACACACTACATCTGAAATTATTATGTCGGTAACTTTCCTTTAGCAGGAGAAACAATAACGTGTCTCTAAGCAGGCCACATGTCCCTTCAGATTAGAATGATAAATAATCAAACCCTTTTGGCAGATTGATTAAGATACACAATATGTATAACATTGGCACCCAACGTGGGCCACACGTAGCTCCAAATACCTCCCGGGCTGTGGCCAGTAATAACAAGAAGGAATAATAGCATCATGTGTCATACCTCGATCAAGCCGCGGACCTCGTGGTCTCAGCTAAACAAGGCTCCAAAAATATCGATTCACGGTGAATCCGGCATGACGGTCGTCCTCAGGCTGACGGCTGCTCCCTCTACGTACACAGAGGACACAACACGTCGGGCGAGATATCCGAACGGTTTCCCGCCACTAGCTCAGCAACATAACATCCACACAAAATCGGTTCGACCACACTACACAAAAACATATCAAACGGGAGCACGGTTTTTGTAAAAACTATCAAGAATTCTAGTTAGGATATGACTGAAAAACAGACCAAAAGTTTGATGGTGCCGTGGGTGCTTGCGACGGAGGGTGCGTCCTTGCGCTGGCTCGGGGGCCGACTGACGGAGTCTCCCTTATTTTCCCGGCGGCGGCGGTGCGGCGGCGGGGCGGCCGAGCTCACTTCACCCTCTTGTAAATCGAGCACGTTCGCAAAGGCATAGGAACCCTGTAGCAAGCAACACACCAACCTACATCCCCTGTTAAAACGTGAGCGCATTCATAAACTTTTTCTTCTTAATTAATTTGGCAGCTGTATCAGCATGAGACGTGCTAGCTGGTAGTTGCAAGAGATATCGTGGAAAGGGTGTGGCGGCTTCTTTCGGGCTAGAATCGTGGCCGAGGAAGAATATAATAAAATATCTCTAGATACAATGACTGAATGTGTTAGCAGAATTCTGCGTCGAAAAGGACTGGTAACATACCTGGTACCTTTAAACTGGGTTAGGTAGTAGTAAATAGTGTAGAGCCAGCAAAACAGTCACACCGAAGCTCCGACACACCTACAAAACTTCACATAGACAGACGCATCAAACTTAGAAAGCCCCTCTTTTGGTCGTGAGGGGTTAAAAATATGATAAGATAAGGTATTTTGTTACCAGATCGGACCACTCATAATAATATTAAAATTTAAAATTAAAAAACTTTATTGATTCCTAAGTTAAATATTTGAACTCATACACTTTAAATGATAATGATACTCGAAAAATTCAATAGCAATTAAAATATGTACAAATTCATTTAGATATTTTATTAAGTACCCCTCTGTGGGTGAAGGCCTCCTGCAATGACTTACAATTTTCTCTATCTGGGGTTCCTCTAGCCATTCATTGTTTGTAGTCGCTGTTATCTCGTCTGCCCCATGCACGCTCCGGTGGTCTCACTCTCTTTCTTTTATTTCCTGGGCTGTTCCAAACTGTAACTTTTTCCGTCTATCTGTTATCTTGTGTTCTTGCAAGGTGTGCGGCCTATCTCCATTTAAAAGTTTGGGCTTGTTTTAACCTCTCAAAAACCGAGGGACGAGTCACCATTTTGAACCTTATGCCATGGTAATAAAATTTAAAACCTATACCGGAAAAGTGGCGTTAGTTAACACCGATGGTATTCAAGAGGTTAATGCATCAGGGATATTTGTTCTCTTTCTTATTTCAGTTTTTTTTACCTTGTCACGCAGTTCATTTTTAACACGCTTCTCTCCATAGCTCTTTGACAGACCTGTATTTTGTTTCTTGTTTCTTTACTGAATATCCATGATTAACAAGCGTATGTGAGACAACGTGTAAGGCAAGAGTCCATTATCTTCTTTTTCAGTTTCATAATTAGATTTCATTTCAAAATTTCCTTAAAACCATAGATTTTATTCCAAGTCAGGGTTATTCGTCTGGATATTTCTTTGGACTTTCTGTCTTTCTTGAAAGATAAATGTTTTCCTAAGTAAACGTATTGTTCTAATGTCTGAGTAGTTATATACTTGAGCTAAGTAGCTAATAACAGTGGCGGAATTAGTATGGCGGACGCTTTGAATATGTGCAGGAACTTCATCAAAGTATGATTTTGCCTAAAAATGTTATTTAATAGGATGATTTAAAGAATTTTTGAGTGGCTATTAGTGCGTAAGTGTTTAAACTAGTGTCTGTTACTTATTGTGATTATCTACGATATACACACACCGACCGCACGTACTTCAGAAGTTTACCGTCGATTTCTATCGGTGTTTTAGTATTATGGGTCACATGGGTAAGCTTAGTTTTTCTCAGGTTAATCTCTAATCCAATATTTTTGCTGGCTGTGTTCAGTTCATGCAGCATAGTCTCTAGTTGGCTGTTAGAATCAGATGTTATGACTATGTCGTCCGCGAATCGTAGATGAAATAGGTAGTTTACATCAATGTTTATACCTTTTTGGGACCATTTATTTTTTTATAATATGCTGGAGAACTGCAATAAATATCTTCGGGGAAAAGCTATTTAGTCTCACTCCTTTTTGTTTTTGTATTTTTTACCTAGCTTGACTCTTGCAATTGTTGTAAACATCTTCTAGGATTGAGATGGAGTTTGTTGATATTTGAGAGCATTCCATATGCTGGAGTGTGAGATGGTATTAAACGCCTTCGTGTAGTCCACAAAACCAATTTTGATTTTACCAACCGTTCTGGTCAAATTAAATGTATTTTTCAATAATATGTTCTAGAGTGTGGATGTGTTCCATTGTGCAGAATCCAAAAGGAAACTGGAACCTGCTTGTTCAATAGGTTGATTAATCTCTATATCTTTGTTTATTCTCTTTTCTATTAAATAAGAAAATAATTTGTAGGGATTGGGCATTAGGCTTTTCGGACATCAGGCAACATGCACATCAGGCAACATCTGATGGGTCGCCCTTTTTATATAATAATATAATTTCTGTTTCTTTTCTTTCTTTCTGACAATATTTTGCTAAACAGATGTGCCAATATGTGTTTGCCGATATTATCTCGTTTAATATATTGTCTGGGCCTGGATTTTTTTTACTTATTTGAAGTTGGTTATTTGTCCCAAAATCTCAGTTTTTTTGAACTGCTGTACCCTTTCCGATGCTTGTTGGTTGAAATCTGATGTGTCTGTTATGTGTTTGAATTTAGCCGGATTGCTGCAGTTTTTCATAGAATTCAGTAGCGGTGTTCCGTCTTGTTTGAGTTTTCTGGTTGTTTATTTTTTAGAGTCGTAAAGTTGTTTGTTTCCTCTTTTCATGCTTCCTGAAGTAATAAGATGTTTCTCAAGAACATTGATTCTGTATTTCCTATAGAAATGATATTTCTGTTTGTGCTTTTGTACAGACTGCTCAGAACATTTTTTTGTTCTTTATTTAGAGCTTACTATTTTGTTAGTATATGACGTTTTCTGAAAAGTCGTTTCGATTTATCGCTGACGACACATTTTTTAAGCTTTTAGACATTCTTTTATAATAATTTCCAGTTTTGTTGCGTAAGTATCTAAGTCTTTGTCTTCTTGTTTGTTACGATCTGGTTTATAGCTCTTAATATTGTCTTCGATTGCTGACGTTAGTGCTAGAGCTAAAGGTTAGCATTTTTCTCTTATTAGCCTTTGGCAGGTCGAATATTTAATGTTGTAGAGAACTTCAATATTCTCAAATTATTTTCGCTAGTTTGTATTTCATTCTTCGTTTTCCCATCCGATGATAGCCATGTCCATTTTCTACTGAGTTTTTTCTTGTTGTTGTAAAATTGTGTTCATAATTCTGAGTTTATTTTCCAGGGCGAATTGAATTAGTTTTTTGTCTCCCTTATTTCTGATAGCTACCGTACCCATGGTTTCCCAAGACTAGCTTTCTTCTGGTTTTGGATTGAAATCTCCAATAACAATCAGATTTTTTTTTTGTGTATTGTAGCTGTTGATAGAACAAATCCATATCTCTACAACACAATAAAAAAATCTACACTAAAATTACTAATAAAAAAATATTATGTGAACGTCAAAAGTCAAAGGTTTTCTACATATAGTTTTTCTTTTCCGCTCGACTCTTCTCGGTTTTAGTCGCTGAAATTTATTTTTACGTAGACCTCATAAACTGTTGGACATTACCCACAACACATGAACAAGACAAATGGTAACGAATTTAAACTATGATTGATGAGATGATATTTGCCGGGTATAGAGTAAGTAAGTAAAGTAAAAAGTTTGATTCATCCATGGATATTAACTTTGAGGCTTGAGTTAAGCTGAAGTATGAACGAAAATTTACAATCACGCTACCAAATGTGAGGAAAAAACATTAACTGAAGAAGAAAAACTGGACGTATTTAGTGACAGCTTTATAATCAATGTGTCTGATTCAGACAGTGAATGTGATTGTATGAGTAACACGTCTATGTAATTATAGATCTACTTTACAAAAAGTGACTTTGGTAGATTCCTTTTTTTGGTAATTAGTATTGTGATGAATAAGCAGCAACGTATATTTTCTCCAGATATGTGCCCCTCAAAAGCCGAGGAGTGTCGAGCGGTAAA
Source organism: Argyresthia goedartella (assembly GCA_949825045.1). Classification (NCBI taxonomy): domain Eukaryota; kingdom Metazoa; phylum Arthropoda; class Insecta; order Lepidoptera; family Argyresthiidae; genus Argyresthia; species Argyresthia goedartella. The sequence goes on along the minus strand of OX463809.1, from coordinate 16,035,211 downwards.
TAAATAATAATCGTATTGTACTGGCCAACGGCATAACTTTGTTTAGAAAAAAATAAATGATAAATAATTTGAATGTAAGTACTTGAAATCCGCTCTTGTGCAACCTAGCTATATTTTCAAAATCACCTGTTTATTTATTTTAATTTAAATGATCCTGTGGAGTTAGCTAGCTGTCAATAGGTTTTTTTTTAAATACCTACCTGTTTTGACTATAAAAAGTTTTGATGACTTGATAATTTTGGGTAGGTAGGTAATTGGATTAAAAATAAAAAAACTTACAATTCCTTGTCCTCACTGAAAAATCTAATAATTACCTGTTGCCGATTTCATCCAATAATTTAATTTCTAAATGTTATTTATAATATTAACTTATCAAATTAAACTCTTTTATCACATCCCTATACAGAAATAAATACGACGAGTCTTAATTTGCTCCTCTCTCTCTTTTTTATATATCTGTACGCTCTTGACAGTAAAAACATGAAATGACGCTTAAATATTATTAAAATACATGTCCAAGTTTTCATTAGTCTGTGTTATATATGTTACAGCGATGTTTGATGATGTTATTTCGCTGTTGTTTGTTAGACGCATTATTTTACTTTGTTCACCACTGGCATACCGCACCGCACGCTAGTGCCAAGCTAACAAAACAAGGAGGAGCGCTGTTAGTGGCCGCACCGCGCTAGGAGCTGCGTAGGGTGTCGATTCCGGGCGGCGTCAACAGATGATGATCATGTATTTGAACAAGTGTGCGTCGGGACATACTTACGTGATAGGTACCTATTTATTATGTGTATAGTTTATATCCCAACGAACAGCAGTGATTACGAATATTTGCTACTATTTAGGATTATAGCACAGCTCTGTGATAAGTACAGTGAAATACTAATAACAGGAGATTTTAATTTATATTCTTGTTCTACTAATACTGTTAATTATTATAATGAATACTTTATGACATATTGTGGATTCGCTCTGAGCAACGGTGTAAACAACTGTAATAACAGAGATTTAGATCCGGTGTTGAGTAAGAGGGAGTCAGGTATGAGTGTATGCGTGCGCGCTGCGGACGAGCCGCTGCTGCCGGTGCTGAGGGAATGGGCAACCTGGCGCTCAGGACGGATGAGGAGATGCTGCTGTCAGATAATGATGGCGTCCCCTTCCCCACCGTGTAACATCCTACTCAGCTGAGGAAGTGGCTGGAGGTTAACCACACAGCCTTGGCCCTGATCCAGGAGCCGTGGATCAGCAGAGGCAATATATGCGGACTCCGAAATCTTGGAGGTAAGTTGTTTGCGGATACGAGCTCGATTAACCCTCAAGCCTGTATCTACACTTCTAGAAATATACATGTGCAACCTCTAACAAGTTTCTGTTCCAGAGACGTGTGTGCAGTGAGGCTGCACAAGGCACAAAATTCCAGCCTACCAGAGATGGTTGTCGCCTCCGTCTACATGCCGAAATAGGATACTCCACCCCCGCATGATATGACGAGGCTGGTGACGCACAGCGAAGAATCCGGGCTGCAGCTGATAATAGCCACGGTCTCGAACGCACACCACGCTCTCTGCGGAATGAAAAAACAACAACGACCGAGGTAAACTTCTCGTTGAATATCTAGTGACAACCAACCTTAACATTGTTAATATAGGTTCAGAACATTCGTCACCAGGCAAAGTAGAACAATCATTGATATAACACTTGCAACCGAAGAAGCGTCGAGAGCCATCTCAAACTGGCACGTATCCGCAGAAGCATCGTGCTCAGATCACAGATGGATTCGATACGACATTCAGGTAAACACAGTCGAGGCAACCCCAAAGCGCAATCCGCTCCGAACTGACCGAGAACAATATGGCAAACGGTTGGATCAGCTCCTAAAACAGCAGAGAGTGCCGGAAAGGATATCGGGTGCCAAGGCTATAGAACACCAGGTAAGCAAGCTAACTGAGGCCATCACGGTTAGCTACCACCATGCGTGCCCCCTAACAACTCCAGTGGCAAGGGCCAACGCCCTTGATGGTCCCCAGGTGGGGACCTGAGCTGGAGAGGCTCAGAAGTAAAGTAAGGCGCCTACTAAACAGGGCAATGAATACAACCGCAAATGAAGACTGGGAAAACTACAAGGCAGCTAAGTCCCTATATAAAAAGCGCCTACGATACAGAAGTACAAAATCGTGACGCAAGTTCTGCAGCAACATTGAGAGCGTGCGCAGGCGAACAGGGTAAGGAAGGTTCTCTGCTAACATTCCAATCAAACACTTGGATCCCTGCGCAAAGCGGACAACACACTCACCAACACCCCAGAAGAGGCAGTTTGTACATTAGTACAGACACACTTCCCTGACTGTCAACTACTGAGGATGGTCAACTGGACGGAGGAAGAGACTACACCGACAGAGGAGCAGTGGGTACTTGCACTCGAGGTTATCAACTGACAAAAAAACTCAGTGGGCAATCAAAAGCTTTAACTCGTTTAAATCGCCAGGACTGACTGGCATATTCTCGTCTTTGTTAAAGTGGGGAGTAGACCAACTAGTTCTGGCACTAACCAATGTCATGGTGGCATGTCTGGAGAGAGGTAAAAGTAATCTTCATACCCAAGCCAGGTAAGAGCGACTACTCAGATCCTAAATCCTTTAGACCAATCAGCCTTACCTCGTTTCTGCTGAAAACGATGGAAAGGCTATGCGATAGAGATCTGCGAGAGAAGGCCCTGAGTAACATACCCTTGCATCAAAATCAGCACGCCTACAGTCAAGGTAAATTTACAGAATCAGCTTTTCATTCTGTTGTTTGCAAAATTGAAGAAGCCATCAAAGTCTATGTGCCTAGGAATCTTCATTTACATTGAAGGAGCCTTCGACAAGACTAAATTCACAAGCATAACAGCGGCACTGGTAAAAAACGGAGCAAATGCAGTTATGGTGGAGTGGATAGGTAACATGTTGAGTAAACGGGCCATTAAACTCACTTCAACCGAATCCCAACACGCATTGATAGCGAAGGGATGCCCCCAAGGAGGTGTTGTCTCGCCGCTGCTTTGGAATCTGGTGGCGAACGACCTCATCACCAAACTGAATACACAACACTATTATACGGTAGGATATGCCGATGATATAGTGATACTAACAAGTGGAATCATCACAAGCACTGTATGTGATGTTTCCCAAGCAGCACTGCGGATCGTGGAACGCTGGTGCATAACGAAAGAACTATCAGTCAACCCTAATAAGACGGAAATGGCAATGTTCACAAACAGGCGCAATCTGAGCAACTATCGCCCACCCAGGTTGTTTGGTACAGAGCTACAATTTGCTGCTGAGGTACCTAGGTGTAATACTAGATAGCAAGCTGAATTGGAGCAAACATCTGAATAACAAGATTGACAAAGCGACTGTCACATTTTGGCAGTGTCGAAGAATGGTGGGTAAAAAACTGGGGATTAACTCCGAAAACTACCCTTTGGCTATAATCAGACCGATAATAAGCTACTGCGCGGTAGTTTGGTGGCCACGAACCAAACTATCCACTGTCGAAGCTAAACTACAAAGACTCTGGAGGCTGGCTTGCATGGCAGCAACGAGATGAATGAAGACCACACCTACAGCGGCCTTGGAAGTCATACTGGATCTGCCGCCGCTTCACCTCTTCATCAAGCAAGAGGCGGCTGCAACTGCGGTGCGTCTTAAAAAACTTAACCTATGGAGATGCTAGGGTACCCCACACTGAAATACTCGATGAGTACATAGGTAAGGAGCCGCTATTAGAAGCGGCGACTGACAGGATACCTAAGCAATATGTCTTCTACAAAAGGTATAAAATACAAATGCATGAAGACCCTTGGGAGGGCCTCAATCAAAAAGAACTAAGGATTTTCACAGACGGTTCTAAAACAAATTCAGGTACAGGCGCCGGGGCATTCTCGGAAGATCTAAACATGAGGAAATCAACATCATGAGGTGCGTACAACACCTTCTTCCAAGCCGAGTGCATAGGCATCATAATGGCTACTGCAGCTATTGCAGAAAGAGAGACAAGGATTTCCCTATCCGCATACTATCCGACAGCAAATCAGTACTGCAAGCCCTACAAAGCAACACCATCAGTTCTGGGCTTATATACGAGTGTCACCAAGCCCTGTCAGAGACGCAGCCGATGTACTGGCAAGGTTGGGTTTGGAAGAGACGGTGGAGGGACCAGAACCCATAATACCATTGCCATTCAGCTGGTTGAGGAAAACCCTACGACAACACACAAAGGTAACTCACCAACATTATTGGTCAACCTTGGATACCTGCAAGCAAGCCAGACAGGCCCTCCCGATGATCAGACCCGGATTGTCGCGTAAGCTTCTGAAGCTCAAGAGGCCACAACTTCGCTTGGTGACCGCAGCGATAACTGGACACGCTTTGCTAAATAAACACTTAAACACTCTAGGTGTCACGGACAGCTTCCTTCAGGAGCTGGGTTGGCAGGAGTAGTGCCCCCAACCCACGTCACGCAAAATAGGCGCAAATTTAAGACGTCGAGTTGCGGAAAAGTGGCCCGCGACAAACTATAACTATAACAATGTAAAGACACATGGCAAGACAGCTACGCTATGATCATGTATGTTTACTTTTGTTGCGATAAATGCCAAGTTGGCAAAATACTGGGTAAATAAATGTAGGTCATGGCTGTCTAATCAAGACTGATACCCTTACCATTTACCCCCAGAGACCTCATAAAAGCGGGGTCCAAATGTCACCGAGTCTCTATACACCAACTATGGCTCCAACCAACCACATCTTCAATTTGACCATCCCAAAGTTCATATCAAAAGAGCTGGACATGCTACAGAAACTGCAGCAATTATGGTGATTTGAAGGAACAATAAACATTGCCGGAAAATGTGGCCTATCACGACGTCCACCATTATGTCCTGATCTATGCAGTGGTGTGTGTGATAATGATCGCAGGAGTAACCATGACGATCCGACATATTAGAAGCAAACGCAAAGCAAACTGTAGGAAAAGTGGAAAGTAGCGAGACACAGAAAGACAGAAATGCAGCGACTGCGCCCGCCACCAGAGAGGCAGAACCGGCCCCACTTGGTTATCAAAGTAAAAATGCAAGGAAATCCACCAATCCCGTATTGCAAAAATGTTGTGTTTTGTTCACTGAAGAATACACATATTCTTCAGTGAACCAAACACAACATTTTTGGCCAATATTTAACAGCACATCAAAATTACTGATTTTATATTTTATTTTGACATACTGATATGCAGTTTATTATTTCCCATATTTTAGTAGTTTATTTAAGTACTTATTATTTGAACGCTACGACGAACGAACGAACTGTACGGCTGTGTGGCGTTGCTATGAGTTTGCTTATTGGTTAAGTAAGATGGGGATGAAGGAATCTATCTCCACAAGCCACGATTTTTCGTGGCTGCGTGGCACTGATCAACGGTTGACCTGGTGAGTTGCTTACATTACTAAATGGTAACTCTCTGAAGATGATGGTGACCGGGAGATGGGATGTCCTCAAATTGTAATACAGATTTCAGTGTATCCTAAAGGCCTTAAGCTGGTGGATGGGTAGTTCAAATTCTGTAGGTGGTATAAGGATTCGGCTGTAGGGGAGGTAGGAGACCAACCAACGGAATAGTAGAGGTTCCGGTAATAGTAGAGGTCGGAAGAGGTAAACTTGTCCCTCAGATCACGGAGCTTGAGAAGGATTGAGACGATCCGTGCAGTGCATTAGCCAGGGTGACTGTAGCGGTGGTCCTTCTCATGAGAATGTGTGAACGATGATCACTGTGGTTATCGGTTCTTATTGATGGGGCATTTTGCTCCGGGTCACCAGCAGTTTCATTTAACCCTGACAATTGTGTTAGTTTGTATTGTATGTAGAATAATTATCCGCCACATATTTTTTTGGAGATACTGGGATCGCTGACGTTCTGCGTGATATGTGTTGGTTGGCAAGGAAGAAATGGGCGAACATTGGTCGTCTCGTTAATAAAGGATTGAAGAACGTCGACAGTCCGATGGGGGCAGTGGCCACTCCAGGGATAAAATGTGCATGATGAGGTTCGTTCGTTCGTCATGACCAGTGGTCGGCGTTAGGTGTGCTATTTCGCGGGATTCATGAATGCTAGCATAATGTGGACATGCCCTTATTCCGGGATTAGATCGTGTTTTCCGGGATTTGCATTTAATTATTAATTCAAGAGGAAACAAATTTGTAACTTGGTATTTAACCCTTGGGGTGCGTGGTTGGTAAAAGTCACATGGCGGGGTCCGCTGAACCCTAAACATAATTGTATATTTTTGTAAATTTAATTATTTTTTTATAAATAAATTATAAAGAAAAATTATAAATTAATAATAAATAAAAATTATAAATAAATTATTAATAAAAAATATTAATAAAACATTTTTTATTTATTAATATTAAAAGTTACGCCGCGTGCCTGGTCGGGTCCCTCAGGCCCGAGTACGCAGAAAATGCACATTACTCGAACGCAAACGCGTTGCGAATTGCGGGAGGGGTGGTAATCTGACTAAAGAAATATTGTCGATTTCTGGAAGTGACGGGTCTGTCAGACCCACCAGGCACCCCAAGGGTTAAACGTGAAATATTGTCATCAGCAATGTATAATTCCGGCAAATTTCTTAGCACACTGTACGAAACAATCGCAAAACGCACGTGTTGAATGAGGAACCAATCGCGCGCATCTCAAAGCAATGCGCGCCAATCAGCGCCCGATATAACAAAGGCCTCTCGCCTCCGTGAATTGAGTATGTGGCTCAAGCAGTCAGTCTTATGCTTCGGTTCGGTGTGTTTGTCGGATTTGCTGTGCTGAGAGAGTATACTTATTGACATATTTTGACCCGCGCTTGTTTACTGGTTTCTGCGTTTTTCTTAATACGACTACTTTGGCTGTGATCAACGGACTCCGAATTGCTTCAATTGGTTTTGGCACCACTAATTGGGTAAGTTTATTAATTACTACTTTTGAATGTTTACTGTGTGCTTGCATAGTGTTCTAGCTAAATAACGATAGCGATTCCTCTGAGTTGGTGATGTTGACGGCGCCAAACCCAATAACAAAATAATTATACAAACAAAATCTATAGTTGTCCACGGCTTCAAAACAGAATGGCGGCCACAGCTGCCAATACAAAATGGCGGTGTATGTCACGTGTCTGTGCTGGCGGCTGCCACGCGGGAACGGCCCGTTTAAATTAAAATGACGATATTTCTGTTTTTAGTATGGAATACATGAAAGTTATGTCGTTGGAATTGACACGGGCTGATGTCGTGACAGACAAGCCACTTTTGACAGCCAGCACGTGTTGATGGCGTGACGATTTAGGGGATAAACATACTTAACAAATAATCCTAGTACATTCATTTGAATTTAACGGCTCCGCCTTGCTGGTAGCCGTAGATTTCTGTATTTATTCAATTTCTTCGGAAAACTTCTATACCGCGTTGTTGACTTGAACTTGTCATAGGCAACTATTAACAGTATTTTATTATTTTTAGAATTTGTCGGCGCTTGGAAGTGGTTGTTACCGCTTTCGAGAAAATGGCATGACGAGTGAAGGCTGAGACGGTACAAGAGTGGATCCAAGACTATCCTGAGCTAATGTACAATTTTACAGAACCATTGTGTTGTACACACTGTACACAATCTAAGACCGATAATGGATACAAGAAAAGTACTTTGAAGAGGCATGGTGAAGGTTCAGTTCACAAAGGAACAAGCATGAAAAATAACAAAGAAGATTTTAATATCGACAAGGCAACTATTAACAGTATTTTATTATTTTTAGAATTTGTCGGCGCTTGGAAGTGGTTGTTACAGCTTACGAGATAATGGCATGACGAGTGAAGGTTGAGACGGTACAAGAGTGGATCCAAGACTATCCTGAGCTAATGTACAATTTTACAGAACCATTGTGTTGTACACACTGTACACAATCTAAGACCGATATTGGATACAAGAAAAGTACTTTGAAGAGGCATGGTGAAGGTTCAGTTCACAAAGGAACAAGCATGAAAAATAACAAAGAAGATTTTAATATCGACCTTGTAAATTTTCTTATATTATGTAATATTCCGTGGAGCAAATTAAACAACGCAGCTTTCAGGCAGTTTTTGAAAAATATTTATGCTGCAAATGTGCTGATCGACCTACTCTCCCAAGTGAAACAAGACTAAGAAAAGTGTGGGAAAGTCATTCAAAATAAAAATTACATCTATTTACGAAAATATATCAAGTGAGAAGCTTTGGATATCTTTAGATGAGACAACAGACTTTTTAGGGTGCTACGATGTTAATTTTTTGGTGATGCCATTAAATTCTGCTACCATAAAAAAACCGTAGTTGTTTGCGTGCAAGGTGCTCGAACAAGTCAATGGAAATACAATATAGCAAATTGTTGTTATTATTTAGAGCATCTAAGGACTGATTAATATGAGACAAATGTAGGTAACGTTTTGCTGTTATGTTCAGACAGCTTTGCATATATGTTGCGTGCTGGGCAACTTCTCAAGAATCAGAATCAGAATATCCAGATACACTAATCGCAAACGTAAAAATATATTTTTAAAGGCTCCATATAGAGTCAAAATTTTTCAAGAGAAATGTCCCAATGTTCCCTTACCTCCCCAGCCCGTAATTACGAGGTGGGGCACATGGTTACAGGCAGCTGACTATTATGCTAAACATTTTGAAAGTATAAAAAACGTGCTTTCTTTTTTGAGAGCTGCAGATGCATTATCAACCAGAACGCAAAAAATATACTAGACAAAGAAAATCTTCAGAGAGTTTTGACATTTATATCAGAAAACTATAGCACAATTCAAATCGCTTTATTATAATTACAAAAACAAAATTTATCTATAATAGATGCAATTGAAATTTTGGACGAAGTACGGACAGTTTTGACCTTGCAAAAGAAAAATTGGATCAAGTACTATCAAGAAATACAGACTTAGAAATTTACAGATATGCGCTCTTGACTTCTGTAGACGTGGAACGTTCTTTTTCTATTTACCAATGGATCTTAAATGTTAAAAGAAATTCTTTAAAATTGGAAAATATTGAGAAAATTATTGTATTTTTTTTTAATAATGATGATGACGATGACTGGTCTAGTTCTTATTCTACTGAAGAAGATATAGAATGAAATGGTCAATAGTTTAAGTTTATTTGTATAAAATCAGATGATTTGTAAAAATTAATGTTGATTAATACTTTAGATTATTTAAATACCTATCTTGGTAAAACTATTCTATTTTCACCATTTGTTCTTAACTTAATAAGACCTAATGTATCACCTGTATACTCCTGCGGGCCTAGCATGATAGCCATCATGTCGACGCACCGCGAAAAGTGCGGGACAGAGCTATTTATACCGCATCGCTGTGTCCGGCACTTTCCGCGGCGAGCGTCGACATAATGGATTTCATGCTAGGCTCGCTGGTGTATCCATAAATTTAACTCGCGTCAATCTTTTTGGCTTCCCCTGAACTTAGTGCAGTCCGATGCGCAGAACGCGAAATCGGTGTCAGTGGGTCGGCGCGGGGTGGGGGGAGAAAGATTGACGTGAGCTGCACTAACAATTAACAATTAAAGGGAAATATTGCTACCTATAAATTGATAGGTAATCAATAGAATTTTCGAATCCCGGGGTATATCCATATTATTCATAACGCTTGAGGTCATTCACCCTAAATAGCATACCTAACGCCGACCATTGGTCATGACGTTTCGATTCATAGAAAATAACTGACGGCATAGAATAACATTGGTCGTCTTGTTAATAGAGGAGTCTATGGTCTGGTGAAGTACCGCAATTTCGTTTCGTTATCAGCGGTATTCGTTTACGATATTTATGGCAACCACAGATTAGAGTATTTTGTATGGCAACAATCAGCAACATTGAACTATTGTCTATGGTCTAGTGATGTACATATCCGGAGATCAAGATCGATTCGTAAAACCGGTTTTAATTATTTGCTATGTTTTTTTCATGTTTACAGGCTTTACTTTGTACAAATAAATAAAGAATTAGTTTTGACTGTTGTTTCATTATCCACGTGCGTTATTTTATGTACAATGTATTGTATTATCTATTGAATTTGCAATAGGCTGTCCGGTGTGTACCTATGCCTATCATACTAAAGAGTTTGACAGCGGAAGTTGTCATACGGTATTGGAAGCTATGGTCAGAAAAGAACAGAAATCAAAAATAAACAGATATTGATATGCTTTACTTTGTTGAAATCTATTCTTTGCCTCCGTAACGATAGAATAAGGTTTTGAAGCTGTTATCTTCTATTTTGTACTGAGTCAGAGTCAGAGTCAGAGTCATTTTTTTTATTGAATATAAATAAATAAATTATCTTATTCAACGTCAAAATTATACTTACTTATAACTACAAGTCAATTTTTTTTTTATATGAAAAAAAGACTACACCGTTTCGGAAGGTGGGCCTCGGGGTTAAGAAGAAACGGCAAGAAACTCCCCCATACCTTTTTTTTTTTTAAAAGTGACTTTACAACGTACTGGTTTCGGTCTAAGGAAATTCGCCGGCGAGTGATAGACTTGATCCATCGCCCCTCGTCGAATTTCTGTGCGCTGAGATGGTATGGACCATGCAGTTTTGTCATCTAAGTATTCCTTAATACTATAATAGGACTTTCTTATCAGCTCATTTTTAACATAGTTATTGAACCTCTTTTCAGGAAGGATCATTGATTCCTGTGGTATTTTATTGTAGAAGCGAATACAGTGCCCCATGAAAGATGTGCCTACTTTACTTAGTCTAAATAAGGGTAGTGCTAACCTATTTTTATTTCTAGTGTTAATTGTATGGCTTTCACCTACAATTTTAAATAAAGCTATGTTTTTTCTTACATGCATGATATTCTCGTATATATATTGACAGGTAACCGTAAGTATATTAATTTCTTTGAATTTTACTCTTAATGATTCTCTAGCATCTAATTGATATATCACCCTGATCGCCCTTTTTTGTAAGAAAAATATCGTATTTATATCTGCTGCTCTCCCCCAGAGCAATATTCCATAAGACTGTGAAAATAACTAAAGTAAACCAATCTGGCAGTTTCAACATCTGTAAGATATCTGATTTGTCTGACCGCAAAAGCGGCTGAGCTAAGTCTTCGTGCGAGATTAGTTATGTGAGGACCCCATTGAAGTTTCGAATCAATAGTGATTCCGAGAAAGATTGTGTCTTCAACGAGGTCCAATCTTTCAGATCCTATTCTAACACTGCTTTCAACCTGTCGTACATTAGGCAAACAAAATTTGATACATTTAGTGTTACTAGAATGTGTTCCATGGGTACTATGGAACACATTCTACCCAAGCGGTTGGAACTGAGACGCGCAAAACACAAGGAGCTAGACGCCGAGGTGACGGAATTACTTTTTAAGATACGGACGGAAGGTGTGTATGTCGAAGAACTTAAAAATGCTAAGATCTTACTAACAGAGTATTTTGCTAGATTCCAACAAGGGCTCAACTCATACATAGAGAGGGCGACGGAGCTTGTCGCAGTCTTTAAGGGACCAAATAGAAGTCGAAACAAGTTAGATGCGATCACCATAAAGCTGCAAAGCACAACTGTTGAGGCCCCGTCAACACGCCTACCAACAAGAACATCAAAATTGCACAAACTTGAACTGCAGAAGTATGATGGAGACGTCTTGAGATTCACCGAGTTCTGGGACAGTTTTGATGCAAATGTTCACAAGCAAAGAAATCAAAGATATTGAGAAGTTTTCATATCTTCTTGCCTCGCTGGAAGAAAAAGCGTAGGAAGCTGTAGTGGGCCTGACAACAACAAATGCAAACTATCCAATCGCCATTGACACACTGCGTCAGCAATTTGGGAGCTCAAAAAGGGTCACTGACGCTCACTACGAGGCACTAAATAATAGCCAGGTCAAGAAATAACAGCAGAGACTGCAGAAGAACTCTGAACACTATAAAGAAGCACTTGAGGGTTTTGGAAAGCTTGGACGAGAAAACCGAAGGAAGCCACTTGCGGGTGTTGTTATTAAGCAAGATCCCGGAGTCTGTCCTATATCAAGTAAATCTTTTAACCCAATAAAATAGGAAAACAAAAGCAGGAAGCTCTCAACAAAGTTATAATAGCTATGGAGAGTGCTGATGTCAGTCAAGAACAAAGGATAGAGGGTCCTTCGGTAAACACAACTGACGCCTTACACATCAATGTTGAACAGCGAAGGAAAATACATGCAGCAATGAATTTTCAGTCTTCAAAGAAGAGAAGGATACAGTGCGCACTCTGCGACAGTAATGAGTATGACTCTGATCAAAGCAAGATATATAAAACCTTCCAAGAGCGAAAAATTATACACGGTGCCAAATGCTGGACATGTTTCCGCGCCGGACACAATAGTAGGCTGTGTACATCAAAACTGCTTTATGCACATTGTAAGAAAAGCTACAACCGAGCACTGTGCTACAAATCCACATCGGCAACTGGAACATTTAGGCCTAGATTCAAGCCTGAACACAAGGCAAAGGAGAGAGTCGATAAACAAGTTGACGAAAACCTACCCGCCAATAGTAATATTCCAAAGATGAAGTTGCGCACCATGGTACAAAATCTTAGTAACCAAAGCTTTTTACAGACGGCGGTAACCACAAATAATGACCAAGCTTGCAGGCTTTTTCTGGATTCCGGTAGCTAGAGGAGCTATACAGGGTTACAGGAAAAGTCGACCTAGATCCGTTAAGGGCGTGTAGTACACATCATTTCTAAATGATTTCACTATGGAACCCCCCATCCTAAACTTAACCGTTTTCGAGATATTCGAGATTTATTTTTTTTTATGAAAATGCCCAATTTTTCGGCTATTGAATTGAATATTTTGGTTTTTTTTGACTCTAATGATTATTTTTTTGGTTTTTTACATGAAAAATGAGATGCTTAATGACCTTAATGACTAAAATTGCACGTAAATTAACTAAATAGGTCATTGTAGACGATCGAAACTTAAGAAAATAAGTACAAATTATAAACAAATATTTTCCTTTTCTGGATATCTCAAAAAATTATTATGGCACTTGCTCTGCAGATGTGCTTAAAAACATCTACATTTATCAGCTATTCAATGAGGTATAATAACCTAGGGTTGTATTTAAACTCATAGAAAAAAACATAGTTGAAAAGGTTCAGGTAGTAGGTCTAACGGGTCTTGTCCTTCAAGTTAATCCGGTGCTTGTGAGCGAGACAACTTACGATTTATGCAGTTGAGAGTGAGAAAAATAATGTGCAAAAACAAGTTTGGGGATACAACATGCCCATTGTTTTGTATTTGGTTGTTTGTTTGCTTGCCATCCATTTTAGTCTGCTCATGCGATTCGTCCATGGTAGATGCGAATTATTGTGTTTTCGGATTCCCACCCGACTTGGCTTTGTTTCTGGACTAATTTTTCTAACTGTGACTACTGTTCTTGTTTACTGGACTCTGATTTGTGCTTGTGATACTGGACTGTTGAAAATGGCAACATACTCGAACGAAGAATATGCGGATATGCTTATCTGCTACGGATACTGCAATTGCGTGTCCGCACGAGCTCGGACTGAGTACATACGACGCTATCCCGACCGTCGAGTACCTGATGTGAGCGTTTTCGACGGAGTTTACCGACGACTTCGTGAAACTGGCTCTGTTTCGCGACGACGTACGGACTTAGGAAGACCACGTGTCATTCATTGATGACGACGAGGAACAAGACAACGAAATCGTAGAACGGTTCAGAAGAGACCCAACCACTTCGACCAATATTGTTGCCCGTGAACTGGGCCTAACTCAGTGGAAAGTGTGGTTTACGGTTCATACGGCAGGCCTGTATCCATACCACTACACGCCGGTACATGAAATTGAAGAAGGAGATCCCGCGAGACGTTTGGACTTCTGCAGATTTATGCTCCATGCAGATATCGAGGACCCGAATTTCCTAAAATTAATATTGTGGACAGATGAATCCAAATTCGATAAGGACGGTATTACTAATTATCATAACGCACACTTTTGGGCTCCTTAAGAACTAGGCAATCCAAATAAGAAAAGAGTAAAGGGGTCACAACGACGATTTAGTGTAAATGTGTGGATGGGCATCATTTCCAACCATTTGACTGGGCCTTACTTTCTTCCAGACAATCTCAATGGTGAAACATATGAAAATTTCTTAAGAGGTAACTAAGGTGACCTACTAGATGATCTCCCATTACAATTACTGCGGGACATGTGGTTTCAACATGATGGCTGCCCTGCTCATTTCAGAAGAAGCGTTAGGGAATGGTTGGACACTAACTATCCTAACAAATGGATTGGACGAGGTGGGCCTTTACCCTGGCCAGCAAGAAGTCCCGACCTGACTCCCATGGATGTTTATGTATGGGGGCACATGAAGAGCCTCGTTTACAGTGAGCCCAACCCCATATCGTCAGTGGAAGTTCTCAAAGAATGGATAATTAATGCTGCTAACGACATAAGAAGAACATTAACCACTGGTGTAGTGAAAACGATCTGAACAAAAAAAAAATGCTATAAAAACTGAATGATCTCTAGGTCAGGATAGCGGGACATCGATGGATGGTGAAGGTTGTACCTAGCCGAGGGAGGCCTATGTTCAGTAATGGAAGCCAGTAGGCTGAAATGATGATGCTAAACTTAAGTCAAATTAATTAGATTAAATAAGCGCTATTTATTCTGACTGCCATGTAGCCTTAGAAACTAAGTTTCACCTTTGAGGTTAATAAATACCCTAGAGTGCTATACCTCGTTGTATAGCTGATAAAATGTAGATGTTTTTAAGCACATCTGCAGAGCAAGTGCTGTAATATTTTTTTGAGATATCCAGAAAAGTTTTTTTTTTTTATAATTTGTACTTATTTTCTTAAGTTTCGATCGTCTACAATGACCTATTTAGTTAACTTACTTGCAATTTTAGTCATTGAGGTCATTAAGCATCTTATTCTTCATGTAAAAAACCAAAAAAATAATCATTAGAGTCAAAAAAAATCTAAATATTCAATTCAATGGCCGAAAAATTAAGCATTTTCATAAAAAAAAAAATATCTCGAATATCTCGAAAACGGTTAAGTTTAGGATGGGGGGTTCCATAGTGAAATCATTTAGAAATGATGTGTACTACACGCCCTTAACGGATCTAGGTCGACTTTTCCTGTAACCCTGTATATATCAACAGGATGGCGAAGAAACTTAGACTAATACCAGACAAAGAAGATATCCCCATGGTGTTCACATTCGGCGCCGACAAACCCAAGAAAATTAGAAGTCCTTCTGTGGAAGTTAACACAACCACAAAACGAGGTATGAGTAAAAGATACTAAAACACATATAATACGAAGTTTCTTGGAATAACCATTGATAGCAAATTGCAGTGGGGACCCCACATAGATAAATTAGCTGGTAAATTAAGTTTTGCGGCTTACGCTATTAGGAACATCAGACAAAGCACGGATGTGGCTACATCTAGGCTAGTTTATTAATGTTCCTAGGTTACTATTTTTTTTACACATTAAACAGTTTCTAAAGGGAGAGGCAGATGGGCCTTAAAACACAGGTAGAAACGTCAGGTAGAAAGTTGGCAATGCTATTGGCAAACAACGATCTGATAAAGAAGGAAATGCGATTCGATAAGAAATACCGAATCCATATAGAAACAAGAGAAAATTGGGAAATAGAAACAGACCAACCGGGCAAAGATTGTATCTTGCTTAACGGATGGCTCAAGAAGAGAGAGCACAAAACTAGCAGGAGCTGGTTTTTTCATCGTGGACAGCAATAAACAAGACAAATCAATTGCCTTGGGGCTATACGCCAGCGTGTTCCAAGCGGAAATATACGCCATAATGGAATGTGCTGAAGCACTAAGGGAAACAGCAGAAATCAAAAACAAGATAATAGTAATTTATTCCGCAGTCAGGCAGCTTTAAAGGCGCTTAGGCACCAATGAATGAATCTTCACTAGTCAAAGAGTGTAAGGCCAATCTTAACTCTTTGGGATTAACATCAGAAATAATTATCGCATGGGTCCCCGGCCATGAAGGGATTCACGGTAACGAAAAAGCAGATGAGCTGGCAAGAAACGGCGCTGATGAGCGTTTTATTGGACCAGAAACAAGATTACCTATATCAGCAGACTGTCACAAAGAACATCTTCAACATGATAGCTACGCGAGATGCAAACCAAGAATGGAAGAACACCAAAGACTGTAGGCAGTCTAAGATGTTTATCTTAAGGTAAGACCCCAAAAAGGCTAAGTATTTACTTAATCTTAGTAGGGAAAACTTAGCAATACTGTTAGGTGTGGTGACAGGTCACTGCAAACTAAATAGACAGAAATCATTAAACGAACAAGAAGATTTGGGGAGGGACCTGTTGATCCAACAGTTACCGTGTCCAAACCACAGACCAGTGTAGGAAGCAGGAATAATTACGCGTCGAAAAAGTATGCGAATCGAACTGTCAGTGACTCTTATGTACAATGACATAAGGTTCATGTTTTCTGAACTCGAACACTTTTTCGCTCTGGTTATTATTCCTGCTTGAACCACAGATATCGAGATAGACGCAGCAAACACGGTCGAATGTATGAGAACCAACCGTGTAACTTTTTCACTACCTACTGTGACGTCACGAGCGCCTTTTAGTGCGCCGCCAAATCGATTCAAAATTAGCGCTGCTGCGGGTATCCCCTACCTACCACGACCACGTACCTACCGCGTTGCCTTTTTGTCAGTAAGCCGGCAGTGTTTCGAGCGGGAGATCGTATCGTAGCATCGCACCCGGATATCACATCATAGAGTGTTAAAGTATGTATTTGTCTGTAGTACCTATTCACCTTTTGTTAAATCCGTCCAGCCCCCTTATTCAGTAACTCGAATCGATCTTAAACTGTAGAAAGTATCAGATTTCCCATAGTTATGTACAATCAATTGACACTGCGTTGCATTTGACCTGGCTCAAGCAGAAATAATAACCAGAGCGAAAAAGATTTCGAGTTCAGAAAACATGAACCTTATGTCATTGAACATAAGAGTCACTGACAGTTCGATTCGCATACTTTATCGACGCGTAATTATTCCTGCTTCCTACACAGAGTTACTAATTAAGGGGGCTGACTAGAATAATGTAGGTAAGTTAAAACGGGGTGTATTGATAACCAAGGGTAAATTGAAATAACTCTTAGGCCCACTACTTCGTAAAGTATTAGAGAAGAGAGATTATCCCTATTCTCCCCTGGGTATCAAAATACACTCAGTTTTACTACAGTATTATACCTACTTACTTGTTCAGTCTTGTTCTACCTACCTACTTATCTTTTTTTAAATCATTCCTCTGTCTTCTACTCATTCCTCTCTCGAAGTGAATCGATGTTGTATCGACAGAGGAATGAATTACTAATCGATTTTCTATGTAATGCTGAGTTACACGAAAAAAGCTTAAATTTTAAGTCATGCTTAAACTAATTTAATCACGAGAATCCATTGTGTTCTCGAGATTAAATTAGTTTAATCATCACTTAAAATGAGGAAGGGCAAAAATTATCCAAGAGCTGCCACGGATAGATATATTTTTAAAAGCTTTTATTTAACTTGCAATGTTGTTTGTCTGTCTGTCTGTCTGTCTGTCTGTCCGTCCGTCCGTCTGTCAACGGGCTCTCTGGGGCGAACCGTAATAGGTAGATAGTTGAAATTTTCACAGAATGTGTATTTCTATTGCCGCTACAGCAACATATAATAAACTACAAGAGATTTTATAAATTAAAGGGGGTTTTTTTGTACAACCGGCGATATGAACAAAATCCATACATATTCAATATGATCATAGATTTCGCCACCCACGGCAGCGTAATTATGGCCGAGCGGGTATCACACCAGACTCGTAATCTGTAGGTCCTGGGTTCAAATCCTCGTGAGGGCGATTTTTTTTGTTTGATGTTCCGGAACCCTTCGTGTGCGAGTCCGACCCGCACTTGACCTATTTTTTATAACATTATACGGTGCAATTCCTGGTTTTGGCAAGCGTATTTAAAAAAAATGCAGTTTTGTTTCTTTTTAAAAATAAAGGTTTTCCAGTAAAATGAGCTAACTAAAGGATTTAAGGTAGTTGTCCTCCAGAGCCCATGTTTTTTTTTCTCTCGGATGGTCTTTTTTTATGGTAATTGTTATTTGGAGAGAAACAATATATCTATCGATTGGTATTATTCTTATCTGTGGCAGCTCTTGGAACATTTTTGCCCATCCTCTTTTTATCGAATTATTTACTTTTTCCAATTTTCTCTTCGATGGAGTGTTCTTCGATTCTTGATTTGATATAGAGTGATGGTTTAAGTTCTGTAAATAAAATTTTAACGTAATTAACGGATATATTAATAATTCTTAACCTCTATTTTATCCTTGGTCTGAAGTATATGTATGGTTGGAAAAGCTTCTTTGGACAATCTGCGTTTCTTGATTGTACCACAGTATTCATCTTTGTTGAAATGTATGGAACAAATCCTGCTATATTTAGTAGGAAAACAATTTCTTTGTCCAGTGGAATCAATCCATATCCGTTTTAGTACTGGATCCTTTGGAAAACTGAAATATATTTATTATAATTATTATTATTCATAATTCTTTATTGCACATTCAGCGTACAATACAAGGAAAATATGAAATACTAGGGGTAATTTAGGACATTAGTCCTCTTTATTAAATATCCAAATAGATGCCATTTTCCCATTAACGACGTAATTAACGACCCAAAAAACCCTAAAAACGACACCCATATTGATACTGCTGATATAGTAGTAGGTACTTCTATGAAGTTTAAAATAAAATAGTCAAACTTATTTCTTCCCTTTAAAAAACTTTGAACGCCCGTTTTACCCCCTAGGGGGTAAATTTTGAAAAATGATGATATTTTTACGTCAATTTTAGAATCATTGTTGTTTTCGTAATCAGCCACCCAATAAACCATTCAAACTATACACTTGTTAATATTCAGACTTTGTCACCCCCTATCCCTCCTTTAGGGGTGAATTCTGAAAAAACATTACACATATTTTTACTTATTTATCGAGAGGGGTATCTGTAAAGTTTCTAACAAAATAGTTAATCTAATCTTATTTTCCCATACAAACTTCGGAAACCCATTTCATTCAACCCCTTAGGGGGTACATTTTTAAAAATCTTGTCTCAGTGCACCCCAAACCTCATAAAGAACCTACTTGGGAAATTCGGAATCTCTATACCCAGCGGTTTGGGCTGTGCTTTGATATGTCAGTCAGTCAGTCAGTCAGTCAGTCAGTCACTCAGTCTTCTTTTATATATTTACATAAAATGAATACATAACAATCTCACATATACGTTATTCTACTACTAAAATATAGATTGCAATGAAAATGCAACTCAGAATTATCATTCTTCCGTGAACAAAATCGAATCGTCCAACGATTTTGCAAGAATCGTCGCATTGTACAACACTATCTGATTAAATCGACAGAAAAATGAGCAAATCGACTGTACCATGCAACTGTAAGGTTAACGAAAGTGTAGTTTGCTTCACTGTTCATCGAGGGCTACGAAAGAGATATCCATGAATTGTGTAAAGTGGAAGCAGCAGTGGATGAAGTCCATGGGAAATATACGCTATGGTTCAACCTATCTCAGTAAAAACGGGAGACGCTACTCGAAATTAAAAATAATTGATTATTAAATAAATTAGGCGAATTTCAGAAATAAAATTACTTACGTATGAAAGGTAACGCCGTTGTTTTCTTTGGAAACAATATTGCTTGAGTTTTTGCAATTCACAACGGCACATAAGGCATTTTTATGTTTATTAGTACACGGCTTACATTCGAACAGCCAGAGAGCGACTGAGCCGGGATGAGCGGATTCCGCCTATTAAAAACACGCGAAGTAGGTAGACTTTCGCCGTCTTACCACAAAAAATAATAAAAACACGGTATGATCACTTGTTTAGCAAAATCATCATCTATCAGTAAACAAATGGTTAGCAAGCTCCTAAATTTCGTTACCACAAAAAAGTGTTTAGTGAGTATCTAACTAAAAAACGGCTAGATCATTCAGTTAATTTCGTTCGTTCATCAACTAGCCTCAAAGGACTGAATTTCCAGGGCCGTACAACACAATATGAAAAAATATTTAAAAAAACGTTCATAGTTTCATTTTACGCGAATAACATAAGAATAAATACATAATTTGATGGAAAATTGTATGCTTAATGTAATTCCTAACTTAGTAATAGAACATGGTTAGGTAAAGTAGTGGTAAATTCTTATTTTTGTGTAGAAAAACCGTTCACTTTAGTACTTTTATCAAACACGACTAAAAAAATAAGCAGCGAAACGGAACGGAACGACACACGGAACTGTCACTGATAGTTCGTCAGACAATTTGTTTGTTTTGGTTCGGGATATTATTATTTATCCCTTGCTCAGGAAAGGAAATTCTTGGATCATACTGCCCGCCCTGCACTTACCCTGGGTAGTGATGACGATCAACAAAACAACACCTAAATTTCCAGGATTTCGAAACAGAAAAGGTAAGAAATCTTCATAATCGTTTTCAGCACACATCAACGCACTTCTGGGCATAGGCCTCTTGGTTAGTGAGTCAAGTCGATCAAAGACAAGTCTCTTCTATCGCGCCAGTCTCCAAAGTTCTTTGCCAACTGCATGCAGAGAGGTGTTGACTTGATAATATCGTCGGACAATGCCCACTGGATGGCCCTATCTATCCCCTTGTATTTTCTATCGCTACGGTCCACTGTCCGTCATCCCCTCTAACCAAGTGTTTCATTCACCTCTACCTTAGCATTTTGGTATAATTTAATTGAAATCTTGTCTTTTCAGCACCAGCAAAGCCGCCATACATACTTGAATCAAATATGGAAATAAAAACCCACAAATGTGATAGAAGATGAACATGAATTGTGGTGTAAACATTAATCCCTCAGATAGAAACATTAATAATGGAGATAGAAAATCTTTCAAGGAATTGGCGATATTAATGAAATTGTTAATAAACAAATTAAAAATGTTGATATCAAAATGTGGTGTTATTACTGCTTCGCTTTATTTCCTTTCATTCCAGGGGTCCTTAATGGATAAAGCCAGCTTTTCACTATGGGATATAATCTCATATAAATTACATCTCAAGATGTAAAATAAGTATTGCTGAACGGGCACTAGAAAGACTGGCAAGCAATATTTATTTCACAACTTGAGATGTTAAGCTTGGTTTACCCGAGGCCAGTGCTGGCTGGCTTGTTGTTGGCCTTGTAAAAACCTTGTTTTGGCCTTATAAAATCAAGCCAGTCCCGTGCTGTCTGCGAGTGCTGGGGTGAATAGAGCACCCGTCTAGCCAAATTTACATGAGGCCAGTACTGGCTACCACCGGCACCACTGTCTTCGTGTATCTGCCTGCATCTTAATACATAATTCATTACATCCCATAGTGAAAAGCCGGCTTATCTCCTTCACAAACTGGCCTAACTCCTGCACCAACTCCAGCTTGAGCGACCGCCCTGGATGGTTGAGTAGATCTCAGGCAGATGAAACTTCTCCCAAGATTGCTGTGGCTTGCGGCTAGTATGGTTTTTATAGTGGATGGGCACACCGGTAGCAGATGTACAAATTTCATCCCATAGTATAAGTAAGTTAAGAGTGCTGGGCGACGTTAGCAGGAATTACTGCGCATATGTACAGCTTTTGAAAAGTGACTACTGCGCATTCAAGGCCACCGCTCATAACGTGTCGCGCGACGTATACACTGTCTCCCAGTAGCCCACCATAAATTTCATCATTGGATGATATATAGCTTTATGCTTTTTCGATACGGGGTGGCAGAGGCACAGTTGTGCCCACTTTTAGATAATTAAGTCCATTTTGCATGACAGGGGGATAGCCCATCGCGGCCACTAAGGAGGTTTCCCCACGATGTCCTATGGAGATATGAAGGTTTCCTCACGATAAAACTTGGACTTTAATGGAGTAAAAACCGCTTTTTCGTAAACAAAACCAACACAGCAGAACAGCTGGTCAATAATTCCGCCATCTTGACAAACAAGACACTCACTAAACAAGCTTTCTCGGTTGCCTAAATTGATCACATAATATAAGCCATGCCTATCCCTGCTAAGACGCTAAAATCAGTTCTGTGGTAACGATTTTTATAATCATGTGTTAAACAATGGTTAAAGTTTTTTGTGGTAAGACGGTCGCTGTCTATCTCGATATCTGGTCTGTGGTCCAAACTCTGGGAAATGGGTGAAATAGGCACGATTGAGGACCGATCACCCGCCTGTGGTTCAGCGGGCGTCCCTCCTCATAATCATCAATCATCATCATCTTTCATCTGTATAATTACTTTGGTGAATAAATTTCATTTTCATTTTCATTTTCAAGTTGGAAGAAATAAAGTTTTCAAGTGTTTTTCACTTCACTGTTCAATTCAGTAATTTCAGTTTGACGCTCAATAGGGAATTTTGTCAGGCATAATAAGTATTTTTGTGAATCAAAAACTGGATATACGGTCATTCATACGTTTGAAGACTATGCTTTAAAAAATCGGCATTTTTGCCGAGTTGTGGCAGTATTTGGCATTTTTTCATCTGCATGGCAGGCAAAGGGTATATAATTTACTACGTAAGAAGAGTCGTGACTTCCTTTTAAGCGAATAAAGCGTATTTTGTGCTTCATACTATTACCAACACTACAGAAACGACAATAACAACAAGGCTGCCAACCTTAGTAAAAGTGTAGGGATGTACCATAGAAGTAATTCATTTTATCGATATCGATATTTTTATATTTATATAAATTATAAATGTTGGTTGCATGTAAACCCTACGCAACCACTACTCCACACACACGCCACACAACTCACGCACAAATACAGTATGTTGGTCTAAGATTCAATTTGTAAAATAGATTTACACGCCAAAATATATATATTATTTTTTTAATAAATAACTATAACTAAGTATTTTAAGTAGTGTCACCTATCATTATTTTAAGTTTGGTGTTACAAAATAGACAGCCGTAATTGGCCTTATTTTTAATTTAATTTTAAACGGTGTAAAGTCAGATAAATAAACCTTATAAACCTTATATTTGTTACCGTAGAAATTGCAATGAATAAGGCCAATTCCGAGACTAAAATTATATTTTGAGAAATAGATTTGCAATAATATTTTTTTTATTTTAAAGGCTCTCAAAATAAAGTTTAAGCATTTATAAGATAATAATAATAGTTAAATGTAGAATCGAACAGGCCCGAAGTGCGTACACTAAGATGAGCCATATTCTTTGCAACCGCAACATCAAATTATCCACAAGGTGTCGACTAGTCAGATGCTGCATATTTTCAGTCTTTCTGTACCTACGGTGCTGAAGCATGGACACTAACCCAAGCAATGTGCAAAAGATTGGAAGCATTTGAAATGTGACTGAACAGAAGAATGTTGAAGATATCATGGACGGATAAAATTACCAATGTTGCTGTTTTAGACACAATACAAAAAGGAGTAGAGCTCATACGGGTTATAAAAAGCAGGAAACTAACATATTTCGGACATATCATGCGCAACGACAAATATAACCTGCTCCAATTGATCATACAAGGCAAGATCCAAGGACGCAGAAGACCTGGTCGCCCACGTACATCCTGGCTCCAAAATCTGAGAGAGTGGTTCGGGATGAACACAACATCCCTTTTCCGAGCCGCAGTATCCCGTGAGAAGATCGCCGTAATGGTCGCAACCTCCGTTATGAGATGGCACCCGAAGAAGAAGAAGAAGATAATAATAAAAAGCATTCTATTAATTTTGTGTAATTCTGTGTACATGAAAAAATATGCGCAAAAGTGATATTGCTATAAATTAGAATAAAATAGACTTCAAAGTTTTTAAAGCTGCTGACTTAATCTTTTTAAAAATGTTTTCTTTCTTTAGAGACCGAATTCTTCGTTTACTTTTCTCCAGTTGTTTCATTACATAGTTTCTTTTTGTAAGGTGTTATTTCTGGATCTGTAACATAAAATGTATTTTTTACTTATAAGTTAGTATTCGAAAGAGTAAGAACGTGTCGCCATTTCAATTTGCGCAATTTTCATATATTTTTGCATTTATATGGAGTTGCGCTAGGCTGATGGCAGGATTTCCAATTTCAAGATGGTCACACTGCTGGCGGGCGACGACGCGACGAAAATATTTTGGATTGTTTTGTTTATTTTGGGAATATCCTTTATTTTACTGTGTAGTCTAAAGTAAATTCGTCATGGCACAAACTGAGGATACTGAACTGAGGGACCTGGTAATCGAGGCATTGGAAAAAAATGGATCACTAGCCAAGATTCGTGCATTGCTGAGAGCCAATATTTTTTTGGCCTTTGAAGATGACTGCGAGAAGATGAAGCATAACACTTCCTTGGACAGCGTTCTGAAGGTCCCTGAAGGCGTGATTTCACTGTCCATCGTGCATGAGTTCCTGGAGTACTGCAATCTGAAGAACACCTTATTTGTGTACATGTCAGAGACGCGACAGGGTAAGGATTACTCATACGAGGGGCAAAAGCAGCTTGCAGAGAAACTGAGTGTCTTCAAACGAGGTCAGGCAAAAGAACCGATACTCCTGTCTATTCTACGAAGCGTATCCAAAGTGTATCAGAGAAAGTTTTATGATCATGGAGATAATGGCATCCAAAATAAAGATGACCAGAATTGCACCTACATCGTACATGAAGACTCCAGCACTGCTTCGAGTCAGTCCAACTCTCACTCGGACCAGTCATCTGATGAGAAGAACAAACTACATCTGAGATTGCCTTTAGATAACTCTGACACGGACACATCTAGTGATTCAGCGAGAGATAAGACTAGCTCAGAGTATATCCCGAATGAGCACATTGTTATACATGACGAGAGTGAAGATGACAACAAAAGCAATGTCTCACAACATTCCAGCAACAATTCAGATTCCCAAAAGGATGTCAAAAGTCCAATAAAATCACAAAAATCAACACAACATCATACTGCATTAAATTTACCTGCAACCAACAGCAGTGAATCCACATCTTACATGGATCTCACACCATTCAATAGATATGCTGAGAAACTCCTTAACACAACTGGACTACCTGTTAAAGAAGCTGAAGCAAACCAACCGTTAGAAAAACGAGAAACAACTGCACCAGCCGATAATGAAAGCAAAAATTCAAAAAATGAATCTGTATCATCTGCCACACTCAGCAATGTGACATCAATATCATCAAAACATGCACATAGTGTTGTGGAGACATCAGAAAGTATAAATAAACAAGATACAAACACACCAGAATACTCATATGATTTTTCAACATCGCCACCTTCCCGGAACAGAGGAAAAGGCAAAAGGCAAGTATTGTCAGATTCTGACCAAAAAACTCCTGTGAATAACACAAGCAAAAATATGACTATTGAGAGTCCACATCAAAATTCACAAAGCTCTCAGAGCTCAGTTTCTTTATCAGATGTTGCTGATTTGATAGAAGTAAGTGAAGCCAACTCTCCTTATCTACAATGCATTCAAGAAAAAGGTGAATCAAATATATCTCCAGATTCATACAAGCAGACTCAAAGTGATAGACTAAAAAATGAGAAACAAAGCAAAGTGCCTAGTGATGATTCTGGTGATTTTTCAGAGTCACCAATTCCTTCTTTGTCTAATTTGAGTTTAGACTTTCATAGTGACTGATCTGGTTTTAATTCATAAATATTTATTTTTAGTCCATTTCTTCTTAGATCGTCGGTCTTTAGAGCTGGCTTTAATTATTCCCGAAAGCATAAGAATTATTACTACTGTCCTACTATTGCAAAAACGTTTACCAGCTGGTTTAAAAAAGTTAAATCAAAGTTAAAAATCAATCCAAAATAAGCTTTACCTCATTGCATTATAAACATGTCCTCATTGTTGACTTTTTTTTTGATTTTACATTCTTACAATAAAGTAAATTTTCTGTGTACTGCCAGATAGAATGGGATATATGTTTGTGTCTTTTTTGGCATTTTCAGTACTTTTTATTGTCTTTATGACATAAAGGCCTAAGAAAGCCACATCAACAATCAGAAAATGGTTATAATGCAATGCAGTAAAACTTATTTCGGAAAACTTTGACCAATTTTTTTTTAAACTAGTTGGTTAAAGTTCCTGTAGAGAATAGCAATAAGTCATGTTTTCGGCAATAATGGAAGACTGCTCTATATACTGGCAAATGGATCTAAGAACAAATGCGGTGTAAGTCCTGCTGGTTGCGGTCATTTGTCTATAAGAACTAAGTAAGTTGGCATCAATTTGACAACCCTATGAAGAGGAATGTGGATAGTCCTTCAAAATTATTTGTCTATAAATGCATTTGTGGTAAAGAAATTAATAATTAACTTATTACAAAAATACTCATTGATCAGTTGTATAAAGGATTACTTACCATTGCCATTCCCTCCTACATTGAGAGACCTCACCGAATAAAAAAATTGCTGCCAGCTCTAATTGTAATTAAATAAATAAACCTGCAATTTATTATAAGAAGTTGGTGTGACACAATTTACATTACTAAGTAAAAATAACAGCTGTGCCTTATTTTGCATGTCACAAACTGACAAATTCAATGGTTCCTAAATTCTGTGTCACTTCTCAGTACAGGCAAGAAGGCAAGACCTGAGAATTGTGATTGTGTGATGCACACGGCCGGCTGGCCAATGGCCTACTTGACATGAGTACACTAAACTGACGAAACTTACATAGACACAACTCACACTGAATTTATATGGATAGATGCACTATACAAACCCATTTCCAGGTCTAGCCTTTTGGACTGTACGAGACTAGTCCGTATCTGGTTCCGTCCTTTGAGCTGCCGTAATGGGGAGTTATTAAAATGTGTTTTAATTTGATTGCATTATGTATATATTGGATTAGATAGTACATATTTGTACGATGTTATATGATAATAAACAACATTTTTACTGAAAATTTTTGTTTACCTGAGTAGTAGAGATTAATGTCTTTCAAACTTAAAAATAGTCATGAAAGTCATATTTTTTTTTGCAGTGAACTGAACTCTGTAAATTTATTCATTTTTGATAGAAATCACTGGACAATTTATTTTTAGATCGAAATTAACATGCACACTAAAATACAAAATATCAAGTGTTGATTTTGAACAAAGCTTCGTCACAAAATAATACAAATTATGCAAACTTAATTTTTTCCAGAAACAAATTTCCCCAAGAATTGCCCGGCCCATAGGTACCCATCACACTAGCAGCATTACCGCGCTGCACAGCGAGTGAAATTCTCTGGACTAGGAAAGCCCCAGAGCGTTTGTCAAATCCTCGGTCCCTTAAGCGACGCCCAATGTTTTTGATAAAGATCCTACCCTGCGAACCCCAAACCCCCGTGGTCTCGACGGAACAAACAGATTACTTTCCATTAGCGCGTATTTCATGCACTTATGGCGCGCCGCTGTCTAAGCAGGAGCACCCGAGATTACCAAAGTTGCGCCGATGTGGGATGGAGCAAACCAAATTATATACTCTTTGGAGCAAACGTGCACACACAACGACCCCTCTCCCACGGTATTAATGTCGGACCGTCCGGACGTCGCTACGCCTCAATCCCGGAGCTTCCAGAACCCTCCGGAATGGTAGCAGAGACAAGAGCCCTCAGGACGATGTCGCTAAGCGAGTGATGGCGAGAGTCTCCCTGCACTCCCAACACAGTGAAGCCCATGACGCCCCAGTAAGTCAACTGCCGCACCGCAATCACAGCGGTGTGGTTCGCAGATGTCGCACCATAATCGAAGCGCCACAGCCACACGCAGGGAGTTGGTGCCCACAAAGGTGCCAAACTGCGGAAACGGCAACGCATGCAGAGCCCAGGCGCCAGACTCTGGCTGGGAGACTGCAAGAAGCGAGGAAGATCAGTTCCCGTGTTCTGCGCCAAGAGCCCATCAAGGAACGACGTACAAAGCTCCACATACAAAAATCAAACGCCGAGGCCACCGAACCTGATAGGAATTGCTGCCTGAGACCACTGGGAGGCAGACAATTTTAAATTCAAAATTGACCCCAAAAGATTCAGCAATGTTTCATCGTAAGAATCTGTCTCCCCCTGGCCAACCAAACCGGAGCCGTTCGCAAGGAATATGGTAAACTTGACTGGGACAAACAATTCCGTCCGTAAGGGCCACATGTGTGGAAAGCTCCTTAAGATGTGACTCCACCAGGTTTTCCCCAAAATACAAATTACTCGGACCCGAGTAGCACGGATGGAGAAACGGATAGAGAGAAGGAACGCATTATTCAAAATGGCGTCTCGCTCAACTGAAATCATGGAAGTACTTACTAAGTCCATGACTGAAATGAATGCATTTTGAAGGTCAACCTGAACAATAACTTTGTCAGTGTTACCCGGATCAACGCACACGACCGGATGGCGGGAATTCCGTCCGTTCAAGTCTTCTCACGCACCCCTTCTGGGGCGTGGGGAGTCGGGGTCAGGTCTATGGACCTCTATGGATATGTTTATATCGCGAGCACACACGCTACATTCTATCTAGTGACACTGTAGCTACAATCATCAACTTTTTCCAACTTTTTTAAAATTATAACATATGACTAAGTAGCATTATTTTAACTTTTTTTTTGTGTAATAACAAGTAGTAGTTACCTAATGAAAACTTGTTAGAAAACTATTTGTGAGACAAAAATAAATAAATATATATCCATGAAGAAAATTTATTGTTTTTATTGGTCACTATAACGGCACTTATATAAAAAACATACAATACATAAATGTATCTAACTGTACTTTCTTCTGTGAAGAATCCGAATTCGCAATATGTAGAGTTAGAAAAATAAGGCATTCGGAAAATTAAGAATTGGTAAAATTAAGAATTTTCAAAAAGAAGAATTCATCCCGATGATAATCCGCAGAAATACATACTTGCAAAATTAAGAATTAGGAACTAATCGCCGACACGATTGTATCTAGTGACACCTATAGTCATGAAAATAGATCTATTGCTAATAAACATTCTCATCAGATCCAGTATATAACAAAACAGATCTACTAAGAAAAATACTCATTAGATCCATTATGGATCTGGTCAATGGATCTGCTGAGAGTGATGGGCATTGAGTCGAGCGAGTTTCCAATTCTGAGAAAAAAGAACTTTACAAATTACATATGTGTCAAAATCATTTTGAAAGCCGTTTCACAACGCCGAAGGTGACTGTGCAATTTGATAATGAATAATAATAAAGGCTGGATTATTTTTTCTAGTTTGACTAAGCGGAATGGAAATTCCTCGTGGTCAAATGAGTTCGAAAAAATAGTTTGACTACGTGGAAGAAGGCAGATTCTTGAGGAGTAGGAAAACACCAGAAGCAATCAGGGCAACTGACCAAATATTTCTGACTTTGGTGAAAATTCAATGCAAAAAATAAAAAAGGAAACAAAAGAAAAGCGCGCTTGTTTGTAGTCCCTGACTCAGAGAGGCGAGGGGAGGTGATGAGCGGGACGTGCGGGGGCTGCGCATGGTCTGCACACGATAAGCTGTAGGTACCGACTACGCCAGTTACAAGAGTAAACATTGCTCTAAACTAAAGTTAATGATCCCTTCCTACGACGTCTGTAGGGACATGATCAGGAAAATTGGAAGAAAACAAGATACTTTTGTATAGGTAATCATTATTTATTTCACATTTTCGTAAAGCATAAATTGTAGATATCACGTTCCTGTTATGCACACAATTCAATCCATATCGAACACTAACGATGTTACTTAATTTCTATACAGCAGTAACATTGTTTATGGCATACGCGGTTAGTGTAGTCGCATAGAAAAGGTATATTAAAAGTATTTTATTTACACCTAAACACTTTATTAGGTACATGAGTTTTATATGAAAATGGTATAAAATTACATATTATACTATAACTACATACAATACCGTAATAATACAAATGCGGTTCTTATCCTAACTTTGAAAAAATATAACAATAGTAAAAGCCACATTGCTTTGATAATAACAGTAACAATTACACTCCAAAGTTGATCCATAAAAATGCAAAAATACTTATTCCAGGCACTGTTGCGATAGTACTCGTACACTCGTCGACACGTACGGCTTGATCGAACAACGTAATATTAACTTGCGATAGTACTCGTACAAACGTACTGCTTGATCAAACAACGTAATATTAACTTGCGATAGTACTCGTACACACGTACTGTTTGATCAAACAACGTAATATTAACTTTCGATAGTACTCGTATAAACGTACTGCTTGATCAAACAACGTAATATTAACTTGCGATAGTACTCGTACACACGTACTGCTTGATCGAACAACGTAATATTAACTTGCGATAGTATTCGTACAAACGTACGGTTTGATCAAACAACGTAATATTAACTTGCGATAGTATTCGTACAAACGTACGGTTTGATCAAACAACGTAATATTAACTTGCGATAGTATTCGTACAAACGTACGGTTTGATCAAACAACGTAATATTAACTTGCGATAGTATTCGTAAAAACGTACGGTTTGATCAAACAACGTAATATTAACTTGCGATAGTATTCGTACAAACGTACGGTTTGATCAAACAACGTAATATTAACTTGCGATAGTATTCGTACAAACGTACGGTTTGATCAAACAACGTAATATTAACTTGCGATAGTACTCCTACACACGTACGGCTTGATCAAAAAACGTAATATTATCAGTCATCCGATGAAAAACAAAAAAATCCAAATAATTTGCAAAACAAATAAATAGATCTTTAGCATTTTAGGTGCAACTGGATCGAAATCTTACTACTCTTACTTACTTATTTGCTATTGGCCACAAATATCGCAGAGTAGGTAATTTCAATGGTGTGAAATTTTACGCACACTTCGAAGTGAAATCAAATTAATCGTAATTTTGCCAATCGGAAGCAACAAATATAAATATTTTACATGGCAACTATTTGGCTTAGGATACATACACAGTCTACCATTTATTGTGGCGTCCAAATGGTGTTGTTAGCACACTTATGACCCGTTAGAATTACATTCGGAATTTTGAATAATGCCAAAAGTTCGGACAACACAGTTGCGACTGCATTAACTTCTCCGCTCTAGGGGCAAGTTAATTTCTCATAGCAAAATTTGCCTTTTGGAAAAACCTAGTCTTGACATTGTAGTGACAACATATGTGCGTGAAGAAATAGCTAAGATTTAAATCTCGTTGCCCATGGAACTATCGTGCGTGAGGTTAGAGTCCATGCTGGCGTTGTCAGAGTCCTGGCTTTGGTTCCCACTGTAGTTGGCGGCCTCCTGAAGCCTCATTAACATGTTCAACTGAGGATCAAAACGTGTGGTTAGATCTGAAACTGCATGCGACCTATGCAGCGAATGTCTAAGGTTGCCCGTTGGGTGTACCGGAGACATTTATTATCTTTCACGGGTCGTTTGCTTTTCAATAGTATGTAAAAATCTTGATATAATGACCTAGGCTATTAAGATTTCTAAATGTTTATTGAAATACTTACCAATGGATCTTGGTTGTTGTTGGTATTAGGATCTTGAGTCGTCTCCTCAAGACCGTTGTCTTCTACGGTGATAGCTCGAAGCGTCTGCAATTAAATTCATCAAACGGTCAAGTTTAAAACATAATTATTTTTGCCTGTACAAAGGACAAATTGAATACACGTATAAACAGATTTCCGAGCATCCACCCAGAGTTGTCATAAAGACAATATCCAGTACTACGCCACAATTTTTTACACTCCCTCTTTCGCTCGCTCTCACCCTCGACGCGCCCGACAGTGCCGGAAGAAATGACGTCATCAGAGCGAGGTTCCAAGTTAACTTTGGCGAGTAGTTACCGAAAATTCAAATACGGTAATCTGTTCTCTTCATTTGCCCTGATCCTTCTACGAGTATTACCTATACATGGACATATCCGACTCTATCCGGCAGTAGACATTCGATTAAATTTATTCTAAGGGCATAAAAGACTCAGAAAACCACGTCAACTATCAGAAAATTATTATAATATGCAATGAGCTAGAGCTTATATTGGATTTATTTAACTTTGACAAGTTTTTAGACTAACTGCTAAAAGTTTCTGCATAGAAGGACAGTACAAAGTATTAATAATAATTCGCATGCTTCCGGCAATAATCGAAGCCTACTTCGAGAGACCGACCGACCAAAGAGCCAAAAGGAAATGCCCTGATTAGGTATTCTTGCCTTACTGGGGTACTATTAAGTTGAAGCGTCAGGGAGCTACTCACGTGCGAGTGGTTGGGCTCCCGCCACGGGTACGTCGACTTGACGTGGTGCAGCGGGTCGACGGCCGCGTGGCGTCGCCGCCCGTACAGAGCGACACCCTCGCGGACCGCTTCTGACGCGTACGGCACGATGCTGTAGTTCCACACGTCCGCGAACCACGCCTGGAGGAGGACGGGTGAGGGGATTAGGTGTGATTCCTGAAGGTATTAAGACTGAGTCCTGAGTGCAGTGAGGGGTTCAAGCGCGCCCGAGACAAAAGCAGCTATATCCCCGGGGAGTATACTCTAATTTTCTCACCATTTGCGAGACAATAAACAATAATCGGTCAAGTGCGGTTCGGACTAGCACACGAAGGGTTCCGTATCATGATTTGTTGCTGTAGCGGCAACAAAAATACATATTCTGTGAAAATTCAACTGTCTACCTATTACTGATCATGAGATACAGCCCACTGACGGACGAACAGACCGACAGACGGACGGACGGACAGCGGAGGAGCAGAGGCCTTGTTTTTTAGTGTTTGGAACCTTAAAAAGCAAGGCTGCTAACAACAGCATTTTATTAAAGTAAATTAAAAGTGAATTGTTGTGGTCCGACCGATTTTGGTCACAGCGACCGCTTCAACATGTCGTCTGTAGAATGTAGCCAAATTCCTTGAGAAGATCCTCGCACAAATCGGACATGTGCGCAGTTGGTCGGGCTTTTATTTCAGTTAGATTTGACTTTAGGGATAAGAATAAGAACTATAAGAAGTGAAAAACAGATTATACAGATATATATTTGACTGCGACACGGAGACTTATCTGTTCATTTCAATCTTCAGTCTCACCTGACTAGCCTCCAAGTCCATAGGGCAGGCCAGGAAGAGCCTCGGGCCAACTGTGACGTCACTGGACGAATGCGCTTCGAGGAATGCATTGAGCGTGCCCCAGACCCCGGGCAGCCATTCTAGCACGGCCGCCAACGCCGGCTCCCGTCTACCTAGTCGGAGCTCAAGGCTGAATAGCTTGCGGCGGAGGTATCTGGAATAAGGTTGCTACAGATTACTTAACCGCTTATGGTTCGCTTAAGCCACAGATACCATAAGATTATTTACTAGAAGAGATATACCGCGTAGAACAACATACGTCACCGTCGTAATCGGAGATGCTACAAAAGCATCTTTAGTTCGAGGCCTATATCGCTTGGTGCAGCACTATAGCAATACTGCAAATACCACGAGATAGCGCTAGGAGATTGAATTTCAAGAAAACAACAACCGATTTTTCTTTGCCACTTTTATGTAACATTTAATAGATTATAAAAATATGTTAAAATTTACTTAAAACCAAGCTATTTGCTATTCTGTAACATTCAAATTTTTACATTTTACGAAAGCCTAGCACCATTTAAAAATGTGTTGACTGAAGCAATGACGTTTAAGTTAGAATCGTTACTATGGCGTACTGAAGAAGGGGAACTACAGGGGAAGCAGCTGGTTCCCACAGGCCCTCACGTCCTCCCTGGGTAGTGCTAACGAACAAAACACTAATCGCAAGACGTTAATTTCCAGCTTCTCGAAAGGGAATCTGACCAAATTGTGATCTCTCAAATACACTTGACACGGGGATTAAACGCCTATAAATAAAAAGAAGAAGAGAATATCGTTACTTTTATTAAAAATACAAATGAATTACTAAAGTTACACTACCTTGCAAGAAATCCTTTGACAGGTTCCATGTGGTTCGCAGTCAGTAGCCACCTGAAGTTGTGATGTAGTTGCAGGTTCGTGGTGTTACACGTCGCTTGAGACATTGTTCCTAAGGAAGAGCATAGATTGTTTGAACACAGCAAAGGACGAGACGGAAACTAACAGTTCAGATTAGAGCCAAGGAAAGTGATAACACGGCTCTAATCGGTGTATGGCCAAAGCCTACCTAAACGTAGGACCAATGTCTAACTCAGTGTAGGATCAAGGCCTAACTCATTGTAGGACCAAGGCCTGACTCAGTATAGAAGCAAGGCCTAGCTCAATGTAGAACTAAAGCAACGCAGTATAGGACCAAGGGCTAACTCAATGTAGAACCAAGCCCTAGCTCATTGTAGAACCAAGGCCTAACTCAGTATAGGACCAAAGCCTAACTCAGTGAATAATCAAGTCTTAACTCATTGAAGAATCAAGGCCTAGCCCAGCGCAGAACCAAAGCCTTACTCAGTATAGGACTAATGTCTAACTCAGTGTCGTACTAAGGCCTAACTCAGTGAAGAATAACGTTTTAACTCATTGAAGAATAAAGGCCTAGCCCAGTGCAGAACCAAGTCCTAACTCAGTATAGTACCGAGGCCTAACTCAGTGTAGTACTAAGGCCTAACTCAGTCAAGAATAAAGGCAGGCCTGGCCCAGTGCAGAACCCAGACCTAACTCAGTATAGGACCAAGACCTAACTCAGTGTATATAACATGTAAACTTACCTATAATGACGGGCATGCTAGTGTTGTGGTGCGGCAGTAGAGGCGCGAACGCATCCTGCAACGCCGACGCATGCTGTAGGTTGTCTAGCAACAACACTGACGGTAGTGCGGCTTGCTCCCCCGCTGAACACTGCTCCGCGATGTTGCCGAGGTAGAGACGTAATTCGTTGCACGACTTGCGGTCCACGCTGTGGGGAAACGGTCAAATGGTTATAATTATACAATAGTTTTATTGTTTTTATTGTTTTCTGGAAATTTCCGCATCTCAACTCAGTTACCCAGTGAAAAGTACTTGCAATAATGGTTATAGTTTGCCATATGGTAGATGGATGGGATGGGTGACTAATTTATTCGGTTACACATTAAGCTATCGGCCGCAGTAAAGGAAATCTACACCATTAAAGTTATGGGTCTTTTTGGTTCTCATTGTTTCATTCTCCGAAGAGACCGACGTTTCGTCATGTGCGGGTACTGACAATTATGTCTGTATATGACCGTTCAAACAATGGGAAGAACTTACTTGAAAGTAGCGACGGCCTCAGCGGGGTTGCCCCTGCGCTGCGTCCTCTGCACGTAGAACTCGGCTAGCTTTGCCGCTAAGTAGGACTTGCCGGTGCCGCTCGGGCCGCAGAGCATGACACGACGGTGCTCCGAGAGGAGGGATACGTATCTGCAAACAATGGTGGGTTAGGACCAGACTCAAGTATCTTACATGGAGACCCCGTTTATTTTTTTCATATGCATCTGGTCCGTTATCTGATGTTGTAGCGACATAATAAATTTACACATTCCGTGTAAATTTCAATTCTCTACCTATTATGTTTATGAGATAAGAGCCCGCTGTCGGACAGGCAGACAGGCGGACGTATGGACAGCGGAGGCTTAGTAATAGGGTCCCGCACCCTTCGGGTTCGGGTATTGGCACCATTCGGGTACGGAACCCTAAAACAGGATACATAAATGATATTGAGAACGACCGATATAGTCATTTAAGGTTTCAGCACACCACAAGCAGGGTGGTTGCCAGTGTTGTCATAATGGAAGCTACAGTGACACAAAAGAGCGTGCCTGCTTTCGTATTTGGTGTGTCATGCTTCAGTTTTTTTTTGTATTTGACACCCACCCCTCCACCGACCTGCCTCTGCCCTGCATGTGGACTGCGCAAGCCTTTAGTAGGTATACTCGAATGAACTGCGCATCAATTAAGGACGAAATACACGGCTTCCAGGAAGGGCATCCAGCAAAGGTCACCTTGGTGTTGTATCTGTATTCGGCAGTGTGTTAGAAAGAGATGTGCGCAACTTCTGTCGCCGTTGCTGGCAGCCGTGTATTTCGTGCTTTAGTTTTCTGTTCTAGTTGAATTGGGCCTTGAGTCGGCATGCCTTCTTTTTATGAATTATTTTTATGATATTTCTTTGCTTTCGCAGAGGCCTACACAGTTATTCGCTATCTAATAGGTATACCCGCTAGTGCCACAACTTTCCTGGCACCTATCGCCATAGTTAGTATGACGTATGACGAAGGTATCTGAAATCTGTCGTACTCGCACTACACATTCAAACTATTTAACAAAAATTGGGTTTAGTGGTGGGTCAAATGCCATTTCCCGTTATAGGTTATGAATTTTAATACCGTAAGCGCGGTAATGAACCGGTTAGTGGGTGGTATAACTATATACGTACCTATATACAATATTTTTTGGTATCAAGCTATCAAACGCCAAGCTCCCGACTCCTTGCAGACCGATGTACAGAGTGTTCACCGTCCCGATGATGTACCCGCACGGCAACAACTCCGGAAAGCCGATCTCCGGGCCTCGCGTCGCTTCGCCCAAATGGTACGACGTTATGGAGTCCGTGTTCAAACCCAGGTTAGTACCGGGGTCAATTCGGGACAGGTAGTCTTTGAATGTCTTCCTAACTATGTAATCTAGGTTCTGCCAAGTAGTCTTGCCAGATATGTAGGTGTATGCTATCACAAACTCGTTGCAGTTTATTGTCGTCTCGCTGTTGAAGGCGTTTTTGTATGAGCTGTGTGCTGATTTGTTGCTTTTGAGGCTATTTGTGTTAGACTTGTTTATGGGTTGCGGGTATTCTTGGGTTTCTGCCTCTGGGCTGTGGTTCTGGGACATCCTTGGGGATTCAAAGCTGGGTTGTTTCTCGTAGTGGTTGAACGCGCTGGCTGACTGCTTTGCGTAGAACCGGACTTCTGACTCCGTGAGGGTATCTTGGACCTCTTCGTAGTATCTTTGGAATGTCTCTGGTTGTCCGAGGTATACAGCTATTGCTATCTTTTTTCCGTCTGTCGTGTCCCCTTGGCTGTCTGCTACGCCTAGAAAGAATGGATTATTAGGTTTTATTTTGTTGCAATATCGGTGAAGGAAACAGATACAAGCCAGTGACCCATTGGATGCTATATATAATTGATTCCGAGTAGCGATGGGTTAACCCTTGTCACGCAAAAGAACAGTATAGTATTACTAGGTAAACGTGGATGCAAATCATGGTCCGTCCAATGGCAAAAGGGGTGCATGATAGTATATTATAATTCTTTTTAGTTAGTCAACAAAACTTACCGATATCCGAATAGCTCTCCCCAATAGCCAACTCCCGGCTTTTGGGCGGCGGCAACACCGAATCGATATCATAATCCCCGCTCAACCTCTCGCCTCCCATACCGTTACTCGCGAATATATCTTGAGTCCCATCCAAGGACATGATGGCTTCATTGTCAGAGTTCAGTTCGCAGACAGACTTGTTGCCATATATAGGTTCCATAGAGGACTTGGGATCGCCTTTGGAGAAGTCCGGTATAGTCGGGGTAGAGGTGATGCAGTTGAAGTCTATCTCGAGAGGCTGAGAGTGGTGGATGTCGATTGCCGTCTGGAAGGAAAGTTCGGTATTTATTATTAACTTGCTGACCCCGCGAACTTCGTACCGTCTATCAGACAATGATGAGTGAGCTGGCAATACGGTATTTGACAAGGTAGTCCAATAAATCTAGAAACGTGTCTCAAGCTGAACCTATTTCAACAAAAACGTTTGACAATATCAGAAATGTACATTTCCAGCAGTTGTATTTTATAAACTCATATTTTGTGTTAAAAAGACAGCATTTAACTATGACGTTACATGCTAGTATTACATAGAATTCGTTAATAAATTTACCGTTTTGACATTTCCTAAAAAGTTTATATTTTGACTAGCAGTCAAATATCGTATTGCGGAAGATGGCATTCCAAACCTAATTTATTTAGAAAATAATTTTAACAAGTATTCTGCTATTCAGGGTGGAGACGAATCAAACCAATAAGACATAATTAAAATCGGTGCAGCCGTTTTTGTGTTATAAGTATCTAACCAGATTTGTTTTATACACCTACTTGTTAAAAATAAATTAAAGGTCTAAATTTGCACAGCATTACAGATAAATCGCTGCACAAATTACATAAACATATATCAATTTATATTCATTTAACAGACATAGATACGAGTGTTATATCAAAATAAATTACATTAATTACATAATTCAACAATAATAACAATGACAATAATTTAAATAATGATCAATCCAGTACAGCGCTATTCGTGATCATTCATCGCAGAGCCTGGTACACTCTCGCACGATATCCCTCCATGCATCACCAAACAGGCATTCATTGGTGCCGCAGCCAAAATTGCGTTGAGGCTTTCCCGCGTCCGCACTAGCGGAGACTGCCGGCGCGCCACCGTGCCATGCGTGCATATGAGATGAAAGCTTTCTATAGGCCCATTCGTCAGTAACTCACAGGATCTGACGGGCTCATAGTTTGGTGTAGTATACTAAAACACTCATGAATAAAGAAAAGTACAACCTTTTACTTCTAAATTTTGAAGCAAATGATCATTATTGATATGAGCGAAAGTCTAAATTCAGCATTTCCTTTCAACGACAGGTGATACTTTTGTTTTGTCATTCACCCCATAATCTCCAAAGAAGCGGTATCGGCGACCCTATGTGCAGGTTATGTATGAATGTAATACCCATTCAATTAAAGAAAAGGACTGGCAATGGCAGTGCAATACATGCATTTGAGCGAGATGGTAGACGGTATACAATCTGAGCGAAGTGCAAACAGTATCACCGCCATTCCCTTTCTTTAACTGAACGAGTTGTAAGTACCTGGTGCATCGTCCCCTGGTCGGCCAGACTGAACCGGCGCGGGTCCTCCGGGCCGGGCCCGGTGCCCAGCGAGCTCTGACTGCCGGCCAGCGAGCGTGAAGTCACCAGTCGCTGCAGCCGCTCGTTGTTGTGCTTGAGATTGAGCATCTCATTCTGTGGGTGAAATCGGTGATTAAGAGCGGGCGCGCACGAGTCACTTTTGTCACCGTGACTGTGACGCAGCTCTGCGTCTGTGTTCCTTTCCTTTTCTAGGCGAAACAAGGAGAGTCTCGATAGCAAAAAAGTCACCTATTCTAAGACGGTGTGTTATTTTGTAACAAAATAAAATTGTATTGTATTAATTTTTAACCGACTTTAAAACTTTTTAATGTATGCTCAGCGATTTATCCAAGACGGATGGACCTATTTAGAAAATAATTTTCTCGTTGATAGGGTTTAACTACCGATTGGTTGGTCCCATTACCATCAGGTCAGCAGGCTTGTAATTCAAAGTTCTTTCACAACAAAGTGAAAAAAAACACAGTACTCACCTACCTACTCACTATTCGAATTACCAATACTGACTGCGTTTGCTTAGCCCAAATATGTGGTAACTTTAAATATGAAGATAACAACATGTAGTGTAGGTTAATTTAAATAAACTATATCGTAAGGCACTTAATAATGACAACTGCGTATCGGTTGACGTCTGTGAGAGTGGAATAGGCAATGGCTAATGAAATGAGACAGTTATTATAAGTGATAAGTAATAAATTATAGAGCGGACACATCACTATTTATTGATAAGGAGTACAGTTGTCATCATATGCAGGGACATCAAGTGTAAATACACATTTATAGCGTGATAAAAAATCACCATGTCAAACAGACAGAAAAAAGTAAAGAGCGCGCCCAGTCCATACAAGTCACATTCTGGATCACCACCCTTCACCCTTGGTATTATTTAACCATGTTTGAGCATAAATACAAGGTGTCTCAAAAGAAAGTTCACATTTAAAAAATCTATAAAAAAAAAGTAAGTAGTTTATTGAAAAAATGTTTTATACATATTAAAATACACACTTCGGGAATTTATTTCTTAAAAATAACATCGTCCAAATGTACACCGTTGCGTTCACACAGTAGGCAAATCAAATGTGAACTTTCTTTTGAGACACCCAGTATCATACACACCCTCATCTTCATGACAGTGTCTTTAAGACTCTCCAACTGATGCGCCGAACTGAGCGCTTCAAGTCGAATATCAGTCAGTACTAGGTCCTTTTCCCTCAACTGTCGCTTCAATTCGCCTACCAGGACTGCTTCTTCTGGTTTTTCTGAAACAATAACAAAGGCATTACGCATCGTTCCTAGGTACTAAATAATAGATAGAGGCAGCTTAAACAGGTTTAAGAAGCACATTCATTTAGAGACAATACAGAAGAATTTCTAATTATTAATTTTCGCGCGTTCTTTATCCATTTTCGCGTTCTTTGTGCATTTTCGCGTTCTTTATTCATTTTCGCGCGTTCTAACACTGTTATTGTTGGATCCGCCATCTTAGGATGGTGTTGGTATGATGGTGCAACCTGGACAAAGCTACCTCGGCTTTGCAACTCTTATTGAACTTTGTAAACTGAATGATGGGTTGATCCACCGAGCTATCAGGCTCTGTAACAAACTTCTCAGCGACTTTAGAGACAGTGCGTCACTCTACATTTTTCAAAGTCGCTTAAAAGAATACAATCTTTCTGTTCCCGGAATTTTTATTTTATGTATTTACGTACTTATATCTACATTTATACATTATTTTAATAAACTTATTTGATGTTGTGCCTGTGGTTTGATTATGTCATTTCTATCATAAGTTTGCTGGAAGAAATCTCTAGTTAGAGATAAGCTCACCTTTGTACATTTACATTCAATTTACTTGTCTGCAATAAATTGTTTTTTGTGCAATAAATTATAAAGTAAGTAAAGGATCCTACAAAGATTAACCCACCTTTTGGCGCTTCGTTTGTCGTGCAGGTCAGCTTGTCCTTACAGCTGGTATCCGTGATCAGTTCGTGCGAATGTTCCAGACTGTTCTCGTTGGAGCCCTCCCTTATGGTGTGAGGGTCGTCATAGTGGTGCGAGCCGGACGAACTGTCCTGAGACGAGAGTTGTCCGAGGGAGGAGTGCTTGGCGGTCTTCGAGATCTTCGCGTTGCGAGAGAACGCCTTGGTGAATGAGGAGCGGAGCTGGAATGAAACAGTCTTTTACCTACATTGCCATCTCCATATCAGGATACTTGATAGTGACCTAGGAAAACGTGACAAACTTCGTTTATTTTTTTCGACATATCCATTCCACTCCTAGTCACCTCGTCTTTTCCACAGTCTTCATTTAAAGAATGAGAATCAGATTTACTTATGATTTTATTTTGGCAACTGGTTGCCGATTTAGCACTAACGCTTTGCGATGACTACACCAAATTATTATTCCTCACCACTCAAATAAACTTTATCAAAAGGATTAAGTAGCTATAGATAGCAGTTCATCCGACATATAAAGAGTCATGGCGAATCCTTACATCTCGACTTATGGCGGAAAAAGCTCATATGTGAACGTCCATCACACAAAACTTACCCAGCCTTTCTTCTTATGCTTCTTATCGTGAGGCGCCGACGATCCGCTGCTCAAACTGTTTATGCTCGACACACTATCAGTAGAGAGGTGTCTTGTGATCGCACCGTTGCCAGTCTGGATACTTCTCTGAGGTGATGCCTGCTGCTGCTGATGTTGGGACGGATGGGGTGGTTCTTGCTGTGAAAAATATTGTTTGCTACGTGAATTGATTGTCTTTTGGTCTAGTGCCCAGATTGTCGCTGGAAAATCCCGAGCGAGAGATAATTTAACATGACCTTCAGTAACCGTTAAACTTTTGTTTTGTCGGCTGTGAATCTGTAAAGCTTGGTAACTACTTCACACGTCAATCGATATCCAGCATACAATACAAACATATTTTTTAATAACAGAATGCTCGTAACGTATTGTTAACATTACAGTATCAACTGTGTGAGACTGTTACATTGCAACAAAAAGGCTGTTTTCTCGTGTGCCAGTGAACTCGACATAAATTCAGATTCCAAGTTGACATGAATGAATGACATACGAATTGGCCGATAAATCAATCAGTTAACTTGCTTCTTCGTGTACTTGCTACAAACGAGTACTCGTAATTGTAAACTCACAGAGAGGCAGAAACTAAAAACATAGAAACTTTATTTAATGTAGAAACAATGGTCCAAAAACTCTTGTTTGTCTCGTCAAAACAATACAAACAAGGGTCGCCATTTATTACTGTTTGTGTTATACATATGTTTTATATATCTTGTAGGCTATTGATGCTTTTATTTGTTTAGTGTCGGTTTCATTGTTATACTGTGATGAATGTCATACTCATACGTATGTATGTATAAACAAAAATACTAACGTCTTTAGTATCTATGGCTACCTATTTATTTTTGGCAACCTCAAACAATTCTAAAAACTTTAATGTTGCATAGATATAAAGCACGCACTCAAGTTAAATCATCTGCGTCGCGTCAAGTATTTCTGGCACCCGACAAGCTCAATATCTGTTTGTCATCATCGGCAATTCGTCCCTATTGTTTCATGCCAGGTATCTGCCATCGAAGTATAGATCGATCGTCGAT
Source organism: Argyresthia goedartella (assembly GCA_949825045.1). Taxonomy (NCBI): domain Eukaryota; kingdom Metazoa; phylum Arthropoda; class Insecta; order Lepidoptera; family Argyresthiidae; genus Argyresthia; species Argyresthia goedartella. The sequence goes on along the minus strand of OX463809.1, from coordinate 15,992,472 downwards.
TGCCCACCAGGGACATTACGCGTACTATCAACCGAGGTAACATCAATCACGTGGAGAGACACCACCATTTTGTGAAGCTCCTCGGGCGTTATGTTAATAGAGTTTTTAATCAAGCAAAAAATAAAGTGGCTTGATCTTATTACTTTTAGGACTAGTCCTTCCTGTGACGCGTTTACATTTAGAAGTTATCAGTGTGAGAAGCAATATATCAAGCTGTTTAGGTACAAATAAGCTTGCGGTTCAGTTGGCGGGTAGTGCGTCAATAATTCTAACTATAGCTGTCAGCAATTGTACCAATAAAGATTTCCGTTTTGCGGTTTTATTGCTACGAGTTTATGCAGGATCGCAAGATATCTTTTGTGTGTATACGGTGCGAAAATGCAAACGTTCTTTTGCCATCATAATACACTAGATGAAATACAATATTTCTACTACGACCGTTTTGTCTCAGGGATATATGTATGGTGGGTAATAAAGAGCATTACTTTACTTTAATCACCGGATTATCGAAAGTTGAGGTGAGGTATACATAACATTATACAACTTAGACATGTTGCGTAAACTAATTAGTTAATCTTAGCAAAGCGAACACATTCTTCATTCACTCATTATTGGTAGTGGAAGATATCTGTTCCACAGAAGTAAACTTTGCAAGCGTTGTAAATTTAAATCTTAATATCCGTTGCAATAACGACATACGGACATAATGAGTCTCCACAGTAATGATATCCTCTGCATGCATGATTGATAGCTGATTGCTATAGCACATACATGAGTAGTGATGACATCTAACGACTTCATTCGGTTTTGCATCTCGATGTATATTGGCAAGTATACGGACCTCTTATATATCTTTTTAACATCTAACTAACCAGTCGCTTTATCATAAAACGATAATTGTTAATAGTCTCATACTAAGAATTCAGAGCGCAGTCGCAGCGCTTTCTCTTCAAAATCGTAAATCAGAATATATCGGTTCGGTACCTTCTTAAACTCATTTGGTTGTAAAATTTAATGACAATATAATGCTTAAAATGGACTTTTAATCAACGCACTGCACCACAAAACGCTCCCTTATTTAATTTTTGGTCATTAATACACTCATGTTTACCATTGCCATTCCAGATCCCTGGGTACTGGGTGATAGAGGCACAACGGCGCAAATATTTGGACAGTTATTCAATACCTACTCAATTTTGCATGACAGGGACTATAGCCTATAAATTATAGGTTTCCTCGGTTAGTAAAACATTATCGCGTTATCCTCCGGGCTTGCAATACTGTGAATGCATTTTCGACAAGGTAGGCACTTACTTCGGTTATTCTTCTTTTCTGAAGGAAGGGTCGGTACTCGGTGCATTGTGCTTTATTAGTATTCCGTATCCGAAGTGTGCCAAAAGGGACCTAAGCCTCCTGTGCATACTTAGCCTCCGCTGTCCATCCGTCCGTCTGTCTCTCCGTCAGCAACGAACCAAAAGCTTTTTAAAAATTTAAATTTTTTATTTAATGTTTTTTTGCCTTTTTTCTTGCGCTCGCATTTGACCAATTTTTCTTACCTGCACCTGTGCGGGGGGGTTGTTCAGCCCCTCGGCGCGAATACCCATAGACTGCATATGCGCGGTGGTCAGTCCAGCCTGGATCGACTGCTTGCGTAGCAACTCGATGGTCTGACGCAGCTCCGTTAGCTCCGAATCCTGGGTAAATATGACAAGTTATTAACGGTGGCAAATATGAGAAAGAATAGGTATTGTGCATCGGCTAACGGTGTGTTTCGTAAATGTTTCTATGCTGCATTGGTACAGTGCGATCGTTTTCATTCTATGTTAACCAATGCAGAATATGTATTCAGGAACAGTTTGTTTAACAGACGACAGTTTAGTCTTGTGATTCTTTTTGGAGAAAAGTAATTGATTGAAGTACCTACCTACCTACTCAATAAAATGTATCTCACATTACAAGAAACAGTAATAAACGAGCATTGCAATAAAACCAAACGATGTTTATAATTATCACTTACTAAAGTCGCTAAAAGCGGTTTAAATTAAGGGAAATACTATAAAATCACTTTCAACGTAATACAGGTTTTGCTCATTACATTCGTTATATTTATCATTAATGGCGTGTTTAAAATGCCGCTCACCTTTCTCTCAGCTGTTGCCGTAAGTTGCTGCAGCCTTTGAGTCATGTTGGAAAGGCTCTGCTCAAAAGCTGATACCACGTGCGCCTGCGCCAAAGAAATAGTGGAATTAGACTATGATCATGACGATATAGCTCGCTTTTGTACACTTTTATCTTTAAGCTTTCTGAAATTAACAATTATGAATAAACTAACACATGAGCTGGTTTCCTACGTGATAATAATTTATGGTCGTAAGTAAATATAGCATTGCGAAGGTGTTAGCATTTTGCCAAAAAATAAACTTTTTTACCTACCGTCCTACTGCTGGACTCAGAACTTTCCAACTTCAGACCACGTCTTTCCTGCACTAAGACGCTGCCAACTGCATTATACAAAGATCTCAAATTTGAACTGTAGCAAACTACAGATATTAGTAAAATCCCAACTGGGATACATTTTCTAAAGCGTTGACATTGACACGCATCTCTTCATGTTAAAGCGACATAGACGTTATATTAACTATTCGTTGACATCGGCTGCATCGCCTTGCATTTATCAATACTGGCTAAACCAGCCAACAGTGCTATAACTACTACTAGTTTAATAAGCAATCAATGATGGCCACAACTTGACATAGATACTCACTGTGACCACTTTAACGGAACTAAAGGACCGTTTAATGCATTTAGAGCGCATCTGGATGTCGTTACAGACATTAGATATTGATCGTAATTGATTTCCAGCCAACTGGAGAGTAATTTCAAGCCAAGGAGATGGCGTGAAACCTGTACAGAGGTCACTAGATGTGTGCTTAGCAAACATTTGTCAAACGGTTGTCGAGAATACAGAATCTATCAGCTCTATTTAATGGAGTTTAGGAATACAAAGGAAATGGGAAGACACATCGTTTTATAATTTTAATTGGCTAACTTACAACACCAGACGGAACAAGATTAACTGTTACTTAATTTGGCTAATGATCAGATAAATTATTGACTAGTAACTCTACTGATTCTTATTAATGAGGAAGAAAAAATACGTCGAGGTACTAGGTAGGTACCGCTAATTAAGTATAATATTTATCTACATAAGTATGTGTATCGCTGTCTAGTACCCAAGATACAGGGAATCCTAGTTTGGGGCTAGATCAATGTGTGTAAATAGTGTCCAAGGTATTAGTATTAGGTAGCGTGGCAAATCATAAATGAACAAGAAGGACATAAAAAGCGACAAAATACAAAATCACAGATAGAACTCTTAAAAGATGAAACGGGAAATGATGTTAGAGAACCTGAAAAAATTGCAAGTCTATTTAATGACTTTTTTCGTAACATTGCAGAAAAACTAACAACTAAATTAAATATCAATGAACAAAATTGTTTAAAATACTTAAATATACAGAATAAGCCTCTAACAACAATTGTATTTCATCCATTATGTTTTAGTGAGTTTAGAAAGATATTAACGAATATGAAGCAAAAACCTACTTTAGATATCTATGACATGAGTACGAAAACGTTAAGAAATATTGTAATAAATAACAATAACTTATTTGAATTAGTACTTCTTGTTGTCAACTCTTGCTTATCTGAAGGCATTTTCCCTGATGTACTTAAGCCGGGTAGGGTAGTACCGCTCTTTAAAAAAGGAGATGTCACAGATCTTAGCAATTACAGGCCAGTATGTGTATTACCAACTTTATCAAAAATTTTAGAAGCAGCTATAAAATCTAGAATTGTAAAATACTTCGAGGATAATAACATGTTTACAATAGCACAGTTTGGATTTAGAAAAGGTAAATCGACTGAAATGGCAATTAGAAAAGTAATTTATTACATTCTTGATTCCTTAGATTTTTCAAATAGATGCGCCAGTATTTTTTGTGACCTTTCAAAAGCTTTCGATTGTTTGCGTCACGATATATTAATATTAAAATTGCAGTACTATGGGTTTCAAGGCGTTGAACTCAGTATGATGATAAGTTACCTAAATAACCGCACACAAATTGTATCGGTAAATAATCATACTTCTCATCCAGGAAAGATGTCGATCGGGGTACCACAAGGGTCAATCCTGGGTCCCGTATTGTTCTTAATATATATAAATGATCTTTGTAATATACTTCCAAGTGAAGCTCATTTGAGCTTATTTGCTGACGATACACATATTGGCTTGAGAGACAAAAGTAAGTCGCAGTTAGATGATAAATTAAACAACGTCATAAGTTTGCTTAAAGAATGGTTTGATGCTAACGGCATTATTCTCAACTCAATAAATAAAAGTATTGTAATGTATTATCAATCAAGATTAGGCATTTTTGTTAACTCGACTTCTCAAGAAAATGTATTTTTAGGATATACAATAGACAATACGATTAGTCACAAAGGGCATATTGATAAAATTTGTATGAAATTAGCTAGCAGCAATTATGCTCTTTTTAAACTTAAACCATTATTAGATAAAAAATCACTTCTATCTGTTTATTATGCGTATATACATTCAATTATTAGATATTCTATTACTGTATGGGGTAATGCTACAGAAATTAACAGAGTCCTACAATGTCAAAAACGATCAATCAGAACAATCAATGGTTTAAAAAAACGCAGCCACGCAAGAGAGCACTTTAAAAAAGACAAAATTATGACAGTTATTTCTCTTTACATTTACAATAGTTTGTTAGAGGTTCACGAAGATAGGGAAATTCCGGAAAAGCAAGATACTGCTTTACCCTATACTTTCCGTGATAATAAAAAACGAACAATAAAAAATAATGAAACCCGTATAGTACCAAAAACAAGATTAGCTAAAGAACAGAAACAAGGTCGTTACTTTAAAATCCTGATGTATAATAAATTACCAAAAAGTCTGACCACTCTAAAATTTAACTTGTTCAAACAAAAACTAAAAATATTTTTTGAAAATAATCCATTTTATACTGTCAAAGAATATATGTCAATGGAACTTGTAGAATCTTTGTTCTTGGAAAAATTATAAATAAAATAACTATCATTTCACTGTAAAAAGTTAAATGCAGTAATTTAAATGTCAAATATTTAAGTAATGTAAATTTTGAAATATTTAAGTTAGAATAGGAATTTCAAATATTTAAGTAGTATGTAAGTGTAAAATGTAAATGACTTGCCTGTAAATTATTTTACTTCGAGGCCAATAAATATTTCTATTCTATTCTATTCTATTATTATTATTAATATATTATTATTTATTTAAAAATTGTTGTAATGCAAACAGAGTATTTCTACTAACGAGTAACGAGCACGTACAAACTAATAGGTAGGCGTACGGGTGGGATAACCAACAGGATCCACTTAGCATAATCTGTCCAATTTGCAACGGTTCCATGGATTAGGATAAGCTCCGGACTAATATTCTGACCGTTGCTGCGGTTGGTAATAGCTAATAGGCCAGTTTGAATCGAAGCAGAAACGAAGTATAATGAGGACGGGACTACGTGCATGAGGTTTTGGTTATCCAGAGGAAACTCTCTAATACAAGCATAGATTAAGAACCGCATATCTCCCTATGAAATTATAATTTATTTCCAGTTTTCACTCTAGATTTTTAAACGTGTATATGGAATTTAAAAACGTGTTCCAGGGATTCCCACATTTTCTATTACTCACAGACAGCCGGCTTGCACGTGTGTGTTAAATGATGGTCTGTTTTATTAATTTCAATGCTTTATTAGGCGAAATTTGTGAATCATCCAAATAAATTGGCCGACGTCCAGCATTTATGGCGGAAGGTGGGTGCGGCTGGACTCGGCAGGACCCTTTGTTTACCAGCAACAACCTCACAGGAGTGCACTTTGTGAAATTAAATAGGGGTCAACGACCTGCGATCACTATCTTAATAAAAATAATATAGGGTAACTACCCCTTTGCTGAAGTGGAAGAAGTAGATAAGTAGTATAATTTCAGGAAATATACATACATATATATATATATATATATATATATATATATATATATATATATATATATCAAATAAAATTATAAATAACTATATTGATGCAACTGCGTTGTTACACTCTTTTTATCATAGAGTACCTCGTCGTTGTGAGCCGACTTGTAGGAAGAAACCTCTTTTCAATATATCACGTATAGTAGTCGAACGTCTTACGCAAATCATAGTTTCATAAAAAGGGCGTGCAGGTTGTATATATAACGACAAGTTGGTTTATGTTGACATTTTTGGTGAAACACAATAGGTTGTTAATATCATCATTATCATCTTCTTTAGTGTCATGGTTTTTGTGATATGTTTTTTTTACTTACAAAGCAAAATATAATTTTGGGTTTATGGCATTTTAAGTAAAAACAAAATATGTTTACACTATGTACTTAAGTAAGGAAACTGTAAGTCTGCAATTTATGCTACATTGTTTGTATTTTATAAAACAATGTTAGACTGTCTGTTTCTTAATAAATAAATAAATAAAAATACTATTTTAATAATATTTTAGAATCGTGTTATAATACAGAACATTACGGCTTATCACAATTAGCAATTCAAAAGGTACATAAGACATCGGAAATAAAATAAATAATAAACTGTGTACTAAAGCAGGTGCGCGTGCGAGCATGTCTTTTTAACCAATTACGGCGTCCAAGCCCGTGATAGATCTTGGCAAGACACCTCTGCGCGTGCGCCGTTAACTTGCAAAAAGCCATCTGAGAGTCCGCAACAGGTGCCGGTTAATTAATCGACAGGTGAGGAAGCAGCTTTACATGGGCCATGGAAGGACGACACTGTCAATACCTGTTACTACTAGATCTTCACTGTAGTTATAGGCTATTATGGTATCATAATGTAAAGTGGCTGCTTTCATAAAACCACAGTACCCTAGACCTGCGACGCGTAGAGCAAGCACAAAACAAAAAGACCCACCGGGGTGGTTGCGATCCAACACATCAAAACGCAACATCTTCACGGCCATCCAAAGCAGTAAAAGCTGATAACAAAATGTGAAATGTAGGCGGTGCTCGCTTTTTAACGTCTCCACCGCAGTGGGGCACCAGCCCACTGCGACATAAAGACGTTTTACGAGAGGATCGCTCCAATATTGCCAACAAGGAGGATTTGTTCAAGTACACACTTCCTTATTCGGTGACAACACTCCTCGCTCGCGCCTGGATGCAATAATACGGTCAATTATGTCTCTATCTTACGAAACAACCGTTTGTATCGACACGAAAATTGAAAGGGTTCGTCCGGTTCTTGCTGATCACACACTTATGGAGATTGTTGGTGGGATGAAGCTGTAAAATGTACAGTTATGATTATCACAGTACTTTCACGTAAATCTGTTATAATGAATCGGAATAATCCAGGTCTGTTGCAATGCAGCATTGATCTATTATGCTTGCAGCTGATAAGGTCTACCTCAATCAAGATGGCGCGCTAGATAGTAATAACGAGAAACTTTTTCATGAAAACAATACCGTACGCGTCTTGTTGTCTGCGAATGGTGTATGTGTAAACAATGGTCGTGTATAACGAGGTACGGGTGAAACGTTACCGTTAAGGAAACCGCGGGGCGTCCGGCGGACCGCCAGTAAAAATCGATTGCTATACAATGAACCGGGGTTGATAACACACAAAACCAGTAGCCGTTATATTGAAATGCAATGAAAATACTGTAAATCCTGAAGAATTATACCACTGTTCTCAAATATTTACATTTTAACGTTTGATGTTTCTCTCCAACTATAACTAATTGTAGCCCAGTAATGTCCCAACCGAGGGGCACGTGCCTTTACCCGGATACGAGTATGGCTTAATCTTGCTGGTAGCCGGGTAAATCCAATTATAAAAATAAAACATTTCTTATTATCAACACACTGCAATAATAGCAAACTATGTATCAAAAGCATCAGTGTGTCCGCTCGGCAAACCGCGCCTCAGACATCGCAGACCAGGGTCTAAGATGCGGATGCGGCTTGTGAGGAAAGTGTGCCGGCTGCGAGCAGGCTGGCTGCGTCTGACACTATCGGTGCGATGAGATCCTGGGCTGCGTGCGGAATATAAAGCGGCCGCTCGATGGGTGAGAAATTCTGCCGAGATTATTGACTGTTTTTTGGAATAAAGTGCTTTGGATGGGTACCCAGGTATCCGGAAGGCATATTCGATATTTTAACTTTAATGCCCAAAAATGGTAGATTAACAGTCTAAGCAGATGTTTTAAAATGAAGCACGGCTTCAAACTATAATAAGGAAACCAATATTAAAGGCACATTGATGTCCCGCTACATCGATTTAACTGGACTTATATGGATGATTCCACGGGCCCACCGCTTAGTGATCGTGAAACGATAGAAATCTCGCAAAGCCCAGGTCGCAGTAAGTAGCCAGCATTAATGAACCAAGCGAACGCTGCCGGCACTCCCACGGCCGGCGCGGGCGCAGCGCAGCCGATTTGTCTCGCAGCTCACCGAAAGATTTATGCCAGATCGACTCCTACGTCATCTATCTTCCACTATGAATACCAGATCACTAACATTCGACCCGTGGGCCGGATAATCTCGTAACGTGGAATTAAACGACAGACCTGTAATAACACTGTCGCCTTCGATATTTACGAGATTTTACATAATAGCCGGACGAATTACCCAGTGGATATAAAACTTGGAAAGCTTATCCGGTGAGTCATATTCGACAGGCGTAATTCTATCATTCCGTGATAGAACACCTATAGATAGATAAATGTTCAGTTCCATCAGAATACCAATTACAGTACACAATACGAACCAGCCACGAGCATGACAGTTCTAAATGGAAACTGCGAACAATTTATAGAAAGACAAACACAATATTAATTTCACTGACCATAAAAGCTCAATGGTGCTAAGAGAAACGTGTTCAAACAATGCCAAAAGCTGGTATGCAGAAAGCGCATAATTCAGTGCCTTAGAACAAAATGGGCGCGAGGCAGTGATTGCTCAAGTTCAAAGGTGTCCCTTGCGGTTGTAACAATAGACGCCTGCTGCCTTGCTGTTGCCAGCGCCCACGCAAAGCGCGACGTTGCGCTGACGAAATACCATGGGCGGTCCATAAACAATGTTATTATCACAAAATAGGAATTGCAACATATTGCAGTTAGTGATTTGGACGAGGAATTTGAGCTCCACAAGGTAAGCATGATTATGGGGACAACGAACACTGTCTCTAGTGAGTATTCAAAAACTATTCTCTGTGACACGCAATTTGCTTGAACAAAATTTACTGAAAGAAGTAGGTATCATACACCTGAATAAACATTCCGATAAAATAAGAGCAGTAAATTATATGCGAGGACTAGGCATAGAGACAGTCTTTAAAATATTACAGTACAATGCATAGCACCATTGACGATCTGATTGTTACGTGATCATTTCACCTTAATAGCATCGTGGGGAACCGAAATTCAAGTAGAATACATATTTTTGGGCGCATGCAGCACAATTAAGTCAACACCTGACCAACCAACCATTTCTGCTTTACGATAGCCAGGTAGATATTTTTTTCTGCTGACGCTTATACAAGGAGCGGGAATCATCTCTCTGTTACACCTGTTCTGTGAAATTCTCACAGACGAATAGGTACTGCAATTTTAACCTATCATATCTAATCTTGTTATGATACTCGTGAAATGAATATTGTGATGATAAAACTAAATAGGTATGGCAGAAATACATTATGTGCAAGCATTGGGCCATAAAAAGTACAGATGTGACATAGAATGCTGAATTGAAAATCAAACAAGCTTTCCCACAATTCATCATACATGGTATCGGCAAACAATGTGGCCCCCAGAGCATAGCCTCAACGAATCTATTGAATCTGATGGGAATTATCGACACAAGGTTTCTATTGCGCTGCAGTCCCTACTCTCATTATGAATTAGCTATTAACTTTTGTATTGTGGCGCAACCCCAAATCAAACTGATTTCAAATAGAATACAATGACAAGCAGGAATAACGGTGAGTCGAATACAAAATAAGGTTTCCTCCTCATTCCGTGAACAATTCCGTGTCAGTTACCCCTGGCACAAGGGACGTCAGGTGAATGAAACACGCTATAGTTCCCTCATTAAAACATTCTCCCCCAACGAATGTTCGGACTTACAGTCACAATTACTGCAGTTTATGCCACCAACAAACTAGGGGAATGCGAACCACACCTTGCATTAAAGCAAAAGGAAAGCTTCGCCTGAATACTGATTGGAAATTACTATTACTCATGGATGAAATACTTCATATGAATGATTCGATAAGGCGATTCCGGCGATTAAGGCCGTTTTTGTTTGTCCAAAATTGTTAACAGGAGATTGATAAATAAAGGTTATTTTATTTCACAACCATGAATTAGACCCAAAGACGAGCCAAGACCGTTTGATTAATCAGTAATGAAATGAATGATGATATGCATGTTCGATAAACGGGCGAATAACGAGGCCTTCATCCCATATTGACACACTCATAATGACATCCAAATCAAGATGCATCTGTCGTAGCCATATCGTAGAATTGCTCATATTATGATGTGGTTGACCATTTTATGAAAAATAACTATTTCATGAAATAGGCAACTCCCAGACAGTTTAAACATCAACATTTGACGATATGGCCATGCACGTTTGGCCATATCGTCAAATGTTAATAATGTATCTATATGTCGTGGCCAAATCAAAGACTTGATCGTTTCATGAAAAGGCCAATCATTTCATGATCTGGCCGACCATTTCAAGAAATGGTCGAAAAGGGTTGAATTTGATGAAACATGGCCTTTTAAAAGCATTTCAATTCAGTAGTACCTAATGTTTTTTCTGATATGCGTGTCAAACTAACTCGAATACTATTCGGGGGGCTTCGCTGCGCTCGCCCCCTTTAGTCTTCACCTAAGCTACCCCAGTGTTTTGCCCTAAAAGATTTGAAATTTCTAATTCAACTATGGTTGGCCATTTCATGAATTACAATTACCCACCGACGACGCCTACAACGTAAAAATCAACAACAAATCGACATCAGCGCCTCTAACTGTGGTTAATGTATTTTACGATATGATCACTAACGTTTAACCACATCATGAAATAGTCATGCATTTTGCTGTTCATATCATCAACGTTGAACATTCATTGATCTGGTCATGCCGTGATATGATAAGTTTGAGGTGGCTATATCATGAAATTAACGTATTCATATCATTAAATCGTCAATCATATCATTATATGGTCAATTGCAAAATATGGTTCCGACATATCGAGAGAGCGAACGATATAGTTAAACTTTGCAAATTATAAAGTAACGAACAAATAAAATGACAACATACCTCTTCCAGAATAGGGCAGCTCTTGTAGCGTGATTTCTTTAACGCCAGCTCCCACCATGGGACAGGTGGTTTGGACCTCAGGATGGTTTGACAACCAATTTTAGGGTCTTGAGATTCATATAACGTTCCTAAAGTTCTTGAATGTGGTCTTGATGACGATTCCTCTTCGCCGTTAATAATTCCTGTTATACATTCACAGCATTTATGAGGTCGCCTCAGTATAGGCTGAGGTCTCAAATCAGCACTGAATGAATGCCTATATTTTAGCCTTTGGGTGAAGCCATTATTTTCACTCACAGACCTCTTGAATCCATTCCTATTATTCTGCAAAGGCATTCTCGGTATTTGTTGAACTTCGTTAAGTATAGTTGGCTCATCAATTAGGCTAACGTTATCTCCAGTGAGAGGCGTGTTAGGTTCCGAGTGGTAGCCAATTTTATTGCGTTGCAGACTTCCGTAAAAGGGATTGTCATTCATAGTTGGACTTCGTAAATCAATAGTTTTCGGTCGTCTGTGGCTTAGGGTCGCATATTTCTGCGGCGATCTATGGAATTTAGATCTGCTGGGTAGGTCTTTCAACACATCTTCCGTGTCGGTAGAGGGTATCGTGGAATTGTCGCTATAGCTGGATATCGGCCTGTCTGTATCGGTGAAGTATGAGGAAGATTCCGAGCAATTATCTCGATCACTGTGACTCCTTCTACAGTCGGCGACTGAGCTCGCTGCGTCCATACGTGCGGAATGTTGTTCCGCCCCATCCGGGTTAGCGATGTGTCGCTCATACGACAGTCGCTCGCCGTTATTCAGCTGCACAATTTTTTCACCTGCCCTCGAGTCCTGTTCTCCAGCAAAGTCCAAGCTTTTTAACCGCCTTCTCGGCTTGATGTCTATGGAATCGTAATGAACTTCTTGCTGTCCATTCACATATTTCACTGGAGAATTGCCTTTTGATGGGCTCACTTTGGCATAAATGGGCTCTGTAAGACTGAGTCGGGCTGGCTTTTCTAAAGGCACTGTAGGCGAGTCAGCATATTGAACTCCAAATGTATTCTCTAGGAAGTTGTTCTTGTTTCTTTGTAATGTAAAGTATTCAGAATGCCGATGAGGTAGGTTGGCGTTGTGATTTGGTTCCACTAGGTTTCGTATTTTGATGCGACTTCTCGGTGCCCTTATTGTAGCAAATCCATCGTGGATAGGCGATCCGTGATAGGTAGGTGAAGTAGTCACTGCCATATTTGGTAAAACAACTTCACATATAGTTCACATTATTAAGCAAGAGAAATGTTTTGCACTTAATACATAATATCCACATATTGTTTGAGAGAAATCACGAAAACTGCTACATATAATCAAGGATTCGTCGTACATCATCGGCCCTATTATCTAGAAAGCATATAATGGTTAAGTATGGCTTTAGTGTCTTGCGCAGCGAGATATCAGGCTGTCAAGCAATTGACAGGGGAGTTCAATGGAAATGTTACATATTTGCTTTAAGCTTTACTTCAGTGTATATCTTGGATTGTCATTGATTGGATCTATCAAGTAATTGACATCAATTAGGCCGCACAATCTTTTCTATTCTTGGACAGTAATAAAGTCAGAGCACTTGACCTGTTTTGTTGAAGCTTGAGTAAAGATAAAGATACCTCTTTTTATGTTGATTAAGTACGAGGAAAACTTTATGTTGCTCTAGAGACCACTTGATAGACCAGATTGCCTCGTGCACTCTTGAAGCAACATAAAAAGTTTTTCAAAATAGCCTATATTTAAAACCGAAACCAGCTTGTAAGATTGAGATTTCATTTCATAGAAAAATAAAGCTCTGATAGATGCAAGACTAGCTTTCTAATTGAAGAAATCATAGTAAATGAGATTGCAAAGCTGCTCACGAGAACCTAATTATTTTTATCTTGCTCTCGGAAGTACCTTTCTAGGGTTCCATACCCGAAGGGTGCCAAACGGTATCCTATTACTAAGCCTCCGCTGTCCGTCTGTCTGTCAGTGGGTTCTATCTGATAAGCCAAAATAGGTATATAGTTAATATTTTTAAAGGATGTGTATTTCTTGTGCCGCTACAACAACAAATAATGAACTACACGATATTTTATAAATTAAAGAGGGTCCCCATACAAGAGAAGTGTTTTAACAATTAAAGAGGGTCCCCATACAAGAGAAGTGTTTTAACAATTAAAGAGGGTCCCCATACAAGAGAAGTGTTTTAACAATTAAAGAGGGTCCCCATACAAGAGAAGTGTTTTAACAATTAAAGAGGGTCCCCATACAAGAGAAGTGTTTTAACAATTAAAGAGGGTCCCCATACAAGAGAAGTGTTTTAACAATTAAAGAGGGTCCCCATACAAGAGAAGTGTTTTAACAATTAAAGAGGGTCCCCATACAAGAGAAGTGTTTTAACAATTAAAGAGGGTCCCCATACAAGAGAAGTGTTTTAACAATTAAAGAGGGTCCCCATACAAGAGAAGTGTTTTAACAATTAAAGAGGGTCCCCATACAAGAGAAGTGTTTTAACAATTAAAGAGGGTCCCCATACAAGAGAAGTGTTTTAACAATTAAAGAGGGTCCCCATACAAGAGAAGTGTTTTAACAATTAAAGAGGGTCCCCATACAAGAGAAGTGTTTTAACAATTAAAGAGGGTCCCCATACAAGAGAAGTGTTTTAACAATTAAAGAGGGTCCCCATACAAGAGAAGTGTTTTAACAATTAAAGAGGGTCCCCATACAAGAGAAGTGTTTTAACAATTAAAGAGGGTCCCCATACAAGAGAAGTGTTTTAACAATTAAAGAGGGTCCCCATACAAGAGAAGTGTTTTAACAATTAAAGAGGGTCCCCATACAAGAGAAGTGTTTTAACAATTAAAGAGGGTCCCCATACAAGAGAAGTGTTTTAACAATTAAAGAGGGTCCCCATACAAGAGAAGTGTTTTAACACCAGCCGCGATATAACAAACCAACATGATTCAAATATGATCGTCGATTTCGCGGTCCATCACATGATTGTGGCGGCGCTTTTGGTTTGATATCGGTTTCGCAATCTAAGGGTTCGAATCCACGTTCGGACTTAATATTATTTTCTTTTTGTTTTTAGGGTTCCGTACCCGATGGGTTCCAAACGGGACCCCATTACTAAGACTTCGCTGTCCGTTCGTCCGTCCGTCCGTCCGTCTGTCACCAGGCTGTATCTCAAGAACCTAGCTAGCTAGAGAGTTTTTCACAGATTATGTATTTCTGTTGCCGCTATAACAACAACTACTAAAAAACAGGATAAAAGAAATATTTAAGGGGGCTCCCATACAACAATTCTTTCAATACCACATACAAACTTATGGATGCACCTGGTTACGTACATGGAGTGTGAAAGTAACCGCACCAATAACTTTGTAAACAATATTTTGCTGTGTAAAATCCAAACTATTCACTCCACACCATCGCTTCCATTGAACGGTGGTACGGAACCCTTCGTGCGCGATTTAGACTCGCACTTGACCGGTTTTTATTTTGTTATTTTAAGTGGTTAAGTTTAATGTACGACGGTACGGAACCCTTCGTGTGCGAGTCCAGAGAGTTTGTGTGATCAAGTATTAGTACAAACATTATAGAATTTACATCTGGAGCCTGATGGTCTGGTTGATGTTATTCAATTCCAACAGGGATGCCAACAAGATATAAATAACTATACCTAACAAAAAATATATCTAATAACGAGATTGCTTGCAACAAAGAAGATCAAATTAGTAAAAAGAAAGTTTCTAAAGAGGGCGTTGTACGCTAGCACGCGAACTCAGGAGTAGGCCCTAAAATTACTCATGCAACTAACTGAGAGGGCCGGACAGGCGAGTCGATGTCCTCTCGCGCAGACGGCGTTGCATGACTCACTTCGCCTTTCATATAACTAGGTACTTGTACTTGTTTACGTTTATTGCCAATGCAGCCGTTAATACACAGCTCTGAATGTCACTTCAAATCAGTTGTGAGTCCATACTTCAGATCAGACCTATCAATGCCGAGTTGGTTCTCGCAATATCAATTGTTCAGAGAAAACTGTGTCATCATTATGACTATAATGGGTCAGCGAGACGCATAAGGCAAAACCAGTTTCATGCAAGTGATTTTGGTGTAAAGGAAAGCATGAAATCAGTGTCAACGACCTTGAACTTTAAAATCACATGTTCAAAGGCGATCGGTTGGCTCATAAAAGCGGGAGTTACGAGGGCTGCATAATTCAACGGCGCGGGCGCAAGTAACAATAGCTAGCCCTGCCGTTACACGGGTCAACGCATAAATTTAACTAGACGTGTATGCCCGACAACCAATTGACAGAGAGCTAGAGGTTATGGTTAACCAAAAAATAATAAAACTTAAGTAGCAAGCAACACTGCTTTCAATTAGTGAAACGATTAAAGTTCTTTTTTAGAAATATTTCTAAAACAAACATCAGCTTACCAGCTTCTTTTTATGGGAAAAGGCGTGTCTGGTGTTACTGGTTTCTTTGCTCAAACAATGGCAGGTCATGTTTGTATACGGGTGGGACCATAAATTATAAAGGGGCGATCGCGGGCGCCGATTCAACTCGGCGTCTTGGGAAGAGGGGGAAACGGAGAGGTCCCTAGCCCTTTGGTTACTATTCTTGCAGTGAGGTAGCGCGATCAGATTGTCAAATATTGTTTGAAATGGCAGTAAAATAGAAATAGTAGCTTCAGAAGTAAGTACCTTACGTTTTGTTGATCCTAAAATCTTGAAACAATAAGGAGGTGGATAGAAGTTTAAATGGAACAATTATTAATGATATGATGCAGTCACGTCTCGTATGAGAAAGTAAAGATGCTGTAAACTTTTACAGCCGCATCGCAATCACATACATAAAAACGTTTACGATAAATCAATCAAACAATACCCCAACTTTCATTGCATTACATAACAAATATCAAAACAAACTAATATCAAATAATGACCACAACAAGATGATTTCGAATCGAAGATGCCGTAAGTGGAGAAACACTGGCTCATGGGGATAAGATTAGGACGAAAGTAATGTTTATATTGCTCTCCCTTTCACTCTAATGTGCGCCTGCGCTTCATCGGCCCGTATCATCGACCTCCGATGCTTCTCTATACAATCGGCTGTAGAAACAATCCGTGCACTCTTATATTCTGATTTCACGGCCATTTTGTAACATTTCGATTCAATAACCTCACTGAACACTGACGTACTGTAAATAAACACAAATTCGACAATAGCTCTAGTCACGGTGTAGTAATATGCCGATAACGGTAACTTTGCTGCAGAGGTAGAGATTACGCAAATCGATCGATCAAACCTTGATTGAGTTGACGTTGAAGATGTAGGGTTGAGAGGAGAGATAACTGTACTTGTTTCAATAGCTATGGATTCGAGTGCTTTGGTCATGCATGGGACAGCATCTATTGAATATAAGTAAAGTTGCAAAAGAACAAACTTACGTAATTGCACGACAAGACTTTAATCCTTTGGTCAAGTTAATGAACGATATCCGACAGCAATAAATGAACTAAGTTATACCTATATGATTACTATGTAGATACAATTGTAACGTAGCTTAACTTTTATGAGATTACGAGTAGTTGCTAGCAACAGTAGCAACTACACGTAGAATCTCCCTTATATCCAAATATTTCCAGATAAATGCTGGTAATCAACAAGGAGTTTCGGAAGGTCATCCGAAACAAATCTGAAAGAATGCAACCTTGCCCAGATAACTCTAGGGTGTTGAAATCCGATGGTGGCCTCAAATTTCACAAAAAAGTAATAGGAGCAAAAACTAGAAATAAGTTACCTCTGTTAAGTTAATCTGAGCAAGCGCTTACTATACTCGTATACCAATCCAGCATTCGCATCACATACGAGTAAGTACATCAGTACGCATACGCATACACGCGTCAAGTTTTCCAAAAGAGCACATGACCCTAATGGCATTTATCGAGATCCATTGTCGACCTAGCCAATCAAGTGTGCGAGTCGATTGTTTAGTGGAGCAATTACAACATCACTAAGATCTCGCAGCATTCCTTGCGGGGTCAATTATAAACGATAACTAGTCATATAATTAATGAGGCCTTCATTGATATCAAGAATTTGAAGTGTCATATTTTGACTAGATGACATAAACAGCTCTAACGGTGTCTTGTCGGACATCAGGTACAGGGCCAAGTCCTATAATTTTATGTAATCTTTCAAGAGCAAGGTACCGATTATACGGTTATAACAACCGGCCCTATCCTTCGGCGTTGGTGCGACAAAAAACAAGATAATTCTTAGAATAAATTGTAGATAAAGCGTTTGACCATCAGATGAACTAGCTATCGTGCAAACCTCACACATGGATGTTATGGTAGTCTCAACAGAGGGTCACGCAAAACGTGGCTTCTTTCAACTCGCGCTGTTATTAGTAGATGTTAAATGGAAAGTGTAGTGGACTGGTTTTTGATTGTGATAATTTGTCGAACCACGAACGCACCGCTCAGACTCAGCGGACGTGCTACAAGATGGACCGGTTTTGTTACAAGAAAAAAACTTAGTTAATCCATGAGTTGCATAAGGAGATCTTTTGTTTTTCTAAGCTACTGTTCAATTCTAATTCAAAGTCCACTCTGCTATTAGCTCATGTTCATGCGCTATTAAATTACGCCATAAATCTAAACATCAATGATACGAGAATAATTTATAATGATGATCTAACTGGATGATCATTATTCAATGCGGATACGCGAATGGAATTACCAAGACCTATAATTCCTCTACTAAACTAACTAATTGTTGAATGCACAAACGACCCAACATTTCTGTATAACTAGCACTCAATTAGACGCAATATATTTAATTTAAGGACAACGGTCGCGACAAAAACCGACAAACCGCTATAATTATAAAGATACGATAAAATTGAAGACAACTGGTAAAGAGTTAAGGATTAGCGTTTTTCATTCATTATGTTGTGATAAAAATATTTACAACAAAAACAGTACAGAGCAAAAGATGCGACGCTCAGTGAAGAATTTAACATGCTCGTAGGCACAAGGGGAACATCTGTTGTGCACATGGCAAAGTAGAACTTAGTGGATGGGATGTGACATCCACTAAGTTCTACTTGGCCGAATACAAAACGAGGTGATCATGAACACTGCATTCGGCGAACAACGACGGTTTTAATATGTTTAATTAAGTATGTGAAATTCGGTCAAGGAGCTGAGTAATAAATAAACCATCTCGACACAGCGTAATGTCACGGCAATTCTCAAAAAAGACGGTGTAATTGACGAAAAAACTGAGTAAACTACAATAAATTAATAAAAACGCAAGGGACTCATCGAAATATATTTTGGAGTCGTCGTATCAATGAATGAATACATATTATTTCAATTTGACCGGGCAAGTCAGGACAATACTGTGCCCCCATAGTAGAATTTACCATAAACTAACGATTATTTACTACACATTATCATCGATCTTCGAATCGATATTCTAGTGAAACGGAACGTAAACGTTCCGAATTACCACTAAAATATGCGATATTCTACCAACCGTATCAGATACGAGTATTACAAGAGCATGTGACACAAGAGACAATATCCACAGATGAATGGTTCCAATTCCAATAGAATGGGTTGGGCGCATTGTTTTACTAACGAGATGTCTATGAGCAATGAATTTTAAAGTCACTGACATGACCTTCGGCCTTAAATCGAAGCTATTATGATTCTGATGTGAAAGCCACAAAACATCTGTGACGATATACAATGTCTACGCTACATCAACCGGTATTCTTTTGCAGCAAAAAGCAGATAAAAAATGCCAATTGGCGAATCAATATCCCGTCGTCGCTTTTTGCTTCTGTAGCTATAGTATGTGATAAGACTGGTAAGATAAGCGTGAATAGTGCAATTGACGTAAACAGCATATCTAGCTCAGCTAGATAGTTGACTCACATCATCTAACTGTTATCTGACTGAGTCAGGAGACCACCTCACTAGGATAGCTCAGGCTGAACAAATGTTGGACTGTTGAGTGCAACGTGAGACTTATCCGTACTTAGCCTCGTGTGAGAATGGCTCAGCTACCGACGACGCTTCCTGGGTAGATAGGACACGATCCCACTATGTAGTGCTTCCTTCCTCGACAGTTTTAGGATAAGCCACTTAAGGATATGCTTTAGTCGAAAGACAAGTTATCGGTGTTTTAGAAAAATCGGTCATGTGCGGGTCGGACTCGCACACGAAGGGTTCCATATCATCGTAAAAGACAGGGACAAAAAATATATAAAATAAAAACAAAAAAAGTTGAAGTCCGAACTAGGTTTTGAATCTAGCACCACCCCTACCCTAAAGATAGCGGATTTGACGTCAAACCAATTGCGCCACTGAAACTATTAGTAGATGCTAAATTATCGATTATATTTCAATGATGATTTGGTGTTAGGCATATTGAAAGTCTCTTGTATGGGGACTCTCTTCAATTTATAAAATATCGTGTAGTTCATGACTTGTTGCTGCAGTGGCTACAGAAATAGACATAGTGTGATAATTACAACTCTACCTTTTACGGTTCATCAGATAGAGCCCTGTGACGGACAGACAGAAGACGGACGGCGGAGGCTAAGAAACACTTTGGCACACTTCGGGTACGAAACCCTAGAAAAGGGGACGAGTTGTAGTCGTAGAATGTGATATTGACTGAATCAGCGTCATAGGTGCTGCCTGGCGAAAATATTCAATTTCCGGAGTATGAGCACAGAATGTTAACTAAGCAAACTAGGATTTTTAATTTGAGGCCAAATATGTTAACAAAGAAACGTCACTGTCAAAATGACATTCCCGTTGTTGAAAACATTTTTCCTTTCATTGTTATATTTCAGAAACAAGGCAAACACAAGAGTGTGCTCATCACAGAAATGTTTACCCTGGGCGGGGTTCGAACCCGCCTACGGAGCCATCAATATCGTTATTTGTCTACCAACTTGTCTACCACTTGCTTTTGATACATGTGCTTTTGTCTATTTACAATTTCCAGCAATTGAGCTCTGACCATTGTCGGTTCATATGTTATATATGTTCCTGTGGTACTATGTACTAACTGATTTGATTTTGATAAAGTTGCATCTAATAAATATCTTTCATCTAAATATATATTTGTTTCCTTTCCTAATAATTATCTTATTATAAGTGAGTACTGATGAGCCCATATTCAGGCAATACTCAATTCCTTAATTTCATGTTTTTTAAATACGATCCGATTCTTTCGATCGTTGCCAAATCAATCCAAACCCCTCGATTAAATCTGGGATCGATTCAAAGGGGCGAAGATCTATTTCGATCGATAAGATCGGCCATCCCTAACCGAATGACAGCCATGTGACAGCATCCTAAGAACAATAATAGAGACCGCGCCACCACTCATGCTCATGTCCTTCCAATTGCAACTAAATACGCTTATCTCACTGGCGTCCGCGAAAATGCTGATGGCAGATTCGTTTTGCATAAGTTCAAAAAATAATCAAAAGGTTACGAACCTCTTTAGTGTTGCAAGCACCATATTTCTTTTCGCCGGAAATAATGGTTTTACTTTCCATAAAATGAATGTTACATCTATTTACGAATCTGTCTGATTGAGTATGTTTAGTTGTTTCAGAAGTTTCTCCCCTAAGATACAGGACTTAGGTCTTAGTTCAGGTGATTCAGAAGTTACTCATTTATAAATAAGTCTAAGTAAGCGCACTCACTTAAAAATGTTAATTACTTACTTATCAATGTATACCTTTTTGTGCCTCAATAAACATTATAAGTTTTAAAACAGAGGTGAAAATAAATTATAGCTATTTTTTTCTCAATAATGGTAACCATCGATCTAGCATACATTTTCTCTAATGCCTTTGTTTACATATTTGGCCTCAAATTAAAAGTCCTAGTAAGTATAGTTGGAAATTATATTCGTCCTCTGAATAAAACACCGAAAGTCGTGTGTCCGAAATGTCTCGTGTTATATGTAGCGCAAAAAATGCGCGCGGTCGAGACGCCCACGCAGATAATGGAATTATATAACATGTTTATTACATTCAAGTATGCCTACATATCAGAGATCTTCAGATCCTGCCAAGGTCACCGTGATCGTCGGTCATGAGATGACGCATCAAAGGCTTGGAACGTGTTATCTGTTAATATATTAATTCAATTCTAAATCATCGAGGGTCATAGGGCAACAATTATTAACGTGCCTGTAAATTGTTGACTTCATTCCAAATATGGCAGGTATTTCACCAAAACATAAATATGTATGAAAGCAAGTTTCTAGAGAAAAATACCGAGATTATTTACACTCCGGTAAGATTATGACCACTTTCTAGCTTAGCTGCCATTCATCAACATGGAAAGTGCAGAAGTTGTAAAATGTAAGGTGCATTTACGCAGTTTATCATTCAAATGATTACATCACGACGACCCAAATGGCCGAGACGGCAGTCACCCTGCCTACGAAGCCAAGGGTCCCGGGCTCGAGTCCCGGTGGGGGCAAATATTTGTTTGATGAGAACGGCTGTTTGTACCCTTGTCATGGTTGTTTATCTATCCAAGCATAATATGTATCTATATGTATAAGTATGTGTATCGTTGTCTAGTACCCAAGACACAGGGACTCCTAGTTTGGGGCTAGATCAATGTGTGTAAATAGTGTCCAAGGTATTATTTATTATTATTATTGCTGTTGTAATGTTTTTAGTATCATACATAATTTACCGCACAAATTTTCTAAATTAACGTGGCATAACGTGAGCCTTGCCATAAATCTGTTCCACGGCGCACATTAGAGACAGATAATAAAACATGTCCACTACAATACAATGTGCTCTATATGTATACATGAATGGAATGGAGACAACACTTACGTAAGAGTTGTGGGATTACATTTTAGGTAATTACACTTGGACAGGCCCTAGATACAATCAATGAAGAATAATCGTCGCCATTTGTATAGACGACGTACGGCGAGAGTGGGACAAATCAAATTAGTGTTTATTAGTCTGATTGTCCTTTTGAACATGACCAAGATATCACACAGTAAGTGCATCAAATCAGCGATGAACTCTGGAGAGGTCAAATAAGTTGACGTAAGTACTGAAGAATTGCTGACATCATATCAAGACATAAAATATCTGATGGTGATATCTACACTACACTAAATAGAAAATACAAGATTAATTCAACGTAATTTGTAAAAAGCTAGCTGTGGAGCTGTAGCTGTAGTTAGCAAACATATTTATGATCATGCGGTGTTTTCTAAAACGTTAATTAACTATAACATCCTTTTCCAACAGTTATAATAACTCGAGTTAGCCTTAACTACGATAGGGTGCATGACCTCTTTTTCGGCGGATGAAATTCATTTCGCAATGTTAGCGTTAAAATTAAGTTTTCCATCCTGTCATTGACTGACGTCTATTATATGTACTAATAGCACCTAATACTATTAATTTCCGTTGGATAATATTGTACCTATAAATCCCAATTTGATGCAGTTATGCACATTTGAAAGGAAACACCGTTTCATATTTGTAATTTAATTAGGCGAGTTACTTCCTCGTACTGCTTATACCTATGTTTTTTAGCCCGTATAAATTACAAATACTATTAATTACTTATAGAAACGCGTGGTAGTACGTCTGTCGGTCTTTTAAATGTTTTGATTTTGTCAAAACAACAGGCATGGAGCACCAAAAGAATATCTTATCGAAATTTAATCCGGATAACGTACATAGTCAATCGAACATGACGGTTATAGAGCTCGGCTGCCAAACTACGTAATATAAAGCCACAGGTGCTGCTACCGAGGAAAGTTTTATAACCTGACATTTAACGAGTTCATTGTCTTTATGCCGCATATAAACATAGGACTATTTTCTCTACGAGACCAAGTAGGAAAACCATTAAAAGTTTCTATTAACGCGGCAGCGGCTCGTAAACTTCACACATGGTACCGAGAATAAGCTGCCTGCAGCAGTGTGACCAAACAACATATCAATTACATATACATATGTTTTACTACTAAGTACAGATTTAATCATGAAATATTCTGACTGCAATCCAGACTTAATATGCAGTTCATTAATAAGTTTAATAAGTAGTTCCTCGTATTGGCTAGTAATGAGGTCGCAGTAAAGCAGTTGAATTAATAACTGTTATTTACGAATAGAGACTCTAGTAGCCCATTTAAGATATTGAAGAATAAATAAAGCAAGGGCGCTTGCTCAGGATCCCTGGCCAGTCTCCATACGAATTAACCTCAATTGAGAACTGACGAGGAGGCGCTTCGTTGATTGAAGACACTACACTCACAACTACCAGTAAATGCCCCTCAGTCTTCCTGCCATTTGAATAGAAAACATTCGCGATATTGTTGATGATTGCCTGTTTAGAGCGGACAATTGGAAAAGTACACGTAAAATGTAATGCAGGAAACGTTATTGGCTTGTTCGATAACAGATATATTTTATATCAAAGATATGTACTCGTAGATAGATGATAGATAAGCACTAGCAACATGATAATAAGATTTTGAAAAGTAACATGAAACTATGATCAATAATATCGTTGTTAAAAAACAGTAATGTTTATTTAGATGCAGCAGCAGAGGAATCTACTGACGCCCAAGACTTGTTGAATCTTAAACAGCTAGAAGCTGTTGTCAAGCCACAAAAGGACCACGATTTATGAGAAATAATCTGGCAGGCGAGCGCCATGCGGTCAAAGTAAAAACTTGGAAATTTTTAACAAGTTTCAGTGAAAAATCATAAATGTCGCCTTTGAAATGAAGCGAGAGATGTGTTTATGTAGAGCAAGAGTCGGACTTGTTTGCCTACACGCTAGTGTTTGCGTTAGATTAGTAGGCTCATGTTACGGGGAAGCTGTAAGCCACACAACGTTGCGTAAATGGGACGCTGAATGTTGACTGTTGACTGTTGTCACTTTACTGAGGATACCCATCCAGTGAGCAGTGCAACTACCGTCAACGCAAACAAAGTATTATGCACAATGTTGATTTATTGCTGCTATAAATATCACCTCGAGAAGGCTTCGTGTCGCTGAGTTTAGGGACGCTAATAGAAATAACACTCTTAAGGCCGAAGCTAATTTAAGCGAAGGACAACAACCGCTTTGTCATTTGCACTACCCAACGAAATATCACTTCCAAAACAAGACGGTTGTATTTATTCCTATCGTTGTCCTATTTCAAAATCTTTCAACGGATAACCGGGCTCGTGTTTTTGTCAGCGGTTCCTTTAATTACGTTCGTTCGTTATCGGTACTTAGAAGCGAGTTATCTAAAAATAAAAAAGTAACCAAACAAAGGCTGATAAA
Organism: Argyresthia goedartella; assembly: GCA_949825045.1. Lineage (NCBI taxonomy): Eukaryota > Metazoa > Arthropoda > Insecta > Lepidoptera > Argyresthiidae > Argyresthia > Argyresthia goedartella. Next base: position 15,967,627 of record OX463809.1, on the reverse strand, counting down.
GACTGCTTCGAAATTGGGTTAGATGCGTCTAATGATGAAACAAAAATATGGTACCTACAAAAATTATGAAGAGATGAACTCCGACTCTTGCGCAAGGAAAAAGTTACTCGCTTTTACCATGCAATATTGTTGAATAGCGCTCATTTAATGTGTCGAGAACATAAAAACCTTGAAGTTATGATGTACTTATAAAACACATCAAACAAGATTGATATCAAACGTTTGACCCCAAATGAAACCAGAACCATGCTATAAAGTCTGGTGTATTCTTGGACGTATTCACGTTAGATGTTTGCTTTCATCGTTAGATACATTTTCGAGATGCTTTTCTATTGACAAGTTAGACCTTATCCGAATGCCTCTCCAACTGAGCAAATTGGAAGTGAAAACTTGTTTATTGCTTGTAACAGCCTTTATAAATGGGAGACACCTGTGTTATCGTTATAGCTTTGTAAAGATCATTTCAACGGATGTGCGTTGGAAATGGGTATAAGAATGTTGTCTGTGACATACTGATATACGACTTCCAATGTAATAAATTATCAGAATTAATAGTGAACTGAGAGGAAACTCCCAAACATGTCTCGGTCCAGGATTTTACAACAATCAGAGAGTACAAAAGATGTGGTGAATAATACTCGACCCGTCCTCACGGGATGGACAAACCCTAATAGGATTTGGAAATACCCGTAAAAAAGGGACCCTGTTACCTGATATTGAGCAGGTTAGGTAAGCATTACTAAAGGTAACATTAAGCATTGATGAAGTTCAGAAGTAGATCTTCATTGAAGTTAAATCAACAAAACATGTAACATTTCTCATTGCTCTAACAACATCATCCAAAACCTAATTGATGATGACAATAATTGTCTAGCACATCATAAATATGCTTATTACATAAAATATGTAGACAAAAACAATAAATTGGTTCCGGATGTCTTGGCCACAAAACAACGAATCATCCAGTATTTTGCTCATATGCTAGAGCAATAAGTAAAAGAAACATCTCCGCTCTTTACTGTGTAGTCACAAATTAGTCGTAAGACACTAAATCACATTTAACACAACAATCGTTTCACAGAAATCACTGTAATTCACTTTAAAATGTTTGTTTATAAGGAGCCAACCGCCGCCGTGTATAAGTTACTCAAGCCACGGGCGTGCGTCCGGCCAGCATTAAAGTTCGATTCAAACTGATTGTATGGGACTTGCTGCTTGTGGAATGGAAGCGAGCTAAACGGCACGAGTAGTCGGTCTGTATTGAACAAAACCCCGAGTCACAGAAGCAACGAACCAACCCGAATCATAAGCCAAACGGGTAAACCTTATGTTTTTTGTGGAAGAATTCGAGGGGTGCGAGAGACGTTGATAAAGTCGATTTTAGGGTTGATAATTGAAATATGTGCTTCAGATAATGTCGACCCTGATGGTGACGCCGATATAGACGAAGTAAATAATATTAATATCGTTTGAAGTGACGAAGATGAAACGGTAGAGCTTAGGGTCGCTGGCGCATATTATCGGTCCCACTTGTTGCGCAAGTGGCAGCACTTCTTGAGATTTATGACCCGCGGCCTCAAATTACAACACTTGATATGATAACGACTATGCGCTATATTTTTTATTTATTTTTTGACAAAACTAGAAATAATGAAGGCGAAAAAATATACTAAATGGATATGCGGGTTTGATAGAATTTACGCTCAAAACGTTATAACGATAATTGATTTTATCTGTTATGGAGACGGAAACTACAATAATAAATAATCTTTAATCATAAAATGCCAATACAAACACATTGTCAACAATACAAAGACATTGCGAACTCTACAAAGTTAATAAAGCAAATTAACTCTAAGAACCATTTCTAAATTATCAGAACGTTGCGGCAATATACATTACTGTTAGTTTATGCTTGTAGCAATGCCCGTCATGTGATGAAACTCTTTGCACCCAGCTCAATTTGATGCGATGACAGCTAATAAGCGATTTCATCGGTTATGGGGAACCACCTCATTACCTCTATCCGCTATTTATCGTGACTATTTTCAAGCACGCTATACAACGCAGCTTACAAACCACGTTTAGAACAAGTGCTCGAGCCATAGCCAGTAATGGATTCAAAAGTGAGCTTTAGCTTCGTGCCAAATGTCTTCGTAGTTTTATCTCTGGCAGGATGCCAGTGCACGCTTTGACTGCAGTGCAAAAGGCTGCCAGGACTATTGCGCCTCTGATGCAAAACTTGTCAGTTTCAATGTAAACAAAGCAATCCATGTGCGCGTTTTGTTTACTCTACAGAAATGTCTTGTATCAGTTAGCTCTACGTGCGGAGGAAACGGAAGTTAAAAAACCTGCAGACAAAAACATATTTCATGACACAGTCATCCCAGTACTCAAAAAGCGAAATTTTTAGTTGAATCAAAGTAGAATTTATTCGGTAATAGTAGTATAAGTGACTGATACATAACGAAGGGCATTAAAACTCGAGTGTGGATTTATGAAACGAGCCGAAGGCGATTTTCATAATAATATCACACGAGAGTTTGAATACCTAATTTTGTACATTTACATACACTAGTTTATCTCCACACATATCATAAGCTCTCTTTGATGTGTTCAGGAACCGCATGTTCGACCGGCATTGTGGCATTGATCATTGCTCTGCACTTGTTTAGCTTGTTCAGTAGTACCCATTTCACAGACAAACTAGGGGCGGCACGCGGGTGGGCGGCGGCTTTCGAAATTTGAATGTCAATTATGACATTCAAATTTCGAATATTAATGTCGCCGAAAAATTATTGCCATAATGTATCAATAATCAGTAAGAAATGAGTTTTTACCAAGTAGTATATCATTATGCTGGTCGGTCATAACGTGTGGTTTTTGGACGCAGTAAAGAGGGTTTATGATACGTGTGTAGATAAAAGTTTTTGTCTTTCACATTGCTCTCATGATCCTTCAATAAAAACTAAACAGAGAACAATAACAGTTGGTCAAATGGAGCAAAACGATCGATACGTCAAATTAAATCGCCATTGAAACCAATTGCCGTCTGAGTGGTAGGTTTCTCAGAGCCTGTCGACTATATGCGCATTTATACGTGTATTCATACAACGCGAATACCTTCACGGTATAGCAAAAAGTAGTATCAGACTTTATAGCTATGTTACTGCAGCCATTAGCAGTAACAATTAAGAGAATTTCATCAATAATTATTAGATGCCCTTCTTTCTGATCATACAAGTACACATTCCATATAACCATGGCCGTTCATAATGATGATGGATAAAATGTTTCATTAGATGCTTGAGATTAGAGTTGCTGGATATAGATCACAATCTTGCTAGTGACACAGAACTGCACAAGCGCCCTATGGTCAAACAACAATACAACAACACAAGAACAAGTCCGAATGTTTGTTCTCTCATGTTGAATTATTTATGGCGGCGCAACTTTTAGTGTGCAGTAAATTAGGGAACAAAGAGGCTTACCACTAAGAAAACTTTTTCTACGGCTCAAAGAATCACACAGCAGACAGTTGAGGAATCAGTAATGAAGGTCCATACCGTTATTTCTCCTAACTTTAACGAGGGGAGATTTCTCATTAATCCGTCTGCCTTTTGTTTTGTAGTCAGTTCCATCTAACATCGTCGCATTTTGACTTCAAATTGGTTTACTTTTATATAATTTATTTGGTTTTATTTAAAGCGTAAGGGATTGGAAATAGGGGCTCAATTATCTAATTGTAAACGCATAGCGATAGCATATCGATTGCTATCAAGGGTGGAAACATCAGTATTTGGCAGTCAGTCTCTAATCTAAAAAGGCGCCGCTGACCAAACCAAACTACGGCATTTTGCGCCCTTTGGAGAAATCGATATGCATTCGATATGCTATCGCTATGGTATAAAAAATCCCCAGGTCTTGAAAATATATATGTATGCTATGTCGCTGTATCTGATTCCATGACACAGGGTATTCTAGTGTGGGGCCAAAAGCAATGTCTGTGCCTGTATATCAATGTTTATGATTATGTTTTATGCGTTTTCCGTAACAGAACAGGGTCCCAGATGAAAAAGCAGAACTATTAAGATAATTCATTCTTTTATCGACTTGCGCCTGGGAATGGTGTGAAACCTTCATACCATATATTACTCTAGAAGTTCTGTAATACCCTGCACCTAATATGGTGCATCAAGATTTGACACGCCTCATACAGCTAGGTCATTGAGGGCTTTACCAAGTACGAAGTTGCCAATCCCTGGTTCCCACATATGGTATACGGCTACCGGTGTTGTCTTAAGACGACCTCCATCGATGTTGCGGTCGAGGCTATGCTTCCCAGGCGGTCCTAGATTCGAATCGCGGCTGGGGAGAAAGAATAATAAATCCCCAGGTCTTATGGATGTTTACATGTTTGTGACGTCGCTGTTTGTGGTTCCCATGACACAGGGTATCCTAGTGTAGAGAAAAGTATGTGCATGTATGTAAATGTTATGTTATGTTATGTTAACGCCTGTGGAACCGTCCAATATTGCATCGTCCCTATCAAATTAATGTGTTTTCAAATTCATGCACTTTCAGCACGATTAAGTAACTGCAATTAACCGCGCAGGATTTATTAATCCACAATCAATATTCTATCAAGTTGATTACGTGCTAAAACAAAAACGCAGGATATCAATTCTCCTTACCTAACGACCTCGCTAGACTTTGATGGATCGTGTGTACACATGGGTATTTGGAAAATCGTTTGCGCCCTACACTTGTGCCAGTCAGGCAGTCAATTGCATTGGCAGTTGGCGTTTGGCACAAATACTTATTGCCCGATATGGCAACGAGACTGTGCTCACGGCTGCCGTGACCCGGCGCCGAGATCGTTACTGCTATACCCACTCTGTGACATTCAATATCAACTTTCTTCGCCATATCACAGGCAGAACGATCGTGGACTGATTTATCACAAAACTGATACTGTAGTTTAGCTCTGTATGGCTGCATTATTATCTCCCGTGACGGTATATCATTGGAAACGGCAAGAGCGTGTCAAGCGCTATTTTCCAAAGCCTCCATCTTCATCGTTCATGACCAAAAAGGGTCGTAGGCAAGTTGTAAGAGGAATAAATTCCTGAGGTCAAAGTATCAAGTGGTGCCACTGTCAACCACATAATCATCGGCAGCCAGCCAAAGCCACAGAATTGGAAAGTGTACATTACAATCTGTTGGGGCAACAAACTAAGCTAGCTGCTGACGCCTACCGCAGAATCCTTTGAGTCAGTAATCATCATTTTTGTCTACGCCGGCGTCAAATTACATCTTGGTGGGCGAGCCTAACTTATGCTTTGTCAAACCATATGCTCTGAACGCATCATGAGTCAGCGGAATTAACGTCTCACGTTACAAAACAACACTCTATCGAAGATATTTATAGAACACCATAAACAGAGTAGAGACAAGTACCTAAAAATATTGTAGACTTACGTAATATCTCCACATTTTCTGGTCATTGTGATGGTAATAGCTAATGTCGTTCTACAAAGGGATTACCCAGAAAGATAAGTTATAACTATTACTCACATTAGTGGTTAGTTGTGTCGTCAGCGTGTAGACCTTTTCTTTAGCGTCGGCGAGCTCCCGTCGCAGCTTTCGAACCTGCGATAAGAAACTAGTTAATACCTTTGAAAGACATTAGTATTAATTATAAAAAACTGATTTATCAGTGTGTACAAGTTCGTCTCATTAAGCTTGCCTGTGCGCATGAGTAATAGACATAATATAAACATTTATATACAGCCACATAAATTGCTTTTGGCCCCACACTAGGATACCCTATGTCGTGGGAACCAGAAACAGCGACATCACACACATATAAACCATCCAGGACCTGGGTTTTTTTTTCTTTATCCCCAACCGAAGCGTCCGTGGCCTAGCGGAACCCAGACATCGGAAACGATCGTCGGGGTAGCAACATCTGGCTGAGTCGGGTACTGGATGGGTGTCCGTTTCTACGTGACGTTTATTTCGGGCGCTTCCGTGTTTTGGATAACACGTTAAGCTGTAGGTCCCAGCTACTATCGCTACTCGGTGTGAGTAGTCGTAAAGCTGGTCAGAGGCCCTAATAGGGCAGCTTGAAAACATCTGACAGTCGGGTCGGCCACTAGCCCGACACCCCTCCATCATCCCTCACTGACCCAGCGTGATGGAGACTGGCTCAATCTTACTCGTATCCGGCTAAAGGCCCTTGCCCCTCGGTGGGGACATTAATGGGCTGCATAATTATTGATTTATTATCGCCAGACGGGGATCGAGCCCGGGACCTCTCGCATGGTAGGCAGAGCCACAACCACGCGCCACAGAGATCGTCCTCATGTGTCATTTCCATTTACCGTGCAATAAAAGTTACAAGGGAATAAAGTAATGAATTGAGCTTGGGCGGTATTTGGGCCATTGGAAAATTTCTGAAACCCTGGTTGAAATATATCATCAAAGGAATTCTGTACTGAGACCCCACACCACTTCTGAGGGGTGAAAGGTTGTGTTGATGATGATGGATGCTCTGTAGCCATATTATGTCATTTTGAATTCAAAGTGAAAAATCGACTAATCGAGCTGTCTTTTCTTGCGACGCGAATGGGCGATTTCGAATGTGAGTGTCATTGTGACTGATATCGGAATCCCATAACAAGGCTACTGGGCGCTGTTTATAAATAACATATTATTTACATACATGCACATATATAGCTTCTGGTCCCACACTAAGATACCATGTGTCTTGGGAACCAGCAACAGCGGCGTCACATGTAAACATCCAAGACCTGGGGATCTTCTCTTCCACCCCAGCCGGGATTCGAACCAGGGACTTCTCTCTTGGGAAGCACAGCCTCGACCGTAACACTATGTGGTGTCGTCACCAAATGTAATGGTAAAACTTGTGTAAAGGTATAAAGAGAGGGTGATAACGCCCAGTTGCAACGTACCCCTACCTCATGTGCCTGCCGCTCCTCCGAGCCTGCGCCGGCGGCGAGCGATGATGCTGTCGAGACTAGGGAGGCAGTGGAGCCGTGTGCTGTGGACATTCAAACAGCTTAGAACTCGAGACCGACCGTTTGGTTTCAGCCAATTTTCGGCCAAAGTGGCTTCGGTTTCGTATCTTCGGCCCGGCCGAAAAATACGTCTTGTAGCTGATATACCTTCAGTACACCAACGAGCTGCTACTAAGGCCCAGGCCACATCACTGTGTCCTGGCCATTACATGTATTTTGTTGTAGTTATAGTAAGTACACACTAATATGGCTTGTTTCAAATTACATGTAGAAACCATATAGAGGTTATTACGTTGTCAAAGAAATTCCTATAAGAATTTCCGGGAATTATGTATATTTACAAAAAAATAGTCTTCACTTTCGTCCGAAAATCCAGTTTCGGTCGGTCACTTCTTGACATCTCTAAGAACATACTAACCGCAGCTAGTGAGACCTATCCCTGATACTTCACAAACAAACTATTGTCATCTTTGAGCAGCATCATACAGCAACTTTTCATGTCATGACTCCTCCTTTCCTTTTCCTGCTCCATCCTTTCTTTAGGGTTGAAGCCGAATTCACAAGATGGAATCTCTAGCTCAATCGTTCTATTTTAGAAGCTTTTGGATTCAATGCCACCGTCACCGTAAATATGTTATTAGGGGTTAATAACATATTTACTATAAAACTGTTTTGAATTATTGTTACGTGGACGATAACTACGAACCAGTCAATATCTAGTGGAGACCATGATCTTGAAAAAGTAGTGAGCGTTCCTCCCAGCTAAATGGTCTGACTAACCCCATGTTCAGTAAATATGTTGTACATTGCAATTCAAGCAAAATGCAAAATAGAACCTGTGAATCTGCTGCTGCCGTGAAACCCAATTGATTTTATTTTCATTTATTAATGTTAAGTCTATTTTTTTTCCTTGTTCTCATTAGTTAAATATGACAAAATTTACAATTTTTAGGAGAACTTTTAAATTGTTGATAATTTCATAATTATATGTTGATTTAATTAATAATAAAATTAAAAAATATTATGTTGCATTTTTTAATAAATAACTCTTCTTCCACTTCCAAATAAAAGAGATCAGTATGTTAAAAAATAACGATTTAAATCAAATAAATCCGATTTATATCAACTGATCAAATGTATTGTTAATACGTGATTTTTATCAACCCTGTGTCACAGTAACGTCAACGACATTGTCAAACATGACAGTTCGTTCGTGTGACTCTTTTCTAACCTCGCGATACGCACACGTCACTTACCCACGTGCCCAGTTCAACTGTGCCTCTTTCACTTGCATTTTAGGTCACTTTGCTTTGAACGAGCTCCTGTGGAAGACGAGGATCCCAAACGCGACTGAACAGGAGAAATCTGGCAAGTGATGGCTTGTCGCACATATTCCTTACACCCCCCAATCATGACTCTACAAATTTATCTGTCTCCTTTGGAGTAGGCATTTACCTTCATCATTCTTCTTAGCATAGTGGTGCGAGTGTCGTGGAGTGTGCATCACACTGCCGGGCTGGTGTGTGGGGCTCAAAGCTGACCTGGGAGACGGCGACGGCGGCTCAGACACGCCGTAATTTAGACCTGGATTGCAATGCTGGGTTATTTCTACATGAAGCTGTATATGGGAAGTCAGGCGAAATGTTAGACGACTAGCACCCAGATGGGTTATCGTCCTCATCATCATCATTAACAGCTGCGGAAATCAGTTAAGTTTAGGCCTCCTCACGTAGAAAATTAACTCTGCCTTGTGGTACCCTCGATGGGTAATCCGTTCAGCGAATTTTATAATAGGTCATAATTACTCTCATTACCCAGCTCATATCATAGATTTGGGTGATATAGGTAGTGATTTCTTTAGTTTCACTAAGTAGTGCAATAATTTGGCATGCATGATGACCACAAAGAGATCTGAGACTCCTTGTCTTGATTGTGATCTTTGACGGCTATTTACTGGAGTTTCGTTTTCCGTGATAATGATAACATATACGAACCTTGACTCCAGCGTACGTCAATACAAGTCGTGGTACGGAACAAATGCAATATGTAAATGAAATAAAACCCGCCACCTCACCTTGACCTCCCGCCCCGTATTGTACAGGCAGACAGTAATATGGTTCGTAGTCGCTTTCTGAAGATCTTTGTAGCATGGACGGGTAGAGCTTCTCCGATTTTGTCGACCTGTATAAAAGAAGTTATTAAGGTATTCTGCAGGAATTCGTATGGTTAGGTGCAAGCGTGAGCGACACAGTGGCATGACGAGACAATTAGCATTTATAAGTCTCATATATTTTTGTGAGGGATATTTATCTAAGAGAAACGTACTCAAGTTGATATGAAATAGTATTTCTTAGAAATTTTGTTTAGCTTACAGTTAAACTCACCAACCAGACCACCAACTTACTTACATTGTAACTGCATACATAAGTGGTGGCTCCGGTAACAGAAAAGATATAGGACATGTTCTAACATTTAATTATGTTTATAGCGTAGACATAACCACACTACATAAGACGCAAATTATATCTTTTATTATATCCGCATTTGCTGTCGATCAAATGTGCGATGGCTGGTAAAAGATACAGCAGACAAGAACAATATTGGCAAAATAAGTGAAAATTATACACTTTTACCCAAAACTTGGTTACAGTAAAATAACGACTGTGAAAATAAACGAGTAAATATTTGTGAAAAATTCAAGCCGTGCTTTTTATTCATGCTTTAGTATTATATCAATTTAGGGTACAAACACAAGCGTGCCACATGGAGCCAGAATATCAACAAAATTTCTTCCACGGAGGGCGTACCTTGGGAACGTCCTATCTCTTAGATAGCTATAGAGATCAAGGCAAAGACTCGTTTTAATCTTTGTTCGTGGTACATGTCATTGAAGACGATAAGAGATGTGTGATAATGAAGAAAGTAACAGCATGAAATGGAGGGACTGTGCTCAAAAAGACTACAACTGACGAAAATAAGGAATACCTCTTAAACCTCTTCCAAAACTATAATTATTTAACGATAAAGGCCGTTTATTTGTGGGTTGAGATTGAGGCTCAGCCAGCAAACTAAAAAGTTGTATTTTAATCATATTAGACAGGTACTAACATTTCTCTGAAATTGGTCTAATAATAATTAATGAGGGTCCAGATCCAGACCTGGATCTGTCTTCATTCCTTCATCTACCGAGACTTGAAGGAATCACCTCTGGGCATCCATTCCGCTAAGAAATTCAATGGCAGTTCTACCAATTCTGGGATCAACATAGAGCCAACGAATTTTTCAATAGAATGACCCCCAGCCGCCCCATTATTAGCTGAATGGAATTTACCGAAAATAGTGCAAACGTGACAGTATTCCCAGTGGGCAAAATTACGGAATACTTTTGGGTAAAAGGCATTGTGTTTGTAACATGTCGCAGATCGAACATTGTGCACAAAAGGGAATTTGTAACCACCAGTTTCTTCACAACCTACAGCTACACCGCGCCCCATTGTTTGCAAAACTTATTTAATATCAACAACCAACAAAACAGAAAAGTTGGATCAATAAAATCATGGATAGATTGACTATTCATTTCATTAACGCCTTTACATATTTACGCTCCAGATTTGAGTTAGCGAATAGGACTGGCTGTTCCATGATCCCCCCTCGCCAAAGACCCACCTAATACTGTTACTCCTGTTGAGCCTGGTCCCCTGCCCGTCCCGATGCATGATGAGCTTATTGTGTGTGAGTGAGCTGCGGTGGTGGTGGTGGGAGTTAGAGGGCGGGTGTGGGTGCGCGGAGTGGAGGGACGTGAGTGACTCCAACGACTCGCCCTCGGACAGCCGCCCGCTGGCTGAGTATGTGTTGCTGAAATGGGGAATGGTGGGGTCAGCCGTGGTATTGTATTTGGTTCACTGAGCCAATTGTTGCTAAACGTAAAGGACCATGGGCGGTTTAGTTTGGAATCTGGGCCCACTTTTTTCAACATAGACCAACAGTAATGAAACTCATGTCTTAAGAAAGCTCTTGGAGTGTACGTTTCATATTATTATTAACTAGGTTAAATACAACGAGAAAATGGTGTAATCATAGGTTTTTGAAAACTTCATAGATATATTTGTTCACTTTCGATTGATTGATGTTCGTAATGAAACTTGTATCATAATTTGTAATCTCGTGTGGCGTACTTCGTTTCATAATAAGTATAAATCCAGCGCGAACATGGTGACTTGGAACGTTTTTCATACATATAAAAAAAAACGGTCAAGTGCGAGTCTAAATCGCGCACGAAGGGTTCCGTACCACCGTTCAATGGAAGCGATGGTGTGGAGTGAATAGTTTGGATTTTACACAGCAAAATATTGTTTACAAAGTTATTGGTGCGGTTACTTTCACACTCCATGTACGTAACCAGGTGCATCCATAAGTTTGTATGTGGTATTGAAAGAGTTGTTGTATGGGAGCCCCCTTAAATATTTCTTTTATCCTGTTTTTTAGTATTTGTTGTTATAGCGGCAACATAAATACATAATCTGTGAAAATTTCAACTCTCTAGCTAGCTAGGTTCTTGAGATACAGCCTGGTGACAGACGGACGGACGGACGGACGGACGGACAGCGGAGTCTTAGTAATAGGGTCCCGTTTGGAACCCTTCGGGTACGGAACCCTTAAAAACAGTAAAAAAAAATAAATATTAAAACGAACTATAACACCATTTTCGCGCTAGATTTGAACTTAGCTGCCATATCATGAAAAAAAGTACACCTCAAGAGCTTTCATATGACTGGAATTTCATTACTGTTGGACAATTTTCGAAAAATGGGCCCAAAACGACGCATGGCCCAATTTTGAATTACTGACTTACACTGACTTTTTTTTAAATGTCTGCGCAAAACACTAATACGAGTAAACTCAAGGCGTGTGAACTGTCATAAACATTATGTAATTAGAAATAAGAGCCATTTTTTATCACAGAAAGAAACAAAGTTTATGGAACTGACACGCCATTAGCGTTTTGCAGAGCTTTAAAAATTAAGTATCGCTTCTGTAACTGGCTGTAAATCTGTACAAATTTATATACATCATGTACATGGATGGGATACGGCGCGATGCTCATTTGTCATGAAACAACGCCTGTTCCTCGAATCTCTGAAATGTCTTTCTTATTTGAATACTTATCTTGATTATATATGTGTTCAAAATACGGTACCACGACATTTAGCTGACACAAAAACAGGAAGCATTGGTAATGCATGAAGTCGGGCTTGAGATACAGTTAATGATAAGGGGGCACTTAATTGAATGCGTTAAAACTTGGTTGATTCATGTAAACTGGGTCCAGTACATATGGATGTTATTTAATTAAGGAAATATTTTAAAAAAAAATGAACACATTTAATGCAAAAACTATGCGGATGACATGAAAGGAAAATGTATGAAAATGACTCTGTTCACAAGAAATAAATGGTGAATTCACTATCACAATGTCCAAAAACCGTTATTGAATCACTCCACTCTCTCATAAAACACGATAACGTATAACATACCTGTGTCGTAACCATGGTGCGTATGGTATACCATAATCAGACTTCACTTCAGAGTAGGTCTGAGTATCTGATAGACTGCCATCACTAATCTTGATACCACCCCTCGGAGGGATTCTGGGAACAAAATAGGAGACAAGTAATGATACCTATATAAGATCGAAGGTTGTAATGCAAAGGTGTTTCAAAGGCAATTAAGTGGTTTTATTACATGACAACAAATGATGAGCCAGTTTCCATTCTGGATATATTGTTTTTTTTATTAATTCATCTAAAACTGCCTATTATGTTGTGAGTGTTACTCACAAAACTTTAATGAGACATGTGGCTTCATTGAAAGCAGTTTGATAACTAAATGTTCCCACAGGTTCAAAGTGATAATAGTGGTTAAACAAATATAGATAAGCCTTCTAATCTTTCATTCGTCAGGATAACATCAAAGTTCACTCAAATTCAAGGAGTTTTTTCTCGATATCTGGTAAATTTAAAAACGCAGAACCATTACTTAGACATAATTTGTTAGCTGATCGTAGGAAGGAACACTGGAAAGGATAAAAAACAATATTTCAAGTCGTACACCTACCTAAAGGTATAAGTCATTTTGACCTCTTCTCTCACTAACTTTGTAAAACGTAACAATAAAATTAACACATGAATTTACACTAGTAATAACTAAACCCACATCACAACTATTTTAAAGCACACACATGTTTGTAGATCCACAGATGTAACTGTCACACAATTGCTTAGACAGGACTGTATTTCAAATATGACAGTATGAATTATGAGTCCAAAAGTATAATCAGAAAATGTGGCAAATATTTTGTGAGAAGTTAGGTACCCAATGTATTAATAGTGAGTAAAAAGTATTTTATTAAATAGAAAAAACATTTAATGTAAAAATCTTAATTGTAGGATTTGGCTGTACAATATTATGTGTTCTCTCAAAACATTTCAAATGCAGCTTTTAAAGTGTAGTAAAATTTGGTAAAGAGCAAGATCCTAGAGGAAATCCTGAATACACACCAGTCTACAAATTTAAGAAATGCAGCATCATTATATAGATGACGTTGTCTATGTGCTTCTTATTCTATCTCACAAGACTTACATATCTCCTGTCTTGCTCATTCAATTGACTAATTTGTCTTTGTTGTCAGCTGATCAATTGACTCAACCAATTTAAACTTGTCTGCAGTTAACTTTGGTACCAATTATGATATGATACAAGGAGTAGTTTATATCTAATTGGTCAGGGAGTAGCTGTTATTCTGACCGTTACAATAATTAAACTTATTCACTTCAGAATTGGTGATGCTAAAAAATAATGGCTAGTATTTACCCGCTAGTATTTAATCGCACATCAAAAATCCTGATTTTCACAGCAAATATCAGGGCAAAATGCTGCAAAAATTCCCAAAAATAAATATAGTACTTTTTTTTTTAATAGTTTTAAAATAACCTCGTGACGTCAGCTTCAATTTCAACAAAAACATTACAGAAAATTTAACAAAACACGGTCAATAAAAACTCTTTACTATAAAACGATGGACGAATGATTACATTGTTTTACAGTTTTTACGTAGATTTAGCACTGGTTCGCAATAATATCAATTGAAAACTGAAGAAAACTTACAAATGCTGCCGAAATTTGGTACCATGATTACCATGATTTTAGGTGGCCTATTCTTCTTCTTGAGTGAACCTTGAACCCATTCATTAACCTAGGCATGATTGCCTTTCTCTAACCATAGGATTTCACTAAGACTTTATTATAATGTGATATCTTACTACTTTATAAAAATAACCGGTCGAATGCGAGTCTAAATCGCGCACGAAGGGTTCCGTACCACCGTTCAATGGAAGCGATGGTGTGGAGTGAATAGTTTGGATTTTACACAGCAAAATATTGTTTACAAAGTTATTGGTGCGGTTACTTTCACACTCCATGTACGTAAACAGGTGCATCCATAAGTTTGTATGTGGTATTGAAAGAATTGTTGTATGGGAGCCCCCTTAAATATTTCTTTTATCCTGTTTTTTAGTATTTCTTGTTATAGCGGCAACATAAATACATAATCTGTGAAAATTTCAATTCTCTAGCTAGCTAGGTTCTTGAGATACAGCCTGGTGACAGACGGACGGACGGACGGACGGACGGACAGCGGAGTCTTAGTAATAGGGTCCCGTTTGGAACCCTTCGGGTACGGAACCCTAAAAATGAAAGACTATCACATCAACATTTGTTTACCTTCTGACAGTTCTACGTATATTTAGCAAAGGTTCCAAATAATATCAATAGTAAAACTGAAGAAAACTCACGATGAATGCTGCCAAAATGCAAAATATTTTAGGTGGCCTATTGTTATCTACACTAGGCATGATTGCATTGTTCAAATCATAGAATTTAAATACCTGACTACTTTATAAAACTAAAGTTCAGTTCAGTTCAAAGATTTTTATTCATAATAGCACAAAAATTGAGACTTAATGAACGTCAAAACATACTCAAACAAGCATAATAAAACATAAAGTAGGTGCCTAATTATTAGTACTTAATATATAGGGTGCAATGAACTGGTTTATTGCCAGATGTCGGTGTCTTGTAAAAAGTAATTAATTTTGTAGCAGGCCTTTGTGCACAAAGTGTGCTTTATATATTTTTGGAATCGAGCTTCAGTTAAGTTTTGTATATCTTGCGGAGTTTTATTGTAGAAGCGTATACAGTGTCCCATAAGAGAACTACTAACTTTTGTGAGTCTGAACATTGGAAGAGAAAGTTTATGTTTATTTCTAGTTTGCACGTTGTGGCGGCTATCAATGGTTTTAAAGCTACTGATATTTTTCCTCACATACATTATGTTTTCATAGATATATTGACTTGCAACTGTTAGGATGTTGGTTTCTTTGAAGAAATCTCGCAAAGACTCATGCACGTGTGGCGGCTATCAATGGTTTTAAAGCTACTAATATTTTTCCTCACATACATTATGTTTTCATTGTGGTTTTCATAGATATATTGACTTGCAACTGCTAGGATGTTGGTTTCTTTGAAGAAATCTCGCAAAGACTCTCTATTACCTAGTTTATAAATAAATCGGATCGCTCTCTTCTGCAAACTTAAGATGGTCTCAATGTCAGCAGCCAGTCCCCGTAGTAGTGTGCCGTAGGACATAATGCTATGGAATTACTAAAATACACAAGCCTAGCAGATGTAACGTCAGTCAATTCCCTGATTCTTTTAACTGCATATGCTGCGGAGCTAAGTCTATGTGCTAATTTTACAATATGGGGGCCCAACTGTAGTTTGGTATCAATAGTGATGCCGAGAAATAACTAGTAGATGAAAATCTACTAGTTTTAGTTTGTTTTTTTCCCCAATACTTTAATTTACTCTCAACTTGCCTTACATTAAAAGACTATTATATCAATATTTCTTTACATTCTGACTGACAACTAAGATATTGACTGACGGGAAAACATTTCACAGGACAGTCAACGTAACGGCAAAGGGAATTGTACAAACCTACAAACAAACTATTTACTACAGGATAAGTGAAGGACATTCTGTATTTTATGGACATTTCAGTAAGCCTTATACATTTTTGGTTGGGAATAATGAAGTTTAGTCAACAACACAATTATCTCGAAATAGTTTTCTCAGTTTGGTCACAGTGTTTTTTTTACATCACCAATTATAAAAGTAGGGGAGCTGTTATGTGTGATAAAAATATTAATAGTGAGCACCTGTTGCTCTAACCTGTGTCTGTGAAATCAATCCTTAAATTGATGTTTTGTAAGTCGTTCGCTAACTTCAAATTGACTGTTGATTTTGAAAGGAATCAGGATTTATCAAGAGATACAAAATTTTAGCTACTGATTATTCTCTTCTACCATCTCAAGTGGATTTCTGGCAGATCTCGCCAAATATCTCTCTGGATTAAATATGGATCAGAGTGTCGATAAGGGGGCAGAACCAGCCTCTCTCCCTCTCACCCCACCTAACCCTATTTTTGACACCTCACCTTCTCATTTCCACTTTTTGTATAAGATATTTGTTGCGGTCTGTATCTGTAGTGTGTTATCTCAAGCGTTAGGTAGTAAGGAATAGTTAATGAAATTACCTGTGATGCTGAAATAGTGCAGCAAACTCGTGGGTGCCAGGTTTCGGTAGTGACTGCGAGCCAAGCAGGCGCTCACGTACCGATGCTGACAGTTGGGCTGCGGCTGTGCCTCCAAGAGAGAAAGACTTTGGCCCGATGCCATTCTCTGTAAAACGAATAGGTGAATACCGAAATGAGCTGGTAAACTAGGCTGTATTGTGTATGATTCAAGGGGTTATATAGATACCGTAATACAGCAGCCATGGATAGATCATTTCATGAAATCGCCAACCATTCCATGATATAGTCAATTATGTCATGAAATGGTGAGAAAGGGTTGAATTTCGCGAAAACATGAATTTTTAAAAAGCATTTGTATTCAGTACTGTGTGGTGTTTTTGTGTTATACATGTCGAACTAACACAATACTATTTGGGGGCTTCGCTGCACTTGCCCCCTTAAGTCTTCACCTCTACGCAGTGTTTTGCCCTAATATATTTATTCGTTCATTGAAAGTTCTAATTCAACCATGATTGGCATTTTATGATATAGTCAATGCGGTATTTGACTGCTAGTCAAAATAGATACTTTTTAAGAACTGTCAAAACGGTAATTTTGTCCACGAGTTCTATGAAATTCTAGCATGTGACGTCGTAGTCAAAATGCTGTCTTTTTAACACATTTTTTTTTTAAATATAATTCTGATATTGTCAAACGTTTTTATTGAAACAGGTTTAGCTTGAGACACGTTTCTAGATTTATAGGACTACCTTGTCAAATACCGTATTCTACTATATGGTTACGATATAAATATAGCAGATAAATAGTCGTCAACATGCCAATGCCAATACACCATTATAATGAAATATGTAGTTAATGCATGATGACAAAATCACTGGACACACGGAAGAAGATGAGTGCAGTAATGTAATGCACAATGCAAATGATTGTGATATCTTACTGTGTATTTGTAGATCTTGTGTGCAAGTTTGTGTACCGCCGGATACTTTGACTTTTGTCCTGGGAACAGCAGATACTTGGGCTGTTCTTCCACCTGGAAAAAAAATAAAAGATTGTTTGTAAACTAACAAAACAAGTTCGGGCAGGTTAGGGGAATGACAGGCCACAGGACAGGGTGGCGCTGGCAGCCGTTTTTATGGCCCCAAAGAGTAAAACGGGTTAAACCCTATTACAAAAAAAAACAATTATTATTATTATTATTAAGACTCCGCTGTCCGTCCGTCCGTCACCAGGCTGTATCTCATGATCATGAACCGTGATTTTTAGACAGTTGAAATTTTCACCGATGACGTGTTTCTGTTGCCGCTATAACAACAAATAAAAAATACTAAAAACAGAATAAACACATTTTTTATCTGTAAAACACATACAAACTTATGAATGCACTTGGTTACGAGTACATAGAGTGTGGAAGTAGCCACACCAACAACTTTGTAAACAACATGATGTTGTGTAAAATCCAAACTATTCACTCCACACCATCCCTACCATTGTACGGTGGTACGGTACCCTTCGTACGCGAGTTTAACTCGCACTTGAACGATTTATAAATCAGTCAATATCAAAATAAATTGGAGAATTCATGTAGACTATTATTTCTTGTAATTTATAAATTGTACATAAACTGGATTTCCTTAAAATCAACAAATTAGAAAAATAAAAGATTTTTTCTTCTAGAATTTATTGCCCAGCCAGCGAAAGTTTCTGATGCAAAAAGTTTCGTTCTTTACTCTTCAGTTTTGTTAACTCCATAAAAGATGGTCTATCTCGCAGCATAATCAATTTATTTCATTGCAATGCATTAATAATTGCATACATCTCACATTTACAATAGTATGTAGTTTATGTGACTGATACATAATGGAGGGTTAACCTGCGGCTCGTTTCATAAACCGGCACGCAGGCGGGTGTCGGTCGGAGTTCGAAATTTGAATGTCATAATTTGTCGAAAATTTATACAATATGGTCATAATGCATTCAATATTGAAATAAGAAATGTGTTTTTACATAAAGTATAACATTATGCTAGTCGTAACATGCGGATTTTGGACGCAGTAAAGAGGGTTTATATTTACCATGCGAGCTGCCGTTGGTCTGTACGTTGTTTGCCTGCTGGACTCCATTCTGCCTTTTCGCATAGCCGAAGTTTTGTGGCACCTTCGTCTTGCCCGAGGTGCTGCCTCCGCTGTTGCTACCGCTAGCCGCGCTGGAGGGGCGGGATCCACCGCTGGGCGACTGGATCTGCTGACAAAATATACCAATAGTTTAGATCTGGAAGGTAGGTGGCGCTATCAATTAGTTTTCAATTCCGCAAAACCTAAACTACAGTTTTACAGACCTAGTTATAAAAAGTTAATTAAATTACTACCTGTGAGCCTCCATTTCTTGATGATTGACTACTGGAAGACCCAGCTCCAGATGGATACTGTAAAGAAAATGATAGTCTTTACTAGCGCCATCTCGCGGTAAGTAGCAAAATTACCCAATCAAGTGCCATAGGTCCAGTTATCCGAGGGTCCCGTCCGAATTGGGGTGAATTGATCCCAGGGACAAACAAATTCTCTGGGTCTTCGATGTCAATATGTTTGTGACGTCGCAGATTCTGGTTCCCACTGGGCATCCTAGTGTGGGGCCAGATGCAAATGTCTGTCTGGCTATAAATGTCTGTGTTTAGGCATCGTAGCTGTACCAAAGGTGACATAGAACTACGAACCTGTGGATGCGGCGCAATGCCCAGCTGTTGCGCGGCAGTCAGCTTCTCCCGCTTGTGATGCTGCGGCGAGTGGTGGCCGGCGCGTCGCTCACTCTTCCGCCCGTGGGAGGGGCTGGGGGGCGCTTGTTGGTTCTATGGAGCAATGTACTAGATTTTTATTCCTACAAGGAAGGCAAGGCATCAATTGCGAAGAGGAGCGAGTGAGGGTGCTGATAGTTCGAGGGTGTGATTGAGCAATTACACCCGAGTGTAATACTCCAATTTTCAACCTTCGCGAGCAAATAGTAAATAATGTAATTTAAAAAACCCGACTGCGTTACACTAAAAACACAAAACAAGCCGATAATACGTAATTATTGAGATTCAATGAAAATATTTTAGTAGGTAGTGTATTAATTAAATGTAATTAACATGCAAGCGGAACCCATTGTCTTAGATTCAATTGGTACCACTTAAAAGTGACAGAATAAATTGGTTTTCTTTTTAAAACGTTCACACTGGCCACTAAGAAACATCGCGCAAATCTTGTTAAAAAACGTTGTTGGAAAATGTTTGGATCTTTTAAATAAACATTGGTTTTGTTATTTGTTTTTATTTCCTGGCATTAGTGATGAAAATTAGAGTTTTGCACTCAGGTGTAAGTGATCAATAACACGCTCGAACCATAAGATTGATGACTTACCTACATTGTATTGACAATCTACTAAATGAATTTATTGTTACTGTAATTGTGTGGCCATTTTCCGCGCGCATTACTCTTACGGCTTGGCAGAGGTATATTTATATATAGGATTCGGTTTATCTTCGGGCTGCGCTAAAACGACCATGTATCACAACATCGCAAGGAGTTGAAGTGGCTGACGATCCGTCTTCGCCGGGATCCTCACATCCTCAATTTCTTCTGCAACATTTTACGGAATCCACGCTAGACAACCTTCCTACTTGACAGCTTTCAATTTCTTTCTTCCAGCAGGCCTCGGAGAACTCACGCATTTTCTTTGCTCACAACTCCACAGCATAATACTGCGCTATGAGCACGGGTTTAGACTCCGGGCCAGTCGCGTGAAGAAGCATTACCTCTCTTTTTAGAATTACAGGTACTATGTATGTAAGTATTTATTAGTATATATATGAATAGTAGAGTATTTAGATATAATTATAGTTATAATATATTTTATTTTATTTATTAATATTTATGTAAGTAGGTACTCGTTTATTTCGTCATATTGTTGTACACATAGGTCTACCCCTTGCTCAGCAATCAACCTTTCTCATCTTAACCTGGTTTGCTGGAAGAAATCTCTTATTAGAGATAAGCTCGCCTTTGTTCACAATTTTTATGTAACTCTTTTTTATATCATTTGTGTGCAATAAAAAAAATATGAATTACTCGTATTTACAAGTTTATCCAAAAATAACATGCCTAGACGTGACAGTGAGCTATCTTATTTATTCTAACACTGCATATGGATTATCGGAATACGATTTAAGGTGATACGAAAAAAAGAGCTTTTTTCGAATCTATTTACTCCACTATAAAGTCATCTACATATTTGATTTTTGGATTAACGTTTATTGAGTATTTGATTGAGATTTTCACTGAAGGAAAACGCGATTGAATGAAATTTTCTCGGTACAGTTTAATTACGAAAACATCTCTAAATGGTTTAATTTTTCCCTGTAATTGTGAAATCCTAACTAATTTAGTTGCGGAATTGCATTCAAAATGCGGATATTTTGTATTCGTAAATTCTGCTTGCAAATCTTTTTAACAAAATAGCGCCGTTTATTTCTTAACAATGATTATGTGGTTTAGCGCTACGTTATTTTAGTTTGCGTAGAGCGCATTGTTTGTGTTCTCTTTTCTTTCTTATGTGGGAGTACTTTAGTTTACATTAGTATTTTCGTGTCACTTTAAACACCAGCCTACGCAACACTTACCATAGGCGGTGTGCCGACGCCCGGCGAGTCGGTATACTTCTTCCAAGTAGTATCCTTGGTCGGAGGTCTGTCGGTCTGCTGGCCGCAGTCGGCCTTGTTGTTGCGCGTGCGCCCCACCACTCTGTACACGACGCCGCTGCCGCTCTCCATGCCTCTATTGCGGTTGCGTCTGGAAGTCACAGAGCAGTGGTTACAGGAAGGTAGTTTTGAATTGAAAAATCATATAAATCTAGCAATTAGAAAACGATATATATCATATACACAGATATATCGCCAAAAAGGACAAATTGCAGGTAGAAAGCCTTCAGCATATACCGAGGCCATGGCTCACAGTTAAGTCTTAGTAGGACAACTGTAAACACAAAGGGGTTGTTTTTAGTCCGTATACCACACGAGCTGAATAGCAGGGAGGTCTGACTCCTGGGCATGGGTAACTCCAATTTTTCCCCCTCCAAAAAAAAAAACGGTTGCAGGAAGTTAGTTTTGAATTGAAAAATAATATAAATCTGGCAATTAGAACACCAATCGGGCAGAAGTGATCCAGAAGTTAGTTGAGGCCGCCCCAGTCGCCACTGGCCGACAACTGAAAGTCGTGCCTGGAGGCACGTCGACACGTTTTTTTAATTCACAGATACCTTATCTCGTATGAATTAAGTTTATTTTGTATAAGCATAGCATACATGTTTGGCGTGTGAGTGACACATTTTGAGTTTGACATATGGAACCAGCATCAAAAATGCATCTTTACGTTAAATTCTAGGCCAAACTAGTTGGCAGAAAATTAGGTGATAAATATAGTCTATCTATCTATCTGTTATATTTATAGTATAAAAACTTTTCTTCCTGATGAATTATTTTATAATCAATGGAAATTCGCTCGAAGACGAAATCAGATTTATATTGGAAACTAACACGCACAATAAATAATTGGGTAGATTAAAAAACTAAAAAACACTCATGTATTTGTCACGTTTAAACAAATCAAACGCGTCCAAACGGGGTTTATTACTATTAAAGTGTTCCACTTTGTACCTCCACGTCCCATCATCAGATCAGCTCAATATCCTCACTAATCCATCAGCTACTCACCGATGTTCTGGAGATGTCCGCGGAGGTGTACGTCCAGAGAAAATTAACGACTCTTAAGCGGGCTCAGGGGGTAGACGAAATAAGATTGAGTACCCTTACTTTTAAAGTGAACAATAAATACCGCCTACCGCCATGGCACGACGCTGCCACCGAGCAACGTCACGACGTTCGTACCGTGGCATATACATAGTCAGGTCATAAGTTCTGTCATATGTGCAATATGAAATAATTAAGACATGTTTATTATTTATGTAAACATTTATATAGCAAAATGAACTTAATAAAACATAGATTCTTATGGTAATAAAGTTTATTCAAAATGACCCCCGCGATTTTGAATACAGGCCTTTATTCTGCGCGGCCAGTCGTCTATCGCAGCACGAACGAGGTCCATGTCAATATCGGCGGCTGCCTTAATCAAGGATGCCTTGAGTGACTCCAAATCAGGATGAGGCTTTGAGCAGGCCTTTTCCTCCAAGTGTTGCCATATCTTGTAATCTAATGGACTCAAATCTGGACTGGAGGAGGGCCAGTCTTCGTGCCGGATGAAGTCGATTTCACGCGCCGCCAGCCAGTCTTGTGTGCTTTTCGCTCTATAAGCTGGCGCAGAATCTTGTTGGAATACCCAGTGCCTGTTATTAAACATGGTATGAGAAACAGGTTCCACAAGGTTCTTGAGGACTGTATTTTGATACACAACTGCATTCGTTTTTACGCCTTTCTCACAAAAATGTACCTCAGTTAAGCCCCAATAAGAGACTCCCAACCAAACCATGAGCGAGGATGGAAAATGACCTCGTTGGACACGCGGAATACGGTTGCTCGCTTCTTCACTGCTGTGTGCGTACACCTTATCATTTTGTTTGTTGTAGCTCTCTTCCACGGTGAAAATTTTTTCATCCGAAAAAAGAATTTCCCGATGCTTTTTTCCCGCGTACCGCTTCAACAAAGCGCGGCATCTCTTCAGTCTCAGGTCCATTAAACGAGCGTCCAAACGATGTCCTGTTTTTCTTCGATATGCCCTAAGCCCTAAGTCTTCATTTAACACCCTTTTCACCGTGGTCCTGCTTAACCCCATCTGAAGGGCCAACAGTTTCTGCTTACGTATGGGATTTCTTTGAATTCGCGCCTTCGCAGCTTTTATCACTGCTGGAGTCCTAACAGAGCGAGGACGACCACTTCTTGACCTGTCATCTACACTAGAGTCGTCATTGTATCGTTTTATGGTACGATAAACGAATCTTTTGGTTATATTCAAATTTTTCAGTAAGTCGAAAATCTGAATTGGCGCGTAACCGCAACGATGCAACGCAATAACTGCGACACGGTCTTCTTTAAGTCCACTCCATATTTAAAAATGAGGAAAATTCTAAAAAGTACACATTTTTAATTTCATGAAAAATTCGAAATTCGAATTCAATAAACTTTTTTGGGGCCAGCGTTCTGAATTCAAAAGTTTTTATTGTGTGACAGAACTTATGACCTGACTGTGTATATATGATCCTATCATAGTTCCTTCTAGAAATTGGGTGAAATAGTCACAACGGGGACCGATCATCCGCCTGTGTGCCGCGGGCGTCCGACCTCATCATCTATCTATCATAGTTACTTCTCTCTCCTTTATTAAGTATATGTGAAAGATAATGATATATCATTTATTCAAGTTATCATAGATTTATAGATATAATAATGCAATAGTGGCCTTAGTTAGTTAGGCCTAGTTTTTCAACAGCTCAGTTATCAAAGCCGTTCTCCAGATGGCGTCGTTGAATTCTCTTCGGTGTGGTCAAAATTGTGTAAAGTTACAAGCTCGCGCTAAGCCGAACACATTTTCTTATCTTCATTTCGAACAACAGATATGCGCATGCACTGACTGGCGATAAGTTAGTGTTGCCACAATCAACTTAAAAAACCCTACACTTCACCGAGGTTAAACGATAAAATAGTACCTATAGGCAATTCCTACTTTTAGAATGGTTTTCGTACTATTACTAGCATTATGTTCCAATACTATAAGCTAAATTTACTACATAGATATCGTAACGCAGGGTGTGGTAAAACCGTAAAAATATTTCTTATAAACTGAAACACTAAACCACAGCAACACCAAAGCTAATCCTCACACACCCTCTGGCGAAAATCAAAAAATCAAAAAATCAAAAATCATTTATTTCCATAGGATGTTGTTACATCACTTAGATCCGTCATTACATTTTTTTGGGTGAGTTCACTAACCCAATGGCGGAATCTGTGGAGAAGAGCTCACCGAAGAAACTCCACAGTCGTCGCATCTTTTGCGTTTCCTTTTTTAAATAAAATATTGTCAAATTACAAAATGAATGCTAATTATATATCGAAACAGCCTGCTACTCAAACAATCTATTCCCATGGACATCTGTCCTCTAAGTAATCAGATATCCTGTAGTAACCTTTTTTATACAATTTCTGTTTTATTATTATTTTAAACTTGTCTAAAGGTAAGTTTTTAATATCAGTAGGGATCTTATTGTAATAGCGTATACAATTGCCTTTAAAAGAATTACTAATTTTATGTAGTCGGCTTACATAAGCAACCAACTTGTCTTTATTTCTAGTATTAAAATTGTGTATATCACTGTACTTCTGAAAATTAGTTATATTTCTTTTTACATACACAAGATTGTCATAGATATATTGAGACACAAATGTCAGAATATTGATTTCTTTAAACTTTTCCCTCAGTGACACTCTAGGCCCTAATCTATAAATTGCACGAACAGCCCGTTTCTGCAGAATAAATATACTATTAGCATTCGCAGCGTGACCCCACAATAAAATACCATAGGTCATTAGACTATGAAAGTAACTAAAGTAGACTAGTCTAGCGAGCTATTAGCAAGCTGTTTTTTTTAAATAAACTGTCAGAAAACTCCTCGTTACTCATAGATATAACAGAATATAATTTCCTATACTAAGTCCCTAACAGCACATAATATCTAGTAGCTTACTCCTCCCAAGTAACACGGAACTCCATTTTAAAAGATCAAACAAGGTCCACATGGGTAATCTAAGCACTTATGAAGTTTAAGTTCAATCGATCTGCAACAGCTGTATTAGTGGAATACAAATCTCTATGTAGCGCTTCTCGCTGAATATTAGCTCTATGCTCAGCACCACGAAGGCACCGATGATGAAGGCACGAAGGCACCGGTATGATGCTAAGGGCAATTTTAGGTAACCTCAGCTGCAAAATGATACTGTGTAGTTTTATATTGAGTTTTATACCGCTAATGTGCTTAAATCAGTTAGAGAGCACATTACCTAGGTAATGTACAGATTACCTGGCAATAGCAATTAGCTGAACAATAGGTAACATGTGCACATTTAAATTACCATCAGCTGCAAAATTATATTTTTGTAGTCCCGCATAAAGCAAATAGCTGAACTATAGGTATTATGTGCTCATTTAAATTATGTACTTCACTATAAAAGAGAACATGTGAACTGTCCGTATTTCTTCGGTAAACTGAATTAAAGAGTGATTAAAAGTTCAACAATATGCAGCTTTTTAACATATTATTCAGCTATTACCAAACACTCTTATAACAGCACTTATCCAGTCCACGAGTGACATTGTGTGCAGACGAATAACGATAAGTGCACATGATAAGCTTCATACTGTTTCTGAAATAAGAACCACAAGTGATTTTTTTATAGCACACAGCATTCGTTTGTAATTACTACGGTACACCTTACTAGTCCGCCTTTTTTCAAGCTAATTTGTAACTAAGCAGTGTTATTTAACTAATTGTTTTGGTCCTATTTTAGATACTCTCAATAATAATTCGTTAAATTCAAACTATTGACACGTAAAGAGCATGTATTTATTGCAGCTGTCACACATTCACAAAAATTTAAAAAGGTTACTCTACTAGAGTGAAAACACAATATTTAACATACTTAAAATCCGTTGCAAATAATACTTTATGATGGCGAATGTGACACACAATAAAGAATAAGAAGTTATATTATTTCAACGTTTCGCTCGTAGTTTGCTATCATCTGAATAGAAGCATTAATTTCAACCGATATTCAGCTGTTAGGGTAACTGTTACCCGATAAAACGCGGTTAAAGAGCAAAGAGCTATTATTCCGCAATCATGTCACTTATTCAGCTAGGTGCTGAATAATTTTGGGCCCAAATTTAGAGTTATATCAGTCAAGTTTGCGCTGAAAAGTCTGTTATTCAGAAAGTTATATTGCTAATGTTTCCACGGTGGACTGCAATAGAGCTACTATTCAGAAGGCCGGTGTTACTTGGGCTAACATCACAGAATATCTAGGAGATGTTGAATAAAGATCTTTCAAAAGTATATTTAATAGGCTAGTATTTAATCGCACATCAAAAATACTTATTTGCACAGCAAAAATGATCAACAAAAACACATTTTATGTTTTAAATATTTAATGAGTATTTAAGTTTATGTTTTAAGTATTTTTTGTTGTTCTTACATGTTGAACCTAACACGAAGGATAAAGGGGGCTTCGCTTCGCTCACCCCCTTTACCCTTCACCTTAGCTACCGCAGTGTTTTCCCTGATAATATTTGTGTTATTACATTGCCCGAAACCCAAATGGCCATAATTATAATGTCTGGGCAATGTGATAAATAAGGAAGTTCAAGTTATAACTATTCACTTTGCCCAAAGAGTTTGTCATTGGCCATAATGCCCGGATTTATCACTTGGTCCATGACATATATAGGTATATATAAGCATTTTGCCCTTATATTTGCTGTGCAAATCAGTATTTTTGATGTGCAGTTTAATACTTCCCCATTTAATTTATATTTAACATCTACTATATATTATGTGTGGTTAGCGGCAAGCTATGGCTTTTTACGTCACGAGATTTAATTAGCGAATACATTTATAAAGCACGTCGTTTAGTCCTGACCTTTACGTGCTTAGAGCTTACTCTAATAATGCTGAAGCTAACAAACGAACAAGTAGGTTTCCCAACCACATACTGGCTTGAACTTTCAGCGGATTTCAATAGTTATATAATAAAATATTTATAAATACATATAAACTTTTTATTTTACTGTTTGACTAAACATACGAATAGGTACGTAATAATAATTTACGTAATATTTACAATTATTTTGGTTTATCAATTATCATAATTAATTATGAGGTAACTAAAACTTTTATGGCATGTATACTATACCTATGCATAGGTAAATCTCCCCAGCAAGCCAAGGCTGTTTAATTAAGAACGCCCAGAAAAGGTTGACATCCCGTCTTCTGTCTAATCTCCCACTAAGTCCATATAAAACAAAAGATTAAGGGTCTCGTCATATTTGACGGTCTAGGATTGGTTGTCTAGCTATTGTTATATCGTGTTCCTGGTCCACCCTTCTTTGCTTCCATGTTTGTTGGTGCCTTATTTTAATCTTTGGCTGCTTTCATCCACTTCTGACTCATTGGATTTCGGCTAGGGAGAGAAAAAAAATGTCATGGAAATAGGGTAATATAACCATATTGTAACTGAGGAGACTTCCCGTTTACTTACACCGAATATTGTGTTGAAAATGGCTGTGGGATACTTATATGATCTCGCAGCTCTAGAACCCTCTAGGGATCATCTGACGGATTCCCCGAAATTCAATAAGGAACAATCAATCCAATCTACCAGGAGCCCATCGCTTCTATAGAGTCTCAAGGATATCAATTAAATTGGTAGGCGAGCCGAGAGTCAACTGTTTGGAGAACAAAGGCCGACTGATATCATCTGATACAGGGTGCTTCAAACAACAAGCGCATGCAACATGCTGCACCGACCTACATACGGATGGAGGTCAAAGCGTGGTTTCACGGAAATAAAACCATCTCATTCACGAGGGAAACGGAAGGGCTCTCCACATATACCGTAGCTACTAATTGGAATTGTTTTGTTCGTTGCTTTGGTTTGGTTATTATAGATACGCATATGTAGGAATGGACGAAGGACGCCATGCCCCAATACAGTAGATTCTGAATTATGTTTAACTAATACCAACAAACTAAAGAAGCAGTGTATATTGTATTTACATAATTTATTTTCAAACACTCAGATTCATAGCTACAATATTGTGATTCGTAACAAGCAATCAATGCGAGCCATTTATCAAGAGTCTATTCATAAATGCATTACAGAGTATGGGCTTACGAGTACAGTCGTTAGTCCAACTGATTACATCCATTCAACATCAATGAAGGCTCTTTGAGAGAGAGATAGCGCGATTACTTTTACCCGAATGATATCATCGACTGAATTAACTAGTCACTAATGAAATCATTAATTTTGCTGACAGATTCTTGTATAATCTACGATAAATAGGTGAACAAATCAAAGTTAAAGGTTGCTTGAACAATTTACGGCTGAAAAATTAGTAGCTAATCAATTTGCTGAGTTATATCATATTTTTAGTAACATTTACCTATCTAATATCTGCAACTTCCTGGATTAGGACTTTGGCCATCACTGGCAACTTAATGCTACAGCTCTCCCATAAATGGCAACATTAAAAAAAAAATATGGATTAGTCGTGCCAGCCACTGAAAGTTTTATTCGCGTTTTAATAATAACTCGAAAACTCCAGCGTTGGCGAAGGATTTGCGTAAGCTAGCTTTATTACATTTTATGTTGGATATGATACGAGGAATAACATAAAGTGAACAAAGCAGCTAATCGGTTAAACAAAGTACTAACGAAAGCAAATGAATGGTTTGAAATGACTTGGTTGAATATTTTGATAATCTAGACCTAACCAGCAGGATCAGATACTGAACTTCTAATGGGTTAGTAAGGGGCGGCTATAGCCGAATCGATCCAGATTCAAACTGAACGCCTAAATTCAGCATTAAAGTTTCGATTCAAACCATGCATTTATCTTCAAAGAGCATTCCACCACCTTCCAACCCCGCCCGAGTCGCAAAGGAAGGAAACGATTCCGAAGGCCCGAGGTAGGTCATTGCAGTAGAGTGCTTCCTTCAAAGACTTAGTGGATACCTACCCTACAGTGGGTTAAACAAACCAACTACGGCTGTGAATGCGGCTTCCATGCAGTGGGTGGTATGTGTACTGCAGTGGCCTCGTTTGCCAAATAAATTGCGTGATAGACTTTAAATGAAAACGTGTGTTTACATAAAAGTCGTAGCGTCAGCACGAATATAGAGAAGAATATAAGTAAATTTGCTTCTGCCATATTTGTTATGATTATATTGATATGGCGAAGCGCCTCTGCTTCAGCTGGGGCAAAAAGGGTTCGTATGTCCGTCTGTCCGAATTTCCTGCTGTTCTCCTCTACAGGTCGCATTTCTTAACCGATTCTCGTGAAAATTTGTGAGCAGTGATGGAAGCAGGAATATTTACTTACGCGTCAAAAAAGTATGCAAATCGAACTGTCTGTCGATTCAGTTTTGGAATATATTTTTTTCAAAATGGCGGCGATATGCAATGGGGTTTGAATATGTAAAAAAAAACATATTTCCCAAAGGTTTGACGGATTTTAACAAATGAAGTGTCGTTGGATTGGACCTCGAAAATGATTTAGGTTATATTATTTTGGTGAAAAGTCAATAGGTTAGATTTAAGATCGCAAAATGTAGTTTACAAAGTTATTGGTCCGGCTACTTGCATATTCTATGTAGGTAACCAGGAGCATTCATAACTTTGTATGTTAGAAGTTCAGCTTTGGTGTACAGCTCACTGAGCTGTAACTCACTAATACTGATGTTTGATATCGTATTCGTAGTGAAACAAACAAACAATACGCTCATACCTTTATGGTGTCTCCGCAGACTCCGCACCCGCTCTCAAAGGACCATTGAACATGTGAATGATGTGACTATAACTGTATGTACCAGCTCATATCCTGTTTATAGTCTCCTTACAAAATAGTGTTAGGTTGGTAGAATGAAAAGACAATAACACAGAATATATGAAGGAAGGTACGAACAGTGTTGTTGTTTTGAGCAAAGCAAATGAAGCACGGTACAATTTATCCTTCTAAAGAGTAGATAAACTACATCGCGTTATGACTAGTCCTACATCGAAGTAGGGATCTAGCTAGAGTTAGTTAGACCTAACGCGATTTAGAAGAGAGGAGAAGGCAAAGAGATTTATAGACTTACTTCATTTAAGTCAAAGACGATATGTTCTGTAAAATTTTGGTTGAAAATAGCAAAACTAATAACTTAACACTTTGACAGCCGATCACTCAATTTCCTTCCGTACGCCGTATATCGTGACAGCCCGTCCTTGATTTCTCATTCACAGCGCGACGCACTGTCGTGATTGGCGTTTATTGCATTGCGTAGCTACATTATTTGGCTACACAACCATATGCGAATCTTTTACGTGCGGTAGGAAGTGGGGTCGAGGGCTGGACGAGAGCGACCCCCGGTCGAGCGCGCTGGCAGTCACGCACGGCAGTCTATTAGCTCTAGCTAACGCGCGCCACTTTTACAAAAAAAAAAAAAAAAAACATTTATTTCAGACCAAATCCAAATTACAAATGTTATTAATTAGTTATCGTTATGTTAGAGTTATTTTTTTGCAAAACAAGTCATTTTCATTTATTTATTTTTTAATAAAAAAAAATTGCATGTTTTATTTTTTATTATAATAAAACCTAAGTTTAACAAAAAAAACTAAATGCTAACTATTTTAGTTCTTTTATATCGAATATACAATAATGACAAAAATAGCCGGCGTACGGCGGAATGCTCACAAAAAGCACGGCTTGCAAAGTGTTAAGAATTATCATATGTATGAAGATAACACGGCTTTCCAAGAGATTTCAAATGCAACTATGTGATCCTTGTACCTACTGATTTTCTGCATGAGACGTTTTATTATGATTTTTACCTAGGCTATGTGATCACATAGTCATCAGCGTCACGCATTTTCCCCTACTGAATGGCAAGGTACAGTTGTGCGCATGTTTAGCCAGTTATCTTGTAGTCCATTTCGCATGACGGGGGTCTAGGCCATCGCTGCAACAATGAATAATTGAGGGATACCTACTACAGTAACGAAGTTGCATCTGCTACTTATGATTTCGGCATAGACTGATACAGATTTAGCTACAATACGAAGCAAGCAATACGTTTTATAGACTTACACAGTTATAATAAAAGCCCATATTTATTACTAGCTGATGCCCGCAACTTCATCTGCGTGTTCCTAGGAATTATCATTAACCGAGATAACGTTACCCTCCTTCTGGTGCAGTCGGATAAAAAGTATCCTATATGTTAGTCTAGCTCATAAACTACCTCTGTGCTAAATTTCATTCAAATACGTTCCGCCGTTTTAGCGTGATAGAGGCACAAACACACAAACATCCAAACATCCTAACATCGCTACTTTCACATTTATAAATATATATTGAAGCGCGGGACCCCCAGCGCCATCTACGCACAAGGCGAGCACCTCGTAAATGCTCTTCGTCGGACGCGTTCATTAAATAAAAGCTTCTTGGAACGCATCCTTTGCCCCCTCCCGGCGACGTCCGGGAGAGTATTTTCGATGTGCGAACCGCAAACAAATCGTAGCGTGTTTTTTTATATCTATAATAAGTAAAATCTTATAATAAACGGATTCAAAACTGCTAATATATATATTTATATATTTATTATGAAGTTTAGTAATAACGCGATCGAGTCCCTCTACGCATTAGACCCACCCGACTTGTATTGCATGCCTTTGATTGACATTATTCTCGTTCTACGAGTAGTATTATAGAGACTTTTTCAGATAGGCCCATGACAATGTAGCAAATTGCTGTATTGTACCTGCAGTTTCCATTACAGGCGGCTATCCTAGAAAAGTTTTTGCATAGACAGTAATCTTCACATCACCCTTCACGCCTCTAGTATTCCATCATCCGAAGCCTATCCTTAATGAAAGTGTAAGCCTGCTGCCACGCACTAATGATGCCACCCCTGAAGAGTTAGGCCAGCTCTTCATTATCTGTTCCGTCTTATAATTAATAATGAACTACAACGTTTTTGGTTTTAGAAACATTTTCAAAGAACAGTCATTCGCGGAACCAGGAAAGATCCGTGGCCTAGCGGTATTCGCACATCAGAAACGATCGTGCGGGTACCAACATCTGGCCGAAACGGGCACTGGATGAGTGTCCGTTTCTATGTGGAATTAGTTTCGGACGCTTCCGTGTTTCTGATGACGCGCTAAGCGGTAGGTCCCAGCTCTATCGCTACTCGGTGGTAGTATTCGTAAAGCTGTGTGAGATGCCCTAATAGGGCAGCTTGATAACTTCTGACGGGTTGGCCACAAGCCGGACACCCCTCCATCAACCCGCACTGAGCCGTGGTGTAGTAAGATTGTAGTGGCTCAATCTTACTGGTGTCCGGGTAAAGGATCTCAACAGTGGTGTATTTTATAACAATTGAAAATCCATTGTTAATTGGCGAAGGCCGCCATCTGCACAGTTAAAGAGGTAGTCTGTCAATATTACTCGTGTCCGGGTAAAGGGTCTCATCAGTGGGGTATTTTATAACAATTGAAAATCCATTGTTAATTGGCGAAGGCCGCCATCTGCACAGTTAAAGAGGTAGTCTGTCAATATTACTCGTGTCCGGGTAAAGGGTCTCATCAGTGGGGTATTTTATAACAATTGAAAATCCATTGTTAATTGGCGAAAGCCGCCAACTGAACAGTTAAGGGGGTAGTCTGTCTACTGCTCGGTTATACAACCGAGAACTCAAAGTAACGGACACTCAAAAGTCACGCCGTAACTGTCTTTTGATCGGGTACTGACAGCGCCATTACCAATTTATTTCAGCAGCAGTCGGCGCATTCGGCCACAGGTGCCTTCCACGAAGCGCTCCATCGTCAAATATACCGTCGTAGCACTGTACCTGAGAGCAAGGCTGCTCATTATCCCGCCAACCCGCCTAAAGAGGTAGACATAGATGAATGTGACGGCAAGTCTTCATTTCGGTTTTTCCCCGAGAATAGTACAGTCAGCATCAGATATACCTATGTATGTGAGCAGCACTTTGGCTGTGTGATGGCTGGATGATGAGGTGATACAATAGCATCATTTTAATCCTCTGCTTGTCAATACAGCTGTCAACTGTTCAGTAACTCCTCCATTATGATTGTGTCTGGTAGGAGTTCCCAGGGCTCAAACATAATAAAGTAAACAAACAATCGAATAGAGAATTATCTCGAGGAATTCAATACTGCTAAAACTATATGAAACCTTATTGTGCGATATACTGAGTCGAAGATATTGAACATCGTCTATAGAGAATTTCATTTACGGTACAATGCACATGCAATATGAACTGGTCTGAAAAGCTCCGTATGAAAGCTCTACACGAAAGGTTGAAAGCTGAAGCGTATTCAGAGGCGAACGTATTTCCTCAGATGCAGTGAGCCGCGCATAACTTGCTTATCGCAACTTGCACAACATGGCTGAGCTTTTGTTGATTACCAGTGAACGAGCTTTCATAAAATCGAAAGACTAAATAAAAATAGATAAAATAGGTTAACTAGTTTTGGTCGGATTTTTACTAAAATGGGCCTACGAGCAGATGCCGCTTAGCGGTAACCTTTCTTGTTTGCTGGTGTCTAAAGACTCATTATTAGAGCCTTTTATAGTCCAATCAATCATTCAATTATTTTCCAATCAACAATTCAATTATATTCCAATCAATAATTCAATTATATTCCAATCAACAATTTAATAAAAAAGTTATGAACCACTACTGTCTTTCTCAGAGGTATCTGTATCCCATTAGATGAGGAAAAGAAATGACAACGTAATATATATCTATACTAAAAGGGAAAAACATCAACAAACAAAAGAAAGTTAGCACTAATCTCGAGTATAGTGACTTTTAATGAAATAAAATATTGATCTCGAGTTATCCATATAAATATCTGTGGAATTGCAAGGATAACTTCGTTAGTGCGGTCCTAATTCTCTTAACATTACAGCACTATAGCGGGTAGTGACCCAGCCTACGTAGCTGACGGTCCTGGGTTCGAATCCCGGTAAGGGCAAATAATTAAAAGATAAGCATAAATATTTGTTTCTTAGTCTTGGATGTTTTCTATGTATTAACATGAGTATTTATCTTTATTAAATATATCGTCGTCTAGTACCCATAACACAAGCCTTATTGAGCTTCTACGGTTTGTGTAAGATTATCCTCTAATATTTATTGATTATTTATTTATATTTATGAGCAACCGAGAACATTCCGTCTTGTTTAAAAATTAGATATACGTCATCGCAAGATTGTAGAAGCTGTAACCACAAAAAAAACTCCTGGTCAACACTTGTTCAAAAACAAAAATGTATAGAATTTGTCGTTTGTTTTGAGGTCAAACTATATGTATTTTTTTTGTAGTAACACGGTGTTAGTTTATAAACTGTCTCGTGGGGCTATAAACTATCGATAAATTATAAACGAGACCGATAGGGTTTAAACTTTATGTTTCTTTTGTTCTTACATGTCAACCTAACACGTAGGATAAAGGGGGATCCGCTTCGCTTACCCCTAAGTATATCCTTCACCTAGCCTGACCCACCACTTCGCCCTGATATTTTCGCTTGCAATTAAGTTTCAACAAGATTATAAAATAAAGAAAATTTAAACGGTATAGTGTAAATAGTAGGGTACAATTTACAATTTATCGACAGTTTACAATCTCGCTAGACCAATTTCTAGAGTTTATAAACTAACGGTGTTCACAATCCTACTGTGACATATATAATGGAGTTTCGCCTCACACGAAGTAAATATTTTGACTTGAATAAAGCTAGTATTTAATCGCACATCAAAAATACTGATTTGCACAGCAAAAAAGGATCAACAAAAACACTTTTTATGTTTTAAATATTTAATGAGTACTTTGTGAAATTTTTCTTTTTAACTTAATTGAGTATGTTGTGAAGTTTATGATTTAAGTATTTGTTGTTGTTCTTACATGTTGAACCTAACACGACGGTTAAAGGGGGCTTCGCTTCGCTCACCCCCTTTACCCTTCACCTAAGTTACCACAGCAAATACAAGGGATATTTTCTGTGCAAATCAGTATTTTTGATGTGGAGTTTAATATTTCCCCTTGAATAATTGTAAAATAAATGAACATAAACATTGTCTTATGGGACGACAACTGGTAGATGACCGCTCAGGTCCGCCAAGAGTAAAAGGGGGGAGGGTAACCCAGCAGGGGGACACCATGGGTCAAAATAACAAATAATAATAATAGCCTAACATTGGTGTACTGCAGGAACCGCAAACAGCAATGCGACAAACATGATTCATCATCATAAAGCTAGGCTATATACCTGCCCTACGTCTACGAATTCAATGAAACTGAACAAAGCCAACCTACTCTAAGCTAAAATCGTAGATCAAGAATTGATAAATATTCAAAACCTAAAAATATATAAAACTCTGAGATTTTTTATTCTTGTACATATTTACGCAGACAAGAAAAGAACTGGAGTGAACAAAGTGCAAAGTAAATTTCTTAGAACTCGAATACACACTCTTTAAAGCTTTGTAGCTCGGTCTAAGCAACCCTAAGTTTTAAACCTTTCGACTTTTCGAGAGGGCATGGAGTACATGCACTATATAGGTACATTTGAATTTTTGATAAAATCAGACCAAAAAATAAGACAGAAAAAGGTAGTGAATTTCTGATGAAATGGCTGTTTTTTATTGAGTTTTGATGGTAATTACGGAATAAGTAACTCTTCCATACTATTGTAGTGCAAAAAATTATTAATAATAGTTACTATTTTACATAAGAGAGCCATAAGAATGACGAAGGCGGGATTTTATTTTTTCAAAAATCCTGTACAACTTAAAAACTATACAATTTTGCGGAACATATGTTGTGTTAATTTGGGAGGGCTCGACCTAAGATATTACTACTTTAATTATGTCGGTCGATTTCTGGCACACCCTTAAATAATATGCGGTTAAACTAAGGCTAATTAAAACTTTAAAAACACAAGCGGGTTAAAATAGAAGGGTTTGCATAATAATAAATGCCGATTGGCAATCGCAAGTACCTACATGAAACAAAACACTAAACGAAATACACAACACATAAATATGTGATGTATGGATGGATGGATGGATCGTATGTACTTGGCGAGCAATATCCTGCCTTCATTGCTTTTAGCGCTCACTAACAATTACGTTTTATTATCCGACTTCACAAGTACCCGACTCAGTTAAAAAGACACTTAAACTAAAAAGAATATATAGCGTAAGGGCGCATTTAGTTCCACTCGGTTAGTTTTTATGGAATAAGGGGACACGAAAGTTAAACGCATTGAATTTTACTCACTACCGATCCTGACGTCATCGCCGTAGGTCTACGTCGCTTCGAGATTCGTAGTTTTTTTTTCCTGCTACGCTGCTCTGCTACGCCATTTCAGTAGGTTTATTTTTGCGCCTAGGGAACTGTTACTAGGTCAGGTGGCTAATAAACATTGTAAAGTGTATATTCAGAGTTCTACAGTTTTTTATCTTTGGTTGTCTGTATAGTGACTTACGAAAGCAACCGAAGCTGAAAAAAAACCAAAGTCATAGTAAACAAATCCTTGAATATTTAATAACGATAGAAAATTGGGCGCAAATATAACACCACCGTCCAAGGGAGGCTGGGCTTCCCTCCCTACCCTCGTCCTTTCCTCAAAACCCTACAGATAGCGAAGAGCTAATACCTTTACGCTTGCTCGGGTCTATCGGACCGGGGTCGAATAGCCTCTACTTACTGCCTACCCAATATGAAACCAATCGTGTATATTATATACGAAAACTAGCTTATTTCGATGTTCCGACTTTCTGGACACGTGCTTGGAATGAGAACAGCAAAGGTCAAAGATCTTGGAATACAAGTTCTAGTGTATTGTCGATCGGATCCTTTGCTAC
Organism: Argyresthia goedartella; assembly: GCA_949825045.1. Classification (NCBI taxonomy): domain Eukaryota; kingdom Metazoa; phylum Arthropoda; class Insecta; order Lepidoptera; family Argyresthiidae; genus Argyresthia; species Argyresthia goedartella. Next base: position 15,930,232 of record OX463809.1, on the reverse strand, counting down.
TAGGTTGCTACATTGACTGCTATTTTATTGTTAAGAGTAATAAAGTGACGTCTTTATGAGTATGATCTTGTATCGAGGATGGTGCGGCCACATGTCACATTGTACCTATACTTGTAAGTTATGTATATATGTACCGGCTGCTCAGAGCCAGATGTTCGCAAGGTCATGATGATAAAACATGTAACAGTGTGTTCTACAATAAATTATTAAGCAAATGATATTTTAATAAGTAAGTATAATTGTTGCGGATAGTTAAAACACTAGGAAATCTTACCGCAAGTATTGTCCAGTTCATAACAGCTTCAAAGATACAAATGACAATCGTACTTATTCTCGTAGATACTATGTTTACAAAAGCACCACAGTAAGCTTAGAACAACTAACGCGAAAGCAAAGACACATAGCAAGGCAACACCGTCCACTAAGTTATATCCACTATTCACGATTTATCACCGGTTTTGAGTTCTACAAGCGAGAAGGCACGTTACTTATGGTCCATCTAGAAAGCGCGAGTGAACAAAGTCTTTGTGAGAGCGGGTCCAGACTAGAGCCGCCCGCCAGCTGAGTTCGCCGACGGGGGTGCCCCGATCGATAGATTTACATTTTCCGAGGGAATCGGAAAAGTTTGTCACACGGAACCACTCGGGGCGCTGTCGGCGCGCCCTCACGCTGGTACACCGCCACGCTGAATGCCGCCGCCGCCGCCGCCGCCCGCCCTGCGGAGCGCGCCGCCTGTTGTCCGCTACCGATCCGGCTCAGCCACATTTACATAATCACTTAAACCAATGACAACTTGAGGATAAGTCTAAGGAGTTGTGGCAGAGACGTCGATTGTGAAGACAAGTTGAAAAAAATTGGGAAGGCCGAAAAAGTTTCGAAGGATCATTGAGAGGGATCTAATTGTACTCATAGAAATATTGATTTGATGAAATTTGGCTATCCCGTGGAAAACATGATAGCAATAGCCCTCAGCCTCCAATCGAAGAAAGCGACAAACGATCAGTCGTCACGGCTCAAGTAGGTTTTTATTTAGGAGTCATTAGGGTCTCGAATGGTGCGATGTTGTTGGGGGTGGTTAGGACCGGCGGAGCGGGGTGGGGACGTGCGGGGGGCGGGGGCGGCGTGACTCGTAGGAGTATCGATTTTGGCCAACCCGCCCTCACCCCAAGCTATGCGACAGTGTGAGTGCGCCATGCGTGTTCACTGTTCCCACAGCTGCACGCCACACAAGGCAGACGACGACGTCCGAATGCAAACAAATGCTTTGTTCACACCGATCTCAACTTCCACGTGAGCCAAATGGTGCAAGTTAAGGTCACTGAAGTCATTTTTACCTATGGTTATCCTACGTCTATCGATAATGCAAACTGACTGACTGAAATAAAATCTCTTAACCAAGGCTGTCATCCTGCCCCTTTCCCGAGGGATGCACACCACGCGTCTCGGATCGATTCCGTCTTTAATTACGCTCTCGTCTTCGTACGTATTGCTCACAGTACGTTCTGTTTATTTGCTGTACTGCTGAAATTACAGTGCATGTGAGCGTGATCTAAAAAGCTGGAGGATATGACCGGCTTCGTAATACCTCGTGTATGAGTAGGGTTGACAGAGTGACACACTCGTAGGGTTAAAATGTAATAATGTCTGAGGGCGGCAAGCGGCGCGGCGGGCGCCCTGACGGAGACCACTTGTGGATCGGAAAGGATATCCCGGTGCCAACACTATCGGAAAATGAATTTCACATTTTAAACGAGATAAGGGGTCGATTCCATTTCGGTTTAATAGCAAAATGGTGCATGGTTTTGACAGGGTGTATTAGGATGCGCTGTGTTATTTGATAACTACTTCATCGAGCGAATCCCTTGGTTGCAGATTTTTTTCTAGAATATATTCAGGAATGGATAATACAATAATCGCATAGCAGATATTGATTTATGATTATTATAGTTACTAGACATTAAAATACGACTCCTACTCACTGCAATCAACTAATCCGATAATAGTTTTATTAGAAAATGGTGGCAAATCTAATAACGACTCGGCCATTACGGAGTACGGTACGGATGCAATCCTATCCTATCACAGTAAATGGCGTGCCCCGAGGGAGCGTTTTAATTTGAGTTAAAGGATCGTGAGAGAATGTCGAACCCCTTAGTTATAAAACAGTCGTAAAATCACCCACAGAATTTTAAAGTCCTTTTACGGCTGTGCCGGCTAAGGATGTTCTTATTTGAAAAGACACTGGAAATTATGCACATGAAAAAATATATGGGTAATATAATGGAATATACCTACAAGATGCGTTGTTTGCCGAGGCGAGTGGTTAGAGAGATCGTTTATGCTCCCATAAAAACTAGGCAGGACACTCACCTTTCATCGTACTGCTGAACTCCAGATGGCTGCTGGTAGTTAATGCGGCGACCGTACAGCGAAGCACCGCCCTCCGACATGTATCCGTCCATGATGTCATTGTTCCTCCCGCGATCAATTTCATTCACATTGATCCTTCTTAGACAGTCCCCATCCGACATATAACCCGAGGCGATTTCAAGGTCGCAGTAGTCAGGGTTGACAAACCCAGGGCCGTAGTTCAACCGGTCGCGTAGACCCATGTTTTCCCGACCAAAGTTTGCTTTCACGGTGTTGGCGTGGTGGGGATACCCTGGGACGTTCTTCTGTTGCAACCCTGATGTTCGCATGGGAAGAGTCAAGTGGCTATTGTAACCGCGTAGCAGTGGCCTCATCGGCAACACATTCATCAAAGGGTTTTCATCTTCACCTAGGGAGTTATCTCTACAATGAGATGGTGTACTGGAACGACTACCGTTTTCTGGTCTTTTGCTTATTTCGATCAACGTTCTGTTATTATCAGAGGTCACCCTCATGCTTGTTTTTTCAAGGAGCCTCTTTTGGGTGACTTCTTTTTCAGAAATCTCAGCCTCGTTTATGACTTCATTGATGTAGTTTGTAGTCATATCTATGCGTCTATTTGGGACAACACCGTTCGCTGATTTAGACATTTCAGATCCCGACTCGCTGGACGGGCGGTATATCACACTGCTATCACTTGAGTTAGAATGCTGTCCGGAGTTCGAATGTGAACTTTCGGACATCTGAGAGGTGGCATTTTGAGCGACGGGCATCGGCGAGACAGCGAGGGTCTGCTTCTGAATCATATCCTTATTCATATTGGGTTGCTCCCTAAACGGAAGTGCACTTACGTTATTAGTAGAATTTAAACTAGAATTGCTTTGTATAGGGCTTAATTGACTATTTGTACTCTTATTCAAAATATGTCTATCGTCCTTGGAAATTTTAAAGGTCCCTTTGACTGCGGCTGTTGGTTTAGGTATTCCGGTTAGGTTCTGGTTGCCAAAGTTCTGTCCGCTTGTTGGCGTCTGGGGTTGTTGGTTAGAAGTGCCTTTCTCAGACTTTGTGTCCCCAGAATCGTTTCGTTGCTCACTAAGTTTCAGCTGGCTTCCAGATAACCTGACCATCTTCGATTCGCACTTAACTTTAGAATTCCTTAAATGGTCGTCTATTTGGTTCAGTTTCGTATTGCTGATAGACTTGGGTGCTGCCAGCTTTGATTCCTTGTCTCTGGCTGGTAACTTCGGGCTATTTTTACTAGACTTCTCATTGTGGCTTACCTTTATATTTGTTTTACTTAAATTCGTGGAAGAATCTCTGAGTGGCTTGGAATTTTCTATTTTTGATTTAGCATTCTTTCCGGACTTATCTTTTGTTAAAGTGTCAGTTTTTCTTATGTTTTTAGGACCTACTAAATTGGAAGATTTGATATGTGCGTTGGGTGTATTAGAAGATTCGTTCAGACTTAGACTAGAGTCGGATCTCTCGCTCTTGGCCGATGAGAATCCACTGGAAGAACTGGTTCGTTTGGACACTGCTGTTGTGTTTTTGTGCTGTTTGTCGCTGCTGGTTTTATCTTTGTTGAAGAGCTTTAGCTTGTCTAGCATAGAGTGCTTGGTAGGAGTGCCATTGTTTGTGGCTGTCGGTTGGGGATGTTGCTGTGACTGCTGGGTGAAGGGACTAGAAGGTATCTTGCTGCCTGGTGCTAGAAGCGATGAATTTGGACGCGATCTGCAACAACGATAAAGCTCCATTCTAAGATTGAAAAGTTATAACTTCTCTAGTGTTCAACAGTGACAATCAGCCTATTTATTATTGCGTCTTATGTAAACGGAGCTTACCCAGAAGATGAGTTGGGCGCGCGTGGTATGAAGCTGATAGCTCCTTGACCAAGTGGGCTGGTAGACCGACTAGAGCTTGCTGAAAAGCCGGTTTTTCCACCTGAAACCAAATAAACAGTTTTAATTCTGATTGTGTTAACATAACACTAAACATTCTCAACTCTTTGAGCAGGGACTCGTGAAGTGGTAGAGGGTACTGTAATAGTTTAAATTAGTAGGATTAGATTAAAGAACCAAAGTCTAAATTATTGACTTACGTAAGTCAAATCAGGCCACACACAAATAATTATTAAATAAAAAATCGTCACTAGCGCAATAGATTTCAACTCTATTAATATCGCACGGGTCAGTGGATGGACTGCGCCCTGCGCGTGCGTCACACTGCACTAGATCCTATACACTAACAAGAACGAATATATTATTCCATTCCAGACCTAATAAATTCTGCGGAGGGGACAGTACAATTTCAACCCCAGAGTACTAGGTCGCACGCAACAATCATCGATCTATCTAAAACGAATATTCATTATATACACGAATACTTCGGCGCATGCGTGGAATTAACCCTAAACTGTGCATGATGGTAATTGACATGAGTAGATAGCAAGTAGGTTTGTTTTCGTACCATTTTGTTACGTAAGTTGTTGCAATGGCTTTATGTAAAAAGCCATTAACCCAGTAATTTTTATTGTAAGTATATCCCTAGCGTAATTGAGGAAACTTCTCAATTATGCTACGAATGTAAAGCAATATTTCAGACAATTTGTAATCGAATGATGTATTCAGCCCCAATTCATTTACACGTTACACCGATACGTGGACATATTGGAAAAGCAAACAGTGTTGCTTACTGCTTGGACAACAAGGATCAACAAGTGACATACAGTGTTATGGAAAGATTGAATGGCACGTCATAGCTATTGTTAATAAAGGTACCTTAAATGTTATTCTACTCTCCTTCTAATAATCTTTATAACTGTTAAACACATTCATGTTTCCAGAGCTCCATGGGCTCTCCCCTGACACATAAATAGGGTATTGAATAAATGGCTAAAGTGTGCCTCTGCCAATCCGTATGGAAACAGGCTTGACGCTATTGTTGTTATTACACCTTAAACCTAAAAATGAGAATTAGAATTATCATAATAACAATTCTTGTCGCTCCTCGGTTCATGTACGATTATACCATATCGTAAAGTAAAATTTTACTAGAGCCAACCAACCAGGAGAAGGCGTTCCTCGATACCTACATGTCAAGGACGCAATAAGGATAAGGAAGCTTTTATAACAACTTTACGATAAGGTGGGATGCGTGTTCTGCCATCAAAGGAGGTGGGACCACCCGGATAAGGTAAGAGATACTTTTGTAAAGCAGTATTCAACTGGAGAAACGTTTATTATTGGAACAAAACGGCAGCATATACGGATTTGTGAATACGAGTAATACTATATTATTAGATTTAGAGATTAACTTCAAAGTGAAATATGAAAACTGTAACCACATAAAAACAAAGTAAAAAATAAGCGCAAAAATATGTTCCCGCCCCGTTGCGACAAGCTAATATTATACCAGTTAAAGAGTAAGAGGATGTATTAACAAACAATAGTGACATGAAACTAGAAAAAACCTTTACTATTCATAGAGAGCTTTATCTGTAGCTTTTCTGATTGATGACCTCCTTTAGACCATTCGCGAGAGCAACATTCCTCGTTATTTCGAGAACATCCTCACAGAGTGTTCTTGTTCAAACAATGCGTCCAGGAAAGGGTGTTCTGTGCGCTTGCGCAACCGTCAATCACCAAAGTAAAGCTTCCGGTCTTTACGAGACGAACTGACAGACGAGATGGGTGATCCATCAATTTAGCGAGTGTTGCGATGACGACTGAAATGTGTTGCGAACCTGCGATTACTTGATGTGTTGCGAACCTGCGATTACTTGATGTAATTCACAGGATTGGCGAAAATCGGCAATACGGTGAAGTTTTCTAGGTCGCAATTGAATGACAAAGGGAAGATGTTTTTGGGTACAACTTTGTAAGAATCCACGTTTTACTACTGCTGCTTTAAATGTTTTCGTCATGTTTTAGACAGGTTAGGCATTTAACCCTAAATTAATTTTAAAAAGTTTACTCATAATATTATTTCCCGGCATCACTGATTACAGACACCGAAGATGGCGCCAAATAAATTAAATTCCTCATCAATCACTTGCAGAAATAAACAAGCAAACAAAAAACAAGAAAGTACTCACAAGTTCAAAGACCCACCGGAATCAGATTCGTAATCGCTGACTCGAGACCGGGAAGCTGCCGCAGTGGGGACCGACCCAGGGTTAATCAATTAACTAAACAAGTAAAAGTCAAACCACTTTTGAATTTTACAATAGTTTTTGGTATTTCAATCAATATAATTTAGATTTACACTGAATATCACATAGGCTTACGTAATTTACAAGTTTTATAAATTTTCCGAACAGAGTTAAGCAGCTCGAATTCAAACTATTTATTTTTCGAAATTTTAATCGTTAATTTGGTTACTGGCTTGTAACGAGGTGACCGATCGCGCGTGCATATGCAATAAGACTGCTGCATCTCTAGAAGAATTCTTCTGAACCTCAAGCCTCCGTTTACCACAAGCATGTAAGTATTGTAATTTATTTCGTGTTGTGAAAATTGTCAAGTGCGGTTTTGTAATGGTTCTGTATATTTACCCGAGGCGGTTTTGTTTACACTCTTCCATTATCGATATTTATGTTATTCTCACGTCAGCTAACCATTGACTGCCGAAATATTGGAATAAAACCAAAGAACTTACTGTTAACTTCGTTTGAACAAAAGCAATCCTAATTACAAGTAATTATTTTAATAAGGAGAATAATAAAATGAGGAATTATCTGCAAAGAGACTGCACGACAAAATAACAGTTGCGTGACAAAATTACTGAATTATAAGACAAAATTACTAAATAGTTTAGTTAACGCTTATTGGTTAAATAAGACTCCTGGGCGAAGTGAAGGGTCAAGTAGGTGAAGGATAAAGGGGTGAACAAAGCCTCCTTTATCTTTCGTGTTTGGTTGAACATGTAAGAACAACAAAGTCCAACGCTCGTTTGTATTTTATTTTATTCGAATTAAGGTTTTTAAGTTTGTAGTTGAAATTTTGGACACAATGATATTAAAATAAAGTCCTTAACATGGCAGTTACGTCAGCCGCTGCCGCCGAACATTGCGAATATTGTGCCATTTATTTTTATTTATTTATTTCAGATTCAAGTTATAGCAAGTTTCAGGTGAAAAACACCTATTTTATTTTTATTTTCTTATTGTAGTTCAAGTTGACTTAGGATGTTTTCGAACAAAGATTGAAGAAAAGGGAGGTCTTCATAACATATAATTTTTCGGGATTTGGGAAGTGCATTTGACCGAATTTGACCTTACCCAGCGTCTTAACAGAGTTTCAGGTTTGTGTACGCGCGTCACGCCTATTCGAACGCAGAGTATAAATTTGTATATTTATGCTTGAGATACTTAGCAGCTGAGACAGAGGCGATAAAACGATAACAACGACATGTGTAGAAGGACAATCTATCCGATCCGCGGAGGTCTCCATAACACGCTCACTGGCTGCGTTGAAAGGATTCCTAGAATGAAAATATTTTGACTAAGCCGGGTTGAAGGTACGAAGTCCAGCTTAGTCAAAGTTAGTTAGATTTGCCTTACACGAATATAGTCGAGTGATAGTCTCACACAATTCGATTTCGATTAATAAATACATACGTTGTACTTGTAATGTAATCTATTATTCTGGTAACATTAATCTGAAAATAATTGGTTATAAGTTTAATGGTAAAAAAACCTTCATATAACGTTATCATCCTCATAACTTTATGCATCATAGCGCTATGGGAGGCGTCTTATAACGTTATAATTTCATAACGTTATACGGCTACCTCTTACGTTATTCTCTTAGTTTTATAGCGCTATATTCAGTAGCGCTATGCACAACATAACGTTATAAATTACGTTATTATAACGGTATAGGGCATCCCTTTCACGCCCACACTCCGTCGTTATAGTTCATCTTATTCACGCATCGCGCGCGGGAATATTGTAGCTACCTAAACAACACACAGCAGACATAGCGTACGGCAATCGCGCAATAACTATATTTTTAACGTTATTTTGATTTTGTTATGTTTTTCTTACAGTTTTGTTATCATAACGTTATTATAGCGCTACAATGACGAAACGAATTGATTATAACGTTACATAACACAATATAGCGTTATATCTTATAACTACTTGTTCGTGTCGCGTGTCGCTTATCCAGAACAATCGAGTCTTGTCAGACATGGCTTTCGGTTCGTGTCATTCATGATGGCAACATATAAACAAAAAGTTATATGGCACTCAGAGGTTGAGTACACTCATCTGATTGCCAACTTGTCTGTCCATTTATTGTCAAGCTGTCAGATTCAGATGGCACGTCACGACAGTGCTACTTATCAGATGGGGTTCGTAGTAATAATCGTGTGTGGTTGATGGATGTGAATAAACTTGGAATAATTCAAAGAAATTCTTTCGATTTGATGGGTGTTTCAGCGCATCATATTGGGTGTTGGTCTGTTCACTTGATCGTTTAAGAGCACTCGATGTACTCGAGAAATCCGAGTGATTCACGCAACGTCCGCAGTCTAGATAACGAATGATTTTGTCTAAATTACTTATTAATTGGCTATTATACAAGGTATATTTGTCACGTTACGAAGGGTTGATGTGAATAACCCCGCGTAACGGAAGCTTAATGAAGATTATTCTGAAAGTAGGTCCTATAGAAAATGAAAGAGAGAAATTGAGAATGAGTCGGAATGTATTTGACAGAAGTTTTCCTACCTACCTACCCTATAGAAAATGCCCCGAACCCTGACTGTGTTTGGTGAGTCATTTTAGGGTACAGCAGTTAGTGAAGCGAAAACCCTTCATATTTAGTAGCGTTTGTGTGAGTGACACGTGTCAGCGAAACGTGTGAGTGTGACAGAAGAGCTGCGCGCTTCAAGCAAGCCGCGGATCTCTTCTCACTCACACAAACGCGTTTTTCAACTAACCAAAAGCACTAAAAGATAGTACAAATAGATATTTTCGTAAGAGTTGTCAAAACGCTCGCATTTGTTCGTCAGTTGTAAAAATTGTGATGTGACGTCATAACACATCAAGTCAAATTTGCTATTTTTTAACAGAAAATCTACCTAATTAATAAAACGCTATTTGCATGACTGACGGGCAACGCAGAGCCTAAGCTGGTGAATCTTGAGTCATGAAACTCTGTGCATTGGTTCCCTATGTAGCGGTAGCACTAAGAAAGGATTTGCCGTAATTCCTCCCTCAAGTGGGGAAATGGGGGATACCAGTTTGTATGAAAATCTAAAACTACTTGACGTATGAAGCTGCGATGTCGCAGGTAGCTAGGTTATAGTTGCGAGATATGAAGCTGCAATGTCGCAGGTAGCTAGGTTATAGTTGCGAGATATGAAGCTGCGATGTCGCAGGTAGCTAGGTTATAGTTGCGAGATATGAAGCTGCGATGTCGCAGGTAGCTAGGTTATAGTTGACGTATGAAGCTGCAATGTCGCAGGTAGCTAGGTTATAGTTGCGAGATATGAAGCTGCGATGTCGCAGGTAGCTAGGTTATAGTTGCGAGATATGAAGCTGCGATGTCGCAGGTAGCTAGGTTATAGTTGACGTATGAAGCTGCAATGTCGCAGGTAGCTAGGTTATAGTTGCGAGATATGAAGCTGCAATGTCGCAGGTAGCTAGATTATAGTTGCGAGATATGAAGCTGCGATGTCGCAGGTAGCTAGGTTATAGTTGACGTATGAAGCTGCAATGTCGCAGGTAGCTAGGTTATAGTTGCGAGATATGAAGCTGCGATGTCGCAGGTAGCTAGGTTATAGTTGACGTATGAAGCTGCGATGTCGCAGGTAGCTAGGTTATAGTTGACGTATGAAGCTGCGATGTCGCAGGTAGCTAGGTTATAGTTGCGAGATATGAAGCTGCGATGTCGCAGGTAGCTAGGTTATAGTTGGCATCAGTTGCCTCTTCCTCATGTATGAAAAAAAAAACTAAATTCCGATCTCAAGCACGAGAATCAACTGGGTTAAGGATATAAGATTAGAAAAAGAGATGGAAAAATTTATCATAGAAATCGGATGTACCAGTGACATAGATTCCTTAAGTGTTTCTAGCGATGATAGCATACGTTCATTTGGGTTTTATTGTGATAAATAGGATATTAGTACAAAAAGGTATTCTATCTTGTCGTGTACCTTTTTGTAACTATCGACATCAACTACATCACTAAAATAGCCTTCCCAACTTGACTTGGACAGTACAATCTGATAGTCGTGTCATCCAGGCCTTGTTAGTATTGATACATTGATTGGCCAAACTCAGGGATTTATTTCTTACCCGACTGCGCCAGAAGTATGTATGTATATTTATTTGGCAGGCTAAACTAAACGGCTTCATGGATTTTAGCTTGAGTGGTGTCGTTAGATTTGTCTCAACTATGAGAGTAACACAAAAAAATAAAATGGCCGGAAATCTGCAACATATTATATGTCTTATTTTTTATATACTCCATGTATGTAACCAGATTCTAAAGTTTGTATTTGGTATTAAAAGCAAACGGATTATTAGTTTTTGTAATAAATGCACTTGTCTCTAATACTACTTTTGTGTTCTGTTGCGTTCTTATATCTCGTCATATGCTACGTTTAACGTCACGGTATAATTGGTATTATTGGTGTTAGCATTTGGAGAACGAAATCTCTTCTTTTTAGTATGGATTTAGTATCTTTTGTTAATATATTGTTATTTGGTCTTATATGTTTCACTGTCTTGCTAGATTTTTCTATGACATTTTTTAAGTTATTGTTTTGTGATTTCGCGTTTTATATGCCTATGGGGAGGTCTTTAAAATAATTATTGAGCTCCATGTTAAAGAGAGCTCCGTGGTCTAATGGGTTTCAACGCTTGCTTCTCACACAGGAGATGCAGGTTCGTTCCCTGACCATGTACCAATGAGATAATTAAGTTATCTTAAGTACAGTATCGGACGTTCAGTGTTTTGGATGACACGTTAAGCTGTAGGTCCCGGTTACTATTCGTATGTGGTAATGGTCGTAATACCCCTCCACCAACCCGCACTGAGCCAGCGTGGTGTAGTATGGCTTAATCTTACTCGTATCCGAGTAAAGGCCTGGGCTCCTCGGTGGGGATATTAATGGGCTACATTTATTTATTTATTACATTAAAGTTGAATTTGTTGTCAAAAAACAATCTCTTTAATTTTGTTTTTAAATAATGTTATGTTTAATGTAATTGTTTTTGAATTTTTTGTGGTCGGAAATATCTTTATTATGTTTATCTCCTGAGAGGACAAAATCTATTTTAGTCTATTTTTTATTGTTTCCGTTTTTTTTCTAGAAAATGCGAGGCATTCCAAGAACCTCGGTGTTCAGGCCTTATTTATTTCATTACGTTGTAGCGGTCTAAAGCATCATGGTCACTATGACTGGAGGTGGGTGCATATTATTGAACAGATGTTAGAATTTGCTTCTCTATGAATATTAGGGATGCTTCTCTGTCTCAGTATGCTCTAAATTCAATTATATTGTTCCTCCACTTGCTTGCCACCAGGATATATTCCACTGGTGGTTCCGAAGTGGTTGGTAGAATATGATATCGTCCCTTTCTAGTGTTTGTTCGCCCAAACGTCGAAGAATATCCCACCCACTTCACTTCTTTCTCAAATACTATCAGAATCTCTTTTGACGATAGCGCGCGTACATTGAAAGTTATAACATTTATGTTATTGGTGTCCATATTTCAAGCTGTAGTCGTTTGACGTGAGATCGATCTCACCCGAAGATTGTTCACTCCCCAAGCTCCAGGGCCAGTCCGGCTACCGTCTTCGCCGGCATCACCATTGGAGGCCTTGGGTTAGGTCTGCCCTTAGCAGGTTTGGACCGTAAGCCTACCACACTGGTCCAGTGTGACTTTGTGGCTTTCGAAGTTTGAGGAAGGGAAAGGGGGCAGGTAGAGAAAAAAATGTATCGACAGGAACATGAGGGTAGGATTAAAGGATCTTCATCGTGTTAGATATAAGCAACCTGTTTATCGAGCTACGACAGACGACCAATAAACGATCAGTGTAATAGCAACCGCCGTCTCAGTGGCGAGGAGGATGGGATAAAATAAGGTATGAGTGGGCGGTAGCTCGGGAGGCCGGGGTCGCGTACCCGTATATCATAAGATGTTTACAGGAGAGGAAAATTAACATGAATATCCTCGACGCAACTAAAAAAAACTCCTGCAAAATTACAGCTTCATAAGCACAGACTTGAATAGTAGGGACAGGGCACGGAGCGCTTGAAAGTGTCGCTACAAAAACAGTACAAAATCGGGAAAATTGGACTGTTTGCAATCAGTCGCGCTTGGACGGTGACAGCCGATTGACATATCGGCAGCAAAAACAAAAATGGTGACCTGCGACGTAAAAAGGTGTAAATCATACCCAAATCGCAAAACACAAAAACAGGGAGTGTCGTATCACAAGAACTCTTTTTCAATGTTTCGATGTACGGCCTTGAATGTAGTCCTACCTAGTATTTCATATTTTATTATAAAAAATTAAAAAGGTATACTCGTAAATAACACTCTCGTTTTACGTTTTTCCGTGTACAGTGGAACCCTTCGTGTGCGGGTCCGACGTCCCACTCGCACTTGACCGGTTTTATTGTCTTTCTCGACGATCCGAAATTATTGTTATGCCTTTTTATGTCTATGCTGTATAATTGAGTTTCAGAGTCAGAGTCAGAGTCATTTTTTTTATTGAATATAAATAAATAAATTATCTTATTCCACGTCAAAATTATACTTACTTATAACTATAAGTCAATTTTTTTTTATATAAAAAAAAGACTACACCGTTTCGGAAGGTGGGCCTCGGGGTTAAGAAGAAACGGCAAGAAACTCCCCCATACCTTTTTTTTTAAAGTGACTTTACAACAGCCCCCATACCTTTTTTTTTTAAAAGTGACTTTACAACGGTACTGGTTTCGGTCTAAGGAAATTCGCCGGCGAGTGATAGACTTGATCCATCGCCCCTCGTCGAATTTCTGTGCGCTGAGATGGTATGGACCATGCAGTTTTGTCATCTAAGTATTCCTTAATACTATAATAGGACTTTCTTATCAGCTCATTTTTAACATAGTTTTTCAACCACTTTTCAGGAAGGATCAATGATTCCTGTGGTATTTTATTTATTTTTCTTTATATTGTTTATGCTTCCCTTGTTTATGACTAGGAAATGTATGCGTAAGCAATCATTTATTCTAAATGATTATTAGGGTTTGCAAAATATCCGTTAAAGGATTTATGCCAAACACTATTATTACATTTCAGAGTATGCAACGCAACAGTGAAACCTAGAAGAGCTTTAGCGAAATATCTCCTTTATGGAGGGTAAAATGGGGGTTTCAGTTTGTATGAAAATCTAAATAAACTACTTTACTTATGAACATCGATATAAATACTAAGGATAGGCCTTCCCGTACTCAATTTCTTACCATTTTGAGGCTAAGAAAAATAGCGCCCCTGTCGGAATTCGTCGGAACCAAGACAGTACGAAAAATTGTAACGGCGTCACGTTCGGTCACGTTCCGAATTGTGGTGTATAGACACAATATGAGAAAGTTGATCTACGGATAACTCTCAAATACCCGGTGACTTTTAATCGGTGATAAGGAATAGAAATAAAATATATCTAGCTAAAATTTTACTTAAGGGGCGAGGTCTCACGCAATTACCTCATGTTTAATATATAAAAAGTTGAAACATAATTAAATAGGCATATAAATTTTTGTGTTTGCCGTTAAATTATGAAAGAGGATGTAAGCTCACAGATACACAATAGTAGCGTGACTTGGAATTTAAGATCTTGATTTTGATTTATAAGTAATAAAATACCTAATCATAGAAAAAGTTATGAAAATTGGTACCTGATATCACTGATTAAGTCATCGTGTATAAAATAGAGTAATTAGCAATACAATAGTCAATAGTCAAAGTACTTTATTACTGTAGATATTTACATATACTTAGCAAACGTCATTTTTTGCCTCTTCTCTACATTGGACCACTGTGGGAGAAGAAGGGCGTAGAAACTCCCACAGATTTATTTTTAGATCTCTTTTAAAAATAGGTTGTGCTTAACTAATACAAATATGAAAAATTTAATTGTTATGGTTAATAAGCAGGAATAAATAATTACAAAATTATTAACAGCAAGGTCTGTGTTGAGCCAGATTAACCCCATACAGTCCTGTCATTTAAGTAATCTTGAACATTGTAATATCCCTTTTTCGACAAAGTCGCTTTAACATGCTTTTTAAATTGCTCAAATGGCAATTTCAAAATCTCCAGAGGTATCTTATTGTAGTAGAGAATGCACTGACCCTTGAAAGAATTGCTAACCTTCGCGAGTCTAAAACGGGGCGCACATAGTCTGTGATTATTTCTTAGGTTAACATTACAGCTGTCGCTAAGTTTGGAAAATGTTGTAAGGTTCTTGCGTACATACATTATATTGTCGAAAATAAATTGACTAGCTACTGTTAGTATGTCAATTTCTTTAAAAAGCTCTCTTAAGGAGTCTGTTCGTTTTAAATTATAAATTGCTCGAATAGCTCTTTTCTGTAAAATAAAAATAGTTTGAATATCCGCTGCTTTCCCCCACAACAAGATACCATAGGACATGACACTATGAAAGAAACTAAAATATACTAGCCTAGATGTTGATGACATGGATGACATGAAGCACGGATGTAAAACATCCGTGCTTTGTCTGATGTTCCTAACAGCGTAAGCCGCAGAACTTAATTTACCAGCCAATTTATCTATGTGGGGTCCCCACTGCAATTTGCTATCAATGGTTATTCCAAGAAACTTCGTATCATTTACCAATTCTAACGTGCTGTTGTCTAACACCAAACTGGTCTCAACTTGCCTGACATTTGGAAGTGAGAATTTGATACACTTGGTTTTACCAGCGTTTAACAATAAATTATTAACTGTGAACCAATTCAAGGTTAAAGACAATACACCATTAACATCATCAAAATCTCCTTTTTGTCTTTCAATTTTGAAGACCATTGAAGTATCATCAGCAAACAACACTATGTCAGTTAATTTCTCCACCATGAAAGGCAGATCATTAATCATTTATACATACATTACACGTGTAACATAGCGTCACGCCTTTTCCCATACGGGCTGGCAGAGGCACAACTGTGCCGGTCAGTGCCCACTTAGCTAGTGATTTAATACTCCATCTTGCGTGTCAGGGGGCAAGCCCATCGCCGCAGCTAATGTAATGAAGCCGGAGTAATGAAGATTTCCTCACGATGTTTTCCATCACCGTTAGGACATCCGGTTAGATTATTTATCCTTATATTATTCTGTTGCGTCGCGCGTCGCTACAAAGTTACGTCAGTCGAATGGTTGATTTTCGTTTGAGGATTTTTTCGAGAACATTTTTTTATAGATAATCAATTTAAAGCCAATAGTAATTGAAAATATAATACTTACTTGTGATACGACACTCCCTGTTTTTGTGTTTTGCGATTTGGGTATGATTTACACCTTTTTACGTCGCAGGTCACCATTTTTGTTTTTGCTGCCGATATGTCAATCGGCTGTCACCGTCCAAGCGCGACTGATTGCAAACAGTCCAATTTTCCCGATTTTGTACTGTTTTTGTAGCGACACTTTCAAGCGCTCCGTGCCCTGTCCCTACTATTCAAGTCTGTGCTTATGAAGCTGTAATTTTGCAGGAGTTTTTTTTAGTTGCGTCGAGGATATTCATGTTAATTTTCCTCTCCTGTAAACATCTTATGATATACGGGTACGCGACCCCGGCCTCCCGAGCTACCGCCCACTCATACCTTATTTTATCCCATCCTCCTCGCCACTGAGACGGCGGTTGCTATTACACTGATCGTTTATTGGTCGTCTGTCGTAGCTCGATAAACAGGTTGCTTATATCTAACACGATGAAGATCCTTTAATCCTACCCTCATGTTCCTGTCGATACATTTTTTTCTCTACCTGCCCCCTTTCCCTTCCTCAAACTTCGAAAGCCACAAAGTCACACTGGACCAGTGTGGTAGGCTTACGGTCCAAACCTGCTAAGGGCAGACCTAACCCAAGGCCTCCAATGGTGATGCCGGCGAAGACGGTAGCCGGACTGGCCCTGGAGCTTGGGGAGTGAACAATCTTCGGGTGAGATCGATCTCACGTCAAACGACTACAGCTTGAAATATGGACACCAATAACATAAATGTTATAACTTTCAATGTACGCGCGCTATCGTCAAAAGAGATTCTGATAGTATTTGAGAAAGAAGTGAAGTGGGTGGGATATTCTTCGACGTTTGGGCGAACAAACACTAGAAAGGGACGATATCATATTCTACCAACCACTTCGGAACCACCAGTGGAATATATCCTGGTGGCAAGCAAGTGGAGGAACAATATAATTGAATTTAGAGCATACTGAGACAGAGAAGCATCCCTAATATTCATAGAGAAGCAAATTCTAACATCTGTTCAATAATATGCACCCACCTCCAGTCATAGTGACCATGATGCTTTAGACCGCTACAACGTAATGAAATAAATAAGGCCTGAACACCGAGGTTCTTGGAATGCCTCGCATTTTCTAGAAAAAAAACGGAAACAATAAAACATAGACTAAAATAGATTTTGTCCTCTCAGGAGATAAACATAATAAAGATATTTCCGACCACAAAAAATTCAAAAACAATTACATTAAACATAACATTATTTAAAAACAAAATTAAAAAGATTGTTTTTTGACAACAAATTCAACTTTAATGTAATAAATAAATAAATGTAGCCCATTAATATCCCCACCGAGGAGCCCAGGCCTTTACTCGGATACGAGTAAGATTAAGCCATACTACACCACGCTGGCTCAGTGCGGGTTGGTGGAGGGGTATTACGACCATTACCACATACGAATAGTAACCGGGACCTACAGCTTAACGTGTCATCCAAAACACTGAACGTCCGATACTGTACTTAAGATAACTTAATTATCTCATTGGTACATGGTCAGGGAACGAACCTGCATCTCCTGTGTGAGAAGCAAGCGTTGAAACCCATTAGACCACGGAGCTCTCTTTAACATGGAGCTCAATAATTATTTTAAAGACCTCCCCATAGGCATATAAAACGCGAAATCACAAAACAATAACTTAAAAAATGTCATAGAAAAATCTAGCAAGACAGTGAAACATATAAGACCAAATAACAATATATTAACAAAAGATACTAAATCCATACTAAAAAGAAGAGATTTCGTTCTCCAAATGCTAACACCAATAATACCAATTATACCGTGACGTTAAACGTAGCATATGACGAGATATAAGAACGCAACAGAACACAAAAGTAGTATTAGAGACAAGTGCATTTATTACAAAAACTAATAATCCGTTTGCTTTTAATACCAAATACAAACTTTAGAATCTGGTTACATACATGGAGTATATAAAAAATAAGACATATAATATGTTGCAGATTTCCGGCCATTTTATTTTTTTGTGTTACTCTCATAGTTGAGACAAATCTAACGACACCACTCAAGCTAAAATCCATGAAGCCGTTTAGTTTAGCCTGCCAAATAAATATACATACATACTTCTGGCGCAGTCGGGTAAGAAATAAATCCCTGAGTTTGGCCAATCAATGTATCAATACTAACAAGGCCTGGATGACACGACTATCAGATTGTACTGTCCAAGTCAAGTTGGGAAGGCTATTTTAGTGATGTAGTTGATGTCGATAGTTACAAAAAGGTACACGACAAGATAGAATACCTTTTTGTACTAATATCCTATTTATCACAATAAAACCCAAATGAACGTATGCTATCATCGCTAGAAACACTTAAGGAATCTATGTCACTGGTACATCCGATTTCTATGATAAATTTTTCCATCTCTTTTTCTAATCTTATATCCTTAACCCAGTTGATTCTCGTGCTTGAGATCGGAATTTAGTTTTTTTTTTCATACATGAGGAAGAGGCAACTGATGCCATTTGATGATGCCACAAGCATCAACAACAAGCACCAACGGGAGCTATATCAAATCGTTAAACGAAGTCGATGCGGACTCGCGCACCACTATGACTAAAGTGACGCAGCGCACGGCGGGTGTGCGGAAGGTCGCCCACGTCCCCCCTCCGCGGCTTCCTCTTTCCCCTGGTGCCATCCCAACCTGAAGCGAACATAATGAACATCAAAATCAGCTTGAGCTACGATGCTGAAAGGCAGATGGGTAGTATAGAGGTACTTAAGAGGTAGGTGTAAACAAATATGAATTTCGACGAACGAAGAGTTGAAGCCGCGGGCAACGGCTAGGTTTATGAAATATAGATGTTTATGAAATATAGATGTTTATGAATATATGTTTATGAAATATACTGCCATAAACATACAATTCTGATGCCTTTTTGTAGACTGCGAGCGCGATGCGAGATGCATTCCTGATCCAGACGTATTTATTGCATTCATCTTAGTCATAGATGTCGCTGTTTCTGGTTCCCACGACACAGGGTATCCTAGTGTGGGGTCAAAAGCAATGTATGGGCCTGTATATAAATGTTCATGTTTATGTTGAACGATTAAGTATGCTTGATTGATGACGATGGCTTCCAAGCCGTAATCCGCTACGGTGTCTGCTTCATGAGGTCACTGGTTGATTGCTTGTTTACCTGAGTGTGGAGTGGCCGGCAGCGGCCGTTTGTCCGGCGGAGCCCTGCGCGCCGCCGCCGCCGATGCTGGCAACGGAATCGACGTCTGCAGCACCGACACTTGTCTGAAACAATATCGAGGCTGTTTAGAAACGAGCTTTTAAATTGTCAATATCATTCAATTTCGTTTAAGGAGTATGCCTAACGTGACCATACGTCCCGCTTTGGGCGGGACAGTCCCGCTTTCAGACTGTCTGTCCCGCTGTCCCCCGAATGAGCAAAAATGTCCCGCTTTAGCAAATAGATCTAAGATTATTTTAATTGGACCTATATTTAATATTTTACAAGAATTGGGAAAGAAAGTTTGAAGTAACAAATATACAAAAACATGTAATTAAGAACCTCTTTCTTTCTTGAAGTTGGTTAAAAATCAGTTAAAACGTAAAAGGAAAAACGGTTCAGCAATAGTGAAATTAATATCAATTACCTATTTAGGTCTGTGGTTCCTTGGAGATGTAAAAAAAACAAACTTCTAGTCCACCGCAGCAAAGAGATACGGCCGTTTTCGCAGAAAATTTGCTTTATTTACCTGATGGCATGGGAATCAAAACCATGGCATGGGATACTTCTCGTTGACCTACAATCATGAAATTTGGCAAGAAGTAATTTATAATAGCACAAGTAAAGGGCAAAATCCTATAAAGGTAAATTTGTAGTTCCTTCACAATAAATGCGATTTGTGCGGAACCCTTAGTGCGCGAGTCCGGCTCGCCCTTGTTTTTATTTTTTTTAAATATCCGCATGCGTCCCGTTCCGACGAAAAAATAAATCGTCACGTTAAGTATGCCCCTTATCGGCAAAAATGGGCCAGATATTCTTACGGACGGCGTAGATGGCCTAGTAAAGATGAGACATGTACTGACCAGTGGGCTATCGTGGGTGATGATAAAGATTTTCATAGTTGACTCTACCGTATGCCTGACCCAAGGTTGATAACTTAAAATGGAGCGTGGTTCATTATTTGTTGGTGTATCAGCAACAGAAATAAACAGATTATATCAACACTCTACTTATTACAGTTCGTCAGATAGAGCCCACCGACTGACGTCAGACTGGCGTGACAGACAGGGCTGGTCAGCGGAGGCTTAGTAAAAGGGTCCCGTTTGACGGCCTCCGGGTACGCAACCCTAATATTGAGGAGGGAAACTACCACAAGGCACCTACTACGCACTAGTTATAGGCCTAATCGGGTTATTACTTGCATCTATTGGGTTATAATCACTCGTCTTTCCAACTGGAAATCTACACATTTACTCTGAAACCTAATCGTAAATACATCCGATACCTACCTAATATTGATAGATACGAAACTCAGTAATGTAACCCCGTTTTCCTCATCTTTTTTGCAGTTTTATGAGGAAAAGAATTATCGGTATAATATTTGAAATGAATTCGGGCAAGACCCAGGACTACACCCGTGGGAGTGAGCAGTTGGAAGAGAAATTAATGCCACTTTACACAATTTCAAAGGAAACAATTCTGAACAATTTTGTCGACTCATAAGACGTTTTTCGGTAGATCACTGAAGTCAACGTTTCAGAAATTCTTTAGCTGAAAATACCTTCAGATTACTTTCATGAAAGTAGATATAAATTAAATTCAATTGAATTCAAAGATTTTTCATAATATCACAAAAATTGAGGCTTAATGAACGTCATAAGATAATCAAGCAAGCATAATAAAATATTAAGCAGGTGCCTAATTATTAGTACATAACATATAGGGTGCAATGAACTGGTTGTAATGCCAGATGTCGGTGTCTTGTAAACAGTCATTAATTTTGTAGTAGGCCTTTGTGCACAAATTGAATGTAAAGTAGATGAAAACAAACATTTCGTGATTCCACTAAATATATATTAAAACGACAATTATGGCAACAACTCATCAAGTAAGTACATATGAATATAAACTTGTAGATAATCTAATTAAGCACAGTTCCATTGTCATCCAAACTGTTTATATATGTCACCGTAAGATTGTGAATGTAAACTAAACAAACAGCTCACAAATTAACGCAATAGTTTTCGATAGTTTATAAACAATCCTTGTCAAGCCTAAAGTTTAAACCGCGGAATGCACCTTGCTGGCTGATTGGTTGAATGTCATTTGCCTCGGGCGCGGGCTCTCATGTTATCGACGAACGTAAATAAATAAAGGATTTTGTGGTTTTCAACAGTTTTCGTGCTGATAAAAAGTAAAAGCTATCATGGAGTGACATTAATTAACAAAAATAATTTTATCTACACACGTATCATAAACCCTCTTTACTGCGTTCAAAAACCGCACGTTACGATCAGCATTATGTTAAACTACTTGGTAAAAACTCGTTTCGTATCTGGAAAACTACACATGTGTAGTTTTTCTACATATAATGACATTCAAATTTCGAACGCCGACGCCCACCCGCGTGCCGTCCCTAGTTTGTCTGTGAAGTTGTTACTGACATTCAAATTTCGAACGCCGACGCCCGCCTGCGTGAAGTTGGTACTAAAGAACAAGCTTAACAATTGCAGAACCACAATGCCAGTCAAACATGCGGTTCCTGAACACATCAAAGAGAGCTTATGATATGTGTGTAGATAAACTAGTGTATGTAACTGTACATAATTAGGCATTAAATCTCTCGAGTGATATTATTATGAAACGAGCCGAAGGCGAATTAAACCCACTCTCGAGTTTTAATGCCCTCCATTATGCAGCAGTCACATAAACTACTATAAGTTTTAATGAGAATTAACTGTTAGCCGAACTTAAAAACGAACAGTAGATATAACATATAACTTAAGATATAGGTATACCTACTTTTCGTGTATGACAATGTCGCTGGTAATCGAACCTAGTCTGCTACAAAGCGCTGAAATGCTAGTTATTGTTGGTCAAAATGCATTTACCTACGATAGAGTTACAGCAACAGTAACAAGGCCCATAGCGACCGAAGTAAGATGTTGGAAATGCTGGAATGGACACGAGGAAGAATTCAAAGTGCCATGAAATTAATAGACGACTATAATACTGCAAATCTCAGGGAAGACGGCTTAAATCAACAATACCATTGTATATAACTATACGAGTGACTGTTTTTTTTTTCATTTTCTTACCGCACGTCGTACGTACGAGAAAATCTTAAATATCAAAGTTTGAGCATTTTACTGAAAGAAGACTTTATTTTGTATTTAAAAACAATTTTAATCCATTTCAAATGTGGAAAAAACAGCGACTTTTTACGATACTGATCGAAGGATCTTTTAAGTCTAATAAAAGGAAAACCATGATGTTTTTTTTCAGGAAAACGAATTGCATTGTCACGGATACTTTCCCTCCATACGGCATAGCTGTGGGACACCCTGTATACGTTTTTCAAATTAATGTTCTTCTCATAATTGACCATAATATACCAAAATCATCATAAATACGCTGTCCTATCTATCAGTCATCGTGTGTAATGCAAGGCGCGTGCGATCACGACTCAGCTATCTACTACCCCGGCCTGGAAGCCCGGCTTTGTATGGCTTAGCACAGAGAGCGCCATATCAAGCTTACGATTAATTACAACCGGCTACATAAAATTAGAAGGTAAATAGTAAACGGTTGAGTTTGGATCCGTCTCTTCATTACAGCCGCTGTTAAAAAAATATGAAGGGCGTAAACTTCTAATGGCCGCTATGGAGAGCTTTCCATTAATGCTGCTACTCGACGCTAGGTGGCGCTATTTTGTTAAGTCGAACCCAGGTTGGTTAGCTTAATGAGTTTACAGCAGAACCTGTTTTAATAATAAACTAGCTGACCCCACGAAATTCGTTGTGCCTAATAGTCAATGACGAGAGAGCTGTCAATTGCGGAAGATGGCGGAGTTCCAAGACAAATTTATTTAAAAATAAACTTTATCTTTTTGCCGCATTTTTTCAGATATTTTAATTGTTATTCTGTTATTCGGGGCGGAGACGAATCCAACAAATAAATGTCATCAGTCCAGCCGTCTTGAGTTATAAGTGGTGTAACTATAAATATCATCAGTCCAGCCGTCTTGAGTTATAAGTGGTGTAACTATAAATATCATCAGTCCAGCCGTCTTGAGTTATAAGTGGTGTAACTATAAATATCATCAGTCCAGCCGTCTTGAGTTATAAGTGGTGTAACTATAAATATCATCAGTCCAGCCGTCTTGAGTTATAAGTGGTGTAACTAGCCTGAATTTGTTTTAAATATTTAGATAAAAAGCTTTGTTAAATTCATATCCTCTTACATGTCTGGTATAGTCAAGTTAACATATCATAACATATAACATTAAGATAAAATTTATATACAAACAAATACATTGCTTCCAGAAGGGCCAGCCGTCGTGGCGTGGTAACCAGAAACAGCGATGTCACAAATATATAAACATCCAAGACTTGGGGTTTTCTTTTCTTTACCCCAGCAGCCGGGGATCGAACCCGGAACCTCTCGCATGGTAGGCAGAGCCCCAACCGCTGCGCCACAGAGGTCGTTCATGCTATCTTCGTGCGGCATAGGGAATACGATCGCATGTATCGATCGATACTTAGGCCCAATAGTACGAAGGCGAGACAACACTATTCTCTGAACTTCATATAAATCGTATAAATTGATATCGAGTTGTCAAAGTTTCAGATAATCGTCTTGGCTCCTCGTGCGGGCGTTACTTCATAGGAGTAACTCTGCCTAATCGTGACTACACACACCATTTACTAACACCTATTGAAAACAAAACAGAGAGAGAATCTATTGTCCAACAGATTGTCTCCATATAAGCGAAGCCCTTTGTCTGTTCGCAGATATATGCTATGAAGGGAGAGGGAAGTCAAAACACGACCATCTGTGCGCGTGCGCAGTTGCGCACCGCAACATTTGCCCCAGAAAACCAAACATATCTGACTAACTTTCACAAGCAAATTGCACCTTTATTATCTAGACAAAAGTGTGGCGATATGTGAATAGACTTTGGTTGACGTGGTGGTATCATTTGACAGGAGATACAAAGGCATGTGTTGCATAACTGTAACATGACACGTGATACGTTTGACACGGTACATACTGCGATTAATAATTTACATAATACAGCATGTTTTAGGTGAGTCATATAAAAGACATGATGTTGTCCACCCCAGAGGAGCATCAATAAATCATCCTTTGAAAACTGATTGTACTTTTTACATGCTTACAATCAACCGCTCTAAGTCTATACTTTAATGTACTTTTATTTGATTGAGTCGCCCTAGCATGAACTCGCTTAACAATTTTGTAATAATATATTCCTGCATATTGCAAAATGTCAAAAACGATCAATCAGAAC
Organism: Argyresthia goedartella; assembly: GCA_949825045.1. Taxonomy (NCBI): domain Eukaryota; kingdom Metazoa; phylum Arthropoda; class Insecta; order Lepidoptera; family Argyresthiidae; genus Argyresthia; species Argyresthia goedartella. The sequence goes on along the minus strand of OX463809.1, from coordinate 15,905,811 downwards.
AATCAATGGTTTAAAAAAACGCAGCCACGCAAGAGAGCACTTTAAAAAAGATAAAATTATGACAGTTATTTCTCTTTACATTTACAATAGTTTGTTAGAGGTTCACGAAGATAGGGAAATTCCGGAAAAGCAAGATACTGCTTTACCCTATACTTTCCGTGATAATAAAAAATGAACAATAAAAAATAATGAAACCCGTATAGTACCAAAAACAAGATTAGCTAAAGTACAGAAACAAGGTCGTTACTTTAAAATCCTGATGTATAATAAATTACCAAAAAGTCTGACCACTCTAAAATGTAACTTGTTCAAACAAAAACTAAAAATATTTTTTGAAAATAATCCATTTTATACTGTCAAAGAATATATGTCAATGGAACTTGTAGAATCTTTGTTCTTGGAAAAATTATAAATAAAATAACTATCATTTCACTGTAAAAAGTTAAATGCAGTAATTTAAATGTCAAATATTTAAGTAATGTAAAATTTGAAATATTTAAGTTAGAATAGGAATTTCAAATATTTAAGTAGTATGTAAGTGTAAAATGTAAATGACTTGCCTGTAAATTATTTTACTTCGAGGCCAATAAATATTTCTATTCTATTCTATTCTATTCTATTCTATTCTATTATTTATAATATGTCATATTTGTGCTAGTTAAACAAAACCTACATTCAAAAGATATCAAAAATCAATCTGTGGGAGTTTGTTTGCCCCTCTTCTCACTACTTCTCACTACTTCTCACTACTTCTCACGCTGTGCTCATTAGACTTGGAAAACTTAATTTTTGCCTCTTCTCTACATTAGTAGAGAAGAGGCAAAAACACTACTAATGTAGAGAAGAGGCAAAAATTACGTTTTCCGACTTCTGACCTAAAAATAGCACCTTCGCCGCTTGATTTTGGGTACTCAGGCGGAAAAATAACTCGTTCGAAAAGGATTTTACGAACCTCGCTACGACCCTCTCATTCAGCTCGTGCCGTAAACTTCTCGGCTCGGTTCGTAAATATAACCCTTTGCGAACTCGTATGAAATGTACTATTTCCAAACATATGTTATTATTTACAGAAAATAAAGAATTCTGAATTTTGAATTTCATGGCAGCATCCAGCTGAGGAGTTTATCGTTTTAATTCTCTGTACAGTCATATTTTCCTGACTTGTTGGTATTTTGCTGTTAATTTATTTTCGTATACTGGCACATTTCAGTTCATATCGGGCGTTCAACGCTCACTCACTTTCCGGAAAAGCCTTTCAAACGTCACGTAAAGGAAATCGAGACATCATCGTGTCACTGGCACTGCCAATAAACTAAATTGTATTCTACAATCAGGAACGTCTCGTGTTACAGTTTGGAATAGCTGCGAGTATACTATTAAAATATTAGTAAAGTTAAATTGCAAGGATGGAAACAAGCACACTCTTCACCTTTTAGCACCCATCTAAAATACACTGCTTGATTTTACTATAAAGTCGCATTACATGCCCATAAAATCATTACTCCATCACCAAAAGCGCACAACTTTTGCTTTAAATCCCTATTGCAACGCGATAAAGGGGTAGCCTAATAAAGGCAACAACAGCTTTTCTGAAAGTACAGGCCATAAACGGAATCTTGCCAGACTCTTACTAGCTCTATTGTTTACTTCGCCTCGCTGGTACAACAGATTAAGATCAAAGATTTTACGATAGCGTTGACTTTATCGAGGTAGAAATAAGGAACGAAATATAGGTACAGTATGCTGTTCATGACTTGCCTGCAATGGATAGTTGTAGTGAATGTTATTGGATATTTTAAATGATTTGAATACCAAGGACAGACACAAAGATACAGTGCTTTGTATGACTCTACAAAATCTGGTTATACAACTATAGTTAATGAATAGTTGAAATGTCAATTAATATCTCCACTCGTAATTAGAAAAGTAAATAATGGAATTCAGTACAACATTATGTAGGTATCTGCTGATACACCATACTATACAACATATTGAGATAAATACACGGCGATTTTCTAGCAAGTGACCTGGAAACAAATTATTCGATAATACTTGTTAGTAGATTAAATCAATAGTTACCTCCTGACTTCAGGCGAGGTCGGCAGACTCCTGCATTTCCTACTGCGGCCATTCTGCAACTTGCCCGCTTGGCCAGAGTTGGTATTACCCATATCTCCTGTTTATATGGCACATACGTTGAGCACTGTTCTGAACATTGCACTTTGTAACTTTTCACGCATTTCCGACACTGTTTTGTTAGGAAAACTACTTGTTCACTGCATGAGATGAGTACATTATTCTACGATTATACCACTTATAGTAGCTTTCATTGTCTTACATCTAAACTAAATTGTTAACCCAGACCCCCTGCTACCGTTTAAATGCCAGATTTTTTTTCATAGTATTTGAACCTTAACATAAAGGGAGTTCAAAATAGCGATCAAATTTTCAAAAATTATGGGCTAGCTGGGTTAAGAAACAATGCGTTTTGATTAATATATCTAATGGTTTAGCACCATCACAGCAAATGTTGATTATCTCAAACAATTATACTGCAAACATATTTTGTTCAATCAGTTACAGATATCCGACAATCAGACTACAATCGACGGGCGTTCTCATATTTTACACTGCACCATAAATAAGATGATATCGATCGCCATACCGTTAATATTGATGATAATAAAATAACCTGTTCAACATTCGGTGGCTTATAATAATGAACACCAGGTATGCTCCAGCGTCCCACAGACATTTGTATTTTAACTCGTTCGAGTATTATTAAGAAAAAGCTGGTAAGAAGGTACTTGTTATTAGTAATATAGTAAATCTTAGCCATATGTAATGTAATTCACTTTTGAAAAGATTACTATTCTCAACACGATTATTTCACATGAGCTGTTTTTTATTGAGACTGCTTGTTGACGCGATTTACTGATTGGTTGTTGCTTCATAGCGATTGACATTTCTAGATGACTGAATAACATAATAAGGCTACAGTATCCTATATTCTGGAATAAATTAGGGTTCACCAAGAATAGATATAATTTTTCTGAGTCAAGTGTTGTAGACTTAGCTTCCAAACAAACAGTAGAATGGTTTTAGGCATCCACTGAAATGCTTGTTATTTGTGTCATCGCATTTCTGGACCTGAGGTTAGGGTTTGAACCCCGATAATGATAATGGATCGGATCAAACCCTGTCCCGACAGCGACTCCAGCTATTGGGTCAACCGACCCGTTCCACAATTCCACTGAGAAGCCTAACCAACAGATTCATTGAATTGGACCCTGGATAATCCAATAAATTTGTATACCTACACGTATGAACGAGCGGATGAATTAATTGGACTTTATACCTTAGTCACTAACCTTCTACTATTTGTACCCACTAAGGTTTAGTGGATACAAACGTTTATGATGATGATACCTTATTGATGATGCTTAGGCTGCTTATCATTTAATTGCACGGTTTATCCAAAAAATAATTGTATCAGTCTGTCCTGCAATACCTATTCATCTTCTTCTTTTAGCTTTGGAATCAATAGAGAGGTACCTTCTTACAATTGAATAGTAAGCAGTAACATACATTTACTTTTAACATTTTAATTGTTTTCTCTCCATCAGTAGGTACTTGAAAAAATCTCCCAGATCACAAGTCCGATCATTTTTAGGCAACATATTTGAGATATCTCCAATATATCTCAACATAATGTTAACGTTCGATGTATAGTAACTCCATATTTTGTATGGAGATATCAAAGTTATTCAGAGAATAGTGTTGAGTTGACACAAGTTGAGTTGACAAGTACTCGAAGTAGTGAGCCTCTGTTTCAAAGTCATCATCGTCTGCTGCATTATGCAATTAGCTTGTTTAATCAAGTGGAACATACAATTGGTGTAATAGCAGTAAGGAGGGATGTATGGGATCATTACAGGACGATTAGTCACTCATCGCATTGTCCCTTTTCAGAGGACTGGCGGAGGACAATGGAACGAAAAAAATACTACGTAATTACTAGCGTGAAGGGTTCGTGAACCCTGGATATTGGAAGACAAAGAGTTATCTTTTTATAGGTACTTGATTAGATGGGGTGACGTCAAAAATTATTTATTAGTTTTATAGCTATTTTAATACATTATAGTTTAGAGATCTTTGGGAAGTTTTTTTGAGTTCTTGATCAGTGGCCCTAATCGCAACAATCGAAAGTGGATTCCTTTCTAGTGCTTTAGGTGAATCAGAAAAATCAAGCTGTGTACAGTTCCCTTGCTTCTTTTTGTTTGTAAAACAAATTGTAATAAGAACAAATAAATAAAGGAAGGAACAATAATACGTCATATAAGCTAAGGTAAGTAGGAACTTAAATGGTCCCTCATATTGAAGTTTTTTATTTACCTTCATCATGTTTCACGACCATAAACGCATTTGTAAACACTGCAGTGTGCTCATTTCCTCTTATTATACTGCTCTATTCATCTGTCCATTGTGTTCCTTCTACCCTCAACGAGCTTTCCGTGACAAACGACACTATTTATAATGGGCATCGTTGTTTTACTATTATGTGTTTATAGCACATTCGCCCTATAGATTTATTGCCTCGTGACAAGTTCAATATCCGGCAACTTTAGGCAATAAGCAGTTTGTGGAACTATCTTTGCCATACGTTGGAATTATTTTAGAACGGCAATAGTTCGAGCGAAATTTAAACAGAACTTACTTAACACTCAAATGATTAGGAGACCTGCGGGGTTACCATAATCTTTTTCGGATGCAAATTAGTTTCAAAACAAGAACATCACCATGGCAACCATTGTGATGTTCTTGTTTTCAATAATTTCCATTCCAATTATACCAATATTTACCTAATAGCAAGACTTGTTTTAAAACGGTCAGGGTAATTTTGCGGATCAAATTAGGTTCCTAATCTGAATTGGCATAAGACATTGTGGTAACCCCTTCAGATTAGGTCCAAAACAAGAAGATCAACATGACAACTATTTCCATTCCAGAGCGGCATTAATGGGCTTTATTTACTTAGTTCCAAGACTTGTTTTAAGACGGTCATGGCAACTTTCAACGTCTTGCCCTTGCTGTCCGCCCGTCTTCTGTCCGTCTGTCACCGGGCTGGCTCTACCGGATCAACAGAATTAGGTAGAGAACTCACATTTTCACAGAGGGTGTGTTTCTATTGCAACTATAACAACAACAAATTAAACATACGGGTCTTTAAGGGATTAAATATGGCCAGAAATGCATCTTTAGCTTCAATTCTAGGCTAAACTAGACAACATAAAAATGTAGGATAAATATATGTTATAAAAGGTCTATTAAAGATAAGAATGGACTTTTAAAATTACCGGATATCTGTTATATTTAATACTAAAAAATATTTTTCGCAATGCATTATTATTCAACTAAATGAACAAGCGCTCGGAGACGAAATCAGTTTCTTTTATGAAACTTACACGCAAAAATAGGTAAAAAAAGGGAAAATTTTTGTTTGTTTTATTTTATTTTTAACAGGAGTTTAGTAATATTTTCTATAATTTTCTCGGTCTCGGTGCTCGGGCTGCCCCGCGGGGCTCTGCGCGGGAGCATGCATCAGTCTGACTCGACGCGATGCGACGGGTATTCGTTTTCTTTGTCTAATTCTCAATGCCATTGGCCTATGTTCAGCCCTTAAGAATTAACAGTAGTAACCATACAAGAGATTATTTGTATGGTAATTTTCTCAGCCATTTTGATTTATTTGTTAATCGGTGAACGGACTCTCCCGATCTTATCGGAAAATATCTTTAATTGCGGGTATCGAGTTTTGCGCTTAGTTATTTGTCTTCAAACGATTAAGAATTGCTCATTCCAATTATAATTAATATACATATATCCACTTCAGTATCAATAAGCAAAAAGTTCCGTACTAGATCAATAGTTACATACTACATACACAAAACTCTTTTTCAATGTTTCGATGTAGGGTCTTGAATGTAGTTCTACCTAGTATTTCATTAAATATTTTATTATTAAAAATTAAAAGGTATACTCGTACAAAATACTGTCGTTTTACGTTTTTCCGTGAACAAAGGAGTTTCGTTTAACTGCGAGGTAGGGAACCCTTCGTGTGGGGGTCCGACGTCCGACGTGCTACTAACTTGACCGGTTCTTATACTTTGTTGATACGCGATCCTATCTGCTGTATTTAAACGAACTATTTATTAACTTAAGAAAACACTCCTGTAACCCACTGCAATCAATAACATCAGTATTACGAGTAACAAAGCGATATTGTAGATAAAAATATACCGAGTGGAAGTAAATAATTCATGAGTGACTCAACCAAACCTTACATCTACCTTTTACACTCAATAATCCTATATGGTTTTGCTTGAGTTTTGACATTCAAATGTATACTTTCTTGCTTCAGTATTAAGGGAGGACTTCCAAGATATGGCTAAGGGCGTCAAGGTCCATTTGTAAGAGCAATACATAGGTTATAAGGTTACGCAAGTCGTAGGTAAGATATAAATCTAGATTTCAGTGAATGGCTTGACAGACAGAAGAGGTTTTTTGTCATCTAAAAGTAGACAACGGAGGAGGCCCATTCCAGGAGGCCCATTATAGTCAATAATCAAATGGTTAAAACTACATATAACTCAGGAACTCGGATTGTTGCAGTTCTTGACATTGGTCTGATAAAGCCAAGACCACAGGGACTAGGTAGATATGCAATACAAACTAATATTCGAAAACAGGACATCAAGTTCATTTATTTTGCATGTCATTTTAAGTGTTAGCGGAGTAACAATAAATTAGTACATACCCTTTAATTCTGTTGGATGCAACTATGTATGTATGGTTCCTACCGAAGCGAACCGACGTGATTCATTTTCCTTAGAAGCAATTCGCTCTTACCCGTAAGCCCTGAGGTACGCTGAGAAATTCAGGCCATAAATAAGTCAAACTCACACCAACTAGTGTTCTGTAGTTGAAGACAGATTTATTCCGTTCACTTGTTCGAGTGCAGCTTTTATTGTTGTGCTAATATCTTGTGCTCCGTGGTCTAACGGGTTTCAAGCTTGCTTCTCACACAGGAGATGCAGGTTCGACTCCTGACCATGTACCAATTAGATAATTAATTTATCTTGAATACATTATCGGATGTTCAGTATTTTGGATGACACGTTAAGCTGGGTCCCGGCTACTATCGCTACGTGGGGTCGTAAAACCCCTCCATGAACCCGCACTGAGCCAGCGTGGTGGAGTATGGCTTAATCTTACTCGTATCCGGGTAAAGGGCTGTGCCCCTCGGTGGGGGCATTAATGGGCTATATTGATTACTTTTATTTTGCATGAATAATTAATTATAATGCGCATGAAAATTGAGGCTTTGATTTACATCGCTCAACAATCATTATAAATTAATAACGGAGGTAGGGCTTTTGAGAGCGCCAGTGAAATAATTTATTGCTATTGGATGGCGGACGACAATGGACACGCGAATTACAACCGATCGTGGTTACTGGAATAATAAATACAAATACAACAATGACAAAATTATGGTATTCTATAGAGACAAAACCGAACATATTTGAGGTAAGTCTAGTTTAACATAACACTATAACAAGAAAACCATAGAACACAAGCCAAACTAAGGAAATCAGCAAAGTCTGAACACATTCGCGTGATTTGGCGAATTCGTGAAAAGCCTGTCTCACACATAAGCAAATTAATTAAGCCCCTGCACACAGTCCGCGGCTCAAACACGGTGTTTGTTTATACGTCGGGGGCGTTCGGGGGCATTTGGGGAAGTTCGGGGGGCGCGGGGGAAGTGCGATTTGCAGCGGGAACGTCACCGGGTTACGTGTGAAATCCGCTTTTATGGCAGCGTAGTGTTGGTACAGTATTTAAGCTTACATTCGTTTTAATCAGCTTATGGATGTGCTTTAGTTTTTTAATTAAACTGGACGCCTCTGCAGGTAGCCCCTTGCAATGAAACCGCTGCTTTTTTTTCCAAATAAATAATCAGCGGTTCCTAGATAGAAAAATCAAATATATTCCGTAAATGTATTCAAAGAATAAAAAGTTTTTATTATTTACTAAAATGTCGAATTTTGTTGTGCAAAGAAACTCGAAAAATTGACCCTGTATTTCTTTGTCTAAATCTTGGTAGGTCAAGTTACATATGCATTCCATATATCCATGAAATAAAACGATACAAAGTTCAATCGGTATTGTAACTTGACCAAGCGTGACTGTACCTCCTCTATACATCTCTACTTTCTATAGGTTCATTACGCCAAGGTTCGTTAATAACAATAATAAAGCTCTTTGTGCGAAAATTACAAGCAAAATCGCGATATTTATGCATATAATGGCGGGGCGGGAAACTGCTAGTCATATTTCTCTGCCCGTCAGAGGGCGCCCCCGCAATAAAAGATGAAACCTTCCAATATTCTCCACTTCTACAGGAAGTCGCAAAATCTCTTGATACCTAACGTATAAATCTTGATAAGACACCTCGCTTCTACGAGAGGTTTTGAAATCCCAGCGCTCTCTACTCTCTTCGCTCAACGTAGGTGAAAATTCAGCATTGTATTTGGGCAAAGGCTTATGCGCTTTTAGTAGCCCCACGGAATCCAGCAAACATGGTCGCTTATAGTATAAATTTTCATTAGGCTCACACCGCGTTACCTGTGGGTGTTGGAAGGGACACAAAGTCAGATTTATCACGCCCTCCCAACCCCAGCGCGCGACAACTTTGCATCTGGTGAGAGTGACTCGGCGAAAACTTGACGAAGCTGAGTGACTGTTCCTGAGTTCTACTTAGTTACAAAGATGCCATTGAATCTGAGAAGATTGAGCAAAGTCTAAGTAATTGAAAGCTTTCGGGCTTTGAAGTGATATTTACTTTTAGATTGAATAATGAATCTTCTTTTATATTTAACAAAGGAAGTTTAAAATTAAACCAGAGCTAATTATGCAAGTAATCGTTATAATGAAAATTAGTATAACATGAACTACAGGTAAATTTATGGTACAACTTTCATTTATAGTTGAAATCAACAAAAAACTATTAAATATGTACAGAAATCTAAAAACCAATAATGACCGGGATATGTACCTAGTAAGATAGAAGTAAGTGATAATGTCATTGTTATCAGAGCTATCAATTTCATTTCATTCATTGAATTGAAACAGACGAATCCATCAAAAGCAATGATTGACATTGGCTTGAAGTCAATAAATTGAATGTTATTAATAACATTCACTTATCAATCTCCAATTAATTATGAAATTGAGCTAAGCAATTACAATTGTTACAATTCTGTATCTCTTGACATATATATCCCGATTCATTCCAAATTCACAATACAATCGCAATACAATCAAACAGAAAAATCGACCAAACAGAACAAGAGTATTTTACACGAGCTGTCTTTTCTCGTGATGTGATCGGAAAATTTGGATGTTTGGTTGTGCCTCAATCACGCTAAAACGGCTAAAGGGATTTGAATGGAATTTAAAACAGATATACTTTATGAGCTAGATTAACATATTGGATACTTTTTATTTGACTGCACCATAAGGAGGGTAATGTTATCTCGGTAAACGATAAATCCCAGGAACACGCAGATGCAGAACTTTGCAGGCATCAGCTAGTATATACTAAGGAATAGAGCTACTGGTCAAAATCGAAACGAAAAGTACAGATTTTGGGAGGATAAGTTCATTCCGCTATATTATTAAAGAAATTAATAAACAATTTAGTACAATTTGGACGTATTCGGCGTATCTTATTAGCAAATTTTACTATCGCTGCAGATGTAACACAAACTAAGGTTGTCACTCTTTATGATAGAGTCTTGATCTTCCGTTTAGCATGAGAGTTATCGATTTGACTGCTAACTATTGTCATGGCAGAACAGAGGGGAGGCAGAACTATAAGGGAGGCGGCCCTCTAGCCCCCTAGCCCTGAGAACGAAGGACGAATCGACAAACAATCTACAACTGTTTAATGTGTAACAAACTAAACCGAAATGTTTATTTTTGTGGGCTTCATTTATTGCGTCGTCAAAATCGTCGTTGTTGCTTTGTTTTAATTTTGGAAGAACGTAAGCATATACATAATCATTTTTTGTCATACACTTTGAAAAATAAACTACAGAACACTCATAATAACCATGGAACTTTTGTTTCACTGTCTGCGTTTCGTTATGTGAAAATCTGACCACATATTCTATCCTTGCACCTAACCTATAGGTAGTGTTTGTAGTGGAAAGCAAACGTATTTTTTTTCATGTCCTCCTTAATTTTCAAGTTTAATTTGTCAATATAACACAAAATGATAATGTTTTTTTTTACCCGGATAAAGTATGAGACGTGGATAAATGGAATATAATATTACGGTGGAAAGCACATAACAATATTGTGGTGAAACAATAGTTTCGTTCCAAGACAATAACTCAGTTTTGGGAACTTACCTGGGTTTGCTGATTTGCCGTTTTGCTCGTAAAAGGGGGTTCACCGGTATCCGGGGAGACCGCATAGTTAAGAGGACTGGTTCAGTTATAATATAACTATAAACACAAATTTTAGGGGCTCCGTCTATAAAGCGTGACAGCAGGCTAAAAGCTTTAATTACAGCTTACCACTCGTAGAGAAATAGTGCGTGCGAAGTAGAAAGATTAGATTAAATACACCTTATATCTATATTGAACCACGAAGTGAAAGCAAAATTCTGCATATTTTACCACGAAAATTTCTTAAAAACATGCATTTTTTACTCGCCCTGATCTGAAACAGGGCGAAGTTGGAGAAACGGCAAACGAGAAAGTTAAACGAGGAACAGTATATAAAGCCAAACAGGCGCATTAGAAGGAGTGGCCCATTTCTTACATAAACAAATTACAATCTTATACTTATGAGTCAGGTACTCTGGCAACGTTGGTTATCATCCGAATACTATTTTGCTATTATTAAGTGCACGTCACGCCTTTTCCCCTACATTCCCAATCCACACTCCATTTTGCATGACAGAGAGATTCGCCGCAGCTAGAAGGTTTGAAGGTTTCCTCACGTTGTTTTCCATCACCATTAAAACTAAAGGACAGTATAGACTTGTAAATTATCACTTGTTGCCTTACGAAACGGGCAGCAGTTTGCGCGATTGCAGAATGTAAAGTAAATATTGTAGCTGAGTTATTATCGTTGCAATGCAGTAGCAGCCTGCAGTGGGTGGGTGTAGGCTGCCCGCCTACGCTTCCAGACTGGTCCAGGCGACTAATAAAAAAAGAAAAAGCGCAACAAGGAGTTGAGGTCGTATACACATAAACATAAAAAAAAAATATGTGTATTCGACGACCCGAATGGCCGAGTCGGCAGTGACCCTGCCTACGAAGCCAAGGGTTCCGGGTTCCAGTCCCGGTGGGGGCAAATATTTGTTTGATGAGAACGGAGTTTTTAACCTAGTCATGGTTGTTTATCTATTTAAGTATAATATTTATCTATATAAGTATGTGTATCGTTGTCTAGTACCCAAGATACAGGGAATCCTAGTTTGGGGCTAGATCAATGTGTGTAAATAGTATCCAAGGTATTATTATTATTATTATACATCAACAAGGATTTGACGCCAGTTTATTTATGGTAAAACTTAGAACTGAAATCCAATAATTTTCTACGGAACAATCAACACACATATATATTATATTTTATGCAGTAAGAAGAAAATTATGAATGTTGAAGTTTCTAAAGCAAGGAAGATAAACCATAATTGAACTGCTCTATGTTATTAGCTCACATTATAAAAGGTATTTACAGGTCTTATAGCCATCAGTTTTATGATCAGAAACATTACAATTTCATTTCTGTTAGCAATAAAATGATAATGAGCTGGAAAGCTATTTTCACTGATGGTCAGAGTAATAATATGGGCCCATAAAATTGCCTGTTTATAGGAATCGTTTAGTTAGGGACACCACGAAGATTCATAAAAATAACTAATAGGTTTCGAACTTCACACACAATGTTTCCCAATCATTTTCGAGAAAATCAGGCTTCGCTGGACTACTTGCAATTCTAGTAAGCCACAGGCTATGTTTATTGGTTCCAGGTACTCCCTTAACTTATTACAGCATACTTCCATTGCTCCTGTAACCTATGATGGAACCATAAACTCATAAAGTACCAAGACCAAAAATCTAGGAGTGTTTTCGGTAACCAGCTGTCCTGGTCAGGGCATTTCAGCGAGGTTTGTAGGCGAGTCTTTGCAAGCTTCCACTCCCTCAGGCGGCTTCAAACCTTTTCTTGCCTCAAGCCACTGCCACTGAACAAACTTTAGCGACTTCAAAACCTCGGGATTCGTTGTGTTTTTGGTCTGCGCAATATTGACCACGTCTAGTAGTATCGCAGCGAGTTGAAATGGCTCCCGATTCGCCTGCGCAGGTATTCCCCATTCCTCATTACCTTTTCAATATTTTACATAATCCTCGCTATCCTGGCTTCTTACGAGATAGATTCGAATTTCTGTCTTCGGTTAGGCCACGGAGTTCGCATACTCGGTCATTACTTATAACTTCGCAACTTCACTGCCGCTTATGAACATGTGTTCTGATCAGACTACGAACTATCAGGCACTGGAACAAACTGCCACGCGCCATCAGAGACAGTCCGTCATTATGATTTTTCAAAGTCGCTTAAAAGAACACTATCATTCTCTTCCATATTAAATTTAAGTATTTGTATTTATGTCTTTTCTGTACATATTGGTTAATAGTTTATCATTTTAATTAACTAATTTGATGTTGAGCAGATAGGTCTACCTGTTGTTTGATTATGTCCCATCCATCCATGTTTGCTGGAGAAAATCTCTTATTAGAGATTTGCTCGCCTTTGTACATTTATTTTCCATACCACTACCACATACCAAGTCTGTAATATGTTGTTTTTTCGCACTGAAATATAAAGTAACTCTTTAGTTTATACAACACGGTCAAGTTACGCAGTCAAGTACGGTAAATTTCATGTTCAATTTAATTAAATTAGCGGTGTGGTCCCTCAACTGAGCATCACACAATGTTATTGCCTCTCAGCCAGGGTCCCACTTAACAGCCGTGTTGTTTTAAAGTTGAGTTTAAACAGTATGTAGCGAACTGTCTAAAGTCTGGTGCATGTCGGTCTTAGAGTTGTGACAGAGCAACTTTAGGCCTTTGTAACCGAGGTAACTAGACACGTAAAGATTTCCACAGAACTGGTGAAGGAAACTCAAGCCCCATACACATATTCTAAACATACAGATCGCAATAGTCATATCATGTAATTCTGAGAACTAGGAACTTCAAAAGCTTTTGAAAAATTGACCCCACAGAACATCGCATAAGCGAGCCCAGTCGCAATAAAATACAGCTCGTGGGATATAAATAATTTTCAAAAGCAATTTAAAAAGAAAACATTTGCCTAATATTGTAGAAAATATTTGAGACGTAAGTCGTTGTGTCATTTCTGACAAATTCACAACTCTGTGGTGCGTGGGTCGCGGGCCGCGAGTTCAATCAAATTATCCGTCACACTTTTTAAGGTAGGTTAGTTTTTAAGTTACCATAAACATCCTAGTTAGTACCTATTTAGAAATAAATCAATGGAAAGATGAAGTAAAACTAAAATTTAGGTACCCAACCTACCTACTAACTTCAAAACATCGCAAAAATGTAAGCACTTCGAATTCCCCGGCCCCGCCCTCACTAACCGTACAGTTCACACCGAGTTTCTTTGGCTCTGAGCGAGCGGTACCTCTCTCTCACTCAGCCCACCCTTACCCCATGAGTGAAAGAGAGTCCCCGCTCGCTCAGAGCCACAAAAACTTGGCTCAGCTTGCATGAAACGGGCTAGATAATTGCCGACGTATTGTACTTACTTATACCTACCATTTGCTCGCGAGTTGAATGCGCTCCAAATGTAGTTACTATATCTACGGGCTGTGTTTGTGTGAAAGTAACGTGGTAGTCGCTGTGACACTCGTACCACGATCCGTTCAAAGTACACCGACACAGCTTGATTGACACTGTCATTACATTGTGCAAGTAAGTACTCTCACAATTTCACAATATTCCACATTTGTATATCGAAATTAAATTGCGTGGCACGCGCTAACATGCGCCGCGCACCAGTGCGGTGACGGACTAAACACAACCCCTTCCCCTTCCGTGGTTTGCACTCGCTTACTCCATCGTTGTTTCCGTCGACGAGACCGCCACGCAGTCTCTTTTTTTCTATACGGACGAAAAAGTAAGCGTACACGAAATTATCCTTTCGTTCGTTTTAGTAAAGAAAACGAAATCAGGTTTCATTTTGGTGGGCGGCCACCTGTGTGAGCTTCGTTTCAGCGTGAGTAGAGTCTAGGCAGGGGTCAGTTAAACTGGACAGTGGCGCCTAAGTATAAAGAGACAGAGCAACAACAATAACTTTTTTCATCAAAAATATGACATATATTTAAAGTCAGTGAAATCGACTCTGCTCATGATTCTGAACAAACTAGTTTCTCATTATGCGTTTATTCGATGACACGTTATAAAGTATGTATTTATTTATGTAACTATTCATGTGTATTGTATTTTTTGTTAAGATTGCAAAACCCGCTTCATTTATCTGCACATCCTCACTGGGTTGGCTGGAAGAGATTTCTTTTAGAAATAAGCCTTCCTTTGAAAATTAGTTTTTAACATTTACACCTGTCATACATATATTAATAGTAATAAAAGTTTAATAATAATAATAATCTCAACTACCCCTACACTGATACCACAGCTTTTTTGCATTGATGCAATATGTGAAAATGATATCATCATCCATCAATTAACTCTGATGCAAAAGAAACTCTCTGTCGTACTTTCACGCAAGTTGGCTTTACCGCAAGTTTTTCTGGCATTTTAGATTAGATTTGGACTAAGAAAGTGGTGTTTTAACGAAACCTTTAATTTGTCCTTACTTACGTTAGTTAAATATAGAAGTGAAATGGTAATGGCACAGACGTTAAAGACTACGTCGCAAGGTATCCGTAGGAACAACGCCTACAGGAACAATTTACATTTCCCAGCAACAACTGGTATAAATATAAACTTGTCTGAAGGTAGTTCAGATTAGCACTTGAGTTCAGCGAACCCTAATTATTATTGTCTGGCTTAGTAATGAAGACAAATTGATTTGGTTCTGTATAGATTAACTTTAGCACCCAGTGGTTACTTGTTTCAGAACTCTACAAGACGAATAGAGTCTTCAGTCGTGACGAGGGGGATGGCTGACTAAGCACCATCTTCAGTTTTAGCTTATGCACTGAACACGTGACATGCAAACGGACACGCCTTTCAATAATAATCCAGACTTTTACATAATATCTACAACCGACACGAACACGTTCCCTTTGCACACCACGTTATACCTCTCTTTACACTCGTATAATAATGCAGAAATTATAGTAGTTTATGTGACTGATACATAATGCCTAATTATGTTACATACACTAGTTTATCTACACACATATCATAAGCTCTCTTTGATGTGTTCAGGAACCGCATGTTCGACCGGCATTGTGGCATTGATCATTGCTCTGCACTTGTTTAGCTTGTTCAGTAGTACCAAATTCACAGACAAACTAGGGGGCCTAGGGGCAGCACGCAGACGGGCGTCGTCGGCGTTCGAAATTTGAATGTCATAATTTGTCGAAATGAGTTTTTACCAAGTATTATAATATTATGCTGGTCGTAACTTGCGGTTTTTGGACACAGTAAAGAGGGTCGGTTTATGATACGTGTGCAGATAAAATGGTTAACAGACAAGTGAAAATCGAAAATACATACGTATATGAACTAAGGCGCGCTTATCTTGTACAAGATAACTTCTTGTATAGATTTTACGTCATTCACTACTTGCTTACTTTCTAGATTGTAAACTCGAAGGGACAGTAACAATAAATTATGTTTCTAGTTCCTACCCGCAACTCGCAGAACCTGTCCATGTCCAGAGGTGCAAGTACTCATCGAAAAACTACGCGGTCGAGTCTAGCTAAACTTTATTTCATAGTACTTAAGGTACATTAAAATCTCAAAACGCTTACTTACTCGATGCGTAAATGTTCTTGGCTATCCTACAATCCATAGATAGTGGGCGTCGGGAAAATACAAGCGAGCACTCTCGCCTCCACGGCAATAAGTAAATGCAAAAGAGATAAGAATCCTGAACACCAACACACTTCTACGTGGGTAGTTGGGTATCAAAATATCGTTAGGGTTCTATAGAATCCTGATTCTTGAACTGATAGACAGACACCAGAATAACAGGGTTTACAGCACCGAAATAATCAATCTTGGGTAGTTTCTAAAGGTCCACTAAGTGCCCACCATAATTCATCCATAAGGCTTGGAAATAAGGTTCAAAACCAATTAAACATTCTGCATACTTATGCCTGTTAAAGGGTTAAGTTGCCATGGCTTATTTGAAAAAGAGGAAATTGGAGGCTCAAGTAAAAGAAAGTAATCTGTAGTTATTGACATTTTGGAAATCAAAGTTACTTTCGTTACACATTTGAATTAACATATTTAAATGTACCATCATAAGAGTATATATAATAAAAATCCTAAAAGCTTGGCCACATTCAACTAGAAACTAGAATGAAACAGCTAAGTGGAAAAGTACATCTCTATCTAATTCTGTACCGAGAAGCATGGTAGTTATATTTGAGTTGCGTTAGGTTCTTCTGAAGTCACAGTTGAGCCTGTGATTCACGCGTTCATCCAAACAAGAAGACTAAATCCCGAATTAACTCAAAGCACAAGTGCAATGTAAACATCAAAACGCACTGCTTCTACTTAGCACTAAAAATAGTGATGGGTCTTTTTCAAACACTTAGCGCACAACATAAGTTTCTGAAACCGTATTATGATTTGTCACTTCACTCGCGATTGAGTCGATTGCGAGTTTTGCCGCACGCGCTCTCGACTGCGTGCGCACGCGACCATGTCGTCCGAACGACAGAACAGCCGTCGAAAACGCAAGGGACTTCGCCCTTCCCAATCCGTGATCGCTGGATGCAGCGATGCTAATACTATAGCGAAGCATGCCCGCCATCTGCGCTAGGGAGGGGCCCTTGCATTACCGGGACGACATCATGCACTAACGTAAAAGGGTGCCAGGGAAGCTTATCGCGTGAAATCAGTCGGGCTGTGGTGGAAATTATTTACCAAGGCATACCCTTCCGGGTCGCAAGCGGGCTGGAGATGACACGGATTACATTATCGGTGGGTAGACACGTAGAGGCGGAAGACACGTTTTGCAAGTAAGTCCCCAGATGAATTTTCATGAAGGTACTAATAATATACATAGGCATGGGGTTTAGTGGGGGATTGTGTTTATCTGATGAGTTTACTTGCTCTTGTTGTTGTTGGCTTACGGAAATATTCATACAATAGCGTAATAGGAGAGAGAGTTTTGGTCTAACAAGCTATTCGTGTAACTTATTTAGAAAGAGATTTTGGTTTTGTAGACTTGTTTGTAATTATGTAAGATTTTTTGCGTGAGATCGGCCCTGATATCGAACTATAAGCATCATCATAAACCAACATTTATTGGGCTGGCCTGAGTTTTCTTGCGGTTTCTTTCTCGACTAAAAAAACCCACGAAGCTGAGTAGCATATCATAAAATCATAATACGGGTAATACATTACTTACTATTGTTAATAAAAATCAAAATAAATACAAATAAAGTATAAATAATATAAATATCCAATAATTTTAAATATATATGACAAATAAATACGACATTGTAATGTAAATATAACATATTAATAAGCTAATAATTTTATTTGAATATCCATACCTATTAAAGGTACATTATTTACCTATTCAAGCAGTCAACAGAGCGCCTTTCATGTGAAACTGAAACATATTTAAGACCTAATTGAATTTGAACCAGTGCCTGTAGACAAGTGAGATCGCTATCTTTAATGATGTCACTTGTCTAGGGGGGCAGATACGCAAATAAAGTTTCTTATTTCTATAAAAAAACATGAAACCTTGGTTACTTTCCGCATGACGTCACATTTTTCGTATTGTTATATGCGGAGGGTTGCGGGGATAGATGGTCCCGTCCAATAGCTGTGGCACTATGAATTTATACCTACCCGCCGATAATGATAGCAATATCCATTATATCCTGAATATCGACTGTTTATAGCTAGTTTATTGAATAAATTAAGAACAGTTACATAAAAGTGAGTTTATGGGTGCTTGCAGTTACGATCGCGATATTGACTGCCAACATTGTTCCTATTTTACTAAGTATATTTTATAAGTCACGTTGTGCAGCAAATCAGTTTAATCAAAGTCTGCCTTTCCTTTCTTAAAAAGGATTTCCTGAAAATCAGAATAGTAGAAGACAGATGCAGACATCACTAAAATACATAAGTACATATTTCAAGGCACTTAATCTCTTCAGGGGGGTTACCACAACATCTTATGCCAATTCAGATTAGGAACCTAATTTGATCCGCAAAATTACCGTGACCGTCTTAAAACAAGTCTTGGTACCAGGCAAATAAAGCCGATTTTGGCTAATTGGAATAGAAATGGTTGCCATGGTGATGTTCTTGTTTTGAACCTAATTTGAATCGGAAAAAGATGGTGGTAACCCCCCTGGTGTATTTGTGTACAGCTAGACCCCATGCAAATGTTTTTAAAGAGCCAACGGCATGCAATTTCCATGTTGGCTGTAATCTACTTACTATAAAGAGGAGTAAATGGATGAAACGTGACTTCTTGTGACCAACAAAGTCCACTTTCATTCAAATACGTATGCTATTC
Source organism: Argyresthia goedartella (assembly GCA_949825045.1). Classification (NCBI taxonomy): domain Eukaryota; kingdom Metazoa; phylum Arthropoda; class Insecta; order Lepidoptera; family Argyresthiidae; genus Argyresthia; species Argyresthia goedartella. The sequence continues at coordinate 15,886,965 of OX463809.1, read as the reverse complement.
TCAGGCGGAGAAATTATTTCAAAACTTTCCTCAGGAAAAATAGACAATATGGACAAACAGGAAGATAATCTTCGGAATGGAATTTACTAATTCCCTGTTTTGTTTAATGTGGGGCGGATTAGGATGTCTCTAATCTTTTATTGTGTTGTGTAACTTTACACAAATTGGGTTACTAAAAATGTAAATAAATGAGTTTATTCGATGTTTGTTTATTTTTGTGCCTCACACGCGATTTCTACTTACATTATTTATTTATGAAACTCATAACAAATGTGGCCCTCATATCAATGCGACGAGTGATATATCAAAGCCCACTTGAGCTATTAAACTGTCGTGTAGGGGCACGAAACCCATCCGTTTCAGCAAAGGAAACAATTTCTAGACTTGGTAACATTTTTAAAAGAAAATTGCTTGAAATATGATTTGTGCTGGGAAAAGGGACTTATTTAGCGCGAGGAAATCCCGTGCAGCTTTTAATTAAGATTGTTTGAAACAATGCCCGTTTGCTTCATCCAAAGAATGCAGTCAACTTCCATTGTAATGCTATGGTGCAACTCGACCTCACGGCGCGGCGTCTGTACAAGTTCGCGTCAGGTTGTGATGGCCATAGGGGAAGGAGGAGGTCGCGGAGGAGGTGACGTGCCGCCCACCCCCCAAAGGCTCTGCGATACCTTTGACATAGTGCTACGCGAGCCAGCATCGACCCTATTTATCCATTTCGATATTGCTCAAGTAGATACTTGCACTTGTGTACTGGTATACAATAGTGCAGGCCAGCGCTCAACGGTCTTTGCCTCCTATTTATCCATCGCCTGAGTGGCACTGTGTGACACTGTGTGACACTGTATCGTAATAGTTTTTCAAAATCTCAATAATAACGTTAAGTCTTGTCTGCTTGTTTTGTACTTTTTAGTATAATGCAGTTGGGATTTAAAGTATTTATAACAACGTCATTTATTTCCTGCTTTTTCGATGAAAAATCTGTAAATGTATTATCCATAGCTTGTGCAAGATTAGTAAATATTTCCAGACTCGCTTTGTAAAGCACTTTATTTTGTAACCCCACTCGAGAGTCTTCAAAAAATTTGTTTAGCCCGCATATTAAAAAGCATAAAAACCGTCATTAAAAAAATATGTACATGGTACACTCAATATATCAAGGCGAATTTAATGACGTATCATTTATCAAAGTCGGTTGAGCCGTGGAGTAGTTACGAGAGAACACAGGAACAGACAAACATATAAACATACAAATATAACTTCAGGTCAAACACATAACCCTCCTCTTTTTCGCTTCGCTGCATTCGGGTAAAATGTGCCACCTACTGCTACTGTTACGATCAGTCTAGATACTCTAGTCTAGATACTCTATTCTAGATACTTACAAGATTATGAAGTATTGTAGACATTATGGCGCTTGGAATCAGTACGGTGAAAACTCTAAAAAGGGAAACAGCACGAGATCGCGACTGTACCTTCCTTGGAAAGGTTTGATATCGCCTTTACTTAATACAAATTTCAACTTCTTCGGTAGACTTTTTAGCGACGGTTTATGTCAAAGACAAGGAGTCGTAAAACTATTGCTGCAACATGCAAACAGCCCAATCAGACTTTCTGTTGTTATTATAACAAAGTTTTACGATATAAAGACATTTCTTTCAAGATTTTGTTCGGCGATTTAATTTGATGTAGACCGGTGGAATAAACAAGCTAAGTTTATTGACCGAGCGAGCGCAGCGACGAAGTATCTCGGTTTCAGCTCGGGACGCTTTCGTATGTCCGGATTTCTCTCCGGATGTCCGGATTTCCGGCTGTTCTCCTCTAAAGGTCGCATTTCTCAACCGATGCTCATGAAAATTTGTAAGCAGGATCAATAATTAAGTTTTTTTTTGGCCATTCAATTTTTTTTTTGTTTCAAATTGGCATATATATGGGGTGACAAAGTAATCGGTGAGGCTACATTCATAAACCATGTACGTAACCAGGTGCATTCATAGGTTCGTATGTGGTACCTATTGAAAGAAAATGTAGTCCGGCTATTTGTTTAATTAATAACTTCACTTGTTCAACCGATAAACGTCAAGGGGTCGGGGCGGGGGTGAGGTCGCGAGTTCCGCAGATCACAGAGCCACTGGTTGAGCTTGTTGCCAAAATTCTAAATATCGCCTTATTCATAAACGTCTTATAAACCTATTTTAACTATAATGCCGTTATAATTAGTTTGCCTTTGTCTGTCACTTTGAAATGTGTGTTTGTGAGAAAAGGACAAAACACATTTTAGCTATGGTTTGATAAGTTCTATGAATAAGGCGGGTAGAATAGAACAAGAATAATGTACCTATCTCCAGATAAGCTTTAAATGGCAAGCTTTCACATACTTATGAAAAGCTAAGAGAATTTTATAGTTACAGTTACGTTGACTATTCTAAATTATTTCCAGATTTAAACGGAACCAATGAATTGCAACTTATAGTTCAACGTTGCCCCAACAAGATAAGAAGGTTAAAGTAAAAATTTGGGCAGGGTTCCCCATGTTTATTGACGGTAAAGATAGAAGATACGCTGATGGGATGAGTGGGAGCAGTAAACAAACACTTTGGTTGACGAGATAGGGCTGTCCCGGCGAGTTTACTCTGACAATATTGGGGCTATATTTCATTCGTGCTATTTCCGTGGAGGAAGCAGTTAGACGATCGCTCTCACCTAACCAACCGGATCTATCTTAAGTTAGTACTTCAATATATGTATGTAGTTCTGGATTTTACTTTATTCTTTATTGCACAAAAAATATAAAGTTTACAAGATATGTTATAAGTAAAAATGAGCTTATTTCTAAAACGAGTTTTTTTTTTCAGCAAACCTGGGCAATACAGGAGAGTTTATGTACAGTGCTAGTGCTGACTGAGGTTACTGAGCGAAGGTAAAGTTACAGAAAATTTTTTCACACCTTTCATTCGGAAAAGTAAGTTTTGCTCCACGACGAGAGGGAGCAAAATGCTACTTTTCTGTTCAAGCTACTTTTTTAATTTATTGATTGGCATGTAGCGTTTACGCAATATACCTATTGAACACAGATTAAAATAATCGAATGTAATTATGAAATTACATTATCATCGACTACGATGACGTAGTCGATTAAAAACGAACATGTTTCAAGTTTAAACTTTAACAATGTTATATGAAAATTTATGAATTTTTCGTGACATTAAAAAAATGTCATAATAAATTATTTGTTTTACTGAAATCAAAACTATCGATGACTGTTATTGTGATATAGTGAATATTGATATCCGAAACCATTGTAATATTCGATTCGATTATTTTTACACATTAGTAAAAGTACACAGGAATATTTTATCTGTGGTGACTTTTCCCTAATCCTTCACAATACACCATTATAAAAAAAGGTTTTGTTTACGTTGTTCGATATATTGTAAAAGTGGTGTAATTATAATTCAAAGTATAGTTTTTTTAGAGCATTTAATTTAAATTTTCCTCATAGTCGGTGTCAAAAGTTGTATGTGTCACTCAGGAGCAAAATTATTTTCTTCATGGGCGTTAACGCTTGAATCCTTCGTTACACTCAGGGTTCTAACTTAGAATCCCTCGCTACGCTCTGGATTCTATCGTAGAATCCTTCCCTTCACTCTGGATTCAATTTACCGCCCTCGCCGTAAATACATCATTTTGCTCCCTTGTGACACAAATAACTATATAAATTCGCACCAAATTCATCTAAGGCATCGGAATTTTAACAAAATGGACTACAAAATATGTTTTTCAGTTTTCATCCTTCTCCGTGATCGAAATCCAATCAAAGTTTTTATAAACTCCCACCATTGATTTTACTCGAGCAGCTCGCCTGTCAAGTCGACACTGGCTGGCGACGAGGGCGGACTCAGGAATACAAGGGGCACTTGCTATCATTTTTGGGTGGTTCTAGGTTCTCTGATTTTCGGCATATATACCCTTACTGTATAATCCTGTAAAGTACAATACTACCTATTGACAAGAAAAATTAAAATATTTATTAAGAACTTGGCGTTTTGACAATTTAGGCGTAGCATTTTTTGCTAAGTAATAAGTCTTATATTAGTATATCTTTTCATTACAGCTTTGATTAGTAATATTAGATGATTACCCAATGGGTTTTGTTCGAGTTAGTAAAAAATCTATTTCATTCCATAGATTCAAAAACATAATTCTCACAATCACTATTCCCATCACTATGCGTCGTCTCTGCGTGCGTGTAACAGTTCACCTCCGTATCTCGATGCATATTTACTTTCGTATTTAGATAAGTGTGATATATTCATTGCGTGTTAGCTTGGCAATATGTAGTGAACTTAAGACACAAAACAAGCAATGGATAAATAAACCTAGCGAGAACAACATGACATTGTCACTTTAATGATCAGCTCGTGAAGAATTTTTTGTGAATGATTTATTTCCGTAATAATGTTTTTTCTTGTGTTTAAGAAGAAATAATAGTTTGAATGAGACTTACAAGTGATAGGTTACTCCGCCGTTCTTAGAGCTCACAATCCCGCTTCTATTTTTGCACATGAGTATTGTACAGGTCGGCATTTTCGAAAAACAGCGGAAATGAATTCGTCACTGAGGTCACCCGGTGACTACCGAGAATTTTTAATATGAAGACTACTTGCAACGCCCCTCAACCAATCTCTCTGTGGTTACAGCACTTGGCATTTATTTAGATCTCAAATATTTTATCGGCGAAGTCGACAGTCACGATATTGTTAATATTGAACTTGGCTCCTACTTACTCATTTATGTTTTTGGTGTGATTATTTATTATCATTTTACATATTTTTAACTCATTTTAACATGTAACAGAGAGGTGTAGTCATATTTTAAGGGGTTGTTAGGGACATCATTCTGAACAACTTTCTCTAAAAAACGATTTGATCAGAGCAACTTTATTTTTCACTTCTCCATACAAATCAGCGGACCGCTCAGCCCAAAACGTAGGATATTATGAAAAATAATGTTGCACTGATCAAACCGTTTTCAAAGTGAAAGTTGATCAGGATAATCTCCCTAAAAACATCTTAATAAAATATAAGTACAAAACTCTGTTACAACCTGTATAATCCAAACTTATACATATTGATATAATATATTTCAATATGTACCCTGGTGATTTGGCTTAGAAAGGCATTCTTAATAAAGTTTAAACTTTATTAAGAACCCGTATAAAATACGCTTCGATATAAAATAAAGCTTCTGGTGCCTCTGCACCAATCTAAACAACTTTTCAGTGAGATCGCCACGAACAGCGATCTCCTCAAATGAAACCTCTCTTCCCATCATCCTCATAATACGGCAATCACACAAGCGGACAGCAATGCTGTCTGTGCAGCACCACACCATACAAGGTGATACCGTGTAAGGAAACCGGGTCCATTGTATGCGCCGGCGTCGGTTGTCTGAGAAAAAGTCGCCAGATCCTAAACTGACGGGGTTTATTGAATGTTTTAAATGGCGTTTTGACGTTGATGGGAGAACAATGTGAAAAAGAAACCGATTAATGTTTTATAGCAAATTTGGTTTGGAATGGCTCATTAGATTGTTTTCTTGTTTAGCAACGGAGGATCAGCAGAGTCCAATGGGTCCCCATTGTTACAGCTGGGACCCGTTTGAAGCTGACTACATTGTTCTGCTGACAAAAAAGAGGGGTGTTATAAGCTTGAAGCTTCTATGTGTCTGTGTATCTGTCTGTGGCACTCTAGCGCTCAAACGGGTTATGTAAGTATTTTAATGCGGTTTTCTGAAAATGGTAGAGTATGACATTATTTCAATTTTTCACCAAGCAAGTAATTATAAATTGAGATATTAGCATTGATAAAAAATCCTCAATGTTGAAAAGCATTTTGCAAATAGCATATTTTATTTTCTATGTATAAATTATAACAAATTCATATATTTTTTTTCATTTGGTATTTTATATCAAAATTTCGGTGTCATACATAATATAGTTTTTGCTTACCTTTGGCGCTGCTTGTGTGATTTTTGTTGTCCGCATGAGATTTTAACAAAGGGATCGCGATTTGTTTATTGGTTTAGTTATCATCGAAATAATTCAAGCTGAGACATTTTAGTACATACTGGGAATCAAAGATGCAGTACTCATATGTTTTCCGTCCTAATGTTAGAACAATAGAGCCCAATTGCATCACCTACCTCCAATAGCTAACCAGAGTCGGTCGACACACTGCGTCCGTGGCACGTGCGAGCGGCTTCATTGAACCGGCAGACAGACAATGGCGTGTCACGCCCTTTGTTACGAGCGTCGTGACATGATCCCGTCACGTTGCGATTGTGCCGCGTGATGGGAAGCGTTGACCGGGAGTCAAGGAGGCTGAGTGAGTACGACAAGACAAGGATGTGAGAGGCAGGCTGCCAACATGTCGCCCAAGGTTCACTTGTACGCTTTCTCGTTCAGCAGCAGAGACCTTCGGGAAGGGTACATGCTTAATTTCAAAAATGGATTCCAGCGTGGAAACATTATTGTTGCTCCCGCCTGCTTTTAAGATGAATGCCTTCTAATAAGATGGTGCCCAGAATTTAGACAAATAGAGGAGAGGTGTCCTCTTTGTTTACTAACACTCAGGCGGGCGTGAGTAAGCGGGTAGTAATGAGTATCATGTCGGCAACTCGCCAACAGAGGGCGCTAGTAGACCGAAAATAGATCTGTCACTGCGCAGTCGTTCTCCACGATTTATGGCCTTTCTCTCTCACGTCGCCGGTTGCATTTACGAGCATCCGATTTTCGAATTAGAAGTCAAAGTGCTATTTATATTATTTTGATTGAAGTCAGTTTTTGTCAGTTATCCTTTACTACTTGAAATAGCTCACGTTTGAACAGGGTTAAAGTAGTAGAAGGTTAAATGGGTATTCGCCCATGCCTTACAGCCGAAATGTTGTCGAAATGGGAAGTTGCCGAAAGTGTAAGTTGTCGAATCGGGAAATTATCGAATTGGAAAGTTGTCAATGTGTGAACTTGTCACTAAACACCTTGTCATAATGGGAAGTTGTCAAATTGTCACAAAAAAATATTTCAGTTGAAATGAGAAGTTGTCGAAAGTGGAAGTTGTCAATGTGTGAACTTGTCATTAAGCACATTGTCTTAATGGAAGTGTCGAATTTTCACAAAAATGAAATGTTGTCGAAATGGTAAGTTGTCGACATGGACCTAAAGGCTATTGATTAAAATAACGTAAACAATACCGCTTCCCGCGACGCAGTAATCTATCTGAAATTAACCCGCGTCCTAAACTCCTGAGGCCTCCTCACTCAGGCACAAAAACACCACAAGCAACTGTTTGAAAAGTACATACCTATTAGTGTTACAGGTACTCGTACTTAACGGTTGACATAACGAATACCTATAGGTACAAACAGTGCTACAAGGATCTTTTGGAACGCGCCTGAAATCCCTAAAAAACAACAAAGACTGCATTATTTCCTAAAAGACAGTTAGCGTGGCTCAAGCAATAAGCTGATGAGGATTATGAATGAACATAGACTTCTCCAGCATTCAATGAACCTTTTGTCATTATTCGTAAGAGCCATCAGTGTGTCATCCAAGTTCCAAAAGATCCTTGCAGCACTCTACATAACTAAAACGCGCTGAAACATTATGGAACTAGGCTATGCTGAAATTTCAACAAAAAATAATAGGTTGGTGCTGACATCTAGGATCACAGAAATTGTACTACGATAACATTTAGTTATTTATGCTACTCTATACTAGATGTCGCTGGTAAGCAAAAACCATTTCATTGAGATTTAATCAGGAACAAACGACAATTTTTGCGCAATGTGATGCGGAAAATAAACTGTAATGTATTTAAAATAACTCACCTGTTAGCTGCTAAGGTCGTCATTTCAACGTTGTTTCCACACGCGGTCAACACTTCATCACAGCTGCTGCCACCTGTTATCCTTTGCACCGAACTAAGCGCCGCTGCGTCCGCAGTACTCTTGGGGGTGTTCAGGACATGTTCACTAGATGGCGCTGTCCGTTGTTTTGTAGCCTGCTTGTGCCGGCTGAGTGCGAAGAACAATGCAAGAACTGCTTTCAACTTAGCATCTCTAATGTCGACTGCAGATACTTGCTCTAAACCCTGGACTTTCTGAGCGTGTAAGAAGTCCAGGCAGCACTGCACGTTCTCCAACTGAAACAAATATCGAATTTTCATTCATGCTAATTTAGGTACGTACTTACCTAACTATACTGTGGATCTAATTGGTCACAGGTTGTACCTTACCACAGATAATATATAAAAACTACTATAGGCTCTGTGAGCTATAGACCTTGGAAGCGACACAGGAAATTCTAGTTTTTTTCATTATTTTACAACCCCACACCTCCGACCCCTTGGAGTTTACCGGAAGAACAAGTGGAATCATTATGAAAACTCATTTTTTATCAATACCACATACAAAATTATGAATGCACCTGGTCATATAGTAAATAATAATAAGATTATAGGTTATTCAGGCAATAAAAGCAGAAAGTTCAGAATATTTTAGGTGCATAACTAAGATGTGACACATCTAGCATTCTGTCCCGGTATCAAAGTTTTGTAAATCACCGCCATTTTGAAATATTTACAAAAATTAATCGGCACCAAAATTCCATATAATTATTGAACATGCTTACAAAATCGGTTGCGGAAAGACCAGAGGAGAATAGCCGGAAAGAAATCCAGACATACGACAACATTTTTGCCGAAGCTGAAAGGAGACGCTTAGCTCGCTTGTTCAACTAGCAGAAAGCGCAGCTTTATAAGAGCCCGCGAAAAGTGATGCCTTTGAGAAATTGTCTATGGACTGCTCTTATTGTAATTGGCTTGGATTTTGCCTTATACAGGTTCGCGCGCTACAGTATAATAATTGCAGTCCATACAATTAATTTTCTTGTTTTTTTTTAAAATGAGTTTTAATGATAATCGTAGAAACTAAACATGAACTTAAATTACTAGCTGAGTCAAAGCGCAAACAATATAAAGGGTGGCCAATTTCGAAGGGTCAGCAGGGCGAAATCGGAAACTATAAGAGATTTTTTGTTGTTAGGAACCATGACATCCATTTTGAAAAAAATAAAAGCCGTGTCGTTAAGCCGTTTTTAATACATATTTGGGGAAAAATGTTTTCAGGAACCTCAACGTCATTTTTAAAGACCTATCTACAGACACCCAAAACATGTAGGTTTGAATAAAAAAAAAATTGTTTCAGTTCCATGTGTGGAGAGGGGAGCCCCCTTTATTAATTTAATTTTTCGGTTAAAAAAGCCGTTCACAGAATACATACCAAGTTTTAATTAAAGGTGTAGTCCTAATAGTTTCTGCATAAAGTTGCTGTGACATCCGGACGGACGGACGGACGGACAGACAGACTTGACGAAACTATAAGGGTTCCTTGTTTCTCTACGGAACCCTAACACATCGCATCTCACCGATAAAAAAAAACAACAATAGGGTACAGATATCGAAAAGTTTATTGGCGCCTGAGCCAGGCCACCATTTCTCTCTCGCCCATGTACGTATCTATTTGGTTGGCGTCAGGTATATACATATCCCAAGTAGCACAAAGCTGCATTATATATTTTCACACAAGGTCCACATCGGTTGTTTAATCCCTTTTAACGACTTATTAGTGTTCACTCGGACTGCAATAGCTGCATAGGAAATATCTAGACCCAATATAGTGCAATTTTCGTTACTGCGATTCTATTAAGCGCTTCACACAGGCCACAGATTCACTGTTATTCAGCGTTTAGTAGCGTTGTACCCTATCAGCTGCAAAAGCGCATTTTGTGGACACAAATAGTGCAGTTTTCTGAATAATGGTTCACAGGTGTAACTTTACAACACATGCATTTTAAGAGAGAACAAACGAACCTCTATAACGCAAACAGACACGATGTAAAGTATATTAACAAAGATATAATGCTCTATGCTGCTTAAACGTGGACTTGTATGTCATTACTCACAGATAGAGTAATATACTCGTATATCAGCATTAATATAGGCCAATATTGTACCAAATGTGACCTTTTATGCAGTTACAAAGCAGAGCCCTGCTATAAATCTGTACATCGTGCCCGTCAATTCAGACCTGGGCTGAATAATGGAATTGAAGTCGGCATTAAGACTGCTGGTTGAGTTATAATGTACCATTATATACTATATATCATATATAACATAGCCATGCGTGGAGACTTATATAGCATTTAGCTTTAAATTTAAGTTAACACTGACCACTCGTTTATCCGCCATTTTTAAGTACGTAATGCGTATTATTGTAAACATTTAGCGTTCATCCATTTTGTTTATATTAGAAAATATCGGCTTGAACTGAACTATATAAAAAATAAATGAATATGTAAACAGCGCTCACATTTAAAAGTTATATTTAAATAAAATGCAAATAGCTCAAAGTTGAAATAACTCAAACTTTTACTTAACGTTAACTTTATTATTTATCCACAAAATGGCAACCAAAACATCTTCACACCACGCGTTTCTGCACACCACAATTTCACTGATAATTTACTTTTAGCTTCGATACAGCATTTATGATATCCACACTTATTCCAATTTTGCGAATAAGTATGAGAATGGCTTCATATTAACTATAATGAGTACCACGTGCCTTGTTATTCAGGCAATGTTCAGCACTTGGAGTATTATATTGGCATTAATAAAGGCAACAGCGCCTTTATTAATGCCAATATAATGCTATTATAATTCAGTTGTACAGCAATGTGCCACGTAATTTGAGCCCAAATTAGAGTTATGTCAGCATTATATGCGTATATAACGCTGATATACAGCAATTTTTTGCAGCTAATGTGTCCAAGGTGTACTGTAAAAATGCTGTTACACAGAACTTTTGTGCTACTTGGGATAATAGGTATCTAAGCTAAGTTTTTATCTGTGTATGATAGATGGTGTTCGCAATTCCGCCGTTATAATTTATAAACAATGATTATGGAAATAAAGTCAGTGACCAAAAAAGTCTCAGCTTACAATGTATGCACTTCGAATATCTAAGTTGGGCACACATTGTTTTGCGCAAGCACAAGGAATGGAGGAACGTGCAGAATCAAATATGAGCTTATCAGTAATCTTCGACCGGTAAGTATTTGTTGTTCATGAGGGTGCCCTAGAGACTTATAATCAGCTTGGAAATTACTTGGCTATGATTGTTTTATTAAGGTGCTGATTAAACTTTTCTCTCCATGCAAGTTTTGTTTCAAGAAGGTCTTCCCGCGATGAGATATCCTCGAATTTAGGTTAACCTTTTCCTGTTTTAAAATGTAAATGAAGCCCATTTATGTCCCCAACGAAGGTCTTCCCGCGATGAGATATCCTCGAATTTAGGTTAAGCTTTTCCTGTTTTAAATTGTAAATGAAGCCCATTTATGTCCCCAGCGAGGGGCATGGGCCTTTACCCGAGCACGAGCAAGCTGGAGCCATACTCGACCACGCTGGCTCAGTGCGGGTTGGTGGAGGGGTGTCGAGCTAGTGACAACCCGACTGAAAGAATTTATCAAGCTGCCGTTTTTTAGCCTTACGTCCACCTACCACTGAGTAGCGATATAAGCCGGGACCAACAGCTTAACGTGTCATCCGAAACACGGAAGCGCGGAACGGACCCATCCAGTACCCGTCTCAGCCAGATGTTGCTTCCCGCATGTGCCGGTCGACTATGTTAGTCATATTTTCACGTAATGTTAAGATAAGTTGACGACCGTCACAGATAAGGTATATTTATATTCATCACGCACTATGTCTTATGTACGTCATTAATAACATGTACCAACCTAGTATATAAGCTAGGATTTCCTATAATAAAATTAGTCTAGTATAGTCTCGTATTTGCGCGCATCTCAAGCCTTTTACTTTACTCCCGAAGATGTCGCTCTCCTTATAATTGCCTCTGGCAAACCCCACGATTGTTTCAAGTGTGCTAATACCACTAGGACACGGAGGCTTCACGAGGAGTATTCTTCAAAATAGTTGGTATACTAATAAATTCATTATGTTATTTTAAATAACATACTTCACTTTATAGATAAATACAATTTGTAGAAGCTAGAGCACAAGGGAGCAATTGATATAAATGCATACATGTCCGCATGCATGTAGTGCTTGATTATATTCTGTGTCCCAAAAGACCGCTTATCATAACCATACATTTGCAACAAACGTGGACTCATTAAGCATATTTATTTGTCATCCCATCTTTAATGAGAACATCGCACAATACAATGTTATTTTAATATCATTAAGGTGATACGAAAAAAAGGGTTTTTTTTCCGAATCCATTAACTCCACCACAAAGTCATCTACAGATTTGATTTTTGGGTTAACGTTTATTGAGTATTTGATTAAGATTCTCACCAAATGAAAACGCGATTGGATGAAATTTTCTCGATAGAATTTAATTACGAAAATACCTCTAAATTTTATTTTTTCCTGTAATTCTAAAATCCTAACTACTTTCATTGTGGAACTGCGTTCAAAATGTAGATATTATGTATTCGTAAACACTCCATAAAAACTTTTTAACAAAATAGCGTAGTTTATTTTTAAACAATTTTTCTGTGGCGTGCGCTACGTTATGACATTTTTCCCGATTCCGTCCCTCTCACACTCCAAGTCTTTCCGCCTGGAGTAACGGGGACCTTTGCAGGGACGAGGTATCATCGCCTTAATAGAAGTCATTGAGTTACTTAGACCCCGTTGGCAAAGTCGGGTAATTGATCTGCATCAAATAAAGTTATGTTAAGTCGACGGTTTCCTCAGTTCCAGCTAACAGCCACATTTCAACAGTCGTTACATTTAACAAAAGCTTAAATGAAAAATATAATTATTCTCAAATCCCAAGGTTAACATCTTGAGCACAGGGCTTACCTTTTTTGCATACTCGAGTACAGATAAAATGTGACCTTCGTTAGTTATTGTAAAGCACAGACATGTTAATGTCTTGCTGGGTCCGAGATAAGGTTCTTACGACACAGCAGGGCCCGTCGGCGCCGAGCCTTAAAAGGCTTCGGTCCACTCCTGGCTGATCTCATAGGTCACAAGGGTAACTTACGAATTTATTATATGTGCCTTAAGACGCTGGGTACAGTCAAATGTCCATCTTTAAAGCGCTGTTCCTCTTAACCTTTCGAGCCCTAGACCTGCTAGTGAGGGTTTGGGGTCGTATAGCGTAATTTTAATTGTCATAATATTGTTTGACATAAATTGTTTAGCCGAAAAATCGTAAACCCTAATAATCATTTAGGATAAATGATTTAGCATAAATGATTACGTATAAATTGCAAAGGCATGAACATAGGAAGCATAAATATAAAAAGGCATAACAATCGTTTCACATAGTATAAAAAGGCATAAAAATCAATTCATATAGAAGAAAATGTGATACTTCAACTTATATTATTTTCGTTAAATGTTGTTTTATTTACATACGCTTCGCTCGCCTCCGCTACGCCTCGGTCTTGCTTTCTTCTAAGTTCAAACCTAACCTATAACCCAATTGAAATTTAGCCACAATAACCTATAGTGCAGTCAAGATGTACTTCCGTGCTCGCAAAAGGTCCGGTCGTCCTGCATTTGTTATATGTTGTTAGGACCTAAACCAATATTATAAATCCAGATATGCAATTTGCAAAGTACTCCGGAAGTGGCGCTTTACCCCAAAAAACCTTGAAATTTTCGGACTTTTTTCAGTTTTTGCTCAATATCTTAGCGAAGGAAGAGTCTGACCGATATAGTCACCATGCATAGTTTTAAAGTTCACTAAATTTGCTACAATTTGGAATCAAGGCAAACTCTACATAGCCATTGGTTCCCAAGATATAGTTCTTCGAAAATTAAAAAAAATCGTAAAAGGAGTTTTTTTTCGAAATGCTCTCTTGTTTTGTGGAATATCTTCTTAAATACGCATTTTTAAAGCTGGTTGCTGTCACTACTCTACGACCTCCTACAACCACCAGGACTCCCAGCGATCACCAGGCATGGTACTATTCAACCACGCGTTTACCGGGTGCGATACCACCTCAGCACCGTTTAGCCAAGGAAAGACCAAAATCACTACACTTCTGAGCAAGAGTGAACCACTTGCTGAGCAAGTGGAGGTCTTCCTTCGGCCAGACTCCACCCCACAAGCCGTGAGATAAGCAGGCATCAAGTGCTTTGTGGCCCTATATGGGGGAGACATAGGGATGGATACTTTGGATTTCCTAAGTTATAAGACGTTTGTCACGTCAACAATCATAAACCTCGCCCGTTTGCCACCGACGGAAGATGCCGCAGGTCACCATGCAGAAAGGTGCTACCTCCAAGTGCAGAAGTGGCGGGGAGTCAACTTGAATCCCACTGACTGGGGATGGAAGATGTCTTCTCAGGGACTCACCCACATCCCCACCACCATGGATCCCGCACCTCCTGCCCTTCTGTGAAAAATTTCATGTAAATGCAAGAAAGGCTGCTCTGGGAGCTGCTCGTGCAGAAAGGCTGGGCTTCACTGCTCAGTACTCTGCCGGTCATGAGGTGGTAAATTGTGCATTAACGTCCCGGATTTGGAGGTGACATGCTCGGACGATGATGATGACCCGACTACAGACTGGGCGCCTCTCCCAGCGGCCATCACAGCCATCGAAACACCATCTTCGTGTGAGCCCAATCCCGGGCCGTCCAAGATAAAAATACAGGCATGATATGGCAAACAAAACACAATATCAACATGATTTATATTAGTTTTCTTCTTTGTATAAATGTAATTTGTCCTTACAGTAGGTACCGTGATGTTTGGACAAGCATATTAGTATGTAGGTATATAAAACAATGCTTGAAGATGATGTTACTTTCGATAGGAATTTTATCTTTTTCTTTTTTCATTACATAATTTTTCACAATATATAAACTGTTTGATAAATAAAACTTTAAAAATACGTGAGAACAGTGTTATTGCATTTCCCCCCAAAACCCGTTTATGACTGTTTTTGGTTTAGAGAGAACCGCTGGGCCTACAGGTACCAGTCTGGTCTCAAATGAAAGCTAATTAAATTTGCTACAATTAATTTCAAGTGTTATTTGACGTTGCTCAGAAGTGTAGTGATTTTGGTCTTTCCTTGGCCAAACGGTGCTGAGGTGGTATCGCACCCGGTAAACGCGTGGTTGAATAGTACCATCGCTGGTGATCGCTGGGAGTCCTGATGGTTATAGGAGGTCGTAGAGTAGTGACAGCAACCAGCTTTAAGAATGCGTATTTAAGAAATTATTCCACAAAAGAAGAGAGCATTTCGAAAAAAACTACTTTTTGGAAAAATTGCCTATATTTGAAGAACTGTATCTTGGGAACCAATGGTTATATAGAGGTCGCCAAAAACATAATATGCCAAACATCTGCGAAACAAAAGTAGTCTAACTGAATACATACCAAAAGCATGTTATGCCAACCAAAACAGTATGCCAAAGTATTGTTATGAGAAAGTACTATTATGCCATTAAAGTTATGACAAATTCATTATGCGAATAAAAATTAGGACGAGCAAAGTTATGCGAAGAAAAGGGAAACCGCTAATGTTGCAGAAATTTTATAGTAAGGTATTTTTCAGGTCAAATGCAGGAACGGGAGTCCCCGCAGAGTTGTGGTCCCTCTGAGATAATCTCTGATAAGTAGTTTCACAGTATGAAGTTGCGGATACGAGCTATTTGCTCTTCAGTACAATGAAGTAGAGATAGAATTACGCACGATATAAATACTTGAATCAATAAGGCAATGAAACCTAAAACCCTACAAGTTATAAAAATCGCGCTCGAAAGAGTTTGAAACTGATTAGGTAGCACAGGGTGGTCAATAACGATTTCTTAACTTAACTTCTTAACTTAACTTAACTTCTAACGATTACACTTAATGCAAGCAAAGCAGCGACAATCGGGTCCAGCCGGCAGTAACCCTGCCTTCGAAGCCAAGGGTCCCGGGTTCGAGTCCCGGTGGGGGCAAATATTTGTTTGATGAGAAAGGATGTTTGTACTTTGTACCCTAGTCATGGTTGTTTATCTATCAAAGTATAGTATTTATCTATATAAGTATGTGTATCGTTGTCTAGTACCCAAGATACAGGGAATCCTAGTTTGGGGCTAGATCAATGTGTGTAAATAGTGTCCAAGGTATTATTGTTATTATTTCGGATCAAATCTAGAAATAGCCTATTCCCTAAGCTGTTACATAGAATACAAATCGTCTAAATGTTTGATCACTCATCGAAACCGAAATATCGTTTGTTTGTTTCTTTACCAATGAACCGGACAAACTTCGTTAGTACTATTATATAGTTTATTATAATAATAATAATACCTTGGACACCTTTTACACACATTGATCTAGCCCCAAACTAGGATTCCCTGTATCTTGGGTACTAGACAACGATATATATACTTATATAGAGAAATATTATATTTAGATAGATAAACAACCATGACTAGGGTACAAACATCCGTTCTCAACAAACAAACATTTGCCCCCACCGGGACTCGAACCCGGGACCCTTGGTTTCGTAGGCAGCGTCACTACCGACTCGGCCATTCGGGTCGTCCATGATACGTGTGTAGATAAAATATGTTATGTGTACTTAAGTTTATGTTTTAAGTATTTTATCTACAATCTTAAACCCTCTTTACTGCGTCCAAAAACCACACGTTACGACCAGCATAATGATAAACTTCTTGATAAATACTCATTTCTTATTTGAATATTGATACATTATGATCATAATCTACCAAAATTTGTCAAATTATGACATTCAAATTTCAAACGCCGACCCCCACCTGCTTGCCGCCCCTAGTTTGTCTGTGAAGTTGGTACTACCGAATAAGCTAAACAACTGCAAATCAATGATCAATGCCACAATGCCAGTCGAACATGCGGTTCCTGAACACATCAAAGAGAGCCTATGATATGTGTGTAGATAAACTAGTGTATGTAACTATACATAATTAGGCATTAAAACTCTCGTGTATTAATGCCCTCCATTAAGTAGCAGTCACATAAACTACTATAAAACATAAAAAGTATTTTTGCTGACCCTTTTTTGCTGTGCAAATCAGTATTTTTGATGTGCAGTTTTAAGAAATTATCTAAATACTAACCAAAAAAGAGACTTAATTTTTCGTCTATACGGGGTGAAACTTTCCACAAAGGTGTAGCCATATTTTAGGGGGTTGTTAGGGACACCATTCTGAACAATTTTCACATTGAAACCGATTTGATCTGAACAACCTTGACTTTACTTCTTCATAAAGTGTGGGACTGGCCATCAGCTGTTTTGTATGGAGAAGTGAAAAATAAAGTTGCCATTATCAAATCGGTTTCGGAATGAAAGATATTCAGAGTTCCTAACAACCGCCTAAAATATAACTCCACCTTTCTGTTACAACCTGTATAAATTATAACTGAAGATTTTTTGTTTTATCTTTCCTGCACCGTCATAAACATTTTTCTTACATTCAGCTACAGGCACATACGTTGCTTCTGGCCCCACACTAGGATACACACATAAACATCCAAGACCCGGGGTAATTTTTTGTTTTTCTTCACCCCCAGCCGGGGATCGAACCCGGGACCTCTCCCATGGCAGGCAGAGCCACAACCGCCGCGCCACACAGGTTGTCATCTTGGACAACTTGGTATATTTATTGTCGAGACCACAATCTCTGTGTCGCAACACTAATTATTCTTGTTGTTTCGTGTTAAGACGTGGTTTAATTTTAAACACGAGATTGCCCGACGTGCAAGTGCAACCCGTAATATCTCGGAACTGACCTATTGCGGCTGCGCGACCGATAAATAGATACGAAACAATGAAGTTATGCAATTATTGTTGTGTGATATCATCAAGCAATCATTTCAAGCACTTAGATATCACAATCAAAATAATTTTAACAGTGCTTACGTTTACTACTACTAGCTCTTGCCAGTTCTAACAAAATCGGCTGCCTTGCATAGCCATACATTGAAACCATACCATACCATACCATACCATAGCAAAACAGTGAAAACTCGAGTTCACAATTGAAAATGTAGAAATGAAAAAAGGCCAAGTGCGAGTCGGACTCGCTCACGAAGGGTTCTGTACCATCATTATCTATAAAAACGGCAAAAAAACGTGTCTGTCTGGAAGGCCCCCTTAAATATTTGTTTTATTTTAATTTAAATATTAATTTTTAAAGTGAATATATAACGAAATATTCTGTGAATATTTCAAGCGACTACATGTTGCCATTATCAATATCGAGCAAAACAACACGTTTGTTGTATGGGAGCCCTCTTAAATATTTATTTTATTCAGTTCTTTAGTATTTGTTGTTATAGCGGCAACAGAAATACTTCATCTGTGTAAATTTCATCTCGTCTGTAATTGCATCGCAACTGTAGGCAATTACGTGGCACTATTAGTTTACGTCCGATGACTTCAAATTCTAATTGTTTTCCTTCCACCGATAATCATTTGTAACAATGCTAAAATGCTGCCAACGACGAACCAGGCTAAATATTTTTTAAAGTTCGCGAACAACTGAGACGACTAGTTCGGTATTTAAAAAACTGCACCGCCCGGCCGAATGCCGAAACCGGTCATCAGATTAATTACACGCAATACTTACTCCACCATGGAGTCATCTACAGATTTGATTTTTGGGTTAACATTTATTGAGTATTTGATTAAGATTACACTAGAGGGAAACGCGATTGGTTGAAATTTTCTCGACAGAATTTAATTAAATATTAATAATTTAAGTAATTCTGAAATCCTTACTAATTAAATTGTGGAACTGCGTTCAAAATGTAGATAATGTAGATGTATTCGCAAAATCTCCTTAAAAAACTTTGTAACAAAATAGCGTAGTTTATTTTTAAACAATTTTTCTGTGGTTTAGCGCTACGGTTTTTCATTTTTTCCCGATTCCGTCCCTCTCACACTGCGGGTCTTTCCGCCTGGAGTAACGGGGACCTTTGCACGGTCGCGGTACCTCTGCGCAAGTTGAAAGGGAGCCGAATAATGTTAATCCACCGAAGCAGCACAAACGCACGTGTTGTGTCGGGGCCCGAGAGCTTCTGTTAGAACTGTTAGCACACTAAAGACTGTCTAAAAGAGACTAAAAGTTATAGGAAAAGGACTCTTCGGTAGTATCATTAGAGTGTTATAAGTTCTGTCAGAGTCATTCAGACCGAAAGGTCGGTGTGGGCCCTTCCGGTTACCAACTGTAATTTAGAGGTCGGATTTAGGATATTCAACGCGTTTTGGTAAATTTTAAATGGCTTATGTTTAAACGATTACCAAAAACGCACCCATTTTTCTACCAATAAATTCGAAATGACTACCAGAATGGATAAATGTCCACCAAATTGTGTTTGGATAAATGATCACCAAACTTTTTTTATGTTTTGTGTACTTAAGTTTATGTTTTAAGTATTTTTTTTTTGTTCTTACATGTTCAACCTAACACGAAGGATAAAGGGGGCTTCGCTTCGCTCACCTCCTTTCCCCTTCACCTAAGGAAATCAAACAATACCTAGTACATGTTGTAGTGTAGAGGCTGGAAATTAAGCAATAGTTAGACGAGTAAGTGCGAAGACCGAGCAATAGTTGGGCCCGCGTCTATCTATTGCACTTTTGGCCGAGAGATTACGTAGTGCTTATCACGATTACTGCGAGAAATTCTTTAATAATAAAAAGTACTTTGAGTATTTTTAACATTTATTTTGAAAGAAGTGGAACCACAAAGACACTTGTTTTTAATAAAAATTAATATCGGGTACCAAAAAAGACCCATTATTAAACAATTTCTTGTAACTAAATTTATTATGAAAGACCGATTCTGACGAGTGCTCATTGGCCATTTATGTGAATCACACGACGTGTTCTCTTTGGTCAATTTTGTGTAAATAATAAATAAATTAAATGTTATATGCAGCACAAGTCGTGTTCTGATTGGCCCAATCAGTGACCAGCAGGCCGATGTGTTTGTCGACTAGCTCTTTGAACTCTTAAATACTTAAATATAATATCTAAATATATATATGGATATACATAAATGCTCATACATATATATATACATAAACATTTACATACAGGCACATACATTGGTTCTGGGCCCACACTACGATACCCTGTGTCGTGGGAAACAGAAACAGCGACGTCACACACATATAAACATCCAAGACCTGGGGTTCTTTTTTCTTTACCCCAGCCGGGGATCCAACCCGGGACCTCTCGCATGGCAAACAGAGCCACAACAATTATTCATTTCCTTTACAGACTATCTTTCGCCACATTTCCGAGCAGTGGCGTGAACATAAGAGATGAATTTCTTTTTGGAAAAAAAGGACGTAGGACAAAAGTTATCCGACGTTATCATCAGATCATTATATTTTTCTAGGGTAATAAGAACTTTCAGGCGACCCGAATGGCCGAGTCGGCAGTGACCCTGCCTACGAAGCCAAGGGTCCCGGGTTCGAGTCCCGGTGGGGGCAAAGATTTGTTTGATGAGAACGGATGTTTGTACCCTAGTCATGGTTGTTTATCTATATAAGTATGTAGTATACGTATAGTATTATAAGTATATATATAGTATAGTATAGTTAGTTGTATAAGTATATCGTTGTCTAGTATCCAAGATACAGGGAATCCTAGTTTGGGGCTAGATCAATGTGTGTCAATAGAGTCCAAGGTATTATTATTATTATCCACTGTATACATGAGAGCTGAACTTGTATTTACTTCAATTTAAACAAATAAATATGTGTACGG
Organism: Argyresthia goedartella; assembly: GCA_949825045.1. NCBI lineage: Eukaryota > Metazoa > Arthropoda > Insecta > Lepidoptera > Argyresthiidae > Argyresthia > Argyresthia goedartella. The sequence goes on along the minus strand of OX463809.1, from coordinate 15,866,111 downwards.
TAAATATACGGCATGCAAGAACCAGAACCTTACCACAAACTGTGTGAAGGCGGACAAGCGATTCTGATGATATAATTACAAGTATAAACCAGCTTAATTCGACCGTTTGTCGGTCTTCCGTTCCCTACAATTTGTGGCTCCGAGATTACACTCGATTTGTATCAGTCAGTTCAACTTTTTTAATCCTCTTTACCATACGAGGCTAAAGATTTTTAGAGTCGATTCCTCATCACGAAAGGAAAAGCCTTTCCGGCGAAGCACTGGAATAAGTACAATATTCGAAGTGGAAAGCGACCACAAATACTACTTCATTATAGGTATTACAGCGAATATAACTATACTTAAAAATAATAAAAAACCCCGACACCTTACATAACTAACAATCATCAATCACTTCTACCAACTACAAAAACCACATTAAATTCCCTCCATCCGTTTGACAGCTATTCCTTACTAAGCGTAACTTTCAAACTACTTAACAGATTTTAACCAGAACCATCCCAAGAAAGTCTACTACCATTTACAGAAAATCGCATTAAAATCCGTCCAGCTGTTTGACCGCTAGGGTGCCACGTCATACTACATATAGACACACCGACAGACACTTCAAACTTATTACACCCCTCTTATGGTCGCAGGGGGTTAATACATAAGTCTGTCCTGCTGGTATCAGCACCCAAAACCTATTGCCCATTTAACCTAACAGCTACTCAAACCTTCAGGTATAAATAAAGTTGATGAACGTGAAATCCATACCGTTAGCTGTGTGTGGGTCACGGTTGTTGGGTCGCACGCGCATGTGTGAGGCCTTGTCCTGTGTGACTCTGGTGGCCCCTATTCAGTGATCGATAAGATCTTGAATCGAAAAGCTCCCTTTTCCAAAGACACTTGTTTGACTCTGGGTTGTTAACGTGCGTTTCAGATGATTTCACCCTTTGCTGTTAAGTTGGTAGAGATGAAACCAGTAGCTTTATATTACGTGTCTCTGAAATCTAGGAATTTCAATCGCAATTGATTAGAACACGAGTCGACGCAAATTCGCGGTAAGAGACAGCTTGTGTCAAAGAATCGTGTTCTGAATTTTTGAATTGCGATTCATATCAGACAAGCTACAGTGATGCTAGTTTTTGGAAAATGTGTTACCCAAAAGTTAGGGATAAAATATCATAACTTATTCTTACTATAAATGTTCATATACGTTTCCGATTCTCAAAGGATTCTCATTTGTATTTGATTACGTATTTCGCATTGTTACGAAGTTGTACCTAACTACAAACCTGCTACATTATTTTTTTGAAAGTGGATAATTGTGGCCTGAGTCTGGCAACCGGATATTGCTTTTTCCCAATTTTTTAACAATTGTGCAATAAGCCAACTTAACGGCGGCGAAGGGACGAGTAAACTGAAACGCCCTCTACTACCTAGAGAGATTAAAGCATATAATGGTTGTTAGTGGACTATTAAGTATTCTGTGTTAGTGGGCAAAGCTGTGCCTCTGTCGCCCCGTCTGAAAGGGGCGTGACGATGTGTGTTTGCGTGAATGGTTTTTAGGGTTCCGTACCGTGTACTAAGCTTCCACTGTTCGTCCGTCCGTCCACTCGCCTGTCTGTCTGTCCGTTAGCGGGCTCCATGAACCGTAAAAGGTCGAGAATTGAAATTTACACAGAATGTGTATTTGAGTTGCTGCAATAGCAATTTTGACGGAATTATAAAAATTAAAGGGGTCTCCATATTTTTTGCATTTTTTTTGGACGATGGTACGGAACCCTTCATTTGCGAGGCGAAATAGCACTTGGCCGTTTTTATTTAAACTTAGGTTATTTATAATGTTCTGTAAGAAGTATTATGGTGCGAAAAAACTGAGGATTAGTCGCATGTAAGAAGTCAAACATTGAAGGCAGCATAAAATCAGGACGCGATGAGATTTTAGGTCTGGAGGGACCTTCAGACAGTTAACCAACTTTAGCCAACAGCTGTACTTACTTTAGTCAACATCCTAAAGAATACATTAAAAAAAAATATCTTCAAAAATGTATTACCTAAAATTGTTACAAGGGTACATTGTTCGAAAAGTATCAATTTAACTCGAGCAACAATGGTGAGAACATTGTCACTAGCGATAACTATTACCAGAATGTCGTCACGCGATTGTAATAACATTGTAATAGTTCGTAATAACTAGCTAGGGCATTCTCTTGTCTTTTGGGACAATGTTGTAGCTTGAGACTTGAAATTTCTTTATTAAGTGTAATTGTGACGAACCGAATGGCCGGGTCGGCAGTGACCCTGCCCACGAAGCCAAGAGTTCGAGTCCCGGTGGGGGCAAATATTTGTTTGACGAGAACGGATGTTTGTACCCTAGTCATGGTTGTTTATCTATCTAAGTATAATATTTATCTATATAAGTATGTGTATAGTTGTGTAGTACCCAAGATACAGGGGCTCCTAGTTTGGGGCTAGATCAATGTGTGTAAATAGTGTCCAAGGTATTATAGTGTACAAGGTATTATGTAAATGTACAAAGAACAGTAACTAAATTGCTGACGGCTCTTCAGAAAACATTACGAATTATGACCCAGCTGGCCAGTACATACTTACTCATACTTATTATACTTTATTGCACAAAAACAGAAGACAGATACATCAAAATGAAAACTACTTGTACGAAGGCGAGCTTATCTTTACAAAGAGATTCTTCCAAGGACAGGACCTATGTGCACAACGCTAAATAATTAAAATGATAAAGAATTTACTTATCAATATGTATAAAAATACATAATATCAATACAAATAGATAAAATTATACTAAAAAAAACACATCAATATCATTAAACTTACATAATGAATAGGGATGCAACCGATACGATACCGATACCAATATATCGGCGATATTTCAGGTTTGCCGATATATCGGCATCGACGATATTTTTATGGCCGGTAAACGCACGTGTTGTCTTGTCTATTTCATTGCTAACGAAGCACGTTAAAAATGCAATCTAAACGCGCGTGTTTTTTCGTCTATTTCGTTGCAAACGAGGCACGAACTACGCTCGGGGAAACCCCGAGCTCTATTTTTAAACTAACATCTGATTAATGTTAATTTAAATTACCTACTAAAACTGTACCAACCTGTCTATATTTTTATAGTACCTAATAAAAAAAACCTGACTTGTATTTTATCTATTTAACCTTCATTTTTAATTCAATAAGCGTATCGGTATCGGTATCGGTATCGCCGATATTTTTATAAGCGTATCGGTATCAGTATCGTATCGGCAAAAAGGCGTATCGTTGCATCCCTAATAATGAATGTATTTGGAAGAGAAAGATAGGGTTCTTTTAAGGGACTTTAAAAAATTTGAAGTGACGGGCTGTCTCTGATGGCGCTAGGAAGTTTGTTCCAGAGCCTGATAGCTCGTAGTCTGAACCCATGCTCATATGCGGATGTGTTGTGTTGCGGAGTTATAAGCAGTGACAATATACAGTATACGAAGTCGAACGAAATATACGAAGTATCGCCTGTAGTTTACATAGCAATTGGAAAAAGATCAGATTATTTCAGTTTAGAAGACCCGACAAAGCTAGTGAATATCTACTAATAATTGAATTTAAATGCATTACAAAGGCTAGTATAATCGCACAGCAAATATACTGATTTTCACAGCAAAAGAAGTATCAGCAAAAACACTTTTTATGTTTAAGTATTTTTGTTGTTCTTACATATTCAACCTAATACGAAGGATAAAGGGGGCTTCGCTTCGATCACCCCCTTTACCCTATACCTAAGCTACCGTAGTATTTTATCCTGATATTTGCTGTAAAAATCAGAATATTTATTCGCTCACCCCCTTTACCCTTCACCTAAGCTACCGCAGTATTTTGCCCTGATATTTGCTGTAAAAATCAGTATATTTGTTGCGCAAATCAGTATTGTTGATGTGCAGTTTAATATTTCCCCATTACAAATATGTTTTGTACGTAAGGTGCATGTTTTTCTGTGAATCGAACACTGGTGGTACCAGACAGGTGTTCACCTACTGACATATACGCTCCATCCATCAGTCATCATGGGCATGAGACCTTTAAATATTATAGTCATTAAACTCTCGACCGAGCCATCAACGGCTTTCCCCGTCAAGTAATCAGCTCTTACGCTCATATTGTAGTAATAAACATAAATCAGGTCCAAAATTTTTCCCCTCGATATTGGAACGAATGGAATGATTGAATCGAGTGTTTGTTGTTTTCGAGTTCACGCAACAATGTTGATGAGTACCTACTGGGCTTGTTTGAATGCCTTAAGTGGAATATTTTGTGAGAGGTAGGTAGGTAACAAAACTTAAGGTAACATTGCTTCAAATCCAGAAGTGGTCAAAACAAGAAGTGGCCACCAACCGTCAAAACGGTTTGCACTTCGAGGATCTGCCTGCCAAGCGAGGGGACCCAGGTTCGAATCCCGGCTGGGGAGGGAAAAAATATTTTTGTTCATGTGTTGGATGTTATATGTGTGTGACGTCACAGTTTCTGGTCCCACGACACAGGGTATCTTAGAGTGGGGCCAGAAGCAAAATATGTGCCTATACATATACAGAGTGTCTGTTTATTTGTTTCATTTTGTTGGGACATTTTTAGAATCTTGCTAATGTTCATTTGGTTTGTTTAGAGTGGTTTCTAGAAAGTACTCTTTGATGAAAGGGACAATTTGTGGCTTCATGTATGGGATCCAGATCAACGTGAGTAACCAGAACATTTATTTAATGATTCCTTTCGTTTGATCATATTTGCATCAAAGCGCCACCGACCGATGAATGCGACCGACAGAACTCCAAATAAAACAACCAACAGTTTTCTTTTTCACGACCATCTTGGGAACGTTTATTGCCCGCCGCACAATTTGGTCGTGATGGGACTAATAAACACAAATAATTCTCTGCCCGTAAGTAATGTCTTTTAACACTGTCATAAATAATAAATAATGCTACAGTATGACAAATTATAACATGGTGCTTGACGGTTGTCTTAGTCTTAGCCTGTTAGTGAAGTGAGGATATGTTGCTTAAAAACATCGATTAATCAAATTTGTGAATTGGATGCAGCAAATTTGGATAGATTTTGACATTATTTTTCAATTTCGATATTTTCCGTAGGTTTTGGTAACATCCCCAGAATTTATTTTATGTTGATTTTATGAGTTGATTTTATGAAGTTTTAGGTTATCTGTTATATCACATAAAAGATTTAATCTACACACGTATCATAAACCCTCTTTACTGCGTCCAACAACCGCACGTTACGACCAAGATAATGATGTACTACTTGGTAAAAACTCATTTCTTATTTGAATATTGATACATTATGACCATAATATATCAATAATCGACATATTATGTATGACATTCAAATTGCGAACGCCGACGCCAGCCTGCGTTTAGTTTGTCTGTGAAGTTGGTACTACTGAACAAGCTAAACAATTGTAGAGCAATCAATGATCAATGCCACAATGCCGGTCGAACATGCGGTTCCTGAACACATCAAAGAGAGCTTATGATATATGTGTAGATAAACTAGTGTATGTAACTGTATATAATTAGGGATTAAAACTCTCGAGTTATATTATTATATATACCCACTCTCGAGTTTTAATGCCCTCCATTATGTATCAGTCACATAAACTACAATTATGAACTGTAGATGTAAGAGTGTAGTCAGTATTGATGAGTGTCAAATTCAAACTTTATTTGGTAAATTGCACTGAATAGACATATATTACGACGAAGGTATTGTTTAAGTTTTTCTAAATCTATAGCCATAACCAAACAAAAAAATGTAAGGTTAAGTAATCCTATAAGATAAGAAGTAAAGAGAGGACATTCCTCATTTATATTATAGACAGGAATGGAAGGCTATAATGATACATAATTTCGTTATTGCCGAGAGTCGGACTCGCGTACCGAGGAATCCACACAAATCTCATTTTTTTTTTAATGAAGAAACTACAAATTTGCTTTTTTTTTAATATAGCTGTAAGACCCTATTTCTTGCCCAATTTCCACTTGACACCTCCACGAGTTCCTGTGGAAAAGGGTCTTGACAGACAGACAGACAGGCAGACAACCAATCGGACTGAAATTTACAGTTTTCGGATTTTTCCCCTTACTTGGGCTACAAGGTCTTGCTCCGTGCCAAATTTTATTATTCTAGGCCAACGGGAAGTACCCTATAGGTTTCGATTCCTCGCGAATATCATGCGATTTCAGCAAAATTGAGATATTAATTTTGGTATCTCTTGATTGCGTTAACCTTTTTTTTATATTCAATTTTAAGAGACCACAGATCTGAGTCATCGATATTAATTTAAATTATTAAATAAAAAGGTCTTGACAGACGGACAGACGGACAGCAAAGTAATGGTTCCTTTCTTTCCTTTTAAGGTACATAACCCTTAAAACAGAATTACAAAAATAGAGTTGACGCGAGCTTATCTAGTACGATATCTCTTCCAGCAAACCAACTCGGGATGAGAAGGCTTCATTGCTGAGCAGGGGAAGGGCTTAATGGGTACGATAATAATTTTAATTTATCTGGCTCTTAATAAAATATAAATATTACAAATCAATAAACTAAAATCACGAGTGCTTACAAACATCTAATCTAACTAATATTATAAATATGAAAGAAGCGATGTTAGGATGTTTGGATGTTTGTGAGTTTGTGCCACAATCACGCTAAAACGGCTGAACGTATTTGAATGAAATTTGGCACAAAGGTAGTTTATGAGCTAGATTAACATATAGTTTTTTTTTATCCGACTGCACCAGAAGGAGGGTAACGTTATCTCGGTTAATGATAATTCCTAGGAACACGCAGATGAAGTTGCGGGCATCAGCTAGTATAATATAAATACACCCTAAATCTATTTCATATTCATTAGCATATTCCTATATACTAATATAATACTAATAAATGAAATATGCAATACTAGCAATACCTATGTGTATAATGATAACGGTTGTGACGATACATAGTTGTAAGAATAACAGTGAATATTTAGGTAGGTAATCTACCTACTTAAAATGTAAACAAGGAGCCCTTTGTAAGTACCTACACTATCTGAAAAGGAATGTTGAATGGTCAGGTCAATTGAAGTAGACTCTCACGTCACAGGTCGTAATTGTTTTAAGCAACTTGGAATATCTAGGCCATGCATTATGTATAATTAATTTTTCCGATTTTGGATTCTCACGGCAGAAAAATTCTATTCATATCATAACTCGTTCGAAAAGGCTTTTTACGAACCTCGCCTGCGGCTCGTGCCGTAAACTCCAAATTTCAAATCTCTTTATTACTGTAGATATTCTCATATATATACATTGGACCACTGTAAGAGAAGAAGGGCGTAGAAACACCCACAGATTAATTTTTAGATCTCTTTTAAAAATTGCTTGTACTTAACTTATACGTAAATATTATAATATCAGTATCATAATTAATAAGCAGGAATAAATAATTACAAAATTATTAACAGCAAGGTCTGTGTTGAGCCAGATTAACCCCATACAGTCCCGTCATTGAAGTAATCTTGAACATTCTAACATCCATTTTTCGACAAAGTCGAAAAAAAAAACTCGGGTCGTAAATCCGGTCGGCCTTTGCGAACTCGTGGGAAATGTACTATGACTGGTCAAGTGAAGTGTGCAAAGCGAGGACTAGAAATAGAATAGAGAAAGAGATTAAAAATTTATTTGAATTTAATGTTACAAAATTTGGTAGGTAATGTTTATATATTAGGTGCTTACCTATGAAATCTGCGTTTTGTATGAAAAAAATTAAGAAAACTCAATTATCAGTACAATTATTTTTGTATTATTTTTAGAAATGACAAATCCTAATTTTATAAAACTTTGTTTGCATGAATGAGACAACTTGATTTAATTTTTGAAAAGTGTCAGCTGTAAAAAAAAGCATCTTATCATGAAAATTTGAGGATTTCATTTTAGTTATCAATCTGAAAATTAGTATACACTTCAATATGTAGACGTTATACTTTCAAATTAACTTTGAAACAATCAAAAAAATAATGGAAATAGTTATTGAATTACACGAATTATGAAGTCCTGAATCTGTAAGAATATTTCGCATTTCGAAACTATTTTGTAGCGGCGGCAAACTCAACGGAAAACTGCAACATAATAAAAGGAAACATCAACGTCGACTAACTTTTTGAAGAGAACTACTAACTTCTTTAGCCGCAAATCGAAAAGTCTATGAGATTAGGGGTGGCAAACCAATGGCGATAATTGGTGCATTTTGAAGAAATATCAATCCCAACTTACAACTTACAAAACATAGTATGACATCTACACCCTACCCAGAAGATCAGCGCGAATATTTTTAACACTTGACCTACTATTTTATATTATTTTTTAAGTATGGGTTTAAGGGTGTCTTACTCTAAAGATAAAAGTATACCTATATAGATTTTTAGGTTCGTGCGGAGACGACAGCTTCATGACAGACAGACATACCACATAATATTCAAAATTAGGACATATCCGTTTCGTAAGCGGTCAGACAGACGATCTTTAGAGATTTGACCTTCAATTCGACAAGTTCACGGCTACCGTCGTCTGCGCATATGCCATATCAAATGTTCTCTCACGCAAACTAATTTGATTCAGACTGATCACATGTGTGTTCCACATATACTGCTTATTTGTATGCAGTGGCAGGATAAGTCTAGGTGAAGGCAAGTGTGTATAAGTCGCAGTTGGTTGGTTGAATCAGACGCATAACTAACTCTCTAGACCGTTAATTAAATACCGTCGTTTAACCACGTCACCTAGCATTTTGATTTAAATAAAGCATCATCGAAAACCTTTCTTACCGAAAGCCGGCGTGATGGAAAACAAGATGGCGTCACGACAACAGCTGATTTGCACAGCTTTTATCAGGGCCAAAAATTGCGGTAGCTTAGGTGAAGGGTAAAGGTAAGGGTATTATTATTTATCCTTCGTATTGGTTGAACATGTAAGAACAAGAAGAATACATAAAACATAAATTTAAGTACATATAAAAAATAAATGTTTGTCTTGTTGCCTAGGAACGTTTAGAAAACTCCTTTTAAACGTTTCGTTCACTCACTTGTGACGGAATTTTAGTGACTTATTTAATTAACGGTCTAGAGACTTAATTAAGTGTCTGATTTAACCAACTAACTGCGACATATTCATACGTATACGATTATAGGATTAGTACGTACATATTTATAGTATTTATATTAAGAGAAAAATTAATCCGATTGTTATTGCGGCTTTCAATATAGGTTTCATTTAATACTTAGGACCAGATGCACTATAAATATAATCTAATCGTCATCGACATCATGATCAGACTAAATCGAACCACTGCTAGGGATAAGGTTCAATCATGTTTAGGTACTATTACTATCAGAAGTCCGGGCCCAAGATTATCTGAATGTACATCAAAAACTGAATCTTAATGAACAAGAACTTTTAATAAAGACAAAACATCAATCAAACTACATTTAAATTTTAAACTATATATACTACGTTTAATATAAGTACGTCGAATGATGACGAGTTAATAGGTACCTACTTCAGATCGACAGCGACATGTTCCTGGAACTGAAGATATAAGTTAGCTCTATTTTTTCTTTACAAAAAAACCTTACTTAAACTAGCAATGGTGATTGTTCTGTCAAGAATTGATTCCAATGTTGCTCGTGATTCATGTTTTGAGTGCGAATCTTTATCGCACTATTTTTAAATTCTATGAAGAGAAAAAATCTCTGAAATTTTTAACTAGACAGGCACCCATTACCCGTTGTTAAAATTAACGTTTCTAATGGGAACGTAAAAATACATATTTCTCCTTGTATTTAATTGAGAATCGTTTCAATGCTCAACCGTTCTTCCATATTATTTATGGTGATCGATAAAAAATAAAAACATGTACAAACAGGCACATACATTGCTTCTGGCCCCACACTAGGATACCCTGTGTCGTGGGAATCAGAAACAGCGACGTCACACACATAAACATCCAAGACCTGGGTTTCGAACCCGGGACCTCTCGCATGGTAGGCAGAGCCACAACCGCCGCGCCACAGAGGTCGTGGTCGGGGTCTATGGTTCGAAAGTTATCAGCCTAAGGCCATGCTCACGTTAGGCAAGTTTTCGTGCGAATTTGATTAGATTAGTGCGTAAACGTACGAATGAATACGCATGAAAAATCCCGATCTTCCAATTAGGGAGCGCGCAGACTGCGTGCGAGTTAGTCGTACGTATACGTGCTTATACTTATGACGTTCGAAAACTATCCGGACATTTTAGTAGGTTACGTACCTAAAAATGGACGTATAAAGTTTATTATCTTGATTTACGGACAAAAATGTTTGTGGGATCAAGGTGATTCCATCCATTGGCTCCAACAGGTAGCTATTACTAAGGTGACCTTTAGCGTGAGCACTTAATTTTTCACCCCGGGACGCTGCTTATTCGTACGACAAAATCGTATTCAGTGCAGTGCAGTCCGTATTCAAAAGTTAACGCACAAATACATTTCGTATCCAAAGTATCTAGTCTTCAGAAAGAGGACCGTTTATTAGGGCCTTCGTAAATTTTTGTTGGATAGTTGGGGTCACTCGATCCTAAAAGTTTCACGGATAGGAACTAGAAAGTTTTTCAGATATGATTTTTTTAATGCGAATTTGATTTTATTTGTATTATTTTATTGAATTTGGTGGTAAAGTCCCCGCCACCACTCATCCGTCGACGTGCCAATGAGTCTTGCCATTGAGATTAAAACGTATTTAGTTCAATTTTCCGTCGCAGGACATGACCTGGGGGCGCGGAGTTATGAACGCGCTTGAAATTTCTTTTTTTTTGTTTTTCGGCGGTAAATCTGTGAACGCACCTGATTTTTTTATGTTACACTTAGTTCTTTCTATGCTAGAAGTGTGTTTTAATGCTTGGATGTACCGGTAAAGTTAGGTTACAATGTCCGTTAAGGTATAGCCCATGCCGAAATAATTTTAAATTTCCCGCTCTTAGTGATATGCGCTCATTTCGACGCAGCTTTCATTTTAGATCATAAATTGCAATACTGCTGCTATAACATAGAGAATTTGACACTAATCGAATCGCATCTGTCGATTAAACAGCTTCCAAAGAAAGACATGGTTTTGCATGCAGTGAAAATTTGTGAAATTTTAGTGTCCCGAAAGTTTCCTACGAGATGTATGTAAGTACCTTTATTAATCGATTGAATTCGAAAGCCGTGACATGTACGTACGCGTTCATTACTAACTCGTAAATTTTTATTAGATTTTCGTAATTTTACATGTTTTTGAAATAAAATGGATACTCTCCCCTGTTTGCGGGTAACATTGGCTCCAGAGGCAAAGTACGAAAATTTTGTTTTTTTTTTTATGATTTAATACTTTTAATCATGGTTTATTTAAACACTTCCCTTTTACAGGGCTAGAAATACCAACATACCAACTACTTACCATAGGAGGCCGGGTGGTCGACGACATGTTGATTATACCTAGGTACCTACCTACCCAGTCTCCCATCACAAGAATGGTGACTTTTACTTTAGTGAATGTTTCACTATTTTGTTCATGTTTTTCTTTGGAATTATGTTAGTGTGTTAAGTTAACTTTTACAAAGTATAATAAAACATTATTAATTATATGTATAAATAAATACCCTGGAAAAGTGTTGTTAAATACTGAAATATGTTGTTGGGAAAAATTATCCTACTCAATGGAGTAGGATAATTTTGACATTTTGTAAAATCTTATTTTGGGCTAATGAGCCCAAAATAAGATTTTACAAAATGTTAATGACAAACTGATCGTTTACATATTTATCTGTGTGTGTGATATTTATAGTGCGACGAAGTGATGCCGGTTCTAGACTCTTCGGTGCGGCCGGGTCCTTCAGGACATAGTGTTAGTGAACTGTTGACGTCGGTGTTGGTCTCTATAGAGCCACCGGAGGCTCTTGCAGTAGGTACCAAGCACAAGCAGAGGCTGCGAGGTAGGCAATTTAGTAACATCACAAAATCTGAATCGCGACACCCCACTTCCTAGGCAGTCCTTCCGGCAGTATTGTGGCTAGAGTCTAGAGTATTTTTTATTAGCCGGAGCTTAAGCAATTTCGTAATAATGATGCGAGTAGTATATAAAACAAATAATTGACTATCAGGTTATGGTTAGGTTAGGTGGCTATCCCCCCACTGATGAAAGGTTTAGGTAGTTAAGGCGAAAGAAATTCACGAAAAACATTGTAAGTAAGAGAAATGTTCATCAAATAATTAGGTCACACCTTAAAATTAAGTCAATGAACCTCCTTTGACCTTTAAGCAAGTTCAATTACCTTGAGTTCCATAAACTTTAAAATCGGCAAAATCCGTCGTTCCCCAGATCCCTCCCTAATACCTACTCCCATATCCCCACAGTCCCGAATCCTAGAAATGGCAATTTAAAAGAAAACTCGAAAGCTAATTATTTCCGACACTTCTTCGCGTTTTTATATCGCTATCGTCTCTAAAGTCCTTTTAAAGTTTTTTTTTTACTATAACTTGGTAGGTAGCATGCATGCATGCAAATGCATCTTCGTAAATCTCAAATAAAAAATTATTCAAGTAAGTACTTATCGTTGTTATACAAATAAATTTTAAAATGGCTTAAAGTCGAAAATATATTCATATTCATCAAACTTTGCGAAACAACCAGCTACTTTCGCATTTAAACATTTTCAGAAGAAGGAGTGCCTGGCCATTTGTCACTTTCCCCCCAAACAACCGGAGACAACCAGTTTGTAATAACTACGAAAAAAATCAACGGAACAAGCGGACCGGTAAACCGCTGCTAGGAGATCTCAAAACCAACTGATTTGCATAATATCCTATCCTGGCCTCGTTTCTACCATGCAAATTCTCAAATTAATGATTAAATTAAAGAAAACCTCCTGACCTGTATTGTATTTTGTAGGCTCCGGAACAAATCCACAATCAAATATCATATCACTAGGCACAAATATCAGTCACTGTTTGCTCAATCACCAAAAAATCTCCATACAACTTTAAAATTTAATGCCTCGTGAGTAAGCAATATGAAGTTTAATCGCAATGAAATATTGATCGAGAATATCGAAAGAGTTGGTCGATCGCTTATCGATACGACAAAGCAACCACCGCGAGTGACGGCGCGCGCGTGAATGAAATTGAAATCGAATATGATCCGACCGTTCTCCGCCGAGGAGTCGACCGACAACTCCATCCACACCCATCGATCGAGCAGCGAGATCGAGCCAGGTTTGACCTGAGTTGTACTTCTAGGACCCGTGGGAAATAAGAGAAAAAAAAAGAAAAAAAATACAACAGACATGTGTGAAAGCTAATTAAAATATACAACCCTAGTTCAAACACAAATCGTGACTACTACTTGAGGTTGGAACTTGGAACTCCTGAACTCCGCGTTTTATTGAAGAATCTGCGAGGTGGTAGATTTTTTTTGCAACGGTCGATTCTTTTTATTTCTTGTTTTAAACTTTCGATGTATTTTTTTACAATAAGCTGCAAGATCTTAATATTTTAGGAAATTCATTCAGGCTATATCACGTACCTAACTGTACACCGAAAGTACAATAGCTTGCAGTTATGCAATCTTTATGGCAAATCAGCAATGATTGTATCTGGCTCTTTGTCTACTATGAGTTTCATGACCAAGATTAGGTGACTTAAGATAATATCTACAAGCACTTGAGGAATTTGCAATAAACTTTTATTTGAAGGTAGGATGTATGAGAGGTCATAAAGGAAGAAAAATAAGATATATATCTATAAAATAAGAAATATTCTTTGCTTTGGTAAATACCGCACGAATGTACACTGACAAAACATGGGTTGATTTACCATTGTCTGGCAAATGGTAAACGGTATCGTCGAATAATAGGAAAATCATTATCGCAGTTAGTTGTTCCAAGCAGGTTTTAGTCCTGTTATATGCTCAATACATAAACGGTATAGAGAGACATTCGATACGAACCTCTCGCATGAATACCAATTTTATTTATCAAGTAGGTAAGTTAGAGGTACAAAGTTAAAAACATAAACATAATACCTACTATCTTTGTAATTTAAAAAGGGATACCAACTATTCACTTTTACTCAAATATGTTTAAAAAAACTATTAACCATTAAAAAGCTGACAAAAGAAATTCTTTAATAATTTAATCTTTCTAATTTAAAAAGGGATACCAACTATTAACTTTTTTCAAATATGTTTAAAAAAACTATTAACCTTTAAAAAGCTTACAAAAGACATTTGTTTACATTCCTATCCTAATAGTATTGCTATCTCACTCAAAGGCGCATCCATCAAGAGGGATTCGCAAAAAATGCTTCAAACACAGATTTTTTGCGTCGTCTTCGTCTCGACTGGCTGGGGCGATGAAAGGTCTGGGAGGCCAGACTAATAACCACCCTAATTATATTACTTACAGAAGAAAGAAAACTTCAAAAACTAATTAGAAAGTGAATAATCTTTACAAATTTTAACGCTGTAATCACATTTTATTTATACATAGAATAAGCTGTGCTTAAGGCGTAATTTTGCGGGCTTTTATTTTAGCGTATTAACATCTGCCATCTAAAAAAACGAAAATAGCAAGTTTTATTCAAGCCTAGGGGTCAACGGCATAAAACAATCAACATATCAAAATATAATAGGGTTGTCATAACTTACTCCCACCTCTTTTCCTGGTGGTATAATTTCTTCAGCACTTGTTCAAACAATGCCCAGACTTCCGACCAAATGGTTCCAAACATTGAAATTCCCGGGTAAGCTATTAACATGCTGCTTGATGTGAGAATAGCTGGTTACTATAGGATTACTTACTAAAGTATTTTAAGTTTACTTCTTTTGCTTGAAAATATTTAAATACACCTTCAGTTGCATCTAAGCTTGATATTAAAATAAATATTTGAGATTTGCGACTTCAAATATAGGTAAGAACTGCTCCATTCTCACGGAGAACCAATGCATTAATAGCAGCTATTTTAAAACACGCATACTCACTATTTAGTGGATTTTAATGGTTGTTAAGTTGAACCGTGATCGTATTTCATGTTCGACAACAGGTCAAGCTCAGTCGAACTTTATTACATGGGCTGGGGCTTTCATCTTACTTTTGCTGTAAATCCTACAAACAGTTTCACGTGGGAAAATTTTTTTTTTGTTTTTCAGTATGATTTCAATTGCAGGGTACTTTGGACGAAATGTTTCAGGTCATTAATAAACATTCGTTAGTCGTAATACGACAGTGTACTTGTATAATAGAGTTAGCAATTCATCAAAAGTTATCGTGACATACCTAGGAGTATCATTAAGTGATATATACACGTAGGTACCTGACGTGTAATGCATTGTCAAAATAATTTTAGTAATCTTTGTTTAAAGAAATAAACCAATTTCATTTTTCATTTTGATCTACTAGTTGGCCTTCGTCATCGAAGGTCCCAATTTGAATGGGACCTTTAGTATCTTTAGTTCGTACGAAATCTTTTTAGGGTTCCGTACCCAAAGGGTGCCAAACGGAACCCTATTACTAAAACTCCGCTGTCCGGCTGTCTGTCTGTCTGTCCGTCTGTCACCAGGCTGCATGTCACGAACCGTGATAGTTGGACAGTTGAAAATTTCACTGATGGATGTATTTCTGTTGCTGCTATAACAACACATATTAAAAAACATAATAAAATAAATATTTAAGGGGGCTCCCATACAATTAACGTGATTTTTTGCTCGTTTTTGCTCGATATTGCTAACGGCAATAGGTAGACGCTTCAAATATTCACAAAATATCTAGTTATATATTCAATTTAAAAATAAATAATTAAATTAAAATAAAACAAATATTTAAGTGGGACTCCCATACAACAGACATGTTTTTTTTTGCCATTTTTATAGAAAATGGTACGGATCCCTTCGTGCGCGAATCCGACTCGCATTGGGCCGTTTTTTTTTTAAATAGTCATTGCCTTTGCTGCTCTCTAGCTTATATTTGTGTTTGCTATGTCTGTCTATCTGCCTGCCTACGCCTTCTCATCCCAGCAAAGTCTAGAGTACTCAGTAAATAGTAGCTTAGTAATAGAATCTAGTAGAGCAGCAAAGGCCCGACGACCTATCGTGTTTATTACATTGCGGCGGCGGATGTGGTCGCCTTCGGTTATATCTTCACCCGCACCTCACCAGTATTCGATTACCATTCGAGTTAATTCCAAATTTAATGCCAACAAGCATACCTACTTGTTAAGTAAACTGAGCATGGTAATTTACAGTGCTTCTAAATAAAATTTACATAAAATGTATGTCAAAGAATCATAAAACGTAAATTAGAAGAGAGAGAGGGATAGCAAATCAGCAGCTTCTTGATTTGAAATTTATACCGTGAGACAATATGAGTAAAAGGGGTCACATCATACTTCTTCAAATTAATGATCGATTGTCTAATAGATATTATAACAATAGTCTATTATGATCGTATTGAAACAATTTGCCACTTTGAGACATTCGAAATATTATCAAAATAAATCCAATCAGATCTCTACACTTTCCCCACTACTGTACGCTTTCATTGCACGTGAATCAATAGCACTTCGAATTCGGATTAGTAGGATAAACGTTCATGCCCACCCAACTAGGGAAGCATACTGAGCATAGTTTATACCTGAGTGATGATTGTGAGCCGATAGCTATTTTGGGCAAACGAAAATATTCCGGCAGCTTTCATTTTCGAGTGCTGCCGCCGGATATTTAAAAAAGCCATTTTGTTTTGACTGGTCGAAGTTGTATTGATATCGGTTAACGGAGAAAGATTTATTTTGTAGTTTCTGAAGATCTAATTGTTTGTTAATTAGCCTCAGGCCCATGTGATATAATATTTTCGGGTAATTAGTATCATTGGAATGGTCTTAGGATACAGAACTTGCAACTAAACAGGGGCCCAATTATGTACTGGAGATTGCATCGCAATCGCATCGCGATCGCATAGCGAGCGCTCCGAAGGTCGTCAAACGCCGCATTTGACAGTCAGTCTCAGTCAGTGTGCAATACGTACAGTATAAGAAGTCCCGTACTAACAACTTCATGGTTGATTGACCATTCACGGTCAAAATCATAAAACGACTAGAAAGAAAGAGGACAGAAGATTCCAGAAGGCACGGAAACATCTGAAGAAGATGAGAAATCAATCAAATCAAAAATTCTTTATTACTATATAGAGTAGATATAGTCACCCGAGAATATTTGACTTGATTTAATTTGAGCACGATGTAACGAAAGTTACCATCAGTTGTGAAGGCGTCTTGTAGCTCTCGAGATAATAGAAAGAAGACTCCCTCCAGAGCGTGCCAGCTAGCAACAGCCCATTAGCACAGTCCTGGGCTATCTGGCATCTCAATCATCCAGATTACAAAGGTAGGAAACAAAAAGGATACTCACCATTTGCTGAGGATTCCGAGGTTTCCTATGCGCTCTCGGCACCTTCAGCCCGGTGACTCCTTCCAGCACGTCAGCTAGCAGCAGCCCATCGGCACAGTCCCGCGCCAGCCCGCCACCGGAGGCGCCGGCACGGCGGCGGGACCGCGCCCGCTCGAGGTAGTGGTTCGCCCAGTCTGTGTAGATCTGGAAGGGAATGGGATTGTTAAGACCGGCTGGTGGTAACAGTAGTCCTATAAGATGAAGAACCTAGAACAGGGACGGTTAGGTTCATTTCATACAACAAAAAACACACACATCACCAATACATCCAAGAATCTTCATCATATGTTTGCTGAAAAAAAAGTTTTGATGGAAGTTGATTCAAACAAATCCCTAAATTTTCCGGAAGAAATATCTGTTTGGGGATAAGCTCCCCTCTTCGTGTTTTTCCGTAATTATTTATTCATAAGCCACATGCGGGCCCACGAGCGTCTACAGACGACAAGTTAATGCGGTGGCCGTGACTGAAATTGGTCGGACCACATCATCATCATAATGTTAATACGATGTTCCAGGCCAGGAGTTGGAGATAAAATAGAAAAGATTTCTACCAGGCTCAGACTTCACGGAATATAAAACCCGACCGGTGGTGATGTGTTACAAAACAATATGCTAAAAAGTAACGCAAATTTAACAAGACATTTCCCAACCAACATTCTTTAAAGTGCAGTCAGATGGTAGCACTATAGATAACCCTTTGATGGCCTGACAAAAGTGCTAAGTATATTTTTATGAGATTTCCTGCTAGCAAACACTGCAACTTTTACATACCTACTATGTTTAGTTTACAGCGCTGCAGACTTTGCGAAAGCAACTAGCTGGTGTGCGTGATCCGTCAATGGAGTATCTTATTTAAGCAAGCAGGAGTAGTACCTCAAAATGCCACCAATATTCTGAGTATCATACAATGCAACTTTGGTATGCAGAAGGCGAGAGGTGCTTCGCAAGAATGGAATCAGGAAGAAAATAAGCAGTATCTTGTATTCTCTGAATGCTAACTGTGAGAACCGTAACTACACGTTAAGTTTATGGTGAATATACTTCCAAGTAACTGAAGATAACATGTATACGAGTACTACCATAAAACTCAAACTTGGAATATAGCCAAAGGCACGAGACAATACATTTATATTTGGACCGTAATGTAATGAAATGAAACCTGTAATGAAGCTATTGGGAAGCACTACAGCTCCACATCTTCGCAGCAAATCAGCGTAGAAAAAAAACATAAGATTGGTAATAATAAGGTAAATTATTGATATATATGATCATTGAAAACTTAAATACAAGTCGACTAAGTACAATATTTCATTTATCTGTTACGAAAACCAGTTCATGCGGTACCTACTACCTACCTAGATAATTTCGTCGTAGTACAAAAATATTGACTGCAACATTTATTTATTTTAACCGACTTCAAAAAAGGAGGGGTTTTCAATTATGTTGTAATTTGTTTCATGTTTTTCACTTCAAAACTACTATATACGAACCTATTTCAAAAATCCTTTTTTTATTTGAAAGGGTGACCTTCCAGTCAGGTCCAATTTTTCGAAAATTAAAAATCGGTCCGGTAGTTTGTTTTCTAAAGCAAAAAGACTATTATGATGTCATCCAGGTAAACGAAAATATTGCTTAACTGTGACTTTAAGGTAATTCTCACAAGATAAATTCTTTCTCTAAGTACTGTATATTCGTTTATGTCGTATAACACGTGTGGTCTGAACTGACAGACAGACAGATTACGTAGCCTTGTTTTCCTGTATTTTGACGACATTCGCATCCCTTGTTTTTTTTAAAGTTTTCGACTTGGTAAATTATCTTGTATAGAGACAACATTCCCTTTGCGACCAGGGAGGAAGATATAGGGCATGAACTTGAAGTCGGTTTTTAAAATGTTTAACTTTATGAATTATATTGAAATATTTCCTTGAGCCATCAATATTCATTAATGGCTTTGCAATGACCCTGCTTCTGGAACAAAAGTGCAAAGAGGTCATATCTGTCGTACAAGCAGAGTGTTGAGAGTGAAGTAGAATAATGGAATATTTATTTTGCGCAATACGAGTCTAGAAATGAGGACAAACCCTGGTTGGCGCCGACAATCTGTCGCCAGCACATCCTAACTTCATCTGTCAGTACTATACTTGAAGGAATAAATACCAAAACTGCTTGGCAGCTCGCAATAATTCCAGGCTACATCTTAGTTTAAGCACTGAAGGGCACCCGACTCGACTGCAAATGGAAATTGAAGAATGTTTTCATTACCTACTCTTACTAGTCAATGGATGCAAATGTAGCCAGTATGGTAACCAGAGCATTTGCCCAGATCTTCTAATTCCCCTCAAGTGTATCTTCCTAATGAATTTAAATCTCTTTCAACGCGAATCCTATTTCCATAAATCATATACAGGTGACATTTAATTAGCTGACCATATTTTGGGAAATGATAGTACACATAATTATGAACAACTTTCCCCAAGAAACATATGGTCACAAATGAAAAAAATTGGGCTCCCATAGTAACTTGTAATCAGCTGATCGGGTCAATGTACTGAGCGACAATGTTTTTTTTCCTACATATGTTTCCTGGGGAAAATTGATCGTATTGATGGGTACTATCATTCCCCAAAATATGGTCAGCTAATTAAATTCACCCTTAAGCAGAGAAGTTATCAAGTTAAATCGGTCATGGTAGGTAGTAGCGTAGTAGAAACGGTGAACCTATTCCAGTCTTAATTTGAAATCGGGTTTAGAATAGTTCAGATCATGCTCTACACTCTTTTGGTTATTTCTCAGACTCATGCGATGGAAAAATTCAAAGGTAGGCACATGACTAGGCTGCTTTGAAGGGTATACTAACACTTACTTATCTCAATCAGAATCACACGGCAGTTTGTTCGGATTGCCTACAAATGGGTTTCGATCGTCATACATCAAGTGGCTGGAGGACATCTTTATCGCTCAATACAAGACGATTGAAAATAGTGTATCCGTTGGATGTTTTGGACGACCCTGGCAGACATAGAGTTCGTTATTTTGCTGTTGTTTTTTTTTGTAAAGCTTGATCAGATTGACTTGACTGTGCTTTTACAATAAATAAAAGATATGTATAATAATATTTGTCATGCAAAGGACATTTCAATACAAAGATTAGATATGTATCAATGTTACTCATGTTGGATAGACGTTTCTAAAGGCGAATATCCACCATGAGTAAGTATTTGGAGAATTAATAGTTCGTGCGTGTTAAAATGTTAAATTATAGGGCTTGGAATATTTTTCGGTAAATCATTGTGGTCTTTTGCATAAGTATCTCTAAAAGATTAACGACGTTACCTTTTACGCCTTGTGTGTTAATTTACTAAGCAACAGTTTATGGTTAACGTAGTTAAAAGATTCAGTTAAATCCATATTCTGGGTGACATTTAATTAGCTGACCATATTTTGGAGAATAATAGTACCCATCAGCATGAACAACTTTACCCAAGAAACATGTGAAATAAAATTTTCGTCCCTGAGTACATTGACCCGATCAGCTGATTACAAGTTACTATATGTTTTTTGGGGAAAGTTGTTCATAATGAAGGGTAGATTATCATTCCTCAAAAAATGGTCAGCTAATTAAATGTCACCTTATATTTAGCAGCGATTCTAGTGTCAATGTTTGGTAAAATTGTATAAAGAAATTAATATAATAGTAAAGTCATGTCAATAGATTTATTGTTTCTGAATTCCTGTTGTTTGAAATAACATTTATTTGTAGCATGTCAATACTGTCCGCAACATTAGCGTAGGGTAGCATAGAAAACAATACGTTAGACATAAGCGCTATGTAATACCAATTACCACGTTCACTCTGATTTGGAAACTAGACAAATTAACATGTCAACATAACTACGTGCTTTACCTCCATTCCACCACCAACACCAGCACCACTGCAGCGGTAGCTCTCATCATTTTACAATGTTTTATTTGTTTAAACGTGTCTCTAGTCCGTTGTAAATTACCGTTTCAAAGATTTTTTAGAGAATTGTTACCAATGCTATTTGTCTATAGAACTTTATGGAACATTGTCATCTTCTTTGAACAGCGGCTTTGATACAGATGTTTATTTGGTGCTGTGATTTCTGGTGTTTTCATAATAGCTTTAGTATGTTCGCCATACATAACATAACCCACACTGATTTACAATATCAGCAGAGACACTTTAAGGTGATACGAAAAAAAAATGGGGATTTTTTCGAATCCATTTACTCCACCATGAGTATTTGATTAAGATTTTCACTAAAGGGAAACGCGATTGGATGGAACTCGATAGAATTTAATTACGAAAACACCTCTAAATTGTTTATTTTTTTCCTGTAATTCTGAAATCCTAACTAATTTAATTGTGGAACTGTGTTCAAAATGTAGATATTATGTATTCGCAAAACCTACTTAAAAACTTTTTAACAAAATAGCGCAGTTTATTTTTAAACATTTTATCTGTTGTTTAGCGCTACGTTTTTCCATTTTTACCCGATTCCGTCCCTCTCACACTGCGGGTCTTTGCGCCTGGAGTAACGGGGACCTTGCACGGACGAGGTAGCGCCTTAAAAGACTATTCTCATTTGAGGGGGTTATTTGGTTGATGTTGTTAACACAGTTACTACTTGCTCTATGAAAAAGTTATTATGTAATTGCATTTGCGATTTCTTGGGGATCTGTTGAGCCCCTACTTAAATTGAAAGACTCCGTGCTTAGGATGGTATTTAACGTCGCCTAGCTGCACGCACACAGAGACAGCGCGCGCGCAGTTCGCAGTGCGCCTGTTGTGTAAAGTCTGTGGCTTTCTCGCACACGCCGACTATGTGAAGTTGATACTTTACGCGCTTCCTATCGCCCGTTCGCCGTTACCACCATGCAGCTTCATGCCTTTTTCTAAATGTACTGACATCATACGACATTGATATGATATGCATCTAGGAATCTTAATTTAGTTCTCTTTCCATAGGTATCTATAGTTATAGTCATTGAATATTTGCTAAACGATATATTTATTTACTTGTATTTCACGAGTTGTTTTGAGTAGGTAATTCAAGCTTAAGACGAAATAATTAAAAAATGAGAAGGTATATCTAACCATACACTATATATTTACGAAAAAGATTACTTACATTAAGTTTCGAAGTATTCGAGTCAATAAAATATGTGAATCTACTAGCTCTGTTATTATAATTTGTTTGTAAAATTAAAGTAGCCTTTGCTTCATTTTATTGGACTAAAAATCATCATTTCTCTATATCATTTCCGCATTCAGATCGTAATTTTCTCCAGTGTTTATTTGTTATATGTAGTTGACCTCGAACCTGATAGAAACAGTCGTGGTTTTTGTCAAATATCACACTGCAATCATTATTTTCCAATAAATTCCTTCAATGGCCTTTTTATTAGCCTGATTTTGCATTTCAGTGCTTCAAATATTTTAAGGCAGCCGAGGGGCTTTTGCTGAAAATGCTTCTGTGAAGGCTGTAGATGGGGCTTCCCGTGTTACAATAAACTTCGGCCACACATCTTAGAGTGTACGAATCCGTCTATTTTGCCACGATAGCATTAAACTGCTCCGCTCGGTTATTGTTAAGATTATGCAGCAGGCTTTTTGAATGATTGGCTAAATAAGATGCGTTTGCCATCAATTTTGCCATTAATGTTTAATAGTAACTGCGTGAATTCTATCCCTACCTATTCGTAATAATGCATTTTGATATTACTAGTGGTTCTGTGAGAACAGTAGACCTCGCGAGCCCTTTGAGATGCAAGATTACAAGTTTACAACAATTTAATGAAGAAGTCCAAATTTAAATTTAATTTCAGGTGCTTGAATTTTGCAATTACTATGCAGACTTTTGAGCAAAATAGGGTATAAGTTTTGGCGATTACTCAAGTTTCCTCGGTCCTAGGAGGTCAAATCTGATGACTACGGGTGCGTCTCGTGAAAGCGGCGAGAACTGCGTACTCTGATTAGCTATACATTTTCCGAAGTAAAATCAAAAAATGAAATCCGCTATAAGGAATACGTTTGCTACAACAAACTCACTGAAATGACTATTTTGATTGTAATTTTCATGAATGAAAGTTCATAGGATTAGTATTTTTGATTTGTCGATTTCAGGAAAGCAGGAACTTAAGTTTTATTATTTATTTTATTTTATTTTATTTTAATATCTTAAAAAAATCCACAGCTAAATATATGCATGATTAAACAGCTAATTAAACCTTAACTTAAGCCAATAATGGATTTAAATTCCTGCTAAACATCATGACATTATACTGAGGAGGTTAAATAAGTATATACACAAAGAGAACAGTAAAATATGTTACTAAAAACAAATTCAATTATTAAATTATAAATTTTGAATGTTGAATGCACGGGTAAAATGTGTAGTATAGTGTGGTGGTGTACGCCCCTGCTTAGCCCTATGACCGTAGTCTTGGGATCGGATCTTTGGCAGCATTTACCACTAAGCAGGGTGCATGGGTTTCGGGTCAGAAAATAATTGTGTCCTAAAGGCCTGTTTGGAAGAATGAAAAATGTCTACTTCCCTTTCCTTCAAAACCCCATTATAATTAGAAAGAATTAGAAAGAAAAAAGAATTTAAAATATCATATTTTCATTCGTGTCGTTTTTATAATTTTGTCAAGAATAAAAAGTCCTTTTACGGCTTGTGTCGATGGTAAAACCGCTCTCACGAGGAAACCATTCAAAATTACCAGTAGGTCATGAAAATCTAATTACTTCGTAAATATCTTTGGCCTTACCACAAAAAAAAACTACTCTTCAACACTTGTTTAAAAACAAAAACCTATGGGATTTGACGTTTGTTTTAAGGTTAAACGCTGTTTATTATTTTTTTGTGGTAACACGGGTGTTTAAAATTAAACACATCATTGCATAATTTCACGTTAAAAAAACGTTAAAATGGGAGGAATTTCGTTTCTACCGCATAAGCGTTCTTAATGTAGTGGAATCAGTTTAAATTCTACATATTGTTTCTTTGGAAAAATTACTTTTAGTTACGTTAATGATTTTCCAGCTTGCTTTAGACTTACAATCAGAGTTGGTCATAAAGATTTTATTCTGTTTTTTTTTTGTGTTAACTTAATGATATTTCTGAATCTATTTGTATATGTATATGTTACCGGCCAAACCCGATTTCAGGACAAACTAGTTTTGCCTAGGATAAACTATTATTTATCACTTTGGCCAGACATTATTTTGCCATGTGGGTTTCGGGCAATGCGATAACACAGATACTGGGAAAACAATACTTCATGTTAGGTTGAACATGTAAGAACAACAAGGCATGTATCATAGGGCAGCAGAGTACCAATGAAAATAAACTTTCCTGCAAAACTAGTTTGTCCTGAAATCGGGTTTGGCCGGTAACATATATACTTTTAATTTAGTTCTATATTCGTCATTAGGTTATTCCTATAGTTCCTAAGGTCACTTAATGAAAATTTCTTGGTGTGTTGAATTGAAATTGACTACCAACTAACATGTAAAGGCTCAGAACGCCGAGGTCTGTCAAAAATTGCATAAAGCAGCGTCGGTACGTCCTGTTCAGAATATCAAAAATTGTGAACAGAGAAACAGCAGTATTGACTGCGTACCATATAACATGGTCTTGTAGTATCTCATTACCGTATAGAATTAATTTTTGGAGAAACTCTGCCGATAAAGAATCTGTCTTTATCTTATCTGGCTCTATGTAGGCTTGAACGCCCCCTAAATTGTGAACCAGCTTTAATATTTAAATATTTAATCTTCCATCTCTCTACATTTATGACGTAATTAATGTCTCAAGCGGAAATAAAATATGTATCAGTGCATGTACAAAATTAGCACAAACTACGCCGAAGGCAAGCAAAAACCAAAAATATTACGTATGGCTCCAAAAAAAAACAATAAAAAACAAAACGACATAAAATCTATGAATTTGTTACAATTCAAACAGGTTATTTAAGCTATAGTCACGAAATGTTATTACGACACTGAGGTTTTCATTAATGCAAAAAGTATATAATTTTAAGAGATATTTTGAATTTTAGACCAAGCTATTATATTTATTAATTAATCTGAAATTGTCTTTTTTAAATCTTTGTTATTTTTTTTTACTAAGTTGGTAACGCCATGAACTTATCTATAGGCATAACATTTGTATGCCCCACGACAGGACACTGAGCTCAAAGACTAACCTGACATTCTGTAAATGTATTATTATATTCTACTACTTATAAAACTGTTTATTATATTATATTATATAATATTTTTTACCTTTATCTCAAGATCCCTTTAGTAGTTACCGTTTATTAAATCTCATGTTAACCTTCCTTAATTTGTTCAAAAGTTCCAATTTATAACAATAATTTTAATCCGCATGCACCAAGTTGCGTTACGTAGGTAATTACATATCTGTGGTAATTACTATATATTTTCCCTAGATTCCCATTTACTACAGTTAAAAACTCAAAATAAATGTGGAGCACTTCATCGTGTCCTCTGTCCAGTCGGATCTCATGGCGTCTGTCCACTCCACTATATTACTGAACGCTGCTGCAGCTGCGGCCCTTTCATTTCAAATGAGAGCCACCCCGCGCTATAGAGGATTTTCTTACAGGAATATCCCGGCGGGCTGTCTGCACATTTTGCTGTGAAATATGGTATCGATTCTATTAGGCCATATGTGAGATCCTGTGGTATGTCGATGCGAAAAGGATATGATTGTAGTAGTAGAAAATGATCGGGGCAACAAGGATATTGGTTTTAGGTGACTTCATTGAATGCGGTTTCAAGTCAAAGTACTTTATTACTGTAGATATTTACATATACTTAGCAAACGTCAATTTTGCCTCTTCTCTACATTGGACCACTGTGGGAGTAGAAGGGCGTAGAAACACCCACAGATTGATTTTTAGATCTCTTTTAAAATAGGTTGTGCTTAACTATCACAAATATGAAAAATTTAATTATTATGATTGATAAGCAGGAATAAATAATTATAAAATTATTAACAGCAAGGCCTGTGTTGAGCTAGATTAACCCCATACAGTCCTGTCATTTAAGTAATCTTGAACATTGTAATATCCCTTTTTTGACAAAGTCGCTTTAACATGCTTTTTAAATTGCTCAAATGGCAATTTCAAAATCTCCAGAGGTATCTTATTGTAGTAGAGAATACACTGACCCTTGAAAGAATTGCTAACCTTCGCGAGTCTAAATCGGCGCGCACACAGTCCGTGATTATTTCTTAGGTTAACATTACAGCTATCGCTAATTTTGAAAAATGTTGTAAGGTTCTTGCGTACATACATTATATTTTCGAAAATAAATTGACTAGCTACTGTTAGAATGTCAATTTCTTTAAAAAGCTCTCTTAAGGAGTCTGTTCGTTTTGAATTATAAATTGCTCGAATAGCTCTTTTCTGTAAAATAAAAATAGTTTGAATATCCGCTGCATTCCCCCACAACAAGATACCATAGGAAATCACACTATGAAAGTAACTAAAATATACTAGCCTAGATGTAGCCACATCCGTGCTTTGTCTGATGTTCCTAACAGCGTAAGCCGCAGAACTTAATTTACCAGCCAATTTATCTATGTGGGGTCCCCACTGCAATTTGCTATCAATGGTTATTCCAAGAAACTTCGTATCATTTACTAATTCTAACGTGCTGTTGTCTAACACTAAACTGGTCTCAAATTGCCTGACATTTGGAAGTGAGAATTTGATACACTTGGTTTTACCAGCGTTTAACAATAAATTATTAACTGTGAACCAATTCAAGGTTAAAGACAATACACCATTAACATCATCAAAATCTGCTTTTTGTCTTTCAATTTTGAAGACCATTGAAGTATCATCAGCAAATAACACTATGTCAGTTAATATTGATGTATCTTACCAATGTAACACATAATGTGGCACAGAGGCAGTCTAGTATGACAAGCTTATTCTGTAGTTATAAAAATGAATCGATGTACAGATGTAGTGAATAATCCTTTCCTTTCATATTTTCTCGGAAATGTTCGTTTTTGTCTTACTACATCACTCGCACTCAGTACCCATCGAGACAACGTAGGGAACGGTCGCATTGCAAGAGGAAGTATCTATATAGAGTAGTTAATACCACAGAAATATTTTGTGGATATTTATGTTAGATTTTGTGATAAACTTCATGGACTCGTGTTTTAATCCAGGCCACCTATATTATTATTTTTTGACTTTACATTTCACTCTTGTCTGTCATTTTTGTAAATAATAAACATTGATTTTATTCGATCCACATTAACAATTTATAACAGACATGCCAAAAGCACTAAGAAAAGGGAAACGTTTAGATCGGCAAGCCTGCGAAGTTATTTTCAATATTTATTTATATTTCTTAACTGAAAATGATAAATTCAAACATACCAACTATACTGCTTACTTTTAAAGTCCAAAAACGAGTTTCGGAGGCCAGTGGAATTTCTCAACGAAAAGTAAATAAAATATTGCAAAAAGAATACATAAATCAATCCACCTCCAATAGTCCGAAGTCGGCAAAGTTGAGTAGACCAAATAAATTATTTTGTCTAGGTCTTGACGATTTTGACTACAACGTTATACGCCGATTAGTGTATAATTTCCATTTGATATACAAACAAGTACCTACAAATAAAGCCCTGAAGTCCAAGTTATCCGAAGCCATAAATTTTAAGGGATGTGACTTTACGCTAAGAAAAATTCTTAGAAAAATGGGATTTCAGTATAAAAAAGTTGAAAACAACAGAAAATTACTTATCGAGAAAGATAATGTTCATTTAAAAAGAGTAAAGTTTTTAGCCGCGATAAAAAAGTACAGATTGCAAGGGAGAGAGATTGTTTATATGGATGAAACATACATTTATACCTCACATTTGGCAGGTAAAAGCTGGGCTGACTCGTCAGAAAACGGAGTGAAACAGTTAATTTCTAAAGGACAACGTCTTATAATAGTGCACGCTGGTAGTAGAGAGGGGTTTATACCTGGGGCATTGTTAATGTATCAGTCTACTGATAAAACAGGTGACTATCACAACGCGATGAACAATGAAAACTATGAAAAATGGCTTCGTAATCAACTCATTCCAAACTTAGCTCCACATTCGGTACTAGTAGTAGATAATGCTGCATATCATAATAAGTACGTAGAAAAACCTCCTAATTTAAATACCAGGAAGCAAGACATTATTGATTGGCTATCCAAACATAACGTTCCGATTGATCCGTCATTAACAAAACTTGAAATATATGAAATTATTTGCAAGTACAAACAAGACTTTGTAGAATACTCTATAGATAAACTTATGAACGAATATGGACACAGCGTACTAAGATTGCCACCATATCATCCTGATTTTAATCCGATTGAAAACATATGGTCTCAAATAAAGGGATACGTATCCAAAAGAAACATCAGTATGAATATGACTACTGTGAAACAATTGGTACAGGAAAAGGTTAATATGTTTGGTTCCGATGTTTGGGCCAAAGTATGTGACCACGCCATCAAATGCGAAAACAAGTACCGAAAACACGAACCTGAGTTGGAAAATTATATGGCTAGTTTTGTAATCACCGTTCTTGAAAACTCTGACGATGATACACCAGAAAATAGTTCTGATTCTGACTGTGATATGGAAGTTGGAAGTATTGTTTCGCATCACACTGTCCACCCCGCTCCTCCTCCTCTTATCCCGCTGTCATAATCGAAGTCGTTCATCCAATCAGAAAATCATATTTATTTATATTAATTTCTCTGCTGGTTTGTTTTGTTTTATGTTGAGGTGTCTTTTTTGTTATGTCATAGTATTTTTAATTAATTACAAAAATTTATTGTTATAAAAAAGATCTGCAAAATCCTACTGTAGTTTTGACTTATAGTTAGACTTTTGGGGTTCCAATCCTTATAGAATCATTAGATCATCCCAACCGGAATTTGGTTTTTAACAGTGCGTTTTATTGAAATAAAACGTCCTCAGTAACTAGTTATATTTTTGTTTACCTAACGAATTCTTTATATGATAGAATCGTGGTGGTTTTAACATCTCAGTGTAATATACGTCAAACGGGCAATTTGACATTTGACATTGATAAATAAAGTATGCGATTTATTTGATACCTACACGTAATTTAATAATACAGTAATTCATAGACACATCGGCACCATTCGGGTGTTATCGTTGTTCCGAGTTTTGCCGATAGGAAAGGATTATTCACTACATCTGTACGTTAGTCTTACTAAATCTTTAAAACAGCCCGAATAATTTGGATAATTTATGTTTACATTTATCATCCACGGTTCTGAGGAGGTTTATGTAAAAAGAAAATATGGAAACACGCAAAGAAACAGGCAAAAAATCAAAAAATATTTTGGTTTGCAAGTGGAGAAGTCTCAACTTCCTATCGCTAGATGACGTTGGTAGCCAAAGATCATTCAAACTCCTTTAACATAGTTAATTATTAGATTATTGATTGTCCACCAAAAAGTTTTAGCTTAGCATAGATCTAAATTTATTCAAAATACCTTACCTACAACTACCACTACAATTATTGTACGTGTGAACTACTAACGACTTCTATTTAACGTACAACTATTTTTTTAGTAAATTTTCGCCAACGCGACATTTTTGGGTATGTACCCTAAGACTTATTTTACAATAAAATTTTAGGTAGTACGAAGTTCACGGGATCAGCTAGTAATAAATAGAGTAACTTCTGACAAAATGTACAACGCTTAGGAAATTAGAGCTCAAAAGGGCGGTCTAGATGGTAAAGTCGAAATCAGAAAGTTTGACTTCGGAACTTAGTTTGGACTAGTTAGGAGACAAACATACTAAAAGACCAGACCCCTCTGAGGTGAGCCCTAGAAGAGGGGACACAAAAAGAGGGTCCGGCTTTTTGTATTTTTGCTTACATCTCGGAAACGACGCGTCGTAGGCCATTTTGTTGTTCTACATAATGAAAGTTGTATTAATTAATATCTTTTTGACTATTCTATGATATGAGCTCACCGGGTCAGGGGTCAGGACTTTTAGTATGTTCGCCTCCTAACTAGTCCATACAAAGTTACGAAGTCAAACTTTCTGCTTTCGACGACTTTTTATCTAGAATCGTTCGTATACTAGTCTAGTATATGGCCTGAAAAAGACAAACTTAAATCAGCCTTATTAGCAAGGTAAACGGAAACGCATATTTGCGCCTAGCAAAAGTAATTAACACTTACAAACAATGTGAGTTTTGTCCGTTCCGAAAGCATTTTGCATATTGCTAAACCCTGACTGACGGCTTTAGACTTAAAAACCGTGTTACCACAAATAATATTAAACAGCGTTTAACCTCAAAACATATACCAAATCACATACATTTTTGTTTATAAACAAGTGATGAACAGTAGTTAATTTTTTGGGGTAAGGCTCAAAATGTTTAACGTTTATTCTTAATATTGTGTGTATTTCCATTAACACGGATTAATTTCAACACACCATATTCACCATACCATATTCAACACTATATATTTTATATTTAATTACGTCCGACAAAGTCGTTCACTTGAAATGCTTAAGGCTTAGCAAAACAATAACCGTGAATCTATTAACTTGCTTTGTTTACATATTCATGAAGATATTTACGAGCATTATACCTATACTACGGATTCATGGACGTTTGTATAGTGTAGGGGTTTCGTTGCTGAAAATTAATCCCGCGTACAAATGATGTTGAAACATTCCAAACAAAGCATTGATGTTGACTCTGCACTGCTCTAGGGATCCCTCGCTAGAGCAGTGCGGGATGCGTAACACAATAGACAGGACTAATGTTGATTTATTTATTTATTGTTTTCCGCCGGGTTCCTGTTCTGGGGCTCAATTCTCTTAAGATGCTACGAAAAAAAAATGGGTTTTTTTCGAATCCATTTACTCCATGAAGTCATCTACAGATTTGATTTTTGGGTTAACGTTTATTGAGTATTTGATTTAGATTTTCACTAAAGGAAAACGCGATTGGATGCATTTAATTACTAAAACACCTCTAAATTGTTTTATTTTTTCCTGTAATTCTGAAATCCTAACTAATTTCATTGTGGAACTGTGTTCAAAATGTTGATATTAAGTATTCGTAAAATCTCCTTAAAAACTTTTTGACAAAATAGCGTAGTTTATTTTTAAACACTGTGGTTAACGCTACGTTTTTTAATTTCTTCCCGATTCCGTCCCTCTCACACTGCAGGTCTCTCCGCCTGGAGTAACGGGGACCTTTGCACGGACGAGGTATCACCTTAATGGAATCTCTGTTATGTGATAGCATATCTATTGCTCCCAAGAGCGCAAACTGCCGTTTTTGGAGTCAGTCTCCAAACAAAATAGGTGCCGTCGACAAGCCAAATACGGCATTTTGCGCCCTTAGAAGTAATCGATATGCTATCGCTTTGCATTTTCCGTGACAGATTAGGGACCCTGTAGTCTATAGCTCCGGGTAGCTAAGCTACAAACATATAGGAAAATAAATTAATGAATAAAGTTTCGCTAGAATTTCAGTTTTAGGGCTCCGTACCCGATGGGTGCAAACGGAGCCCTGTTGCTCTCGCTCACGTGTCCGTCTGTCCGTCTGTCGTCTGTCACACAGGTTTTACAGCC
Organism: Argyresthia goedartella; assembly: GCA_949825045.1. NCBI lineage: Eukaryota > Metazoa > Arthropoda > Insecta > Lepidoptera > Argyresthiidae > Argyresthia > Argyresthia goedartella. The sequence goes on along the minus strand of OX463809.1, from coordinate 15,833,843 downwards.
AAACGGTTAAGCGACAGTCTTCATCTTGTTGACCCAAAGCCATACACATTGTCAAACAATATTTTTAAATATTTTTAAGGTGGGTTCCCCACACAGCGAAAAAATATTCAACCTACCCCATTAAGTGGGGTATCGGTGCTTAGAGCTTGTTGAGTAAATAAATAATGTGTTTTTTGTTGTAAAAAATACTGAAAAACAAATGAATTAGACGCCACTAAAGTCAGCGTTTTTACCAACACATAAATTCTGAAGCAGAATCAGCTCCTGCATGTCTTTAATAAAACCGGCCAAGTGCGAGTCAGACTCGCGCACGAAGGGTTTCGTACCACGTACTACGTGTGGAGTGAATAGTCTGGATTTTAAATAGCAAAATGTTGTTTACAAAGTTATTGGTGCGACTACTTTCACACTCCATGTAAGTAAAGTAAGTATTGAAAGAATTGTTGTATAGGAGCCCCCTTAAATATAAATTTTATTCCGTTTTTTAGTGTTTTTTGTAATAACAGCAATAGAAATACATAATCTGTGAAAATTTCATCTGTCTGACTATCACGGTTCATGAGATACAGCCTGGTGACAGACAGACAGACACAGCGGAGTCTTAGTAATAGGGTCCCGTTTTTACCCAAGTAAAACGGTATCAAGTATTTATTTTTTAGGGTACGGAACCCTAAAAAATAAATACTTGAGCTTGCATGACAATGACAATCTACTAAAATATTATTCAATTCAGCCTTAGGAGGTACCTAATTAGGTAGTTACAAGTAGCTACAATACGATTAAAATCAGTTAACGATTCGGCCAACCTCGGAAATTGTCGTGAATCCCTCATCTCTCACTAGAGAGAGACAGAGAGAGATCGGATTTAGGCGATTATATCCGAGAAAAGCCGAATCTTTAACTGATTTTAATCTTAATGTAACAACGTTACATAGTTGTTACAATTTCAGTAGCAAATGAATGCAGTGTACGAACGAAGGTTAGTTATTAAAACTAGTTTTAAGGAACAATGTTATACTAAATTGGAGTTTAGTGGAGAGGACTTACATGCATAGTACTAGTTATGCATATTTGGAATTACGTCAGACTAAGTTTGGGACAACACAGAACGCTTTGTAAAATTGTTCCTTGCGTAGGTCGTGACGCAAATAAATCATAGCCAGGCGCCTGACTGGAATTAAAAATTTGTTATGTTTGCCAATTCGATATTTTGCAGCGTTAAAATCAAGCGACAGACAATCGAATTTATAGGACTGAAGTGATTGGGTGACTGAGAACAATAAAAATAAAATCTTTTGTAATTCGCTCATTTAAAAATAGGATAAGACTCTCTCTCAGACGCGTCACATGCTACTGGGCTAATGAATAAAGAAAAGTAAAATCTGTATTTCTCAATTTCCCAAGCAAACAAGAAGATTTGAGGAGGGACATCTGTTGAACCAACAGTAACCAGTGCCCAAACATTGGATGATGTGCCAAAAAATTAAGTAAATGAAATGAAAGCTGAAACCCTCGTTAAGCTGAAAATATATTGGGCTAAGGATTTATCCGTTGGTTAGCTGTAAAAAGCTAATAAACCCTTTATAACACAACTAGACTAACTGTCGTTGGAAATAGTCTGTGACAAACCTGCAATATAGAACGAGTTTGCCGGGTGACGTCATCTGTGGAGCCCTGGATGGACCTTGGAGCCCTAATACACGTCGGAATCATGGTCACTGCTCCAAACCGGAAGACTTCATTTTCACAGTTTTCTGTAGCACTTTTTACGCAAATCTATTTTTAATTTTCCGGTAACACATTCTCACACAGTCACTGGGCTTACGGGGTGTTTTTCTTCAAAAGTGTCATCACAATTCACTATATTAGTGTTGTCGTGACGATTCCTTCCACTTGTTATTGTTTAACTCTCCCTCTTCAAAGCATGTTCATAATGTCTCTGGCATAAAGCAGCAACTGCGATTTCGACATCGTAAAATATTCTTTTGACGCCTCAAGTGTTGCTTTTGGTGTTTAGACTGAAATAGATCGAGAAAGTATTCAAATATGTTTACTAGTTTTTTGGAGTTGTCAAAGAAATAGTTTGGTAATTAGCCCACATTGTGAGTTGTGTTTGTGTTGTGTGTCAGTGTGTGTGTATGTTAGTATTGTCCTGTGGGAGTTGAGTTTCTGTGTCAGGTATTGTGGTATTGTATTGTATGCTGTAGCAGTGTTTGTGGCCGTGGGTTTATGCGCATTTCTGCACATTACCTATCAGTGGCGTAGCGTGGACTAATATAGACGTCGGCAAAATCGCATCAGCGAGGCCCCTTTGCATTTGTTCCCAAGATCCACCCAATAAACCTATCTTAGCAAACATGCTTCGACACGACATATCTACTTATGATAGTGAAAAAATATAAATGCGCGGTGGGAGAATATTGAAAAGCATATAGATTTAAAAAAAAGTATTTATATTTTGTAACTTTAGTGATTTAATTTTTTACAAAAGTAATCTTCTTCGGTTTTTTGCTTTACTGAAGTCTTCTAGTAAGGATTTGTAATTTATTTTTGCGGCTAAATCTGATTCGATCGCTAACGCAGACAGTCGGTCCTGCTTCATAATGTTTCTTAAGTAGTTTTTAATAATTTTTAACTTAGAAAAACTTCTCTCTGCGGAAGCTGTACTTACAGGCATAGTCAATATAATTCTGATAGCAATGTAAACATTGGGATAGATGTCTTCCAAATCATTTGTAATTATGTATTGAATCATCTGATGGGCATATTTAATGGAGTTTGGTAGATTAGGCACTAACGTCTTGTATCACGGCATCAACCATTGTAATAAAAAATTATATTCTGAATCTACTTTCAGCGGAAGCAATAGGATCATCTACAGATTCATAATGAAACATTTTATTTTTCTTGCGAATCCTTTTCTTTTTAAGTCGTTTTAATCACACAACTGCCCCTTTCTATGAATTCGTAGGCTTTGCAGTACATTAATTAAAGCCTGTTTCCCGAAATTCGTGGATCCAGTCACGAAATTTGCGTCAAATTATCAATAGCGACTTTTAAATTAATATCGACTTTTTGCCAGATCTTACTTATGTTGTTGACGCGGTTTAATATTTCGTACCACCCTGTATCGAGATAATAAATTTCAGCATTTCAGTTATAATTGCTTGGTAATCGCAGAGAGTGTCTGCATCTGCAGATTGATTTTGCAGATTATTTATACAATCAGTAATATCATAAAACTGAAACAATATAGCTTTCACTGAAGCAATTCGGTTTTCCCATCTTGTATCAGACGCACAGGACATCCTAGTGTGGGGCCAGACGCAATTTATGTGCCTGTGTAAATGTTAAATAACATTTGTAGGACAATCGTGAATCTGACTCGTGCTTCAGCGAACAATCGTCTAGCTACCATGCATGGCATACTCAGTCGTTCGGTGATATATCAGTTCCTGGAAGTAAATAATCTCGCAAGATTGGCGCCGTTCGCCCACGCACGTCTTCCGATGCTCGTCTGGCCGCGTCTTGACATCTTTACCGACTTCGACGAGTATTATACTCGTTCTAATCTACACACAGAATTGGCCCAGTTGGTATATGGGGCAAAAGGGTCAATGTAGCACGGTTAGGTTTTGGTTTTGGCAATGATGCTAAATCTGTGCTTGAACTTAGAAATAAGTGGATAACAACTCATTCACATAGGACCTACCCAGAGGACTTGGCCGATTTCACAAACCATCAATATCTTTTATGGGAAACTTTATTTCTTTCAGGGGCCACCGAGCGGTTGTTTCGGTTTGCCCTAAGTGTAAGGGTCATTTAGGCTCCTTGGGAACCCCCTAATATACAAGAGTCCGTCCACCGAAACAATCGCTAGACAGCTAAGAAAAAGAGTTTAGTGTCCCTCAACTATTGGTGAAATCGGGCATTAGTGAAATAAATGACAATTTAGTATTTACGAAGTCAGAATCAACGAATTAAATCATCGGCTTTGTGTTGAGTAAGTGTCAGAATTACTGTTAATAATGTAACGGGGATATTAATCTTTATTATGCAAAACAAATAATGCCTTTTCAAAACCAATTCCCGACTCTATTCATAATATGGTGATAAGGTGTTTTAACAGTTATAGGCGCCAGCTGTTTTCTCATAAAGCATTTAGAGTGTAGGCGATTTGAATGCTATTACGTATTGAAATGATTATAGAACCTACCTCACTGACTGTGCCTTCACAGACAATGAGTAAGTGGAATTGTGGGTGGGCCCTACTAATTATTACTTTTGTCTTTATGCGCAATGGCACTGAGTTAAAATTTAATACCAATCTCTAAGGAATGAATATTAATATAAAGCTATTCAAATCACAAAAAAATGTTAGCTGTAGTATTAAATTGATTCAATTTCCTTTTTTTATTTAGGTGATACACTGACCAAACCGAATGGCTTGGAGCCCTGTAAAATGATATGGCTAAATTGGCGTTCCTGGTATGAAAATCAGTTATTGAAATTTATTTTTAGGTATATTATATCACATACGTTGCTTCTGGCCCCACGCTAGGATAGCGTGTCGTGGGAACGAGAAACAGCGACGTCAGGCACATATAGACAACTAAGACTTGGAGTTTATTTTTATTTGGTTTCGTCCTCCTCCAACCCCAGCCGGGATTCGAAACCGGGACCACTCGTTTGAGAGCGGAGCCCCGAACCGCAAAGCCACAGGGGTCGCTATTCAGCCAGCAGCAGTATAGCTGCAGTTTAGAAATGCATTAATACCGTAGCCAAGGTGTACGTTACATGCAAGCCATACTAGTTTTAATTCAAAGTCATTGTTAGTATTGCATTTCCTACTAGGATAGCCAACTGGTTTCGGAACTTCTGTTTGTTTACAAACGCATGTCAAAAGTTCGACACACGAGGCGGCGTATTTATAAACCCGGGTGCGTTGGAGCAATGAACTTTTGTGACGTAATTCACAATGGGCATTTACAGTCGCATAAAAACGTGATTGGGCATTTTGAACTCTATTTGGACCCAGAATTTGATGTAGTAATTGACATCGTAATAATAAATGAGATAATTTATCCTGGATTTGAGCAGTAATGGTCCTGTTTGTGGAGTTCAGTGCTTTCCTGTGAGTCAGAGGAACACTTAATCCAGAGAGATAACAAGTCTGGGAAAAAGTGAGTCAACAATAGTCATTAGAGATGATTTATCCAAGAAGATCAAAGAATAATGTTTTTGAATCTGAAGTTCCAACTGCTTACAATACTGGTTTTGATAATGCAGTAACAATGACACAAGGAAACTCTATTAGATAGAATATTTCGTACTAGATTACTATAAATTCAGGCCAGCTAGTCAAAAGTCATTGTACTTCTACGAAGGAAAACAAAAGAAATACTTTCACCGGAAACGGAAACAGACGTCACAAGTCAGTTTTTAATTACCCTACAAAAACACACGACCTCGTCATGTAAACGAATTATCCCCGGGGTTCGTTAAACATTGTTTACATATATATGACAGGGTAGGGATAGTCACGTGACCAGAGGGCCATTACTGGAATATTGGGATCCCAATTTTATGGGATCTGGGATCTGCACGATCGCTTCCGATGTGCGAATACCGCAAGGCCACGGACACTTCATTGTTTACCAATTGAGTAAAAAGTTACAAAAAAAAACATTTCCAACCCTACATGGGGTCATCCCGCTCCGCCCCGCATCGCTTCGGCTCCAGGGACGTTACCACAACGTCTTATGCCGATTCAGACTAGGAACCTTATTTGATCCGCAAAATTACCGTAACCGTCTTAAAACAAGTCTTGGTATTAGGTAAGTAAAGCCCATTATGGCAAATTGGAATGGAAGTGGTTGCCATGGTGATGTTCATGTTTTGAACCTAATTTGAACCGGAAAAAGATTGTGGTACCCCCCCCCAGGTTGCATTATAAAGTTGTGACCTTCCAAACCGAAATTTAGTCTTCGGACAGAAAGTGACCTCTACCAACCAATGAGGTTCTGTAAATCTACATGGGGGCTCGAAGAGCTCCGTGGTCTAACGGGTTTCACGCTTGCTTCTTACACAGGAGAAGCGGGTTCGATTCCTGACCATGTACCAATGACATTAATCGGATGTTCAGTGTTTCGGATGACAAAGTCAAAGTCAAAGTACTTTATTACTGTAGATATTTACATATACTTAGCAAACGTCATTTTTTGCCTCTTCTCTATATTGGACCACCGTGGGAGAAGAAGGGCGTAGAAACTCCCACAGATACACGTTAAGCTAGTAGGTCCCGGCTACTATCACTACGTGGTAGTGGCCGTTAAACCCCTCCATCAACCCGCACTGAGCCAGCGTGGTGGAGTATGGCTTGACCTTACTCGTATCCGGGTAAAGGCCTGTGCCTCTCGGTGGGGATATTAATAGGCTAATGGGGGCTCTAAATTTGGTGAACATTTAACATATTTGGAAATCAAAACTTATATTGTGAACAACATATTTGTTGCCATTTAAAATTAGCTTCATTTACGATCCTACAGCTCTGTCCGTGGGGAACTCATCAGCAATTGCAAACACCCTGCGGGTAAAAAATGCCAACCAAAGGCCATGTGGCCGATATGTGGTTGACATTGTACGTTTTCGCATAAGTTTATCCTGACATAATATTTGTTCAGTGCAGTGGCTCGCAGGTTGTGCATTCATTGTGATAATTAACTGGACAATGAACCGGGAAAGTAAATAAATGATTCATATACCTTATACGAGAACTGTAATTTATACGTTGTATGTGTTTACCTAGGTCTAGTAATATCTTATAATCTCTCTCTCTTTAGTAAGAAAACGTAATTAATGGTCCGGTGTATACAGATAGGGTAACTTACCTAATAGACCAAAGTCTTATGTTTAAACGATTACCAAAACATTTGAAAATGTACCACCAATAAATTTGAAATGACTGCCAGAATTAGTAAACGATCACCAAATTGTGTTTGGATAAATGATCACCAAACTTCTTTTTATGTTTTAAGTACTTAAGTTTATGTTTTAAGTTTTTTTGTTGTTCTTACATGTTCAACCTAACACGAAGGATAAAGGGGGCTTCGCTTCGCTCACCCCCTTCACCTAAGCTACCGCAGTATTTTGCCCTGATATTTTCTGCAACTTTAGGTGATAATTTACCCATTTTGGGTAAGGAAAAAATATTTTGGTGATCATTATATTTGTTGCCTTGACCAAATTGAAAAACTTTCCCAAAAAAACTTAAGGGCAAATGAAATAAATATTTTTTCCGTAAATTGACCTGACCAGCGGATTACAAAGTTACTGTCGGAAACAGAATATGTAGGTTTTTTGGGTAAAGTTCTTCATAATAATAGATTCCTACTATCATTCCCCAAATTTTGGTCAACTTAACAAAAGTCAGCCTTTATACTAAATTAAATTAGTTTGCAGCCTTTCCAGTCCGGTCCAGCTGATCTTTACTTTCTACGCTTACATAGTAAAGTCCCTATCAATATATAATATAATATAATAACACCTTTGACACTATTTACACACATTGATCTAGCCCCAAACTAGGATTCCCTGTATCTTGGGTACTAGACAACGATACCCATACTTATATAGATAAATATTATACCTAGATAGATAAACAACCATGACTAGGGTATAAACATCCGTTCTCATCAAACAAATATTTGCCCCCACCGGGACTCGAACCCGGGACCCTTGGCTTCGTAGGCAGGGTCACTGCCGACTCGGCCATTCGGGTCGTCGCGTCGATAGAATTCGGCAATAATGTGTAAACAAGACAACTGACACTTGTCTATGATCATAGTGTTGTATCTATACTGATGTCAAAGTGAGGGATTGAGCATTGATCATTGAGATATAGTTCAATGTTCGGTGCTAAGCATTTTTATTAATCCAAAATAATAATGGAGCAATTCAAATCAAGATAGACCACCGTATATTATTAATATTATAGTTTTTGTGTACTTGTGATTTTTTTCTATCAAATCAGGATTCACTTTTGTCCAAATGTTTATTGTGAATATTTAACTAATACAACTATCGCACAACCATGATACACATTCAAATATTATATGAATTATTGCGGCTTAATATACGTTGTTATATTTTAGGCTTTCAGCACAGAAATAAAATTTATAAAAGGCTTTCAGGCTTTTTAGGCTTTCAGTACAGAAATAACATTTGTAAAAGGGCTTTTCCAATATTTTAAAACTTAGGGCAAGGCTCTTAAAAAAAACTTAATTAAATTATTTTAGAAAATTTCATATTATATAATAAACATTTATTCAGTATATATAGACATACAATAATCAATCGCGCCGCGCGTCATTCGATTTTATCAGATTCATCATCAATTGATCATCACCTGATGTGTCACCGGTCACAGTTATTATAAAAGGCTTTGTTACAGCGGCGGTCCCTAGCCACATCCACAATTCCGTCTAATGTTTTCATTTGTTCCTCCCTTTTGAACGTAACCGACGTATTTAGCCATTTGTTCTGCTCCAATTCTCGCCAAACCTCTTTTAGCAACATTTTAACTTTTGCCATTTCATAGCAGTCTCTGTGATTAATACATAATGCCTAATTATGTACAGTTACATACACTAGTTTATCTACACACATATCATAAGCTCTCTTTGATTGTTCAGGAACCAAATGTTCGACCGGCATTGTGGCATTGATCATAGCTCTGCACTTGTTTAGCTTGTTAAGTAGTACCAACTTTACAGACAAACTAAGGGCGGCACGCATGCGGGCGCCGGCGATGGAAATTGAATGTCATAATATGTTGTAATATTGATACATTATGGTCATAATGTCATAATATCCATTCCCCACCTTCGAGAAATCCATCCTCGTTTCCTATGTGGGTGATAATGAGCCTCTTCCCTTTCAGCGGATTTTTAAACCCACTTGAGAGACCTCTCAAAAATGCCTGTCTGCTACTTTTAATATAATTGTCCATCCGCATAATTGCAGCTGTGCCCTAGTTCCTTATATACATAAATGATCTCCCTAAAGTAACGATTGATCACTGCGTGCTGTTTGCGGATGACGTATCATTACTGGTCCCATCAGAAGATAGCTCCCAACTGAACGCAAAGCTTATTTCTACATTAGATCTCATTACTAATTGGATGACAAACCACGACCTTGAAATCAATTATAATAAAACTAAAGTAATGATATTCCACCCCCGACAAAAAAAGCAACTAGATTTCGTCATCACCTATAAAGGTACTCAAATAGAAATAGTAGACTGGTTCACTTTGCTTGGAATTGATATAGATTCACACGTCAATTGGAAACAACACACTCAAAAAATTTGTAACAAGATATCTCAGTTCTCTTACGCACTTAAAGAAGTAAAAAAATCCACTGATCTGAAAACTGCTCTTACGGTATACTATGCATACACTTTCGCTTGGCTCAGCTACGGCATAATTTTATGGGGAAACAGCACAGGAGCCCCAGCAATATTCATCTTACAAAAAAAAACTAATACGGATCCTAGTAAATATCAAACAAACGGACAGTTGTAAACCTTTCTTTCAAAAACTTAATATTCTGACTTTACCATGCTTATACATATACGAAATGTGCAAATTTGTCCGTAATAATGAGAATCTTTACCATAAACGTGGAGAAATTCCCGTAAACTACTCAGTAAGACATAAAGACAGACTCATCCAACCCTGCACTTCTACTCTAAAGATGCACTCATCTAGTCCTTATGTCATGAGTATTAAAATATATAATAAATTACCCACCCTACTTAAAGATGAAACCAATAACGTAAAGTTCCTAAAAACATTAAAAACTATATTAATAAATAAAACATATTACAGTATAAATGAATATTTTATAGACACATCATTTAAGAAAAATAAATAACTTAAAATTACATTAAAACACAGATATATACATATATAACACTAACTTATAAATATATGCATGTACACCACAAACACACATACACACACACACGTACATATAAACATACCTCAATAATTAATATTTTATATTAGTGATTAGTATTATGCCTCTCTACTGTTGCAGTGCCCTAAGGACAGGGTCCATAAATTGTACCTTAATTTATGAACAAGTGTTTATGTACTTTATAAAATAATAATCTTGCAATGCCCTTGCAGGGCGCATTTTTTGGGACTAAACCTTATTTTGTCATGTTTGTACCACATGTAAGCGATGAATAAATGATTTGATTAGATTTAAAACAAGAAATAATTTTTTATTCACAAATATAATCATTTCAAAATGCATTGAAATCAAGCAAGCCTATAATAATAGGTAATTCAATTCAGTGGGACATTAAAAGCAATTTAAAAAAATGACCCTGATTAAGCCATGTTCCATCCAAATAATAGATTTATTTATTCTGCTTTCTATAATCAGCTATCTTCATTAAATAGTCCACGCGCTAGACTTGTAAGTCGGGTCAGTAAAATAACTTTTCTGGATCGTTTGTTCGAGTATGAAAAATTTAACTTCTTCAATATTCTATACATAGTTGTGTAGGCAAATATAGGTAGAATGTTATCCACATTGACTGCCTTCATATTTTATCCATCAAAGTATAGTAGATGAACTTCTCCGTATTGCAGATAAAGTAAATTCATCCAAATTATCAGGTATTGCTCGATTTGAAGTCTCTCCTAAAAAGTGAATTAGTTAATCAAAAACAAACAATAACATAACTTGAAGAGTAATATGAATTAAAGATGTCATCATATTTAGTACAAACATTAGGTCATGAAATCTGGTAGGTAATTTAAACAGGTTAGGTAACCTTTGGCTGTGGTATTTATTGAGTTTCCAAATAATGCTTCATGGTAATTTTATATAACTCTATTTTGGACAGGGTTGTAGGAGAGGCTTTTTCTAAATAATTATAAATATTCACTAGATTACTATGACTTATTTTTTTCCCTTGTGGTCAGATGAATTTTGCGTTTTTTGGCAGGCGGGGGACTCTTAGACCCTGATGTACTGGGTTGCGGCTTACTCATTATAACCTAAAACGTAATATTTTTGAGTTTATAGCTATTCTTGGATTTATTTGTAGCATCTCTAAGTAATTCTGTGTATATCTTTCATGATAGCAAAATGTGACATGCCTCTGCCGGCTCATAAGAGAGTGGGTGTTTGGATTTCGGTTGGGTTCTTTGGCCCGGCCTTGGTGCAAGCGAAGTAGGGCGCAGTGTGAGTTCAGCTGCATTGTGTAAGTTTGTCGATTGCGGATACTGTACCGGCGATAACGAAAGTGAATGATATAAAGGACCATAGCGTGACAAGTTATCTTCCGTCCTTTAATGTGTGTATGTCTTCAGTCTGGAGCTTTCTAAAAGACACCAAATCTGGATTATATCTCGACATATTTTTATCACTGATTTGAAAATCCTCACACTTTAATAGACCCAAAGATTTAATCTGAAATTGTTGATACATTTGTGGTTTGTGCATGCTGTACAACTACAGATGGTTTGAGCCAGCTGCACGTATTAACTTAAATAACAAAGACAAATATGGTACGGTATAATGGTCGGTGAATTACAAATAAAGTTTGTAAATTACATATATAAATATGTGATTTCTAAGATGAAATATTAAAATGGAAACCTTTAGAAAATAAATTACACACAATAGTAATTTCGTACACCAAGAGATCTAATCTTGTATTGTACTTATGAAGTGTTTCTTCAGTATGTATTTTTGTTGGCAAGCAAGCCGTGTGCCTGGAGAAAACCCTTAAAAAACTTGTAAATACCAATCTCTCACCGAGCGTACTTTCCTTTTTCAGTTTTGGTGCGTTCGTGACTTACGAGGACAAGACACGATTGAGGTGATCGCTTTAGTACCGTACAACGCACCCACATTATCTATGCACCTCGCTGGAACGGAATAACCTTACATCGTCGTAATGACGTCACAACTCCAGATGCACAGATACCGTAGCAGCGTTTTACCCACCTCTTTTAGCCGTCGACTATTTACTGTTATTGTTATTATCGGCACCCAGCTGGGACTGCAGTTCATTTTAGGCCTTAATGGGCAGTGTTTGTGCTTTCCCAATTTATTTCTCAGATATGGTCTGCAATATGGCCTAAAATCCCAATTAATCTGTCTTTCTTTTAGGTTTTAGCGAACTTTTAGTAAGTATTCTGTGCTTTTAGTTTATATGCACATAAGTCCGTATTCATAAAGGGAACGATATTTTCTGTCACCTAAATTTAGATTTGTGACGAAACTGCGATACCCTAATTAATCTTTTCTTAAGAAATATATTGGTTATCAAATTAATAAAAACGGTCACTGAATATTGTGAATGTGCGTTCTATATAATACTTGGATCACTGTTTTCTATCGCAGGTCTTTTTTAATTAGCAGATCTGTCACCAAAATGATAGATCTGTTACTCAAATCTGCTGAATTTGCACACGAAATATCAGGGCGTAGTGGTAGGTTGGGATTAGAGAGGGTTAGAGTTTCGTTTTTCCCGGTTTTTTTTCATACCCTGGTCCCGGGAGCAAAAACTTGCAATTCCCGGGAATTCCCGGGTCCTGGGAAATAGTAATGATAATCTATTGAGTTTGCTACTTTCATCCACCAGAAGTGCTGTTTAGACTTTATTTAGTAAAAAATAGTCATTTATGTATCTCAGAAGTTGTTTGCAAAGCATGTTTTGTAGAATATTTTTCAAGTTACTTAGCATAACGCACTACTTTATTCTCACAGCTCTTAATGATTGTCGTTGAAAATATGCTGTACTTAAGAGCAGAGCATCTCTCAGTTGACGTGGCCATGAACCAGAAATTGTATATGTATTCTGAAGATTTAGCTAAAGAAGGTGCAGCAGTTTTCAAAAATACAAATTAGTACAATGAAATACAATAGGGCCTCATAGTATGTCACCAATAGTCACCACACAAGCAGCACTTTTCTTCGTGGTTGGCTAGGACACACATGTCTTATCGAGGCTAGCTGCTGCTAGCTGGCCTACAAATATCTGTCTAAGAAAATGTTCGTGTTCCTTAACGTTTTTGTTATTCTAACTAACCTTTACCGGTGTTTAGAGCTAAATACTCATATTGTCGGGACTTCCCGGGAAAAGGCAAAATAGGTAATAGTAGGTGACAATCTACTATTCGTAACCAATCTAATGATTTGATGTCCAACATTATTTCTCAGTGACTTTTAAATAAATTTTAGGTGACTAATTTTATATGGGAAATATTAAACAGCACATCAAAAATACTGATTTGCACAGCAAATATCAGGGTAAAATGCTGCCGTAGCATAGGTGAAGGGTAAAGGGGGTGAGCGAAGCGAAGCCCCCTTTATCCTTCGTGTTAGGTTGAACATGCAAGAACAACAAAAATACTTAAAACATAAACTTGAGTACACATAAAATATTTAAAACATAAAAAGTATTTTTGCTGATCATTTTTTGCTGTGCAAATCAGTATTTAATGAGCGATTAAATACTAGCCAATTTATATTATTTAATGATGCAATTTAGGTACAGATCTACTATTTTAGGAACCAACATGATTTATTATGTAATCAAAAAGGCATTTGGGCAAGGCAGATGATCAATAAAATCACATCCATTAATAAATAGCAAAAACGATGTAGATACTATGTACCTCAACGTACAGAAATTGGCATAGGCTCACCTCCATCGATCATCTGATATGGATCCTTCTCGTACCATGTTTTCATGTCTGAGATGATCTCTAGTGAAATAGGCCATTAGGAGCACTGGAGTATGTTTCCTCCTCCGTACATAAATAGCAACTGATATAGGTTAATGACCGACAAAACTCGGCGAGGCAGGTACGCCGGACTTATATCAACAAAAATATACATGAAAGAGATGATGCGATCATAATATTTTATAGCCAGACGTTGTGTAAGTAAAATGTAAATTACTACGTTCATTACACCATTTTAGATACATTACGGACCCATTGTTTGTTTGTGCCAAGGCGTTGCTCGAATATCTAGTTTTTCCGGCCTAGGACAAATTAGGTAATAATATATATTAATATTATAATATATATATAATATGAAATATTATAATAATATTAAATATTATAATAATATTAAATTGACACTATTTACAAACATTAATCTAGCCTCAAACTAGGATTCCCTGTATCTTGGGTAATAGTATTATAGTATCTGTGGTACTAGACAACGATACACATACTTACATAGATAAATATTATACGTAGATAGATAAACAATCATGACTAGGGTACAAACATCCGTTCTCATCAAACAAATATTTGCCCCCACCGTGAATGGAACCCGGGACCCTTGGCTTCGTAGGCAGGGTCACTGCCGAGACTCGGCCAATCGGCTCGTGCATGTAGGTATTTCGATACTTACTATGGCCAAATTAAGAATCCAAAGGATTGAAACACATAGTTTTCAAATTAGTAAAACAGCTTTGCACCTGAGTTACATGGCCTGGCATTCATTAGAATATAGGTATTTAATTTCAATCAATGCGCCTTATGAATAAAGAGACTACCACATACCGTGTTTCTACAAAAAAAATAACTTAGTTTAACCTCAAAACAAATGTGGAATCCCTCTCATACATTTTCGTCTTTAAAAAGCCCATATAATACGCGACCAACACAACTAGGAGCATGACAACTAGGCGTTCATTGCAATTACGGAGGCAACACCGGAACGGTGATTGATACCATACAGTACGTACTTAGTAAATGCTAGTGACTTGTAGGTACAGTTACGTACGTATTGAAGACGGGTTGCAGGAGCCGAAACCGCAGTCCTGTCATGCGCCTAGTTGTATTGGTCGCGCAGTTGGTACTTTTCTTTATTTATTCGTCACAATGCGGCAAAAACGGCATCAATATCTGAGGCACCGCTGGCCGTTACTACTAGTAGACGATCACTATTTGGTCTCAGTTTAGTCGCAGTCGCCTCCCTCAACTACTCGTCCCTACCTTACGTATAGCTACAATACTGCGTTGGCTAGGTAGGTACCTACTAGTATAGTAGTTTTACGAGGGAAGAGGTGTGACTGTTAGCCGCTCCCAAGACACGGTCCAACCCACCAACAGATTTAGATTATGTCGAGACAGTCGCAGAGATTGGTGATGTTAAGTAATGTGAAGGGTAAGAGAAGTAAGAACAATAAAATTAAGTGACATGCGCAGATGGTGTTGACATCATGGGCCCAATTATGTTGACTTGTCGCGTGCGTATCGTGTTTGTGTTCGCTGGGCTAATAAAACAAAGATTTCAACACCCAAGGAACGCTATCATAATGAAAATCTTGTTATTATATTGTTGCAGAGACGGTGATTAGATCAAATCCCTCGAAATTATGACATGATTATAACATATCCGTCAAGGGGTCTAGGGATGATCGAATACTGATTTATTTTAAGTGAAATGTCGTAAATACATGCGAATTCTTATTTTTTTACCGTGCGCCTTTCTTCGCCGCGCCTAGTTTATACTAGAATTTCCTAGCCATAAGTAGAATTGAGAGCCAAATTGGTTGCTATAGGTCACTTTCATATCCTAATACTAAAGTTAGGTTGTGTTAGGTCAAATCATTATGTACTACCTGGAGCCGAGCGAAGCGGAGCGGAGCGAGGCGACCCTAGGTAGTTTTACAAAACCATATATTGATTGCTTAATTGACTTTAATACAAACATTGTTTTTGTTATTTCGCTTAACCAGTTTTGGGATTTTTTCAAATCTCTAGATTTGTTTAGGGGATATTAAAATTATGTCATTGTTTTATAATTTTCCGGAATTTGATCAAATTACTTAGGGATTTGATCAAGTCCCTAATATTATCATATCCCTGCAAGATATCCACCACTTCCACATCAGTCCACTTTTCTCTCCTCGTCTCAATATCCGGAAGTTAGCGGACATAGCAAGAAGTAGTACCTATACCTACCTAGCGGGTTAGGAGCTAAAAGTCACCGATCAGCGAACACTTTGCTTACAGCTAATAGCTAGAAAGTACTCGTTGTTAAGGCTAGAAAACAAGGGTAGTCTAATGTCAAAATTTTAGAAAGATTGGTTCCTACCAACATTTTAGAAATTCGGATAATTTATAAACAAAAATTTAATTATGTTGGTCAATGAGCTATTAGTTCTAGTAGATTAAATTTCAATGATTTATAAAGCTTTTTTCCAATCCACGATAATTTACGGTAGGTAATGTTACAATAACTTCACGAGAAATTAGATCAATAAGACGGGCTCGGTGTAACAATACTCAAGCTAATTATCGATGATCCATTTCAATCTGTATTGATTAGGCGGGCCGTTTCAATGGGCGGCTATGGTTATACTAATGAGTAGATCATGTGATGTAGGTACTTCTAGCCACCGTAAGGTATATTAGACATCTAGCTACTGAAACTATAAAGAATCCTCATTATGTTCGTTTTTTGATTCAGCTGTAAAAATTGTATTTGTTTAACTAAAAACTTGTCACTGGACAGACGAGTATTAAAATGCAAGGATTCAATGTTTGAAAGTATGTATAATTATAAAAGTTATTTTGTAAACCATATTTAATTGAATGCTTAAATAATCATTATGTACCCTTAGTATATACTCTACTAGGCAATGTAGTAATCGCATTCCTACCTATATAAATATTGCATTGGTATAAAAATGATTAAACTAACGGTTCACCACAAATTTTATTCCCTTTGGCAAAGTAGAACCGGTTTTGTGAAATTATTAGGTGCGCTTAACAAGCTCGATAACACAAAAGTCAGTACCGAATCCCTAGATAAAGTATATGTCGTAGAATTCAACTATTTCATGAAATATCCAACCATGGATGACTATATCATGAAATGGTTGGCCAATGATTTCATGAAATTATCAGAAAGTGTTAAATTTCAGGAAAACACGTCTTTTTAAAACAAGGCAACAAAACTATTTTCACAACTTGACCTCAGCAATATTGGTTGTCAGAGTTCAACTTAACATACTTGTTCCATACTTATTTCCATTAGTCAAATCAAGGGACAGGCAAAGCGCAGGCGCGGTCGTTATGATAAATCGTACCGAATGCACTCTCAATCCGCCGCGCGCGATTTATTGTGCAACAAAATTGGAAACGTGTGTGTCCAAAACAAATGTTTAATTAGTTAGACATCTGTTCGAGAGATTGCAGATGCAAAGCAAAATAATTGAAATATTGTTGTGTTGTGTGTGTGTATGTGTGTGGGTGTGTCAACGTAACTGATAAAGTTTAGATTTAATAACCACGTGTAGAACTTTTCCGAAATGTAACAATTTGAGAACATCCTCATAAAATCAACAGCAGAGCCACAAAAACAATAAACAGGGCGCAAAAGAAACACTAGTAACCGACAATCCGAACAAAGTGTCACTGTCCCGTCAAGACGCGTGACCGAATTAGAACGCGCATGAAAACACGACGAAAACGCACGAAAACAACGGGCTTTGCGCGTGAAAAGCCGCGTGTCGCGCTCGCGAGCGCCTGCGCAACTGGTCGAGCGATGAATCTGTAACGAAAGCTCCACGAAAGCCCTCCGGCCGTTAGAGAGGGACGGAGTGCCGGAAGGAGGCCAAAAGCTCTGGACTCTATTACTGCTCAAGTTGAAGAGGGATGAGATACTAGAGTTGAGATTTTAGTCGATATTTGATTGAAATCGCGCAAAAATAGACATCAAAGTTTAGCACTCTTAGCTTAGCTCCAAATAAATATAGGACGCCATGCTGCACCTATTTAACCCTACTGTTATATGTTAGCATTGCCAGCTCCAGTAACATTTCGTATGAATCCTTCGATATACACTCTTACGGTTGATTTACAGATTAACCGAACGACGCTGAGGAGTACTACATAGTTAAACTCATTTCAGCTAAGAATTGCAGCTGAACAGACCCAACATGCAGATATGCCTGCAATATTCGCAATCGAACTAGGCAAGTTTCCGATACACTCGACTGAAGTGGCTTCAGTCCATCCGTCTAGCCCTCTCCGGAACTCTCGTGTCCCCGGGTGTCCCCGGGTGTCCCCGGACGTGGCAATCAGACTAGCCGGATGCCCGGCGGTGAAAATATAACTAACCCAACCACGACAGAGCATTACCAAAGAGCGAGATAACGATACGTAAAACTTAAGTGACTTGAGTTTCAAAGGTGTCAATGAATCGTCAATTTAGAGGTAATTTTCATAAGTTCGCTAGGCTTTAAGCAATATGAAAAATGGCATAGCCATCACTGCAATTGTATCTCCAGTATTTTGTGAAGAGAACAATTTAAATAACTACCAAAAAATATAAATTCTTACCAAAATGGGTAAATAATCACCAAAAGTTGCAGAAATATCCGGGCAAAATACTGCGGTAGTTTAGGTGAAGGGTAAAGGGGGTGAGCAAAACGAAACCCCTTTATCCTTCGTGTTAGGTTGAAAATGTAAGAACAACAAAAAATACTTAAAACACAAACTTAAGTACACAAAACTTGGTGATAATTTATCCAAACACAATTTGATGATCATTTACCCATTCTGGCAGTCATTTCGAATTTATTGGTAGTAAAATAGGTGAGTTTTTGGTTATCGTTTAAACGCAAGCCGTTTGTTTATATATTGATAAATTTTTGTTCTCGAACAGAAGTTTACTTTCATCGAATACAGAACACACCGAAACAGTATACAAAACTTCTAGCTGACACAACAGCACCCTCGACCTGTCACTTGAAAAAAAAAACTATCTATTGTCACGTGGTCCCACGTCCCGGACACCGCACTTGATCTTTTGTGTCTGCGATAAAAGGACGCGTGACTTATCGTCTTCGGGTCTACGAAAATGAATAGTAAATTATTACCATATTATGGAACTTCTCCGATTTCGGAGTGAGGTAAGGAGCCCGTGTCACGAACGCTTACGAGGCATTAAACAGGTCGAAGTATAGTGAGCCTGCAGAGGTAAATTATTTAGAAGACACTCGGCGTGTCTGGCGCGATGATTACGTTACCTGACAGGGAACCATATTTTTACGTTTAGACCTTTGCGCTTTATAGGTGGCACCAAACTTGTAATCGATGGTATAACCCAGGCGTGGGCAACAGGACGATCGCGGGAAGAGGGAATAAATAATATTTATAAGTTAAAAATACAAAGAGCAGACTGAGCAACGCAATCGCCAACAAAAATTTCTTTATTGTTCAGTCGCCACTTTCCGTCACTATTTTACACTAAAACTAATAAAATGTGTACTTCCAAACAAACAATAATAAAATTTGTACTCGCTTCCACATAACAGCTTACTTTTTGTGTTTTCGGCACGCGATGATCTCCAGTCAAACGACCAAGAGTAACCCCTAGCGGTAGCGTTAATACAAGATCGAAGCTATTTTATTAAAGCGACAAATTACTTCTGCTGTTCCACCTAGATGGACATTGAAATTCCCTTTAAGGATTAAAAAATGAGAGAAATTGGTGGATTTTTCAAGCTATCCCTTCAAAAGTTCTATATTTCCTAATCAGATCTACGAAATAGACCAAAAATTTAAGATATATTTCAAAAGGACGATGCGCGAATTCACAAAGAAATGATCACATTGCGGTGTGATATTTTTCTGAAAGCAAAGGCATCGTCCGGATTAGGTTTCTGGGGATTAGTTTCGTGTGAAAAATAGCCAACTTTAAAGAAATGTGTTGAACACATTCATTCATGCTTCGGCTCGACATATTTATGCGAATCGTAATTTTCATACCTAAAACAGAGCTGATAACAAACAATGATCACGCCTATCGGATGGTCACACACTAGATTCCTAAGATTGCTAATTTCAAACTGCAAACCCGACTTCGCCAAATTAACGGAAAAGGTGAAGGACCAGTGTTCACATTAATACTAAGCAGTTAGTTTATTAAAAAAAAACACATTTTATGATGACCCCATCATATAATAAAATAAAATAAACTACATAAATCTAGATTCTAGTCTAGACTGTTTTATTTCAAATTTCAAGCAAACAATTAAAAAATCGGTCGATCGCAGAGGGGTTCCTCAGTCAAAAGTCGATCTAGGGCCTGATGAAGTTGCCCATGCCTGAATAATCCATGGCTTTTAAGTTATTTCATAGGAATTTATAGCCAGAAATCCCTATTTAGGTTACTACTAACTACCGGGTAGCTCCTAGCTGAGCAGGTGAGTCGCGGAAACGCGTTGCATCGTCTATTTTGGCCGCCGCCGCGCCGCCCGCCCCACATCAATGGACGGTTTGCCACGCTACGACCGTGTCCTCGCCACGTGAATACGGCGGTTGAGGCGTCTTGATCATTGGAATATAGCTGAATGAAAGGCAGGCCCAAATAATATATGAATGTATATTGGCCTACACCTATAGTTTATGTGCTGGTACTACCTTCTCGACCAAACCTACTAACACTTGACGCTCCTAGATACCACCCGAGAGTCTAGTCTAGTTGGTCGAGGAGAATAGGGAGGCTGATGATTTTGATCATAGAACTGAGACATAGTTACACAACCTAGTTTTCTCGTGCGTGTTTTTGCTAACCTGTCTACACTCTATCCGTAGTCATCGCATTTGAACCCGAAAAGCCTGGTTCTACAGTCTGCAGGTCTTGAAGATATGTGGTCTGAGTCCAAGAAATACTCAGCTTCTTGCTGTCATCCGATCTACAGCTAGTATCTAGATTCATTCTTCAAACTACATCCGCAAATATAAAATATATGGTTTTATTTTCTTATTTACGGCTGTTAGTCTTAATGTGCAACTTTTTATGATAAATTCAACTTTTATTGCCAGCTGTCAGTTACCCTTTGATAGGGCCAACCGTCTTCAGTAGTTTGTGGGTTAACGACATGCCGTACATGCTGATTTTATTAATGATTTTATTTGCATGTTCAATTAGATTTGTATGTGCTTTCTTAAATAAGTGGACCATACCTGAAGATAATGCAATACCTGGAGTTGCATTCAATGTAAAGGCTTACCTGAAACAACAAAACGCTTTGTTTAAGCAAAATGTTCAATGTAAATTATGATGATCCAAGGTCCAGATGAAACATAACAAATGAATATGCAGTTTATTACAACTCAATACAACTATAACTTTTCCAATAACTTCGCTTCTCGTAAAACATCGTACATATTCCTGCTGCTATAATGATGTATGTAGTTCAGGACATTTGATTTGTCAGTCTGTAATCTGCATCAAGATCTTTTTGTCAACAGCAAACAAAAGCGAGTCGTAGAATCGCCGCCAGTGTCTCAAAGTCAAAGTGAAAGTACTTTATTACTGTAGATATTTACATATACTTAGCAAACGTCATTTTTTGCCTGTTTGTAAGCAGGGCCATCTATGCACCCGAGAGCCGTTGTGATTCAATAAGTTGACATATGTTTACATAATTCTAGGCTAAAAGCCCTTGGTAATAAGCACGATAATCGCATGTTAAGCAAAATTAACTCAAGTCACTTCGTCTCTCAGGTAAAGATTTTGTTGTTATTAACAATAGATACGCGTGCCGGCCACCGATTATCCGATAAGTGTTAACACGGCTCAAAAGATCGGAGAGTGCTTGGATAACAGACTGACAGATCACATGTCCTGAGTTGTACCTTTCCACACAATGTGTGTACGGATCAAGTTAGTGTTCGTGGTCTTTATCAGTATAATTCGGTATTGGACAAGGTAGTCAAATAAATCGAGGAACTTATCTTAAGTTGAAGCATTATTAACGTGACCATACGTCCCGCTTTGGGCGGGACAGTCCCGCTTTCAGACTGCCTGCCCCGCTGTCCCCCGAAATAGCAAATATCTCCCGCTTTAGCTCAAAGGTTATTTTAAATGTATTTGCCAAGTTTAAAAATGACTTATAAACCACACTACTAAACCAATTTATATAGTTAACAAAATGGAACCAAAGTCGAGTCGCCCTATCAAAAAATATTTTTTGAAACCGGTTTATGAAGTTTTGAGGTAACAAACATAAAAAACCATCGAACTAAGAACCCTTCCTGTTTGAAGATTGTTAAAGAAGCAGTTAAAACAGCAATAAGTTCTTTTTATGGATCCGTACCTTAAAAGGAAAAAGGTTACCCTTATCGGTCTGTCTGTCTGTCCGTCTGTCAAGTCCATTTTTCTGAGCAACAGTGGAGGTATCAAGTTGAAATTAATATCAATTACCTACTCAGGTCTGTGGTATCTTGTAGCTATAAATAAAACACCTTCTATGTTAACGCAATCAAAAGATACGGCCGTTTTTTGCAGCAAATTTGCTTAATTTACTTGATTCTCACATAGGAATCAAAACCATATGGTATATTTTTCTCGTTGACCAATTTTATTGATCAAATTTGGCAAGAAGTAAATTATGATAGCACATGGCAGTAAACGACAAAATCCTCGAAACATTTGTGGTTCACAAAAAGGATGCAATTATTGCGGAACCCTTGGTGCGCGAGTCGGACTCGCACTTAGCCTTTCAAATAACCGCATGCATCCCGCTCTGGAAAAAAAAAATGGTCACGTTAACCATTAAGCATTATGTACAAAATGACTTAACAATATCAGAATTGAATATTTTCTGAAGTTGTATTTTATAAACTAAGTATTAAGAAAAAAAGGCAGCATTGATTATTACATCACTTCCTAGTATTTCATAGAATAATGCACAAAACTACCGTTTTGACAGTTCCTGAAAAGTATCTACATATTATGTATGACGAGCAGTCCAAAGCCGTACTCTTAGGTAGGAGAGGTCTTTTTCTTTCCAGATAATACTCCTTTCGAATAACCTACCAATCAAAGAACTGTGAGGTATGTCGAGAAACAAGAAATTCTATCTAACAATCCTCGATCAAAAAAGTTAGAATCTATAGAAAATTTGATCCAATCATAAGTACCTAAATTATCATTTGCACTGTTATGTATACCCTTCAGTAGCGCTTTACACAGTACACATATACATTGTTATGTGTTCTGTGTAGAGCGCTACTTTGAGGATATCCTCAAAGTTCTATGGCCATATTTTAGAGCCATGTAGTACTCAGAGGATACCGCAATGTCAATAATTGTACTGCACACAGCCGTCGTCGTCTTGTTTATCCAAACTTGGCTCCATCCTGGATGACTATTGATTCTGGACAAATTGCCGTACAATTTATGATCTACGTAGCGTATCATGAAAATAGCACCGCCAGGGATTAGCTAGTTATCTTATTTAAGCTATCCAAATCTAAAACTTGAAGATGAATCAATGGCTCTAATGGGTGTCGTACAGGAAAATGGGTAATGCTATGGATTTTTAAATGGTTACAAACTCCATTAGAATATTTAGAGGAGCTTAGTCTATTCGCTTTCAAGTACCAGAATGAACATAAACAATTATGTAAAGGCACATACATTGCATCTGGCCCCACACTAGGATACCCTATGTCTTGGGAACCGGAAACAGCGACGTCACACAGATATAAACGTCCAAGACATGGGATTTTTTTCTTTACCCCAACCCGGGGATCGAACCCGGGACCTCTCGCATGATACAACCACAGAGGCCACAGGGTCGTCAATTCGTGAAGTCAAAAGAAAATTCAACACGCAAATGAACCGGCATATTTTTTTACACCAAGCAATCATGATTTTATGCCATATTCAATAACAGATGAGTCTGAGTACAACGTGTAGTAAGATGCAGGCAGAATGAGTCATACAGTGAGTCAGTCTAGACACTCTAGGACTGAATTAACTGGTACGAAAATACATAAGCCATACCTTTACGCTGGATAACATTGTAAAAGACACTGATTTCTTAAGAGCTTGAGACTTCAGGATTCATGTTGACATGAATCATGGATTCTATTATGACTGTAAAATTGTACATCTTGGGCTATAAACACTGATTAAAGGGCGGTTATGATAACAGTAAGGTTACAAAAAATAATGAACGAAAATAATGACTAGTGGCCCTGTGGGCAGTAGACCTCGCTAACAAGGGGGACTGTGAACAAATTTATAGGTAAGTATTTTAGATTCAATCAAAATCAAGTAGTAAAGTAAACCAATAACTTTGTAAACTACATTTTGCGATTTAAAATATTGACTATTGAATTTTCACGAAAATAGTTATAGTCTATTTCACTCACTCCCATGGTCTGTATATATCCTCTTTACTAATCCGTCTCCTACTTCGAGGAGTCCAAACTTGGTATGTTTTGAAAAGATTTCTTGAATTTTTAGAGAGCAGGCGGTCGAAAGGTAATGCTATAGTATATTTTTAGAACCGGCTCATGACACCCTTTAATTTGATACCCCACACGATAGGTTTCAGAAGAATAAATAAAAAAATCCCATACAAAAAATTTATGACGTCATCAAAGGGGGAAATCACGAAAAACTCTCGACATAAAATATCATTTAATTCAAGGAACACGTATACCAACTTTTGTGAGGATCGCTTGAAAACTGTGGCCCCTAGACCGGAACTGACAGACACCAGACATAGAGACAGACGCGAAAGCAAAATCGGCCTCCTATTTTGTCGAAATGGAGCCCTTCGCTCGCTCGGTCATAAACATTAGATTTTAATTATCCTGGATATTCTTATTTCCGTGGCCAACAAAAGCAGTCCACACCTCAAAACCGTACCGTGGCACCGGTTCCAGTTCCCGCCACCTTATTTGATAGCTATTCCTCCCATTGTGTCCATTCCGAGACCATACAATGCCACCGGAATCTTCCCCACTTCGCCTCTGCCCACTTCACACCAAGTGAATTTAATTTATTTTTCACTTCATTCAATTTAGTGGCCCTCAAAAGGGCCTCATAATCGAGTTGCAGCAATCACAACGCGATAAATCAAAACAATTTTGTGTGCTGCGAGTAACAACAATTTACGGTTCCAACTGTTGAGGCGGGACAGCGGCAGTTACTTGAAGGGTATATCAGAGAATAAAACATAATAATTTATGTTACTGAGTCTCTTAATTTATGCGTGAGTAGTAATAGTATCAAGTATCTTGTTGTAAGTACCTGATTTTGATAGTGTGTCTGAAAATTGCAACCCAATTCTGGTGAAAAATATAATGCTTAACTAATTTATTGGAATCAGTAGCCGCTTGGCTTCACCTGCATTAGTTGGTTACATCGATATTTGTTAAAACACATTTTTATTGATTTGAGGGGCTAACTTGCACCCTAATTTTATAACAACAACTTTGGTTACCAGTCATCACATCGGATTAATTGGATATTCGAATAGATTAACTTCACGAAATCGGGAGTTTAAATAACTGGCCAACATAACTCCGAAACATAAACCGATTACGAAACGGTATTAGAACAAATTATAAGACATCAAATTGTTAAAACCGTTATTGAAGCGCTGGGTGAATACAAAGTGCTAAATATAAGTAGTTCAAAGGATGTTTGGCCGAATACAGAAACTGCTACTCAAATTAAGTGCAGCTTAAGTTCAATATTTAATATCCGTACCTAATTTCTGGCTGTATCAATAAGTCGCAATTCATTAAATTTTAACAGCTATCTACATAATTGGCTATCAACAATTAATACATAGTTGTATAATAATGGTCGGGAGCCAACCTAAGTCCTGGTTCACACCGGGAATGAAGATTGACGCGGCGGTCGAGAATTTAGAGAAGAGGCAGACAGCGGTGAGTGACAACATTCCAGATGACCGAATGCGCATTTACAAAAAAAAAAGCAAAACGTACAGTCTTACAAATAATAATAATAATACCTTGGACACTATTTACACATATTGATTTTAGGTACTAGACAACGAGACACATACTTACCTATATAGATAAATATTATACTTAGGTAGATAAACAACTATGACTAGGGTACAAATATCCCTTCTCATCAAACAAATACTTGCCCCCACCGGGATTCGAACCCGGGACCCTTCGCTTCGTAGGCAGGGTCACTGCCGACTCGGCCATTCGGGTGGTCAAATGATTGTTCAGTGGCCCCCACCAGTGTCGTTGGTGCCTGTGGGCAAATTTGACATTTGAAGTTGACTTTTTCTTGCTTAGTCTTAATTTTAAATTAGTTAAAATAAAAAAATAAAACTATTTACAGTTGCATAAAGTTAATTAGTCGTTGAAAAAAGTTTAAAAGACAAATATGGAGCAATTTAATATACCTATTTGGTAAGTGGTAAATTCAATCAATATTCGAGTAAATTCGTTGAATTACAAAGTATTTGAAGAAGCCATTGTAGGTCCATTATTGGTATAATTAACTGGATTTTTAATCGACTTCAAAAATGGAGGATTTTGATAGATGATTCAGCAGTATTTTATGTTATATATACTTAGTTAATTTTTTCACTGCAGTCAGGTACCTAACGAATGTAAAAAGCCATCCAGATAACGTCGCGTGACTACTTTGGATCTATGACTCTGACTCCAGCTGAAAATGTAACTGGGTTGTACGGGACGCATCTCTGTGTCTTGATCGTTTTCTCAAACGAAAGCATCCTAGTGGATTAATACTGTAACCACATATCCCTATGCCACATGAGCGGATCCGAACCAGGAAAATGACATGACATTCCAATTTCAACAGATACCTTACCGACAAGAGTTCTTTTATTTATACACAAAGAATACCAGCCGAGTCACAGCAATGTAGCACGTAATCCCTATGACGCTCGAAATAAGTACGATACGCAGTGTTAGATTGAACTGGATGAAATCGTGACACGCCGCAAATACCACGACTGGTCATCACCGAATGACACCGACATCGAACTAATTAGATACCGCCCCGCCATTTGGGGATTGTGGACAGGTGGCATTGTGCCACTGCCACGCGCCTCAGGGCACATTTTGCGGCTCTAGATTTATCGACATCACTGGTTTGTCGTAACAAAGTTCACTTTTCACTTTTTTTTGTTTATTATGTACTTTTTCTACACAGGTATCATAAACCCTCTTTACTGCGTCTAAAACCGCACGTTAAGACCAGCATAATGTAAAATTATTTGGTAGAAACTCATTTCTTATCTGAAAATTTGTACATTATGACCATAATGTCCCAAAATTTGTCAAATTATGACATTCAAATTTTGAACGCCGACGCCCGCCTGCGTGTCGCCCATAGTTTGTCTGTGAAGTTGGTATTGGTACTACATAACAAGCTAAACAACTGCAGAGCAATGATCAATGCGACAATGCCGGTCAAACATTCGGTTCCTGAACACATTAAAGAGAGCTTATGATATGTATGTAGATAAACTAGTGTATGTCGCCTTCGGCTCGTTTCATACACCCACTCTCGAGTATTAATGCCCTCCATTATGTAGCAGTCACATAAACTACTATTACAGGTAAAATCTTATAATCTAACTTAAAATAGTACGTAAGCCACAAAGGTCGTACAAAAAATTGTCTATTAAGGTAGATAGGTCAATAAAAGTTAAGCATGAAGTCGGTTGCTGGCTATATGCAAGGCACAACCACCGTTCGTGTAGGTTTATGGAAATAATGATATAAGGTGTGATTTCAATTTGTGGTTAATATTGTTGTGATTGATTGACGATGTGGGCACATGAGAGAGGCGATTATGGGAAGAGCGCTAGAATACGCGGCCATACAAAAAGATTTAGCTTCTCATATGTACGCTAATGCATTAAATCAAACAAAATTCTAAGTAACGTCTTCTTTTGCTCAACCTATAACATATTCGTGTACTTAATCAACACACTTAAGAAATATAACCACTCAAAAATCTGGGTATTATGCTCCAAAATGTTCCATTTTCTTATTCTATTTTCTTAAGCATTTCTCAAGTAAAAACACGGGAAGACGGGACGGGACAGGTAGGTCACTCGTTTCGAGCAATGAATGCAATCGATTTATTACCAGAGTTTTTCCATTGTAGGTTAGTGGAGAAATTATTGCGTGTGGTGGACAGAGTTTTCGTGCAAAAATGGGTGATACTATTTGTACCTTTACCATGTAATTTACTTCACTTTTCCGTCTGTCAGCGGTAAAACATATATGGGAAGTGCATAATTAAGTTTACGGCCTGTATAGTTCTCGAGAGAAGAGGAGCACAATATACGATGAAATTTAAGTGGTTTTGGAAACGCAAACTGGTGACAGTACTCGTCTATAGAAACAACTTGCACCATGGGGACAAAACTGAAATGATAAAAAACAACAGGTGTCAAGCTAAATTACCTACTCACCCAAAACTTACTAAGCAGCTGATTATTTATCTTGCTGACGACTCGGACACAAATTACTCGCACATGGTGTCTGAATTGACACATTTTACTTTTTTAGTGACGATTCAGGCACTATGATAATATTGATGCTGTATGATGAAAACGCTTCAAAGTATAATTGCAGTACCAAAACTATAAATTGCTCTGTGGACGTGTACCTAAGTCAATTACATGTTTAAAAAAACAAAAATCCGTTATTCAAAACATATATTTAGCATAAAAAGCAACATCTTAAAAACTTAAATAGGTCCATCAAAAGTACAAAACCGGTCAAGTGCGAGTCTAAATCGCGCACGAAGGGTTCCGTACCACCGTTCAATGGAAGCGATGGTGTGGAGTGAATAGTTTGGATTTTACACAGCAAAATATTGTTTACAAAGTTATTGGTGCGGTTACTTTCACACTCCATGTACGTAACCAGGTGCATCCATAAGTTTGTATGTGGTATTGAAAGAATTGTTGTATGGGAGCCCCCTTAAATATTTCTTTTATCCTGTTTTTTAGTATTTGTTGTTATAGCGGCAACATAAATACATCATCTGTGAAAATTTCAACTGTCTAACTATCACGGTTCGTGAGATACAGCCTGGTGACAGACCGACGGACGGACAGCGGAGTCTTAGTAATAGGGTCCCGTTTGGAACCCTTCGGGTACGGAACCCTAAAAATGAACATATTAAATAAACTAAAATCCGTCATTTAAAAGTATATTTAGTAGAAAAATTTACATCTTATATAGGTACACATCTTTTGGTTTGTAAATAGTACAATAATCAATTCGGCTATATACTTGGTACATATTTAATTTCATCTACCTACACAACTACATTACCTACACTACCTACACTACCAACACTAACAACACTACCTACACTTCCTACACCACCTACACTAACTACAGGAATTACACTACCTACACTACATACACTGCCTAGACTAATTACACTACCTGCACTACCTACACTACCTACACTCCCTACACTACCTACAATACCTACACTACCTACACTACCTACACTACCTACACCACCTGCACTACCTACACTACCTACACTTCCTACACTACCTAATCTACGTACACTACCTACACTACCTACACTACCAACACTAACTACACTCCCTACACTACCTACACTACCAACACTAACTACACTACCTACACTACCTACACTTCTTACACTTCCTACACTACCTACACTAACTACACTATCTACACTGCCTTCACTACCTACACTACCTACACTACCTACACTACTTACACTACCTACACTAACTACACTAAATACACTTCCTTCATACATCTAGCTACACTACCTACACTCTCTACACTACCTACACTAACTTCACTACCTAAACTTCCTACATTTCCTACACTACCTACACTACCTACACCACCTACACTACCTACACTAGCTACATACATCTACTTACATCTCTTTACACTACCTACATACAAAATATGTCGACAACAATCGCTTTGGTTCTTCAGCAACTCGACACAAGAGACTGGACACACATGTGTCCAGTTGGTGAAACTCAAAATTAGTATCACTTTTTAATCTTATTATGTCGTCATCTGGACACACCAAGGTTCTTACGCGTGTCCACATAGTGAAACTTAAATAAAATCACTTTTATGTTTTCGCCAACTGGACACACGTTCGCATTTTACCCGAATTTATGACAAAGTACAGTAACGCAGAAAAATGTTTTATGTCACAATCATCATCGGCCACTCAGCAACGTCCCACTGCTGGGAACGGGTAATTTTGTATGTTGTTGTATTATATTTATAATTAACCTGACTGTACCCTTTTTTTGCAAAAAAGCTGCACAGGTATGTCCAGTTGGCGAAAACATAAAAGTGATTTAATTTAAGTTTCACTATGTGGACACGCATAATAATCTTGGCGTGTCCAGATGACGACATAATAAGTGATACTCATTCGAGTTACACCAACTGGACACATGTGTGTCCAGTCTCTTGTGTCCAGTTGGTGAAGAACCCGATAAATCAATCAATGTGATTGTTGTTGTAATTACATATTATTAAAAAAAAAACTTTATTATGATTTCCACCATATAAGGTTTAACGGTCCAACCTATCAAAATCCTCATTACGTCGATAGAGTTACGGGTATTATATACTACAGTTAAGGGTATTTTCTGATGTTTTTTTTTTCGAAGCAAAAACTTTTGGTTCTCCAGATGAGAAAAACTGCACATTTGCTTATCTCACGACTGAAGAAAATCGGAATCGATAGATCTCGATTCTTGCTAAAGTGATACGCGGGAAAAAATACCGCGAAATCCCTTTTTCGGACGAAAAAATCTTTGATGTCGAGGAATGCTTTGAAATAATGATAGAGTGTATGCGCATAATAGTGAAGAAGCGAACAGAGGTATCCCACGTGTTCAGCGTGGTCACCATCCTTTCATCATCAAGCCCATGTCATTGATGGTTTGGCTTGGGGTTTCTTATTCAGGCCCAACTAAGGTGTCATTTTGTGAAAAAGGAGTTAAAACAAGTGCACTCGTGTGCCAAAACGCAGTCCTAACAAACCTCTTGGATTTCACAGAAATGTTAAAAAACAGACACTGGGTATTCCAGCAAGACTCTGCCCAAGCTCATAAGGCAAAAAGCACTCAAAATTTACTCTCCTTCCGTGGAATCAACTTTATCAGACACGAAGACTGGCCCTCCTCGAGTCCAGACTTGAATCCATAATAAAATATGGCTATACATAGAGGAGAAGGTCTGCGCTAAACCTCGTTGCAATTTGGAGTCTCTCAAAGCCTCCTTGATTAAAGAAGTGGCCAATATAGACCTGGATGTCGTGCGCGCTTCTAGCGATGACTGCCGCGCAGATTAAGGCTTGTATCGAAAATAGGGGAGGTAATTTTGAATAGTTTAAATGTCATTCAAATCTTTATTTTGTAACATTTCGTTTGGTCCGAATGGTCAATGCTAAAATTAAAATGTATCAATTCGGACACGGTGTCCGAGTAATTTGTATCCGAGTCGTCAGCAAGCCGATTATTTTTCGCGATTCGAGGATTGGCTCCATAGTAAAAATTGTGCTTCTACCACCAGTTTTCGTGTGTGTACACCACATGTTTTATGGGTGAATCCATACGAAATTTCGGAGTTAGCCAGAACATTGGGGTTCGTTAATTACGTAAATGTTAGCTAGATAAAGCTCGCAGCTTTGTACATACTAGATCTTTGACTTACAATAGTATGGCAAAGAACATTATATGACTAGCGGAAAGCACAGCTTTGTAAGGAGCGAATGGAATGGGATGTCTCTTGAGAACTTGTCTATGGACTCCAGTTATTGTCCTTTAAAGAGCAAAGAACCACAGGCTCAGTACCGAATTCGGTGTTTTTGTATAAGGAATATTGCAGGCGCTAAAGCTACTATAGTGCAATACGCTAATCGCTCTGATGATGTCATAGCGACCGACACTGTCCAACTGACGCGTCGAGGGCGAGAGCGAGAGACAGAGGGAGGTGAAACGCATTACTGGAGGGTGCCAAGTTAACTTTGGGAAATATTAAACTGCACATCAAAAATACTGATTTGCACAGCAAATATCAGGGCAAATTGCTGCGGTAGCTTAGGTGCGCTAGCTTACCTTTTATCCTTCGTGTTAGGTTGAACATGCATGAACAACAAAAAATACTTTAAACATAAACTTGAGTACACATAAAATATTGAAAACATAAAAAGTGTTTTTGCTGATCCTTTTTTGCTGTGCAGATCAGTATTTTTGATATGCGTTAAATACTAGCCGCTAACTTTGTGCCGTATTACTTTCCATACAATTTATTTTCTCTTTTATATTTTGAGTTTATTTAAAAAATAATAGTTCAATGATATTCGTTTAATCCTAAAGAAATTCAGATAAGTAGTGATTTAAGTTAACAAATCTTCAATTCTTTCTTCATAAAGTGCCAGATTGTGTCTTAGTGATAGTAATAATATGGACTTATATGGATATAAATATGTTGAATTATGACTCATTCTGTTCTACTGTGTCATTATTATTCGAAGCCAAGGGTCCCGGGTGCGATTCCCGATGGGGGCAAATACTTGTTTGATGAGAACTGATGTTTGTACCCTAGTCAAGGTTGTTTATCTATCTAAGTATAATATTTATCTGTATAAGTATGTGTATCGTTGTCTTGCACCCAAGATACAGGGAATCCTAGTTTGGGGCTAGATCAATGTGTGTAAATAGTGTCCAAGGTATTATTATTATTATTATTATTATTATTATTTTCTTTTAAGGCCCAACAGATGGAACGCGAGTTCCCACTTAATCACGAGTCAACTTTGCCTTTCCATACATGTTTTCTACGGAAGTTGTGAGTTTACTCGAGTTTAGTGTTAACAGTTTGGTTTA
This sequence comes from Argyresthia goedartella, assembly GCA_949825045.1. Lineage (NCBI taxonomy): Eukaryota > Metazoa > Arthropoda > Insecta > Lepidoptera > Argyresthiidae > Argyresthia > Argyresthia goedartella. The sequence continues at coordinate 15,801,085 of OX463809.1, read as the reverse complement.
CTCTGTTCTAAGACTTCGGTCGGCGAATCGACCTCTACCTGTACAAGCGCCATCTATTACCAAATAGCGGTACTAATCATCATTTATTTTGGTAGCATTGGAATACCCCAGGTATTCCACTTACTCACAAACATATTATGATACTGAAAAGCTCGATATCCTTGTTTGTAAATTAGTCGTAATAAGAAACATTTAGATTTAGAATAAATTTAGAGGCCTAGAAGTTTAACGAAATGGCAGCCTGCTAACGAGAGTTATCCTTTGTAATAATAATAAAATAGATTCTGCCATCACTGCTTTAATACGTGGAGATGTCCCTAATACACCACAAAGCATTTCAAGAGTTACCAACCCAAGGTTAGAGCCCAGAATCCTACATCAAGCTACCTGTTTATAAATCGCGGTTGGTTGGCGCGTGGAAATTGGTTTTCCGGACTTTTCGGGATTTTCCGGGTGGTCGGGTCCGGTGTACCCGGCTATAACCGGGTATTGGGCGGATCCGGATAATGTGATGCACCGCTATATCGCCGCAGTATGGAAAACTCGAAGGGGTGGGATGGTAATGCCTCTTGTTGTTTTTGAATTACCACGCATAGGATGATAACATTTGGAATACTTATAGGTATACATATACATATAGGATGTGCCGCATCGATCGTGGATATTTATGTTAAGGGCTACATAGATAATAAAGAAAATATTATCTAGCACTAAAGAATCCAATGGTGAGTTTACAATGAAAGCCACTATTTAACATTTTAATAGAGCAATTTTTTCAGATACTTAGGTATTTTTTACTATTAAAGAAAGAACAATACAAACTGTGTTATAAAGTACTTTCTACATGGGTAGACACGGAAGTCGTTTTCTGTTTTCATTTCTTTCGGGACTGTTGGTAAGCGGTTAAAAGACAATGCTATGAATGAAAATAACTATTCGTTGTGTTTTGTTTCGTATTTCCAATGTCTCTTACAGCTGGGAGAACAATGTAGGATCCTCTTGTACTGATGAACTTACTGTTCAGAAACAAATTGGTGGCTTACGATCTACCGTGGACTGATTTGGTAAATGTTCACTATACAGGATGCAGCAGAAAGGTGTAGTCATCTTTTAGCGGGTTCGTATTGGCATCATTCTGAACAACTTTTACTATGAACCTGATTTAATCAGAGCAACTTAATTTTTAACTCTTCATACAAAACAGCTGAACGCCGGGCCGAACTGTTTGAAAAATTGGAAATTGAAGTTGCTCAGAGCAAATCGTTTTCATAGTCAAAGATGCTAAGAATGGTATCCCTAACAACCCCCTAAAATTTGACGACATCTTTATGTTACACCTGTGGAGTGTCACATACTTATTTTTATTACAGTATTTGTTGCAGGGAGCCTACTAGGCAATGTCTAATCATATAATTTTGTAATACAAAAAGCAAGAAGTATTCCTATAAAATTCCTTGAGGCAATTGCCCTCCAAATCAGCGACTTTATCAATGGACAGTCAAAATATAAAATGGCGTCTTGTATTTGCAGTGACAGCTGACAGAGTCAACAAAAAAGCAGTTGTGGTTTTAGCACATTATTATGACCACACTTTAGTTGGAAGCGTTCAAATATGAACTGACTGCGAATGAGTGAACTTACAGCATTGGAAGCACCTACAATAATAACCAGAGTGAAAAAGTATGATCATTGTTCATTTATTTATTTTATTTATTTATTTATTTACTTAATCTATTTGTGCCATTACAGCAAAGCCAAGTCGACACAAATATACAAAATTAGAAAATACAATACAATTCAATTATTACAAATTAATTTACCATAATTATGTCAAATATAATAAGTTCAATTCAATCGTATAAATGCAGTTACCATATTTTCATTATATCCATAAACATTCGAGAAAATAATTACAAGACTACACTATCATGCAATCTTCTCACAGAACCTTCCACATTCTCGCACAATATCCCTCCATGCATCACCAAACAGATCATTCAATGGTGCTGCGGCCAACAGTGCATTGAGGCTATTCCGTGCCCGGACCAGCGGAGACTGCAGGCGCGCCACCGTGCGGTGCGAGCCGCCCGCTAGCAGCTGGTGCCTACGAGCGCGTAGGTAGTTGTCAGGCACGTAAAGCGCGCATACGGCACTGACAAGCGCTGCGCAGTCACTGTCGCCTCGCAATAATCGACACACAGTCAGAAGCTGTTCGGTGTTACGTCTCACCTCTAGTGAGTTAAATCCAAGCATACCTAAAATAAAATCGGATGGATAAAGGTAAGGGTAGTATCCAAATTTCCTCTTATATAGGTATCTAAGAAAAGCTTTGTGTACCTTCTCGAGCATAAGAACGTATGAGCTTTCGTGCGGATTCCAAACAACCGAGCTAGATTCAAGTTTGGTTCTCACTAGGGCCGTGTATAGAAGCTGGACCACACCCAAGTTATGGAATCCCTTACTATTCCGTATCACAAACCCTAATCTTCTGAAGCATTCCTTGGCTAAAGTGCTCACATGCTCATGGAATGTAAGTTTAGGGTCGAACGTAACACCGAGGTCCTTCCTCGAATACACTCGAGTCAGAGACTCAGTGCCGAGTGTATACGTCGCGCTAATAGGCCGTGGAGAGCGCGTGAAGAACATTATAGGTAGGGTACTTCCCTTGCTCGAGAGCTAAGTTGAAGATGTGACCCAACGGTATAACTAGCTGATTACTGTAGGCCTTTAAAAAGTAAGGAGGGACGTTGTCCGGTCCAATTGCGCTCCTTGGCCTAAGCTGCCTCAGTCCCTGCTCTACATCCCTATGGGAAACATGTAAAATTTGGACGTAGTTAGCCGTGCGCGAGGCATCGGAACTGTTTACCAGGTCCGGTGCAAGCGCCGGAACGTCGGTGAGGAAAACGTCGGAGAAGTAGTCTGCAAAAGCGGCGGCTGCTTCCTCTCCGACACACTCTTGCCCCTGATGCGTGACCCGAGATTCAAAACCACCCTTTGATCTGAGGCCACTCACATGTTTCCAAAACGCACGCGGGTTAGATCTAATATTACCTTCAATATTTAGCATATGGTTCGTGTATGCTGTAGCTACGCCGGACTTTATGTTGGCTCTCAGCTCACTGAATGCTGAGTAGTCAGCTGGCCTCTCCGACGATTTCCATTTACGATGGAGCTTTGCCTTAGTGGCAAGATCCCTAATAATATCACCAGTAAACCACACTGGATACCGCCTGGAAGGTTGGTTAGGCCTGGTCTTCTTGGGGATCGATTTATTCAAAACCCCGTAAATGGCATCGTAAAAGCGGCCAACTTCATATGCGTCGTTAGGTAATATTAGTACTTCTTATACCGGCTTTGCAAAATTTAGAAAACAACATGATAAAGTTTTCGATTTATGGATATATTTGATGCGTGTAATAATGGTTTTAACATGTTAGCTCTTGTTAGTTACACCTTGTATATTTCACTATACTTACATCTAACGCCATCTAGTGGAGCCGGCTTGTACTAACGTAAAGCAACTTTCCATTTCCGTTTAGATTATTTGAAGGATTATGATGATAGTTAAAATCCTTTTATGTTTGACATTAATTGTAATTAATCATCATTTCTTTAGTTTATATTTGTCTTTGGTTTAAATCATGAATCTATCCTCGTTTCTTCAAATTTAACTTTGTCGAACCTATAGCCGGATGTAGTAATACTTCCGTTATAGACGTACCCTGTTCTGGTTATATCCTTTTTTGAAAATTGAACTCTAAAATCATAATAAAGTCTATTCTGATTTTAGAGCCATTTATGAAGGTCCTATCGTTATTATGTTTAATTCATATTTAAATCTTTTAGACTTGTAACAGGAAGTGACATGATTAAAAATGGTAACTAGCGATGTATTAGACATTTCCGTTCGATGCTAATATTAATCTGATGGTTTATTGAAATGTTTTATAATTTGTTAAATCTTGATAATGTTAAAGCCAATTTTAGAACTATCCAGAATATTTGTAGTAATTATAGAATTCGTGTTAGAAATAATACGTGTAAATTGCATTTCCGGTTTTGGATAGTCTGAAGAAGGGTGTGTTTAACCGCGAAAACGAACGCGGGAGATGGAGGGAATAGATGTTATAAATAGGACTGCTTTGATTTTGAGAACACTTTTGTTACTGCCACGAAAAGAAATACACCATTTAAAAATCTGTCAGCGAGTATTTATTATCAGAAGTGGTTCTACGAAAGAAGCAAATTCTTCAACTGCCCCACGATGGACCGCTCTAAATCCAGAAGATCACGTTCAAGATCTAGAAGCTATCGGCGTGGTAAACGTCGAGATCGTGATAGAAGCCGCAGGACACCTAGAACGAGCCGATCGCGGGAACGAAATATTAGTCCATCAAAAAAGAGATTTCGTGAATCGGCCAGGGATACTTCATCACAACGACGTCGTATCCACAATGAGGACGTCAGGCGTTCAAAGGAGAATTCCATACGATCTTCAAGCATTCAAACCCCAGGTACTTCTTCAGCAATACGAGTACATGATCCAGAAAATTCTGCGACCGGACGAGATGGCCCAGTCGCCATGACCTCAAGCAATACTGCGACCGGACGAGATGGCCCAGTCGCCATGACGTCAAGCAATGCTGCGACCGGACGAGATGGCCCAGTCACCATGACGTCAAGCAATGCTGCGACCGGACGAGATGCCCCAGTCGCCATGACGTCGAGCAATTCTGCAATCGGAGTTGACGACCCAGCTGCTATGATGTCAAGTAGTTCTACGACCGGACGAGACGAAGAAAACGTGAACCCGAGTGCTACAGCGACGAGTAATACGGTGCTGGACGTACAGGTTAGAAATAAAACTGACTCGTCTAATTCAGGCATGTTAGTAACTTTCGATGAATTTTATAAACTCCTACAGTCACTAAAACCAGGTTTATCCACTAGAGGCAATGAAAACATGATCCCAGAGTTTGACCCATCTATCAAAAATAGCCGAATTGAAATATGGTTAGCAAAAGTTAACGAGTGTGCACAAATCTATACTTGGGATGAGAAACAAATCAGACACTATGCTTTGCCCAAACTGGTAGGTAATGCTAAAAAATGGTACCAAACCCAAACATCCGTGTTACATAGTTGGGACGAATGGCAAACCCTTTTATGCAAAGCGTTTCCGTCTGAAGTCAACTATGGTACTCTCTTGTCAGATATGCTAGAAAAACGATTAAAATTTGGGGATAACTTGGACGAATACTACTTTGAGAAAACGGCATTATTGAATGCTTGCGAAATATCGGGCAAACGAGCAGCTGATTGCATCATACATGGTTTAGATGATCGCACTATACGAGCAGGTGCATCATCAGCTCGATTCTCTAAGCCTGAGGATTTATTCAAATATTTGAAGGATGTTTGTAAAGATCAAAAAGATGCAGCGAGATCATTCAATAGGAACAAAAGGGGAAGTAACATTTTTTGTAATAAATGTAATGAAACAGGTCATAAAACATTTCAATGTCACGCAAACGGTTCCCAGAACACATATACACCTATAGTAACTAATGCTTGCTTCAACTGTAACGAAAAAGGTCACAGGGTTCAGCAATGCCCCAAAACTATTCTCAAATGTGATGAGTGTAAGTTATACGGTCATAAAACCAATGATTGTCCGCGTAAAAAGAAAAATACTGAAAAACAGGTTCTTGTTATAAACAGCATAGCCGATCCTAGCCATAAATATTACAAAAGAGCTCTGATTAATAATGTAAAAGAAACTCAGTGCTTTGTTGATATGGGAAGCGATTGCACACTAATTACGCAAAGATTGGCCACCCAAATAGGTCTAGCAATTGCGACTGATAGTATACCGACAGTTCATGGATTGGCGAATGTACGTGTTCAGCCTTTAGGTAGAGTGCAATTAACTTTACTTATTGATACAGTTGAAGCTACGATAACAGCGCTAGTTGTAAGAGACGAACAATTGCACGTACCCTTACTTGTAGGACAGGATTTCACCGAATTACCTAATGTGATTATCACAAAAACAGATAGCTCCCTTAATATCATGACCAGAGATTTTAATCCTGAGTTACCGTCATTTGATAATGACCAAATTTATAACAAACACATGTTATACGTACACTCCGACACTAAAATTGAAACTGTAGGTTTAATTAAATGCTACTGTAAGGATGTACGCGATGCAAATATATACCTAAAAGGTAATTATCGAAACATAAATGGTGTTGAGTATTGTATTCAGGAAGGGTTGTATAAATTAAAAGACGGGAAGTGTGCTATTATTATAATGAATATCTTCAACAGTCCAATTTACTTTACAAAAGACTTCGGTGTTACTCGGGGTATTACCTTGAGTGAAAGTGAAGATTCTCTAGACAGTTCAGAAATGTTCGGACAGCCAAGATGCTTCTTTGCTCTACAGCATTTAGAACCTTTCAGTAAGGAGGAAATTAATGTTAACCCTGATCTTACAACCGAGCAGAAAAGTAGAACTTATGAAGTAATCAACAAAAATCGTGACTGTTTTGCGCAAAACTTAGCCGAACTTGGTTGTACAGACATAACAGAACTAGAAATTAAACTACACGATGAAATCCCCGTTGTTTACAGACCTTACCGTTTGAGTCATACTGAAAAAGAGGTAGTTAGAAATATGGTCAATGAGCTGCTGGAAAATAATATTGTTGAAGAGTCAGAATCACAGTATGCTAGTCCTGTATTGTTAGTTTCAAAGAAGACAGGAGGATATAGATTGTGTGTCGACTATCGGGCACTGAACCGAAAGACAATAAGAGATAATTATCCTCTCCCAAGAATAGATGATCAACTAGATTTATTGAGTGGAAATAAATACTTTATCAGCCTAGATTTGGCCAGCGGGTACTATCAGATTCCTGTAAAAGATGAGTGTAAGCACTTGACAGCTTTTATAACTCCTGATGGGTTGTATCAGTTTTGTAGAGCTCCTTTTGGACTAGTTAATTGTCCAGCTGTTTTTCAAAGAACAATAAATAAAATGTTGGGAAAATCTCGTGAGAAATGTGCTTTGGCATATATGGATGACCTATTAATATGTGGAAAGACATTCGAAGAATGTTTAGCAAAATTAGAACAAACCTTTGTTCTCATAAGGGAAGCTGGACTGACGTTAAATATAAATAAATGTAACTTTTTTCAAACTGAAATAGAATATTTGGGGTTCGAAATATCTGTCGAGGGCATTAGACCTGGTAAAGCCAAAATTTCTGCTGTAGAACAATTCCCAACTCCCAAATCAGTGCATGAGATTCGACAATTTATTGGCCTGGCTAGCTACTTTAGGAAATTTATCAAGGGGTTTTCTAGCATCGCTAAGCCTTTGACTGACCTAACGAAACAAGATATTGCTTGGCAGTGGGAGAAAGAACAGCAAGAGTCTTTTACAACATTAAAAGAGAAACTAATCATCAGACCTATTTTGAGTTTGTATAATCCTGAATTCATCACGGAATTACATTGTGATGCATCAAAAAAAGGCTTTGGAGGAATATTATTACAAAGGGAAAATATGAAATCTGACTTAAGACCTATCGCTTTCTTTAGTAGAAAAACGACGCGAGATGAAGAGAAATTTCATGCATATGAATTAGAGACTCTTGCCGTTATAACTTCTCTCAATAGGTTTAGAGTTTATTTGTTAGGTAAACCCTTTACAATACACACAGACTGTAACGCTTTAAGATCAACTTTCTCCAAGAGAGATTTAATACCAAGGATAGCTCGTTGGTGGATCGCTCTGCAAGAATACGATTGTACCATTGAATATAGACCCGGTTGTACAATGAAACATGTCGATGCGCTCAGTCGAAATCCTCTTGAAGATGGACAGGATAATGACAAGTATGAACATTTGTCTCGGGTAATGCATATATCTCAAGAAGATTGGGTACTGAGTCTTCAATTGACAGATCCTAAAATTCAACATATTCGATCCATTCTTGAAGACTCGCAATACAAGGAATTGACTGATATAAGACAAAACTTTGTCGTACAAAACAATCGCATATACCGAAAAATAGGAGATCAACTAAAATGGGTAGTCCCGAAGAGCGCTAGGTGGCAAATATGCCAACGAAATCATGATGATGTAGGACATTTTTCGGTAGAAAAAACTTTGGACAAGATCAGGAAAGATTTTTGGTTCCCCAAAATGAAGAAATTTATAACTAAATATGTACGATCTTGCTTACACTGTGCTTTCGGTAAAGAACCCTCAGGACCAAAAGAAGGTTATTTACACAATATTCCTAAATATGATATTCCATTCCACACAGTACACATAGACCATTTAGGACCATTTATCAAGAGTTCCAGGGGTAATCAATATCTATTTGTACTTGTGGATGGATTTACTAAATTTAGTATACTCAAACCACTACGCAATACTAAATCAAACTCTGCTATCAGATGTTTGATAGAGTTGTTTTCAATCTTCGGTCATCCAGTTAGGTTGATCTCAGATCGAGGTACGAGTTTTACTTCAAACGAATTCAAAAGATTCTGTACAGAATATGAAATTCGCCACATTCTTAATGCTGTCTCTACTCCTAGGGCTAACGGACAAGTGGAGAGGTATAACCGTACTATTTTAGATGGACTTAGGACCTATACAGATAGTTTAGGTGAAAACAAATGGGATCAAGAACTAGGGAAGATACAATGGGGACTTAATAATACACTCAATAAAGGGATAGGCAAGACGCCCTCAGAAGCGTTATTTGGGAAAAGATTGTTAGGAAAAGGAGACGGTATACTAGGAGATACAGTGGTAGATACACGACAAAACGGGAAAGCTAGTGAACAAATTATACAAGAGATTAATGAACACGTTGAGAAGAATCAGGCTCAACAAAAAGAGAGATTTGACAAAACTAGAAAAGACGCTACGCTATACAAGATAGGTGACTTAGTGAAAATTTTAAAACCTACTCCTTCTAATGATGGGAAGAGTAAAAAACTTTTGCCCAAGTATACGGGCCCGTTCAAGATATCAAGGGTTTTAGAAAATGATAGATACGAGGTATCAAGTATTCCTGGTTCCAACATAACTAAAGGAAAATATAGTAATATTTGGTCAACAGATCGCATACGTCCTTGGATTACAGTGACTGTAGAGAGTGATACTGATAGTGACAACACAGATGATGAACATATAAGTTGTAGTTAATTTGGATAATAATGTATCATATTGTGTTTAGATGATTTACGAGCATAATTTAAATAAAATGTGTAATTTACATAGAATTTATAAATTGCACAGAAAGTATGATTTGAGAAGAATGCTTAAAATTTATAGAAAAGAAAGAATAGTATAGATAGATACTGAAGATCTGGAAGTCTGATACGATTAATGAATCTGTGGTCATTATACTATAGATTCAGGAATGAGGGATCAGGTGCAGATATTGAAACTGAAGATCTGGAAGTCTGATACGATTAATGGATCTATGGTCATTATACTATAGATTCAGGAATGAGGGATCAGGTGCAGATATTAAAACTGAAGATCTGGAAGTCTGATACGATTAATGAATCTGTGGTTATTATACTATAGATTCAGGAATGAGGGATCAGGTGCAGATATTGAAACTGAAGATCTGGAAGTCTGATACGATTAATGGATCTATGGTCATTATACTATAGATTCAGGAATGAGGGATCAGGTGCAGATAATAAAACTGAAGATCTGGAAGTCTGATACGATTAATGAATCTGTGGTTATTATACTATAGCTTCAGGAATGAGGGATCAGGTGCGGATATTAAAACTGAAGATCTGGAAGTCTGATACGATTAATGAATCTGTAGTTATTATACTATAGATTCAGGAATGAGGGATCAGGTGCAGATAACGAAGCCTATCTTGAATAAGAGGCATGCTTACAAAGTCTTGATATTATTATTTCCCTGTTTTATAATGAGATAGTATACCTAGTTTGCAGAAATAATGTTTTGTAGAAGTAATTGTATAAGTTTAGAGACAAACTTTAGAGTCAGGACGGTCGAATGTTAGCTCTTGTTAGTTACACCTTGTATATTTCACTATACTTACATCTAACGCCATCTAGTGGAGCCGGCTTGTACTAACGTAAAGCAACTTTCCATTTCCGTTTAGATTATTTGAAGGATTATGATGATAGTTAAAATCCTTTTATGTTTGACATTAATTGTAATTAATCATCATTTCTTTAGTTTATATTTGTCTTTGGTTTAAATCATGAATCTATCCTCGTTTCTTCAAATTTAACTTTGTCGAACCTATAGCCGGATGTAGTAATACTTCCGTTATAGACGTACCCTGTTCTGGTTATATCCTTTTTTGAAAATTGAACTCTAAAATCATAATAAAGTCTATTCTGATTTTAGAGCCATTTATGAAGGTCCTATCGTTATTATGTTTAATTCATATTTAAATCTTTTAGACTTGTAACAGGAAGTGACATGATTAAAAATGGTAACTAGCGATGTATTAGACATTTCCGTTCGATGCTAATATTAATCTGATGGTTTATTGAAATGTTTTATAATTTGTTAAATCTTGATAATGTTAAAGCCAATTTTAGAACTATCCAGAATATTTGTAGTAATTATAGAATTCGTGTTAGAAATAATACGTGTAAATTGCATTTCCGGTTTTGGATAGTCTGAAGAAGGGTGTGTTTAACCGCGAAAACGAACGCGGGAGATGGAGGGAATAGATGTTATAAATAGGACTGCTTTGATTTTGAGAACACTTTTGTTACTGCCACGAAAAGAAATACACCATTTAAAAATCTGTCAGCGAGTATTTATTAAACATAAAAACTAAATTTAGAGAACAAAAGGTGGAAATATTGTTAAACAAACAAAATATAAAAAATGTCAATAAAAACAAAAACGAAGTAACAAAATTCATAATGGGGATACGAGCGAGACAGCGGCCTAAGAGCAAATCCTGATTACTTTTTTTTGCCAGCAGTACGGCCGAGTGTGAATAAGATAGCGATAGAATTAGAAATAGAAGGCATGATAATGGATGCCATTTAAGATTTGTTTCTCCATTGAACGAGGTTATACATGTATTTGAGCACAGGAATACATGTAAGTATAGGTTGTGTTTATAGGTGATCTTTTTAATAAACAGAGATCTCTCGATCCCTTCGATCGAATCACTTGCTATAGGTTACTAAATTCAGTTGTCGCTACTAGCTTGAACACAAATACACTAGATTTCACTAAAAAATTGTCTTAAATCTGCTTATTAATAACATAATTTCAAAATATATTTTCGGCTGACAATGAATTTTAAAATGTGTGTGTGCGAGTTTTCTTTATTGTTTCCTATTGACACCTTGCTTGTTGAAACTCAGTAACATCCGATGAGAGCAAATTACTGGTAGCAACTTAGTCGTTTGAAACATTTGATACATCGTAATAACACAGCTTGTGAAATCAAATCAATTTAAAACTCATTCACTTAGAATAATATTCCGAATTAATTTCATTCACTCAACATTAAATTGTGTCAGCTCTCGGCTGTTCATTCGGTAATGTCCAGCACTGTGACATTTTATTGATCTACCATTATTGTTATTGGTTTAGCTCAATTTGTTAGACCAGCCTATCGATTCTATAAAATCCGATCACTTCACTTCACCTTCAATTCGCTTCATCTTATACTTTATCTGTCAAAATTTTGTTCAACTCGCTGCCACGCTCACAAGGGTAGCGTTAGTATATGTACATGCGAAGTGAAGAGAAGTGAGAGGGAAGTAAAGTGCTCGATTTTATAGAATCGACAGCATGGACTATACATAGTCAGGTCATAAGTTCTGTCGCATGTGCAATATGAAATAATTTAGACATGTTTATTATTTATGTAAACATTTATATAGCAAAATGAACTTAATAAAACATAGATTCTTATGGGAATAAAGTTTATTCAAAATGACCTCCGCGATTTTGAATACAGGCCTTTATTCTGCGCGGCCAGTCGTCTATCGCAGCACGAACGAGGTCCATGTCAATATCGGCGGCTGCCTTAATCAAGGATGCCTTGAGTGACTCCAAATCAGGATGAGGCTTTGAGCAGGCCTTTTCCTCCAAGTGTTGCCATATCTTGTAATCTAACGGACTCAAATCTGGACTGGAGGAGGGCCAGTCTTCGTGCCGGATGAAGTCGATTTCACGCGCCGCCAGCCATTCTTGTGTGCTTTTCGCTCTATGAGCTGGCGCAGAATCTTGTTGGAATACCCAGTGCCTGTTATTAAACATGGTATGAGAAACAGGTTCCACAAGGTTCTTGAGGACTGTATTTTGATATACAACTGCATTCGTTTTTACGCCTTTCTCACAAAAATGTACCTCAGTTAAGCCCCAATAAGAGACTCCCAACCAAACCATGAGCGAGGATGGAAAATGACCTCGTTGGACACGCGGAATACGGTTGCTCGCTTCTTCACTGCTGTGTGCGTACACCTTATCATTTTGTTTGTTGTAGCTCTCTTCCACGGTGAAAATTTTTTCATCCGAAAAAATAATTTCCCGATGCTTTTTTCCCGCGTACCGCTTCAACAAAGCGCGGCATCTCTTCAGTCTCAGGTCCATTAAACGAGCGTCCAAACGATATCCTGTTTTTCTTCGATATGCCCTAAGCCCTAAGTCTTCATTTAACACCCTTTTCACCGTGGTCCTGCTTAACCCAATCTGAAGGGCCAACAGTTTCTGCTTACGTATGGGATTTCTTTGAATTCGCGCCTTCACAGATTTTATCACTGCTGGAGTCCTAACAGAGCGAGGGCGACCACTTCTTGACCTGTCATCTACACTAGAGTCTTCATTGTATCGTTTTATGGTACGATAAACGAATCTTTTGGTTATATTCAAATTTTTCAGTAAGTCGAAAATCTGAATTGGCGCGTAACCGCAACGATGCAACGCAATAACTGCGACACGGTCTTCTTTAAGTGTCCACTCCATATTTAAAAATGAGGAAAATTCTAAAAAGAACACATTTTTATTTTCATGAAAAATTCGAAATTCGAATTCAATAAACTTTTTTGTGGCCAGCGTTCTAAATTCAAAAGTTTTTATTGTGTGACAGAACTTATGACCTGACTGTGTATGTAAAGTACAAGGTTTGTCTGGGATAATATATCATGTCATTAGATAATAAATCATGAGTATAGTTTAGAATCCAAGCTCAACTCATAGTCGCTGGTGTAGTTGAAGGTTGTCTATACGTTGTTTGTTGTCCAATCTATTTCACTCACTTCTTTTACTATATGGCGTGCTAACCTCATTTGAGGTAAATGTTGTTTCAAGTGTATTTGATCACGTGACGTGTATTTGAAGACGTCACCTCCAACGTCAGATGAATGAACCTCTTCTGTTCCAACTACAACAGCGCCACCGAGCGAGAACAAGGGCGGACATAGCTGACATTGGGCCTTAATTTATGTGGCTTGTTTAGCGGTATGGTATACAGAAGATTTATATGTACAACGCAGTTACTAATTGCTGGATCTCTCACATAGGCAGTCATTACTGACAGCCACAAAATAACATATTTTTGATGATCACTGACTTTCACATCTGCAGCATGTCTTAACAAATGAATCGAGTTAATATCCAACCAGCTCAATTAGCTGTATAGCAACAAAACAAATTGTCGAATATCAGGTTACATGCATTTGTTACGAAGCAGTGTTTGTACCAGTAACCCTGTGTCAATTAGATAGCTGCGCGTGACCATCGCGTTAATTTAGATTTATACGAGTTCGTAACTAAATTATTGTTAATTGAGGATCCGAGGCCTTGATGTTTTGTTTGCACCAGCGATTTGAGATGATGGTAGATGTGGTAAACCCTGGAAGGCTCATCGCGTGACAGATTATTATAACTATATATTGCGCTTGTCTACTCGCGTGTAACAGCAAAATCATCAAAGAGTGTGACACTATATATAGTATACTATATATAGTATACCAATATAACAGCCAAGTTGACAGATGTCAATCTTAGCCTGTTAGTGAGGGGATATTGCTAAAAAAAATCGATAAATCAAAAGAATCGATACACCCTTTAAACATTTGTGAATCGGAAAGTTGTCTAACATTTTATTATTGATTCTTTAGTTACCTACCCACTCAAACGTCCACGGCACATCGGTGATTCTGGCGTTTCGGTACGGAACGACATACTGTTAAATAATACATGGTACATAAAGTTGTATGTAAATCAAAGGGATTTTTTTACAAGATTTGCAAAGAGACATTAGAATAGACAATATAGTTAAAAATGAACTAATTATATCCCTAAGTGCGGTAGCAGTGATGACGATGGCAACTCATCTGTTAGTTCAACCATGGAGCAAGGTTCAACTGAATAAACAATTCCGATTCTTTCCGATTGTTTTGGTAAAATCCCTAGTGTTAAAAAAGTGGATTTTATGAAGTTTTAGGTTAGCTGTCAAGTTTATTGTTAATATGGATTGACTATAATGACACCTATGCCGCCTTTGCCCCCGCTTGGTGACGCTGGCGTCGTTGGAGGCAAAGAGTTTAATTCATCTGAGGTTAGGTTTAAGATGAATAGTAAAAGAAGGAGTAAATATAATTTGACCAGTTTGACATATATACTGCCTCCAACCACACCAGCGATATCTGCAGTAAGTTTTTCAGATTAGTTGCCAATGTAGTGTCGATGGTGCAGACAAAACAGCAAGGTCTCGAATCTTCAATTAATAATAATTTAGTGCAATAAACAATTAAATAACAATAATTCAGTTGCTATTGTTTCTAAGCTCAGCAAACTTTCTATTTCATGATCTTCGAACAGCATGACTCATCACGTTCTTTCATTGATTCTATCATGTCGTCATCAGCATTAACATAGCGACACGCCATTTCTCACAAATGGTGGCAGAAGCACAGATTTGCACTCGTGCTGTTTATTAGATATTTAGGCAGTAAAGAAGTCTTTTTAGAGCTCCGTTACCTAAAAAGGAAAGATGAACCCTTAGAGGATCACTTGTTGTCCGTCTGCCTGTCCGTATGACAAGACTCTTTTACTCAGAAACGTGTGGAGGGAGGTATCAGTCAGGTTGAAACTATTATTAATTACTCACGCTAGTGGTCACTTAGAGTTGGGAGAAAAATCATATTTTCACACCTTTCATTCGGAAAAGTAAGTTTTGCTCCACGACGAGAGGGAGCAAAATGCTACTTTTCTGTTCAAGCTACTTTTTTAATTTATTCATTGGCATGTACCATTTACGCAATGTACCTATTGAACACAGATTAAAATAATCGAATGTAATTATGAAATTACATTACAATCGACAACGATGACGTAGTCGATTAAAAACATACATGGTTCAAGTTTTAACTTTAACAACGTTATATCAAAATTTATGAATTTTTCGTAATATTTAAAAAAAAATGTCACAATAAATTATATGTTTTACTGAAATCAAAACTATCGAGGACTGTTATTGTGATATAATGAATATTGATATCCGAAACCATTGTAAAATTCGATTCGATTATTTTTACACAATAGTTAAAGTACACAGGAATATTTTATCTATGGTGACCTTTCCCTAATCCTTCACAATCCATCATTATATAAAAAAATGTTTACGTTGTTCGATTACTGTAAAAGTGGTAAAACTATAATTCAAAGTATAGTTTTTTTTTAGAGCAATTTAAATTTTCCTCATAGTCGGTGTGAAAAGTTGCATGTGTCAATCAGGAGCAAAATTATTTTCGTCATGGGCGTTAACGCTTCACTCTGGATTCAATGTACCGCCCTCGCCGTAAATATGTGTACATCATTTTGCTCCCTTGTGACACAAATAACTATTTTAGGTCGACGCAATCAAAAGATAAGGACGTTTATGCCACAAGTAAAGGAAAGAGAAAAGGAAAAAAAACGAAAATCCTTAATTTGTAGTTCCTTCACGGTAAAAGCGTACATTCACTGCGTGAGACTGACTCACTCTTGGCCGGTTTTAATTTTTCATCATGACATCGTCTATAATATAACATATCCAGATGAATTTGTCATTCCTGTCCTGCCTGTCTGCACCCAATGATCTACATGCCGAGCACAACCGGAGCCGTGTCATGTACAATTAGAAATATGTATGTATGTATGTATGGGTATTGGGTATGGAGGAATCGCTTATTAACTGAAAATAGGCTGATGTCATTTTTTGACATACAAGCAAATATTTTATATGTACTCGTACCTTTCATTAGCCTGACTCCTCCTTATCTTACATATGTATATATGTTATTTATGACACACATCAAACTTGATGGACCCATATGTCAAATAAACATTTCTCTTGGTCAATATTTTGGACTGTACAATCAATAAAAATAAAAATATTCGTTTCAAATTCCTTGCTCGCTATAGGTCACTACCTGTTCGAATACTAAATTTAAGTTGTGTTGGGTAACCACTTTATGTACAACCTGGGTGCAAGGCTGGGCTAAGAAAAATAAGTCCCACTTCATAGTTAATAAAAGTGTCAACTAAGTTGAAAATGGGCATTTCAGAGAAAAGTTAATGTGTCAAAATATGTTAATTTTTATGAGATGAGTAACTTGAATAAAGAATAAATAATACGAATAAAAAAATCAACAAAAATTTAAAGTCCTGCAACACTTCAGTTCAGTGGGAACACTCAACTGCGCAAAAGTTGACCCAATTTTTTTTAAGATTAGGTGGGGTGGAGTGGTCTTTTTTGTCTTTATTATTAAATAAATTTTTAACTGCTAAGTTATGAAAAAAAAACTCGCAATAAGCTATTTCATGTGACAAATGTTTTTATTTTTCAATTATAATTTGCCTTCAAAAATTGCCCCTCAAATTCAAAGTGTATATGCTTACATCACACGTTCGTGTTTGGGTCACATAAATACATAAGTGTACCAAAGTTCATCTCAATCCATTCAGAATACGGTCGTTTTATGTTACTATTACACATCTAAGACAGACACACGAGTGATCCTATAATGGTTCCGTCTTCCCTTTTTAAGGTACGGTATCCTAGAAACTAAAAAAAATACACAATGCCTTATCCCAAAACATCAAATTCGGAAGTGGCCATGTAGAAAATATTCAAAGGTACCATAATTTCGAGATAATTGTGTTCCTAATTGAACTCCGTTACTCCCATCAAAAAATATTACTGAAATATCCGTAAAAACATAATACGGCGCAGTTTGTTCAAATTCCCTTCGCCGTTAAGTTTGCTTTTCTGTAAAACTGTAAAAGTATCAAAAGTTTACCTGTCAGTCGGAACATAAACAAATATTGATCTTATAGTTTTTTAGTTTTTTAATCGGAATTTTCCAGCCTCAAGCCCCAAGCCTTTTGAACGGTTGTAGTAAAAAAAATGTGAGCAAGTGACATCACGGGGGAAGATATTTAAAGACATATAAAAAAAAATATTGGACATCTATAAATCGAAATAATCAAAATTAGTTTCTTAATATAGCATTTCATTTCACAAAATAAAATAAAAAGTTGTACGTATTTTTTTTGCATTGCCCATTGTGTCCATGTAGATGTCGCAGTTAGTTGGTTAAATCAGACACTTAACTAACTCTCTAGACCGTTAATTAAATACCGACGTTTAACCAAGTCACTAAAATTCCATCGGACAAGTGAGTGAACGAAACATCTAACGAGTTGTCTAAACGTTCCTAGGCAACAAGACATATACAATATAAACAATTTTTTTATGGGTACCTACTTAAGTTTTTGTTTTAAGTATTTTTTGTTGTTCTTACATGTTCAACTTCGCTTCGCTCACCCCCTTTACCCTTCACCTAAGCTACCGCAATGTTTTGCCCTGATATAAGCTGTGCAAATCAGCTGTTGTCGTGACGCCATCTTGTTTTCCAACAAGTCGGCTTTCGGTAAGACAGATTGTTAAACGTTTTCGACGATGCTTTATTTAAATCAAAAGGCTAGTGACTTGGTTAAACGTCAATATTAAATTAACGGTCTAAAGAATTAGTTAAGTGTCTGATTTAAACAACCAACTGCGACATCGATACTTCTAATTTTTACCTGCCGGCTGAACTAAAAGCTATGTCTAGAGATCTATTCTCTTTAGTATACATATGTAGGTATGTGGTGAAAATCGCGACGATATTCCTCCTAAACATTAAACATAGAAATTCATAAACTAGAAGAGCACGGTACAATTAAATCTGTCACAGGCAGAACTCGAGCAGCCCGCGATTTCTCCCTGACTTCCTTTGTGTAATTACCGCCTAATAAGAAGCTCCCTGAATTATTCAGACCAGGGCTAGACCTTCCACTTGTACCCGTGATAATAAGGGTGACTTTTGAATGACAGAGTGGGTAGGTAAGCTTGAGGGCATAGTGGATGGAGCTGTCAATAGTGATTATGGTCCCCTCGGTTTGATATCCTGGGGACTCAGTCATTTGTCGGTGCTGCGGTGTCCTGAAGGTAACCATGGAAGAGTGCAGTGAGATGTCAAAGCAGGAATACATGTTATATCTGTTACCGGCCAAACCCGATTTCAGGACAAACTAGTTTTGCCTAGGATAAACTAGTTTATGTGTACTTAAGTTAATGTTTTGAGTATTTTTTGTTGTTCTTACATGTTTAACCTAACACGAAGGATAAAGGGGGCTACGCTCACCCCCTTGTACTTGTACCCTTCACCTAAGCTACCGCAATGTTTTGTCCTGATATAAGCTGTGCAAACTAGTTTATCCTAGGCAAAACTAGTTTGTCCTGAAATCGGGTTTGGCCGGTAACATATTCATCTCAGATATTTTAATAAACTCAGAGGTTTTCAAAAATTTTATGGTTATTATTAGTATTTGATCTTTAAAACATATTGTTATAAAATTCCAGCCTTTTTAATACCTTATCACGGTTTTAAAACTAAAATATTCCTTTCATACCAAGAATTATAAATAGCTAATCATGAAGTGATTGCACTCAATCTGAATGAATTCTAACAGCGGCTTTGCATATCCAAAAAATAATCTAAATTCTATGATCAGATAGAGAAAAATTGTTACCTTGCTCAGCAATAAATCTCAACTAGTTGGTAATATGGGTAAACAACCTGCAAGGCACCTCGTAAAGAAAAGAGTACCCACTCACTCATGTTATTTGCCAAATGAGGGGTGCATAGTTTATCTGGATGACTCTCTTTTCTTTGGCTAAGAAAGCAATAAGGGGACAGCATTTGTACGGGGAGAATACTTTTATGCTCTCCGTTTTTTACACATTTATTAAAGTTATAACCAAATCTTGTATGTATCTGTAGTATCATGTTTAAATGTCAGGCACAGCCATATGAATTAACGGAAACTATACATATACAGAAGCTTCCATGGTTTTCGCACATCGGAAACGAACGTGCGGGTAGCAACATCTGGCAGAGACGGGATGGGTGTCCGTTCCTATGTGACATTCGTCTCTGGCGTTCCGGCTAATCACTACTCGGTGGTAGTAGTCGTAAAGCTTTGTCAGAGGCCCTTCTGACAGTCGGATTGGCCACTTAGTAGTCGTAAAGCTTTGTCAGAGGCCCTTCTGACAGTCGGATTGGCCACTAGCCCGACATCACCCCTTCAACAACCCGTACTAAGCCAATTACAAAGTACAAAAAAGTACAAAGCAATTTTATTCCTATCCGGCTAAAGTCCCTTTCCCCCTCGGTGGGCAGATGTACTACATTAATTATTTATTTATACATATACAAACAAACATATATATGGTCTCTTAAAGTAAAAACAAAAACAAACGTAGCGGCATGCCTCTTCCTATACGGGGTGGCATAGGCACTTTGTGCCCACCTAAAAAGTGTCCAGTATTCAATTAATATTAAGAATTAAATTAAACCTAAATTGAGCAGCGATAACAGAATTTCCTTTCAGAAGCTTACGCAAATAAGGTAAGCTGCTTGCAAATTTATCAACAAAGACTCTCAAGCCCCCATTTTGATTTAGTTTCAAAGTAAACTGTTAGTTATTCGGGACTCCACTTCATTATCATATCTTCAGATGGTGACAGACATGTCTGTCTACACTCCAGGCCTTTCTCATACATATTCATGTATAGCTACCCCCAGACCTTAGATAATAAGACTGGTGCTTATAAGTTGTATATATTTTCTTGCTGTCTGCAAAAATGCGTTTCATGGTTTTGCAGTACTTAAACGTAAATTGGACCCTTAATTTACGTTTAAGTAGAGTTGGTGGATTATTCGAAATGAGTCCTCGTTTTCCAGTGAACATTAGCCATACAAGACTGGTAAAACGCCAGATCCACTATTCACATTAATCTACCTAGAACGAAGAATAAATTACCTATAATCTCAATAGACGTTCATGTTATGAATGCCAGCCAACCAGTCTTAATTCCCTTCTATAAGGAAAACCTCACATAAGGAAATAAATGGTATTTGAGGGTGACGAGGCGGGTAAGACTCTGATATGGCAAAGTAAATAATAAGGAAGATTATTATTATTGCGGCCAAAACAGCGGAACGAATAAGTTGCTGAGGAAATTCGACAGTAAATTAATAAGCCAAGGGAATAGGACTAAAAGGTTTTGATACATCATTATCTTTTGCAATAATATAAAAAACCCCGAATATGCAGACTTAGCCATCCAATATTTAAAAATTGTCACCACTTTTATATAATGTTTTTAGCGTTTCAGCCAGTTGCAGACACGATCTTAATTTGTTTAAGCCGCTTTATTTTTCCATATGGAACAGTCATGGACATTATGGGCCTCACCAAAAAAAAAAAACTACTGCTCAACACTTGTTTAAAAACAAAAATGTATGGGATTTGAAGTTTGTTTTGAGGTTAAACACTGTTTAATATTTTTTGTGGTAACACGGAATGTATTCAGAACTAATAGCCATGTTTTGTGAAAAAAATACAAAATTGAATGGAACTGACACGTTTAGCGTATTAGCGTTTTGCGGGGCTTTAAATTTAATGCTTGTTTCTGCAACTGGCTGAGACATTTAAATATCGGTTCTTTAAAACACCAACACCACGCCAAATCACTATTTCCTTTCAAGAAGTTCCACTCTCGCTACAAACTAAGCCCTTCTTCCCCTAGCCCTAGACGCTTTCACCTGGGGGCGCGTATAGATTGAAATTTTCATTTTCTGAAAAACAACCCCCCGCCAACCCCTGCCTCACGCCGCGATGTCGTCCATCGACGTCGAATCTCAGATTTGCATGCCCAATTTCCACTTTAAAATGTTGTTACAAAACAAACCCTTAATGCCGTGACGGTGGTGAATAATTGAAGATTTTTTGCGGCCTAAAAAGTTCGTTTAGGGTCTGTGTATTGTAATAAATTGAAAAGTTTACCTCGACAGTTGTTTTCCCGGAAGCCTGCCATTTCATGAGGTGCTCGCCCTTCAGCGACCAGCCAGGTGCGTAGCTGATGAGTCCCGCCGCCCCCGCCGCCGGCTCTGCGGCCCCCGATGTCGCCCCCGGGGCCTCGGTGGCCGGAGTCTGCGCTTTCGATTTCTTAGGGCTCGTCGGAAGCCGGAAAAAGCTGCGGCCGTGAATCTTGCAACTTTTGGAAGGGGAGAAGAAAAATGAGCTCTTCTTGGGCGATTTTTCTTCGGATTCCGTCGCTTTTGAGGTACTTGGGGTCGCTTCCTCGCACGGGGCATCCTCAATATTTTCGTCCTTTGAGTGAGAGCTGCTACTGGGCTTGGGGCCAGAGTTCTCGTCCGCGATGAAGAGTAATGTCCTCTGCACGAATGGCGTGGCTTTGTTGTAGAACTCATAGGGCTCCGGGACTTTGAAGCTCGCTGGTATTGTCGTACGGTGCGATTTGGAGAATCTTCGCTCCATGTATTTTCTCGCCATAGCATCGGGTATTCATAAAAAATCCATCTCGCAACTTGACTATTAATAATGTCAAAAAACGTGGTAACTATTTGATAACATTGTATTCATTTTTATTGGCAATTGAATATACTTTTCAGGAATTTAATATCGCAAAAGAATCTACGACACAGCAAGTATACTCACTCGTGTAGAATGATTTCAACAATATTTCTTAGGCGAGGGAGAAAAATACCGGAGTTTTTGGTGTATATGATGTTGATATGTTGATTTGAAAAACAAAACCTTTTGTAAGAATATCAGTACATAGTTAGTGCATTAACCTACTCAAGGTGTGTGATAAAGAAACAACCAAAAATAATAAAAAAAATATATATATATAAAACTCTGCCTAGAGAGTCTCTGATCATGTTACCTGCTTACTTTTGTAAAGGGAAATTAACTTCAAAGAACCGAAATGACATACGCACGCGAGACTTGCTCCTACCCCGAGTTGTGTTGAAACAGCCAGCGAATTATATCGAACGAAAGGTAAACGCAGCGAGGAAACTCTGAAGACCCTTTCATGTACTGCTGATTATGATATGCAATGTAAATTATGTCTTTTATGACACATTGTCAATATTGAACCTTGGATCGGTTGTACGAATAACTATCCATAAATGATACGAAATCTTGTTTTAAGTGAAAAATGTGTTTAGACTTCAAAATTTTGTTGATCAAATTAGCGAATGAAGCTTGAATGGCATAATCAGAGGGCCGCAAGCTGCAATTTTCAAGAGACCCTGCGATCGATCGCAGTGCGTGGGTAAACATTACAGCCCTTCGCAGTATCCTTGTTCACCCAAAACAAACTTTAGCCCTCAGAATATAGAGCTAAAAGTGTATTGCTCCGATTGCAGAGTAAGTTTGTTCGGGGATCCGTAACATCCTCGCTTTTCAGAGCAAGTTCTCGCAAGCCGCGCAAGGTGTGAAGCAATCTGTATACAGGTTATACGAGGCTCAGTTTAATTGTCCTGCAGAAGTTTGTAATCAAAATTGCGGGGGGTTTCGTCTTAAATCCATTATTTTTATTACAAAACATGAAGTATGGATACTACATTGCACTCATGTCTACGTTAATATTTACGTCCATGACTTTGCCGATCTTTAGTCCGATGAAATATTTGAGTAGTTTTCTCAGTAATTATTATACATATTGTACTTACGAGAAATAAGTTAATTTGAGACAGATACTTTGGAGGAGTCACAAGTTATTTTTAATTACATAATATATACTATGTTACCTATGTAAACACACCCCAATATTTTTAATATAAACAAAGTTTCAATTGTTACGTTAACACTGCATAAGAGCGTCGCCCAACGCAAAAACTTTTTCAACCCTTTATTTTGATAGTCAACAGCAATCCATTGAAATCAAGTTAACAGCTCTTTCAGAAATGTGTGACTCCTCTGACCTTCAACGTAAAAGTAACATAATTATGAAACACATGAAGGCATCTCCGGCTCAGCCATATGACTGGAAATCGTGCCAGTCACACACTACATAGCCGAAACTTAAAAGTTTAATGTTACACAGTTTGTGTTTTGCATATAAGTAGCTGTGTTAATTAAGGGGCAATTTGGTTACGATAAAAGTATTATAGGGGAGTCTAGCGTGTCATTTATTTTTTTGACACCCCATAAAGTACTCATTGTTTTAATTTTAATTGACTTAGACATATTTTCAACAATGTAATGGAGCGTTTTTATACCTCACTCCAGATGTATTGGTCAAGATAGATATAGAAATCATATGTGATTTGTTCGGCATAAACGTGAGTATATTTACACGACTGCGACAGAAAGAGGGTTATGTTTTTACATACAATGTAAAGGCCTAAAAAGCTAGATAATTAAACAAAATAAAAGGTAATACGTATATGTTTTCGCATCGCTATTTATCTCGCCCGAGGGTAATATTCTATACAAAGGTATCGTAATTCACCTAAAACTAAACTTATAAAAACCGACTTCAAGTTCAAGACCTTCTTCTACCTATCCGGTCGGGATCTGAATGAAGTCTATGTACTTACATGAGAAGTCCTAAAGAAAGCTTTTGCTGCACGGAACACACCAAAACGCCATGTGTGTATATTTTTTGCATTTGTTGATTTTTACAAAAAGAGCTAAATAAATTTTGATCAAAATTGATATGGTACCACTTCTGAAGTATGACCTACCAATGAAAACAAGAATCATCAAAATCAGTACATAATCGCGTAACAAACACACAAAAAAATCAAAAAAGACCAAAACTCAAGTAAAAAAATAACGAATTGAGAACTCTTTCTTTTTGAAGTCGGTTGTAAAGGCCTCGACACATGTGACATGACATGACATGAGGTACCTACTAGAAAGTGTCAGCAACGTAATGAGTGCAGTATCGTGAGTCGTGACTCCGATTATCTGTATCGGTACATACACGCGGTCAGTCGCCTATAAGCTGGACCTTACCGAGTAAGCCCTTACTCGCCCTACGCGTATGGTTTGTGCAGATAAAGATGGGATGTGTGGGTATATTTATTATTTATTGGCGTGTAGGTACACGACTCAATATATCTAAACAAAGATCAATTTTGCAATTTTGGCAATAGATATATAAATTATATTGGTCAATAAAAAATCTATATAAATTCTTCATTGGCAGCTTCTGATAAACAGCATCCCAAACCCATCAGCACACTGATTTATTTACTTTTTGCAAATTGTCCAAACAACCATACCTGTTGACGAATTTTCAAAACCATAAACCTAACATTTATATACAGGCACATACATTGCTTCTGACCCCACACGAGGATACCCTGGGTCATGGGAACCGGAAACAGCGACATCATACACATATGTATAAACGTCCAAGACCTGGGATGTTGTTTTCTTTATATCCCCCAGCCGGGGATCGAACCCCGCACCTCTCGCAAGGTTGGCAAAGCCACAACGCCAGCGCCACAGCGGTCGTGGCGCCACTCCTTTTCCCATAATGGGTAGCAGAGCCAAGTTGTGCCCACTTGTCAGACAGTAACATTAAAATCAAAATGGCAATCTTCATCTCTGCGACTAATATCGGTCTACAAAATACTGTCGCCCCCACTCAAACTATTGTCGCCCCGCGCCGGAATTATTCGGCGATCCGGAAATTGTTCCGAAAATAAAGTCCGACCCAGTTGAATGACACATGTTTGTATTACCTACTCGGATACTACAGTTAGTTATTATCGTGTGTGTTATCTTTATTATAATGGAATAAATAGAAGGTACTTTTTGAACAACACTTGCACTTTACGAAGCAGACTTGTTGGATATCGTTTGTGAATAGTAAAATGGTACTTTTGTCCTTTTGTGAACTATTAAAGGACCAGAGAATATAAATCAGGGAAATACCTAAAACAATATTAGTTTTTCTCCTTCCGTCTCTATAATAAAAACTATTGTAGAGCGCACGCCTCATACTTTATTGTATGGCATTCCCAGTAGTGCCAGTCAACTTTTCCAAGTCTCCAGGCGCCCTCCACCCCCGGTGCCGCCCCAGTGCAGGCACCTTTGTAAATAGCTTTCCGATTCAGCCCCGGACGTGAGGGGAATTACTACGTTTCGATGACATGACGAATTCGAGATGACACTCAGTAGGGGACCGCTTGACCGGACTCGAAGGCTTTGTCCCACGGGCGGGTAATACTTGGATCTGAGATAGGTATGTAACCGGTATGTGAATGACATCCTGGGTCAGGGCGAAGTTTGAGAGAGGGTTTTCACTGTCTTGATTAGTCCGAAACATTTTCAATTTGTTGTATAATCCAAATTAGGGAACCCCTTGGAAAAGACCAGGAAATTTGGCTTGCTTTATGTTGATTTGGACTGAATTGGATTTCCGATTTCCTTCACTTGAAGTCAATTCCAGACTGGCGTCTCAACACCAGACGTTTCTAAGATTAAGCGTATTATTAGAACACAGGACTTGGTCTCATGATGTCACGAAAATAAATAAATCCAAGTAATCTCTTTGTAGACAAGACACGGCTGTAGTTCGACTGGCATTAGTGGGCGTGATGTGAGAGTGGTATTTTTTGTAGATTTTGAGGTAAAATAGCTATCCTATCAAATTAAATCACTACAAGATTTCCACCGCTTGATTATTCTTCTTATAAGAAGAATAATCAAGTGGCGGAAATCTTGTTGCTATAGCTCAAGCTAGTAGGTCCCGATAAATATAGAAAATAACAAAAATTTACTAGTCGTAAAATTTTATTTTTCTCTGTTGTTCTTTTGAGAAATGAAATTCTCAAATCTAAACCTAACCTAAAATAGCGTTCCATTTTATGTAATATTTGGAAAAAACTGAAAAACTTTCTATACGGAGTGATGAATACAATGAGTTTTGATATGTATCTTTTAAAATAGAAAGTGATCAACTAATATATTCTCCGTGATCTACTAAGTATAAGTAGTTCCAAAAACGTCCGTCAGCAAGTTATTGTACAGGTAGTCGCTGTATGGAATAAAAATAGTCCCGCCCCCCATACGGCAGGCGCCAACTTGACAATCTACCCGCATAAGTATTTATAACTCTATCTTATTGTAGTCAGATAGTGAAGTGAGTATAATTGGTTCCAGCAGACCGTGTTAATGAAAAGAAAATAATTTCAAGTCTGCGGCTTCTAATAAATATACACGATGTCTGGCGGCAGCTTTATATTTTCAAAATGAAATTTAAAAAACGGTCAAGTGCGAGTCTAACTCACGCACGAAGGGTGGCATACCACCGTACAATGGTAGGGAGGGTGTGGAGTGAATATTTTGGATTTTACATAGCAAAATGCTGTTTACAAAGTTATTGGTGCGGCTACTTTCACACTCCATGTACGTAACCAGATTCATTCATAAGTTTGTATGTGGTATTGAAATAATTGTTGTATGGGAGCCCCTTAAATATTGATTTTATTCTGTTTTTTAGTATTTGTTGTTATAGCGGCAACAGAATTGCATCATCTGTGAAAATTTCATCTGTCTAACTATCACGGTTCATGAGATACAGCCTGGTGACAGACGGACAGACAGGCAGACAGATAGACGGACAGCGGAGTCTTAGTAATAGGGTCCCGTTTTTACCCTTTGGTTACGGAACGCTAAAAACTAACTGTTTCACTTATCGTTTTAATAAAAGTACTGAAGTACCAGAAGTTATGCTTTTATTATTATTATTCGGTCTATATATATATATATATGGCAGGCAAATTTTAAGATTCCACATTTTACAAACGGCGTCGTCCGTTTACAAACGCGCGCTGCTATGTAATATGCCGAAGGCAAATTGCAAATTGAAATTAAAATAGCAAATTCTCAGGGCAAAACGCTGCGGTAGCTTAGGTGAAGGGTAAAGAGGGTGAGCGAAGCGAAGCCTCGTTTATCCTTCGTGTTAGGTTGAACATGTAAGAACAACAAAACATACTAAAACATAAAGGAGTGTCAATTTGCCTCCGGCATATGACACAGCAGCGCGCGTTTGTAAACGGACTACGCCATTTGTAAAATGCTGAATCATACAAATTGCCTGCAACATATATCACCGTAAGATAGTCAAAACCGTTAGTTGATAAATTACCGTTTTTTTTTCTCGTAAGTTGGTCAACTATCGACGGATAGTAAACTGTAGCGTACTGCTTACTATATGACGCGTTAGTTGATCAACTAACGGTTAAAACTGCCAAATAATAAACTGGGTTAAACTTGAATTGCAAAAAGAAACGTAAATTCTAAACCCTGTCGGTCTGGTTTGCTATCTGCCGATTGTTGATCTACTACCGCGTTAGTTTATCAACTAACGGTTTTGACTATCTTCCGGTGACATATACATATATGTCTTGCGACCCTCGCGGCCACGCGGCACATGACGACAGGACGCTGCCATGGACAGGTAAACAGTCCTCACGTTTTCCAGCATTCCTGATAACCATTGTAGCCCAGATTTTTGTTTTTCCATTGTTGGTGAGGTCTCTTCAATGTTCTGCCACCATTTCCATTGACGACCAAGATCATCAAGAACCCCAAAACCTGGTGGATACCGTTTACCTGTCCATCGCGGAGTGCTCGCCGGACCGTTTTGCGGAATACAGTGAGTTCAGTTCAGTGAGTGCCGAGACCACGAGGGCGCACAATTAGCCAATATCATTTTATTTAAATAAACTCCGCATCATTGCTCTGCGTTTCAGTGCCTTTATTAAAATGAGATGTGAAATAGTTAGCTTTTTATTTAAATTTTTAAAATGTAAATCTGCCGCCAGATACACTATACATCAAAAGTATTTTAGCGTTCCTAGCATAATGGAGATTATTCTGTCACATCCATTATAATGAATTTAGATTACAACTAAAGGTTTATTCATGACATGCAATACATCTTATTTTTAAACTCTTTCTTACGATTTTAACACATGTAATATGTACGTGGTACCGAACTAGATGAAAAAAATTGCGTGTTAATACAGGAACCACACACATAAAAACCGAAGAAATAAATAATAATTGGCTGTATCGTCGGAAGACCATTGTCTGACCAGATGGACGAAGAATTAAGAAAAACCTAAATAACGGCGCTAGTTTCTTACTGAGACATTTGTACAAAGTTACTTTTGAGTAATTAGAATATCATAATGTTATCGTACTATGATTTGTTCCTATGAATAATTACCAATTTCATTTACAACATAATTTATAATTTAATCTGCCCCGATAAAAGCGTTTAAAATGAATGAAATGAAATGAAATGTTTTTTTTTTATTTCTTTAACTAAACTTAACTTAACAAACAATTTGATGAGACCTCCTATTCTTTAGATTTCCAAAAAAATACTCCCGATTACAACTATTGACAGTATCCCATAAGAAGAATTAAATTCAAAAACAATAATAGTTTCAGTTAGCGATAAAATCTTAGATTCATGTTTTAGCATTTTTGTATTTTCCAATGCCTGCGAAAACTTTTAATACGTTCAGTTGGTAACGTGTAAAACAATGCTTTTAAAGCCTGAACTATTCCAAATATGAAATGTTATGGCACAGTGCCGCTCTCGTAAAGCGAGTTAAAGCTTGAAAAACTTTCATAATCTTTTACATTTACGTACTGGCTTTGCAGTTAGTATGCAGAAAATCCATGTAAGTACAGGTATATTTTGTGAGAAAAGTGAAAAATGCAGGCGACGATATTTTCAGAAAGGAATAAGGATATAAGTTGAAGCCCCGCGTTTTAAAATCTTCATGAACTCTTCCATGAAGTCTTTTAGATCATAACATAAAAGGAGTAAGTTTTACAGATAGACAGACAGATACCAACATATGTAGTTGAATTCAAGGATATCCTCTCCTAATACTCGCAAGTACCTACCTTCAAGGCACGGTAAGGTATACTCTAAATTTGTGTAGAAACGGCAAACAACGGTGAACCAAACAATATGACCAGTCAACCAATATTTACAGACGAAGCATCCACTACTAAAGAATTCGAGACTGTTGCAAAACTGCAAACCACAACTGAATCACACTTCAAATTTTTTGCAATTTTGTATAGCATACTTTTTCTAACGTGAATATCATGCTTGAATTAACTAGTAATCACTGATATGTTAAATATACACATAATACACAAGAACGTACACAAATAATCAAGCATAATGGCTACTGAGTACACAAATTACCCAAATTAAATCGAAATGTGCAACTCTGTGGCATAGATGCCTCATCAGCAACTCCTGGAATATGAAGTAGCCGCTCCGCAAGAACCATGCATTCATGTAAGCATGACTTGCTTCAAATCAGCATGTGATTAAAATGCAAATGACCTTTGTGCGCCGTCATTTGGCTCCAATGGTCTAACTTAATACATGGTTCTCTTGTACAGGTTAATTCATAATAATTATCAGAATCAAGTGGTCAAAGTTTAAGATTCATCAACTTAATTAATACTAATTGGTGTATGATTAGACCCACAGCAAAAGGCATTACTTACCTTTTATTATCACCTTGAGGACCGCACAAACAAGGCCTCTCGGTCAATTAAGACCACTACCCATTTCGAAAACTTATAATTTTTGAGCCAATTCGACAAGTACCCAATTCGACAACTTCCCAATTCGATGACTTCCCATTTCGTCCACTTTCCAATTTTTTCCAATTTGCCAACATTTTAATTACATTTAACCTCGTACCTCGTCGGCAGCGTCATATAGATATTGTCGAATTGGTAAGTAGTCTAATTGGGAGGTGATCAAAATGGGAAAATGTCATTATCAACTTTAACATAGAGGGAAGTGGTCGAAATCAAAGTAAAGGAGACAAGGAGCCGGGGCTTTGCTAAACATATGAAAAAAAGTCCACTCTGCAGACGAAATAATAGTTATTTGTGTCACAAGGGAGCAAAATGATGTATTTACGGCGAGGGCGGTACATTGAACCCAGAGTGAAGCGAAGGGTTCTACGATAGAATCCTGAGCGTAGCGAGGGATTCTAATTTAGAATCCGGAGCGTAACGAAGGTTTCAAGCGTTGACGCCCAAGACGAAAATAATTTTGCTCCTGAGTAACACATACAATTTTTCACACCGAATATGAGCAAAATTGAAATATAATGCCCTAAAAATAATGGAATAACTATACTTTGAATTATACTTTCAACACTTTTACAGTAATGGAACAACGAAATATTTTTTTTTATAATGGCGGATTGTGAAGGATTAGGGAAAAGTCACCACAGATAAAATATTCCTGTGCTACTTGTACCAATGTGTAAAAATTATCGAATCGATTATTACAATGGTATCGGATATCAATATTCATTATATCACAATAACTTTTGATTTCAGTAAAACACATAATTTAATGTATTTTTTTTAAATATTACGAAAAATTCATTAATTTTCATATAACGTTGTTAAAGTTGAAACTTGAAACGTGTTCATTTTTAATCGATTACGATTTAATTACAATCGATTATTTCATTAAGTTCTGTGTTCTATTGGCACATTGCATAAATGCTACATGCCAATGAATAAATTAAAAAAGTAGCTTGACCAGAAAAGTAGCATTTTGCTCTCTCTCATCGTGGAGCAAAACTTACTTTTCCGAATGAAAGGTGTGAAAAAAGTATTTTCAGCAGACCACACTACATTATCGATGCAAAAAACCATGATCTAAAAGCCGGGTTCTGTGCTTACTCAGACAGTCAACGTACAAAGGGCATTGGTAAGGCATCATCTGATATGAACTGCTCCTGGCTTAATGAGATATCCCTTTCGGTCCAGCGGAAGTCCGGAAGTTCCATGTTTGAACTTCAGAACGTTCTTATTTCCATTGGCATTCGAGTCAAATTACTTCAACCAGTGGGAACTGTAATCTCCTGCTGACTCTACATCCGGACGCTAAAGCTTGAAGCTGCAGTATGTCTCATATGTATTTTAGAAGGAGATTATTGAACTGAAGACAGGGAGCTTTAATGAGATATAACTTTAAAATCATAACTGTATAAGATAACTTTGTAACAATGTAATGAGTCATTTAAAAAAAGTAACTAAAGTACCTCGTCGTTTCCTCGTAGTCGCAGTAAAGCCCCATCTAGAAGTTATCTCTGCCTAATAAAGGTAGTGCCCAAATGTGGAAAAGGGAATCCCTTGGTGAAGTTGCATATGTTCATTAACCATCTGGTGACTGCATTTTAATGAAAAAAATACGTTTAATTAAATAATTATACAAAACAATTAGTGGCTCCATATACTAATCCGATATTCAATGTAGCCAAATAGGTTTACACTGTTTGGGTATAATTCGGAATAGCGTGCTTGCCTCAGGATTAGCAGCCCGCTGCGGGTAATCAGAGGAGGGGGTCCAGGGGGGGGGGGGGGGACTAATCGCTTCTGACAAGAGTCTAATGTTAATAGAAGACCCGACACGTATTAAAACTGAGGGCGGGACACGATTGTACAGTTCAATTTGAAAAATGGTATGAAATTTGGTTTAGCCCGAAAATTCGGCGACCGAAAACGACCCAAAATCATACAAAGTCGATTGTTTACACCTAAAAAGTATTAAATTGCCAATAAATAATGCATATTTAAAAACCGCTATGAATCAGAGTCAAAGTTAGTATCTTTATTTTACCAATTGTATAGTCCACTTAGGCCACTTTTAGACTAGTCATTGCAAACGTTCATAATCACTTTTATTATCAACCGCAATATCTCCCAAAACACTACAAAAGTCAGTCCACAAAAACTCACTGCATACAAAATACGAAGCAATACTTCAGTTCAGGAACTCTTTTTCGAAAAGGCGGGGAAACAGAAGTTTCGTATTTCCCGCCTAAAGAGGAGGCTTCGGCGGGCGGACGTTCGATGCCCGCGACGCGTCGGTAGTGACTGGGGCGGATCGATCACGCCCTTTGCTGTGCCGACCACGGGATCGTACTTGATTCCTGTACTTTCTACAACCCTTGAGAGGACAGGACGTTTGGGATGGGAGAGTGTTCCATTTTCAAATCGGTTCCGGTTCAATGACAGAAAGTAGTTAGGTTAGGTAAGATGTCATCAGCTGATGAAAGGACATTCAACACTTCTTTATCTTTCTGATGTTAATAAACTGGACATTGTGAACATTTCACAAAGCCGAATTTAGTTAACACAATAGCAAAAACCCATTTTCCAAAAATAAAGCTTTTTTGCACGATTTTGTTTTCGTTCACATTCATGCAATCCTATCAATTACCTATTGAAAGTGGTCAACCAACCTCGCATTTTACCTCAATCCCAAGTTTCGGAGTATCGAAGATACCTGAATCAAGAACCTCTCCCGCGGGGATGCAGATCCACGCACACAAATTCAATAACGGAAGATCCACGCTTTCGGATGTAGAGGAAGACAGACCATCTATTTGAGGCGAGATGTCCCTTTGAAAGTCGTATTGAGTTACTCAAAGTGCTGCCCTTTGGAATGGCTGCCAATTACTTTCATTCTTCAGTTGAAAGCACGTTTTGTAATAGGTGTATAGCATAACATTTTTGAAACCAAAACATTTAATGATAACTCGTGATAAGAAATCTATTTAAAAAATACTTAATGAAAATTATAAACCAGTGAAGTATACTTGTCGGCCTTACTAATAAAAGAAATCAAATTCACATCAAAATGAAGAGTTTTTTAAGCTTTATGCTATGCACAGAATCATTGATTTATTAGTTAACAATCGGCAAAAAGTTGCTCAAAATATTTATGCCAAAAAGTAAAAAACCTAAGTTACCCGAAACCCATTATTTTCTTATAAATTTGGATAAATAAAAATATGTATGGTGTTATATATACATATAGTGTTATGTCTTGCTTTGACATTTGACATTTATTCGACATATGAAAAGGACAAAACACTGAAACAAGTTAAACAGTATTTTTTTTTTATTAGTAAGGCCGTGTATGTATATCAGTGATGTTATGATAAGGGATAAGCCCAATTAGGTTTTACTCTAATCTTAACTGACTCGTGCCGGGCATATTATAACGAGTACCTATGTTAATTAACTGCTATGTAAATATACATATATAATGGATAGAATATGTTAGGAGTTTGAAATCCATTCAGTACTCAGAAAAATAAGAGTCTCTTAAGATGCGATGCACGTCGGTTGCATATCAGCTATAAAGGATTCCAGGATAAAATATTAAAGTACCATCCATATCTCAGGTATTGGAGACGCCACCTTGCTGCAAGCTTGCAAGCGTTGCATTAGAATGGTGCACAGGATGCATCAGAAAAGCTTCATTACTTTGAACCACTTTCACTGTGAAACCAGCCGTTTTCATCATTACTATTGGACAAAAAGTTTTCCTAAAGCTACCCTTTTCCAATCTACTTACTACCTCCAAAGGGACGAGTTGGCAACCGTTAAGAACAGAAATATTCAAAGTTTGCTTTGATCAAATTATTTGAAAGTACCCCATTGACATCCTGAGTATAACTTTTTCAGTACGTGACCTTTCTAATGGTATTATGTATTTCTTAACTGTTCACCAATCATTGTTTTAATGGTTCTGGAGAAAAATACCTAACATGCTCAAAACTCAAAACTCAAATCATTTATTGCAAGTAGGCAAAATAATGCACTTTTACAAGTCAAACACCTACTTAAGTCTCATATACCCTGCCTACGAAGCCAAGGGTCCCGGGTTCGAGTCCCGGTGGGGGCAAATATTTGTTTGATGAGAACGGATGTTTGTACCCTAGTCATGGTTGTTTATCTATCTAAGTATGATATTTGTCTATATAAGTATGTGTATCGTTGTCTAGTACCCAAGATACAGGGAATCCTAGTTTGGGGCTAGATCAATGTGTGTAAATAGTGTCATAGGTATTATTATTATTATTATTATTATTATTATATTTTTATCAATTTTTCATTTCACTCTTGTAATAAAGAGGTTTATTATTATTATTATTATACATGGAAGAAAAAAAAATGATCAACTGAACTAATGAGTACATAACTGATAAGGTTTGAGTTTGAAAAAGGAAATTTCCCCTTTACTAAAATAAACGTTTCCAAAGGATTGTTTCTCGATTTAAAATGAAATAAGGTTTCCGCGAGATTTCCCGGGATATCGCTGCGTACCGCTCCGGGGTTGTATCTAATGCATTCTGTTTGCAGGATACACTTGGCTCGCGCGGGCTTTGAGGCAACTGGCTCGGATTGTTCGCTTAATCAAGGTGATTTTTCATGCTCTTTGACATTTTCCGAGTTGAGCTGTTGATCTCGCTTTTGGGAGAAACGGTAGGATTTGATCTCAGACCATACATGCAGTGGTTATAGTAATGGAGTAATTGTCTGGGGATTTTATCAAATAGTGTTGAAAAGTCGGCTGTGTAGCATAGTTCGCTATTTTAGTATGGGATACTTACTCGCACTTAGTAAATATCTCTCGGTAGTCTTTATAGAGTTGATGGGGACTTCATTTCGAACAAACAAAAAGATCAGTTCCATTGATCACAATGAATGAAACTGATCTTCACCACCGACTCACAATAATATATATAATAAAAATAATGTAGCTCATTAATGTCCCCACCGAAGGGCACGGGCCTTTGCCCAGAAACGAGTAAGGTTGAGCCATACTCCACAACGCTGGCTCAGTGCAGGTTGATGGAGGGGTGACGGGCTAGTGGCCAACCCGACTGCCGGATGTTTTCAAGCTGCCCTATTAGGGCCTCTGCCCAGCTTTACGACTACTACCACCGAGTAGCGATAGGAGTCAGGACCTACAGCTTAACATGTCATCCGAAACACGGAAGCGCTCGAAACAAATGCCACATAGAAACGGATACCCATCCAGTACCTGTCTCAGCCAGATGTTGCTACCTGCACGATAGTTTTCGATGTGCGAATACCGCTAGGCCACGGACGCCCCATCTCACAATGTCTCTTAAAAATAATTTCAACCGCGACCACTCTTGAAATAATAATGAATGCATTCCCTAACAACACAAGACATTGCCCGCTGCAAAGCCACTTCTCACTTTGCGCGCTCACTTGACTGATTGGGCTATTTCAGACTGCGTCCGCCGCCCGCCCGCCCTAGGATACGCCCGTCGATCCCGGAATAGCACGATCATACTAATTATCGCCACTGTCATCTGTCACTGTACGCCCTTAGGAGGGCTCCTTGATAAATGCGCCGCAATTTATATGAAATACTACTCCAGGATAAAAGATTACGATTAATATGACGATTGGAGCGCTAATGCCGATGTTATTTTTGGTAGATTGAGATTGGATGTCTGGACCAGGTGGCTGATGTAGCTGTTCATGAAGTTAAGTCAAGAGTTATTATTCTTAAGGCGCTGAGTAATGTTAAATTCGGCGAAATAGTGCATCAAAGATGGGCATCTTTGAAGCACTACCTCTTAAAGGTGACACTTTCCAAATCCCGAAAAAATATATGTTATGAAGACATCTGTTTTCGTCAAACTTTTTTTTGGAAACATCTTACCTCAATGGGAAGTATCTGAAAAAATAAACATAATAGATGTTTTCACCTAAAATTTGCTAAAAGTTGCATGCTATTGGTGATCTAAAAAGAATATTGTTTCTTGCGTCAAGAAATTGGTTTTAAAATATCTTAAAAATGTGTTATTGAAATGAATAAATACTATGAGGTTTTGAAGAAATACATTAAAAATACACAATATTCGCAATGTTTTGCCACAGGCCAATGGCCTTGAGCATTAGACAAAGAAAACAAATACCAGTCGCCAAATAGTATACAATCAATTAATAATTAAATCTTTGACAGAAAGTATACAAAATGACGAACTCATTTTAATATCAAAATACGGTTTCGACGGAGCATCCAGCCAAAGCAGATACAAACAGAAGATGGATTATATACAAGATGACTCTAGTATCTTCATCACTTCGTTATCACCTCTGAAGATGACGTGTGAATACATCACAGTTTGGGAGAACCCAAAACCTTGCTCAGCAGCGTATTGTCGTCCAGTACAGTTCACCTTTGCTAAAGAAAGTGAAACATTGGTGAAGGAAGAAAATGAAAGAGCCAAAGCTGAGATATCAGCTCCCCAACCATCTGATTGTGATAGCTATATGGTGAGTCATAAGCTGATGCTCACCATGGTTGATGCTAAAATAAAAACATACTTCTCTCCTAACGTAAGATTGAATGCAGGGTGCTACATATGCTTGGCGAAACCTTTGGAGATGAACGACTTGGAAGAAGTTAAAAAGAAATCTACAGAAGATGACTTGATGAAGCTCGGACTTTCTTCACTACATGCGCGTGTAAACATCATGGAATGTCGTAGCATATGGCATGTAAATTAGATACTAAAAAGTGGTCAGCTAGAAAAAAAGTCTGAAAGCCGCAGTGGGTGCAAGAAAGAAAACTATCCAAGCCAGGTTCAAAACGGAACTCAACCTATTAATTGATGTCGTAAACAAGGTTATGGCACAACTAACGACGGCAATACTGCATGACGATTCATCAAATTTCCTGAAAAGACTGCGGCTATCACTGGACTAGATGAAGATCTGATCCGAGGATTTGCTATAATTTTGCAAGCCATAACTTCAGGCCAATCCATAAATGTTTCGAAATTTAAAGAATATGCGTACATAAAGGCTGAAAAGTATGTAGAATTATACGACTGGTACTACATGTCATCAACAGTGCACATGATACCGTTTCATGGAGCCGAAATTATCGCTTTTAGCGCGAAGAGGCTTCAGAAGCGAGGAACAAGGACTTCAGAAGATTCAGAGAATATTACTCACGTAAGAAGAGCATAGCGAGTTCAAATGAAGATATTTTTAATTTCCTTCTTCATTCGTCCGATCCACTTATTACAGCAATAAGACCAACGATGGATGCAAAGCAAAGAAACATTTGTTTGCTGAAACATTGGATCTGTTGAATCTTCAAACACCTGAATTCGAGTTTAGGGATATTGCTGAAATAAAATCTGACTCTGAGTTCAACTCTGAAGATAGTGATTCAGAATAGGCAATATTTTAAAGTAATATATTCATGGTTTTATTTAATTTTATGATATATTTTTATTATAAATAATTTGAATATTTTTTTTTCCATCATATTGTTGCTTTTAATGAGATGTCATTAATTTTTATGATTAATGGCATTGCACAACTACTAAAATTCAGTTTTAAGGGTATTGCTAGTACTAATATCCAGAAAATGTGTCTTATGATGTTTAAATTTATAAATTTTGCCAATATTACCAGTTACAACTAATTTTAAGCCTAATTATCCAAAGATATTCAAAAAGTCAGTAGATAGTTTGCGTATTGTTAAATATTTATATTTTACTTAATTGGGGATTTCGAGAGGTGCGTCATCTCTGTCCCACGAATCACTAACTGAGATGACGCAAGTATACTATGTGCGTTATTGACTGCCGGGCACTGTATCTCCGATCCGAATATAGCTTAAGCGCCTATTCAATCAGATTAATATTTAATATCCCTTATATGGCTTAAATTAATTATAAAATTTATTTCGAATTAACGAGCAAACAAGGACTGCTATCTTTCCAGCACAATCGGTAGACTGAAAACGGTTATAATTAAAGACGAGATTATACTGACAATCGGGCATCTAGGCGGTTTAATTAGAAGGAAAGTGGACCCTTTGCTGAAGGCTTTCTTTATTGAAAAGGGTTTATTGTCCATCATCTTCTAATTACTGAAGACCGAGATATATAAGACAAAATATAAATATGTTTTCATGAAGTATTGTTAATTCGTTAACCAGCCCTACTCATTTGATATCTTAGCGATGAAAAGTGTTCCTGTGTTCCTTTATTGATTGATACAGAGTAAGAATTTTATATAGTTTATTTTGCACATAACTATTTGTATGATGCATTTTCAAGTTTGTTTTGTTTTTTGTGCAATAAGGTATAAAATACCATGAGGATAAAGCACTGTTTTATGGCACGTCCGATATATTGAATCTTTAACGTAATGACAGACTGCATATTTAGCTCCCGAGCGTAGCGAGGATGTCATGAGTAAATTTCCGAGCAAAGGGAGGGAATTAAGACTGAGTCCTGAGTGCAGTGTTCAAAGGGGTTCAAGTGCGCCCAAGACAAAAACAGCTTTATCCCCGAGAAGTATACTCTACTTTTCTCACCACTTGAGAGACAATAAAAAAGCAAAGCTACTACTTAAACAACATTTTATAAAAGTTAAAGAAATAGAAAAAGAATATTGATGTTTGACACAATAGTCCAGTTGTGAAAAGGGGTTTGCGCGTACGCTTGCGCGATGTGCGTCGTGCGTATTTCAAGAATTTAGATTTTAAGGACATATGAATAAGAACTCTGAGGAGTGAAAATCACATTATTATCCAACGGGTTATAATTAAATTCAATACAACATTATAACCTGGTTAAAGCCAAGGGCTATAATGACATGCTTTACGTAAGGTTTGCATGTTATACCTATATAATGTGGCATTGTCGAGCAGGTGGTGTGAAAAGTATGTAAAGTTATAATGATAAGTACAATCGTAACTTTAAGATAATAGCAGAGCAGAAAGTTATTTAGGACTACGCAAATAAAATTAATTGCAATTTAAAGTGTTACAACATAAACAAGAACAAAAATAAAAAATACACACGTATCATAGTTTTATAGCCAACAAGTTTACAAACGTTACGGGATACTCTCGTGCTAAGAGCTTTTAGCACTACCATTAGTGAAAGAGAACGCTTTTAGGTCAAGCTTTTGTACTCTGCAACACACTAACTTTTGTATGAGGCAATACCGTTCCAACTGCTATTAACTTAAAGGCTATAATTACAAATATTTTGATCTAGTGATGGATATCCGCCTTCCTTTGTTTACACCATTACATTCAGATTTAGCCTTCTTATAAAAATATACCACCCGGCTGGTCAAAGTGTGGGTCCCTCTTCTCTAGTAGCCTGAGACTGTCTGAGATATTCTGTACAAATGCAATATTGACAATTATTATTATGAAAAAAAAATAAACCCACAACTGGGCTGCAACGTTTCTCTCATGTTATTACAAGTACGACAGTCGATTGTGATGTGAAATAAATACGTCAACCCATAAAAGAGCTAAACAAACAGTCTGTATGTCAGTAAAGAAGCAATAAGTTAGGAAAGATGATAATTTATGACGTCTGATCCTCTTACAACAAGAATAAATCCTGAACAGGATACACGTTGAGTTTTATTGTCTTATTTCGAGTTTTTTTACGGCAGCTTCAAGAATTTGTGAAAGATTCATGGGTTTGAAGGCGTCGGTAATTATCTAACCCTCCTATTAGATTGAGCGCGATGCTATCCGAAATCACAAAGCATCCCAGCTTTTACTATGTGTATTTGTATAATTATTTGATAGCAATATATAGAGAGTTAAACTACGAAGTATTTAGGCGAGTAATCCGTAACTTTACTAGGAGTGTAAGGTGCTGTAACGTCGAAATCCTAATTTCACTTACACGGGTAAAGAGACTAAAGTAAGTTAATATCTCTGATAAAAAATTGGAAGCTACTGGCCTAATCAAATTATAACTAATTACTAAATGACGCCGCTTTCTTGATCCCCCCACTACCAATCATCTTGTTTCGACGACAGTGATTTTATAACACCAAATCAGTGTTGACAAAGATAAGATGTAACTATTACTCATAGCAATAAAGACGATATTCAAAGCAAGATAAGAATCATGCAACACGTAGGAAAATCAATAGATAAAATTGTAGTTTTTTCATTATTCGGCACTATCCATGATTTATTTTTATACCAGTTTGTTGGTGGTTCTTGCAAGCAGTGGTGCCGTATTTGTTGGTGGTTCTTGCAAGCAGTGGTGCCGTATTTGTTGGTGGTTCTTGCAAGCAGTGGTGCCGTATTTAGAGGCTTGCATAGTGTTAATAATTACAAATTAATATTATTTGCTTAAGTAAAATTATTTTTTATGTGTGACACGAGGTAGATACCAAAATATTAATAAATTTCATATTAGCCGTGATTTCTAGTTAATTTTGTCTGTCTGTCCATTATCTGGGAGATAATTTTATGTAGCTAATTAGAGTTTGATTTTATTTTTACAGATGATGAAGAATCTCCTCGTATTTACCCTTCTAGTGGGAGTCAGCTATTTGGTATGGCGAGTTGGTTTCGCTCCCCCACCAAGCCCACCGGATTTGGATTTCAATGAGTGGTGGGGACCTAAGGGGGGTAAGGTAGATATCAGCATCAGACCTTTTAAGGTCCAGTTTACTGACGCTGTAAGTAAAACTTTAAAGTAACTCCAAATTAATATCATAAACTGTCTATACATTCGCGCATACTATGGGTATATGAAATCTACGATTGAAAATCAAAGTCTGACCAAGCTACTTAAAACATATCTGTTTCTGTCTTAGCTAAGGCTCAATATGGTAACTCTAGATTTTTACTCCTATACTTAAATTTCTAAAGGTAGCTAGGTAGGTCCTTTCTCTAGCATGGAACTGGAGACCAGTTTACACTCGATTCTAGAGTTAGCTGATCTCCAAGTTTCACGCTGGAGAAAGGACGTAGCTATCTTGTGGAAACTTAAGTAAACTAGTTATACACAACGCAGGTTCAAAATAGCACTGTGCTTATTCCAGATGGTAAAAGACCTTCGAGCACGTCTGCTGAACCACCGACCATTCACACCACCACTCGAGGGAACCTTCCTGGAATATGGAATGAACACAAATCAGATGAAGAGTCTTGTCAACTATTGGGCCTCTGAATACCCCTTCGCTTCGAGGGAGAAGTATTTTAACAAGTTTCCCCAATTCAAGACTAATATTCAGGGTCTGGATATACATTTCGTCAGGGTTACACCCGAGGTAAGACTTGAATGATATTCCAAATAAGTTTAATTCATAATTAAGGTAAAGCTGTTTTTTAAGATCCAAAGCTGTGAGCTATACATACTATACCATAGGCCAAGACTATACTGCTCAAAAGTCTTAATCGTAAGGATCATTTAAGTCTGACAAATGTAGAAACATAAATCAAAGATAGAACATATAATTTAAAATGTTGTTCAGGAAAACGAATAGTCTTTTAGTACTCTGCTTCTAACAATTGACTGATTCAAAATAATCTATTAAATTAAAAATAATATACTTAAGATTCTAAGACAAAACCGATCTTTATGATTAAGCCTTTCGAACGGTACCGTAAAAATAAAGATTTTTTTTTTTACGTTTCACGGGATCAATTTCCGGTTCACTCAGGCAATTTTCAAAAATTAAATTTTCAACATAATGCTCTAAGTACAACATTTAAGTCACTTTCCTTCCATGTGGCTTAGCCATGGAACAGCCTGTATAATGTTTGTGCAGGTGAAGCCAGGAGTGACAGTACTCCCGCTGCTCTGTCTTCACGGGTGGCCAGGCTCCTTCCGGGAGTTCTACGAGGCTTTACCACTGTTGACCGCCCCGAGAGCCGGCCATGACTTCGTCTTCGAAGTGATAGTGCCCAGTTTGCCTGGGTTTGGATTCTCAGATGTAAGTATTGATGATTGAAATCGAAAGACATTTGTCGGTCGGCTGGTCGGTTGATGACCAACAGAAGAAAAGGGTTACGACCTCTGTGGCGTTGTGTTTAGAGGCTCATTCTCCCAAGTAAGTAGGCCTGTATTCGAATCCCGGTTGGGAAGGAAGAAAAAACATCCAGATGTTGGATGTTCATATATGTATGTGTGTGACGTCCACGTGACGTCGCTGTTTCTGATTCCGACGACTCAGGGTATCCTAGTGTGACCAGAAGTAATGTTTGTGTAAATGTAATTGTAAAAGATTGTCTACGGTTAAAGCTGGGCTTGAAGTTAGAGGAATCAAAGAAATTAAGAAGAGGTTACCTGTAGTTACCTGTAATGTTCGTTCATCAAATATCAGCCACATGCCTAATTTTTCTCTCGACTGCAGCGTAGCGGAAAAGAGCAGGGTAATGTGTTTCACCTCAATGTAAATATATAAGTATGAATGAATGTATGTTTGCATGTATGTATTTTACTAACTTAACGGCTCAACCGTTTTAAAGAATGATACGT
The DNA here is from genome assembly GCA_949825045.1 of Argyresthia goedartella. NCBI lineage: Eukaryota > Metazoa > Arthropoda > Insecta > Lepidoptera > Argyresthiidae > Argyresthia > Argyresthia goedartella. The sequence goes on along the minus strand of OX463809.1, from coordinate 15,758,481 downwards.
AATGATTTCTATTGAGATTTGTCTTGATAGCGCGAGTGCCTTTAGGCACAAAATAAATTGGAAGATGGCGGATTTCATGCGCACTTATTAAATTAGTGCAAGCTGAAAAAACCTTTTTTAAGACAATCGAGTACGGAATCAAAATAAAGAGCTTTAAAAGGCCAGTACGGAAATATTAACTAATATTGCACAAGCTATAAATAATACACCTCAGTTTTAAACTAAGCATTTACAGATTTTTGTAATTCTGTACTAAAGAGCAAGAAAAAAATGACGTAACTAAAAAAAACAGAGAACCCCACAGCGGTACACTAAAATGCAGAAAACAAGCAGTTAAGACTTAACGTAATTATTGAGATTCGATAAAAATATAAACAATATATAACCAACTCAATCTAATTCAATGAGTTCCGCTTACATTTAGATATATTTATTTTAATAGTACTATAAAAATTGCACACAAATTAATCAGAAAATTAGCCTCCAGAGTCTTTTCTGGCGACAAATTGTGGGGCGGGTCAACTAAACGAAGTGACGACCACGGCGACCACTCTGTCGAGAGTGATACGACCAAGAACTATAATAATTTTATCGAACCTCAATAATTACGTTAAGTTAATCTGCTTGTTTTGTGCTTTTAAGTACAAGGTTTTTGCTTTTGTTTTAATTACGTCATCTAGTATGTTTTCCTTTTTTCTGTTTTCATATACTAGGGAGCAGTTCGTCCTGGATTGAGTTCAACTCGTGCCAGTGTTGTCCTACGTAACCTCATGCAGAGACTCGGCCACAAAGAGTTCTTCGTGCAAGGCGGAGATTGGGGTTCCGTCATCGGGAGCGCGATGGCCACTCTTTTCCCTGATGAAGTGCTGGGATACCATAGCAATATGCTCATGCTTATGGTAAGTCCCCGATTAGTTCGGAAAATAGTAGATCAAAAGTATCCCTAAATAAGTAGTCACAAACATGTGTCATGTGTTTATGTATCATACTTTTTCTATGTCCTTCAGGACGAAATGGCGTTTGCCAAGATAGCACTAGGTGCTCTGATGCCCTCGATGGTCATACCCGAAGAGCGCTTGATTGATCGGCTTTACCCGCTCTCAAACTTCTTGCAGTTTCTTATCCAGGAATTTGGATATCTGCACCATCACGCAACAAAGCCCGATACCCTTGGTAAGTGAGTTCATTTTCTTTGCTAGCATGTCATTGATTTTATTTTGACAAAGCCAGAGGTCATCTTGGTATTGACATCTTGGGAACATTCATACCATCTAATAAATATGTAGTTCCCATCCTAAAACAAATATTATACGTCTACTATTATTAACCGACTCAAATTCCAGGTCTGGCCATAAACGAATCTCCAGTTGGCCTCGCCGCTTACATAGTTAAGAAGATGGCAATATGGACTGTTCCATTCACGAAGAGTTTAGCCACTCCTCTGCCTATGATTGGTGTGGTTGACATCCTCATGGTCTATTGGGTATCCAACTGCTTGACGACTTCGATGAGACTATACGCTGAGTCGTTTAATAAGGAACACCTGGCCATGAGAATTGATGCGTGAGTAATCTCGGATTATTACGTACAGGGATCCCACATTCACATTGGTTAACATATATTGATTAGGCATAAAAGGGAGGGTACCACCAGTAACTAACAAGGAGGAGATTCAAATGATGTCGAATGAGATCGATTATCAGACGCTCAGAAATATCAGTAAATTAGTAAGTAATCACGAGTTGGTATCTGTCTCTCTTTTATTCTCTTTTAGATTTGGAAGCAAATATTGTATGAACATGAAAATTGTATGTCGTGGAATTAAGGCGCTGGTAACCTCATTTGGGAACACAACCGTGACTCTAGTATATGCATGTATATCTTATTCACAGGGTCCCATCAACCGTACCGGCCTGGGCACTCCAAGCCAAGTACGAGTTGTTCTACCAGCCTCCCTTCGTCCTCAAGTCCAAGTTCCCGAATCTTCAGGGCACCACGATTCTCGAAACCGGAGGGCATTTCCTAGCACTTGAGATGCCGACGGAACTGACTGCTGATGTCTTCAAGGCAGTGAAGACATTCAGGGATTGGCACCGAGATCAGGGGGCAAGGAAGACTGAGTTATGATGAAGCTGTGTATTATAACTTAATTTAATACGTATAGTTCGTCTTAATTTAATACGTATATACGTGTCATTATTATAGGTGTAATGTAACTGCCATTGGTTCTCTAGATAGTGTTAATTATAGTTAACTATTAGTGTTAGTGGCTGCAGTGTGTGGCACCAGATGTGGGCAGCCTGCTTTTGATAAGATCAAATCATTCACCTGTCAACGAGTAACTAACCTAAGCATCTAACACCATCGTGATTATTTCATTCAAGTACAGTTCTTCACAATTATATATCAGAGAAGTGGAATCCCTAAATAAACCAACTGTCGCTCCTCTGCCGCGAACCTTAATAATGCATTCGGTTGGCACCCCGTATTTATTGAGGGTCCGTGAGGGCGCCGTGGAGGCTCATACTTTATTGAACTTGGAGCATAGATCTTCGCATTATTTCTCTTCTGCGTGATTCATGTCACTGGTGGGATATTTATGAGACTTACGTTCTGGCGGTTAATGTTTTCTAATTCGACGACGTAGATATTGCAGGAAGCCATAGGTGTAGCGCGTTAGTATCATAAAATTAACACTGTTTTATAAGGAAATTGAATAAATTACTAATAGGTATGGCAACGTTTATTCAATCGTTACATGATAGGAACTACAATCTCTTAGATTCAGTAAAGTTCTGCAGTTCTTCAGGTTATCCATTGTCCATTACGTTTCAACCAAAATTCCACGTTGGCTTTGAAGAGTAATCAGAAACAGGGCCCGAGGCCTTGTCAGCTGCCCTCGAGCCTCCCCTGTGTGGGGAATTAACTTTATTAGACACATACAAAGGGCCTAGACGATTGTATGATTTCCGACCTAATCTCGCATCCCAAGTCTGCACAATTGTTTCAGACGCTGTGACTTCATATAAAACCGGTAAGACGACTATACCTTTACCTAGAAATTAAAGGAATATTAATTTCCTTTTCAGAGCGAGCAAAAAATCCAAACTTAACCGAAATACAATTTGAGCCGGAATACTCAAATAGAGCGACTAAAATAGCGCGACTAACAGAATGACAGCCGCTAGAATGCGTTTTCGCACAATCAGGGTTTTTGTCGCAAATAAAAGTTCTTTCAAATTAACCCTTAAAAGCATGATTTTTCCCATTTTGATATAGAAATATATGTTGTAAAAAATATTTCAGAAATACTGGTCAAATAATAATAAAATAAATCGTTAATAAAAATATCACAGAAGACACTGAACATTTTCGAAACCCCTTAAACAAATATAAATGGTTTATGATTAACTTATAATAAAATATTGTTTTCAAGAAATGGTTTCACTTATTTTGAATTATTATTTCAAAAAATGTTTAATGGCGATTTTTAACAAAATATTTAATAAAAATTGTGGTATCCTAGGTAATTTTTTCAGGGCCGATTCGATTCATTGATTTGTAAAGATTGTTATTAATATATTTTTTTATATTTTTTCCATATTTATTATTATAAAAGAGTAAACAAAACAAAGTTAAATAACACAGATATTGTTGTGTAAATTGTATAAATTATTATTTATTTTCGAAATTTATTATAATTAAGAAGACATAATTAAGAAATAAATTTTACATATGAATGATGAATAAATTAATAAACCGCACAAATTTTTAGAAAATGTCGAAACCTAGGCACATATTTTAATTTATTTCCATATTTTAACCACAATCAAATTGAGAAGTCAAGTTTATTACATACAACCAAAGAACCTGTCAGTTAATCACCAAAAGTTGATCCACGATACAGGTTAGACCAATTGTGGAACCCTTCAGTAAACTCTATTGTAAACTTCATGTTTTATATTAATAATTTTACGCAAATATTAAACAGCACATGTAGAACATGTAAGAACAACAAAAAATGCTTAAAACATAAACTTAAGTACACATAAAATATTTAAAACATAAAAAGTGTTTTGGTTGAACCTTTTTTGCTGTGCAGATCAGTATTTTTGATGTGCGATTAAATACTAGCCATAATTTTTCATTTTTGAAACTCGATACCAATTCGCATTCAAGAGCTGGTAACCCGTTTACGTGAAGGGCGCTAAGGGCACCAATTTTCTCCAAGTTTGCTACAGTTCGTCAACGCAGTGAAGGGTGGAGGGTGTTTGTCAAGGCCCGTGCTCATGCCCCCTGTGTTCATTAGAATCCGCTGAAAGAAATAGTGCTGCCATAACTGCCAATGTTCCCGGGTTCGAGTCCCGGTGGAGGCAAATATTAGTTTGATGAGAACGGATGTTTGTACCCTAGTCATGGTGGTTTATCTATCTAAGTATAATATTTATCTGTATAAGTATGTGTATCGTTGTCTTGCACCCAAGATACAGGGAATCCTAATTTGGGGCTAGATCAATGTGTGTAAATAGTGTCCAAGGTAATTATTATTATTATTAACTATGTTTTACGTAAAACTAAAACGGAGGGAGCGGTATCTACAACGTCGACAGTTTAGCCTAGCGGGTAGTTACCCTGGCTACGAAGCTAGAGACTACGTCACGGACTAGTTGCGCCCCGGTTTAGACTCGCGAAGGTTAGCAATTCTTTCATGGGTCAGTGCATTCTCTACTACAATAAGATACCTCTGGAGATTATGAACTTGCCATTTGAGCAATTTAAAAAGCATATTAAAGCGACTTTGTCGAAAAAGCAATATCACAATGTTTATCTACACACGTATCATAAACCCTCTTTACTGCGTTCAAAAACCGCATGTTAGGATTTTATTTATTTTATTTTATTGTATTAGGAGAACAAACAGTTTTACACAATCTATTAAATTATAACCATTAATGTGTTCTCGCATAGCTAAAAAAAAAAAACTGCCTGCTTGCGGTTAAACAGAGAAAAAATTAAAAATATAGTTCTGTCTGGATAACAACATTAGAATGAATAACTTATATATAATTGACAAGATTTATAAATTTAATCATAATAATTAACAAGAGATTATAGGTACAAAAAGACAGAACTGTAAGTTAAAGGAAAAAACATAATGCACAAAAGAAAATAATTAAAAATTAGGTACAAATAGTATTACCTAATAACAACTTAATTAGTTTAAGATGCTAACGCAGTAAACCAGCGCTTTGTCAGGAGTTTCTTAACACTTTGCGGTTTTGAGTGAATAAGTCAAGGTCGGGGATATCGACCAAACCGTTAAATGTAGCTACCGCTCTACTGAAAAAGGAGTTTTGTCTATAATTTGTGAAACTGAAAGGTATGTCTAGATGAATAGGATGTCTATTAGTTCTATTGGGGACTTTAATTTTGATGTGTTCAAGAAGCTGCGGAGAGTCAATTTCTCCTTGTGCAATTTTGCAAAGGAGTACAACGTCAGCAATTCGTCGTCTCTCTTGAAGGGGGAGTGTATGGTGTCTTTTACATATAGCTGAATAGTCCGAGTCAAAATTATTGCACTTAAATTGCAGATATCGCAGAAATCTACGCTGTATGGACTCAATCCTATCTATGTAAATTTCATATCGAGGGTTCCAAACCTGTGAACAATACTCAAGGACGCTACGTACATAAGCATAATACAGGATTTTAATAACTTTAATACTTGTAAACTGAGAGCAGGTTCTCATAACAAAACCCAAAGCCTTATTTGCTCTTTTTATAATGCTATCAATATGCTTGTCGTAAGCTTGCCTACTATCTTGAATAACTCCAAGGTCACGAATCTCATCTACCACCTTCAGGGGGTTTCCTTTGAATGTGTAACTGTACTGGGTAGGCTTAGGGCTACGGGTAAAAGTAATAGCAAAACATTTCAACACATTCAGGTCTAGTTTATTTTGCTGGCAGTAAAATTCAAACCTACCTAAGTCCTCCTGCAATAGACTGCAGTCGTTGACGTCGCTAATTCGTTTAAAAACTTTCATCTCGTCCGCATATAGCAAAAATTTTGAGAACCTAAAGCAGTGGCAAATATCATTAACAAATATAGAAAAAAGAAGCGGTCCGAGCAAGAATCCTTGGGGCACGCCTGAAGGTATTTTTATCCAACTAGAGGAGCAGGAGAACCCATTAAGAACCACGGCCTGGGATCTATTTTCAATGTAGGAGGTAAACCATCTATAAAGATTACCATGGATTCCCGCCCTTAGGAGTTTCTGTAAGAGCAACTGGTGGTCTATTCTGTCAAATGCTTTGCTATAGTCAGCAAAAATAGCGTCAACTTGGCCACCAGCATCCATGTTTGAGGTGGTATAATCATTAAAAGATAGCAGATTAGAAGTAGTTGAACGTCTTCGAATAAACCCATGCTGCTCCGGAATAAATGATGTTGAGAGAGTTGAATATACCGCAGTATAAACAAGCTTCTCCAATACCTTGGCAAAAATACAAAGTTTTGAGATGGGCCTATAATCATTAACGTCACTCTTGCTACCACCTTTATGGATAGGAGAAATATTTGCTGCTTTCCAGACCTTAGGTACATAGCCCTGCTCAAGAGAACGCTTAAAAAGAAGAGTCAGTGGATATGTAAGGCCTTCAGCACTTCTCACTATGAAGACTGAGGAAATGCCATCAGGCCCACCACCCTTTGACATATCAAGCGACCTAAGTAGTTTAAATACAGTAGCATGTTCAATATCGATGTCACTAATAGAGCATGGATAATCTGGATCAGCATTATGTTAAACTACTTGGTAAAAACTCGTTTCGTATCTGGAAAACTACACATTATGGTCATTATGTGTAGTTTTTCTACATATAATGACATTCAAATTTCGAACGCCGACGCCCGCCTGCAAGAAGTTGGTACTACAGAACAAGTTAAACAATTGCAGAGCCACAATACCGGTCAAACATGCGGTTCCTGAACACATCAAAGAGAGCTTATGATATGTGTGTAGATAAACTAGTGTTTGTAACTGTACATAATAAGGCATTATGCAGCAGTCACATAAACTACTATTAATTTTTACTTAAATGACGGGACTAGTAAGGTGTTAATCTGGCTCAACACAGACCTTGCTGTTAATAATTTTGTAATTATTTATTCCTGCTTATTAATCATAATAATTAAGATTGTAATATTTGTATTAGTTAAGCACAACCAATTTTTTAAAGAGACCTAAAAATCAATCTGTGGGAGTTTCTACGCCCTTTTTCTCCCACAGTGGCCCGATGTAGAGAAGAGGCAAAAAAGTACGTTTGCTAAGTATATGTAAATATCTACGGTAATAAAGAAGTTTGACTTTGACTTTATGCTGACGGTCCTGGATTCGAATCCCGGTAAGGGCAATATTTGTGTTATGAGCATGAATATTTGTTTCTTAGTCTTGGATGTTTTCTATGTATTTACTTAAGAATTGATCTTTTTTAAATATATCGTCGTCTAGTACCCATAACACAAGCCTTGTTGAGCTTACTATGGGCCAAGTTCGATTTGTGTAAGATTTTGGATGAAAAATCAACTTGATTTAAATCTGTTAACTTTTAAGGCTCACTAAACTTTTACGTCAATCCAAAACAACCGAGTACAAATTGTGTGTCGCGAACACACTGCGTTCCTACATTTAAATCAGCTGATTCCCATCGATACTGTCAATCGACATGCTATGAATGAGATGTTTCATAGATAAGTATTGTTCGTGCGCAAGAAGAAGACGCGGCTAAAATGCCGATTTTTGGAAATTTTGTTAACAGCGCAATGTGGTATGTCGCTTTCATTTAATTTCATCAAATATTAACAGCGTTTTATGGAATTTAATCTAACGCATTACATAGGAAACCGGATAAACTATTTTTATTTATATTTTGTCACTCGTATGACTCTCACGACCCGAGATATGACTTATTCTTCGTAATTTTTTTAGGATTTGTGTTACAGAGTATGTCTACCTACGAAGGTCGTGGGGAAAAGATGGCCGATAAGGCTTAGATTAGGTAGGATAAGGCGGGCGTTTAGTGGCTACTTTTGCTCTAAGTTACTATTGCAAATGGGTAAGCACTTGTACGGAAATGGTTGTTGCTGGCGGCGCCTATAATGTGAGCAGTTTAAGACACTATAGATATCTAATGGAATGTAGGTAGGGTAGGCAGATATTTCCAAGTATGTAGCTATTTAAAATGCAAAATCCTGTTTGATTTCATTGTTATCAGCTGGATTCTCATGCGGGATAGAAAACTTGGTAGATACCTACGTAGGTAGGTCAGCGCGATACTAATTTAACGTATTAATACGTTAAATCTATATCGCACGTACCCACCACATCTGTTGTCAGCTAAATCGATCCTGACCTGACATGGAACAATGAATAACAAAGATACAAAAGTGTCAACAACAGCAATCCCGAACCCCTGTATCGTTTTAAAAACCTCATCAATAAACGCACATAGAGACAAAAAACACCATCAAATGATAGTAATCTAACTCCACACATCACTGCACTCAAACGAACAACGGTTAAAACAGCAAACAATGGTCAGTGTAGTAATTGCCCAGCCCATAAGTCTACCACCATAGAATGTACCTAAAAAATACTAAAGGTAGAATGAGAATATGTCTGAAAGAGCGGAAACATACAAATATGGGCCCTAGGCGCCTCGCCGCCATGCGTAATGTTCACTAAATGGACAACAGACCAATAAGTAATATAAATGGACCCATTTCGAATATAGCTGCACGATTGCTTCCGAATAATACGATGACGGTGGCGAGAGATATATCAGTTTGAGAGAGGGAGAGAGGTACGGTACGGACGGAGTACGAAAGGCGGTATACCTCCCCAACAGATTTAACCGTTTACGCCATCTAGTGGGGAGTAGCGGAACTAGTACAAATTGGAACGAAGTGTGTGAACACAATGTGTGAATTACATAAATAGATTTATGAAATATTTATTTCTATCATAACAAAACGCATACGCATCTATGCATTTACTTTACATAAAATTAAGATTCCCTATGTGTAATAAAAAAAATTACATTATGAGTTGATCTACTCAACAGCAGATGGCGCTCATAGCTTTACAGTATTGGTTTACTTTTCGTGATATGCTGTTTAATCTAATTTTATAACTGCATGAATTATCTTTTTATGAAATGACGCTTGAAAAGAAAATTAAAACTAATTTATTAATATGAATGGACCTGAGCTACTGCCACCCCGTATGGAAAATGACGCGGAGAACTTATGAGAGAGATTTCCACAAACTATAAAATGCTTTGTTTTAAAAAATTCTTCGATATTTATTAAGTTCTTAAACAAACCTCTTCGAACCAACCTCGTAGCACAAAATAAAAGTTGTTCCACAAAACAACATATTCCGTAGCAACATTTGTGGCCGCTGTAAAACTTGGACATGAAAAATGGCTGCTTCCGGCGGAAGTTAAATTATGTCTACGATCTTTGGCGGGTGCGAAACGGATACGTACAGTTTTCAAATCGAAGTTTCAAGTTGAATTCAGTCCCTTCATTATTCATTTCGGTTAGCTCGTGAGCACTTTCGGAAACTTATCTTCGATCAGTTAGGTCATCGGTGAATTTGGCCATAAGTAATGCTACACTATACGAGTAAACAAATACAAAATGTATCTACCTATATACTCGTAGAGGCAGTGTCTATACTTAAGGACTATTTGTGTTTGCGTAGGCTATAGGCTAAGCAAGCCTCTTTAAAGAGTGGTCTTTGGTATCAACAGCCGGACCACTGATTAGTTAGAAACGTGCAAGGTTGGATCATAGTCAACATATAGTCAATTGCAATGCAACAATACTGTAATTTTAAAAAACTCACCTTAATCTGTTCAGCAGCCTTCTTAGCAACCGTTGGGTCCAAGATCCTGATGTCCAGCTCAGCAGCACATCTCCGCGCCGTCGCACCGAATGCGGCGGCATTCACGTACCCAGCCTCCTCAGTATTGGACACCGGGGAGTTGGGGCTCAGGATTCCACTGTCAGAGTCACTCACATTCACAGACACACGAGCCACTATAGGTCGGTCACCAACAGGAGATTTTACTGGTATTTTTGAACGGTCGCTGGTGGGAGATTTTTGGGGGATTTTGGATTTCGCTTCAGGATTGAATCCGGTGTTCGGATCGAACATCACGTAGTTATCTTTATCGCAACGGACTTTATTGTTCACTGTTACAGTGTATTTCTTGTTGGGGCTGAGATTTAAAAACGGGTCCTCGTTGTCGACGGGGCTCTCCGGGATTATTGATTGTATCTTTGGCATTATCTTCGGAACGGATTTTCCGTCTATTGTGCGCCGCACGAGAGTGTCGTTGGTGAATTTCAGGCGAACGTACTCGTTGGATATTGTGCGTCGGACGGGCGAAGATAGCAAATGGGATTGCTTGCCATCTTGCGAGTTGATCTTGTCTTGAAAGAAATTCATCTTAGGCTTATCCATTGCTCTTGTTGGAGAAAAAGGTAACTTTAGTTTCGAAGGGACTTTTTTCTTGGTATTGCTTGCACTTATATCTAATTCATGTTGAAGTGAACTTCTGTAAACTGGAAGTGCACTTGACTTATCATCTATTTTTGGTGTTGCTCTTGGTGGCTTAAGACTACTTTTTATATCTAATGATCTATTAAGAATTTTTACAGGCGTTGGAGCCTTTAGTCTTCTTTCTTTCCATTTGTTTTTATCTGGGAGCATCTCAATCGGATGCGTCCCACAACCTCCGACAGCCTCTGACGTTTGTTTGATAAATGTTTTGCTGCGATCGTGAATGAAAATATCATTTTTGGGTGGCGTAGCTAAGTCCTCGGGGTTCCCTAATATGCTGTCAATCAATATTTCAATGTCGCTCGACTCGGAATTGCTTTTTGATGATCTGTTTTCGTTAATGATGCATGAAATCCTTTGTTCGACTTCCAAGAGTGAGTCACTGTCGTCTATGCTCCTCGAAGTGCCACTTCCGGAGTCCGAAGGTGTTTGTACTTCGAATATTGATTCTTGCCTCTGAAAAGTTTCTTCAGAGTTTTCTGGAGAGGATGACCTTCTTCTCTTCACAGTTCCAGTGTCCGTGGAGGGTGAGTCCCAGTCTAAACTGTTTTGTAGAGCGCACGCACCACTCTTTTTAGTTCGTCTAGGGCTTGTCATTATTTTCTATCATTGTTATGTCGGCTAGCATTCAAAACGTTCGTGTCGCCATCCATTATCACTGTTAGGGCGGGCGCGCACGGGTGACTTAGTGTCACCGTGACTGTTTCGTCACCCTATCATGACCAGTGACAAAACTGTTTTGTCACCGTGACAGAAACAGAGATATACGCTTTACGCCGGTCCAGCACCATGCCCACGCACGAGGCATCGCGATTTTAATATAATATTTAATAAATTTAAATAATAAAATTCAAAACCTAAAAGGGAACATGGCATGCCATGGGAGGTGAGTCCTTTATATGGCAAGGGGAAATATATTCCCACCAAATTTTCAACCTTATGGCTTGGTAATAATTCGAAAACCAATGATAAATTCTGCATTATGGCTTAAATATCTCTGTCACCCTTGTGTCACGCGTGACAAAACTGTTTTGTCACGCGTGACACAAGTCACCCGTGTGCTCCCGCCCTTATAGACAAATTATAGGTTGTAGTTGGAACAACGTCCGAGGCGCAATGTATCGGTAGTCGATAGTTATGTGTATCTGAGCGAGCATCGAACACGGGCCGATCATTAGTGGAATCGAACACGAGCGTGGCTCGATTGTGATCTAATTACAAACTTGACGAACACAACAGTCACCGGGGACTAGTCCATATTTGTTACGTGTGTTTCGACGCGAAAGGCTATTATTTTCTATGGCTTTTTGTTTAAAATGTGGGTCCTATTAGTTAGACTATAGTCTACCTGTGAGTATTTACATACGAGTACATGTGAATCAATCAACAATAGCATTATTTCAACATCTGTTTCTTGGCCTAAAAGTGAGCAAGCAGCAAGAGATATTCCTACACTCAATTCAGTATGTTTTCGATTGGCCGTTTTAGAATTCCGTATTCAGCCCGAAGACTCGATTGTCTGCTGTGAGAACGGTCATCCTCAAAAGAAAGAAATTCGCGTACTATTCTCGGCTTTGTTCCTAGTGTGGTAGGTACCATATGGAGAGTGTGCAGGGTCGGCACGTATATCCGTTCAGACGAGTCTGACGGAAGCGGAAGGTAGTTCTTGTGCCGCTTGACTGAAGACTTCCTTACTTTACGTATCTCGAAGTTTCTTGCATTGCCGTTTAAGAATACGAAGGTAGCAAAAAATCTAAGGGTTGAACGAAACTCGTTCGTACAACCAATATAATATGGCAGAGTTAAGCCAGTAAACATAATTCCGTCGAAAAATAGAAAGAAGCAGATGATTCTGTGATACTTTTAAGTTATCTGCCTTTTTAGAAACACATATCAATCGCTGCACATAATGTTCGTTTTAAAATTTCTAAAATTACATGTTTAAATAACTTAAACGAGTCTTCTTACCCCTACCGAGAAACCGATGTTAGGAAGAAAAACCAACCCCAAATTGCATTAGTCGATTCTCTATTTTTACCACGAACTTAGTTAAAACTTAACTTAATTAAAACAACTTTAAAACTAGCAGACAAATTCATGTGTTTCCCTTGCACCAGCCAGACCAGACTCTAATGGTGAGTTACGAACTCGTGCAGCTTTCACTAACGGAAGACCCTTGGCTTACCTGTGAGCTTAAACGGCAAATATTGTCACCGATAGGTATGTACCAAAAGAGTAAGGAGTGACCATACTTTTGAGCTGTAATTCAAATGGGTAGGCTTTGATTATGAACTACACAACTAAAGAACTACTAACTGGGCCCCAAACTCAAAACTTATATATTTGTATAACACAGTATGTTGATTGTAGCCCATTTGCGAGCTAAAGGGTCTGGCAGGGTAAGGAAGGAGCAGTGGCAACTGTGAGATTTTCTGTTTTTTTTTTACACGTTTGTTCGTTACCATTTAACTAGGCTGCGCTCCAATTTACAGCCGGCTACTATGAATACTTTCCGAGATTTTGACAAAAACGTCAAATCTGCAGAGGTTATTTCAAAGTCTAATTTCTCCTAACCTATTGTAGCCAGAATATTGAAACCAACTAGTATCTATGTACATTGAGTTAAATTATACTCTAATGTATTATTTACAAAAGAGTTGGTTGAAAAATTCCAGAAAAAAAAAACACATTTATTTTTTGACATTTATTTTTGACAGGTTCCTTGAATATGAAAGGCACACGCATGAAAATTATAATTCAAAACAAACAAACAAATATCTTTCAACACACCAAAAATTGTTTCATTCGGTTGGGTGCATCTACGCAAAGAATCTGTCATTGTTCATATTGTATGTACCATAAATATTAATTACATTATATATATGTATATTTACTACGTAGATTGAGTAAAAGTATACTGTAGTGTGTTTACTGGTTGCTTGAAAAAGTACAGTAAAAAATATTTTTATGACATTTATTTTTGACAAGTACAATACACCCATTGTTCCCACCCACCCACCCGAACGTTCGTTATTAGTAACGTTACTTGGTGACGAAATTACGCGCAGTCGTGATAAATCTTCTTCAAACAAATAATTACCTATCAAATGACTTCGGCAACATCTGTGTCCTTCCGGAATGTATATATTACTTCTCGTATAAACACTGCACCGTGTATCTAAAGGCACTCTTTGGAGGTCCGAGACAGAGTTGCAAATGAAACAATATCGATGTGAGGAAACTACTCGCTGCATTCTGATTTCAAAACGTTCATCAGCAGTAGCAGGAGGCTGCCAAGAATCATCTTCATCATCTGTGTTTGAACGACTGCCACTTGCTTCTGCTAAGCTGCTGGTACTGCTTGATTGTTCCATAATGGCATCAGATTCAGCTAACATCAGCGTGTGAGTTTTGTATGCTTTCACTCGACATGGCTCGCACAAAATATCATTTTCTATAACTATTTTATTGAGAGCACCGGAAAAAAACAATGCTTCTTAGAATTACGAATGAATTTCTTTTTTCCTGTTTTTTTACGGAGAACCGTAGAACAACATTTGCATTTGTCAGAAGACATCTTTTTCACCAAAAGCTTAGCTTGAAGTGTCGATTTGTTTATAAGTAAATAAGAAAATCAAACTTCATACATATGTCAGAAAATGACATTTGTTGTTCTCCTTGATAGTAAGTAAACAAACCTATTTTGATATCAGCAACAGTTAGAAATAGAACGTATATGAGCATCGCATGGATATTATAATAAATGTTTATGTTACAATATGAACAATGATCGATTTTTAGCGTAGATGCACCCAACCGAATGAAACAATTTTTGGTGTGTTGAAAGATATTTGTTTGTTTGTTTTGAATTATAATTTTCATGCGTGTGCCTTTCATATTCAAGGAACCTGTCAAAAATAAATGTCAAAAAATAAATGTGTTTTTTTTTTCTGGAATTTTTCAACCAACTCTTTTGTAAATAATACATAAGAGTATAATTTAACTCAATGTACATAGATACTAGTTGGTTTCAATATTCTGGCTACAATAGCTTAGGAGAAATTAGACTTTGAAATAACCTCTGCAGATTTGACGTTTTTGTCAAAATCTCGGAAAGTATTCATGGTAGCCGGCTGTAAATTGGAGCGCAGCCTAGTTAAATGGTAACGAACAAACGTGTAAAAAAAAACAGAAAATCTCACAGTGGCCACAGCTCCTTCCTTAGCCTGCCAGACCCTTTCCGCTGTTTTTTCGCGAAATCCGCGCGCGAATTCCGGCGGCGACCCTCTCGACAAAACTCAACTTTCTGGCTAACTACTCATGCCAGTACAAAATTGATTGCATTGTTAGAAAGCTGAAGAAATGCAGGTTTCAGTCTTATAAATAGTAAATAACATACCTGTTTCATGTACAATGCACCAAGAAGGAGTTCGCGATTCCTTCATTTTCCTCGATATCTTTATTGTCAATTTCCATGAAGGATATTATTTGAAAAATTAGAAAAATATGCTTGAATCTTGCAGCAAATACCATTAAATAAATTTGATATGCAATTATCCTAGATAAGTAGTTAAACTCACTTCAAACATAATTTCTTACGCGAAACTGGCAGTACTGGCACACAAAATCGCCGATTAACAAATCACTAACTTTGACATCGCATTTTTATATAGTGTTGCCACGTATCTACGAAAAAAGATTCTTTATAAGTGCCACTATTATTGACAGAGAGATTACTCGACGTAGCATGTAAATTTCGACCCCTTTCATTGATATCAATAGTGAACATCTTAGAACGCGCAGCATTTTTGTTACTTCAATACGACAATGGAATCAATACTTTGACGACCCGAATGGCTGAGTCGGCAGTGACCCTGTCTACAAAGCCAAGGGTCCCGGGTTCGAGTCCCGGTGGGGGCAAATATTTGTTTGATGAGAAGGGATGTTTGTACCCCATAGTCATGGTTGTTTATCTATCTAAGTATAATATTTATCTGTATAAGATGTGTATCGTTGTCTAGTACCCAAGATACTAGTTAGCTATATCAATGTGTGTAAATAGTGTCCAAGGTATAATAGCGTTTGATATGTCGTAACAATATCGTAGAAATTACTATATCATGATATAACAACCACGGTGAGCTAGAACTTTCCTTGAAGGAAGAAATATTTTAGGGCATTACACTGCGGAAGATTTGGTGATAGCTAAAAGTGGCTAGCGCAGCGGAGCCCCCGAATAGTCTTCGTAATAGGTCGATATGTATAACACAAAAAACACCACGTAGTACTTGAATAGAAATGCTTTTTAAATGACATGTTTTCTTGAAATTCAAACCTTTTTGATAATTTCATGAAATTATTTCTATTTCATGATATAGTCAATCCATGGTTGGCTGTTTCATGAAATAATCAAATTCTACGACATAGCTACGACATATATAACACGATATATGGATTTTGGCACGTTTTGGTATTGAAGTGCTGTCAGACATTTCACTGGTAAAAAAATGCGTAAAACCTTTGTGGTACAAACATTTGTGTTTATTACAAATGGTCACTGTCAATTTGTTGAATCTGAATCTGAATATGATATTATTTTTAATTCTAGAGGTATGATTTGTAATTCTACATTTTGGAAAACAATTTGCACTATCAAATTCGATGTAAAAATATGGTCAATTAGTTTTTGGGTGTACTATGAAAGTGACCTGAAAATTTGTCAAACAGGCAACACATACATACATAGACACCTGCGGATACATACGTGGATATTCCACTGCCAGCAACGCTCTTCAGGTGACTCACTGTTCTCGGTCCACCACCCTCGTATCCTCGCTTGCACCAAACTTTCTAATTTGTTATGTCGTTTCCCAGAGTTATTCGTACGGGGAGAGATGGGAAAGTTAGTGCTAAATGGCTCTATTGCATTGTTTTATGTGGATTTGAAAACTTTAAAGCATGGCATGTAAATACAATTTTGCACATGAAACTAGGGAGTCAAAGACTGGTTAATACCACTCTTGTATTTAAAATGAATTGGGTACCGCGATTTTATAAAGTGACGGGTGAATACGCGTACTTGACAAAGGCATATTCACCGTGATTAAAAAACTAAGTTTTTCTAAAAGTCTTAAAATTGTTCCGTTACCAGTCCCATCACTTGGTTGTATGTATGGCTATCCTAATAAAAAGACACTAGATTCAAAAGGCTTGTGTTTAAACGATAACCAAAAAATTCGAAAATTTACTACCAATAAGTTCGAAATGACTGCCAGAATTGGTAAATGATCACCAAATTGTGTTTGGATAAATGACCACCAAACTTCTTTTTATGTTTTGTTTACTTAAGTTATTTTTTAAGTATTTTTTGTTGTTCTTACATGTACAACCTAACACGAAGGATAGAGGGGGCTTCGCTTCGCTCACCCCCTTTGCCCTTCACCTGAGCTACCACAGTACTTTGCCCTGATATTTTCTGCAACTTTTGGTGATCATTTATTTATTTATTTTTTGGTTAAGAAAAAAATATTTTGGTGATCATTTAAATTGTTCTCGATTCAAAATACCTGTATTCCTACAAAAACACATACATATATACAATACATACATTCCTACATTTTAGTATCTTATTTTTAGTCGGTAGGTACATTTTCTTTCGCAACAAGCACTACCACAGCAAATGTACTTTTGTCTGAAAAGCTGTGTTCAGTTCAATTTACTTTTATTTCCCTTTTTGAGTAAAAACAGAAACAGAATTTTAACTGTTCCCCGCGCCCGGGTGATTTACAGTCGCTTTGGAACCCAGTCGCCTACAAACTTGGGAGTTATGCTTCAAGAATGGAAAATGAACTTTGAAGCTTGGTAATAAGACTCTGGGGATACGGGCTATGAATTAGTTGGAAGGGAGACCCTTTCATCCCTGCAGCAACCAAAGTTCTGTTGGTGCTTCGTTCACACTTGATGACTAGTGTTCACACTTGAGGCACAGCAGACTCGGTATAACTACAAAGTTTACTTGGTTGGTGCTAAGTAAACCAAGCGCAAAATATTAGCATTTATTGCATTACCTTTTAACCTAGAAGTATTGAACTTCAGTACAATAACAGTCTTTTCGTGTTAATATATAAGGTCCAACTCTACCTCTGCCACCCCATAAGGGTAAAGACGTATCTCCCTTGTTATATTTTAATTTTAACAAAAAAAAAAAAACATATAGCCACTTGCCCCAGTGCTGTATACTAATCACAAACGCAGCACAAAGGTTTATCCCCAGTACAATTTTAAGACAGGGATAGAAAACAGTTCCGTCCCTAAAGCCGATTCAGCTGGGTCAGGAGAACGAAGTTTACGGAAATAACGGGGTTCAAGTAACGCAGTAAACTGGGGTTAAGGAAGCCTATTTGAATATTGCACAAGGAATAACTTTACTAACCTACTTTCACAGCAGGTACTGGGTAATTCTGGGAGTAGTATCTTTTGTAGGATAACAGTTTTCTCAGTCGGTTTTACTTGTTTTAAATTATGTCTCCAATGGCCTCATAACTTGTGACATACTTACCTGTCTGTTAAGCCCTGTGACAAGTAGTAATTTTTCAGTGAAACTCGTGTATGTTAAAAAAGTTATAATTGAAGAAATGCAGCCGATTTGTGGATATTAATATAATTAAATAGATGTTAACAAACTGAAATAAAGCAGGAAATCAATGCGAGAACAATTTGTAGACATAGTGACTGGGACGGGACTATTTTACTAAGCTAAACAAAAACAAATGATGCAAACCCGATGCCCTTTACCGCGGGCAATAAAGGGAGCTGATAGAACGCAATAGGAAGAGCACACTATAGGGCGAAGGTACACATTTTATGGAATTAACACTACAATATTTGTCGGGAAGAAATATTATTTGCATTGCCAATACAAGGGTGTCGTGATGCCCTACTGTGGGGTGGGCTGCATAACTGCATTCCTGCACTCACACACAGACAAAATTGAGTTTGTCTTTTACTCACACGATTACACAAAGGTCATTTGAACAGCCCTAGGAAGTTGGAATGCTTCATTTCGAATGTCCGAAATGTAATTTCGTCAGTTCTATTTCATGACTCGGATTTATCCATTGATGCTCTCAAGTTTAAATGATTATAACAAAACAATAAATATTTCTTTATTATTTATTTTATATGATTACAATAATTTGTCGTAATTAAATCACATGAAAAAGCGAAGGAAACACGATAAAAAGTTTATATTTATATTATTCCTATAATTACTGCAGTTCCCTGGTGATCCTCAATAAGGATGCTGTTTTCAAACATCACCCGTCCCGAACAAAACACTTGTCTCTTCAAGAGAGAGGCACAACAAAGTTTCCCCGCCCGAGCACGATGCATTTAGTGCACTCGTGTGGGGGAATTTTCGATTAAATATTCAGATTAGGGTTTTCGGGATCCATTTATCACTGTTTAATTGTGCAGGAGCCGACCGACAGTTTTCATTCCGACGGATCGCAGATTCGAAGCAGATCTGATATAATCCTTTGATGTGATAATGTAATAAGGAGCGAAAGAAGGATGTCTCAACCTTTTTATTTCTGCGTTGATCCATTGGGTAATATTACCTAAAAACATACATAGATTTAGCATCACTCAAGAATGTCCTTTGTAGCTCTATGGCTTTAGATACTATTGCATTTTAATAGGCGTGTTGAGATTACAATGATTTTGATGTGAGGAGTTCATTATATTTAATAGTATTTAAGATACATCTGAAATAACAATTAAGGGAAAACTCATTTGTTTATAAGTTTTTTGGAACGCGAAAAAAATACATTTCTATCATTCACTGGTCTACAAATAGGTAGTTTATGATTGGATTTGAACAAACAGTTTGTGATTCGCTAGAGCCAGGTTAAACTCGCATATGATCACAGCCAGACGCCAGATCCAGCTCATAACAATAAATCACGGTTCACACTAGACTTGGGTAACTCGAGAGTAAGATATAATATGACACACATATCGCTTGACGTCCATTATATCCTAGTTAGATCCCAGCGATATGAATCATATCTTACTCCCCAAACAAATCTCGCTCTCTCTGCCCAGGCTACACTAAACACAGTTGTGTGAGAACAAACCAACAAAACCAGACGTCTTCTAGTTTCAAAATGTCACTATTAGGCAAACAGCAACCTTATCACCTTAACATTTGGTCTACGTTTGGTCCACATTTTGTTGGCAAATTACACAATTGACCAAACCAACCGCACGTATTTCAGTCTTAAATGTCACTTTTAGGCGAATAGCAACCTTATCACCTTAATCCTTGGTCCAAATTTGAGCCGGATACCTAGTAGTAGCGATAGCGACGGCGAACACACACTAACCGCACCGGACGGATCGACGGCGCCGAAGGAATCGACCACTTTGCTCTCGCGCGTTGCTCTGTCGCACTCACACGCCACGCATGACCGGATAAGCATGGACAGGTGTGCGTTCACCTGTACGCCAGAGCGAGATTCGCGGAAACGAACACGTGGGTTTTTTCGGCTATCATCGGTTGGATTAAGATGAGCGAGAAAGAGTATGTGTTTGTCATACTATAATAGGCATAATGTTTCCAAAAGTTTGCTTATTGATTTGAATCTTATCGCATTGCAATAAGCTCGAAAAACAATAAAAAATCTATGGGATATAACGTTCATAATAATGTATGAAGAAGCTATGGAGGCCTCAGTTCGCTGCCAAGGCAAAAGTGATCAAGGGATCGAAGCGGGCAATAAAAAGTGGTCTCTAGGAAAGTTGGTTAAGGCATAGTTCAAATGGTGAAATTAAAATGCAACTGTTGCAATTCGCTTGTTTATATATTTTGTATTGAGTAGGTTATTTTTCGAGACTCTTCCAACTCATCAATTCATTAAACAAATATAAGAGCCTTGTGAGATAAAAGAGTAAGAAATAAGTGGGAGTTGGAGCGTTATGAGAAGCCATAGATTTGAATGAGTGAGATATGATAGAGATATAATGTGTCACCGAATCAATAGATATGAGATATGATTACTCCCTATAAAGATACACTTTGCGCAAGTCTAGTTCACACCCGCCTACTAACCCATAGGGCGGCAAATCCGATTTGTTCTAAACCGCCCTATAATTAATTTTTTTCTTGTCGCGTCGCGTACCATAGGCTCCATTACGAAGGGCTCAGCCCTACAGCCGTACAATCAAGGTTGCGGGCCGAAACGGTATTATTTTTCCTTAATATTGCATTATCTTCGAGATATGGTAACTTTAGTATTCAGAGAATGTTCGAGATTTAATGGGCAACGAAAATGTATGTGGGCTTTGGAATATTGTGTACAGAGCTAGTTGAAGATGCGATGAATGATGATGGCTTTAAAAATAAGATGAAAAGTATCTTTGAATCGAATAACATGTTTATGTAACTAACATTAATTCCTTGTACTAGGTGTGGTGAAAAGTCAAAGTCAAAGTCAAAGTTCTTTATTACTGTAGATATTTACATATACTTAGCAAACGTCATTTTTTGCCTCTTCTCTACATTGGACCACCGTGGGAGAAGAAGGGCGTAGAAACTCCCACAGATTGATTTTTAGATCTTTTAAAAATTAGTTGTGCTTAACTAATACAAATATAAATATAAATATAAATATATATATATGATTTGATGATGATTTAATTATTATGAGTGAGTTAAAGACGATATCTCCAATCTCACTTTTAACCCAGCTGCATCTTTCTGCTCACCCTAAATCACTATAATACCCTCAGAGAGCTAATCACATCAAAGACTGAATTATTAGTACATTACGTCGCGTCTCGGCTAGAATATGGCCTCACCTCACATCAGTATCGCCACGCGCCACGTAATCCCTCGGATATTATGAACCTCTATCCTATTTATATGCAGATTCCATGACCGACCATAAGTTATCCGTTCACAGGCTTAATGTCGTAGGTACTCAGAAAGGGTGAATTTTTACCCGACACATGGATTTCTGGCAGGGAAAGCCGTGATGTAGTGCGGCCACACACTGCACAACTTAGCTAAATCTTAAACTTGATGTTCCTCGTTTATAACATGTTCTGCAATAGGTCACGGTTCTTGGAGTTTGTAAAAAACGCACACATGCGTATTATTATAGTATTATATATTAGGTGCTTACCTATGAAATCAGCGTTTTGTATGGAGAAATTGAAGTTATCTCAATTTTCAGTACAAACATTTTTGTATTTTTTTTAGGAATGACAGATCCTAATTTTATAAACTTTGTGTGTATGAATGAGACAACATTTAGCTAACAGAAAATTTTATATAATTTTTGAAGTGTCAGCTGTAAAAAAAATACGAATATTATCATGAAAATGGATGACATTTAGGAGGCACTGATTTTGAAGATAACATTTTAGTTATCAAACTGAAAATTAAAAGAAAATTTAATAAGTAGATGTAAAATATTGAAATTAATTTTAAAACGATAAAAAAACTGGAAATAGCTATTGAATTGCTCGAATTATGAACTCCTGAATCTGTAAGAAAAATTCACCAATTTCATAGGTAACCACCCAATATTATGAATCTATGATGGAAAATGTTATGTCTCCTGCTGGGAATGAATGACGTGATAAAAAAACGGCTGCGGGTGACTAAAAAGCACAAAACAGAGTTAACGTAATTATTGATATTCGCAAAAATAATTATACTGTATTTAACGAGTAGATTTAATTGGTCCTGCCTGCATTTAGGTTTAATTTAATGTGATTTTTAGTGTAACGCGGTCGGGTTTTTTAGTTTTTACATTACGTAATTTTCTGCTTTTTAACCGACTTCAAAAAAGGAGGGATTTCATTTTTTTTTAATGTTCGTGTCCGCGAAATAAACTATTTAGAACCGATTTGTAAAAATATTTTTTTTTGAAGAGGGATTTTTTGTGTTTTCAACTTCACAAAAAAACTGTTAATGCTTAGTTTAATACTAAGTTGAATTATTCATAGCTTGTGCAAAACAAGTCAATATCTCCGTACTCGCCTTTTAATGGCCTTTAATTTGATAACTCACTCGAGGATCTTGAAAAAAGATTTTTTAGCCAGCACATTAAAGCGCATAATATCCACCATTTTATATGTATCCAATGACACTGGCGCCATTAAGACGAATCTAATGAAGTATCTTATATGAAAGTATGAGTATTTACGAGGGGACACAGGAACAGACATACATGTATACAAAAAGGTCAAAACTTAACCCTCCTCGTTTCCGCTTTGCTGTAGTCGGTTAAAAACCATTATCCGTTAACATCAAAATTTCTGTACTCACCGAACTCGGTCTAATCCTTGTTGTGTCAATGACAGCCATCAAATCGATCTTTAAATTTTAAAGCCTCATTTAACGCTAATTGGCGTAGAACTGCTGTGATCATCATGGACCCAGAAATAAGAGCCATGTTTTATCAAAAACACTAAATTTCTTGGAATTGACTCGCCATCAGCTTTTGAAATAGGCATTAAAATGTTAAGATAGTTTTTAAAACTGGCTGTGAGACAGCATTAAATTGTCAATTTTGTTTCCATATTCACATTTTCCGTCCATATTAGTAAAATTTAGATTCAAAATGTATCAAAACATACCAACGCTTTTTCCCATCTTTCCCTTACGGGGTGGGAGATAAAGGCCATGATAAAAAATACGTACTTCTTTTTATTTTAGTTTATGAAATTTAGCCTATTTAAGAAACTAATTTAAATTTTTCGATTAATAGTTAAAATAATTTTAAATAATTTTTAAAATAACCCCCTCGTGACGTCACTTGATCACAGTTTTGGGACGGTCGTACTTGAGGCTGGTTGTTTTCGATTTAATCAATATTTACTGACGTTCCGACTGACATCTGCGCTATAGACTGACAGGAAAACAGAAAAACACTAGTACTTGACAGTTTTACAGAACCGCCAACATAACGGCAAAGGGAATTAGAATAAACTACGCCGTAGAGGACAAATGAAGTACATAATGTTCTTACGGATATTTCAGAATCCTGTAATAATATTTGATGGGAATACCGGAATTTAATTATGTAAACAATTATCTCGAAATGGTTTTCTCAGTTTGGTACCTTTGTTTTTTTAAGGCCAGTTATTCCTCCTACTACTCCATCCGTAATTAAGTCGGACTAATATTGCGAGTCGAGTTATGTCCGTAAGTGAGTAATCAGAAATCATCGGAGTGAGGAATTAATTAATGTAGGGTGATAAAATGCTGGATTATTGTATTTGTATGCTAAATGGGATTAGAGATGAAACCGGTGCTCCGGAATGTTACACGAAGTGCATTGCTATTTTCTCTGGGTGCATACGTAATGTAATCATGATTTATATTAAAAAACGCATTTTTCGATCTGTGCACACATGCTTTCAATTTAATTACAAAATATTGCAAGACCTGACTGCCGTCATTCTTCCGATGATGGCTGAGGGGGGTGTAATTATAAATTCTTGGGCGGAAAATTGCGGTTCGAAATTGCTGACTAAGTAACCAAATTCTGATTAAATTAAGCGATATTAAGAAGGGGGAGATGCGTTTGTGAGGAAATAATGAAAATATGGTCGGGGAAGATACGCGGTCTCGGTAAAAGTAACAAAAGAAATAGATGAAAACTTGGGTTCTCTAGAATATTGGAACTCCAAATAGTCCCTCTAATTTTACGGAGAAAAGGTCCACTTGCGCCAAGCTATTACCCGGGGGCTAAAAAATGATTTACCTTACGTACGTTCAGGGCCTCTGTGGCGCTGCGGTAGTGGCTTTGCCTACAATTCTAGACGAAGCGGGTTCGATCCCCGGCTGGGTGTTTATATGTATGTGATGTCGCTGTTTCTCAAGACACAGCCAGCTATCTTAGTGATGGGCCAGAAGCAATGTGTGTGCCCGTATATAAATGTTTATGTTTATGTTCCTTTAGATTGACGACAAAGTCTATATGTGGCAGGCAAATTTTATGATTCCGCATTTTATAAACGGCGTCGTCCGTTTACAAACGCGCGCTGCTATGTAATATGCCGAAGGCAAATTGACAAATTAAAATTAAAATAGCAAATTAGCAGGGCAGAACACTGCGGTAGCTTAGGTGAAGGGTAATGTATCCTGTAAGGGTATCCTTCGTGTTAGGTTGAACATGTAAGAACAACAAAACATACTAAAAACATAAAGGAGTGTCAATTTGCCTTCGGCATATTACATAGCAGCGCGCGTTTGTAAATGGACTACGCCGTTTGTAAAATGCTGAATAATACAAATTGCCTGCAACATATACATGAAGTGTAGTGGGTGATGTTTGGCGTGATGGAATAATGTAATATCACACGTATCAAAATGTGATACCATATCACATTACTTCTAATTGTATTGTTTTACGCATACTGTAATCCTGACGAATAATCAAGATATCTCTTTCGCTCCAAGTCAACGGCCAGTGACCTCGTCGCCTTCACAAATAAAGCCGTTCGCCATCACTTCAAGTCAACCCTGACGCAGTTTGTCAACCGCCGCCCCGTCTGACCCATCTATCAACATCGCTGGCGTGGTGCCCCTCGCTAGATGCAAATTCCTGTCTTCGGTCGTCCATCGCCAGTGGCACGCGGGTGTGGACGAAGATAAACGACGGATGATTTTGCCACTGCGGAAGCACAAACAGCCAATTGAAATGCACAATTTGGAATTACACAGGTTCATTCCCAAGCCTCCAGAATTTATTCTTATGCCTCCAGAAAGTCAATATTTCATTCACATCGCCACCAGAAAATTAATTATGTGTACAGTCGGCTGCAAAAGTCGATACAGAGTGAGCAAAAAATTTCGCCTATAGCGCCAGCCATTCAATTGTTTACTTCGGAGTTCGACAAACAAACATAAAAGACACAAAAATAAAAGATAATAATTGTTTTATTGTATTTTTTTCTGTCTAATTAGTGTTCTTTATTACGACTTAAATTTTTACATAATTTACCATGTTTAAAAGCGTTTTAAAATAAATGCGTTTTTAAAAATTTCGTTCTTAGCCTCTCATTTGGAGGAATGGCGGAATGTACTATAATAATTTAATCGATACTGAATAATTACTTTATGACTTATCTGCTTGTTTTGTGCTTTTTAGTATACCGCAGTCGGGTTTTTTAGTATTACTCAGAAAATAAGTCCGATGAAGAAATTGGATAATTTCGATAAACCAAGGAGCCTCATCATTACTTGAGCCTTTTTCGGGCATAAGCATGCAGAATTTTTCATTGGTTTTGGACTTTATTTCCAAGCTATAAAAATTTGGTGGGCATATAGTGGCCAGAAAAATTATAAAAAGGCTGTACATCTTACTTTAGTTAATTTTTGTTTGAATTTATTTGGTTTTCTCAAAATCATCCAACATATTAAAACGTCATCAGACTTTTTTTCTGAGGAATCCTACTTGTGAAAGCGATAAGGTGGTAAGGCAAAAATCTACTTGCAAACTTAGACAAAGTGGACTCTGCATTTACCAGTGAGATGGAACATTGTCTCGGTAGTTTTTTTAAGCTTTTAATGTATCGTAAATTAACCAGAAGGTTAAATCCTCTTCTGTAACGTCTTCTTATCCTCTTCACATAATGAACGATCTCATTAGTCTAACTCGAGCGCGGTGTCCTGAACGACGTTTTCATTTGCATAATTTAAAGAAACTTCTGTGTCTTGATGTCCTCTTTCGACCCTTTTTTATTTTAGAATTTCTCTTTCGGAAATCGGAATTGCAGTTTCCTTGAAACAGTGAAATATTGAATCCCTACCTTGGACCTGTGGTTGGTTTCATCTTCAAACTAAAACCCAAGTAATTAAGAAGGCCTTACTGAATTTATTCACCTGGTTATTCAGCCCAATGCTGTATAGCTCAAAAGCCAGGTCGTCTCGTAAGCCTGGCTGTAACTCAACAGGTATTACTCTCCACCGGACTGACCAATGTCCGAGCTGATCGTAAATTAACATAACATTGAACAACCCTCGTAGCAGATTTATAGCTTTGTTAATGGCTGTTACGTTGCGATAGTCGGTTGTTTAGTTGCTGATAGCAACTGTCATTAGTAGCGGGTTGATTACTTAATTAGTGAGCTTTGCCGGTAGTGTTATTATTACAATAAAGTAACGTCGAATCTAACTATGTGTTCTTGTACAAGCATAATAAAGAGACTGTCTGGTGAGACTTTGCTGTCAGTCTTTCTATGTTGAGTCAGTAACACAACAATTTAACATCATACATTTGAACTAGCAAGCAAATTACAACAAACCAGAGGTGTTTATACATATATGTCACCGTAAAATTGTCAAAACCGTTAGTTGATAAACTAACGTTTTTTTCCTCGTTAGTTGGTAAACTATCGATCGATAGTAAACTGTAGCGTGCTGCTTACTATATGACGTGTTAGTTGATAAACTAACGGTTAAAAACGTAAAATTGTAAACTGATTTAAACTATGCACTACGCACAGACTTTTGCCATTGTATAGGTTTATTATTATCTAATTCTAAAACTTGTTTTCAAATAGTTTGGTGTTGATGTCTATGTAAAATAATGTATGGGTATTTATATAATTTTCAGAAAAATAGATTACACAAAGAAAATACTTGAGACATTTCAAAGGAAGCAATTAAATTCAAAGCCTTGTTCAAATACACTAATTCTTAGAAAACGCGAATGAAATTGCGCAGGAAACTGCATAAAAATGCATTCTTGAACTGCCTTCATGATAATTGCCACCCCTTGAGCTCAGTTTTCCAATGAGGTAAACATTCGGAGCACGGACCTCGTTCAATAAACTTGTTGGGAAAGTCTGGCCATTGAAATAATTAAAGGAGAAAAATAACATTATTTTCGTGCCTGCGGCAAACGTTCACTGCGTGACGTCGCTTTCACTGACTGGAACTTCTGATCCAATACTCCATTCAAGTAGGTAGTTGTACATCTAATTATGTAAACACAAAAATGTATGAAGTGACAGTTGTGAAAATTCCTAAGAAATTCCTAAGGCGTCAAAACCAACCCTAGATTATTTTTAATGGAGTATTTTAGTTTGGTGTGTTGCCTGTGGAATCGGCGTTATTAACATAATTTTAATGATCTACTTTTAAATAGTATAGTGTCGTGTCAGAGATGCGGCAATATGTGACTTTAAAATTATTTGTTTGTTTTTCTAACATGGTAGCAAAAGTGGTAATGAATTTGTATACTTTAATCGAAGTAATCATAAAAAAACAGTGGCGATTTTCTATATTTTATCCGGTATTCAATATTAATCAATGTCTATTACTTTTTCACCAAATATTTAGTACCTACCTTATTATTTCCGCTGGATATTTCAATTTGCCCCGGTTTCATGCCTTCGTGCATTTAAAGGAGTTTTGTAATTAAACAGGATATATTGACGCTCGTTCAGACAACATGGCGCCAAAGGGTTACCACACCAAACTTTAATTTTCAGTCGTTACACACAATTATGACCCTTGGACTGATGTGGCATAAGGAACTGTTTAGAATTAGGGACTAAGTATAAAGTTAGCGATAAATTATGAGCGTCCTTGATATTAACCCTATTTGGTGTAGGTAGTTTTAGGTTTGACTGAGTTTGCAGTGAAATATGAGTTTATTGGGTGTAACGTGAGATATAGTGTGTTATGAGTTGGCTTGTATGTACATTTTGGGTCAATTGGTTTTTTGGGGTACGGTCCGATACCTAACAACAGAGTATTGTTAGCTACCGGAAATTCGTCTCCCGTTGTGTTTAGTTCGGCAGATCTTAAGCCATATAAGGTATAAGCCACATATGTACCAATTTACTGCGCTTTAAATATTCAAAATTAATCAACATTATTACAATTTCTAATGCAGCAAAATTAAATTTTTGAAACTTAACTATAATTTAAAATTTGACACAATAAATTTATTCTTATTAATTTAAGTATTTATTATAAACTGAAAAATAATTTAACATCTTAAATAGGTCCACGGAAACCATATGGGTTTGTGGGTGGATCTTAGTTTACGCTATCATAAATGATACATTTGTCGTGGATAACGCTTTTCCAGATGAATGTTGTGTGTAGTGTAGTTCTGTTAATTGATTGTTGATTACATTTGAGACGTCAAGCGCTGTCAAACAATACTTGAGCTTGGTCCGCCCTTGGTCTGTGCTGATTTTGTTTATGGCCACACTGACGGAAACGTCAAAGAATGAACGCAGCCTTCAGTATGGTTTGACAGGTGGGAAGTAATAATGGAACGCGGCGAAAAAGACCATAAACACAGAGGCGGGTGGCCATGTTGGGTTTTGATTGAAAAAACGGTGTCGAACGGATGCAAGGGCGGAACTCGCTACGTCTTTTCAAATCGTATCGTATCAGATCGATCGCAATTGTAAACTAGTTGTAAATTGCGTGGAGTAACTCAATAATTATAAGGAAGATTGCACAAAGACGAGTTTCTATCTTTCATCCAAAACAAGATGTCGGACTGTGACGAAGCCGAGGATGAATATGGTTCGCCGCCGCCCTGTCCAACGCTCAATCCGACACATTTATTAATTTATTAGTACTTAACACTACAGAAATCATGTAATTTTTTATCTGGTAGGTAAGTTTGGTCTGGTTTTAAGTTTAGGTTTTATGTTTAAGGGTGATAATGTGTTTCTAATATCTGTGGGTAGATTGTTTTTTAGTCGCACAATCAAGTAGGCGCGAGTCCGAGTACCGCAGAAATTGTTTGCGCGTGTACTGGTTAGATTACCTTGCGCCACCTGGCGCGGCGCGTGCCTACAGGGTGATCATTTTTATGCTGTAGCGAATTGTTGAAAAATTCCTCTTTGAGTAAAATTAACCCTTATGTCTAAAGTAAAGCTGACTTGTATCCTTGTTAAGCTGATCGATGACCATGACTGATGAATTTAATTTTATCATAGCTAAGAAACAACACAGAGAAGTGCACTACTATTGCCACAGACAGATAAACACACACACACAGACAGACGCTTCAAACTTATATCACCCCCCTTTTTCGTTGGGGGTAAAAATTATTATCGCTCGCCTTCGTACATAAGTATAAAGTAGGGTATACCTCGCGCCACGAATTAAGAGCGCTGGGCGACGTTGGCGGGAATTACTGCGCATATGTATAGGTATGTAAAAGTGACTACTGCGCATTCAAGGCCACCGCTCATAACTCGTGGCGTGAGGTATATTAGCAGGAAATGCTAGAAAATAAATAATGACAACGTAAGTGACATAGCGGACTACTGCGTGTTCTAATCGACAAATCCAATATTTCATTTTAAAAAAACACGAAGTATTCTGCAAATGTTGGCATCATTTATTTTCCAGCATTTCCTGCCAAGTGCCTACTCGAATAGAAGCGTCAAGCTTCGTCAGAATGGGTTATGGGAAGGCTTCGAAATGGGATGATTAATTGATAATCAATTGATGAATTAATTATTTCGGCCTAAATAATTGAATTCCAATTTCTGATTCTAGAATTCACTTTAAGGTCTAATTCCTATTGATCTTGTCTCTACAAGCACATTACTGGACATGGCACGCTCCTTGCCATCGAATAGCCATTAAAGCAGATCGGCACTTTAATATTTTACGATACTGTCCTGTCCCCAATTCGAGTTATTATATTGGGTACAAAACCCGGGTGAAAAGGTTTGAATGAGGCATCGAAGTTAGGTAAATGGAAACTTTCTTGTCTATAAACAGTTGTCGTCTTCAGCAACTCTTTTTGAGTACGGGTATTGGTTATTTTCATCATAGTTTACTATGTAAACTCTTAATCCCACTGTCATAAATTCGGGAATAAACAGCCTGATAATGATGAATAAACAGCAGAGTGATGATGACTACCTAATAGAACTCTAATGTTCTATTCTTTAGTATTGTCTGATATAATCTAATTTATATCAGACAATACTAAAGACAAATCCAATACATTTAATACTAGTGGCTCTGTGAGCTGTTAGTAGACCTCGCGAGGGACACTTTCTTTTAATAACACATACAAACTTATGAATGCACCTGGTTACGTACAAGGAGTATGAAAGTAGCCGCACCAGTAACTTCATTTTGCGGTCTTAAACCCAACCTAACTTACCTAATCCAACTAAAATCATATAGCCTGTTACTCCATGAGGTCTCTACAACTGTAACGCCACCTTACATATTTGTTGAAATCCGTCAAGCTGTATGAACTGTAGCGGTTTTATGAATTTTTAAAACCCCCACATCTCCGCCATTTTGGAAAATTTCCAAAAACTGAATCGACAAAAAATTCTATTCAATATTCGAACCTGCTCACAAAAAATCATGAGAATCAGTTAAGAAATGCGGCCTGTAGAGGATAACATCCGGATACATATGCGGACATACGAAAGCATTTTCGCCCATAGATGACTCGTTCGCTTCGCTCGCTCGTCAATACGTCTCTACCAATTGCATGTAGCAATAACTCATGAAACGGCCCCTCATTTATAACTTTACAGGAATATTTTCTCAAGCAATACCGAACATGAATTACTCTTAAAGGGCACTTGGATGTCGCTAGAACCTAACAGCCCTGCAGCTCTATAAATAACTTCAAAGGGTTCTCGAGTCCTAATGCTATTTGTACACGCGATGGCTCTACGAACCTATGTCTGTTCTGTGCCACACATTTTCCTTAATGATTTCCTTTGACTGTAAAGTACAAGTCAGGAATTTAAATATTTATAGGTATATACCCAGCGTTCGCCGATCGTCCTCTTTATTGGTATCGTAACAGATACATTAAATTACCTGTGGTATCGAATGCGTACAAAATATTAAAACCATATTCTTAATGTCTGGGGGATAGCCGTGGCTCAGGTTCGTAGGTCATACCGACAGATACCACAAGTGTCCCCCGGTTGGTGCAAAATGAGCAGCAACGCCGGGCCTCAGGCCGCGGTAACTAAACTGACCTTCGAGAGGAAGCGGCTACAGTGGCCGGGAGGACCTTCAAAAAGAACTGACTCACCAACCCGTCTTGCTAGCGTGGTGAGATTGAATTCAAAGTTGAATCAATAAGCCCCGGCCACTTGGCCCCACCAGCTCCACTATTCCTGGCTTCGACAGCGGTCATGGTCACGGTGGAGCAAGGGGTGCTAAGAATCCCTGGAAGAGATCCGGATGTCACACCAACATATTATTGGCTATGGTCCGATGACTTCAGGAGTACAGCCGGCCCGACATGGACGAGAATGGCCGCAGAGCGTATGAATGGGCTGTCGATTGGGCAGGCATATGTCCAGCTGTGGATCAGAACATGCTGAAGAAAAAAATTTTTTTTATTTTTTTTAATGTCTGTGTTATGGCATTTGGCGTTTGCATCTAGGCTGCTTGGTTAGGGACGCCTCGACTATGATGTCAATATAGACATAATAAAACCATGGGCACCAACATTTAGGAGTATCCACGGATTACATGTAATAATTGGAACATTTTTCTATTAATTTGTTTAATACGTCATATTATAAACTCTGCTAATGAGAGAGTTTATACAGCCCGCGTTCTCGTCGAAACACCCCCTTATGACTTTTTACCAGCCTATTTTCACCGACTGCAGCGAAGCTGAAAAAGGTAGGATTTTCTGTTTTACCCGTATGCATATAAGTATGTATGTCTCTTCTTGTGTACCCTCGTAACTACTCTATGGCTCAAACGGTTTTCATAAATGATACGTCATAAGATTCGTCTTGATGTCACGGGTGTCACTGGGAATATTAAATAAAAATAAAAATGGCGGGTTTTATGCGCTGTTAAAATATCTTTTTGCAAGACCCTCGTGTGGGGTATTAAAATAAACGGCTTTAAAAGGCGAGTTTGGAGATATTTACTAATGTCGCACAAGATATAACAATAAACCTTAGTTTCAAACTAAGCATTTACAGATTATTCGTTGAATATACTTACTATAAGTATAAAAGAAAATAAATGACGTAATTTAAAAAAACTAAACAACCCGACTGCGGTACACTAAAAAGCATAAATTCGCAGATGGGTGTTTTTAGTTTTTTCATAACGTCATTTATGGTATGCGGTGGCACTAATGTAACTCGACTCTGATCGCAACTTTGCTATAATATGTACTCACGATGAATGTATGCACAGCAGACGTAACGTTCGACGTAGCACGACATCAAATTGAGGAGCATATGCAAAGTTTATTGGAGCCACGGGCTAACTTATGAAAATGACCAGCCTTCTAACTAGTATTAATTAAGTGAACTCATGATTTGCCATATGTTTTACAGCCCTTTTGTAGCCTCCTTTTTATTACCTCCTTGTAAAAAGAGTGCATGCACCTCTTTACGGGTACTTCACTGCATTTCCTTACTTAAAAGTGGACGAGATGTTAAATAAATCTCCTCAGTAACCCCAGGGGTATCAAGTTCAGGAAAAACTTAATAAGAATCTGAATAGCATCAGAGTTCTGAAAAACTCTTCTCTATTTCCCGGATATATCGCAGACAGAAAAGAACAGCAGATATAAAAAAATAAACGTTTGGCCAACTACTGTTTCGTAACAATAATATCAAGGTAATCTAGTAGAATTATACAGATGTTATGTATCTCGGGTGGAAGCTTTGAGTTAGTCGGCCGAATGTAAAAAGAAAAGTATTTATACGTATCGCCTATACTTCTAATGTTTCAAGGAAATTATTATTATTGATATGAGCGATCATCAAAAATGAAGGATTTCCTTCCAATGATACTTTTCTATCATTCGGCCCAGTGGGTTTCATATTGTCATTGACGCATAGTGGATGGCTATTGATACGCTCCCTATTTTACTCAAACAATTGACATCTGTCGATATTTAATAGGCTGGTAAGGGATTCGAATCCCGGCTTGGGTGATGGAAGTGTGTGATGTTGCTGTTTCTGGTGTCCACCACACAGGTTTGTGGGGCCAGAAGCCATGTATGTGCCGTATATAATGTTTATGTTCTATTTACAGGGAATCCTAGTTTGGGGCTAGATCAATGTGTGTCAATAGTGTCCAAGGTATTATTATTATTATTATTATTTAATCTGAAGGTCTATATGAAATCTAGATGCTTATCAGTTTTATCATACAAATGCGCAAACAGGCATTTGACCTGTATACTTGGGTAAACCCTATTTATTATATTGTGGGCATTTGTGGGGAAACAATATAAAATTTGCCTTAATTGTTGTGTCATTGTTTTTTCTTTTCCGGCCAGCAGATTAGCGAAAGTTTAAGTATATTATTGTAAAAATGCTATAATTAGAGAATATTATATCTAAGTTTTTTGGTGTCCACGTACATATAATATCGAAAACGGTTATATCAAACTATTATTTTATTTCAATGTGGCATTCTGTACAAATACACTATGTAAATATAAAACAATATATCTAGACATTTCCAAAACCCAGGAAATCTATATATGAAACTTGAAAACAGCTGATTACGAGCTCGACGCTTATCCCACACTCGTTTTCGTTCAAACAATAGTAAACTATAACTTATTATCCAAACATCTTACAAAAAAATAACATATTTGGGTGGTAGATAAGTCGATCTGCATTAAAAAATCATATACATAACCGTTGAGATTTGTTCAAACCAGAGGTCGCGTTTGTCGCACTCTTCACGCCGGTCTTCGGATGGCTCTCATATAACAACTTATATCTCATTCGTTATACATTCTAGCGACCTATAGTCTGAGCATTTTAAAATGGGTTAGTCGTTCTTCTTTTAATGCAGCAAATAGATGTAAAATTCACGTTTTTTCAAACATAAGCTATGCAAGTTTTCCACGCGTTGATTTTGGGTAGCCCCCGATTCGGTAAGATCGGTGGCTCATTTTATGTTGTTTTGCAATGGAAGTTTTAAAGAGCATTGACAAAATAAGCCAAAGAGCGGTGAATCAAGTATAATTTATCTGTATCAACATTAACTAGTAGAATTGGTCTGGGAGATTTCAAGTACGTAATGTAATTACGTAACGCAATTTTTGGAGATTTTTGACCTCCCCTTCCCTCGTGTAACACGCCGTGCCAGGTTCACTTCAAACAAATCAGCGAGAACAGCCGCACACACACATAGCTACATTGCATTCCGTATAAGCACGCGCCGCCACACGCACACATTGCCTTTTACGTACGAATTTTACGTTTGACACCTTGCACCAGCTTCATCTGTCAAATTGGTATCGCCGACCGTCTGACTAAAATCCTGAGTCGCGCAACTTTATGATACAACAACCAGCAGCCTTATGGCGTAAGTTGTCTGAGCTATGAACTTCATATAGACTTTTACGTTTGACACCTTGCACCAGCTTCATCTGTCAAAGTGGTATCACGCAAATAGCATCATAATGGAGGCCAAACCCGAGCTCATTGAATGAAGCCTAGAATCCTTCGGTGATACCCCGCAATCGATGAAATTGTATGAGCATGAGATGAACCATAGACATATGCTATGAACTTCAGAGAGTTACGCCATAAGGCTGCTGTACCTATAGACTATAAGTGGAGTAAAAACATCGAATATGTTTTTGTATTTTTGCTCATATCGTATTTGCGCTTAAACATACCAAAAATATAGTGAGGCATACTGTCCTAAAGGGTCACATTTCGAGACATCCAGTGGGAAAGTCATTTTATGTTAATTCGTATATCTCGCAAACGTTACATTTAAGGACATTGTGTTATGTGGCAATTTTTTATTTATTTAAGTTATTCTCTATCAATTTTTGTACGTTTTAGAATCTCAATCTCTAATATCTGATAAGCTTCAAATTGTACAGAAAGTATCTGGCGTCAGTTCGGTGTAACGGCCGTAATTTTGGTGCCAAAAATATTTTTGATCTGGATTTTAACCCCTTAATGCATGGCCTTAGGTACCCGAAATGGATCGCGATTATCAACCTTATAGCTTGGTTGGGTTAGTATGAGGTAAGGGGTAAAGAAAAGTATTAGTCACTAAGTGAGTTCTCATGCTCATTGTTTGGTTTCTTAGCTTAGATTTATAATACTTGATCGTTTTTCATATATTACGGGAAATAAAAACTTCCAACGAACTGACGCGCTAATCGATATTGCAAATATTCACCCTAACAAGCTTTTAACATCGATATTGAATGCCAACTTAATTAGCCAACAAATATTTTATAAGTACTTTGCGGTACCATTTTCTTCCGCTAATAACATTTTCATCGCTTCCCCATCCAATAAAACAAAAGGCAAAAGAGTACAGACCTAAATTATCTGAAACTCGAACAGAAGTCACAGCTGTGAACGGGGGCTGCGAATACAGTGCAGATACAATAGTTTCGCCGGTGGCCAATAAAATAATAGATGAATCAATACGGGCGCCTACCCAGTACCCACAACATTACCACTACATAAGCAGGCATCAGCGGGCTAAATTAAGTCGTTATTTCAACTATAAATCAAAGGCTAGTGTTTAATCGCACATCAAAAATACTGATTTGCACAGCAAAAAAGGATCAGCAAAAACACTTTTTATGTTTTAAATATTTTATGTGTACTCAAGTTTATGTTTTAAGTATTTTTGTTGTTTTTACATGTTCAACCTCATACGAAGGATAAAGGGGGCTTCGCTTCGCTCACCCACTTTACCCTTCACCTAAGCTACCGTAGTATTTTTCCCTGATATTTGCTGTGAAAATCAGTATATTTGTACAGCAAATATACTGATTCAGTACCTATTATTGATGTGCAATTTAATATTTCCCTTAATGAAATATAATGGCTGCATTCTCAGTATCAATAAGCAAATATCAGCGAAGTGGTGCGCTAAAATGTGATATCGGTATTCAGGCAGATACAAAGGAACAATAGTTGTGTGCAACGAACTTAGTAAGTGAAAAGCAATGTTTGGCTATTTTTGAGAGGCGAAGAGACCGTAGCAGCAGTGTACGGACGAGCTAATGTCAGACGACGAACGGCGAGGTGCTCCCGGGGGAATCATAAACAGCGCGAGCAATTTGTTTAATAAAAAACAAAACGTAGGACTTGCCCCTGATGAGAGGAGGCAGAGAAGGTGAATGGAAAAACAATAGTGGATAAATATAACGTCACTATTTTCTTCATCATATTCATCATCAAACCGTCCACATTCACCCACATATTTCCTTTACGGGGTGATGACGTTTGCCAGATACGACGTCACTGGCCTACCCGGACTAGTCCTTACGAGCGAAAACTACAACATATCAAACCAAATTGAAAGTGCTCTAATATTATATCGACAACCGGTTTAGCCTAGCGGGTAGTGACCCTGCCTACGAAGCTGATGATCCTAGGTTCAAAACCCGATAAGGGCAAATATTTGTGTGATGAGCATGAATATTTGTTTCTTAGTCTTGGATGTTTTCTATGTATTTAAATAAGTATTTATCTCTATTAAATATATCGTCGTCTAGTACCCATAACACAAACCCTGTTGAGCTTACTATGGGCCGAGTTCGATTTGTGTAAGATTGTCTTCTAACATTTATTTATTTACTTATTTCTCGAATCTTATCTCTAACCTTGCATCTAATACTATAATAAGATACCTCTGGAGATTTTGAAATTGCCATTTGAGCAATTTAAAAAGCATGTTAAAGCGACTTTGTCGAAAAAGGGATATTACAATGTTCGAGATTACTTAGATGACAGGACTGTATGGGGTTAATCTAGTTCAACACACCTCGCTGTTAATAATTTTGTAATTATTTATTATTGCCTGCTTTTTAAATAAAAAAAAACATAATTGTATTAGTGAAGCACAACCTATTTTTAAAAGAGATCTAAAAATCAATCTGTGGGAGTTTCTACGCCCTTCTTCTCCCACAGTGGTCCAATGTAGAGAAGAGGCAAAAAATGACGTTTGCTAAGTATATGTAAATATCTACAGTAATAAAGTACTTTGACTTTGACTTTGAATAATTAGTTTTACTTACCACTCAAAAAAATATATCTCAAAAAAGGCTAGACGCCTGCAATTAAGAAAAGAACAACAACAAGTCTACTCTGCTTGTTATTTCTGTTTTTTCGTTTGTCTTTGACCGCCCGCCCGCCCCAGCCCGCCCAGAGGCTATAGTAACCTGACACTTGTACGAGCATCTTATCAATGTTATAAATGCGCCCAGCTTTGTTTCCTTAACGTGAATTAGCATTGTGAGACAAAAAACAAAATGGCTCAAAGTATTTTTTTTTTTTATTGTGGAACACGTTACGTGACATTTGCCCAAAAATGCAACAGTCCTTATATTACCAGATCAATTAGGATTAGTATCTTCTAAATATAAAAATATGTTCTGCTGTAGCATATGTACTTGTCACCGTAAGATAGTTAAAACCATTAGTTGATAAACTAATGGTTAGTTTATCAACTATCGACAGATAGCAAACCAGACCGACAGGGTTTATAATTTACGTTTATTTTGTTCTTACATATCAACCTAACACGAAGACTATTCGGGGGCTATAAGGTACTAGGTAGGTATTTCGTTTGCAATACAAGTTTAAACCAGTTTACTATTTCACGGTTTTAACCGATAGTTTATCAACTAACGCGTCATATAGTAAGCTACGCTATCTACGTACGTTTACTATGTCGATAGTTGACCAACTAACGAGAAAAAACAACGTTAGTATAAACTAAGTAAGATTGTCAAAACCGTTAGTAAATAACAACTAACGATTTTAACATTCTTACGGTGACATACAAATAATATGTAGGAATTTAAGTTATAGTTAAGATTAGACGCATACATTACACACAATTATTGAGATAAGCTTGAACATGATGATCTTGAATTTTAGTCATCACATCAAACTTGGTACTTGACGTATCTACCTATAATAAAACGTCAACGATTTTATACTTTTCTAAATAAAAACATGTAATGCAGCAGTAAAAGAATTCACGATATCACAAACTCAGATCAAATATCATTTATTTGTCAGAAAAGAAATTCTACATAAATTAAGGTAGGATGCAGCATTGAAAATGCGTGTAAATTTAGGTAGCGAGACGAGCTTACATCCAAGCTAGATAAGTAGGTAATCTATGTTAAGACAATATGTCAGCCCAGAACCGCGTCTACTCGCATCTTGAGGTGGATTCAATTATACTTGATGAACTATAACTATTCAAAAGATATCGTACAAATTCCGATAACCTATAAAAACTTATTTAAGACGATACCAAAAAAAAGGTTTATTTCGAATCCATTAACTCCACTACAAAGTCATCTACAATTTTTTTATTAGGTTGACGTTTATTGAGTATTTGATTAAGATTCTCACTGAAGAAAAATGCGATTGGCTGAAAATTGGTGGTTATTTTCATCATAGTTTACTATGTAAACTCTTAATCCCACTGTCATAAATTCGGGAATAAACAGCCTGATAATGATGAATAAACAGCAGAGTGATGATGACTACCTAATAGAACTCTAATGTTCTATTCTTTAGTATTGTCTGATATAATCTAATTTATATCAGACAATACTAAAGACAAATCCAATACATTTAATACTAGTGGCTCTGTGAGCTGTTAGTAGACCTCGCGAGGGACACTTTCTTTTAATAACACATACAAACTTATGAATGCACCTGGTTACGTACAAGGAGTATGAAAGTAGCCGCACCAGTAACTTCATTTTGCGGTCTTAAACCCAACCTAACTTACCTAATCCAACTAAAATCATATAGCCTGTTACTCCATGAGGTCTCTACAACTGTAACGCCACCTTACATATTTGTTGAAATCC
Organism: Argyresthia goedartella; assembly: GCA_949825045.1. Classification (NCBI taxonomy): domain Eukaryota; kingdom Metazoa; phylum Arthropoda; class Insecta; order Lepidoptera; family Argyresthiidae; genus Argyresthia; species Argyresthia goedartella. The sequence goes on along the minus strand of OX463809.1, from coordinate 15,718,991 downwards.
GTCAAGCTGTATGAACTGTAGCGGTTTTATGAATTTTTAAAACCCCCACATCTCCGCCATTTTGGAAAATTTCCAAAAACTGAATCGACAAAAAATTCTATTCAATATTCGAACCTGCTCACAAAAAATCACGAGAATCAGTTAAGAAATGCGGCCTGTAGAGGATAACATCCGGATACATATGCGGACATACGAAAGCATTTTCGCCCATAGATGACTCGTTCGCTTCGCTCGCTCGGTCAATACGTCTCTACCAATTGCATGTAGCAATAACTCATGAAACGGCCCCTCATTTATAACTTTACAGGAATATTTTCTCAAGCAATACCGAACATGAATTACTCTTAAAGGGCACTTGGATGTCGCTAGAACCTAACAGCCCTGCAGCTCTATAAATAACTTCAAAGGGTTCTCGAGTCCTAATGCTATTTGTACACGCGATGGCTCTACGAACCTATGTCTGTTCTGTGCCACACATTTTCCTTAATGATTTCCTTTGACTGTAAAGTACAAGTCAGGAATTTAAATATTTATAGGTATATACCCAGCGTTCGCCGATCGTCCTCTTTATTGGTATCGTAACAGATACATTAAATTACCTGTGGTATCGAATGCGTACAAAATATTAAAACCATATTCTTAATGTCTGGGGGATAGCCGTGGCTCAGGTTCGTAGGTCATACCGACAGATACCACAAGTGTCCCCCGGTTGGTGCAAAATGAGCAGCAACGCCGGGCCTCAGGCCGCGGTAACTAAACTGACCTTCGAGAGGAAGCGGCTACAGTGGCCGGGAGGACCTTCAAAAAGAACTGACTCACCAACCCGTCTTGCTAGCGTGGTGAGATTGAATTCAAAGTTGAATCAATAAGCCCCGGCCACTTGGCCCCACCAGCTCCACTATTCCTGGCTTCGACAGCGGTCATGGTCACGGTGGAGCAAGGGGTGCTAAGAATCCCTGGAAGAGATCCGGATGTCACACCAACATATTATTGGCTATGGTCCGATGACTTCAGGAGTACAGCCGGCCCGACATGGACGAGAATGGCCGCAGAGCGTATGAATGGGCTGTCGATTGGGCAGGCATATGTCCAGCTGTGGATCAGAACATGCTGAAGAAAAAAAATTTTTTTATTTTTTTTAATGTCTGTGTTATGGCATTTGGCGTTTGCATCTAGGCTGCTTGGTTAGGGACGCCTCGACTATGATGTCAATATAGACATAATAAAACCATGGGCACCAACATTTAGGAGTATCCACGGATTACATGTAATAATTGGAACATTTTTCTATTAATTTGTTTAATACGTCATATTATAAACTCTGCTAATGAGAGAGTTTATACAGCCCGCGTTCTCGTCGAAACACCCCCTTATGACTTTTTACCAGCCTATTTTCACCGACTGCAGCGAAGCTGAAAAAGGTAGGATTTTCTGTTTTACCCGTATGCATATAAGTATGTATGTCTCTTCTTGTGTACCCTCGTAACTACTCTATGGCTCAAACGGTTTTCATAAATGATACGTCATAAGATTCGTCTTGATGTCACGGGTGTCACTGGGAATATTAAATAAAAATAAAAATGGCGGGTTTTATGCGCTGTTAAAATATCTTTTTGCAAGACCCTCGTGTGGGGTATTAAAATAAACGGCTTTAAAAGGCGAGTTTGGAGATATTTACTAATGTCGCACAAGATATAACAATAAACCTTAGTTTCAAACTAAGCATTTACAGATTATTCGTTGAATATACTTACTATAAGTATAAAAGAAAATAAATGACGTAATTTAAAAAAACTAAACAACCCGACTGCGGTACACTAAAAAGCATAAATTCGCAGATGGGTGTTTTTAGTTTTTTCATAACGTCATTTATGGTATGCGGTGGCACTAATGTAACTCGACTCTGATCGCAACTTTGCTATAATATGTACTCACGATGAATGTATGCACAGCAGACGTAACGTTCGACGTAGCACGACATCAAATTGAGGAGCATATGCAAAGTTTATTGGAGCCACGGGCTAACTTATGAAAATGACCAGCCTTCTAACTAGTATTAATTAAGTGAACTCATGATTTGCCATATGTTTTACAGCCCTTTTGTAGCCTCCTTTTTATTACCTCCTTGTAAAAAGAGTGCATGCACCTCTTTACGGGTACTTCACTGCATTTCCTTACTTAAAAGTGGACGAGATGTTAAATAAATCTCCTCAGTAACCCCAGGGGTATCAAGTTCAGGAAAAACTTAATAAGAATCTGAATAGCATCAGAGTTCTGAAAAACTCTTCTCTATTTCCCGGATATATCGCAGACAGAAAAGAACAGCAGATATAAAAAAATAAACGTTTGGCCAACTACTGTTTCGTAACAATAATATCAAGGTAATCTAGTAGAATTATACAGATGTTATGTATCTCGGGTGGAAGCTTTGAGTTAGTCGGCCGAATGTAAAAAGAAAAGTATTTATACGTATCGCCTATACTTCTAATGTTTCAAGGAAATTATTATTATTGATATGAGCGATCATCAAAAATGAAGGATTTCCTTCCAATGATACTTTTCTATCATTCGGCCCAGTGGGTTTCATATTGTCATTGACGCATAGTGGATGGCTATTGATACGCTCCCTATTTTACTCAAACAATTGACATCTGTCGATATTTAATAGGCTGGTAAGGGATTCGAATCCCGGCTTGGGTGATGGAAGTGTGTGATGTTGCTGTTTCTGGTGTCCACCACACAGGTTTGTGGGGCCAGAAGCCATGTATGTGCCGTATATAATGTTTATGTTCTATTTACAGGGAATCCTAGTTTGGGGCTAGATCAATGTGTGTCAATAGTGTCCAAGGTATTATTATTATTATTATTATTTAATCTGAAGGTCTATATGAAATCTAGATGCTTATCAGTTTTATCATACAAATGCGCAAACAGGCATTTGACCTGTATACTTGGGTAAACCCTATTTATTATATTGTGGGCATTTGTGGGGAAACAATATAAAATTTGCCTTAATTGTTGTGTCATTGTTTTTTCTTTTCCGGCCAGCAGATTAGCGAAAGTTTAAGTATATTATTGTAAAAATGCTATAATTAGAGAATATTATATCTAAGTTTTTTGGTGTCCACGTACATATAATATCGAAAACGGTTATATCAAACTATTATTTTATTTCAATGTGGCATTCTGTACAAATACACTATGTAAATATAAAACAATATATCTAGACATTTCCAAAACCCAGGAAATCTATATATGAAACTTGAAAACAGCTGATTACGAGCTCGACGCTTATCCCACACTCGTTTTCGTTCAAACAATAGTAAACTATAACTTATTATCCAAACATCTTACAAAAAAATAACATATTTGGGTGGTAGATAAGTCGATCTGCATTAAAAAATCATATACATAACCGTTGAGATTTGTTCAAACCAGAGGTCGCGTTTGTCGCACTCTTCACGCCGGTCTTCGGATGGCTCTCATATAACAACTTATATCTCATTCGTTATACATTCTAGCGACCTATAGTCTGAGCATTTTAAAATGGGTTAGTCGTTCTTCTTTTAATGCAGCAAATAGATGTAAAATTCACGTTTTTTCAAACATAAGCTATGCAAGTTTTCCACGCGTTGATTTTGGGTAGCCCCCGATTCGGTAAGATCGGTGGCTCATTTTATGTTGTTTTGCAATGGAAGTTTTAAAGAGCATTGACAAAAAATAAGCCAAAGAGCGGTGAATCAAGTATAATTTATCTGTATCAACATTAACTAGTAGAATTGGTCTGGGAGATTTCAAGTACGTAATGTAATTACGTAACGCAATTTTTGGAGATTTTTGACCTCCCCTTCCCTCGTGTAACACGCCGTGCCAGGTTCACTTCAAACAAATCAGCGAGAACAGCCGCACACACACATAGCTACATTGCATTCCGTATAAGCACGCGCCGCCACACGCACACATTGCCTTTTACGTACGAATTTTACGTTTGACACCTTGCACCAGCTTCATCTGTCAAATTGGTATCGCCGACCGTCTGACTAAAATCCTGAGTCGCGCAACTTTATGATACAACAACCAGCAGCCTTATGGCGTAAGTTGTCTGAGCTATGAACTTCATATAGACTTTTACGTTTGACACCTTGCACCAGCTTCATCTGTCAAAGTGGTATCACGCAAATAGCATCATAATGGAGGCCAAACCCGAGCTCATTGAATGAAGCCTAGAATCCTTCGGTGATACCCCGCAATCGATGAAATTGTATGAGCATGAGATGAACCATAGACATATGCTATGAACTTCAGAGAGTTACGCCATAAGGCTGCTGTACCTATAGACTATAAGTGGAGTAAAAACATCGAATATGTTTTTGTATTTTTGCTCATATCGTATTTGCGCTTAAACATACCAAAAATATAGTGAGGCATACTGTCCTAAAGGGTCACATTTCGAGACATCCAGTGGGAAAGTCATTTTATGTTAATTCGTATATCTCGCAAACGTTACATTTAAGGACATTGTGTTATGTGGCAATTTTTTATTTATTTAAGTTATTCTCTATCAATTTTTGTACGTTTTAGAATCTCAATCTCTAATATCTGATAAGCTTCAAATTGTACAGAAAGTATCTGGCGTCAGTTCGGTGTAACGGCCGTAATTTTGGTGCCAAAAATATTTTTGATCTGGATTTTAACCCCTTAATGCATGGCCTTAGGTACCCGAAATGGATCGCGATTATCAACCTTATAGCTTGGTTGGGTTAGTATGAGGTAAGGGGTAAAGAAAAGTATTAGTCACTAAGTGAGTTCTCATGCTCATTGTTTGGTTTCTTAGCTTAGATTTATAATACTTGATCGTTTTTCATATATTACGGGAAATAAAAACTTCCAACGAACTGACGCGCTAATCGATATTGCAAATATTCACCCTAACAAGCTTTTAACATCGATATTGAATGCCAACTTAATTAGCCAACAAATATTTTATAAGTACTTTGCGGTACCATTTTCTTCCGCTAATAACATTTTCATCGCTTCCCCATCCAATAAAACAAAAGGCAAAAGAGTACAGACCTAAATTATCTGAAACTCGAACAGAAGTCACAGCTGTGAACGGGGGCTGCGAATACAGTGCAGATACAATAGTTTCGCCGGTGGCCAATAAAATAATAGATGAATCAATACGGGCGCCTACCCAGTACCCACAACATTACCACTACATAAGCAGGCATCAGCGGGCTAAATTAAGTCGTTATTTCAACTATAAATCAAAGGCTAGTGTTTAATCGCACATCAAAAATACTGATTTGCACAGCAAAAAAGGATCAGCAAAAACACTTTTTATGTTTTAAATATTTTATGTGTACTCAAGTTTATGTTTTAAGTATTTTTGTTGTTTTTACATGTTCAACCTCATACGAAGGATAAAGGGGGCTTCGCTTCGCTCACCCACTTTACCCTTCACCTAAGCTACCGTAGTATTTTTCCCTGATATTTGCTGTGAAAATCAGTATATTTGTACAGCAAATATACTGATTCAGTACCTATTATTGATGTGCAATTTAATATTTCCCTTAATGAAATATAATGGCTGCATTCTCAGTATCAATAAGCAAATATCAGCGAAGTGGTGCGCTAAAATGTGATATCGGTATTCAGGCAGATACAAAGGAACAATAGTTGTGTGCAACGAACTTAGTAAGTGAAAAGCAATGTTTGGCTATTTTTGAGAGGCGAAGAGACCGTAGCAGCAGTGTACGGACGAGCTAATGTCAGACGACGAACGGCGAGGTGCTCCCGGGGGAATCATAAACAGCGCGAGCAATTTGTTTAATAAAAAACAAAACGTAGGACTTGCCCCTGATGAGAGGAGGCAGAGAAGGTGAATGGAAAAACAATAGTGGATAAATATAACGTCACTATTTTCTTCATCATATTCATCATCAAACCGTCCACATTCACCCACATATTTCCTTTACGGGGTGATGACGTTTGCCAGATACGACGTCACTGGCCTACCCGGACTAGTCCTTACGAGCGAAAACTACAACATATCAAACCAAATTGAAAGTGCTCTAATATTATATCGACAACCGGTTTAGCCTAGCGGGTAGTGACCCTGCCTACGAAGCTGATGATCCTAGGTTCAAAACCCGATAAGGGCAAATATTTGTGTGATGAGCATGAATATTTGTTTCTTAGTCTTGGATGTTTTCTATGTATTTAAATAAGTATTTATCTCTATTAAATATATCGTCGTCTAGTACCCATAACACAAACCCTGTTGAGCTTACTATGGGCCGAGTTCGATTTGTGTAAGATTGTCTTCTAACATTTATTTATTTACTTATTTCTCGAATCTTATCTCTAACCTTGCATCTAATACTATAATAAGATACCTCTGGAGATTTTGAAATTGCCATTTGAGCAATTTAAAAAGCATCTTAAAGCGACTTTATCGAAAAAGGGATATTACAATGTTCGAGATTACTTAGATGACAGGACTGTATGGGGTTAATCTAGTTCAACACACCTCGCTGTTAATAATTTTGTAATTATTTATTATTGCCTGCTAATTAAATAAAAAAAAACATAATTGTATTAGTTAAGCACAACCTATTTTTAAAAGAGATCTAAAAATAAATCTGTGGTAGTTTCTACGCCCTTCTTCTCCCACAGTGGTCCAATGTAGAGAAGAGGCAAAAAATGACGTTTGCTAAGTATATGTAAATATCTACAGTAATAAAGTACTTTGACTTTGACTTTGAATAATTAGTTTTACTTACCACTCAAAAACATATATCTCAAAAGAGGCTAGACGCCTGCAATTAAGAAAAGAACAACAACAAGTCTACTCTGCTTGTTATTTCTGTTTTTTGGTTTGTCTTTGACCGCCCGCCCGCCCCAGCCCGCCCAGAGCCAATAGTAACTTGACACTTGTACGAGCATGTTGTCAATGTTTTAAATGCGCCCAGCTTTGTTTCCTTAACGTGAATTAGCATTGTGAGACCAAAAACAAAAAATGGCTCAAAGTATTTTTTTTTATTGTGGAACACGTTACGTGACATTTGCCCAAAAATGCAACAGTCCTTATATTACCAGATCAATTAGGATTAGTATCTTCTAAATATAAAAATATGTTCTGCTGTAGCATATGTACTTGTCACCGTAAGATAGTTAAAACCATTAGTTGATAAACTAACGCGTTAGTTTATCAACTATCGACAGATAGCAAACCAGACCGACAGGGTTTAAAATTTACGTTTATTTTGTTCTTACATATCAACCTAACACGAAGACTATTCGGGGGCTATAAGGTACTAGGTAGGTATTTCATTTGCAATACAAGTTTAAACCAGTTTACTATTTCACGGTTTTAACCGATAGTTTATCAACTAACGCGTCATATAGTAAGCTACGCTATCTACGTACGTTTACTATGTCGATAGTTGACCAATTAACGAGAAAAAACAACGTTAGTATAAACTAAGTAAGATTGTCAAAACCGTTAGTAAATAACAACTAAAGGTTTTAACATTCTTACGGTGACATACAAATAATATGTAGGAATTTAAGTTATAGTTAAGATTAGACGCATACATTACACACAATTATTGAGATAAGCTTGAACATGATGATCTTGAATTTTAGTCATCACATCAAACTTGGTACTTGACGTATCTACCTATAATAAAACGTCAACGATTTTATACTTTTCTAAATAAAAACATGTAATGCAGCAGTAAAAGAATTCACGATATCACAAACTCAGATCAAATATCATTTATTTGTCAGAAAGGAAATTCTACATAAATTAAGGTAGGATGCAGCATTGAAAATGCGTGTACATTTAGGTAGCGAGACGAGCTTACATCCAAGCTAGATAAGTAGGTAATCTATGTTAAGACAATATGTCAGCCCAGAACCGCGTCTATTCGCATCTTGAGGTGGATTCAATTATACTTGAACAACTATAACTATTCAAAAGATATCGTACAAATTCCGATAACCTATAAAAACTTATTTAAGACGATACCAAAAAAAGGTTTATTTCGAATCCATTAACTCCACTACAAAGTCATCTACATTTTTTTTATTGGGTTGACGTTTATTGAGTATTTGATTAAGATTCTCACTGAAAAAAAATGCGATTGGCTGAAAATTTCTCGATATAATTCGATTACGAAAATACCTCTCTAAATTGTTTTATTTTTTCCTGTAATTCTAAAATCCTGAGTAATCATTGCGTAAATGCATTCAAAATGTGGATATTATGTATTCGTAGTATATACGTAGCATGAACTCTCCTTGAAAACCTTTTCGACAAAATAGTGTAGTATTACGTTAATTTATTTTGAGTCGAGCGCATTGCTTGCGCTCTCTTTTCTTTCTTATGTGGAAATAATTAACGCTGTCACATTTGTTCACATTCGTATTCACACTAACTGTGTGTATGTGTGTGAGGGATCTCAAGCCGTGTTCCCATCCGCCCACTTTATGTGCCCCGTGTTTTCCCCACATGCTCGAATATTGTCACATTGCGTATTGTGATTCGCGGCACGGCACAACAGTCACGTTCTCCGCAATAACTCCGCCGCAGCGTCTCATCCGCCAGATACAATTTGCAGAATGCGAAATAACCGACGGCTGAAATATTCAGGAAGTCGAAAATTTGATGACGAGTAGGTTATACCTATATGTAGCCAAAAATTACCAACTCCACGTTTTTACGATATCGTGTTTTTGCCACCTCAAATGGGAAAAGTGTTTTTTTTTTTACAAAATATCAGCTGATACTGAAATGCATTGCAAACAAGATATTTACATAAATGCTAAAAGGATTTTTTTGGCTAGTATTTAATCGCACATCAAAAATACTGATTTTCACAGCAAAGAAGGATCAGCAAAAACACTTTTTATGTTTTAAATATTTTATGTGTACTCAAGTTTATGTTTTAAGTATTTTTTGTTGTTCTTACATGTTCAACCTAACACGAAGGATAAAGGGGGCTTCGCTTCGCTCACCCCCTTTACCCTTCACCTAAGCTACCGCAGCAAATATAATGGATATTTTCTGCGCAAATCAGTATTTTTGATGTGCAGTTTAATATTTCCCGTTTTTTTACCCTAACATTACTTTGACAAAAAGTAAGTTTAATCAACGAACTTTCTCGGACATTTATTACCTGTCCTAAGCTACGGATAAAAATAGCGCCATGAATAACTTAGAACTTTTTCGATGAGTCACACATATCAGGTCAGTCATCCATCACAATTCCGTATAGCAATGAAACTCAGCTCCACCCATCGTCTATGACTGGCATAATCAATCCACACTTATTGATAACGAATAAAAAAGAGCAATTTGTTGAACAGACACACGCAGCAAAACCAAAAGATTCCGCAAAGTTTGCCGCATAAATATTTTAGAACCACGCCATCACAATAAAACAGAAAACGTAATGCTATATAAAGCAACCCGTAAGCCTTCAAAGAGTTTTCCCTTTCGGCTCATGTAAGCCGTAAAACGTAAAACCGCAGAGGGAAAATCTCGAGAGGGAAAAATATGACACACATAAATATTCGCGCCTTCGGACGATGTTGCAACGCCCTGTTGACTAATCTGATAAGACTACAATTTATGAAACAGTGAAAATGCAAAACTGGTTGTTAAAATAAAAACTGAAACGCACACTTGATCACTGCAGCCACTTTGTCGTCCGCGACAAAATTCAGTCACTGCACACTTGTATCCGTTGCACGTTTTCAAAGTTTTATACAAACAAATGTACCGCGTATAGGAAAGTTGCCGTTTTCCATGCGTGGGGGCGCGCGGGACGAGCGTCGAGAGAGGGCGCGCGCGGCGCACTGCCGGACGTGCCGGAAAACAGGTTTCCTTGCAGCCTCCGCCCGCCCCCGTCACGTCGTGCCGCCTAGCTAGCGGATAAGGGCAGATTTTCCCTTTAAGGTTGAGGCCACACTTGCGTAGATTTGAGGCGTTTAACCTTACATTCGCTTACATATTTGGACGATAGTAATGGGTCGAATTTTAGTTTTCCATTAGGTAGAATTATGAAAGATGTGAAAATGTTATTTAATATACATGTAAACCATGTCTATCTGCGAATATATTAATTAAACACCGGCCAAGTGCGAGTCAGACTTGCGCACGCGGGGTTCCGTACCATTATCTATTAAAACGGCAAAAAAATCACGTTTGTTGTATGGGGGCCCTCCTTAACTATTTGTTTTATTTTAATTTATTTATTTTATGAATATATTAAGTAATAATAATAATAATACCTTGGAAACTATTTACACACATTGATCTAGCCCCAAACTAGGATTCCCTGTATCTTGGGTACTAGACAACGATACACATACTTATATAGATAAATATTATACTTAGATAGATAAACAACCATGACTAGGGTACAAACATCCGTTCTCATGAAACAAATATTTGCCCCCACCAGGAATCGAACCCGGGACCCTTGGCTTCGCAGGCAGGGTCACTGCCGTCTCGGCTATTCGTGTCGTCATATATCAAAGTGAATATATAACTAAATATTCTGTGAATATTTCAAGCGCCTTCCTGTATCAATATCGAGAAAAATACGAGAAAAAAAAAGTTTGTTGTATGGGAGCCCCCTTAAATATTTTTTTTTCTGTTTTTTAGTATTTGTTGATAACAAACGGCAACAGAAATACATCATCTGAGAAAATTTCAACTGTTTTACTATCACGGTTCATGAGATACAGACTGGTGACAGACGGAAGGACAGCGGAGGCTTAGTAATAGGGAGCCGTTTGGCACCCTTCGGGTACGGAACCCTAAAAATCATGTCTTTTATTATTTTACGAAGACAGCGACAGTATAAAACCTATCCGACGTTATTTGGCAGTAATTGTAAGCCTCGGCGCACACGGGCCACAGAACGTCGCCACAAAACGCCACCACAAGTGGTCGTTGGGCGTTCATTTTTTACCAGGTAGCTTGCAGTGTCATAGTCCGTCAGCGGGCTGTATCTCATGGACCGTAATACGTACAGTTAATTTATTTACAGAATGTGTATTTCTGTTGCCGCCACAGCAACAAATAATGAACTTCACGAGAATTTATAAATAAAAGGGGGGTTCCCATACAAGAGACGTAACGACTTCACTTCCCAGGTTGACCGAAGCGAAGATAGAGAGCGATAGGTTAATCGCACAACGTGGCACCACAAGAAGCGAGCAGCGGCGATGTTTAGCTTGTGGCGGTCACCGGCGTTTACCGGGTGCGGCAAGTCTATATAAACAGGGGAAAAGTAGGCGTTTTTGGCGACGTTTTGTGTTCCGTGTGCGCCGAGGCTAACTGAAAAGTCTCTGAATTTCTCTAAACTCTTTGAACATACCGAAGGTCTTAACGATCCTTAGCCGGAAAAAGGGACTGTCCTCGGAGAGCCTCTCTGCAGGATACAACAGCTTTTTGGACTCGGTCTTCACAACACAGCTGGATTCTCGCCGTAAATAAGAACCGTAAGTAGTAATACAATGTCCCATATGGGACAATGTATACAGGAAAATTGCTTCAGATGTACATAGGGCAAATGTGTTTAGATATATTCAAGCAGAGAAAGGAAAAATCTGCAGATTTCCTTCGTTGTTATGATTGTATACAATTGTTTGAATTTGTGAGATGAAATAAGGAATTTTGGATGTACATCTTGGATTGGATGGATAATACGGTGACAATAGGAAGAAAAAGCAGCCAAATTCTGAAATAGAGAAATGACAAAGTACTTTTGCAATGCATTTTCTTTTGGATCTCAGCCAAGAAAGACAAATTCGAAATTTGCTGGATTATGAAGCAATGAAACAGCAGCAGCCATAATTTGTGCTTCAGAATACAGAATGAGTGAACAATCATTAGAATAAATGTAAATATTTCCGATGAATTTTATTGCTTTCGAAAAAATTCCACTACTTCACATTTTCCAATAACCAGTAGAATTATTATAAAAACAAATTGTGCTTTTTTAGGGTTTTCCCTTCGAAGGGTTCCAAACGGGACCCTATTACTAAGACTTCGCTGTCCGTCCGTCCGTCCGTCCGTCCGTCTGTCACCAGGCTGTATCTCAAGAACCTAGCTAGCTAGAGAGTTGAAATTTTCACAGATTATGTATTTCTGTTGCCGCTATAAAAACAAATACTAAAAAACAGGATAAAAGAAATATTTAAGGGGGCTCCCATACAACAATTCTTTCAATACCACATATAAACTTATGGATGCACCTGGTTACGTACATGGAGTGTGAAAGTAACCGCACCAATAACTTTGTAAACAATATTTTGCTGTGTAAAATCCAAACTATTCACTCCACACCATCGCTTCCATTGAACGGTGGTACGAAACCCTTCGTGCGCGATTTAGACTCGCACTTGACCGGTTTTTTATCTGTTCATACCACATACAAACGTGTGAATGCACCTGGTTATGGAAATGGAGTATCAAATAAGCCGCACCAATAACTTTGTAAACTAAATGCGATCTAAAATCCAATCCAACAAAAAAAAAAATTTTAGGTAGGTAGTACGAATTTCACCGGGTCAGCTAGTTTTAATTAAATGTCGATTTATATTCGTTTATTTGATCATATTTGATGTGTTTTTTATAATTATCCATGTAATTAAGAGACTTATGATAGTGTTTGACTTGTAAAATTGCATTATCCATCTTTTCACAAAATTTATATTTCTCACGGTCTCTCTCCCAAGGTCCCTCACCTGTCATATTTACATAGTCAAACGCACTCACTAGAGGATTCCCGCCGAGAATAGCTCGACCCAATCGATAATAAGTATGAAATACTAACGTGAAAACAATAAAACAAGACAAGAGGTTTTCGAAAAGCAAACCCCACGTCCAGTCACGTAGATCTTCCATAACTCGAGTGACAACTTAAAAAGAAAGGGAATAGCTTTTTGATCTTCGGGGGCGGATCCTCAGATAAGCTGGACTCACGTACGCTGAGTTTAGGAGCGGCATCGGGTATCACGGTGTAGGATTCCGTGAGTCACGTAATACATTTCAGAAAATGCTCTCTGAACTTTTGAACTGTATCCCTTTTTGTTGTATGGCTGCAAAGAAAATTGTTGTCTATCTAGAGCCATTTCGAAAGTTGATAACTAGAGCGTTGGTTGTCTAACGTCCGGACTCATAAGGTAGGGTTTTATTATGCACAAAGAAAGAAATTTTCAAAATAAAAACAAGGAATAAAACGCAGTTAAAAAAGCTATAATAGCTCCTACATTACCCAGCCAAAAATGGGAAATATTAAACTGCACATCAAAAATACTGATTTGCACTGCAAATATCCGGGCAAAATACTGAGGTACCTTAGGTGAAGCGTATAAAGGGGGTGAGCGAAGCGAAGCCCCCTTTATCCTTCATGTTAGGTTGAACATGCAAGAACAACAAAAAATACTTAAAACATAAAGGCTGATCCTTTTCTGCTGTGCAAATCAGTATTTTTGATGTGCGATTAAATACTAGCCGCCAAAAATCACCACCAATCCTAAAACAGCAATCTAACAAAAAAACAGTAGGCTCCAAACAAGTTTTCTACAAAGCGAATTCCGCTATCAAACCCCACTGAATTCTTTATAAGTTGAGAGTATGTAAGGAGGTCTCCCCATTAAACTAGTTTGTCTCGAGTGCTCATCCATTTTCTCGGTCCGCCGCTTGTATAAATTACTGCAAGCAATGCACTTCACGCCCCACCCGCAGTCACGAACAGTGCAGTGGGAGCCTGATTCTTAGCTGTACAGTTGATGAAATGTACAATTTACAATTTATTTACGAGCCGGTAATGGTGACGAGTTGGTGACGAGTTCAACTACAAGTTTATTCTCAGGGCGGGTCGAACAACGGATGCGTTAATGACGTACTATTCTACCGGACCCTCTATAATGTATGGGTAAAAACCTAAAATAATTAGGCTTGTGTTTAAAAGATTACCGAAAACGACCCTATTGATGGTAACCAATAAATTCGAAATGACTGCCAGAATGTGTAAATGATCACCAAATTGTGTTTGTATAAACGATCACCAAAGTTCTCTTTATGTTTTATGTAAGTTTATGTTTTAAGTATTATTTGTTGTTCTTACATGCTTACAACCTAACACGAAGGATAAAGGTGGCTTCGCTTCGCTCAACCCCTTTACCCTCCACCTAAGCTACCGCAGTATTTTGCCCTGATATTTTCTGCAACTTTTGGTGATCATTTACCCATTTTGGTAAGAAAAAAATATTTTGGTGATCATTTAACTTCGTAGCAGGTGGAGGTCTTTGGTCTCTGCCTACCCCTCTTCCGGGAAACAGGCTTGGGCATATGCATGTATGTATTTTAAATTGTTCTCAAATAATTATGCTGTTTTTCTCGGTTGGTAAATCTCTGAGAAAGCGGTTCGAAGAAGTCAGAACATTTCATTAATTTGGCCCCGTAAACTATTTGTTCACCTATTTCTCTGCAGCATTACAAGTTACCATTGGCTTTTCGATGAAGCAGTCCCCAAGCGATGCACCCCGGGTAACTTTGGAGCTTGAATGTTCACTCTAATGAGATTGTTTCTACTGGTGGGTGTTTTGAGGGGCACTCAATATGTTTATGAAAACCATATTAACCCATCAAGCGTGTTCGTCCAGCCTACGGATGAAAACCCGTTACAGGTTTTGAATTTTATTGCAATGGCATAGGGTACAAAATCACGATACATCATTTAAAATTACGCACCGGAAGGAAACTTAGTCGCTGAGTTGTTTTCCTTTGGTTATCTCGTAAAACTGTGATTAAAAAAAAAACGATTTCTCATACGAGGTGGCAGAGGCATTGATTTCCCCGACCTTGATTTATTCAACTCAAAACCGCAAAGTATTAAGGAACTCCTGACAAAGCGCTGGTTTACTGCGTTAGCACCTTAAACTAGTTAAATTGTTATTAGGTAATATTATTTGTATCTTTTATTTGTATTTTTTTTGTATACCTATTATGCTTTTATAACGTACAGTTCTGTCTTTTTGTACCTATAAATTCTTGTTAATTATTAAATGAATAAGTCTTGTCAATTATAAGTTATACAGTGTTTACGTACAATGTTGTTAACCAGACAGAAATATATATATATATATATATATTTTCCGTTTAACCGCAAGCAAGCAGTTTTGTTTTTTTAGTTTCAACTTGCGAGAACACAAGCGTTTTAACTTATTATATCAGTTTATTTATAGAGTGTGTTAAACTGTTTGTTCTCCTAATAAAATAAAATAAAATTGATGTGCCCGAGTTCAGCCAGTTATTAATTATTCCATTGTGCGTGACAGGGGTCTAGCCATTGAATAGAAATAGAAATATTGAAGTAAGCCTTTCTCGTACCATAACTTTAGTTTAACGAAAACGATAACGTAAGGTTATAAACATAAACATTTATATACAGGAACATATATTGCTTCGGACTCAACAGGATATCCTGTGTCGTGGGAACCAGAAACAACGACATCACACACATCCAAGACCTTGTTTTTTTTTCTTTATCCCCAGCCTGTGGCTCAGCCTACCATGCCAGAGGTCCCGGGTTCGATCCCCGACTGGAGATAAAGAAAAAAAAACGGTCAAGTGCGAGTCTAAATCGCGCACGAAGGGTTCCATACCACCGTTCAATGGAAGCGATGGTGTGGAGTGAATAGTTTGGATTTTACACAGCAAAATATTGTTTACAAAGTTATTGGTGCGGTTACTTTCACACTCCATGTACGTAACCAGGTGCATCCATAAGTTTGTATGTGGTTTTATTGTATGGGAGCCCCCTTAAATATTTATTTTATCCTGTTTTTTAGTATTTGTTGTTATAGCGGCAACAGAAATACATAATCTGTGAAAATTTAAACACTCTAGCTAGCTAGGTTCTTGAGATACAGCCTGGTGACAGACGGACGGACGGACGGACAGCGAAGTCTTAGTAATAGGGTTCCGTTCTTACCCGTTGGATACGGAACCCTAAAAAACAGTTGTTGGATGTTTATATTTGTGTGCCGTCACTCTTTCTGTTTCCCACAGGACACAGGGTATCCGAGTGTGGGGCCAGAAGCAATGTATGAGCCTATAAAAAATAAAAATAAAGAACAGGCCTGATATCCGAATTCGAGTAAGATTGAGCCATACTCCACCAACTGGCTCAGTGCGGGTTGATCATATTTGCTGATAACATAATCATGAGCAACTTCTGCATCATGAGGCGGAGGTCCAGGGTTGTGACAAAAAACAAACAAGAAGAAACAATAAGCTTCAACTAGAACCACAAATTCGAAATGTATAAAATGTAGCTAATAAATGTGTAAAAGAAACATCCATTTTGCCACCCACAATAAAGAAATTGTAGGTATTGTATTTGGGATATTGGGCGGCGGGCGCGCGAATGTATAAGTTCTAATGTAAGCACTTTCTGTAGGGCGGGCCGCCCTCCAACTTAAGACAACGGCCTTGAATAGTGCGAGGGACATTCTACAACGAAGCGGTGAAAGCTCTTGCTTAAAAAATCTAGCTTACAACCTTAACAATTGATCACTGGTACTGTTAGACAAAATTATAGTGTTTCAATTTTGAATTCCAATGAGGAGTTTTCTGACAGTTGATTAAAACAATAAAGCTTCCAAATAAGTCGCTAGAGGGCATGAGACAATTTGAGGCTTACACAATTCGGCGATTGGGACCTTACACAATTCGGACCACAGTAAAAATATGAAATGTCACAGACTCGGTCATAGAACACAATAATATTATTGTCATACGATATCGTACTCTATGGTACACATTTTACAACGCCATCTAGCGAGCTGCTTTAATAATTGAGTAGTCAGAAATGCCTTAATTGCAGTCTAACAGCCTTCTCCCACACTGCCGTCTTAAGAGGAAAAGACATAACTTCCAAAAGTTGATTTCGATAAAACACGACTTTTTATTTGTTTAACGCTTGGCTGTGCTTAAACAGTTCGTTAAAAGTATATTTTTTAAATGTAATTTATTGAAAGTATACATTATCTTTCACTATGAATTTAACAAAAATGTTTTTAACTATTATTGATTGCAATATTCCATTTTTTCCCTTTTTTCTTAGCTCATACTATACTAAAATTATACATGTTACTAAGTAGCAAGGGCTCAAATAGCCAAATACGTTCATTCATCTTAGACAAATATGATTTTGATTTATTCTTTAGAGATTTCGCCACAGAGATGCGTCTTTCTTTCTTAGTATTTTTTTATACCATCAAATGCGGACGTATTTAACCAAATAAGTCCTTTCATTTTAGCATTAACTTTTAGCGTCTTTATTTCTTAGCATGTTATGGATGTCTGATACAATTATGCCCATTTGTCTATGATGTTTGTTGTTATAATGTCCTTTCATCTTAGCAAAACCTTTTGTGTCTTTTTGAGTTAGTATATTGACTGTGTTATGCAAAAATAAGCCCTTTTTCCTTACCGTATCTCTGTAATGCAAATTTTTTAGTAAAATAACACTTAGTTCTTTAGACGCGCCTTCGTTTTCCGATTCCAATGGTATATATATCTCATTTTCGCAAATAGAAGTTACGTCCTTTTCTCTTGCGGCGGCAGCACAGTGGTTCATTGTAGACAAGAGGCAAAAAGATGACGTTTACTAGATATATGTAAATATCTATAGAAATAAAGAAACATTAACTTTGACTTTTGACAGTGACAGTCTGACTTGCGCACGAAGGGTTCCCTACCAACGTACAATGGTGTGGGACTGAATAGTTGGATTGTACATAGCAAAATGTTGTTTTTATTGCGGCTTGTTTCATACTCCATGTACGTGACCAGGTGCATTTATAAGTTTGTATGTGGTTTACAGATAAATAAAAAACCTTGGCAATTCCGTTTACCTGTAATCTTTGACTTGAGTTCTATATTCTGTATTTTTTTCATAATTTGAGACTCTGTATTTCCGGAGGTAACTGGGGGGAGGGGATGGTAATTTTTTGCACTTTTTGACCATAACTTCTAAATTTATCAAAATAAAATTGAAAAAAATTTTTTTTTTAAAGTTTATAAAGAACCCCTTTTTAACGATACCCTACGTGACTTATTGCGGATTTTTTTCTTTTTGTCATTTTACCCCCTCCACGTTTGAATAGGCAATATTTTTTCATATTAGACTTGAATTATGTTTTAGTTATCAGGATAAGTATTTTTGAAGACGCTATCTCTCAAGATAAGAGATAGCGTCTTAAAATCCTCTATCTCCTAAGAAAAGTGCCTGTGACAGATAGACGGGCAGACACGCGAGTGATCCTATAAGAGGATCATGGGATCAGCAATGGGAGATAGACGTTTTCGATATGCCTTTGTGGAAATTTAATAGATTATTAAATATATTAAATAAACTAAATAACTGACAAACAAAGAAACAAACATAGCATCATGCCGTTTTCCATACAGTCAGTTAAATCTTTCAGTAAATAAATCTTTCAAATCACTTTTCCTTTTTTTCCTTTTGAGGTACGGAACCCTAAAAATTGTCTTGTCACAAACTGACTGCCACATAACCACTTCATTTAAAAATACATACTTAAGCAACGTAAGTATTAAGTAAAGAAAGCTCTCAGAATAACCCGCGTCGCGTGGCTTGCGACGATCATAAATCCTGTGGGTTTGATTAAGGCGAGACTCGCCCTGCAAGAAACTGCACATGCACCGGGCCACATTGCACTCAGATGCAGGGTGTATTGCATACTGAGGAGAAAGCATGAAGAGTGATATTTTTTCTTGCAGTTGCGAGTACGGTGATGAATTGATAGATGGAAGAATCAGCAAGGTTTAAAGGAGAGCAAGAGAAAATTACTACTGATTTATTTGGCAAAACGATCAACATAGTTTTACATACATACATTGGAACTAATAGAAAATTCGCCAAATCTCTGCATTTTGTATTAGTTCCAATTAGGCCCTCAATTCCAATTAGCCCCCTTTTCCCGGTAATTAATTATTGTATACATATACGTTTGTTTATTAACGTACCAACTTAAGCAAATTAAAACTATCAAGTTTGCAATTGCAGCCCCCTGTATCGTACCATCGACACATCACCGTACAGTTTCGGGATGAAGCTTGTAAGAAGGGGATCGTACATTACTTTTCCGATTGAGGGTTCACAAACTGTGTAGAGTTTTCCGTATTTTATTTTAAATTTTACTGGACAAATTATGCACACGACTACACGTCACAGAAGAAAAGTCAACGATAGGGCATTTTTTGCGAGAGTCGGTATGGCTTTTTAATTCGCCGACTTTTACACCACTGACTTCCATCAATGCCATAGCACTTAGCAAGCGTGGAACGACTTCAGCCATATTACTGCAACAAAACATTTACATACAGGCACCTACATTTCTTCTGGCCCCACACTAGGATACCCTGTGTCCTGAGAACCAGAAACAGCGACGTCACACACGTCATCACAACCGCAGCGCCATAGAGGTCGTCGTCTCCATAGCTGCGGCGATGGGCTAGCCCCCTGTCACGGAAAATGGAGTATTAAATAACTGGCTAAACGTGGGCAAAACTGTGCCTATGCCACCCCTTACGTGAAAGGACGTGACGCTATAAATGCAATAGGATATTTAAAAGCAAGTTTTTTTTTAACACACCACATTAACAAGACACAACCGCCGAGTTTGAGCACCAATGGCGTCTCGTGTGAATAATCGCACCGATACTTTGTGGATTTGATAAAAGAATCTAGGGAATACCGAGATGTGGGGAGCTGACGTCACTGCCCAGATGGGGCAAGGGGCAGGGGGCAGGGGCAGGGGCAGGGGCAGGGGCGGGGGCAGGGGCAGGGGCAGAAGGGAGCGACCGGCCCTGATGTGATATTGGCTTTGTTCAGGAAGACGTTATCAGAAAGCTTGCGACAAGTTTAGGTTTTATTTCACGTCTTAGTTCAGTCTGGCGACGGTTTGGTAAACGTTGGTAACGTTGTCGTTTTCATTGTGAAACCGAAGATATTCGGAAGTTTTGCCAGGTTGATAGGGTACTTTTAGGGATCTGGTAGCCGGATGCATACTGAAATAAATATTTGGCTTTTTCAACTAGCGCTGTCATTTCACGAGCGATATAATCATGGCGCCTATTTCGTAGGAATATGAGTCTCATAATAAGAGCTTTAACCATAAGATTATTTTCTATTATTATTTTTAGCTGAAGTTTTCTTGTACGACTGTACAGAACCCTGCGTGTGCGAGTCCGACCCGCACTTGATCGATTTTAAGAAGGGCAACAAATATAATGATCACCAAAATATTTTTTTCTTACCCAAAAAATAAATAAATAAATGATCACCAAAAGTTGCAAAAAATATCAGGGCAAAATACTGCAGTAGCTTAGGTGAAGGGTAAAGGGGGTGAGCGAGGCGAAGCCCCCTTTATCCTTCGTGTTAGGTTGAACATGTAAGAACAACAAAATATACTTAAAACATAAACTTAAGTACACAAAACATAAAAAGAAGTTTGGTGATCATTTATCCAAACACAATTTGGTGGACATTTATCCATTCTGGCAGTCATTTCGAATTTATTGGTAGTAAAATAGGTGCGTTTTTGGTAATCGTTTAAACACAAGCCTTTAAGAAGTGTCAACACTCTCGTTTTACGTACCATACTGCTTACAATATAACGGGTTATAAATTGTGAACTGGTTTAAACTTGAATTGCAAACGAAATACCAGGTTGAAATGGTGGGTCAAGGTAGGTGAAGGTTAAAGGAGATGAGCGATGCGAATCCCACTTTATCTTTCGTGTTAGGTTGACATGCAAGAACAAAGGAAACAGACATTTCAAAACCGTGTCGGTCTCGTTTATAATTGTTCGATAGTTTACAAACTTACGCGTTAGTTTATAAACTAACGGTTTTCACAATTTTACGGTGTTATTGTGTAAGTTATTGTGCGTACAGTCTATTTTTAACAAGTACGGTTATCAGTAGGTATATATTATAGGCTAGTATTTAATCGCACACCAAAAATACTGATTTGCACAGAAAAAGGATCAGCAAAAACACTTTTTATGTTCTAAATATTTTATGTGTACTCAAGTTTGTTATAACTATTTTTTGTTACATACTTACATGTTCAACCTAACACGAAGGGTAAAGTGTGCTTTCAACCTTCACCTTAAGGTACCGCACTATTTTGCCCTGATATTTCCTGTGCAAATCAGTATTTTTGATGTGCGTATTGATTTATCTGTATGTCTGAACAAAAAATAAATTACAAAAATGTGTGAATACTTACTGACGTTGGCTAAAACTGACGTCATAATTTTTTCGGATCAAATTTCGGTCTTATTCAGATAAAATCGTGTTTAATAATTCAATTGCTCAAAACTATCAACGATTTTGACGCTGAAGCGCTTTTCCGTCGTTAATGTTCTTACTTTTAATATGCTTTATGTTTATTTGTCCACCCCGTCGACATCCGGATTCCAAAATCCAAAACAAGCAGCTTGTGTGCTGCTGGCTGGCGGTACAAAACTTACCCACACTCCCAGAAGACACGTTAACTACGGAAGCCACTTAGGACGACCTTTGCTTTCTCAAGATGAATCCTCCTTACCCCATATTCACTTAGGTCATAATTTGGGAAACTATCCTCTGCATATTAACCTTGCATCAGCCGAAGCATTTGGTCCCACATGGTCCAATGCATGCAGTGCCGATGGAACCGTGTGATTTAAGGCGTCGCGACACAGGGGGGGGGGGGGGGGTAGAGAAGAGAGGCGGGAGGGGCGGGGGTGAATTAACCTTCCAATGGCTAATGACGACAAATATTGTGCATTGGACGCAGTATCAAATATTGCTATTGATAGTTCGGCGATATCGTCCTTGTACGAACTTAGTTATTTTAGTTGGCGTTTTACTTAATCAAGTAACAATTGATGGGCGTTTCTCAGTATGTATGGCTCACCAACTAGGATGTATAACAAGGTTGGTGTGGATGGATCAGGTTGTAATCTTGAGTAATAATATAATCGGAATAATAATCTTAATGTAACCGACCCGAACGACCAAGTCGGCAGTGACCCTGCCTACGAAGCCAAGGGTCCCGGGTTCGAGTCCCGGTGGGGGCAAATATTTGTTTGATGAGAACGGATGTTTGTTTCCTAGTCATGGTTTTTTATCTATCTAAGTATTAATATTTATCTATATAAGTATGTGTATCGTTGTCTACCCAAGATGCAGGGAATCCTATTTTGGAGCTTGATCAATGTGTGTAAGTAGTGTCCAATTGTATTGTAATTGAGTCTTCATCTTCTTCTTCTTCAGCATGTTCTTGTCCACTGCTGGACATATGCCTCTTCAATTGACCGTCAATTCGAACGCTCTGCGGCCATTCTGGTCCATGTCGGGCCGGCTGTACACTCAATGTCATCGGACCATCGTGTCTCAGGTCTTCCAACACTTCTCTTTCCTGTACGGGGCCTCCAGGACAGAACTTTGGAGCCCCATCATCCGTCGTTTCTGCGACAGTTGTGTCTTGCCCATTGCCATTTAATCCATAATCCATAATCGTGAGTACAGCAATCAAACACAGGAAGTAATAACTCCCTGACACAAAGCTTACCTGAACCCCAACCCCAGAGGTTTTACCACAAGATCCGCAAAATTACCGTGACCGTGTTAAAACAAGTCTTGGTGTTAGGTTAGGTTAGCGAATTAGAATGAAAATGGTTGCCATGGTGATGCTCTAGCTTCGAACCTAATCTAAAGGTTGAGGTAGCCCCCAGGTCTTGGATGTGTATGACGTGGGTGTTTCTGGTTCCCACGGCACAGGGTATCCTAGTGTAGGGCCAGGTTTTGATATCATTATTAGGACCGACAAATAAAAACTGAATTAGTAACATACAAGCCCATAAACGACATCACACAATTAATTTATTACCACAATCAATAGAACGTTTTAGAGTTAATAAAGAGTTATGGATCGAATCTAGGGCATCAATATAACACTATGCCATAAATTCTAATTGATTTGTTGATGATAGCTTAAGTGATAATCAAAACAAGTACTTAACTATTACTCTTACTGTACCTCATAAAACCCGGCTCTCCCACATGTATCAACACATTATCGATGCTATTATTTCTATTATGTTTGGTTTTATCTGAATAAGAGCTGCGTGGTATTGTGGGTTTCACGCTTGCTTCTCATACAGGATATGCAGGTTCAAATCAGGTGCTGACCATGTACAGCTATCGCTATATGTGTATCGCTACTTGGTCGTAGTAGTTGTGAAAAACCCTCCACGCACCTGCACCGAGCCAGCGTGGTGGAGTATGGCTCAATATTACTTGCATCCGGGCAATGGCCAGAGCCCCTCGGTAAGGACATTAATGGGCTACTATTGTTATTATTTGCATTCATTTGGCACTCATGCCCTCTGGAGGTCCAGGAGTGCCCGGCACTCATGCTCTCTGGAGGTCCAGGAGTGCCCGGCACTCATGCTCTCTGGAGGTCCAGGAGTGCCCGGCACTCATGCTCTCTGGAGGTCCAGGAGTGCCCGGCACTCATGCTCTCTGGAGGTCCAGGAGTGCCCGGCACTCATGCTCTCTGGAGGTCCAGGAGTGCCCGGCACTCATGCTCTCTGGAGGTCCAGGAGTGCCCGGCACTCATGCTCTCTGGAGGTCCAGGAGTGCCCGGCACTCATGCTCTCTGGAGGTCCAGGAGTGCCCGGCACTCATGCTCTCTGGAGGTCCAGGAGTGCCCGGCACTCATGCTCTCTGGAGGTCCAGGAGTGCCCGCAAGACCGATCAAGCAAATCGGGCACTACCCATCATTTTCTTTTGTTCCAAAATTGGGAAGTGCTGATTTGGTAAGCAGTGGAATTGTTAAGTGGTCGAATTGTTAAGTCTTCGAATTGTTAAGTGGTCGAATTGGTAAATTGGTCGAATCGGGAAGGTCAAAATGGCAACTTGTTAAAGAACCGTGTTTGAGAAATGGATCAAAAGGAGCTAGGGTACCGTTCCCGACTGAGGGGCGATTCGCAAGGTGGCGCCCCCTATTAAGCCACTGACAAATCCAAATAAATTGGAAGGTTGCTTTTATTACTTTTGCTACTCGAATACAGATGGCAGTGTTTATAAATACCACGCAATCCGTTCATATTTCACGAGAACGCTTGCTGAAAAATTCGCTGCTCTTCGCTGCAAACGGCACAATTTCCCCTTCTCGTTTCGCTCGACCTATTGTATGTATAGAATAGATAAGGCAGTAAAGTAAGGCTCTCGGGAACTGTAAACCTGCTCCGCTTCCCCGGAACTTTATCTTTCGGAAAATTTGAATTCGGATTAGAGGCCAGCCCCCCCCCCCTCCTGAAACTGAACATCTCTGCAAACTCGCGCTAATTTAAGTTCTGTGCGAAATTGGAAGCCTAGCGCTGCTACGGTGTTTTCACGATTAATTCCTCCTGAGAGCTTACTTTGATTAGGTACATATAAGTACATTACGTACATCTCAAGTAATGTAATGCCTTTCCAATCTGAGGGAGGCTTTTTAAAGCTGCAGATATTTTGTAGCTGCAGTGTAAAGAAAGCAGCGAGTAAGAAAACGTTAATGTTTTCGTTCTATTTCGCGCGTTCAAAGCTTATCGACCGTCTCATTATTAGATATTATCTTTGCCAATCTCTTGTATACCCTCTTTGTATGTCTATACGAGTTTTTAGAGTTTTTCTAAACGTGGTATATGTATTCTTTACACTTGTAATGCTTTATACTTTATTGCACAAAACAGTGAAAACAAAACAAATATAAAGCAAAGAACATGTACAAAGGCAAACTTATCTCAAACAAGAGATTTCTTCCAGCAAACCTAGAATTGAGAAAAAAAAAGAAGCTAAAGGTAGAACATGTGCACAACAATAATAAAACCGGTCAAGTGCGAGTCTAAATCGCGCACGAAGGGTTCCGTACCACCGTTCAATGGAAGCGATGGTGTGGAGTGAATAGTTTGGATTTTACACAGCAAAATATTGTTTACAAAGTTATTGGTGCGGTTACTTTCACACTCCATGTACGTAACCAGGTGCATCCATAACTTTGTATGTGGTATTGAAAGAATTGTTGTATGGGAGCCCCCTTAAATATTTCTTTTATACTGTTTTTTAGTATTTGTTGTTATAGCGGCTACATAAATACATAATCTGTGAAAATTTCAACTCTCTAGCTAGATAGGTTCTTGAGATACAGCCTGGTGACAGACGGACGGACGGACGGACGGACGGACAGCGGAGTCTTAGTAATAGGGTCCCGTTTGGAACCCTTCGGGTACGGAACCCTAAAAATGTTAATAAAAATAATAAACTTCCTACTTACCAATATCGAAATAATACTATATATAAATATGTAACATATACATAAATAGTAGATACAAATAAATACTTATCATGGAAGAAAAGATAGTGTTCTTTCAGTCGAGAGTGTGAATTGACGGACTGTCTCTGATGGCGCTGGGGAGTTTGTTCCAGAGACTGATATCCCGTAGTCTGAACCTGCGGTTATTCATTGCGGTAACATAATATGTGATACATGTCCTAGTTCTCACATTATTGCAGGTGGGAACTGATCTGTGATCTCTTTCCTCCTTCACTTCATTAACAGCTCAGTGGTAGTAAAGTTTAAATTATCACCTACTCTGATATATTTAATCAATTGTCATAAAATATATTTATCTACACACGTATCATAAACCCTCTTAACTGCGTATAAAAACCGCACGTTACGATCAGCATAAGGTTAAACTACTTGGTAAAAACTCATTTCTTATCTGAAAAATTACACATTATGACCATAATGTGTAATTTTTCTACACATTATGACATTCAAATTTCGAACGCCGACGCCCGCTTGCGTGCCGCCCCTAGTTTGTCTGTGAAGTTGGTACTCACATTCAAATTTCGAACGCCGACGCCCGCCCGCGTGCCGCCCCTAGTTTGTCTGTGAAGTTGGTACTACAAAACAAGCTAAACAACTGCAGAGCCACAATGCCGGTCAAACATGCCGTTCCTGAACACATCAAAAGGAGCTTATGATATGTGTGTAGATAAACTAGTGTATGTAACTGTACATAATTAGGCATTAAAACTCTCGAGTGATATTATTATGAAACTCACCAAACCCACTCTCGAGTATTAATGCCCTCCATTATGTAGCAGTCACATAAACTATTATTATCGATCTTCTGTAGTGATCACGGATTTAATGTGCTGCTGTTCCTAAAATCCCAATTGCTTGAGCCTGGAATAGAACAATGAGTGCGCGAGTATCACTTACAATCGGCCAGTTCTGATGCAGCAAATATACGTGTTACAGAAAAAGGCCCGGACACAGCAAGAGTGACATAAAACCGGCCAAGTGCGAGTAGGACATCGGACCCGCACATGAAGGGTTCCATACCATTGTACACGACAAGTAAAACGACAGTCTTTTGTACGAGTACATATACAGGGTGACATTTAATTAGCTGACCATATTTTGGGCAGTGATAGTACTCATCATTATGAATAACTTCCCCCAAGAAACATATGGTCGCAAATGGAAAAAAATGTTTGTCCCTTAGTACATTGACCCGATCAGCTGTTTACAAGTTACTATGGGGAACCCAATTATTTTTTCGTTTGCGACCAAATGTTTCTAGGGGAAAATTGTTCATAATGACGGGTACTATCATTCCCTAAAATATGGTCAGCTAATTATATGTCACCTTGTATGTATAGACCTATTGAATTTTTAATAATAAAAGATTAAATACTACTTAGGACTACATTCAAGGCCGTACATTGAAAAAGAGTTTTGTGTATGCTGTATGTAAGTATTAAACTATGTGCTCAGGTTAACGAAACTCTTTGCTCATTGAAACCAGAAGTGGATAGACATTAATAACTTATTTACAGAAATAAAATCAAATATCATAAAAACTAAATATTATTTATGATAATTTGAATGAGCAATTATTGAATCATATAATGACAAATAACTAAGCACAAAACTCAATACCTGTAATTAAAAATCTTTTCCGCTAAGATCGGGAGAGTCCATTTCTGAAACTGATAAACAAATAAAACAAAATGGCTAAGAAAATGGCCATACCAATGATTTCTTGTATGGGTACTTCTTTTAATTCTTGAAAATCGGTATGTTTCATTATTTGTTGCTGTTGCGGCAACAGAAATGCACATTCTGTGAAAATTTCAGCTCTCTACCGAGTTCGGTTGATCAGATAGAGCCCGGTGACGGACGGACGGACGGAAAGACAGACAGACGGACAGCGGAGGCTTAGTAATAGGGTCCCATTTGGCACCCTTCGGGTACGGAACCCTAAAAAGAGTGTATAATGGCGTATCTGCTGAAGCGGAAAGAATGGAGAACCTAGATAGGCCATTCTCACGACACCCCACAGGGCCGAAAATGCTTTTACCAAAAAGGGAAGGAAGGAAATATTGTCACAAAGTTCTGGGTAAGACACGCTGTGAGGAACCTCGCAAAAGGCAAGTATATGATACGTGGTGTGTACAAAGGGCGGTGGTATTACAAAGGGCAAAAAAGTTTCACTAAGAAAATAAATTTTACCTTTGCATTCAAACAGAAGTTGTAGAAAAGTAAAAGAACAAATTAAATTAGCTTTTACCAAAAAGGAAGGAAGTAATATTGTCACAAAGTTCTGGGTACGACACGCTCTGAGAAACCTCGCAAAAGCGCAAAGGGCTTATATAGACCTATATATATGTCATGGACCAAGTGATAAATCCGGGCATTATGGCCAATGACAAACTCTTTGGGCAAAGTGAATAGTTATAACTTGAACTTCCTTATTTATCACATTGCCCAGACATTATAATTATGGCCATTTGGGTTTCGGGCAATGTAATAACACAGATATTATCAGGGAAAACACTGCGGTAGCTTAGGTGAATGGTAAAGGGGGTAAGCGATACGAAGCCCCCTTTATCCTTCGTGTTAGGTTCAACATGTAAGAACAACAAAATTATCATAGGGCAGCAGAGTACCAATGAAAATTGTTCTGCCTCATAGCTGATGGGCATTATATAAAATGCCCGGGCATTTGATTATTCTAAGAGTTGTTTGTTATCACACTGCCCTCTCATTTAGGGCATTATTCAAACTGCGAGGGTATTGTTTATAATCACCGATTAATTACATGTTCCATAACATATTTACGTGGTGGGATATAAATGGACAGGCTTATTACAAGGCGCGACAAAGTTTGTCAATGTTAGACTAAGAACTCAATTGTTACATGTACATTCAAATAGACGAATTAGAAAAGTAAAAGAACAATTTAAATTATCTTATCAATGCCGAGGAGCCGCAAGATTTGTTAATACAAAACTCGGCATTTACCTTTGGCGATAATGGCACTGTAATACTAAATGTAGTTTATTTATAGTTATAATATCAATCGAAAGTTTTAATGCCTAATTATGTACAGTTACATACACTAGTTTATCTCCAAACATATCATAAGCTCTCTTTGATGTGTTCAGGAACCGCATGTTCGACCGGCAATATGGCATATCATTGCTCTGCAGTCGTTTAGCTTGTTCAGTAGTTCCAACTTCACAGACAAACTAGGGGCGGAACGCGGGTGGGCGGGCGTCGGCGTTCGAAATTTGAATGTCATAATATGTCGAAGTTTTTACCAAGTCGTATATCATTATGCTGACCGTAACGTGCGGTTTTTGGACGCAGTAAAGAGGGTTTATGATACGTGTGTAAATAAAATTTATTACCTTATGTTTACACGGGTAGTTTTTTTTTAAATAAGTTATCATGTGATACCTTAAAATATGGCGTAATATTTCCGAACCAGCCTGTATTGTGCGGGGTCACAAAGCGGAAAATTCGATTTTCTACCCTACGCCTCCTAAATACGGACCATGCATTAAGTGTGGCTCCAACGGAAGCGGAGTAGGAAGTAGAAGCGATCAATATGTATTATATTCGTGGATATAATAGTAGTTTATGTGACTGCTACATAATGGAGGGCATTAATACTCGAGAGTGAGTTTCATAATAATATCACTCGAGAGTTTTAATGCCTAATTATGTACAGTTACATACACTAGTTTATCTACACACATATCATAAGCTCTCTTTGATATGTTCAGGAACCGCATGTTTGATCGGCATTGTGGCTCTGCAGTTGTTTAGCTTGTTCTGTAGTACCAACATGCCGCAGGCGGGCGTCGGCGTTCTAAATTTGAATGTCAGTACCAACTTCACAAACTTTCAGACAAACTAGGGGCGGCACGCAGGCAGGCGTCGGCGTTCGAAATTTGAATGTCATAATATGCAGAAAAACGACACATTATGGTCATAATGTGTAATTTTTCAGATAAGAAATGAGTTTTTAGCAAGTAGTTTAACATTATGCTGATCGTAACGTGCGGTTTTTGTACGCAGTAAAGAGGGTTTATGATACGTGTGTAGATAAAATACATAAACAATATCCGTCCTGTATTA
This sequence comes from Argyresthia goedartella, assembly GCA_949825045.1. Lineage (NCBI taxonomy): Eukaryota > Metazoa > Arthropoda > Insecta > Lepidoptera > Argyresthiidae > Argyresthia > Argyresthia goedartella. Next base: position 15,689,394 of record OX463809.1, on the reverse strand, counting down.
ACTGAGCTATGGATTTGAGAAAACAAATCAGTACTTTTTGCCTCGACATACCAAAATCACTCTTGCTCAATCTCTCCTTCTACCCCTCATCGATTACGCTGATGTCTGCTGGGTCCGTGCGAACGAAGAACTACTGAACAAACTCGAACGACTTCATAATCTCGGAATTCGGTTTATCTTCTGATAGACTCTTCTTAGACAGAGTTCGGCAGCGTTCGCAGTTAAAAAAATTAGAGCTCTTACCGACGTAGACACCGCTAGACTAGTCTACTTTAGTTACTTTCATAGTCTAATGACCTATGGTATTTTATTGTGGGGTCACGCTGCGAATGCTAATAGTATATTTATTCTGCAGAAACGGGCTGTTCGTGCAATTTATAGATTAGGGCCTAGAGTGTCACTGAGGGAAAAGTTTAAAGAAATCAATATTCTGACATTTGTGTCTCAATATATCTATGACAATCTTGTGTATGTAAAAAGAAATATAACTAATTTTCAGAAGTACAGTGATATACACAATTTTAATACTAGAAATAAAGACAAGTTGGTTGCTTATGTAAGCCGACTAAATAAAATTAGTAATTCTTTTAAGGGCAATTGTATACGCTATTACAATAAGGTCCCTACTGATATTAAAAACTTACCTTTAGACAAGTTTAAAATAATAATAAAACAGAAATTGTATAAAAAAGGTTACTATAGGATATCTGATTACTTAGAGGACCGATGTCCATGGGAATAGATTGTTTGAGTAACAGGCTGTTTCGATATATAATTAGCATTCATTTTGTAATTTGACAATATTTTATTTAAAAAAGGAAACGCAAAAGATGCGACGACTGTGGAGTTTCTTCGGTGAGCTCTTCTCCACAGATTCCGCCATTGTGTTAGTGAACTCACCCAAAAAAATGTAACGACGGATCTAAGTGATGTAACAACATCCTATGGAAATAAATGATTTTTTATTTCGATTTTTGATTTCTTCGGGCTGCGCAAATACGACCATGTATCACAAGATCGCAAGGAGTGGAAGTGGCTGCTTATTAGTCTTCGCCGGGATTCACACATCTTTAATTTCCTCTACAACATTTTACGTAATCCACGCTAGCCAACCTTCCTACGAGACAGTTTTCAATTTCTTTCTTCGAGCAGACCTCGGAGAACTCACGCAATGTCTCTGCTCACAACTCCAGAGCATAACGCCGCTTTCTATGAGAAGAGAACGGGTTTAGACCCCGGGCCATTCGGTTGTGGAACTGCACCATCAGGGACAGTCCTACTCTAAATATATTTAAAAGTCGTGTGTAGAAGCATTACCTCTCTCTTTAGTGTTATAGGTATTTATTAGTTTATTAGTATAGTATATACAACAGTAGTTGTATATTGTACACATAGGTCTACCCCTGCTCAGCAAACAACCTTTTCCATGTTAACCTGGTTTGCTGGAAGAGATCTCTTATTAGAGATAAGCTCGCCTTTGTACACTTTTTTATATAACTCTTGTTTTTTTGTATGATTTGTGTGCAATAAAGAAATTATGAATTATGAAATTATGAATTTGATTGCAATTTTTAACTGTCAAACTTGCGACTTAGTTCATTCAAATCCGTCAAAAACCAGTCGCGTCTAACATCCTTCTATATTTTAATTGTTAAAGATGGTAAACAAACGCCTTTGGAGATCGAGAATCAAGCTACTGGACTGACTAACCAATATGAGTGCTGCCATTTCGTATGCGAAACGGCGCGACTTTGAAATTTGTTAGGTCAAGAAATACTACGACTAAAAGTTTTCAAATTAATTTCTCACTAAAGAAAAAAAATGTGCGGTATCTCATTTATCACATTTCGTTCCAGAAGCTGCAACCTAGAAGCTGCCGCCGCCCCTTCCCTGGCCACAACCTTCGGCGAACCCTTTCTGCGGAACCAATTCGCTAATCAAATTCACTAAGTCAACTTCCGGCAATCCTGAGACAGTCCCATCGCAATATATTTACGGTCGGACTTTGACAAAGTAAGGGGCTATTGTGGTTGGGGCTGTTTGGGACTGTAACAGTAGCTTGTGACAAATTTACCAAACTTAACACGTTTATCTCTGATGAGCTGACTTTTATTGCGTCTGCTTGTTTTATTTATTTTTTACTGTAGCTAGGAACTGGATAATAATAATACCTTGGACACTATTGACACACATTGATCTAGCCCCAAACTAGGATTCCCTGTATCTTGGGTACAAGACAATATACATACTTATATATATATATTATAATAGGGAACAAACATCAGTTCTCATCAAACAAATTTTTGCCCCCACCGGGACTCGAACCAGGGACCCTTGGTTTCGAGGGTCACTGCCGACTCGGCCTTTCGGGTCGGGATTTACTTGTGTTTGATGCCTAAAATGAAAATTTTATCAGCTCACCGCTATTTCTATGGAGTGATCTATAGGTCTAGAGGCCCATTTTCGGAACCATTTACCAAACTCAGTAGGTAAATGTATCTAAATCAATAATTGTGTTATGTATGATATAGATAGGTACCTATATTCCAAATGCAATTATTGTCAAGCCGTGATGCCATAAGAATTTTCGTGCAACGGCGAGCAATGTCAAGTCAATCATTATCACCACATTATGTGTCAGATTGTTGCAGTTTAGTTACTTACATCCGCTGATGGTTAGTTCACTAAGACCCGCCGGATACAACCCGACTTAGATGTCGCAGCAATGTGGGACACGGCTTGATAAATGATCGGGAACCCCCGGGAATATTGTATCCGAGGCCTAAAGAGATAAGGTTTGGGACCCCCTTCCCGCCTTGCGAATCACAGAACGCCATTTAAGAACTTTTACTGCCGTTTCATAGCAATATCTTGCCTTGTTTCGCCATTTTGCCTAACTTGGGAACGCCCACTTTGTGTTGTTGATTTTCTTTATGCTAACTGGAAATAGTCTTATTTTACCTAAACCTACTGTTTTTAAGTTACCTACAAACTCACCTATAAGATATGTACAAGTACAACTCATGAGTAACTCACCTCATCACCCACACATGCCTTCTGACGATCATAAGGGCAATAATAGTCAGTTAACTGTTTAGGCCCGCTCGTTCACCCGGACTTAACGCAATGAAACCTTCAGCCCTCCAGTTCCCACTGAGCGAGTTGCCCTGTACACATTAATAAAGGTAAGTGTGCCCTACCAGCTAATGTGCCGTTAGCCCACGCTCTGAAAAACTTATTCCCAACCAAAAACCCGACCCCAACAAGCCAACTTAAACCCTAAGCACATACACGACAAAACTCATGTTACCTCAACAATATGGAAGCAGTTTCCCGTTTATCGCCAGGGAAAGCCGGCAGTTCCAGCTCTCTACAGTCTCCATTTCAAAATGAGCTTTAAAAACTAGCAGGAGGGTGGTTATTGGGTTGGGCGGGTGGCTTCGATCGTAGTTGAATTACTTGGTAGGTTGCAACATTTGTGCGTCTGCGGCGCGCCTGGAAACTACGTGGCTGGACCGGAAGCATCCGGAAGCGCCGAAACGCGGGGCTTAACATATTCACCGGGAAAGCGAAAGTTGAATTAAGAAGCGTACGCTCCCGCTTCGGTGAAGGTATCCTGGAAGCTGTGGTTTTATGGATAGTTAAATCAAGTGCTGACGCGGTACTTTCGGCACTGCATGTGTCAGCGAAGTTTGTTATTGCGCCTGCAATCCTTGGGCGTTAGTGCTGTCTGCTATTTCATAATGGGACATACGGCATTCAAACTGCTCGTCAAAACAGTTACTCTTTGGGAACTCTCAAAACGGTAATTTTGTTTATTAAATACTAGGATGTGACGTCATAATTAAATGGTAGACACCATTTGATGATTGATTCGATTTTTACAAAATAATCAGTTTATAGGTACAAAATAGTACTGCTGAAAAAATACAATTATGGTAATGTTTTTGCACCATTTTAAAGCACAATGGTTCAACTTTAGACATGTTCCTCCATTTATTTGACTACCTTGTCCAATACTGAATTGTAGCATGTTTTATCAAACTTCAGCTTACAGACTAAAGTATTCTATTCCATTAAAACGACGAGGTACATACACACCTGTATAGTTTCATCATATGAGTAGGTGGTCGCGGCCGCGCCTGCGCTCATGTCACCGCGGGCCTTGGCTCGGCGACCGCATCTGCAACATCATTCATCATCATCTTTATTGTGATCGCAATCAATAACGAACTTCACATGATCATCAATGTGATTGTTAACCTGATCCTAACGTCAACAATACAAACAAACAGAGCGTCAGGCCTTTTCATTCATTCATTAATTCATTCATAATTCTTTATTGCAAAAAGATAAATAAAAAGTTACATTTGTGGAAAACATATGTACAAAGGCGAGCTTATCTCTCCAAAGAGATTTCTTCCACCAAGGCATGATAGGAAAATTTACCATGAAAGGGTAGGCAGTGCACAATATCTAATAACTTATGTATAATAAATAATAAATGAAATATCTTTTCTTTTCCCTTTCCCTTCCCTTTTCCCATACAGGGTGGCAGAGGCACGTTGTGCCCACGTGCAGCCAATCATTCATAAACTTATACATATAAGTATCATATGCATCGTACCATCGACACATCACCGTACAGTTTCGGGAGGAAGCTTGTAAGAAGGGGATCGTACATTTTTTTTCCTATTGAGGGTTCGCAAACTTTGTTGCAGAACATTTGAGGTTTCCATATTTTTATTTTATTTTTACTGGCCATATTATGCACACGACACAAAAGAACTTTCAGTGATAGGGCATTATTGGTTTTTAATTCGCCGAATTTTACACTGACTTCCATCAATGCCATAGTACTTAGCAAGCGGTGAACGACTTCGACCAAATTACTACAATAGACAGACACATTTAAATACAGGCACATACATTCTTCTGGCCCCACACTAGGATACCCTGTGTCGTGGGGACCAGAAACAACGACGTCACACTCATATATACATCCAAGACCTAGGTTTTTTTACCTGTATCCCCAGAGCTCCGTGGTCTAATGGGTTTCACGCTTGCTTCTCACACAGAAGATGCAGGTTCGAATCCTGATTATGTACCAATGAGATAATTAATTTAAGAAAATTATCGGACCTTCAGTGTTTCGGATGACATGTTAAGCTGCAGGTCCCGGCTACTAACGATACGTGTAGTGGTCGTAAAACCTCTCCACCAACCCGCACTGAGCCAGCGTGGTGGAGTATGGCTTAATCTTACTCGTATCCGGGTAAACGCCTGAACCCCTCGGTGGGGACATTAGTAGGCTACATTTATATATATATTATTCCCAGCTGGGGATCGAACCCGGGACCTCTCGCATAGTACACAGATAAAAAAGAAATCTTAGATCAAGAAAATTCATTTTCTAAAAATATTTTGTATAATTAAGATTATTTTACTCAAAACAAGTATTATTAATTGTGACTCAATACAATAAATAGTCAAAACAAAATAATACATTATTTCAGAATCAAGGAAATATGTTTTTATATCCATGAAATGTTGTATTAAACCGAGATAAATTTTTTCTTCAAATTAAGAATTAAAAGAAAATTGGCATAAGACAATAAATTTCAAATTAATACACGTCTGAGTCTTGGATTGAAAATAAAATTTCTTGAAGCTCCTTTAGACAACGGATTTTGTTGATTTGACTATTTGTTATTTTAACATAAAATTATTAGTTCTTCAGTTAACTAATCAGCTCTTTCTGTATTAGATTACTTATTTCCTTGTTCTAAGTAATTATCATTTTCTTTCAAAGCAGTACAAATGAAATCAATACTATATATTATTGGTACAAGTAAATGTTCTTGGCTGGCCACACTGATTCCTGTCACAACATGTTTGTTTCTATTCTGTGTCGGAGGCCGGCATTGGCGCCATTCCATTTCGTTTGTTTGTGTTTGGACGGTGCTTGTTCCACTTGTTCGTCGTTATTAGTGCAAAAGTAAGTGTTAAAATTGTGGTTGAAATTCTCCATTCACAATCTGTTCACAATTAAGCATTGCACAGATGGAGGATTTTCTGTCTAGGCACGGCGTGCCTCCAGAAATCATAGAAAACTTCCTACGTAAGTACATACCTACCTTCATTTTATTCCTTTACGACTCGCCTCGCGTGATATACCTACCACGCCATGCAACTAACTTGAACAGCGTCCCCAACAATCGTTTATTACCACCTCACTTCCGTGGATCCATCCACTACTCCATATCGTAGCATGACCTTGACAGGAAATGATGTGGACCTTTGCCTGTAGTCTGCACCTCCATGCATGAGTGGCTGAGTGGGAAAACTTCCACGAGGGGTCCTTCCTGTCCTCGATGGGGCTCTATATATATGTTCGGTATTTGGGAGTCAGTATACGTGTATAAGTATAGGTTACTGCTAGTGTTGTGTATGTGAATCTCTATGGGGCATACAGATCAGCAAACTCTGAGGCTCCCTGTATCCGAAACGGTTTCTCACTATATTTGAATAGTTATACAAGCACAATTCGGTAGCTGGACTAGTCATCCGAACCGGAGCATCCTCCATCCTGATTGGGGGTCGGGCCTCTGTGACCTGTGACCACCCTAAATAAAAAGCCATACCTTTTTACCCTTGTCTAGCTAGAATGAGGGCATAGAGAGGGGGCGTTCCGCCCCCCTTTGGTATACCGCGACCCTGTGTTTCAGTAACTATGTACAAAATAAATAAATAATGTTTACTTTTCAGGCAACGGTATAACTTTGGACCTCTTCCAATCATTATCTGAAGAGCATTTAAAAGAACTGTGCCCACATTTGGGCACAAGAATTAAGCTGGCTCAGCTGATAACAGCTTATGTAAGTAAATAATATGTTTGTGGACTTTGTGGTCCTATTGTATCAAGTAAAAGTAAGTTTAGTTGAAGATCATTTGCTGATTTATTTCATTAGTCCTAGGATGATAAGTGATACCTATGAGATGCATTGATCTATTCTAATTCAAAATTAAGTCAATTTAGTGTGTTCTATTCATACATTAACCTATGTTTGAGTATGACTGACCAACGACAGTATGTCCCGTACATTCACAATTGCAGGTAAGAAAGAAAGTATTAACTATGTAACACTCTTACAGGCCCCCACTGAAACAAACAGTGATGCTGGTGGATCCTTGTCTGATCCTTGCGCTGACAATAGCCAAGCCTTGTCTGATCCTCCCACTGAAGATAACCACCAAGATAGTTCTCAGTGTGTCGGTACTGGGAATATTGATGTCATCATCACCAGGGCATTCCCAGATTTTGATCTGAAGACCCTATTACAGACAACAGCTGGAGGGAACCACATAATTAATTACTATAATACCTTTGGAACATTGGACAGTTCTAAACGAAACCAGCTGACTGAAATTATCGTAAAACATATTTACACTCACGCAGTCCACAGGTAAGTATTTAATTTATAGGATGATTTCAATTAAGTATTCATTTCCCTGTACCAAAGGTGAACCGGTATTACTCAGCCTATATTATGTTTGTCTGTCCGTCAGTCTGTCACAAGCGACTTTCCTGGCTGTTTGAAGATGCTAGACAGACTATATAAGTCCTTTATTGCACACAAAACTTAATAATTATAAACAATTTGAGAAGATTTACACAAAGGTGGGCTTATCTCTATAAGAGATCTCTTCCAGCCAACCTTACCAGACAAGGAGAGACAATACATTGAATGCGGTGAAGCAGAAATACTATGTGAAAAGACGAAGGGTTACTGGAAATTAGTAGATGGAACTTTAACAGCGTGACAGGTCAATAATACTGAACAACTTACCCAAAGGAACATAAGCCGAAATCTGAAAATATATTTTTTCACATGTTATGTACAGGGTTATTTTGTGCTCAGATTCGTATTATGAAATCAGATGTCCAATGGTTGGTGGGCGTAGTTTTGATAATGTCAGAATTTACAGATACATACTTTAAATTTTCAGCCGAATAAGCCATGAGGAATATAATATAATAGCTGCGAAGATCATCACGTTGTTCCCTAAAGAAAATGCAGGAACATATTTCATCCACCCAGTAAGAAAAGGCCAGTCCCCTACAGGAAAACCAGTGGTTTCAAAAGGAAAATTAGTTGACAAAGTGCGGAACCTACTATTCAAGTACGGGGAGAGAAAGAGGCCATCTACTACTGGAACTGACAGCGACGCAAGTTCTAAAACAGCTCGTACTGACACAGCAGGTAAGGTAACATTTCTATCACAATATTATACTGCTCTCTGCATATATGATTTATTAACACAGAATTTATTCATATAGAAACATTGAACGAAGACAAGCTATGGCTCAAAGAAAATTCTGAGCCTTGGGATGAAGTATTAAAACGGTGGAAAATAACATCCCAGGAACGTAAGGATGGCACAACATATGTCAACATACACGATCTTTTTGTTCAATGGCCTATACTCAACGACATCAGGAGCGAACAATTGGTAAGCAATGCTATACATAATTTTATTTTATTTGTTAAGGAAACTAAAATTTAGGAACAAGATGTGATTATACAAGTTAACCATAGTTATACATACAGGGTGTAACAGGAAGGTGAAATGAAACTTAAGGGAGTTCCTGTTCATTATCATCAGCTGAGTCACCCCCTTAAGTTTTATTTCACGTTTCTGTTACAACCTGTTTACAATTATACATATTATACTATTAGCCTTTAGCAATCAAATGCTTAATGAATGATGTTGACTTATGGTGTGACCTCAGTTTTAACCACTCATTTTCTTACAGATTAATTTAGACTTTGATGAGCTACACCCGGACAAAGGCTTAAAATTCTTTATGAACTGGAATGATTTCTTCACAAAATTGATTTTATTCAAAAAGTCGAAAGATGAAAACGTCCTCAGCATTTTGAGCGCTTTAGAAGAGCTGGATGATGATTGTAAGTCAAATTTATATTTTATTAAGTGTAGACGCAATGATCTCAATTTTACTTGTCTTACCAAGCATCGAGCTTTAATTGTACCTATTCTATGTTCTATGCTTTGATTTCCGCACTTAGTCCTTTACGATCCATTGTACGTGGGCCATAGCGGCCGTCATAGTAATAGGTGCAGGTTTCCTGCACTATATTACCTACACTCATGCTCAAGCTCGACTAGCTTTTTGATTAACTTTTTAAGTACCTTACTTATTTTTGAGGATATACTCTGCCAAAATGGTATTATTATGCAAATACTGCCAATTTAATTTCGACGACATAAAAAAATACATATTTCACTTAGAAACTACCCATCACATCAATAATTACTTCGTCTGCCCATACGAAAAATGTAAGCGAACTTATAATACTAAATCCAGTTTCAAATATCATTTGAATGCAGGCAATGATTTACACGGCAGTAGTGTTGATAGTAGCAGTACTTCATCAGCAAGTAATTTTACACATAATACAGCCGATGGACGCCATGTTACGAGTATTGTTGACACAAGTCCTACAGAACCACTGGAACCAAGGGACCTTCCTGACCAATGCGATTTATCATCTCAGGAAAAAATTAAACAAAACTTGGTTTTATTTTTATGTAATCTTTATAACAACATTAGTTTGCCTCGATCTGTAGTCCAAACTATTTTCGAATCAGTTGAGAACTTGATAAATAGTTTAACATCTGAAATAGACAAAACGGCAAAGAACTCTGAACATGACCCAATCACAAAAATCGGTATTATTACAAACATACTTTCAGATATTAAAATTTCATTTGACAGTTTAAACACAGAATATAAACGTATGAAACATTTCACGACAGACGGTAATTACATACAACCTAAAACAGTTATTCTGGGAACTACTACAGATAGGATAACGGTTAATGAAAATATAGTAATGACGTTAAAGGAAAGAAAGCTGTATGTAATACCTTTAAAATTACAGTTACAGGTTTTTCTTGAATTGCCAGGTGTTTTAACTGAAATCTGTAACTATCAGCGAATTCTTTTGTCTGAAAGTGATGATAATAATAAGATTATTCGAAATATTGTGCAAGGAACTTTGTGGAAAGAGATTTTGTCATCGAAACCTAAAGAGGACATAACCTTACCAATAATTCTATACTTTGACGATTTCGAGTCGGGAAATCCACTTGGTAGCCATGCTGGGCAGTACAAATTAGGTGCTGTATACGTATCAATTGCAACCATTCCTCCAAACATGTCTAGTAGACTGGAAAATATATTTTTGACTCAGCTATTTTACTCAAAGGACCGAGTACACTTTGGCAATGCGCTAGTCTTTAGAACTCTCATAGAGGAACTTAAAAATTTGGAAGAAGTTGGTATTACAGTTAAGCTAACTGACATGTCTGTTACAGTCAAGTTTGTATTAACAGTTTTATCAGGGGATAACTTGGGTCTTCATTCAATAATGGGCCTGTATGAAAGTTTTATGGCTACAAACTTTTGCAGAATTTGCTTAATCACTAAAACTGATTCAGAAACACAAATAGAGCAGGACAACGACCTTCTTCGCAAAGTTCCTGAGTACGAAAATGATGTCTTGAACCGAAAAGGTATCAAAGAGGTTTGTGTATGGAACGATTTGCCGAGTTTCCATATTTACGAAAACCAAACTCTCGATGTGATGCATGATCTTATGGAAGGAGTACACAGATATGCCATGGCACACGTTATTGCTAGCTTGATTGAAAAACAATATTTTTCACTTGACCAATTAAATTCCAGACTAAAATATTCAGAATACCATTCATGTGAAAAGAATAAACCGCCACCCATAAATAGCCAACATCTCATTAACAAGCACATTACTATGTCAGCCACTGAGATGTTATGCCTGGTTAGAAATTTCGTTTTTATTGTAGGCGATCTTGTAAACGCAGATGAGCCTATTTGGACTTATTATCTTTTATTACTAGAGATCACAAATATACTTACATCCCAAACGTTTACCTACGAGTTGCTGGACTATTTGCAGAGCATCATCAGTGAGCATCATCAGCAATATCTGAACCTGTTTCAAAGCACTTTAAAGCCAAAACATCATTTTTTATTGCACTATCCAACAATCATAAAAAAGATCGGTCCGCCAATACTTGTAAGTGCGTTTAAATATGAATCAAAACACAAAGAATTGAAAAAAGTTTGTCAGTCTATAACATCGCGAATAGATCTTCCGTTGTCTGTGATCAAACGTTGCCAGCTACAGCAAAGGTTAAAGTTAACGACTAAAAAGGGTTTAATAGATAATGTATATCATGGCAAACTTGTCGGTATTGAAACAAACCAAGATGAAGCCATTGTCACATTTAGTGTAGAGTGGTACGAATGCAATGGCATCAGATATAATGTCAATGATGTTATATCATGTGAATCAGATGACTCTGAAGGTGAACCTCAATACTACCAAATCGACAAAATATACTATAGGGCAGATGTAAACGAAGTAATGTTTGGTTGTTTCTACCTGAGATCTTTATTTTTTAACCCACATTTCAAGGCTTATAAAGTAGAAAAAACACGCCAGACTAAAATGATTAAATACAAAGATTTGTACGACAATCAGCCAACAATTGTACACAATGTTGGTTTAGACTATTATGTTAAGTTAGGTTAGGTAAAAATAGAACATTACTCGAGTAACTTACAACCGACGAGTAATGCACAACTTGCAGCAAAAATTAAACAAATCGCATTATACCAACCAAGATTTATTTTTTAAGATTTATTACCTGGCGTTGTAAGATACGAGATTGTAAGAGTTTGGTGTTCCGACAGTCAGAGATAGTAAATTTTCTGATATAATTTTTATAATTATAGGTCCTAACATAAATAAATTTTCTTTATATCGAACTACATTCTACTGACAATCGATGGTATTAATTTCATTTAATGAATCCATTATTTACTATCTCAAAACAACGTCGGAATGCCATTTTTTCATTAGAGCCATTTCTTTCAAAGATGTTTATTGTTCCTAACCTAATATAATTAGGTTACAGTAACGTTAATTGTTATGGATGCTATTTGTTACCAAATTGATTAATAATTTGTTCCTGATTACATACAGTAAGTTTGAAAGGCTGATTTGTAACTGATAAGATTTTGTATAAGTTTGAAAGGCTGATTTGTAACTGATATGATTAAGCTATTGATTATATACATAGTATAAACATAGCTATAACTATAAACATCGTGTAACGTGTTATTAAGATGACAATAAATGAATACTCTGAAATACGTTTGTGATTTGTTCAACTAATTATAGATTTCAGTTTATGTTATTGGAAATAAGCGGGTAAAATTTTAACTGTGTACTAGGCCAACTATATCCGAACTTATGTAAGAACTTTCCAAAAGGAATATAGGTCGAAATAAAAAAAAAAAAACCTTTCTGTGTATTGCCATATCCTGTGTACAAGGATATGTATGAAAGTTTTATCTCGTTTTCGACCTACGATCCTTTGGGAAAGTTGTTCGATACTGCTAACCTAGCACATGGTAAAGTTTTACCCGGTTATTTCCAGTAGTCTCAGAGAAAAAAAGAAAAAAATCAATAAAAAATATATTGAATCGAAAGAAATATAAATTCTTGATGAAAATATATATCGTTTTCCATCAAGATTAATATGATCTTAAAGCGAGAAATTGGTAGTTTTCCTAATATACAGTACGCTTTTGAAATAAGAATTCTAAATTCTAGAAATAAAAATAACATATTTTTAAAATAAAAGCTTTAGATTTCTTATTAAAAAAAATAATAATATTAAGCTAAATAATAAAAAAGTCTTCATTCAAAACGATAGATTTTCTTCAATCAACAAAATCAGATTATCTATGATACAGAAAATATTTTTTCAATACGAAATTGTAGTTTCTTAAATCAAATTAATTATTCAAGAGAATCTAGGATTTATTTTTAAGACAATGTTAGTTTCAGTATATATGAGACTACCATTTTCTTGAATAAAATAAATATGCATTGACTTAAGCATATTTGTCTAGTTTCAAGTAAGCCGTTTTTCTGTGTGTAGGCGAGCCACAACTGCAGCGCCAATTGATGATATGTTGATGATGATTATTATTTAGATAAGTTGCTTTCATAGCATATTTGTAATGTGAATAATTGAATAACGCTTTTAAGTTGATTTTGATCTTGGATAGAATAGAAAAAAATTACGACAATTGAAAAAATGCCCGTAGAGTTTCTTGGTGCTATCTCTGACGGGCAAATTTCAAAGCCCTGGTAGAGCTATTGGAGTTTCCTTTTCCTGTGCGAGATTCAGCCATGAATCACCACTTGAAAGGGAAATTTCCTTTTTCAAACCATATTTGATTTATTTCTTATTTTTCTCCACGTAAAAGTGTTTGATTTGTGCATTGTGCCTACTTACACTAAAATATTTGAGTTGAATTTGGGTGAAACATTGGAAAAAGCACAATACTTGAATGTTCAATTTACTTTTTATCAATGGTACGTGATATTCTAAGGTTAGGTTATTTACCAAGAAGAAAATAAAACTAACCACAGTCATCCAACATCCAAATCATAAAAATCTCAGCGGGTGCTAACCGCGTTAACTTAATTATGATAGGATTACCCAACTTTACCTTCCAAAAGCCGAATTCTATTTAAAAATGCACAGTGGCGTACCGAAAGCCTAAGAAAGTGAGTGCAAATTATTTAACGCGACTAGCCAGCTGGTGGCTTCGAGTTTCAGCAAGTTGTCCAGGGCCGGCGTCAGGCGTCTCATGAATAATTAAAAGAGGCTGTGTTGGCGATAACTCACTCTTCCAGGGTTCTACACCCCGCTCCCTAGTCCGTTCCCGCTGGCGCCTGTCACCAAACGCAGTGGCTGTCCGACGTCTTTTATGATTTAATTAGCGTTTTTATTACATCCAACAACTGGGGCTTCTGTTTTCATCAGGAGAGGAGGAAATGAGTCTGTCTGGATGCGGCGCGTGTTTTTTAGATTCATGAATTTTAGAAGTTATCAAGTTTACCTACACACTTATCATAAACCCTCTTTACTGCGTACAAAAACCGCACGTTACGATCAGCATAATGTTAAACTACTTGGTAAAAACTCATTTCTTATCTGAAAAATTACACATTATGGCCATAATGTGTAATTTTTCTACATACTATGACATTCAAATTTCGAACGCCGACGCCCGCCTGCATGCCGCCCCTAGTTTGTCTGTGAAGTTGGTACTACAGAACAAGCTAAACAACTGCAGAGCCACAATGCCGGTCAAACATGCGGATCCTGAACACATAAAAGAGAGCTTATGATATGTGTGTAGATTAACTATTACATGTAACTGTACATAATTAGGCATTTAAACTCTCGAGTCACATAAACTACTATTTCGTGTCAATTTATTGTGGTAAGCGAAAGGATTTGTATGGTCTTACTACAGGAGATTATACTGCTGTTAGGACAAGTTTAAAAACAAAATAGATGGCGTCTGATGTTTGTGTTGAGGTCAAACTATGTTATTATAGTATTTTTGTAGTAAGACGGTTAAAGTTTTGATCTTTGATTAATAGTTGATTATATACCAAGGGTTAAAAAACTGTTTATATCACGGGCGCGATGTTGAATCCTGAACGTAACGAATGAAGCGAGTCCTGAGTGCAGTGAGGAGTTCAAGCGCCCCCAAGACAAAAACAGCTTTATCGCCGAGGAGTATACGCTCCTTTCCACACCATTTACGAGTCAAAAAACAAGGCTTCTAAAAGCAGGATTTTATGAAATTTTAGAAGTGATATTGGTTGTTTGATATAATGTCCAGTTGTGGAAATAAAATTGAATGTGATCTTCTATTTTTATAGAATCTTTGCAGTTTACTACGTATATTGCAGCATCTCGCAACACTCGCGGTTTTGTTTTGCAGCTCCAGCTCGATTTTCGAATATGTTCGTGCGGCGCCGCACGTATTTCACGAAATTAGATTCTAAAAACATAACAATGAGAATTGAGAAGTGAAAAATAATATTATTAACCTGTGGGTTATAATGAAATTCAGTACAACATTATGACCTGGCTAAAGCCGATGGCTTTAATGACTTGCTTTACATAAAGTTTGCATGATCCCTCAAATGTGGCGAGGCCCGCTCGTGGCTTCTGTCAAAATACCCCATACTGATCATGGGAGGCCGGATCGTGGCTCCGTTTTCGCGCGCCAATATTTTAATGAAATAGATCTATAAATATCCCTTTATCTCTTGAACTTACTGAAATGTGTTGCCGGTGAAACAAGATAGCTAGCAAGGGTACATTTGAATGCTGGACAATGTAAAAATCAAGAAAAAACCGTAAGTCTCGAGTCTGTCTTGAGGTACCAGTTTTGTTCAATTATTCAAATATGATTTCTGTAAAATATTTCTACTGAAGGGTGTAAGTTTTTGTTTTTTTTAGTAGTTAAATAAAACATAAAATAAAAACCAAAACGCTGTTTATTTATTTGAAATATCCAAAATATGCACAAAGTTGAGATCCCCTTATATTGATTCTAGTTGTTCAACCTTATTACAACACTTGGTACATAGTTACAAGAAGTCGATACTATTAAGAAGAGGCTAAATCAATCCCGTAATTTGATAAGAACATAAAACCCTATTAGAATGCAGACAGGGGTCCTAAAAAGCCCATGCTGTGGGCTCCACAGGATATGCATTTCCGCCATTTTTACAAAACGTCGTTGGAGGGGATGATATATAATGTGGCATAGTCGAGCAGGTGGTATGAAAAGTATGTGATGATATTCAGTGTAAATCACATTTAATTTCTACATATTTAGGAATTAGAGTATAAACTGCAATGCATAGGTATTTCAGTGCTGTAGATGCCTTTCCTAATCTACTAAACTAACAACTTCTAACTTAACCTATCACATTAATTAGTCGTCTATCTTAACTGCAAGTGCAACTTCTAACTACGCAAACTACTTAAACACTTTATAAGCGGAACCATCGTTATCAGACAAACCACAGGCTAGCACTAAACCGTTCGAACTTCCACATAGAACCTAACTTGTAAAGCTATTGACTTTAAAGGCAAAATGGTGAATTACAGGTTCCAAAGTAAACAATAAACATTTACTCAATAGAGTTTAAAGTCTAGATAGAGTATAGTCTATACTCTATCTAGAAAGAGGGTCTATACTGTATAGACCCTCTTTCTAGACTATAAATTCAATTGAGTAAAGGGTCAAAATTCTGCAAAAACTTAAATAATTAACCTCGAAGGGTCTGTCTTACATAAAAAAGAAACACCTGTTCAACACTTTAAAGATAAAAATGTTTGGGATTTAACGTTTGTTTTGAGTTCAAACCATATTTAATATTTTTTTACACGATTCATAATAATACTTAGTAATACTAGGGTTGTCGCTCACTACTTTCTTATAATACAGTGAATAAATCATTCAAAAATTTACGCGTTGATTCTGTAGATTTTTTTCAAATCCCTTTATCTAGTTTTTTGTTATATAGTTCTGTGCCTCGACACTAGATCATGTATACATTCATATACGTTGGCACCTGAATGGAAATGTGAATGTAAACACAGTGAGTCAGTGTGCTCCGCTTTCTCGCCCCATTTTGCCGCGCAACTGGACTTAAAACTTTTGGAATCCATAATTCGAAAATTTAAGCGTACATTGAGAATTTTCGGCATAACCCTGGATGACGTCAGAACCCGCGAGGCGAGTCGGCGGTGCTCGATATTCTATCTGGAAATGAACCCGCCTGGCGGGTGCTCGGCTCTGGAATACTGTTTGAACACCTTTTGAGATTTCACCTTACTGGCGAGTCTTACTTCCGCCAACTTTCGCAGTTTCTGGATAATGTTTCTATTTATTGATGGTTGTTAAAGTGTTAATATTATGACAGTGCCGTGTCCGTATATTTATGAAAACCTATAAAACGTCCACAAAATATTGATAAATTTCCTAAGAATAGCGACAGGCACAATGTCAACACTAGAAATAGGAATAAACTAGCTATACCTACTACTAGGCTAAATAAGGTTAATGTATCTTTTATAGGGCAATGTATTCGCTTTTACAACAAAATCCCAAATGAGTTACAAGAATTGTCTGTAAATAAATTTAAAAATGTTGTTAAAAATCAGTTATGTAAAAAGGCCTACTACAAAATATCAGATTATGTAGAAGACAAGAAAGCTTGGGAAGGTGTTTGCTCCAATTCTAAAAAAAAAAAACGTATAAAGCTGGAGGTTTCTAGTCGCCTCTTTTCCTCCAGCATCTAAAATATTGAGGTGACGGAATTCAAATTGATTTCTATATTTCCCTATATCTTATATATGTGTTAGTTTAAGATTTGACATTCTCCAAATGTAACCTATGTGTTTCTTATGGAAATAAACTCTTTTTGTATTTTGAATTTATTGTTTGCAGTATAACATGAAACCTTTTGATTAAATCTTCATTAATTCCTATAATGCATGCAGGTAGTTTATTATCTCCGAAAAACATTCTAGCCGTGTTGCCATCATTTGTGGTTCTAGCGCCCTGTTTGACCTCAATCTGCATATTGCATAAATTTCGGAACGATTCTTGATTTTGCCTCTTTCGAGTCATTGATATACCTCTCTTTATTATCGTTTCTTGCAGTCTATTGTTTGAATTGAAGTCTAACCTGTAAGCTGAAATTTTTGTTATTAACATTTTACATCGTAGTCGTGACTTCTTATTAAGAAATATAAGTGCAGTATTATTAATACTCACCTATTTAAAGTAAACATTCTATACATCTGATCCAGGCATGTAAAAATGAAAGTTCGTGCTTATACATTTTTTTATCTACTGGTATTCAGTTCATCTCGTTAAGATTGTTATTTTCTGAGGGCTTCGCTTTACAGATATCGCAGGAAGCAGCCGAAGTGTTAGAAATACATGAAGAAATTTTAGCATCTATCATTGTCAAGATCAATTCAAGAATTTGAACATAATAGGTCGACGGTAAAACGTAGATGACAGTCGATCGTTTTCCCACATAATAACATCATCCGAAAAAATCGTTAATGAAACCAAACTAATCTTATAGATACTTGAGTCATCCTAATCACCCTTTTGCTTAAAATTGCTTTGTCCTGAAGCCTCATCATAGCCCCATTTGCTTACAAGTTTTACATTAGACTTTATATTCAGTTCTAAATTATTTGCAATTATGAGTGTGGGCACAGTTAAATCAAGAAAAGCTTGCAATTATATCTGCGCTTCTTCGTCAGTTACAGTTAAATGCTCTGTTGAGGGTTACCAATCAAGTTTTGCTTATCCAACTTTGAATTATGAAGGAAACAGACCAAAACGCAATTAATTGCCTGACTCTTTCAGATTCATGTATTGCCACTTTAAAAGTTTAAGTGACACTAATAGCCCCGGTGCCTTTTCAGCTTAATATATATTTTTTCATTTAATCTGGACTGAAAATTATGGATATCTTCAGGATGTTTAATAAGATGGTTCCAAATTAAAGGTTTTACTGTTGATCTTAACAGTTCTTCTTGAGACAAGAAATGGCCTAAAGTTTGAGCACGTCTTCTTTCTTGTCTTGAGCCCGGTTCTTCGAATGGGTTCCTCGGAGTAAAGGAAGGAGTAAGTGGAAGCTTCATGTACACCAGTAGGTAGAATTTCTATATTGTCAGATGGCTCACCATTAATAACATCCACTTGTTCTCCTTAAGTAGTGAAGAAACTTTGCTGTACTAAGGGACTTTGTAACCATTTTCCGTTCTTTTCATGAAAATTATTGAAATAATGATTAGCAGTAGTCCATCTACGTTTCATATCAAAAGTATACTTCCGGCATAATTCCGAGAAAATCACAGTGTTTCTTCATTAACTCATCATTCAATTGCAAGCGAAATTCCTGTTTTAGATGTTAACAAAATTTTATACTATCCGAAAATGTTTTAAGCTTCTCTTTTAAAACCATACATATGTATATATGTCACCGTTAGAAAGTCAAAACCGTTAGTTGATAAACTAACACGTTAGTTGATCAACTATCGACAGATAGTAAACCAGACCAACATGGTTTAGAATTTACCTTCCTTTTGTTCTAACATGTCAACCTAACACGAACCTAAGCCCCCGCAGTGTTTGCCCTGGTATTTCGTTTTCAATTCAAGTTTAAACCAGTTTACTATCGGTTTTAACCGTTAGTTTAACAACTAACGCGTCATATAGTAGCAGGAGTCAAAATCTTTTTCCCATTCAAATTAGGTTCAAAACAAGAACATCACCATGGAAACCAATTCCATTCCAATTCGCCATAATGAGCTTTATTAACCTATTACCAAGACCTGTTTTAAGACGGTCACTGTAATTTTGCGGATCAAATTAGGTTCCTTATCTGAATCGGCATTAGACGTTTTGGTAACCCCCCAGTACGCTACAGTTTACTATCTGTCGATAGTTGACCAACTAACGAGAAAAAAAACGTTAGTTTATCAACTGGCAATATACGCAGCCCAGGACAGGACAAAATGGGGAACCTAGGTCAAGCCCCGTACCAACAACCATGACAGTCACGATTAGATTTAATGAATATTATTAATAAATTATTCTATTTCTATGTATATTTCAATCCTCAGTCATGAGTAAACGACTAGAAAGAAGAAGTAATAATGCGTTTGCTTCATGTATTAATAATTATAGAGTAAATTCAACTCTATCAGTGTAGTGGGTTTTAGAACCCACTACACTGATAGAGTTGAATTTACTTATCTCCAGAAGTAACTAAGTTCAGCTTCGTTTATTCGGAAAACCAGCTTGAGCAATTTTAAGCCTTGGTACGTATAGACCAAAGTAGATATCGCTCCATACATTATTTTTAGTAAATAAAATTTTCTCGCAAATTATAACATTTGCAACAAAAAGTGCTTTGAGAACATATATATGATTGCCTTAATTAGGACTAGCAATAACATAAATAAAATAATGATATGTATCAAAAAAATGTAAGTCTGCAATTTCGAAATCCGTCCCACAGTGCGCCCGCTCGCGTCAGGAGAGATAGCGATGTCGCACGAACATTGGCGTTCGTCTCATATTACATTTGATCGGCTGTCCGCCGGCGGCGTCTTAAGCTGTAGTCCCGGCTAGTATCGCTACGTGGTAGTGGTCTTCAAACCCCATTTTAGGCTTTGTTTTGTCACCCCTCATTGTCCTCTACTTTCCGATTTTATTCAATCACTTCATTTTTATTTTATTACTTATTGCAGTTTCTGTTGAGTATGCTGTCGCTACATAGATTTCAAAATTCCGCTGTCAAGAGCTTCACATACACATAGCCGCTCTTCAACCTGTTAGCTCTATTCTGTATTTCTGATAACTGAAATCTATCTCGATGCCTCTCAGATTTATGTTTTTAACAATGTTTTCCAACGTCAATTGACGTGTGACCAATCAGTATGCTTAGCATGCCACGCTCGAGAAAAGGCCTTGTCTATGAGAATATGTCAATTTCTCTGTCGAGCCCGAGATGACTATACTATCAACGACGACCGAGATTGAGACGAACACACCTTGTCTACAACCGGTAGCATGGCGGCATTGCCGAGATGATTTCGGCCGAGTTAGACACTAATTTTGACATATGCGATCGAGACATGTCTGGTACTCATGGAGGTGCAGACAAGGGTTCGAGAGCATAAATTCGAGAAGAAGAATACAAATGTTGTTAGGTTTCTTTTGTACTTGCTGTCCTTGGTGTACAGTTTTGACATTTTTGATTCTCGTTTGTTGATATAAATAAAGGGTGATTTTTAGAGGTATACAAATTAAAAATGAAATAAAACGTAAAAATAAATGTCATTATCATGGTATTGGTTTCTTTTAAAATATATTCTTATGCTATTAGTGTTTAAAAATGATTTGTGGCATATGGGCGCCACGGCTGGCCCGAATGAAGCTTAATCGGGAAGTCAAGCTGAATATTGTTTTTGGTCCATTCATCGAACGTTTGGCGCTCATAATGGTCACGCGGTTTCAACTTCTGCACAAGTTGGATCTTGAAAATTGGATTGTATATAAGTACGATATTTAGGTATTTAAATCGCAATATAATCAAAATTAACAAATCAAATCATAATCGCCACAAAATATAGCTCAAACAATTGTGTCCATAGCCTTATTAATCAGACGCAATGCCATATAAATTCGAAATCGACTTATCACATCGCAAGAAAAGTCAGCTCTTGTAACCTAATCGTGTTCTGATTGGCCAATATTCCAAATTGACTGGAGTAACGATTGATTTTTCAAAAGCGATTGAAACTCCAACAAGTCAGAGATACATCAGGCTGCAGCATCGAGCCTCGGAATGCAGAAAAAAATACTAATTCGCAGCCGTCATCGATCGAAGCGACTTGGGATTCTCCTCACGGCGGCAGGCCTAGTGAGCCGTTGCCATGACAACCGGGGCAGACTCCCGCAAGGGCGACACCGCCTGAAAACTACAGGGGGCAAAACAAGCGCTGAAAATTTGGTCATAGGATCAATAATGCCATTCAAAAATGTTGAATTTACTGTCAGCAATAAGTTAATTTGATTGTGCTAATGAAAATAAACACATACTGCGGAAAAACAATATTTCGTCTGATGTTTTAATCTTAAACTCTCAAAAACCGGGGGTAGTTGGGACGGGACGCGATGGGACCTAATGTCATGGTAATAAAATTTAAAACCTATAACGGAAAAGTGGCGTTAGCTAACGTCTGTGGTATTCAAGAGGTTAAGATGTTGTTTCTATGTTATATTATTCTAAAGTTATGCCCTAATTAGTTTCCGAAAATGTTTTTCACTCCACTGCTCGGAAATGACGCGAAATATGATCAGTGACGGAGCCGCAAGACTATGAATTAACCAGGACAACAAAACCATTTCTCGCCAAAATAAAAACTAAATCAAAAATTCATTATTTTCTGTATATATTATCATATGTTTAGAAAACGTCAATTTTTGCCTCTTCTCTACATTACATTGGACCACTCCGGGAGAAGTAAGGCGAATAACTCCCACAGACTGCTTTTTTAGATCTCTTTTAAATATAGGTTTTGTTTAACTAGAACAAATATGTTTCTGCATGTTATGAATAATATGCAGGAACAAGTAATAACAAAATTACTAAGCGAGTTCTGTGTAGCGTTAAATTAACACCATGCACTCTTGTCATTTAGGTAATCTTGAATATTGTTATATCCCTTTTTAGATAAGGTGGTTTTTAAATGGTTTTTATATCAACTTATATGTAATTTTCAAAATCTCCAGAAGTATCTTGTTGTAGTAGACAATGCATTGACCCTTGAAAGCAGTGCTAACTTTAGTGAGTCTAAACCAGGAAGCAACACGTCTGTGATTATTTCTTAAGTTAACATTATAGCTATCGCTAATTTTGGAAAATGTTGAAAGATTCTTGCTTACATACATTATATTTTCGATAATAAATTGACTTGCTACCGTAAGTATGTTAATGTCTTTAAAAAGTTCTCTTAAGGAGTATTTTTTATATTATAAATTGCTTGAATAGCTCGTTTCTGTAATATAAAAATAGTTTGAATATCAGCTGCTTTCCCCTACAACAAGATAACCATAGGACATGACACTATGAAAGTAACTAAAATTGACTAGCCTTGCTGTAGCCACATCAGTATTTTGTCTGATAGTCTTAACAACGTAAATCGCAGAACTTAAACTACTAGCTAATTTATCTAGGTTGAGTCCCCACTACAATTTACTATCAATGGTTATTCCAAGGAACTGCGTGTCATTTATTAATTCTAACGTGTTGATGTCTAACACTAAACTGGTCTCGACTTGCCTTACATTTTTTTTTTTGTATTATTGATCTGCGATCGGCCTCCGGCCATGAGCAGATGGCTTGTTAGTTTTTGGCGGGTTGGGGTATTCCTCCACTGAGGGAAACGCCCATTAAATTCTGTTGATGGACTCTACACCCTTTTGTGTAGCTCCAAGATATTATGTCTTTTTAGCCTCTTTTTGGGCCTAGGCTCTGTGAGCTTTGCAGCCAGTATGTTGGGGTGCTTAGCAAGCCGTTTTGTATAGGACTGTTCCAGGGCAACAATTTCCTCTTTCACTGTGTAGATCCTTAGGGTTTGGTGTAGCTCTGTGTTCCGTATATACCATGGAGCTGTTGATATGCTTTTCAGCACCGCATTTTGCATTCGTTGGATGATGTTGATGTTTGAGTCTGATGCGCTGCCCCAGAGCTGTATTCCATATAAATCTTTTTATTTCAGGTATAAAAAACCCATATTGACAAATACCTTAAAAAAACTAGAGATAAATAATATTTTATGAACCTAAACTGACTTAACTTAACTTAACTTAAACCTAGCTGTCCTCGTCGGTCTCGCCTCCCTATAGCGTCTGTATACGATGCCTTCCGGCCAGTAGACCTTGGCCAGGAACATCTTCTTGAGTTCGGCCGGCACCCGAAGTTTAAACGACAGGAAGTCCTTTGGTCTTTCTGACTCTAAAGGACTTATCTGCAGCGTCATCGTCTTCTGACTGCACGGCGGAACCTGGACTTTCTTTATCCTTTCCTGGATGTGACGCTCAATGTCCTCTTTGGTCATATTCACGTCGAGCCTGAAAAGGTATATCTGCGTCGTGGGAGCGGCAGCTTTGAGGCTGCACTTGGCGGCGGGGGCGGTGCCACGCTGATTGCGGCTGCGTCTGGAGCGGCGTTTCCTGTTTTGGACCAGGATAAATCCGTCTCCATCAACAGTCGCATTCGGCGGGCCACGGGCAGGCCTGGCCAGCGGCGCGCGCGGCGCAGCCTGCAGCTTCTGTTGTTCGGCAGCGGGCGGTGCGGGGCGCGGGCGGCGGAGGCGGGCACGGCGGGACACAGCAGCATACGTGTCCTTCTGGGGTTCCGGTGTTTTGGATGGACCAGAAGAGACCGCATCAGGTGCTGGTCGAATTGGCTTCGTGACGTCACGAAGCGGTGCGGTATTCGTCAACGCGGGCTTAGCAACCCGCGTAACTAGGTCAGTCGCTTGTTGGGCATTTTTGCTGACCGTCGCGTTGTCGGCACGCGCGTCGGCCATTCGCTGCGTCGGCAGCGAGGTATGAGCCTGACGCAATACTGACAACTCACGTTTGAGGTCAGCGCAGATGCCCTCCGAAGCCTCCAACTTGCTTCGAATTTCCGTGACATCACCCTGGAGCCGCACGATACCCTTCAGCAGCCGGGTGACATCGACGTGGTCGAATGTCACCGGCGGCAGCTTGTTGAGGTCGCGGGCCACGTAGGTCGGGACATCATCGGGTTCGGTCTCCTTGAACACCCGGAAGATGTCCTGGAGATCCTTCTTCCCGCTCGCAGCACCCCTCCGCCCGACGAGGCGCACGTTGGTGACGGCGGTTTCCTGCAGCACTTTCATGGCAGAGGCGATCTCAGCCTCCTTGAAGCTGGTCGAGCAAATCTGCTCCAGCGAGAGCTCGTCTTTCACGTCCAGCTTCTGTTGGACGAAGGCGAGCAGCTCGTTCACCAAGATTATGTCTGCGCGCTTGGCTGGTACAGCCATGGTATTAATATTGCGAAACTAGGTAGTCGCTAATTTCCGGGGCATCGTCATGGACGCTGCTAGGAAGCGTCCGTTCGTGCCGGTGTCACAGTTGCAACTAAGCAAAGCAGTAATCAAACCGATATGTCCATATCGGTTTGATTACTGCTTTGTATACCAACAGTTTGTTGCTTAGCGATAATTTAGATTTTCTTCCTAGGAGCCAGTACAGGGACTTGAATCTAAGGTTTGCTGCATCTCTTTTGGCTTTGATATGTTTTTTCCAAATCAATCTGCGGTCAAGGTGGATACCACCACCAAGGTATTTGACGGTGTCTTGGTGTGGGAGTATTTGGTCTCCAAGTCTCACTGGGGGGCAGTTCCCTCTCCGTAGGGTGAACGTGATATGAGTAGACTTTGAGGCGCATGCTTTTATTCTCCAGGTCTTCAGCCATTCATTTATATTATTCAGAGCAACCTGAAGGTTTGCTGATGCTTGACAGGGGTCAGTGCTGCTAGACAGTAGGGCTGTGTCATCTGCAAATGTAGCTGTTGTTACTTCAGGTGTCTGGGGTAGATCAGCAGTGTATATGGTGTAGAGGATAGGGCCAAGGACTGATCCCTGAGGGACTCCAGCTTTGATGTCAATCAGCTTACAGGTGCTGTCCGTATCTCTTACTTGGAATAATCTACTTGTAAGGTATGATTCAAATAGAAGAAAGTAGCTGTGCGGGAGTGCTTGCTTTATTTTACATAGCAGTCCTCTGTGCCATACTCGGTCAAATGCTTGCTGCACATCCAGGAACGCTGCTGAGCAATACTCCTTGCGCTCTAGTGTTGACCTTATTTTGTCACATACTCTATGGACCTGCTCGATTGTTGAATGTTCTTCTCTGAAGCCAAATTGATGGTCTGGTATGACTTGCTTTTCTTTAAGAGCTGGTGTTATTCTTCTCAGTATAAGTTTTTCAATTAATTTTGACATGATAGGTAACAAGCTTATTGGTCTATATGATGTCGTTTGATGTTCTGGTTTACCCTGCTTATGTATCATTATGATTTGTGATATTTTCCACTGTTGTGGAAAGTAGGACAGCCTCAACACAGCATTGAACAGAGTTGTAAGGAAGACAGTGCCCTTTCTAGGAAGCTCCAATAGTACCCTTTTTGTTATTAAATCGAATCCTGGTGCTTTCTTGTTGTCTAGCCTTCTTATCTCCCGGAGTATTTCCTTCGGGCTTGCTGGTTTAGCTGGTAGATCCATCTGAAAGTCCTGCATTAGTATGTTGTCAATGTGGGATTCGTCATTGTTTGATTTTGGATCATTTGGGGCAAACACACTAGCCAGATGAGCACCGAACACGTCTGCTTTATCCTGGTTGGTTCTAGCCCAAGAGTTGTCACTTTTCTGAATTGGAGGTTTCTTATGCTGCGGCTTGTTACTTTGTTTCGTTGCTTTCCAGAGTGAGTAGTTTGTAGCTGGAGTTGATGAGAGACTTTCCATTTGTGATTGAAAGTTTTCTGCCTCTTCGATGAACTTCTTGTTTAAGGCTGTTTTATCCTCACGAAGTCTGCTTGTGTGCCAAACTCGGCGCAGTCTTCGCTTTTCCAGTACCATGGCTTTTATTTCAGACGGTAGATTCCTTACTTTGGGCTTGCGATCCTCGTTTGGTGGTGTATTTTTCCAACATGCTACCTGTATAGTATTGGTGAAGTGCTTAACATTTTCTTCTAGGTCTTCATGTGATTTTAGTTTGACATTCATTAGGTTTGTGTTATCTTCTATGCAGTCCCGATATCCTAGCCAGTCTGTTCTCTCATTGTGCAAGTAGTTTGACTTTGCACTGTTTATTATTATGGTACTCATTGTTAGTAGCACCGGTGAGTGGCTTGTTGCTCCATCAAGACATGACTCCGCCAAGAAATCGTTTCGCGATAGTCCTTTAATGACGAAAAAGTCGATGAGATCAGGAATCTTGTTGGGGTCAGTTGGCTAGTTTGTTGGTTCATTCGTAGATAAAGTTAGAAGGTTCAACTTGTCCAGGCTTTTTTTCAGTTCTCTTCCACGCGTTGTTATCAAACGAGAGGCCCAGTGTGTATGTTTCGAGTTCCAGTCTCCTCCCGCTATGTAGCGTCCACCTAGGGTTTCAAGGTACTCGGTGAACATAGCTTCTGTAATCTTGTGTTTTGGAGGGCAGAAGATGGAGGATATATTTAGATATCCTGCCTTGTCCTCTATTGCAATTGTTGTTGCCTGTATATGAGCAGTTCTGAAGGGA
This sequence comes from Argyresthia goedartella, assembly GCA_949825045.1. Taxonomy (NCBI): domain Eukaryota; kingdom Metazoa; phylum Arthropoda; class Insecta; order Lepidoptera; family Argyresthiidae; genus Argyresthia; species Argyresthia goedartella. The sequence goes on along the minus strand of OX463809.1, from coordinate 15,662,503 downwards.
GATAGTGGGTGATGTTTAATCGATTCCTTTATGATTATTGCAGTACCGCCATGCGCTGTTCCATCTGGGAGGTTCTCTCTCAATCCCCTAATGCACATATTTTAATAACTGGCGACTTTAATATGCCCAACATTGTGTGGAGCTCGGACGGCTACACCACACAACTTCATCAAGGTTCCGTAGAGATTCAAGATGCCAGTGCCAGTCTTTTAGAGACATTCTCTATCTGGAACCTACAACAATCAAACTTCATTAAAAATTCCAGTGGCAATATCTTGGATCTGATTGTTTCTAGTTTTCCGGCAGATGTCAAGACTTCTCAAAACCCTCTTAGCAGGGTTGATAAATATCACCCGCCACTTGAAATCACAATTAAGGACATCTTTGCTGGACCACTGGTGGAATCGAATTGCACTAAATATAGATTTCGCAAAGGTAACTATGATGAAGTCAACAGGTTGCTAATGGATGTTGACTGGGATAAATCACTCTGTGTTTCTGACTTGGACCACGCTATATCCATTTTTAACGACAAACTTACCGATATTATTACAAAATGTATACCGTTAGACACTCGTCATAAGAAATGTAACTATCCAGTTTGGTATAGCACACCGTTACTTAAAATAATACACGAGAAAAGCAGAGCTCACGCAAAATGGAAACGTTTCGGCAATCCCCGTGATTACGACGAATTCTCTTTGCTTCGGAGTCGACAAAAGTTCTTTCACGATCAATGCTTTAAAAAGTATATCGCATCAATTCAACAGAACATAAAATCCGACCCGAAACAACTATGGGCGTACGTCAGAGCACGTCGTGGTAGTTCGGCCTATCCGAAGAAATTCGAGCACAACAACAGCACTTACGAAAAGGGTGAAGACATATGTGCCGGGTTTAACAATTTCTTCTCTTCAGTATTTATCAAACCTGCAGCCACTTACGTGGATAAAGAGTTAGATCCTCCTTATTGTGATGATGGTAGTATTGTGAGCACCATACAAAGTACACCCGAATCGGTGGTAAAATACTTGTCACTCTTAGATCCCAACGGTGGGGCCGGTAGTGATGGAATCCCCCCATATTTTATTGTCAGGTCCGCCAAGAGTCTCTCCATTCCACTTAACATTCTATTTAACATTTCCATTAAAAAGGGTACATTCCCAACCAAGTGGAAAGAGGCTCTTGTGGTACCTATACATAAGAAAGGTTCTAAGCTACCTATTTCAAATTATCGCCCCATCTCAATTCTTAACATATTCGGTAAGGTGTTTGAGAGAATTGTTTATGACACTATCTATGGAACATTAGCAAAAGGAATTCCCCCGCAACAGCATGGCTTTTTGAAGGGCCGTTCTACCGTCTCGAATCTTGCAGAATTTGTACATTATGTCCTCCGAGCAATGGATGGCAGGATGCAGGTTGACGTGGTCTACACGGACTTTGAAAAAGCTTTTGATCGTGTGGACCACGTCATCCTGCTCCGTAAGCTTTATAGGTTGGGTCTTCGTGGAGATATTTACAGGTGGGTCTCGTCCTATGTGTCTAATAGATGTCAAGCGGTTGTGCTTGGTGGTTTCAGGTCAGATTTTGTGAGCGTTTCTTCTGGTGTTCCACAAGGATCACATCTGGGTCCGTTATTTTATAATGCATACCTATACGATATATATACAGTATTTAAAAATTGCCAATTTATAATGTATGCTGATGACAAAAAGATATTTGCTAAAATACGTAGCGTTAATGACTGCATTGGATTGCAGGACGATCTGGACCGGCTCTCTGAGTATTACTTCAACAATCGCATTAATGTCAACATCTCCAAGTGCCTTCAGATCTCCTTCACTCGCAGTCCAAACCCAATTGTCCATACATACTGCTTTAAGGATCAAGTAATAGCACGCGTTAACACTGTCCGCGACTTGGGCGTGACCCTCGACGCTAAACTTACTTTCGATCAACACATAGACGACATCGCCAACCGCGCCTACAGAAATCTGGGATTTATATTTCGTACGTGTGCTGCGTTCAATGATATTACATGCATAAGGGTCCTCTATTTTGCCTACGTGCGTAGTATTTTGGAATACGCCAGCGCTGTTTGGTGCCCACAATACATTACACACAAGGATCGATTGGAGGGTATCCAGAGAAAATTTGTCCGTTATTTGGACTACCGAACTAAACGTAAAAACTGCGACTACCTTACCTCCTGTAAATATCATCATGTGATGGATCTTAATAATCGTAGAATGGCTCTCGATATGTCTGTCCTGCACGACATTCTCAGCGGTCGTATTGATAGTACCACCCTTGTCGAATTGGTTGGCTATCGCGCTGCCACCACACGCACGCGCCACTCGGTAAACTTAATGTTCCACACACCCAACGTTAATACTAAATACGCCCAAAACTCCCCTTTACTTCGTATCCTAAACTTATACAATAAACGGTTCAGTTCTATTGACCCATTTGATTGTACAAGGAACACATTCAAGAGTCGAACTATGAAGTTACTCAGTCACTCAAGCACTTAATATTATAATCCCCATCCCTTTCCCTCCCCTCCTCCCCTTCCTCAACATTCAAAATCACTAGGGCTACATATCTCACTATCTTTCTCCAATACACCATCACATACACTCCACATATCACACATCACACTCGTCCAACACTCTAATTCTAATCTTACTTAATTATATTTTGTTTTGTTTCTCCTCAATAACCAAATTTATACATTGTTCTTGCTTTCACTATCATTATATAAATACATGTTTAAACCTTTAACCTTATAAATTGCAAACGTTTTAGTTCCTAAACTTATATATATTTGTATATCGGTGGACATCTGTTATTGGCCTGCTTCACTGTACTGTTTTGTATTGTTATATTTTTACTGTAATGTGCTGTTGATGTCCCAAATAAAATAAATAAATAAATAAATAGATTTGTTGAGTAGATTTGGTACCTGGCTATATTGAATATTGAACGGCTGGTGAAGTGCGTTTCTGATATTAATAGCACATCTAGTTGGTTCACTTTCAGAAGAATTTCCACTTCACTCTTATTAGGAGTAAGTCCGTCTATATTCCAGGTAGCAATTCTTAGGGTGTTCACGGTGAAATATTGCCGACAAGAGAGACTATTAGTCCCAGCAGGGTACTAATTTGTTGAAGTAGTGCATCAATTTTTTCAGATTGCTTTATTAGTAATTCTTGTATTGTTGCTATGGGTACTTGATTGGTTTGACACGGTAGTGGCACTTCTTCATGACTTGTATGTCCGGATTTGAGTACTTCTGCATGAGTACGACGACGGCCCAGAGAGGGAAATTATTTTTCGTCCATATTGAATAGCTGGCTTTCTTTTTTCGCACTATCCTCCTTGCTGGATGTTGCTGGGCGAATGTTCCTTTTTTGCAGTTTTCTTTTGTCAATTTCTTGGTATATTTCACAACCTTTGTAATTGGCTGGATGGTTTCCTAGGCATAAAGCACATTTGGCAGGTGAATTTCTGTCCATCTTTGGACATTCTGATGTCTTGTGGCCCTGTGCACATTTCACACAGCGGTAGGGCCTGAGACAGTTGTTCTTTGTGTGGCCGTACTGCTGGCATCGCTTACACTGGACTACAGTCTTACTGTTGCGTGGCTCTTCTATGGTAACAGAGGTGTTAAAGATGTATTTAATTTTTCTTATTTCAGCATTGTTGTCACTTGGTTCCAGGTTCACAAAAAAAGTGGAAGATGGTTTTTTTGATGGTCCAATTCTCGCATTGATTATTTCTCCTCTGACCTTATTGCCTGTTTTTTCTATTTCTTCAATAATGGCTTCATGTGGAGTGAGATGCCTTATCACAATGCCGTGGCATTGTGATAAGGCATCTTTTTTTTCCTTACTTGTAAATGTATGGCCAATCAGTTGCTTTTTTCTCACTAAATTCATTAGCTTTTTATATGTCTCTGCCGAACTGCAAGTGACCCGCAGCTGGTTTTGGTTAACAATCTTGATATTAAATTCCCTCTTGGTCAGAACTGTTTGTAACAGTTCTAACAGTTTGTTGACATCTTCTATTCCATACAGGATAAGTGGTGGGGGTCTACTTTCTTTTCTGCTTTCTTCATCGACGGTGGGCAGTGAGAAACTGTTGTTGGTTGGTATCACAGAGGCGGGCGGGGAATTGGATGGTCGTGGACGCTTGTTACGGGCACATGGTGAAGTTGAAGCACCATCTTTTAGCACACGCAGTGGTGGAACCCTCTGCCATTCCGGATTAGTCTTATTTGAACTGTCTTGGGTTTCTAATTCTATTAGACCGTTATTTGTTTTTGTTTGTGTATTGAAGAAGCTTCTATGGAAGGTTTGTTGGTAGTATTTTTTGAGGGGGCACCTGGATCATGTGTGCACTACTCATTTTGACTGGTTTTGGGTTGGTTTTTGAATGGTTCCAAATTAATTTGATTACAATGATATTTTTTATGGATAGCTGGCACTTACTTTTCATACCAAAGTGCTTTTCTTTTTTGTCGGAATTGCACAGTTTTTCTGAAAATTGAAAGTTAAAATTGCGAATTTTCTGTGATCAAAACGTAATTTGCAACTAAAATCGGCAAAACAAAACGTTATAAGTACCATTCACAGACAAAATTATGACGTTTTGTCTGTGATATTGTCATTATTGTATATCTGTGGTCGAAAAATGGCGCATTTTCATTCCGTTCACTGAAAAATTTATTCCGTTTCTGTTGAAGCTACGCGAATGTGCTCTCCCTTGTTACTCTTGATACTTACGACGACTTTGGCTTTCCCCCTGGACTTTTGTGAATTCTATAACCGACCGACCTCTGCGTGTATTCTGGATCCCTCCTTCAATTACGATTGACCTTTGCTTCTAACCTGGACATTGATTTGCTTTGCGAAATGGACCAACCTTCGACGAGTGGTACTTCTGGACGGCGGCTCTACGATGAGGTGCTAGATGGTGAGCAACCATCAACGAGTGCTGCAATCCGGCCTCGTTTGGAGGTAGAAGATGCGCAGGCGGCTGTCTCATCATCATCGACGGATTATACTTCCGACGAAGAAGAACCGTTTGTTCGGCGGAACTTGTATTCCACTGAAATAACCGCGATGTGGAATTTGGTCAAAGTGGTGCAGAGACTGGACACGAGAGAAAAGTGTCTGACTTTTGCTGAACAAGAACGCCTAATCCGAACAACAAAATTGTGTGCAACAAACAAGACAGCTGGTACATTTATATGTAACAAGGGAAGCTGCTTGAACAAAAATTGTGTCTCCAGGTCCGTTGGAACCTGGTTTGAAAATGCAAAGATTCCAATGCCAACAATCTTTTACCTAATGTACTGCTTCGCGCAGAAATTAGATACTATGAGAGTTATTTGGGAGGACTACACAAAAGTCGGAGAGAAATGTCTGTCCCGGGTTACCATAGTGGATTGGTTTAACTATTGCAGGGAAGTGGTGGTAAAATACCAACGTCACAGACAAGCTGGCAAAGGAAAAATTGGTGGTCCGGGTATAGTGGTGCAAATAGACGAAAGTAAATTCGGAAAAAGAAAATATAACAAAGGTATGTAGACATGTTTGCTTTAGGTCACTTTCTGTGTAAATACTAGAGATAGGTTGTGTTAGGTCACAACGTTATGAACGACCCAGAGCCGAGCGAAGCGGAGCGGAGCGAGGCGACCCCATCTAGTTTCACAAAACTGAAATTGTTGTTTTAGGTCACTTTCTATATTCTATTCTATTCTAGATAGGTTGTGTTAGGTCACAACGTTATGAACGACCCAGAGCCGAGCGAAGCGGAGCGGAGCGAGGCGACCCCATATCGTTTTACAAAACTGAAATTGTTGTTTTAGGTCACTTTCTGTGTAAATACTAGAGATAGGTTGTGTTAGGTCAAAACGTTATGAACGACCCAGAGCCGAAGCGGAGCGGAGCGAGGTGACCCCATCTCGTTTCACTAAACTGAAATTGTTGTTTTAGGTCACTTTCTGTGTAAATACTAGAGATAGGTTGTGTTAGGTCACAACGTTATGAACGACCCAGAGCCGAGCGAAGCGGAGCGGAGCGAGGCGACCCCATCTCGTTTCACAAAACTGAAATGGTTGTTAAACATTGTTTTGTTTATTTCAGGTCGACGCGTTGAAGATCATTGGATGTTGGGGTTGATCGCAGATAACAGTGAGGATTTACGTTTAGAAGTGTGTCCTAATAATTTAAGGACATCAGAGGTTTTAGTACCACTGATTAAACAGCATGTGGCTGAAGGGTCCATAATCCACACAGATTATTGGAGGGCTTATGATTGTCTGGGTGACCATGGGTTTACTCATAAAAAAGTAAACCATAGTCACCCAGACAATCCTTTCATAGCCCCCGATGGAGTCCATACACAACGGATTGAATCTCAGTGGAGGGTGGTTAAAAGGTTTTTTAAGGGTAACTACAGTAACACAATAAATTTTGAAGACAGTGTTATGGAGTATTTGTGGCGGAGGAATGTGTCGAGGCAAAAACATGACCCGTTTGAAGAGTTGTTAAAAGCTATAAGATATGTCTATAAAATAGAATAAATATATATAGTGATCTTAAATATGGTGTATTTCTTCATTTCCCTCTCCCCCCCCTTTAAATTTATTGTTTGTTTTTTATTTTCTGATCATTTTGGGTGAACCTAACCTCAAAATTTAATTAATTTGAAAAATTCATATCTAAAAAAGTATACATTTCCGATCTTCAAAAATTATATTGGGGGGATGGGGGGGACCCCCCCCCCTCCCCAGTTTTATACACTTGTTTTTACCAGCATTTAACAATAAATTATTAATTGTGAAAAAATTCAAGGATAAAGACATTATTAAGATCAGCAAAATCTTCTTTTTGCTTCAAACTTGAAGACCAGTGAAGCATCATCAGCAAACAACACTATGCCATTCAATTTCTCCGCCATAAAAGGCAGCCTAATATGGAACCTTGTGGATAGCCGATTTTAGACCCGATCCATCAGATTTAACATCTTTGATTTCTGTCCTTTGAACTATTTTGCTTAAATATGATCTTAGTAGATTTAACGCTTGATTTCTAACTCCGTAATGATTTAATTTCATAACGTCATGATCAGCACAATCAGCAAATGCTTACAAGTTACGACAGATCGCAAAAAACGCTGATAGCATCCTGTGCGGCTCTGCCAAGCACAGAAAAGTGAGATATAAGGGCCTGCATCATCCGTAGTCGTTTTACCCCTAGTGAAACCTTATTGTTTAGCGTGGAGTTGTTTTGTACCTTTGAAGTGTGAGAGCATTTGATTGACTAATATTTTCAAATATTTTACTTAGTGCTGGAACTACAGATATTGGTCGGAAAATTCGAAGAATCACCCATGTTTCCCGACTTGGTCGTCTTATCAGTTTACTATGTTTCATGAGGTCATGGAAAGCTCCATCTTAAACAAATTTATTGAATATATAAGCTTCGACTAATAAAACCCACAGGTCTTTAGTATACATCGCGCAGCGCCAAAAAAGAAATTAAATAAAAGAAAGTCGGACTACCTATCTTCATATGGAAGGTTACGCTAAACCAAAACATGGCCTAGTACGAAGATAGCGACGAGTTCTGGGTTGAAACAGAACAGGACAGAGGCAATTTTACATTTTCAGTGGCAAAACTATACAAAATCCTAGAAACAGATTCTGAAGACGATGAGGAAAGCGACCCTTCATCCACGACAGCCCCGACAGATCAAGCCAATCAGAGGACTAGAAGAAGAATAAGAATGAGTTTTAAGAACAATTCAGCTCTCCAAAATCCTAATGCTACCTAACTTACTTTCCTATATTGGCTTTAGGCTGAATAGTCGGTCGATTGAATGGCCCAACTCCTAGTCCTATTCTTAGTGCTGGTGTACCTCCTCCATACATGCTTTTGCGCCACCTGGTACACATGCTGAATTCATACTGCCGAGAAAGAAGACATGCATCTGTTGTAAGCGCCAGTGCTTATCCCAGACACGTACTACTTCAGACCAAATAAAAACTCAGACTTATACCGATTTATTGGTGTCAGAGAAACCAGACCAGAAACAGCGACGTCACATACATGTTGTACAAGAATATTTTAAACTTTAAAAGCACAAGACAAGATAAAAGCTGAAGGTACCAAAAACCATAAACAATGATTTTAAAAAGGTGGATACCGGATCCAAGTTACCTTATCGCGGCAAGAATGCAGATGTCTGCCCCCTCTCTGTACCTTGAACAAACCAGATACAACTGGGGTAAAGTAATTTAGACCTAGTATGGTGAGAAATAAGGGATAGCATAGTTGTTTGATTCGCCTGCGTTCTTCGCAAACAGTGTTCACGATTGCAATGAGTTCAAGTAAGACCAATGAGAGTGATCGAATTAAGATTTGCTTTAGCAATTTCTGATCCTTAAAATTCGTTAAAGCAGTTTTCCAAAAGGTTTCAGAAGATGCTAAAGAATTTACAAAGGCGGACATTTACGAAACTGGAAACTTTTTGATACTATATTTGTAATACCGTGTGATCAGAAGGTCAAGTCAAGTCAAATTTCTTTAATACTGTAGATATTTACATCTAATTAGCAAACTTCATTTTTTGCCCCTTCTCTACATTGGACCACTGCGGGCTAAGGGGCTGCAGCTTGCAGTTTTAATAACATCCTCAATACTTCCTCGATCAAATATATGTACCTACACCCTTTCGTTCCAGTTGCAACCTCGTGAGGAATAGGATTCATATGTTTAAAAGAGGCTCTTCACCGATCTATAGAGGACAAATTTAATATTTTTTATAACGATTGAAGAAATAATAAGTACATTATTTTAAATCCGGTGCGAAACAGTAAAAAAAATGTGAAAAATAGATTTTGTTTTCGGGAGACTTTTTACACAGCAAAAATAATCAAATTATCTTTATACGTTCTTAAATCCCTGCCGATCAACAAGCTGGTATAAAAAAGCAACTGCTTTAATACTCCTATTTTGCGTAACTTGAGCTTTACAAGAGCCTTTTTTTGCCTAAACCTTTATCAGCAACCCGACAAGGTAGGTAATTATAACAGTCCAGACTAGACTCACGCTTTTACTCCCGCCAGTCTGCCGTATGTCGTCTATAAATACCTCAGGACGGAAGGAGCTTCCTGCTTTACTATACGAAGATGTATATTTTATTATTATTAAAGGACCTGCCACACGGCAGGCAACATGCTGGCAGCAAGTTGCCAGCAAGTCGCCAACAAGCGGCTACGCGACACACAACAACAAGCTCACAGCCCAATGTTGTCAACTGCACCGAAATTACGATAAAACGCACGGTAAGACTGTGCCATAAGGTTGGGAATCGCGCGCCATTTCGGCGATCGGAGATCGTGGTCGGCAACAAGCGTCTAGACGGTTGACAGCAAGCCGCCGACAAGCTCAGGGGTCATTCAAGTATTACGAAAGCAACAAAGTTTGGTTGGGGGAGGATCATCACTTAGCTTATTTTTAATATAAGGGGGGACGGTGGGTTCTGGATTTAGAGATTTAGTAAAAAAAATATTAATAGTGTAGCGTCACTCACTTTCCCGAACGGAGCGGCAGAGAGACAATTGCGCAATCCATACTGTAGCGTGCCCACGCACGCACACACCTATCCCTAGGTGTGCATACTCTATATATACCCATACTCTTTAGTCTTACCTTTAGTCGTACATAAGAACTCGTACTGTACAAACCTAACAGTCTAGTAAATCATAAGTACACGCTATTTTTTTTTTATTACCAACCTTCATCAAGACATACTTATATCGGTAAAATAGTAATATCGTTTATATGTTAAGAATTAAAAAAATAACACGATGTTATCATTTGTCTTTCGCGCATGATGCGTGTGGTATGCAATGGATAGAGGAAACAAACGAACAAAAACTACTAAATTAGTGCTTAAGTAATACTTGAATGACCCCTCACTGCAAGTTCGAACGTTCGCCTCCTCGCCGCCCGTCTCATTCTCACCACAGCAGACTCTTGACCAGTTTTAAACTCTTTTACCAAGCCATAAGATTGAAAATCACGGGTCATCGTACAAAAAGCAACTACACGGTAGAAGCTGCTTGTTGTCAACTTGCAGGCAACCAACGTCTTCAACCGTGTAGCAGATCCTTATCACGAGTTTGTGTACGCACGTGTGGTGCGTGCGTTGGGCGACGTGTTTACTTGTCGTGGTGTCGTAGGCACAAATACTTTTTTTTTAGAGATAAGCTCGTCTTTGCGCATAAGTGTACATTTGTGTGTACTCATTAGTTACCGCGCAATAAAGAATATATATATAAATAAATTAACAAATCGGAAGGTGATTTTGAAGTTTTCACGGCCCGAAATTTAAGAAAGCGTACTTTTGTGTCCTGATTTAGGGTTAGGTTAGGTATATTTAGAGTCCAAATACCGCGTAGTCTTAATCCATTTAGTGTAGTCATCAGTTTATGAAAAAGTGTTCCTGCATTCAGTAAATCTGCTGGCATGTTTTTTCAACAAAGTTTTCGAATCTATTCGAGAAGCACGCCGTCTCTCTCTTTTAACATTACTACTCTGAGAATCATCATAATATTAAGACCTACATTGTAACCAAAGTTCGAACGAATAAACGACTTTCATTTCATTTAGTTCATGATCCCGTCTCGGTCCTAAAAAATGACTGGTTTTACACAGACTTTTACTATTGGAATGAAGTCACGTCCGTGTTTTTTATTACCCTGAAACTCTAAGCCGCCTGGATTTTCTCATATATTTATCCCGGTCTCGGTAATACTAAATGTCATTCTAAATTGGTTTATTCAATAGCAAATAGCAACGGGTTTCAGTGCATTAGTATGTTACAGAGTTAACAACAGACACTTCTTACATTTTGAATGTAGCCTGTGGTGTTTCCCATCGCTGGGCAAAGGCCTCACTACTTTTAGTCCACATCTCCCTATCTTTTGCCTTATCTTGCCAATCAGGGTGATACCTCTCCATATCCTTGCGCCATCTCCTCCTGGGCCTACCTCTTCGGCGGCGGCGTACCTCTTGAGGTACCTTACGCGGTAGCAATCTTTGCCCAACTATTGGGGCCCATACAACAGACATCTACTAACATAGTTTATTTAATTTAAATATTGTTGAAAACACTCACCCCTGCTGTCATCGTTTCAATGGGGACCACATGTTTGACTGCTGAATCTTCTCCGAACGCGACATACAATACGTACACTATGACACTTCTGCTATAAGAGTTATATTTCATCCCTGTAGACACCGCAACAACTTCACGTTGATTAATCTACACATCACAAAATAAACGAATTTCCGGCAAAACGTTTGAAAAACAGCTATTAACTTTTACTCCTATTGGAAAATTACATCAGAAATGGCTTAAGCTCTGAAATATACTCTGTTGTCCTAAATTAGAATATCTGACTACCGTTTACGTAACGTTCGAAACACCGCCTTACGGGCAGCCAGCACGGGAAAACTGAAGTACAGACTGAATATTTCTGTAGTCTGTTCAGTACCTATCTACACGCATTTTGCGGCAATACTAGCATCGCCATCTAGCGGTAAGTAGCAAATAAAAGTTTGTTTTTTATATCCTGCCATCTAGATGTTTAGTAGGAACTATTATTTTTGGTTATTTTCACTGGTGCTTAGCAGATGGCAGTACAAACTTTGTATGAGTCTATATGGTAGGTAAAATGTAGCGTTTTTCTGAAGTTTTAGGTAAAGAGTTATCTAACCTACCTATATTTTTGTCTGTTCTATAGGAATGTATACTTCCTTTTCTTATTATTCAACGTTTTCTTATTCTGCACTTGAGCTGAGTTCCAAACATTTCACCTAGAAAAGTTTATTTTCTCTATGGTCACGTCTGTGTTGGTTGACTGCGGTGCGGTGCTTGATTTAAGTCATTGTTACTGTCAGCTTCGTTACCAAGGTATAAATTCTTAATTAAAAAAAATACTGTCAGCTGACAGCTGTCACTTCCTAGTAAAAATCTATGCGCGCGCTGTGGTAAAAAAACAAAAATAAATGAAATTCTAGTGATGAATAAATAAAATTTTATATAAAAACCTGTGAATTTCTTAATTCTACTACCTGAACAGCTTAGTGTCCATAAAGATGGTGAAGATTTGGAAACTGGGACTGATGAGTTACGACACAGCTTTCAAGATCCAAACTGCGATAGCTCGTAAGCACCTGGACTCTATGGCCAAAGGCCTGGATTCTACCAGCTACGACACTCTACTCCTGGTCGAACACAAGCCAGTCTATACAGTTGGTAAGTTCATATTCTGTCAACCCTCAGCACCTTTATGGCTCTCAGTAAGAGGCTGGAATGATAATATTCTCATACTGCTGTGCCCCGCATTTTACCGAACGCCTGAATCTATACATCCTACACACCGACTTGTATATTAGGGACAGGGCAGGGTAAGTACTTGTATAAGACACATTGAATTTGGGGGAGGGGGGCGTGGAGGGGGGGAGGGGTGGGGGAGGGGAGGTCCCCCCACCTACCCTCCTTTTAGGAAACCACTAGTTTTTATGTTATGGAGGTCCAAAGATTGAAGAAAATGCCTACATTTTTTGGATTTCGGGGGAGTTGGAGGAGGAGAGGGGTTGGAGGAGGGGTTGCCAAGAGTAGGGGGTCGCCTCGCTCCGCTCCACTTCGCTCCGGCTCCCGGGTCTGCAGTAATGTGTGAACCTAACAAACCTATCTTTAGTTTTTAAACAGGAAGTGACCTAAAGCAACCAATTTGGTTCTGATAAACTCAAAGTAGTTAGTAAGTAAACAAAGCCAAAGTCGTTCAGAGAATCACGGATAAAACGAGAGCGCAACAGAACATTCACAAAACACGGAAGGAATCGGAATGAAATGAGCAAGTAGGGGGTCGCCTCGCTCCGCTCCGCTTCGCTCCGGCTCCCAGGTCTGCTGTAACGTGTGAACCTAACAAACCTATCTTTAGTTTTTAAACACAAAGTGACCTAAAGCAACCAATTTGGTTCTGATAAACTCCATAAAGTAGTTAGTAAGTTAACAAAGCCAGTCATCCAGAGAATCACGGATAAAACGGGAGCGCAACAGAATATTCACGAAACACGGAAGGAATTGGAATGAATTGAGCAAGTCATTATGTCAGAAAATACAAAATTGCTGACGCAAATTTCTACCATTACAATAAAATCTTGTAATTTGTACTAAAATCATGTACCAATATCCAACATTGGAGATTTTGGGTTTGACATTTGTCGTTCCGAGATTGGCCAAGTTGTAAAAATCGCGTAAACATATTTTATAATTAATGTGCTAAAATGATGTTTCCTAAATCAGAAAATGGTATCAGAGGATAGCTAAGGACCCCCCCTAACCACCTATGTACTCCAATCTTCAAATTTCAATGTGTCTTATATAAGACCCAACCCGAAATCACACAGGGGCCAACTTGACTCACCAACCTCACTATTTCTTAAGACCAAAATAGCTTGAAGGTTAGTTTGGGATCCTCTAGGAACTATTCATTCAGTGCTCTGCCACACATCTTGTGGTATCTGAAGCTGATAATGTACAGAATTACCTACGTAAAAATGTATAGGTCTACCAATGTTGTGTTTAAATTATACAATGCAATTTGCAGGCATCAGAAACGACATACCACCTGATGAAGTGCAAAGGCTAAAAAGCCTTGGTGCAGAATTCCGTAAAAGCGACCGTGGAGGCCTCATGACTTTCCATGGCCCGGGACAGCTTGTGGCATATCCTGTTATCAACCTAAAGCATTTCAAGACAAGTGTCAAGTGGTATGTGGACTGTTTAGAAGAGACTGTCATAAGGCTATGTCAGGAATTAGGTAAGGTTTTGTAATTCAAGTAATATTTAAATGCACTCTGAAATTTTTCACTTACCTGATGGTTAAGATTATCATCTGTCTTAAAAGTACTCGTAATACTTAAGTACAGCCTATGCCATTATTTACTTTTAGGTGTCAAAGGTGAACGGTCACCGCACACTGGAGTGTGGGTTGACGATAACAAAATTGCTGCCATTGGGATCCATGCATCAAGGTATGTCACAACTCATGGCATCTGTATAAACTGCAATAATGATCTATCCTGGTTCAACCACATTGATCCGTGCGGCTTCACAGACAAAGGTGTAACCTCACTAACAGAACAAACCGGCACTGAATGTTCGATAGACTCAATGACACCTCTCTTTTTAAAACATTTCAAAAATGTATTTAATTGTAAAACTGAGGAATTGGACATCAAATCACAAGAAGAAGTGCTAAATAGTATTTTCAATAACCTCATGTTAGAACAGACTTCAGAGTGTATATGAGACCTTTCACAAAATAAGTTGTTGATAAATTGTTAATTTTTGTTGTTCTTACCAGTGTCAAATAATTAGGATAAATAATAAAGCGATTGATTTGTACAAATTATTTTATTTGTTATTAATAATTTAAAAAATAAATAGGTAGTGTATTAATTAATCATTTAAATAAATAATGAAATCTCAAGTTGGGTTAAGAGAAACAAATCGTAATTGCTATTTTAATATATTCTTCAACATAATAAAGTATTCACTATCTCATTATTAAATTATTGAGTTTGAAATGTTACTCCTTGATACATAAGCAGAGTTCTCAGTTTTTAGTCTCCATTCCAGTATCATTTAGTTGATTATCACATCTGAAAAATACTGCTATTTCCCCCGATTTTGTGTTGTAATATCTATTTCTGCAAAACCCAACTGAAAGTTCAAGAAAAAATTTATAACTGGAAATGGACGGTATATACAACAATTTCATTTAGATAGAAAGCTAAAGTTTCTAATTTAATGGAATTTTCTTATAGAAGAATAGAACTTACAGCCTAATTTAGTACATACTTAGTATTACATAATAATTCTTATTCAGAATAATCCCACAAAATATTTTACAAAGTATATAATGAGCAGGCCTTTTATACTACTTGCAGTATCACTGTAAGATAAACTATCTATAGGGACTATTCCAAAATAGGTAAAGATAAACCATTCACTTCATGTGATGACAAACTTCTCAATGCATAATTAGATAAATCACTTATTAATTTCATTACTATAATTCGATCTCATTAACAGAATACATTGATATCGAGTAGTTTTTTCTATAGTTAGATTAATACATGTATATTCAAAGTATTCTCTTCATAAGATAATAGAAACTTGTGGCCTGTTTCAAGAAGTACCGAAAAGCTCCATCTGACAGACTCATCTGTCATTTTACATCCGAAATGTATGCTTTAGATATCTGTTCAATAAAGCTTATCGGAACGTCTTGAAATAGGCCCTTTCTATTAATAAATGAATCGTCTTTAAAGGTACTACTTATCATTAAGTACCTACACAATATTGTAAATGCGTAAAGAAAGGTAGTAAAACTAACTGTTTCTTAACTGGAAATCTCTGAAGGCACTATTTGTATGAGTAGCAGACTATGCGATACGAAATAATGAAGTATAATACCTATTGTACTTAAATATAATAAATGCTTTTAAATGCAATAGTTACCTTTTTCAAGGTAAAATTATAACACCCGGTGGTTCATACATTGTGTCCGAAAAGCCGTTTCTACTATGACACCGTTAAAATATTTCACCACGACTTTTGCTTATTACAACTTTGATCATTTATCTAATAGTATTTAAAGACTTATACATAATACTTTTAAAATGCATTACTGGGGGGACACCATCAAACAAAAAATTGAGACGTTGATAAAATACTCAGCATTCAGTCAAAAATATCACATGCTCGCAATTGGAACACAGTTCAAAATTCTAGGCGTACACCGTAGGCCTCTTCTCTAACTCCAAGACTGTAGGCTTACGACATGTGTTTGGGAGGAGTCAGCCACTTGCGCATGTAGTAACAGAAGATGGTGGCGATGTAGAGAATGACGAGCATCGCGCACGCGACGCCGAGCAGCAGGACTGACGCCTTGCTGGGGCAGGGCTCCACTATCGTAACGGTCTTTTCTGTAAAGTCATGTTGGAGACATTAGAAAATAGTTCTGGTAGACCTTATAAGGCCAGGAAGATTACGACTGAGTAACTCTTATCGGTTTCAAAGGAAGATACACGAAGCCAGCGGAGCTGGCGCCAGTGAGACAGTCAGCACTGGCCTCCTGTAAACCTAGTTAGACGGGCGTCTCGTGTAAACCTAGTTAGACGGGCGTCACGTGTAAACCTCCTCTAAGTGAAATTTTAAATTGATTCGTGATGTGTAAGTTAGAACTGTACCCAAAAACTTAGCGTCTTTCTCGAACTGAACACGTCACTAAACGCGATCACGATATAGCGTGAAGCAGTTCGGAGACACTTACAAAATATACAATAATTCCATTTAGGCGCAAATTATGTTATAACATGAAATAACAGGTGGTGTGATGAGAGCGCGGGGTTACTGACCTCCAAAGTTGGTTTCCGAAGCGGTGCCTCCCGGCTTGTCTGAGCGCAGGAAGTCTGTGCTCTGCCTCTCATCGCCGAAGTCAAGGACTAGGATCTCTTGGGAGATGTTCATGTCCTCATCTTGACTGTGAACTTCGCCGGTCTCGTTGTGAGGCAACGAACGCTTCTTCCTACCCCAGGACTCTAGGGAGTCTCTGCCCCATTCGCAAACCGCCTGAAAAAGATATGATGATATGATGACGGCAATTCCCGGATTGGGTGGTAGAAGCAGGTAGTGGCTTTACTCTCAGATAAAATGTTGCTTTACGCTTTCCCAATAGTGAAGTTGATATTGATTGATCAAACCCCGAGTCAACCTGTTGCTAAGTCAGCACAGGGATTATCAATGTTGAATTATATGCTGTGGAATTATATTTGAAACTTACCGGTTCGCAAGGTCCAAGACAGTATTTGACGTTGCACTGGAAGATGACACCATAGGACTCAGTGAATCTGAAGGCTTCATATACGGACTGCAGAGCGTTGCCATCGGGAGTGAACGCGGGGAAGATTGAGGGGTCCACGGGACAACTGGAAACGAATATTTGTTTAGGAACACGATTTTTATAATCATCTGATTCGAATCTGAGCTTAGAAATATCAATATATAGGTACTCTGTTACTTACCCTTCATCATCGATAATCTGGAAAGTGCTCTTGGAATCCTTAGCCATAGCAACGCAGCTGCGAGCGAAGATGCCGTATGGAGCTGTGTAAAAAAAATTATGAAAACTTCAGCCACGAATGGTATAAAAATAGATAAAAAATGATAACGTGTCAAAACCAGCATGTTTTTCCACTATGATTTGATATCTTTACATAATAAAGTAAATCATTGTTTCCACATTTTATCATGGTTTGGTAGCCTGCCGACTCGACGTCTAGTAGGTCCGGGTAGCGGATGCATGAGGCTCAAGACCGGAAAAGTTGGAATGGTAAGGAAGAGGCTTAAACCCAGCTGTGTATACCAGTGTGCTAATTGAATGATTGTTGGTCAATTGATATCTAAAGAAGTTGATCTTACTGTCTTCCGGGATCTCGATGCGGAAGGTGAGCCTGTCTCCAATGCGCACAGTCTCGACCTCCCGAGCTCTGGCGTCCAGGATGCGGATACGCGGAGGAGGAGCCTCCGGAGCCGCAGTGATGGAGATCATCTCTGGATCCCTGGGAATCAAACCACACGTCACCTCAACAATTTATACGCGTCCATCATTAGACGGCCATTCCGAATTCCCATCTATCGACTGATGGGCAACTATCTGGATCGCTATCGTGATTCTGGTTATTCAATAAAATTACGTCAAAAGAGGCAATTATTTGTCGTTTACACTCCCAATCACGTCCGAATTAAGCTCCTCGGCCATGTGAATCTAATTGATACGCACCAACAATGGAGGTACTTCATTTGGTCGATTGATGAATTTTAAACCGATAGAGGGATGCGTAGGTATGACATAACAGGCCAATTGAGGTTTATGCACTCGAATCACGTATAACTTTTGCCGTCATGCTGTTGAATGATTTATAGGGCATATCCCAAGAGGTAGTGTGACAGTTGCAAACTATTCCAGACTAACCTAATTGGCACCATTCCGAATGTTATGTTCTTGGAGCTCATGTCATAGGTGCACTTGACCTTGTAGATTTTGTCCGCTTTCGTCATGACAACGGTGTGGTGTTGCAGAACCACAGTGTTGGAGTATACACCGGTCTGAAAGTACCAGAAATGCTGATTAGGTACCATACATTCTAGCGTCTCTGCTTTAATACTTCATCCAGGCGCGAATTCTAGTTTGACTTACGATGCTCTGAGTGTTGCAGTCCTGCCCGGCCATTGTCAGGTCGAGGCGGAATAAGTCGCTACTGACGACGTCGATGTTACATGTCTCTGAACGTCCCAAAGCATAGATTCGTCCATTGAAGGGCTTGTTTGTGCGGACCTGCACTGCGATTCTGGTGTCCTTGCAGTGGACGGAAACTGTGCAAAAATAAGAAAGAGTTTACTGTATGACTCATTGGACTATATCTGAAAGAATGGGAGAAACTGAAGAAGATGATGTATACCATCGTAGCAAGTTCCGGTCTTGTCGCAGTTGGCATCATTCCTGGTTAGATTGCTGGTGGCAGAAGTATCCTGCTGGTGATCTATTGTAACTGGCAACTCATTTCCATTCGAACTCGCTGGAGGTTCTGCGAAAAAAGAACAAAACGGTGAGCGTTCTTTTGAAAACGTTGCTGATGACGGGCCGGTCCGACCACAAATTACATTTAATCATAACAAACAAAAGCACGTTGGGAGTTTGCATTCCCATTTGAGATGAACCTATGATTAGGTTTGAGCGAATCAGTGCCTGCTATCCGTGTATCATCATAATCGATACGAGATTGCAGCAAAGAACCACGCTTTTTAGCGTTGTGCGTCGGCATTTTGCAATTACTGAGAACATATCTAACCACGCAAAGCTTGCCGCGCCCAGGGATTCCGGAGTTCACACGCATTTGATAACTGCCTCTCGTAGCCACTAGCCACCACGCTCGCAGACACATAAAGCTTCACTACCCAGAACTAATTCAAGTTGTTAGAACCTCATGATCGACGAAGAATAGGCCGATATTATGGTCCTACAAGTAACTACCTATTACATCAGTGATTTACAGTTCCTTGTCGGTGTAATTAGCAAAGAGAAGAATAAGCGTGAGCTTCTCGTAACGGTTGTCAACCGCAGAGATCTCCACGTTTTGGGCAACAGCGCGATAAAATGCTTCCCGTTAAATGAGATCAGTGGGCTTTTTAAATCTGTCTTTAGTATAATACCTATACTCGTAGTAGTAGGTATAAATACTGGATGTTTAGTGAATTCCGAAAGCGTGCAAGACAAGTTCGATAGCTTATTATGGTCATTGTTCCTAGTTACGCAATCGCCAGCCACGTTTTAGACAAAAGGCGGAAAGCACGTTTGAACCGCTCTTGGTATGAATTGGCTACCGGAACGTCTTCGTTTAGCCGTTCCGAATCGATTAGATTGCCTAAGGACGACATATTCACGACACCGGACTGCCAATAATGGGGTGACGCCAACTGATGTGGGTCATTGACCGGGATGAGCTGGACAAAGAAAGACTGTTGGTAAAACCTGTAGACATTCCTTAATCGACTTCCTCCACAGACAGTGCTTCTAACTGCTGCTTGGAAGCGTGGCAGACGCACGAAGCCTTGTCTCTACGACACACATATCGGTTGAAGACCTTTTATCTTCCCATATAAAGACGGAACCACCATCATTAACCTAATAGCGTTATTAGCCATTTTTTCTTGTATTTTCAAAGCAAATACGTGACTACATGTTGTGTAATTATTGTCAGTGACTTTTACGTTACAAATTGTCTAAGCGACAACGTACAAATCAGAACAGAGAATCGGATTAATCGTTCATTAAAGTACTCTGAGTACGGCGGTTGTAGTGAACGATTTTGTATGTAAATTTAATATTGAATTGGATTAATGATTCATGAAATGACTCTGAGTACGTGGTAAGTAATCCTTAATGTATCATTAAACGAGTCTGGGTATGGCCGCGACAGAAGTTTTTGTCCACTCGGAGACTTGCAACTTTGTGACGAAGTATCAATTGATTGACATAATTACACAAAGATGCTACGTCCAAACGTCCAACTACATAATGGTAACTATGATGGTATCCCTTATCCGAATAACGATTCTTGCTCCTGTATGCAATAACGATATATCTACTTGTTGCCTGTGATTTATTGATGATGTCGTTATCAACTTGATATCCCGAGAAAAATCAAGAATGCTCATGGTACTTCCTATGTGTAAAACTACCAGTACACTCGCGCAGTGTCTCAACTCAACGTGTTGCTGGTACATATTGTTATGCGAATGTCTAGACCACTTATGTTGAATATGAAGTGTTTGTTCATGTCCTGCCTGAACAAGTATGGAGAAGTATTTCTGTTTCACTTTGTATTCGTTTGCATGTTTGTTCATAGAACATTTACACAGTCATTAGATTGCTCTTTCTTTCTGTAGCATTCTGTCATATTAGCAATTTTTACATTCGATGGGCATTCTACGAGATCACGTTTCAGGCACGGTAGAGATTGCCGTCGCAAAACTTTATAGATCGGGTAATACCAAAAAGATTATGTTTAAAATTATTGAAGTACGATTGATATTACCGTTTCCTCTACGTTTCCTCTTCGTATACCCGGTGTCGATGACATTGAGGCACCAAGGCTTCAAGAAGCAACATTCGTAACGCTTTATCGCAGTACAAGAACCTCGAAACTATTCCCACGGCTGGCCACGGCGACTTATCCAGGCTTACGTACTTTTTCAGACGAAACTCTTTGTTCGACTGCAAAACACTGGCGATTTATCATGGTCGATCGTGTTGAAAATTATGCAGTCTAATGTGAATAGAATGGACGGCTCCCATTGATATTATCAAAGATAGTGTATTACGTAATTATATTTTTTTTCTTTATTTACTGTTATTCGCAATAGCTTTAACTTTTTATTTGCAGTTTTTGCTTTACTCTAGTTAAAACGTTGAGTAAACTTCTAAAGATTTTTTCTTAGAAAGTTGAGTTGACATCGAAAATGTAAATAAGATTGTCGTCTTAGGTCATGGGCATGGCATTATGATGATGGAGCAAAAAACTTTCGTCGATGATAGTATTCCGTTGTATAAAAACCTTACCCTCCTTCTGGTGCAGTCGGGTAAAAACTGGCTGGCAAACAGCGAGATGACTATCTTAGAAAGAATAACTTGGGAAAAAATATTGCTAGCCGCACTCAATGCTTCCTTATAAGTAGTAATGCACTTTTTCTTTCCGCCGTGAATTGGCTCTGTTCGGTAAGTAGGCTAACCGATACTTTTTACCGAACGTAAAAGAACAAAAACAATGTGTCCAAAAGTGTTCCTGTTGACTTTTTAGTAATTTTGTAGAGCAACGAATGGTGAAGAACGGAGAGAGCTTGCCGCTTGGGTGAGATTGTAGGTCGGATGTGGTTCATAAACGAAATTAAGGCTTAATACGTGATATCTTTAATTATAACTGTAAAAAGTGACAATTTGATAATTGTCTTTTAATAATTTGGTATAAAAACTGTCTTATAAAAATAAAGCCACACCAGTATTGCAGGAACCACACACCCATGTTCAGCGAAATGTAGGAGCCAAGATAAATGAAAGAATTATCGCTTAGAGTTTTGTGTTGAGGCGATACGTAAAATATATAGGAATACGAATGTAAACGAAAGTGACAGCGTTAATTACTTCCACTTAATAAATAAAAGAGAGCGCAAACAATGCGCTCGATAAACAAACTAATATTTAATGTAGCGCCAAACCACATAAAAATTGTTTCAAAATAAACTTCGCTATTTTGTCAAAAAGGTTTTCAAGGAGAGTTTACGAATATATAATATCCACATATTGAATGCAATTCCGCAATGAAATTAGTTAGGCTGAAATCCTAACTAATTTTAATTTGAATTACTGGAAAAAAATTAGAGGTCTTTTTTAGCATTTAAATTCTATCGAGAAATTTTCATCCAATCGCGTTTTCCTTCAGTGAGAATCTTAATCAAATACTTAATAACTTAAAAACGTTAAAAGTTCTGGCTGTTGAGGTGAGGGGCGCCGCATTCGCCCGTCGTCGTCGTCTTCTGGCGGGGTAGGGGGCGGCGCGGAATAGCATCGGGCCGCCCGGCGACGTTAAAAATTAGGTGTTTTTTCGAATTTACTGTTAAACGGAAATAAGCTCATTGATAAAATTTAAGGATTGATAAGGAGCTCTAAAAGAGGAACATTTAGGTATAACAATTATGAGTAAAATCAGTAATTTTATATTAAAATTGTATTTCCTTTTTAAGATTTTTTACGATGGAGGCAAATTAATCCAACGATGTAACGGCACGGTATTTAAACTAGATTGTCTCATTGTGAATACATATATTTTTTGAGATCGATGAATTTAGTGAAAATATTTTTTGAATTTTTCGTTGCCAAAGCGCTCTTCAGTAGTTTTATGTGATCTTGGGCCTTAACCCAAAAATCAAATCTGTAGATGATTTATTGTGGAGTTATGGATTCGAAAAAAAAAACCCATTTATTCTTTGTATCACCTTAAGGTAAGTTGTAACACTTCCCCGAGAGCCCTCCACCAACCCGCACTGAGCCAGCGTGGTGGAATATGGCTCAATCTTACTCGTATCCGGGTGAAGGCCTGTGTCGCACGGTAGAGACATTAATGGGCGATATGTATATTTCACACGCAATTTCTTCACAAGAAATTCATGATTTTTCAAATGTATTAAAGGCAAAGTCTGATTGGTTCTGTGTACTATCGTATTTCTACTATGCCATTCGTTGGATCAGCCGCAATCACAGTTACTTTTCATCAAGTTATCGCTTCCTGTTTGGTAAAAAGTTAACAAGCTTTAATAGGATAGTCTTAGAAGTATGTGCTCCGTGTCATGCACCTTGTTGCCATCTTAGGCAAAAACTAATAATTCAGTGACTCACCGCAACTCGGGCTTAACGAAGCAATTTTCGTCAAGACAAAAAGTTACAGAGACACTCTGAAGCAACACTGTGTTAGCAAGAATGTAATGATCGAAGCAGTGTTGCCATTCACTATATGTTGAGAAGAGGTTCAAGTATGACAGAGAAGTACCTATACAGGTGAGGTTTTCACGGAGTCTCCAGCTGCGTCTTCGTCTGCGAACATTCGCAGTTGTCAACGGATGAATTTAACGGAACTTTTGCCTTCTAGTGACTATTGGTATCCTTTGGCGCCTTCGTTAGAGAGAATATATCAATAAGTACAGGTATCTAATAGCACAAGCTCAAAATTACCCACCATTCTGTTACTACATAAAAGAGCTTTTTCCGCAAGCAGCCATCCGTCGAAAGCGACAGATATTTGCCTAATTCCTAGGTCAAGGCGGCTCGCCTGGCCCTAGGTCCAGAGTCCAATCAATCTTGCTTCCACCGTGACAGCTATTAATGAGTATTGAAGTTGGGTACAGTGACGTGTCGGGTCGTTGAACGCACACACGAGCGGCGGCAAGGCCGACCAAGGCTACGCTACACGAACCGGCACATGGTGGGGCCATTACTTAATGATTAGTTAGTCGTGTTCCCCGGCTCTATTAATAACTGGACGTGGTTATTTTCTGGTTCTGATGTTGCTGCGACGCCAAGGAGGCGGTTGGTAACAGGATACAAAAGAGGTGTCCGGTATTTTTATTTTTGCTAGGGATGTGTATGTCTATTTTTGTACAGTTGCAAACTCACTCAAGTCCTTTAGGTACATAGTTATGCATGTATTTGCGAGTGTAGGGGCGAAAACACAGTTTGATGACGGTAAATATATTTTATGTATGATAAAATTTTGATAGAGAGAATAGGTTAATGGTATTGGTAATGGTAATTGATATATTAAATGCACGCTTGTAGAGTTCCATATTTTCCATATAACAATATCACAATTCATTGTCACCAAAACTTACTGAATTCCAAGCTAAAGGTGTATTCATGTAGCTATCCAGCGCTGGTAACTTTTTTCATAATGCTGTGAAATGCATAAGCCATTTGACGGGCTCTTTGTATTCTGCCGGTTGGCCATTTGTATACCCAATAATTGGCTATAAATAAGCATAGGGAATTATGGTTGTTAGTTTAGATATGATAATTGTTGTACAAATCATCCGGTACCTACTTATACCTAAAGGTGTAAACTCAAAGAAAATTTCCAGAGAAATAAATGCCTGGGTACAACTATATTATACAACCAAAAATCAAAACGACTGCTCAAACTCAGGTATATGCAGTATTAAGCTTCCTGATCAAAAAAAATATAATAATAAAAATAACGGTTCACCAATTATGCCAAAACAGGAAAAGATCAACAAGTTTGGAAACCTTCGTTAGCTTAGGATATACTACATATATGACTAGTATATAAATCCCCTGTTAGACTCGTGCTATGCAATAATACTTCAAACACCACGATAATGAGTATCGTAAACGGGAATGTACCCGTTTTAAATCTCCAATTATTTCCTTCCATATCAAGTATATGAACGTTAGGTTCTTGCTCGACGTTTCCTTACCTACTTCGCAAGTGAAATTCAGATTACCGTTGAGCATTCCGCCTACGTCGACCAACTCGGTAAAGGCTCGCGAGCGACCGGCACGTAACTCCAATTTATGATGAAATACCTATTGGCTCTTTATTGGAGTGATCGGTTTCGATATCGATTCAATTATCCGCAATTTAGGGCCGTCGCACCACCGAATAGAGGTCACGGGCGGGTGGCGCGGGCGCCGGTAAAAAACACAATTCAATTTGTGTATGGCCACCGTTAGAGGCACGCACGAACGGCGACGACTCCGAGTCGGCTTTCGGAGTTTTTGCATCCGGATGCAGCCTCTGTTGTCGTGATTCAGCACATTCTGCTTGTAGACACAGCACTAAATTACTCTACGACAATGCAACAATAGCATTTACATACAGTAGACGCACCTGTCTATAATTTCGGTGGAGCGGCGCTCTGCAATCTTCCAACCGCTATTCCAATGTACATAAGGGAAACGCATAATTAGATATTTCGACAATTATGAATGGCGAGACAATTTGCATACGTTTTGTCTTCAGCAATCTATGATTAGATCACAGGTATTATACTTATACAGATGGATTTCAATCACAAGATGGCCGAACAGGGATAATTACGATTCCCATAAAAGGCGGGTTGCGATCGTACGCATTGCACGGGAATAAATTGAATTTTCTCGTAACGGTATTTGAATAGAAGATTGTTTGTATAGTACATTATGAAGCTGGATATTTCCCTTCATTTGGCAAACAAGGCTGGAAGCTGATGGCAATCTTAATGCCATGGCTGCGGGTACACGTAATGGAGTAGCTGGCATCCTGCGCGATTATAGCGGAACCTGCATCCTAACATTGCTTCTGACGAGAATGGTTACCTAATTCACCTTAATGTGGTACAGTCAGTTATGTTCACGGAAACATGCTCGGGAGAACTTGAGTTGCGGTGCGCCTGCGCAGTCACGGGGCTCAACGACTCTATGAATCAGACGCTACCGACTTTGAGTCAGCGCGATGTTGAACGATTTATTACTCAATCACATTCACAGACACAATACCTCAATGAACTGACGAGGAAGCTTGTAAACAGTTAGATGACACGCGGTTTACCTTTACATACACCTATTCAGTATTCAGTATTCAGTATTTATTGCCATAAAATATATGTATAGTACATAGGTCTTAATCGCAGTACAAGGTAGTCTCAATATATTTTTACCCAATGGGTGTAGCGAAATCTATACATATTATTACAGACAATTAGAAATACATCTTATAAAATAAAGTAAAATTAATAATTATAACAATTTGCCATGGAAGTCACAGGGCTAGGATAATTGCACACTTTTACCAACACTTACTAATTAATAGGTTGATAAATTTAACGCAGGGAGAGAAACAAACATAACAGTTACATTATACACTTATTTGTAGTTATAAAACTCAGTCAAATCATATGGAGATATGATTAATAAAAAATTCTTAAGTCTAGTTACAAATTTACTTCCCGACAGGTTTTTAATGTCTAGGGGGAGGCTATTATACACTTTAATGGCAGTAATCTTTGTGGCTCGTGTATATGCCACTGTCCTCCTAAACGGCATCTCTAGATTCCCTTTATTCTTTTCATTAAGTCTCTCACTTACCCCGGCTGCTCTCAGGGGAAATTTATCAGGGTATCTCCTTATCAATTTGCATAATTCTATAATATAGAGAGCTGTAACTGTATGGAGTTTTAATTCCTTAAATGAAGTCCTACAAGACTCCTGAGATGATCGTATGTTATTTATAATACGAATAGCTCTCTTTTGTAAGACAAACACCCTGTTTATATCGGTGCTACCTCCCCATACAGCCAGTCCATATAGCACTCGCGACTGGAAAAACGCAAAGTAAGCTTGCAGGGCGGCTTTTTTTGTCGAAATATGTAGCAGCGATCTTAGAGCATAACAAAAGCTACTTAATTTGCCCACCAATACATCCACATGCCTCTTCCAGTTTAAGTTGCAGTCCGTGTATATGCCTAAAAGCTTTGCATCGGGAGTCGATTTCACCTCTTTGCCGCCGACTTTAATGTCAAGATGCGGCACCTGTGTATTATAGTTTCTAAAGTGAATTAGCTTGGTTTTTTCTACGTTTGTGCTGAGATTAAGGCTAACAAACCAGTTTATAATATTCTCAAGAGATTCGGTGATTGTTTTAGCTAAGTCAGTATAATCACCTCTATTAAATTTAAAAAATACCGAAACATCATCAGCAAATAGAATGACCTTATTCGGAGTAAGTGAAGGTAAATGATTCACATATAATAGAAATAAAATAGGACCCAGTATAGAGCCTTGAGGAACTCCAGCTTTAATATGTTGACGGCTTGATTCTATATTGTGAAGGACCCCATTTTCATCGAGGGCCGGCAAAATTACGCTTTGAGTTCGATCCCCAAGATAAGATAAAAACCACTCATTTACTTTTCCTCTAATACCATAACGACTTAATATATTTAGTAGAACATCATGGTTTACGTGGTCGAAGGCCCTTGACAGATCCAATAGCACCGTCATAACATTTTCGTTTTTGTTGAGGGCTTCTGCTATATAATCAGTCATCTCGAAGATTGCATCCATGGTCGACATATCTTTCTGGAATCCAAACTGCTCGTTTGCTAAGATATTTTGTGTACACAGAAAAATGCGTAATTGGTCGGCCATTGTTTTTTCAAAGAGTTTAGACAGCACTGGTAGTAAAGAGATAGGTCTGTATTTGGAAACATCCAATTTATTATCGCGTTTGTGAATTGGCTTAACATGTGCCCTTTTTAATCTATCTGGAAAAACTCCGTCGCTTAAGGATTTATTTATAAGAAATAGGAGGGGGCCCTGAATAGCTTCCGCTATGTGTTTGATTACAATGGACGACATTCCATCATAACCGCATGATTTTTTATTTTTAAGGTTTCTTATCTTTTTTATTAGTTCTTCACAATTAACTGGTTTAATAAACATTGAGGTTTGATGAAAGTTCGGTAATTTTATGTTTTTTTGTTCTATGTTACTACTACTGCATATATTTGTAAAGTGAGTATTGAAGATATCAGAAGCGTGCTGGTTGCTATTTGCCGTATTCGTATTATCTGTCAACCCAGTGTAATCTCTGACCTCTACATTCTTTTTTCCAGTTACATGTGAATTTATCAAATTCCAAGTGGCTTTCACCTTGTCATTAGAAGATAATATAATTTTTTCGTTGCACATTTGTTTAGAGCGTTGAATTACCTTCCCTAATATGCTTGAATATTTTTTGTAATGTTTTAGCTTAGAGGGGCTTTTAGTAACTTTAGATTGAATAAATAGTTCCCTTTTTTTCTCACATGACGTCTTAATGCCCGGTGTAAGCCAGCTTTTATTATTTTTATTTATGTCCCCCCTTACCTTTATTACTGGACAATATGTCTCAAAAGCCATCATTAGTTTGTCGTGAAAAATATTGAAACTATCATTACAGTCTTTGCCATCGTATACCTCATGCCATGACGATTTAAGTAACTGCTCTGATAGCTTTTGGAGATTTGTTTCCTTTAAGTTTCTTACTATTTTGAAAAAGACTTGGTGGTCTCTTTTGATTAGTACGTTTAAAGATGCATATTGAAGGGAATGATCTGATAAGCCTAACTCCATGACGCCTGGTGTATTTAATACTATATTAGAGATAATGTTGTCAAGACAAGTCTGACTATGATAGGTGACACGAGTAGGTTCTCTTATGAATGGCCTCATATGATAAGACTGTAGTAGACTTACAAATTCCTTTGATTCCGCAGACTCAACGAGTGTATCGATGTTAAAATCACCACAGACAATAACTTTGCGTTCTTTATGTTCGAAGATAAAGTTGAGTACATTTTCGAAATACTCAATAAAATGGTCATCTTTAACTGTTTTTGGTCTATACACACATATTACATAAGTACCACTCAAATTAATGCCGCATATTTCAAACAGTTTTGATATAGACATATCTTTTATTTTTGTTATTTCACTATGATGTGTACCCTCTCTAATGTAAATACAAGATCCGCCTTTACTCTTTCTACCGTTGCGGCAAAAACTGGTAGCTAATTTAAAACCTGGTATATTTATTCTTACTAAATCTTCGTGAGCTCTATGATGTTCCGTTATACACAAAACCTCTATATTTCTGCCAATCTCCCCATCCAGCCAAATCTCTAGTAGAGATAACTTCTTAACATTTAGACTACAAATATTAACATGTGCTATTTTCTTATTAGAGGCATAAGAAGCATGGCCTAGCTCACTGTGACTACCTACAGAAAATCCCGATTGCTTTCAGGAGCAGTACTGCTTGGAGTTTGATACACATTCGATTGCAATTTTACATTATCTTCTTGCAATTCGCAGACAGAAGTGTCTGAGACTTTTTTATGGGATGTCTCTAGGTTGTTTATGTATTGCAAATACTTTTGTTTGTACTCAACTCTAAGAATTTCCCTTAGTATATTTCTACCTGCATAGAGTCGAGAGTGCTTTACGTCCTCGCAAATGTATGTGACATGTGGAAACCGGGAGCATACAAACTTGAACGTACTGCTCACCTTAGCGTCATTCAAGTACTTGCTAGCACCGAATTTACACAATAGTACATTGGTATTAGCTAGATGGCTGAGGTTTGAGTACAGCATTGACTGTAGTCTAAGGGGGTCTTTATCGTTGCAACCTGCTACTATTATTACAATATCCTTACGTGTAAAGTCATTACAGAGACGATGGCTGGAGTCAAGTACATTATCCAAAGAGGCATCAGGTTTAATAACAGACTCTACATTGTAGCCACTTCCTAGTAGATTTCGCAGAATTTTATTAATGCCTCTACCACTTTCATCAGACAGCACTAACGCCCTCCGTTGGATAGGAGGAGGAACTACACTCTTACTCTCAGTAATCAAATAACATTCATCGATAGGGTTTGTAGCGGAGTCTCCGTGCCTCTCAAGTGTAGTAGTATCCGGTCTTAGACGTTGAGATTCTGATGGCTTCGTCGTCAATGCAGGTTGGGTGTTAGATGCTGTCTGTTCTTGGAAGCTTCTTGCCTCTCCTTGGCTTTCAGCTGTAGAGCTTATTGTATCTCCCAGGTTCTCGAATGTGAGGGTATCCGTGCTCAGATGCTGGACAACTACATTTGTATCTCCGTGGCTTCCAAGTAAAGGGCTCTTGTACTCAGTTCGATGTTGGAGTTCCGGTAGCCGCGTCATCAGCGCTCGGCGGATGCTCAAGTTGGCAGACGTGGCGCCCTCTGGCGGCAGCGCTGCCGAGAGACGTGTGGTAGTTTGTGGATGGTCCCTTTGTATAACGCCCAGCGTACACTGCCTAGGTGAAGTACGCGGAAAGCCGATGCGCATCATATTCGGTCTGAAGTTGCGGTGATATTGTGGTGAGTAGAACCTGTGCGATGAAGTTGTATGACCTTCGGGGCTAGGGTTTGCAGAATTTAATTTTTTTAATTCTTTGTTTGCCATATCACAGGCATTCCGCAATCGTTTGTTCTCCTCTGTTAGTTCCTGAATATTACGACAGAGGTCTATTCCATTTCCGTCTGTACGCTGGTCAAAGTATTTCATTACCATTTTTTCTTCTTCTGTTGAATCAAATATTTTTCTCGGATTCCTGAAAGTTATGTTTTTATCTCTCGTTTGTGGAGTGCTACTGTTTAAGGGGTTCATTAGGAGTTCTGGTTGGTTTCCGAAGTCTTGACGCTGCTGCTGCACGACCTTATTCGAAGTATGCTGACATTTTAGGCATTTGAATGTTCTACTCAGATTGACAGAGTTCTCCATATAGTACGCCTTGGTTATGTTAGCGCAATTATGATGGCAGGTGCTACTACAGATTACACATTTCAGTAACTCACTTGGCCATACGGCCCCTGCACATATACTACACTTTCTCATAATTAAAACAGTCGCGCGGCAGCGCCAATCAGTCACACACTCGCACTACCAAGGCGGCAGGCCTGCTGTAAGGGGGCGGTAGCTCCCTCTGTTGGTCAGTAGTGGCTCGGTATTGATAGTTTATGCGTGGCTCCCTCTATTGCAGAATAGCGAAAAGTATTTTTTAATAGCTGTAGATGGCGCTAGTAGTAAATGAGGTTAGAAGGACGCTAAGGACAGTGCAATGTCAGCCATATTCAAAAACAAACGAACTCGTATTTACAAATTAGAATATTATCACAATATTATCACTATTATGGATTGTCACTATGTTGGAAATGTTGTTAAATTTGATTCTGTAGCACAATTTTATTATTCTATGCACTGACTTCACGAATATATTTGTTTATAACAATGTATCTGGAATCAAACTCTTTATTTGTTTTTTGGCGATAATCTGCTGAGTTTGATCGGGTTAACACTTTCACTGATGCACCTTCATGTAAGCTTTATAATTAGCGCAGAATATAAGGAAATAAACAAAATTTACTATTTTTAAGGATTAATTTACGAGGAGCTAACTGTTTACATGGCCAGTGGCGCCCTCTCCATATCCTATATTCTTGAATGCGTGCACCTCGGATCACACATGTAGATAAGGAAGCGACAACTGAATAAGAAAACCATCACATGCCCCTTAACTCAATTCTACCGAAAAATAGAAAAGGTTTGTCCCAAAGAATCAAACCTAATTTGGCAGAATCTTCATTAGGTGTTGTTATATATTTGAGTTAGCGATTAATGAGGGCAATTAAAGGTCTTGTCAGTGAGTCTGAACTCAGGGTGTTAAAGTGAGCACCCTGGTGAATCGGGGCGGGCAGGCTAGTGCGTCGGTGATACAAGCAAGCTGGGTGCATCGACTGCGATTGACCTCGACCCGCCCCCTGCGTGATATATCGGCTCAGTTTGACTCTGTAGAGTGCCAAGATCCTGCCTTGACTTATACTTGCCTCTACTCTGATATCTAATCGCAAATAGAGCCATGAAAACAACCGACACGAGGGTTGCCTCAGCTACATTTTGAACCTTTACCGGGCATTAGGATGCTGAATTTTTCATTGGTTTGGGGTTTATGGTTTTGGGCGATGAAAATTTGATGGTCATATAGTTCTTTCTGCTCGATAAAGTGTTATGACATGTGCATGATGTCCCTAACATCATTCTTAACAATTTTGCTATCAAAGGAAACTACTTTTTAAATTATTTATACACATAAAATAAACAAAATCGGGGCTTTGTGTTTTAATGGCTTGGTAGATGGTTTCGGACTCATTCAACTAAATTTATGGAAATATACCTCGTGATTTTCTTGTTTGTTTCGCGCTGCTAAATTAGATGCATACTATTCAAGATTGCTGTTTGTTATTGCTGGTGTTTAAGACGCTGGTTATTGTCAAATGCCCATGCTTAAAGAGAGAGACTGACGTAAGAGCCATGTTGCAGTGAGCTTATTTATGAACAATTATGAACTCTATTTTAATATGGTTATATGCAAATTTTCAACCGCCACGAATCGAGTTGCTAATTTTACAAATGCACGCGCTTTAATGCGTGTTATGAGGTAATTCAAACGGTATTTTATTCATAGTTCAGATAATACTTTCTCTCACAGTTCTGAGTGATGATTCCTCCATAGATTAGCCCGATTGACTTAAAAGCAGTTATAAAGTTCACACCAATCTATTCCATAGTTAAATCTCATCTTATAGTTAAATCAGTAGCAAAAACTGCGCTTTATTGTAAGACGCATGGGCAATGTTTTCTCAGCGCTCTGTGAGAAAATAATAACTGCTAACTGCTAAGGAGGACCGTCTAACAATATAAGTAAACTTCCGTTTATAAAGTGCTATGCGGTGAAGCCGCTAATTGTTGTGATTATATCGGCGTACTGTTTAACTTATTTATAATTACCTTTTAACTTTGTAACTGTTTTAAAATGTGAATCTGCTGTATATACTGTGACGAGTGCGCCGACTTCGCGGATCTTTGAGCACGCATATTAAAACGTGAAGATGCTGTATCGCGTAGTGTTTTCTACGCATGCGTTACGAAAGCATTAGGTTTTAGGATTATTGTAATAACAATTGTCTTCTCGGTACATTTGTTTTGTATAATTTACATTACATGCAAAACCGTATTTGAAATTTACTCTGTGATTTAAACTCGTGTTTTGTGACGGGCCAGTTCGTCTACCCACCTCCTTTTACGTGTAGGAGGCTAAAAGAAAAGCGCCGACCAATGGAGTGAAACGCGTTTACACAGTTTCAACACGGGTTTTTACCAAATAAGTTTCTAGTTCAAAGAGTTAACATGTAAAACTCGTACCGAGTGGGAAGGTCAAAACAATCACTCCTAACTCGAGTCAAGAATGTTGTCAGCAGACAGTTTCCCTGAGCTGTCAGCGGAGCCCCGTTACCCGGCACGCGGGGGGGGGGAGGGGACCACCGACGCCGGCGCCCGATTGTGCAATTTGAGCCATCGATCGATGTCGGAACATGAGTATCTATTGATAGACTAATTGTTACACTGTTGGCAATTCGGTTTGATTTATTCGATGATACGCACCGCGCGCATGTAACGAATGGAGCGATCGAGCTGATGTAAATAATCGTCTGTGGTTTATCCGATTGTTCAAAGCAAATAATTTATGTTGGGCCTGGGACAATATGTCTGCACACTGATAACATTTCCAATACCTTTGTTGCATCATAAAAATTGTCGACCTCTGTGGCGCAGCGGTTGTGGCCTACCATGCGAGAGGTCCTGGGTTCGATCCCCGGCTGGAGATGCGGAAAAAGAAAACCCCAGGTCTTGGATATTTATCTGTGTGTGACGTCGATATTTCTGGTTCCCATGACACGGGGTATCCTAGAGTGAGACCAGAAGCAATATATGTGCCAGCAATACAAGTAAATGTTTATGTTTAGATTTACGTTTTATAACAGAATTACTTGCGAAAAGTAACGGTTATGTCTGTTTACCCTGCACAATGGTATTTAAAATAACAAGTCCTCAGTTGGCACTCAAAAAACGCCCCAGCTACCGTAATAGCACATCCAAGAAGGTAAGCGTCTAAAGACTTCGTCTAACTGTACAAAGCGTTTCTGTGATTGCGGCTGAGGTAAAAAAGTGCTAAAAGCTAAAACGAGTGACTGCCGACGTAACTCTCGAGATTCTGCCGGATACTCGGCATGACTACAAGCATTCCTGCTGTACCTAGAGAAGCGATGCGAAAAGGGTGACATAACATGCTTGTCCACCCCTGTCATCTATATAATATTTATATACAGCATGAGCTCCGTGGTCTGATGTGTTTCAAGCTTGCTTCTCACACAGGAGATGCAGGTTCGAGACCTGACCATGTACCAATCAGATAATTAATAGATCTCAAGTGCAGTATCGGACGTTCAGTGTTTCGGATTACAC
The DNA here is from genome assembly GCA_949825045.1 of Argyresthia goedartella. Classification (NCBI taxonomy): domain Eukaryota; kingdom Metazoa; phylum Arthropoda; class Insecta; order Lepidoptera; family Argyresthiidae; genus Argyresthia; species Argyresthia goedartella. The sequence continues at coordinate 15,628,372 of OX463809.1, read as the reverse complement.
TTTAAGCTGTAGGTCCCGGCTACTTTCGCTACGAGGTAGTGGTCGTAAAACCCTTCATCAACCCGCACTGAGCCAGCGTGGTGGAGCATGGCTTAATCTTACTCGTATCCGGATAAAGGCCTATGCCCCTCGGTGGGGACATTAATAGCCTACATTTATTATTTACATACAGACATCCATTTCTTCTGGCCCCACACTAGGATACCATGTATCGTTGCAAGCATAAACAGCGACACCACAAACTTGTAAACGTCCAGATCTGGGGATTTTTTTTCGTCCTTCCCAGCCGGGATTCGAACCCGGGACCTCTCGCTTGGGACCGCAACACCACAGAGGTCGTCATACCACACAACAAGCTTTGTCGACTCCGTATCATCTCGTGCCATACAGACGCAATGCTCCCGTGCAGTTCATGAGGGCAGGAACTTACAAGTCAACACGGTAACGTTCTCTGGTACCGCGCTGGAATGCAGTTAGAAGTACCAGCCATTGGGTGCATATTTGATAATTTTTGATAACTAATGTTTTAAAATTATAAATTAGAAATATGTAAAAAATATTAAAACAATATTTATAATATCTTCAGAAATCATAACATGTATGTATAATATAGTCGAATAGAGAATAATCAACCTAATTCAAATATATTTAAAGCAAAATGCCATAAATTATTTATTTCAAATAATCATTCAAAATAATGGACATGATTTTTGAAAAGAGCTTCTTATCTTATCTTAAGGGTTAGAGCTCCGTAAAAACGTCACCACCACAGCTGCACAGACATTCAGTTCAGTTCAGTTCAAAGATTTTTATTCATAATAGCACAAAAATTGAGACTTAATGAACGTCATAACATAATCAAGCAAGCATGACACATTAAGTAGGTACCTAATTATTACATAGTACATAATATATAGGGTGCAATGAACTGGTTTAATGCCAGATGTCAGTGTATTTTAAAAAGTCATTAATTTTGTAGTAGGCCTTTGTGCACAAAGTGTGCTTTACACATTTTTGAATCGAGCTTCAGTTAAGTTTTGTATATCTTGCGGAATTTTATTGTAGAAGCGTATACAGTGTCCCATAAAATCAATGCTAACTTTTGTGAGTCTGAACATTGGAAAAGAAAGTTTATGTTTATTTCTAGTTTGCACATTGTGGCGGCTATCAATCTTTTTAAAGCCTTATGTGTATTGTGGACATGGATAAACACGTGAAATGACTAGCTTTGTAGTCAACCAAGATACCTGCCATAAATAATATGATCTGCGTTTGACTTACTTCTCTATAAATAAATATTCAATAGGATGATAAATCTGTCCGTCGATTTAATGACGGATGTAATGGCGGGCCTTCCTATTAAAACCGCATGATATGCTATATTAATTTCTTAATATAGATATGCAGACCTACCACGCGGTCTGTATTTACAAATTAATATTGAGGTACCCTGCTAGATATTTCAACTTCAGTAAATACGTCGATGTATTATGTATTTGAATGAAAATCAAACAAATTAAGTATGTATAAGTTCAACTTTAGCATAACGAAATAGTTAAGAATTTACCGCAATTATATTTGTACACATTTATAAAATTTCACCTCAACCCACTATGACAGAAATAATTCACTACGTTTATTTGTTCGTTTACATACAAAATGAGCGTTGAAAAACATTTCAGTTTAGTTTTTAAAAACCGGTGAATGCTAGTCGGACTTGCACACCATGGGTTCCATACCATCGTACGAGGAAACACGCAAAAACATGTTTATTTTATACCCCTTTAATTTTAATAACAAGCTTTAATTATCAAACCTAGGGATGAGCTTCTAAAACTATGCACGACCGGAAGTGGGCAGAAATGTAGTAAGTTATCTACACAAATGCAATTAATGTTGGTAAAATAATTAGTAGTAAACATTATTTCGTAAAATGATTATTTGTATGACGATACAAAACTAAGCACATAACTCAAATCCCACAATTAAAGTTTTTTTCCGATAAGACGGTGCGTTCTGTTTACCAGAGTTGAGATTACGAAGAAAACAAAATGGCCATAAAAACATTGTCTTGTATGGGAACCCCCTGCAATTTATAGAAATGTGTGTATTTCTGTTTATTATTTGTTGTAGCGGCAACAGAAATACAGTTTCTGCGAACATTTTAACTCTACCAATTGCGGTTCATCAGGTAGAGCCCGCCGCCGCCGGACGGACAGAGACGGATAGCCGAGGCTGAGTTTGGCACCCTTTCGGATAAGTAACCCTAAAAACTAACTATTTTGACTAATCAGTCAACCACCGGTTTGTCGATTCGTATCATACCACCATGCCTTTCCTGTGTAAGGTGTCACTGTCGACACGTACAGCCATAATTACCGACCTATAAGCCGTTGAAATTCAGAATCCTTAACATGCCCCATCCTGGCTCGAACATTTTCTTAGAATAACCAGCAAAGTACGCCACTTGGTACGAATTGCTCTCACGTCCAACTAAGTTTCGTGGAAACGTTTAAAATTCGCACAGCAATTACTACCGCTCATGCTGCTGTGTGTGCGCTGATAATCAGCCGTATAATAACGCGTTAACATGAAAAGAACACACTCTGAATAAATATTTGAACGTACCCTTGTACAGGCCCAATCTCATCCAGACACTGTTAATGCAACTTTGTGCCGTACTTATTTCGTGTGTCGGACTGCGATTTCACAGGATGGATGTTAAGTGAGTGTACCATATATATATATATATATATTAAGTGTGTCGACAATTGAGAATATTCATTGTTGAAGTTTTTCCGCCTTCGTAAAAGCAATTTAAGCTGTCCTTAGACCAATCTGAGCGGCTGTAAGCTATATGCAATCAATTTCAAAGTTAATAGTAGTTTCGAGGGCGATCATTATGGCCGCATTACGTACTTGGACTCGGGCCTTGCTGGCGCACTCCGGAGATAGCTGCGATCAAGCACGATCACCACAAAATAGACTCAATAAATCCATAAGGCTAGACTTCCTGGATTTTACTCGAAACTTGTAAACGGATACTTTATTGATATTTTATCTGCGGCAATAAAGAAACTAAATTGGTTTACATCTTGGAGACTATGTAGAAACCCCTGTATGTACTTATTTAATATCTATAGGAACAGTAGTATCTGCAATCTTAATGATGGCCCTGATAATGAGATTAAATTGGGATTTATGCGTTAATGCTTATTAACATAAATTTACCACTTGCTGCTCGCTGCTTGCTGACGCTCGGACCCTTCATTATTGATTAAGCACCTCTATTATTTTCTCATTAAAGTGGGTACGGCCGTCAATGCCTTGCCATTATGCGCGTAAAAAGCAAATGTCAGCATAAAGGCTTCTGCAAACATTCTTTAGCGATCGCTTATTTCACTTATGACTAAATTGCTTGATAATGATTTGTGACTTCTTAGTAGCTAAAATACAGGCAGTAATGGCTCCATCGTGTTGTAAAACCTGCATTTTCCCACGGAACGACATTTGTGTGAGTGGTGACAATGATTTTAACTCAGAAATTACTACAATTTAGATTGCGATACACTTTCTGTTGTACCTGAACGTGATATCAATATCTTAGGACAAATGTTTTGTCTTTTTTTTTTACTTCGTTGAAATGATTACCGATATAGCGATTCAGTTTTGGTTCAAAACAAGAACATAACTATGGCAACCATTTATATTCCAATACTCAATACTCAATCATTTATTGCACTCCATAGGTTTACAAAGATGGTAAAAACAAAGTACCAAATTCGGACCCTGGCACGGGCGTGGCAATGTAGTGTCCTCTAGGAGGACACTCGAAAGTTACATTATGACTTACATCTAAGTTAAATTTATATAACACTAAAGAATTTAAATATTTATTTAGGTATATATTAGTTTTATATTTATATATAAACATATTTATTTATCTATAAAATCTTCAGTCATCGTCATTTTTATATATTATACGATCTATTTCAGTATATACGCCATAAGGGCTTTATTTACTTAATACCAAGACTTGTTTTAATACAGTCTTGGTAATTTTGCGAATCAGTTTTGTGATAGTTCCGAACTGAAACGGCATAAGACGTTGTGGTAACTCCCCTGGACTTCCCCATAAACAATACCTCACGCATCACACCAACACACACACACAGGGTCGTTCAGCAGAATATTCACAAGTATATGATAACACTGGCAAATCTTAAAAGAGATAAGACACGCCTTTAAACTTTCTCTGATAGAGAGACTTTCCGTACGAGTAGATAAGCATTATATTCTACCCCGCCGACTCTGTTAGAGAGACTTTGTATGAAAACTCGCGCGCTTCTTTTTTCTGACGGACTGCACCGTCAGTCTATAAATATGTGAGATCTAAATACATGAGGCACAGAATCACAGAGGTTGTGCTCTGACACTCAAGCCAACAGGTTAATTAATAAAAAAGAAGAAGAAACATCTGAATAAGCAAGCAGTACTCACTCTCACAGAAGTTCTCGAAGTATCTCCCAATCGGTTCTCCATCATCAATGAGCGGTCGCTCTGCGTTGAGATACGCCGAGGGTCCATCAGGCAGAGTGTGGTGGTCCAAGTGGTACAGCCGGCAGTTGTAGGCAGCCGAGTGTGGCGCCCCCATGTAGAGGAACGACCGGCAGAGGAACTCCGACTCAATCTCGCAGGCGAGGCGGCAGGCGGCCTCAGAGGTCACCTGGTTTAGAGGGGTTCATGTGAGGCCCGATAGATGGAACGCGAGTTACCTCGAGTAAACATAACCTATATGAAGTTTCAAAAGAAAGTTTTTTGAAAGTCAAAGGTTTTAAATTGAATTATTAGGTTCAAAATCGCGACCCGTCCCAACTACCTTCGGTTATTGAGAGGTTAAATATGTATTTATCAAAAAGAATACAAATGCGCTTACTTGAGAAGCAATAGTTATCTTCTCAATCAACAAAATTATTAGAAAATCGACAGACGCTCGAGAGCATTTAACCTTTTAAAACCCACGGCATTTTTAAGGCACCGCGATTTTGAGCCTCATGGCCGTGGTAATAAAATTCAAAACCTATAACGGGAAAATGGCAATTGGCCGTGAACGTTAACCGGCTTTTAACTGGGTAGTCCTTAAAACATCCGTATAGACTGCTGATGTAGCCGATTAGAAGAGGTGTATGTCTACATTGAATAATTCTGGTAAGTAAGATGAAATAATTTAGTTTTTTGAAAACGCACTCAATTGTGCCACTACAGATGGGAAAAGGAGTGACGCTCTATCCTGCAACTATGACCTATTATCTAATCTGTGCCATGACCTATTTAAATTGTCAGTGCTACTAGAGTTATGCGAGTACTATTTGCGATGCTAAAACATTTATTCTCAAAGAAGTAAAATTTTATTATCAAAGATAGCATCTTCTTAAGTGTAGACACATTCTGATTGCCTTTTAGTATACAGTTAGTGTCTAAGTAACCTTCTGAGAGCGATTTCTTTTGCACATTGTTTTGTACAATTGTCTTTTTGCTGTGAGAAAACAAATTTAATACTCGACGCAGATAACAACAGTCATTCGCCACGGGCGCAAATATCTCACACAAGTCTCGTAAGAAATGGTACTGCAACGTATAGAGATGATGATATTAAAAAACCCTTTGCCCTCACAAGAATATTATAACCCATCAGCAAATTGCATAAAAACCTTTTCATATTCATCTTGTAGAAAAAAACGTTTCCACTTTAATATGCTAGCTGACAACGCATCGTCCCATCAAAGTTTTGTTTGCTCATTTTATGTCGACATCATATTTCATACCGCGTTTATTATTTAATCACCCTATATAAGCACGTTGGGTCCATCAACGCTGATTGTCTAGTCAACTTCAAGATTGCATTCATACAGATATGGGAAGAAAATAACCAAAAGGGCTTAACTATACACTCTAACAAGGCTTTCAGATGCAACGCGAATGTCAGCGGTTTCGCGGCACTTTTCGCGCTTTTAAATGCTAATGAGGCAATTCAGCACACCGAGAGAACACACCTAAAATGGTGTAGATGTTGTTTTATGTCCGCTTACACTAATTACTACTAACGAGAGGCAGTGAGCATGATATTGAGTGTAGCTCATACTTCGCGAGCTATCCACCGGTCCAGCTGCTTATGATTTCACGAAACTGTCCAATAAACATAAGTAGCCTCCCTTGTGGGAAAAGGCGTATATGTACCTATGTTTTGCCCGATAAAAATGTAATGTTGTGAGTCGAGATTCGTGTACGGATCGGAGTTATATTATTTTAATGTGTTTAGTATTGACTTTCTTGTTTCAGATGACTCGTTAAGCTGTAGGTCTCGGCTACTGTGTTCCCTATAGGTACATATATCCGAAACTCGCTTACAACGAATGTCACGACAACGAAAACAGTGAGTCAGACACAGACCTTGCTGTTAATAATTTTGTAATTATTTATTCCTGCTTATTAATTATGATAATGACTAAATATTATATTTTGTATTAGTTAAGCATAAGCAATTTTTAAAAAGTGATCTAAAAATCAATCTGTGGGAGTTTCTACGGCCTCCTTCTCCCACAGTGGTCCAATGTAGAGAAGTGGCAAAAAATGTCGATTGCTATGTATATGTAAATATCTACAGTAATAAAGACATTTGGAAATTGGAAATTGGAAAAGTCGATTGATCGTCAAACCGATGGTACGCCACATCGAATGATCACAGTGTCGATAGATTAACTATCGAAGGGTCATCAAAACGACGATATGCCACATCGAATGTTGCGACATCGATCGTCACGACATCGATTGGTTACAATTTGCTGAACCTCCGGTTACGATCGCTACTCGGTGGTAGAAGTCGTAAAACTGTGTAAGAGGCCCTAATACTTGCATACTTCTGACAGTCGGGTTGACCACTAGCCCGACACCCCTCCAACAACCTGCACTGAACCAGCGTTACGGAATACGACTCAATTGTACTCGGATAAAGGCCTGTGCTCTCGGTGGGGACATAAATGGGCTACATTTAATTGCTTAACTTACTTGCAGCTCCTTGTCCGTGTAGTAGTGCAGGCCAGCGTACTGAGCCACCTTGTCCTCGGCCACGCCCACTCTTGGCGCGGTGAACACCCGCTGCCCCTTGCACGCCTGCGCCGCCTTCAGGCACAAGTTCTGCACGACCACACACAGACATCATTACATAAAATAGCAAAGTATTTATTTAAAGGACCAATTTGAGAGGCTTCCGAGAAACGTGCGCCAGTTAGCCGCGTAACTGTAGAATGCGGCACTCGAATAAACATTGTTGATGAGGATACATTGTTGGTGGCAAATCGGCCGTGCGTGCTATCAGCGGGCTGGGGCTCTGACGTCATAGTCCGGGCATGATGGAAACCTCTTGCAACCTGAATGAATACTTGGTAATTTGGGTAAGATCACGTATTACCTATAGTTCTGTGGATATTCAGATGTTGTCGAAGAAGTGGTAAGTGCAGATGTATTTAGATGCCAGACAAATACCAATCCGCAATTTATCATCGTCGTGGATTAAGATGTAGAATTGTAGACAGATGATACATTACTTTGATTTTATTTGTTGTACTTAGTTGTATCTCCAATCTACTTACCTCAAAGTAGTCGGTTCCAGGCGTGTCGACAAGCTGCACGAAGTGTTGCGCGGTGCGCCGGTCCGAGTCGCTGAGAGCGCACCGCATGCTGCCATACTCATACTCCGCTGAGCGGCACGGGAACCGCTTCTGTACGTCAAAGGATCGGTTGAGAACTGCATGCGATAAACTCTCTATTTTCTTCACATTCTAATGGTGTAAATGGCGTTCCGTTAATTGTAACATCCGATAAGTGATCACATTGGATTGTTCAGTTTTAGCTGTTAAGTTCCGAACAATATGTTTCTTTGAAGGGTTAACATACGCATGTTACTACTTTGTCACCAGCACTTCTTAATCTAGGTCACAATCTTTATCTGGGTCTTCGCTAGATCTATGTGTGAATGTAGATATCTTTACTGAGCAAACCAAAACATAATGCTTTAATGATAATTAGTAATACACTGACCCTCATAGTGACAGACCCATTCCTAATACCTTCCAGAGAGACCTACAGTGGCTCTACGGTGGATACTTATCTTTATAGTATCTCCTTGAGGTCTAGGTTCTGCCCACCCAACCTTTCCACCTCAACTATAATAACTACTATTAGGGCGCCCCAACTTTCACCACTTGCAACAAGTCTATGCGTCTCGTGAACTCTCGTGCGATACCGTCATGGCCCTGTCCAACATCTCCATTGACACGCAAACCTCTCATTTCTCGGTAACAATTTGAGTGAGTTTCTGAATTCGTGTGCTAACTGATGAGCAATTACGCGATACAGTGAAATAGCCATCACGAGATAGTAGAACATAAACTTTTGCAGTGTTTAATAGATGCAGCCCACTGACAAGCTGTACCGACCGAGACACGATTCAACAACCGAGATATCTAATTGTCTATTCGACTCACTAGTACAGAGAAAGCACCAACGGCAACGTGAAACAAAACGGGTATAAATTGGCTGAGCGCTAGGCGCTGTGCTCATCTTTAGTGCTTCTGCATCTGAGATATTGAAGACCTCTTCATCAATACTAAGAGGATATACTAAGAGTATGGGTGATTACTTCTGGGTTCTCACGTGTCGCGAATACTTTTGGTTTCTGCTTTCAACACTGATACATATATGTAGATATAAGATCATTTTGTATATCTTTCTCGAATACCAGTACTACAGTCGGAAAGCTAGTAATACTAATACTAATATTTCTAGCCATACTAAGCTAGAAATCGGCAGAAAAGCATTTTATTTTATATAGTACCTTAAATCGCCACAGCCGACTTAGGCTGGCATTGTGCCGTGCCAGCTAGATAGCGTTCAGCATAAATACTTCAAGTGCAGGACAGTTACTGCCCCCAGTCATTTCGAGCGCGACCTCGTAACTGAACTGTAAAGGCTCTGCGCAAATTGGAGCAAGCTCATAAACCATCGGTTTTGTTAACCGACGGAAGCTGTTGTTCAATTGAAAGTAATGCAATTTGGATCGTATTGTTTTGTTCAAGTAGCTCTGAATGGTAGAGGATGTACCCCAAAGGTAACACCAACAATTCATCACAATTCATCAACAATTCATCTCAATACGTTAGTACCAAATATGGGAAACGGATACCTTTTACCCCCGAGTTTCAGGGTGATGTAATAAATTCTTATTTTACATTAATAAATTAGAAAGTGTATTTCCAAGAACGAAACCTATACATACACATGATTGCGTGCTTGATTATTAAGTTGACTAAGAACTAGATAAATATTATTTGCCGTAATATTTAATTAACTATTAAATTAAACAGGCTTTTGTCCTATATCACGACTTAGCTAAGCGGAATTTATTGAAGTTAAAGAGGCAGGAACGCGCAAAAGCCATTACCTACTACCGATAACAGCTCAGCCCCTTTATACTGAAGCCTTGGAGTGGCTATCAATTTAACTCAACGTAATTATTTACTGGTAGGTTTACAGTTCTTACTAAATAGGTAGAATTAAGACATGCTTTCGTTTTATTTTGTATTAAGAAATGAAGCGTTTGACATATATTGAATAAACTCTAATCTATCTTATATCTAACTTATACACGGTGATTTTTATTAAGTTAGTTGCCGAAGCTAGTGTGTATCAGTAACACTGTCGATTTATAAGGCTGAAAAAAAATTAGGAAATGAAGTGCATTATTTTTTAAAATAAAAAATTACACAATCCCGAAACGAGAAGTAGGCGAAACGAATCGCCAACGCGTAGCTACTACTATCGATAAAAAATCGATGAGTCGCGCGCGGGATTCCCCGTGCGTGCACTCTCATTTGCAGTGGTACAACAATTTCAACTCGATCTCTACTCAATTTTTGGGAATGCCTTCTCACTTAGTCTTTATTTTAAGTTTTTATCATTAGAAATGCAAACCGAATCTACAAATCAGTTTAACTGCTTACACCTAAGCTCTGCGCCACGGGATCAAAATTACTAATCATTCTCTATAATGTGTCAGGTGGGCGGGGTCATGCTCTGGTGCATACAGACTGGACTGTGGTGTGAGACAAGGGGGGCTCACTTCTCCTAAACTTTTTAATTTGTATGTAAATGACCTGATCGAGGAGCTCAGCAGCACTAGAGTTGGATGTCATATAGACGGACAAAATATTAATAACATCTCTTATGCTGACGATATGGTGTTGCTGAGCCCATCGGTCGGTGCGCTATGTGCACTGTTGCGTATTTGTGAGTCCTATGCGGAGGCCCATGGGCTCAGGTACAACGCGAAAAAGAGTGAGCTAATGGTTTTCAAGTCAGGCACGAGAACATACTCTGACCTGCCTCCAGTCTACATTAATAATTCTCCTCTGAACAGGGTTAAGAAGTTCAAGTACCTGGGCCACTGGGTCACCGATGACCTCAAAGATGTCTGTGACATTGAGAGGGAGCGTAGGGCGCTGGCTGTTCGCTGTAACATGCTGGCTCGCAGGTTCGCTCGTTGTAGTAAAGAATCAAAATTAACATTGTTCAGGGCATACTGCCAGTCTTACTACACGTGCAGCCTGTGGGTCAACTATACGCAGGGTGCATACAGCGCCCTACGTATTCAGTACAACAATGCATTTAGGGTGGTGATGGGCCTGCCGCGGTACTGCAGCGCCTCAGGCATGTTTGCGGAGGCAAGGGTCGACGGCTTTGCCGCGATCACTAGGAAACGCAGCGCCTCGCTATTAGCGCGCGTACGCGGCAGCTCCAACTCCATTCTTCGCACGTTGGCTGGACGGTGGGACTCGCCGCTGCTGGCTCACTGGGTGAGGCTACACGTTAGTGGGTAGCCTAGCCACTCGTCCTTCTTCCCCTGCCGTGTGTGTGTTTTTATTTTTAAATTTTTTGACATTTTTATTTTGTAATGATTTATTTGAATTTGAATTTTATTTTATTGTTGACATAATGTGTAATTTATTCTATGGGCTTTTATGCCTGCAATAAACGATTATTATTATTATTATTATTATTATTATTATAATACTTTCTTTCACGAAATACATATTAAATAAATTGAGATTTCGGGTAACTTTAGACTTATAGCTTAGTTAATAGTATATATAAGTGAAATATTAAGTTGCTCTCATGAACAAGTTTAATAGTGAAAATAAGTCAAGAATGATTAACGCCACAAGTCAATTATTTTACAAGACAAACTTCATACGCAAAGTCACGTTTGAGTGAAGTAATGAGAGGAAATTCGTCTTACCTCATTCAGACAAGCCGCCAAGCAGGCTTCCTTGGTGGAAGTGTAGATGATGGTATTGTCCAGACCCCGAAGTGCTTTTCCCGGTACTCGTTCGAATGCCCAGGGTCGTAGGCAGACGCTCTCCGTTCTTACTTGGAGTTTCACCATGTAGTATGTGTTCACAGCTCTCTGGACCAACAATAAAAATATTCATTAGAAAAAGTTATCGACTTAAATGACTAGCGACCGGTTTTAAAAACCAGATTACTTGTGTCATATTTGACACAAGTTCTATAGCGTAACCGTCAAATGTTACGCTAGTAATGTGAAGATCATGGATATAGATAGGTTATTTAAACCGGACGTAGGTCTGTAAAGTTACCATAAATTAACTTTTTATTATTATAGACCTTTTTTCAGAATTAGTCTTATCAGCAGCATTTAAAAGTTCGTTCTAGAATGAAAAGTTTATGCTTTTATATTTAAGAAAACCGGTCAAGTGCGAGTCTAAATCGCGCACGAAGGGTTCCGTACCACCGTTCAATGGAAGCGATGGTGTGGAGTGAATAGTTTGGATTTTACACAGCAAAATATTGTTTACAAAGTTATTGGTGCGGTTACTTTCACACTCCATGTACGTAACCAGGTGCATCCATAAGTTTGTATGTGGTATTGAAAGAATTGTTGTATGGGAGCCCCCTTAAATATTTCTTTTATCCTGTTTTTTATTTGTTGTTATAACGGCAACATAAATACATCATCTGTGAAAATTTCAACTGTCTAACTATCACGGTTCGTGAGATACAGCCTGGTGACAGACGGACGGACGGACAGCGGAGTCTTAGTAATAGGGTCCCGTTTGGAACCCTTCGGGTACGGAACCCTAAAAATTAAGATTGCAATGTTTTATTGTGACCAGCAAAATTAAAAAGTTTTTTTACTTATGTACTGCTCGTAATAGGTTTTATATTTGACAGCCATTCTTATTGATAATTGATATCAGTAAACCACTACGTCTTGGCAATTCCGAGATGCTGTTAATAAGCAAAAAGAGCGGCAACGCCACTCGTGTAACAGACGGTCTAGCCAGCTCATACCAGAAGCATACGGGAAGATAAATAGCACCTGTGTTTGTTTTTCACTTATTTTTTTTAATGTAAATCACTTCGTGACTCGCGCTAATTGCTAACCAATACTCGTAACCATAATAGTTCCATTTCACGGCTAAATGCAGTTCCCATTACTCGCTCATTACAATTCTACTATCAATAAACAATCTAACAATCGAATAGGCCTCGCTTAACTCTAGAAATGTACAAATTCGACTGTTCGTTAAGCTGAAACCGATGAATGTGTCCCACGTACTGGCCAAACAGTTACAATGGCACTCAGCTGGCGAAGATTTTCCTACAATTCCTTAATCTGGATTGTTTATCTCTCTCTCTCGTGATTGCTAGGGCCAGTCTAATTGGCAGTATCAGGAACGTTCGCGGAGGCTCCTATCTATTGATGAGAGATTTATTCAACTTCAAGTACCTACTTTATTCGAAATGTGCGTTTTCTGTAGAACAAAAACTCAACGTTAAGTAATTACCTTCTAAATGTTGTTGCCGATCTAAGATCAACGAGATAGGTAATGGCGAATGAATAAATCCGCGCAGTTTTATTTCTCGTATTTTCTTCTTCGACTTCTCGAACTCTCGCTGGAATATCCAATACACGATCTTTCGCACATTCCCTTAAATGTAAAGGCTGTTCTACACAAGCCCTATGTCTAAATGTCGATGCAAACACTCCGAATACATTCAGTTCGTGTTATTCTCTGCCGATTCAAAGGTATACTCATCGAAGATGATATTCGCTAGACTCACAGATGTGGCTACACTATTTTCCGACCTTAGCTTGTAGTTCTAGACTTCGAATGGCTCAATTATAGCATATAATATTGGTTTATTTATCATAGCGATGCTATAGGTACTTGAAGATGGGTGTTTGCTTACACAAACGACACTAACATAGCAATTTTGTAAAGGGTCCCTGTTCAGTTCACATGCATTTATAGATTCGCTAAGCTTTGGATTACCAGCAATAATGTTTGTTTGCTATGTTTTTTCTATAGTTCAAGCTGCGATATAGCAAATGATATTAATAGTTCTTCAAAAGGTATAATCGTATTAGCTTCAGATCGGTGCGCGGGAACTTGGAACATTTGCCAGAATATTATTATGAGTCTGGACTTAAGCTTTAACACAGTCTGAAGGTTTATATCTTTAGATTTCCCCTATGGGAAGACCGGTTGTACTCAAATATATAGTAAAATAGATTTATCGTGTGATAAAGAAGGTCTGATAAAGTCTGTTTCTTAGTTGAAAAAAGGCTGCATGATATTCTCAACAATCCCATAAATTTTAGCTACAACCTTCTGTTATAGCTTATATAACATATAGCTATAGTATAATTTGTATTTGTAAGTGTTCATCCTATTTAAAACTATATTTATGCAAAATAATAGTAGGTAATTATAATAATTATTCTATACCTGCGCTGTGGCCATCGGGTTATTGGCTTGCGTGTCGTTCTGGAGAAGACATCTGGTCTCTTGCACCGGCGTCAGCGGGTTGAGGACGAAACTGAAACAATCATAAATGTTATTGACACTCACATCAACTGCGTTTGGATGCATAATTGATTCCACAATCCCGGCAGAGACCATTTATACTCCTCAACTGCCATTCTTAGCAAGTAAATGTATTTTCTGAAATTTACTTATTTCATATGCCGTGAAACAGCAACAGAAACAATAAATAAAAACATAAAGCTCCGTACCTAGCTTTGTTACTTGAATTAGAATTCCCTTTACTCTTATATGGCAGTCTCAGTTTGTTTGTACCGTGGACAGCGCTTCTGGCATTTCCTCGCCATGTTGCAGTCATGATGGAAAGTCAGTGAATGAATGTCTAACGTTGTCGAGTGCAACGGTACTGCGAGACCGGAATACCTAGAAGCTTCATTACGGTCACATACTGAGCACTTGTAAATAGATGTAATGTAAACGCCACGAATGCAGTTACGCATAACTCCAGTTTCACGGCAACTTCGCTACTAGCTAACTGTTTTTTAAAGTGCAGTTTGCAATGCTATTAAAATAATTCAACTAGCTCTATACCTCATCAACAACAACAACTATACACACCGACGGACACAAGTCGAACGATGGAAGAAAGCGATCGCCGTCGATAGAAACAAATGGCAATCGCTCTCACTTACCAAATATAGCAAGTTCTCTGCTTCACGAATAAAAGACGAGAGGGTATATTTTTACTGTTTGCCAATAACTTTATAATAATACTTTGGACACTTGGACACTATTTACACACATTGATCTAGCCCCAAACTAGGATTCCCTGTATCTTGGGTACTAGACAACGATACACATAGTTATATAGATAAATAGTATACTTAGATAGATAAACAACTATGACTAGGGTACAAACATCCGTTCTCAGCAAACAAACATTTGCCCCCACCGGTACTTGAATCCGGGACCCTTCGCTTCGTAGGAGGGTCACTGCCGACTCGGCCATTCGGGTCGTCTTAAGGGGTTAAGGGACTGCTAACTAGAATACACCGACATTCCACACTGATTGCAACGATTTTAAAAGCCATTTCTCGCTTTGAGTATCGTTTACTACAAAAGACTCATGAAGTATAAGAAATACTCTCATCCATCACAGAGGTTGGGGGCAAAGAAGGATATTTCTAATAATAATAATAATAATAATAATTATTTATTGCACAGAAAACACAATGGAAAAAATACAACGAACAATATGCAAAGGTGAGCTTATTTCTAAAAAGAAATTTCTTACAGCTAACCTGTGAGGAAAGGAAAAAATATTTATAGAGAGGTAGTCCTAGTGTACAATTAAGATTTAAAAGAAAGAAATAAAGTCAATATACTATCAGATAAATCACAATACATCCTACACGTACTATAAAATAAATTAATAGAATACAATAAATACATAGATACACATACATACTATAAGATACCCACTATGCGGAAGAGAGGAGATGCTGTTTCAACTTTTTCTTAAAAGAGAACAAGGATGTGCAATCCCTAATAGCGCAAGGAAGTGCATTCCACAAACGTATTGCCCTTAACCTAAACGAGTGCTCGTAAGCAACAGTGTTGTGCTGAGGAATTGACAAAAGTGACACCGTGTGAGATCTCCGAAGTCTATCCCCAGAGAAAAGAAACTCAAAATGTTCACGAAGATATGCGGGATAGCGCGGATTTCTCAAAATATTGAAGAGGAAGGAGAGAATGTGCATATCACGACGAAGTCGGATCGGGAGCCAGCCTAATTCCCTGCGATATTGGGACACGTGATCGTACTTGCGGAGACCGAAGATAAACCGAATCCCGAGATCTAAAATGACTTCACAAGAAATACTGCATTTTAATGAGCAGGAGGCTTCCTGGCCTGGCCGTCTATAATACTCGTCTCTACGCTAATTGGCACCCAGACGTCGCTTCTGGCGCAATAATTGTCAGGTCATTGCATGCCAGGATATGGATCCGCCAGTCACTCAAGAATATTACTTTGCCAAGTGTCGATAGTGAAACCCGGGGTTGCTGGAACGAACGTGCTAAGTCGATGCTAGTGGGCGGTGTTCAATGAGTTTGCAATGTGCCTGGGTAACTCATAGTCATGGAGAAAGAAATAAGTGAACAGCATGCAGGAGGATGGACGGATGGCTGGATGATAGATAGAATAATAAAAGGTTCTGTAGCCTTGCATAATATGAAGTATAATAATATCGTTTGGCATTATTCCTTTTAACCGAAATGTTGTTAACCTTAAACTGAAGCATAAACATTACAAATACTACAATCATACAGCACACACATAAAAACATATAACAATAATGAGGACGCAAATGTATGTCCCCACCCACCGGCAGATTTCAAACGTAACGTAGCGCAAAAGCGCTTCTTGTGCACAAAAAACTGCACTTATTCATTGTCAAATCGTTGTGGAGCACAGCCCGTGCGTGCTCGTTGAAGTCTTTTGTATGGCTAGTATTTAATCGCAGTTCAGAATTTCACCAATCATAATTAACCAATCTTTTTTTTTTTCAATATGGTCCAAATATAGACCAACCAAAAATACACTAAGAGCAAATTATGCCACACAAAAGAGTAGGCCGATTTTTTGTATAAGAAAGTACTTGACGACCTCTGCGGCTCTGCAGTTGTGGGTCTACCTACCATGCGAGAGGTCCCGGGTTTGATCCCCGGCTGGGGATACAGAAAAAAATATACTCAGGTCTTGGATGGATGATGAAACGTCCGTGGCCTAGCCGTATTCACACATCGGAAATGATCGTGCTGGTAGCAACATCTGGCCGGGCTGGCCTCTGGATGGGTGTCCGTTCTATGTGACATTTGTTTCGGACGCTTCCGTGTTTCGGATGACACGTTAAGCTGTAGATCCAGGCTACTATCGCTACTCGGTGGTAGTGGTAAAGTTGTGTCAGAGGCCCTAATAGGGCATTCTTACGGTCGGGTTGGCCACAAGCCGGACACCCCTCCATCAACCCGCACTGAGCCAGCGTGGTGGAGTACGGCTCAATCTTACTCGTATCCCGGTAAAGACCCGTGCCCCTCGGTGGGAAAATTAATGGGCTACATTTACATTTACTTGGATGTTTATATCTGTGTCACGTCGCTGTTTCTGGTTCCCACGACACAGGGTAGCCTAGTGTCGGGCCAGAAGCAATGTATGTGCATGCATGCTGTATGTTTATGTTTATGTTTACTATTATGCCATTACAAACTCTTAAGCGAATAAAAATTAGGAAACACAGTTAGTAAGTTCCGATACATTTTTCGATACTCTAAGGACCCATTGAAAAGTCTACCTTCCAATTTGGTGACATTTTGGAATCTCCTGTCTCACCTTTAGTCGGTCGTGGTCTTTATAGGTATAAAGCACAAGATATCAACCTTATACAGCCTACAGGGTGTAACTCGCTGAAAACGCAACTGTACGAGATCCAAGTAGTTCGCTGTTACTTGTAAGCGGTGACAGTGGTTCGACATCGGAGTACAGTGGACTCGTGAACATCGCTAACTAGTTTTATCTAGACTTGGTCAATAATTTGCATTGCGGTTTCGAGGCAGCGGTATGCTCCACTTGACACATACACTCGCATAAGAAAACGCATTATCAAATGTGGATTAGTATGGCATTTCAACTGCAATTTACTTCGCAGATGGTGTACCAGATGGGTTGGTAATTGTTTATTATGAGAGAGCATAAATGTCGAACAGTTACATAGTTTATCTACACACGTATCATAAACCCTCTTTACTGCGTCCAAAAACCGCACGTTACTACCAGCATAATGTTATACTACTTGTTAAAAACTAATTTCTTACCTTAATATTGATACATTATGACCATAATGTATAAACTTTCGACAAATTATGACATTCAAATTTCGAACGTCGACGCCCGCCTGCGTGCCGCCCCTAGTTTGTCTGTGAATTTGGTACTACCGAACAAGCTAAACAAGTGCAGAGCAATTATCAATGCCACATGCCGGTCGAACATGTGGTTCCTTAACACGTCAAAGAGACCTTATGATATTTGTGTAGATAAACTAGTGTACATAATTAGGCATTAAAACTCGAGAGTCGGTTTATGAAACAGTCACATAAACTACTACATGAGCATTGAAAAAAAAATGCGATTTCAAACTCTTTCCCGCTCTGCTAATGAGTGTTAATGGGCGAATACCGTGACATGAAACGCTCGAGTCCTTACCACTTCTAACGGAGATTCCTTCGCCATTAAAGATAAGTGTTTCATACATCATTCCGCATTAAAAAAACGACGTTTAAGATCAGTACCTACATACAGTACATACATCCGTTGCTTGTTATCTGACATGATCTCCAGCTGGTTAAAATATCAATTGAATTAGTGGAGTATGTAACTTGAGGAGTACCATACTCGTACTCCTCAAGTTACATACTCCACTAATTCAATTTCCCCAACGCAAATCTTCCAAGAACAGTTTAAATGGCATATGCGGACGCTGCAAACGATACCTACCATTATGGCTTACCAGGTTTCCCAGAGCCCATTCAGCCCTCTCGCCGACAGTACAACATAGGAGTGACATTGAGATCATGGTAGCGAACTTGCAACTAACGGAGTCGGCCAGCGGTTTACCGTTTGTGAACATTTTAATGTCTTATTATAAAGCTAGGAAGGCGTGAATGCAGTGGACAATCCCAGGCTAGCTCTGCGGCCTGTTATCTTGCCAACAATCGCTGGGTTGAGTTTTGTAAGCGCTCATGGATCTACGTAAACTTGCTTATTCAGGCTGAATTGTAAGGGTCATCGTGGAAGTTGATCTCGCATGCCGGTGTTGCTAGTCGTCACGTTAACAGAACATACATAAATATTTACGAGGCGTGTGATGAATCGCTGATTTGAGAAATTGCTCAAGTGATTCTGTTGATCTACATTTTATTAGAGACGCCAAC
The DNA here is from genome assembly GCA_949825045.1 of Argyresthia goedartella. Taxonomy (NCBI): domain Eukaryota; kingdom Metazoa; phylum Arthropoda; class Insecta; order Lepidoptera; family Argyresthiidae; genus Argyresthia; species Argyresthia goedartella. The sequence continues at coordinate 15,609,476 of OX463809.1, read as the reverse complement.
TGACTCACTAACTATTACATGTTGAATCACTTGGTTCACGTCTTCGCCTTTGGCAGACCATCCGCATGAGCCCAGAAGTGTTCAATAAATACAAAATAGGGAGCGAATAATTATTTAATCATACATAATACTGTTTCGAAATAGCTGTGGGTGGTGAAAGCCTGAATCTTGCGAGGATCTTATATCTTATTTATGCCAAAGCACTGCCATATCGGTCCTAAATACTTACACAATATGTAAATGTTGCTTTATTTATACTATCAAGTACCGTTTGATTACAAATATGTTGTTATGATTAATGTATTTGTAAAGCCCTTGCAGTAATCACTGCATTTCGTTTCGATTTCACAACAGAGGTAATAAATCTTCTCTATGGTATGTTTGATTAAAGCCTGCTATCAAAATCTTCTTCAGAGCCCGAAAAAATCGACAAACGTACTTACTCCAAATGAAGTCTTCAATAATAGGAATAATATCGCATTTACGAGTTAAGATTGTTAAACTACTTTCTTAGGTATATGCATGTCTATGAATAGTATTAGACAAGAAATTAATTACTGCGCTTTTTATCTACTGCACCTGACCTCATTGGCATACAGTTTCTTGTGATTTGCAGCTAATATTTAATGAAACTGTAAATTAATAAGGCGGTGCTGGCTGACAGTGAAGGATTAGGCCTAGTCGAAGATGTTTGAATGCATACGTACCCCGATTTTCCATTGGTTGTACTTCTTAACCTCTCAAAAAGGGTAGTTGGGACGGGACGCGATTTTGTACCTTATCCCATTTATACAATTTAAAACCTACAACGGAAAAGTGGCGTTAGCTTACGCCGGTGGTATTCAAGGGCTTAAACCTTTTGTCATCAGACAAACATTCCAGAAAAAATAAACCTAGCCGACTAGATTTAGAAGTCTGGTTGACAAAAATCTAAAGAAGGTCCGAGACATCAAGTTACGAACCAGCTCTAGTAGTACCTAGTACACTTAACAAACTATACCATGGACAAATTATTTTCTTTAATCGCTGAAGTTTGCTTACACGGCATCCACTCACTGATAGATTGACGGTTGTCTGATGACTGTTTTCACAATGTTTATTTCCGAGGCAGCTACGCCACGGTGTGAACTTATCACTCTGTAACCGTTCAGTCAAACATGATGGATTATTGCACTCGTTTCTATCGTACTCCGCCGGTAAGCTGTTCTTTACTAAACACTGTTAATGCATCCATCAAGTTAAAGTTGACGTGTGAATGATATCGCCGTATTTAATCTCCCAAAATATTTGGATCCAACGATGACGTGCTGACATCTGTTGCGTGATTTGGAGACAGATTATTGTTTACAAAACTAAACCGATTACCAAATGGAATATCACGAAAGCTTCGTGTAGTCAAAGAAATGATACTGTATTAACTGTATGATACAACTGTTAGTTTTAGAGATAAATCAATCGTTCTGCCAATCACAGATTTAGATAAGAGGTCGAACTCAGTCCACGGGAATTTCAAGTATTTTTCCGCCTTTGATTGGCATAAATGTGCTGATATAAGCGCGCGCAGGACGATCGCGCGCGGCATCGATATGCTACAATACCAATTACGGTAAATCACGAACAATGGCTCGGTGGCACATAAAGATTCACGCGTAACAGTTAAAAGACTGAGCCATTATTTACTGGTTCGCTAGTTCTTCCGACTAGAGTGATTCTAGATATGGCATGTTAGTACAATGCTAGATTAGAAGCGCGGGAAAGATCTGCGACGCTTGCCTGAATGAATAATCGAGTTAATTTTGATCGATCCCGTACGGATTTATCTCGAAAAAGTCTGAACAATGTGTGAACTGAGGCTCTACCCGTACCAGGGATAATCCAAACATGCTTTTCTTGTCTCACGAAGATGAGACTGTGATTCGGAAACAAAACTGTGTCTACCAATTTCCATTCGAGTTGCATTGTCCTATTTTTGTAGAACGGTCAACTGTACATTTTATTGCTATTACTTCAATTTGTTTTACTGTAAACTGCGGCTTTGGGAAAGCCTGCATGTGACGGCATCCCAGAATAGGATTGCGGTGGAGCCGAGTAAATTACCGATTAGCCTCAAAACCACGAGTGTCCGTGAAAACTATCGCGATGTTGCAAATCGGTCCGGCGCCGTATCGAAGACGTATGCGATCACTTTTACTGTTATCCAATTAAGAGCGCGTCTGAGTTAGTTTCCTCACTTACACAGATTGCGGCGAACGAGAACTCTCGGGACATATTGTTATTAAAATGGAGCTACTCTTAGAAGTCGCATTTGTCACCTGTGAATAGCAGTGAGAGAGCTATGCCTCAGTCCTCTTCTCCTTGTTTCTCTTAGAAAAGGCCTGGTCGCCTTGTCCCTACTGTTCGCAGATGTCAAATGCGACCTATAATCTTGGCCCCACTTTAGTTGGCAGCATGCCATTGGAATGCTCGAACCGAGTAGCCGTGCGGTTGACTGACACACATTCTGGCCACTACTAACCCTGCCGGCAATGGCTATTGCAGCTGTAACATGAAGTGTAATTTCTCTCAGACCTATAGAATCGCTCTCGCCAGTTTAACCACGATTTTGAGCTACACCTTTAAATTTTTATACTGTATCTCATGAGCCGTAGGGACTACAATAGTAAACAGGTAAAACTCGACTGATAGTATGATGTAGTGAATCTTCGCGTCACTCAAACAGATCTCTCGTTATCCGACATTGAGGTTACAAGCTGATTCGAGATGTGATACGTTGATTTTGTATGTTTCGTGATCGATCGCAGAATGACGACTCATGACTTTGAACAGTTGTTATTTTCTCTAATGCTAAGTGGGTCAGTGAATCTAATCGGTACAAGAACATCTCAATTATCAGGAGTATAATCAAATCAGTATTATAATTTCTCTTAATGATCGGTTTAATTTTTTCGTTACTTATGAGGTCGACGTGGGAAGCTTTATATAAGTGTATTCATTTGTGTATCTAGCATGCGCAAGCAAATGTACATAATCAATTCTTTTACAATCTAAAAACTTGAACTCGTAAAGTTTCTATGTTATAAAATTTTCACTCATAGTGTAGTTAAGTTACGTAGCGTTTCGTAATCGGTGCATTAAATAGTAAAATGAACGTTATATCTTATCTTCCATCTTCACAGAAACTGTTAAAATGAAATAAACCGTTCTCCGCGTAAAGGCGTGATTATTTATAGCTTAATTAACTATGTTTGTGTTATATATTTTCCGTTAACTTGTATATTTACGTGAATAACGAGCGACCTGTTTTCGGTTGAGTTTCAACTGGAATGCGTTTAGACAGGATTTTGATGACACCGCTGGTTGGAATGTAGAGCGACTGATTTCGTTAATAGTAAGCTAAAGCAGTTTGAGGACAGACCGTTTTGTAAACACGTAGTATACTGTTAACTGTGACGATATCTGAGACTGTTTGTTTAAACACGGGTCTTGCCATTTCCTGCGAGTTTCTAGATTTAATAAAATCCCATGAAGAAAATCTACTTACTACTCAAGTTACTTCTTAACAGTTCAAATGTTTGTACCCCCGCAGTTTAAATCCTTAACTAATTCATCAAACAATCGAATTAAGGAATGAACAAACTGATTAAATTTGCGTTAACTTAGGGCTGCGCTAAATATAGGGGGTGGCCCATTTCGAAGGGCCAGAAGGGAAGTCGGAAACCATAAGAGATAGAAGTTTTTGTTGTCAGGAAACATGGCATCGAGTTTGATAAATATCAAAACTGCATCATAAGATTAAAAAAAAATATATCGTAGCCTAGAATCGACCCCGCAGATTTTGAAATAAAAATGTGTATCTGTGTAATTATATCATTCGTTAGTATTATTGATAGGGATGAATTACTGGGAAGTAATGCCATATGGCAAATGAGTGGAAAGGGTTCATTATTTCAATAAAATGATTCAATTTCCATATACTCCATACGAGTACAATACCCAATAAAAAAATATTTGCTGTCTGTCTATCTGCATTGCAAACAGTTTTAAAAGAGGTTTTTCAAGAAATTGTACACTTTCCACTCTTTTGCCATATGATATTATTTATCAGAAATTAATCCCTAATAGCAACAGTATCGGATAGTGCAATAAAGGATAACTTTTTTTTCAAAATCGGCTGGTTCGATTTCCGGCTAGAAAAATAGTTTAAAAATATGTCATGTTACAGTTTTGCTTCAACAAGAAAAGCTTCTATCTCTTAAATCTTCGAAATGGGCCATTCTTTATACTAGTACCATACGAAGCTTGTGAACGTTAGCTTCAACAATGTTACAAAACATTTAGCCTTTCCCCTTAAGAGGTGGCAGAGGCAAAAGTGCGCCCACTATGAGCCGGTTCTCCAATATTACATGTTGCGTGACAGGGGGCTAGCACATCACCGCAGCTATGAGAATTTGAAGGTAAATTTAGAAGTACATATTAGGTATCTTTTGTATTTACCTGAAGGAAGCGGCCTGGCAGTCTGGTTCCTCTCGACACCACCCCTGACACTCGTACAGCGACAAGTTACGTACAGTGTAGTACGCTGTGCCGGTGAAGTCTATGTCTGTTAGCTTCTCGAAAGCAATGCGACCTGGGCAAGAAAATAAACTTATTGAAATAAACACTCTATTGTTTAACATACCATATAGTATTATCGAGATACCCGGTTGAGTGATCCGACCATCGATTACGGTAAGGATTTCTAAAAAATCTTTAATCTGATAATCCCCTCCCACTCCGGTTTCCGCTAATTTTCTTCTTCTTCTTCAGGATTTTCGTCTCCACTGCTAGACGTAACCCCCAAATTGACCACATTCGTGGGACCATTCTCGTCCATGTCGGGCCGGATGTGCTTCTACGCTAACATTACGCCTTATCGGCATCAATACAGTGAATATGGACGTAAATTCATATTCTATTGCAGTTAAAAATATGAAGTCTCTAACTCACCAAATACCGTGGAAGCCTGAAGTAAGAGCAACGCCAGCCGCGCAATGCGCAGCGCCGCAACTTCCATGCTCCTGTACAGACAATAACAACAATTTATTAAATAATACATTTTGTCTCAAACAAAATTCGTACTAACTACATCTCATTCATACAACTCTTACACCGATGGATAATTCGACTAGACGTTATGTACAACTAGCATACAAAAAACATATTCAAAAGCTGTTAAAAAGTGCAAGCACCGAACTAAGGACCGTAGTAAAAGCACAATGTACCAAATACTTCGGGTCACACGTATATTCAAAATGATACTATTGTCGTTCGGACAATGGATAAAATCGAAAGCCGGTCAACTATCGAACCGAACACAATTTTATTTTACACGTTTTAACTCACAGATATATAAAATGTCTTCTATGATTACAAGTATCAAACAGCAACGTTGTTATTTAGTCCAACCTTTTGTGCATACCCCATTGTGGTGGAGCCAGAGATCGATGATCGATAACTGCTAACTCGATTAATTAGTAGCTCGACGATCGATAATCAAATTTAAAGATTTCAATAGACTATCGATGCTTCGATTGATAGCAATAGAAAGTGGTCGATGAAATTAAATACATTCAAAACAATTATGTCGACAAATTAGTGAAACTTTGTTTTTTCCATTTGCTGAAATGGCTCTAAGTTAATCAAGAGAAGAAACACACGATAACCACATTACTTTGATGATAGGTGATGACTCGGCACTAATTTCCTCTAATTTTACAAGCGCTATTAGGGCCAAGTTCAACTTGATTCTAACTTTGAAAGCAATAGGAAAGTCAGTGACACGAATTTTCAGTAACTTTTTTGCATTGCAATATCACTTTCACTATACACCTTTTTCATTTGTAAAATGAATGATCATTCGGAAACGTGAAAGTAGACGATTGTTGTATGAAACAGAGTACATCATACAATCAGCTATTTATGCATAAGATACAGTTTTATTTATTTCTTTGACTGGCCGATCATTCAAGTAATGGTAATGTACCAGATGTGATGGCACGTCTCAACAAAATTGGCATATTGGAATGTAATTGCAGCGTAAGTTGTTATCTCTCTCTATTAACTTATAGTCCAATATTTGTAAATTTTGATTTATCGACACTAATAAAAAGGAAACCAGAATTCAATCAATATAAATCGAAAACAGTCAAGCCAATATAAATCGGGTGATGACCATCAAAAACGGTGTTTCAATGAATAATTCATTCACTTTGTGATACACACATCTTTAAAAGGAAATACATATCATACAGAATTTACAGTTTCCAGTGAAATCGCAAAAACAAGTTTCCTTTAACATAGAAGGTATGTTCCATAAACTGCCTGTTAAAGAATATTGGTGCGAAAGATCAATATCATAGACTCATTATGCATAGTTATAACAGGTCTTCTAGTACTGCCAAGGTAGCACAATATAGCAGATGTGCTGATCAGCGTAACGAAACAGTTAGATTTGGCTTTCATCGGCTGTGAAGTATTCACTGAGATAATCATAGTGATCCGAGCTACACGATACCGTTTGTCGCTTTACAGCCAAGGTTATTTTACAATGGGAATAATTGCAAGTCGGCGACTCGCATGCATGAACTTTATTATAACGCATGAGTATCCGAAATTGTCTTTCTTCAATTTTGATTGCTACTCTGCTTGTGCTATATTCTAAATATGATCTGTACGTTCATAGGAGTATGAAATGATACATGGCTGAAAGCTCAGACTCATGCTCAAAAAAATGCCGCTGCTTTAGTTCCCGAGCGAGAGATAGTAGGCCGAATGAATGAAGAACAAACATTAAACAAGCATTTATATACAGGCACATAGATTGATTCTGTCGCCACACTAGGATACCCTGTGTCGTGGGAACCAAGACCTGGGGTTTTTTTCTTTATACCTAGCCGAGGATCGAACCCGGGACCTCTCGCATGGTATACAGCGCCACAGAGGTCGTCGAAGAAAAGTATCGCCTGTCATTGTAAAGCAATGCTTAATTTTTGACGTTCGGTTATTACTATTTATAACTTATTTTTTGTGACAGGGGGCTAGCCCATCGCCGCAGCTATGGGCAAATGAAGGTTTCCTCACGATGGTTTGCATCACAGTTAGCAAGCCTGAATGATGTACTTTAGATGAATGAGTTATCTCATTGGTACATTATCAGCACCGGGTGTAAAACCTGCATTTCCTGCTTGAGAAGCAAGCGCGAAACTCACTAGACAAAGGAGCAAAATTGGGAAAAAACACAATTTTTGACAATGGTGTTCTATTATATGGCTAGACCAAATTATTAAATTTTGGTACTCATTAGACGCAAAATTGTATGTTCTTTGATTTGTTAAAAAGTAACTTTTCGCTATAATGCACCGTAAAAAAGTACTGACAAAAAATCAAAACATTTAGAGGTTTTGGAGCAACCAAAAGTGGTCCCGATATCTCGTTTCACCATTTCTTAAATTTGCTCAGTTGCATTCATATATACAAGAGAAAAAATTAAAACTACCTAAATAATAAAAATATTATAATAATAATACTAAATAAAAACCACCATTTGTACTTCAATTTCACACCTCTACCGACTGACTTATTTGATAATTTTCTTTTAAATATTAGAAGTGAAAGTGTATACTTTTCTATATTCATTCGGCCCAGTGACAGCGCAACTTTGACAGCCTGGCAAACTTTAAGTTATCGGTTCGTACATCTAGGACTAAGTTTCATTAGAGTATGAATGGTACAGTACAGTACATCATGAATTAAATCATTACCTGCAAGGGTAATTTGAAACTGAAACAATCAACTCAGGTTCCCTTAATAGCACAAACAATAATAGATAAAAGAAAAGAGAGTACAGTTACGTCAGCAATTTTCCGAGCCGCAGTCACAACTCACAATAATATCTATATCATTGTTTTCCTTAACTTCAGATTTAGTGATTGAAAAAACATTTATGTATGACAGAGAACGTATATATTCCATTCTTGATTTCTTGAGTTTTAATCTGATATAAGTCACGTCAATCATAAGTAAAAGTATGAGCTCTACTTTTTGTACTGATTCTTAACCTCCTCAACCTCGAGTGTCGTGCCCATCTTCACTGATTTAAATCAATGATTATATATCAATATAATCATTGATATAGATATGCATCAGTGCTTCACTTCAGTCAATTAACTTGGCAAATAACATGAGAAACAGTTATGTTGTTCACATTTAACCGCGATAACCTGAATCTAAAGACCAAGTTCAAAACCACGCTCTGTATGCGTAACTACCGTATACAATACGAGATGGTAATTTCAATTAAACAATATTCATACTACAGGCCAAAATAGCTCAAGTCCAATAACAGTAGAACGCATTTTTGTTTGGCTAAATGGGAGCGTTACGCGTGACATAAAAATGCTAATTGTAGCAATAATAGAGATGTTCCTTTGTTTAGACGAAGACATGCTATATCAGTAACAATGGTAATACACAAAGAATACGAAGAAGAAGGGAGGAAAGTCTCTAGGGACTGTTTTGCCAACCATATTTTATTCTACAAATAGTTTCCTTGGTCTGGAAGTAAAATCACGAAGTCATAAAAAGTCATTTGCAACAATTGCGTTGTTTAGCATGCACCTACAATTTCGGCAAGATAAACAAACAGTTCATTTCCATAAGTGGAATTCATACGAAATAAAGATGTTTATCTCGATTATCAGAAGCATTATACGGGTATTTATTTTTGTTTATGCATGTTCCTATGTAGGTTAGTAAACCTCTCGGTATCTACAAATCGCTTTAAGAATACTGAGAAAAATTATTTTCACGTATCTACTACATGGTTCTTGGATGTAAAGCTTAAGATTCCAAATGATTGCTTTATAAAGTGTTAAGCTTTTTAAGGTTTAAGCCCTTAAATCGCAGTCAGGATATTTAATTTTAATTGGTTTTACTCTTTATTATCTAACTTTACCAAAGCCTTAGTAAAAGGTTCAAAGGCATCAAAGTTAAGGTTCTTCTAGCAATTTACTTGTAGTGTACTTCGACACTTTAAGTGAATTGGATAGGAATTTTACAAGATCGTACAGTACTATTGCTTTAACTTTATCGCTCGACACTTATCTATTTTAGTCGCTGAAAGTGATCAAATGAACTTAAAATTCGGCACGGAGATGTATCATGAAGACTATATGGAGGGAAGACTCTGAAAACAGTTAATTGATTTACGACAAAATAAAATAAAGTGTCAAATGATAAAGTTAAAATAATCTTGCTGCAAGGTTATCACTTAAGTTTCTTATGATACATTGATTCGCCATCAATACAGTGTTACAACGCAATTACCATTTCAGTGATCCGTTGAGATTACTTACCCGGCATAGCAAACCTCGCCTTATAGAGCCGTTAATCTAGCTAGATGGAAACGGGAAAATGCCGCGTACGGGTAAAAAGTAGGCAATTAAATATATCACTTGATTCATATGTCACAGCGTAACAGTTACGTCACGCGCGTGGGCGCGGCGGCGGCGGCGCGCGATCGCAAATTGCCCAATTTAACGGTGTCCCTCGCGCTTGCGCCAGTTTTACGTAGATCAGGTCTACGACATTAACGACTTAACGAGACACTTCGCGGTGTGACGTCATTACGGCGCTCTAAGGCTATTTCATACCAGCGAGGTGTGTAGTTAAATCGTCAGAGTTATACGCTATGACGCTTTCGTCAACCGCCGACGATTCCGTTTATGGCGACACGCTCACTAACTCGTAACTGTAGTTTAATAAGAATAACTCGTTTTGTCTCTGTTCGTGGATTAAGTAATCGTCACTCTGCCCCGGGTTTGGTGTTTTGGAGGAACTGGGGCGTCACTTCAGTTCCTCTTGGCGATCTTTATGAGATATTTGTTGCGATGCCTAACTGTAAGAAGAAATAGCGGTTTTCGTGATTCTGTCATTATTGTGGCTTTTGGTGTTTTGCTGTGCTATCAAATTCTGGCTATACTATTAACAACTGAAATGGACCCACATTCTTTGGTAAAGGATATTATATACATACATCGCCATTAAACCCACGTTAATTGCGTAGCGTAGTTGACTTAACTTGTCTCAGTAGTCTAATATTCCAAAAAAATACAGGCAAAGCACGTTATTTCCCCTACATTTAAAATTTCAATATATTTAGTATTATATTTAAGAGAGACGAAAAATTTGTTGAGACTCCCAATAAAAATGCAACATGAGCATCATTACATGAGAATCATAGATACTAGTGTATAATTCATGGATATCATTTTTATTTCTAATGTTGTATCTGAAATAAACATAATTGAATTGAATAGAGCATTTTCCTTTGTCAGAGATATTTCAACGCACATTTTATTTCAATGACAACTTACCCCCTATTATTTTAATACCACATTTTTCTAATAAGCACTTACGTACGTTATTTTAATATGAATACAATCTCCATAATGCGTTCGAGAAAGAAATTGATTATTAATACACTCTAACGTGCACTTGGAAGTTACTTCATTATACCAACAAATAGCTATCTATTCCCATGAGTGTCTTCATATGGATATGTTGCCGTCCACTGCAATTACATATCACAATGCGCCTTTGTACAATAAAATTATAGGCTATAGTTCCTGCTAGCTATATGCTCATGTAATCTTAGATTACCTTTGTTGGTTCGCAAGCTTCACTGGGGTCAGGAGGTAGCCCTTTGTGACCGTGAGATAATCTTGGACCACATATGGCTTTGTGTGTTAATTACTTTTGTATTTTTTAAAACTTGTTCAGTGCTTGGGTATAAGAATGCGAATTAAGTGGATTGCTAGATCCACAGGCTAGATCGATAGGTCAAATGCAATGATCAGTTAATTTTGGCATTAGTGAACGAACCCATACGCGAACCCATACGTTTTGTTTCCAAAAATACATAGGGTGTGGGTATATACATATCTAAGATAATAATAGTATTGACGGTTACTGTCCAATGTACGTTTTTGACAAACTGTTACGTTTTCGATACTCGACACCACGCGTACAGATAAAATGAAAGACAACCCTTTCCATAGAATGTTACCTTAATTAGTGATAGACCACAGGATTAGAAAGTAGTACTTACTCGGCAAGCTCTCAAGTTCAAAGAGCAAGCCTCTAATTGCAAGCGGTGACGGCTGGTGTCAAATGCAATGATGATTTAAAACCGAGCCATGGGTGCAGGGAACCGGGAATTTCTTCGGATTTTTATCTTTAACCCACCTCAGTAGCCGGATCGCTATCCACGATCAAAGTATTCCTATTGAAACGAGCCCCAAGAGACCGACAGCGGTGTTTAAACCTAATTTGAAAAAAAACTAGTTTATTTGATAACATACCGTGGCATGTGAAGAATGCAGTAACTTGCCTTGATGCGACTAGTCCCAGTTTTTATAGTTTGACTATAAAAACTGGGACTATATTTTTGATGTTACTCTCTTTGACTCTTTGATGTTACTTAGAAAATCACGATCCCGAAACATAAAAATGTATCAAAGGTCAACGTTAGATGTCAGCGACGAGGCCAGGCAGGGTCAGAGAGGCTCGGCGCGCGCGTGCGTCAGACGCAACTCGTGCCCGTATGCCACTCGTGACAATCACGTCACAATGGCCCGAACTTGACCGACCGCTAACGGTACAGTGGGTACAACATCACCAGTATACCATGACCGCGAGCTACCTACAAACACTTGGAATATGCAGCTCAGCGGCGCGGGCGCCGCCGTGAGACAATGCGTGTGAGCGAGCCGACAGGTTGCTCGGCTGACCCAATTATTTTCAGTAAACTGGGCCAACTTTTTCGAACGTGTGAATTCCGAGCTTTCACGACCGCGACCGGACGCCGCACTTATGTCCTTCGATCATTCGATTTGGGTGCGATCTTTGAGCGAGATAAGTCAGATAATTTACCTGAGTGTTTCCTTTCGAGATTATTTTTGCTTTTGCGACTTTCGCCGCTTGCAATGTGCTGCATGTTCACGTGAGAAGTTGGGTTTTGTTATTCTGTTCGCCGAGCGTTCTCTGAGAGTAGGATATTGCATGTTTAGTTCGAACAAAGCCTCTGCGTGCAATGTCAAGAGTGTCATGTCGCCGTTCTTTATCGAACAGGCAAGTAAGACTAGACAACTGGCTGGAAACGCTGTGTCTTTTTCAAAGATTAACAGATTTTGTAAAGATTTGATACTTTCTGTGTTAAAAATATTATAGTCAATGAAAAAGCTAACTGTCCCGTAGATTCAATGCAAAGAAACTATGTATTTTAGGTCAGAGTAAGCCACATACAATCGAATCTGTGTGATCCCATTTACCAAAATTGCCTTCCTGCATTGTCGTGCACCATTTGCACAGAATATGCTACAACTAAAACACGTTCCTTTAGACCTTTGCCGTTTGAGATTAGCTCCAGTCCATGAAACCTCTCGTTTCGAGCCATTGTGCGGCTCTGACTCGACGTAAGATCGCAGATAAACCCAGGTTGTTCCCAACTCAACATCAACACAAACCAACCCATATTGAAAATCTTTACATGAATTCCCACTGCTACATAGCCCCATCGAAAAATTATGATCATACTTTAAACCCATGTCCTTTTAACATTAACAATGGGAAGGTTGAATTGGGAATATCTTTGAACAAAACATGGATTACAAAACGACACCAGTCCATCGACCCCCACTAGTCCAATATGGAGTACATAGGGATAAAGAAAAATAACCCAGGTCTTTGATGTTTATATGTGTGTGGTGTCGCTGTTTCTGGTTCCCACGACACAGGGTATCCTAGTGTGGGGCCAGGAGCAATGTATGGGCCTGTATGTAAATGTTTATGTTAATTTACTTTACTATTTATCCGAGTTCAGTACGGAATAACCCTCAGATAAGTCGGGTTTGTGCGGTGCGGACACTGCGGTGTAATAAATGCTCCGCAATGTGTCGTTAGCCGGCGCCGGCGCAGACCGGACAGACATGCGAGCTATACAGGCTGCTTCTAATCGATGTATTTGTGAACTGCATTTTACTACATTCCTATTGATTTAAAATTCGGCTTGTTTTATATTTAACTTTTGAATAGCGTCACACATCGCAAGAGCACGTTATGCCCGTTTAGATAGACCTTCAATCTTCAATTCTGAGCGAAATATTTGAATCAGTTGCCTTAGCACTTTGTTTCATTTACAACATCATTCAACAAGAGACTGAAAAGTAAATCTTCATACACATGCCGTGCTTGAAGAGTTACTTTTCACCAGCTAAAACAATCAACAATTGCAAATTATAAAACAATATTCAGTGAAAAAAAAACAAAAAGCATAAAATTGTGTTAATTATTTTGTCAATACGTATTTCCCATGAAAACGTAAGGCAAGAAATCCACGAAAGCCGGCCATTGGTCTCATAAAATATGTTCTTAAGGTCATTGAATGATGCTGCCAATAATTTTTAAGTTTGTGCACCGCTACTGAAGCGAAACGGGTCTCATTAACGGGTGTAGTATAAATTGAAAGCTGGTGATTTATTAACAAAGCTAAAATTAAGCTCCTCAGGAAGCAGGAAGAATAATAAAAAAGACATTAGGGCTTTTGACACAGCTTCACAACTACTATTCGTACAACCGTGATTATCTTAGAAATGATTAAATTAGAGCATTTTTTATGTCGGTGATGGGGATCAAGTGCCTATATATCCGTAAATGAAAAGTATTTATTGTTTAGCGTTGGTCGCTAGCGCCTTCAACAAGATCGGGAGATTTTGAAATTGCCATTTGAACAATTTATAAACCATGTAAAAGCGAATTTGTCAAAAAACCGATATTACAATGTTCATGATTACTTAAATGACGGGACTGTTTGAACATAAACATTTACATTGCTGCTGGCCCCACACTATGATACCCTGTGTAGTGGGAACCAGAAACAGCGACGTCACACACATTTAAACATCCAAGACCTGGGGTTTTTTCTTTACCCCCAGCCGGGGATCGAACCCGGGACCTCTCGCATGGTAGGCCGAGCCACAACCGCTGCGCCACAGAGGTCGCGTATGGGTTTAATATAATTAACTCATAACAGAACTTGCTGTAATTTTTTTATTATTATTATTTATTCCTGCTTATTAATTATAATGATTATGATAGTAATATTTGTAATAATTAAACAAAACCAATTTTTAAAAGAGATCTAAAAATCAGTCTGTGATAGTTTCTACGCCCTACCTCTCCCACAGAGGCCAATGTAGAGAAGAGGCAAAAATTACGTTTGCTAAGTAAATGTAAATCTACAGTAATAAAGAATTTGAACTTTGAACTTTATACTTCCTCACAAAGGCGGCAGCCTGGGCAGCCATTGCACAGGGGGGGACCCTTTGTAGTCCGCCCGCTATTGACCACAGGAAATGTTGTTCGTGAGGTGGGCCATGCCCTGAATGGCTTCGCGGGAGCAAAAAGTATTATCTCAGTATCCCCACTTGTGCATTAGTTCGGAGCAGCGGCCCTGGTCATCTGGAGTCAGCTCAGCTTGGTCCAGCAGGGTTATTGCCCAGGCGCGCGTTTGTAGCTGGGTCGGAGATTCATCTCTACGCCCATCGGGACACAATCAACCCGATTCTCCGAGATTTGAGGCGAAGGTTGGAGCTTTGTGCTTGGAGATCCTCATTGATGGGGAGGCGAGGATTCGGTGTTATTTTGTCGAAGTGAGACTTGACGGCAGTTTCTCTGCGATGATCGGCTGGTATGGTGTTGCTACGAACGGGCAGCCAGGCTGTGTGGGGGGAGTTCAGTTCGACATCGGTTCGTGTAGTGGCTGCCAGCCCAGCGCTGTACACCAGTGCCAGCGCAGATGTTTTCAGCTCATGCGCTCGGCACACCCATGTCCTTGAAGCGAGCTTGTGTATTAAGCTATTTCTGCTCGAGAGCTTCTTCTTTAGTTTACACAAGTGCACTTTGTCTAGGGTGATATCGAAGTAGACCGGGAGGGGATTTTCTCTAGCAAGCTCGTTGCAGAAGCGTATGGAGAGAGTGTTGACTGCTGATAGAGGTGGTTCTTTAATCTTAGTGAAAAATAATATTAAGGTGAAACAACGCAAAGATATTCTTGCACTTATTGTTGAAAGATAAATAGAGGTATCCTGTGTTGAGTTGGATAGCCATATTATTGTTTGTGTCTACATGCCACCGAGGGATGAAAAAGGCCATGGCAATTTCGAAATATTTGAGAAAATTATGGAGGAAGTCCTCTCTAAACTATGTAATAACAGAAAAAAGTTAATTATTTGTGGCGATCTTAATGTAGATTTGCTTGTAGGAACAACAATGAAACAACGATTAATAACTTTAGTCAAATCGTTTAACTTATGTCATGTATTTTTAGAGCCAACCAGATTTACACTTACCAGCCAAACTTGCTTAGATAACGTTTTTTGTGACTGTACATTCACAAGTAAAAGTGTAATTAACTGCTTACCTTCCGATCACAGTGGTCAAACAGTTTCATTCCCAATTGCTATTAAGGATAAGACTGGTCCATCATTTTATAGGCCTATTACATCCCATAGACTAGAGACATATACGAAAAACTTAGATATAAATTTGCCAGTACCGGATTTTAATGAACAGAACCCAAACAAAATCTACTCAGACTTCTTCAACATTATTCAGACAGAATTCAATAAAGTTTTCAAATTAAAGAAAGTCAGTGACTACAACGGTAAATCTAAATTTAATGACTGGGCAACGTTTGGAATTCGTAAAAGTACAGTTATCTTGTATAACCTTTATGATCAAAAAACCTATAACTTTGATCGAAAATTTCATGACTATGTTAAAAAATATTCCAAAACTTTCAAGTTGGTTTGTAGGACCGCAAAAACTTTACACATTAATAGAAAAATTCAAAATTCAAATAATAGAATGAAGACAGTTTGGCAAATAATAAACCGTGAAACTGGCAAAGTTATACCAAGGGACAATGATTTCTGCCTAAAGATAGGTGATGATGTTGTTAAATCCAGCGATGATGTTGCTCGAGCTTTTGAAACATTCTTCACCAATGTACCTCTACTCACAACAGATCGTCTAAATTCATCTCCATATGAAGCAGAGACTTTATTAAAAAATAACACGAGCGTCAGTAAGGTATATTTTAAATTTCATCATGTATATCCCCAGGACATTGTCAAAACGTTTAAATTACTTAACATAAAAAATACGGAAGACCTGTGGGGTATATCAGTCAAAGTCATTGGTTCAGTAATTCTAGTTATAGCCCCACATTTAGCTTATATATTCAATAAATGTGTTGACGATGGGGCTTTCCTAGACCTCATGAAACACAGTAAACTGATACCTCTGTTCAAATCGGGAGTTCAGGGTGATCCTTCAAATTTCAGACCAATATCTGTTCTTCCAACACTAAGTAAAATATTTGAAAAGATTATACTCAATCAAATGCTCTCACACTTCAACCGTACAAAACAACTCCACGCCAGACAATACGGTTTCACTAGGGGTAAATCGACTACGGATGCAGGTATTACCCTTATATCTCATATTTATTCTGCATGAGAGACCGCACAGGATGATATCGGAGTTTTTTGCGACCTGTCGAAGGCGTTTGATTGTGTTGATCATAATACGCTATTAATTAAATTAAATCATTACGGAGTTCGAAATAAAGCGTTGGATCTACTAAGATCATACCTAAGTAATAGAATTCAAAAGGCAGAAGATAACGGCGTTAAATCTGATGGATCGGGTGTAAAAATTGGGGTTCCACAAGGTTCCATATTAGTTCCTTTCTTGTTCCTGGTATATATTAACGATCTGCCTTTCATGGTGGAGAAATTAACTGACATAGTGTTATTTGCTGATGATACTTCAATGGTCTTCAAAATTGAAAGGCAAAAAGCAGATTTTGATGATGTTAATGGTGTATTGTCTTTAACCTTGAATTGGTTAACAGTTAATAATTTATTGTTAAACTCTGGTAAAACCAATGTATCAAATACTCACTTCCAAATGTCAGGCAAGTTGAGACCAGTTTAGTGTTAGACAACAGCACGTTAGAATTAGTAAATGATACAAAGTTTCTTGGAATAACCATTGATAGCAAATTGCAGTGGGGATCCCACATAGATAAATTGGCTGGTAAATTAAGTTCTGCGGCTTACGCTGTTAGGAACATCAGACAAAGCACGGATGTGGCTACATCTAGGCTAGTATATTTTAGTTACTTTCATAGTGTGATATCCTATGGTATCTTGTTGTGGGGGAAAGCAGCGGATATTCAAACTATTTTTATTTTACACAAAAGAGCTATTCGAGCAATTTATAATTTAAAACGAACAGACTCCTTAAGAGAGCTTTTTAAATAAATTGACATACTAACAGTAGCTAGTCAATTTATTTTCAAAAATATAATGTATGTACGCAAGAACCTTACAACATTTTCCAAACTTAGCGATAGCTGTAATGTTAACCTAAGAAATAATCACAGACTGTGTGCGCCCCGATTTAGGCTCGCGAAGGTTAGCAATTCTTTCAAGGGTCAGTGTATTCTCTACTATAATAAGATACCTCTGGAGATTTTGAAATTGCCATTTGAGCAATTTAAAAAGCATGTTAAAGCGACTTTGTCAAAAAAGGGATATTACAATGTTCAAGATTACTTAAATGACAGGACTGTATGGGGTTAATCTAGCTCAACACAGGCCTTGCTGTTAATAATTTTGTAATTATTTATTCCTGCTTATTAATCATAATAATTAAATTTTCATATTTGTAATAGTTAAGCACAACCTATTTTTAAAAGAGATCTAAAAATCAATCTGTGGGAGTTTCTTCGCCCTTCTTCTCCCACAGTGGTCCAATGTAGAGAAGAGGCAAAATTGATGTTTGTATGTTTTAAGTATATGTAAATATCTACAGTAATAAAGTACTTTGACTTTGACTTTCTCATCAGACTGCTTGTTGTTGAGACCGTCTTACAGGATTTGGCTTAAGGCCCAAGTCCTTGAAGTAGTCCTCGAATAAGATTACCTCTTTCTGCAGTTTTTTCTCGCTTAAACCGAGAGTTCGCGCGTGAGCAATGTCGTCGACGTACATATGGTACCGGCCACTTGTTTTAGGAATATCGGTTAGGTATATATTGAAGGTAGCCGGGGCAAGTAGTGACCCCTGTGGAACGTCGTTGGTAAGGGTCTTCAATTTACTCTTGACCCCGTTTAGGCTCACCCGGAATACCCGGTTAGGCAGGAGGGTATCGAGGAGGTGGTAGAGATGTAAGCAACGGAGTGTTCTGGTAAGTGTTAGAAGTAGAACTTGATTCCAGATGCTGTCGAATGCCGAGCTCAAATCGAGTAGACGGCAGCAGATTTTTCTTGCTTTTAAAAGTTTTTCTCTTTGTGTGTTGTTAGAGAAAGGACTTGTTTGCAACAACTGCCTTTTGGCCTGAATCCTGCCTGTTCCATTGGAAGCACCTTCTCGATGTCTGGAATGATACGCACGAGTAGGACCCTCTCGAAGAATTTGTACGAAGTGCAGAGCAGGGAGATCGATCTGGAGTTATTGGGATCATCTGCTTGAATACCAGGTTTGGGTGGGCTATCTCTTTTGCTTTTTTCCACGTAGCGGGATTAAAGAAAGCGATTTAAAACAAGAACCGGAAGAATAAAGAAATCAATTGGACTCAGAACAACGTTTTCATTACGGAAGCAATAAAATTTTGTTGCTTATTAATCCAGAGCACTCCATAACCAAGATCCGTCCGGTCTCACCATGGCCGAGTTGAGGCGGCCGGCTGCCTATCTAAATCACTGTAATTGGCATTTGTACAGCACACGATGGTTCTGAAAGGTGTACTTCGCGTTTACGACTCAAAATCGTTATATATTGTATGAAACTTATACTAGAAACTTATTACTGTTGTTTTCAACGCAATAATCACTCGAAACAAGTGAAATTAACTAGATATGGAGAAGTATCACATTGTATATAAAACAAATTTCAGAATGATGTTAGAAAGATAAAAGGTGGCCCAAGCATTAATATACATATTTGTATGTACGTACATAGTTGTCTAAAAGCATTATAAACTCATGTTGGCCACATTGCAGAAAAGCATACGAGGCCTACCTTACGTATAACGCGTTACAAAAAAGACGACAGGCATTATAACAAATGGCTGGCGAATGAAAGAACCACAGGAACGCAGCAGATTTGCAACCGAGAGGTCATCATCATTACGCTGGTATGTGTTGCTGACGCGCACAATTCTCTGGACCTAATTCCACCATTTTATTACCACATTCCACTTCCCTTACGGGGTATATGGGGGGGGGGGGGGGGGGATTGTCCTTCTGCCACCCTTTTAAGTATGTACTTATCTACATCTCGACATCTCTGTATACACATCGCAGTTAACACCAAATCCCGGTGGTATTAGATATACAAAAAATGAATGCGCTGCGGCAAACGCAGCGGTTAAATGTAACTCAGATCATAATTGTAGATAGTCGGGTGAACTCGGGTGGATGTTTTACGACGCTTAGAGCATCTGATAAAAATATTTTACTCCAGTACAAGGAAATTAAATGTTTTACTGATGACATTAAAACGTGCATTAATTTAACTTCTAGGAGTGTTTAACCGACGCAGAAAAAATGTATGTATGTATGTATGTACTGTTTTAAATAAAATAATGAAAACAAATTGATTATGGTTGTGAGAGGATGAAAGTAAAACTCTGAAATATCGGTCGGCGATCGCGAATTTATCAAGAACATAATCAATTATAAACAATTGTAAGCAAGCAGATAATTAAGGGTCTGTTAGGCCTCCTACAGGAGCTGGGTTGGCAGGAATAGTGCCCCCAACCCACATAACGCAAAATATGCGCAAATTTAAGACGTCGAGTTGCGGCAAAGTGGCCTGCGATAAACTATAACAATAAAACTTGCTTATATGAGCAAGCAGATAATACAAAATACAAAAAAAAAATATGATGAAAAATATATTTACAAAATATTAATTACACGTCGCGGCACTTTAAAAAATTATGACACCCATTTGTAAACGGATGAATGATTTCATTTGCTTACGACATTTGCATGACACAATCAGTTCAGTAGCTCCTTTTTATCAAGATGCATGTAATTGGGAGCTTAACGTTTTTCTTTCTACGTAAATAAATCAACTCGTACAAGACAAGAAGTGGTCTTAGGACCCGTTGGTCTGGATAATCGAGATATTACATCGACTGGCACTAACAGTGGCAGATGTTCGGACACTTTTACATCATAGATCAACAACTACCCACCTATGTGTTCAGAAATCAGTACACACACTGGAAGATTTATGAAAAACAAGTATATACTCCTAAACTGAGTTGGTCTCTACCCAGGAAATATTTTGTTAAATTGTATCTTTGGTTAGCCCAAGATCGGTACAAATATAAATCTGACTGAGAGCCCTTTATCCCTGCGGGAAACAGGACGAGAGATGATGATGTATATTTGACTTGAATTAGATTTCATTTGTTAGGTATAGTGTATATTGTATTGCACGGACAACATCTTGAGAAAGAGGTCGAAATAAATATTTCTGCACTGACCGTATTCTTTTTTCTATTTTATTTTAATGAAGTGGAGGTATTAAGAATATGCAAGTATATTTCAGGCAAACATAGCTCATAAGTTTATTTTCATCATAACATAAAGACGTTAAAAAACTGTACAGGCCCTAGATAGAAGAATGTTTAATGTTTAATGGTAAAGTTACGCACATTTCTATCGGTTCCACTCAGGTAGTCGTAATAGTACTGAGAAACAACTGTTATTAGTCCATTTCAAAGTCAGATGGAATTCACAAATAAAGTGTAGAGCGCCAGCTCACGTACAAAACCTGTCCTACGACGATTTACGCACATTGTACCCTCGCGGAGCCCAGAGTCTCGTGTTTACTTGCCGCTAACGTCCTTTATAATACGGCCCATTATCTAGTATTACGCTGCTATTTCACTCTAAAGACTTCGCGGGAATCTATTGTTAAACGGAAGAATTTTCCTTCCCCCGGGCTGCACAATTGGTTGAACAGTGTTCAGCAGCAGCGCCTGCCACTCTTCCAGACACAAGATACCAGCACAGCCTTCAAGCACAACATCTCAATTCATGATTTTACATACAAACAAAATTAGCTGTCGGCCTAACCTGCGTTTACATTACACGTCTCACACCCACACAAGCAAACAATTACCTGTGAAATAACAAAGCGACTCATCGCGTCATTTCTTCACCTACATTTACTGTACAGTTGAATTATTGACTCATTGAGTTTGCGCTATCGATCATCGTAAACACAACAAAAGAGCTACTTGTTTTATTTATTCATATCAATAAATCATCTGATCAATAGGAGGTGCGTCGTAGCGTCACCGCCCATACCGCCATTGTGGGCCATCGTAAAATGTGAATGTCAATAGTCGGCGGAAGGAGTTAAGTTCGCGTTCTTTGATTTTTAGAAGCGCAATCGAATAGGAAGAATGCATATGCGACTTGCAATCGCATCTTATTGTGCAAAAAAGATGGAGCGAGCAAAGTTCACAGGTCTCCCACGAGCGCGCTATTGTTGCGCGGGCATGTGTACCACCGTGTCAGTGCGGGACACGTACTCTCTAATAATCACACAACCTCTCTCCCTTCATTATGCAAAAGTATACCTTTGGACCTATCCGTATTTATTTCTCCAACAGAAGTATGCAATCAGAATTATGCTATCTAGGCGGAGTGCGGTGAAAACTCTTACCCTTTCTGCGAATTCGCTAGCGTCTAATCTTGAGATGTGGTGCTGGTTTTATCCTAAACCTGCAACAGAACAGAAGGGGAAAATAACTTTCTAGTTTGAAAGACTTATAAAAACCGCTTTACAAATAAATGCAGAATAAATAACGTTTTTAATCTGCGATACCGCACTATGTACCGTTAAAAGTGGACGATATTTGCGCTGCTGGAGTAAGCTATTGGAGCACTGATACAAGGTCCGATATGACACTACTTTCTACTGCGCCAAATTGAGCTATTGAGGCAGCCACGGTGCTTCGAGTCAAGTCGCATATTGACCAGCAGAGACGAAGACACACATTGTATGCCAATATCGACATACTATTTATAGGATAATTGTTGACACCTGAGGCATGGCTGAATTGCAAAGCTATTTATAATCGTTGGGTATGTAGGCCGCGTGATTTCGCCAAACACACATATGTAGTTTGGAATTCGTCTCAATTAATGTAATATGCAAAAGTTTTAACACGTCGTAAATCACGACAGGCGAAATTTACAGTCGTCGACATGGTGACACGAAACAAACATAAAACAAAGTTACAGATAACACAGCTACTGGTAGCTCTTAATATTTGCATCATACATAACACAATACGCCATTATACTATTTTAGTCGATTGACATATAAACTAACCTCATGGGTAACGGAATAAGTTAAAAATAAGAATTGGTATGTAAAACGTGAAAACGGCATGTTCTTTCCCAGAATATGTGCGAATTGCCTTCTTTATTGACTTTGAATGTCGCAAAACCACAATGACCTCATCAGTAGAGCCATGTTGGTTTCATCATTTAATGGACATAATAACGGTTCTACTGCGACATTGAACTACACGCTATTTTTACTCAATGCCTCACAAAGTAACTCCAAAGTTGGTAAACAAATGGCCAGAGCTTGCAACAATTTTATAATAAAGCGATTAGAGATAACATTGACGACCGTTTTCTATTGGAGGTCCAGGATCGGATAAATGGAGTGGGATTAAAGATCGTAAATAAACGCTGGCGTTCGAATACCCTCATTCTTGAATAGGACCTTAGAAAATGGCGTTAGAGCGCGGTACAATATTGCCCGCGGCGCTCGTGCCCTGTCGGAGCGCCGATCAGAGGCAAAAAGGAAAAAGTTGGAGGGTTCGCATTGAAATGGTTCCCATCGCTGCTTGGTTCGTTTGCTCCCCCTTTATCTGGTGATCGTGAGCGCTAGACAACGCCGGCGGTGGTGGGTGCTGCCGGCGGAGGGGCTGGAGGGGGGAGGGTCGCGCGGGGCGGGGGCGGAGGGGTGGGGGGGCGCGTGCATGACCGCGCAGGGCGCAATGACCTTGCGCGCACATTCCTCCCCGCCTCTTCCGAAGGCTCCCGCGGCTATCCCGACTTATCTAGTCTCTATTCCTAACTCGCGCAAGGAGCAACTAATAAAATAGCTTTATAACGACCGGCCGACGACGCTTTTTTGCTCTGTATGGTTTTTTAACGACACCGAATGATGGATGCAGCAACATAAACAATATAGTTATGTCTTTTACAAATCTCATTGGCAATATTCGAAGTTATCTGTGTAACGGTTTAGGAATACAAGAAAGCAGTTCTCGGGTTGGAAGTATAACGGGTCAGGCGCCATTTTAGTCCAAATTATCGGAAAAGCGTTCCGAGTGGCGGCAACAATGACTCTCCAAATTGGTAGTTCACCCACGCCGCCTGCGCCTGCGCCGGAGTCGGCCGCCGCTCCACTCGGACCCACACACCGTAACTATGCCGTTTACTTCACAATTGGCTAAATTTATTGATGCTTTTTAGGGTCAGACTGCACCTAAAAAAGAAAAAGGAAGATGACGTCAACGAAGGTAAAAAGAGCAAATACCCAGCAATGAGTGAATGATGTGACGTCATCGCATGTTTCTCATACCATTCATTCTCAAGACATATTTGCACATAGTGACTACTGTATCATCAATCTTGTTATCTACAAATGCCGACAAAATACTACACTCGGACAATCCGATGCAAACCTAAAAACCAGCCACACGAGTGGAACGTAATGGCACGACTCAGACCGGGATTCGAACCCATGACCCTCAGTACATATACACTGTTCTACAATAGCAATGTGGCCGATAATGGTCGATAGCCACACGTAGTGGTGAAAATTCTAGGTTGGCGGCGGTTATAAGCAAGCTCGAGAGATGATCTTAGAAGGTAATGTGCTACATACTGATGTAGACCTTGATAATGTTCTAAGGTCTAGTGGCCATTTCGACCTCTGCGACTATTACTGCAATCAACTTCGCTGCATAGCAACTGGGAAAGTGGTACTTTGAAGAGTAAGCAATTCGCTTCCATCGTAACGAGGAATGATAGACTTATTTGGTTGAAGCGAATATAAGTCTTTACTAGATGCTTCTAATGCGCCATGTTTCCGAAAGAAAAATTTGCTGTGACAACTTGTCAACTCATTTGTTTGACGACCGGTTTAGCCTAGCGGTTAGTGACCGTGCCTACGAAACTGACGGTCCTGGGTTTGATTCCCGGTAATGGCAAAACGGTGATGAGTATACATATTCGTTGCTTAGTCTTGGATGTTTTCTATGTTTTTACATAAGTATTTATCTCTACTAAATATATCGTCGTCTAGTACCCATAACACAAGCCTTGTTGAGCTTACTATGAGCCTAGTTCGATTTTTAAAAGATTATCCTCTAATATATATATTTTTATTTATTCTTTTCAGCTAATCATCTGCTATTTTTAATGATTCTTCGAAACTGCGGTTTAGTGCTTCTTAATTTAATAAATTAAATAACATGCTAATGCGTAACATAAGTTAAGAGGCTTTTTGTCAAACCCTGAGTAAAATACTACATTTTGAATATATAATGAATAGATATTATTTTTGTCATTTTTTTTTTCAAATTTATTTATTCAGAGGTTAGAATAGGACCGGTTACAGTACAAAAATCAACAAATACAATAACATGAGACCTAACTAACCCCTAAGAGTATCCCACATGGGAGTTAAGTGGTACCCATGGTCAAATTTAATTCAAAACCGGGAGCCTCTTTATATTTTTAACTCCACAATTATTACCTAAAATAAAAAAGAAATGCAATAAGAGATTACTCGGCACATACATGTATGTTAACACGTAAAATTACGTTTTAATTTTATATGCACACAATTATGATAGTTCCCACAGGCAGAATTATGGCGTAAATGGTCATACTGCTGACCAGTCTAGTCAGTCAACTACAACAGGGCCTGATTCCCCTATACAAATGACGGCACAATGACAATGACGCGACTATAACAGTTAACTTTAGATTTCTATTATATGGCGTTTGGTGAATCATTTTTAGGCAATGAATGGTGTCACATAACTTTAGTTATTTATTGATTCAAAGGAAAAACATAAAAGTCAGATAATGGATACCCAAAGATGACCGTCATCGACGCGTCATTGTGACTCATCCGCCATTTTTCTAGTGGAATTGGGCCAAAGAACGCGTTCACAGAATAGTGATACACAGATTGACGGAGAAACTTGGAGTTTTTGTTATAAAATACCAGAGCTTTGTGATTTACCTTTTTATAGAGCCCGTTGACGTTGGACAGTCGTGACTGGTAATAAACAAGATAATAAACAAAGATTTTTAGGGTTCCGCATGTTGAGAGGCTAACCCGCAGTAGCCGACAAAAAATAAGGTGGTTTGATACGTGGTTCAAATTGTAATTGTATGTGCTGGGACAATCATATTAATACTTGCGAATGGCCGAGTCGGCAGTGACGCTGCCTACGAAACCAAGGGTCCCGGGTTCGAGTCCCGGTGGGGGCAAATATTTGTTTGATGAGAACGGATGTCTGTACCCTAGTCATGGTTGTTTATCTATCTAAGTATAATATTTATCTATATAAGTATGTGTATCGTTGTCTAGTACCCAAGATACAGGGAATCCTAGTTAGGGGCTAGATCAATGTGTGTAAATAGTGTCCAAGGTATTATTATTATTATTACTTAAAGGTATAAGAAGGAATGTAGTATTAATAAAGGAGGAACACAGCTTGGTACTCAACATTTAGAAATAAATAGAAACTGTGAACACAACACAGATAAAAGTAAAAAAAAAACACCTACCACGTTTACGATTGTTTGAATAGAACACCAAATCATTACCCAGTGACGAGCACTAATATCTATTCACACCCATAAATCGTCAATAAGTGTTATTGACAAATGATTGATCACTTTGATAAAACACAGTATTCGCCTCGGAAATATGACGTTGAATAACGATACCGTATAAATTCGTAGCGGCGGCAACCCGTTGAACTCTTTTGTACCGCGCGGCCGTCAACATAAAAAAACGTAGCTTTTGACGACCACAAATCGCGTAAATGCGTACACAAAAATACTACTTACTTTCTAGCCATTTCTATTTCATTTATAGCTTTCTAAATCTTATTTAATTGAGGTAATTCGAAGCCTCACATCTCATATTATTTGGAGACTTTCTATATTGTGTCTTTGGACATTACATTTCATTGTCTTTTTAACTCAGCTAATTCGGCGCGTATTTTCGCAATCACAGGTTTCGAATAGACACACATAATAATATTAATATTTGTCACAGTTATAGCTAAACATGTCCAAGTAAAGTTAAGGTGATACAAAAAATATTGTGTTTTTTTTCGAATTCATTTACACCACTATCTACAGATTTGATTTTTAGGTTAACGTTTATTGAGTAATTGGTTAAGATTCTCACTGAAATAAAACGCAATTGAGTGTAATTTTCTCGATGGAATTTATTTGCGAAAAGACCTCTAAATCGTTATATTTCTTCCTGTAATTCTGAAATCCTAACTAATTTAATTGCGAAATTGCAATCAAAATGTGGATATTATGTATTCGTAAACTCTTCCAGAAAATGTTATTGGTAGTTTATTTTATACAATGTTTATGTGGTTTGGCGCTACGTTATTTTCTTATGTGGAAGTTACTAACGCTGTCACTTTCATTTACATACGTATTCCATTTATATATATTTTCACGTATCGCCTTAACTTCAACAGAATAATGTAAAACAACAAACGCTGGCGACAATGGCCGACTTGTTTCTTTCTATCGGGGGTCCTCCAACTATTGCGTTATTGAGAATAAAACTTTAACATACAATGCGGTTGGCAACTGTCAAAGTGGCGCTAGTATCGGTTGGTTCCCCTAACGTCAATGTCACGCCAATCCAATCGCCAGTCAAGTGCAGTGTATTTTAAAAAGCCGCTGCCAAATAATACAAAATGAAGTTGTATAGTAGTTTCATTACATGAGATTATATTATAAACACGGACAATTACATTTGTTGTGTAGTAAATAAATTCCGATTTCCAATTACCACAGAAAAATTCCCAGAAAATAGTCGATCGTTGAAAGTGGCCATTGGATGAAGGAACCAAATGCACGTGGCGCCACCTATGATTAGCTTTCGCCGGCGAACCTTATTGTTCTATAATTAAACCTAATCATCCCTTAATTAGCTACTCTTTTTATAGTTAAATACTCTCTGTACAATGCATTCTCACGATTTTTTTAGAAGATAATTTTCTTATCTTCCAACTTTGTTGCTATGAAATATTGTGAACAAAGTTTTTATCTAATGAAGAAGTTATCAAACCCAGCCATCTCAAACAACAGCAGTAATAGACTAGAATTCAGTCTTACGGAATTCACACAACTCTGAGGAATTTTTTTGTCTAATGTGTGCAAAAAAAGTTTTAAGCCAACTGCTTCAAAACAAATTTAAGATCCCATTGCTGAGCGTAATATTATTGCTTTGAACATTTTATTTATTTCACTACCCAATAGGGTTTCTGCCTGGGACTTTTCGAACTCGAGAAAGCTCGATTTTGCCTTCATTCGAGACAAGAAATAAATGACCGTAACTCGAGAATTCTCGAGATCCAACTTCAACGTTTGAACATTTCTTACGAGGCAAACATTACGTTTGGAAATCACCAGAATCAGAAACCGATTGTCGGATGATTCAATCAACGCTTTGGTACCTTTTGTTGATTGTTGGGATTCCGTACCCCAAAAGGTAAAACAAGAACCATCATAGAATCACTCGCGTGTCCGTCCGTCCGTCCGTCTGTCACAGGCACTTTCCTCAGGAACTATAAGATATAGAGTCTTGAAATCTTCTGCAAAATACTTATCCTGATAAACGAAACATAATTCAAGTCTTATGTGAAAAAAATATTGCTTACAAAAAAGTGGAGGGGGTAAAATTACCAAACGAAAGAAAAAAATACCTGTAAAAAGTCATGTAGGGTATCTTTGAAAAGGGCTCGTTATAAACTTTTTAAGTTTTTTTTTTTATGTTAAAAGACTCGAGACCCGCGAAGACTCGAAAACTTGGCCGCGAGAATTCTAGAAACTCGAGAAATTCAGTAGGTCGATAAATCAGAAACCCTACTACCCAAGTTTATAGGTATAATAAAGTACGCTGAAAGCACAGACGGTGGGGCCCAGGATGCTGACAGTCACGTGACCGTGGTTGGTACATCCTGTCGTGACAGCGCGCCTGTCGCATTCGTTTTGTTGGAAAAAGGATAGCTTATGATTGAAAAAATAATTGAGTGGTGGACGAAGCGTTGAATGCGACCAAGTTCGGTGGATTACAGCGTTTTAAAATTTAATTTAATAAATATTTTCAAGGATCAACCGAAAGAAGTAGTCAATGTGTGTATGAGATAAGTTGTCCTTTAAAGTGTGCCTTCATCATTTTAAACTACTTCCCATAGAATATTCATCTACAGATTATTAAAATGAGATTTCATGTTTAATTAGACATGAAATCGTAAAATTCGGTTTTTCTCCTTCCTAATATCAAATCGAGTACGAAACGCGAGATAACTTAAATATTAAGAGTGGTACCATCCAGTTATATAATATGTACATCCGGCACTACGCTAATTGTTCGTTATCGTGTGGAAATATCTGTAAAACAGGAAATTCCCCATATTGCTATAATTATACAGGATTCCTGGGTAGCAGTATTTTGCTTAGAATCACACGGATTGGCTGGTCACGGTATGATTCTAAAAACCTTAGAAAATCATTATTTCGAACAACTCTTCTCCATCCTTGAAATGTTATTTCTGAACTAGTATTAATCTTATCAAAACATCAAAACTTTTCCCATGCGAGGTGGCAGGAACATAGTTGCGCCTGCACTTCACCAGTTACACAAACATTATGCGTTACAGGGGGCTAGCCCGTTACTGATTTGTCACCTCGTCAATAACCAGTAACGTCAACTATAGGCAACAGTAGCCCCTCAACAGCGCGCCACCTGAGCGGGTCAGCGACCGGCGCGCACGCATCCGTACCACAATTATTATATAATAAAAATAGTAATAAATAGGCCTCCCTGTTGAACCGCACGCCCGAGATTATAAGGCGCCCTCAAATACGTGAGAGGGCAACACAAATATGAAATTGACACACCTTTAAAAGAAATATGAGCTGGATCACGCTTACGAAAAATTATAGTCACATGTTGCGGTTATAAAATATAAAATTCTGGCTTTGCGCACAAATTCGCAAAAATATTTTTAAGAACTTTAACTTTTGGAATATGTCGGATTCGACACATCTTAGCTTATCCTACCACTAAACTAGAAATCTATGTATTTTATACTTTACACTCCTAAAATAATATCTCAAGATCTTCATAAGTGTATATGTACTTTTTATCATCATACAGGATACTACAGAAAAAAAAAAGTAGCAAGCTAGTTTATTTGTAACTGACATGTTAATCCGCTTTAATAACCAAAACTTTACATCAATCTCGTGATCTGTATTGTGAGTGTATCTTTATGTGATTTTGTTACAATTACAATGAAGACAAAACCCGTTTAAGTATATTATTTGTAACATAGACATGCATCTATGTAATCCAACAAGTTAAATCATTAAGATGAGATTAGAGGTTTAAGAATCCGGTTCTAAGAAGCATCGAAATATGCCTGTGGGCATTTATACATCTTTGTTCAAATCAACAGAACTATAGTCGGATTAACTTGGACATCAAAATGATGTAAATAAACAAACGCATGAAGTGACAGTTGTCAACATTCCTAGAAGTTGACGTGTGTCAACACTGTTACTCTGTTAAACCAATTTTGTACTGCGTGCGCACAACGGGTCTTCTTTTTAAAACTTATTTATTTTTATTTTATAGCCTGCAGAATACACATTTATTTGTTTACATTTTTTTTAATGCCTCCTACTTATCTTTACTATAGGTATATACTTGCTAAACCTATTAAAAAATCAATGGTTTTTGTGATGTTGTGTTAGGCTCAATAGTTAGGAGTTCAATGGTTTATAGATTCATCGTTTCTAGGAATCAAATTTCGATAAAATCAAAGTTTCTTAAATTAAATGCCTTTATTTGTTTTTAGCAGATAATCCTATACCACAGACATACCAGGGATATAAGTTAGCGACCTGTACTCTAGGTAGGTAAATCGAAAAATTATGAAACGCCTAGGTAGTGTGTATAATATGAATCATTGTGGCAATCAATTATGACAAAAGTGTAATGACTTCGTGCGATTAGC
This sequence comes from Argyresthia goedartella, assembly GCA_949825045.1. NCBI lineage: Eukaryota > Metazoa > Arthropoda > Insecta > Lepidoptera > Argyresthiidae > Argyresthia > Argyresthia goedartella. Next base: position 15,578,965 of record OX463809.1, on the reverse strand, counting down.
CGTCGCTGCCACTTCATTTGTATTTTAAAATAAATCATTTTATATAACATCATTCTATAAATATGTAAAACAAGGTTTGATATCAACGCCGATGCATCGTCACATTGTCCCCAATATTTTAGACACCAATTATTTGCGGAGATAATAAAATGTCTACCTACATAAGATATAAGTCACACCAAGACGTTTCTAATATACCATGTGATACCATAACGTATAGACGTTATACATTGATGTAAACTACTCGAGTCTTACTCAAGTCATACTTTCTGTACAATGGTACATTACATGCTCAGTCGAAGATGTCACCTACAATGGGTTACTAGTAAGATGCTCACGGTTGTGGTCAGTCTAATTGACGATTTTTGCTTGCGCCTAATTGCATAGAAGGGCTGGCACGGTCAGTAGCCAGCTCGGCTGGTGTCGCGCTTCACTGGCCTGCGCCGCGTAGGACAGTGTTGCCAACTAGACCGTTTGCACGCGTACATTCAAGCCGAATCTGAGACTTGGCTTATTTGATGCTATTGCAGCGACTGTACGGACCAACTTCTCTGTCTTGATATTTGAATAGTACTAAAATCTGTTTGATTCGCATAGTCCGATGCGTCCGCAACGTGGCCTAACAGTTTTGGATGCGGATGCGGAGGCCTAGCCGAGATGTTAGGCCGGACTTCTTAGACGCTTTTTAGTCAATTCTGTAAGGCCAAGATCGTCCACAACCTTAGGTCCCAAGTACTTCCGTCACCAAGGTGAGGCAACACCAACACTGGGATCTATCTGGGTCGGATGCGCAAGAGTCGACGGCACGATTCACAGTCGCCCGCCACGCGTCACTGCCGCCTCGCGCTCGTGGGAGCAACATACTACTCCACTTAGCAGGGGTAACCATGGTAACCGCGGTAGTAAGGCGGGTTGGATTTCTATGAACTATAATCGGTCTAGACACTTCAGACATGACACTCTCAGGTTTTACGTTTTTAGTCTCATTGTAACTTTTTTATTTTGTGAGTTAACACTCACTGACAAAAGGACAGAACTAATCGCATGTTATGCTAATATAAAACAAAGAGTCGGAGGACAATACGCTCTCGGATTTAAAGTCAGTTCATGTTCTACTTTCGTGTCACAATAGAGCACATCTCACATCACTGGTTCTTTGTCTAGGAATGGTAATATACGTTTGTGTTCCAGTCCGAATATTTTGGCCAACATTGAAAATATATGTACACGTGTACCAGGGTCAACTTTAGTTTAAGGAAAGACACAACTCCAAGCAAAACAACGTCTCAACGATGAAGAAGTTCTTTAAGTTTTGCTACATATATGATCAATCGTTGGTCTTAATACGACACCACGACGACAGGGCAGATTTAATGACCAAATAATTCGTTAGTGAGTAACGTTAAAAATTATTACAATTTAGGTGCATTTTTATTAATTATATGTGCCCATGTGGTAGTTACCTACAACAGAAGGGTACAAATGTCCCTTGTGAGAGACGACCTCAGATAGGAGACAGCACCCAGCAAGGTGAGATCAAAAGAATGGTCATTGATCATACAAGTCTTCCCGAAGCTCGTTGGCTCTGGCGCGTGTACTTTCTCGCGCGTCAGTTTAGTGGGTCGGCGACGTGCGCGACCGGCGCACGCGCAGCCCCAAGAACACACTATGCAACCAATCTATTACACCTCCCTCACAATGCACAAGCCTGCGCAAAACGTGACTGAAGCTCTCAGCGAAAGTCTATCACCAGACCCACGTTTTTACAAAAAATATCACTGTTTACTCAAGCATACAAAACGAGTAAATAAACCATAAGACTATTTCCGACTCGCTGTCGTCAAAACGTGGAATTCCAAAAATGTTAACTGTTCTTGCAAGTGACATGCGCCGAGTTGTCGATGTCACGTTGGACAGATAAAGTTCTCAAGCGTGTGCCCGCTCTTCTCATTGTTACTGTGCTTATCTATGACAACAAGGCGCCATGATAGCATCAACGACCAACGCATATATTACAGCTTTCAATAGTCTGATTGCTCAACATCATCAAATTAATCGTCCCATTGCGCAGGAGAAAACATCCGCTCTGGCATCATTCACACGAAGAAATGGAAGTATTTTTGAGAGATGGCTAAAATTTAGGTGTAGTTAATTTTCGATATGAGCGGCACCAATCAGATATGATTGTACCAAGAGATATATTTGTAGGCCATACGTATCTCACTTTCGCACACGCTATCTGCTTGATGGACCTCAACTCCTTATTAACTAACTTTCCAGTAAACCATGTATACGAAAATAGCTACTACTTACGGTTTGTATTTTTTCTCCCACAGCGGATAAATCTAAGGGAATGATCATTTGTCGGAGAACTATGTAGGAATTTTTGCTCGTGTAGTTAACTACAAAAGCCACTTCGTGGGGTTCGTCTCACGGACTGCTCTGTAGTTCAACGCAGTGTGTAGTAATCGCAAATTCGCCACGTAATTCCCCATTTGCCTCGAGGGAAGCGTGTACAAGAATCCTATATCACTGACATGAAACTCAACAAATATTAACTAAACTTAAAGTACAGAATCTTTACATGTATTCGTACTTAACTAGATATTATTTAAGTGGAATTTTGTAAAATAACTTTCTGTTGACCACATTACAAGTAATTATGCTGGCTCTAAGCCATTACACGTTTCGACTTCATACTTTCTAAGCGATAGATAGCATAGTGACATTTGACTGCTGCCAGGAATGACAATGCACATTGAATACTCTTAGATGGCATTGCAGATTGAGGCAGACACCGCGGCCATCAAAGCGAATTTGTAGGCAAATCTGCATTCGCTACACAAATCCGCAACACGGCAGCTCATGCGAGCAACAGATCTCACGGGAAAGACAGTAATGTATGCCATATCAATGAAGCCGTGTTGCGAACCAAGCAGAAAGCAGCGAGCTACAAGCTTCCGGGCTAAGACCGTGTTAGCACCACATTCGTTTGTAAAACACCATTACTCTGTTATCAGGTAACACCTTATTTCCAGAAGAAAATCGTGGTAGTCATTAAAATATGTGTGAATTACATATCTGTGGTCAATAACGTCAAACTAAATGTGGATACTGTCCTCGTGCAATTGACTGGTGTGGTCTAACTATAACTGTATGTTGCTGCGGTCGCAGAATGTTCGACATAAGGTGAAACATTGGTTGTTTAGTAGTGACTAGTGGGTCGCGTCGCGGTGCTAAGAGGGGGGCAATAGGTCGAGTGGAAAGTACCGACGCGAGCACTCGATGTGAAGCGAACGGCCGCAGCGTATACTCTTTTTTATTGCTGCTTGTGCATTGAGATATCAATTATAAAGAACTTTAATGGATTCAGTAAAATCGAGCCCACTGAACTTTCCAAATCACAAATTAAAGATCTAATTGTTCCAGAAACTCTTTTCTCGATATATTTCATTTACTACGGGCGTGTTAACTTGAAATACGGTCCCATCTGGAAGAAAGCATGAAACTTAACAAACATATTGAAAAAAATATTCTGCCTCCCCCTTTTTGTGTCTCCAATAACAAATTATTTTAATTTGATTGTAAACGATCTACATATCAACCTTTAGAAATATATTAATAGGACCTATAGTTTTGAAAATATGCTAAAATGTATTGGTGTAAGTGCAAGGATAATGGAAATTGAACTCCACGATATTCAAAGCCCTGTAAGGGTATGGTCCGAAAACCTTTTGGATCTTGTCGTTGTCCTGGAACATGCAGTAGGGACTACTCTACCAGATGAAGTACCAGAAGTGGCCTTGCCTGACCTGGATGTAGCTAGCATTAGATGATTTATAAGCCTAACAGCCAGTAGGAGAAATTATTTTTGTACTTTGACTTTGACTTTGAATTATTTGGGAACTGTCGTGAGCATTATGTACTTAGAAATAAGGCCCATGTTTTATAAGAAAAAACAAAATTTTATGAAACTGACACGGCATAAGCGTTTAACGGTGCATTAAAATTTAAAGATTCTGTGGCAGTAAGTGAAAAATTACTTGGTAGAGTTGATGGGCCTGAAAAATTATTTTTAGTTCAAACCCTTATAGGGCTTGGGATATCATTGCATCATATTCCATTATCCTTGCACCTAAGCAATGCATTTTAGAACATTTTTAAAATTGTAGGTCTTCTCGACATACATCCAAAGATTGTTTTGTAGTTAATTGTATATAAAAAAAAACCTTGACGGTTTTATCTTAGCTTGAACCGTTCAATTAAATTGAAAAACTGCGATAGGGGACATTTGGGAAAGTTTTTTTACGTGTTCCTCTTCAAATATAGAAGTACATTTGTAAAAGCTGTCAGGTTTCATGCTTTCTTCCGCATGGGATCGATATTGACATATTGTATAACTAACAAGACGTACTTATTTATTACATACGTAATTTATCAACTCGTTTGTGGACGGCTGGACATCTAATATATAATTATGTACTGAGATAAATGAGAGAAGGAGGAGAGGCAGCCTCTGACACGAGGTGACGAGAGGCACACACTTTTGTTTGACAAATGATATAAGAGCCGAAATAATTTGCGATAGGGTCGGGTCGTCCATCAATCAGTTGATGAGCAGTGAAGTGATGCTAGTCAGTGGTCGACTTGGTAAGCAAAATTATAAATATTTAATATTCTACTGTATACTGTACTTATAAACTTAGGTGAGTGAGCCATATTGTATTGTATTTCATCCTCATCACCCTCATTCACACCCTCCCCTTTCATCAGTCTATTTTCAAAATCCCCAAAACGGTTTTGCTTATATTTCACAAACAAGTAAAAAAGTTAAATGTCAAAATCTCTGCTAGTCGCGCAGTGGGCACTTAGTGTGCTTGAGTGGGATGGTTTCCAAACCTTGAATTAAAATCAATTTTTAAGGTGTTTTGGTAGGATTTTCCACTAACTGAGAGGCCAAATTTAAAGTACTTTTGTAGCGCTTTCCCATAATTTGGGCCGTGATCATTCTAGCGGGATTTTAAATCTAGAAGACTCTACACCATTCCACAGCAAAGTCCCATTTATTGTCAAATTGTCCTTTACACAGGGCTATGCCACATGGAGGGAAAGTACCATAAATATTGTAGATATAGCATTTTATTAAAATAAGATTTAATGTTTTTGTTGTTTTCAAAACTATTTTCTCAAGATTATTTTTAATAGCCTGCTTTAACCGGGAATCGAACCCACCAAATGTGGAAAAAATAACCCTGCAATTTTACGACACCGATCGAAAGGCTTAAGATATATTTTCTGTCAGAAATACACCATCTAAAAGGAATACCATGAAATTTAAAATGTTCTAGTAATATCCCAGTAATTGTCCAGCCAGTTGTCAGGATCACGGCAAAAGACTATTCCTTTTCTTGAACAAAATGTTACATGGTCTGCCTTTTATATAAGATGCTTAGTTTCTCAGACTTAAATTGCTTTCTTTCTCTTAAATTGAATGATTAAGTATTTTCATCGGTATCATAAAATTACAGAGATATTTTTTCACATTAGGCGGGTTCGATGCCCGATTAACACAGGCTTCAATCTTTGAATGCCGTTCAAATTGTTTATAAATCCAAAATGAGATCTTTTTCCGGTAAAAAGTTATATCTACAATATTAAGGACATTTTCCCTCCATGTCGCTTTACCGTGGGACACTTTGTAAAGTTTATGGGAAACCTGATCTTCTGTTATCTATCATGTAAAGTGGCTGATAATTTTATTCACGCGTCAAAGGTGGTACCAATAAAAATAACAAATATAACAGCGTGATGGTTGCGTTACTAAAGAGCATTCAGAGAAGTAGCATTTGACATCTGTCAATTGTAGGGAGAGATCTACACATTTGTCAGTCTCCCTTCCTTTTCTAAGCGAAACAAGGAGAAGAAAACTTTCGCATAGCTCTGTCCCTGCTGTTGACAGATGTCAAATGCGACTTTTAAGAATGTGTCCACTTCAGGATTCTACTTTATTCCATTTTATAAACCATAGAATGCGAAGGAGTTTCTTGAGTGATGCTAAATTTATATTATGGACAGTAGTGGGCGATAACTCACAAAACAGTAATATCGCCCCCAACTGTACTCGTAGGTACAATGGTCTAAGTAAGAATAACGAATATGTACTAAAGTAAAGAACTTAGGAATTTTAAACACATACATAATTAAAGGCGTATACCGAAAATATTCCAAGAAGCAAATCACGACTTTGCACTTTGACTCGCACTAGTATTTAATCATTGTTTTTCTGGCAATATGTCAAAACAATGTTTTTATTACGGTAGTTCGATAAGTTACACTGACACGTTTGCAAAAAAATCTAACATGCTAAATACCTATCACTTTATTAAATTCGTTTCAATTATCCAAATGTCTTATATTTTTTACCATAAGAAACTACCTTTATTGAGAAAAAATATCTCACACAACGATATGATAGGTGTCAAGTTTAATGGGCATTTTTAGTGAGGTAGTTGATGTCGATAGTTTCAGAAAAGGTATACGACAAAATGAAGGTTTAATATTATCACCTTTTTATACATAATAGTAATATTTTATTGCTCTTAATCAAAATCAAATGTACTATACTACCTTACCTTAACTTCTTTACTCGTACTCAGACTACTATGATATAATATTTTAATCGTAATTTAATTGTTCCCTTAATATACTCTTCATGATACACCTCTTAACCAAATTATAGGTTTCCGGGACATCTTGATCACTTTCAGCGACTAAAAACCAACGAGAAGTGTCGAGCGATAAACTAAAAGTAATCGTACCATACTTAGTTTTGATATATTATCCCTAATCAAAAAAGAGATTAGCAAGAGTGCTACAGCAAAACAATCAGCGTGTTCAATATTGATCCTTCATGACGACAGTCTAGCAACTTGTCTGCTGGTTCATAATCATACTTTTGTTGAACGTGTCTGTGTATCCCTTGTGTAATCCAGCTTAACAGTTGCCCCTGACAATATTTGCTGTAACAGCGATCGTTCATCAACTCAACAACAAATTACTTAGTTCAATGGCCATTACAAATATATCATAATATCATCACAGTTGTATTGTCAATAATCGATGTATGTCGATCAGTCATTTCGGCAATCACGGTCAAGGCCGCTTGCACTTGAACCCGCAAAAAACTACCAACAAGTTATGCGCCCACGCACGCTATTTATATTGAAGTCAAGTCGCGCGTTTTTTGCCACAATGCCTTACGTTTATGAATGACGAAATGTTATGAAGGCAAGTCCCGATTATGATTTGCCAGCCATCATCTGTTGGTAAAAACCTACTTCTTTTTCATATGTGTTCACTTTTTATAACTACAACGGATATCCACGCACGAAATCCTGTTAGTGTGATGATGGATCGATCATCAGATACAAAATAATGGGGTCTGACTGGGATATAGATCTGCAATAAAAGCTTGGCTAGTTCCGGGTCATATTAGAGCCGAGGACAAGAACAGTGATTTTATATTTTTTGACCTCATTTTATTCTGACCTATTGTACCAACTTCTCATACAAACTAGGGGCGGCACGCAGGCGGGCGGCGGCGTTCGAAATTTGAGTACAGAGTTTAATAGCAGTTCTATAGTAGTATTTACCATAACAAAGTAATTATTGTCCTATGATTGTACAGTGACTAACTCTTTCACAACTTAAAAGCGGAAACGTCACAAGTAAGCTACGTTTTGCCCACTTCCTATATCGATATCTTAAGTGTTCGATCAACATTCCGTCGATTTAATTTCTTTAAATCAGAAATTGTGATTTTGGCCCGTTTTACAATGTCTGGATAAGCATTATGGGGCAGATAAATGGTGATTTTACATACAAAATGTATGATTTATTTGTTCGGGTATCCGGATATTTTGAATCCACAGGCCCTTATGTTATGGTTGATTGATTGATTGATTGATTGCTATTCATTTACATATTTGCATATGCACAGAAACACAACACCAAGAAGATAATTCGCATAAAACAAGAAATAAAATGTTTATAATGTTGTAATACAGACACAAATCAAAATACACTTGTTAACAGTTCAATTAAATTCCACACAAATTTCGATAGGTAGATCATAGATACCGAGGTACCTATATCGCACTAGAACTGAGAGTAGTGTGGCACCTGCAAAAGGGTTCTGACTCGGCATGTCTATGGTCGAATATACAAAGAACTATGTATAGATAACAGATCAGGTAAAGCTATGTAAATGTGTACATAATGTATGGGTTCAATGCCTGAAATAAACGATTAAGTTCATACAAAAATGCTCAACTAAACTGCCTAGCTGATGATGCCAATTCCCGAGAAAGAGTCAGCGGCTCATCATCGGCATGATTTTTGAGTGTCGTTCAAGCTGAGAGTGTGTGTTGGTCGATCTGCATCGAAGCTTTACCCTTCTATTTTAACCGATCGTAATTTACTGCGAGAAAGTTGTGCAATTTAGTGCTGTTGGTTATTTTCAATATTCAATTAGATTTTTTACAATACATCGTTGAAAAAGCTTGTGACTTTACCCACGTAGCTGCAATATAATGGAGATGGCGTGGGCTGGGTCCGAGTAATTCCCATATAATGAGCACAATCATTTTATCATCTACGTGGCCAATACTGCTCTCAGTGGTAGCTCGGGTTGAGAGCTACCCTTGCAGTAATGGACTACTGCATGGTTGCCTATACAGGATGCTTGCTGAGGATCTTTGCCTCCAAGGACATCGGTCTAAAGTTATAAAAATAATTTTGGAGCTTTTAGGCTGGGCGCGCGTCACCCGAATCTTATGGACACGCAATTGTACAAACTCGGTCCGAGTCAAGTTTGCGTTGGCAAGGCTATTTTTAGTGAGGTAGTCGATGTAGATAGTTACCAAAAAGTTACACGACAAAATGAAGGTTTAAGTATCTCCTTTTTAATCTAATATATTATTTATCACAATCAAAAGAAGGAATCTTCGTTCATCACTGGTTAATTTTATGATATCGACATCTATGATAAATCTCCTTTTTATTTCTATATCATTTGATACTGGGTAGGTTGTCATTTTCTAGTTTCTGAACATGTTTTTCGTTTTTTCTCCGTGTCACAATTTTTCAGTACTTTTCTAGCTAGTTCTCGTGCTTCAGAATGGATTATTGGATTTTACCTTTTCATATAGAGAAAGAGGAAGCCAACGCTATTTTAAATATACAAGTAAGTACAAGTGCAAACTTCAAGATCGTTAGCAAGATCGAAATTGATAAACAGGGTCGATGCGAACGCGCGCAGCACTATAACAAAGGTGACGGAGGGCCTTTGCTTACGTGCGGATTTCCTCTTTCTCTTCTGGCCATCATACTGACTTGGACTATGCCTATATATACCTAGTCGGTCCTTAAGTTCTGTCACAAGGTTTTTGATAGATAAAACTCAGCAATAAACTTTTTCTTATTCGTATTATACATGATTAAAAAGCTTATTTTATACGAATCAAATTGCAATACAATACGTTTTGTACGATTATCGCAATATGACAAAAAACCTTATAACTTGAGACAATCACGAACCCAAAACACGCCGCAACTGACAAAAATACCACTTACGACAAATTTAATAAAAAAACAGTGTTCCAGATAACCAACAAGGTTTTTTTTATTTATTCTGAAACCTCGATTTTAGACCATGCTTAACAACTAGCATTTGATTTTCTGTTAGCTTTCAGTTCCAACTGCTCCCAAAGAGAACTTTACGTACTTTTTACGTTTTCAGAAAAGCGTATAAAAATGATCTTGTGGGCAACAAGTACACTACGTAAAATGTGAATATGAAAATTAGTTTTACCCAGACTTAGTAATATTATGCTTCGAAATTAAGGTAACGGGTTCAGGGAGGGTTCTGACTAAAATCTCACGTAAGTTTGAAAGGTTTTAAGAGTCATGGAAAAAAGATAAAGTGAATCACGTCCGTATTTTTGATTGGGTAAAAAAGTGCAAAATCTCTGAAGAAACTAGCATTTGTGTAATATGGCTTTAAGCATTTAAATCCAATAATCGTTTTAATTTATCAGTATTTAATGAGCTATCAAACCATATATAGTATTAAATAAAATAAAACATGGTATTATTTACTATGCGGCAAAATATTTGTGACAGAACTTATGGACCGACTAGGTATATTCTGAATCAGACAAATTATCAGACCTCATTTTAAACAATCACATTTTCAAATGCATTGGTGTACATATTTCTGTGATAGGTATGCTGAAAAGCGCCTCAAAGGATATTTTTACAGTATCAACCGTTGGAATAAGTTTGTCTCCCAAGCTTAAATGTAATTATAGTAACATCAAAATGCGCACAAACCATGCTCTACAATGCAAAGCAATGTAGATTCTGCAATATGGATTATTTTTGGAAATATCCACTTCTGCCAACCACAAGCAGTAAGTAGCATTTTACGGAGAAATTCGAGAGTGACAGGAAGTAAAGCAATGCGAGAAAATAACATTTTATGAGACTACAGTATCGAATAAACCACCGCAAATCGCTGGTTCTGCGATCTGCATTAGGCTTTACATTGTATGATCTGGCAAAACCTGAGCTAATAAAATACCCCTCGCAATAACTCACATACCTTTATCTATATACAATATTTTATTTTTATTTTTATTGTATCCCTTTAAAATAAAACTTACTTTATAGAAGTAAATATTGACTGATTTGGAATGCCCTTTTTATATCGATCCAATAAAATACATCCATGTTCTTTTTTAAGTTTTACTGCATATGCAAATGAGCCTATCGATAAGTGTTTCCTCAACTCGTTTTTCTAAGCTTAGGCCTACAGGTGCTAAAGGTGGTATTAATGATACATGTTATATAAAGGGCTCTGGCCTTTGAGTTAGAATTTGAACTTAGTAGGTGTACAGCCGCAGTGGCATGGCGGGGCTTTACAATTTGAAGATCGTTTGAGCAACTCAGTGTGAATGATACTAAAGTTAATCATAACTAACTAACATAACTTTTTGTTAGGCCACAAAAAATGAAGAAGAGTTGCTTATGTCCGCAGGAATTACTGGGATCCCACAGCCCTGCACGGTCCCCCTGGGAAGTGCTAACGAGCAACAAATCAAAATCAAGCGAAATGAACCTAGTCGAATTTTTATTGAATGACTCTAAAAAGTTATTAATTTGTAGGATGTTTAAGTGTAGACAAGTTGTTTATGACACTAGTTGAAGACAATTGGTTTTGGCTATTGTGCATCTCAATGTGTGTATATATATGTCGTACCGTACCATTCCTATACCCAGGAATACACGATTAATAAAAATGAAAAAGTGTTTGCGAGACTATTATATCTATACTTTTGTGATACGGTCAAGTGCAAATTGCACCAACTCAACTCAATAAATTCCTTACATTGCGACAGCTTTTAACTTTTAACGGCCCGCATTTTCCAAGAAACTTTCATAAACTCCAAAGTAGGATTTAGTTTTTTTTTAAAAGGCATCGGAATCGGTGACTGAAATAAACAGGTATCCAAATACGACTTCTGTGGCGTTTCGGTTCGAGGCTCTGCCTCCCAAGCGATAGCTCCCGGGTTCGAATCGCGGTTGGGGAGGAAGAAAAACATCCCCAGGTCTTGGATGTTTACATGTGTGTGAAGTCGCTGTTTCTGGTACCCATGACGCAGGGTATCCTAGTGTTGGACCAGAAGCAATATATGTGCCTGTATCTTTATGTTTATGTTTAAAAGCTAAGAGAACTTTCCGCTTGCGACAGCGGAGCTTTCCAATTAGTGAAAGAAACTTCGCTAGGCGTGTGTTTTCACTGAAACATCTTTTATAAAAAGTAGACAATACCAGCAGCTTCTTCCCTAATTAGAAGCTTAATTAGATATGTTAGAATCTTACGGTACCTACATGCTGCTGATAGCACGCCAAGACATTTCTTATTAGTATTTGTAATTGCTATTATAAGCGGTACAGTTAGTTTTAATTTCAGACGACATAGACTTACCTCAGGTCCGCTTTAAAAAAATACTTAATTCACGTTGGAATGTTCAAGTTCACCGTAACTGATATAATCGGCGACACCACTTGCGGCAACACTAGCAGTCCGATGAACTGTGACGGTGGAACGAAGGGTGTGCGCGGACACCGGCGCGGGAGTGCACTGAACAAACGGGACACACGCACTCACGGACCCGTCGGAGACCCTCAACGGAATGAAATGGTGAAGAAGACGCCACGGTCTTATATAGACGTGACCGTAACCTGCCGTCGGATAACGGACTCCCACCGCCCGACCATGCACGCTATTCTACCTTCTATTCGAACAGCTTAGAGTGCAGAATATCTGGGAGAAGCTGCTCCTTCTTACCGGAACAGATAGATCGAATTTTCAATAAACCGCCCGAAGCTGAACGCTGTAATTTGCCAGCACTAACGCCATTGCCTGCTCTAGCCCTAACGAGGGGCAGGACAACGGAACTCCAAATTGCCAATAGTCGACACCGAACAGCTCTCCATGAACGGGGTGACATTCCAGAGTATCGAAATTTTTATGAAAGTAACATTTCGTGTCTTCATTGAGCTTGATTAAAATCATAAAAAGTGGGTTAATAATGTCCTTAATTAAGTGAATCTTCGTTCGTTGTGAAAAATATGATGCCCAAAAATATAAATATTCTATATAGTATGGTGTAGTCTAGTAACTAGACTCTAGTTGAATACTAAAAACACCTATCACTACTCCATTATTTACTATAGGTACACCACCAAACTTAGTTAAATAATTCAGTTTATACCATTTAAGACCGCAAAAAACATATTTTTTCAAACATAAATTGTCCTATTTTTTATTTCCAAAAACCATAATATGGAGAGTAGTGCGCGGAAATGAGATAATGAATGAATGGATGTCGATATCAGTGTTCTAAATGTGTATTTGCATGCATTATAGAGTACAGTAAGCGGCATAATAAAGCAATCAAGTGACAATATAGCTATTAGTATGTCTTTTCATCATGCTTCATCATCAGTCTGTCATGGACCCACTGTTGGGTTGAATATGGTATATCCCGACATGCCATTTGTCTTCGTACACTTGATATCTTCGTACTTGGTAGAGCGAGAACTTGTGTTTTTTTATTTCCCCATACGAATCGGTTCAATTGTAGAAATGATAAACCCCATAGTAAGGTGTCAATTTGACAGAACCTTCATGGCTTTTGCTGTGGATTGGAATAAAAGGTGGGTGATCTGATCATCTTGGAAGATGCGTGATGGTAATAATTTTTAGAATTGTATGGCTCACGAAAGAATGGAATCGAAACACATAAAGTAAACAATTCACAGCATACAAGCAGTTGAGGTGTGGTAAATAAAGTCTCATAAGAGTGAGACGAAAGACGGAAGCGTGCATTAGCGCCACGCGGTGGGAAACTATTTTTCCCTCGTTAATGTCACAAATAAGCGCACTCCACAGAAAATACCTCTAGGTTAGAACTGTGTGAAATGGTATTAATAAATGCAAAAAACTATATTTATGGTTTATTGTTGAAATGCGATAACTGTATATGTATTGTAAAATACATAAGATTAACCTTAGCTTCTTCTTCTTTTCGTGTGGGAGCGTTAAACAATAAATTTTGAAAAAAGGTAAGTGGCCTCATTACTGCTGTAGTCGAAATCTGACTAAAAATATAAATATTTAAAAACTGATACATACAACTGATACACTGATATATGTACATTGCTTTTGACTCCACACTAAGATACCCTGTGCCGTGGGAACCAGAAATAGCGACGTCATACACATATAAACATCCAAAACCGTTTTTTTTCTGTATCCCCAGCCGGGGATCGAACCCAAGACCTCTCGCATGGTAGGCAGAGCCATCGCCGCAGCGCCACCTATGTCGTCAAGTGCACCTTCAAGCCGGGATATTTCTCTCGCCTCTTCACTATGTGTGTGTGATGTGTGATGTCGCTGTGTCTGGTACACACGACCCAGGGTATCCTAGTGTGGGGTATGAAGCAATGAATGTGCTGGTATATAAATGTTTATGTTTATTTTCAAAATATCTTTAGTCATTTATGACTAAAGATATTTTGAATATATTATAAAATATATTTACAAGTTTTCTTGTAAATATATTTTGTGACTCTCTGAGTGTTACAAAATTTTTTACAAGCTTATGACTTAAGATATTTTCTTCTTCTTGTGTACTCTGAATCTGCCACTCAGGGGTTCACCACAACGTCTTATGCCGATTCAGATTAGGAACCCAAACTGATCCGCAAAATTACCACGACCATCTTAAAACAAGTCTTGGTATATGGTAAATAATGCCCATTATGGCGTTTTGGAATAGAAATGGTTGGCCATAGTGATGTTCTTGTTTTGAACCTAACCTGAATCTCTAAAAGGTTGTGGTAACCCCGCAGTTCTCAAGACGATAACGGAGGAAGTTTCGAACTTGGAAGACATATTTACTGGTTTCAAACTGTGGCCGTACTGTAGTACCTATGTTCTATGTATAGTTTAAATTTATGGTGTAAATGTAACAGATACACAGCAAGCAGCAAGCACGCTACCGTACCGTTCATTCAATAAATTAAACATGACCTTCACATACAAGCTGGCACGTCAATAGTCTCACACCTCGATCAGCTAACAGTCCAAATGAACAGTGCACTCCAAATGCAATTTCGTTTTTTAGAGAATTACGAGAGCAATCTTCGAGTTTATTGCGCTAAATGTAGGTTACCGTGCTAATGTCGCCCGTAGTGGGCGTAGCAAGGATTTTTCTTGATGTCGGGGGCACGGTCTGAACAGACGATGGCATGAACGTGAACCTAGATGGCATTTCACATGGTAAGCCATCACCTGTAAATGTACTGCGAGGAGAAAAGGTCGTATCTCAGTTTCTTATCAGTTATCTTATGTTTTTTTAATATGAGAAATAAATAAATAAATAAATATTAGAGGACAATCTTACACAAATCGAACAAGGCCCATAATAAGCTCAATAAGGCTCGTGTTATGGATACTAGACGATGATTTATTTAACAGACATGAATACTTAACTTAATACATAGAAGAAATCCAAGACTACGAAACAAAATATTCACGCTCATCACTCAAATATTTGCCCTTACCGGGATTCGAACCCAGGACCAGAACCAGAAGCATTACCTACGCCTTTTTCCGTAGGGCTTATCGGAGGAAAAATTATGTCCACATTTAGCCAGATATTCAATAATCCATTTTGCCCATAACAACATTAACATTAACTACATAAGCTGCTATCTTACTATCTTTTTCATTCTGGTTGGGTTCGGGCAGTCTGGGTGAGGAGGGGGCTTACCGACATATGCCCCCTCCTCCTACCCCCCTGGATACGTCTACGCCACCCGTTAATTCATTATATACTCGCGCACTGTTCGATGACGCGTGAGATCGCGATCGTGCGACTGAGACAACAAACACGATGAAATGATGATGACAAGAAGAAAAGTAATTATTAAATTAAGTTAAGTGGAATAAAGTCATTATTTACCAAAGTCTTTAGCGATCCAATATCTCGAGACTAGGTAAAAACTAAATTAGAGGTAGGTACAGGTAAGTTCCTAATACATTACATATAACTTCCTTATCTATACAGACTTTATCAGCAAGTAGTAAATCTGGCCTAAGTCGAGCACTCACAGCAGCTGTGATAATTTCCGAACTCAATCTGTAAATTGATCTGTAGCATTTAGGTAGGTAGGTATGTAGGTAGATACGACCAACGTTTTGATTATGGCTAAAGTTTGCGTCTATGGTTCATTTGACTTTCGTATTTTTTGTACCCGAATCGGTACCTAGCAGAAAAACACTTTTTATTTTCGCGCTTCAATCGTGGCTGCCCGTCATCATTGAAGCGGGGTCGGTTGTCCAAACATTGCCAATCATGTAGATTGTGGAGTTCCTCAGGCTGTGTTAAATGTAGTACTTAAACACAATGTAACATTGACACTTGCCATCGGTGCAACTTCTTCTTTTCTTTAACATTGTATGACCGTTAATGTAAAGATCAAAGGACATGTCACTTACACCCTCGTCTGCGTATCCCGGAAGTCACGGAGGAGCTGAATACGTCCACGTGCGATAGGATATAGACACCATATACTAGTAAGTACATATATATTGCTATATATCTATATCTATATCACGATATCTATGGATGACACCCAACTATATTATTGTTTCATTTGGGATCTTCAAAATACTCGAGTCGACGGACCCCTCAATTATTAAATCTCTCGTACTTGACTAAACTTTTTCATAAACCTCGATTAATTAATTTTACATTAGACTTCTCGATTTGTTCACTCACTTGAACTACATGATAACTTTCATTTTTAATACCTTACTTACTCAAGTAAGGCCTGCCCTGCTTCCGATGAAAATAACAAGTAACTTGTTTTATTAATTCCATATCCATATGACTGTACTGTACTGTAATCATGTATAGCTATAAAGCTAAAAATCTGGGTGTCATCTTCAATAATCAATTGTCCTGGTCAATGCATGTTAATGAGGTCAGCGGGCGAGTTTCCGCAACCTTTCACTCTCTCAGGAGACTTCAGAACTTTCTTCCTCGCCAGACCAAAATAACTCTCGCTCAGTCCCTTCTTCTCCCCCTCATTGATTATGCTGATGTTTGCTGGGTCAGCGCAAATGAAGAACAACTGTAAAAACCCGAAAGACTTCAAAATTTCGGGATTCGGTTAATCTTCGGATTACGCAAGTATGACCACGTATCTCAGCATCGCAGGGAGCTGAAGTGGCTACCGATTCGGCTTCGACGGGACTCTCATATCCTGTGTTTCCTTTATAATATTTTGTGGAACCCTCGTTACCCTAACTTCCTGCGTGATCGCTTCGAATTTCTTTCTTCAAGCAGGCCTCGGAGAACTCATATGGCGTCTACGCTCAAAGCTCCAGATCGCTCCACTGCAGCCTACGAGCACGGGTTCAGAATCAGAGTCATACAACTGTGGAATGACCTTCCCTGCACTATCAGGGACAGTCCATCACTAAATATATTCAAAAACCGGCTAAAGAAGCACTATCTCTCCCTTTCCAGTTATATATTGGTTTATTAGTATTCCAGTATCAGTGTATTAACATATATATTAAAACACTAATTTATATGTACCTATATATATATATTTGTATGTATGAGTGTATTGTACGGTTTCTATATATTGTTACGATGTATTTAAGTTATTGTTTATGCAGTCTATTTTTAGCAATTAGAGTTACCAGTATAATATTTTTGTAGTATGTATTACTCGTAGTATTTATAGAGTTTTATTGTACGCGCAGGTCTTCCTTCGCTCAACCATCACCTTTCCTACCATCTCTGTTTGCTAGAAGAAATATCTTTTTAGAGATAAGCTCACCTTTGTACATGTTTTTTTTCTATTATAAGTTATCTGTATCTATGTTTTTTTTTTAGTACAATAAAGAACTTACGAATTACGAATGATATTGCTCGAAAATTTACATGAAGCTCTACGTATGAAAATTTAACTTGTCATACAAATATTTCAAACAGATCTTCTGCTTACTTGGTAAGTTAAGATTGCACCTGCGTGCAGCAAAGGAATGCAGGATGATATGATGATCACGAGGAATGTGATATAACATTTCATTTACAAAGATTGCTTCTGGCCCCACACTAGGATACCCTGTGTCTTAAAGACCAGAAAAGCGACATCACAAACATGAAAACATCCAAGACCTGGGGTTTTTCTACCTCCCCAGCTGGGATGTGAACCCAGGACCCCTCGCTTAGTACACCTCGCAACACCAAAGAGGTCGTATATAACTACTACCTAGGTTATTAGGAGCCTACATTCGAGCCCAGGATCGACCACCACATTGACTGAAGTTCGTCAGACATCATTTATTGTTTGAATGTATAAATGGGTGCTCATGACGAGTACAACTTAAACTGTCATACTGGCGATATCCGGTCTCTAGCGATAGATACATAATATAGCGATAGCACGACGCATTGATCGCATCCGGGCCAACTCTTCACATTCTGATTTATCCCTCAGTGTGACACTTACGAGCTCGCCCTAGAGTCCTAATACCAATCTCGAGCAGCGGAATTTACATACATCATTTATCCGTCGCCAGCGATCTAATCTTCATACGATTACGGTTTTATTAAGATGATAAGTGCGGTGCAGTTGGGATGGTTGCGCCTGCGCAGACTAATCGTCGCGTGCGTCTGGTAACGGTGGACAACTGTACTATCTGACACCGGGGACTTTCAAATCAATGCTCTATACTGAGAACTAAGACAATTAATTGTTCACTATGCTGACATTCAGGATAATGTCCCATCGAGACCATGTTTTTTATCATTTTCGTGATGCAGACAAACGGACTACCTCCACAGTCCGCCGTTTGCGAATTGGACACGCGTGTGCAACTGTGCATTTGGCGAAGATACGGGTCAGGAACCACTCCCTCTGTGAGTGCGGGCTTGCAGAGGGAACCCCGGATCACATATTTTTGAATGCTCTAAATTAAATACCTTCCTGTATAATCTCCTTCCTCCCAACATTTTAGACCCATCAATTTTAAATTCTTGCTGTTGTTTGTTACTTCCCCATTTATTAAAATCTTCTGTAAATTTATTTTAACTAACAAAATCAAACTCGTTCATAATTAGTAAATTTACATACCTATGGGTTGTTATATTTAAGTATTGTATTATCTTGTTCTAAATTCATCTTTCCCTAACCGATCAACTGCAATAAATGCGTGCCATTTGTGAAACTTGGATGGAAGATGGAAGCCTTAAAAAAAGGAAAGCAAAGAAGAAGAAAAAAAGAAAAATCACACTTGACATTGGCGATATTAACCTAGTTGTCAGACCGCCATAAAAAAGAAATAATAAGAAAGAAGAAGAAGACAATAAAATTGCATTCATCTGATAATCTATTCGATACAATGCCATCATAGAACAATGGCGAGACTTAGAGCCTATTTCAAAAAGTCCCTATAAGCCCTCTTGAATAGATCATCATTGAAAAATCATTAATTATGGGGACTTCTTGAAACAGGCCATAACAGAAACCCTAGATTTTTTATGGAGTGAGATTGCTGGTTGAAATAATTGCTTTCAGGGTATAGGTTTAAAATGATTTAGAGAATGTCGTGCAAGTGGGTCTATTTGAACTACAATGATTCGAAATGTGTCAGATATATTCCATATTGACTTGCCTCTCCGGTAAATCTTTAATGATAAAGGGGTACGCGACCCCGGCCTGCCAAGCAACCCCTAACTCATTCCTAGTCTTCCAAGAAAGTGGTATCCTATAATCCTACACTCATATTCATCTCTAGAACAATCCTTTTCTCTCTCTTTTTCCCTCCCTAATCCTCCTTAAAGACGCCAAGCCACCTGACTAGCATGATGTTTATGGCCAATACCCTTCTCCAATATTAATAGCACAACTAAACTACGGCCCTCAGTCACCGGCAGCCCTGCTATCCCTAGCCCCGGCAGCGGTTCAGGTTCCGGCGGGGCGGAGGGTGCTAATAATTCCCGGCAGAGATCCGGCTGCCAAACAATGACTCTAGCTACTTACAATACAAGGACACTGAGTACCGACGAAAGGCTTCTCGAACTACTGAAAGAAGTCCAACATATTAATTGGGATCCAATAGGACTATCTGAAAAAGGAGGAAGTTTGAAGACCTAACGCGCCTGGCATCTGGTCATCTGTTATACCACAAAGGCCACGATGACTCTCCATATGGCGGTGTCGGCTTTTTGATTAACAAAAGAATCTACGCAGCAGTCCAAAACATAACGACTACAAGAGTATGTTATGTTAGTCTGACGCTGAGTAAGAGATAGGCAAATAAAGTCGTACAAGTTTATGCCCCTACATTAGATCACAAAGAAGAAGAAATAGAACCTTTTTACAAGGAAATAAAGAGAGCGCCTCGTGAGAACCCATGCTATTTCACGGTACTGATGGGTGATTTTAACGCAAAAATAAGACCTTTTCAGAACAGGAAACGTCGGTTGGACAATTCGGGTTAGGTGGTCGAAATCCACGAGGGCAAACCCTAGTAAATTTTCTGGAGCAACATCATTTCTATGCAATGAACACATTTTTTTAAAAGCGAATGGACCTGGGCTGGCATGGGCGGTAGGATGAAAAATAAAATTTATTACATACTTACCGAGGAAAAATCGAATGTAACAGATGTTTCTGTTTTAGCACGCTTCAAAACCAGTAGTGATCACCGCTTGGTGAGAGCCGCATTCTGTTATAACCTTCCCAAAGAAAGAGCAAAGCTGCTAACGTCAACTAGCCCACAATATGACCCAAACAGTTACAAATTCCTGCAAAAGGAGTTTCAACTTGAACTGAAGAAGTCTTTCGATTGGCTACTGGAAGAGAACCAGGATGTGGACTCACTAAACCACGCACTGTGTATTACCCTAAAGCACACCACCATGAAGCACATAGAGGAGGGGAAAGACCACCTAAGAGGCAAAACTGACGCCCGACACGTCTCTGACCCGACTGTCTCTCGAAGAAGAGTAATTAAAAACAGCTCCACATTGGACCTGAGAGACCATTAATAAGGCAATTAAATAGGCAATCCGCAACGACGTAAGAGCTTATAATACCAAAACTATTGCCAAAACCATCTAAGACAATGAGGCTCCAAATTCTTCAAAAAGAAGCTGAACCAAAACAAAATGGAGACAAAAAAGCATACAGGATATAGCCGGAAACATTGTGGCGGATCGGGATCAAATTATTAAGCACCAACACCAGACTTACCAGATTCAGAGGACCCTATAGCAGTACTTGTGTTGCGCTGTAACGATAGTAATCTACCTCCATTGACTTCAGATGAAGAACAGCCTTCTCTAGGCAAAATGAAAAAGGCAAAGCATCTGGGGAGGTGGGGTGCATGTTGAGATGTTGCAAGCTGGTGGAGAGCCCGTCCTTAAAGTTCTCATAAAACTCTTCAACACCGTTCTTGCTCAGGGTGTTACACCCGGTTCCTGGAAGAACGCAATAGTAACAATTCATCACAAAAAGGGGCACAACACAAATCTGTCTAATTACCGCCTCATAAGCCTGCTCTCTCAGGTCTACAAACTATTCGCCACCGTCCTGTGACACCGTCTCACTACTACCCTCGACGAATACCAACCTGTCGAACAAGCTGGCTTCTGGAGCGGATACTTGACAATGGACCACATCAATGCGGTCAAGCAGCTGATGGAAAGATACAGAGAATACAACCGGCCCCTGTGTCTTGCCTTTATTGATCATGAGAAGGCATTTGACAGCGTAGAGCACTGTGCCGTGTTCCACTCTCTCCATCGCTGCGGAATTAAGATGCAATACGTTGATATCCTCTGGGAGCTGTACAGGTCCGCAAAAATGCATAGAAACACCGACACTGTGGCTATAGACCGGGGCGTCCGAAAGGGGGACACTCTCTCGCCCAAATTATTCACCAACGTTCTGAAGGATATTATGAAGACTTTGGATTGGAGCGAGAGAGGAGTCAACATAAACGAGGCGCGCATATCGCATCTCAGGTTCGCTAATGATCTCATTCCCGTCGCCGAATGCATATCAGATCTCCAGCATATGCTCGCAGAACTGCATGAAGCTTGTCGGCCTGAAAGTCGGCCTCGGAATGAACATGTACAAAGCCAAGATCATAACGAATCGCTCTTTAAATGTACCGAACATAATTGTTGGCAACGACATCGCACAGGTGGTCAGCGATTACGTCTATCTTGGACATAGTTTATCCTTTGACTGAGATGCACAGGTGAAGGAGATCAACAGACGCCAACGCTTTGGGTGGGCTGCTTTTGGGAAGCTAGATGAATTATTTAAGTCCAAACTACCACAATGCAAGCAGACTAAGGTATATAATCAATGAGTCTTACCTTTCTTCACTTATGGAGCCGAAACATGGACGCTCTCTAAGCAAGTTATACACAAAATCAAGGCGGCCCAACCAGAAATGGAGCGTTCCATGTATCTCTCTCTCATTGACCGGGAGCCAATCGTCGAAATTCGACGGAAGATGAAGGTCACAAATGTAGGTAAGCGGATAACGGGACGAAGGTGGAGATGGGCGAGACACTTGGCTAGACGGGATGACGGACGGTGGACCAAGGGCAGCAAGCAATAAAGCCAGTGGGCGAGCGACCTGCCCGATGGTACGACGATATACTTAAGTCGACAGGATCTCAATGGATGCGGTCGACACAGGACCGTAGGGGTTGGCGCTTTAGAGAAGAAGCCTTTACCCAGCAGTGGATTTCTGTGGGCTGAGATCCTGTGGAAGACAGGAATGCTCAATATATAATTTAAATATTAGTGCTAAGCTTCTTGGTAGGTGCACCTCAGCACACTGTAGATGTTCGATGCTTATGCTCACAACCTGTGACTTTCCCCTGACTATTCTTCTAATAATCAAGGCTTTGCTTCTGGCCCCACACTACGATACACTGTGTCGTGGGAAATGTTTGCACGGAATGTTCTACCCAATCGGAATTGAAGGATTGGGTACACAGAAGTACATGCCATGCAAACTTGGCCTTTATCAGATATGATTTTGTCAGTGGTCAGATGTGGTGGATCAGTGTGGAAGTGGGCCGCCACGCGACGTGCTCGCGCGCACACCGCGAAATTGCGCGATACCGGTAAAATCACTAAATTGAATCACTAGATTCGACACTTCGGCATCTCTATATAACTGAACAAAAGCGGTCGGGTGCGAGGCGGTATTTTGAGTTGGCTTTGAAAATTGATTAAAATATTACTTTTTGTCTCAAACTCATAACATTTATTTATAGACCATTTACTTGGAGACTTTAACTTTCCTTTTATCGATTGGCAGTTAGATGGTCCTATTTTTAATTGTGGTTGCACTACCGATATTCAAACACTATCTAAAGAATTAATTGACTCTTTATCTTTGTTTGGTTTTATACAAAACAATCTCATTGGTAACAGTTATGACGGTAGTATTTTATGTTTAATTTTCAGTAACTTTAACGTGTTCTTAGACAGATGCCAATATCCACTACTGTCAGAGGATATGATCTATATCTATACTTAGAGAGGGATGAAATCATCCCTCTCTAAGTATAGATGCCTCAGATATTACACTACCGCCTTTAGTTCACGCTCCTATAGGAAAATATAAATTTCATAAAGGTAACTATACCGCAATAAACAACTCTTTGCTAAGTACCGACTAGAAAAAAGAACTTTCTAATATGGATACAGAAACCGCTGTGGAATATTTATATGAAAACCTATACAAATATATAGATCTGTAAATTCCTATCTCGATCACACATAAAAATAACATATATCCTGTATGGTATTCTGATATTCTGGTGAAAGTTATCCGTGAAAAGACTAAGGCGCATAAAAAATGGAAAAAGTATGGTAATAGGGACGATTATGATGAGTTTTCTTTGTTACGGGCTCGTTATCACCGACTACATGAAGCTTGCTATAACAGAATGATTCTCAATGCTCAGAAATATATTAAAGCTGGCCCTAAAAAACTATGGAGTTTTGTTAAATCAAAAAAAAGTAATAGTTATTACCCTACCACACTTACATTGTGAGATAATATACTTACAAAGGGCTCTGACATTGCTTATGGATTTAATATATGTTTTCATAATATGTTCGCATCCAAAACTTTACATTATCCTGTCATGGATCTACCCCCTCCACAGAATGGGGCTGCAGATAATATCTGCTCTGCTACTATAGCTGTGCCAAAGGTATCACGTCTACTTAGCTCATTAGACATTAATAAGGGCGCAGGGTGTGACAATATTGCTCCGATTTTTATTGTAAGATATTCAAAAGCTCTGGCACTTCCTATCACCCTTATTATCAATAAATCCATCAGGGAGGGATTATTCCCTACCATATGGAAACAGGCACGTATAGTCCCCATCCATATAAAAGGCTTAAAAAACAAAATTGAGAATTATAGACCTATCTCCATTTTAAATATCTTCGGTAAAATTTTTGAAAAGGTGGTTTATGATGCAATTTATACTAACATATCTATAGGAATACCACAGGAACAGCACGGATTTCTGAGGGGGAGATCGACTGTCACTAATCTAACAAAGTTCATAATAAGCAACATGGAAAAAAATAGCAAGTTGATGTGGTCTATACTGATTTTGAGAAGGCTTTCGATCGTGTAGACCACTTCATCCTGCTACAGAAATTAAATAAACTAGGAATCCATGGTGATTTGTTACGATGGATCGAATCATACCTACCTGTTCACAATCAGTTGTAGTTGGTGGATACAGATCCAACTATGTGGATATCCCGTCTGGAGTACCGCAAGTATCTCACTTGGGACCGTTGTTATACAACGCATACTTATATGATATATACAAATGTCTTGAACATTCAAATTATTTGATGTATGCAGATGATACCAAGATATATCTGGATATCAAAGATCAAAACGATAGTATAAATTTGCAATCCGATTTACATAACTTAGAAGAACTATAGACAAAACCGTATCACAGTAAACAGCACGAAATGTCAGGTAATTTCTTTTAGTAGGCGCCGAAATACGATAAATTTTCCATGTACTATTAATACGGTTCCAATTCAAAGAGTGCAGTCAGTAAGAGACTTAGGTATCTTATTCGACTCTAAGTTTATGCTTGATCAACACATTGATAATATATGGAATAAAGCCTATAGAAATTTAGGATTTGTGATGCGTACCTGCTCGGTATTTGGGGATCTTGGTTGTATTAAAAATGTATATTTTGCGTATGTACGTAGTGTACTAGAATACGGAAGCATTATATGGTCACCTGTTATCAAACTTACAAAGACCGCATTGAAAGAGTACAGAAAAATTTTCTGAATTATCTTAACTATAGGGCTCGCTCCTCTTATTCCACATATGAAGACAGTTGCTCCGGACATCGTATTCTTCCTCAGGCAGACAGACGAGTGATGTTAGATGTAATGTTCCTGTACGACATACTTGTGTCGCGAGTCGACTGCCCCGCGCTGGTGCTCTCGGTGGCGTATTGCACGCCGCTGCGGCGCACGCGCCACACGCCGTTGCTGCGTATGCCAGCGCGACGCACTAACTACACCGCCAACGAGCCGCTCACCAGGATCACACGTACTTACAATAACACCTTCCAACACATCGACCAGTTCAATAACTCCAGGGCCTCCTTCAGAAACTGCATTCTCAACACTTTACACAACCGGAACAATATACTAAGCAACATATTATATTATTATACAGAAATATATTTATTACATATCTGTTTATATATAATCTATTCCATCTATATATATAATCTGTTTATTATATCTACATTATATACTTATATAAACATAAATATGTAAATGTAATTGGATGAAAGAACTAAAAAAAAAAAAACTGCTACTACTGGTCCGTTTTTTTTTGCCTCACTAAAACACATACTGTAACAACAAAAGGATCTTTTTGGGGTAATCTATTATTGGATATGTAATTCGTGTTAATTTTAAGGACTATCTGTTTTGTAACGCTGTTGATTACCTGAATAAATAAATAAATAAATAAATAAATAAATAAATAAATAAAAATAGATCAGAGATTTCTACCGTCACAAAATTCTATAGATTCTATTCTAGACCCGAGATGTTTTCCAATCTCAGTACAGTAGCTCAATTATTAGAACCAGCGCAGGACTCTGCAATCTTCCTTAGAACAACGATAAGAAAAATATTGACCTTTATTTAAGTTGTAATACGAATAAATTACCCCTCGCAGTACCTATTAACTTAGTACTGTAGACTGTATTCTATTCAGGGTAGCTAAAACTACAGGAACTCGTAAGGATCCCACAACCTCGGTAAAATTCATATACGAGAACGAAGGCTGAGGTTAAAGTTATATCAGTGATGAACAGCAACTGCATCTGTCGTTGTAATTAATGATTCTTTCTATTTTTAAACTAAGTCGTGTTCATGATCATCAAGGTGCTATAATAGATAGTTCCTAGCGCCGGCATAAACTAGACGCTGGAACATAATTGCTTTCACACTAAAATGGTATAGAACTGTTAGTGCCCGTATCGTTGAACTTTAGACACGACGGAACAAATTATAAGAGATTTATGCAATGCAGCTAGCCGGTTATTGGCTATGCATCCGATATGGGCATCGGCAAAGAAGGGAATGATATTTATCCTGGCTATCTGGAGTGACCCAGAAACCATCTCTAGAAATATATCTTAGGTAAGTGTGAAAGCACAAACAAGAATACTCCTCGTAGTTTTGTGCATTCATATATCGGGGGGCACGGCTGTGCCCCCGCCAAGTCGAGCGCGAAGCAAACACTGCCGTACCATCCTTTACTGGAACCATTTCGACGCATTTTCAGGGCCCTATTTGAGAATATCTGGATAAGACCAGAACACAGAAATTTTCGTCATCCAGTAAGCTATAATCACATACTTAAAATCCAAAATTTCAAGTCTGTAGGTCATTTAGTTCCGAAGTTAAGCGAAAGCAAAGTTTCGCATTTATGACACTCACTCACTCATGATCATCATAATAGAACTAGTACTTCCCATAAACTCAGAGAGCTGAAATTTGGTACAGTTAGGGTTTAAGGGCCACATAAAGGGAACACTATAAAAACTAGGATAATCGATGATCTGGAGTACCTGGTGACCCTGATTAGAAACCACAAGAGCATATCTCCCGGATATCTCCCGAAAATCTAATAAAATAAGTCAATATGCCCACGTTTCTACAAAAAGAAGTGAAATCCCACCAAAAACATTCTGTATTTCCGCTTGTTTATCTCTAAAAAGTTATGAAATCTAGACAAAGTCGTGCCAAGTCTAAGGTTCTTTACTGCGATTTCTTTATTATTATAGTTAATGTTGTGTGACTTGGCCTTTGTCAATTTTGAACTGCGTCGTATTTAATTACAATACAATACAATACAATACAATTACAAGCTGCAAGTTTCCTGATAGGGACACGTTATGAAATATTAGAAAATGACTGCAGGCGCCTTCGGTGATCGTTTTATCGGGTACAGAAAGGAATTATATTTTAAGCAAATTAGTATGTAAAATAAAAATAACTTTGCCATGACTTATTTTTTATTGATGTTGAGAGTAACTTATATAACATAGGTAGTTACAACAGACATAACATTACGTGTTAACAAAATTGACTTGTACCCACTAACGTATAAAGAATGTTCAACGGCCAAGTCACACAACATTAACTATAATAATAAAGAAATCGCAGTAAGGAACCTTAGACTTGGCACGACTTTGTCTAGATTTCATTACTTTTTAGAGATAAACAAGCAGCTCCATCGAGAATTGGCTAGTTTTTTAGAATGTTTTTGGTGGGATAATTATTACAAGGATAAAGAGCGGGTGACATGATTTAGTTTTGGAAGATAGTTTAGTTAACAAACAAATTGTTGCATTGAATAATAATTTCCTTTTATTATTGAAGTATGGTACTATAAGGTACGGCACTACACAGAATGTAACAGAAAGGTATAGTCATATTTTAGGGCCATCATTCTGAACAACTTCCACAATGAAACCGATTTGATCAGAGCAACTTTAATTTTCACTTCTCCGGTCAGGTGATTTGCATCGAAAAGTGAAACATAAAGTCCAATGATCCAATCGTTTTTATATTTCAATGATGTCCCAACAACCTACACATTTTTGTTACACCCTGCACATACTATAATGTGAAGTGTCTTATATCCTTAACACAGGGAATAGAGGAATTTAGAAATCAAAATAACCTAACCCTAGCTAGAGTTATACTTATATTTTAGTAGTAGTATACTCGTCTCGAAAACATCATATGCCAAATAGTAACATGTAAATATATCTAAATATATATATTATCTCATGGTCAGGAATCGAACCTGCATCTCCTGTGTGAGAAGCAAGCGTGAAACCCATTACACCAAGGTGCTCCACAGTCATTTATATATTGGAAATAAAGTAATTTAATTCACGACGTAATCATATAAACTTAAAAACCGGTCCGCATTCACTAGAAATCCCAAAAAAAGCAGATAAGACTAAACTTATTACAATACAGTATTAAATTTAATTAAATTTAAATGCAGGAGGGACAAAATAAATCTAATAAAGCGGGTTCCACATGCATATAAATTTAATTGTGTACCGCCGTCGGATTTTTAAGTTTTTATAATTAACAACACAAACATATCTTCACGCGTTTTCCCATACGGGGGACAGTTATTCAATAATCCATTTTGGTTTACAGGGGGTTAGACCATCGCCGCACCTATGGAGTAATGAAGGTTTCCTCGCGATATTTTCCGTATAGTGTAATTAAGATAAATTACCTGACCAAAATCGAGCACCGCGCTGTAATTAAATTCCTCAGGAGCGAGGACAGGAAAAACACAAAAAAAATATCCACGAAGAGATGGTGGCAGTTTATAAAGATTCCTTCGTAGTCTACCATTAAAAAGTGGTCAAGTGAATTCAAAAGGAGCAGTGAAAGCATTGAAGATGACCCTCGGTCCGGTGGTCCCGTTTCTGCCCCGGAAGAAAACGAGAAACTTGTACTGGAAAACGCTTGAATAAAGATCTAATAAAGATACGTTTGGGTTATAAGGAAGGTATCAGTGGGTACCATACATTCAATACTTCGTGACTTTTTGAACCTCTCAAAAGTCAGTGCAAGTAGTAGTCAGTCAGTGCCACGAATGCTTACAGCACCGCAGAAACAAGCGTGAGTTCAATGTTGGGAAGAGTTTTTGGAGCTTTGTGGCAAAAACTCTACTAGTGTATTTAATCATTTTGTTAACGGAGATGAAAACTAGGTTCGTCATAACGACCCTGAGAGCAAACACGAGTCAATGTAGTGGCTGAAAAAGGGTGCACTACCTCCAAAGAAGTTCAAAGTCACACAATCGGTCTGAAAGTTCATGGCTACGGTATTCTGGGACTCCAGAGGGATTTTGCTTATTGAATATTGTGAAGTACGCATGCCTCAGAAAATGACGTGAGTCGCGCATGTCTATGAGATTGACACTTTTAAAAACAAATTATTGCCATCCGTTACTTCAGTGCAAATTGCGATTGTGAAAACACGTGTTTCTGTGCTACTCCTCAAAGCCTCTATTTAAACAGTATAAAGATTACTCGTAGTTTTAACACTAAATATTTAATATGGTAGCAAAGCTAAAAATAAAAGAAGATCCACGATGTCACAAGTAAAAATAGAACATCTCAAAAAATATAACTATGACACATGGGTCATCCAAGCAGAGGCTTTACTCACAAGGAGCAAACTTTGGAAGCACTATACAACACATAATTGGGAAAACGCGGAGACCGCCGAGATCGTTAGCAACAGACAGGCCATAGCGGAGCACATACTCATCATAGCTCCCCCTGAGCTGTCACACATTAACGCGGAGACCGCCGAGATCGTTAGCAACAGACAGGCCATAGCGGAGCACATACTCATTATAGCTCCCCCTGAGCTGTCACACATTAAACAATGCACACATTAAACATAGCGGAGCACATACTCATCATAACTCCCCCTGAGCTGTCACACATTAAACAATGCCCAACAGCCAAATGTCTATAGGACAAACTGAAAGAAATATATGCGAGCACGGGACCCTGCCAAAAAGGCAACTCTTCTCAAACTGTTTTTATTGACAAAACAAGACTGGCAAGATGTCAGAATTCACTTGAAAACATTCATGGACTTAGTCGGCAAACTTTCCGAAATGGACATTGATATCAACGAGGATCTGCTCACAGTACTAATGCTGTATAGCATAGCTGATAGCTTATTAGATGGATACGACAACTTCAGAGTAGTCATTGAGTCCAGAGATCAACTCCCGAAACAAGAAGAGCTGAAAATTTAAATAATTGAGTGAAGTGACGCCCGCCATAAAAAAAACAGTCAATCCAGTACATTTCATAAAGAAGCTTTCCTTGCATCCTGTCAAAATGCAAAGGTCCGGCAACATTTTCAAAAAGAAGTATCACAAGATCGGTACCAACTGCTGGAAGAAAAACCAAAAGCTCAATGAAAATAACCAAGATGTTCAAAATAATAACTTCGCACAGTGCCTTATTACCAATAATAAAAAGCTTGGTGATAAGATTTGGGTCCCGGATAGCGGCTGTACGTCCCACATGACGTATCAGGCAAACCTATTCAAGAAAATGGTAAAACAAAGCAGACAACTCAACTTGAGTGAGGAACATAAAGCAGAGATAAAATGAAAAGCGACAGTCTCCTTTATAACCAAAAATCGAGGTGGTATCGCATACACGCATCTCCAGGAGATACTATACGTTCCCAACCTGAGCACAAATCTACTCTTTGTTGGAAATATGACGGATGCTGGTTGCACGCTCCAATTTTCGAAGAACAAAACTACTGTATATAATCCTAATTGCGGAATCACTCTGATCGCTCAAAACAGTCTGATGGACTTAACTATATCAGACCTGACAAGCATGAATTTGCCAAAATGACATAATTCAAAAAGGTCATCAATCAACGAGTGGCACAGGAAACCCCGACACATGAACAAGATTTAATTGGGTTGGACTTTGAGGCCACAGAAGAACTTATGGATTGTGAACCCAGCATCCAAGGGAAAATGCACCAAGTGCCTGCCCCTCGTCAAAACACACACCAAAGAACGACTGAGTTACTCAGAATCATACACAGTGACGTATGTGGACCTATGACAACGCCTACAGACAGCGAGAACAAATACTTCATCACCTTCACAGTTGACTACAGCTGATACTGCAAAGTCTAGATGAACTTGACAAGTTCAAAGAGTTCAAAGAGTTGGCATAAAAGCACACGGAAAC
The DNA here is from genome assembly GCA_949825045.1 of Argyresthia goedartella. Taxonomy (NCBI): domain Eukaryota; kingdom Metazoa; phylum Arthropoda; class Insecta; order Lepidoptera; family Argyresthiidae; genus Argyresthia; species Argyresthia goedartella. Next base: position 15,547,916 of record OX463809.1, on the reverse strand, counting down.
TAAAAACCTTCAATCAGACAACGGGACTGAATTCGTCTATAAACAGTTCGACGCTTAACTGAAAACTGTGGGATACAGCGGAGACTTACTGCATCCTACACGCCAAATCAAAACGGGGTCGCTGAACGGAAGAACTCTGCTTGACGCCAACGCACCGCTGAAACTTTGAGGCGAAGCGCTAAACACTGCCAACTACTTAGCGAACAGTAACCTCAACATCGCTATTAAATCAACACCGTTTAAGAAATGGGCCGGCAGAAAGCCATGCATCAATCAACCATATTCGGGGACAAGGCGTACGTCCTAAACAAAGGAACAAACAACGATACATTCGCTACAAAGGCAATTCCTGGAATGTCCCTCGGCTATTCCAAAACCTCCAAAGCATTCAAAGCCTTCATATAGTCGAAAAATCGCCTGATCATATCAAAGGATATCAGTTCATGAAGATTATGTACTATTAAGAAAAGGACTCATCCAAAAATGGAGTCACAGATCTTCTGAACATCAGATAAGATAATTCTGCAACGTCTCCAATAATATAACCCGAAGTTGTTGTAACACTAGATAAGGAACAGTGAACAAGTGACAGTGATACGGAAGACGAAGAAACGCCACAACAGAATGCAGCTGACAGCACAGTAGATGATGAAACAGCAATAGACGATTCTGAAATCGAAGGCTATGACTAAGAGCTATGACTGTTTCCACAATAATAAAAACAACTGCCTTTGTCCGAAAATAGAAGAGGTAAATTCACATAAATATTTAGGTTTAACTATATATTGGCGCTTTCATTACACTCATTTTCACTACATGTAGAAACTGTTTGCAATAAATTTAAGATGAGTTATAGGTAAATTGCATAATCCAAAAGGAATTGTATGTCATAGTATTATGTATATGTTGTACTATGCATTGGCACATGCTATAATATGTTACGGGCTAAGCAGCTATGGACTTTCGTCTCAAACATACATAAATTAAATTAAATTACCACAATTGGAACTACTTAAATGTTAATTGACCCAAAAACTAAACTAAATCTAAATAAAAACTATGAAAAATATTATAATTTAACTAAAATTGATCGATTAAAATAATTGATTGATTAAAATAAAACAGTTCAGTTCAGTTCAGTTCAGTAGTTTATTGCCGTAAATGTCATGTTTATACAAGGTCTTACACATAATTATAATAGGTAGGAATCAATGTCATTTTACCCTTGGGGCATAGCAATTACAATACACGTATCATAAGACGTAAAAATAAGAAAATCGTAATAAATCAAAATAATACAACAACAATACAAGTACAAATACACAAACAAACGGGCGATTCTTAGAACTAGTCAATTAAATACTACCAAATAACTAATTCAAAATGTCATACAATTAATAATTATAAAATTCATTCAACCCACTAAAATGTCATCAGTATTAAAATTTATAATTATAGAATTCGTTCAGATCATAGGGACATATTTTTATTAAATGCTGTCTTAGAATATTAAAAAAAATTGTGTCTGGCAAAGTTTTTATTTCGTCGGGGAGCTTATTATAAACCTTTATGGCAACCATCTTTGCGCATCGAGAGTATGCGACAGTCCTACAAGCTGGCACCTCCAGATCGCCCTTTTGTCGCTTGTTGAGCCGTTCACTAGCTCCTAGGGGTCTCATTGGAAACTTTACCGGATATCGCCTTACCAGTTTGCAGAGTTCTATTATGTACAGAGCTGTGATTGTGTGGATTTTAAATTTTACAAAGGAGTCTCTACATGAGATCTTGTTTGACTTGAGTCCGTCAATTATCCGCACACATCTCTTTTGCAAAACGAATACTTTTTTTATGTCTACGCTATTGCCCCATATTGCCAAACCGTACAGTAACCTAGACTGGACGAATGCGTAGTATGCCTGCAAAGTAGCTCTTAAGGTAGAAATTCTTGCTAACCCTCTCAATGCGTAACAAAAGCTACTCAACTGGTTTCCCACGCACTCAATATGTTTTTTCCAGCTCATGTATTCGTCACTACTGATACCCAGGAATTTGGCATGCGATACTAACGAACAGTTTTGACCGTCAAAGTCCACCGTTAGAGCTAACTCCTGGGTGTTATAGTTCCTGAAATGCACTATGTTAGTTTTGCCGACATTTGTACTAAGTTGGAGTTGCTTGAACCAGCCTATAAGAGTATTTATAGATTGAGATATCCGGTCTGCTATGTTACTCTCTTCATCTCGATGAAATTTAAAAAAGACAGATACGTCATCTGCGAACATTATGATTTTATCTTCTATCAAGTTTGGGAGATGGTTAACATAGAGAAGGAAGAGTATAGGTCCCAATATGCTACCTTGTGGAACGCCTTTATTAATACTAGTAGTTTCTGATTCTGCATTTATTTGAGTCCTTGATTGGTCCAATATTGGTAGCAGCACACTTTGTTGTCTTCCTTTCAAGTATGAGCTGAACCACTCTGCCACTGTCCCCCGAATACCATACCGATACATTATATCCAATAAGGTTGTATGGTTGACGTAATCAAAGGCTTTAGAGAGATCGAGAAGAACTGTGACTACATTCTCTTTACCGTTAAGGGCCTCTGCTACAAAGTCCGTCATATCAAATATAGCATCTACTGTCGAGATGCCTCGTCGGAATCCGAATTGTTCCTTAACTAGGATTTTTTTAAGAGTAAGGAATGTGTATAACCTGTTTGCCATAACCTTCTCAAACACTTTCGACAAAACCGGTAGTAGAGAAATGGGTCGATAATTATTGACATCAAGTCTGGCGTCTTTCTTATGAATGGGTTTTATGTGAGCTTTCTTTAGCCTCTGCGGAAAGGTTCCTTCTACAAAGGACATATTTAATAATGTAAGTAGGGGTTCGGCAATAGCTTTAAATATAAACTTCAGAACCCTTGACGGTATACCATCATATCCACAAGACCTCTTATTTTTTAAGGATTTTACTGTATTGTGCAGCTCATCTAGAGATACTGGTCTTAGAAACATTGTATCTGGACACAAGTTTGGGAGGTGAAATTTGGTTATGGAAGCTTCAGCTGTTGAATTATCGCTAGTATTTGTAAAAAAGTTGTTAAATATATCGGGAGCCTCATAATCAGTATATGCTATATTTGCACCGTCCGTCAGTCCAACGTAACCTTTTAATTCGTGTCCTCTTTTACCCTTGATATTTTTGTTTATTAGATTCCATGTTGATTTAACCTTATCGTGTGAATTGGTTATCATTTGTTCATTGTAAGACTTCTTTGCATATGATATTACGCTACTCAATATTGAGCAGTATAATTTATAGTGCCGACAGCGGTGCAAACAATTTGTTCGTTTCATAGAAACAAACATATCTCTCTTAGTTTCACAAGACTTTTTGATTCCAGGAGTGAGCCAACCCAGATTACTTTTACTACCATCATCACACTTTACTCTTATAAGAGGGCAATGGATATCAAAAGCTTTTATCAAGAAATCATGAAAAACATTAAACCCCTTGTCACAGTCAGGAGCATTAAGTACTTCGTCCCAGGAGGCTGAGAACAAGTGATTATTTAAACCTTCAAGGTTGTTTTGCTTCAGGTTTCTTACCGTTATGTAATGATTTAAATTCTTTTTCAACGGGCGCTCTGTAGTGACACATTGTAGAGTGTGGTCTGATAGAGCAATCTCAATAACACTTGCGTCTGTCAGCAAAGTATTGGATATAATATTGTCAATGCAAGTCGCGCTATGATTAGTGACGCGGGTAGGTTCGTTTATAAAGTACTTCAGGTTGTAAGATGACAAAAGACTTAAAAGCTCCTTTGTTTCCGTGTCCTGTACCAAAATATTCACGTTAAAATCACCGCAGATACAACTGTTAATATTAGGATAGTATAATAACAATGAATTTAAAATTAAAAGAGTCCGTGGCTATCCAACCCGTAAGGCGGAAACCAGTACAAGACAAAACCAGAACAAGGCAGTGGCTTACTACTTACTACCTTACACAATGAATTACCTGAGGGTTTTATAGCAAAAACCAACATCGAAACAGAACCTGAAAATACGATTAAAGCTACATTACTTCTCACAGTGCGCCTAACACTGTTATGAATGCCTATTTTATTGTGTACGGTGGGGATCTCGCTAAAGGTATAGGGGCTTTGTACCGATCTTAAGACGTGCGTTCGTAAGAGTTAAATCTAACTGTGGGTGTTAAGCTATGGTGTATTCCGCAGTGCCTGCGTAAACAATTAAATATCATATTATTTGAGTAGGTACAGTGGAAATAATAGTCCTGTTTCTGTTAAAGACTTCTATGTCATTAACTTGTGCAGCGGGAACCCCGTTTAATGTAACACTTGACTTTGTACCATTCTTCCATGCATCGACAGAGATAGGTTTTGACTGCAAATGTTGCATTTTGGGTGTCTTCCATTGAACCTACTAACAGAATATATATAAATAAAATAGCATGACGACTTATATTCTTATTTAAATAGTACCTACTGTAAATTATAAAAGTATTAGATTAAACTGTCGCTAATATACTTACCTAATAATAAGCTTAGTTAAGATTTCAATCCTGGTTTTCTATATGCCTACTTCATTCATGTTACATAAGTTAAAATGGTTACTGCATTGTTGTGTTCTGATATTACTGTTATAAATATACAATATATACGTACCTAAAGTATTATAATGTGTTCACAGAGTGCTATGTCCGCCATCAAACTGCTGCGCAGTTTGGCAGACCTGAGTTGTAATACCAGTTAAGATTATCCATGAATAAATAAAATAAAAAAGATGATGTCGATGACGAGCCAGAAAATTCTAAAAGGAAAAATAATGAAGATAATGAACCAACAAACTCCGAAAGCGAAAATAATTAATCACGTTCCGGTGAATCAAGTCGGCTGAATGAAAGATCTCTGAGAAACAGAGAGGAAATCACTGCTCCCAACCGTTTCCATCTTTTCGCAGAAGCGGAGATTCTATAATCCCCGCTTCTGTCGAGAAGAAACAACCCAGGAGATTTTGTGGTTGACTAACCTCCTCAAAGATTTAATTCAAACAAACCAAGAAGCCATTTGTTTAAAATTGACAGTGAATCGGCTATAAAACTGGCAGAAAATCCTCATTATGAGTACCACAAGCATATAAAGCTAAAGCACTTCTTCGTTAAAGAATGTGTCTGGAATGGAGAAATTACTCTAACTCAAGTCAGCATGGTGATGCAGTTAGTAGACATATTCACCAAGTCCCTATTTGGACCTCGACTTCAACAGCTGATGGGACTCTCGAATTTATCTGAGAACTAAATTCCAAAAATATTGGAATGTGAAGTAAGCATGCCTCAGACTACATGCATGCTTCTTGCGATTTATGTCAACCAAGTGACATGACTCGCGCATGTCAGTGTCTATGACACTGCCACTTTTATAAACAAACTAATGTCATTCCTTACTTCAGTACATATTGTGATTGTGAAAACACATGTTTCTGTGCTACTCCTCAAAGCCTATATTTAAACGGTATGAGGTAATCCTCGTAGTGATAATGATAACCCTAAATACTTAGCACATATACCAAAAAGGCCAAAACATAACTGGAGCAGTAAATGCAACTACGTATAATTTGGAAGAAGCCATTAAAAAAAAGACGTGGAAAACTGACCACGGGTGTGTAGCTCCTCCACGACAGTCTCACGCAACCAGGAACAAACAAAAAAATTGTTCCTATTTAGCACAGATTTAATGGCGTCCACATGCTATCTTAGTCTTTGTCTCTGTGTCCCTTTCTTACAGTCTGTCATGGCGACACGTGTGGTTGTTTGGGATCATTTGGTTGGGAGAATAATTGTGAAATTTTCAACAATTTGCGTGATATTGTTTTTAAAAGTGCTGGGGTGGGGACTGCTGTGTGACTCTTACAAACTATTTCCTCGTGATTCTCTAAAAATGGCACCAATTATACACTATAGATCGTGGGTAATTTGTACAAAAAGATATGGTCGACAAAATTTTATTAAAAGGAAATTTATGACAAAATTCCTATAGATGAAGATCATGAAGTACAACTTGACTAAAATAATAAAGTATTTTGTCCCCTTGAACTATCAGCGAGACTAAAATTATACTCTTTCTTTCTGAAATGAGAGAAAATATTTGTATGTTTGTAAACAATAGTGATGTAAATTTTCACTCTATCGATAAACGGATTAAGTATGAGTCGATAAACTTTACCTTATGATGCTGTTATAGTGGATATTTTGCAATAGTTTTGCATAGATGCTGTTGCGTACAGTCAGAGACGGACACTTTATACTTATTCTTATGATCGCATTTTTCATTTTGTAATTTAAATTAAACATCTTCTGGTTTTTATGTAAATAAGTAATAGTTTTGTACGTGATGAAAGTCTATGTAACGCCCGCGCGGACGCATAAAAACCTTTGCAGAGTTTCACTAAAATTCACGGAGAAGTCAACGATCTCCTTGTCCACGCGGACGCATATAAATCAAGCCTAAGTCTCAATCTTCTTGTTCTTTTATAAATTGTATAACTTTAAATTGATGCCTTTGTTAATTGTAAGTAAAAAAAATCGTATTTTTCATATTACATATTATATTTATTGTCTTATTGTTACGATACATGTTTTCTCATATGATAAACCCAGGTTGCCCCTGACGATAATTTATCGATATCGATTTAATCAGGAACTACATTTTGCCATCCCTAATTGTACTCGTAATGTTGGTATGACGTATTTTGACATTTAAATTTTTGCTGTATTGGTATTGCTAGTTGTGCTAAATAGATTCCATTTCCAAGTAAGGAAGTCCCGTCTCTTAAAATGGTAGTGATTATATTCTCTTTGCTCCACGACAACGCGCCGGTTGACTCGGCGCGCGTTGCCAATTGCTATTCAGGAGCACACTCCTGAATAGATCCTAAAGCCACAGCTTTCAAGAGATAAACATTAACCCTAAAGCCCAGACTTGGCGCCTAGTGACTACTTTTTGTTCCCAAAGCTGAAAGCTGGAGAGCCGTTGGCAATTAACAACCATTTTTCAAAGGAGGAACGTTATTTTTGGAGGACATAGAAAAGGTAACTTCACGCTCTAATAACTGTATTAAAATTTGTAGTGTTATGTTATACTACTTACGTGCTGTTTTCTTGAATGTCTTAAAAATTCCAAGGCTGCAGCTGCTTTCGAGAAACTTAAAGAAGCTTTGGTAACTGCTCCTGTACGTACATGCTATTCTGGTCTCCTATCCCTTAGCTCCAGCTCCACCATCGGTCTTTTTTGTTTGTCCTTCAGGGTACCTTGCTCTGTCAGGCATTCATGCTGTACGGTCTGATATTGGTCATCACTTTATTTCCATAGGACCCTGTAACGTTTTAAACCATTAGAACACAGTAATAAATCGATGGCGATGTGGCTGATCTCTGGCTTCGAGCTCTACCGCTCTGTTGTATATATGTATATTCTTCATTTCAGACACATCTCGTTGGCGATGTGGCTGATCTATGGCTTCGAGCTCTACCGCTCTGGCCGTCTTTAATCTTTAGGCAAAGCGACTAAAGCTACCTTAGGATTAATTTGTTTCTCTTTACCTCTACTTAATTTTTTTTCCACGCAGGAGCGGATGACAACTCCTTAAGTAAGCCTGAATGTCGATTTGAAAACACACTTTTAGAGTGGTAGTCATTGAATGTGAACTCCACCCTTACCTGAATGAAGATGATGAATGTAAGTGATGGTATATCTGATTTTGCCTGGTGATGTCTGTTTCTGCAAAGCTGTGTTTTTCTGGTTTATTTTTGTGCATATCAAAATTTTTGCTGAGTCAAAAATTTTTCCAGGGTCGGGGGGAAAATGTAGTGTTATGTTATACTACTTACGTGCTGTTTTCTTGAATGTCTTAAAAATTCCAAGGCTGCAGCTGCTTTCGAGAAACTTAAAGAAGCTTTGGTAACTGCTCCTGTACGTACATGCTATTCTGGTCTCCTATCCCTTAGCTCCAGCTCCACCATCAGTCTTTTTTGTTTGTCCTTCAGGGTACCTTGCTCTCAGGCATTCATGCTGTACGGTCTGATATTGGTCATCACTTTATTTCCATAGGACCCTGTAACGTTTTAAACCATTAGAACACAGTAATAAATCATGTTCGCTCTGCATTTTCATGCTATCAGCATTTCTAAATCGATAGCGAAGCGGTTTACCTTTGGTGACCTTATTTTTGGCTTTCTCCGAAACTCTGCAATCTCGGGCTTCGTGCGCGCTGGTGCGCTACTTTTTTTCTTTCGTTAATTTGTAATTTACTTCATGTTTTTCGTATTGTTTACGAATTACGAGCCCGAAAAGAAACTTTGACATTTGATATACTGTTTGTTTATCTGGTTGTCATGGCAATGCCCATTCAAACTAGTTAGCGGTCTGATATGTTTGCTGTAATACTTTTAAAAAAATACTCTTTCTCTCTTGGCCACTCACAAAAATTACGTTTAATTTAAATAATTTTTAGAACTCTCCAAAAAGGGTATAAAAGCGGAACATTTCTTCAATACTGGAGAGTCTCACGTCAGCTTCTGAACTGGAAGTACCAGTTAAAGGCCTTATCCCGGGGTCGCTCAACCCCGGGATCCTGCGAGCCTTCAAACTCCCTCAAAACCTTCAAATAAATCTTCAAACAACGGGTTTCTGCGAGCCGTGCCTACGCCGCTACCGTTCCTACAACGAAGATTTCTACAACGGGATTCTGCGAGCCGTGCCTACGCCGCTACCATTCCTACAACGACGATTTCTACAACGGGATCCAGTGAGCCGTAGCTACCAGTACGCCGCTACCGTTCCTACAACGACGATTTCTACAACGGGATCCAGCGAGCCGTAGCTACAAGTACGCCGCTACCGTTCCTACAACGACGATTTCAACATCTACAACTACAAATTCGCCCGCAACCTGGTCATCACCCCACTGGTCTACTTCTCTTCGTGTTCTCCGCTTCATTCTTTCTATCCAGACATCAGTATTTTATAAAACCTGTTTCACCTCATTCATCTTCATCTTCTTTTCATTTTTTTAGATTAATTCATTGTAAATAACCAATAAACTGTCACTCTAAAATTTTATTCTGGTTGTTTTCTGTTAGGTTCTGTTAGGTTCTGATTAGGTTCGTATCCTCACGCGACAAATTGCAGCGGACTTCATGGAAAAATACAATTATTGCAGAATTTTCTGCCTTTTCTTTCATAACTGTACCGAGAAAACCCTGAATACCCCTCGTAGTTCTCAGTTTTAAAACAATTATTTCCATATTTTTTCATTGTTTATTTCTGGATTTTCTCTGTCTTTGCTTCTCTTTTACTCTTTGGTCTATATTAATAGTAGGTCTCATTTCTTCACCAACTATTGGTTGTGGTTCATCGTCAGTAGTTGAAGCAGTATTCTGGCGTACCAAATTATCAGGTGAATATTTTGATGAATATTTTTTTCTAGTTAATCATTGTTCCCGAGGAGTTATTTCTTTAACATATTTTCTTTGCTTCTCCTTTTTCTTAAGTACTGCAACCTTGGTTTCTCGTTGTATTCGGCTATTTGAATAGAGTCACTTTTGAAGCCAAGCGAGCCTTTTCGGCTTCTCTTTTCTTTTCAATATATCTTCTCTGTCCTTAGACATATTTTGTTGTTTTTTAGGAGGCGGCATAATATTTTAAACTGAAAAACTAAATAAATGCTGAAACATACGCTAAATGTCATCAGTACTCTGGAAATTGTGTCCATTGGGGCAATATCAGACAAAGGACTGACGCCAGCGGACTGACGAAAAAGACATGAATTCAAATTCATTCATTCATTCATTATCATATAATCATAACTACATTGTGTGGCTTTGTATTAAAAATTACCTTTATTTTAAGCATACTTGGTGCCACTAGCTATAAAGCAGATTAGCACTCCATACAAATTTGTATGGAGTTGTCAAAGTTAATCGGAGAATAGTGCTAATCCGCCTTATAGCTAGTGGGCCTTACTGTTTCACTACAATCTATGTTTTAGTTAACAATGTATATCACAACTTTTATAATTAAATATTCTTACCGTTGTTGTAAAAATAATAAAATTACTTTGTGTTCAGTTTTATTCGTCAGTACGCTGTGTTGGAAATTAAATTTTCCGCTAAATATTTGTCGACTCAAATTCAGATCCGTGTTATACTACAATGTTGATAGTAAAGTTAGATGCAGACCACGCTATTTTACAGCCGCCATTACTGTGCTAGTGCTAGCGTTGTGTTTGTCATGTGAACACGTGCTGATCCCTTCAAATATATATAATGGTTTATAATGGTTATCAAACATAACTCCTAAGTTTTTGGCATTGGTACTGTATAAGATTACGGTTCCATCAAAGGTAACAGGAGCAATAGAAATATGCTGTTTCAAGTTACGGGTTGACAAGAAGACCATAATACGAGGCCCAAACTCTGATCTTCTCGAGATCGGCACTTATTACTCCAACGGGAATGATCATGATTACATTACAAACTTTTTCTGCACTGACTGAATATAACGGCTTTAGTATTAATAATGTATTTGGATTTTAAATACTGAAATGCATTAAATGAAATAATCCTGTCTTAAGTCTCTCTCATTCGTGCTATTTCCTCCGTTATTTCTCAGTAATGGTGTTTGCTGTCATTTGAAGAAATCTGCTACTAAGAGTCCCGGAAACAAACCATGCACCGACAACTAGATTAAGCTGGTCCTGTGAGTATATTAACTCGATTTGAATTTCCTTTTAATTATGGCTGGTGGGCACAACGTCGCAGTTAATGTAAGTAGAGCTTGTCTAGTTTTAAATGACCACATCACCACCTCACTCACCTCATCACCACAAAAAAAAAAAAAAACGTTCTTATTCAACTAGATGTAATGAGGTTACTGAGGATGTATGAAGGTATTGTTTATAATATACTTAAATTAATCTATATAAAGAAATCTGTGGCGCCACTTGTACATCTTTGACAGCTCATAACTCGGAAACATGACGCTTCACGAGATTTTGCCCATCTAATCTTTATGTTTATATTAATGTCAGCTATTGATTTCTGGAGGTTTTATGCGTTAGGAAAAAAATATGGCGGATGGCAACTGGTACAAAAGGTACAAAGCGCTTTAAAAACTTATATTTTAAATAAATAGCTGAAAATGAGTGACTAAATAATAGTAGTTTGTGTGACTGATACATAATGCCTAATTATGTACAGATACATACACTAGTTTATCTACACACATATCATAAGCTCTCTTTGATGTGTTCAGGAACAGTGGCATTATGGCATTGATAATTGCTCTGCACTTGTTTAGCTTGTTCAGTAGTACCAACTTCACAGACAAACTAGGAGCGGCGCGCAGGCGGGCGTCGGCGTTCTAAATTTGAATGCCATAAAATGTCGAAAATTGATACATTATGGTCATAATGTATATATTCAGATAAGAAATGAGTTTTTACCATGTAGTATAACATTATCCGTAACGTGCGGTTTTTGGACGGAGTAAAGAGGGTTTATGATACTTTTGTAAATAGAAGGTATTTAATTGTTAAAAATAAAATGAAAAATGTACAAAATATAATAACACATCGTTCCATTGTCTAATGACAATTATCCAATTTTTGTATATTCACCCTTATATACTAACATACTTACGTAAACTTAATGCGGAAGAGAAAAGACATGCAGTTTCAATCTTTTCTTGAAAATTAAAATGGATGGACTATCCCTGATAGCGCAGGGAAGTGCGTTCCACAATCGGATTGCCCTGAACCTGATCGAGTGTTGTGAAAAGAGACACCGTGTGGGATCTGCGTTTCCTGTCCCTGGAGAAAGGGAACTCGAAACGTTCCCAAAGATAGGTGGGGTAGAGCGGATTTCTCAAGATATTAAAAAGGTGGAGAAAATGTGCATATCTCGGCGAAGGATAAGCAGAAACTACCCCTAGCTCCTTGCGATACTAGGAGACATAGTCATACTTGCACAGCCCGAAGATAAAATCCCGAGATTCTTCAGTTGTTCTTCGTTCGCGCTGACCCAGCAAACATCCGCATAGTCGACTAATTAATGACAGTGACAAGACGAGTGGAGGAGAGTTGTCGCGGAGGGTCACACAACACACGACAGAACCTGGTTTGATGCACCAGCTGCAAAAAGGGTAAAAAGGCTTATTATACCACTCCGACCGCACGCACTACCAGCAGCGCCACAGCAAGTGTGCCACGCGTGCGGCCGTGTCTGCCGCTCCAGAATCGGACTGTATAGTCACGAGCGCAGTTGTATAGCTTGTATCATCTGTTACAAATGTTATTGGCCTTATGATGATGGCAGTAGAAGCGACTGAGCAAGGGTGATTTTAGTCTGCCGTGGCAGGAAGTACCTACTGCAATCTCCGAAGGGAGTAAAATGACGCAAAGACTCGTCTGCATACCACAGAGACAGGGGCGACCAGTGTTATCAAAAATAACCCCAAGGTTCTTATCTTGCAAAATTAACTGATTTGAAGAGAGGGCCTATAATAGACACACATATGTTGTAAACCTCCTGCTACTCGTAAAGTGCGAAGTCTGTCAATCACAAAACATTACCCTGTCCATTAATCTGTCAACAGCAAAAGCCTACAGCGATGCTATTGCAAACCGTTTGCTTCTTTTTATGCCACAAATTAATATAATTATTACAAACACCAACAAGTGAAAGTTAAATATTAGAATGAAAAAACATTTTGACGATTACAATTATCGAATTGAGCACAACAGAGTGTGGTGCTATTGATGTTAATGATTGTGCCTAGGTTAAAGATCTGTCAATTTGTATCTCGTTACTGCATGCAACCATGGTTACTACTATTGGTGGAACGGTGGCCTAGATATAAAACTATTGTTAATTAATGAACAAGATGATTTAGATAGTCTATCCGCTATAAGGTGGATAGGTCACGGCGATCTAAACATCTTTTTCATTAGACTAGTAGATTATTTTCACCGATCGGCTCATTTTGTTTGCAGATGAAAAACTGAAACCAGATAGAGTATTTTTTTATGTAGTGAACTACAAGCCGTTCGTTGAAAGTTCTTTATTTACATTATCTAATCCTTGACGTCATTTGACGACTGTGGGTGAAGGAGTGCGAAGAAACTCCCGCATTTTATTTTTTAGCTCTCGTTTAAAATAATGTGCAGGAATAAATATTTGCAAAATGATAAAGGAATAAAAATAATCTTAACAGCGAGTTCTGTATTGCGTTAGATCCACTCCATACACTTACTTACTGACAAGCATTTGTGTAATTTTGAGTATTGTAATATCCATTTTAGTTTACATGGTTTTTAAATTGCTCCATTGGCCATTGTCAAAATCTCCAGAGGTATTTTGCTATAGTTGAGAATGCACTGGCCCTTGAAAGTTAAGATCATACTCTGTACAAAACCAGTATAGAACTGAAATATAACTAGAACCTAGAACTAACAAATCCAAATGAATTACGTATATGCTTACCGGCCAAAGTGGTTACCTATGTAAATGCCTCTATCATTAGAGGCCATAAAGCAGGTGCCATGTAAACCGACATTTATATAATTAAATAGGCTATTTCACACGAACAAACAGCAAACTTATGACTTGATGATAAGTTTGACGAAAACTCCTTCAAATATCTGAGACACGCCTCTTAAATTAGCAGGTTTTTGAAATTTGACTTCAAGTGTCTTTAGGGCGGGGATACTGGCTCAATTGTACCCGAAATATTATACCAGGGTTATTCAGATTCTGTTTTTAATATTTTGCAGTAGTTTTCTAGGGTAGACATTTTCTATCCAACGGTTACCTATAGTGTGTGAAACCCACAAAAACATAGCGTCACGACTTTTGCCATACGGGGTGGCAGAGGCACCATCGCGTCCACGTTTATCATCTGATTGTGCGCTTATGTCAGCCGAATCTGTCCCCCCGCGTAGTTGGCGCCCGCATGACCGCGTTCCGCATGACAAATACACACGACACAGGCGCACTAAATACCACGTGCGTGATGAAACCCGCACGATACTGAAAGAGACCTTATGTAGAGCGTATTTTCAAGTTATTGGGATTATCTCATAGAATAAATTGTTTGTAGGTGGCTGACGATCTACCCGACCCTCCCCTAGCAAGGCTACCGCCAAATATCTACAATGTTCGAATATAACGTAAAGTTGTGATAACTGATACATTATTCATATAAATAAATGGTCACAATCCAAAGCCTTCAGCTTAAACAGACGTGGCCGCGCTGTTTAGGAGGAATAATTATATTCGTACATAATTACGTTCTGTATCCGATATTCTTTCTGACTGTATTCGCACAAAGAAATGACCAAAATCATATCTCATGATAAACGGGCCCAAGCAAAATACGAAATCGACAGATCCCTTATTTATTGTACCATCATAATGCATCGGTTCGGCCTCTCTTTCGAGAAGCCTGATAATTTCATTTCTCTAATTAGACAACGGGTCACATTTGTCCTATTTATAATCCTCCTATGTACCCATATTCTGAGTGAATTAATTTATATTGTTGTGACGTTTGTGAACTCGCCGCGCATAGAAGATGTCGTGCCCTTATTTCACACCATAGGATACAGCACTATCAGTAAGTGCTCGAAAACCTGAGGCTTTGCTTAACCAAGCAAAAACTTCGTCTTCAAATTGTACACGGTGTTTAGTACATGGATACAAAGGCAAGCTAGTGCCTATAGATAAATGAATATAAGCTTTAGTTTTACCTAAATCTACCGATAAAAAGTTATACAATAAAATGGCTCTAAAACGTTCAAAAGAACATATAAGCAATGTCTAGAAGCAGAATACAACAATACTATGAGCAATCACATTAATAAAAACACTTATTATTATATATCAGTTTTTGAAAACCGGTGAAAGTCCTCTGAAAACGACAAACTAAACATCACAAAACACCCCGGCCAAAGCCATCATTCGAGTAACACCTCGGAGCCTGTACGTGCGAATAGGGATGAAAAGAGAAAGACAATTATTGTTTATTGCATCTAAAAGTTTCTGTTCACGAGATGCAGGTATTCCAAACTAGAGATACTATTCCATATTTGGTTACCTTTCTCTACATCTGGAAAAAATTACTTTCCTGGGATTCAAATAATTGCCCGAGGGGAAACCCAGACGAAAGTTGATCTGATCAACTCAGTTTCACATTATTCAGGATAATAATAACCTATAACCAACTGTAACATCCTCTATATTCCCATCATCAGGTCTCGCAAGGCTATCGGCTATTTGGTACAAGAAGGATGTTTTCGGCCGTCTCATAAGAGAGCTGGTTGAGATCTGGCCAGTGCCTCCACTGTCTGATGAAGCTCAGCTCACGAAGGAGAGGAGCATTGCCGCACTTCGACTGGCAAATCAATGTAAGTAACAACACAACAAAGTCATTGTAAGTAATAACATAGCTAAAACTTAGGCCATATTAAAAAGTCATTAGAGACTCGAACTAAAGAACATCTTATCCCGCGATAGCCTGTAATTGTCATTAAGTAACTAAATCAGTTAGTTGTTCATCTAAGCATTCATGTTGAAAGTTGTTCACAATCACAACGATGCTACTAACTCATATGTTACTGTTAAACACAGGAGAAGTTAGCTGACCTAGAGCCAATCTCTAAACGACCTTTCAGTTGCTACAAGTAAAATACGGTGCATTTATTTCTAAAATCGTGATCAGTAAATACGAATAGTACAGAAACCCAATGAGTTGGCTTCCAGTAGAAAGTTGACCTCTCTTGTCACCTATTTCAGGGTACTTCGCGTTGAGTATGGTTTGCATCTGTTTTTACAACCTGACTCCTGTTGGTGTCCACCTGTACGAACGGCTATGGCTGGGTCAGGAAGATGCTGATGTCGGATATGTGTGGGCTTGTTGGTACCCTTTCGATAAACAGGAGCCGACCGCACATGTCATGGTGTACTTATTTGAAATCGTCTCTGGTAGGCTACTAAATACTTAAAACTATGAATAGATTTTCTCTTGCACTTGTAATTTAATCGATCAAAATCCACCTAACAAAGCGTGATGTACTGCTGACTGTACTCGTTTTTTTTTTTTTTTTGTACTGTAGATATTTACATATACTTAGCAAACGTCATTTTTTGCCTCTTCTCTACATTGGACCACTGTGGGAGAAGAAGGGCGTAGAAACTCCCACAGATTTATTTTTAGATCTCTTTTAAAAATAGGTTGTGCTTAACTAATACAAATATGAAAAATTTAATTGTTATGATTAATAAGCAGGAATAAATAATTACAAAATTATTAACAGCAAGGTCTGTGTTGTACGCACATGTACTCTCCGAGTAGAGATTTTATACCAATATCCATGTAAAACCACTGTTTCATTACATATGTACATTCACTCACACACATACCTATTTATAACTAGCTCAATCACAAATATTGTACCTTCCGACTGTGTCGCTAATATCAGATCCTATGACGTAAAGTAATTAAACTACACTTATGGTAAGCTGTTAGGTAAAACATTCTGGTAACATTCAACATTCAACAAAGGTACCATTCTGAATATATAGGTTTCACCTGTGTGAGTGCGATGCTCGCTTCAGACCTGCTGTTCACTGCGCTGACGAGCCACATCTGCCTGCTGCTGCGACTTCTGCATCAGCGACTGCAGGCCTTGGACTCTGAACACGCCCTGGACGATGAAGTCATCGGATGTATCAAGCTGCATCAACGACTCATCACGTAAGATACTCTAGAACTTACACGTAGAATTTCTGATTTGTATGCCTAGGGGGCAAAATAATAATTAGTAGCTGTGAACCCTTCCCGCAAATACCATGCACCAGAGCAGAGATAGAGTGGAGTAAAGTTTCATACCGCTCGAATTTCGTTTTTTTTTAATTGAATCGGTATAGTTTGCCTCGTGTGTTTATGCATTTATTTCTTTTCAATAAATGGCGATGGGCAGCTTTGTATAGGCAGCTTGACATCGGCACACGTGACATGACATCGGCTCTGATATTCTTTTATTACTTATAAAAAGGGTATAATCACTACTTTTGACTCAACGGGGATTTTATGGGCCAGCCCTTAATAGTGTAAAAACCAGTCAAGTGCGAGTCTAACTCGCGCACGAAGGGTTCCGTACCGCCGTACAATGGTAGGGATGGTGTGGAGTGAGTAGTTTGGATACATTTTACATGGTTATTGTTATTGGTGCGGCTACTTTCACACTCCATGTACGTAACCAGGTGCATTCATAAGTTTGTATGTGGTAATGAAAGAATGGTTGTATGGGAGCCCCCTTAAATATTTTTTTATTATTTTTTTAGTATTTGTTACTCTAACTATCACGGTTCATGAGGTACAGCCTGGTGACAGACGGACGGACGGACGGACGGACGGACGGACGGACGGACGGACGGACGGGCGGACGGACGGGCGGACGGACGGACAGCGGAGGCTTAGTAATTGGTCCCGTTTGGCGCCCTTCGACTACGGAACCCTAAAAATCTAAATGGGTGGGGCTGTTCTGCCCATCGCTCTTTAACTCGTTAACGTTCTCATGTCACAGGTATTGCAACGAGATGGAGACAACATTCTCTATAGTAAACTTAATCAACGTGGTTCTGAGCTCCGTCAATATTTGTTGCGTGGTGTTTGTCATCGTGGTAAGTTGGATTATGCATATATATTCAACTAAGGATAGTATTTAAATGTGCGGAATTCTAACAAAACTCAACCGAAATACTATTTGAGCGACTAAAATTTGCACTCTTAGTATTTCAGTTAGTATTCGTTTTTATATTCACTTTATTTATAATTTTCTCTCTTTGTTTCGAATATGAATCATGGCAGTGATTGGCCCCAAGTTTTAATGATTGAAATTTGATATTTCTACGCAGACCCTTCGCATTCACTGTTGTTGTCACTCATTTATAGCCAGCCCATTACCCATCCAGCCTGCATTAAATTCTAAGTATAACAGTATAAGCCAATCAGACAATAAAGAGGCTTTTTTCCCTTGAAGAAGGTGAAGTAGAAAATGTTTTGATTTGTATTAAGACGCCATCTTGAATTGAAGGGTTTTTTTTTGTTTTTTTTTTTTACATATTGCTTTAACAGTCATGGAATAAAATAAACTAGAGAAAAATTCTTATAATTCTTGTCTCAACCTCTTTATGCCATAAAGAAGTTGAGACAACCTCTTTATGTCATAAAGAAGTTGAGACAACCTCTTTATGACATAAAGAGGTTGAGTGCTACTCAAAGTGGGGTACGCGAACCCTTAGGGGTTCGTCATTTGATGGTAGGGGGTACGCGAAAAGATTCACGTAATGGCGGCTGGATGGCTGGCAAGCAATAATTACGACACGCATGGCACGCATGTCAGCGCGCGCGCGACAACTGAGAGCATACATGCTGGTTTGAGTATTGAGCAACAGGAGTCATTACTAGAAATGTGCGCAGATGAAACTCTTGAAGCTGATTTCAGAAGGATGTCTTTGATTGATTTTTGGACAGTTAGACAGGAAGAATATCCCGAACTATCACGAAAAGCGGTGAATTTTCTTCTACCGTTTGCAACAACATACTTATGTGAGAGTGGGTTTTCACATCTAGTAGTGATAAAAACCGAGTACAGAAATCGACTTAATGTTGAGCCAGAATTAAGATTAAAGTTGTCCAAAATTGCTCCTAAAATCAACTCCATTTGCGACAAGAAACAAGCCCATCCATCACATTAATATTAAAAACATATTTATATTTGTCACTGTAATGCCTTTTATTAAAAAAAAAAACGTGTTAACTAGAATTTATTATTTTCATTTTGACAGGAGCGGGGTTAGGAGTTCGCTGTCATTTGGCAACATTAACAGGGGTACGTGGGGCCATAAGTTTGAGAAACCCTGCTTTATGTGAAGTCAATCGTTTTCGCGTACTAGCGCTACAAAGTCTACTTCAACATGCGCTTTGACCGTTAAATGAAAGTACCCCTTAGAAGGGACGTGTCGTGTTTCTTTAGCATTTTCGGTACCACAAAGACAAAAAAATATCTCTTCTTTTAAGCTTATCGCTTTCGATTAAGCTTATGCTAACGTATAAAAATAGAGGTGACTATATGAAATTAGAGGTCATTAAAATTATTTATAGATGCAGTTGATACACTCATTAGAAGCTGACAATGTTTAGACAATTAGACATACAACAAATTTAGTTGCTATAGAATTCGGCGAACGTTTTCATGATTAGCTACACATTAAAACATTTTCCTTGCCAACCTTCAGTAGGGAAAAAATAACTGCATAAATCTAGTATAGTAGTGCTTTGCTTTGGGTGCTATCGATTGTAGATCGCGTGCGTGCAATATTATATTAACTCTGGTGCAACCATCATTATTACTGTCAGTCGACTGTCATGTTAATAACACGTTTATACAGAGTAACCCTGTGTAGTGTTATGTTACTTACATGTTATTTTCCAGGATTTTCAGCTGGATACTTGCTGCTGAGCTGTACAGCTTGTTATTTGGTATCACCTTTATTTTCATAGGACCCCGTAACGTTTTAAACCATAAGAACACATTAACAAATCATTTTCGCTTTGTATTTTCACACTATCAGCACTTCTAAATCGATAGCGAAGGGGTTTACCTTTGGTGACCTTGTATTTGGCTTTCTCCGAAACTCTGCAATCTCGGGCTTCGTGCGCGCTGGTGCGCTACCTTTTTATATTCATTGTTACTTCATTTACTTCATGGTTTTCTTGTTGTTTTCTGTATTACGAGCCTGAAACCAAAATTTAACATATGTTGATGTCGTTGTTTATCTGGTTGTCATGGCAATGTCCATTCAAACTCGTTAGCGGTCTGATATGTTTGCTTCAATACTTTTACAAAAATACTTTTTCTCTCTTGGCCACTCACAAAAATTGCTTTTAATTTAAATAATTTTTAGAACTCTCCAAAAAGGGTATGAGAGCGGAACATTTCTGAAATTCTGGAGTCTCACGTCAGCTTCTGAGCAAGAAGAATCACCTAAAGGCCTTATCCCGGGGTCGCACTACCCCGGGATCCTGCAAGCCGTTACTACAACGCGATCCTGCGAGCCGTTACTACAACGCGATCCTGCGAGCCGTTACTACAACGCGATCCTGCGAGCCGTTACTACAACGCGATCCTGCGAGCCGTTACTGCAACGCGATCCTGCGAGCCGTTACTACAACGCGATCCTGCGAGTCGTTACTGCAACGCGATCCTGCGAGCCTCAACCCTGTTCAGCGCTTCGCTGAGTCTCCTCGTCACCTACCCGTTCTCGGCTACACCTGCATCCTGGTCATCACTTCATCGGTCTCCTACTCTCCGTGTCCTCCGCTTCCTTTTTTATACCTAATCTGTATTTTTATAAAAACCTGTTCTCATTTCATCCATCCTCATCTTCTTATCATTTTTCTATAGTCATCACTGTAAATAGCTCTAATAAACTGTCACTACTAAATTTTATCCTGGTTGTTTTCTGTTAGGTTCTGGTTAGGTAAATATCTTTACACGACACCTGTTATCAGTTTCCTGCGCTCCATTGGGGGCTAGTTAGTACTGTCGTGACTTCATTTGCGACTGTTGGCTTCCTCATTTACGTCAAATCCAATTGTGAGATGGTTGAAAAAGAAAGCTAGGTTTCCTAGATAATTGCTCTATTTCTCTTACATATCAAAATCATTTGTGTTATATACCACATTTAACACAGGGTGTAACTGTGTTCAGTCTGAATTATGTTTCCAACCTTTACTCTGTACAATGATGATACATTTGATTCGGAATAGTAAGGGATTTCAGAACCTGGGTGTGGTCCAGCTCCTCTACAAGGCCTTAGTGGGAATCTAGCTCAGTTGTTTGGAATCCGCACGCAAGCTCATTCGTCCTTATGCTCGAGAAGGTACACAAAGCTTTCCTACGATACCTATATAAGAGGAAATTTGGCTACTACCCTTACCTTTATACATCCGCTTTTATATTGGGTATGCTCGGATACAACTCACTAGAGGTCAGACGTAACACCGAGCAGCTTCGGACTGTGTGTCGATTGTTGCGAAGCGACAGTGACTGTGTCGCGCTTGTCGGTACCGTATGCGCGCTATTCGTGCCCGGCAAATATCTCCGCACGCGCAGGCATCAGCTGTTAGCGGGCGGCACGCACCGCACGGTGGCGCGCCAGCTGTCTCCGCTGGTTAGGGCTCGGGACAGTCTCAACGCTCTGTTGGCTGCAGCACCACTGACTGATCTGTTTAGTGATTCATGGAGGCATATTGTCCGAGATTGTGGCAGGTTCTGCGAGAAGAATGTGTGAAAGGATTGTGTGCTGTTGTAATTTAAACTCATTGTATCGAAATTTTATCTGACATTGATCTAATTTAATTTTATTGACGTTAATCTAATTTTATTTTATTGACATTATGTTTGGTGATATGCAAATTGTACTTTTGATTGTATCAAAATTCTATCTGATATTGATCTAATTTTATTTTATTGACATTATTCTAATTTTATTTTATTGACATTGTGCAAATTGTATTTTTATTATGTTTTTTTTAGATTGTATATGTGCTCTGTATAACGCCTTGGATTGTCATCTGTAAAGTTGTACACTAAGATGGAATAAATAAATAAATAAATAAATAAATTGATGTTTTCAGCTTCTAGAGCCCTTGATGGCAGTCAGCAACAAGCTGTTCTTCATATCATCTTTGATTCAGATTGGGGTGATCTGTTGGTACTCAGATGACATATTCCGAGCGGTGAGTTCGATAACTTTAACAACCAATTATTGTCATGGGTCCTACTTTCAAATTCGTGTTTTCAATTAATTTAGTTGTGACGGTCTGACTAAATATCTTTAATTTGTGTTTCTATGTTGGTTGCCAGAATGCTAATGTGGCAGTGGCTGCGTATAACAGCAGCTGGTACAAAGTCGACCCTCGCCGCCGACGAGCTCTGCTCTTCCTCATCGTAAGGTGACAACAGAAAATATTGTCAAACGGTTGCATACCCTGTACGAACCAGACGGGAAATAAAAACTGTCACAGTACAATAAGAGTAACTAGACTAACGCCCGGTTTCTGAAAAAGCGATTAAACTAAGACTGTTAATCATGTACCGCCATGTTGAATAAATCATTAATGAATCACCTGTTACATTTGACCACTATTTCAGAAACTCGGAGTAACAATCTCCCGTTATTTACTTCCTCTGTGTTTTTAAAAGATTAATATAAAGTTTACAAAATCATAACGCATCACATTCTCGGACTCTAGGCATGTTGCCATAGGGATAAACTTCACGAACTTGTTTATGATTTCAGATCACAAAAACCCATCGGATTTACTGCCATGAAGTTCACTGCCCTCAATCTGTCTACTTATTCAACGGTAAGTATATTACAAAGTCAGAGGTCCCGGGTTCCAATCCCGCAGAGCCCCGGATCTTTGATGTTTATATATTATGATATTCTAATGGAGCCAGTCGTGCAACGTATTACGATTATAAATTAGTAGATTATGGATGCAGAACAGGAAAATTTCGTCATCTGTTTAATGCAGGTTTAAGACGTAATTTTTTTGTTGTTGCAAGTTTGATGCATTTGAGATGCACCTGCGCATTTAAGCTGCACTTTATTTGAGTAGCAATTGTGCGTTACATAAAAAATAATTTTAAGTACATATCACATTTTTTCCTTTCAGATCCTTACAAGGTCGTACTCTTACTTCACTTTGTTATACGCGATGTATAAAGAAGGGTGAAAGTACGCAAATATCTTCGACAGTACAAAGTCCCAAAACAACAATTTTACTATAAACGTACCCATGTTAGCTTTACAATCACTCACCGTAATGCATGAAGCACCTATGGTATACCAAATTCACGTCAATGCAGCTGCACAATCCTCGAACAATTTCATAATATCCAATACTTAGGAGTCTTTACTGGGGCTCCTATTGTAAAACTAACTTAATCAAACTGGAGAGAGCCCAGGGTACAATTCAGAAACCGTTTCGATACTCGACGGACGCACTGCTTCGCCAGAAGGTAGAGTAATTCAATATTACAAAAAGTGCTGCAATCGTTTTGTTTTTTTATATTGTTATATGGGTGCAACAGAGTAAATATCAAAAATAGTAACACGAGATAACTCGGGGCAACTTTTGGCAGATAGAAAAAGAAAACCTCGAAATGTTGGGATATTTTTGGTTTTTCGATCATAAGATCTTTACGGTACACCCTACGGTAGGTTACTATTGATAGTTACTTTCTAACAAATTACAGAGCCTATATATTGCGTCTAATGAGTACCAAAACTTAATGATTCCCAACTTTGTAAATAACTGGAAAAAGTGGTCCATGAAGAGCTCCGAGGTCTTGTAAGTTTCACGCCTGCTTCTCACGAGGGAGATGCAGGTTCGAATCTCGATGACCACGTACCAATGAGATAAGTAATTTATCTATTACATTTTACAAAAGTTCTAACGGTGATGGTAAACATCGTGAGGAAACCTTCACCATAGGTGTGCCGATGGGCTAGCCTCTTATCACACGCTGAATGTAGTAATGAATCACTGGCTCATATTTGCATTAAAATTACATGTGTTGTCTTTTAAACATATTTGAAATTAGATATAGATTAACTTCAATACATCGTGTTTGCTAAAGTCTTCTCCATCTCTTCACCATAAATATTTATTATTTATTTCACGCCTAAATTTTTACTGAAATTCTTTCTTGGTTGGTCTCCGTTTCAGACAGTTCAATAAGGATTATCTAAGTAAAATTAGGTATCTGATTATTCAACCAAATACCATATAGCTTTGTAAAACCAACTTCTTTCTGTCCAATAGGATCACTTCAGATTGGTCAGGACTTTTAATATGTTTGTCTCCTAACTGGTCCAAACAAAGTTGTGTATTCAAACTTTTCCATCGACGGAATATAGATATAAAAGTTAAAAGCAGTTCGTCTTCGGCAGACAACGATTGAGAATAGGTCAAAAATGTATAGAGTCAAAGTTGTGAATGATTTTATCAGAAGGCTCAGTACTTTTAGCATGTTTGTCTCCTAACAAACTATCTGCTTTCGACTTTTCCATCTACTATCATTCGTTTCCTAAACTACATAGCAATTCCCAGTTTGATAATATAACAATCCATAGTTTAAACTATAGGTAGATTATTCTTTTTGATCTTATGGTTAGTATAATGGATATTGAATCCAGAACTCCTCTGCACAAAACATTTTGTACTGCATTGACATCATCATTATCGAGCTGCAAAAACTCTGCTTTATTCAGACGCAGCTTAGGCAAATAAATCTTTTATATTTCATATAAGTCCCCGTATGAATGAGATGAGGATTCCTCATCGGACTATGGAAATAAAAGATTTTATATCGTGTTAGTTAGTTGTTTTATTATTACCAATGGTAAACAATTAACAGATACACATAATATTAGAACAAATGTTACGATTATCCTATAGTTCCTTTCTTGTCTCTTCCTTCACTTGCGTTTCTTTCAGACGAGATGTATAAATATGATGGGGAGTGAGTTAAATGGAAACTTATTATCTACAATACATAATTGTTAGGTTACCTAAACTATACACCTAGCTATCAAACTACACACCGATTTAGGAATACGAGGGTCCATATGTCTTCGCAGTTATTTTAGTGCAGTTGGTTTGAAAGTGCATTACTGTTTGTATAATTTGATCCATATAGAGTTCTGGTTCGTTAAATTAAAACAAAATCATGTGGTATAATTATAATCAGTTGGTTGTTTATGGCCGCATCTAGACTAGTATTGATTGCAGAATCAGATGTAGTTTCCTGGTGTGCTGAGTTTGTCGCAATTGTCTGAATATGTTTGTTCGTAGTTTTATGTTTTCTAGAACTATCAGATGGGATCGGGGGCAAGCTCTGGTTTTCTATGGAATTTGTTACAATTGAGTCCACAGAAGGTTTTCTTTTTCTGTTACGACTGAAAATATTGAGAAATCTTGATTTGAATTTCCCAATCTACGAGGATGCTCTTTTACTACAGTCGGCAGGTAATTGCTATATTCCAGAAGAGGGGGAAAATTATTTCACGACTGTTTGTGATATGCTTAGCACGGAAAAGTCAAGGTATGGGGAGCCAGAAATCTTCTTATTATCTAAGTAAATTGTTAAAATTATAAATTAAAATTGTTAAAAAGTTAAAATTAGTAAGTAATTGTAAAGGGAGTACATATTAAGTACTCCCTTTTCTGGCACAGGAGCACCGGATCGGGAGAAACAGGATAACGTAACAGAACGTAAGCAAACACACAAATTTTACCGGTGCGAGATTTGATTCAGCAACGATTTGAGTACATCCGAATACGCACAGGATTTAAGTCTCCTCATTTTATTCGCGAAAACTTTTTATGCATGCTTTTTAGTCACATTGATCATCCCACGGGAACAGTAATTATTTTTTGGGATAAAAGATAGCCTATATGTTAAGTCAGGGTATAAGCTATATACATTCCAAATTTCATCCAAACCCGTCCCGCCGTTTCAGCGTGAAAGAGGAACAAACATATAAACACACACACACACAAACTTTCGCAAATATAATATTAGTGGGAAAATACATTAATTGGTATAGCCAACTGTAAGTCATCATTATCACGGATCGATAACACTTATTGCTGATTTCGTAAAATAAAATGCGGTTGTATAAAACACGAAAAAAATATATTTTCGCATTTTACAAAAGGGGTAAGTAAATATATCTATATATATATAATAAATCATACTGAGTAAAAATATCCCTCTCAACACCTAGACCAAACTAATGGACCTAGGAACATGAAATTTGGATTGTTATTTCCCTTCTTGACGTCGACATCCGCTAATTATGGATTTCAGGAAATCCCCACGGGATTTGTAGGATCCGCTTTAAATGCCGCCAAGATGTTTTCTTCGTCGGTAGGACTGTATCTGCCTTGGTTGACTCCAGTTGCAGCGCGGTGAATCCCAACTGCAGCAAGCCGACGAAAGGTGCTGTAAAACACTCTGACATTCGGTAGCCGGCAGTTTGGGTAGCGCTCTCCATACAAACGTCGAGCCATCGCTCCATTGCCGTCTGCCCTGCCATACAGCTATCTTGACGACTGTTTTCCCAATCGCTGGATCGGCAGAGACGGGCCTATTCCTTGGCCTGCTCGTTCAGCAGACCTGACCCCAATGGACTATTTTGTGTGGGGCAGAGCCAAAGAACTGGTCTATTCCAACGTAGCCATCAACACAAAAGAAGACACAAGAGAGAGAATAGACACCATGAAAGATGAAATGATGCACAAAATCACGACCACAGAAGTTTGAAGACGGGTTCATGTCTGTGTGAGGAACCAAGAATCTCATTTGGAGCATGAATAGCATAAATTTAATTAATTAAAAAGACTACAAAGTCTATTTTTCTCTCTCAAACTAATTAGTAGGTCATAACTTCAAGAATGTGTGAGTTATCTACGTCAATAATACCTTAAATGAAAGATCATTAACTAAGAATGTTTTTATAAAGATTTTCAAATAAAAGCTTTCACTAGTTTTTGTTAAATTAGGTCAGAAAAGCTTATTTTATTGATGATTGAAATTTGCCGTGCTCTTCAATGGTCTGTTAAAACCAAGCCTGACGTAGCAGATGCAGAAATCAAGATATATTAGAATGTTTATTAAGTGATTTATTAGATTCAATTGTAAAATAATCCAATTATTGTTTATTTTTGCATTGATAATCACTTAACTGTGAAAATCTGGATTTTTTTCTTCAAAAACACTAAATCATCAATACAAAAACTGTAAGACTTCGCCATATGTATGTTTGGCTCAAATGGTTCTAAATAGTCTGTACTAACTTCGGTTTAAGTCTTTGCATCGATCTACCGGACACCCTGTATAATATTTACAGAAAATAAATAAATTTTGAAAATTCGATTTTGACCTTTTAAACTTTTGCACCCATACTCAACTACTCTTCATATAAGCTTTCCATTTAGAAGTACCCTATTGTCCACGCATCTTTTTAAATAATTTGGCCCTGAAAACGACACAGTGAGTCAATGTTGGCCCAAATGTTGACATATTCTGTACTGACAGATTTCCTGTATAACGAATTTCCTGTATACTTTTAAATACTTTTCTAAAGTTATAAATGTTACATCAACCCTCGTGACGTCAACGGATCAAATATTTTGAACGGTTACTTGCGGCTCATTATTTCTGAACTTAAAAATTAATGTCACTAATAACAAGTCACTATTGAACATTCTTAACAACAAAAACTTTTCGGAAAATTGAGCAAGTGACGGTCAAAAATAACTCTTCACTATAAAAATTATTGTTTTATAGTTTTTAAGTAAGCACAGGCCAAAGTCAAAGTCAACGTCAAATGAATTAATTACTGTAGATATTTACATATACTTAGCAAACGTCATTTTTTGCCTCCTCTCTACATTGGACCACTGTGCGAGAAGAAGGGCGTAGAAACTCACACAGATTATTTTTTAGATCTCTTAAAATCTGGTTGTGCTTAACTATTACAAATATGAAAAAAATAATTTTAATGATTAATAAGCAGGAATAAATAATTACAAAATTATTAACAGCAAAGTCTGTGTTGAGCTAGATTAACCCCATACAATCCCGTCATTTAAGGAATCTTGAACATTGTAAAATCCCTTTTTCGACAAAGTCGCTTTAACGTGGTCTTTAAATTGCTCAAATGGCAATTTCAAAATCTCCAGTGGTATCTTATTGTAGTAGAGAATGTACTGACGCTTGAAATAATTCCTGACTTGAGTCTAAATCGGGGCGCACATAGTCTGTGATTATTTCTTAGGTTAACATTACAGCTATCGCTAAGTTTGGAAAATATTATAATGTTCTTACGTACATACATTATATTTATGAAAATAAATTGACTAGCTACAGTTAGTTGTCAATTTCTTTAAAAAGCTCTCTTAAGTAGTATGTTCGTTTTAAATTATAAATTGCTCGAATAGCTCTTCTCTGTAAAATAAAAATAGTTTGAACATCCGCTGCTTTCCCCCACAACAAGATACCATAAAAGTAACTAAAATATACTAGCCTTGATGTAGCCACAATCAGCCACATCCCTGTTTTGTCTGATGTTCCTAACAGCCTAAGCCGCAGAACTTAATTTACCAGCTAATTTATCTATGTGGGGTCCCCACTGCAATTTGCTAGCAATGGTTATTCCAAGAAACTTCGTATCATTTACTAATTCTAACGTGCTGCTGTCTAACACTAAACTGGTCTCAACTTGTCTGCCATTCGGAAGTGAGAATTTGATACACTCATGACTTTAGGTCCCAAATAATATCAATTGTAAAACTCATGGTTTATTCTTCTCCCTGACTATTATATGGGAAATGTGGGAATAGTGTGAGGTGTAGAATTTCGGTTTGTGACGTCGAGACGCTTTTACTCACTTATTGAAATACCCCAAAATTGTGGGACTTTTTTCTCTCTCAGATCTTCTAAATTAGGTATGAATTTTCCATAAACGCATCCCATAAACGGAACACATTTCTCAAAATGTGAACCGGGTTCGCTCCGCCAGTCCTGTGTTGGCCTATGCCGCCTCGTGGGATTCTGGCGTGAGCTGGGCTAGCTAGAATAGCCGGTCCCACTCTTTCCACGCACAAAGGACCAAATGAAATAATAGGTGTGGAAACGAGAACCCGCCAAAGAAGAAGGGCCTGAGTGGGTTGCTTTTCATATTTATTTATTGCACAGGAATTAAATGAAAACAACACAATGCAAATTATGCGCAAAGGCGAGATTTCTTCCAGCAAACCAGGACCAGGACAGGAAAATATATGCTGAAGAGGACAGCCCTAGCGCACAAAAGTTCCACGTTCGGATTGCCTTTAATCTAAACTAGTGTATGAAGCAGAGCCATGCCAAGGTGTTTCAACAAGAGAACGAAGGGTAGCAAAATGAGAATACACATTTCTTAGGTGTGCCTACTGTTGCTCTATGACCTAAAAATACCCGATGAGCTGAGTTTCAGTGGTTTTAGTAAGTATAAAACCCTAGTTTTCACTGAACATGGTGTACAATAATGTAAAGTATGAGTAAGCCCGCGTCAGAATCTGTAACAAAAATATATTTTTAATTAGTGCACCCTCATAATTTTAAAGCTATCTATCTATTTGTCTATCATGCCTCCTGCACCCACGGTTGAGTAAAGGCCTTCTCTTCATTACGTCATTTATTGCGGTCTTGGGCCAACCTGAGCCACTGTTGCCCGGCTGTTAAGGAGTGTCATCCGACCATCGGGCAGATGTTTTGCGTCTCTATTTACACGCGTCCCTTGGCCATCATTCCGTCACCGCCTTGGTCCATCTGCCGTCATCCCTCCTGACCAAGTGTTATGCCCAACTACACTCTAACCTTGCGATCCGCATATCCACACCTCCGACCTTGGTACCTCGACGTTGGATATGTGGTCGAGAAGGGAGATTCCGAGCATAGCACGCTCTATTGCCATTTGTGTTACTCAGATTTTATGCATGGATTCCTATGCGAGCGGCCGTGTCTCGGATCCATTTGAGAGTACAGACATTAAGAGATTTTGGACTCTAAGCCGTTTTCTAATTTACCAAAGTCAGCCCAACCCAGCTGTATGCGCCTGGAGATCTATTTCACTTGAGACTTATGACCGAAGAATAAACTGTGTCTAAGGTAGATGTATGTATGTCCACTGTCACTAATTGACAGTTACCTAGAGAAAATTACAGTTACCTACGATTATGTTAGGTTAAGGAGTTAAGGACCCTCAATAATGGTCATTATCTTGGTTTTGGACACGTTCATCCTTAGGCTGACCCCAAGCTCAGCTTTATGCAGGTCTTCTCTGAAAATCCGCAAGGATCTTGGCTTGAAGGATAAGGTCTTCAGCAAAGAGATAAACATCGGCGGTGTATATTAATACCTTTGTCCTCCCTGTCGAGTGTCTAAAGCAGATCTTCGAATACTCCAGTACATGATTGAGTGAGATTGTGACCTCTTGGCGCACACCTCGCTGGATTGGCACCAAGCCTCAGATACTATGCATCCATAATTGGAGAGTTGCATTTCGGTAGAGCTCCCGGCGATATCCACGTATCGCTTGTCAACAATCACTTGTCACAATTATGGAGAGAATGTAAGACAGCCCAGTGCGCTCGAATGCAAACTATGTAAAGACATAGTCGATAAAGACAAGTCACATGACTCGCTTATTCTCAAGGCATCTCTCCATCAATTGTTTAACTGCGTGAATGTGGACAATGGTTGAGGATCCAGTCCGGAAGCTTGCCTGCTCTATCGGTTGGTATTTATGAAGAATTCGGGTAAGTCTTAACTAAGAGATAAGTTCTTTGCAAATAGTTTATAGACTTGAGAGAGAAGGCTGATAGGACGATAATTAACTTACTTACACTCATCGCCCTTTTTATAAAGGATCGTGACTATGGCATTCCCCCACGATTTCGGAGTGTTGCCTTCATACAGAACTTTATTGTAGAGTATGGAAAGAGGCTTCAATAATTCCAGATTCTCTGCTTGCCGCATCATTACATATATTTTGTCATCAATCACCATAGGCTTTACCTTACCTACCAATAATTTGAAATGAAAGTGGATACTGGTATGGTTAAAATGTGTTCTCCGTCCCGGGTTAGCTCCCTCCCCCCTCCTTTATTGCTGTAGTACCATTGGACAGTACCACCCATGAAACTAATGACACACTGTGTGTGTCGATAGTTCCATTGATGGTACTGGAGACACATTTCTTTTTAGTTCCATTGTCCCATAATATGAATGGTACTAGTGACACACTGCGTTATCTAAACAGTAGCTAATCGGTTGACCCTTAAATTTACCTAATGACATATCTCTGTCTATAAATAATGAACAGAGAAATTACTTGCCGTAGAATAAGTATTCAAGTTGAGGTCAGTGAATCCCATCGCTGTAAATCCAATTGGCTTTTGAGATCTGTAATCATAAACAATATCTAGCTTTATGCAGTAATTTTCAAATCATTCTCCTATATATAATTCTGAATATCTTCTAACTGAAATATCATACATACTATCTTAAAAACCGATAACGTGATCAGAGTATCAGCTGTACGATACAACTCAAAAAATATATATATATTCCATTGGTGACTATTACCTGAGGATGAGTAGCATCAAGGCTCGACGACTTCTGGCATCTACTTTGTACCAACCACTGTTGTATGCAGCGATACCAACATGGCCATTCTGGGTAGGTACAGGAATTATTTTTAAAAAATGTGACAAATTCCAGCATGATCGTAACAGATTTTTTCTGAAACTCATGTGAACAAAATAGATTAATTCAGGCAATACAAACATAAGGGTTAGAGTAGTAATATATATGTCACCGTAAGATTGTCAAACCTTTAGTTTATACTTTATTTTTCTCGTTAGTTAACAAACTATCGATAAATTGTAAACTGTATTGATATAAACTGTGCCAATCAGCTGTTGTCGCGACGCCCTCTACTTTTCCAAAACGCTGGCTTTCGGTAAGACAGATTATTAAACGTTTTCGACTATGCTTTATTTAAATCAAAATGCTAGTGACTTGGTTAAACGTCAGCATTTAATTAACGGTCTAGATAATTAGTCAAGTGTCTGTATTAACCAACCAACTGCGACATATATATATTGACGTACCGCTCGGAATATGTCGTCAGAGTACCAGCAGACCACTCCAATCTGAATCAGCGAGATTACTAGGAATAGCTTGTTGCCTAATGCGAACATAGGATCGAGGAGCTGAAAAAATGCAATAGAATACTTAAAATCATGCAAGGGTACAGTTGTTGATAATAGTACTTTATGTGACTGCTACATAATGGAGGGCATTAATACTCGAGAGCGGGATTATGAAACGAGCCGAAGGCGAGTTTCATAATAATATCACTCGAAAGTTTTCATGCCTAATTATGTACAGTTACATACACCAGTTTTGATGTGCTCAGGTACCGCATGTTTGACCGGCATTGTGGCATTGATCATTCCTCTGCAGTTGTAAACAAGCTAAAGCTTGTTCTGTAGTACGAACTTCACAGACAAACTAGGGGCGGCACGACGGCGGGCGTCGGCGTTCGAAATTTGAATGTTAAAATTTGACAATTTTTGTACATTATGGTCATAATGTACAAATTTTCGGATAAGAAATGAGTTATTACCAAATAGTTTTACATTATGCTGGTCTTAACGTGCGGTTTTTAGACGCAGTAAAGAGGGTTTATGATACGTGTGTAGATAAATTTATATTTTGAAGGATATAAGCGCAGAAATGCCCGCTTCACCTACCACTATGACTAAAACGACGCAGCTTATGGTCATCGAGCTCAGAACCACATTAATCAAGTTTACTACGGAAAAAGTCTCCTCCATTTCATTGCAATATCTGTAATATAATAAACCGATAATAGAATTGTATTATTGTTAGAATAGAAAAAATAAAATAGTGACAGTCGCTTAAGGTATAAGTATATTTGATACACAACTGAAAATATTGACGCCTCTATCGTGTTGTGGTCTAGTCTGTGCTTCCCAGGCAAGCGGTCCCGGGTTCGTAAACCGGTTGGGGAGGGAGAAAAGAAAATCCCCAGGACTTCAATGTTCACTTGTTTGTGTCGTCGCTGTTTCTGGTCTCACGACACATCCTAGTGTGGGGCAAGAAGCAATGTAGGTACCTGTATGGTAAGTGTTAAGTTAGTTTTCTTTAACTGGCGGTTTACCAGAAAAATATTTTAAATGACAAAGATATTTTGTTTATTGCCTTTTATCATAATGTCTTACACTCCCATAAATTGAGATTTCCTGTGGATATTAAATTGACATCTGTAACAGACTACTCGTACTACGAACGAGAGAACGATTCGTAGAACGAGAGAATATTTATCAACCTGACATAGATATTTGATTGAATCACTGGAGTTCAAAGTTCAAATTTCTTTACTACTGTAGATTTTGTATATACTTAGCAAACGTCGTTTTTTGCCTCTTCTCTACATTGGACCACTCTGTGGAAGAAGGGGTGAAACAGGTGATGACATGTAATGTTGACATACTTAATGAGTCGTTGATGAAGTTTGATGCTGTCAATGACCTCAGAGTACAGAACATCTTGATCCTCAATGTCGTCAGCGGAGCCTAGAGCCTCGAGTCGTTGATGCAACATACGCAGGGCCATGCAGATGTGGCTCGCCATACCCGTGAACAGGAGGTCCGATGAGACCATAGCAAGCATGCAGTTAAAACCTGCAGAAAAAACAGAACGCAGCGGCGATGAGCTGAGCGAAAAGGAGTCGAACCCCAATGTCATTACATGACATTTTCCCGTTATAGGTTTTAATTGTATTACTATGAGGTTCCAAATGCCTCATAAAGGGATTTGGGGCTTGAGGGATGAGCCTATTTCAAGATGTCCGAAAAAGCCCTTTGTAACAGAAAAATCATAAATTTTGTATGTAATATTACACATGAACCGGTGACATAGAGCTTATCCGGAGATTGTGAAATAGGCCATAAGGCTTTGTTCTCATTACGGCTGACACTCACAAATTACTTGCGAATGGGGTTGGCCGGTGAAAGCTAATTAGCTTGGAACCGAACGCACTGGTGCCACCTGTAATTACAGGTGGCACCAGTGCGTTCGGTTCCTCCATCCAGTTGCCACTTACACCGAAGGACTAATGTCTGGGATTTCTTCGGTGATTAATTGGTTAAAAGAATTGCTCAAGTGTGTGTGATGTAATGTGATAACATTACTTCACATGGAGAACACTGTGAGAACATAACTTTGTATTTTTGGCAGCGCTTTTTTCCAATACACAGCACCTCACCAGCAATTGATCACACCCTAAAGATAACACTTAAGCGTGGGGTCAAATGAGGTCAAGTGCCGCATAGTGTGTTAAATCGCTGCCAAAATTAAGTGGTTTAACAAGATAACTAGCGTGAGTATTTTCCCTGCTTTGCGTAGTCAGCAAGGTCATATTCCATGAAATGATTCCGACGCAACCCCGTTCCATCTCTGGGAAACTATTTGTTACCACGTATCGCCTTGAGCCACTCTGTTTTAATAACTTATTGTGTCTTAGGGAAGACGATTACTTCCGATATCTAAGCTACATATTGGAGTTACACCACATCAACGCCTTATTATTGCTTATTTTGATGAAAATGTTAATATTAGTATTGCTGGCACCCATACAATATTAGTATTGCTGGCACCCATACAAAATCATACGTATTAATGTTGTTCTATCGTGTTCGCGTACCCGAGAACTTGACAATGATGACGGCTAGTTGTATACAAACTGCGGCCGCATATATATGTTAGTTTGTAGGGTTTATGGATGCTGTTATAGGTTAAATATGAGCTCAGCTTTTGGAAGCAAAACAGTTTGCGCGGAATGTCAGATGTAATGAGCACATAGCCTAATATGTACTTAGCTAAACGCGGGTGAAAATCTGTACTTCTGTCTCCCCTTATAGAAAAGCGACGAAATATTTGTATAATAAAATTGCTGATTGCATATTAATCGTCATATGTTGTCAACTGTTGATAACGATACATCTACCTACACCTTATATTACCTACTCACTAATTCTCCATTTTAAAGTACGTGGTCCACTTTCTGCACGAGCTCCCGCGTATGTTTTTTGCTAACTAAATTTTATTCAGAATTGCAATAACATCAGTATGGACAGTGCTCGCATGGACGCAGCTGAGCCCCCTGCTGGATCGACATTGCCTGAACACAATCCGTGGTAGTACAATAGCAGTTTATGTGACTGCTACATAATGGAGGGCAGTTTTAATGCCTAATTATGTACAGTTACATACACTAGTTTATCTACACACATATCATAAGCTCTCTTTGATGTGTTCAGGAACCGCATGTTTGACCGGCATTGTGGCTCTGCAGATGTTAAGCTTGTTCTGTAGTACCAACTTCATGCAGGCGGGCGTCGGCGTTCGAAATTTGAATGTCAGTACCAACTTCACAGAGAAACTAGGGGCGGCAAGCAGGCGGGCGTCGGCGTTCGAAATTTGAATGTCATAATATGTAGAAAAATTACACATTATGGTCATAATGTGTAATTTTTCCGATAAGAAATTAGTTTTTACCAAGTAGTTTAACATTATGCTGATTGTAACGTGCGGTTTTTGTATGCAGTAAAGAGGGTTTATGATACGTGTGTAGATAAAAAATATTAAACAGCGTTTAACCTCAACACAAGCCTCAAGTCCCATTCGTTTTTATTTTTAAACCAGTATTGAACAGTAGTTTATTATTTTGTGGTAGGGCCAAATGTTATAGTAAAATGGCCATTAGTAAATCTTAAATTACGGAAATAATGATTATTAAAGCAGTTGTTTTATACTAGTTTTTTGACCATAGTAGACATTCATTCCATCATTCATTAATGCATAAACGTAATTTGTTTTTTTTTTCGATATTTTTTCGAAATTATGAAATTAAATTATCACAATAAAAAATTATACTATTTCGCACCATATTTAGATATATCATAATTTATTTAATTGTTTTAACATATTAAGTTGCATTGCTCTATTAGTACATTTGATATAAGCTTTCTTATCATTTGATTTCCTATTCCCTGAAAAGCGAGCTGAAGGTGAAATTCTAAGTTACGCTGTCGGGTTGCCTTAACTAATGGTCTTGGAATCTATTTTAGATTATTTAGAAGCGCAAAAATTAAGAATAGTTATAAATCATCTTCGTACCAGCCAGTTTCTACCTATTCTATGGCTATGCTTCTGTTATCTGAATCTGTTCTCTGTTATCTGTTATCTGTTACTGTCACCTGAAAGCATTTCGAAAGAATATACGAAGATATGGGCAGCCCACTGGTGCTTGTCGAACGGGTACCAACAGACCCAAACATAGCCAACTTCTGGGTTTTCAATTCCCTGCCATACTTCGTAGAAATAGATTAGTATTGGCTGTGCATTGTAGAAAACATCGCATGCTATACTCAACCTGAAATATACTGAAAATTATGAAATATTAGAAATTTACATACAAAATATATTTGACAAAAGCGCATATGTCGGTATCACACAGTATCCGAATCTAAACCGAGGTCGAGTACAAAAAAATTAACTTGGTCAGAGGTTTCTGGAAATACCAGTCTACGATTTCATTATATATTTTTGGTAAACTTCTCGAAATCTCGAACTCGGGTGTATACGGAATGAATAGGGAGTAAGTACATTACATTTATGAGCCAGTTCCAGTGCTATGAGACTTTGTTTTTTAATTTGTAGGGAATCTTCAGTGAGGGGGGGTACTGGCCAGATATCCACCAGCTCATGAAGAAGCTGAGAAAACATGTCTTTCTTGAAATATATGGCGAATAGACGAGCGGCGCCTGCGAATGCGGATTTTGTAGAGTTTAATAGGAAACTTGAGAAACAATTATACAGCTACAAGTGGGTGGCAAGCTGGGTATCCCCTGACAGAGCAATGACCTTGTCCGCGCTTTCGGCATGCGAGAAACTCATTTCTCGCATGCCGCATGCGAGAAACTCATTTCTCGCATGCCGCATGCAGTATCTCATACATACATACATACATATGCTCAAGCCTATTTCCTGGAAGAGGGGAAGGCAGAGACCAAAGACCTCCAACTGCTACGATCCTGGCATACATCTCTCGCTTCCTCAGCATTCATAAGTCTCTTCATGCAAGCTCGCCGGTTACTTCGTATTTGCCCCTTCACTAACAAATCACCGATTTAGTCTTTATAGGGCCTTCTTGGGGGTCGAGCCAGCGCTTCACAAGCGAGAAGTCCCGGTTTCAAATCCAGGCTGGGGAGGAACAAAAAAAATACCAGGTCTTGGATGTTTACATGTTTATGACATCGCTGTTCCTAGTTCCCACTACACAGGGATCCTTGTGTGTACATGATATTTACGAATATCTGATACACATGAATTACCAATGCAAAATAATTTTAAAACTCACTGATAGTGCTGTATCCAACGGTATGAAACAAAGGAACGACGTCTTCCATTCGCGGGCTGTTCGCGATCGTCACTAAAATGTGAGCGATTTCACTAAGGATGTGTATGCATACGAGAATCGCGAATGTAATGAAAGTAATCTGATATTTCCGCTGCGTTTTCTTGTCAAGATCTAACTCGAAACACAGACCAAAGGCCGTCATTATCCTGGTGGTGTAGATTAAAGATTTATCAATTTCGCGTTTGGCGACTTGTCTTTTAGAGTCGGGCATCATCCTGGAGTAGTTTCCGAGGAATGACCAGTATGCGAATGTGACTACTTGTGACGCATCTACACCGGCTATAATCTGAGTAGAGAATATGCAGTCAGCGTCGATGGGTACCAGGATTTTTCGAAAGTTCAATTTGAACTTTAATATCAATGTTGTTCGTCGTCTTCAACTCAACGTCAACTTCGTAATCGTAAGTTTTACTGACGGTCTAGGATTTGATGTCCTATGAAATACATATGAAATTATTTGTAGAAGAACATATATCATTACGACTAATGAAATAAGATACATATCAATCTGTTTTTTTCTATTTGGTATAAAAGTTGTGAAGAATAATACCCCTTATACCCATTTAAAACTTGTTTACACCTTTATGTTACACCCTGATACAGATGTAGTGAATAATCCTTTCATATCGGCAAAACTCGGAACAACGATAACACCCGAATGGTGCCGATGTGTCTATGAATTACTGTATTATTAAATTACGTGTAGGTATCAAATAAATCGCATACTTTATTTATCAATGTCAAATGTCAAATTGTCCGTTTGACGTATATTACACTGAGATGTTAAAACCACCACGATTCTATCATATAAAGAATTCGTTAGGTAAACAAAAATATAACTAGTTACTGATGACGTTTTATTTCAATAAAACGCACTGATAAAAACCAAATCCCGGTTGGGATGATCTAATGATTCTATAAGGATTGGAACCCCAAAAGTCTAACTATAAGTCAAAACTACAGTAGGATTTTGCAGACCTTTTTATAACAATAATT
Source organism: Argyresthia goedartella (assembly GCA_949825045.1). Lineage (NCBI taxonomy): Eukaryota > Metazoa > Arthropoda > Insecta > Lepidoptera > Argyresthiidae > Argyresthia > Argyresthia goedartella. The sequence continues at coordinate 15,509,636 of OX463809.1, read as the reverse complement.
TTTTGTAATTAATTAAAAATACTATGACATAACAAAAAAGACACCTCAACATAAAACAAAACAAACCAGCAGAGAAATTAATATAAATAAATATGATTTTCTGATTGGATGAACGACTTCAATTATGACAGCGGGATAAGAGGAGGTGGAGCGGGGTGGACAGAGTGATGCGAAACAATACTTCCAACTTCCATATCACAGTCAGAATCAGAACTATTTTCTGGTGTATCATCGTCAGAGTTTTCATGAACGGTGATTACAAAACTAGCCATATAATTTTCCAACTCAGGTTCGTGTTTTCGGCACTCGTTTTCGCATTTGATGGCGTGGTCACATACTTTGGCCCAAACATCGGAACCAATCATATTAATCTTTTCCTGTACCAACTGTTTCACAGTAGTCATATTCATACTGATGTTTCTTTTGGATACGTATCCCTTTATTTGAGACCATATGTTTTCAATCGGATTGAAATCAGGATGATATGGTGGCAATCTTAGTACGCTGTGTCCATATTCGTTCATAAGTTTATCTATAGAGTATTCTACAAAGTCTTGTTTGTACTTGCAAATAATTTCATATATTTCAAGTTTTGTTAATGACGGATCAATCGGAATGTTATGTTTGGATAGCCAATCAACCATGTCTTGCTTCCTGGTATTTGAATTAGGAGGTTTTTCTACGTACTTATTATGATATGCAGCATTATCTACTACTAGTACCGAATGTGGAGCTAAGTTTGGAATGAGTTGATTACGAAGCCATTTTTCATAGTTTTCATTGTTCATCGCGTTGTGATAGTCACCTGTTTTATCAGTAGACTGATACATTAACAATGCCCCAGGTATAAACCCCTTTCTACTACCAGCGTGCTATTATAAGGCGTTGTCCTTTAGAAATTAACTGTTTCACTCCGTTTTCTGACGAGTCAGCCCAACTTTTACCTGCCAAATGTGAGGTATGGATGTATGTTTCATCCATATAAACAATCTCTCCCTTGCAATCTGTACTTTTTTATCGCGGTTAAAAACTTTACTCTTTTTAAACGAACATCATCTTTCTCGATAAGTAATTTTCTGTTGTTTTCAACTTTTTTATACCGAAATCCCATTTTTCTAAGAATTTTTCTTAGCGTAAAGTCACATCCCTTAAAATTTATGGCTTCGGATAACTTGGACTTCAGGGCTTTAATTGTAGGTACTTGTTTGTATATCAAATGGAAATTATACACTAATCGGCGTATAACGTTTTAGTCAAAATCGTCAAGACCTAGACAAAATAATTTATTTGGTCTACCCAACTTTGCCGACTTTGGACTATTGGAGGTGGATTGATTTATGTATTCTTTTTGGAATATTTTATTTACTGTTCGTTGAGAAATTCTACTGGCCTCCGAAACTCGTTTTTGGACTTTACAAAAGTAAGCAGTATAGTTGGTATGTTTGAATTTATCATTTTCAGTATATAAGAAGAAATATAAATAAATATTGAAAATAACTTCGCAGGCTTGCCGATCTAAACGTTTCCCTTTTCTTAGTGCTTTCGGCATGTCTGTTATAAATTGTTAATGTGGATCGAATAAAATCAATGTTTATTATTTACAAAAATGACAGACAAGAGTGAAATGTAAAGTCAAAAAAAAAAAATATAGGTGGCCTGCATTAATACACGAGTCCATGAAGTATATCACAAAATCTAACATAAATATCAACAAAATATTTCTGTGGTATTAACTACTCTATATAGATACTTCCTCTTGCAATGCGACCGTTCCCTACGTTGTCTCGATGGGTACTGAGTGCGATGAAGTAGTAAGACAAAAACGAACATTTCCGAGAAAATACGAAAGGAAAGGATTATTCACTACATCTGTACCTCAGTTAGATTTGAGATATTCGAGTAGCAGTATTGTGGTACCCAGCTATACATATTTGATCGTTGTTGATCGCGTTAGTTATCACGTCAATCTACTGAGCTATTAGAACTTTTCTTTACGCTGTTTAGCGGTCACTCTTGATCATTTCCTTGAATAAAAAACACTTCTTTGCTGTCACCTGTCACAGTTTTTCTTCGCTTAAGGGGATATCTCGTCCGTGCAAAGGTCCCCGTTACTCCAGGCGGAATGACCCGCAGTGTGAGAGGGACGGAATCGGGGAAAAATGGCAAAAAGTCGGTTTTAAATTGATACAAAATTAACTAAAATAGCTATGAAAAATTCTATAATAGGTAATTTAGGTATTATCAAAACCATCTAAATAAATATTTTTCAATTCTTTGCGCTATTCCAATTTGTCAGAAAAACAAAAAGTGTAAATTTAGTCCTCAGTTCAATAATTATTTATATCGAGTGAAATTCCTCCAATCGCGTTTCTGTTATTCTATCTAGAAAATCTAGAAAAAGGTCCCAAAATTATTATATCAATATATTTAACTTGGAACTTCTTTTGAACAGCAGAGAAATAACTTCAAAAAGTGTCTATTTGTCGATTTGTCACCTTAACAGTGACTTACGAAGCGAAATTACAAACTCTTCTTATTAATTGCTGATTGCGTTATAGTAGTTTATGTGACTGATACATAATGGAGGGTATTACAACTCCAGAGTGGGTTTATGAAGCGAGCCGAAGGTTTACGAAGCTTACATACACTAGTTTATCTATACACTTATCATAGGCTCTGATCATGTATCCAGGAACCGCATAGCATGTTCAACCGGCATTGTGGCATTGATCATTGCTCTGCACTTGTTAAGCTTGTTTATTAGTTGTAACAACTTTACAGATAAACTAGGGGCGGCACGCAGGCGGGCATCAGCGTTCGAAATTTGAATGTCATAATATGCCGAAATATTGATTCAGTATGGTTGTTATGTATCAATATTCAGATAAGAAATGAGTTTTTGCCAAGTAGCTTATCATTATGCTGGTCGTAACGTGCGGTTTTTGCACGCAGTAAAGAGAATTTATGATACGTGTATAGATAAAATATGTTTGTTGAGTCGCCATAGAGACAAAATCTCTTAAAACGCTAAATTCGTTTTTCATATTGCATGCACGAGAGAGGATATCAATTAACTGTTATAGAATTATATTAGATCGCATTAATTATGTGACCATATACAACATTTCTACTTTTTAAACATAGTGTACAGAAGAGTAAAATATGAATAGGACCGCATTAGAATCTGCAAAAAAAAAAAAACAATTAACATATAACCAGAAGATACATTATCTATTAACAGTAGAAAGGAGATATGTGATCTTACCGCAGAATATGTCGTCAAATTAAGTGCTGCGAATTTCATAGCAGTAAACCCTATGGGTTTTTGTGCCCTGGAATAACAACAGAACATTACTTTAACTTCTCGAAATCTCAAACTCGGATATATACGGATCAAAAAGGGAGTACATTACATTTATGAGCCACTTTCAGTACACTACTATGAGACTTTGTTTTTTTAATTTATTAGGAATCTTCAGTGAGATACTGGCCAGATATAACCCAAATCATATGTTAATTTACATCAAAATAAAAGAGTACGATTATTTGAGATAATTCCAGATATTTTGTAATAGTCCGATCACTGTCTGAAGGATATTATAACAGTCTTACAGTATTATAAATATAAGTAGTATTATAAAAAACTAAAGAAAGATAAAATAAAATACTAAAATGAGAAAATGATCACCAACCTCTGCAAGGCAGCTTAATTACGTGGAAACCAGAAATCACACAATATGGTCACCCAAGATAGAAGACTAGAAGCGATTACCTGATGATCAGGAGAAGCAAGGCCCTTCTGCAGCGAGGGTCTGCACTGTACCAAAGACTATCATAAGCGGCGATAGCCACATCTGCATTCTGGAAGAGGTAGAGGCTATATTTAGCATTAATTACTTATTTTTAGGACGTTTAGAGCATAAAGTAGATACAAATCTAATAACAACATACCGCTTTGAAAGTATCATCAGAGTACCAACACACCAATCCTATCTGAATAATGAATGTCATCGCGAATAGCTTGTTGCTAACTTCAAAAGGTGGATCCAGGAGCTAAAACACAAAAATATATTTTATTGGGAACTAGCTGAATTTTAAAAAGGATTAATAAAAGACGTACCACGACGACGAACACGACACAGCAAATTGCAACAGAGCTTAACATTACGTTTATGAGGTTCACAACAGAAAACGTTTCCTCCATTTCATTGCAATATCTGCAAGACAAAAAGTACAATTACTCCAAGAGGGCGACCGCTGGCAGGTTGGACTAAAACATGTGGAATCACTAGAAGATCTTTTATTCGTACGATCACATCCACAGATCCTTCACGAGTTTGTCAGATTGGCGTTTTATGCATGGAACTACAATCACATTTACACAATTTTTTGGTTCTAGAGATAAACTACGATAACATGGTGCGCCATTCGCGTGCGCGTACTTACAAATCGAGTGAGCATAACAGCGGACCTATGGAGAAGTGGAAGGGCGCGCCATGTTATTGCAGTTTATCTTCTAACTTTATTTAACTTAGGAAATGCTGAAAGGACTTACGTTATAAGCCTCTGATGCAACTTCACACATTCGATGACCTCCTTATAAGCAGCGTTTTGGCTTTGCATCTGGTTCTCGGATCCTAAGGCCCGATGCCTCTGGTGCAGGATACGGAGGAGCAGGCAGATGTGGCTGGCGATAGCTGTGAAGAGCAGGTCTGCAGACACCATCGCAAACAAAGAGGTTAGGCCTGTGGGTGAAATCAGAAGGTAAGCTGGAGTTGCGAGTTAAAGTGTAGTATTTTGTAGTGCCTTTAGTGACGGCATTTGGCTCAACATATTTGTTCCCATCCTCATCATCATCAGCATTATCAGCCCACATCGACCAACTGCTGGACATACATATGTTTCTTCTCTATAGTGCCATTCTTCACGGCCCTGTGCCAATCACATCCATAGAGATCCTGTCGACTTGGTGATGTGATTACAACTTTCTCGAAAATTATACCAGGGGGTGGGTACCGTTATCGTATTATCAGACAACTCTGCCTTCCTATCCCCGCTTGCTTTCCTTGCTTTCCACCCACACTAATAATATCGTCGTAGTGCTACTCTTGGTATGCAATGCATTGTCTCAAGCTTGCCTTGTCGTCATTTAGCATTCCTGGGATTGATGGTGGTGATATCTTATATTCAATATTGAGCGGTTTTGAGGGAACTAAACAAAATCGCGCTAAACTTGTGAATTTACAAAAAATCTCTCCAGCACCATTTTGACAGATTACAATGCGTACAATCTTGAGTTATGGCAAGTCGTCTATGCAAGAACAAAAAAAAACAACTTGTGAGTGGCGATAATTGTATTTATATGATATTTGTGACTAAAATGTCAGTTATGTGTGGAACCACCCAGTGAAAGAACAATTGATCAATCTGCAGAGAGGGTGGCTTTGCTGGGTTGGAACCATCATACTATTTTTAAATGGCTTGATTCAACAAGAGACATCTCCCGGAATTGTCAGTGTGTAGTGTACACACTAACAATTCCGTTGTTGGTAATTAAATCTATATTTCAGGTGATTCTGGTTATGCAATGGGGGTCATCATGTACACCCTCATGATGACCCCCATTGTGGATGCTGCAGCCGGCTCTCCGAAAGAGTATTTTATAAAAAAAGGTAAAAAAAAACGTCATATCCCATACGTTTTTGTTTCAAAACAAACGTTGAACAGTAGTTTTTTTTTGTGGTAAGGCCCAACAAAATTTTCCTTTGATCCTAAGATCAAAGGAAAATTTTGTTTATAAATACCGGTAGCGGTAAGTTTTTTTGTCACTTAGTTTTCCAACGTCTTTCATTCACTCTTTTGCGTAGTAGCTGTCAAAAATCACTCACATGCAGCACAAGTTGCAAACAATACTTAACGCAAGACAAGCATAGTCGAATTCACGTCGGGAGTACCAAATCTAACTTGTGATGGCCTTGTTATTGTGTTCAATGTCATCTCAATATGAATTTATGTCTTGCGAACCAAGAGTAGCACTAACCTGGGTGGTTTGACAGGTGCCCGGTGCCCGGTGCCCGGTGCCCGGTGCCCGGTGCCCGGTGTCCTATTCTTCCGTCATAATTCAGCATATTGTCACGATCTTCTTAATTAGATTGAGAATGACGTCACTAAGCTTACAATAAAAGTCCTCATTATATTTAGGAACACAACTAAATACCTGAAAACATTTCAAACAAATACACAAGGATATGGGGAATCAGTCGGTGTTTGTCGAACGGGTACCAGCAGACCCACACAAATCCAACTTCGGGGTTCTCATGTCCCTGCCATACTTCGTAGAAGTAGATCGCGATTGGTGTTGAGTTGAAGAAGATGTCACATATTACACTCAAAGCGAAGTACCCTGGAAATGAAATACACACTGGAAAGAAGAAGTGAATGGTTTCGCACAATGCAGTGATTGCAAAGGTGATTGATGAACCAATGAATGAATACGGTATTTGACATGGTAGTCCAATCCTTCTGACCGCACTTGCCACACATAAACCCTGCGTGGTTTAAGCGGCAGGTTTTTGTTGTAAAATTTGTATATTATATATGTTTTTGGGAAATAAACGAAATAAATAAAATAAAAATAATAAATCTAGAAACGATAAATATAAAGTACAGAGGTATCAACAAAAACGTTTGACAATATCAGTATTGTATATTTCCAGCAGTTGTATTTTATAAACTCAATTTTGTGTTAAAAATTTGACTAGTATTTCAATACTCAATACTCAATACTCAATCATTTATTGCACTCCATAGGTTTACAAAGATGGTAGAACAGATTTAACAAAGTGCCAAATATGGACCCTGACACGGGCATGGCAATGTAGTGTCCTCTTGGAGGACGCTTGAAACTTACATAATGACTTACTTCTAAGTTAGATTTATATAATACTAAAGAATTTAAATATTTATTTAGGTAGGTACATATTACTTTTATATGGTACATATTACTTTTATATTTATATTTAAACATATTTATTTCTCTATTATCTTAAGTCATCATCATTTTCGTATATATTATATTATTATCTATTTCAGTATATATTTAGTTATATTTTTTTTTTTTTTTTTTTTTAAAAAACCCCTATCACTTAGTGCGGCCTTCTTCTTTAGTTATATATTAAATATCTTTTAAGTTTATCTTCTAGTGAAGTTTTTGTAAATTTGGTATATAGGTATAGTAGGATTTAGGTAGGTATAGTAAATATATCTTCTAAATATTCATTTAAGGTATAGTAACATTTTGATATCAATAATTGTTTTAAAAGTTTCGTAAATGTATTGTTGCTTGTTTCTGTTTTAATATATTCGGGTAATTTATTGTATATTTTGATTGACATTATTAATGGGCTAGATGAATGGAGTTTCAGGCGGGAGGCGGGCAGTATTAGATTATTTTTACGGGTGGGTCTTAGAGAGTAGTTAGTAGGTATATTTTCTCGTTTTGTATAGAAATCGGGATATGTTCGCACAAACTTACAAGTTTCAAAAATGTAAATGCTTGTTAGTGTGAGGAGCTCAAGCTTTATAAAGTGAGGTCTACAACTATCGGTTGACTCTATATTTACCAAAATTCGGATTAGACGTTTTTGCAGAGTAAAGATAGAAGGAGCATTTGTACTGTTTCCCCAAAGGATTATGCCATAGTTTAACCATGCATGCCCGTAGGCATAGTATACAGTAATTGCAGTTTTTAGATCTGTAGTAGTTTTTATTACTCGTAATGCATAGGCGAATTTTGAAAGTTTAGCTCTAATCTTTGTTATATGAATTTTCCAGTCTATATGTGTATCTATTGTTAGGCCTAGTAGGTTAAAATTATTTACAGTTTCAAGTTCAATATTATTATATGTCAGGTTAATATTGATAGGAGATTTCTGGTATGGGTGGAACAACATTAATTTTGTTTTTTTATAGTTAATTTCGAGGTTGTGATCACTAAGCCAATTTACAGTTTTATTTAGAATGGGGAATAGCTTTCCATTCAGATCAATTTCATTGTAGCATGACGTAAGTAGGGAAATGTCGTCGGCAAATAAGACGCATTTCTTTTTATCTATGATCTTTGGTAGGTCGTTGATGTAGATTAGGAATAGGAGGCATCCTATTACACTACCTTGGGGAATGGATGCGTGTATACTAGTGTTCTTTGAGCGAATATTCTGAATTTCGCTTGTCTGGTGGTTAAAAAATTCTATTTCAACCAACTGTTCTCTATTGTGTAAGTAAGATGTGAACCATTTATGAGCAATTCCGCGGATTCCTACACCATATAATTTATCTAGCAATATTTTGTATTGCACTTTATCGTAAGCTTTAGTCATGTCTAGCAAGATTCCGACAGCATACTGTTTATTATCTAAGATGTTAACTATTTCCTGTATATATTTAAAAACTGCTAAGGTAGTGGAATGCTTTTTTCGAAAGCCGTTTTGGCAATCGTCTAAAATTTTATATTTCTCACAGAAAGTATATACACGGTCATACATAACTTTTTCGAATATTTTAGAGGCTGACGGTAATAACGCGATCGGGCGGTAATTATTTACATCGAGTTTACTATTTTTCTTGTGAATAGGTTTTACTACGGCCTTTTTTAGTAAATCTGGAAAAACACCTTCAGTTAGCGATTGATTTATTAATAGGAAAAGTGGCAGAGTTAACTGCTCCGCACATTGTCTAAGAATAATCGGTGGTATTTCATCAAAGCCATGACTCATATTTGTCTTTTGATTTTTTAATAATTTAAATATTTCTCTACGCGTTACTGGACGTAGAAACATTGTATTTTCAGTGGGTGAGAGGACTGGCCGACCGCGCAAAGTGGCGCTGCTATTTGAATTTTGGGTGCTTACCTTACCTTGAGATGTAAAGAAAGTATTAAAACAGTTAGATATTTCTCTTGGTTTAATGATTAAGTTGTTATTTACTAGTAGTTTAATATTGTTTTTTTCCTTTTTTGGTTGGTTATTAATTTTTTCCTTTACAATATTCCACATAGTTTTTACTACATTGTTAGATTTTTTCATTTTATTTATATAGTTAATTTTTTTAGATATCGTAATGACTTTTTTTAATGTTTTTTCGTATTTTTTGTAGTAGTCTGTAAGGATTTTGTTATTGAATTTTAATGTAAGTATTTTTAGCAGTCTTTTATTTTTACAGGCGGTTTTTATACCAACTGTTAACCAGTATTTTTTTAATTTTGTCCTTAACTTAATTTTATTTTTTGGTATAGATTTATTTAGTATATCTGTAATAGTGTAGTGGAATATTTCATAGTTTTCGTTTACGGTTTTGTTTTCTGTTATTATAGCATGCCAGTTAATGTTATTTAATTCAGATTTGAAAAGATTTATGTTGCTGTTATTAAATATTCTTTTATTTGTAAACCATGCGATTCGTTCCGTGGTATGGGACAGATTGGTATGTAGGATTGTCGCAAGATGATATGTAAATCCAAAGTCTTTTACCGCCGTGTATATATTTTTTCCAGTGAAATTTGTAAATATTAAGTCTAAGCATGTCGATGAGGTTGGTGTAATGTGAGTTGGTTCTTTTATATGTTGAGAGAAGTTATGTTCTGACATTTTATCTAGAAATTGATTAGTTTTAGTAGTTTTAAGTAGAATATTTATATTTAAATCACCCCCTATAATGACTTTGTATTTCGAATATTTTATGCTAGTGAACTTTAATATTTTGTCTAATTGTTCATTAAATATGTCCTCCCGTCTTCCATTCCAGTACATAGTGATCAATAGGACATTTTCTTTAGGTAGTAGGGTTGCGCACGCTTCCAATACATATTCTATGGATAACTCGGCAATTTCCTGTATCTCCTCGTACTCTATGTGTTCTTGCAACAAAATACACACGCCGCCGCCTGTGCGTTGTTTTCTACAAAATGATGCTGCAGTTTTGTAGTTACTAAAATTTAATAGTTCTAGTTTATCTTGGTTTAGCCAAGTTTCCGAAATGCATAATGCTTGATAATTATGGGTTTCATCGATGAATGCTTCTAGTAGGTGTTGCTTATTGTGAAGACTTTGAAAATTCTGGAAAAGGGCTTTAAAATTAAAATCTGTTTCGAAAGGAATTGTTTGATGTGTTATCTCTGTAGTTATTTCTAGTTGTATTATCTCTGTAGTTATTTCTAGTTGTTTTATCTCTGTAGTTATTTCTGTTCTGTTGATCATGGGCTGGTTGTTGTTGTTCTTCGTTGTTTCCATTTTCTAATTCTATTTGTTTTCCTTCTATAAAGAGCTTGTTATTACGGATTTCTGCATACAGCCCTTTTTTTCTGGCCAAAAACATTTCATCTCGTATCATCTTTCTTTCTTGTCTTGCCTTTTCGTCTAGGAACGCAGTAATGGATAGTCCAGTACCTTGGAAGTGGTGCTGGTTTTCTAGTACATATTTTACCATTTTCTTACTTATTAGTTCCACGACTAGCGGTCGGTTATGATTGTTATTAAATTTTCCTACTCTGTAAGACTCGTCGATGTACCCTGTTAGGTCTACTTGTAAGATGTCATAGAATATTTGGCTTACTCTGTCATGCACGTCGTACTCATGCTCTTTGTAGTATTCGGTGAGGCCGTAGATAACGATCTTCTTAGAAGTGTTGTCCTTCGCAGGCCATGTTTGTGTAACTGCGACGGTAGAAATTTTGTTTTGTAGTGTAGTTATTTCTTGTCTGAGAGTTTCATTTTTTTCTTCTAGTTTTTTAATGTTTTCATTTATTTTTCCTATATCTACTTCTCTTATCGAGTTTTCTTTCGTGAGAAATTCAGTTTTTTTCTTTAGATCTTCTTTTACTTTTATTATGGTTTCATTTATTTCAAGTTGTATTGTTCTTTGTAATTCATATATAATGGCTTTATTGTTTTCTTTTAATTGTGCATTAATCATCTCTTTTAAATTGTGTAGAGTTAATTCAGTTTTCATGTCAGTATTCAGGGTATCTTCTGTTTGTAATGTGTCTCCTAGTTTACTCAAGTCTTCCGAACTAGAGTAAGAGTTCTCCAATTCAGTAGGCATGTTTCTCTTAGATCGATGAGTGATATTATTATTATCGTTATTATCGTTATTATGGGCGTCGTTTTGGATATGGCTTGACATGGAGCTGGTTTGTCCTGTTTCACTAGTAGTTGGTATTGCATGGTCAGCTGTCATCGCGCGAGCCATGGGGCTAGCCGGGGCCATGTCGTCGTTTCTTGTACGTTGTGTGATTTGACGGCAGTTTGGGCAGATCCAGTTTCGCTCAAGATCTTGTTTCTTTTCAATAAAATAGTTTTTGTTTATATTCAAACACCCAAAATGGAAAGGTTCCTTGCATTTAGTACAATCCAGTAGTTCTTGTATGTAGACGTGTTTAGCGCATGCTCCACAGTTCCTCATTATTATGCGTAGGGCTTAGCGTATTTTATCACTGTGTGTGTGTGTTTCCACTTTATATCTATGTTAAGGTACTTATAACGGCATCTAGTGGCGAGTAGCTAAAGCAATCTTGTTAATATGTCGATGGATCTTACCTTAATATTTTAGTAAATCTACTCATTCATAGATGGCGCTTGTTTTGCATAAGAATCCGGCTTCTGTAGATGGTTGGATTTTGATCTTTTGAGGTTATGAGCAAATAAATGTTTCCCAACTTATCCAATACTGGTTTATCCTTGTTGGTTTGTCGCACAATTTGTTATTTGTTCACGAAACTGCAGTTAAAAAGTCAGTTGTTCCAACAGTTTGTAGGCAAAATTCGGATTTGTGTGCACAAAAATATTTGGCCGGTTTATCACTTTTTTCCTGTTATTTGTGAACAATTATGTTAGATAACACTTGCACTGAACATTTATAACCATACGAATAGAGTTTTATTATATTTAGCACTAAATTCTTGAAGAATATTATTAAATTGTACATTTATAAAACTGAGCGATTGATGTTGTTGATTCGGTCCCACCTATTTCATAGAACTCGTGAACAAAAATCCCGTTTTGACAGTTCCTAAAAAGTATATATTTACAACTAAAAATACCTGTGCATAAAACCAATGTACCTATGCCATTAGAGTAAGTCACCCTTAACTTAACCCCATACTCAAGTCGGAAACATTTAAGGGCGTCCAGTAAAAAGAAAAGTTACTAAGTCTTGGGCTATATCATCATACTTTGTTTTGTTTATTACATAGTCTAGAATCGATATTTCATGGTTTGTTTGATGGCCGAAAAAAAATAGGCACAGCTTTCAACCATTGCTTTGTCACCCTTCATTCTCATCAATTTATCTATTTCCAAATCACGGCTAAAGAAGTGATTCACTTCAAACGTTTGTCAACGTCGATGTTTATTTTATATATAATATACAGGGTTATTTTTGTACCCCTAGCTAAAAGTAACCATTATTTTAGGGACTTAATTCTGAGCAACTTTCACTAAGAAACCGATTTTATCAGAGCAACTTTTTTTATCATATCCCAGTTCATGTTAGCCTGAGTGGATCAGATGATCTGTATGGAGAAGTGAAAAATAAACTTGCTCTGATCAAATCGGTTTCTCAGTGAAAGTTGCTCCGATTGATGTCCCTAAAATAATAGTAACTTTTGGCTAGGCGTCCAAAAGTAACCCTGTATATAATATAATATACTTATTGCAGTTTTCTGGGTTTGCTTTCTCTATAAAATAGAACATTGATTTAAAAATTCCGCTTTTCCCTACGTCTCGTTTTCGTTCTCGTTCACATCAACATACGTAAACAAAGCTATACCTTACATAAGAAGATAGATAGGGTATTAGTAGATATGTCGTAGCTATATCGTAGGGTTTGATGATTTCATGTAATAGCCAACCATGGTTTGATGATTTAATGAAATGGCCAACCATTTCATTGATATAGCCAATTATTTCATGAAATGATCAGAAGGGCTTGAATTGCACTAAAACATATCTTTTTAAAAGCATTTGTATTCTAACTAACAAGAAGACTGTACGGGGGCTTCGCTGCGCTCGCCCCCTTTACCTTGGCTACCGCAGTGTTTTGTCCTAAAATATTTATTTGTTCAATTAAAGTTCTAATTCAACCATGGTTGGCTATTTCATGATATAGTCAATTCTACGATATGGTTACGACAGATACATGAAGTAAGATAGAAGAATAGTGTTATTACTAATGACCTCATACAAAACTACTGTTCAAGTAAAGTGCTACTTAAATGTCATACTGCTGTTGCCATTTTCCTACGTTGAATGTTGAGTTGCAGTTGTGCCAGTGTCTAGGCCCTTCACGTTTGGACTAGTAGGTCTGGGGTAGATGCAGAGTAAGACTTACATTGGTGAGCCAAGCGCAATAGAAATAGACTTCTATGTTTAGTTAGCTGAGCTTCATCTGTGAGAGGAGGCACCGGCCATATGTCCGCCAGCTCTCTTAGGAGACGTCCAAACACATTCTTCTTGTACCAAATAGCAGAAATTCTTGTGAAACCTGGAACATTTCAATTGTCAGTATGTTTATGGAATTTGTGATTGTTTTGCGACTGGTCAAGATTTTTTTTCTTTGTGCTTTTGTATAAGGTTATCGGCACATGGAATTAAAACTAACAGATCCACGTATGCGCTTTTGTGCAGTTTGTAATTAAGATTGGGAAATTATCATATCACTGCAGTTTTAACTATTCTGTGAATGTATAGGCAAAGAAGTTTCTGATTTCAGTAGTTAGTGAGAATCCCTTCATAGATACTAGTTACATACTGATGATGGTGTACACGACGGTATGCAGAAGAGGAACAACGTCTTCAATCCTCGGACTATTCATACCCGTAACTACAATATAAATGACCTCACTTGAAAAATGCGTACAAGCGAGGATCACAAAAAGAGTGCAAATCAATGTTTGTTTTATAAAGGCTATATTATCTTTGGATTTCTCGAATGATAGGCCAAAACAGCTCATGATGGTAGTGCAGTAGATGAGGGAAGCATCGATTTCCCGTTTTGCCTGTTCTTGTGCAGTAGGGGACATCATCTTGGGTGGTTCTTTCAATAAGTGCACTTTTATTTGAAGCAACAAAAAGTATTAGGTATGTGGAAGTGTTATTCTAGGAAATAATTAAGGGGCTGACTCCATTTTGAATAAAATACACTACTTCTGTGATTATGTGATACCGGTTTTAAATGTTGGTGGTATTTTGAACGATTTGTCAGTGACAACAGTTAGTAGCCCATTCGGGCCAGCTAACTAAGTATCGCTGGCCCGGATGGGCTACCGGACTGAATGTGATCACTTCTTTTTATTTTGTTTTTGTTGTTGTAATGCAACTAAGTAGGTGCCTATCTCTTTATCCATATTATACCTAGAGGTATATGGAATAGTTCAGATGTGCAAAAGTGACGTTATAGTTAGGAACAAGCGTCTTTCAATATATAAATAGATACCAACCCGTCAATTGTTGATCAGGAGCGATTTCAGATGAGTACGTTGTTGATCCGAAAACGTGGGTTAATCCGGCAGGCTTTTGTTGATCCAATATATATCTGTAACAACAAATGCTGCTCCGACTGGATCAACCGTTGTGTCAACATAATATATCGTTTAGGAAATGGGGTTCAGCAACAAGGGGAATCTGCCATATATCAAATTAATTATGGCAGCTTAAGAAAAAAACAATATTTATGAATCGGAGCGATCTCACCAGGTTTGTGTTCAGCTAGATTGTCAGTGATTACAACTGGCGGCAGCGATGTGGGTCCTTGTCCTAGATGCCCTCGGCTACTGCTGATTTTCAGCCCCCAACTCTAGACTTCTAAGACCGACGACTAAAATTATGGAGGAAGCCCTCACTAACCTATGTAATAACAGAAAAAAGTTCATTATTTGTGGCGATCTTAATCTACATTTGCTTGTAGACACAACAATGAAACAATGATTAATAACTCTGTTCAAATCATTTAATTTATTTCATGAATTTCTAGAGCCGACTAGAATTACAGCCAAACTTGCCTAAGCAATTATTATTATCTAAATAACGTTTTTTTGTGACTGTGCATTCACAAGTAAAAAGGTAATTAACTGCTTACCAACAGATCACAGCGGTCAAACATTTTCATTAATTTCTAGTAAAAATAAGACTGATATATAGTAGATAGTTCATCCCATAGACTAGAGACTTATATAAAAATCTTAGATATATTATAATATATATAATTATAAGAATATAATGAAAAGATAATTTTTCAGGTACCGGATTTTAATGAACAGAAGCCAAACAAAATCTATTCTGACTTCTTCAATATTATTCAAACAGAATTCTATAAAGTTAAATTAAAGAAAGTCAGTGCCAACAACGGTAAATCTAAATTTGATGACTGGGCAACATTTGGAATCCGTAAATGTAGAGCTATCTTGAATGACCTTTATGAACAAAAAACCTAGAACTTTGATAGAAAAGTTCATGACTATGTAAAAAAATATTCCAAAACTTTCAAGTTGGTTTGTAGAACTGCAAAAACTTTACACATTAATAGAAAAATACAAAAATCAAATAATAGAATAAAAACGGTTCGACAAATTATAAACCGTGAAACTGGCAAAGTTATACCAAGGTACAATGATTTCTGCTTAAAGATAGGTGATATTGTTGTTAAATCCAACGCTGAGGTTTTGAATCATTCTTAACCAATGTACCCTTACTCACAACAGAGCGTCTAAATTCATCGCCATATGAAGCAGATATTTTGTTAAAAAACAGCACTAGCATCAGTAGTGTAGATTTTAAATTTTATCATGTATATCCCCAGGATATTGTCATAAAGTATAGCTTACTTAACATAAAAATACATGAAGACCTGTGAGGTGTATCAGTCAAAGTCATTGGTTCAGTTATACTAGTTATACTAGCCCCACACCTAGCATTATATATTTAATAAATGTGTTGACGATGGAGCTTTCCCAGACCTCATGAAACACATTAAACTGATACCTCTGTTCAAGTCGGGATCCTTCAAATTTAAACCAATATCTGTACTTCCAGCACTAAGTAAAATTTTTGAATAGCTTATTCTCAATAAAATGCTCTCATACTTCAACAATAAAAAATAACTCCACGCCAAACTATACGGTTTCACTAGGGGCAAATCGACTATAGATGCAGCTCCCTTATATCTCATATTTATTCTGCATGGGAAGCCGCACAAGATACTATCAGTATTTTTTGCGATCTGTCGAAGGCATTTGCTTGTGTTGATGATACGCTAGTAATGAAATTAAATAATTACGGAGTTGGAAATAAAGCGTTGGATCTACTAAGATCATACCTAAGCAATAGAATTCAACAGACAGAAGTCAACGGCGTTAAATCTGATGGATCGGGAGTAAAATTGCCGTTCCACAAGGTTCCATATTAGGCCCTTTCTTATTCCTGGTATAAATTAACGATCTGCCTTTCATGGTGGAGAAATTGACTGACATAGTGTTGTTTGCTGATGATACTTCACTGGTCTTCAAAATTAAAAACAAAAAATAAGATTTTGATGATGTTAATGGAGTATTGTCTTAACCTTGAATTGGTTCACAGTCAATAATTTATTGTCAAATGCTGCTAAAGCCAAATGTATCAAATTCTCACTTCCAAATGTCAGGCAAGTTGAGACCTGTTAAGTGTTAGACAGCAACACCTTAGAATTAGTAAATGATACGAAGTTTCTTGGAATAACCGTTGATAGCAAATTTCAGTGGGGACCCCACATAGATAAATAAGCTGGTAAATTTAGTTCTGCGGCTTACGCTGTTAGACTAAACACAGATGTGGCTACATCTAAGCTAGTATATTTTAGTTACTTTCATAGTGTCATGTCCTATGGTATTGTTGTGGGGGAAAGCAGCGGGTATTCAAACTATTTTTATTTTACAGAAAAGAGCTACCCGAGTAATTTATAATTGAGAAAGCACAGACTCCTTAAGAGGTATTTTTGAAGAATTTGACTTACTAACTGTAGATAGACAATTTATTTTCGAAAATATAATGTATGTACGCAAGAACCTTACAACATTTTCCAAACTTAGCGATAGTTGTAATGTTAACCTAAGAAATAATCACAGACTAGTTGCGCCCCAGTTTAGACTCGCGAAGGTTAGCAATTCTCTACTACAACAAGATACCTCTGGAGATCTTGAAATTGCCTTTTGAGCAATTTAAAATAATGTTAAAGCAACTTTGTCGAAAAAGGGATATTACAGTGTTTAAGATTACTTAAATGACGGAACTGTATGGGGTTAACCTGGTTCAACACAGACCTTGCTGTTAATAATTTTGTTATTACTTATTCCTGCTTATTAATTATAATATTGTAATATTTGAATTAGTTAAGCACAAGCAATTTTTAAACGAGATCTAAAAATCAATCTGTGGGCGTTTCTACGCCCTTCTTCTCCCACAGTGGTCCAATGTAAATATAAAGTAAATGTATAGTAAATATCCACAGTAATAAAGACATTTGATTGATTGATTAATTGATTGATTGATTGACACTGAGCAGATAGCTTGATGTTTCACCCACATTCACTATGCACTTCACTGATATTCACTATTGCGTATTAGTTGGGCCCATGATTTTGATCGAGGTTCGACCTCGGAAGGAGGGTGCGGCGCAGGGCGTTATTTTTTATTTTTTTATTTGTTTATAGCGTTCGTTCGAGCCCTGAGGTAGACAGGCGATCGTCCACTTCACCGTCCACTTCACCGTCTCAGAATCAACTAATGCCTCTCGATAATTGCTATATTATACATAAAGTGTACCATGGTGCAACACTGGAACCATAAAATCTCAAAATAACCAAATTGTTGAGGATTTACATAACTGTCTGTTCTATTTGCTGACAGAAAAACCTAACGAAGACTCATACCCTTAAATTTAAATTCGAGATATCATATTTTATATTTTTGTAACAGATCGTATACTGTGACTCTGTTATTATAAAGTTTTGTTGAAACAAACTTTGTCGTCAGTTAATAAGTAGCTGTTGTTGGGTTGTGGTGTAAAGTCACTGAATTATTTAGTTAGTATTCCAATTATTCCATATCGTCCTAGAAGAGTTCTACTTATTATAATTATATCAAGTTTGCATGCAGGCAGGAAAGCATTTAAAAATACACAGTGCAACAGAAAGTCGTAGCCACATTTAAGAGGTTATCATATCAGGGAAATCATTCCGAACAACTTTCACTAGGTATTGAAATTCGTATATTATTGGCTATCGATTTACTGTTAGTCAAAAAATATATATGTGAACTTACATATTTTATCCTCCCTATATTACACTCATCATCCATCATGATATCTTAATGTAAACTTCCTAACAATTCAACTGTCAATTTCAAATTCAATATTGGGTGCTTACCTATAAAATTGGCGAATTTTCTGACAGATTCAGGAGTTCATAATTCGAGTAATTCAATAGCTATTTCCGGTTTTTTTTTATTGTTTTAAAATTAATTTCAATATTTTACATCTACTTATTAAATTTTCTTTTAATTTTCAGTTTGATAACTAAAATGTTATCTTCAAAAACAGTGCCTCCTAAATGTCATCAATTTTCATGATAATATTCGTAATATTTTTTTACAGCTAACACTTTTAAAAAATTATATAAAATTTTCTGTTAGCTAAATGTTGTCTCATTCATACACAAAAAATGTTTATAAAATTAGGATCTGTCATTCCTAAACAAATACAAAAATGTTTGTACTGAATGTTGCTTTCGGCTGGCAACCCCAGACCGAATAGCTGACGATGTAAACAGCTCTGTAGTTTTTATTTCAATTAAATTAGTCAAAATTGCTTTTCTGCACGAGTAAACTTAATTTAAGTAGTAATTAGTGATTAGATAATGTGTAGATAAGAATCAGCTGTGCAAACATACAAGCTTTGGAAAAAACAAGACCGATTGTACCGGCCGATTGAACTGTCAAAATCAGTTCAAATAACAACGACGTAAACGGGGGAAGTATCGTTTTATTTCTGTATTTATATCAATAATCTCACCTTTCACACCCGTAACAAACTAAACAAACCTTCATATAAGTGAAACACTTGCCGTACACTCACTCAGGTACCGTTTTGTCTCTCTTTACTTGGCAAAAGCGGAAGCAAAGTTGAAGAAGTATAGATAGCGGTGTGTTTCCTGACTTGATGAAACTAAGTAAAGTTATACCTTTATTCAAAGCTGGTAGTACATCAGACCCCACCAATTTTAGACCCATATCGATACTACCAACGCTTAGCAAAATATTTGAAAAACTCATACTTAATTAATTGCAAAGTCATTTTTATCTCAATAATTTAATTCATATTGCTCAGTTTGGTTTCACAAAGGGTCGTTCAACAGCCGATGCTGGTGTTGAACTAATCGACAATATTTTTGATGCCTGGGAAGACGCAATGGATGCAATAGGTGTCTTCTGCGATCTATCCAAGGCTTTTGATTGCGTCCATCATGACACTCTTGTCAGGAAGTTACGCCATTATGGTGTAAAAGATCAGGCACTTGGCCTTCTGGAGTCATATCTAACAGATAGGGTTCAGATGGTCGATGTTAATGGGAAAAGATCACCTGGGTCTTCAATAAGTATGGGCGTACCGCAAGGTTCAATTCTTGGTCCTTTCTTGTTTTTAGTATATATTAATGATTTACCTTACCTCGTTAAAGCAAAACATGGGTTAGTCTTGTTTGCCGATGATACTTCTTTGATATTTAAAGTTAAAAGACAGCAATAAAATTATGACGAGGTAAACAATGCTATCTCTAGTATAGTGAACTGGTTTACTGTTAACAATTTATTACTTAATGAAAAGAAAACTAAATGTATTAAATTCGTGTTACCCAATGTGAACCCGGTAACTACAGACATATTTATAAAAGGACAGAGATTGGACCTTGTGCAGTCGACTGTCTTTTTGGGCATTACTTTAGACGCCAAACTACAATGGGATCCTCATATAAATAAATTGTCGAACAGACTGAGTTCGGCAGCGTTCGCAGTTAAAAAAATTAGAGCTCTTACCGACGTAGACACCGCTAGACTAGTCTACTTTAGTTACTTTCATAGTCTAATGACCTATGGTATTTTATTGTGGGGTCACGCTGCGAATGCTAATAGTATATTTATTCTACAGAAACGGGCTGTTCGTGCAATTTATAGATTAGGGCCTAGAGTGTCACTGAGGGAAAAGTTTAAAGAAATCAATATTCTGACATTTGTGTCTCAATATATCTATGACAATCTTGTGTATGTAAAAAGAAATATAACTAATTTTCAGAAGTACAGTGATATACACAATTTTAATACTAGAAATAAAGACAAGTTGGTTGCTTATGTCAGCCGACTACATAAAATAGTAATTCTTTTAAAGGCAATTGTATACGCTATTACAATAAGGTCCCTACTGATATTAAAAACTTACCTTTAGACAAGTTTAAAATAATAATAAAACAGAAATTGTATAAAAAAGGTTACTACAGGATATCTGATTACTTAGAGGACAGATGTCCATGGGAATAGATTGTTTGAGTAACAGGCTGTTTCGATATATAATTAGCATTCATTTTGTAATTTGACAATATTTTATTTAAAAAAGGAAACGCAAAAGATGCGACGACTGTGGAGTTTCTTCGGTGAGCTCTTCTCCACAGATTCCGCCATTGGGTTAGTGAACTCACCCAAAAAAATGTAATGACGGATCTAAGTGATGTAACAACATCCTATGGAAATAAATGATTTTTGATTTTGATTTTGATTTTGAAAATTGAGTTAACTTCAATTTCTCCATACAAAACGCCAATTTCATATGTGAGTACCTAATAGTTATTATAAGTGGATAACTGTTATTGGCCGAATGTTAAATTGAACAATCAATTTGTATTTTACATTTATTTTAAGGGTGTCCTGTATCCTGAATAAAGTGAAATAAAAAAATACAAAACCGATTTAACCACTCACCTCCCATGGTATTTCTAGAATATATTTTCCGTTATAGGTTTTCAGAGCAACTTTGTTTTTCACTTTTCCATACAAATCAGCTGTACATACAAACTGTACTTAAGATTGAAAAATAAAGTTCCTCTGATCAAATCTCTGATCAAATCGGTTTTATGGTAAAAGTTGTTCAGAATTGTGCACCCCTAACAGTAAAAATCCGTTAAAATATGACTATAACTTTCTGTTACATCGTGTATATCTCTGGTAATGCAAGATTGGCTGCTCCATACTTTCCAAAAATACACTAAACCAAATTATATGCAGTATATCAGGCCAATATGACAATAATGTTTATATTGACATAAGTATATTGGCTAGCCTTTAGAAAGTCGGCCGTTTCAGATGCTTTTGCTGATTTTTTCTATGCTTCATTAGTGAATTTATAGATAGAAGAAGAAAGAAAGAAAAGGCCATTTATTTGACACACTTCAGAGAACTCTATACATTGATACAATAACGAAATTAATTATGTGTCAAAAATCTTTGGTTTCAGCATATGTTGTTTGGTGCGGTGGCAGCACATAACGCTGGTTTTCAAAGCTTTTTAACTAAGCTAAACTAAAGTAAATTAAATCAAATTACTTAATCAAGATCCATTTTGATTATTTATAAAAGATTTTTTAACTTTTATAAATAACCACAACACAAATTGTACCCACCTTTATAACATTCTGAGTAGTTAGGTATGATATTATTATTTATGACGCTTCTAACGATTCGTTATTTGTTTGTGGTTAGTTAAAAGCGCCTACAGACTTAGGAAGGAAGGAAAGATGATTTCAAAACATGCCAATGGTCGGAAATAATAAATTTTCGAGTTTTTTTTTAAACGCCATTTCAAGCATTCGGGAACGTGGGGATGTTGGAGTATTAGAGTGGAGAAACGACATGCGAATGCTTGAAACGGTCGCATATACATAGTCAGGTCATAAGTTCTGTCACATGTGCAATATGAAATAATTTAGACATGTTTATTATTTATGTAAGCATTTATATAGCAAAATGAACTTAATAAAACATAGATTCTTATGGTAATAAAGTTTATTCAAAATGACCCCCGCGATTTTGAATACAGGCCTTTATTCTGCGCGGCCAGTCGTCTATCGCAGCACGAACGAGGTCCATGTCAATATCGGCGGCTGCCTTAATCAAGGATGCCTTGAGTGACTCCAAATCAGGATGAGGCTTTGAGCAGGCCTTTTCCTCCAAGTGTTGCCATATCTTGTAATCTAACGGACTCAAATCTGGACTGGAGAAGGGCCAGTCTTCGTGCCGGATGAAGTCGATTTCACGCGCCGCCAGCCAGTCTTGTGTGCTTTTCGCTCTATGAGCTGGCGCAGAATCTTGTTGGAATACCCAGTGCCTGTTATTAAACATGGTATGAGAAACAGGTTCCACAAGGTTCTTGAGGACTGTATTTTGATACACAACTACATTCGTTTTTACGCCTTTCTCACAAAAATGTACCTCAGTTAAGCCCCAATAAGAGACTCCCAACCAAACCATGAGCGAGGATGGAAAATGACCCCGTTGGACACGCGGAATACGGTTGCTCGCTTCTTCACTGCTGTGTGCGTACACCTTATCTTTTTGTTTGTTGTAGCTCTCTTCCACGGTGAAAATTTTTTCATCCGAAAAAAGAATTTCTCGATGCTTTTTTCCCGCGTACCGCTTCAACAAAGCGCGGCATCTCTTCAGTCTCAGGTCCATTTAACGAGCGTCCAAACGATGTCCTGTTTTTCTTCGATGTCCTGGTTTTCTTTTCACCGTGGTCCTGCTTAACCCCATCTGAAGGGTCAACAGTTTCTGCTTACGTATGGGATTTCTTTGAATTCGCGCCTTCACAGCTTTTATCACTGCTGGAGTCCTAACAGAGCGAGGGCGACCACTTCTTGACCTGTCATCTACACTAGAGTCTTCATTGTATCGTTTTATGGTACGATAAACGAATCTTTTGGTTATATTCAAATTTTTCAGTAAGTCGAAAATCTGAATTGGCGCGTAACCGCAACGATGCAAAGCAATAACTGCGACACGGTCTTATTTATGTGTCCACTCCATATTTAAAAATAAGGAAAATTCTAAAAAGTACACATTTTTATTTTCATGAAAAATTCGAAATTCGAATTCAATAAACTTTTTTGTGGCCAGCGTTCTAAATTCAAAAGTTTTTATTATGTGACAGAACTTATGACCTGACTGTGTATATATATTAAGTCTCACATATTTTTTGGACGTTAACGACGTGTTTTACACCTGTTTGTTTTGTATTAAAAACTAAACGGCTTATATTGTCAAGTTGCATAATGTCGTAAAGTTTAAAATATAATCAAGTTTCATTCATAATTTTAGGTTGTTACATATCATTATTTTAATTATGACAATCGAAAGTCCTAATTAAAGGGCACTCTTCGTTGTAACTGTTATATTTTCGAGAAAACATTATTTCATAAAAATAATGTATGGAGCGATATTTAATTTGTTCTATAAGTACCAAGTCTCAAAAGTGCTCAAGCTGGTTTTTGTAGGCTTAATCTACGGGTGTTTGTGTGTAACACCACATATTATAATCCACAGGATCGGAAGACAAAAGTAGATTATGCAGTATTTGACGCATACCTGCTAACTTTTCTGGAATGTCCTTCTCTATATTTTCTAAACTCTTTGATTCTCACTTCTGAAGCTTCTTTAGAAAGTTTTTCGATGGGCACTAACACAAAATGTTCAATTAAGTCTGATCCATGTATTCTCTTATTGACACTAGCAGGCATATTACCCTAGCAGGCACGGGTATAGATTCACTCCTTGTGTGTGGCTCTCATTACCTAGATTCAGAGTGTGATAGTGTCATCTATCAACCTCGGGATGCATATGCTGAAAATCTTCTGGCATATTTGATAAGGTATAAGTTTCTATAGTACATGCCCACTCTAGAGACTGCCACAATTATAATCTGCGACGGAAGGCAGCAGAATTTAATGTCGGAAAGTTCGTTTGGAAGAGGACTTTTTACCAAAGTGACAAAGATAAAAAAACGGTTTAGCAAGAAATTAGCACCCAAATTTGTGAAATGCAAGATCATAGGTAAAAAGTCTCCTCTCGTATACGATTATGCGATGAGTCAGGTCGCTCTATTGGGTACTAACTGGCATATAAAACATTTAAAGTTCAGGATAGATAGACGGATTTCCGTTACAGACGCAAAACCTTCCGTTTGCCGCGGAGTACCTACCACGCTAATAATGCCAAACGCAAATGATTTCGTATACCAAGCGCTGTTATACGCGGATAGGCGCGGGCTCCTAAATCCCGAAGATGCACGAGCGCCGCCGCCGCCGAGATACGGCATTCGGTTTTCCCTCGCTACAGACCCTACAGATTAGTAATCTGTGGACAGACCGCTCGCAGCTACCGAGCGCGGAGCCTATTCTAATGAAAAATACCGTTAGATCTTACAAGTAGCCGGTTGTACCGCCTACAATTTTAATTATTTAATGTGAATTCTCATTTATTACGCTTATTTGTAAATTAGAGCTGGGCTGGTATTATATTAAATCTCATAGAGCAATCTAGCTGCCAGTTGAGCTTACTGTTGCGCTTGTTGCGAATAAAAACACTGGACCCTGACTAGGTTCTCACCAAATGAGGCGTCCCGCGCTTAAGCTTACTTCTGGGCCTTCCAGGATCAATTTACCGCAAGACAAGACGGCGCAGACGACCTGCCGGTGCCGGCCTTTTCCACCGCTGTTGTGGCTACTTCTACGGCCTGAGACCGCCTTGCCGAGGATGTCTGACATCTCAGCAAAACTGTGAAAAATTTGCAACATCTACATGTTCTCCACATGCTAAGTTTGCAGTACAATATGAAGTCTTTTGATTAAATCTTCATTAATGCCTGTAATACGTGCAGTTATTTTACTATCTCTGAAAAAAATTCTATCCGTGTTGCCATCATTTATTATTTATTTATTTATTTATTTTATTGTATTTGGGACATCAACAGCAAATAATATAGATAAGTTACAATATTAAACAATACAAGAATAAAGCTAGTTACAGACATCCACAAAAGGTACAGAAAAAAGTACAACAAAAACTTAGCAATAAGAATAAAGAAACTAACCCAAGAAAGAAAAGTGACCTACTTATAGAATATTATATTATTTTACATGTCAGTAAAAATAAGAATAATAAGTACATTAATGAATGAAAGTATGTAATACAAATATATACATGATAAAGTGCAATGTGAGGAGTAGAACTGTGTTGTGAAGGCGTGTATGTAAGTGTGTGTGCGTGTGTGTTTGTGTGTATGTGTGTGTGTAAGATCACTTGTTTCTCTCATCATCTATCAACACATTCATGATATCCTGACGAAACTAGGCTTTAGAGGTTGAAAACGGTTCTAAAACGTTATTTTTTTTATTGAATTCAGAGGCAAAGCGAACCATGGTAGAATTTTGAGTGAGCGAGAGGGATGGAGAAAAGCCTATCAGATGTAAGGCGAGTACGATGTTTTGGAACACAAAAATAAAATTCAGATAGCAGCGTAGGAGAATCGAGACAACCAGATAGGATATCGTGGAGCACCATCATATCCACTAATACTCTGCGATCTTCAAGCATAGCGAGGTGATACCCTGGATGGGATCTATAGTTAAGGTGTTTAAAAAATTTGGATTGAACATGCTCAAAACGTGAGATGTATGTAATATAGTTCGGGGACCAAATACATGATGCATATTCCAAGATACTCCTAACATACGCACAATAAACCTGATTTATGCATCCGAGGTCGCTGAACGGTTTGGAGATGCGAATGATAAAAACCAAGACCTCGAAACGCGCGGCCCACGATATTCTCAATGTGCATTTGAAATGTCAGTTTGCTATCAAGTATGACACCCAAATCTTAGATGGAGTCGACGTGAGTGAGTGGTTGGTTATTAATATTGTAATGTACAATAGGCTCTTTACGTCTGGTGAAGGATATTTGGACACATTTGCTAGAGTTTACAGAAATTCTGTTTTGTTTATAATATTTACTAAGGCGGTCGAGATCGGATGCCTAGCACAATCAATATTACTGGTCACATCAACGAAAATCTTTTTATCATCGGCATATAACAAAAACCTACATTCACGAAATACTGCGTATATGTCATAGAGATAGGCATTATAGAAAAGAGGACCCAAATGAGAACCCTGTGGCACCCCAGATGGTATGTTTATGAAGTTTGAATTATGTCCCCCAACAACCACAGCCTGCGGTCTATTAGATATATACGCGGTGATCCACCTGAAGAGGTCACCGTGAATTCCCAAATGGAACAATTTGCGCAACAGGATGACGTGGTCCACGCGATTGAAAGCTTTCTCAAAATCTGTGTAGACCACGTCCACCTTCTGCGTCCGTCCATCATGCCGAGTACAAAATTCAAAAAATCAGTAAGATTACTAATAGCAGATCGACCCTTAAGGAACCCGTGTTGTTGTGGTGGGATTCCGCGCGAAACAATTGGGTAAATACAGTTATAGACGGCTTTCTCAAATACCTTACCAAATACATTGAGGATGGATTTTGTCTATAATGTTCAATATTATTTTTAGTGCCCTTTTTATGGATCGGGAGGATATGCGCTTTCTTCCAAATAGTCGGATACGAGCCTTCTTTTAGCTATCTGTTGAAAAGGAAAACATAATTGTTTCGCGCACTGAACTATGAAATATGTTGGGATCTTGTCACTGCCTGCACCACCGTTGATATCGAGCGACTTAAGTAATTTATGTAGAGTCAGGATGTAACTGAATGCTATTGATATTGTTGTTATCTTCACAAAACGGTGGAGTCAAAGGTAGATCGAGATAGGATGTTGCTGGTTGACTGAAAACTGAGCTGAAAAAATCGTTAAAAATGCTAGGGCCATCGGAATACTGCAAACCATTATAAAACAGTGATTGCGGGTAAGCCGAATTACGCCTACGTGCTTTTACGAACGACCACAATTGCTTAGGGTTAATTTTGATATTTGTTTGCATTGTTTCAATGTAACGTTTAGTTATTAATAGATTCCACCGTCCGTAAAAATGTATGGTGACCCCAGGGATTACGATATATTTTCTTTACTGCGTGCTCGATGTAAAAGGCTTACGACATCATGTTACCGTAATTTCGTTTCTTCTGTAGATGATTATCTGGATAATGACATAAAGGGTTTCTGGAGGTTCACTGGTAGCAAAAAATAACATTTTTTTATTGCGCAGACTGTGAACTACTGCCAGCAGTCATCATCGGACGGTGTTGGTATATGCGAGCTTTGTTCAAAATATTTCGGTTCTGTTTTGATTGAGGACGATTACTCAGAAAGTAATCTAACTAGAGACTTCAGCGGTCCCTCATAGGATCTGGGCAGTGGCTTGGCAAACATAGAGATTAAGAGAGAAGACATTTTACTTAAAATTAAAACAACTTGACTCGAATAAAGGGGCAGGGCCGGACGGTATTCCAACATCATTTATAAACATGTGCGGAGAAGAAGTCAGTATCCCTCTCGTATTATACAAAAGATCTCTTCAAACCGGAGTATTCCCGATCGTCTGGAAAACAGCTCGCATTGTCCCAGTGCTAATTTCAGTTGACAAAACAAACTGTGAAAATTACAGCCGATAGTATTTCATCATGTACTAGATTATGCCCGCGACATTGTCTGCGTATTTACAAATTTTTGTCACATCACATTTTCTTCACCATATTTTTTCAAGCGATGTCCTTACGATGCTAGAAAGAAGTAATTTTAAATTTAACAAGTAGTAGCAAATCTACAATAAACTCTCAGAAACAAGAGCTACAGGCGACCGGCCATTCTGACGCCCACGTCTAGAGGTCTATATTACATTGTTAGCGGGATTGACTAGTGCAAGTAGGTGATTTTTTCTCCTATGGTTGGGAAGGTGATGGATGATGGACAACGCTGAGAAAACTACTTTGAATAGACCAAATTAGTTAGAAAATAAATAAAAAAGATATAAAAAATATTTCTTTTGTCTGTTATGATAGGACTGCCCAAAAAAAAGACCGTGGTAATGTTTTCATGGTTCATAATGTATCTGAGTATGTTTCTTTAGCTCGAGATTTTGACTAAACGCTGAACAGATTCTGACATGTAAGGATCGTTAGAATCCTTACGTTTCCCCAAGTGTCATAGGATAAGTAACTTCATAGTGCAACAACATGGAGGGTTCTGTACATGCCATAATGTGCGGCCATAATGTGAAGAAAAAAATAGCTTCCAATTCTATCGACTTAGGTTTCACAATTAAGGATTTTGAAAGCTGATCATTATAAATTTAATATGCAACTTTTGCATTGTAATTAAATTCTGGACGACAGCCAAGTTTTATGTTTAAACAATATTTAATTAATTATATTTATATGTATATGCCTGTACGTAAATGTTTATGCTTATGTGTAATTGTATATGTATAATAGCGTAGGTAGGACTGTATACGTATAGCATGAAACATTTTAAAAGTAATAGGTAGATAGAAAGTGAAATATAACAGCTAAGATTGCGAAATATCAGAGAAACGAACACTCAAATTACTAAACAATTAAGAAGTACCTACAATCTGAGAATGTAGCAAGCATTAATTCAATTCAAAAAGAGCTTGAAACCCTCAGGTTGGAGCGTAAGGAGCAACTTACATATATCCAGGAATTAGAATCCAGGCTGGAAACCCTAGAAAGAAACTCCTGCTCTGCCAAAGTGGAGATTAGAAATATCCCAAAGATAGTGTCTAATGAGGATAAAGCGGCGCTCTCCAACATCGCCGAGAAAATTGGCACAACATTGGGCTTAAGTTTCGGTAAATCCGATGTCAGAGATATTTACCGTGGCTTTGCAAAAGCAGACAAAATCAAACCAATTGTTGTCGAGTTTACGTCAATAATTACAAAAGATACTCTTATGAGGGGACTGAGAAATTTCAATGACAAGAAGTCAAATAATAACAAATTTAATACTAGTCACCTCGGTTATGATGGACCGGCTTCTCCAGTTTACATCTCGGAGTGTCTTACTCATAAGGCTAAACGGCTGCACTTCCTCGCTCGCGATTTCGCTAAGGTCCATGGCTATACTTTTTGCTGGATATCGTACGGCAAAATATACCTGAGGAAAGCAGTGGGCCTTCCCTTCATTCGTGTTGACGATGAAAAGGTCCTGAAAAATCTGAAGGAGAACTCTACTCTGTCAAAGTGACTAGTTTTAATATGTGATAAGCATCTAATTGTAACAAACTTTTTGTCACCACTTTCAATCTCTCTCATACACAATTACACTAACACTCTTTCATACCACACTATACAACGAACCTATGTCAGACCTTACATGAACCTCATCAGATCGAATAACTATTTACACATTTATATACAAATTATTACCTGCCCTCCTAAGTTACCATATTCGCCCCTCCCAATTGCCATCCTGTTTTGCTCTATTTGTCCACTCTATGAAAACTATCACTGTGCCCTTTGTTTTACCTACTCGCACGGAGCTTGATAATATTGTTACAGAAGAACTAGATGACATTGCTGTATCTGAGTCAAGGAACTGTGAGGTAGAGCACTGTAAACAATATTTGCCAAACCCAACTACCTGCCTCACTTTGCTCACTCAGAACATTCGCAGCATCACGTGTAACATGAATGAATTTTTGATACTACAAAAGAGACTAAATGTGGAACTAGATGTTATAATTCTAACTGAATGTCGTCTATCCCGTACAACTGTTATCCCCCAACTCGCGAATTTTTTACATTATGCAACGGTGAACAACCACCTTCAAAATGATGGCGTTGTCGTTTACATAAATAATAGTCTAAAAATGTCAGTAGAGGAACCACCATGCATGGGTGCAAACTGTTTGCTAATAAAAATTGGAATGGAAACAGCTATTGTTGCCATATATCGCTCCCCATCCGAAAACAACGTAGAACCATTTCTTGAATCACTAAATACCATCTTGGGGACATTAAAACCTTATAGTAACATTTCAATTATAGGAGACATAAACATCAACATTAAACCTGATGTTACAAATTCTAGAGCCTATGAATATCTGAATCTATGCGCTTATCATGGTCTTCTTCCGGCTCATACATTACCGACCAGATTAGACAGATCATGTCTTGATCACGTAATCTTAAAAACTAAAAAGCCTGCTATTACTCTTGTTGCCAACTCTAGTCTTACCGATCACAACCTTGTACTAGTCTCTATCGGTCACAAACACCAGAGAGTTCTTAGTCAAACAACAACTACCAGGATCAATCATGAAGGTTTAAGTATTGCCATGACGAATATTGATTTGCAGCCAGTCTATAATTCATCTGACCCAAACACTGCTTTAGAATATCTTATATCTTCAGTCCATCATGCTATCAATGCTAACTCCTCCACTAAAAGTCTCCCGCGTCGCTTCAAGGTTATTAAACCATGGATCACTCCCGGTCTAATTAAATGCATGCGAAATAGAGACAGACTGCATAAAAAGACAACTGCAGCCCCGGACAACCTCATCCTTCAAACGACTTACAAAAGATATCGAAATTTTTGCAACAATCTCCTCAAAAAACTCAAAAGAAACCATGAAAAGAATGAACTCTCAAAGGCTGGCAACAACTCTAAGGAGTTATGGAAATCAATAAAAGCTATCACAAACACCACCAAGACAAAAAGCTCTGCGACTGAGTTATTAGGTTCAGCGGGAAATTCTAATTCTAATAATACTAATAATGTGAACCATTTCTTTGCAAATGTGGGTAAGAATCTTGCTGAAAGAATAAACACACCGTTGGGTCCCAGACAAACTGACAGCAAACCTCCACTACCACCAAGCAGATCTATTACTTCATTTGCCTTACTGGAGACCGATAAGGGTGAAGTTGAGAGACTTATAGTTGGTCTGAGGAGCGTGTGCGCTGTTGGTTGGGACAACATCTCGAACCGTATTCTTAGGCTCTTCAAAGATTTCTTTGTTCCACCCCTTACTTATATTTTCAACATGTGTCTTGCTGATGGAGTTTTCCCTAATCCCCTCAAGCGATCTATGGTGATCCCTATTCACAAGGCTGGCGACAGAGACCGTGTCAATAACTATAGGCCCATCTCTATCTTGCCTTCAATCTCTAAGTTACTGGAACGAATTGTTAACCGTCAACTAATAAGATACCTAGAATCATACAACCTTTTATCTGATTGCCAATTCGGATTCCGAAATAATATCTCGACTAGTGACGCAGTCCATGAACTCACTGACTACGTGGTGAAAAATCTTGATGCCGGGCGAAAGGTTTTAGGTATTTTTCTTGATCTTGCCAAGGCGTTTAACACGGTCTCTGTCCCCCTCCTATTGGACAAACTCGATAGGTTGGGTATACGGGGGGTGCAGTTGAGGTTTTTTGAGGAGTATCTCACTGGTCGCTCTCAATTTGTAAAAATCGGTGAGCACTGCAGCGATGACTTACCAATCACGTACGGCGTTCCTCAGGGCAGCATATTGGGGCCTACACTCTTTCTCATTTACATAAATGATCTGTGTGACCTGAATCCTGATAATGGCAAAGTAATAACCTATGCAGATGATACCGCCCTGATATTCTCGACAAACACCTGGCAAGAGACATACGAAGTTGCCCAGAGAGGTTTCAACAATGCCAACAAATGGCTTCAAAATAACCTGCTGACTTTAAACTCTGATAAAACAGTTTACGTTACCTTTTCAATCAGAAACACAAAGTTTACCGATGAAGGTGCGATATTTGCGCACAACTGCATAGATCCAAATAGTGGAACATGCTCCTGTCCAGCCCTGCACAAAAGTACAACCATTAAATACCTTGGTGTCCTCATCGATAATAATCTCACCTTTCGACCTCATATTCACCTGGTCACTGGCAGAATCCGCAAACTAATCTATGTTTTCAAAATGCTTCGCCATGTTGCTGATGCCGGATTGATAAAACGAGTTTATATGGCACTCTGTCAATCCGTGCTCACCTACTGCATCACCTCGTGGGGAGGTGCACCGAAAACATCTATCTTGCCTCTCGAACTTGCTCAAAGAGCTGTACTCAAGGTCTCTACTTTCCGTCCCCTCCTCTTCCCTACCTGTTTCCTTTATAATTCCTGCAATGTCCTAACGGTGAGGCAACTATTTGTGTATCACATTATATTAAAACAACACTCATCTTTAATATATAGCCCTTCTTTACTGACCAGACGGCGTAAAGATAGGGTTTGTTTAGACAATATATTGTTTCGAACCTCTTTTGCTCATAAATTTCCCTGCTTCCTTGGTCCCTTCCTATACAATAGAATAAATAGAACAGCTGAAATTTATACTCTCTCAACATTTGATTTAAAAAAACGGTATATAAAATATTACACTCACTCGATTATGACAAAACTGAGGAATTACTCAAAATTACTAGCTAACCAAATAATATTTCTAAGTACTTACAAAAATATTTACTATTTTAATAATTATAAATAAGTCTGACATATGTGTTAATCTCACACACCCTCTCACACACACTCATTCACAATCACTCCACACACAGAGAGGATCACAAACAAACTCACAAACAAACTCACTAACCCACTCTCTTATTATTATTTTTTCATGTTAATTGTATAAGTATAACTACTAATTTAGGTACAACAAGTTTTTAATTTTAAATGTTACTATTTTTGTTGTTGGTTTCTTTCTGTGTACCATAAACTAGCTTTACATATTTTAAGGGAAGAGCTCTGTAGCCTGAAATACAGGTTTAGACCTAGCTCAGGCTCAGATGTTCACATTATCTTTGTATCAATCTATTTAGCTAAGTACCTTTAATTGTAACTTTTTACTGTTCAAGTTTTTGATGAATAAATATTTTTATTATTATTATTAAAATGACCGTTCAACAGAGAATTTATGTATTTACTAACTGTTATTCACAAACGATCTCTGCCGCTATTTAATTAGATTACTATGTTATGTTCTTCACCGTTAAAGGAAGGAAGGAAGGAAGGAAGGAAGGAAGGAATAGACCAAATTAGAAAATAAATAAAAAAAACTTCGTGCGCGAGTACGACTCGCATTTGACCGTTTATGGAGCT
Source organism: Argyresthia goedartella (assembly GCA_949825045.1). Classification (NCBI taxonomy): domain Eukaryota; kingdom Metazoa; phylum Arthropoda; class Insecta; order Lepidoptera; family Argyresthiidae; genus Argyresthia; species Argyresthia goedartella. The sequence continues at coordinate 15,476,383 of OX463809.1, read as the reverse complement.
ACGATGCCATAGAAAAATAAACGCCTCTTACCAGTAGGGGCACGTAAGTTGAACGCTGACCGTTAGTGCGCAGAATTTAGAAAAACCGGCCAAGTGCGAGTGGGACTCGCGCACGAAGGGTTCCGTACCACCGTTCAATGGAAGCGATGGTGTGGAGCGAATAGTTTGGATTTTACACAGCAAAATATTGTTTACAAAGTTATTGGTGCGGTTACTTTCACACTCCATGTACGTAACCAGGTGCATCCATAAGTTTGTATGTGGTATTGAAAGAATTGTTGTATGGGAGCCCCCTTAAATATTTCTTTTATCCTGTTTTTTAGTATTTGTTGTAATAGCGGCAACAGAAATACATAATTTGTGAAAATTTCAACTCTCTAGCTAGCTAGGTTCTTGAGATACAGCCTGGTGACAGACGGACGGACGGACGGACGGACAGCGAACGACGGCTAGAGGGACGAAGGGTGCCCGTGCGTAGCGCCGATTGGCTCTCTAGTCGTACTCCGTCCCCCACACTGATACGACGCTCCGCGCATTTCTGACTTACAGTCGCGTTCTAAAGTGTGTTGTTATTTATGTTCAATGTTGTTGTTTTTTGTTAAGTTTGAGTTTGTTAGTTATTGTTGGTTTTTATTTAATTTTGTTTGTGACTTTAAACAGTGAATACTGTTTTGAAATCCTAGCCGCACAAGGCCACAAGTGCTGAGATTACCACCATACCACCCAGATCTCAACCCAATTCAGATGGCATGGTTTGGTATAAAACAATATGTAGCCAGCAAAAATGTAAAATGGAATGTTACTACTAAATGTATAGACCAAATTAAAAAAAAAAAACTTACTGATGGGATTAACAAAAGTTATGCAAAAAGTTGAACGATACAGAAGAGGTTTTCCTCTTCTTTATGCTAGGAGTGACTATGTCGTAGATATGGTAACAGAAAAGTTCATTATTCGCGTTGATGCAGATAGTTCTGAGATGACCTTAAAGATTCTGATGATGATGACTTGTCGAATTCGATTATAATAAAGGTTAATTTTACCTACTCCCCATAAACTTAATCACTGTCACATGACATGATCAACTTTTAATATAAGAATTGATTAAAAAAGGCTTATCTTGAAAAATAAAACACCCGGTTACAACCCAACCCAGCTATGGGAACACTTCGAACACTAAACTTAATTATTTATAAAGTAATAATTGTATTGCGCGCGCAACTGTACTCATGCGCAGCTATCCCCTCTACATTTCGCTCAGCGTTCACCTTACGTGCCCCTACTTGTACATTGGGTGTTAAAAATTATTGCAAATCGTGGGTGACATATTATTTATTGAGCAAATTTAATAACACTCAGCTTAATTACCTACATCAAAGTACTTCTTTACAAACTACATTAGTAGTTGTATTTTGAGAAGCTATAATCACCAAACTGTTAGGACAACTTACTCTAGAGCACGCTACATACAATGACCATGCTAAAAACAACTATACCGAAAATCGTTCCCTTCTCATGTGAGACTCTGTCCTTATATGTATATCGTCATTGAGAAACAAAGTTTGAGTGGAAATTGTAGTCTTTTAGAATCAATCGGGTAGTCTGAAGATATGAGGGGTATTTTTGGAATAATAACAGATTCTCCTTTTGCACAACCGGTCATAACTATGGCTTCGATAAAATTTCTGTACAGAGCTTTAACCTGAAGTCTGGTACCGTTACAGAGTTTGGGTGGGTTGAGATTTCTCAATAGCATTACGGGTTCTCCAACTTTTAGGATCAGTTTATGTTCGGGGAGGCCTGGAGGATTTAAAGTGTTAAGAAATTCAACAGGGCAGTGAATAGCGTTATCAGTTTCTAATACAGTATCAATAGACCCGTATTCCATTTCAGCACCCTCAAAATCATAAAGGAGCATCGCATTGTGTTAATTTGGCACGCTCACATAACCACTCCGTCGATTTCTCTTTAATATTTTGGATATCCGGGAAAAAAAATGAAGTCAGTTCCGATATATGAGATACAACGATGGAGAAAAAGGGTGGAATTTTGATTTTCCCCTCAAATCAGGTATAACAGCAGCTGGTACAAAGCCGACCCTTTGGGGCCCATGAGTTTTAATAATTAAAACAAAAATCTATCAAAAATCACTTAAATGCAAACATAATAACGACGAAGAACGAAAAATCAGATTTGAAACATATTTTTTTGCAACTTTAATATAAGAATACAAAATTAAATCGGCTAGTATTTAATCGCACATCAAATATGTCCTGTTTGCGTAGCAAAAATTATCAACAAAAACACTTATGTTTCTTATGATCTTACAAGTTCAAACATTTTGTTTCTTTTGCTCTTACATGTTTAACCTTACACGAGGCTTCGAGAACTTCACTCATCCCCTTTCCTTCACCTAAGCTACCGCACCATTTCGCCCTGATATTTGTTGTGCAAATCAGTATTTTTGATGTGCGGTTTAATATTTCCCAATTAAATCTAATTAAAGCCTCAGACTTTTCAGGTTTGATTAAGGCAGGTCTTGCTTTAGCAGGGCGTCCGCGTTTTCGCATTATGCCAATAGGGATGTTTTATATAATATTCATTAAAATAGATTAAAAAAATATTTATTTAGGTACAAGAATGATAAAATTGTTAAATATAATTTGCTAAAGTAAACATTAATAAGTGTGGTGGTGGAGAATTTTGAGTGCAAGTCAGTATTTTAGTTTGACTAAGAATAATTTTGTATTGAAAACGAAATTTGTGTTCAAAAAACCAAATATTTGTTGTAAACTGTGTAAGAAAGATTAGCTTGTTTGATAGGTTTTATGATATTGTTGATGGTGTTTGTTTTGTTAATCAAATGGTTGATTTGTAGAGTAGTCAGATTTTGGTATACGGTAGGTTAATCAGTGAAGATAATTCGCTTGCATATTTGTATTTTGAGCTACAGTTAAATATTTTCCCTTTCTTATAAACAGCAATAGGTAGGCATAGTAACAGATGAAACTTAGTAAACAATAATGAACCATACGCTTTTTTAAAAACTGAAGGGGGTTGCCATACAAGAGTTTTTTTTTACCCGTCTGAAGAATAGAGGTTAAAAATGTGTTTGACCTGTATGTATATGTATGTATGTATGTCTGTTCCGGTGTCCCATCGTAACTACTCAACGGCTCAACCAATTTTCTTCACAGTACATACTTATATGAGTGCGGGTCGGGGCACGGGCGCGGGTTTCATTCAGCGCAAGAGCCAACATGAGCGGCAACATATAAAGGTGTTCAGGCACGGAAGTATATATGTCTGGGTATGTAATTAGACAACAAGAAATATACCCTTCTACAACATCAATTGCAAAGTCTGTTCACAAGTTATAGGAAGAGTTGATTTAATAAAAATTCATTACACTACCTGTGTCTAAACATAACTGCAGCTAAATACCGGTGTGAACTGGCTACGTTGAAGAAAAATATCAAATGCGATTCCTGTATATATAAAGCACAGAAAGACCACACACCCTTGCGAAAATCTGCTAAAGACTTGACTATAATAAACGCTGATGATGCTTCGTCGTTATTGGATACAACAACTAGAAGACTTCCTGACAACACATGCCGTAATATCGCAGACATCATGGAATTCAAAGAACAAATAAAATCTCTTGAAACAGAACTCGAAATAGCTTACCTCGATAGTGAAAATCTGAGCTAATGATGAAAGATAAATATAAGATAGATAAATATAAAGCTAGATCTCCTTACTAAACTGGGAACAGAAACAGAACAGAAACTACTACACAAACACCTAACAGATTATCCTCTACACCAACAACATCACTAAAGACGCCGATATCCAAAAAAAATGTCTTGAAGAGATCACTAATGATAAAGCTATCCACTCCTAAAGACCCAAAAGAAAACACTATACCCGTAGAGAAGACCTCAGCAACAAAAGAACGAAAAGTCAGAAAGTCGGTACAAGAAAGTATAAAATGACGATATATCATAGACATAAGTAGATGACAACCGGCATTAAAGCTTGTTGTAAAAGGAAACGAGAAACGCTATGGAAATATAGACTTCATCATACAGAAAGTAACAAGATGAAATTAAAATTATATACCAAGCGTTTGAAAAAAAACATAAAATTAACCCAAAGGTCACAGAATAGCTTCAAAATTAAAACAGCTCACAACAAGTGCAAAGAAACATGGAATATAATTAAAAAGTCTAAGTCGAACCTCCCAAAAGACTTAAACAGATTGTTCATAATGGTGCGAAAATAACAGAGCCCACAAAAATAGCTGAAACATTCAATAATTTCATTATAAATTTAGGAACAAAAGGTAATTTTATAAATGGATTTTATACTTCAAATCTCAATAATAAATTAAATCTGACAAATAATAAAAACAAAATGACATATTATAACTGCAATTCCATTTTTCTTAACCCGACATCCTTAATACAAGAAAAAGAATAGCACATGATGACATATCGACAAAAATAGTAAAAACTGTGGCAGAAACCATCTCGCCAATACTAAGCTATATTATCAATAAATATCTTGAAATTGGAACGTTCCCAAATGCATTGAAAACTGCGTTTGTTAAATCCCTTTTTAAAAGGGAGGATAGACTTAATATCAATAACTACAGACCGATAGTATTAATTCCTACCTTTTCAAAAATATTTGAAAAGGTTATATATAACAATGCATATAATTATTTTGAGACACATAATCTTTTATCTAAAGAACAGAAAGGTATAGGAAAAAAATAATACTATAAACATGGCCATTTACGACTTTATTTCAAAAATAATTTCAAACATAGACAAGAGAAACCCAATTGCGACCCTGTATATGGATATGACAAAGGCATTCGATTTAGTTAATCATGACATTTTACTTCTTAAACTATATGACAACGGAATTAGAGGACAATCAATAAAACTCATAGAATCATACTTAAAAAATGGGAAACAAATCACACAAATAGATAAAATAAGTACAAAAACTCTAATGGAACAAAAACATTTATCAAATGAAATGAAAACTGCGCGAGGTGTACCTCAAGGAAGCGTAATGGGGTCATTACTCTTTCTTACATACATAAATGAACTTCCGAGTGCAGTAGAACACCCAATGGTACTGTTTGCTGATGATGGCACAGTTATTACAGCTTCTCACGATATAGATGAATTTCAAAACGACATTAATAATTCATTATCTGACTTTGTTGACTAGTTCAACCATAATAAATTATTAATTAATCTTGACAAAACTAAACTTATGACATTTCAACTACAAATAAAGACACAGAATATGGAAATCTAATATTTAGGTAAGGAAATCGAGCAGGTAACTGTTACGAAGTTTTTAGGACTATTCAATTGAAACAATTTGTAATAAACTTTATAAATTCGCATATGCCTAATTCAATTTATCAAATACAGTATCAATAGTACAGAGACTCGGTAACTGTAGTCTATAATGGGTATGTAGATTTTATCTTAAGATTTGGAGTTATATTTTAGGGAAACGGATCCATAAAGGAGAAGGTATTGATATCACAAAACAAAAGTGCGCCAGAGTCATATGTGGACTTCGTCGCACAGATAGCTGCAAGCCCCATTATAAAAGACTACTACTATTCTAACATTTCCGGCATTATATATTTATGAAGTTGTGGTATTTGTAAAAACTAATTTAGAACTATTTGGCAAATTCACAAGTACACGCTACCAAAATAAAATATGCTCTTCACAACAAACAGCTTTTTTGGAATGGCACCCACATTGTATAATAAACTGCCCGAAAGTATTCCCGGAATGAAGAGCATAAACCAATTCAAAGCAGAAGTGAGGAAATTGCTAACTGATAAGACATACTACAGCACCAAAGAATAATTAAATGATAAATTGTGATCTTTGCTTATTGGGCTCGCTACCCCGTCCAATGATTATTTTGTTATTTATAGATTTAACAGTTTTCATTCGATTGTGTGCATGTAACATATATTTGTATGCCAAATGGCTAAAAATAGCGTACTATGAAACATCAATCTCAACCTAGATTAACACCAACTGATGTAAAAGCTATTTTCACAAACAAATTATTTGATTTGATTCGGATAGCCACCGACTTAACTTAGCTCTTAGTGTACTAAGGCTGTAGCCTGCACCGTACTCAGCATAAGACACGTCGTAGGAGTTGTCTCAAGTGTAGCAACTTTCTCTCGTGAGTCAGCTTAGCGAATACAACATCTCCTCACAGAAGAAATGCAAAATATATTAAAAAAATGGCTGAACAATGAAACAGGAGTTCTAGACCTCCATTAACGTTGGGCCAATCTATAATATCGTCCGAAGTTCTGATAAGCTTTTCTTTCTTTCTTCTTTGTGACATTTTAGTAATCACGCTGCCCTTATCCGGATCATTATAAGCCATTGAAATTGATATACTTCAACCACAGCAAATCTGCAGAGGCAACGTGAAAATATCACGTTGCCTCTCAATTCAAAGCTTTTCAATCAGGCTTAGGTCGTCGCAAACGAAATTGGTGCAGAAATCATTGGCCGTCAAACAAATCGGGTGGACATTCAGACTCAGGCAGTTACAAATGTTGGTGTCACATAACTTCAGCGATGAAATATAGAGGATATTTTGCAAGGCGCTGAAGTATATGAAGAAGACCTTCCTTGTTTTTTAGCGTTGAAGGGAAACAGATGAGAGAAAATATCTAAAAGTCTCCAGCAGATGCCTCAAAAAGAGCAACGGTGCCTGCCGAATAGAAGAACTCTAGTCATTGATGGCGGTGTTGCTATCTACCTACGTTCTGACATCCCATGCAAAGTCATCAGCCAGTCGCCAAGCCTGTACCCTGGTTCTGCTGAACACCTGTTCCTGGAGATATTCTTGCGTCACAATAAAGTCCTCCTGGGTGTCTATTATAGCCCCTCTCTTCTAATCGACTATTTAAACTCTTTTGAAACCCTTCTCAGTGACTTGAATCCTCTTTATAGCGACACCCTAATTCTCGGCGACTTCAACACTTGCCTTTTCAAGAATAACGGTCGCTCAGCGAAGCTGAATTCTCTTGTAAGTTCATTTAACATGCATATCCTTCCTCTAGAGGCCACTCACTTTCATGTCTAAGGTTGCTGCGCATGGCCAACTTAACGCCCCTTTCTCCTATCACAATCTTATTTACCTCTCTTATAAGATAAAGCCTCCCAAGCGTGCAGCTAAATTCCTTGACATTCTTAGCTTTAAGGGCATGGATATAACCTCCCTTAATTCAGATGCCTCCTCTGTCGACTGGTCGCCTGTCTACGGTAGTGAGACCATTGATGACAAATTACGGAACTTCAACTCTATTGTCCTGAGCTTGTTTGATAAGCATGCTCCGGTCAAGAGGGTCAAAGTGAAGCATCTTCCTGCACCGTGGCTTACTGACACCATTAAGGGTCTGATGGCTAAGAGAAACCGTGCCAAGTCTAGATATAAGAGGGATCCGACCGATGAGAATCTTTTAATTTTCAAACGCCTCCGTAATCGTTGCACTCGCCTGTGTCGTGATTCTAAACGCCGTCATATCTACGAATGTATCCAGAGCTATACTCCAGCACAGGTCTGGAAGTTCCTGAAGACCCTTGGTGTTGGTAAGTCCCAGGAATTATCAGCCGGAAACGTCGATCTCCGGGGTCTCAATAGTTTCTTTGCAACTCCCCCTGTCGCGATGGACCCCCTCGTCAAGGATCCAACCCTTCGTAACCTACGGTCCAAGGCAACAGCCCTCACCTCAGCTTTTATTTCATCCCTGTCGGAATCGGCACAGTAAGGAGGGCAATACTAGCAATCTCGTCGAAGGCCATAGGTGAGGACAAGATATTTTCTCAGATGATAACAACTATCATTGATGTACTGTTACCTCTCATCACACACATAATTAATGTGTCGCTTGACCAATTTTGCTACCCCAGCCAGTGGAAATTGGCACTTATGATTCCCCTCCCCAAAACGTCTAATCCCGCCTTCTTTAAAGATTTCCGTCCCATTTCTATTCTGCCCATCCTCTCCAAAGTCCTGGAATCAATTGTTCACTCCCAACTCTCCTCCTACCTTTCCTCAAAAATGTTACTGAATCCCCACCAATCAGGTTTCAGGCCGGGTCACAGCACTACCACAGAACTGCTCAAAGTCACTGACGGCATTCAATTAGCTATGGATCAAAGCAGCTTACAGTCCTTACACTGCTTGATTTCAGTAGCGCTTTCAACTGCGTCGATTTCGATATACTAGTTGAAATTTTAAAGTCACTTAATGTCTCCTCGCACTCTGCTCGCTGGTTTGACTCCTACCTGAGAGACCGCTAGCAACGCATTAAGTCTGAGGAGATCTCAATGGACTGGTGTGATCTCTCCGCAGGTGTTCCGCAGGGAGGCATCCTTTCTCCTCTCCTCTTCTCGGTATTCATTAACTCCATCTCTGACGTCAGACGTAAGAACGTCTTACCTCTTCTAATCATCTGTACGCAGATGACCTTCAAATATATCGGCACTTCTCTCCGTGGTATGTGAATCTGACAGTAGAGGCGTTGAATGCTGATCTCGATAACATCAGGAAATGGGCTACCTCATATGGTCTGCTTGTCAACCCGGGCAAATCGCAGGCCATGATTTTGGGTACTCGTCACTCTCATAACCTTGTTCAGAAAATGCCCGTCGACCCTATAGTGTATGATGGTAACATAATTTCATACAGCGAGAAGGCCAAGAATCTTGGGGTTGTATTTGATTAATTGTTGTCCTGGTCGCCCCATATTTGTGAGGTCAGCAGACGAGTCTTTGCGTCATTTCACTCCCTACGGAGATTGCAGCACTTCCTGCCACAGCAGACTAAAATCACCCTTGCCCAGTCCCTCCTACTACCTTTAATCGACTATGCGGATGTTTGCTGGATCGGTGGAGTGGCGTTTGTGTTGCCGGACCGAACGGACGTTTCCCCCCGAGATCTCGCAAACGCATTTAAACAAACAATAGTTTTCATCCCCGGCGCGCGCCTTTTGTTCTGCCTCCGAAGGCCCGAAAACGAGCCTGGCTTATAGGCTGGCTTATACCGCGTGTTTCTGTAAGGAATACCTGGGGAATGTGCGCGATCCATCTAGGCACCCCATCTGTGCAATACCGCGCATTTCAGTGATTGTGATGATATTAGTGCGGTCAAGTGTAATGAATGCCCAGAGAACTGCGCGATACTCTTAGGCATCCCATCTGTGCAAGCCCTAGAATTTATTCTAGGCCAGGTGCACGTCTGAGCCACGCAGCGACAGGCCGGCAGCGAGCGACGCCTACGCAACACGCCCTCAATTCTACTGCCTCCACCACCACCTCCGCTAAACACACCAACCTGGTGAGATCATTCCGATTAGGACATCATTGATAGTGATTACCTACCTCTAACTTTATTTCTCTCAGGACCACTCGCTGCCTGACAATAATAAACCACCACTTACCGCGGCCGCGGTCGCCCCTATTGACTAAGGCATAATCACATTTATAGGTGCGTCATAGGCAGGATATAACAATTCCCTACCTACATAATATCAAAATCAACTAATAAAACATTATTATAGCTACATATACTTATATTGCTTTGCCTGAAAATAAATTCGAGATAATTCTCCTCGAGATTTATTTTCTCCTCATCTTCGAAAGACCATTCAAAACAGTCATTAACAATAACCATCCACTAAACCCTGAAACTCTGTGAATAAGCCAACCCAAAACTTAACAATCCTAGAATTATTTTTATGTAGCTAAACTGCAAATATACTAAACCCGACAATAAACAAAAACTAAACAAGTGCATGCCATAAAAAGGCCATCTCAACAAACTTCCAGAAACTAGACAAAACAATTGACTGCTATTTAGGAACAATTGAAAAAGCTTCGAAGCACAAAAGGCCCACAACGTTCCCTCACACATCTGGCACCCATTCTATGGTGTCAGCCCATCTTGGAAATACTGGGAAACATTAGGATAAAATAGATCGTAAAAGGCCAAACAGCGTCTCTCATCATACCGGCCGTACACCTCTTAGAAATAACCCACCCAACCCACACACACATTCATATTAGCTAAAACACCACGAGGCTTTCTCCTGTAGTAATATCTCACAATGGAAACTCTATACATAATAGAGCCCCAAAGCGTAATCAACAACCAGTCAAATCTACATCGCAGCATCTCACTTTTCCCATACCCAAATACAGCGCGACTAACAAAGTACACTCAAGTTCCACCCGCCCCAAAAACAGATAATATGATAGCGGTAAATCTAAATACCTTCCCCGGCCTACCCAAAATGCACAACTCAAGATAAGATGACCAATGACTTTGGTACTTACCGTACCGACACATACACTCACACGCCACAAACACATGCATCCCCCTCCGCCGGGTCAGATACAACCGGGTACTTCATCTTTAGGGCCTTGTTCACGGACTGAACCTCGACCCGAGTCACGGACCTAACTAATATGCACTAATGAAGTGAATTAAAGTAGGTGATATCAGTGCAATGAGTCTCACCTGGAGAGATCGCTGCGATTATGATAGCCCTAACTCAGATCAAAAGGCAAAACGAACTCTATATCTGGCAGGTAACCCCCTTCGTAATGCTAAATACCATTTCATAAACAGATACCACGCACGCTTCAAATTACTACGCCAACTCCAAACTATTCCACAGGCACAGTACCGTACTAGTAGGTAGGAGATAGGTATACCTAAATACAAAACTACCTACCCAATAACAGTAAAACAAAACTTAACTATTTCTAACTTTATCCGGTCCGACAAGCCCACAAAAATAAAACAATAATGCAAGCCCGTCTACTACATAACTGCATATTCTGAGAAATAGCGAGAAACAGCCAACAATTGCACATCATAAACGCATCATTTCACCATCTTCCAGAAAACAGGCAATTAACAAAAGACTTCCACTGATGAACAATAACAACAATAAAATCGGAGACTTTTTATCCTAAGCGGCTCTCTACCGAGAATAAGGGCGCACGAAGATACGCACAAACTTTGACAATCGCAACCCGTACGATCTGTTAATCGTAGACAAAGGTAGTTCAAATAAATCACGCTATCTCTAAGTTCTTTCTTTCAACAACATCCCAAGAAGATAACCTAATGGAAGCCTTACCAATGCTGAGATGGTAACTGCCTATTCACCGCAATTGCTGACCAAATTAATCACCTATGTCAATCAACATGCAACCACACTCATATTCGTAAGGACCTAGTTAAATATAGTAGAAGAAAACGGCGATGAAGAGAACAAAGCTCGCAATCACTGAGCCTGAAATCCTTAACAACTCAACACTGAAAGTCTACGCAATTACGGTACTTGGGCTGGAGAGGATATTATAATACCAGCTGCCGAATACTTTCTAGTCAACGTAACAATCCACCAACAAAATACACCATCGCTCACATTCACGCCCAAGAATCCAGCGGATGCAGTGAAATCTATCAACCTCAACGTCACAAGACACCACTACGACAGCGTATACTTGCTTGAATCGCCAAATTTACCCACGGATCAAGCAACCGATAACCAAACTGATAACACCATACTTTCCCCGATACTTAATGCAACACCCATGACCTCCTCAGGGTCAACCATAACATCAACAGAAGAGATCCCAGACAACACCGGATATACGATGATACGAAACAGCCCCATATTTAAACCACAAGTCACATGCGAGCGTATGCGCATTGCTACTTGGAACGTTAGAGGATGCGCCGAACAAAAACATACACATAGCCTATAGACAGGAAACAAACATGATACATCTGTCAAAACACTATCTCTGGTATCTGTATGCTCGCATCGGACAAGACGCTATAAAGAAATACAGGAAAAAGGGAATAGGGATAAACCTCCTTCACAATATTGCACACAGGGGCGAGCTTGTCTCTAAAAAGAGATTTCTTCCAGCAAAACAAGGCATTACAGGAATTGCTATCATAAAAGGGTAGGCAGTGCACAATAATTACTATAACTAAAATGCCTAGGAATAAATTAAAATATCTGTAAAATACAGATAGCAAATACGAAATAATTACCGATATATAAACTTTACATATAATAATATAAATACAATAACTTTTACGAAAGAGACAGGTAGTGCTCTTTGATATGTTTCTTAAAAGAAAAAAGAGTCGGACTGTCTCTTATAGTGCAAAGAGGTGCGTTCCAGAGTCGGACCGCCCGCAACCTGAAAGAGCGTTTATACGCAGCGCTGCTATGCCGCGGAGTAGCTAAAAGTGAATAATTAAATATCATCGGAGAAATGCTCATGGCAAACTTAAAAGTAGAAAGACGAAAATTCTTATAAGAGACCCCATAAACAACCAGTGAATTGGACGTAGTTCCAATACGAACCGTAAACGAAATCAAATATCTCGCGCACATATATTACGGCAGGACATAGGACACAATAAAAAAGAGGTGCCGGTAAGCCATATGCAATTCCAAGGCCCTAATGCATTTTATAAAGAAATCCAACATGGACTGAAATATACTGCGCCTGATTTACAAAATGGTCATTGCACTGTTTATAAAATACGGACAAAAAGCGGCAACCCTCACAAAAGCAAACAGTTGACAGTCAGTATATGAACGCCTGATCCTCAGAGACATGTTTGAGAACGCCAGAAGCTATCCAAGATACCACAAAATTCATTTATTTATTTATTTATTTATTTATTTATTTATTCAGGTATAAGACATGTAGGTACATAGTTATATGGCTCCCTGTCTCCTAAACTAGGTTCATCACCTGTATTTCAGGGGGCAGGCCTCTTCCATTATTTGATCCTTTACCTTAATAAACTACTGTTTATCTTCTATACTAATAAGGTAATTAATAAATCTCAAAAATAATTTACAAAATGGGTAATAGAATATGTATGTAAAGTGTAAATGTGAGTGTGTGTGAGGAGAAGGATTGGGAAAGAATGAGGGATGTGGGTTATGTGAGTATGTTTCATTGAGGTTTCGTTACCAAGTTAATCTATAGGTATGAGACTATATGAAGTTTCTGTTAGGTACACAAAATGATTTAAAAAATAGTTGGGATTAGCGGTGAAATTTGTGATTTGGGATGTTTAAGAAACTATGTGTAGTAGAGCCTCAGTATCCTCATAGGATATTTTTTTTAGCCACGTGGAGATTGTTATCTTGCAGGCCACATATTTCAAAGAGTAAATTTTTAGTAGCTTATTAGCTTTATTATATAGAAAAAACCCGAGGAAAGGGAAAAATCTTTGGACAAAAGCTGTTTTAAACGGCGTCTCGTACGGGAAAACATAATCCCTTCTTTTTAAAAGACATAATGAGGGATCGTAATTGAGTTGGCTATGTTTTTTAAGGATGCATTGTTGTATAAATAACTGTCGTACACTGAGAACCCCGCACAACTCGAATAGTTCCTTTGTAGGGAACGTAAACGGCCGAAATTTAGATACTTTAAGAACAGACCTTTGCGCCCTCTCGAGACCTAACAATGTAGTCTTGTGCGTTCCACCCCAAACCGTGATGCAATAAAGCAAGAGTGATTGACAGAGTGCATAGTAGACTGACTTTAGGAGGTGGGGATCTGCAACATGACGCAGCTTTCTGAAAACATAAATCAATTTTCGAACTCTACTACTAGTTATATTGGCCACATGAGAACCAAAATTAAGGTTTTGGTCAATAATTATACCCAGGTATCTAATAGATTCTGTTTTCGCTAGTATTGTGCAGAGACAGTTTGCACTGAGGTTATTCAAGCATGAATGAGCTTTAAGGAGGAAGTTCGAATGCGGCTGAGTTTTGTTTCTCATTGTAAACGTCATATATTTAGTCTTATCAGCATTCAATGTTAGGATGTTTAGATTCAGCCACTGCGATACAACGTCGAACCCCCCCTGTGCAAGGACAAATACCTCATCCCATGTGTTGGAGGAAAAGCACAGTGCTGTGTCATCGGCAAACGAGACAATTCTGCCCCCCGCTAGCTCAAGCTTTGTCAGCTCATTGATGTATACAAGAAAGAGCGTGTGTCCCAGTATACTACCCTGCGGAATGCCGTAAGTTATAGGTAAGTCTTTTTTTTTGTTTTTTGTTTGTTTATTCATATATTCAGAACTTAGATTTAGGTACATTTAGCAGCGAACGAAAACCAGACATGGTTTATCCGTCGCTGTCATTGCTCTCGATATACAGTTAATAGTTTACTTATAAGCAGATACATTAGGTGTATAATAAAAAGTGAATGAAGTTAGTTCTTAGGTAAAACTCAAGCTAAGACCTTTTATTCTATGTTAGGTAGGTATGTAACTATCAATTAAGTGGTTTTTTAACCTTTAAACTAAAATTATTATTGTTTATAAACATGTTTTGGAGATCTATTGGTAGTTCATTTACAATTTAAAGCAAGTAGTACATCCATGTTCGTTGACCATACACATTATTGAAATGTGGCAAGTGGAATGAGTTTTGATAAGGTAAATTACGCAATCTATCGGGTCGCTTTTTTTTGTTCAATTTTGTTTTGTTATGGTTTTCTTCAATTAGTGTATGTAATTTTATTTTATCAAAAACTGTGAGAATTTTGCAGTATTTAAATAGTCCGTTCCAGTGATTTTTATTTTTACATTCAATCTTAACTTTTTTTGGCGCAATGAGTTTTAGCATACTGGTTTGTAGTTTGTAGATATAGTCTAGGTAAGTTTTATATGTTTTGCCATAGCTAGATAAGCCGTATCCAATGATTGATTCGGCCATTGCTAGGTATGTCAATTGTCAATTGTAAGACGGGCCGGTTTCCGCAACTCGACGATGAAAGCGCCTATTTTGCGTGTGGGTGGGAATGCGACATCATTCGAGCCAACCCAACTCCTCCAGGAACGCCAGTAGGCCCTTTACGTTACCGACTATCCCTGGAAGGTCCCTCGATTGACCGAGGTGTTTAGCCCTGTAGTCCGCTACTCCTGTGCACTCCATGAGGACGTGAGCAGCCGTTTCTTCTGCCTCCAAGCAGGCTCTGCAAAGGGGGCTGTCGGTAACACCTAGGACATATAGATGTTTATTAAAGAAACCATGGCCAGTAAGTGCTGCAGTTACCAGTCGCATGCGCGGCCTACTAAGTCGAAGCAAGGTCTTAGCCAGCCTAGCGCTAGGGGACGGCAAGGCCAGCTTAGCCTGCCTGCACTCCTCATGGTTTGTCCAAAGAGTGGCATGATCATTCCTGGTCGACTCTCTCAGAAATGAGCGTACCATCTTGAAGGGAAGAGGGATGATAGGTTCGGGACCATACGCTGTCAAGCTAGATCCTTTACGCGCCAACTCATCCGCTGCATCGTTACCTCTTGATCCGCTGTGTCCTTTTATCCATTGAAGGATTACGCGGTTGTGTTGACATACCTCCATTAGTCGTTTGTGACACACGTAGATTAGCCCTGAGTTAATAGTGTTGCTATTTAGGGCTTGTAGGACGGCCATGCTATCCGAGAGGATTCGAATGGAGGAATCTCTTACCTTTCTCGATGCTATGGCATTAGCGGCCGAGATGATGCCCATGCATTCAGCTTGAAAGACAGTATTATGGGCACCCAGTGGAATGGCTATCTTGATGTTTAGGTCCTCCGAGAAGGTGCCTGAACCAGTGCCTGCTTCAGTTTTTGAACCATCGGTAAAAATTCTGAGCTCTTTAACGTCGAGCCCCTCAACCCGATGGTCTTCATGTAACTGTATATTGTATTTTTTGTCAAAAACAAATTGTTTAGGGATTCTGTCACTGCAAGCCATAGAGATGGGAATTTTTTTGTAAACTTCCCCTAGGATGGCGGTGTGTGAGGTCCTGTTTTTCCTCCAAAGTCCTAAGGTGTTGAGTCTCACCGCAGATGACGCGGCCTCCTGCTTAATATACAGCTGGAGTGGCGGAAGACACAGCATGGCCTCCATTGCTGCTGTTGGAGTAGTTCTCATACTACCTGTGATAGCCATGCAGGCCAGCCTTTGGAAGCTTTGGAGTTTGCTTACCATTGTGGTTAGTTTGGTCCTGGTCCACCACACCACAGCTCCGTAGCAGATAAGAGGACGGATCACCGTTACGTACAGCCAAAGAATGATGTTGGGAGAAAGTCCCCACTTTTTCCCCACCATTCTCCGACACTGCCAGAAAGCAATACTCGCCTTCTTTAGTTTGTTGTCGATGTGGCTACTCCAGTTGAGCTTGCTGTCCAAGGTTATGCCCAGGTACTTCACCTCAGTTGCTAGCTGGAGTTCCGTTCCAAAGAGCTTAGGTAGGGTATACCTACCAAGAGCCCTATTGTTAGTGAACATGACCATTACCGTTTTTGTTGGGTTAACCGCCAGGTCATATTCTAAATACCAGCGCTCCACGATGCGAAGAGCTGTTTGTTTAAGGTTGCATACTGTGCTCGCAAATTTACCTGTGATGAGGATTACCAAATCGTCGGCGTATCCTACGGTGTAGTATCCATTAGCGTTAAGCTTGGTAATCAGGTCGTTAATGACCAGATTCCACAGAAGCGGGGAGAGCACTCCTCCCTGCGGGCATCCCCGCACTACCTCCGCCGACAGGGACTCTCCAGCTAGACGCACGATACGTTTGTTAAGCATGTTTGTGACCCAGTTGTTTACAGCTGTTGACACCCCATGCCTTGTTAGAGATGCACTTATACTGCTATACTGCGTCTTGTCAAAGGCACCTTCTATATCAATAAAAGTTCCAAGACAGATGCATTTGTTTTGAATCGCCTCTTCAATTGTGGATACAACTGCATGGAGAGCCGATTCAGTAGACTTACCCAAACTATATGCATGCTGATTCTTGTGTAAGGGTATATGTTTTAACGCTCCATCTCTCAGGTGTCTCTCGCACAAACGTTCGAGAGTTTTAAGCAAGAACGAGGTGAGACTAATCGGCCTGAAAGATTTAGCGTTAGTGTAGTCGCTCCTTCCTGGCTTCGGTATGAAAATTACGTTTACTACTCTCCACCTTTTGGGAACGTATCCGAATCTAAGACATGCTTTCATAATTCGGACCATTATATTGATGACGGGTTCCCCACCCCACTGTAGAAGTGCTGGGAAGATTCCATCTGGTCCTGCTGATTTAAAAGGTTTAAAGCTATTAATGGCCCATCTCACCTTGTCAGCAGTGATAATATTATTAGTTATGTCTAAGTGGTCGACAGCTTCATGGTGAACCTCTTCCGGCCACACAATCTCTTGAATAGTTCTACTTCCGGGAAAGTGAGTTTCCAACAAGAGACTGTGTGTTTCTGTGGTGGAAGAGGTATATGTTCCATCGGGTTTTTTAAGCGACCCTAGCCTGGAGTTGCCTTGTTGAGCTAGTATTTGCCTTACCCGATTCGCTTGATCAACGGTTTCAATGTCGCTGCAGAATTTCCTCCATGAGTTGCTGCTTTTGAACCGTAGTCGTTTCTTGTACTTGGATTTGGCATCTTTATAGTTGTCCCAATCCTCATCAGCACTGGTGTTCATCGCCCTGTTTAGCAGTCTTCTGATCTTAGCACGCATCCTATCTAGATCAGGACCTCACCAAGGCTGCCCCTTGATGTTGGTAGGCGCTGGTGTGCTAAGCGGGCAAGTTGAATGGTAGCAGTCTATTGAAGTATTTGTAAAATCTGTTACCTGTTGTTCGATTTGTTCGGGTCCCTCCGGATCTGGTAGAGTCTCAGCCCAAGCAAGTCTTTCACCTAGGATAGCTCTGTACCTGGTTCTGTCAGTCTTGCGTGGGTTTCTCTTAGGGACAGTTGGGGAGAACGCTGCGTTGATCTCGAAGCGTATCCATCGATGATCAGAGCATGACGCCTCGTTGGACACATGCCAGCCCCCAACGTCGTCGGATATGTCCGCCGTTGCCAGGGTAATATCAACGATAGTTCTGCTCCGCTTGGTAACAAAAGTTGGTTCAGAACCTATGTTAAGCACATTGAGGTTTGTAGTAAATAGGTATTCAACAAGTGTCTTACCTCTGCTGTTCATATCTGGCATGCCCCACAGTGGGTGATGCGCGTTCGAGTCGGCCCCAACGATGAGCTGGAGGCCCGACTTCTCGCAGTGATCCACCAGCCGGCACAGGTCGTGTGGAGGCGGGTTGTCCTCCGCAGGCATGTAGGCGGAGGCCACCACGAGCTCGTGGCACCTAGCTGTGTCGGGCAGTTGCAGCCTTATGGCACACAGGTCCCTGGAACAGAACTCTGTTAATGGCTGTGCTGGGATGTTGTTAGTAGTTATGATGCACGTTCTAGGGTTATCGTGATCAGTTGTACCGAAAAGCTTACCTCTCAAATTGGCGAGCCCTCGAATGCTACCGCGGTTGATCCACGGCTCCTGGATCAGAGCCACGGCAGTGCTGTTTGCCCCCAACCAGCGTCTTAACTGGGCCGTTGCAGTTTGGCTGTGTTGGAGGTTGGCTTGGAGGATTTTACAATCGCGGGAGAGGGACGCCATTTTTGGTCAACCCCTCCTCCACCTCCAAGACGAGTTCCTCCTCCAGCCGCAAGGACAGCTCCTCGCCCTCAGAGGGCACCACTGCTGGTTCTGGCTCATCGCCTTCACCAAGCAGCATGGCCTCCCAGTGCGCGTGCTCGTCCTGCGGTTGAGCAGCAGAACTTTCCCCGACTGCATCGGGGCCTGTTTGCTGCCGCTCTGGAGTGGAACTCTGGGGCTTGGCTGTTCTTGATGAAACCCCAGTGATGACCAGCTTAGAGCTGGTCTGCGCTACCACCGGTGGTTCCTTCACAAATTTACCACCGGGTCCCTGAAATTTTAGGTAGACCGAACCACTACCAAAAAGGAGCTGTCTGCCCCTTCCCAGCAGGGTCGGCACCACATCTTCAGGGACGTCTGTGATGAGAAACAGGTTGTCCTGCTGCTCATCCACTTTCTGGAGGAGCCATCGGTCAACCTGTGCCCACTTGTTCATAAAGTGGAGGACTACGCCGACGTCGGGCGCAGACTTCCACTTGCCTCGTTCGTTGGGTATGAGCACCCCACATCGAACCCTGCGGACCATCTCCGATTGGCGTTTCACCATCAACTGTACGTTGGATGGTGTAGACACACCGGAGACACACTCCCGCAGCCAGTTCAGGGAGTACTCGTCCTCCACGAACAGTTTAAGGTGGCCGTCCTCGTAACGAGGCTTGCCACCGAATTTGGGGTTTTCCTTGCTCGGATCCGCCAACGCTTCCCTCAAGATTTTGTCATCAATCTCGTTGAGGATGAGCGTTGACAGATCCTGTGAAATATGACCAGTAGCGACGTCAGTTACGGCGATGTACTGGTCAGATTTCACCTTCTGAGCATAGGTGACCCCAGCTCTGCGCGCTTCCGTGCACTGCTTTTTAAGCTCCACTCGAGGAGAAATACTATCCTCTAGTCGAGCCCTCTTAGCAGCCGCGCGCTCGTTTTTGCCGGATCTCTTGGCAGATTTCAACTTCTTGTTAGAAGTTGGACCACCAGAGAACGCTACGGTAGGTTTAGCCCCGTTTGAGTCTAGGGTTGCCCCTTTGACACCACGGGAGCCGGTCACCTTACCCGCAGCTCCGGCTGTATTAACAGCGGGACCGCCATCGGTCGTCACCGTGGCAGATGGAACCCCATCTACGCCGGCAGCGGCCGATGTGGCAGCCAAACGCTGTTTTTTCTTCCACCGACGATTCGCCTTACGCCCTGGTCCGGTTTGCACCGTATCTGGACGTTTAGTCGATGGGCCCTTCCCTTGCAAAGATTGCTTGGGTGGTTTACCCTTTCGACCAACCGTCATCCAGGCGCTGGCGAAATGCTTGGCGATGTTTGTCGAATGGCTCCGCGCACCGGGTTGCCCCGTGGCCCTGCCTCTCGACTCACTTTCGGGCTTTTTGCAGCTAACCTCCACAGTGGAATCACTACCGGTTTGCACCGGTAGGTCACTGATGGTGGCAGTGCGCCCAGTTGAGGCTTGAGGATCTGCCGAGGCAGATTCTCGCACCTGTTTGGAGACGCTTGCGGTTTTCACCGCTGGAAGCGTTCCAGATGGGTTTTTTGACCTGACACGATCCATGGTCAAATGTATAGAGATTCGTCTACTCGATTTCCCACCCTCCACGGAACCCGCACAATTGGGAGCGCCTACTCGCTTGGAACAGCTTTCAGTCGCTAGGAGTACCGAGTAGATATAGGAGCATAGGGCTGGTACTTGGCGCGACATCGGGAGCTCGCATCTGTGGACGATGGGAACCAAGGTGTCAGCGACATGGTCCCACCGCCGTAGTCACCGAAGCTTACCCCGTCAGCATGACCCATCCCTCCGCTATGACTGACGCCTTAGCGGACCCTACACCCCTAGCCGTGGCCCTCTGACGGGACACTTGGCCGTTACCCCAACCCGCGGCTACGGGCGAGGCTACCGTTTTGCCTGAAATCCAGGCCAAAGAGGGCGTGTTGCCTTACGAAGCTAAATCCACAGCAACGCTCGGCTCAACCCCCCAGGACCCCTTCATCCTGGCCTACGGTGGTCAACTGCGCAGACCACAAGACGCAGGTGAGTGTAGATAGTCTGCCGGGTACACCCACTTTAACCGACAGAACCGGAGCTACTTTTAGCCATCGGCTAGTAAGAGGTCCGGGGACCAGTCACTAGCCGCTGTTACCAGGTTGCACCAGGAGGAAGCAGAAGTTATGCAGGCGGACGTATCCTTCTGCATCACTTCAGCACCCCCACACTAGGAGGTAGTCGCTCAGAACACCCTCATTGCTAGGTATATTAGTCGTAGAATTTTATATGGGACTTTATATTTTAATATGGCTAGCTTGCTTTGTATAGCCCTCAGTTTTTGACATACATGTTGAATGTGTGGTCCCCAGTTGAAGCGCTCGTCAATAATAAGGCTCAAATATTTGTGTTGTTTTACTATATCTAGCGCATTGCATACTTTATACTTATACTTTATACTTTATTGCACAAAAACAGAAGATACAGATACAAAAAAATGGAAACTAGGTGTACAAAGGCGAGCTTATCTCTAAAAAGAGATTTCTTCCAGCAAACCTAATATGGACAGAATACATGAAATAACAGGTAGACCTATGTGCACAACGTTAAAAATATTAAAATAATAAACTAATTACTAATATGTACATAAATACATAATATCAATACAAATAGACAAAATTATACTACATATATATCAAAGCAATAAACCTACATAAATCTAGTATGGAAGAGAAAGATAGTGTTCTTTTAAGCGAGTTTTAAAAATAGAAAGTGACGGGCTGTCTCTGATGGCGCTAGGAAGTTTGTTCCAGAGCCTGATAGCTCGTAGTCTGAACCCATGTTCATATGCGGCTGTATTGTGTTGCGGAGTTATAAGCAGTGATCGAGCGTGAGATCTCCGAGGCCTATCCGAGGACAAAAATTCAAAACGATCTCGTAAGAAGACAGGATAGCGAGGATTAAATAAGATGTTATAGAGGCAGATGAGAATATGAGAATCCCGACGAAGACGGATAGGGAGCCACTTTAACTCCCTGCGATACTCCGAGACGTGGTCATACTTGCGCAGGCCGAAGACAAACCGAATCCCGAGGTTTTGAAGTCGCTCGAGTTTGTTCAGTTGCTCTTCATTCGCGCTCACCCAGCATACGTCAGCGTAATCGATCAGGGGGAGGAGAAGAGACTGGGCAAGCGTTATTTTTGTCTGACGAGGCAGGAAGTATTGTAGTCGTTTGAGGGAGTGAAAAGTGGCAAAGACTCGCCTACTGACCTCGCTGACATGCGCTGACCAGGAAAATTGGTTATCGAAGAAAACTCCTAGATTTTTGGCCTTAGTACTATATGAGATTATAGTTCCATCATAGGTTATAGGGGCAATGGACAGATTCTGTAACAAGTTAAGGGAAAACCTGGAACCAATAATCAAAGCCTGGGACTTACTAGGGTTGACAAGTAGTCCAAAAGAAGTGGCCCAGTCCCTAATTCGCTCGAGATCGGCATTTAACATTCCCACAGCAGACACCATATCACAGGGAGAAAAATGACGATAAATCTGGAGATCGTCTGCGTAAAGATGGTATGATGACGAGAGAGTATCCGAGACGGAATTTATGAAGACGGAGAAAAGAAGAGGAGAGAGAATACCACCCTGAGGGACCCCCGCAACGAGGTCACACCACTCCGTTGAAGTCACCTCCGACCTAATACGTTGCTGGCGACCTCTCAGATAAGAGTCGAACCAGCAAGCAGAGACGGAGGACACATTCAAGGACTTCAGGGTCTCAACGAGGATATCGAAATCAACGCAGTTAAAGGCGCTGCTGAAGTCCAGCAGTGCAAGCACAGTGAGCTGTTTCTCGTCCATCGCATGCTGAATGTCATCGGTGACTTTAAGCAAGGCCGTGACAGTGCTATGACCGGGCCTAAAACCGGCAGTTGCATTTACAGTTTAGGTGTTTATTATGGAAGCAGTCGTGTTCGTGAGTTATTACTTTTAATGAGTGTTCATCTGTATTGTGCGAGGATCTAATGTGAATGATTTTAGTTTTGTTACGGTTTAGCACCAGCCCCACGTCGTGTGCCCATTTGCATATCAAGTCAAAGTGTTCTTGCATATGTTTTTCTGCTACCCGTATATCCCTGTGAGCCGAAATCAGGCATGTATCGTCGGCGAATTGGTAAACTGACCCTTCCTGAGTGACGTTACACATATCATTCACATAAATTAAATACTCTAAAGGAGCTAAAATGGACCCTTGTGCGGTGCCCTCTCCTGTAGGTATAGCGTCACTCAGAGTATCCGCAATTTTTACTACTGTCTGTCTATTGCTATGGTAATTTTTTATGCAGTTGAGTAGTGGTCCGGAGATGCCGTTTTGATCTAATTTGTTATAAAGTGTTTCGTATCTTAATGTCTCGAATGCTTTACTGAAGTCTATAAATATCGTAAGTACATGTTTTTTATTGTTAAGGTGTTCGTTAATTTCGTTTGTAAATTTAGATAATAGTTTTACCGTACTCTGGTTTTTTTGAAATCCGTATTGTTTATTATTAATAATATTATTCTTTTGTATATAATTGTTTATTTGGTTGCCAAAATATCTTTCAATAATTTTGTCGATATATGATAGTATAGTGATTGGTCTATAGTTGTTTACGTCATTTTGTTTACCGCTTTTGTATATTGGTCTTATTACACCTATCTTTAACTGTTCGGGGTAGATGGATATATTTATTGTCCTCCACTCGTATTCCGTCTATGCCCGGACTTTTTTTGCTGTTCATATGTCGAATATTTTTTTCCGTTATTTCATTTTTAGCTTTATATATTTTTATACATCTATCCGTCTTATTTATATATGTGCTGTTTTTGAGTAGGGTATTTTGCAGTCAATGCTTATATTTTTAACGTTTTTACTATAACCTTCCGCGAACTCGTTAGTTATATTTTTTATTTTATTTTTAAAAGCCTTGCATATAATATTATCAATTGATTTGCTCATTTTCCCGCATAATTTGTTTATAATTTGCCACATTTTTTTTGTATTTTTTAAATTTTTACTGATTTCTGACTTTGTATGGTTGTTTTTAATGCGATTTGTATACTTTATGGTTTTGTTTCTGAAGTTATTATATTTTAATCGATTTTCAGCATTACTTTCATCTGTTTTCCATAATTTATATAATTTATCTCTTTGTTTACACATATTTACAAGCTTTTTAGTGGCCCATTCGCATGTCTTCCTTTTCCCCGTGTATTTATTTCTGGTGTATTTGCATGACTCATATAAATGTGTGAACTTATTAATTATCAGTCTCATTATCTTATCTTTTAATATTAACGCATCACTCCAATCTATTTTCTTAATCTCCGACTGTTTTTTTTTTAAATCTAATTTTATAGTAGTATTACTGTGCGGGTGCGAATTGGAATCGGCCGTATTATATTTTATCAGACAGCCGGTAATACAATGGTCGGCCGGGGCGATATTGATAACAGCCGTGCATACCTCGCGGTCACCGACTCTATAGAAAATATGGTCAATACATGACCTAGTTATTTTGTTGTTTTTTTTTCTATTCTTGTGTATTGGTTTATTCCACAGTCCATCCCCAACTCACTCAATTTACTTAAGTAGTTATATCTAGTATTATCATGATTTTTTAGGTTTATGTTCCTATCTCCCATAATTAAGTAATCGCTTTTAATAGAATATTTTTTGTTTAATCTAGTTAGTTCCTCGATAAATAATGCTTTATTTTTATCTGGCGGCCTATAGATTGCGCAAACACCTATTTTGTAATTATTTTGACTTATTGATACTTCACCTTTTAAACATTCAAAGTTGTATGTACATAACTCGGTTCTGCAAAAGTTTATACTGTTATGTGTATACATTACAATGCCTCCCCCTTTTTTATGGTTGCGAAGCTCAGTATGCATGGTATAGTCATCCAATTGAAATAGTTGTTACAGATATCATTAATGTTTGCCTCGGTTAAAATAATGAGGTGAATCGTTTTACTACAGTTTGCTATATTTCATTTCATTTTTTCATTTTATTGCGATAAATTACAGTATTTGTTACAGATCTTAAGTAATATAATATAATGTGCTAATGTAATTTTACCAATGGCGGCATGGCAATTTAATAATCATAATTATCAATAGAATTAAATTAGATTAAGTAAATTAGATTAACATTAGAGAAAATTAGATAATATTATTTTCCGCTTGGAAAAACAAAAAAATACATAATCATAAATAATTCCATAAAAACATTATTTTATTGGATTAGAATTGAATTGAATTGTTATTTTGAGTTAATATTTATGTCGCTAGTCAAAAGTATGAAAAATAATAAAATAAAAAGTCTAATTCGTAAAACAGTAAATACCTACTTTCTAAGACAATAATTTGCCGTATTCATAAAACTCAGTCAACGTATAAGGACACATAAGCAGTAAGTACTGCTTCAAGGCCTTCAGAAACTGATCACCCGAGAGAAGCTTTATATTTGACGGTAGTTTATTATAAACGCAGACTGCCATATTACTAGTACTTCTACTATAGGACGTAGTTCTACAGTACCTAGTCTTAAGGTCATGCTTGAACCTATCTCTTAGCCTATTACTATTGCGTTCAGAGCTGATGGGAAACTTTTCAGGATAACGCTTTATTAATTTGCAGAGCTCCATAATGTAGAGCGCTGTGACAGTGTGTATTTCCAATTTAAAAAATAGGCCGCGACAAGTTACTATATTTGATTTGACACCACTTAAAATACGAACGCATCTCTTTTGCAAGACAAACAACTTTTCTATATCAACGCTGCCACCCCACAATGCCAAGCCGTACAGAAGCCTAGAGTGGAAAAACGCATAGTAAGCCTGCAGCATGGCATGTGTTGTAGTAACTGTTGACAAGCATCTCAATGCATAGCAAAAACTACTTAGTTTTGTCTCAAGGGTATCTATGTGCTTTTTCCAATTCATGTACTCATCTGCGAAAATCCCCAGAAACTTGGCTTGGTCTACAAGGGCAACCGTAGTATTGTCCACAGTTAGATTTGGTTCCAGTCTAGGGGTATTATAATTTCGGAAATGAATCATTTTTGTTTTTCCTGCATTTGTTTTTAGTCCAATATATTTTAACCACTTGACTATGGCATTGATAGTTTCATTTATCTCAGGAAACAGCTGTGTTGTATTATTTCTTTCAAATTTAAAGAATACTGAGACATCATCCGCAAACATAGTGATTTTCTTACTGACTATTTGGGGTAAATGATTAATATATAATATGAACAGCAGGGGACCCAGGACACTACCTTGAGGCACACCTTGCGTCATCTCAGTACTTAGGGATATTTTGTTTGAAAGTTAATTCAATATATAGTTAATTCAATCTATTAAAGTTTTTTATCATGGATCTAATATTTACATGTAATGACAATAAGCAGGAGAGTTTGATATGGTAAGTGAATCAACAAAATTATTCCATGTATTAAAGTTCGTTTCTGTGATGTTAGAAGCCATTTTTAAATAGAAGTTTTAATCATAATGAGTTATATAACATGTTTTACAGTACCTTATACGTAGTTTAGTCCTTAATAGTTATTCTAGTGATATCACTTAATGATCTAATCACGTGGAACTTCTCGTTTTCACCTTTCCTTGCCATTATTGTGCCGTTTTTGATCCACACGAACTTGAAGTTATGTTTTTCTTTTAGCTCCGCCTTGGCATTCCAGAGTAGGTAGGCAGTCGCCGGTGTGAGAGCCTCCCGCAGGAAGACCCTGCCGTCTCCCTCCACTCCCACGTCCTTACTGCTGATGCTCCTCTCCTTCGCCTTGCTTAGCCACTGTTCACGGAATCCGTCTCGTAGAATTACTGTGATGGCTGATGTGGTGGTGGTTTTGTTGGTCGGCTTCTGTTGTTTGGATTTTCTGCGGTATATTTTAGTTACATCCTCCGGTTTTTGCTCAATTTTAGAGCAATAAGCTTTAACTATCTCCTGAAGATCCTCATTTTTGTCCTCCACAATTCCACATATTTCCAAATTGTTGTTTATAAGAGTCTGCTCCAGTGAGTTGATTCTTTGTTCCATTGCATCATTGCGTAGATTAAAATTTTTGCAGGTATTTTTGATTTCATAGTTTTGTTTCTCCATGTGTCTTATGTCCTGCTCGTATTTGCCAATTTTCTCCTCGTATTCGTCTATTTTATCCGAAAAAAATGCCAGTGACTGCTGGAGCTCCAGCCGGATTGCTTCTCGTATCTCCCTTCTTATTTCGCCGAGTAGCTGTTTGTTCAGCTCGCCGGAGTTCACGCAGGGCTGTTGTAGCTCCGTGTCGGTACCTTCCTCTTCGTCAGCATTAGGCATGATGCAGGGCAGGCGCTTTTGCCGTCCATTTCCTGCGCACGAGCGGCACTTCCAGTCCACCGAGTCAGTTATGTTGAGTGCGTTGAGTTGTTCCGTGGTTATTGACGCACACTGTGCGTGTATCCACTTGGAGCACTTGCTACATTGGAGTCCAGGACTCTTTTTGCTCACTAATTTCGAACATTTTGTACATTTAGCCATTTCGCGAAAATTTCGGGTAGATTCACTTTTTATTGACAACGTTATCGTGCGGTTGCGCGTCTGCTCTGTTTCGCTTCGAGCGAGCGACTGTCTTCGCTTGTATAGTTATTAATTTTGACAAATTGAGTACGGTCAGATAGGTAGTCTTAATAAGGTCCAGCTGGAGACCACTGACTCCCAGTTTTTCCAGTTTCTTAAGTAGGAGTGGGATGGAGACCGTGTCAAAGGCCTTGGCGAGGTCTAGAAATATACAAAGACACTTTTTACCTACATCCAGATTTTGCGTTATGTGGTCGGTAAGGTCGTGCACAGCATCTGCTGTCGATTTATTAAAACGGAAACCATATTGGTGTTCGGATAGAAGTTTATTTTTCTCCAAATAATTAACTAGCCTTTTGTTTATGAGTCGCTCTAGTATTTTGGATAATATAGGCAAAATTGATATTGGTCGATAGTTATTAACACAGCCTACATCACCACTCTTATGAATTGGGCGTATTAAGGATCTTTTGAAGACTACAGGAAAGACACCTCTAGATAGGCAAAGTCTACAAATGTGAGTTATAGAGGGTACCAAAATGTGTCTATATTTCTTCAGGAAGGATGAAGAGATAGAGTCCCATCCAACTGAGCACTCACTTCTGAGACCCAAGACCAATCTGTTTATCTCGCTCTCATCGGTATCTAACAGAACAAACGAATCAGCCTGTGAGGTGGATGGGATGTTCTTTGAGAAATCATTTGAAGTAGGCTGATTGATTTTATCTGCCAGATTTTTCCCTATGTTAGCAAAGAATTCATTGGTATCTTTGATTGAGAGTTCAGGGGTATTGTTTGATTTAAGGAGATCGCTGGCCATTGATTCCGGTTTACGCAAATTAGCTATATTTTTGATTGCTGACCATATGTTTTTGCTATTTTGTCCTGCTTGGTTTAAGAGTTCTCTTTCGTAGTTTATTTTTATTTTTTTCAAAAGTTTGTTGCAAAAATTACGGTATCGCAAATATGTAGTTGTAATGATAGAGTCATCAAGGGATTGTTTCGCCTTTTTATGAAGCTTATCTCTATTACGCATACAACGGAGTAAGCCAGGGGTTATCCAGTCTTTAATTATTCTCTTCCTTTTTGCGATAGTACATGTTTGGCTATTAGGCCTTATAGCATGCTGAAGTAAAGAGACTAAAATGGCTGCGGCTTCATTTGGATCATCCAAGGACTTAATTTCCGATAAATCAATTAATTTCATGGTATTCTCGAGTTCCTGGTGATTAATTTTAGTAAAAGTATTTGGAGCAAAAGATCTCTCTTTCCTTAGATCCAGAGAGAGTAAACCCGAATTATGGTCTGTGATGGAGGTATCCATGACTAGAGTAATGGCAGGCAATTCACTATTTAGCTTTACACCTTCACATTTTAGAATCACGTGGTCCAAACAATTTCTAAGCCTAGTCGGTACGCGGTGAGCTGGAAGCAGGCCATGAAACGCAGTAACGTCTAGGTATTGGGAAGAGTGTGAGTCTGTGTTGGTCTCTTTAATGTCTATATTGATGTCACCCAAAATTATAACATTTTTGAATGTTGATAGGTTTTGGAGGACTGAATCTAAAGAATCTATAAACTGCTTTGTGTTTTTGTACGACGGAGAGCGATATATCGCCACCACTGCCGTATCTTTATAACCCAGCTTTATAACAAGACAATTTGCATCAAGGAATGGTGGTTCCTCCACTGTACAGCTAATTACCCTCTTCGTGTATACCACAATACCTTCATTTTGGTTGTTATTGCATTTAGTAGAAAATTGATTATAGTTATTGATAGATGGTATTTGGGGACAGGACGCCAGCCAGCATTCTGTTAAAACAATTAGATCACAATCAATATTTAGTCTAGCTGTAAGTGTCAAAAAGCTGGGAAGGTTACAATGAATGCTTCTAATATTCTGTGTAAGGATGTTAAGACGTAAATAAGAACATGGGATAATCACCGCACACTTCTCAGGAGTGCAAACTCTGGAAGTTGATAGCGAAACATTGTCCATTTCGCGGGCAATTAATTCAAAATCGAATTTGAGCTATTTTTTTCACTTGATTTTCCTTAATTAGGTCAGCGCATGTTTTTTTTGCATGATAATGTTTGGACACCTGGTAAGTTATCATCTTATATAGATTAAGCCGAGGTAATTTATGAGTGAAAGAGTGATGATGAGTGCGAGAGAGTGTGATGTTTCGTGTAAGTGTAGTGTGGGTTTTACATAATCTGAAGCATAAGTACATCAGGGAAAGTTTATAGTATGGTTTAAACACATGGAGAAAAGTAATTAAAGTTATAAAACCTAGTCATTTTCTTTCTCTTAAGATCTTAGTCAGGTCCTCTTCGCATTCAATACGGACGTGTGACCTTTTTTCGTTTTTCCTTATAAAGACTGATCCGTGAGTAATCCAACAGAAGGTGAATTTATTTTTGCTTGAAAAGTCTCTAGCTACGAAGAAGAGTTTCTTTGTTTTCAGTGGAACATTTTCCTCAAGGTATACAGCCTGAACTGGGCCATCAATACTTAGATGAGAAGTATTGAGCTTATTATCCTTATCCTTATTTTTGTTAAAAGCCTTTACACTTTTAAGGACCTTATCGCGGATCAGGACGCTGTTTATTCATGACTGACTACAGGGCAAAATGATAACCAAACGAATCAAAAACCACCGGATGTGTTTCTATACATATTCTGCGACACCCACAACAGTACTTACTACACGCTCAATTCAAATACGAAGCAAGGAAGAAGAAAGTCGGCCGACATATATACACCTGAAAAGATTTCCAAGCATGTAAGCATGACATCAAATACTACGGTGAAGAACACAGTTACTGGACAGAATCGTCACACAACAGGGACGAAGTCAGGATGGTCTAGAGGCAAATATACCGTATCCCAGAAACAGACAGCGAAAGCGAAACTGGGAACTTACCGGATAACCCAAACGAACACGACTCAGGAAACTCAACTAATAACAATAACTGAAAATAGAAGGAAAATAAGAACTTGAAGAAAACAACAGCTGCTCTCCAAATTCCACATCCTCCCCATTCCACATATCCTATATTGGCTTCAGGCTGAAGAGTCGGTCGATTGAATTCACTATCCTTCCCCTCCTATAGAGCAGGTCATTCCGCCCCCCCTCAAAACTTGTGCCCTCTGGTATGCCGGCCGAAAGACCGGAACAGGTTTAGAACCCTGGCTGGAGAAGCACCATTCATTCATTCATTCATTCATTCATATGCGGATGTTTGCTGGATCGGTGCGAACGAAGAACAACTGAACAAACTCGAACGACTTCAAAACCTCGGGATTCGGTTTGTCTTCGGGCTGCGCAAGTATGACCATGTCTCACTGTATCGCAAGGAGTTGGGGTGGCTTCCGATCCGCCTTCGTCGTGATATGCACTTTCTCTTCTATCTGTTCAACATTTTGCGAAATCCCCGCTACCCCTCATATCTTCGAGAACGTTTCGAGTTTATTTCAATTAGCAACCGGAGATCCCACACGATGTCTCTTCTTTCTACTCCTCGGCATAACACTGCCGCTTACAAACACTCGTTTAGGTTAACGGCGATCCGACTGTGGAACGCACTTCTCTGCGCTATTAGAGATAGTCCCTCAATTTTCACTTTTAAGACAAGATTGAATGAGCATTTCCTTTCTCTTTCGTTATAGGTACTTAGATATATCTTAATTTTTTGCTTTTGTATTTTATTTAGTATCATATAGTAGTATATTATATCATTTATTACATTATTATGTTTTAATTGTAAACAATTAGATGTGTACAGTTTTATTGCGCACTAGGACTCTCCTGTTGCGCAATTTTTCCTGTCCTGCCTAGGTTTGCTGGTAGAAATCTCTCTTTAGAGATAAGCTCGACTTTGCTCATAAAATGTTTTGTTATTCTTTATTGCACAGAAATCTTAATAGTAATATTAAGATTTCTGTGCAATAAAGAATATGAGTATGTTGTGCACGTACCCTGTGACTAGTAGCACTGCCGAGCGATCTTTCTCCACCGATGCCGATTAAAGACATATCTTCGCAGCAGGATGACAGAGGAGCGACAATGCAACAAAATTGAACGCTGATAAAATGCTGGGTATAATTAGCAGGAAACATAAAAGAAAAATATCTTTATCAAACATGTAATTTTTCTATAGTTTTCATACTTTAATGAACCTTTATTTAGATAATATACAAGCTTATTTTAACAGTTATTATTGATTGGACGACCCGAATGGCCGAGTCGGCAGTGATCCTGCCTCCGAAGCCAAGGGTCCCGGGTTCGAGTCCCGGTGGGGGCAAATATTTGTTTGATGAGAACGGATGTTTGTACCCTAGTCATGGTTGTTTATCTATCTAAGTATAATATTTATCTATATAAGTATTTGTATCGTTGTCTAGTACCCAAGTTACAGGGAAATCTAGTTTGGGGCTAGATCAATGTGTGTAAATAGTGTACAAGGTATTATTATTATCATGTTTATTATAATTTTTGCCTTTCAGCCCCCCCCCCTCCAAGTACGGATATGCCTCCCTAGATTCGTGCCGATCCGGCGAGGTATGCGCCAAGGGGGCACAATCTCACTGGTGTGATCGAATATCTGCTGAAGACACTCTACTGGGATGACAAAGGTATTAATAAGGCGACTTCTGTGGCGTTGCGGTTGAGGCTTACATTGTTGTAGACCATGTTCAGTGAAAACTTGGGTTTTATACTAAATCCACTAACTCAGCTCATTGGGTATTTTAATTTCTCAGAGCAACAGCCACATATCGAAAGTTTTGTTAGATAGCTTCCGCTGAATAGTTTTTCCGTGCAGTGACTCCCGTGCATTCGCAATTTTTCGCGATCTCTTTGAATAGTGATTATAAATATGTATTCTCTTTGCGCTTAGAAGAGTTTCGTTCTTCTGAGTCGCGCATCCGAGTTAGTTTTTGTTTATACCCATCCATTTCGCCTACTTGGTTTGCCAATCATTTAAAAATTAGTTTTTAGCACTTGTCAATAATCAGGTAAATATTGAATTAATGTCAACAAGAAATTGAAAAGCATGAAATAAGGAAAGAAAAGAAGTAGAAAATATCAAGATTATAAGCAAAGTAGATCCTTGTGGATCATTGGAAAAAACAAATCAGAAGATTTCTCAACATGTTCAGACGTAATAAAAAAAGAAAACCACCTTCTGTGAACTCCATTGTAACTAATTCCATAGAAAACCAGAGCTTGCCCCCCATCCCAACTGTTAGTTCTAGAAAACATAAATATACGAACAAACATATCAAGAGTACTGCGACAAACTCAGCACACCAGAAAACTACATCTGATTCTGAAACCAGTGGAGTTACCAGACGTGATGCGGCTAAAAACAGCCAATCTATTATAATCATACCACATGATAACAAGGACTTGAACCAACCAGAACGCCATGTGGAGCAAATACAAACAGTAATGCAATTTCAAAGCAACTGCCCTAAAAGAACTGCGAAGACATACAACCCTTTAATTCCTGAATCGGTGTGTATTTTGATAGCTAGACTAGGGTATATGTAACCTAAAAATTAAGTATTGAAGATAATTCGTTTACATTTCAGTCACCCGCCTGAAACATTTTCCCATAAAGAAAGAGACAAGAAAGGAAACTTAAAGTATCTTGTGTGTATTATATTATTCACCATTGGTACTAATAAAATTATTAATTAACACGACAATAATCTTTTATTTCCATAGTCCGACGAAGAAACCTCATCTAATTCATTCGGAGACGTAAATGAAATACAAAACATTTATCTGCCTAAACTGCGTCCGAGTGAAGCAGAGTTTTTGCAGCTCGTAGCTAATGATGATGTCGATGCAGTACAAAATGTTGTGCAGAAAAGTCCTGGATTCAACATCAATTGTACTAATCATCAGGTCAAAAAACTTCCTATACTTACTACTTGGAGTGTTATCTTATCAAACTGGGAATAACGCCTAATCTCAAAAGCTCATTGCAGATGGCGCTGGTGTAGTTGGAGTTGGATGCTGCTTATCTGTCGAAGTTGTCAAATTCTATTTATTTAAGTGTACCTATTTGAAAGACCACATGACGTGTTTTTTAACCTAACCTTAGATGAATAAACTCTTTGCTTCTACTAACTACGCCAGCGCCTTCTTCTTGAACTGATTGAAACGGCTAATGAATCTTTAATAACCAAGAATGATTTTCATTAAAAAAAACATAACCAAGCGTCACGCCTTTTCCCATAGTGGGTGGCAGAGGCACGTTTGTGCCCACTTTTATTCAATACTCCAATTTGCGTGACGGGCTAGCCCATCGCCGCAGCGATGGAATAATGAAGATTTTTTCACAAGGTTTTCCATCACCGTTAGAGCGTCCGTATAATGTACTTATGATAAATTACATTTTGTTATTAGTACATGGTCAGCACCGGGATGTAAACCTGCACCTCCTGCGTAGGATCCACTAGATCACGGACCTCCCTAAAAAAACTAACAAAGATAATAAAAAATATTTATGATTGTTGAAAGCAGGAAAAGATCATGCGATGTGATGATGATGCAGTGTACGGTAACAATACTTTGCGGAGATTTCCTATTATCTTTTAGAAAGTTAGGATTTTCAGAACAGTTCTCTTGAATTACAGGGTATATCAGCGCTACACATTGCAGTTCAAAATCGCTCGGAGTCCATGGTGGAATTCCTACTGACCGTACTTGGTATAGAAATTGGGGACACAGTCCTTCATGCGATACGAGACAGTAGCTTGGAAATCCTGAGTTAGTTCTGTCTATTGATTAATAGTTACTAGACTTAATTAAGGCCTTGAAACTACGGAAACAAACGCTTATAAAAAAGGCCTAAGATTTAGTACGTTCTTCTGGAGGAACATCGAATAACAGTTAGGTGGATCTTTGCAGTAATGCTACTGGATGCTCTAAAGAAAATATCCCCAGGCCTAGAGTTCAGTGGGGCGACGCACTCGAACGACTTCCCAGAACACCTCACTCCCCTCCACCTGGCTGCTCAGGAACGGCACTACGAGGCTGTGGAGCTCCTGATCCGTCGAGGGCATACCATCACGCGTCCTCATCCGCCGAAGTGCTATTGCAGTGATTGCAAGTTCGTTTACTTATTTTAGATTACCACTCAAAGGTGTACGCAGCATAATCAGCATAATGAATAAGGGATGTGGATATTATTATTCCAGTCGGATATGGAGAATCAACTCAATTGCAAACTTAATGCTGAAACAGGAGGAGTAATATATAATTATGATTAAGGTCCGTCCACCATGTGTATCGTAAGTGGTTTATAAGTCCACGAGAACCACAACAGCTCCTCATCTATTACAATATACTTATGACTGACTGACATACTGATATATCAACGCACCTGGTCCTCTCGAGACAGTGATACTTTGTACTGGAGATCCTTTTGACTTTTGAGATTTGACTAAATGCATCCCCTAAGGGGCGAAATTGGGGATTGAAGTTTGTATCGAAATCAAAAAAATACTTATGAAGCTGAAATTTTGCAGTGAGGTAGTTTTTAGGATTGAGACGTTAAGTCAACCAAGCAAGATATTTTTCTAATTTCTTTGGCAGGGAGGACGGGGGCGTGAACTTTGTATGGACATAAAATAACATCATTGTTTAAAGTTTGAATAGGCTGGCCATTTTACACTACTGCATGTCCTGAAACTCAGGAGATGATAGAATCTTATCCATGTGTTTCTCCGTTAGAGATTCAATGGCGAACGATGACCCTCTCCATGCAATCAACGCAAGACTATCAGCGTACCGCGCGATCGCTTCACCAGCCTACTTGGTCCATGTATCAGCTGATCCAATCCTGGCTGCCTTCCGCTTGACAGCCGAGTTGGCTGCCAATGCCGTGACGTACCGTCAGCTTGCAGCGGCCTACCTTCGACTCAGGGATGACGTCAGCGCGTTTGCTGTGGCACTTATCGGTTGAGTGATGTGTTTGTAACTAGAAGTTAATCTTTTTCATGTTATTCTGGCCAGTCATAGTTTACTGTCTTCTGGAGGAAGTCTTTCCATCTAGGTGATTCTTACTCGCTATTGTTAATCTTTAACCACTGAAGATTGTGATAATCACGATCAGCAGCATTCACCACACGAGAACAAACAAAATGTCTCCATTGCGTTGTCCGTAGCCACCCTCTCAGCAATATCTATCAGTCAAATAAAGGTTTCACAAATAATTACATTTAACTTGTGACAGGGTGCTGCCGAACGTCAGAGGAGGTGGAAATCCTTTTGAAGCAGACGTGTGGACTGCGGAACCAAAGACATTTTGTGTTACCTCGGCTACTTATGGCGGTTGAATACCATCAGAAGGAGTTTGTGGCACATCCTAATACGCAACAGGTACCTAGTGTATTTTGTGAAGTCCAATCCAAGCATATTGGTTAAGTTGTAGGTAACTTGAGCTTGGCGCTTCTGAGTCAGATTAAAAGTTGACATATAAACTAAGTGGGAATGTTAGAGAAAATGTTCTGTCAGTCTTTATATTCAAGGACTAGTAATCGAGCTGCATTATTTGGCCCAGCAGCGTCAGGTCCACCCTGCTGTGATTGTCGTAGTTATAAATAACACACGATCCCCTGGACCGCGTACAGCATTATCATATTACGAAGCATGTTTCAATTTAATTCACATCCGAGTAGGTGCCGTTAGGTGATAAAACGTTATTCATAAACATAACATAAGTAGTTGCAATATGAGTGCCAGGTCTATCACCAGAAGCACAGATTAATAAATGCCTGAAGTAAGAAGAAAAACGCGTCAATCGGGCTCATAGTTCATATCATTCATCTGCCATGGACTAGTCCCGTTTCATAAAGTGGTGGAATACTCTTTAATGGTAGATGCTAGGTCAGTGACGGTGGTGAGTTTTTTTTTGGCGAAGCATTTCATATCTTACCCCGTCAACCGACGACGTATGAGCATCTTGAGTGTGTTGCAACATCTATGTGCGATGCGAGTGCAATTTCCATATTTATGATTTTAGCAAGTTTATATATTTATACCTACGAAGGTGTTACCTGCATTGCGTACAGGTATTGGAGGCCTATTGGCAGGGCGATTGGCACAGCTGGCGCAGCAGGTCCTGTGTCGGGAAGGCCTTCATCATCATAACCCGTGTTCTCATCACCCCGGTGATTCTCATCATGTGTATGGTTAGTTTAATATTACTTTTCAAAAATAGTAGCGGAAGCTGTGGAGTTAATAGTTACAAAAAAATCTCAGAGCTTGGTTCTGTAAAAATTTAGGAGACAGATTTTCCCGAAAAATGTCTTACGACAATAACATTCAGTCGTCCAAATAAGTATTCGTATGTAAATAAAGACAAAAGAGTATCGTTATGGACTGGCATCTCTAATCTAACTGATACAAAACCTATCGCATTCCGCGTGATTTAGCGGGTTAACGGTCAGTTTGGAGACTATGTACCGATCGATTTACTGCTCAATGTCGACAATACCAATGAAGACGTCTCTCGATATCAGCTACCCAACAGATTAATCGGCGTGTAATCTTGCAGTTAGCACCGTGCCACTACCTCGTCAGACGCTGGAATATACCGTTGAACAAGCTGATTACTCATGCTGCCGCTTACTTTGTGTTTTTGGCAATAGTCTTCTTCATATCCAATCAAGATAAGCGCGGGCAAAAACGCGGCCCGCCGAATACAGGTTCGCAATTACAGCCTCACTGAACTTGATTGTGGTCAATTGTCTATGATTTTCTTAGGACCATTGGATCCCAAGGTTTTTCACTTCTCTGGTCTAAAGCAAAGAGCTTAGCTTAGTAAATGAGTGCCCACAAGGGGGGGGGGGGGGGGTAGTTCGGGCACAAACAAGATCCCCTTTTTATTTTTTGCTTACCTACATCTCGAAAATACATAATGAAAGCATATAAAATTCTCTACAACTTTGATTGTAAGAAAATTTCCTAAGACGATGAAACCAAACGACGGGATCTTTACTAGTCTAGCTGTATTATCTAAAGACCACAATTAATTTGGGAATAACACTAGGATTCACCTTTGAGTGAGAGATTAATTTACCAAAGTTTGGAAAGCACTGCTCTACACAATATTGCCGTGATAGATGTGATAAATACCTATAAGTAAAGCTTCCTTCATCGTCATCGTGGTCATCATCATAGTTTACCAACCAACCAATCACTAGATAATTGTTAGCGCTGAGTTCACTCGATCTTACTCGAGTGAACTCGAAAGTGAACTAATATGTCTGTACCTCTATAGGTACAGAACGAGTATAGGCCTAAGCTCTTCGGTACGGTAAGCTTTTTTACCTATTACAGGAGCTGAAGGCCCCCTGGTCCTTTTCGTATTGGGGTACACATGGTCCGCATTCAGGATGTGCATGATGGAGGGCCCCAGGAGGTACTTCTCCAAGATGTCGAACTGGACGGAAGTCATCATGCTCTTTCTTTTTGGCTTGACCTTCGCGCTGTGGTACATTGCAGCTGTGGGTGTGAACCTTTCATTAAAGCCGGATATGGGTAAGACAGGAGTCTACAGGTGCAGTTTCATGGTTTTAACAGGACATCTAAGTATTTCGTTAAAGTAGGTAGTTTCTTGGTTCTGATTAAATAAATATTTTAGATGAACATACATTTACACAAATTTGCTACTGGCCCCACACTAGGATACCCTGTGCCGTTGGAACTAGAAACAGCGACGATACAAACATATAAACATCCAAGACCTGGGTTTTTTTTTTCTTTCCTGAGATCGAACCCGGAACCTCTAGAATGGTACGCAGAGCCACAACCGCTGGTCGTCGTGCTGGTACATATCATGGGAAACATGGGTATTTCGGAATCGATTATGGGAAACAACACTATACAGAAAACACATTTTCCTTTCTTTCCTCGCAACACTTTAGTGTCTGAAAAGCATACCGAATTCGAGATGTCTTTGATTAAAGCATAATGTTTTTGCACTATTCCCTAAAATCACTTTGATTGACTGAAAATGACTTTGATTGAGACAAACGCAATTTTGAGGCTGGTCTTTCTACCACAGAGCGCAAATACTGGGACCAATACGACCCTACACTTCTGGCAGAAGGGACATTCTGTCTCGCCACCATATTCGCTTTCTTCAGGCTGATGTTCCTCTGTCAGCTGAGCTACCAGCTTGGACCACTGCAGGTACACTTAGTTATAAGCAAATGGTTATCTTTCAAACCTTTACATATTTTCCTAAGACATCTTATTACCCGACTAACAAAAGGAGGGTTATGTGGTTGACCTGTATGTATTATATATGTATGTATGTTTGTATGTCTCTTTGTACGTATGTATGTATTTGTTTGTAATTATGTATGAACGTATGTATGTCATTTGTTCCACCAGAACATCTAAACTACTTACTTATCAAAATGTGACAAATGAGGTATCGTTAGAAGCGTCTTAACCCTCCACTTAACATAAGATATGTGATGTCACACTTAATTCAATATGGTGCCCATTAGAGGACATAAATTCATGGACAAAAATTGATTGATAAAAATTGATAGCACAAGGTTGTGTTGGGTATCAAATGAAAGTGCTTAATTAGCTCATTCCAAATATATATATGTATCAATGGCTCTAGCTCGCTGCTTTGCCTGCATTAACTCGACGACGATGGCACATTGATGAAAAGTGACCTTGCACTTCTTTTTTGGCATACTGCATCACGTCGTGAGGCGGAGCTCCCAAGACCACGATTTATATTTGGAGAGAGCACAAAGAGTAATCTTAAAGGTCTGCACTTTCCGTCCATTCTTTTACCCTACTGAACTTCTTTTCAGGTCATGTAATGTTCTTACAGGTAGACAACTCTTTGTTTATTTTACCATTTTGAAACATCACTCTCTTATGACGTTTGATCCCAACTTATTGACCAAGCGCCGTAATGATAGGGTATTTCCACGACCTAAAATTTTCCGGACCTTTGCTCACAGATTCTTCCCTTTCCTTGCACCTTTATAATAAAATCAATAGAAAAATACACATTTCAAGAAAACCATTTTTAATATTCTTCAAATTCTGAATTATGACCAAACAGAAGAACTACTAATGACTATCGGTTAGGAGTTAAACATCAAATTATATATATCTGACCTCTTATTTTTATTCCTGATGATAATAATAATATGTGTACTTTTTGTAATTAAATCTCTATTACTTTGTTTTGCACTCCTTGACAATATTAAATATTTTAAAGAGTATGGTACCAAAAAGCATATCAAGTGCCTGCAAACTCCTCACCACACACCCTCTCATCTCAACACACTCAATCACACTCACGCTATTCAAAGAGAGGTCTCTCTTACACACACCAAGACCTGCCTATGTAAAATTTACTCTATTTTGTAGTTTATTTTACCTGATCGAGCTGTACTTGGTCTAATGAATAACAGGTCCTCATTTTTCGTAATGTATAGCACTCATACTGTTATTATTAGGAAGAGCGCAGAATCCTGAAATACAGGTTAACCACCTAGTGTTTTTACTAGATTTCAAATAAATAATGCTTCACAAGTATTAATTAAGCTCAAACCTGTTCTAGTGTAATACCTCGTTATATTATATTATCATTATTATGATTGTGAACAAATGTAGCCAAATACTAAGGTAAATTGACTAATACTACTTATCAGAATTTTTCAAGTGAGTTATCGTTAGATGCCTCGTGATCGTCCACTTGACTAGGAATATGTGACGTCCTAAAGGAGGTTTAGCTGACACTAAATTGGAAAAAAACTTAATATTTTAATGCCCTGCAAAATTCTACGTAACGTCAAAGCCATGAACATTATGTACTCAGAAATAAGAGCCAAGTTTTATAAAAAAATAACAGAACTGCCATGCCATTAGCACTAAAAGGGGCTTTAAAATTTAAAGATAGTTTCTGCAACTCAGTGTAAATAGTCTAATGATCTTGGACAAACAAAAACAAATAATTTTAGCGGCGTGCGAACAGCATGGAGTCCGAATAAGGTCGTGATACTGGCCTCTTGGACACAGAAAACAAAAGTCTTTTTTTCAGTGCATTCTCATCTAAGATCACTAGTGTACGTGCATTTCTAAAAATCGAACTTATTCGGAAATCGAGCTGGCCATACAAAATGAATTAAATGAATGCATTTAAATTAAAAAATACATTTATGCACATACTACCCGCAAGAGACTTCGAGACCTCGCGCGTAGGACATCCCGAACCGCTCGAGTCTCAAGTTATCTCTTGCGGGTAGTACACATGTGTGTGATTATACTTAATTTTTATTTTTAACTAGCCACTTCACTTGACTTCGTGCGCGTTGACTTCGAAGTTGTGTCCAAGATAATTGTAACATGTGTGACTCAAAAGCAATATTTTCTTCTGCAGTAGCCATCACGCTTGCACCATATTGATAAATAGCTATTCCTTTTCGTGCAGTAACCTGTGTTTTTGTCCAGCTGTAATGTTTGATTAGTTTTAATTAAATGTTCGAACACAGTCATTAGTCAAATTACAATAAAATACAATGTTAAAAACCCACCGTCATTCGTCAAAACTTATTAAATGAAAGATATTGTCTTAGAAGCTTTATTTTTAATACCTATTTAATATTCTTAGTTGCATATGTAAAAAATGTTGTTTAATTGTTTTCTTCGTTTGATCTATAACTATGGAATAGCAATCTAACTAGACAGTCTAGTATTTATTCTTAAATTTAACTACACTACAAATTTATCGTAGCTGTCCGTAAAACACCCGACGCAAATTTTGTTGGTATCTGCGTGCCACCTAGAGGGAGTGGGTAATGGTGCCAGAGATGGATACATGGGCGAAAGAGAGAGGGTGAACTCGCTCACTCGCCAAGAAACCTTGCGATAGTTGTATACTGTAAGAGTCTGAGACCTATTATATTAGAAGAGTTAGCTCCATACTCCATTATCCCAATGTCAATGACCGTAATGACCACTGAAAATTCAAAAGTCAGCGCGCTGTTTTAGTAGGAAGTCGGGTTTTAGTTTTTGTTCTTATTGTCTTGTTTCGGTATAGTGGTTGTGAGACAGGACCATAGTTTCTTCCGAAAAATAAAAAGATCCATTTCATCATCAGATGGCGATTCTTCGTCATCCTACGTATGTACTCATTTTATCCACACTTGATTGCAGGTCTCACTTGGAAAGATGACGATCGACATCTACAAGTACATAATAGTTTTCGCGATAATAATATGCGCATTCGCTGCCGGCCTCGCGAGGTTCTACCAATATTACGAAGGCATGGTCTATGAAGATAAATTTGGAATGAAGACAGTTCAGGTAACTTTCGTCTACAAACAAGTCCAGTTGAACTACAGGTTAAGCTTGTCCAAACTGAAATGACGCGCCCCTCTCTACCGCATTTACGCACACAAGCAAATAGCCAAAGTAGTAGTGGGGCGCGTCAATTCAGTTAGGACTCTAAAGAGCGCACCTAAGTAGATTCCTGCGGTAGTGCAGTGTGCGGGGGGCGTGCATAGAGTAACTTATGTGTAGTGTAGACGAGGCGTGTGTCCACTGGCTGAGTATTCAATGTCCCTCCGATACAGCTCTACAACCTCAGGAATCTACTCAATATGACATTCCTATAGAAAATTAAACGGACCAACTTCGGAAGAAGCCAATAAACTAGTGGCTCTGTGAGCTGTGGATCGCGCGAGTCGTTAGAGGAAAGCTGAACTTTTAACATTTAAAGTAATGGATGCATCTCCTCGTTGTCTACTTACATTGAATATACCGCCCCAAAAACTTTGTAAACCACATTTTGCGCATATCTCCGCCATTTTGAAAAACCCAAATAATAAATCGACAAAAATTCCATATACATATCGAACCTGCTTACAAAATTTCACGAGAATCGGTTGAGAAAGCGACCAGTCGAGCAGTGAACCGGAAACAGCCGAAAATCCGGACAGACGGATATTCGGAAACATTTTTGCTCAAGCTGAACGGAGACGCTTCGTCGCTCGGTCAATGATCAACCTACCTCCGTCCCAGGTGCCATCCTTCATCAGTCTCCGCGACACCCTGAACACGTTGTTTTGGGCGCTGTTCTGCATGGCGCCTCTGGAGAGCGCTGACGTGGTGCTGCAGAACACGAATGGCACGTGGAACTCGCAGGAGAATCGACACTCGTACACAGAGAGGGTGGGATACTTCTGTTTTGGGTGTAAGTTCTTTACAATACACTTTCATGTACATATTCTAATCTCGACCAGAATGGCGTAATTTGACGTTTGGAACAGGCGTGCCTATCGGGCTGGATATGATCTCATGACATTCTTTGATACCATCTTCACTACTGAACCGACCGATCCTGGCCTATGTTATATCAGTGGAAAGGAGATTTAATGTAGTTTTAATATATGTATATCTCTCTTACGCTTATTAAAGGCTGGAACCGCGCGCGATCTGCGCCAAGACAAGAGACCATAGAAGCGAGTTTGTGGCGTAGGTCACGGGAGGGGTTAATTAACTTGCTGTTGCTGCTTGCTGTAGTTGACAATTCCGTTTGGCAGGTTTCGAAGTCATATCCGTGATAGTGGTGTTGAACATGCTGATAGCAACGATGTCCAATACATTTGAGCGGGTCACCGACAATGTCGCCAACGAATGGACGTTTGGGCGAACTGAAGTAAGTCAATATTAGAATGGCAGGAACATTAAAATATGACGCCCCAGGGCCAATTGTACTAATAGCCTTAAGATTGCAGGTGGTCGGATGAGACGGAGGAATCGCAAACGGTAGCACACTACAGGGAGAGCCTAGGTCCAGCAGTGCGGACTCCTTACTATAGCGAGGTGAAGCTTGCAGGCTAAAAGGATTATGAATGATGATGATAAAGAATACGCGTCAAGATATGATTCCGAACTCGGCAGTACGCAGCAGTGCTGCCGGTCGCCGTTGCTTCCCACAGGTTTGTATGAGAAACGAACCCGACAGCCCTGCTGCAGCAGTAATGAAGCGTGCGCGACAGAGATAGCTAACATCTAAACTCAAGCAACTGAGTGAATACACAACACTGCTGCCAAGTTCGGAATCATAGCATTTCGCTTTTTCCCATGCGGGGTGGAAGGGGCACAGTTTCTCCAACGTTTAGACAGTTATTTACTACTCCCTTTTCAGTAACAGGTGCTAGCCCATCGCCGGACAAATAAATAACCGCCGTTATATTCATAGTGTCACGATATCGCTCTCTTTCAGGTGTACCTAGACTACATGATGCAGACCACCCTCCCTTCGCCCTACAACCTTATACCGACTGCTTCAGCTATTACGGATGTGCTGGAGTGGCTCCGAGCCAAGTGCATTCCGCAGCCCGGCGTGAGGGGGCGCTGGTCGCTCGCTTACTGCTGTTACATTGTAAGCTACGCGCCCACTTCGAAAGTAAAATAGGGAGAATCTTAAAACTTTCGCCGGTAGATCGATGATCGATGCAGCAGTTCCCTTATAAAGATCACGAGAAGGTCAACATAATGTAAGGCCCAGGTCACACAGCAAAAACGTAAGATGCGGACGCGTCGCATATTCGGCGCTCCTATAATTTACTATTTTCACAAAATGTATAGCACCGCCGCCGTGGCGCAAAGCACACAGAAAAGACAGAGCGCAGGCACGAAGCTGCGCCCTATTGCGAAACAGACGGGGCACAGACAGGACGCATCCGAGGCACGGGCGCGACTGGGGGGTGCCGAAGGCGCGTGGAGAGCCGGGGGTGTTGTTTTCTCAAAAAAACCTTCAAAATCACGCCGTCATCGTCACGTGAAAAGTCGCGCCTGCGCTCCGTCGTCGGCGCCGTGACTGCGACGCGTCCGCACCTTGCGCCTTTTCTGTGTGGCCTAGGCATAGGAAGGCCACAGTCAACGTAACGACATCAGTCATTTGACGACCTGAAAAATGTGGCAGGTGGCGTTTGGCGTATTTTAGGAGTCCTACAAAATCCGGCCGTTCCCAGTAGTCTTACCGAGTAGTATTACCAGTGGATCTACTGGGTATTTCCTTCCCAATAGAATTACTAGTAAGACCGCTGGAATTCTGTACCCAGTGGAATTACCAGTAAAACAAAACTCCTAATTGTCGTACTCTTATGTAGAGCTAGCAAATACAGCGACACGCCTTTTTAACGGACTTGAAAGCGGAAGAGGTTCTCAATTCGACTGTTTTTTTTGCATGTTTGTTATGCACGGGATTATTTCGTCAATTATGAATCGATTTTGATGATTATTTTTTTGATTGGTAGCTTATACTTCAGATTTTACGAAAATTGATTAAGCACTTTTTGAAAAACAACAACGTAAGCAAAAAAAAATAGGCTAGTATTTAATCGCACATCAAAAATACTGATTTGCACAGCAAAAAAGGATCGACAAAAGCAATTTATATCTTTTAAATATTTAATGAGTACTTATGTATATGTTTTAAGTATTTTTTGTTGTTCTTACATGTTGTACCTAACACGAAGGATAAAGGGGCTTCGCTTCGCTCACACCCTTTTCCTTAGCTACTGCAGTATTTTGCCCTTATATTTG
The DNA here is from genome assembly GCA_949825045.1 of Argyresthia goedartella. Taxonomy (NCBI): domain Eukaryota; kingdom Metazoa; phylum Arthropoda; class Insecta; order Lepidoptera; family Argyresthiidae; genus Argyresthia; species Argyresthia goedartella. The sequence continues at coordinate 15,431,531 of OX463809.1, read as the reverse complement.
CTGTGCAAATCAGTATTTTTGATATGCAGTTTAATATTTCCCAAAAAATACTCGTTTTGGTTTGCGGTTCCCTTCAGCAAAAGTTTTGATGAGGACTTTTCGTGTATATAGACGTTCCCTTCCCGACCGGTGAGGAAGAAATACGGTTTAAACTTGAAGTCGGTTTTGAAGTTTTTATTTATTATTTATTTAGCGTTGGGTCGATAGCGTCTCCTTCACAAAGGTAGCCTGTGGGCAGTGTGAGCTTTAAATAAAATTTACTTTCTATAGCAAAGTCACCTGACTAACGAGCTTGCGACTCACTGACTAACGAGCTTGCGACTCACTGACTAACGAGCTTGCGACTCACTGACTAACGAGCTTGCGACTCACTGACTAACGAGCTTGCGACTCACTGACTAACGAGCTTGCGACTCACTGACTAACGAGCTTGCGACTCACTGACTAACGAGCTTGCGACTCACTGACTAACGAGCTTGCGACTCACTGACTAACGAGCTTGCGACTCACTGACTAACGAGCTTGCGACTCACTGACTAACGAGCTTGCGACACACTGACTAACGAGCTTGCGACTCACTGACCAACGAGCTTGCGACTCACTGGTCACGTGACTTTTCTATACAAAACTGGCGTTTTATGGCAACGCGATATTAAATTATTATATATTTTTAACTCATACTTCGCCCACAGAGCAGCCTTTGGACAGCCTCATCGTCAGAGGAGTGGCCTTTTTGCAGTCCGCCCTCTATCGACCGTAGAGGACAGTCGTCCGTGAGGAGGCCATTCTCAGAACGCCCCAGTTATTAATTAAACAGGGGGCAGGCCCATCGCAGAAGTTATAAAAGCCTACGTATTCTCGTAACGAAAGTTCATACTTTATTCAGGAGCGTGATGTGGAAGCCAATGTCCAGAAGGAATACCCAGCACTTATCAGCGTGCTAGTGCAGCGTTACTTCTGTGAGAAGGCGGCGTTGTCTACGACAGAGCGCGAACTGCGAAGGGAGATAGCCAAACTTATGGCCCTTGATAAGAATACTGTGCGCCTACGTTCTATAAACACTATAAATAAATAAATTTTAACACCCCGACGCAATAAATTAAAATCGTCTTAAATATTGTTAACTTGTTTCCTGTTTATGATGATAACTATCGAACCTCTGTACCGATTTTAATAACACAAGTCTGTGAACCATTGCAGGAAATTCTGCATTTACATTATTTAATTCCATTTACAGAAAACCGCATTAAAATCCGTCAACCCGTTTGACCGCGCTCTGAGGGTGCCACGGACAGACACACAGACAGACAGACAATAGCTTCCAACTTATAACCCCCTGCGTCGGGGGTGAAAGACCAAACAGTGTCACTGATTTTCCCATATGGTGTGGGGGTAGTACAGTTGAACCAATGTTCTTGTTGTACAGCGTTCTCTAGCTTTTATTTTATAGGGTTGCTTTTCATAAGGTCTGAGTTCATACTTCGTAGTTTTATTAAAACAAACTATTATTTTTTATCTAGTCAGAGATATAGTTATCTAGTCTGTAACATAGGTAAAATAAAAAGTTTGTGAATGCTTCAATATAAATAGCTTTTATTTTCCATTTACAGCGCAAATACATAATCCTTTTTAGAAATTCAGTAATTGAGACTTCACTTATTCTTTACTGCCACTTTGATCAATATACATTTTCAACGTTGTAACTATAAGTTATAATGTTATAATATAATATAACATGCGAACCTATAGTGCGGTTATCATAGGAAGATATTTGGACATTTGACGTTTATGAGAACAACCAGACTTTTTAAGGATAAGGAAATGCTAGTTGATTACAAATTTAATATATTGTAATCAACTTGTATTCATTTGTAATTAATATAAAAAATTGACGACCCGAATGGCCGAGTCGGCAGTGGCCCTGCCTACGAAGCCAAGGGTCCTGGGTTCGAGTCCCGGTGGGGGCAAATATTTGTTTGATGAGAACGGACGTTTGTACCCTAGTCAAGCTTGTTTGTCTAATAAGTATGTGTATCGTTGTCCAGTACCCAAGATACAGGGAAACCTAGTTTGGGGCTAGATCAATGTGTGTAAATAGTGTCCAAGGTATTAAATGTTATTATAATTACCTCAACCCTAGAAAACTCAGGCTCATAAACGTCAAGCGTCAGATATCTTACTATGATAACCGCACTATAGTAGATATCCTGGATAGTGGAATGCCGATTCTTCCAATGATAGTTTTTTGACCAGCATCTCAATATAATCACAATTTACCACGTACAATTCCGTACAGGCATGCCGTGCTAAGCCGCCGAGTTCACTTCACATAATCCAGCTGTCCGTCCCCGTCCAGTCCCAGTCACATCCGGACGTGGAACTTGCCCGCCTTCGTGACGTATTTGACGCCTTTGAAGGGCTTGTACTTCGCGCCGTACATGTCGAGTCGACTCACGCGCAGCCCACTAACCGCCAGCTGAGGGATCGTGAAGTGCACGTTGACGCTGGGGTGGGCGCCTGATGTGTCCGCGCCCGATGCCACAGACACCTGCCGGACGACATAAATAAGGTGTAATAATGGCAGTTCTTGTCACAAGGACGACGTAAATCGCACAACAAATTACCTTTGGCGATCAACAAAATACGTGGCATTGTTTTAAGAAACAACGAAAAAATAAAATGAAGCAACCGATGGCTGTATACTTAATAAAGGGTAGAGTTGCAGGAACATGTGTTATTATTATGTATAGTCCGTGAAGGTAGGAGTTAAAAAGAAGAACAACCAGTGACATGTTGCAAGCTCATCGCCTGACAGAACTCCTGATTCTTTTAGTTGGCTTTAACGACTTGTACGGGAGTTTTATTTCATGCAGCTGGTTTGTGATCCTAAGGATCAGGGTAGGTACCTCTCATGTATTATGTAAGTAAGTAATGCGTCGTGCCCACCTATTGTGACGTGGCGAGAGATGTATATCGGAATTAAAAGATTTTTTACAGTTCGCGCCAAGTGTCTTTGGCTCTTAGCGTGCTGTCACCTCTGTCACCCAACCTTACCCTATGCGAGAAAGAGAGGTAACAGCTCGATCAGCGCCAATGAAACTGGGCGCGGCCTCTACCAAAAGGTCGTTTGTCAAATACATGTCACGCAACATCAGGTAGGTGGGCTCGACGCCTAGGAGACAGTATGGCCCATGCCGCATCACTGTACATCGCCGCAACTCAGTGATATGGCCTGGGCCAGCTTTACTAAGCTGGAACAAACTCACAGAGCCGCGTGTGTTGGGCAGCTTGGGTAGCCCGATACGCCGACGTCCCACAGCAACACTTGTTCACCGGGTCGTACGAGTACTTGGCCTGGTTCGCCGTGAGTAAAGCTGGTAGAAACTCACAGAGCCGCGTATGTTGGGCAGCTTGGGCAGCTCGATGCGACCGACGTCCCACAGCAACACCTTGCTCACCGGGTCGTACGAGTACTTGCCCTGGTTCGCCGTGAGCGAGCAGTTGAGAACGCACTTGGGCATGCAGATCTCGATGGCCACGTCTGCAGGGAACGATAGTTTGGTCGGTCAATAACATAACAGCGTCACCCTTTTCCCCATACGGGGCATTCCGGTAGATAATGACGGTTCAATAACAATGAGGCGACAACGACGGTCAACTTTAAGTATTCACGGCTTTATATTGCTATTCTTTAACAAGAACGGTTTTAATAATAAGTACCTACTACATCCTCTTACTAGGAGGGTAGTTCGTCTTTGTTCATGTTTAGTCTTTATTTTTTGTCCCGTTCCTCAGAAATTGTAGATGAAGACGTATCTGAGAAACCAAGCTACAAATTTCCATCGCAAGTAAACCTCAACCACCTCTGATGTTTCAATCTTTCAATCAACAACAAGTTTTTGTCAGTAAAAGAAAGTGAAAGGTTGGCCCAGTGTGTGTTTTTGTTCATGAATCAGTCACGGTCTCGTATAAGATAGCCTGCACACGTGAAAGCGATTTCCTTCCGAACTAGATCTCTGTGCGAAAATTAACTGATCACGAATACGGGCAAAAAAGCTGTGGAATCATGCCAGTGTGTGACCAAAGCAAACCGAGCAAAGATGCTTATTTTAATACTAGTGGTAGTTGCAAGTGCCTTCATCACAATATTACTTTCACATAGGGGTATTATTATTCAATTACTTATTATTATTTACATTCATTATTTGTGCCTTTACAGCAAAAGCCAGATCGACACAAATATACATTAAATATTTACAAGATACAATCACATTTCTATTACAATAATATAAATACAGATTCTATTCGAAGTCACGCCTTTATCTCAAAAAACCTGCCACATTCTCGCACTTTATCCCACCAAGCAACACAAAACAGATCATTCAGTGGTGCTGTAGCCAACACCCAAGTAGCAATGGGGGCTCTGTAGCGGTAGACTAATGGTACACATTTACTATTTTAGCTGTCTAAGCAAGCTGTATAACAGCTGTATAACACGCTATACAGCCCTTATTCGACCAGTTTGGGCACAAATTATACAGCCTTAAGTTCACAAAAGGTACACGTAGCCGAATAGTGGCACTTTAATGGCAGTTTAAGAGATTAAAGATGGTCTCAAGGCTGATTAATGGCAGGTTAAGAGATAAAATATGACCTTAAAGCTGATCAATGGCATTATATGACATTAAATGTGGTTCCACATGAGAGTTGTAAAAAAGTAACTTCTGAGCAATTATACAGCCTCTATATTAATTAAAGCTCACAAGTGCATCTTAAACACTTTAGGAGGCCGCTTTTTCTCCAATCTTATCTTAAGTATCACATTTTAGTAATTAATATTTATTTCCAACTCTAGCCCGTGAAAAACATTATCGGCTCGAGGTGTTGAGCCTAGGTCCATTTTGTAACTGTGCAATTCATTTAATTATCACTGGTAAGTAATAATATCTGCTGTTTATTATATTACATTGTGTTAATTTTATGGGAAATGTAAATTTATTGTGAAGTTTATACATGTTTATAGTAAATAAAAATACGCGCCTCATTAATAATGCCTTTATAAACAAACAAAAAAACTGAAAAAACAGAGGCGAACATAGCAATTTTCCATATTAGTATTTTTAAGCCGCCATCAAAATCAGCCTATGGTTTTGTATTTGAACATTAACCACATATTAATCACGAAAACTAAGAAAGTAGGTACGTGATAAAATAATAAATAATTGAGAAACATTTCAGGTTATAGTAAAAAAAAGGGTGGACATTATCTCCAGCTACCAGTGAACCAGTGTTACTCCACATTAATGTAGTGGCTCTAGAAAGGTTAACATGTGTACCATCATCATACCAATTGCTGTACAAAATATCTGTCATAAGATCTTAATCAGCCCTAGGCTGGTGTGCAGGTTTTCAATTGTCCTCGTGAATTCCATTTTGGATATTTTTAGCATACTATTTTAGAGATCCGCATAGAAAATTTAAACTTTTTTCGAATACAAGTTGGCTAGAGTGCAAGACTTCGACAGGAAATGCAGTGGTTGAATCAATACGTTAATTTTAATTTTCAGCTCGTGGGATAACAATGTGGTACGTGAACAAAGAAACAGCTGTCAGTGTAACAAGACATCAATAGTGTGCCTGTAATATTCAATTTAAGTACATGTGTGAACTCCTTAAATGCTCTTATAGAGAAAAAATACAAAGGCTGATTAATATATCACAAACCAGACGCGCTTACAGAAACAAGCTGAATAACCCTCTACAAAAGTCTATATAAAACAGCTTTTGGCTGTATTAATATTCACATGTGTTGTATTAAAACGCCGACAATGTAAAATTCATTTTCCCCTTTTAATACTCTTGTTCAACCTTTAAAATTAAAGCTGACTAGAAGAGTCTAGTTAACCTATTATAACACCAATAGTTACTTAATAGGCCAATTTTATACTGCTATACATGCCTTATACGGGGATAGGTTGATTGGTTCACTTGAATACAGCCAATGAACCACGTGTGGCCAATATTTATGCTTAGAAATGATACCAAAATGCTACCTGGGCAGTGCGTTGAGACTGCCCCGCGCTCGCACTAGAACTAGAATTGAATAAAAATAAAGGGCCAAGTGCGCCTCGGACTCGCGCACGAAGGGTTCCGTACCAAAAAACATTTCTCATTATTTTTCGTGTAATATTTAAGTAAAGACCAATATAATGTTTTTTTTCTAAATATTAGTGACAGCCAGTGATGGGGTGAATATCGATATAAGTACGGTTCTCGGCAAAAATGATAAGATAGTTTACCTACTTTCTTTATCGATATTTTATGAGACCTTAATGATCATTGTTTAAATAATGTCGATCAACAAAGAATATAGAAGGCGTATTTAAACATACAACGAAAGAAATAAACAAATGTCATTAAATGAAATTATATGGCAATACACTCAACACTGACTGAGGACCTGAGGGTTGACCTAGACATAGAGTGGGAGCGCAGGGCTTTGGCAGTCCGGGCTAATATGTTGGCTCATAAGTTCGCACGTTGTTCAAAGCCAGTAAAAATCAAACTTAACAAGGCACACTGTCACTGGGTCAACTATAACCAAAATACTCTCAACGCCCTGCGCGTCCAGTACAATAATGCTTTTAGGATGTTGCTGGGGCTGCCACGATACTGTACTGCATCGGGCATGTTTGTTGAGGCACGTACTGATGGATTCTACACCATCACACGTAAGAGGACGGCCTCCTTACTGAGCAGAACGCGTGGCAGCACCAAGAGCAACGTAGAGGTAATTTCGAGCCTTAGGGTCAGTGTTGACAGGGTCTCTAATAGCGAGTAAAAAACTGCGCCGTGCCACAGACATGAAATGATTAAATTTAGTGTAATAAGAGGGAATTAACAGAGATTTAAGTAGTTTGTCTGTTGCTAACAAAATAAGGATTATTTTGTGCTCCGAAATGAAAATATTGTTATTATTGAAAAATATTAGGTCCTTACATATGAAATTGGCGTTTTGCCGTACTGGCCACTTTGATCTCAAATATCTCCTGTATGGTTAGGAATTCCAAATTCAAATTTATACAGCTATTTACTCATGTATTTGTGTTTCTAAAATTATAATTCATTTGTTTTTTCCTCAATTGTTTTTTTTTTCTTGGGTCACTCAGCTTACAAAATGAAAAACTTGAAATATCGCGTTATTTACGAGTATGAGTTCTACCGTGGCACCAGTGCTGCAGAAACGGCTCGAAGGATTAATGATGTGTAGGGCGACGGTGCCGCAATAGAAAACACTGTGCGTTTTTGGTTCCAACGTTTTCGTTCTGCGTTTCCCACGATAATTTTTTCCATGCGTTTTTTTACCTGTAGTATAATTTTCTACACGCTTTAATTTCTACTGTTTCTTTTTGTCAGACATATATTTTCCTATGCATTTATTATCTCAATCCGTATTTTTCATAGACATATGTTTTTTATGCTTATTTTATTTTACATCCATACACATCACGCCTTTTCCCATACGTAGTGGCAGAGGCACAGATGCACCCCGTTTAGCCAGTTTTCAGTACTCTATTTTGCGTGACTGGAAGCTAACCCATCGCCGTAGACAAGGAGATATGAAGGTTTCCCCAAGATGTTTTCCATCATCTTAAGAACGTCCACGGAGTGTATATGCTAAATTAAAACAAGCTTAAAGTGCATGAGGATACAAGCAACTGAAAAATTATTATATCGGTAAAACATGTGTATAAAAAATACGGATTGAGAAAATAAATGCGCAGGAAAATATATGTATGGCAAAAACAAACAGTAGAAATTTAGCGTTTCGAAAATTATACTACTAGTTTGTTGTTAAATAAATGTGAAAGATTTGGTATCAGAGGCCCAGCCTGGGAATGGCTAAGCAGCTATCTTTCTGACCGCAAACAAATGGTGGAAATATGTTCACTCTCACATGACAATGAATTAGAAATACATAGATCTCCTTCTGAGATAAATACCTATGGAGTTCCTCTAGGCAGTGTCCTATTACCATTACTTTTCATAATATATATAAATGACCTGCCAGAGATTACTAAAAATAAATGTGTATTATTCGCTGACGATATCTCAATGACAATTAAATGCATCGACGACAACAGCTTTGAATCAGATGTGAATACTGGCATAAAAGAGGTCACAGAATGGTTGGAAGCAAATAATCTACTGGTGAATGAGAATAAAACAAAATATATTCAATTTAGAAATAATAAATTGACATTAAAAATATCTATGTAAAATGCAATAATATTCCAATTAAACCAACATCATCCACCACTTTCCCAGGTATTGTCGTAGATGAGCACTGTTGATGGCTACCACATATTGAAAACAAAGAACCTCTGACGTGCATTCAGCCTTGATGGCCAGAGGCCACATACCACGCTTATGTGGCCTCTGTATTAAGATACGGCCTAATTCTATGGGGTAACGCAAAAAAGTTTTTATTTTACAAAAAAGATGCATTAGAGCAATCTGCCATGCACATCCCTTAGATTCATGTAAGCCTCTATTCATTAAACTTAAAATCTTGTCGTTGCCAAGTCTCTACATATTTGAAATGGCATGTTTTGCTCACAGTCAACCAAATATTTTCAAAAAAAACAAGGATGCATACACATTTAACACAAGATATCCAGATAAAATTGTAACCCCACTATGCAGGACCGAATTTTGCAATAGAAGTTGTTACAGAATGTTAATAAAAATATACAATAAGGTCTCACAGTCAATTAAAACGTTGCCATTGACACTATTTAAGTCCACACTATAAGGATGGCTCTTGAAGGAATGTTTCTATAATGTAGATGAATACCTTAATCTTAAAATTATTGATATCTAAGGAATGACATATTAATATAATGTAAATATACTTCAAATGACATATTTTAGATTTAGGTAAAAAAAATTGCATACCTGGACAGGAGAAATGTGCTGAGCATTTTTACATTTTTTACATTTTCCACCATATATTGTACCACATTTCAAGCAAATAAACATCATTTCATTTCATTTTATTACATTTCATTTCATAAAAAAATCGTGTAGAAAAATAAATCGTGGAAAAAAACGCGAATGGAAAAAAAATACAAGGAAAATGTTATTTCGGAAAGTTCATCTATTCAATCACCGTGAAGAAGTCCTGCGACAACATGCGGACCTTTGAAACTTATCAGCGGCATCTATAATGTCTATTGGGATATTTTGACGAATCGTGAATGTCGAATCCCGTGTGAATGAGCTCTTACTATTTTTATCTACACTCGTATCATAAACCCTCTGTACTGCGTACAAAAACCGCACGATACGATCAGCATAATGTTAAACTACTTGGTAAAAACACATTTCTTATCTGAAAAATTTACACATTATGACCATAATGTATAAATTTTCGACAAATTATGACATTCAAATTTCGAAAGTTGACGCCCGCCTGCGTGCCGCCCCTACTTTGTTTGTGAAGTTGGTACTACTGACTACTACTACGACTACTAACTAGCCTTCGGCTCGTTTCATGAATCCACTCTCGAGTATTAATGCCCTCCATTATGTAACAATCACATAAACTACTATAACAGATACAAACGGGAGACGTAGTGTTGGTATAGCAATTTATATTAGTCTGCGATTTTTTTTACTGCTGGTAAAACATTCTGCAGTAAAATCTTCTTAAGCATTCGCACATGTTTTTGCCGTTGAGCCGGATCGGCGAGATACCGCCGCAATCCACGCTCTTAGCAATATCTCATGAGTAAATCTAAAATAAAATACCGGCCAAGTGCGAGTCGGACTCGTGCACGGAGGGTTCCGTACCATTATCTATTAAAATGGCAAAAAATACACGTTTGCTGTATGGGAGCCCCCTTAAATATTTGTTTTGTTTTTATTTATTTATTTATTTTTAAGGTGAATATATAAATTTCTGTGAATATTTCCCGTCTACCTGTTGCCGTTATCAATATAGAGCAAATACGAGAAAAAAGAAGTTTGTTGTATGGGAGCCCCCTTAAATATCTATTTTATTCAGTTCTTTAGTATTTGTTGTTATAGCGGCAACAGAAATACATCATCTGTGAAAATTTCAACTGTCTTACTATCACGGTACATGAGATACAGCCTGGTGACAGACGGACGGATGGACGGACGGACGGACGGACAGCGAAGCTTAGTAACAGGGTCACGTTTGGTTACTTTGCGAATAAGGTTCATAAATACAGATCAAATCATTGCAATTTAAGCATTATTATTTCTTTACTATACAATATACCGATATTTTTTTCACATCACTATCGATATTTCTTGGAAAAATTTATAAAAGTAAATTGTTGTAAATATGCTATCTACTCTAAACGTATCTCTGATATTTCTAGCCCGAAATAATTTGAGATACATCTTCCACTATCCTAATGTATCCAAAAAAAATATAAAATACAAGAACATCTATGAATCATCATCATCATCACCATCAGCCGTTGTCATCCCACTGCGGGGCACAGGCCTCTCCCAAAGCACGCCATTCGCTGCGGTCACCCGCCAGTCTCGCCCACTGCTTTCCAGCCACCTCAGCAATGTCATCTGACCATCGGGCCGGTGGTCTGCCAGCTGTTCTCTGCCCTGTTCGCCAGTCTATGAATATCATCAATTAATTCTTACCTGTGGTAGCTGATGCATTTGCGTGAGTTTTTATGATTTTTCATGTAAATCATGGTGAATGACTTTCTAATGCAATTTTATAATTTTTCTCACTGATAGACCACTTTTATAAGTAAAATAACGTTATCCAAAAGTTTCCTTTTTAAATATTCAGTATTTGTTTATGTTACGACTATGACAGATCTGCTGTTCGAAACTATTGGCCGTTGTTGTCTGACAACCTATACACATGGCGAGTACCTAGTTCTATAGAGAAAACATTGTGAACATGAAGAAAGTGTACGCAAATCCAAAATTGACGCTACATCTATTCATGCAAAGATTTTCGTTCATCTGAGCTCGCAACAAGCCCCTGCATTTGACATGTCACACGATACTGTTATAAATACTTTTTTTATATTTTCCGATTTGCCTCCTAATTATGCCCGAATTTAGACCATATTTTTTTTATTATTTGTCCTAAAATATTTATGAAAAGACCTATATCACGTATTTTTTCAGAATTTGAGGATCAGTCGTTTCGGAGATATCTTGCCTATTTTCTTACAAAAAAATTGGTTGTCTGTAAATTCGGTTTACGGACGATAGTTTTACGTGATAACGCGATAAGAAACACTTTGTTCGATCGTGCCTCTCTATCGCTTGTTCCGAGCCCTCGCTTGCACGCTCGGCTCAGACGGAACGTGACAATGAGTCATGCTTTTTCGTGCGTGCAGCCGGCGTTCATCGATTTATAAGACGTTATCACGTCAAAAATAACTAAACATTTGAGAATTACGAAAAAATAATTGAAATCCTTATAATAAGCCCTTGCCCTTGACATGTCACATGATTCTGCTCCCAAAAAGTGCACCCCAAATTCAAAATTATTTTGTTTACGTAACACGTTCATGTTTAGACCACAGAAACACATACGAATACCGAATTTCGACTTAATAGGTTCAGAATTCGGTCGTTTAATATTACATTTATAATGCGCGGCGTATCAGTCGACCCACAATGGTGGCGTGAGCGCAGGTAAAAACGACTGTTTTAGATACATTTTACCCTGCGCAGACGCCACCAATGTGGCTCAACTTATACGCCGGGTACTGTACACACCTATAGTGGTTCCGATTTACCTTTTTAAGGTATGGAACCTTAATTAACAATATTGGCACCTGTCTTCTAATCATTCCGACTATCACAAAGTATGGAGCGCCTATAAGATATCATCATACTTGTTACGTGACGACCAATTGAGGTTGAGGAAGTATAAGTACTCACTTTCCAAAGTTCGGCCCATGGTCTGCTTGGGCCCCACAGTGAGATCTAACCGCCCTTGCTCTCCAGTAGATCTCAGCGTCAGACTGTAACAGAATGTTTTTTTTTAGGCACCAGACTTATAAAATTTATCTGTGTTTAGATTATTTTTCCCGTGGTTGCGGCTCATTCCGAAGTGTTTTTTTTTTAATTACTAATTATTAGACTTAAAACATTCCTAGTTTAAAATCTAAACGTGTTATCACAAAAAATATTAAACAGCGTTGAACCTCTAAACAAACTTCAAATCCCATACGTTTTTGTTTTTAAACAAGCGTGGAACAGTAGTTTATTTTTTTGTGGTAAGGCCCTACTATTGTCTAAGTTGACGGCACTTCTCACTCCTACCTCTAGAATTAGGATTACAAATTTCACATGTAGTAGGAGTTCTAATTTACTAGACGATCTATTTAATTTGGCTAAAATAATTCATAAGAGACAGTGTTTCAAGTAATCATAGTTTTACAAAAGTAAAAAGGGTGGATGTTCCAACTGCTTAAATCGAATAGTCTTAAAAATCAAATCAAATCAAGTGACATCGGATCGGACATTAGTTGGATATTTTGACGATTCGTGAAAAAACGTCCATTCGTCATCATGACGTATCGTCTTTTATGACGAACTGTCAATGTTGGATTCCGTGGGAATGAGCTCCATATCGGTCGGTAAAAATAAATCATATATTGATAAAAATATATTTATCATTTACTGATATCGGTCTCGGCCACCTTAACTTACTCACCTTTTGTCGGCACTGGCTGACAACTGAAAGTCGTCCCAATGGCGCCAAGTCGGCTATAGCCGACTCAATTTTAATATAAAAGAGACCTTATGTCATATTAATGAAGTTGTATTGTGCATAGCATAGCAAACATGTTTGGCGTGTGAGTGACACATTTTGTACTCGAATTAGCCATGTTAAGAATATTCTGAATATTCTTAAACTGAGAAAACCATTTTGAGATAATTGCGTTCTTGACTAAACTACTTTAATATTCCCATCAAAAAATATAAAAAGATTACTGGGATATCCGTAAGAAAACATAATGTCCTTCATTTGTCCTCTACAGTTAATTTTTGTAGAACTCCTCAGATAAACGACCCTTCGCCGTTAAATTGGCTGTCCTGTAAAACTCTTAAATGTCAATAGTTTTCCCGTCAGTCAATAATTCAGTTATCAGTCAGAAAGTAAACAAATATTGATATTGGACATTAAAGTGGTGAGATCTCAGATTGTAATAAAGTCTTAGTGAAATCCTAAGATATGAACAAGGCAATCATGCCTAGAGTAATAAATTGGTTCAATCAAGGTCCACTCGGGGTGAAAATTAGGCCATGATAGCCTTGACTTGGCCAAGTGATACAGAAGAACCAGGAATACAACAAACCACTTTACCTTGCCTTCATCGACTTATGAAAAAGCGTTCGACAGCCTGGGTTGTTTTGGAGTCTCTACAGCGATATCAGATCGACCAGATATTGATATCTGGAGATATCTTTGGTCGATCAAAGCTCCACGACGACTTTTCCAGTCAAAAGAGGCATACGCCAAGGAGATGTCATATCTCCAAAGCTCTTCACCTAAGCACTGGAAGATATCTTCAAATCCCTTGACTGGGATGGTTTGGGCATGAATGTGGATGGAGAACACCTCAACCACCTCCGCTTTGCAGACGACATCGTTATACTCGCCGAAACACCAGGAGAACTGGAGAGATGCATAATGATCTGTGAGACGCATCAATCCGGGTAGGCCTTAAAATGAATTCGGATAAGACCAAGGTAATGGGCACGCCCGATATGTCTCAATCTCCGATCACAATTGACGGCGGAGCGATAGAGCAAGTGGAGGAGTATAACTACCGAGGGTAAATCATCAAACTTGGACGAGACCCACTGGCCCGAGAGATCGACCGAAGAATACAAATTTCGTGGGCAGCCTTCGGAAAGCTCAAGGATGTCTTGCACTCTAAGATCCCTCAAACACTCAAGACAAGATTCTACAATCAGTGTGTTCTCCCGGTGATGACTGACTCTTGCGAAACATGGACTCTGTCGGGATGATCCACAAACTGGAAGTCACACAAAAAGCAATGGAAAGGTCGAAACTCGGAGTATCCCGTCGCGACATGATACGGAACGAACTCATTCGCCAACGCACCAAAGTCACCGATGTAGGGAAACGTGTAGCGCGACTTAAATGGCAATGAGCAAGACAAAACTGTCGCAGAAACGACGGATGATGGGGCTCTAAAGTTCTGTCCTGGAGGCCCCGTACAGGAAAGAGAAGTGTTGGAAGACCTGCGGCACGATGGTCCGATGACACTAGGTGTACAGCCGGTCCGACATGAACGAGAATGGCCGCAGAGCGTTCGAATTGACGGTCAATTGAAGAGGCATATGGCCAGCAGTGGACAAGAACATGTTGAAGAAGTGGTAAATATACGTAAAACTTTAGTACAATGTAATTACAGCCCATCACGTTTTTCGTACCGGAACAACATATTTTAAGAAACAAATAAGAAATTAATTTCTTAAATTAGGGTAAAATTTTATAAAGTAAAATAAAAAGTACAATGTCTATTATCTTAGCATCGCTGATTGTCGTGCTAGGAATAGAATGGGCTTTGGGGCTCTAGATGCGGCGTATATTAAATTTCCATTACATCATTCCATTAAGTTTTTAAGCAAATAAACGATGTAAACGAAACATGTAATATAATCACTTACCTATGCCGCACGTAGATTGGAATGGCGACAACGCTCTGTGAGCCGATGTGGTACGACATAAGACGGAAGTTGCCGTCCGGAGGTATGAACGAAAGAATCCTTTCCGACTGCAACAAAAAAAAACACATATACCAAGAGGATTTGGCACTTATAGACGGAGATTTCAACACAATTTAACATACTTGCCACAACTGTCATGTTTTTTTTAATTTATATTGTTTAAAATAATAATTTTTGTGCGTTATATCGAGATAAGTATTTATTCTGATGAATATTACTTTATATAATGTCTTATTTTGTAAGGCAACCCCTCATCGAGTTGTCATTCTGATTTCATCGTGAGCTAATATAAATTTCCGTCTTGAAGGACGGAGCCCAGTCTTGTTCGAGCGTTCACTGTGACAACTTGGTAAGAGAAACATATGTCCGTTTGTATCATGATAAATATTCTTGTGGGCATTATACAGTTAGCCTATCACCCAGAGTGTGTAAATGTGAATACCCAGTGAAAAATATACAAGTGAACAATCCGTGGAGTGATATTTTATAAAACAACTAGAAATAAGGCACTTTCCTCGTGAAGCGATATCGCTCGCACGATATCGAATCGATTGCCGATATAAATTGCTCTTACGTCCGAATGAAGAGACCTGCTAGTCCATCGCCGCAGCTATGGACATATAGCAATCGACTCGATATCGTGCGAGTGATATCGCTTCATGAGGAAAGTGTATAGTTATAATAATAATAATAATAATAATAATACCTTGGACACCTTTTACACACATTGATCTAGCCCTAAACTAGGATTCCCTGTATCTTGGGTACTAGACAACGATATATCGAAATATATATAGAGAAATATTATACTTAGATAGATAAACAACCATGACTAGGGTACAAACATCCGTTCTCATCAAACAAACATTCGCCCCCACCGGGACTCGAACCCGGGACCCTTGGTTTCGTAGGCAGCGTCACTACCGACTCGGCCATTCGGGTCGTCAATGATGTTATGTGATGATGATGATGATGTCCTCCACTAAGTGTCCGTCGACGGCTTCACCTATCTCGAATACGTCACGCATTACGTCGCAGCCGCAGATTTCTGCAAACAGAAATTAAACTCACCTCCCATCGTTTGAATCTGACGCAAGGGTGGAAGGAGACGTCGTCAAATAATCTCGGGTTCACGAAGGTCAGCGTCAGGTCTGGCATGCCACTTAGCTTGGTGCAGCAGTCGATCTGAAAGTTAGTCATACATTGAAGCGGCGTTTTAGAAAGTAAAATTGTGTTAATTCCTAAGGGCGGATAAATATAAAGCGAGATAGGTTAGCACTCATCTCAAGAATGTTAAAGTTAACATGAGATAAGTAGCTTTCGTGTCGTGTAGCTTTGAACTTTTTCAGTGGGGCTTGATATGTTTAAGGCCTCCATCTTTTTTAGGAGAAAGTCAAAACACCTACATCCGGCATCATAATAATAATTCATTGGCAACTTTTAAAAATCTTGATCAATTTACACTAGGAAAAAAAATAGAGCAAGTTACATATGTTACCGAAAACTGTAAAAACCGTTAGTTTATGAACTATCGCGTGAGATTATAAACTGTCTATAAATTGTAAGCGAGACTAACAGTGTTTAAAAATTATGTTTCTTATGTTCTTACAAGTTAAGCACCTGCTACATGGCAGGCAACATGCTGGCAGCACGTTACGGTAAAATGGTAAAACGTACCGTACGACTGTGCCATAAGGTTGAGAATCGCGCGCCATTTCGGCGGTCGGAGTTCGCGGTCGGCGACAAGCGCCCACACGACTGACAACAAGCTCACTGCAAGCTCAGGGGTCATTCAAGTACTACGCAAGCACCACAGTGTGATTGGGGACGATCATTGCTTAGCTTATTTTTAATATAAGTGGGGGCGGGGGGTTCTGGATGGTGATTACGTCAGCAATATTTTACCTTTATTTTTTTAAATAAAGCAACATGAATAATAATATATTTTATATGTTAAGAATAAACAAAAAACATACGATGTCAATCACTTGCCTTTCGCGCATGATTTGTTTGTGTGCAAAAACGAACAAAAACTACTAAAATAGTGCTTACGTAATACTTCAATGCACAGCAAAGCAAGTTCGAACGTTAACCTCCTCGTAACCGTCGCACACTCACCACAACAGACTCTTGACCAGTTTTGAACTCTTTTACCAAGCTATAAGGTTGAAAATCGCGGGTCATCGTACAAAAAGCGACTACACTGCAGACGCTGCTTGTTGCCAGCGTGCAGGGAAACACCTCTTCTGCCGTGTGGCAGCTCCTTTAACCTAACACCTACCTTGACCCACCACTGCTCCCTAGTATTTCGCTTGCAATTCAAGTTTCGTCATTGAACGGTTAAAAATAAATACGTTATATCGTAAACAGTACAGTACAGTACAGTTTAAAATTTATCTACAGTTTACAATCTCGCGACATAGTGTTCACAATCACATATACATACATAGAAGGCCCAAGCCACTGCTGACTGAGAAATTGAGGAATAACAGGATGATAATACTGAGATACATACATAGCCCTGAATCTCAGCAGAGACCGTCGCGCCATTCTTGTCGATAATGGCGTCAACCTCCTCTATGACGTCAAAGTAGGCTTCGTTGTTGGCGTACTTGACGCCGGAGCGACGCCACGGCACGTTCGAGAGCTGGCCGGAAGGTAGGGTTGACGACACACTAGAAATACAGAGACATGTCAATCAAAAGTCACCGCTTTACCGGAACAGAATGGCGAACACAGATCTGTCTTCTACTTTAGTCCAGGGTTTCTTAAAGTGGGGCCCCCGGACCCCTTAGGGGTCCGTAACATGTGTATCAGGGGTCCGCAGTATGTCAGTCTGTAAAAATTTATTAAGAAATCGCTTAGTAAACTTGACGAGACGCATTGTCATTGTCGGGTGGTGAATTAAATAGTATTCAATACGTAATATTGGCGCGACCCACGCCCCGTGGCGAGTGGTCGCGCCTCGGGGCGTGGGGCGCGGGGCTGGACTCTACCTGCGCGCGGGCAGCGCGGTGGAAGAGTCCAGCCCCGCGCCCCACGCCCCGTGGCGAGTGGTCGCGCCTCGGGGCGTGGGGCGCGGGGCTGGACTCTAACTGCGCGCGGGCAGCGCGGTGGAAGAGTCCAGCCCCGCGCCCCACGCCCCGTGGCGAGTGGTCGCGCCTCGGGGCATGGGGCGCGGGGCTGGACTCTACCTGCGCGCGGGCAGCGCGGTGGAAGAGTCCAGCCCCGCGCCCCACGCCCCGTGGCGAGTGTTCGCAAGACAGACACACACGGCACACACCGACACGGCAATAGCTGGAACTAAAAGTTCTTCCTACCTACCCACTCGGTGTTTGTTTGTGCGGATTCACACACTCGCCGCCCCCGCGCTTCTCTCTTCGGCTCTTCTCCCCGCCCGTCGTGTGCTCACTGCGCCCGCAGTGACGTCATCGCATCGCGGCTGCCTACGTGCTTCTAAAGCTAGAAGCGCAGGACACGTCGCGGTGCCGCCACCACCACCCACGGACCGACCCCAAACGGAGAGGAGGAAGGAGAAGAACACGCCCGTCTCCGGAGTTGACCCTACGCAGCACCTGTGGTGTTGATCGACTGCTCGCCGGCACTTCACTGGGCCTCCTCGGATTCATTCGAGGTCTCACCCGGTGGAGGAAGACCGCGTTAAGTCGGCACCACAGAGCCTGCATAAACTCCGGAGAAGTAAGAGGAAGACCCCGTAACGAGATGAAAAGAAGCCGCAAGCCGGAGGACCCTCCCCCCCGCCCCCCGACGAGCCGGATCCGCCTGATGTGCGGATCCAAATCGACCGACGACGGCGCCGGGTCATCCAGGTCGTCAAGCGCGACATCTTCACCGGCGAGACCTTCGACCTCGCCGGCAACCTACTGCAGATGCGACAACCCGGCGCCGCCTCCAGCCCCATCACGGGCACACCGACGCACGAGGGGGGTATGGAAGAGTTCTTCCGCCCCCCCCCCCGACTCACCAACTGAATTCCCGGCCGAGGTGCCGGCGAATGAAGACGCAGCCCGCAGAGCCGCGGCAACCGCCCTGCTCGCCTCTTTATCGCCGCCACCACCGCCGGCGATGAAGAAAAGCCCGGTGCGGCCGACGCTGCCGACGAAGTTCCCCAACCTCAACCTGGGGAACGCACCGGGGGCCGTCCCGAGGCCCCCAAACCCGCTCATACGGGTGCTACAGGGGTCTGCGCAGACAGAGTCACGCGACCCCAGCATTAGCAGTGAGTGGGCGGAGCCAGCGTTGGCCACGCCCCCCGTCGCACCAACCACCATCGAGCCCGAGGAAACCGCCGACGCGTCGACCAATCCGGACGCGATGGAAACGGCGGCTGTAACAGAAGCCGAAATAGAAGTGCCGCAAGCCACGCCCCCAAGCGGGGTTTCTTACGCCGCGGTCCTGTCGCAGCCGCCGAAGCCCAAATCGCCGCGACCCACCACACCACCAGCAACTGCCACCGGTGAGCCCAAGCCGAAGAGGAACCACCCGCCAATCGTCGTGGAGAACCTGCCGGCCTGGGCTACACACTTTGCCCGGCTGAAGGAAGCCCTAGGCCATGCCCCCAACGCGCGACCCTTTGGAAAGGGGGTCCGCTTTACGCCGCAGAGCCCGGAAGAATACCGGCAAATCGTCCGGTATCTGGACGAGGCGGCCCGCGCCGACAAGACCATCTCATGGTTTTGTTACTCTCTGGACGCGGACCGCCCCTTCAAGATTGCTATCCGAGGGCTCCCGGCAACCACCCTGCCCGAAGAGGTCGCCGCAGCGCTGGCCAGCGTAGGCTTCCCGACGCAGCATGTCCGCCAGATTCCCGGCCGGATGGGCCGCGCCGGCTGCCTTTTCTTCGCCCTGCTGGCGGAGAAGCAGACCCCCGGCAGCATCGAGAGGCTCTACAGGGTGAAGGAGCTGCTCTGCATGCCGGGTATCACCATCGAGGGATGGCGCGGCCCAAAGGGGCCCTCGCAGTGCCATCGGCTGCCAGTCGTTCGGCCACTCCTCGACCAACTGTCGCCGCCCTGTACGCTGCGTGCGATGTGGAGAAGGGCACGCAGCTACCGACTGTCAGCGGCCAAAATCTGAGGCCGCCACCTGCGCCAACTGCGGCCAAGGCCACCCGGCCAACAGCCGCCGATGCAAGGCGCTGAAGGAGGAGGCGCGCAAGCGCGGCATCACTATCGCGCCGCCACTGCCGCCCCAACAACAGCGCCCCAAGAAGACCGCGCGCCCCACGACCCGCCCGGCTGCCCAACCCGCGGCCCGCTCGGCTGCCCAACCCACGGCCCGCACGGCTGCCCAACCCGCGGCCCGCACGGCCCCTCAACATGCGACTCAGGTCGCTACTCAACCCGAGGCCCGCCCCGGCCCCTCTACACACCCAGATGTGGAGCCGCTGGGGTCACCAGTGTCGCCGCCGATAAAGCGCCCCCGCCTTGCCCAGCCGGATGAGACCAAGGGCACCACAATAAGAACGCCAGCCAACCCGCCCACCACCCGAGGCGAAGAGGCGAAGCCCCGAAAGAAGCGGGGCAAGAAGCGCCGGAAAAAGAAGAAGGCGCCGGAAGAGCCCGCCGCCGAGCCGCCACTTGAGCCCGCCCAACCTGCGAGCCGCCCCCCACTGCCAGCCCGCCCCCGCCCACGGGAGCCGGCAGCACCCGCAGCCCTATCCACGGAGCGCCAGGAGGCTCCACTCATGGCCGCGCTGCTCGACGCCATCGACCTTATCAGCGCGGCCATACAGGCGATCGTGGATAGACGCGATCCGTTGCTGCCCCTGCTGCGGGGGTTATCGACACTGAAGGCCACAATCTCGTCCGGACACAATGCCTAAAGACCTAAGGCTTGTGTACTGGAACCCGGACGGGATCACCTACAAGATGCAAGACCTGAGGCTACTCGTGCAGGAGCATGATGTGCATGTCGTGCTTCTGTGCGAGACGAAGCTGCACCCCAGCCGAGAGCTCCGACTGCCCAACTTCTTCGTGTACCGCCGCGACGAGTTATCTCCGAGAGACGTGCCGTACAGAGGCACGGCGGTTCTCGTGAGACGGGACCTCGTCCACGAAGAGTTGGAGCTGCCCGCCTTCAAGACGACGCGGTCCATAGGCATCCGTCTGAAGACGGCCGACACGGAGCTCAAAGTCTTCGCAGCCTACAAGCCTCCCGGCGACGTCCACCATTTCTACCCGGAAGACATCCGAGCGATGATGGAAGGAGCGACCCCCACACTGGTCGCAGGCGATCTCAACGCCAAGCACCACCAGTGGGGGTCCCACAGCATCAACTCCGCCGGAAGGGCCCTACAGGAAGATGCTGAGAACTCCAACTACGAAGTACTCAGCCCGGGGGCCCCGACACACTACCCAACGAACCCCATGCATCGCCCGGATGTACTAGACGTCGCCCTGGTCAAGAACGTACAGTTCCCCATCGCCATCGGGGAGCTGTACGACATCGACACCCCCCACCTGCCTATCTTGCTGGTCCTCGGGGTGGAGGCCGATCTCACGTCGGCACCGCGTCCAAGAACGAAGACGGACTGGCACAAATACCAGCTGGAGTTGAACACAACGCAGCTCCCCGGCGGTGTTTCTACCAAGGAAGAGGTAGAAGCCGCGGCAGTGGCCATCACCACAGCCATCACCACCGCTCAAGCCGCAGCCACCACCACCAAACCACCGCCGGTCTTGCGGAAGGAGAGGCTCCCTCCACACCTCCGCAAGAAGTTGGACCTCAAGCGCCGTCTTCGTCGAACCTGGCACCACACGCGCTGCCCTGTGATCAAGGCGGAGATCAACCGGCTCGGAGAAGAACTGCGCGCGGGCATCATCGAGCTGAGGGGACAGTCCTGGGAACGCACCATTGACCAGGCCTCCCAAGATGACACCGCCCTTCACCGCCTGAACCGCAGCCTGACGTCAACTCCCGAGCCGGTCTGCCCCATGTTTGATCACACGGGCAGGCGCCGCTACGCCGCACGAGATCGAGCCGCCATCCTGGCAGACCACTTCGCTGGGCAGTTCCAGCCCAACCCCATCGCCGACTACGAGCACAACGCCGCTGTTGTGGAGCGCGTAGAGCGCTTCCTGGCGGCCCCCGCGCCTCCCCTCGCCGGCGACTACTTCATGTCGCCCCGCGAAGTCCGGAAGGTGGCCCTGAAGCTGAACCAGCGGAAGGCCCCGGGCCCGGACGGAGTCGTCGCGGGGGCCCTAGTACAGCTGCCAAGGAGAGCCGTCGTCTCGCTGACGCGGCTGTTCAACGGCATCCTGCGCACCGGACACTTCCCCGCCCTCTGGAAGGAGGGCAAGGTGATCGTCATCCCCAAGCCGGGGAAGGACAGAAGACACCCGGGAGGCTACCGCCCGATCACCCTGCTGCCTCATATCGCCAAGCTGTTTGAGCGCCTGCTGTTACGGAGAATCCTGCCCCACATCCAGCTGAGGGCAGAGCAACATGGCTTCCGTGACAGCCACAGCACGACGCTCCAGTTGGCGAGAGTCCTACACTACCTGGCGTCGGAGCTGAACAGGGGCCGATACACCGTCGGGGTCTTTCTTGACATCGAGAAGGCCTTTGACCGAGTGTGGCACGAGGGGCTCCTCTTCAAGCTCCTGGACGCAGGTGTGCCCCCAATGATCGGGCAGATCGTGGCCTCCTTCCTGGAAGACCGGCGGTTCTTCGTCTCGGTCGAGAATGCACACTCCCAGACGAAGGCCATCAGCGCAGGAGTCCCGCAAGGCAGCTGCCTTTCGCCGGTGCTCTACGCGCTCTACACCAACGACATCCCCACACTCGAGGGCCATCTCGAGGAGGGGGTGGAAGACGTTGTGCTCGCCCTCTACGCCGACGACAGCGCCTACTTCGCGTCGTCGCGCAAAATTGAGCTCGCCTGCAGGAAGATGCAGCGACTCCTGGACCTGCTGCCGCCCTGGCTGGACAAGTGGCGGATCGCGGTGAACGTCGGGAAGACAACAGCCCTGTTGACCACCCGCTCCCGCCGTCCGACCCCGCTACAGCTGAGGGGCCGGGACATCGAGTGGCAATCGACGGTGAAATACCTCGGTTGCAACATCGACTGCTCGCTGCGCATGGTCCCGATGGTGCAACACTGCATCAACCGGGCCAAAGCCGCGCGGGCAATGCTCCGGCCTGTCCTGTCGTCCAGCCTGCCTCTGAGAGCCAAGCTGCGGGTGTACAAGGCCTATGTGCGCTCGCGGCTCACCTACGCGGCTCCAGCATGGTACGCCCTGCTGTCGAAGACCCAGAAGGCACGGCTGCAGCGGTTCCAGAACATCTCCCTGCGGGTGATCACAGGAGCCGGGCGGTACGTGCGCAACACCACCATCATGAGGGATACCCGGATGCCCACCGTGGAGAAATTCGTCGCGC
The DNA here is from genome assembly GCA_949825045.1 of Argyresthia goedartella. Classification (NCBI taxonomy): domain Eukaryota; kingdom Metazoa; phylum Arthropoda; class Insecta; order Lepidoptera; family Argyresthiidae; genus Argyresthia; species Argyresthia goedartella. The sequence goes on along the minus strand of OX463809.1, from coordinate 15,408,341 downwards.
GGCTGGCACGGCGCATGTAGGACTGCGCCGACAACAGCCGCCACGCACATCTCCACGACATTGCTCCGCATCACGCACGTCCGCCTGAAGGCAGACCACTCCCAAGAGAGTTGCTGCACATCCCACTGTCGCCAGTGTAAGCCCGCAGAAGAGGGCGAAAGCACGGCACAGTGGAGAAGAAGAAGCTCCCGCACTGTTGTCGCCAGTGTATGCCAATAGACGGCGAAGGCACAGCGCAACGAAGACCACGCGAGGCCCCTGACAAGTAGGGGCCACCCAAGACCGGGGGGGACGTTACCCCCCGAGTTGACGCCGCGGGCATGAGGCAACCATAAGTCCTCGACCCCGCAACCGTAGTGGTCCTCGCGCTCCGCGCGAGAACACACTCCGCAGACCACACGGCGCCTCGGGGCGTGGGGCGCGGGGCTGGACTCTACCTGCACGCGGGCAGCGCGGTGGAAGAGTCCAGCCCCGCGCCCCACGCCCCGTGGCGAGTGGTCGCGCCTCGGGGCGTGGGGCTGGACTCTACCTGCGCGCGGGCAGCGCGGTGGAAGAGTTAATAACAGAAGGTGACGGCAACACGACATCAAAAATGGTACAGAAAGAGGTGTATAAGCATCTGAAAACATTGCAGACGTCTTTTGAAGGTTATTTTAGCTCAGAATCGCTTGAAAAAGAAACGAGTGTGCGGAGTCCATTTTTAATCGATATTGATAATATCAATGATGAAGATCTTATTAATATGACTTGATAAGATCTTTATGGCTTGACTTGATTGACATGAGATCTAAAGAAGTTTTGAAAGCTGAATTTCATGCAAAACATCTTGGGCTCCCATACAACAAACATAATTTTTTTTTCTCCTTTTTGCTCGATATTGATAACGGCAACAGGTAGACGCTTGAAATATTCACAGAATATTTAGTTATATATTCACTTTAAGAATGAATAATTAAATTCAAATCAAACAAATATTTAAAGGGGGGCTCCCATATAACAAACGTGATTTTTTTTGCTCGTTTTTGCTCGATATCGATAACGGCAGTAGACGCTTGAAATATTCACAGAATATTGAGTTGTATTATTTACCTTAAAATAAATAATACAATTAAAGTAAAATTATTATTTAAGGGGGCTCCCAAACAATAAACATGTTTTTTTTTAACCGTTTTCATAGATAATGATACGGAACCCTTCGTGCGCGAATCCGGCTGGTACTTGGCCGGTTTTTTAATTATGCCGTATTCTTTTTTAGAAGTCAAGTCAAGTCAAAGTAAAATTTCTTTATTACTGTAGATATTTACATACATGTACTTAGCAAACGTAATTTTTTGCTTCTTCTCTATATTAGACCACTGTGCAAGCAGAAGGGCGAAGAAACTCCAACAGATTGATTTTTAGATCTCCTTTAAAAATTGTTAGTTCTTAACTTATACAAATATTACAACACATTCATACATTCATATGCTCACGCCTATTTCCCGGAAGAGCGGTAGGCAGAGACTAAAGAGCTCCACCTGCTACGATCCTGGCATACATCTCTCGCTTCCTCAACATTCATAAGTCTCTTCATGCAAGCTCGCCGGTTACGGGTTCTTCGCATTTGCCCCCTGACTATGAAATCGCCAATTTGGTCTTTATAGGACTTTCTTGGGCGTCCCCGTCCGACAGCTCCTTTCACACCCGCTGCATAAATCTGTTTCGTCAATCTCCTCTCATCCATCCTTTCAACGTGACCAAACCATCTAAGCTGGCCTTTCTCTATCCTTGTCACTACATCTTCATTCAATCCATAGCGTTGACTTATAACTTCATTCTTCAATCATCAAGCTGTCGCTGCCCGGCTACTTCGTCTACCGCAAGGACGAGAAGTCCACCAGCGGCGGGATGGGACACCATTGACGTCGTAGTCGCCAGAGGTCTCCGGACAGTGCCGAGCCAGGAGGTTCTACCTGACCTCCCATCGGACCATCGGCCAGTGCTTCTCGTCCTGGCAGTGCCCATCCGGGTGTCTCCACCAGCATCACGCCGACGCTACCAGTGGGGCGCCTTCACCGCCGCCCTCGACCAGTCCTCCTCCACCTGCCCAGTCAACCAGCCGGAAGTCGTTGACCGCCTGGCATCGTTGCTGACCAGCCAGATCCGAGACGCGCTCGACCTGTCATCGCACACCGTAGCTCGCGGGGGGAAGCCCGCTCCTCTCCCTGCTGAGCTACGCGCACTCATACGCGATAAGCGCGCTCTCCGGAAGCAGTGGCAGCAAACTCGCTGCCCTACGATAAAGACCAGGCCCAACGCCATGACGGCAGAGCTGAAACGCCAACTCGATCTCCACGCCGAAGAATCTTGGGAATGCCACGGCTAGTCCATAGGCGACCACGTCCCCTCCGTGCATCGCCTGTGCCGGGATTTGTCCAGCTCCTTTCCAACCAATCCTTGGCTGCGACGGCCTACCAAGATTCCGAGCCCAATACCGTGCAGAGATCTTTTCGAGGAGCAGTTCAAGACGAACCCTACGGATGATGTGGAGCATGTCGCAGCAGTCGAGAGACACCCCGAGACTACTTCACCACGCCGATAGCTCCCGAAGAGGACCCCACCGTCGTCACGCCCGGCCAGATTATGCGTGCATTTCGACGTACCAAGCCCAAAAGCCCCGGGCGCAGAAGCATACCCAACACGGCGCTGTTACATTTTCTGTACAAATTGTCGACGTCTCCAGCTCAAGAAGATCGGTCCAGATCATCGCCTCCTTCCTGAGGAATCGCCGCTTCCGAGTGATGGTGGAAGACGCCGTCTCCGAACAGCACCCCGATGCAGTCGGGGTCCCCCAGGGGTCCCGTCGCCGCCCCTCGCTACGTGAGGAACGCGACGATTCAGAGGGACCTTAGATGGGAATCTGTGGACCAGTTTGTCCAGAGGCTGGCGAAGGGCATGTTCGCGCCTGCGGATGCGTCAAACCACCCGCAAATCCGCGAACTGGCACCGTACCACGCGCGCCCGCCCGACCGCCGCCGCCTGCCACGCGAGCTGGTTGCCTAGCCAGGGATCACCCAATGGAGCACCTACTGTGAGAAGATCACCACCACCCGTTTGGCGGCGTTCGAAATTTGAATGTCATAATATGTCGAAATATTGATACATTATAGTCACAATGTATATAATATTCAGAAAAGAAATGAGTTTTTACCAAGTAGTATATCATTATGATGGTCATAATGTATGGTTTTTGGCCGCAGTAAAGAGGGTTTATGATACGTGTGTAGATAAAATATTTTATCCCTTTTTCTCTTTACTACTAAACTAAACTTCTCGGTAAAAACTCATTTCTTATCCGAATATTGATCATTATGACCATAATTTACCAAAATTTGTCAAATTATGACATTCAAATTTTGAACGCCGACGCCCGCCTGCGTGCCGCCCCTAGTTTGCCTGTGAGTTGGTACTACAGAACAAGAAGAAGAATAATACAGAAGAACCTACTACCAAATAACATGTACCTCCTTCTAAGGTCCTACATAGAAAGTCGGATATTTTATGTCAAAATCAATGACTACATCGAAATTCTCGGAAATCAAAGTTGGAGTACCACAACTATCAGTTCTGGGGCCTAACTCTATACCTGATCTATACCTCAGATTTGCCAGAATCGGAAACTGTGATGACAGCTACTTTCGCAGACGTTACTGCTGTGTTGACCTCTAGCAAGAACCCAGAGATAGCATCAAACACCCTACAGAAGCACCTAGATAAAGTGCATAGCTGGATGAATAAGTGGAGAATTAAAGCTAGTGCAAGCAAATCAAACCACATCGCCTTTACATTGAGGAAAGGCGGTTGCCTATCAGTAAAACATGGTGAAGATGTTCTACCACATAAGACGGTTGTAATGTACCTTCGATTCCACTTAAGACAGGCAACAAACTTGGAGAGAGCATATACAGAAGAAAAGAGACAAACTGAACCACAGAAGTCTGACCCTCCAGTGGCTCATGAGTCAGCAGTCTTGGCTGTAAGTTAACAATAAATTGCTCATCTACAAATCAATACTGAAGCCAGTCTGTATCTATGGGATGTGTGGAAAAGCAAGTCACTCCAATGTGGAAATCCTTCAAAGACATCAGAACTACATCCTCAAAACCATTGTTAATGCACCATGGTTCACCAAAAACGATGAGCAATACTTCATAGTTTTTGGTGAACAGTGAAATCTGTCAAGAAGAAGTTAATTGCATGTCCAAAACCTATGAGGGAAAAATTAACCACCACCAAAACGAGCTTGCCTTAGCACTGGGTGCTCGCCCAACCAGAAGACGGCTGAAGAGGAAGCATGTATGATAATGATAAATAATAACTGGTTTCCTGTATGATTCAAATTTGGCTGCATGGACAGGATGAAATGAAGCAGACTACTGCCGACTCGGGACCTACCTAGACTACCTAGAGGTGAAACAGCACAAGACAGTAAGTAAAACTAGAGATTCCGTAGAGATAAATATTAATTTTCACATAAATATTAATGTAATTAGACCTATTATTCACGGCACAATAAACTATGAAAAAAGCTCTATTAACACTCTTGAAGCTGCTACTGCACTTGTATGGGACCCTGTCTAACCAACCCGACAATGGAGGAGATTTCCTACCGTGTCACTTAATCATGCACAAGAACTGCTTAAAGTGTATGCACTGATTGCACATTAGCACAAAAATATATTATAAAAAAGCATGTCGCCTCCACCATCAGTCCCAAACTGCACACAAGTGTTTTCATTTCCAATGTCAAGTACATATAACATGTTTATTTTTTGTTGTAATCCAATGATCAAGTTACCTAACTTACTGAATAGTAGATGGATTTTATGAAGATATCTAATAGATAACTAATAAGATGGAATTATGAAATTATGACTTACTTTGATTTTCCAGTAACAGTATTGGCAATAGTTCTTAAAATATTTGGTGGCTTGATCAATTCCTTCAAAATATTACTTTCTGTTGCTAACGGGAATCCATTGTCCAACATTTCATCCAGGAGCTGAAAAAATATCATTATTTTAAAACATTTTGACTAAGTAGGTTTAAGATAGGTAAATGGATCAGTTATCTTATTGTTATAATGTTTATGATAACATCTACTTGCCTCATACACTACTACATAGTTTTCCTTTATAATTGTTTCAGTGCAGTCAGAGAAGTAGTCCTGAAAACCCAATTATTATCAGTTAAAATACAGTCATAGTTTACCATGTGGTAAATATTACTACATTGATCCTTTTTCAATAATTAAATTAAACTATTTCAAGCCAATATGACAAGCTCATTAAACATACCTGGAATGTGTCCACAACTCGATGCAGGAACTCAATAACAAACAACGGAGCCACCTCCTGCATGCACACTGCAACCAAGGCTACTCCCCCTCGCTGGATTGAGATCAGGTAGTGATGTGGAGCTGTTAACACTGGTGGTACATCCTGAAAATATGCAAGATTAGGCTTTAGCAAGTTGGATAAAATCCTAGATGTGGCACTGCACTGATAATCTACTATTAATCCTTAACTAGGATTAAGGTAAATTATAAGTAAAGTCTAAAATCAAACACTGCCTCATTCATAGAGCAGGAAGGAACTGGGTACTCACATTAGGAGAAGCTCGTTGAGCTTCCAAGTAGTAGTCGCATACTGATCTTGGTACCACACTTCGCCAATGTTTCTCCAAAAATACGTCCCTGCAAGAAGGTATAACAACTTGAGTGGATGTATCGCAACAATATGAGCATGCAACAAGAACTGTTTTTACAACAATAAAACCAATATTGACAAAAACATACCCTGAGGAGTTGATGATAAATAAACTATGTATCATGACGATAACTTCTGTCTTCTAAAATTATCCTGTAAAGTTAACAATCCACCACTTATCGGATATCATCAGTTACTCAACTTATTCAGACCGAAATGAAAATATTTTTATTCGATTTCCCCTTTCTTTTCTTCTCTAATCTCTCTCTTCTTTCTCTTTATGATTTCCCTTCTCTTTCAAAGTTTTTTTTTTTTTTTTGTTTTATTTATCCCTTCACGGAAAGGCTACGGTGCTAGGCGATACCGCCTTGATTACAAAATTCAATATGGCGGCGCCACGAAGCTGTCAACTGTCACAAACAGCTGAAGTTATCGACACGTTCAAGAACTATTATGTATCATCAATAAATTCATCAAGAGTTCAACAATGCCGAAAATTCAGACACATCGCAGATTATCTTTCAGCTGCTGCCGCTGGCTGGCCTGCTACAATTAGTAATCTGTGCTACACAAGCTGCACATTGGATGACCGACCACCCGCCTAGCCAGAAATGAAACACCCATGGTCTAATGCCAACATAATCTGCACTTATTTCGTAAAGCCTCTAAGCAAGCTCTAAGCCTAGTATAGTTTTCCGTGCCCTGCCTGATGCAACAGGCATTTTACAGATGTGATGCTGATGCTATTAGATGCAATACTAAGGCCAAAGGATCCTATGAATGATCTGAGTAACCCACAAGCATCTTGGTCAGCATTTGCATCAACAGTTTGTAAGTGGAGTGGCAATAGCAATCCTACCTAGGTCTAGAGGGGGGCGTTAAGGGGCCTATAAAAAAGGGGGCATGGGCGTGGTTTAGGGGGCAATGGTTGATTTGTTATTTCATTTAAGTACTTTCTATTTTAAAGGTCATTAAAATAAAAACTTACATACTACTAACTACACATAATTGATTATTTAATTTATATTTCTTGCTCTATGATTGTATAAAAACTAAAAATAACTAAGCTTTTGTAGGATAGCCTAATCGCAATCAAGTTATAACAAGTTTTTGTTAAATAGCGCGATTTGTGCAAACCTTTGCATCCAAAAAAAATATCCTTTGAGCAATCGTTCCGTGCAAAAACAAATTTATGAAATGCCTGAAAACATTGAAGAATCATTAAGTAATCATCTGAAGACTAGGCAATTTCAATACAATTTAATGACTCCACTTTGCCACCTAATGAAGCATTATTGCTGTCTTACGTGAGGTTTATTAAAGATGAAAAAAATTGTCAAGAACTATTATTTGCTAGAAATTTAGAGACAGACACAAAAGGAGAAACCATGATGAGAAAAGATTCCTATGAAGAATATTATATGGCAACAAATATAATGATCACCAAAATATTTTTTTCCTTCCTAAAATGGATAAATGAACACCAAAAGTTGCAAAAAATATCAGGGCAAAATACTGCGGTAGCTTAGAAGGGTAAAGGGGATGAGCGAAGCGAAGCCCCCTTTATTCTTCGTGTTAGGTTGAACATGTAAGAACAACAAAAAATACTTAAAACATAAAAAGAAGTTTGGTGATCATTTATCCAAACACAATTTGGTGGACATTTATCCATTCTGGCAGTCATTTCGAATTTATTGGTAGTAAAATAGGTGCGTTTTTGGTAATCGTTTAAACACAAGCCATATTATATCAGCCGCTACAGATAGCGCTCCAGCTAACACAGGATGTCTTCATAAAAAGGCTTCATAGCGTATTTAAAAAACAAAATTTCAGATGTGCTCTCTATACATAGTCATACATCGACAACATTTGGTCGCTAGAAATTTAAGTAAACGACTGCTTCAATCACAGCAACATGTCATCAAAGCAGTCAATAAAATACAAAACAACGCTTTAAATGACAGATTATTCAATCAGCTGTGTTGATAATCACGAAGATTTATTTCAACCGATTGATCTTTCACACAGAAGTGCGTTGGCTATCAAAAGGAAACTGTGTGACTTGATTTTACAATCTGTTTGATTCTGTCATAGAGTTCTTGGGAAACAAAGACACAGAATTGCGCGACAAGCTCATCATATCAAAGAATGATATCGCATACCTGACCGACCTTTATAAATTGTTTAATGATATGAATCTCCAACTTCAAGACTTGAACTTAATAAAAACAAAAAATGTCGTTGCTGCTTTCGTAGCCAACAGCCAAGCTGCTCTTACACAAGAGGAATATCGGCAGGCATGAGTTCCACAATTTTCCAAATTTATCAGCATCCTGCCAAAACGAAGACTTGCTTGTCTACTGTCAGCATTTAGAAAATCTTCACAATTATTTCAATGAAAGATTCCAGAACATTTTGAAACTGCAAATACCAGAGGGGTGGTTGTTGGATCCTTTTTCAAATGGCAACATAATAATATCACCCCTGCTGGAAGAAGAACTTATAGAACTGGCAACGAAGGAGGAAATTAAAATCAGTCTCAAAAATTTTGGCCAATCGCGCAATTGTACCCTGGATTGTAGTCGATTGTTCAACGATTTTTGATTGCATTCCCATCATCATATTTGTGTGAACGTGGATTAAGCGCTGTGGCAATGTTGCTTACTAATCAGAGAAATTGTTAGCATGTTATCGAACGCGGCGAATTATGACTGCTTTTGAGTAAAATCGAACCTGATATCAACAAACTTGTTAAAAGTCATTAGATTCATCCCTATCGATTAGTTTTAAAATTAAAATTGTTCAGGTACCGATCTAATTTGTTACCGTCAAACGTGGATACTTGGGACATTTTGAAAAGTAGACCGTCCCTTGAAATATTTTAATTGGACAATACCCCTAAGCCAATTAAAGATATATGTTAGTCGGATGTTGGTTACCGCCTGAGTAATGTTGTTATGATGAAATAGTTATATATATTTTTTTGTTGCTGTCCCAATTTACCTGGACCTGTGGATTCTTGGGACGACACAGTATTCTCATACATACTTGTCTCAAGAAATCTGTTCTCTAAAGTAACTTGGGACAAAAAAAGAAACAAAAAAAAATACACCAGTGTCATCGCGATTCTAATAAATTCCATAACAACGCTACAATTGTTAAAAATCTCCTTATTTAAAATGAATCAACGCACTAAACAAAAACGTGTACAAAAAATGTTGATTAATTAAATGAATTCCAGAGAGTACAAGAATTAAGACATTTTGTTAGCAGAATTATATTTTCTAGATTTATTAAAAATCTAACTTGGGACAAACCGATCCCATTAACTATAGTCAACTTGGGACAGCAATCAAAATATATGTATGTAAGTTGAGAACTTGGGACAAATCAGCAAATAAATATCTAATCAAATTAATTATAATAAATTCAATAAACACGTTACTATTGCCATAAATCTCTATTGAAAATAAAATCCCTTTATTGAAGCATTTAATCAAAATTGTACATCAACAATCTTCTGATACTTAGCTGCAGTAGTTTTCGTACGACTTCCGATTAACTTACTTGCATTTTGTCCTATATGATTGGGAAAATAAAGGTGTTTCCAGATTTTTGGCCCTTTCTCATAAATTTGCATGCATAGTTGTTCGTTCGTACTTCTTCAATTCGGACAATAAAGTATTTCTCAGTCAGCTTTTTAGATTCTCTGTTGTAAATAAGTTTTATTAAAAGAAAATAATCTTTTTTGTATAATATGTTTTCAGTGTTAGTATTTTCGTTATTTTCATATTTGGATTATTATTGACTAATGAATCTTGACTCCAGTGAACATATGGCCTGCTGCCTTACACTCTTTGGTGCTTTCGTTGCACGCCTGGAAAAAGTGACAAAAGCATTTAGGTAACTTGGGACAGTAAAAACTGAAATAGATAACTTGGGACAACTTGAGAAGAGAGACACACACACACCTAACTTGGGACACGGTCCCAAGTAACCCCAAATAAGGCGAAAAAATAGAAAAAAGGCCGTATCTCTTTTAATATTTGATATCATTCGCCCCAAGGCGAAAAAATTGAAAAAAGGCCGTATCTCGTTTAATATTTAATATCATTCCGGTATCGCAAACGATTAAAGGGCACTACACCTATGAGGTTTCATGGGAAAAAATAACAATACTGACTTCACCCGTTTACTACTTAGAAACAGAAGTGTATGAGTCTTAAAACAAAGATAAATGTTTCCTGTGACTTCCCTCGGCTTTTTCTTGTGTTTTACCTGTACAACCTCTTTTTCACAATATTTTAAGCGTTAGAGTGCCTCATAACACATGTAATGGCTATAGCCATACGGCACAGATTGACCATAGACTAAAGAGTTTAATGTTTCCAGCGTCATTTTTAAACCTACCCGCAATTGTCCCACTCCCAAGAATCCACTGTGTCCCAAGAACAGACGGTACTTTTAATTTGAATAAAGCATATTTTTAATGTTATAAAGTTGCGTTTTAATTGCTCTCACTGATCTCGTTTAGAATGTTAGTTTGAACGCCAGACCAGCCTGATATAGAATACTATAATTAAATTATTTAAGTTAAAAAATAGCCATAGGTCACAAACAAGGTTGTATGGTTATTGACTTAAAGTATGTATGTAATGAATGTCAATATGATTTTTAAAGCTTTAGGAATGTAAAAGGGGCGCTGAAAAATAATTGATTTCCAAAGTGGGCGGTAGACGAAATTAGTTTGAGAATCCCTGGTCTAGCAAGTGGTTTGACGCCCGCAGCTCGCTTCTCACAAGGGAGATGCGCGACCTTCAAGCTGTAATCCTCACCACTGAAACCTTCATGAAAATGAAATTTGACTATGCTAAAAATAGTCAAGATATATTCCTAAATGTCCACCAAGAAAGAAAATAGTCCACTTTCGAAGTTAGAGCAATAATGTACTCTGTGGTTATATTATAGCTATAGGTTAGTGACACAAACTATATAGAGATACCAGTTAGTGAGGATTACAGCATGACGTCAAGATGTAATCCTCATATCCCATGCAAGCAAACAGAAGGTTTAGGTTTCAAAAATTAGTCCAGAAATAGTCCACACGAACTGCCCAATTTCAGAAATAGTCCTTCAACGATTCCAGATTTATTAAGACATCTTGGTGAGGATTACAGTTTGAACATTTTATATCATCAAATATCTCCGGACCGCCTACGCCTACGACTTTCAGGTTGATATTTGTGCCAAAAAATAGTCCACCGAAACAATAATGATATCCACCTGGTGGGTCAGAGTGTCGATAAGGTGGCGCCCCCTTATCTACACTCCAACCACCTGGTGTACTTTGAAGAAGTGTATAAAAAATACAATGTTTAATTTCCCATTTTCAATACATGTACAGTCGTGTACAAATAATAATGGGGTAAACCTTACTAAACCGTCTTTAGGGTTCCGTACCCGAAGGGTTCCAAACGGGAGGGTTGGTTTTTAAACCGATATAGCTTTTTTTGAATAAAATGATATGCTTAATGGATAGCTGGCACTCGCTTTTCACACCAAAGTGCTTTTCTTTTTGCGCGGAAATGCATAGTTTTTCTGGAAATCCACATTGAAGATTGGTGAACGAAACGCATTTTACTACGAAAATCGGCGAAATGAAACGCAAAGTAGCATTCACAGACAAAAATAGTACAATTCACAGACAAAATTATGACGTTTTGTCTGTGGTATTGACATTAATGTTCGTCTGTGGTCGAAAAATGATGCATCTTCAATCTTCATTCCGTTTCTCTCGTAGCTACGCGAATGTACTTTTCCTACAAAGATAACTACAACAATCCCAACAGCTTTGACGATATGTGTGTTGAATACTTGTGGAGGCGACAAGTTTTGCGGTCAAAGAAAGATGCGTTTGACGAACTGTTGAACGCAATTAGATATGTCTATAAAATTGAATAGAGGAGCGAGGCGACCCCATCTAGTTTCACTAAACCGAAATGTTTGTTTTAGGTCACTTTCTGTGTAAATACTAAAGATAGGTTGTGTTAGGTCACAACGTTATGAACGACCCGGAGCCGAGTGAAGCGGAGCGGAGCGAGGCGACCCCATCTAGTTTCACTAAACCGAAATGTTTGTTTTAGGTCACTTCCTGTGTAAATACTACGGATAGGTCTATAAAATTGAATAGATTGGTGTTTTTCTTCATTTTCCTATCAAATCAGATGAATCTAACCTCAAAACAAATCATATCTCAAAAAGTATACATTTCCGCATTTAAAAAACTATATATCGGGGGGGTAGAGGGACCCCCCCCCTCCTTAGCTACTTAGCTATATCGATTCAAAAATTTACCCAAACGGGACCCTATTCTTCTGCTGGTTTTAATTTGACCTCACATATATGTAAAGATGAAACTAACTGCTCATGTAAAACCTTAGAAAGAACCCCTACAATCAAATATTTAGGCATAACATTGGATCGGAACTTAAATTTTAAAAAACATATACAAACTCTAAGTGGCAAAGTCCGTAAACTAATATATATATTTAAAAATTTGAGACACGTTACCAATGCATCACTACTAAAAAATATTTATTTCGCTCTATGCGAATCTCTTTTGAGATATTGCATAACATGTTGGGGAGGTGCAAATAAGGGAACTCTTTTGTCACTGGAGCGTGCTCAACGTGCTGTTTTAAAGGTCTGCACCTTTAAACCCAGGATTTTTCCGACCGAAGAACTTTATCATTTCTGTGACGTTTTGACTGTTAGACAACTTTTTATTCAGAATATTCTGCTAAAACAACACCAAACTCTTGAGTATACACCTAGTTCTAAAAGACGAAAAGATAAAGTTTTTATAACCACCTCAACAAAGACAAGATTTATGCAGAGATTTTTTAAATTTCTAGGGCCCTATCTATACAATAAAACCTGCAATATTGTGTATATATATCCTAAACCAAATTTTGAATCCAAAAAGCTTATTTATAAGTGGTTAAGATCGATGAATTATGACGACACAGAAAATTTCATCGCCATTTCACAATAATAAGGATAACAAAATAAATAAAATGGTACAATCAATACTTGATAAATACATATTTGATAATTATATTTTAGGTGCACATACTTACGTATTTTTTAGAAATGATGGTAAAAATACACAAACATTCATAACACACCTCACTTCACATACATCCACTACACTTTCTCATCTCACACACCCATATTTACACTCACAAATACTCACCCACACCCAAATACTAACTATTTTAGGCACTAAATGACGAATTTTAAACTTTAAATTACCTTCTTTAAGTTTTAGATAGCTGCATTACATTGAAACTGTAAAAGTACTTGATTTGGTCTGCTAATTTTTCTTCGTTCATATCATTAGGGGAAGAGCCTCGCTACTTATCCCAAAACACAGGGGAAACCCTACCTTGGGGAGTATCGACTCTGATGTTATTTTTGCTTATTACCAACACCTATTCTCATAAACATATGATGTATCTATCTTTAGTTAAGTTTATATAACATGAAACTGTACCTTTCTTATTATGTATTCTTTTGTAATTTTTGTGAAATGTTTATTGAATAAATCAAAATCAATTAAAAAATCAATTATTACTAAGACTCCTCTGTCCGTCCGTCCGTCCGTCTGTCACCAGGCTGTATCTCAAGAACCTAGCTAGCTAGAGTTGAAATTTTCACAGATTATGTATTTATGTTGCCGCTATAACAACAAATACTAAAAAACAGGATAAAAGAAATATTTAAGGGGGCTCCCATACAACAATTCTTTCAATACCACATACAAACTTATGGATGCATCTGGTTACGTACATGGAGTGTGAAAGTAACCGCACCAATAACTTTGTAAACAATATATTGCTGTGTAAAATCCAAACTATTCACTCCACACCATCGCTTCCATTGAACGGTGGTACGGAACCCTTCGTGCGCGATTTTGACTCGCACTTGATGATCAATTAAGCTTCATGGTCTAGTGGTTTCATGCTCGCTTCTCACGCAGGAGATGCCTGTTTGAATCCGGTGCTGACCATATACCAATTTAATATACCTTAAATAAATGTAATTTAACCAATGTACATTATGTATATTATGTAATGGAAAACATAGTTAGGCAACCTTTAATCTCCATAGCTGCGGCGATGGGCTAGGCCCGTGCCGTAGGTACCTAACTACCCACTGCACCAGACTGGCTGCGCTGAGCGACAACCAGTGTTGGATTTGGGTGCGTTGAAAATGATAGCACAACAGCACAAAAAAGACAGTATTTTGTAAAAAAATATAGTACGCTCTTATAATAGTTTAACAATGATGAAAATATTTAAAATCAACATCAGTTATTAGTAATTTTTATAACTTTACTGCTACTTTCCATAATAATTGAGCTCTATAGACGACTCGTTGGGTTAGAGATCTAGCAATATACTTTCTTTATTTTGACTGTTTTTTTTTGTAGATATTATTATAAATCATAATTTATAAGTCCATTATTGATGTATATACAGGCTGTAAAAGAAAAATGTATTCAAATTAGGGGTTGTTAGAAACATCATTATGAACAACTTTCACTATGAAACCGTTTTTATCAGAGCAATTTTATTTTTCACCTTTTGGCAGAGCTGTGTGAAGAGGTTAAAAATAAAGTTGCTCTGAAGATGTTTCATGGTGAAATTTGCTCACTATGATGTCCCTATTAAACCCTCAAATTTGACCACACATTATTGACGTCAAGCTGTAATCCTCACCAACCTAAAGCTATAACTTCGAAACTATAAGTGGACTATTTTACTTTCTTTGATTGAGAAATGTGTTACTGACAGGTTTACAGCAGTTTAAGTCTATTGAATAACTGAGATAACCTGAAGTTATTATGTTAAATCCAAATTGGTATACCTACTTTCAAGATTATGAAATAAAATCCATCGGTGTTTTTCTTACTTTTATTCCTCCCCATATTAAAATATGATTAACGGTTGGATTTAGCCACACGCTCAAGCTCGTCCTTCTTCTTGATGGCGTAGGAGTTTGATGATCCCTTAGCGGCGTTGATCAGCTCATCAGCGACGCACTCAGCAATAGTCTTGATATTCCTGAATGCAGCCTCTCGGGCACCGGTGCACAGCAGCCAGATGGCCTGGTTCACTCTGCGCAGAGGTGACACATCCACAGCTTGACGACGGACTGTACCGGCACGACCGATCCTAGTCGAGTCCTCACGGGGTCCAGAGTTGATGATGGCTGTGACAAGAACTTGCAGAGGGTTCTCGCCAGTTAGGAGATGGATGATCTCGAAGGCGTGTTTCACGATGCGCACGGCCATTAGCTTCTTGCCGTTGTTGCGCCCGTGCATCATTAGAGAGTTGGTCAGACGCTCGACAATCGGGCACTGAGCCTTACGGAAACGCTTGTGAGCGTACCTACCAGCAGAGTGGGGCAGGTACTTTGCGTACTTCTCCTTGACAGAAATGTAGTCCTGGAGCGACATGTCCGAGACCTGGACATCATAACAGCTCCATCTTCCAAAGAGCTTGATCTCGGGGATATCGGCGGCCTGGGGAGGAGGCATGCTGTCGACAGCCATGCCGCCACCTTCGACGGCATCGTCATTCCAGTTTTCTTCAGCCATAATTAAAGCCTAAAACAATACACAAGTATAAGGAAGCGTAATTGAAACTTACACAATGCACTAATTGTGGCCAGAATTACTGTAAAAAATGCTTTTTCTGGAATGAAAACGCAATTCTAACCTCGCGTTGTCAACAGAGAACACGAAAAAGGAAGTGCGTGTGGATTGGTCAAGTTGGCACGATTGTAATTGGGATACCACGTGAAAAAAACTGTCATTAGATTTTACTTTAGGCTTTAGTTTATGAAGAAGTGTTAGAAGTGTGTTGTTTAGCTGATGAAGTGTTAACCCAACCAAAATACTATTATTGTTTTTTAGCGAGTCAAAAATAATAAAATATCCGAATAGTATTACAAAAACTTAAAATTTACAAAATATATTTGACAGCTAGCAACATTTACCGTATCATGTTGGTGTTTATGGAAATGTCAAATACCGGATGTAAAAAGAGCACGAGTCAATTCCAGCTTCGATTCTTTCGATAATTTTAACCGATTTTGCTTATTATGAAAAAAGGCAAAAGTAGATACTTGAACCCAGCTTTATAAATATTAAAAAGCACCCGTGGTATTCCTCCATGCACTTAGCAATCTCCTACTTTGTCAATAGTTTGTTCGCTTGTATTGGTAACAATATTTGGTAAGTAAATGTTGTATTTATTGTAGTTTTAATCTACTAAGTGAGTTCCCTTAATAGAATTATTATTTCAACAAAAATGTCGTGTTTGCACCTGAAATAAGTTTAATTATTATAGTATCGTCTAAGTATCAAGTAAAAAAACATGATATACAGGCTGTCCTGTCATGAGTGGACCAAACGGTAATCGGTGAAGGGTTGGACTACCCTCTACCAGAAAAAAACAATTTGTTTTCGTAAAAGTGTCATGGTTTTCGAAATATTTGAGATCAAAGAGTTTTCTTTCAGGCTATTCATATTACATTTTCGTGTGTAATCTTACAAACGAAAGATTTCGTTGAAAAAAAACGAGACGTAAATCATAGTTTTTCAAATTTCTCATAGGATTAGAATAAATAAAATAATCTTATTATGAATTTTCAACCCTATAAAAATTATTTGAGTTTTGGAGCGTCATGGTTGAAAAAAAATGATATGACATCCTGACTGCTTTATATTAAAAAGTTTAAGATGTGCAGAATGAGCAAAAAAAATGAAAAAAAAACTTCATAAACACAAAAGTTATTGCTAAAATAAAAAATAACAACGTAGGAGCTAATTTAAAAAAGTACGTTATCAGATTTTGTGTTGTATTTCATTTTTAAAGGATAATAAGACATTATAACAATCACGGCAATGCTAGTTCTCTTGAAAAATGTCAGACCATAACCCTCCGTTATTCCGCAGTTAGGTAAAAACAATGTCCTTTATTCTTGGAACCGTCCCTCCCTTATTCTTCTTTCCTTATCTTTATTTGTGTGTTCCACTACCTGGAACCATCCCTTTCTCGGCTCGCCTCATGACCAAAGAGACGCAAAATGCTATTTTGAAAGGGTGTGCACATAAGCTTCAAGAAAATAATATAGGTATTTACTACTTATTGTTAAGTAATTTTGATTTTGTTTACAGGAACTAGATTCACTAGATTCCGTGCCACTACTTAAGTCCCACGTCAAAGTCTTTATTGCCTGGAATATGAGCCAAAATGCTTTAATCCAGAGAACTTCAGTGCTGGTGCGGACCCTATCACTTGCGTAACCTCTTAAACGGACGCGGCTTCCATTCCAGTTTATCCAGAGTTGCCAGATCGTCCGAAATGAGACAAATTCAATATGTTTATGCCTATTCGTCCTATTGATGTATCTTTCAACAAAATATAGTTTTTTACTTACGTATTTACGTATTTGCGTGTATAGTAATTTTACTATACATTCAAATTTTGCCATAAAAAGTTTTGTCCAGTCTTAATATGGACAAAACTACTCACGTTAAACAAATATAACTATTTGATTCATGACAATGCAAAAATTAATGGAAAAACCATGCTTTCCTTGACCATAATGAATTAGATTTGTCTCAATATTTTACTGGTTCTCCAATATTACCAAATTTAAACAAGGTTATCTGGCTTTTACTTTTTCGAATTTGAAAACAGTAACAGGCTAAACACTAAAACCATACAAAAACGCCACACAATTTGAGCTATCAAAACCAATGATGCAAAAACAAAATAAAGCAAGAGTGGTGACGTTACTAACTTCACAATATTATTTCATCTCAAATAGTTTTAAGTATTTTTTTTTTATAACTACGATGCTAATATCAACACTTTTCTTCAGGTTCCAGTTCAAATTAGCTATCCTGCCTATCTCAATAATAGGATATGATGTTTTTTTTATAAATTGATTAATAACAAAGTAAGCTGTAGCTATTGAAAGACATTATTAAATTGGTTTTTCTTTTTCAGCATCATCAGTCATCAATTATTCGAACATTACTACGATTCTTTAGAAGCCTAACTAATGGGGCAGAATTTTTTTGTTTTTGTGTTATAAAGAGCCATATCGTATTGGTGTCGTTTTCTACATAAAAAAGATATGTAATTTTACTTTTCTCGCGAAAATGTTACTTTTTGAGCTTTGAAATGTTTTTTTTTTTAAATGTTTCTCATGTTGCATTTGAATAACTGCCACTGGCAACACTGTTAGTACTTATCTTATTATATGTCTGTATTCTACATCTCCGCTTCATCAACATTTCAACGGATCTTAGATGCATTCCCACCACAGAGTACATTATTAGTCTTGATAATTCCCACCATGCATCTCGAATACTGCGAGGTCTTAACCATCCGGGAGGAGACCGAATTCGAACCGCGTACTGCCCCACGTTATTATGTGGATCCGGCACTGATGTACCGGCACCGGAATACTGATGATTCGACAGGTTTACCCGAGAGAAGTCTTCGGAATGCCTTCTACAGAGCCTGTCTCTCCTCTGCCTCTGGAAGACTCTGCCTATAAGGACTTAAGTGATGACTTCGCTTAGATATGTCTCTTTATACAATTTATTTTTTAATTTGTTATGTACGTAATAATAAATAAATAATTATTTATTTGCCATGCCAATTTGAAATCATTTTGCCTCGTCCGGACGCTTGCTACTTGCTTGCCGGAAGCTCCGAGCCTCTATAAGTTTAACGAACTTTTGCGTTGATTTTTTGGGGAATCAAACGATGCCACCCACACGCTTGCGAGTGCTCACTTATCACAGAACAATATATACCCAGGAACAAGCACGAATCAGTACAAAAAAATGTGCAACAGTTAACATCATAATAATAATAATAATCCTTTATTGCACAGAAAACACAGTGGAAATTATAACATGAACAGCATGCAAAGGTAAGCTTATTTCTAAAAAGAAATTTCTTACAGCTAACCTGTGAAGAAAAGAGAAAAATAAAATAGGTAGTCCTAGTTTACAATTAAGAGTTAAAAGAAATAAATAAAATCAATATACTATCAAATAAATCACATTACACCCTACATAATTACTATAAAATAAATAAAAGAATACAATATATACATAGATACACATAAATACTATGAGATACCCACTATTCGGAAGAGAGGAGATGCTGTTTCAATTTTTTCTTGAAAGTGACCAAGGATTTGCAATCCCTAACAGCGCAAGGAAGTGCATTCCACAAACATAATGCCCTTAACCTAAACGAGTGCTCGTAAGCAACAGTGTTGTGCTGAGGGATTGACAGAAGTGACACCTTGTGAGATCTCCGAAGTCTATCCCCTGAGAAAAGATACTCCAAAGTTCACGAAGATATGCAGGATAGCGCGGATTTCTCAAAATATTGAAGAGGAAGGAGAGAATGTGCATATCACATTCTCTCCTTCCTCTCGAAATCGGATCGGGAGCCAGCCTAATTCCCTACGATATTGGGACACGTGGTCGTACTTTCGAAGACCGAAGATAAACGGAATCCCGAGTTTAATCCGAAATTTAAACCAGCCTGACCCTCCGGAAGATAACGGAGTAAGTAACGAAGGATACGAGTGATGAATGAGGTTTATGAAAAATAAAACATTTTGTGAACATTTATTTATTTAATCTACACTAGACAGTAAATATACCGAGCCGCCCGACAAATTGATCACTTTTCTCTTCTTTGCCGAAACAATGTCTGGTTTGTCATAGCTACAGCCAGCTTCAGGTTCAACCTGAAATTGAACCAATACATTTTTGAACATATATTTAAAAGAATTCATAAACATCCAAACTCTCGAGTGTCTCGAGTGATATTTTTATGAAACTCGCCTTCGGCTCTTGTCATAAACCCACTCTCAAGTTTTAATGCCCTTCATCAAGTATCAGTCACATAAACTACTATTTTATACTGGCCAATGACATTTCTTTGTATGTAATAAATAACATATGAAGTGACAGTTGTCAAGGTAATAAATCTAGCCATACACTCCTTTTTAAACCTTACCTTTTTGAATTATTTAGCCTGCAGAATCGGCGCATTGTTTACAAAATTTTAAGTACCTACTTGCTAGGCTGAGCATGATGATTTCATGACACATTCTATCTACTTGCATGATCTAGTGTTACTTTTGGAATTTTTTCATACCTTTTTCTTACTTGTAGACACGGCGGTTGTTATGTCCATGAAAACTCTTGACGACGATGAGTTGTAGGTTCAATCTTAAACGTTTTATTTTTATTTGTGAAGCTTATGTAAAATGAAACTTTGACATTTCTCTGTCTAGGTTGATAGTAGAACTATATCTATATAACTCAGTCTATTCATAATTGATGACATTGTGGTTGATCCGTAGAGCCCGGTGATGGACGGACAGAGGGAGAGACGGACAGCGGAAGCTAAGTAATAGAGTCCCGGGTTATTTATTGTTTAGTGTTACCCTGCAATGGATAAAGGGACACAGTGGCTCGCGCGGCAACGACGCAGCCTACGCACTGGCAAGGTTGGGTTCGGAACAGACGGGACTAGACATTGCCATAGCTGGTTGAGGAAAACCCTACGACAACACACAAAGGTAACTCACCAACATTATCGGTCAATCTTGGAACCTGCAAGCAAGCCAGACAGGCCCTCCCGATGATCAGACCCGGATTGTCGCGTAAGCTTCTGAAGCTCAAGAGGCCACAGCTTTGCTTCGTAACCGGAGCGATAACTGGACACGCTTTGCTAAATAAACACTTACAAACTCTAGGTGTCACGGACAGTCCCCTGTGCAGAGCCTGCATGGAGGTCGAGGAGACAGCCACCCACGTCCTGTTGGAATGCTCCGGCGTAGCCACCTACCGGGCAACACACCTTAGGACGCCGAGGTCGCGCCAAGAAGTCGTCGGCAACATTAAGGGTCTGCTAGGCTTCCTACAGGAGCTGGGTTGGCAGGAGTAGTGCCCCCAACCCACGTCACGCAAAATAGGCGCAAATTTAAGATGTCGAGTTGCGGAAAAGTGGCCCGCGATAAACTATAACTATAACTAGGGTCCCGAGTCAGAGTGTCAATAAGGCACCCTTCCGATACGGAACACTAAAAATTATGTCTAAATGGAAGTTCATATTAGAGGCACAAGTTTTACATAACCTAACTACTTACCGCTGAACATTCCTTACTCTTGGCTTTGGAAAACGATATCGGGTACGGAAGCTGGCAAACAACCACACTTATAACATTTGAGCTCATTCTCCTTCATTGTCCAAAAATATCACTATGGGGTCCCGTACGTAGTTTCAAACGACGCTGTAGCGACAAACGTTGTGGCGAAAAATTTTTGTGGTAAGACCAGTGAAAGATTATCGTTCACTGGGTAAGAACCTTAATAATTTACTTATAGTTTTGTGTTGTGACATATGTACCTATAGTACCAACTGATTTGATTTTGATAAAATTGCATCTAATAAATATCTTTCATCTATGTTTTGATTTCTTTTCTAATCATTCTTATCATAATATAGCGTCAGACATTTTCCCATGGGGTGGCAGAGACACTGATGCGCCCACGTTCAGCCAGTCATTCGATACTCTTTCTAATCATTGTAATTCCTTAATTTCATGTTTTTTATACGATTTTTTCAATCTTTGCTAGATAGCTTCAAATCCTTTCGATTAAATCGGAGATTGTTTCAAAGGGGAAACGATCAATTTAGATCTAAAAGATCGATTCAAACGAAAAGATCGGCCATCCCTTTGGTGTGTACATATACAGTAAAAATAAATTTTATTGCATTTTTTGAAGTGCTAACACCGCTCCTAACCCCCGAGGTACGTTGCACGCTCTTCATATTCACGCTAGAGTCGCCCGCCACCACAGTTAATGTCGGGGCAATAAATGACCTTCTATGTGAATCGAAGGCCAACTATCAGAGGCGTGGTATTCAATGTAGAAAGATGTTTTCCTGGTGCAAGACCAAGAAATAATACCAATTTATGATGTTCCTCATCTCTTAAAAGGTTTGAGAAACAACCTCCTATCCTAACTAAGGACATGATTTATAATGATTATGATGACGAAGAAAAGCAGAAAGTATTCAAGTGGCATTATTTGCAGCAACTCTACGCTGCCGATAAATCTTTTGGAGAATTGCGCTACCTGCACAAGATAACTGAGGAGCATATCAATAAAGACAAAATCAAAAAGATGCGCGTGAAAACGGCAGCGCAGGTATTCAGCCACAGTGTGGCTGTAGCTACTGAACATTTGACAGCAAGAAATCTTTTGCCTGAAGAGTGTAGGCAATTAATACCTGACACTACTTATTGATAAGCTGTTCGATTCATTGAACAGTAACACTTTTCATGTGCCAGATGGCAAAATATATAAAGGATGTGTAAAATCTTCGTCACCCCACCATCAACCGTGGCAAAAAGCTGTCAAAACATTAAAATCTGTCAAATTTATAAAAAAAAAAAAATTGGGAGCAAAATTCAAATGGTAGAAACCACAGTCCCGTCAGTGACCAATTTTATTAAAACGATTGAAGGCATGAAGGCACTTTGGAGAAAATTAAATGGAAAATATGGTGTTGATGCGGTGCTAACCAGACATTTCAACACCCAATCGAAAACTTCTTTGGGAATATCAGGAATTATGTGGCGAGAAACACGGCACCCAATGCTGTTGCGTTTGAGGGTGCCTATAAAACTTTGCTATTAAATAATTTCAACTCGCCCCACTCCCTACAGGCAAATTGTGAGAAAGATGATAACAAATGTTTGGAAACTTTGCACTTTTTCTTAAATGAAAATAAAACCATGCCTGTACCCATACCTGATATTCCCAACGAAACAAATAGAGTTCAACAATGAAGTCGTCAGTTTAGAAGAAGAATGCGACGGATATACAGGTCAGAGGAGTTATGTTTGTGGTTGGGTCTTGAAAAAATGTTTAAAGACTATATATAGTCAAAACATGTCAAAACTGTCGGTCTCAAATAATTGAACAAAACAATAACCATAAATCATTCATTCAGGCAAAAGAGTATGTAAAAGGTAAACAATGGTTAGTATACCCATCAAAGGAACTGGAAAAGTGCTTTCATGATATTCAAAACATAGTTGTCTTTTTTCTTTATAATGTACCAACAAATGGTCTAAAAATGAAAATCAAAATGTGTTGATTGGAATGCAGCACCCACAAAAAAGAATTAAAATAATACTTCCAAAATATTACTATAAAAATATTGATTTACAGTTGGTGCAGATCATTGAATAGAATTTTAAATGACAAACTAACTTATGAGGGTGACGATGAGTTAAAAACGTATGCCCAGATATATTTTAATAAACATAAACATTTTAAACAATAAATAAACATCCAAACTAAAGGTGCATTTCTGTAGCCGAGCTACGGGTAAGAATGATTCCTGCCTGATTTATATTTTTTTTAATAAGCCTAACTACAGAGCGGCGGTAATAAGATTATAAAACTATGAAATATTAGCCATATCGGGACTACATGTAAGAGCGCTAACCCCTCGCTCTTACATGTAGTCCCCATATGGCTAATTCTATTAAAAACTTGAACATTTATTAGATCCTTCATGCAAACGAAAAAACATTTACCGATAAGATATGAGAAACCACCAGTTATATGACCTTAAAAATATGCCCCTTATTGTTCTAGGTAATGTTTTAGTAACATTGTATGTAAGATAAGCTAATTAATTGTTCAATTAGCAAACATGTAAAATGCTATGCTAGGCGTTCCTGATACTTTTGGTCAAGGCTGTATGTTCCATGTATTACTTCTGCTTCTGACAGCATTTTATTTATATAGGTAATAATGATCTATCATCTGTCTGCAATAATAATAAATATTTAAATTGTTATTTGAATTTTAATTAACACCACATCGTCATCCTGCGTTTCAGCTTCGTGAATGTAGCGTTGTCTAGTTTTATGCAGCCTTTTCGAAGTACATACTAATTGTTTTCTATAATAAGTGGAAATAAATTTAGCCTCAGGTTTTCACTTTATGTAGAATACTTTAAAAAAACTACATACAATACAACTAAACTTAAATTACTAATCTTATATTTTTGTGTAAACAAAGAATGACATTACTTAGTTTACAAAGAAAGATAAGATTGGTAATTTAAGTTTGTTACATTCATGGACCTGAAAGCCAAATCCTATACATGTGTAATATATACGTACCTACATATCTAGTACCCTAGATACGGGGAATCCTAGTTTGGGGCTAGATCAATGTGTGTCAATAGTGTCTAAGGTATTATACGTACTTATACCTATATGTATATACACAGATTTTAGTACCGGGGCTGAAATGCAGATATCGCTAGCATTCAAAAGTGGTTACACTTTTTTCACGCAAGAGGGCCCTCTTTTTCTGTATGTATTACTTTACCCTTTGGTCGCCACTATCAAGTACTATCAAGATTGCATCGGTATATATATATATATTGCTATATTGTCAGCGAGTAAGCATGGCGGACGTCGAAGTTAATGTGTCCGTTATGATTATGATAGCGTAAACACAGTGAATTTACGGTTCGTTTTTATGCCCATAAATAGTGCATAATTAGAGCAAATGTAAAAAATATAGTGCCTCATCAGTTCAAGAAATAATCACCATTCTTTGTGTGTGCGCCCGTAATGGTAGTGCTAGCGTACCCCACGCCGCCGTTTGTAAAAACGACAAACATCCAAGGCACGAATTTAACACACAAAATAGTGCAGTCAACGTGCAAAGTTACACAACGATTGCTCTTAGAGGAATGGAGATATCAAACTCAACATTTAAACATCTCACGAGCTGACGTTTAGAGACGTACACATAATAGTGCAAGTAGAAGTCGACCTTTTCCATTTATAAATTCTGTATAAAAAAGTGCGTCAAATAATACCATAAACAGTCCAAACACATTATGGCAATTCGCAGTGGAAAATAATAAAAAGATAAGTCAATTTCTAACCATATAAAAAGTACAGTCATGAATAGAAGTGCTTTGAGTGTTAATTTCCTTAATAAAATTTCCATCTTTACAATAACATAGGTACGTTTAAATGTAATAAATAGTATGAATGATGGAAGATACCGTGTATGTAAATCCTCTTCCCCCCTGACCTCACAACAGAGTTCAAGTCTCTTTTCATTATTTTAAAGCGGAATAAGTTTTATTCAAAGTTAAATATCAGCGATAAAATAGGAGTGCAGAACTATTTTTATTATTATTATTATAGATAGCTACAAAATTGGTGGAAAAGGGGAATTTTTGCCAACTCAACTGAAGTACATAGTTCTAAATATGTCACTAGATGTCGTTCACGACTCGTGTGTCACGAGAGATGTTTTATATTTTTTCAAGGCAGCAGTCGCCTTCGCATTTTGACAGCCAGAGAGGAAAGATGCCACAAAAGTCCAAAAGAATAGCCATGGTCGTCGTAGAAATCACAAAACAGAGGAGAACAGTGTAGGAAGCAGGAATCAAAAAAATTCAAAATCAATCATTAGGCGTCAAAAAATTATGGGAATAGAACTGTCAGTGACAATGATATAATGTTAATTTTATCTGACTTCGAACAATTTTTCACCGTGGTAATTATTCCTGCTTGAGCCACAGGAAAGAAGCACATTCGCGTAAGCACGGGAGTAACGGAATGACCATAGGTTAAAGTGGGAATGAAAATGGCTGTTTTTATTCTCCTAAATGAACAGCAGTGTCTTGAAACCAGAATGGGACGGAGCTATACCTATGCACAGCTCTGTCCCGTGCCGTCCACAATGCTAAATTAAAATAGCCAATGACGTCGATCGCAGCTTTTGGAACTAATTTTTGTTTTTGATTAGCTGTCAGAAAATCTCCTGGCTAGACTTTAGAAAACGGGCGGTTTGCTAGGGCTTCCGTGATTTTTTGGTAGATTATTTGGGTCATTTTAAACACGGTCTAAACGTTTCAGGTGTCGGAACTCAATAGATTTTCACATATGATTTTTTGAAAATCTAAAAGTAAAACCATTTTTATGACATACACAATAATAAAACACGCAATAATAACCTCAAAATGTGTAACGTTTCGTTGTAAGCTAATTGTTAGATGAGAATACATAGGTGAAAGTTTGCTTTAAACCGAATTATATTGTAATAAAGCTATTTTTGATTATATTTTTGCGTCACAAGCTTGTTTCTTTGATATTTTGAACTTGAGCTTTTTTCATTGTGTTCTTTTAGATTTACTGAGATTCAGTTTTTGGTAACGGAGCGCAGAAAGCCAAATTCATTCATTCATAGCTTGCTTTTTTAGGGTTCCGTACCCAACGGGTAAGATCGGAACCCTATTACTAAGACTTCGCTGTCCGTCCGTCCGTCCGTCCGTCCGTCTGTCACCAGGCTGTATCTCAAGACCCTAGCTAGCTAGAGAGTTGAAATTTTCACAGATTATGTATTTTTGTTGGCGCTATAACAACAAATACTAAAAAACAGGATAAAATAAATATTTAAGGGGGCTCCTCCCATACAACAATACCACATACAAACTTATGGATGCACCTGGTTACGTACATGGAGTGTGAAAGTAACCGCACCAATAACTTTGTAAACAATATTTGCTGTGTAAAATCCAAACTATTCACTCCACACCATCGCTTCCATTGAACGGTGGTACGGAACCCTTCGTGCGCGATTTAGACTCGCACTTGACCGGTTTTTCTTTTTTAATCATGTTTCACGGCCCTGGAATCTGGTCTTTTTAGGCCTTCATTGCGTGCATTCGCGTCAGTTAACATAGTTTCCTTTCGTTTGAGTCTCTTTGAACACCTACTTTGACTAGTGGATATATTGGCTTGTGTATATATCTCTATATCATGTCGCTCCATACGAACTGTCCTTTGATTTCTACATTTTTTATATTTATAACCTAATTTGTGTACGAGTAAACGAAGAGATTCTATGCCACCAATAAAATTTATGGATTCTTTAAGAACTGCAAACTCGATACTTCTTTACGGACTGCATAAAATTCATGTATTTTATGCCTGATTGCACATTAATTAAAATCATCCAGATTTATTTTCTTTTTGGTTTTAGGTTTATTTTTCTTAGAAAATACAGGTGATGTCCCACCTTCGTTTTGTATTTTCATTACGGAAGATCGGGATATGCCTAAAATACAACTTATAAATAGTTACAAATTAGCCAATCACATTGCACATACTATATGTTGTACCTACCAGTCATGTTGACATCATGACATGTTGTTGTTATTTAGAGCATTAGAGTCCAATCCTTTAGAATCCAATTCTTTCTATCCGACAAATATTTCGAAAGATTATGTACATATTTTCTTACGCCACTGTTATTAGTTTTCGGCATTTTCACTCACAAAACACAAAAAATATACTTACCATGCACAATCGACGCCCCACCTTGACAGCAATTGAAAATAAAGTTGAAAATAGTTTCATAGGTTTTCCACAACATGGCGATGTTTTTATATTCTTGGTTTGGCTTTATTTAATAATTAATAGTACAAGAACGTAAAAATATCTTTAAATTGAGGAAAGCACTTTAGAAAGCAGGCGATACAGATGCTTTTGCCGATTTTTCCTTTGCATTAGGGTGCATTTAGAGACGATATCAAAAAACGCGAATTGTCGGAAATAATTAGTTTTCGACTCTTTTTTAGGGTTCCGTACCCGAAGGGTTCCAAACGGGACCCTATTACTAAGACTCCGCTGTCCGTCCGTCCGTCCGTCCGTCCGTCTGTCACCAGGCTGTATCTCAAGAACCTAGCTAGCTAGAGAGTTGAAATTTTCACAGATTATGTATTTATGTTGCCGCTATAACAACAAATACTAAAAAACAGGATAAAAGAAATATTTAAGGGGGCTCCCATACAACATGTCGACCCGAATGGCCGAGTCGGCAGTGACCCTGCCTACGAAGCCAAGGGTTCCGGGTTCGAGTCCCGGTGGGGGCAAATATTTGTTTGATGAGAACGGATGTTTGTACCCTAGTCATGGTTGTTTATCTATCTAAGCATAATATTTATCTATATAAGTATGTGTATCGTTGTCTAGTACCCAAGATACAGGGAATCCTAGTTTGGGGCTAGATCTATGTGTGTAAATAGTTTCCAAGGTATTATTAAAAAAACAATTCTTTCAATACCACATACAAACTTATGGATGCACCTGGTTACGTACATGGAGTGTGAAAGTAACCGCACCAATAACTTTGTAAACAATATTTTGCTGAGTAAAATCCAAACTATTCACTCCACACCATCGCTTCCATTGAACGGTGGTAAGGAACCCTTCGTGCGCGATTTAGACTCGCACTTGACCGGTTTTTTTTTAAACGCCAGTTGCTAACATTCGGGACGGTGGGGATGAGGGAGTATTAGGGCGGGGAACGACGGATTTTGCCTATTTTTAGCCACAGTAACATACTCTAGGCAAATTTGGCTTTTATTTGCATACGCTCCGGGGTTGCTTCTTCTAAGTTCCAACGTACCTAACCTATAATCCAATTGAAAAGTAGCCACAATAACCTACTCTAGCCAGTCGTTTGTATTGCAAAATATTTGATGTGCGATTAAAAACTACCCGATTAAATTTTGTTTTTTAAAACTACAATTGCAAAAAAATATGTTTCAAAATCTGATTTATCGTTCTTTGTTGTTATTATGTTTTCATTTAGGTGATTTTTTTATTGATTGATTAGATAATAATGATTTATTCAATGGTGTGCGTATTTTAATGCCTAATTTTTTACAGTTACATACACTGCTTTATCTCTACATATTATAAGCTCTCTAACAATTCTAGCTAAATTAAAAACCTCCAAGCTCGGTTAATAGAAAAAAAATATAGCAGAATGGCTTGCATCAAATAGCCTACCCTACCAAAGCCACCAAAAGTATGCTGTTGTTTTTGGTAAAACGAAATAACCCTGACACAGTATACGACATTGATAATTAAGTACAGGAGTATGGTCACAAAATACTACGACTGCCGCCATATCATTGTGACCTGAATCCGATGGAAATGATATGGGGCATAGTAAAAGGAAAGGTTGCCAAAAATAATGTTGGTTTAGATAATATCACGTTCCTGCAGCTTGTTCAAAACCGTTTTGAGTATATAACTGCTGATACATGGAATAATTGCTTTGAGCATGCATACAAAAAAACTAGAAGAGGAATATAGATGCATGGGACTGGTAATTGATAGAGAAATTGAACAACTTATTATAAATGTTGGCGGCAGTGATAGTGAAACATCCAGTCTTTCAACTGACAATGAGTCTGATATGTCTAGAATTGAATCAGTACAATCTGATCATGAAGATCATGAAATGTTGTATATCTGTTGAATATTTAGATTCAGAATTAGATGACTTATGAAAAAAATGAATACATATTCATAATGGTTTTATTTTTTATATTTTAACCCGACTACAGGTACTTACTTTAGCGGAAGATTATTCTATAATGAGGGGCTTTGATATACGAGTTTGGTAAAATTTTAGAATCGTTCCCCCTTGATTATGGGAGGGGGAGTGGAGGGGAGAGGGGGGGACCCCCTACCCTCCTGGTATAGTTTTTTAAAAGAGGAAATGTATCCTTTTTGAGATTTTTTTTTTTTAAGTTTATTGAAATTGGAGGTTAGGTTCACCTAATTTGATCGAAATAAAATAAAAAAATGGAATAGGGGGGGAGGGGGGAGGTCTCCCAATCCCCCCTATATAGTTTTTTAAGTGAGGCAATTTATATTCTTTTTGAGATATAAATTGTTTAGTTTTGGTCAAATTTGAGGTTATAGGTATTTACATAAACGTTGTTTTATTATTAACAAATTTATTATTATGTAGGAGGTGGGGGGACGCCTTCTTCACCTGGTAGCCACAATAACCTACTCTAGCCAGTCGTTTTTGTTTGCAAACGCTTCGATCCGCTCCGGATTAGCTTCTTCAACGTTCTAACCTAACCTAACACCCGATTGAAAAGTAGCCACAATAACCTACTCTTACCAGTTGTTTTTGTTTGTATATAAGAACGAGAGAACAAGAAAAGAGAACACTCGCGAAACTACTAGATAACGGAATGGCGTCATGAACGCGGCCATTTTTCACCCACAAACGTACAATAATGACAATAATATTGACATTATGTCATAATATTGACTAAGTATGTAGTTATATTCTCCTCTCGGCCTGAAGTGCTGACTGTCAACGCTTCATCAGCACTTATCGTCATAGGTACAGATGGGTTCCTAGTAAGCATTTCTGGCCATCTATGATACTTTGTTGGTACAAGAGTGACTTCCAAGAGTTGAGATGACGTGGTCTGCTTCCTGGCAGCCCGTAGTGCCGTGGGACAAAGACAATTAGTCGTCTGGACTCGAATCGTACAGACGTGTTTAAGTTAGCCTAAGTTAGTTGTCTGTCTCTCAAAATCGAGCAGTCATTTTAAGTAGTATTAAGCTTTTCCAATAAAAAGTTGTTTTTAAAAAGCTTTTCCCACTACGCGAAAACTTGTCTGGCGCAGCCGGTAGGATCGCGTGATAAGGCTGTGTAGACCCCGCGAATCGGTAATGTCCATAGTTTTGTCATAAATTGCGGTGTAATATTTCATAACCTAAAACCTTCTGGTTGGGAAGACCGTCTGGGTGGCATAAGGGAAGATCGTCATATGCCGGTCTTACCTTCGGGACAGAGGTCACCAACCATTTTTGCGGCATTCTTCAAGTTCTACTCACGGACCAAACAAAGAAAGTAATAGATGTCAGATTTGAAAGAATCTAGTGATTTTGAATAATATTCCCAAATAAATGATGGTCGAAAGCTGAAAAAAATATATTCATGTTCTCATTTTAAGCGCGTACCGATTTTGCATGAAATCTTGTTTTTTTATTATTTCTATTCTATTCACTAGCCGAGTACCTTCTCCAATCTGACACGTATTTATTAAAAAAAAATAGGTATGTTTTTATAGGTACGTATGTACGTTTCAATGATCACTTGTTTTATTTCCAGTGAGGTTCACCTGAAATAATGGTGAGTAACTATAAACGCAAAACAGAAAGAGGGTCTTACTCCAAACATAAGCTAAAAGAAGCGGCGGAAGCTTTTAGAAATGGAAGTCTTAGTGGATATAAAGCATCACAGCTGTATAACATTCCTCGTATGACAATCATGGATTGCGTGAACAAAAGAAGAATAAATTCAAATACTCTGGGAAGAATACAGCCTTAGATCCTGGAGCTGAAGCTATGTTGGCTAATGGCCTTAAATTGATGGAAAAGCTTGGCTTTGGGTTAAGCCGGAAGGAACTGCTAGTAACGGTTGGCGAATACGTAGAGAAAAACAACATCTCTACTAACTTCAAAAACGGTGTTCCAGGTCAGGGGTGGTTTAATGGATTCAAAAACCGCCACAATTTGTCGATCAAAAAACCACAGGCCGTCGAGTACGCAAGAAAAAAGGCAATTGACCCTTTTATTATGTACCCATATTTCAATCTCCTTAAAAAAACACTGGAAGAATTAAATTTAATGGAGAAGCCCGAAACAATCTGGAATATGGATGAGACAAGTTTTTCTAAAGATCCTGAAAAGAAAAAAATTGTCGGCGCTAAAGGACATGCAGCCACAAGAACAATTGCTTCTCCAGGCCGAGACAATACGACAGTTTTGCTTTGCGGAAATGCACTAGGAGAAAAGGCGCCTCACAGAAAGAGGGTCTTCCACAGAAAATGACGTTGTGCAAAACACACTAAAGAGCCTGTCGTCATTTGCGCTAGACTACATAACAAGAAAAACTTCCGTAGCTTCTATCAACCTCTCAGGTAGGAGTGTAAATATTCGTCAGATACAAGAAAATCTATCTTTTGCGTTAAGCGAAGACTCGGCGAATAATTCGGAAAGAAATGCACCAAAAATTCAGATTTTGGAAAACAAAATAGTGTCATTTGAAGAGTTACTTTTGATGAAAGTAAAAGCTGGTAAAAATTAAACCGTAAAACGGCGCAAAATGGCACCAGGAGCCGAAGTGATAACACATGAAGATGTCATCAAGCGCAAAATTGAAGAACAATCTAAAAATATTATAAAGGAACTTCAGACAAAAAAAGGAAAAGGTGTAGGGAAAAAGAGTCGCGACAGTAAAAGGAAAACAGAGAGATAAAAAGTAATAAGCAAGGAGCCGAAATAATAATAACGCATAAAAATGTAGCCAAGAGCAAAATTAAAGACTCTAAAAATATTAAAAAGGAACCTCAGACAAAACGAGGTAAAGGTATGGGGAAAAACAACCGTTACAGTAAAAAGGAAAGCAGAGAGAAGAAAATTAATAAACCTAAAGTAATGAACGGTCTAAAGTGATATCCTCAGACTCAACAAGTGTTTCAGACTGTGTAAGTATACACAGTGATTCCGACGTTATTGATTGTATGGTCGACGATGATTGTATCGACGTTATGGAAGAAATGGGTAATAACAATATAGAGATCAAAATGTTGGAAGCAGATCCGTTAGAACAATGTTTTGCGGTAAAAAAAGGTGAATTTTCTGCTACAGCAAAGAAAAGTAAAAGCATTGAAGAGGGAAAAAGAGGAAGGAATCATTATGAACCTAAAGTAAAGAAACATGCTCAAACAACAACCCCAGACTCCACAAGTGTTTCAGACTGCAAGTATTCACAGTGATTCCGACGCTTTCGATTGTGATGAAAGCATTTGTATAAACATGGTGACCCCGATAACAATGAAAGAAACGGATATTAATAAAGAGTCAGAAAATATCTGTAACAGCTCTGATAGAGAAAACAAAGTGGAAATGGAAGATAGTAACACACCAGATATGGGGAACGAGACGGACAAGACAGAAGATGAAAACAACCTTGTGATAAATGATCATGTATTGGTAAGATATTACAGCCGAAAAAAGTGGACATACTATGTGGGATACGTAGAAGAAATAAAAGCTGCCGAAGAGGTGCGCTTCACTATAAGGTTTTACAAGACCATAAGAAACCCACTAAAATTCGTGCTTACTAAAAAAAAGACTGTGATGATGTGCCCATAAACTCTGTAGTTAAGAATGTACATTTGATACAAGTGCCGAACAATTCTAAAGAGTTTGTTTTGTCCGATAATGTCGACATGATTTATTTTTTATAAGTCATTTACAATTTTGTAAAACTCTTATGAATAAACACGATTTGAAAAATAACACGTTTTTGCACTGTACTGGGTGACTTTTATTCATTTTTTTAACTTTGGGAACTGATAGACTGATAGTACCCACCAATATGAACAACTTTCCATGAGAAACATTACAGTCGCAAGCGTAAAATTAGGTAAAATGCATATCATCACTATTCCTACCTACCAGCAAAATAAAAAATCGGTATCAGATTAGTTAGTGATTTTCTGACAGCTTATGTATAAACATTAATAATAACTATGAAATTCTAGTCAGTAGCCGAAAAATAATAAGCTGACAGAAAATTAATTATTTCGTTTTAAATGAAAGGGTAAGACCGGCATATCTTCATGAAAATGTTAACGACTCCTTTCTGTGAAGATATGCCGGTCTTACCTTTTAAATATTAAAACGGGAATTTTCTAGGAATTTGAACCTTACTGCCTAACTGTTAAAGTGCATATTTGAAGCTCAAATGTTTTTTTATTGTTTAAGTTAGTCCAAATACATATAACATACCAAACAACGTGTTAAATGTCAATAGACGGTCTTGCCTCCAATAGCACGGGAAGACCGTCTACACGCCGAGTTTTAAAAAAGGCTTTGTATTCTAGTGGTGGTCAAGGATATTGCAATTCATGTAGCACAAAATTGACACTGATAATATGTTTCATCACATAGAATGCTAAAGATCGGTCTACCACTTACCAAATATTATTTTTTCATTTGAGTAAAATTTTAAATGAAGTATGCCGGTCTTACCCTAACTGACCTTATTGTAGTTAAGTTTTCTTCGCAAAGATGGCACAATTAGTTGCTATTCCACCAGGAATGGTCAAATTAATTCCGATTTTCGAAGGTGACAAAAGACAGTTAAACTTATTCATAAGAAAAGTGGAGTACATAGTGGATAAGTATAACGGAGATGCTAATCAAAACGAATATGTTTTTCACACAATTTCGAGCCGACTTTCAGGCGAAGCCACCGCTCTTTTGTCTGAGCGCGAAGACATTGTAACGTAGCCGACACTTAAAACGTCCTCTTCCCCCCGGACCTCGATAAGAGTTAGACGTGTAAAAGTAATCGCATTTATTTTATTTTTAAATCTTTTAAAAGTTTAAACAAAATTTAAATCAAGTCAATATATTAGGAGTGCAAAGGAAACTAGGAGCTGTTCTTGTGCTGCGGACACGCATGACTCAATCCGCGTGAGCAGATGTGCTCCACCCCACAAACCCGTCCGGACGAGCCACACCCCCTATTGAAGCCTAGGGGCATGTCCTGCGCGTGAGTGTTGCACCCGCCCCTCAACCAACCATTACGCGCGTCTGCCGTCGCCCCGCCCCCATCAAGCAATACCTTTTTCTATGATCTCCTCACTGCTCTTCACTCCTGGTACTCAACTTTGAACAGCGGTATCACTGGATTTTAAATAATTGTCAGGTTGCCGCTGCATGATACCTATCAACTGTCTCTGCATACCTGGTAACCGAACACATTTCTGCACCACTTTACTCGGCCATCATGTCATCAAAAACAAAGCGCACCCCTCCCCCCAAAAAACTCCAATCAAAACACCTCGGATCTTCATGTCATGATTAACTCTGTAAGAGGTATGTTATCATCCTTCTCTCTTGATATGGAGACGCGGCTGAATAAAATACAAGATTCGGTCAGGGTTATAAGAGAGCAAAACTCAGAAATCACTAAGAGTGTAGAGTAGGGGATGCTCCCGGGAATTCCCGGTACTTCCCGGGAAATCACTTGTTTTATCTGTACCGGTACTGGTAGTGACAGAACCGGGAATTTCGATAATTTCGGTACTTTTGTTTTTATCTTTTATTTTTAAATATTCGCGCCATTGTCAAGCGCGTGATCTGTTCGCTGGCGCGGCGCGGACACGAATACTCACGATCTACTCGCGTCGAGACATTCGGCTAACTTCGGCTCGGCTCGGTTCACGCACACACAAGTCCCGTGCGCCGCGCGCGGCTGGCTTCCCTCCCATTTAGTATCAGTTGCTAGCTCTAGAAGGTAATAATACGCTCATTCCTTCTATCATTCTTTAATACATCTTGATCGGGAGTTATTGTTTTGTGTAAAAACAAAGTACCTACTAATGAAGAGAGAGATCATCAATTCATCAGTGAAAACAACACGAAAGTGAGTATTAAACTATTTTTATATAGCTAGCTACCTAATTAATGGTATCCACCAAAAAAGTGACATCCTATTTTTATTGCATATTTCTATTCATTAGTTCATTACAAATGCCAGAGTAGAACACCCATGTGTCAGTTTTGTATACTTGAATGAAAAAATCGTAAAGTTTTTGATTTTTGAGGTTATAATATTGAAAATAATTCGTATACAAAAAACTATAATTCATGGAGAGTTTTTCGTTTTGCAAAGCAATTCTAGGCGCATATTATCCCGTTTGGATTTCTTCAAAATGTTAGTAAAAGACACTCTATATATTTTTATATAAAATCCTTATTTATTTATTTACGACATTTATAACTCGACGTCGTCGATTGTCTGCCTTGTTCTAATAGATTCCTTATGATGAGGTTAATGTAATGATCCACGAAAATATGGTTTACCACTTGGGCCGGCATTACTCTTGTGTTTGTAATGAACTAGGTAGGTAATTAATAGAAATATTCAATAAAAATAGGATGTCACTTTTTTGGGTCAAAAAAATCACTGTAGCGGATGAACCGATTTGAATATTGATTTTTTATTCGAAAGTAGATATCTTGGAGTAGGTATGTTGTTAGTTGTTATGGTACTATCGAGCTGGTCTTATGATGAGCTTCGAAGATAGGAGCAGGAACCCTATGATGCTTACTAGTAAACCGGTCGAATTTGGGCTCATTGGGTTTGTTTTGACAAGACTTTTAGGAATATGGTACCATCGAGCGGATGTGATGATGAAGTGCGAAGATCGAAGGTGGGAGCTGGAACCATGGGATACTTACTAGTAAACCCGTCGAGTGGTAATAGTGTGTTGTAAATACTTATAAGGTGCATTTTTATTTCTTACAGCTATGGAGTTCGAGGGAGTTCCTTTTAAAAGCGAAAATACGTTATCGGTTTGGCATCATTTCTTGGGAAGCAAATGCAAGAACTACGCCCGGTGTAAAATTTGTGACAAAGTCTTAAAGTGCGCTGGTGGGTGCACAACTGGACTGCAAAAACACTTAAAGGGTATACACAAAACCATTCCGTCGAGCAAAAGTACGACAAGTGCTCAAAATGATGGGACTGATCCATCCAAGTCTACGCCAGTCGCTGAAGATAATCCTCCAAAGAAAAAAGCCAAGATGACTGATTTCTTCTCCTCAACATCAAAACCATCGACCGAAGTAATCTCTCGCATGGTATCGCTGGATGGTATACCTTTCAGGACGTTCAGTACATCTGAAGATCTAAGGCGTCTTTTAAAAAATGATGGACATCACTTACCAAAATCTCCTAATTCAATACGAGAAATGGTATTACAAGAAACCGCAAAATGCAAAAAAAATCTAGTACAAGAAATACAAAATATATTAAAGGACGGAGAAAAATTCTCTTTGACCTTTGACGAGTGGACCTCTAACGGCGGAATTTACTCAAGAGGAATGGGCACTATTGAAGCAACTTAATGAAGTTTTGGACACCTTAAAAAACACGGTCGAAGCACTCTGCCAAAGAGATGCGACACTTCTTACGGCAGATGTTGCAATGAAGTTTACAATGAAAACTTTAGATAATATGAAATCCAACTTAGGAAAAGAAATGTCCACAACATTGAGAAAGAGATACCAAGAAAGACGACTGATCGAAGCAAGTACATTACAGTATTTTACAAATGCAGACATATACTTTGCAAACAGGGCCAATGAAGATGTGAGCACTTTTCAACGTCCTGATTCTAACGAAATGCTTGATAGCATTGTAGCACTTTTACATCGGACTTCCAACGCAAATGAGGACAATCCAGACCAACTAACAGTTTCTCCAGCAGAGAAGTCTCCGAACCACCAATTAAGCAAGAAAGATAAGCTTAATTTGGAAATAAAGAAGGCGACGATGACAAAGCCAAATCCAAGTGATGCAAGTATTGGAGATCATCATGACATTTCAACAGTTGTCAGAGTTGAAATGGCTTTGTGGGAAAATGGGGGTGCACGTGGCCAAAATTTGTCTTTGGCTTTCAAGCACTTATCTACCATTCCACCAACTAGTGTGGAATCCGAAAGAATTTTCTCATCTGCTGGATACATCTGTAACCGTTTAAGAACCAGATTAAGTGACCGCAGTCTTGACGCCATCAGCTTTTTACGCACACATTACCAACAAATGAAAAATAAATAGTTTAATGCTGCTTTTTATAAAAATATGTTCTTAATGTTAATATTCTGATTTCTATGTTGACTGAAATTACCTTGTTATGTCCAAGCAAAGAGAAGAGACTTCTACTAAGAGTGATCTCTTTTTGAGACTGATTTTAATATAAAATTTATTTTAAGTGTCTAGAGTCTAGAATATAGACTAACTACAATTTATTCAGAAGTACCTAAATGTGATATTTCAGATAAGTTTCATGCAAGTTATAAGAAGAGAAAAAACTTTTATGTTTTGTTAAATTGTATACTTGATTTGTTACATTATAGAGAATTTTAGTTTTGTTTTGATTACCTACCTAAGAGTTTGTTCCATTATAATACAAAGTATTTTAATTGTATTACCTATTTAAGTGTGGGTCATTAAAGATTTGATTAAAATTTATAACAATTCTGCAATTTTCTCATCTGCTGGATACATCTGTAACCGTTTAAGAACCAGGTTAAGTGACCGCAGTCTTGACGCCATCAGCTTTTTGCGCACACATTACCAACAAATAAAAAATAAATAGTTTAATGCTGCTTTTTATAAAAATATGTTCTTAATGTTAATATTCTGATTTCTATGTTGACTGAAATTACCTTGTTATGTCCAAACAAAGAGAAGAGACTTCTACTAAGAGTGATCTCTTTTTGAGACTGATTTTAATATAAAATTTATTTTAAGTGTCTAGAGTCTAGAATATAGACTAACTACAATTTATTCAGAAGTACCTAAATGTGATATTTCAGATAAGTTTCATGCAAGTTATAAGAAGAGAAAAAACTTTTATGTTTTGTTAAATTGTATACTTGATTTGTTACATTATAGAGAATTTTAGTTTTGTTTTGATTACCTACCTAAGAGTTTGTTCCATTATAATACAAAGTATTTCAATTGTATTACCTATTTAAGTGTGGGTCATTAAAGATTTGTTTGAAATTTATAACAATTGTGCAATTTTCTTTTTTTTTTCAAAATATTTCACCGACTTCCCGGATTTACCGAAATTCCCGGTATTCCCGGTACTGGTTCCGAGATTGGTACCGGGAAATGGAAAACAGTTCTCAGTACCGGTACTGCATACCCTAGTGTAGAGTATATGTCTGATAAGCACGATGAGCTGATGAAAAGAATTGAGATTCTTGAGAACGAAAAACATGAAGATAGATCCACAATCCGTGCACTGGAGGACAAGCTGGATATCCTGGAGAAAAAATCTTGGGCATCCTGCATTGAAATCCGAAACATACCTTTAACTCAGACCGATAAAAACAAATTTGAATCAAAGACTGACCTCTGTGACATCGTCACAACCCTCTCAGATGCAATAAATAATAAAATTAATGTCTCTTTAAATCAGGGACATATATAGGACCTCGGAAAGGAAAGACAACATGCGGCCAATTGTAGTCGAATTCACGAGCGTCATCAGGAAGGAGAATATGCTGCAGGCTGTAAAAGTTTTCAACAAAAATAAATCAAATGATACTAAACTGAACACCCATCACCTGCATCTACATGGTCCTAAGAAAGGTATCTTCATATCGGAAACACTGACACATAAAACGCAGAAGCTGTTTTACCTGGCCCGCTAATTTGCAAAGGAAAATATCTACAACTTTTGCTGGACCTCAAGAGGCATGGTCTACATTCGGAAGGCTGAAGGACTGCCATACTGCAGAATTGTCAGTGAAAGCGACCTTGATAAGCTTAAAAACAAAAAGTGACTATCTTTGTTTATTATATCAAAATGTCAAATTCTAGAAATATATTTAAATTATGAAAAGTACATACAAATACATATACAAACTAAACACACATTCATTCATCATCTAAATATACACACACAACATACAGAAACTCACACCGCTTTTACAATCACACTTGCACAAACAAATTGTCATTTACACAAAAATCTAGAGAAAAATATATATATTAACCCGGCCACAATTAATCCAAATAAATACAATTCAGAAAACAGAACAATCCAACTATATATCAAATCAAAAATTGTAATTACAATAATCAGATCCAATATAAAAATACATCCACATTCGATCATGTAAATGAATTGATAAAAGAACTGGATAGCCTATCGGTATGTAGAGCCATTCTCACTGACAATAGTAACTGTAAAAATCATTTCCTTACATCAAAGTCTTGTCTTAATATAATTTCTCAAAATATCAGGAGTATAGGTCACAATTTATCAGACTTCTTGGTACTTCTTCATGGACTTAAATTTGACTGTGAATTCTTAATACTGACCGAGTGTTTGTTATCTTGTTCACCTATAATCCCCTTAATTCAAGGCTATACCAGTTTTGCGACGAAAACAATTTTAAATCAAAACAATGGAGTGGTGATCTACTACAAGGAAAACCTGCTTGTCACCGTTGAAGAGCCAAACCTTGCCGAAGGGAGCTGTCTTGTGGTGAAACATGGCAAAGAAACGGCAGTTGTCGCCATTTACCGCCCACCTTGCTTCAAAGACATTGGCATTTTTGTGGATAGCCTTAGTGAGATATTAAAGAAATTGTCCACTTTTTCAAATCTAATTTTGACAGGTGACTGTAATATTGATATCTACCCAATGAACCGAAACTGTGATGCCGATCTATATTTAAATAAAGCTGCCTACCACGGCTTGCTACCTGGACATACATTTGTAACTAGGGATATAAGCGGAACTTGCCTAGATCACCTGCTTCTAAAAACAAGGAATGAAGCTGTTACGGTGGTCTTAAACTCCACTATAACGGATCATAAATCTGTGCTGTTATGTCTAAATTTAAATAAAAAAACACAATATCCGTCATCGACTTATACTTTTCTAGACAAGGAGGGATTAGCTAAAACTCTAGAAGGGTCTGATTTTGAAGGGATTTATGATATACTAGATCCAAATGCCGCTATGAATGCCTTTATAGGTATTGTTAAAGATGCTATCGATAAAAATTCTAAATCTCGCAAAATTCCTTATAGGAAGCGCATTTTAAGGCCTGGATGACCACCGGCGTCCTACGTTGTATTAGAAATCGTGACGAATTACATAAAAAGTCTATGTCCGATCCAAAAAATGAAACCTTAAAACTAACATACAACAGATACAGAACTTACTGCAATAATTTGCTTAAAAGTTTAAAGCGAGACTATGAAAAGTCACTTCTTACTAAGGCAGGAAGTAATAGTAAACACCTTTGGAGGGCTATTAAGTCCATTTCCTCCAGCATTATAAAAAAAGATCAACCTCGAGAACTTTTAAAACCTGATATTTACATTAGAGGGAGTAAATAATTATTTTGTAAACGTGGGGAAAAGTCTAGCAGAGGCGATTTATCAGACAGAGCAAATCCCTATAAAAACCGAAAACCACGTTCAACCAAACTCGTTTGTAATTTTGCCAACTGGTAATATTGAAGTTGAGAGACTCATCATGAATTTGAAAGATAATTGTTCAATAGGTTGGGATAAGATTTCAAATAAGATCATAAAATCGCATAAAAATCAATTTGTCCTCTTCTTAACATATATTTTTAACTTATGTTTGGAGAAGGGCATCTTCCCTGATGCTCTAAAGCATTCGGTAGTTCTTCCAATCCATAAGGGGGGCGACCGAGATCTTGTAGAATGTTACAGGCCCATCTCCATTCTGCCAGCCCTCTCCAAGCTTCTGGAGAGAATCATGAACTCTAGGCTCATTGGTTATCTGGAAAAAAACGGTATACTGGCTGAAAATCAATACGGTTTTCGTGTTGGTAAGTCTACCTCCGATGCCGTACATGAGCTTATAAATTTCGTATCTGAAAGCTTAGACGAGGGAAAACGCTGCTTGGGAATATTTCTGGACTTAGCCAAAGCATTCGACACGGTCTCGGTGGAACTTCTTATTAATAAACTGGATAGTATAGGGGTTAGAGGAGTCCAGCTGGATCTTTTTAGGAGTTACCTCTCGAGTAGACTTCAATGTGTAAAAATAGATGAAGCAGCACGAAGCCAGTAGGGGTTAGAGGAGTCCAGCTGGATCTTTTTAGGAGTTACCTCTCGAGTAGACTTCAATGTGTAAAAATAGATGAAGCAGCACGAAGCCAGTAAATTGGGGAGTTCCACAGGGAAGTATCCTTAGACCCACTCTATTCCTAATCTACTTAAATGATCTTTGTCGACTGGCGTTGCCACAGGCCAAAATCATCGCTTACGCCGATGATACGGTTTTATTATTCTCAGGTAGTGGATGGGATGAGGTATTACACAGCGCTCAACGAGGCTTTGATATTGTCTCCCGCTGGTTACATCAATATGTTCTGACCTTAAACTCTGAGAAAACCAAGTACCTGACCTTCTCTATCCTTAGCTCTACACAACCAAATAGCGTGTACAAATTATTTGCTCACACATGCGTTACATCAAGGCTAAACTCGTGCAGGTGTAGAACTTTGGAAAGGACTGAGACAATTAAATATGTGGGTATACTCTTGGACAATAATTTGAAATTTCACCACCACATTCAAGCTCTTGGCTGTAAAATCAGAAAATTAATTTATGTATTTAAGAGCCTCAGGCATGTAGCCGAGACATCACTTATGAAGCGCATTTATGTGGCTCTGGCTGAATCGCTGCTGCGTTACTGCATCACTAGCTGGGTTGGTGCGCATAAGACCACACTGTTACGTGTAGAGAGGGCTCAGCGCGCAGTTTTAAAGGTCTGCTCATTTAAACCTTTCATGTTTCCCACAACTGATCTTTTAAATTTTTGCGATGTCCTTACTGTTAGGCAAATATTTATTCAAAGTATTATACTGAAACAGCACACTAAACTCTTGCCTAGTAGTACAACAATAACAACAAAAAGAAGAAAAGACAAAGTGTGCCAAACTGTAAAGGTGCGGACATGCTTTATGCAGAGATTTTTCAAGTTCCTTGGACCTTATCTCTATAATAATATTAGCCAACACATTAAACAAAAACATCTCCCTGTGCCTTGGCTTACCGACACCATCAAGGGTCTGATGGCCCAGAGAAACCGTGCCAAATGTAGATATAAGAAGGATCCGACGGACGATAATCTCCTTATATACAAACGTCTCCGTAATCGGTGCACCCGTCTTTGTCGAGATGCCAAACGCCGCCACATCTACGAGAGTATCGAGAGTTACTCTCCTGCACAGGTTTGGAAGTTCCTGAAGACCCTTGGTGTTGGTAAGTCCCAGGACGCAGTTGCCGGTAGTGTCGACCTCAATGGTCTCAACAAATTCTTTGCTGTCTCCCCTGTCGTGATGGACCCCTGTGTCAAGGATGCTACCCTTCGTAACTTGCGTACCAGAACGACATCCAGTTGCTTACCTTTCAACCTCAGGTCTGTCGGAGTTGGCGCAGTAAAGAAAGCTATTCTAGAAATCTCGTCCAAGGCTGTAGGTGATGACAATATCTGCTCTCAGATGCTATTCAGTGTACTCGATAATGTTTTACCACCCATAACGCATATAATTAACGCGTCGCTGAGCGAGTACTGCTTCCCAAGCCAGTGGAAAAGAGCATTAGTGATACCCCTGCCTAAAACTTCTAACTCGTCCTCCTTCAAAGAGTTCCGTCCCATTTCCATCCTACCAATCCTTTCCAAAGTCCTTGAATCAATTGTCCACTCCCAGCTGTCCTCGTACCTTTCCTCCATGGATTAACTGAACCCTTTGGTATGGGCTATTAGTCAACCCGGATAAGTCTCAGGCGATGATACTGGGTACACGGCACTTACTTAATTTGTTGCAGCATAGGTCAGTTGCTCCCGTGCTTTATGACGGTACCATTGTCAAGTACAGCGAGAAATCCAAAAATCTTGGGGTTGTTTTTGATACTCTTTTATCCTGGTCGCCCCACGTTTGTGAGGTCAGCAGACGAGTCTTTGCATCCTTTCATTCCCTTCGGCGTTTGCAGTACTTCTTGCCTAGGCAGACTAAAATCATGCTAGTTCAGACCCTTCTTCTGCCTTTAATTGACTACGCCGATGTTTGCTGGGCCAGCGCGAACGAAGATCTACTGAACAAACTCGAGCGACTTCAAAATCTCGGGATTCGGTTTATCTTCGGTCTCCGCAAGTACGATCACGTGTCCCAATATCGCAGGGAATTAGGCTGGCTCCCGATCCGACTTCGTCGTGATATGCACATTCTCTCCTTCCTCTTCAATATTTTGAGAAATCCGCGCTATCCCGCATATCTTCGTGAACATTTTGAGTTTCTTTTCTCTGGGGATAGACTTCGGAGATCTCACACGGTGTCACTTTTGTCAATTCCTCAACACAACACTGTTGCTTACGAGCACTCGTTTAGGTTAAGGGCAATACGTTTGTGGAATGGACTTCCTTGCGCTATTAGGGATTGCACATCCTTGTTCTCTTTTAAGAAAAAGTTGACACAGCATCTCCTCTCT
The DNA here is from genome assembly GCA_949825045.1 of Argyresthia goedartella. Classification (NCBI taxonomy): domain Eukaryota; kingdom Metazoa; phylum Arthropoda; class Insecta; order Lepidoptera; family Argyresthiidae; genus Argyresthia; species Argyresthia goedartella. Next base: position 15,364,457 of record OX463809.1, on the reverse strand, counting down.
TCCGCATAGTGGGTATCTTATAGTATGTATGTGTATCTATGTATTTATTGTATTCTATTAATTTATTTTATAGTATGTGTAGGATGTATTGTGATTTATCTGATAGTATATTGACTTTATTTCTTTCTTTTAAATCTTAATTGTACACTAGGACTACCTCTCTATAAATATTTTTTCCTTTCCTCACAGGTTAGCTGTAAGAAATTTCTTTTTAGAAATAAGCTCACCTTTGCATATTGTTCGTTGTATTTTTTCCATTGTGTTTTCTGTGCAATAAAGAATTATTATTATTATTATTAAAATTTATACAAAGACAGTATTTGAAAATAAGAAAACTATATACAAATGGCTGAGATCTCTAACGTATGAGGAAACTGAAAACATCTTAACAGTTTTGTCCTAATATCTATTCAAATAAGAAATTAATAAGCAATAAAAAATAATAATTAAAACATCTTCGTTGTTAATAATAATAAATTAATAATTAACAATATATAATAAAATGAAATAATAATAAAATAAAATAAAATATAGTTCAATAATAATTTGTGAAAAAATTATAAATATTGTTGCGCCGGTAGGTTAGGTCAAAAACTTTGAACGTCAATTTCAGTGCTTTAGAGGCGTTTTCAGCAGGCTGAAAAGTCATTTCAGGCCGTTTCAGAAGTTGCTCTATCACATATGTAAAGATCGAATTTTCACCCAAGTTGCCGTCGTTTTCAGGCGCCTGAAACATGTTTTCAGTCCGTTTCAGGGCACCCTCTATCAGATGACGCCATAACCTGAAAACCCGTTTTCAGGCGTTTTCAGGACCCCTTATGGGCCTCTGAAGCACAAATCGTTATATGGCGAAATATCCGGTAGGAGTGACAGAGATAGCACTACTAGAAAGAGATAGCTATACTCGGAACATTCGAGAAGTGTGTGACAGAGATAGGGCTACTAGCAAGAGATAGTTATACTCGGAACATTCGAGAAGGGAGTGACAGAGAGTGCACCATTAGAGAGAGACATATATGGTCTCGAATGTTCTCGGCCCCCACGCTGGTCCTTACTAGAATATTCGCGATATGTGTGGACAATGTGTCCAGAGCGGCTCCTCGAGATATAAAAGGCGCCGACAGCCGGCGCGAGTTTAGTCCGATAGCTCCCGAAGAGGACCCCACCGTCGTCACGCCCGGCCAGATCATGCGTGCATTCAGACGTACCAAGCCCAGGAAAGCCCCGGGCGCAGACCGCATACCTAACATGGCGCTGCTACATTTGCCGCCACGTACTGTGGCGGCCGTTACGCGCCTGTTTAACGGTATCTTGCGCACGGGCCACTTCCCAACCCAATGGAAGGAGGGCTTGGTCATCATGTTGCCCAAGCCGGGCAAGGACTCCAAGCTGCCTGAGAGCTATCGGCCGATAACTCTACTGAGTACCATCTCAAAGGTGTTTGAGAAACTCCTGCTGGCGAAGCTACTGCCCCACATCCAGCCGCGCCCAGAACAGTTCGGCTTCAGGCCCGAGCATTCTACGACGCTTCAGCTCACCAGAGTACTGAATGACATGACGGTTTGTTTAAACACGAAGGAATACACTGTCGCAGTACTCCTGGACATGGAGAAGGCGTTTGACAGAGTATGGCACGAGGGGTTGCTGTACAAATTGTCGACGTCTCCAGCCCCAAGAAGACTGGTCCAGATCATCGCCTCCTTCCTGAAGAATCGCCGCTTCCGAGTGATGGTGGAAGACGCCGTCTCCGAGGAATACCCCGTTGCAGCCGGCGTCCCTCAGGGGTCCTGCCTGTCTCCAGCCTGTTACTCCCAATATACGGACGACATCCCCGTCGGGCCGGGTGCCCAGCTGGCACTCTGCGCCGACGACGCTGCCTACTACGCGTCGTCGATCCAGGCACGGCACGTTGCCGTCAAACTGCAGCGCACCCTGGACATCTTGCCCGACTGGCTCGCCAAGTGGTGGTTGTCCGTCATCGTTGGGAAGACGCAGGCGCTCATCACAGGCCAGTCCCCCCTTCCACCACCACTCCAGCTCCAAGGACAGGACATCGCGTGGTCTCCGCAGGTGTAGTACCTGGGAGTGACCATCGATCGCCGGCTCACCATGAAGCAACATGTCGACAACGTCGTCAACCAGGTCAAGGTGGCACGCGCCAAGCTGCGTCCACTTCTCGACTCCAGCCTCCCTGTGAGGGCGAAGCTCGGGATCTACAAGTGCTACGTGAGATCCCGCCTCACCTACGCGGCCCCGGCATGGTACGCCCTGTGCTCGGAGACGAACAAACGGAGACTCCGAGCCCAAGAGAACCTCTCTTTGCGTACCATCGTCGACGCCCCCCGCTACGTGAGGAATGCGACGATCCAGAGGGACCTCAGATGGGAACCAGTGGACCAGTTTGTCCAGAGGCTGGCGAAGGGCATGTTCGCGCATGCGGATAGCTCACAACATCCGCATATCCGCGACATGGCGCCGTACCACGCGCGCCCGCCCGACCGCCGCCGCCTGCCACGCGACCTGGTTGCCTAGCCGGCGATCATCCAACGGAACACCCCTCGTGGGAAGATCTCCACCGCCCGCGAGGGCCCCCCGATGACCTGTCCATAGGAGTGGACAGAGGCGCTTCTTCGGGAAGAGATCCGATGATCTGACCCTGACTCCCCACGCCCCAGAATGGGTGCGTGAGACGAATTCTTGATTGATTGATTGCGAGTTTAGTTTCATTTTAACTGCGATCGAGTGCTAGTACAAAGATAATCGGAGAGAAAGACTCTTCGTGTGAATAGTGAGTGCATAATTAGTGAAATAGTGTGTGTGTTTTAATTAGTGGATTTAATTCGTGCTTTTCTATCAAATACGAACCCCACGCTCGTAACATTTGATGTCAGAAGTGGGATAGAAAATGCCGTTAATGCCACGAGAAACCGAGCCAAAAGGAGTGACGACGCGAAGCCAAACGTCTGGGTCTGGAGACTCGACGCCTGGTACGTCGGAATCACCTGCTCCAGCTGCACAAGGAGTAGACCTCAACGTTATCTTCGTCCTCCTAAAGGAACAAGCGAGAGAGCTAAAGGAACAGTCGCGAAAACAGGAGGAACAGGCACGAATGCTTCGTGAGGTACATGAGTCCACGACCGAATGGAAGAGAGAGTTGTTCGAGGTCCAGGAAAAACTGGCCGATATGGATGAAAAACTAGAGAGTCGAGTCCATGATGTCGATAAAAACATTGAGACCTGTGAGAGCCGTCTCCAAAAACTTGAGATCAAAGTGGCTAATGGTCCAAGTACCTATGTACCCGACGCATCGATGTCCGGAGGCGGCAGGTTCAAAGTGCCTCCCTTTGACGGTAGCTCATCGTGGACTGCCTATAAGCTGCAGTTCGAGTCTGTTTCCCAGGCTAATGGTTGGAGTAAGGAGCAAGCCAGGACAGCACTGACGTTGGCGCTGCGCGACGAGGCTCTTACCATACTAGAGGCTCTAGGAAACGACCGGACGTATGACCGCCTTCTAGAAGCCTTGGAGGCACGATACGGTGACAGTCACCTGGAGCACGTGTACCGAGCTCAGTTAAAGGACAGGACACAAGGACGTAACGAGTCCTTACAACAGTGGGCCCTGGAAATCGAGAAGTTGGTTAGGAAGGCCTATCAACGTACGTCAGCATCCTTTGTGGACAGTATGCTGGTGCAGGCCTTCATCGATGGGATCCTGGATCTGGAAGTGAGGGCAGCCGTGCGATTGGGACATCATGGCAGCCTAAAGGATGCAGTAGCCCACGCTCTCGAGAAGCTGTACGACAGGATTCATCCAGGCCTTTCAGGGTGCGAGAAGTGTCGACTACGAAGCCAGTAGATTCCCGCCGCGAATTTGGGCCACGTTGCTACCATTGTGGAGAACGTGGTCACCTGCAGTCAGGCTGTCCAAAAAGGACTAGGAGGGACAGAGACCCCGCTCCAATGGCGAGGAAAATAAGCTCTGTGGAGTCAGAGCCCCAACAGGGAAACGAATAAAAGCCAGGACTATGGGACGAGTGCTGGCTGGCGGTCGAAATGTCCCAATTATGATCTCACAGGCAAACGAAGGGAATAGTCTGGTTGTCAATGGAGAAATCTGTGGAATACCATGTCTCCTTACCATAGACACCGGAGCTTCTCGGACTGTGATCAGCTCTCGGCTACTGAGACACCTGACCAGAGATCATCTAGTCCGACCTAGGCATCTCCAGCTGCAAACTGCTACCGGCCAGTACATTTCCATCCAAGGAGAACGAGAGTTAGCTGTGAAAATAGGTGAAAAAGAATACTGGCATAAAATGATCGTTGCTAACATCGTCGACGACTGCATTATTGGATTGGATTTTATGAGGAGACATGACTGTAAAATCGACTTGAAGGTTGGAGTTCTAAAGTTTGGAGTTGATGAGATTCCTATACAAGGTGGAGTAAATGGAAATGTTTACTGTACCAGGAGAACCATTCTTCAACCAAGGTCACAGGTTTTAGTTCCAGTGAAATTGCCGAACTCCACAAGGCCGCAATCTCACCGCTGTGTGGTGGTAGAGAGGTTGGATGCTGATAAACCGTGGATAACAGCCCGTACAATGGTAACCACGGCATCTACAGCATTTGTAAGGATCCTTAATCCAAGCGACACGGAATGCGTCCTCAATAAAGGAACGCTGGTCGGATCATGCGAAGAAATTTCTTGGATAAGAGGCTGCCGGGAATCTGAGGTACCGTGGAATGGGGTGACTTTCAAAAAGCGGGGCGACTATGATGATAACTAAAAAAGTTTACTTTTTTCCTAATATTTCGCATTAAACGGAACGCACCCAGATATTTTTTTTTGCTATATCAACTCTGACAGTTCAGCCATCTTGTCATTTGTCGGCGTTGCGCTCGGGCAGTCGGAAGTTAAAGAAAAAATAATAATAAGTGCAGTGGGCAAACAGGTAAGAAATCAATGTAAAATAAACTTCATATGTGCAGGCTTAACTGCTAAACTTACAGATTTGGTTTTCAGCTCCCTAACTGTCCATTTTAGTGTCATGAGAACCCTATTTTGCTTTCTTTGATTTGGCGGCCATGTTTGTGTCCATTGCAACTATGTTGGGTTGACTTTGATAGAAAGTATGGGGCTAAATTGATAGCTATCAAATTCACCCCATACCCCCAATGTTACTCCTAATATACATCGTTGTATGAGCTATCAATGTAACCCCACATGTATTTTTCAGTATGGCGAGGCACTGTAAAAAAAAGCCGGGAACACGAAATTATCGAAATTACACAGCAGCAAAATTAGAGGAAGCACTACAAAAAATAACTGATGGCGAACTTAGTATAAATGCCGCTTCAATTACATTTAAAATCCCTTTTGGAACACTGTACAACAAATACAAGGGTCTTCACGGAAAAACCGTTGGTGGCCAATGCGTTTTCTCTTTTCAAGAAGAAAAGGCGATGCTTCGAGCATTTGCGACATGCGCCGATTGGGGTTTCCCACTAACGTCCTATGACCTACGCGTTTTTGCCAAAGGATACTTGGACTCAAAAGGAAAGACCGTCGCTTTATTTGAAAATAACCTTCCAGGTGTTGACTGGGCCATGAGCGTTTTGAAACGCCACAATGACGATTTTGGACAAAGAATCGCTTGCAACATTAAAAGGGCAAGGGCAGAAGTCGGTCGTGAAAGTCTCAACAAATATTTTGACCACTTGCAAAAAGAGGTAGAAGGCGTACCACCCAGTAACATCTTTAACTACGATGAATCAAATCTGGCTGACGATCCTGGTAAGTAGCGTGTCATCTACAGAAGAGGACTGAAATACCCTGAACGCGTGATCAATCACTCCAAAAGTTGCACTACTATAATGATATGTGGCAGTGCTGACGGGGTTCTTCTGCCTCCGTACATCATATATAAAAGCACGCACTTGTACGATACCTGGAAAGAACGAGGTATTGTTGGAGAGCCCTGCTGTGCTGAACCTTGCTGTAGTAGAGGTACACGGTATAATCGTACTAATAGTGGCTGGATCGATGGTCCTACTTTCCGAGATTGGTTCACAACCTCCTTTTTGCCACACTCAAACAGACTCGATGGCCGAAAAGTTATCATAGGCGATAACCTGTCCTCGCACTTGGATCCCGAAGTCTTAAGTCTGTGTGAAAGGCACAACATCTCGTTTGTGTGCCTCGTCCCGAATTCGACCCATATCTGCCAGCCCCTGGATGTTGGATTTTTCAGGCCTATGAAGATGTCATGGCGTAAGATTCTCGATGAATGGAAGCAGACTCATATTAAATCTGGGACTGTGCCAAAGGAAACTTTTCCACTCCTTCTGAAGCAAGCTTTAGTTCGAATGAACCAAGTTCCGGCCAAGCAACCATCAGAAGAATCAGAACCGTCAGCGATAAAAAGAAACTTAAAGAGCAGTTTCAAAGCTACTGGCATCTATCCGTGGGACAAGAATACGGTTTTGAGAAAAATCCCAGAAGACTCAACTGTGGATCCGACTGTCCAAGTCAGGGATGCTTTAACAGAATTTCTGAGAGAGAAAAGGTTCGGAGATGCTTCAACACATCAGGCACCTAGAAAGAAGACAAGACTACAAGTAGAACCTGGAAGAAGTGTGGCACAAATTGAAAATGACTCAGACGGTGACCCCGTAGCAAGAAGCTCCCCTGAACAAGAAACCGCAGTATGTTTAGGAGTAGCTGGCCCCTCAAAGCCCCCCAATCAGGAAAAATCTGACAATGAAGACAGTGATACAACAAGATGTGAAGAAGGCCTGACTGTGGGCAACTTTCTTCTTGCAAGGTTTTCGTCGGCAAAAGGAAAAAAAACATACGAATATGTCTGCGTTGTCGAAGACGTATGTGGGGAAAAGGTGGTGGTCAAAGGACTGAAGTCCATCCGTAAAGATAAACGGAAATTCCGCACTGTGGAGAGCGATGTCTCAATTATCGAAGAGACAGATATTGTTATGTATCTCCCGATGCCACACTACGATAATAACACTTATACATTCCCTACTACTGTTCCTGTCAAAGAAATGTAAAGTCTGAGGTACACAGAAATCAGACTTTACATTTCTTTGACTAGTACAGTAGGCGCGCGAGTTCATGTCCATCGGGGCCTGAAGTGCGAGCGGGGGCAGCGCGCCCCGCCTTTACCCACCTCGCCGCATTCGTCCGCTGTCGAGGACAAATGCGGCGTGGTCGGTGAAGGCGGGGCGCGCTATCCCCGCGCGCGCGTGTCGTCGACTCCCGGTGGACATGACACGCGCGCCTACTGTAGGTAGTTGACTAGTATTCTCAAAATTAAACAGTCTAAACAATATTATGATGAACAATATAATGATCTCAATGTGAACTTTAAGTCATTTAATATTAATGTGTGTGTTTTTAAATATAATTTTAGTGAATTGATCTCAATGTGTGCCTGATTGTCTTAGGTGACATTTAAGAGATTTGATCTCATGTTGTTGTCGGTTAAATAAATAATTGTGAACTTATAAACCTCCTATGCCATTAAAGTCTAATTATGTTTTCTGAAAAGATAAAGATATATTTTTTAATAAAGTAAAAATTAAAAGTCATATTTTTATTTCATTTACATTTGACTTTAATACATATATTTAAATATTTATTGACCTGTAAACACATCTTAAATACCTTTAGATCAGGATTTGTAAAGTCTTAATGGTGTTCTTCTGTTAATAATGTTAATATCTGTCAATAAGTCCCACATAAATGTAGTATATCAAAGTTACCCCTCAAATCAAAGTAGCCCCATATTTATAAAAAAAAAACATAACTTAAAAAGTTAAAGATGAACAAAAAATTTATTTTTCCTTAGTTGTTCCTTTTATGGGTGTCTATGATAATCAATATTAAAAACAGAGGATATCAAAGTGACCCCACTTCAAGTATAAAGTTGATAGCGATGTTTTTATTTTTTTTCTCAAAGACAAATAAATAAATATTTTTTCTAATGCATGATTCAATTTTTTAGATACGATCCCATTATATAGTTTTTTTTTCGGATTTATTAAACAGAAAATGAAAAAATTACAGACGTTTGAATTTCAAAATTAATCAATCTCACCCCATTCCACGGTAAACGTGAAACCTGGGCATGTTAAGCCTTCAATGGATGTTGAAAAATTACTAAATGACTCCAGGGAGCACCTTACCGAGGAGGAATTCCTTAAGGCGCGTAGCTTACTGCTACGATATAGCAACGTCTTTTCTTCGCATGATGATGACATTGGAAGAACTGGAGTGGTTCAGCATGAGATCGACACTGGGGAAACTATGCCTATCCGACAGCGCCCTCGGAGAGTTCCAGTAGCTCGGGAGAAGGAGGTTGAGGGCATGATCGAGGAAATGCAAAGAAGCGGCGTTATTGAACCTTCAACAAGCCCGTGGTGTTCTCCCGTAGTTTTGGTTAAGAAGAAGGACGGCACCATGAGATTCTGTATTGACTACCGTCGACTTAATGATGTAACCAAGAAGGACAGTTATCCACTTCCACGAATCGACGACACTTTAGACACATTGAACGGAATGAAATGGTTTTCAACGTTGGATCTGAAAAGTGGCTATTGGCAAGTCGAAATCAAGGACAAGGATAAGGAGAAAACGGCCTTCTCTACTGGCAAGGGACTCTGGCAGTTCAATGTTATGCCATTTGGACTGTGTAATTTACCAGCCACATTTGAGAGATTAATGGAACAAATATTAGCTGGACTTCTAGGAGAAACTCGCTTGGTCTATTTGGATGACATCATTATCGTTGGTAGAGACTTCAACGACCACTTGAATAAATTGGAGCAGGTGCTAGGCAAACTACAAGGGGTAAATCTGAAACTCAGTCCGAAGAAATGCTCGTTTTTCAAACGTAAAGTGAATTACTTGGGACACGTGATTTCGAAGGACGGCATCCAGACAGATCCTGAGAAGATTAGCGCCGTGAAGGATTGGCCGACGCCAAAAGACAAGACTGCAGTACGTGCCTTTTTGGGGCTTTGTTCATACTACAGACGTTTTGTGAAGAACTTCTCGGATATAGCAAAGCCTTTGCATCAACTAACGGAAGAAAAGCGATCATTTGACTGGAACGAACAATGTGAGTCAAGTTTCAACGAGCTTAAAGGAAGACTTTGTGAAACGCCAATATTGGGGTATCCAGACCCGGACGAGGATTTCATTGTGGATACAGATGCTAGTAACACTGGAATTGGAGGTGTCTTGTCGCAAAAGAAAGGAGATAACGAAGTTGTGATTGCATATTTCAGTAAGTCATTGTCAAAAACAGAGAGGAATTACTGTGTAGCTCGGAGGGAATTGCTAGCAGTTGTCAAGACGTTACAGCATTTCAGCAAATACCTGCTGGGAATAAAGTTTCGTATCAGAACTGACCATGCTGCTTTAAAGTGGTTGCTAGAATTTAAAAACCCCGAGGGACAAGTGGCGAGATGGATTGAACAACTGCAGGAGTATGATTTCATCATCGAACACCGTAGTGGGAAATCACATGGAAATGCTGACGCCCTATCACGTAGACCTTGTGCGGACGACTGTTAACATTGCTCAAGACAAGAAGGCAAGGAATGTGTTCGAATGATAAGAACTGATACGGTTAGCGACGAGTGGAGTGATGAAATCATGCAGCAAGCGCAACAAGAGGACCCTGACGTGAGACCTATTTTTGATTGGATTAATGCTGGCGCACCTAAACCAAGATGGTGTGATGTAGCTCCTATGAGTGCGGTAACAAAAAGCTACTGGGCACAATGAGATAGCTTGGTTATGCATAATGGCGTTCTATGTAGAAAATGGGAATCAACAAATGGGAAGGATGCTCACCTGCAAGTCGTTGTCCCAAAGAAAAGGGTGAAAGATGTTTTGAGAATATTTCACGATGGAACATCCGGTGGACACCTTGGAGTAAAAAGGACCCTAATGAAAATTCGGCAACGCTTTTATTGGATTCACTGCCGAGAAGATGTTGAAAATTGGTGTAAACGATGCACTAACTGTGCATCAGTCAAGGGACCGCATACCCGTAGCCGAGGAACACTCAAGTTGTGCAACGTGGGAGCCCCTTGGGAAAGGGTTGCATTAGATGTCGCAGGACCATTCCCAGCATCGGACTCCGGAAACAAGTACATTCTTGTCGTGATGGATTACTTCACGAAGTGGCCTGAGATTTGCCATTCCTATTCAAGAAGCGGTAACCATAGCTGAAAAGTTAGTGAACGAAGTATTCTGCCGGTTTGGGGTACCACTCGAAATCCACAGTGATCAAGGAAGAAACTTCGAGTCTGCGGTCTTTCAGGAGACTTGTCGCATAATGGGAATTCATAAGACGAGGACTACGGCGTATCATCCACAGTCAGATGGAATGGTTGAGAGATTTAACCAGACACTGGAGAGACATCTAGCCAAGGTCGTTGAGAGCCATCAAAAATATTGGGATCGGCATATCCCCCTCTTCCTGTTGTCTTATAGGTCGGCAACTCACGAAAGTACGGCGGTTACTCCATCGTATGCGAATTTTGGAAGAGAACTCCGTCTGCCTGCAGATCTCCTGACTGGACGTCCGCCCGATACACCAAGGACCATCACGGAATATGCAAGTGATTTGCGGGATCGGATTGATGATGTTCACAGCCTGGTACGTGAACACGGGCTCCACGCTAGCATAAAGATGAAAACCCGATATGACCGGAAGTCTTATCAAGTGGGTTTTGAGGAAGGTTCGTTGGTGTGGCTACATAACCCTATGCGACGAGTAGGAAAGTCCCCGAAACTATCTCCGAATTGGGAAGGGCCTTACAAGGTAGTCACCAAAATAAACGACGTCACGTATCGAATCCAGCGGAATCCTCGTAGTCCGAGCAAGATTGTTGATGTTGACCGGCTGGCCAGATACCATGGAAATAATGATGCTCGGGACGAGCATGTCTTAGGAGGGGGTGGTGTTGCGCCGGTAGGTTAGGTCAAAAACTTTGAACGTCAATTTCAGTGCTTTAGAGGCGTTTTCAGCAGGCTGAAAAGTCATTTCAGGCCGTTTCAGAAGTTGCTCTATCACATATGTAAAGATCGAATTTTCACCCAAGTTGCCGTCGTTTTCAGGCGCCTGAAACATGTTTTCAGTCCGTTTCAGGGCACCCTCTATCAGATGACGCCATAACCTGAAAACCCGTTTTCAGGCGTTTTCAGGACCCCTTATGGGCCTCTGAAGCACAAATCGTTATATGGCGAAATATCCGGTAGGAGTGACAGAGATAGCACTACTAGAAAGAGATAGCTATACTCGGAACATTCGAGAAGTGTGTGACAGAGATAGGGCTACTAGCAAGAGATAGTTATACTCGGAACATTCGAGAAGGGAGTGACAGAGAGTGCACCATTAGAGAGAGACATATATGGTCTCGAATGTTCTCGGCCCCCACGCTGGTCCTTACTAGAATATTCGCGATATATGTGGACAATGTGTCCAGAGCGGCTCCTCGAGATATAAAAGGCGCCGACGGCCGGCGCGAGTTTAGTTTCATTTTAACTGCGATCGAGTGCTAGTACAAGGATAATCGGAGAGAAAGACTCTTCGTGTGAATAGTGAGTGCATAATTAGTGAAATCTCAATAACTATGTCTTAAAAATTTATATTGTAATTTATCAAATATCTACGCAATAGATAATATTGTTAAATTGTGCCACCTATTGGGAAGTAACTACTCATCCTATGCCACAGGGCTTGCCCTTTTTTAGGGAGTAGTGAACTTTGTAATTGTATATCTTTTCCTAAATAAAGTTATGTTTATGTTTATGTTTATTCATTCAACACTTTGGTGATCCGCGTAGCGAAAAATGTGTAGCGATAGAGTTAGAGTCCCTTAAAATAAAAACAGGCGAGTCATACACCCAATTTTGCAACCGAATACAGTCAATAAGATCCGTGTTGTTTGCAAAGGTAAACCAACTCCAAGACCAGAATATAAAACAAGTAAAATTGCGATTTACAATAATATGTCACAAAATGTGTTTTTACACAACTTATCCGAAAATATGGTGAGGATTGTTCGCCTAAAAGGACCTACATCCTTAGAACAAGCATTGACCATAGTCTTGGATTGGAAGAGGTGAACTTTTACATTCAATATAATGCGCGTAATAAATTATACAGACCCAACTTGAGTACAACACAATCATCCGGATTCAAACCTTCATTGCCCAATATTGAAATTGAAATTGAAATTGAAAAATCCTTTATTCAACAGACATACATTTGCTTAAGTACATTGTACATCTTAGTATTATTGCAAGTAGGTAATTAATTTATTACAAATGGTTGTGGTAATATTTTAACACATTGAATAGATACATTTTTAAGTGCATATCTGACACATATAAAAGTAATAATCTGCAATTGTTGAAAAGGTGACCAGCACAGCTAATGAGCGCAGACCGTGATCTGCGATCGCTGATTTTAAGCCAGTCCCTATACTCAGTAATTCGATATATATTCCTACCGATAGTCACCAGATCTATAATATACATTTATACATGTTGTTGTAGATTCAAACGTACTTTTACGGACACCGAAACAATAGGTACATGTTGTCATGTTCTAAAAAATAAATACTTACTTATACATTTTAAAACTATAGCCGCATTTGCCTGACATACATAACGATATTTTACAAATTAATTTGTGAAGAGGTCACAGAAACGTTACATCTAATTGAGTATCTTGTAGCAAGTTTTGTTGGTCGTGCAGACAAGCCTTGTACATTTTTTGAAGGAATAGATTGAGGATTCATGCTGTATCGGCGGCGGCATATTGTTCCAACACCGCGTCGCCGCATACCGGAACGATCCCCGGAAGGCGGCGCCGCGATGTTTCGCTACTACCAGAAGTTTCCCGCCCGACCTCAGACTCCTACTCTGCGACCTCCACTTTAGCTCATTAAATAAATATTTAGGGGTTTGGGTTTTTATTATTTTGAAAACTAGGCATGGAAATGCCATTTTTCTTCTGTTTTTCATATTGAGTATCTTTTTTTGATTTAGTACAGGAGTTATTCTCGTTCTTCTAGGTACTTTATAGCAAAAGCGTATGCAAGCATTTTGAATTCTTTGTATCTTCTTTGAGGTTTTCTTAAATATTTCTTGGCCGTAGACCGTAGATCCATAATCCAGATTAGACAGGACCAGCGCGTCGATCACTTTGCGTCTGATTTCTTCTGTGAGGAAATATCTGACCTTGTATAACACCTTCAGTCGCGCAAATGCTATCTGCACCTTTTTATTGATGTGGGTTTCAAACCGTAAGTTGCTATCAAATATAATGCCCAGATTCCTCGCCTCTTCCGCATATTTTATAGGTTTCTGATTTATTACAATAGGGCACGTGGTGACTAAAATTTCCTTTATCTTTGCTAATTGTTGATTACTGCCAATAGTCATATAGAGGGACTTTTCGGGGGAATATCAGCAATGCCCCACAACAATTCCGCCCTTGGCAGTTAGGTGTACAGCCACAAAATACAGGCTTACGCCCAAACGCACAGGTAGAACCTAGGTCATTCGGTTATAAACCACAACTACCAGGTTTCCGCACACAGCAGTTTGGCCAAAAAACTGGTCCTCAACAACCAATTCAGCTGGGATATAGGCCTCCGCAACAGTTTGGTTACAAACCACCTCAACAGATAGGATATAGGCCTCCGCAACAGTTTGGTTACAAACCACCTCAACAGATAGGGTATAGACCACCTCAGCAATTCGGGTATACACCTCCTCAGAATACGTACAAATCCCCACAGTTAGATAACGATGTATCAATGCGAACGGCAAAGCCGAAATTCCCACTTAACGAACTTGAAGTGGATGGTGAAATAGATCAATCATATGAGTATTACGATGACTCATGCGAGTATATACCCGAGAATGATGAATGCAACTATATAGAGCCGCAACATTGTGACTACGTAGGTGAGAATAACGACACGAAGACTGACTTAGAAACGTCCGACGCAAATGTAAATTTTCATTTAGTAGCCTCGGAATACAGCCCCTGAAAATAACGTTAAACTACAATGATAACCTTAAGTTACCATTTGTGTACTTACCTGAAATAGACGCAAAATTCATGATCGATACTGGGAGTAGCCGATCTTTCATAAGTCCTCATAAAGCAAATCGATACTATCAGGCTCAAAAGCGATAATACCATTCATTCAGCTAGAGATCTAGAGTCATTAGGTATTCCCATATAAAATGAAGCAATTGACACCAAACCGAATCAAATCCTAGTACATATGTGGTTTAAAAACGAATTACAAGTTCAGGATTTGTCCCGTGACAAACAAAAGGTATTACAGATTTTCCTACCCATAGATAACAACGATCTTGTAAAACAATTCTTAAAGGAATACATAAAAAATAAAACCAAATATTTCATCTGGTTTGAAATGTGAACAACATAGGAAACAGTTTTCTTACATTATCATAGAATTATTTAAGCGAGATGCAGTTACATTCTTTGAATGCACTGAGAGAGTGATGTTCATAGAGGATGAGCAAGAACAAAGATCTGTCATACTTTAAACATCACATAGGTAAAACCTGTCATAGAGGTATTAAAGAAACAATCGTGAGAATCTGCCGCAACTATTTCTGGCATAACATGCAAGACACAGTATCAGCAGTGTTAAATGGTTGTGAAGCATGTAGAAAAATGAAATATGAAAGACACCCAATAAAACCAATTTTACAACTGACACAAACACAAGAGGCTCCATTTCAGGAAGTCTTCGTAGACTTATTTTATCTGACTCTTGTGGACGCATTTAGCAAACTTGAACAAGCGTTTGAGTTAACCAACAGGTCTACGCCTGAAGTATCTCGCGCTTTGATTAAGTACTTCTCATTTTACGGCACCCCTAAAAAGATTAGTTGTGATCCCGGCTCCGAGTTCAACAATGGGCTCATGAAAGAACTCATGAGTATGTACAAAATTCAGTTACACATAGGCACCCCTTACAACCCCAACTCAATGGGTATTGTTGAACGATTTCATTCCACCCTGATAGAGATATATAGACTAGCAAAATATGAGCAGAAATGTACGGACGCAGCGTCCATAATGACATACTCCATAATGGCTTATAATCATACTATACATACAGCCACTAATCTGACGCCTTTCGAAGAAGTATTTGGTCACACAGATTCAGGAAAGATCTTTGACGTAGAATTTGAATAACAATACACCCAACAACTCTTAAGGGATCATGCCAAACGAACACGGCATTTGTACAGTCATCTGGCACAAAAACTTTTAGAAACCAAGAAAGGAGGTGAAACCGTGGAAAGCTTCCCTGAAGGAACTCCAATTTTCGCTAAGGTAAACACGCGTAAAGGTAAAGACAAGCCCCGCTATCAAAAAGCTATCGTAACAGGCAAGACTAAAAGAAACATTATCCCGGTAAATGTTGGACAAAGACCTTCTAAGGTCCCTGTTAAAAAAGTGAAACGCCCTCCACAGGTGGTGTTGGCTCATGCTGACCGTGACGAACCTCAACCTGGCCCTTCATCTTCAAAAGACTGACCAGAACCCTGGCATCCTCCCTGTGAAAGAAGGCCAAGCTTGTGTTCAACAAGATAAGTGGATAATAATTAAGATTCTAGACACCAATGGATTAGAGCGAGACTTAGATTTTAATATTTTAAAATATAAGGAATTTGACAGTTTAATTAATGTCGATAAGCCATATGCTTACGAATTTGTAGGATTAAAAACACAAGTAGAGTATTTACGTAACACAACCTCTTTTAAATTTCAACAGTTGATACCCACTAAACGTTTTAAGCGAGGAATATTAGACCCTCTAGGCTCCATAGTAAAGCTTATTACAGGTAACCTAGACCATAGCGACGCCATCAGATATGACTAGATAATCTCTAACATGAAATCTCAACAGATTAATACGTCAAACAAGCTAACCCTAATCACCAAGCTTTTGGACAGTTTCATAAATAGCACTATTGCTCTTAACAGCAATACAAAATTGTTAGATGGACGCCTCAAAAGAGTCGAAAGCATGATTAAAGATATAGCCACTAAAGAAAATAACGCTATTTACTCTACCTATGTTTTAGGATTATATAACTTGTTTTTAAGTAATTTTCGTACAATTTATATTAAGTTGAGTAAAATTTAAACTGCATTGGCCTTTAGCAAAATATCTGTTTTACATCAATCCATTGTAAACTCTACAGAATTACTCCACCATCTCGAACTAATATCTGAAACAGAAAACTTAATGTATAAAGCAAATTTGATAAATCTCATTAAACTGGAAAACACTATTACTGTAAAAACTTACATGAAGAGCAAAGAGATAACCTTTATATTAGAAGTACCTTTGGTTGACAATAATACTTACAATTATTTTAAACCTTACCTATCTTCCATGAACCTGAAAATCAAACCCTTGTAATCATCCCTAAATATCCTTACCTATTGGCAAGAGGTTCCACATTATACGCACTTACCTATCGCAAAACAATGCAGACGCATAGCTGAAGAACAGTTCCTATGCACTAATGAAAACCGAGTCATCTATCCCAAGGAAACCTGCATAGAACAGCTCATGAGGTTTGGTACCAACCTAACTCACTGTCTTCAAGTCCCAATACGCATCGAAACTACCAAGGTGCAGCCAATTGGACCTAACAGCTGGATGCTATATGCAAGAAACAAAGCAATCCTGACGAAGAGATGTAACACTGACGTCACACGGCTCCCAATAACCGGCACATACATATTGTCTATAGACGAAACATGTGAAGTATATATAGACGAAATCCAATTACATCGTGCACGGTCCTTTATAGACAGTATGAGCTACGCGAGGGTTCCAATCATCATGTTACCAGACCTAAAGCGTCAGGACACCTCCAGCGGACCTGCACTCGACATGGAAGACGTAAACCTGGATGAGCTGAATTACCTGTCCCGTGTAGTGAAACAGAATAAGGCTTTTAGTGATAGTGAAAATCACAGTGTAGTGTATGTCAATAGAGTTAGCCTTGCTACTATTGTTTTATCTGTGCTCTTGTTTTTAACTATTCTGTGTCTAGCTATAATTTATTAAGAAAGATTGTCTCCAGAGATTTTGGCCGAATCACGCTGATCATCATCATAACTCTTCATCAGGTGATTCAGCTCTTAAGGGAGGAGTTATATTCTCCTCTCGGCCTGAAGTGCTGATGAAACGTTGACAGTCAGGTACAGATAACTTCCTAGTAAGCATTTCTGCCCATCTATTATACTTTGTTGGTACAAGAGTGACTTCCTAGAGTTGAGATGACGTGGTCTGCTTCCTGGTAGCCCGTAGAGCCGTGGGACAAAGACGAAAAGAGACTTTGTTGGTACAAGAGTGACTTCCAAGAGTTGAGATGACGTGGTCTGCTTCCTGGCAGCCCGTAGAGACGTGGGACAAAAGAGAATTAGTCGTCTGGACTCGAATCGTACAGACGTGTTTAAGTTAGCCTAAGTTAGTTGTCGGTCTCTCAAAATCGAGCAGTCATTTTAAGTAGTATTAATTAAGCTTTTTCAATAAAAAGATGTTTTTAAAAAGCTTTTCCCTCTACGCGAAAACTTATCTATGTATTGTCGTATTGACATTTCGTTACGTCAATTTTTACGTTTCGTTCACAGAAATTGTCCAATTTTTACGTTTTGTTTACATAAATTTTCCTATTTTCATCTTTGATTTAAAAAAAACTACACATTTCCTCACTTAAAGAAAATCACTTTGTTAGAAAAAGTGACTACCAGCTATCGCTTGCACTCCTCATTATAATTAAATTAAGGGGGAACGATTCTAAAACCAAGCTGCTCTCTATGATTGTTAATTTATAGTTATATTTAAAATATAACTTCTAACAAGTTTGATTTAAAAATAAGTCCGGCAATTAGCGAAGCGGCCAATTTGCATGGGTTTACTATACTTAGTAATGCTATATATAAAGTTATTTAGCGCCCTCAGACCAGGTTTTTATGTTCCTGGCTGGGCTTTACATCTATTTATAAATCTGTCTGAACTGTATCTATTTTTTTTTATCTATAATCGTAATCATCGATATAACAATCATTTTCTCTAATGGTAACATCTTTGTTTACATCTTTTTAACCTATTTAAAAAAAAAAAAAAACAAGGATTTCTTTCAGACCACTTTACTTTCAGACTTTCAGTGCAAGTGAACAACAGAACACAATTCTGACGAGGTGAACAAAGTTCGTTCATCATGGCTGCTGTGAATAAGTCCAAAAGTTTCAATGTTTTGAAACTATTGTCTTCAAGATACTGCCCTCAAATCAATGCTCGGAGGAATTTGAATCTTCAGGAGTACCACAGTAAAGACTTGCTAAGGCAGCACCAAGTGTCGATCCAGGACTACCGACTTCTCGACCGCAAATTAGACGATAAACCTCTGAAAGATTTTCAGGTCAAAGAGTATGTCGTTAAAGCACAGATCTTGGCTGGCGGACGTGGTAAAGGACACTTTGACAATGGATTCAAAGGTGGTGTACATTTAACCAAAAATTCCAAAGACATACTGCCTTTAGCCAAGAATATGATTGGTCATAAACTGATCACGAAGCAAACACCCAAAGAAGGTTTAATGGTTGACAAGGTGATGGTCGCAGAGAGTGTGAACATCAAGAGGGAGACATATTTGAGTATTGTAATGGAGAGATCCTACAACGGAGCAGCATTGGTAGCATCACCTGCCGGAGGTATGGACATTGAGGCAGTTGCAGAAGAGACCCCTCATCTCTTGAAGACAATACCCATTGACATCTTTGAAGGGGTCACAGATAAGATTGCTAATGAAGTTGCAGATTTTTTGGAATTCAAAGGAGACACAAGGAAGAAGTGCAGTGATGAAGTAAAGAAGCTATGGCAGCTCTTCCTAAAGGTATGAGATCCTACTTTTATAGTTGTTATCCCTTGGCGCCGCCATATCTACACTCCAACAAGTTGTTAAACTCTAAGCCATATATTTTTTCTATCCTCTTTTTTTCTCCCACTTTAAATTTCCTAGGTGGAGATAGTTTCCAATTTCTATTAGGCGTCTTAACGTGAAGAATTGTATATTCAAATTTGTTGACATTTGAATATGATTTTACTTTCAGGTGGATGCTACACAACTTGAAATCAATCCACTTGTGGAGACAGATGATGGCAGAGTGATTGCTGTGGATGCTAAAATCAACTTTGATGACAATGCACAGTTCCGGCAGATGGATATCTTTGCGCTTGATGATGTCTCCACTACTGATCCTCGAGAGGTAAGAGGCACACAAATTTCATTCATAAATCATCTGTATAGGTACAATGGGTCTACCTCAACCCATGATGGCTCCAAATATTTCCTGAAGTCTTGTGGTTATAACTTTTGTGATCATCAGTGGTCGGCGTTAGGTGTGCTATTTCGTGGGATTCATGAATGCTAGCATAATGTGGACATGCCATTATTCCGGGATTAGATCTTGTTTTCCGGGATTCGCATTTAATTATTAATTCAAGAGGAAACAAATTTGTAACTTAGTATTTAACCCTCGGGGTGCCTGGTTGGTAAAAGTCACACGGCATGCCTGGTGGGTCTGCTGAACCCTAAATATAATTGTATATTTTTGTATTTTAATTATTTTTTTACAAATAAATTATAAATAAAAATAATGAATAAATTATTAATAAAAAATATTAATAAACAAATTTTTATTTATTATAATTACAAGTTACGCCGCGTGCCTGGACGGGTCCCTCAGGCCCGAGTACGCAGAAAACGCACGTTACTTGAACGCAAACGCGTTGCGAATTGCGGGAGGGGTGGTAATCTGACCGTTTGTCTATATTGCGAAACTACTCAGGCGCATAGCACCGTTAATTTTGAATTTAAAGAAATATTGTCGATTTCTTGAAGTGACGGGTCTGTCAGACCCACAAGTCACCCCAAGGGTTAAACGTAAAATAGAAATGTATTATTCCGGCAAATTTCTTAGCACGATTTGAAACAGTTTGCGCAGGCACACTGTATGAAAAATCGCAAAACGCACGTGTTGAATGAGGAACCAATCGCACCAATTAGCGAGCGCCACGCATAACCGCGCGCCAACCAGCGCCCGTTATGCGTGGCTTGGTCTAGCTAGACACCACTAATTGGGTAAGTTTATTAATTAGTACTTTTGAATGTTTCCTGTGTGCTTCTAGCTAAATAACGGTGGCGATTCCTCTGAGTTGGTGATGTTGACGGCGCCAAACCCAATATTAACAAAATAATTATACAAACAAAATCTATGTGTCCACGGCTTCAAAACAGAATGGCGGCCACAGCTGTCAATAAAAATGGCGGTTTATGTCACGTGTCTGTGCCGGCGGCTGCCACGCGGGAACGGCCCGTTGAAATTAAAATGACGATAACTCTGTTTTTAGTATGGGATTCTATACATGAAAGTTATGTCGTTAGAATTGACACGGGCTGATGTCGTGACAGGCAAGCCATTATTGACAGCCAGCACGAGTTGATGGCATGACGATTGAGGTGATAAACACACTAAACAAATAATCCTAGTACACTCATTTGAATTTAACGGCTCGGCCTAGCTGGTAGCCGTAGATTTCTGTATTTATTAAATTTCTTCGGAAAACTTCTATACCGCGTTGTTGACTTGAACTTGTCATAGGCACCTATTAACAGTATTTTATTATTTTTATAATTTCTCGGCGCTTGGAAGAGGTTGTTATCGCTTTCAAGATAATGGCACGACGAGTGAAGGCTGAGACGGTACAAAGTGGATCCAAGACTATCCTGAGCTAATGTACAATTTTACAGATCACACAATATACTGTACACAATGTAAGACCGATATTGGATGCAAGAAAAGTACTTTGAAGAGGCATGTTGAAGGTTCAGTTCACAAAGGAACAAGCATGAAAAATAACAAAGAAGATTTTGATATCGACCTTGTAAATTTTCTAATATTATGTAATATTCCGTGGAGCAAATTAAACAACGCAGCTTTCAGGCAGTTTTTTGAAAAATATTTATGCTGCAGTAAAATAATATGCTGATCGACCTACTCTCCCAAGTGAAACAAGACTAAGAAAAGTGTATTTGGGAAAGTCATACAAAATAAAAAATTACATCTATTTACAAAAATATATCAAATGAGAAGCTTTGGATATCTTTAGACGAGACAACAGACTTTTTAGGGCTTTACGTTGTTAATTTTTTGGTGATGCCGTTAAATTCTGCTACAATAAAAAAAAAAAGTACTTGATTGCGTGCAAGGTGCTCGAACAAGTCAATGGAAATACAATATCTCAATTTGTTGTTAATTGTTTAGAGAATTTATGGAAATCAAATCAAATCAAATCAAAAATCATTTATTTCCATAGGATGTTGTTACATCACTTAGATCCGTCATTACATTTTTTTGGGTGAGTTCACTAACACAATGGCGGAATCTGTGGAGAAGAGCTCACCGAAGAAACTCCACAGTCGTCGCATCTTTTGCGTTTCCTTTTTTAAATAAAATATTGTCAAATTACAAAATGAATGCTAATTATATATCGAAACAGCCTGTTACTCAAACAATCTATTCCCATGGACATCTGTCCTCTAAGTAATCAGATATCCTATAGTAACCTTTTTTATACAATTTCTGTTTTATTATTATTTTAAACTTGTCTAAAGGTAAGTTTTTAATATCAGTAGGGACCTTATTGTAATAGCGTAGACAATTGCCTTTAAAAGAATTACTAATTTTATGTAGTCGGCTTACATAAGCAACCAACTTGTCTTTATTTCTAGTATTAAAATTGTGTATATCACTGTACTTCTGAAAATTAGTTATATTTTATTATTTTTATTTTATTAGCTTTTTACATACACAAGATTGTCATAGATATATTGAGACACAAATGTCAGAATATTGGTTTCTTTAAATTTTTCCCTCAGTGACACTCTAGGCCCTAATCTATAAATTGCACGAACAGCCCGTTTCTGCAGAATAAATATACTATTAGCATTCGCAGCGTGGCCCCACAATAAAATACCATAGGTCATTAGACTATGAAAGTAACTAAAGTAGACTAGTCTAGCGGTGTCTACGTCGGTAAGAGCTCTAATTTTTTTAACTGCGAACGCTGCCGAACTCAGTCTGTTCGACAATTTATTTATATGAGGATCCCATTGTAGTTTGGCGTCTAAAGTAATGCCCAAAAAGACAGTCGACTGCACAAGGTCCAATCTCTGTCCTTTTATAAATATGTCTGTAGTTACCGGGTTCACATTGGGTAACACGAATTTAATACATTTAGTTTTCTTTTCATTAAGTAATAAATTGTTAACAGTAAACCAGTTCACTATACTAGAGATAGCATTGTTTACCTCGTCATAATTTGATTGCTGTCTTTTAACTTTAAATATCAAAGAAGTATCATCGGCAAACAATACTAACCCATGTTTTGCTTTAACAAGGTAAGGTAAATCATTAATATATACTAAAAACAAGAAAGGACCAAGAATTGAACCTTGCGGTACGCCCATACTTATTGAAGACCCAGGTGATCTTTTCCCATTAACATCGACCATCTGAACCCTATCTGTTAGATATGACTCCAGAAGGCCAAGTGCCTGATCTTTTACACCATAATGGCGTAACTTCCTGACAAGTGTGTCATGATTGACGCAATCAAAAGCCTTGGATAGATCGCAGAAGACACCTATTGCATCCATGGCGTCTTCCCAGGCATCAAAAATATTGTCGATTAGCTATTAGCTATTAGAGAACCAAACTGAGCAATATGAATTAAATTATTGAGATAAAAATGAAATGGATGGAGTGATCAATATGAGACAAAAGTTAGGAACTTTTTGCTGTTATATACAGACAGCGTTGCATATATGTTGCGTGCTGGGCAACTTCTCAAAGCTCTTTTACCAAACATGAAACATGTAACGTGTTTGGCCCATGCTCTGCACCGACTGGCAGAGAAAATTCGTTCAGAATATCCAGATGTAGATACACTAATCGCAAACGTAATAAAAATATTTTTAAAGGCTCTATATAGAGTCAAAATGTTTCAAGAGAAATGTCCCATAGTTCCCTTACCTCCCCAGATTTGACATTTATATCAGAAAACTAGCACAATTCAAATCGCTTTATTAAAATTACGAAAACGAAATTTATCTATAATAGAGGCAATTGAAATTTTAGACGAAGTACGGACAGTATTAGAGTGGACTGCGTCAGACCCTGTAAAAGAAAAATTGGAACAAGTACCATCAAGAAATCGAGACTTAAAAATTGTTAGGGGTTTGAGTGAAAATTTATCACGAGGAGAACTTGACCCTTGACTTCTGTAGACGTGGAACGTTATGTATCTTAAATGTTATAAAAAAAATTAAAAATGGAAAATATTGAGAAAATTATTGTATTTTTTTTTACAATGATGATGACGATGATTTCTCTGGTTCTTATTCTACCGAATAAGAAGATATAGAAGAAATGATCCATAGTTTAAGTTTATTTGTATAAAATCAGATGATTTGTAAAAATAAATGTTGATTAATACTTTTGATTTTTGTATTAGGTATTTAAATACCTATCTTGGTAAAACCATTCTATTTTCACCATTTGTTCTTAACTTAATAAGACCTATTGTATCATCTGTATACTCCTGCGGGCCTAGCATGACGCGAAAAGTGCGGGACAGAGCTATTTATACCGCATCGCTGTGTCCGGCACTTTCCGCGACGCGCGTCGACATAATTGCTGTCATGCTAGGCTCGCTGGTGTATCCATAAATTTAACTCGCGTCAATCTTTTTGGCTTCCCCTGAAGTTAGTGCAGTCCGATACGCAGAACGCGAAATCGGTGTCAGCGGGTCGGCGCGGGGTGGGGGGAGAAAGATTGACGTGAGCTGCACTAACAATTTGTTAAAGGGAGATATTGCTACCTATAACTTATTACGTAATCAATAGAATTTTCGAATCCCGGAATCCCGGGGTATATCCATTCTATTCATAATGTTTGAGGTCATTCACCCCAAATAGCACATCTAACGCCGACCACTGGTGATCATGCAACTCTAGCTATTTTCACGAGAAGACAGCCATAAGTCATATTGTTACAAATTATTCTTATAATTAAGGAATTGTAATTTTGCTAACCATTCTGTTATAGCAAGAAGCTACTGCTCTCAACCTAACATACATTGACATGGATGGCAGTATCGGGTGCATGGTGAACGGAGCTGGCCTGGCCATGGCCACCATGGATCTTATCATGCTGAGTGGCGGAAGACCAGCAAACTTCCTTGACCTTGGGGGTGGAGTTGGCCAGTCACAGGTTTCTGCTGCATTGAGGATCCTAGAATCTGACCCAAAAGTGAAAGCTATATTTGTCAATGTTTTTGCTGGTAAGATGATTTTTAATTCCAAAGTTTAGTATATAAATCTGGGTTGACTAAAGTGGGACATTATCCATTACTCATTATAAAGTCTAAAACTTGCATCATACAATTCCAACAGTAAACAAACAACAACCTTATCTACAAGTCACTGCTTTTGTGTCAATGGGTTGATCTTGTGTGTGTGCACTGGTTTTGGCATACATCTGAACCATAGTATATACGGATTAGCACAGCGATAGCAGTCATTAACCTGCTGCCACTGTAAATGGAATCATTAATGGTAACCATTATAACAGTTGGTAACCATGGTTGTGTTCCATGGTAACGATCGGCGACTGCTACCATAATAAGCTAAATAAGAGTCATTTCGAACGTTGCACGTAATAAGTATGTATCATTAAACCGATCATGAGCTTGGGGTAGGAGTGGTAGCTAGGGGTCAGTGCCCAATAAACTCAAACTTAAACTCAAAAGTACTTTATTACTGTAGATATTTACATATACTTAGCAAACGTCATTTTTTGCCTCTTCTCTACATTGGACCACTGTGGGAAGGGCGTAGAAACTCCCACAGATTGATTTTTAGATCTCTTTTAAAAATAGGTTGTGCTTAACTAATACAATAATGATTTATTTTTATTTAATAAGCTGGAATAAATAATTACAAAATTATTAATAGCAAGGTCTGTGTTGAGCCAGATTAACCCCATACAGTCCTGTCATTTAAGTAATCTTGAACATTGAAATATCCCTTTTTCGACAAAGTCGCTTTAACATGCTTTTTAAATTGCTCAAATGGCAATTTCAAAATCTTCAGAGGTATCTTATTGTAGTAGAGAATGCACTGACCCTTGAAAGAATTGCTAACCTTCGCGAGTCTAAAACGGGGCGCACATAGTCTGTGATTATTTCTTAGGTAAACATTACAGCTATCGCTAAGTTTGGAAAATGTTACATTGCGTACATACATTATATTTTCGAAAATAAATTGACTAGCTACTGTTAGTATGTCAATTTCTTTAAAAAGCTCTCTTAAGGAGTCTGTTCGTTTTAAATTATAAATTGCTCGAATAGCTCTTTTCTGTAAAATAAAAATAGTTTGAATATCCGCTGCTTTCCCCCACTACAAGATACCATAGGACATCACACTATGAAAGTAACTAAAATATACTAGCCTAGATGTAGCCACATCCGTGCTTTGTCTGATGTTCCTAACAGCGTAAGCCGCAGAACTTAATTTACCAGCCAATTTATCTATGTGGGGTCCCCACTGCAATTTGCTATCAATGGTTATTCCAAGAAACTTCGTATCATTTACTGATTCTAACGTGCTGTTGTCTAACACTAAACTGGTCTCAACTTGCCTGACATTTGGAAGTGAGAATTTGATACACTTGGTTTTACCAGCGTTTAACAATAAATTATTAACTGTGAACCAATTCAAGGTTAAAGACAATACACCATTAACATCATCAAAATCTCCTTTTTGTCTTTCAATTTTGAAGACCATTGAAGTATCATCAGCAAACAACACTATGTCAGTTAATTTCTCCACCATGAAAGGCAGATCATTAATATATACCAGGAACAAGAAAGGGCCTAATATGGAACCTTGTGGAACGCCAATTTTAACACCCGATCCATCAGATTTTACGCCGTTAACTTCTGCCTTTTGAATTCTATTGCTTAGGTATGATCTTAGTAGATCCAACGCTTTATTTCTAACTCCGTAATGATTTAATTTCATTAATAGCGTATTATGATCAACACAATCAAACGCCTTCGACAGGTCGCAAAAAACTCCGATAGCATCCTGTGCGGCCTCCCATGCAGAATAAATATGAGATATAAGGGTAATACCTGCATCCGTAGTCGATTTACCCCTAGTGAAACCGTATTGTTTGGCGTGGAGTTGTTTTGTACGGTTGAAGTGTGAGAGCATTTGATTGAGTATAATCTTTTCAAATCAATTTTCAAAATTTCAATATCGCGATGCTAACCTGAAATGACTATTGTTCCCAAACTCACAGAATGCCTGTACTGACACAAAAACAAACCAGCACATCCTCTACCAAAACAAATGTTGATATAGTTGATACCTCATACCAGTCACACCAAAAATTTTTTTTCCAGGTATCGTAAACTGCGCAACCGTAGCGAATGGCATCGTCGCCGCTTGCAAGGAAAGCCCGCCCAAGCACCCCATGGTGGTCAGGCTGGAAGGCACCAACTCTGCGCTGGCTCGCAGGATCTTGCAGGAGTCAGGGCTGCCGCTCACCATCGTCGACGACGCAGACGAAGCTGCCAAGACTGCGGTGATGATGGCCAAATAATCGGGGGAGTGATAATACTACTCCAACAACCCTCCAACAGTCTGTCCATGTAAAACCGTTAAATTGTGACCTAGCAAACGAAATTTCAGGGTGAAATGGTGGGTCAGGGTAGTTGGAAAATAAAGTGGGTGAGCAAAGCGAACCCCCTTTATCCTAAGATTATTTTGTTGACGCCTTGAAACGGTCATCGCCTCTTGCAAACGGACGAAAGATTAAATTTCAATTTGCCTTTAATTACGGTGTTTTTATGTAAGAGCAAAATAAATTATGTTTCACGTCAAGTTAGTGTCTTGTCGGAGTATGTTTTACATTCGCAATCAGGGACTAGATAATTGTTGAGTGTGTGGTGTGTACAAGATGTATAAGAGATAATTATAAGTGCAATTAACGCCAGTTTTGTTGGCCTCTGAATGCCGCCTGGAGGGGGCGCGGCGCATGGGTAGTGAGAGATGCAAGCATGGGCGAGAGAGAGAGGTCACAGATGGCTTAGAGGCCCTGAAACCTGGCGCGGGCTTTAGAAGCCCTTTGTAGGTACGAGTAGGTAGAAAGTGCAGGAAATAAACTTCCACATCACAGTAATATTGGTAGGTACACAAATATGACAAAACCACAGCCTCATGCCTTTTCTATTTATTTTATCCGAATTAGGTGTTTGTGCAAGACTGATTTCTGTTTGTTACTAACACAAAAACACAGTTCCTCTTTTTATATTGAAATATTAGAAGCTGTTATCTAATATTGTGTTATCAGGAATTTTTGCTAGTTTTAAAAATGAAATTTTGTTATTGTATTAGACATATATTTAGTGTAAAAATCTTCATGTTTGTAGGCTATTAAGTTTGTTGAATTGAAATATGTATAGTAAATAAGACTCCTATCTATAACTTACTACGACCAATCACTGTCTGGTCACTGTCTTCCAGTAAATGCCTAAATGAAATATCTGTTTGTTGAGCTCATATTTTAGCCAATTTTAACTATCAATTTTACATTTTGTAGATACGTACATAGAAATAAAACCCTTGTTAACCTATAACAATGTTTCATTGTAGGAAATCTAATGGCGGGTTAAGAACGTGGATACACAAATGATATTCTGACCCCCAGTGAAGTATCTCGCCATCCATACACATCACAAAACTCCTCCCGTAGACCCCACCACTATCATATAGCCGGCTACCCACTGTGGGATATACATATTATATATCTCAAGATTTATTTATCGCTCGCTTACTTTGTCTATGAGCCCGTTCCCACTGTGCGATATTGTATCCCAAACTAAATATTTTTTCCGCCTTCTAACCTCAAAATAGCACCTTCGCCGCTCGATTTTGGGTTCTCAGGCGGAAAAATTATATTCGTAACTCGTTCGAAAATACTTTCTTTACGAAGCTCGCCTTCGGCTCGTGCCTTTTATGACGAAACGACCGAGTGTACTTCTCGGTTCGTAAATATAAGCCTTCGAACTCGTACTAAATGTACTATAACGGGCGACCTCTGCCCTCACACCGCACACCGCGCCTCTCCGGCGATGCATCTTCCTAATGTACTCTAACGGGCGACCTCTGCCCTCACACCGCACACCGCGCCTCTCCGGCGATGCATCTTCCTAATGTACTCTAACGGGCGACCTCTGCCCTCACACCGCACACCGCGCCTCTCCGGCGATGCATCTTCCTAATGACGATCGCAATTAAACTGTTTCAAAATATGTTCGTAGTGGCAACGTCACACGCGGGATATAATATGTTTAACGGGATGTTATATACATAGTCAGGACATAATTTCTGTCACATGTGCAATATGAAATAATTTAGACATGTTTATTATTTATGTAAACATTTATATAGCAAAATGAACTTAATAAAACATAGATTCTTATGGTAATAAAGTTTATTCAAAATGACCCCCGCGATTTTGAATACAGGCCTTTATTCTGCGCGGCCAGTCGTCTATCGCAGCACGAACGAGGTCCATGTCAATATCGGCGGCTGCCTTAATCAAGGATGCCTTGAGTGACTCCAAATCAGGATGAGGCTTTGAGCAGGCCTTTTCCTCCAAGTGTTGCCATATCTTGTAATCTAACGGACTCAAATCTGGACTGGAGGAGGGCCAGTCTTCGTGCCGGATGAAGTCGATTTCACGCGCCGCCAGCCAGTCTTGTGTGCTTTTCGCTCTATGAGCTGGCGCAAAATCTTGTTGGAATACCCAGTGCCTGTTATTAAACATGGTATGAGAAACAGGTTCCACGAGGTTCTTGAGGACTGTATTTTGATACACAACTGCATTCGTTTTTACGCCTTTCTCACAAAAATGTACCTCAGTTAAGCCCCAATAAGAGACTCCCAACCAAACCATGAGCGAGGATGGAAAATGACCTCGTTGGACACGCGGAATACGGTTGCTCGCTTCTTCACTGCTGTGTGCGTACACCTTATCATGTTGTATGTTGTAGCTCTCTTCCACGGTGAAAATTTTTTCATCCGAAAAAAGAATTTCCCGATGCTTTTTTCCCGCGTACCGCTTCAACAAAGCGCGGCATCTCTTCAGTCTCAGGTCCATTAAACGAGCGTCCAAACGATGTCCTGTTTTTCTTCGATATGCCCTAAGCCCTAAGTCTTCATTTAACACCCTTTTCACCGTGGTCCTGCTTAACCCCATCTGAAGGGCCAACAGTTTCTGCTTACGTATGGGATTTCTTTGAATTCGCGCCTTCACAACTTTTATCACTGCTGGAGTCCTAACAGAGCGAGGGCGACCACTTCTTGACCTGTCATCTACACTAGAGTCTTCATTGTATCGTTTTATGGTACGATAAACGAATCTTTTGGTTATATTCAAATTTTTCAGTAAGTCAAAAATCTGAATTGGCGCGTAACCGCAACGATGCAACGCAATAACTGCGACACGGTCTTCTTTAAGTGTCCACTCCATATTTAAAAATGAGGAAAATTCTAAAAATTACACATTTTTATTTTCATGAAAAATTCGAAATTCGAATTCAATAAACTTTTTTGTGGCCAGCGTTCTAAATTCAAAAGTTTTTATTGTGTGACAGAACTTATGACCTGCCTGTGTATATTATATCCTAAGTGGGTAGCCGGCTTAGGGGCCTAGTCAATTTTGCTAATGCTCACTAAAGTGTCATTCACACGATTTCTACTCAATCCGTACGCAAGCCGAGCCACATGGTGTAAACAGTCAACGAGAAAGGATCGGTCTCAGGAACGGCCTCGGCCTTCGCCCATCCGATTTAAAGAAAGTGGTGATAGCTTAATAGCAATGTCGGAGGTAAAAGGGAGACCGCCTTCAGATAGTTAGCAAGTAGAAAGAGATAGGTATATTATTACTAAAAATATCGGAGGTAGGAGAAGACCGCGATCAGGAATGCCTTTCCATTTGCAAGAGTAGATTAAAGACTCATTGGCCTTTCCTAGGTAGAATCTCTGTGTGTATAAGCCTTAAGTGAGTAGTTTATAAATAATACTGGTACAGATCGGTTAACTAAAGCTGACACGTTCAAAGTTCACACACTAATGCAATTTCACTATACTGAATGTTTTTATTCTAACCTCGAAATAGGTAAACAATCACAATAACGCGCGTCGATTGACACGTGACACTAATGCAAAAAGTTCACTATATTTATAAGCAATAGCAATAACTGGTAACTGTATCCTTCATACTCATAAGTTAGACCGCGCGCGAGAGAGACAGACTATTCTTGATACACAGACACTACACAAACACAACGTGTAAATATGTTGAACGTGGCAGCTTTAGTTAACCGGTCTGTAACCCAAAACAGAAACAGCAACAATGACTAAATAACGGTTTATTATAATTAGGTATAATTAAAGTATCCCCTACGCCCTAAACAGGTTGAGTCTCCGTCCCTGGCCGGCCTGCGCGTGTTGCTTGCCGGGCTGCATGTTGGCTTGTATCTCCTCGAAGCTGGACAGGTGCGCGAGCTTGCCGCGCGCCGCCACAGAGGGCTTGGAGCCGAGCATGCGGCGCGCGACGCGGGTTATGTCGTCCGCGGTGATCTTGTCTGGGGGAGAATGCTCATGTTAGCCTTTGTGGACGCGCCGAATACAGACGGATGTCGCGCGCAGAATGAGCTGATATCCATAGTGGATACGCGTTCGCTTGACAATAGCGGTCATCGACTCTCATGTCTACCATTGTACGTATGCACATGATTGGGTTAGCGTAATGTAAGTATTATGTATTGCGTGCAACGTTCGAAATTACTATCGCTTAGCGTATCATGGAAGTGGTCGTAGATGGTAACCGTGGTAGCGGACCGTTAGCACGGTTCTATGTAAGATTCGGTTCTCAGTAGCAATCGGGTCAATGACAACTATTGTCACGCTTATGTGTACCCACTGTATGCGATTATGGTACGACGTCTAGGCGGCTCTTAGCTCACGATGGAGCTGCAGATTAGCGGAGTATTAGGATTAGACCTATAACACACTAGCGTCTCCCGTACGGTTAAAATAGATGACCGATTTACCGCAACGACAAGTCAAAGTAAAAGTTATTTATTACTGTAGATAGATTAGATAGGCACGCAGCACGGGCTCGGCCTGGGACAGCCTAGTGCGGTAGAGGTCCTATTATTAGTAATTTGACTCACTCCCCTATCTCTCGCAGGTCGATGTGCTCCCACTTAACAGGCCACCTAAAGGGGAGGTAATCCAGATACAAATCGATTCCCAGGTGTAATTTTGAAGTAAGCATCTTGAGTTGCGACCGTTTTGGTACAAAAGAGTCACTTAGCCGACGCAGTAGGCTAATGGCCGATTTCACCAACGATCCCTATCTTTTAGGGGACACTTTATTTATTTAAGGGGCGACCTAGCGATTGTTTCGATTTGCCCTAAGTGTAAGGGTCATCTAGGCTCCTTGGGGACCCCATAAATATAAGAGTCCGGCCACCGAAACAATCGCTAGACAGCTAAGAAAAAGAGCTAAGTGTCCCTTAACTGTTAGTGAAATCGGGCATAAATCAGCCTTTTGTAAATCTCAAGTTACGCAAAATAGGAGTATTAAAGCAACTCTTCAGTCTCTTTGTACTAGCTTGTTGATAATGCATGAGTGATCATGATCATCTTCTTTTTGAGTCGTTATTTATACAAACGTTATAAAAATATGAAGTTATTTTTTTATTTTTTTTTAAATCCCATTCCTCTGAGGCCCTGTGCTGAGACAAAAAGCCAGCGGCGAGGCGCGGCTGCTGGACGGGGGAGGTGGTAGCGCCAACAGGAGAAGCGAGGAGAAGGCACTATACGGGTTGAATTTGTTATAGAGTGTATCTAATCTAAGTATCTACTTCAGGCGAATTACTCAGCCGTATATATGGCTAAGCACGAGCTTCCTCAATAAAGCTGGGGTAGGCAGTGCCTTTGTGCTTCTATGGGGACTATGCATGCCACTGACTCCCAGGTGTAAACATGATCACATTTTAATGTAAGCATTGCGACGGTATTTGTGCAAAAGATTCACGTAACTGTAGAGTGCAGACATACCGATTTCGCTGATGAAGAAGTTAGGCGACTTCCTCTTGCCAGTGGCCAGCACCTGGCGGCCGATGTCCTCGAACACGACCGGGCGCGCCTCCAGGTTCATGAGGAGCATCGACTTCAGCTGCGTCTTGGCTCGCTGCAATTTCACAACATCTATATTTTATCTGTAGTTATACTAACCGCCAAAGTTAACGTGGCTCTTGCTCGCTCTCGCCCATGACGCGTCAGTAGGACTGTGAGCGGACGCTATGACGTCATCAGAGCAAGGTGCCTAGTTAGTTAACTTTGGCGTGAAGTAAAAATAAATAGCCTAAAATTTTAAAAATAAGTTCAGCCTCTTTCGTTAGATGGAGTTGGTGGCGGATCTTATGCAAGGTAAGTAAGTAAATAGAACTATAGATCGGTAAACTAAAGCAGCAATTTCACTATACAGCATGTTTAAAAATTAAGGATTTTATTCTAACCTCGAAATAGGTAAACAATCACAATAACGCGCGTCGAATGACACATGACACGAATGCAAAAAGATCACTATATTTATAAGCAGTAGCAAAGGCAAAACAATTAAATGAAATGTTTAAATGAAATGAAATGTTTATTAAGAGATCGTGGAAGATGCTGGTTACAAAGTAGGTACTTACAAATTGGTACTAATATATTTAACTTTATGGTAGTTCATAGCTATATTATTAACCATACCACATACTTAAAGTTATGTTTAGAACTATAAACTAAATACACAAGGTGATATTGTGGATATCCCATAATAATATCACTCGAGAGTTTTAATGCCTAATTATGTATAGGTACATACACTAGTTTATCTACACACATATCATAAGCTCTCTTTAATGTGTTCAGGAACCGCATGTTTGACCGGCATGGTGGCATTGATAATTCCTTTGCACTTGTTTAGCTTGTTAATTAGTACCAACTTCACAAACAAAGTAGGGGCAGCACGCAGACGGGCGTCGGCGTTCGAAATTTGAGTGTCATAATTTGTCGAAAATTGTTACAGATAAGATATGAGTTTTTACCAAGTAGTAGCTGGTCGTAACGTGCGGTTTTTGGATGCAGTAAAGAGGGTTTATGATACGTGTGTAGATAAAATAACTAAGTACACCAGTAAGACTGTAAAGTATTGGATTCTAATCCGTATGAGATATGACGGTGCTACCTTGAGCTCGTTCTCTCCCACGTTCCCGGCCATGTTGGCGAGCTCCCTCGCGACGACGAGCGTGGTGTCGTGGATGCGGCCCGGCGGCGACGCGGCGTGCACGCAGAACAGACCGGTGTCGCCGTACGCGTGGTTGTACGCGGTGGCGTTGAACATCCAGTGGTACCTGTGGAGCACATTATTTATGTAACAAACAAACACAACTTCCATGTGGGATGCCAGAGAGACCTCTGTGGTGTTGCGGTCGAGGCTGTGCTTCCCAAGCAAGGGTTCGAATCCTGGCTGAGCAGGAAGAAAAAATCCCCAGGTCTTGGATGTATACACGTTTGTGATATCGCTGTTTCTGGTTTCCACAGTGTGAGGCCAGAAGTTATTAATGTGCCTGTAAGTAAATGTTATGTTAGGTTTAGCTAGCAATTCAATAGACTATTTTACGTGACAGCGGCGTAGCCCATCACCGCAGCTAATACTTGACAAAAATTATGCGGACGCAGACATATCGCGACGGAAATAGCGCCTTGCTTTAGTGGACTGACTAATGCACTGTAGACGATATCCGCACACATATAGTCGTCGGTAAGCATGGATATTATTACATATCCAGAAAGTATCGTATTTTGTCATATCGAAAAAGTGAGCGTTTCATGTTGAATTGTCCTATTTCCTTTAACAACCCATTACACTTACTCTTATGGTGGACTCACACATACCGCCTGAATTCCGGAGCCACCGAAAATCATACAAATTAGCTATTCTCTCCACAAGGTCTCATTTTTTCTGATCCGGAGTTTTTCAGATCGATTTGACAAAATTATAAAGACGAGAAACCGGAATTCCGTACTAGCACTTTTTCTTTCCAAACATTTTCTATGAGCGGGCACACACACAAACTCTAAATTTCTCAGTTGTCACCGCATGCTAGTTATGTGCTAGAGAGAGATAGATAGATCATGAACGTCAGATCAGTCTGATCCTCTAAGAGAAGAGTGAGGCCGTGCTCTGGATCCGGACGCGCAGCTTAATATCCGTGACCCACAGGTGGACTCCAAATTCTAAGCGGCCATTACCTGTTGAGCACATTAGTGTAGAGGCGCGTGTACATGCCCTTGCCGGGCCCGCCGGCGGAGAAGGAGCCACCGCCGCCCATCATCATGTTGAGCACGCATGTGGCCACGAAGTCCCCGTCGGCGTGGGAACAGCCTGCGAGGCGGACCGATAACATATAACCACATATACTATAATATAATACAGGATAGACCACGTGGAACAAAATATGTCACCGGAATAATCAGAGACGCTACGCAAGTTCGAGTCCTGTATTGCCTGGTGCATCACTATTGAACTATTGCAAATACCACGAGATGGCGAAGGAGATTAAATTTCAATAGAACAACAACCGATTTTGCTTTGACACTTTTATTGACATAGACATACATACAACATAGATTGTAAAGATTTAAAAGATTTACTAAAAACCAACCTATTTGTAATTTTTATTTTACATTCTACGATTAGCACCTAGAGCCATCTAGATGTATGTTGATTGAAGCCATGGCGTTTAAATATGTTATATACAAAACAGCAGTGGAGATAAAACATTAAACCAAAACAACAGAAAATGTAAAAGAGGGCTGTCTCCAGCGCCAAAACTACACATATAAAGTGTTAAACATATAGTAAAATATTAAGGACCTAAATAAGATATACTTATTGTTTTTTTTTCACTAAACAAATACGAAAGAATAAGAAAGGAATCCGTTATGTGAGGTAAGAATCATTAATCATATGTCTGCATGAGGATTTTTCGCATCTTATATTAGGTCCTCACATATGAAATTGGCGTTTCGCCGTACTGGCCACTTTGATCTCAAATATCTCCTCTATGGTTAAGAATTCCAAATTCAAATTTATACAGCTATTTACTCATGTATTTGTGTTTCTAAAATTATAATTCATTAGTTTTTTCCTCAATTGTTTTTTTTCTTGCAATATTTATAGCAAGGCAACGAGTTGTGATAGATGTCAGCAACGTCATCTTAGCTGGCCAAGACCTCATTATATCGGCGACACATACGATGTATGGGGTTGTTGGCGCTAATATTCGATCTGCACCTTGGGACGAAGAATGAACTCACGCGGTATTCAGACTGAACTGCTCTATGAAAATTGACCATCCGGCCTCAACATTGGGGTCTTATGATGCGCGGCGCGGGCGCACGAGGAGATGCTTTTGTGTTTACTTCATTCCAGCCGATTCCATGTTCGTGTTGTGAGTGCATTTTACTAGGGTTTTGGATAATTTCGTTGTTTACGTTGATTTCTCATCAGTTATTATGGCATCAAGTAGTAGAGTAGATGATACAATTCAATAAAAAAAATGTCATCTTTCGTCGAGCAATTATTCGTGGAGAAAGTGCCGATATTGGAACCTGATGAGGAAATTTTAAAAACTGACGAAGGCACCACAGCAAAGAAGAAGCGATCGCATAAAAAGGTTTGGATTTTCAAAAAAAAATTGCAGACAAACACAGTCGAGTATAGGAAAGGCGAAAGAACTACTTTAGATGCAATAAAGTTGTAAGGAAAGGACCTCAATGTTCAAAATGTGCGGCTGCCCTTGATGCAATATTTTTTTCATATACATCTAAGTCTCCAATCATGGACGAGCCCCCAAAATTGTGGGGATTGGAGAGAAAGGCTTTATAAATTGGTTACACCTTTTATTTTTATAGTTCTACACATAACTCTCTCGACTTTAACTCGTCGTCCATATTTTATTCTGTACATATCCCCCTCTCTCTCTCTCTCCTGCCTCACCTGTCAAAATCACCTTACGTTACGTTCCGCAATCATACTATCATTTAGCAAAGTTCCAATCCCACATATATATGGGCCGATGATTCAGCGGCCTCCACATCAAAAGTCCCATCAGGGAATGGTGCCCGCCTTATTATTTGTCACGCAGGCTCAGCTCAAGGCTTCATTCCTGACTGACTGGCAATTGCTTAAAAAAAACAGGCGATCACATTGAGGAAATGAATTCTAATGTATTTAAAGAATCGTTCACGACGACGACGACGTATTAAAATATTATGCAAACATTCTAAAATATACTGCTAGCCCCTAATAAGGTAGTGCACACCACTTTAAATAGTGACACGAATCTAAATCTATTCTGCTGAGAATTTAAATTCACTGTGCAAGAAACCCACCAAAAAATAACGCACCAATGCCTTATCTTTTATCGTGCAATAAGTATATAATATTATGCACTCTGCACCAAAAAGACATATCGTCACTTATGCACAATAAAATTTTGCATCATGCATCATAATATACAGTGATCAATGCACGATAAACTAGTGACGTCACAGATGCACCATAAAATATCGTTCTTTGAGTAGAAATATATAAAAAATATATTATAAATTGTAATAAGCGTTTAAGCCCACCATCAGGTTCATTTGATGTTTTTGAAAAAGTCATGAATGACATATTATTTAAAGTATCAAAATCTAATAAAACTCTTATGATATGTGGAGACTTCAATGTAAATTTATTAGAAACTTACTCCCTTAGTACGAGACTAACTAACTTATTTAATTCTCACAACTTAAAGCCACTTTTCATGGAACCTACTCGAATAACTGAAACCTCAGCAAATTGTATAGACAATATATTTGCTTATCCAAATGAAAAAATTGTACTTAAAAAAAATATAAGTAATTTAAAGTCAGACCATTTAGGTCAATACATTAGACTAGAAATTCAACTTAAAAAAGTTCTACAAGAAAGATACAATACATACCTGTGACTGCACATCGGTTTGAAAGGTTTAAATTGAATTGGGATGGCAAACTACCTATCAATTACTCTAATAATAACCCTAATGAGTCATATTGTATTTTTTTGTACAAATTCAGCAATGCGTTCAATGCAGTATTTACTACCAGATCGATTGTGGTCTCAGACAAACTTAACTTTAGTAAGTGGGCCACAGTAGGTATACTTAAAAGTAGACAAAATTTATATGAATTATATAGTGAAAAACAATGGAATCATAGTGAAGAGTTCATGGATAAAGTAAAAAAGTATTCAAAAATCTTTAAAAATGTTTGTCAAATTGCAAAATCAAATTATATCAGATCTAAAATAAGAAAAAGTGATAACATAATTAAATCAACTTGGGATGTAATTAAAAGTGAGACTGGAAAGGTCAGTATTAAAACAATGAATATGAATTAAAAATTAATGATATTACTTTCAAAAATGATATTGATGTAGCTAAAGCGTTTGTTTTTTTTACTGACATCCCAATCTCTACTACAAAGTCTTTAGACTCTTCCAAAGTAGTCGCTGAATCTTTGCTAAAAGACTATATACCTAGATGTGAAAATTAATTCTCGTTTAATTATGTAGATGATAAAGATATTATAAAAGCCTTTCAAATAAATAAATGTAAAGAAAACTGCAGACCTCTGGGATATTTCTGTTCATGTTGTGAAGCCCCTAATAAATGTTATTGCACTTGATTTAGCTTTCATATTTAATGCATCTATTGAATCTGGCGTGTTTCCTGATTTAATGAAACATAGTTAAATAGTACCTTTGTTTAAATCGGGTAGTACATCTGACCCTTCTAACTTCAGACCGATATCGGTATTGCCTACATTTAGTAAAGTATTTGAAAAAGTAATTTTAAATCAACTTCTTACACATTTGTACACCAACAACATGCTCAACTGTAAACAATTTGGTTTTACACAAGGCAAATCAACTACTGATGCCGGTATTGAGTTAATATCACATATATATGATGCCTGGGAGGAGTCGCATGATGCTCTAGGAGTATTTTGCGATTTGTCTAAGGCTTTTGATTGCGTTGACCATGGGACATTGATCAGAAAATTACATCACTATGGAATTAGGGATAACTCTTTAGATCTTCTCTCTTCTTATCTAAATAACAGGATACAGAGAGTTGACATTAATGGAAAACGATCTCCAGGGTCTTTTGTTACTTTGGGTGTACCGCAGGGTTCCATACTCGGGCCATTCCTGTTTTTGGTTTATATTAATGACCTGCCACATCTTGTCAGAGATAATCATGAGATTGTACTGTTTGCAGATGACACTTCACTTTTGTTTAAAATGAAACGACGCAGTTTGAACTTTGACGATGTGAATAATGCAATCTCAAAGGTAGTCAATTGGTTTAGTGCTAATAATCTTTTACTGAACAATAACAAAACTAAATGTATTCGGTTTATACTCCCCAATGTTAAACAAGTCTCGGCTAATGTTAATGTTAAAGGTGAAAATTTAGAAATTGTAGATAGCACGGTATTCCTAGGAATTACCTTAGATAATAAGCTTCAGTGGGGCCCACATTATGGTTCGAAGAGTAGCACCATAACATTTTTTGAAATGCTTCTAATGTTATTTCAAACTACTTTAGAGAAGTACATAAATGTAATATGCGTAGCATAAAGAGTTATAATGCAAAGCACGATAAACTAGTGACGTCACAGATGCACCATAAAATATCGTTCTTTGCATAGGAAATTATGGTTCGAAGAGTTGCACCATAACATTTCGTGCAATGCATGTAAATATTTCACACTAGTTTACAGAAGCACATAAATGTATTATGCTTAGCATATAGAATTTTAATGCAAATTAGAATTTTAACGAAATTATATCGTGCGTATGCACAGTCTCGGGCGGGGGGCGAGGGGTGCGCGGGCAGAGGTCGTGCAGATAGCAATTTGGGCAGTGCGTGCCAGTCATTTCGAACTTCGAGTTCGCTTGATCTTGCGTAACGTTCATGTGTAAAAAAGTTACAAGTGCGCGCTCTACATTGTGTACCTATTCAGTGAATGCCAGTGTAATAATTATGGATCCTATGGGACACCTCCTCAGAAAATGGGGTTTTGATGAAGAAGTCGTCGAACACTTTGCCAGTAAGTAGATACCTAGTTACTATTATTTATTACCTACTCGCACTGTTATTGTTGTCGACGACATAGTTGTCGAAGAAGGTAAGTAGTTGCAACCAAAACGACCCACTAAAGGCTTACCAAACCAACGCGTTCAGCTCGCGTCTGCGTTGACGATCCGCGGTGGCGATAAGTTAGGTATTGTGTACGAATTAAAACCTTGTGCAATGCAATTAATCCTTCTGTAATGTACGAAATGTAGGTACGTAGTCAGACGAGGCAAACATTCTTTATTTTACCATATTATATTCATGTTATTCATTTTGTTTTAGATGAAGTAGAGTTGGTTCAAAGCTCTATCAACCAGGTGGCTGGAAACCTCGTGGGCGTTCCCTGGCCGACTATTGAGAAACTGTGGTCGGAGACGGTCAGAGCCCGTCTTTATTCTTCCTATTGCGAAAAGGGCAAGGTCCAAGAATATTTAAACCGGTTTCCTGTAGTGAAGGGGTCAGAAGGCTGGCGGCTCCTCATTCAGGACTTCTAAGCCCTTAGCCCAGCCGCAGAAGACGGGCTCGCCACGTGCAAAGAATTGATGCCCAAGATTTTTTGTTACGCCGAAAAGAAGTCTAGAGAGCTGAAAGACAAATTGGTTGTGGCCACCATAAAAAAGATAAGGGAGCAATGCATGTTAAGTGGTGAGTTTCTCTTCTATAAACTTAATAAAGTAAACTTAATCTAACAATCTCCCTGGACGGATAAATAATTAAAATTCTTTCATTTTCACTTCATTCACTCCGGAGATACCTAACGGGGCAATGCAACGGGGTGCATGCATGACTCGCGCGTATGTTTTATCTTACTTTTTGACGAAACTCGAAACGTTTCAAACGTATAGACATCCATAATTCTGAGAATTTATTCGGAAAACTGACTTTTCATTGTTGTGTGTTTTTTCCAGATGATGACGACGTCAAGGTCACTGGCGCGGTTATATTGCTGGGTTTTCTTTACAACATTTCGCCAGCCGCAAGCAGAAAGGGAGGTATAGGAAGCCGACCCGAAGTTCTGAAGAGCCTGTTGCTGTACCATCCGAAAACGACATCACTGGGGCAATTCAAGAACACGCCTTAGCGACACCGGGCCCATTCGAGCCAATAATCTTTGCGGTTGGTGAGCCATACAATTCCATAGCCAGTGTATTCTTCTGCTTGACCGAATCGACATTGTGGAAATTCAAAAGCTTCCCTGAAGCCTTTGACGCGGGTTACAAAATCATTTACGCCGTAGCAAGACCATATCCAGCGTCATGCTATACGACCTGGCTCGCCATTCAGCTGGCATTTTATCACATAAAAACAAATTATGATGATTACAGCCGATCGCTAAAGCAGCTACTGCTAGATTTGGGTCTTGCTTCGACACTACAACCATACCTTGCGTTTAAATAATATGTATGTTTATGCAATTGACAGGTATATTAAAAAATTAAAAAAAAAATTAAAAATTTATTTATTTACCAGAAAGTTATGTAACAGTCTAATATTATGCTTTTGACCCACACACTAGGTATAACCTGTATCGTGGAGGTCTATAATGAAATTTCAATGTTGTGTTGTCCTGAGTTTGGGATAGCAACAGCAATAAAATAAAAAGTAATTGTAATTAGGGAACTCTTACATACCAAGGTGACCAAACCCTTCCAGACCACTGAAATAGTAATATAAAATATACTACACACATAAACAATATATATCTATATATAATTGGGGATAAGGATAGATAAATAAGTAAATAAGCAATTCTGAATTTGTTTTAGAAAGAGAAGTTTTAGACTAGCAGCGCTTCAGTGGAATCATAATCTAATGTCACTAGCCACTTCAAGAGCTTAACCCTTAACTCGCGTACAGTGGTAGTTTTGACTTCGTTGTGCTTGCATATTGTATTGTATAGGTGTGGCAAAGCGAAGAAACTGAACCTTTTCGCAAATGTCGTGTTCACTGCTGGCAGCTGCACCCTATAAATTCTTTTTTCCAAGAGACGGGGGAAATCCTCTGCATTAATTGAAATACTGTGCTGGAGAAGTGATGCCCTGAGAATGTAAAGTTGGCGTACTGAAAGTACATTGCATTCGCTGAGGATTGATTTTGTGGGGTAGCGGAACGGTTTCCTCGTCATCACTTTTAGGATCGATCGCTGTGCTCGTTCCAGAGTTATGAGCGTGGTTTTGTGTGTGGCTCCCCATGCTGTGATGCAGTATACAAGCAAGGACTGACAGAAGGACAGGTAGACCAGCCTCAAAACTTCCGGATCAGCTCCCTGTCGCAAGTGCTAAAATATTGGGATTAGTTTGCGTACCCGGCTCGCCATACTAGAGACATGAGGTGCAAAAGTTATATGTTGTAAATAAATATTAATCACGTAGGTACTTATATAAAATTATAGCTGACTTAAGTTCAAAGTCGATATTTCTAGCTAGGTATTTGTAAGATCCCATCATACCCAATAATCGTAATAAAATTAAGTAAAATGGTAGTGTGTCGCGATTGTAAGAGGTCTTTCGATCACATCTCTCAACTAGTTCGTCATATAAGAAAGGAATGTACTTTAAATTTTGATCCCCACATTTATAAGTGTCGTGAAGAAAACTGTAATATTATGTATGACTATGCAACTATACTACTATTTGCATTTACGCTAAAGTTTTATATCGACTTACTGTCACTTTCT
Organism: Argyresthia goedartella; assembly: GCA_949825045.1. Taxonomy (NCBI): domain Eukaryota; kingdom Metazoa; phylum Arthropoda; class Insecta; order Lepidoptera; family Argyresthiidae; genus Argyresthia; species Argyresthia goedartella. The sequence goes on along the minus strand of OX463809.1, from coordinate 15,322,234 downwards.
TTTCTGCGGATATTTTTTATATTTGTTACTGTCAAATTAGAGATGTAATTAATCAAACGTTGAGTGGGTCAATCTAGGCAACTCTTTTCGTTCTAATGGTTATTTTTTTACTGTTTAGTGTCTACAATGTTTATGAAAAATAAATGCTAGTATTAATTAAATTATTATTTTTTATTAACTTACCCTATCATAAATTTTAACACACTTTTTTGGTACTATAATATATCGTGATGACATTCTTATTTAATACTTAATTTTCAGCTAATGCTTTATTATAGTTTCAGGCTTGCAATTTTTAAGGCGAATATTTGTACATTTTGAAGCAAAGTGATGTGCCACTGTCTAATTTAGTTTTTTTTTAAACTTCTCAATATATTATGACATCGAATTGCATAAAGCTGTACTTCTTTCTACTATGCTTTGGGTATCGCAACATTGGAATTATACAAGATTACATTAAAACAGTGAACGACAATTCATAGGGTGTTTCTAATGCTCATATTTAACAACTTTCTCCTAGAGACCTATTTCAAAATATAAAAAAAACACATTTTTTTTTTGACATTTGTATTGGACCCTTGTCTCTGGGAAAGTGTCGGGTATGAGCACTAGAGACACCCTGTGTAGTGTCGTTTACTATGTTGATGTAACCTTGAAAATATTTTGATGCTTACCCTGAAAACTTTTAATGCCATCACGATAATTTATAGTAGGGAAAAATGCTCAGGCACGTGAAGGGATGATGCCGAGGTAGGAAAGCACTAAAACATATAGTGCACTCGCATGTAAAAGCATAGTTCCAAATAATGCAGGCACGAAATACTATGGTGCACGAAATAATGGGCACCAAATAGTATAATGAAAACGCACATATAGTATAATGCTACGGCACTATAAGTTATCACAATGCATTATAATATATAGTGCCTTCAATGTAAGTATTTTAAGCGGTGCACTATAAGTTTACATGCTTAGGGCAATACGTTATGATTCCTTGCACTATCTTTTATAATGCGAGCTGCATCTGAGCTTGCGACGTCGCTCAATTGATGACTTCATCGTGGAATCATATTTTTATGTGCACAGGCGGTAGCATAACTTTACGTGCAATGCACGATTAGTCAAAAAGTTGTGCCTGCACATAAGTTTATAGTGCCTCATTTTTCTCAGTGTTCGAGAAGCTGATATTCAGCCTTGAGAATCCATCTACAATCGTTATGGATTGCATCGTACCATTCGGTACAAGCGGACAAACCAGTCAAGCATTAAAGAAGACATTGTCTCTTGGCTGTTAGTGAACTCACCCAAAAAAATGTAATGACGGATCTAAGTGATGTAACAACATCCTATGGAAATAAATGATTTTTGATTTTTGATTTTGATTTTGCTGAACAGAAATGGTGTGTGTGCCAGTGCTGGTTTACTAAAAGCAGAACTACTCAGTTTAGTCAAAGCTAATAAACCATGCAAATCAAGACATATAATTGACGAATAAGCCCAGGAGTACGGGCACGAAGTAATAAGATTGCTGCCCTACCACTGCCAATATAATGCCAGAGCTTATTTGGACTAATATAAAGGGCCATGCAGCTCGACACAATACGCATCCACCATTTACTACGGCGAAAATGATGGGATTCCTAGAAGCTGCCTAACATGGGATGACTGGAAGAAGGTTGTGGAGAAAACGAACTCAATAATACAACAAGATTTCGAACGAGATATACCCGTAGACAATATACGAAACGAGATAATAATATCTCTTAATGCGGACAGCAGCGATGATGACGACAGCAGTAGTTCGAAAGAATAAAACAGTGAATTTTACTTGTAAGGGCTAATATTTCATTTTTCTGATAGACAAACAAACAAATATGTAGGTTTTTAGACAGGTCGCCATACATTTCATACGTTGAATAGGTTATTTGATATTTATTATTTATTTAGTAGTTACTGTCTTTATTTTATAAGAATTTTAATTGATTCCTTGGCATTTTATTTAAATTAGTTATTGTGCACTGCCTACCTACCTTTTATAATAATATTTCCTTTAATATCTTGGTTTGTTGGAAGAAATTCGTTTTAGAGATAAGCTCGCCTTTATACATACATTTTATTTTAATGTAACTTGTAATATATTTGTGTGCAATAAAGAACTATGAATTATGAATTTATTTTGATTCGTCACGACAAAAACTAAATAAGACACAATCTATTCTCGGATGTTTGAAGTCCGTATCGATTCATTCAATTTAGTCGATGAGTCGATTTAAGCAGGTCGCCTCACTAGCAGAGACCTGTCAAAAGACCTACGGTAAAGTGTTTTCACTATAATCAGAAAAGTAAAGAAAAATATTTCAAACTGTATCGTGTGACATATCAAATGAGAGAGCATCTTTTGAGGATTTCAAATATATTTTTTTCATAACTTTTAAATAATTAGTTGAAAATAATTTAATAAAAAAGACCATCCCCCCCTTATCTCCTAATCCCCATATCCTAAAATAAAAAAAATACTAAACTTAAATATTACCGCACCAATAACTTTGTGAACAACATTTTGCTATCTTAAAACACACAGGAAAATTAAAGATGCCTAATACCCATGCCAAAAAAGTTAATATCATTATGCAGTAATATGGAACCCTTCGAGCGCGAGTCCGACTCGCACTTGACCGTTTTATTTTTTTCTTCATCCCTCCCCAGCCGGGATTCGAACCTAAAAAGACAATTTAAACAAGTAATTTTATTATTAATCTCTTCATCTTCGCATCCTTGTATTACTGAGGAAACTTTATATGCTATTTTTTGAACTGTCATTTTTTACAATCGTGTCTACTCTGCCTACCTACCACATGAAATATGAAGAAGCACTGTGTGTAGAGTGTGTCTTATAATTATGAATCAGGTTGGTATTGGGCTGTACTCACTCTCCAAACCGATGACAACATGAGACAGCTCAGGCAGGTCCGAACCGGGGTACAGCGGGACTTCGCACTCATCCTGCAAATAGAAATAAACGCAAATTCAAATCCACCCAACCCACGCCCAAGTTCAGCCAGTAATCTAAACGACCTTTTGCGGTAGAGGGGGTCAGTCCATCCTACACAGATACAGCCTTACATATGATTCGCTTGATGATGGCGACGTCTTCCAAACCGCATTCGGCCACGGCAACTGCTCTCTGGAGTTACCTGCGGCTCGTTTCTGGATAACTTGACATATCCCAATTGTTTTCAAATTATAATTACAATGGCTTTTAATGACGGTTCGTGTAAAACAAATCGTTCTGGAGCTCTATTTTTGAATCACTCGCGTCGTGGCGAGCGCTCGCAAAGCGCAACGATTGGTTCATATCACTCAACGCAACTAAGCTCCACCAATCGTGTCGCTTGGAGAGCGCTCGCTTCCGAGGCGAGTGATTAAAAAATAGAGCTCCTGGTCGACGTCAATCGGGATTGCTTTCACCTATACAGAATAGAGCAACGTGTTGACTTTCAATGTACTCCCGTGGGCTCCTTGATGATGGAAGTGTTGTCTCAATCTCTACGTTTGGCTTTGGAGAAACACAATTTCAATGGTACAGCTTCGCCAAGTTTTCTAGTAACCTTAATGCCGCCTGGAATGGGTAGCGGCGCATAGTACTGTATTGTTATCCCTAAAAATAATCATTATTGTCAGGCAAGAATGTTTGACGTTATGTGAGCGTGAAGTAGATATGTTGTAGGCATGCAATTTTATAACAATAAGTTAATAATGTTAGTTCTAATCAAAAGTTTCCAAACCGCATTATACGAGACTAAACCACGCGACACATCCTCCAGCCTCGATAAGTTAACCATGATTAATCTGACAATCTGGTACTATGCCTTCCATTAAGTCTGTAAAAAATGTTATATATGAAGAACATAAATCGGCAACAACAATTTCGAACGCAACTGTACTTTGCGCGCCTGAGGAACGCCGTATCACGTGCGTCTGGCGAGCCAATCAAAGTTCACGAAATACTTGCAGCCCCCCGCGCGTCCCGCACATCACCTCCCCTCACCTAATGCGTCACTCTGGGTCAGGGGACTACAAACCTGGCATTACCTATACCAGTCTTGAAAATGTTGCGTTTGAGTGTTGCCAGCAATGAAGAGATTGAGGCTTCTTCCCACGGCTCTCATCAAGGAGCCCACTGGATCTGTTTTTGTACCATTAAAAGCCGAATATACTGGTTGGTTTGTGGAGCGCCGGTTTTGTGATCGCTTCTTGATATACAACTTCGTTATAAAGGCCACAGGGTGTCAGGAAGGGAGCTCACCTGCTCCACCCCGCCCGTGTACTGCGCCACGGAGGTGTCCACGAACCCCTTGCCCGCCTTCTCGCCCGGCGCCAGCCAGCACGGCGCCGTCTCCACGAAGTACTTCTGGACAAACTCCACGAATGCCTCGTGCTCCACCTGAGGAGACGGAACGACCGTTACCATGAGCACTCTTTAAGGATTTGTTATCTTCTTGTTCCGCTTCTCAGGGGGTAAAAGTGCCTGCACCTGGCCCGCTTGAGCGAGGCCTCTCTGCAAGTTCCCTACGCACACTATTTTCATGTTCCCTGCGCCTACTATTTGTTCTCTAGACTGGCAGTAAGCGCTGACTGTTCTGCTTCCATATATTGACACATCGCTAGTTTGCGGAGTCTCAAATGTCAAGTCGGCGTTTTCATACTTGAGTTAAGTGGTAAACAAACACATTTCACAACATTCCGAAATAATCACGCAACGTAGATTACCGCAATAAGTTATAGACACTAGTAGGAAGACTCGCGCACTGATTTCCACTCAAAAATTCTTTAAATCGTCCTATTAAAAAACATTTTTAGGCAAAAACGTATTTTGGCAAAATTCCTGCTCACAGATCGTCGGAGCGTTCGCAATACTACTTCCGCCATTGTTGTTTACTACTTAACTCAAGTATACGAACACTTATTTTATATAGAAACATAAAAGTCGGCGCACGGCTTTGTAGGGGCCTAGCTATAGGCCGCGCCAGTTCATCCGTCGGGGTGTCAGCGTGCGCGCTCGCCCCTGGCAACTTGGCTCGACCACACCCGCAGCTAAGCGATCTAAATTTACCATACCTAAGAATAAGCACAACTAGCGTCATCGACCAAACAACAACCCGACCCTAAATTTAAATAGTTTTTAACGTTAATTTAAATAAAGTTTGTAGTTTACTTTCTTTATACCCAGTTAAGGAAAAAAATAAAGTAATTCAGTGGCATCATACTGTGTGTGACCCGTAGTGAGGCTTAGCATGTTCTTTAGGTCCAATTTGACCACTTCCCATTTCGACAACTATTAATTTTTGTGCCAAGTCGACAAGTTCCCATTTTGACAACTACCTAATTCGACAACATTTCGGCTGTGAGTCATACCCATTTAACCTTTCACTACTGCCAGAAACAATTCTGGATGGAACCATGGCTTCTCTCCTTGGGTACAACTTCCATGAGGTACAAGGGCTAAAATGTTGTCGAATGGGAAGTTGTCGAATTGGGAAGTGGTCGAATTGCGATGTTAGAAATCGGGAAGTGGTCAAATTGGGAAGTCGTCGAAATTTATCTTAAAAAAAAAGCATGTAAGCTGGTTCTTGTCCTTACTATGGGAATAGAAGAGCATGCTTGTATATATGCCCAGATGGATTTATTTACTTCTTTGTAGTCAAAAATGTCGAAAGCTCGAAGTCAAAACTGTATTATGCATGATGATGATGACCTTAGCTAGCAAACTCATACTAGATTGATCAAATTATAGAAATCGATCACCTGTAAAACCAAACTAATCAGATAAGGGTTCGAGTCCCGGTGGGGGCAAATATTTGTTTGATGAGAACGGATGTTTGTACCCTAGTCATGGTTGTTTATCTATTTAAGTATAATATTTATCTATATAAATATGTGTATCGTTGTCTAGTACCCAAGATACAGGGAATCCTAGTTTGGACCTAGATCAATGTGTGTAAATAGTGTCATAGGTATTATTATTATTATTATTATTTATTAAGGCAGACGTCGTGATCTCATGTGAGTGAAATAGCGTGCGTAGTTACCTAGCGAGTAAGCGAGACAGCGGTAGGTACCCACTGCGTTCGCTGTCTCAAAATTACACCTAAAATCACACGTAAGTGCCTTTTCACATGCACACGGTAACGGCACGTCCACAGTGCCATGTTAAGAAGTACTATGAGAGCTTTCACACGGTCCGTACCGTGCCCTATGCATGTGAAAAGGCACTAAGGCGTAAGGCGACGGCGACGCTGCGGCGGGCGAGATGCGGTGGTGCGAGCGAGATGGTAACTAACTACCATTTGTTGTATGAGCATCAGGCCTTAGAGCCGGCACTTACTCCAACTGCAGCCACAACCATTCTATCAGGCGTGTAGTGGTTCTTCAGGTAGTTGAGGATGAGACCTCGGTCGATCTTGTTCACATTCTCGGAAGGGGTCGTCTTCGGGAGCCCCAGAGTGTTCCCTCTGTATGCCGCCTGCAAACAATAGAATCATCTTTGTAAAAACCCATGTGGGAAAGTAAACAATTAATTTTGAATTAGAATTCAGTCTGAAAAGAAATTTTAGCTATTTAACGCTTTATGCGAGAGATAAATGCCACTCGGGTGGTAAGTAAATTTGAAAATCGAATGACAAAGGAAGGAGCTTTCTTTGATTTTGAGACAAGACCTCATATTTGACGCAAGACTCTTAAAAGTGTCACAATAAGTTGGGTTTCTTTATTAAAAATCCAACGAAAAAATTGTAGGTCCTTTTAATAATAAGCAGTTGCTTTGTACCTAAGTTGTTTTTTATTTCCTCGTATCAGCGACGAAAAGTACAGTATTGCACTCGGCTGTAAGCGATTGATTACACCCTCGAACTACAAGAACCCTCGCTCGGGTGCACTTGATGACTTACCTCCCTTCTATAACAATCTACTATTATTCAATGTAATAAAAAAATGATTACTCGTAACGTCCAACGTCCTCAATTTCAAATGACGGGTGTCATGATTATTTACAGTAGCATGATTCTCTATCACTGCCATCAATGCGGATCACTCAAATTGCTATTTTGAAGGACGATAGATAGATTTTGATCGCGATTGCGACGGTTTTTTGAAAGATTTAAATAAATCGCTAGTTTGACAGTTGTCATTTCAAAATTGCAGTCAAATTCGGAGTCGCAATACCTATCAGAGACAGCGAATCGAGAACATGGCGCGCTCATCCAAAGGGAAATGAAACTAGGTACCTAAAAAAAAAGTCGGGTCAAGATAATACGTGCATGGGCCAAACTAAATTCAGCCTTATTACGCCAATGACAGAGACGCTGCCATGTCACCTATTATCTTGACCCGACTATAGGTCTTCTAATTTTTACAGTTGTCAGTTTTTGACAGGTGTCATGATGATTGACAGACCTCATGTTTTTTACAGGATTCTTTGTGAATTTATTACAGTCTCAATTTTATTGACTGTCATAGTTTTTAAACACTAACCGTGTTACCTCAAAACAAACATCAAATCCCATACATTTTTGTTTTTAAACAAATGTTGAACAGTAGTTTACTTTTTTGTGGTAATGAATTTTGACAAGGTTTTATAAACAGCAACAAATCCAACAGTGGCCTATAAAAAAAGGTTTAGAAGCGTACACTGTGTACATTGTCAACAAATTGACCAATCACAATGATTACAAATTAATTTATAACCAATAACCATTGCGCTCACTTTAAATATAATTTACAAATAGTGTGCCTGCTGCCACCCGGCTAACTGCGACTGCGGATAGCCGGGTGGGATAGCGCGGTTGTGGCATACTACATACAACTTCCTACTTTTGTTTTCGCCGCTTGGGTAGCTGTGGCCGGGCGGTAAAGCTTTATGTTATACGCCACTGCTCAACGACGGGCTGCACTCACATTGTGGATCATGTCCATGAGTATGGTCTCCTGCTCGGGGCGCATGCCGAGCGTGTCCAGCTCGAAGGCCACCGCCTGCCGGGCCGCCTCCACCTCGTCCGTAGACAGCCGCGGCCGCAGCGTCACCTCGGCTAGCACCTGTAACCGAACATTAATGTTGGCCGCGCTGGGTTCTTGGCTCCTGAACGCCGCCTGGAGGAGGTAGCGGCGCATTTGTACAAGAGAGGTGCATACATGGGCGAGAAAGGTGACAGTTGGCTCAAAGGCCAAGGAACCTGGTCGGGCCTGCAATTACCATGTCCATGGCGACCCTTTTCAACTTGGTCTTTGCCACCCCATATGGGAAATGTTGTGATGCTATGTTTTTTTGTTTTTCGCCGACAGATGGAGCGACGGAACTTGCGGCTTTGACCGCCTACCCATAGTTGTGTGGAGAGGCTATCAAGTTGATGATGCACTTGCCCATATAGTGCAGAGGTATATTACATACATCAAATATATATTTACTTATTTTTATTATGAATAATGTATGTTGCTAGTTTCTTCGCCTGACTGCACTCTTGCTTCGTCATTTTCTTACTTGATTCTGACAACCTGTCTTGGAAGCATAATACAATAAAATCGGTCAAGTGCGAGTTGAACCCGCAACTAAGGGTTCCATACCATTGTAGAAGAATAAAAAACAAGATTCCGCCAGCCGGCCGCCGGACAAGATGGCCGACAGTCAGCCAGCGGAGGCTTAGATATAGGGGCCCGTTTGGCACCCTTCGCTAACGTAACCCTTAAAGTATAAATATTTAGTGGAATTGCCTGTGTGACGGCTTCCAAGCCCTTAGAGTCAGCGCTGGTTGCATACACGGTGGTGTCACGGGAGCCCTGGCAGTCGCAGATACCGCCATGTCGCTCCAACTCTCGGAGCATCACATCGCGGGTGGCAAACTTGTGTGTTGCCTGAAAGTTCACTGTGATGTACAGTCCAATCATTCGGATTCGCAAATCATGTAAATGTTTTGCCGTGTTTTGTTGGATGGGTCTACTTTGAATGAACATGGCAGACGACAGTGATGTCCCTTGTTAACCTTTTGACTGCCTCAGTCGCCACGTCGGCTACGGTAGGCACAAATTTTATATTAAAATAAACCTTATCTCGTATTAATTATGTTCTATTTGCATAGTGACCCTTTCTGTATTAGATGAATGGCAGTCAAAAGGTTAAATAAGAGCCTGTTCTATGCTACCCATAGGTTACCCTTATTCCCGAAAGAACACATGTTGCCTGTAATGTCAAGTTCTAAGAAGTTAAAACAATGAAGCAAAAGTAGTAAACCATCTGAGGAATTTCAAAATAATAATGCTTCGACCATTCCGACCACTGTGGTGTTGCGGTTGAGGCTGTGCTTCCCAAGTAAGAGGTCCCGGGATCGGATCCCGGCTGGGAGGGAAGAGAAAAAAAATCCCCAGTTCTTGGATGCTTACATGTTTGTGACGTCGCTGTTTCTAGTCCCTCTGACACAGGGTATCCTAATGTGGGCCAGAAGCAATGTATGTGCCTGTACGTGAATGTTATGTTATGATATTCATTACTCACTCCAAAGCTCAGTTTTTCAAGGAAGTGACATATTCCATTTGGGTATGCAACTTCATAACGAGGTCCGGAGTCAATGACCACTGAAACAGATATATATAACATATGAATATATATATATATATATTCAATTCCTGACTGAATGCTCTCAGTTAGCCGCTCAGCTGTCATGGCCTAAATGCGCAAAATGGTACATGTGTCGCAAAGTCCGTGCGCTAACGGCTTGTTTTATTAAAATGACGATATCTCTGATTTTCCTAAGGGTGAACCTCTGAGAAAATTATGTCTTGAAATTGATATTAAAGAAGCTAACAGAATAAAAATAGTTTAGTCCAGTTTTGCCTAGCCAATATATTCTAATTTCTAATTTGAAATTGGGGTTAGTGAATTTTTCCCAATTTAAATGAATTACCTAATGCAACTTTTTGAACACCCACACAAGGAAAAATGCATGAATGTATTTAATAAGTAACAGAAATCAATTTAAACTTTTTGAATAGCAAGAAACACAGAATAACATACCACCCGCTGTGAAAAATTGACCAAACTTCTTTTCTGATGCGACACGGAGGCCATTGCTCAGTGTTGTGATCTCTGTGACATTGTCTTCAGAGGTAGCAGTTGCATATCCAACATGGGGAAGATTGGGCATAGGCTCTGATAAGGGTGGCATAGGAGTAACATTTGCACCAGTGTTACTACTGTAATTTCGCCATTTAATGCTGAAAATTAAGAAAAAGTTAACGTAATGATTGAATGCCGAGATGGTGAAAGTGCTATTATGACTAATGAAAGAATGGTGAAAACTTACCCATTTTTCAAGGAAAATAACCTATAAAATAATACTTTTGCGTCAGCTATGTGGGACATTTTACGAGACCCAATTTTTTTGAGATATTGCAGAAAAAAGTATTAGGATATAACAGATTCTGCAATTTTAATTTAAAATATAGTATTTATACAAGAAATTTATTAACAATTCTTGCAATATTTGTACGAGCAACCATTTTTTTGACATTAGAAAAGAATGAGTGAAAAAAGAAAACGTCATATAAGAAGAGTACACGCACCTTCTGATTTGTAGGATCACAGCCAGGCATACACGCATGGAGGTACCCGTCGGATATATCATCCGTGACAGACATACACGCACGGATGTACCCGACAGATCTGTCCACCACACATATCCATGCCCGTTTCATGCCATATAACATTAAGATGCATATTTTTGCCCGAGGGCACGACTGGCGGGCGATTCCCACATCAGTGATATAAACTCATACATAACATAAACAAAGACTGAATATTTTAAATCGGAACTTACTTTAAAAAATATATAAAAAATTGCATTAGAAAGTCATCTGCCATAACATGTATACGAGACTCATAATATTTTACCTTATACCTTTGTAGTTTATTGTAATAATTTATTTATACTGTACATAACATCTATTATAATTAATTCCTTACTTATTAACGTATTCTCTTTACTCACACTAAAACATTTATTACTCTCATACATCACATATGTTTGGTACTTTCATAATACAAAATGAAATATTACAACATTAGCAAGCAAACCCGCGCGCGATATTCTGTATATGGCTAATCCTATTGTTCGTCGTTGACGTCACTGGGAACAGCCACGTTGCGCGCCCACCGCCGATCGCCGCCCGCCAGTCAGAATCCAAACCTTCCAAACTCAGAAGCCTGTATAGCTTGTACGCTTGCACTCCGCCCGCTATTACTCGCAATCCATTTATTTTGTTTGTATTTGCTTTAGCTTACTTTCTTCTTGTGATTTATACCATCTGTGTCTACGCTATCCGCATCATTCTCTACCTACATAAACGATAGGTCTATGTGGCCAGATAAAACGTTTGAAGTGAACAGTGATTTATCGTGTTATTCGCTAGCATAAACACTCAGCCACCAACATAACTTGAATAGGGGTTACCAGTATAGGACTGGTAACCCCTATTCAAGAACACAATGAGCTCTGATGATTCAAGTGGATCTGACTCGGAAAATTCACAAAGGAATGTGAATGTCTTACCAAGTGGCGGTGCGCGGAATACTATCAAGAAGACGTCGCTCCCCGACAAGAAGACGAAGGTTGCCTGTTCAACACTCACGGCGACCCCAACTCCACTCCACCTAAAGATTCCGCCATTCTGGCCCGAAAAGCCTGCGATATAGTTCGCGCAGGTGCGGAGGGGCACTTCATAATAATAATTGTGAACGTAACAAGTGAAGCTTCCAAATTCTACCACATACTGGCCACTCTCGACCGCCAGTATGCTGCAGAGATGTTCTTACTGGTCCTTCCAAGTACTCCAAGCTGAAGGTTGAGCTCATTAAGCGGCTGTCGGTGTCCGAGAGAAACAAGGTAGAGCAGCTGCTGACTCACGAGCAGCTAGGAACCCGCAAGCCATCGTAGTTCCTAAGTCACCTATAGCACCTGGCCGGACCCAACATTCAATCAATCATCATCAATCAATCAAATGTCTTTATTACTGTAGATATTGACATATACTTAACAATCGTCATTTTCGCCACTTCTCTACATTGAACCACTGTGGAAGAAGAAGGGAGTAGAAACTCCCACAGATTGATTTTTAAAAATTGTTCGTGTTTAGCTATTACTAAAATTACAATATTAATTATTGTAACTAATAAGCAGGAATAAATAATTACAAAATTATGACCAGCAAGGTCTGTGTTGAGCCAGATTAACCCCATACAGTCCCGTCATTTAAGTAATCTTGAACATTGTAATTTCCCTTTTTCGACAAAGTCGCTTTAACGTGGTTTTTTAAATTACTCAAACGGCAATTTCAAAATCTCCAGAGGTATTTTGCTGTGTTAGAGAATACACTGAGCCTTGAAAGAATAAGTCCTTCGCGAGTCTAAACCAGGGCGCAACTAGTCTGTGATTATTTCTTAGGTTAACAATACAGCTATCGCTAAGTTTGGAAAATTTTGTAAGGTTCTTACGTACATACATTATATTTTCGAAAATAATTTGACTAGCTACAGTTAGTTTGTCAATTTCTTTAAAAAAGTCTCTTAAGGAGTCTGCGCGTTTTAAATTATAAATTGCTCCAATAGCTCTTTTCTGTAAAATAAAAATAGTTTGAATATCCGCTGCTTTCCCTCACTACAACATGCCATAGAACATGACACTATGAAAGTAACTTAAACACACTAGCCTAGATCGTAGTAGCCACATCCGTGTTTTGTCTGATGTTCCTAACAGCATAAGCCGCAGAACGTAATTTACCAGCCAATTTGTTTATGTGGGGTCCCCACTTCAATTTCCTATCGATGGTTAGCCCAAGAAACTTCGTATCGTTTACTATAGTTATAGTTTCTCGCGGACCACTTCTCCGCAACTCGAAAAATTAAATTTGCGCCTATTTTGAGTGACGTGGGTTGGGGGCACTACTCCTGATAACCCAGCTCTTGTCTAGGAAGCCTAACAGACCCTTAATGTTGCCGACGACTTCCTGGAGCGACCTTGGCGTCATAAGGTGTGTTGCCCGGTAGATGGCCACGCCGGAACATTGAAACAGGACGTGGGTGGCTGTCTCCTCGACCTCCATGCAGGCTCTGCACAGGGGGCTGTCCGTGACACCAGTGTGTAAGTGTTTATTTAGCAAAGCGTCCCCAGTCATCGCTCCGTTTACCAAGCGAAGCTGTGGCCTCTTGAGCATCAGAAGCTTACGCGATAGTCCAGGTCTGATCATCGGGGGGCCTGTCGTATCCAGGCCAGTTGTATTTTATATTGCTTATTTATTGTATTTTATATCCTGTCAGTCGCCGCTTCTAATAGCGGCTCCTTACCTATGTACTCATCGAGTATTTCAGTGTGGGGTACCCTAGCATGTCTCCATAGGTTGAATTTTTTAAGACGCACCACAGTCGCAGCCGCCTCTTGCTTGATGAAGAGGTGAATAGGCGGCAGATCCAGTATGACTTCCAAGGCCGCAGTGAGTGTGGTCCTCATGCATCCCGTTACTGCCATGTAAGCCAGCCTCTGGAGTCGTTGTAGTTTAGCTTCGGCAGTGGATAATTTGGTTCGTGGCCACCAAACTATCGCGCCGTAGCTTATTGTCGGTCTCATGACAGCTGAGTATAATCAAAGGGTAGTTTTCGGAGTTAGCCCCCAAGTTTTACCTACCATTCTTCGGCACTGCCAAAATGTGACAGTCGCTTTGTCAATCTTGTTATTCAGATGTTTGCTCCAATTCAGCTTGCTATCTAGCATTACACCTAGGTACTTTACCTCAGCAGCAAATTGTAGCTCTGTACCAAACAACCTGGGTGGGCGATAGTTGCCCAGATTGCGCCTGTTGGTGAACTTAATTAAATTTACCAGCTAATTTATTTATGTGGGTTCCCCACTGCAATTTGCTATCAATGGTTAGCCCAAGAAACTTCGTATCGTTTACCAATTCTAACGTGTTGCTGTCTAACACTAAACTGATTTCAAATTGCCTGACATTTGGAAGTGAGAATTTGATACACTTGGTTTGACCAGCATTTAACAATAAATTATTAAATTATTCCTTCGGTCTTTGTTCGGACCATCTGGACCAAACGGACTGGGCGGCTACCTACCTCTCTGCAACCAATCGTCGCATCCCAACCGACGTTAGCTATCGACGCACTCGCCGACCTTGCCGACCGCGACCATGACATCGTAGCACCAGCGCAGCAGGTGGCCGCAACCACATCATCAGCAGCAGGATCACCTATTGAGGAATTAGCGTGGCAAGTTGATACGACAAGTGAGCGCCCTTACTCGACCGAGCGTCGAGGTGGAGACCAGCGCAGCCGTTCTTCGTCAAGCCGTTCCACGTCCAATTCAGAGGTCCAGAGCTCTGCTGGTACCACGCGAAATATGGATCCAAGGCATCAGTCAGTGCATCAAGCCCTGTGACTACAAACCGGGAAATACGGCGAGCAGTCAGTGATGGCGACGGCCCTCTCCTCCCACAGAGTTCCAATGTAGAGAAGAAGCAAAAATGACGTTTGCTAAGTATATGTAAATATCGACAGTAATAAAGAAATTTTATTTTGACTTTGACTTTGACGGTCGACTTCCATAACCTAAGCACATGTCTTTGTAATACATTACCGTATTACAAAGACTCAGTTCCTCATAGACACCGGAAGTGATATTTGTGTTTACCCTGTTTCTGTTTTTCGTGAGCGCCGTTGTAAATTACTTACCAACTTACTGCTGCCAATTTCAACTCTGCTATCGATACGTACGGCTATATACAGCTTAATTTGAATTCAGGCCTACGCTGCAACTTTCCGTGGCGCTTTGTTATCGCTGACGTCACAAAAGCAATCATAGGTGTAGATTTTTTAACACACTTCCGCCTTAGTCGACATCAGTCAACTAAAACTTATCGATGGCCTAACCAATGTCAGTTCTGTAGCCTTTTTAAACATAAATAGCTCGCATGTGCTAAGTGTAAAGGTATCGACTGGTGGTGACGGTAGGTATAGTAAAATGTTGTCTGAATATCCGGAAATAACACTTCCCGCTGGAAATCCGGGTATTGAAAACCACACAACACACCACATACGCACTAGACCGGGTCACCTGTCTCATGTTCCCCACGTCGTCTCGCCCCGTATAAGTTAAAAATCGCGCAACAAGAATTCGAGATTATCATAACTAACGGGACAGCAAGTCCGTCGGACAGTCCCTGGTCGTCGCCTCTCCATCTTTTTTCCAAGAAAGATAACGAGTGGTGCCCGTGTGGCGACTATAGGCAATTAAATGCACGTACGTAACCAATACCCAGTTAGACATATACAAGATTTTTCGCACTGTCTGTCCGGTTGTACTATATTTTCAGTTGTAGATTTGGTTAAGGCCTACAACGAAATCCCGGTTACTGAACAGGATATACCCGAAATAGCGGTAAACGCCGTTCGGACTTTATGAATTTGCTTTTATGACGATTGGACTTAGGAATGCGGCACAAACCTTTCAATTTAATTTTCAGAAAAACGTCACAGGGGCACGAAGACCTCTTGCGCCAGCTCTTGCAGCGCATGCGCAGCTATGGAGTTATTGTCAACACGGCCAATTGTATCTTCGGTATTGGGAGTTCACGTTTCTAGGCTATTCAATCTCTGAAAAGGGCACTAAACCACTATAAAACAAGGTACAGGCCATTGCTGAGTTCACGACTCCAAAAACCGTCTGAGAACTCCGACGATTTTTGGGGATGGTGAATTTTTACAGGCGATTTTCGCCAAATGCCTTACTTACAGGGTCTATTAAAGCATCCTATCCAGTCACCATAGAAGGGAATTCCCTCAAATCATTCGAAGCTTGTAAGAAGAACTTATGTGATGCAGCTCTTTTGGCACATCCCGACTCGACAGCTAAGTTAGGACTAGTCGCTGGCGCCTCCGATATGGCGATAGGTGGAGTCCTATAGCAGCTGAAGGATGCAGACTGGTCCCTAGCATTTTTCTCTCGCAAGTTGAGAGCCCAACGCAAACAAAATACTCATCGTTTGACCGCAAGCTCCGTGCCATCTACGAGAGTTTAAAATATTTCAGGCATATGCTAGAGGCCCACAACTTCACTATCTATACAGACCATAAACCGTTGTGTTACGCTTTTCATGAACGGCTCATCACGTCAGTATAGACACCTCGACTTCATCTCGCAGTTCACCACAGACATCGTCTTCATTGACTCGTGGAAGAACTGCAGTCACCCTCGAAGTGATGGCCAATCTCAAGACCAAGACCTAGAGCTCGTTGAGCATTTTAAAGGCGACACTTCACTTCGTTTTTAGAATTTAAACATACCAGGGAGTCGTGCCATGTTGTACTGCGACTCGGGTTCTCCGACACTCAGGCCTTTTGTTCCCAAACAACACTCGGAGTGTACTCGGAGGTTCCATAGTAAACCACAACTTTACTCCTAAGTACCTTGGCGTCACCCTGGACGCTCTCTCACTTTTAAATAACATCTAGTTGGTACCGCACGCAAGCTCCAGTCTCACCACAATGAATTTGCCAAATTCAAATCGCGTGAATTCTCAAGAAGATTTTACTGCAGAATGATTCTACCAGCAATATATAAAATCGCTGACTAATGCAAACTACTATACCACCATTAATCTCCCGTTCACATCTGTTATAATAAGAGTAGAGCTCATTCACATGGGGTCCGACATTCACGATTCGTCAAAATATCCCAATAGACATTATACTACGCTTTTAATATTTTACAATATATTTTAGTGATATTTTACTTCCTCACGGTCCGTAAAGGGTATTGTATAATTAATTGAATCGTAATTATTTTGATCTATATTATTGAATGGTGTGTAAATGTGTGTTTAATTTGTAAAGAGATTTGTTTTTCCAACTAATATTATACATGTGAAAGTCACGATGTTTATATGTTTGGACGTTTGGATATTTCTGTGTTCGTGCCTCAATCACGCTAAAACGGCTGAACAGATTTGAATGAAAATTAGCACAGAGATAGTTTATAAGTTAGAATCTAAATTAACATATAGGATATTTTTAATCCAACTGCACCAGCAAGAGGGTAACGTTATCTCGGTAAATGATAATTCCTTGGAACATGCAGATGAAGTTGCGGGCATCAGCTAGTTGCTATATAATTGTCGATTTAATGATGTGTGTATTTTATTGATCATACATATTTTAAATAATAATAATATTTTTATTGTGGAACACAAAAGTATCTATATTTTGTTTGTAAAAGACCAACTACTTAATATTTGTTACTTTTTCATATCACACTCAATTCACTCTATTTCATATAAATAGGCCTGCCTGTCGCATGGCTCGGTTTTCCACGAACTGTCACAGTCACAACACTCACTCACCCAGTGTTTCAGTATTGGGCCGTCGAGTCGACCTGCAGGTTGCTGTTGGTGCTGCTACGGGTTCTGCTTCAGTAAAGAGGCCGTTTTCTTACGTATGATGGCAAAAAATCCATCAGTACAGTATCCGGCGTATAAGTTGGACCAAAATGGCGGTGTCTGCGCAGGGTAAAATCTATCTAAAACAGTCATTGTTTCCTGCGCATACGCCGCCATTTTGGTCCAGCTTTTCCCGCGCATTATACGTACCTTAAAAAAATTCCGATGTACCACAGTCATCGTATCTACGAGCCAAGATATTCGCCCTAACTGCCGCCAAAGCGCTGCCCTGCCATTCTATGACTATGGTCATCCCTCTGGTCCTCAGTCACTGTATGACCAAGGTATTTGAAATTGGTTATTGAGTGTATTACCCTATGGTTTCATTTAAAGACTGTTTATTTATTTCGTAGTATGTAAATAAATTATCACTTCGACTTTGTTTATTGATATTATTTAACCTCACCCCCCAGTTTCCGAAAGAGTGGTCAAATGTAACAAGCGGTTAATCCATCATTTATTCAAAATAGCGGCATGTAATTGGCTGAAATGCGTTTAACAAGAGTTTAGCCGGTTGTCACAGCTAATTTTCCTTTCCTGGTCATAGAACATGTCTCTGGCTGGTTGTCACTTTTTTACGCGAAAAAAATCCTACCTGTCCTGCCAGTCATAACTATATTGATTTCAGTCATACAAAGTAAAACAGTCGTATAAGTAAAGAGTGTCGGTATATTAAATTTTGTTCATGAAAACAGCCCTCTCTCTATTTACTTTCTCTCGACTTTCTTTCTAAGTGACTTACTCTGTGGACAGATTTGACGTGTCATTTCCATTTTCCATTTCATTCATTTTTTTTTCCGTCTTTATCCCTAAGGAAAGGCAATAGCAATCAAAGCCGTACAGCCATGTCTTCAGTGTTTACATCTTCTTATTCCGTTTCCGAGGTTTCGAAAGGCCGAAGCCAGGTCTTCCGTATTTCTTGTTTTTAAGGCCAAAGCCGAGTCTTCCGTAGTTTTGTTTTTTAAGGCCGCCATGTCATTTATTCCAAAGAGAATATAATGGGGGTCCGGAATGCACGGCCATGAATGGCACGGCCCGGATTGCATGACCCTGAAATCCGTGTACATCGGGATAGCAATTCCGGGGTCGCGAAGTACGGGCCGAGCATTCCTGGGTCGTGAAATACGCCCTGTACACTTTCTGCATAGGCCGTATTACACGACCCTGGAATGCACGACCCTGGAATTGGCGTATTGTACGACACGTACTTCGTGTACATCGCTCTCATTGGCTGGATTTTCTTGCTTCTGATTGGTCGGACATTTTAGATTTACCATAGACGGATGTAAGGCCTTGGTCATAGCAGTGAGATTTTTTTGTAAGCAATTTGACAGTTGACGGTGTTGGCACAGCATAAGACTAATAATGTATTCTGTGAGCATAACCATAACCTAAAAATTATTTAGATAAGAGTAAAGAAGGCTAAATTCAAAACAAAAACATCACAGCATTGAAAATAAATTGAAATAGTCTTAGACGCGGCAAGCTCCCTAATTTATTATAATCATCCCTGATACATTATTATACTGCAAAGAGCAGAAACGATACATCTTACCACAATCGATAGAAAAAACACTACCTAGATGAAAAGGAAGGTACAATAATAATAATAATAATAATAATAATAATACCTTGGACACCTTTTACACACATTGATCTAGCCCCAAACTAGGATTCCCTGTATCTTGGGTACTAGACAACGATATATATACTTATATAGAGAATATTATACTTAGATAGATAAACAACCATGACTAGGGTACAAACATCCGTTCTCATCAAACAATGGATTGGAGCTTCAGATAAGAGAGGATGACAAAAGCTGGCAGCAGGTCAGAGCTAACAAACTGGAGCGAGATGAAGAAGCCGTCAAATAATGAATAAGGTGTTTCAGCTAACAATAACACTACTTTAAGACAACAGCAGTACATTGGTATGCAGTACAAATTGGTGATAACGATACTAAACGAGAAGAAAATGAAGCTAAATTGTGTTAAAGTGAATATTCTTTTATGTTAAAACCCTCATCTATTTGCATATGTTGTGCAATATAACTATAATAAATAAATAAAAATAAATTATGTTACATATGAATATTTTGTACATTTTACAGGTAAGGTAATAATAATAATATTCCGTAAGAAATTAAGTTACTATGTAGTCATTGTCAGTGACTCTTGCGCATTGATCATTTCACCTGGACTGGCTCACTTTTTGACTTGTCATGATCAGGGACTTTCTGTTAGCAATTAAAAAACTATGTGTTTGTGACATTGCAATTAACAGCAACTTTCTCTGCTCCAATTTAAGAAGTTTACCAACATATACAACGACGTCCATAAGCACACAAAGTTAATGGAAAGAAAGGAACTAACCGGGAGTTACTAACTCATACATATATATTTACTTAACTAAATCTCAGAGGAGTCCAGCATTAGTGTTTGGCTTCATAGGTTAGGTATACATAGGTTAGGTACAGGAAGTGAATTGGGAGCTATACGACATTTGAATGTGTCTGGAATACTTTTGTGATAGTTCAACTAGGGCAGGCACCTAATTTTGCACAAAATCTCTTATACATACATAGTATTAGAAGTACCTACCTACTCAGTATAAGAACTTCCAAAATATAAAATGTACATACCTTGCACAATCATAATATTATAATGTTTATCTTTAACTTTTGAGTAATAATGTATAAATACATCTGTAATGGCTTACTAATTGACTCAGAATATATGATCAAAGGGAGATACAATAATTATAAAATGTCTGGGATCCCTGAATGATCTTGCAGCTCTCATCTCATTGCCCCAATTTGAGAATATGATCACCACAAATGAAAGTAAGCCTATGTATGCAAAGCCTAAGGAGAGAAAATTTAAGGTGTTAGTAACACAGATAAATACTTTAAGTATATTAATTGTGGGAGCATAATGATACTGACTGATATATTTAACTGAATCACAGGAGAGTCCTCTGTAATTGTAACAAAGAAACCAATGAGATTGATGACCTCTGTGGTGTAGTGGTTGAGGCTGTGCTGCCCAAGTGAGAGGTCCCAGGTTCGAATCGAATTAATGTTTATATGTATGTGATATCGCTGTTTCTGGTTCCCACAACAAATGGTATCCTAGTGTGGGGCCAGAAGCAATGTATGTAAATGTTTATGAAATCTAGCTACATATCAATATCCAGTCTCCTGCACCATTATTTAGTATTACTTTAATTCTAAGGATATAAAAAAAAAAACTATAAATATACTGTTTAATTTTAATTTGTTGTTCCTTTGATAATTTTACATGTATTTTGTTTTTACACATTCAGATCTAATACTACATCCGAGACACTTTCCTTCACATAATAAACCATCAGTGTTTGTCAATGATCCATCACCTATACAGTATATATTTTGATGAAATTATCACTTGATGTTGATGATGATGTCCTTTAGGGCCTGACAGATGACAAATAGAAAGCGAGTAAATGCTAAACTCGGTTCAACTTGATACAAAATGTGGTTTAGTGCCAACTCACTTTCTATCTAGCCTGACACAGATTCTCTTTTCCCTGTAAAGTTATTAATAAATGGAACAATCACAACATGATTCTTTGAAAGTGATTTATGCGATGCACTGATTAGTGAATTTTTCATAAGAAATTGACATTCCGAGATGACAGAACTACGTAATATAGACTTACAGATTATTATTAGAAATATTTATAATCAAGCTATTTATCAAGTTCTCACTCTTCTATCCTGTTTCACCAATCATCATCAAGTTTTAATGTACTACCAGCAAGGGCTCGTACACTATGAAACCAATTGGATGTGAGCAACTTAAATTAATTACTTCTTCGGTGAGCTGATTTCCATTTAGAAGTGAAATGTTACTCTGATGAAATCGGTTTCATAGTGAAAGTACCTAGTACAGAATGATATCCCTTGTAATACCGATAAATATGACTAAACCTGTATAATGGCGAAAATCTTGTTGAAGCCTTGCTTGTAACTGGAGAATAAATTTAGAAACGGAGATTCTAAGATAAATTGAAATATTATATTGGGCTACTTGAGGCAATCGCAACTACGCTGCGAAAAATGGTGACACGAAGATCTGAATCGCTGGCAGTACTGGGTTGAGGCCGCCATTAAAGCAGTGACTGGGCCGTGTAGTCTAAAGTACAAATGTATGAGCTACAATGACAGCTTCCACAAGGCTTGTGCCGTGACTATTAGTTGCCAATGCTTATCCACAATAAACACGGTCACTGCATGCTTGTTTCTTGCTGCGAGTTGTCTGGCACGCTGGCTCCACACACGTCACAGTTGTCGGTCCGCTCTGCAAACAGCAAACAAACAATCATAAAAACATTTCTAGTGAGTTTCCTGTACCGCTGCTGTAGTTACAGGATAAGATGTTGATGATGAACCAAACAAATGTTTATTCTACCTAGGCAAACAAAGTCACAGGCCGGAGTCACGCACTCAGGAGGATGCTTGGTATGGAACAGACAAATTAAGAGTCTGCTATAATCTAGCTATGAGGCATAACACATATTGATTACATAGTAGGTAGTCCTTTCTTATGTGAAATGAGAATAAATGTGAGTATACTGTTGCTACTAATTCTATGTTTCACTTCTTTTTGTTTGTTTTGTTGTATGTTAGCTATAGGCTATAACTTAGCAGGCAATATGCCAAAATAATATAACAGGGTTGTCATAACACCATCATGTCACATTTATTTTCAAACATTGTTTTCTTTTCATATGAAAAAAGTTGCAACACCCCTGCAATCTTATTTCGGCATATTGCTGCTAAGCCATCCATCACCCTAAAGTTGTGTGTATTGATGAAGAATGAATAAATGTACTTCTATTTCTATATGGGTATGTAGATAAGGTAGACATGGGACTTACCTATATAGGTGCCTAATTAATCTATACCCAGTGTTGGAACTTGTAAGACCACTCGACTCTGCAGACAGTTAGATTTTTAATGCAGCAGCATCCATACCCAGTGTTAGAACTTGTAAGACCACTCGACTCTGCAGATAGATGGCACTGTCAGCATGGTTAGATTTTTGATGCAGCAGCATCTGAAAATGTGAGAAATTGGTTGACTCGTGCACCTTACAAAAGCCTTAGTGAAGGTATTAAACAAATATGTATATATAATTGACCATCTATGCTATGCCCTAAACTTCCTGTGCCAGATATCTGTAAGGATGGCAGTGAAGAATTTAGACATTCATGTATCGTCAGACATGTCATAGGTGTACAACAGATTATAAAATTTTACTAACCTACGTTAGATGGTACATTCGTGGTCTTTTTTATTTGCATCTGTAAATTCTTCATTCGGAAAATCCACATTCAGAGCGTTCTGTGCTAAGTAAGATTTTTCGGGCAGAGTGTCGATAAGGGGGCGGAAGACACTCCAACCGATCTTTCTTCTTCTTTGCCAGTGTCAAGTGTATGAAAGATCACAATTTACTCTACTACTGCATTCCGGCGAGGTGCAAAGCTCACTTGATTGAGCTGTAGGTATAGTTAGGAACGTTTTCGCTTCCTTAGCGATACTATGACCATTTATTCACATTGAATCCTCTAGAATAGATGCAACAAACACGCCCAAAGAGAATATAATCACTTGAACACGCCATTGAAATCACGTGCAGCCGGCCATGTTTTTTTCCTGTGGGTGGGCTCAGAGTTACCAGATGAAAACTATAAACTACCGTGTTTATCTGTTAAAATTACGGTGTTTAAGACTTAAATTACCGTAGAATCATTTGGAAAATACTGTGTAAATTACCGTATAAAATGCAACCGAAACAACTTTGAATTTAGATGTTTTTATTTAAAATTAATCTTCTAAAATAAGAACTTCTTTATCATATAGTATAGTAGGTGTAAAATCAACACAGTTATGACCATTCCGTTGAATAGCTTGTTGAGCAAGTATATTTCCCTTAATGGTTTTCGGTATCAGCTTGTTCCTTTTCTTCGTTTTTATGTCGTCGATTTGACTGAATATTATTTCACACAAAAGTTAAAAAATACCATCGGATCTCTGCGACCCGATGTGGGCCTATTGGCCTATCTTCGATTTCAAACTTTTATTGTGTGTGCTACTTCCCTACACGGTAGTTAATATCTAAGAATACCGTAGAAAAAGACACGGCAGTGGATCGCTACCGTAGACCGTGTATTAGCCAAAAATACCGTGGTTCTACGGTAATTACCATGTACCTGGTAACACTGGGTGGGCTGGGCCCAGAGTGACGACATTTAAATTGGACAATCTACTTCTACGGTTTTCGAAAACTACCAAAATCTACCAGAGCCTTGGTCAAAATATACCACAAATGTACGTTCTTATCTTAACATGATAGGTAAATAAAATAGAGATGAAATAAAACTAAATGACATTATTAATCCTCTTTATCTTTATTATTTTTAATATCTTTATACAAAATTTTATCAGTCACGCATTTCAACTTTTGAGAATCGGGTACAAAATCTGTGCATGGTGTAACGCCTTGTCTGGCATGGAGAATCGCAGCTACATTTTTATTTATAAACCTATTTCGATCTTTGGTTTTGATTCTATTAATTTCAGAAAATATTCTCTCGCATTTGACGTTAGAAACTGGAAGAATGAGCATTTCTTACTAATTTCCTCCTAGAACTGTTCAACATTTATTGAAAGAGCAGATGCACTACTGGAGGAAGACATGAGGTTCATCACTTGGGCATCAAATTTCATTTCTCTCACACGTCACACTAACCCGGGTCTTCCCTCGAGGAAGGGATGACCCGGTGAGGACTCAAGTCACCTGTTATTCACTAACAACCTACCTATCATGCATATATTTGTTTGTTTCTCGCATATCCATAACTCCGTTTTTGTGAACAAGAACGCCGACTATGCGTGGGACAGTCCTATGGAACGAGAATATTATAAAAGAAAGAGTCACCATCTCGCTGCCTCAGTGCTTGAATGGTCAACAGACCACTGAGTGAATTTCACAGGAAACGTTTATTTTGTTTGACATTGTTCTAAAGCGTAGTCTACGGAAATCTACGGAATGTAAGCATTGTCTAAACGTGCCCAGTAAGTAAAATACATAATCTGAATAGATATGTAAGCTAAGTACTGGGTATTTCAAATTTAAAAGTGGATGTTGAACAAAATGCCGCTGTAAAAATTACGCAGTTGGATATTGAACACACATGTGGAGGTTGCATAGCATAAAATACTTTTTAGTTGCGTGCTTGTGTGTTCAAAGAACCATTGGTAGAATACAGGGTGTTTTATTTTATTTGAATCTAAGGTAACTAACGACATGAGGTTTACAGTGTGCGCGAGCGGGAATAAGGTACCCGGTTTTTCTCAGTAACAGGTCCTAAGCTCAGTAAATTATTAATCTTTACCAAAACCTCACCAAAACAAGCCACAATCTGACTGACGCATCGAAAGCAAGATGGCGTCGTGCAAGCGCGTCTTAGCTGAATCCTTGTCCATGATTGGCTGTAAGGTAGATGTTGATTAAACAAGCATGGAGATCGGTTTCCGATGCGTTCAGAATACGCAAATTACGGAGGTTGCCCAAACACGCACTGAACACAATATTTCTAATGGATATTAACTTTTTTATTTTTGCATAGAACGTGAATTGTAACCACTTTAGGACATTTTTTGTCCCATTATACGATGTAAAATCAGCTGTTTTTTTAAGTAGACGTCAAAAAGTATATTTTCCGAAAAATGGTCCGTTGAACATTCAAGCACTGAGGCAGTGATCTTTTAATTATGCTAGAAGTTAGTTTTTTAAAGTTTCTTCAAATAGTCGACAGATGACTCTCTGCTGAAATTCAGATAATTAATTCAAAATGTCGCACAAAAAGTGCACCCGTAAATAGACGTTGACACCGACAGATAAACAAACGACTACAAGCACATTTTTCTTATATTTTGCGTGAATACAGAGGATAATTAATTGCAATAAATTGTTGTTCCTGTTTTAAATGTGATGTCACTTTTGATTGCTCGCTCACAGTGCTATCATTCAGAAGCATGGGCAGTGATAGCTCGACATGACAGCGTTAGGGATGTCATTTATCACGTCATAGCAACAATTGAGAGCCTCATAACCGCTTGCTTGCATCGATTTTTTCACGCGCTGACCCTAAGTTGCGTAGCCAAAGGTCCACAAAAACATTATTTACGACCTTTTACATTGCTCGCAGATGTTTGAGTTTTATAAAACGTAATCGTTTAAACACAAGCCATTTTTTTATTGCACACAAATCATATAAAAAAACAACAGTTAAATTAAAATAGTATACAAAGCCGATCTTAACTCTGATAAGAGATCTCTGGAGCAAACCAGATTACAACTTATAATCTAATATGAATTAATCTAAAAACTAAGTAAGATAATAATATTTTCTCCCTTTCCTTTCACCCTCTTGAACAAACATTTTAATGAAGAAATATACATATCGAATAAAATTTCTTGTCGTATTGGTTAAATAAAAAAACTTAAGCTTTCTAAATAACCCGGTACCCTGCCCGGGACTGAAATTAGGCTGTTCACCCTGCCACTTTGAATGTGTTGGTTAACGTGTTCTATTGTTCTAAAATATGTAATCACCTGATCAACTCTGTAGTTATAGTAAATAAAAAAATAGAAGTTTTTAATTTAAAATGATTCTTGCAATAGTTTTTAAATATAAAAATTATAATGACAACAAAAGAAAAGACAGATTCGTTAATACTATAAAAAACATTTAGAATTTGACCATGTGTAGTTGACCGTTTAAGTTTAAATTTATGGTTAGCGTCTATGCCGTGGCCACACTTCAGGCGCCGTATGAAAATTCAGACTATGAGAAAGAGACAAAAAAGCTCGCTCGTATGATTCTGTAGAGACAGAATCATACGAGCGAGCATAATAAAGAGTTATTCGAGAGTTTCGAGACGCCAAATTCGGACCTTCGTCTATAGTGGGGCCTCAACCATATAGACGCCTTCTTTCTGTCACTCATTCAGTCACTATAGATTGTCTAGAGGCCTACAACCGTGAGTACATGTATTTTGCAGTATTTTTGATACACTCGCCATTGCCGGTCCTAAGCCTGGAATAAAGAAGAAGGCACCAACTTAAACCCTTAGTTTTTTTTATGAACGTCAGGATGGCAGTTGCGGTGTCCAGAACTTGACAACATGTCAAGATCTGGATGCTGGATACCTCAAGTCATACTGACGATCATGTTTTATGTGTCGAATTGACACTTAGTAGATGTAAAAATAAATTCAATTTCTATTAGTCTGTGTTAAGATGGTGTAACTCTGCCATATGGCCCTTCGTAATTAAAAGTTTTGAAGAACAATGTTATACCGGGAGGGTGTCACTCCGAAAAGTCAAAGTCAAAGTACTTTATTACTGTAGATATTTACATATACTTAGCAAACGTCAATTTTGCCTCTTCTCTACATTGGACCACTGTGGGAGAAGAAGGGCGTAGAAACTCCCACAGATTGATTTTTAGATCTCTTTTAAAAATAGGTTGTGCTTAACTTTTACAAATATGAAAAATTTAATTATTATGATTAATAAGCAGGAATAAATAATTACAAAATTATTAACAGCAAGGCCTGTGTTGAGCTAGATTAACCCCATACAGTCCTGTCATTTAAGTAATCTTGAATATTGTAATATCCCTTTTTTGACAAAGTCGCTTTAACATGCTTTTTAAATTGCTCAAATGACAATTTCAAAATCTCCAGAGGTATCTTATTATAGTAGAGAATACACTGACCCTTGAAAGAATTGCTAACCTTCGCGAGTCTAAATCGGGGCGCACACAGTCTGTGATTATTTCATAGGTTAACATTACAGCTATCGCTAATTTTGGAAAATGTTGTAAGGTTCTTGCGTACATACATTATATTTTCGAAAATAAATTGACTAGCTACTGTTAGAATGTCAATTTCTTTAAAAAGCTCTCTTAAGGAGTCTGTTCGTTTTAAATTATAAATTGCTCGAATAGCTCTTTTCTGTAAAATAAAAATAGTTTGTATATCCGCTGCTTTCCCCCACAACAAGTTTGCAGTTTAGGTACGAACGACTGGCGGGCACTCTCAGGGTGTCTTTGTCAGAAGGTTGCCACTCGGCTCTCGGCGGCGCGTACGCTAGCCGCGTTAAAACAATAACGTAGAAAAGAACGAAATATTTTAGATATTGAAAGGAGGGAGAATGAAGCGGTATTATCATTTTGTATGCGTTATTATGTAAATCTCAAGCTGGACTTAAACTTGGTGTATATGTTATGGCTTAAGATAGATGTGAAACTAAACTTAAACTTAGCCAGCTAATTTTAATATTAGCCTAGCGTAGGCTGAAGTAATGGTCGTTAGCGATAAAATAAGTGATTTCATCGTTATTAACCAGCTAGACTGTTTTGCACAGCCCGTATTTCACGACCATGGAAAGCACGGCCCGGAATTCGTGTACCTTGGTGTACACGGAAACCGGGCCGTGCTTTCCAGGGTCGTGTAATACGGCCCGTGCACTTTCGGTACAGGCCGTATTGCCCGGCCCGGAATTGGCGACCATACCATGTACACGAAATACGGGCCGTGCATTCCGGGTCGGACAATCCGGGCTGCTCATTTCAGGGCCGTACATACATATACGGGGACATTGTCATTTTTCAAAGTTTATCTATATAATCATGCAAAAATGGAGATGAAATCGTAAAATTTATTATTTATTCAAGAAGTGTTTCATAAATTATGAAACACCCAATATGTCTAGTACAATGCGTTCTTCTGTGTTGTTTAGCATTAGCTCGAGCTTAATTCGTATAAATATGACTACGAGAATGTTATCAAGTGTTCCGAAGAAAGTTTGCGTAGTTGGAGCAGGTCCTGCTGGGTTCTATGCTGCTATGCATCTGACGAAGAAACGAACTGATATAACAGTAGACATCATTGAGAAACTACCAGTTCCTTTTGGTCTAATACGGTAACATTTTAACTCTTCTATAGCTTTGAAAAAGTCACTAAAACAAAAGTTACTACTTGAGAGACACCATGTATCCACCTAGCACCTATGAAAGCGATATTCGCTTTATGTTATTCTTCATGTGGATGTGATTTACTAAACCACATTCATCTGTATGATGCACTATCATAGGCATTCCTGGTTGAATGTGAAAACACCCCGTAGATCATCCAAATGCTGAGATTTGGCTGTTACTTATTGAAAGTAGGATGCATCTGATGCGCCTGCGATGAAGGCTTGCCAGCAACTGGCTGTGTCCTTTGCAGAGGTTGCTCAAATGGGACACACTAACAAGGTGGGATAGCCATACTACTACCTGAAATTATATGGGTAGTTGATAGGTACAAAAATATAATTACAAACATAATGAACACTGGTTCAAGATATATATGTCACCCTAAGATAGTCAAAACTTGTTGATCAACTATTGACAGATAGTAAACCAGACTGATAGGGTTTAGAATTAACATTTCTTTTGTTCTTGCATGTCAACCTAACACGAAGACTATTTGGGACGAAGACTAGTCTTCACCTAAGCTACCGCAGTGTTTGCCCTGGTATTTCTTTTGCAATTCAAGTTTAAACCAGTTTACTATTTAACAGTTTTAATTGTTAGGTTATCACTTATCAACTAACGCGTCATATAGTAAGTAGTATGCTACAGTTTACTATCTGTCCATATTTGACCAAATAATGGGAAAATAAACATAAGTTTATCAACTAACGGTTTTGACACTCTTATGGTGACATATATAAAATGCTTGTAGAATGTTGTATATAGGTATGAGTCATATGTGTAGGTTTCATCTTTCTTGCAGATATGGTGTGGCGCCTGATCATCCAGAAGTGAAGAATGTAATTAATCAATTCAGTAAAGTAGCTAAACAAAACAATGTTAATTTCTATGGAAATATCGCCTTGGGGCAAGATTTTAAACTATCACAACTTCGGCAGTATTATGATGCTGTATTATTGGTAAGATATTATTGTCACCCTAATGAGATGGCAACTATCTGTAATATATGATGATTGAATATTTATTACACTTTGAAAATATAGTATTTGCTAATATGTTTTAAGTAATAATTTTCTACACATGTATTTCAGACAAGTTTAAATGGCTCTTTACAAATTTCAACTGCTACCGAAGATGATAGACATTCTATGGTATGATTGCTTACCAATTGTTACCCCGGTAAATGTTGTTCTATTGCTTAATTACTCCCTCCAATAATTAATTAATATTTTGTAAAGTGTATATTCCTTATAATTTTATTTGAAATTTCAGACCTGTGGCGCCGAAGAAGATAAACTTCTTGGGATTGAGAATGAAGATGCTGATAACATTGTTGCTGCTAGAAGTTTTGTTGGCTGGTACAATGGTTTACCAAGTGCAAAAGATTTTAAGGTATAAGCATCAGCATCTACTAATACTACCCCCAATTCTACACAAAGTTTAGATAAGTGTTTGTTACATAATGTAATGATTTGTTGACTATTAAAAATTTATATTCCAGGTTGACTTATCAGGACCAAGAGCCGCTGTTCTAGGTCAAGGAAATGTTGCTTTGGATGTTGCCAGAATACTTCTTTCACCTCTTGATGAATTAAGTAAAACTGACATCCCTGAATATGCTCTTGCTGCTTTATCTGAATCAAAGGTAAAGGAGCTGTATCTTGTGGGAAGAAGGGGTCCTTTACAAGTAGCATTTACAATCAAGGAGCTCCGAGAACAATTAAAACTACCCAACTGTAGAACTGTGTGGAGACAAGACTTTGATGGAGTGGAAGAAATTGTCAAAACCTTGGTTCGCCCTCGAAAAAGGCTTACAGAGCTAATGTTGAAGTCATACAAAGAGAGTAAAGAAGAACATATCTTCAATAAGGATGAAAAATATTTCAAACCCATATTTTTCAGAAGCCCAGAAAAGTTTCTTGTAGATAATAAGAATAAACTTACTGGGATTGAGCTGACTTGCAATAAAATGGTCGGGGAAATGTCAGAAAATCAAAAATGTGTCCCCACAGATGAAAAAGAAGTACTCAACTGCAGTCTAGCTATAAGGAGTATAGGTTACAAAAGTATAAAAGTTGATGATGACTTGGCCGTGAGCCACAATGGTATAGTTGATAATGATAAAGGAAAGGTGGTGGTAGATAATTATAATGATGAGAACCTGGCTAAGTTATATGTAGCTGGATGGTTGGGTACAGGACCTGTTGGTGTAATCCTTCATACGATGGGACACGCCTTCCAAGTAGCTAAATTAATATGTGAAGATCTAGAAAATGATACATCTTTAAATATTAAAGGTGGCTTTGACGAAATGAGGAAAATCATGCTTAATCAGAATATTGTAGACTGGAAAGGATGGGAAAATATTGATAAATTCGAAGTTGAGGAAGGCAAGAAACTGGGCAAACCCCGTGAGAAAATAACAAGTGTAGAGAAAATGCTTGAAGTTGCGAAAGTATAAAAAATGTAAATTAGCTACATATAGAATAATATTGTTCCTAGAGATGCTAGGGACGCCAACTAGGTCACCACGGCCTCCTGCCGACGCAGCGCTCCGGCCTGTGATCCATTCACGCCAGTCTTCATGACGTCATCCTCGTGCCCAATGGCCTGGTATGCGACGATGGCAAGAGGCCAGATGGAATGACGCTCATTCCCTGGCAGAGCGGGAGGTGGCTGGTGCAGTGTCTCAGTCGGCGAAAATACGCCACACTCGGTGACGAATAATTGTTTATGCCGTTCGGCTCTGAAGCCGTGGGGCCCTAACGCTCAACGAGCCCTCAGAGATCTCTTAGGGGACCGTAGAGCTGGCACCTACCTAGCTCAACGCTTAGCTTAGCGCATTGAGTGAGATACAGAGAGGCAACGGTGATAGCGTTCTGGACACCCTCCCCTCCGGTTTTAGTTTAGTATTAGACGAATGTACCTACTCTAATAAAGTAAATAAACTCTGACAATAACTCTTACTTAAGGTAATCTTTTAAGCTGTTTTTTTTTAATTTTCTAATTGTTATGTTTTCTCATAATGTATCTTTTTAAATATGAATCTGTTTGAAATAAATAATTATGAATTAATTAATCTAATAGGAAACCATATTTATTATACTCAATTTTCTTTCCGTCATAGATTTGAATGACATTCATAGTTATCTAAATACAGGGTTTCTAGCAATAAACACGAAAAAAAGCAAAAATGTGGGTACCCTAGTCATCCCCGTTTTGGGGCCAAAATCACATAAAATAATCGAAACGGGACAACAGGGTTGTCAAAAATAAATAGGTATAAATCAAATAAATAATAATAAAATGCATAGTATTTTTTATTAAAAATAGCTCGATGAAGGAAACACTTTTCTTTCTTCAATGTGAGGGCTCTTAGATTACTTTTTAGAGTTGCTTGTACGTATGCAGATATATCTCGTAATTTCTTGTAAAATGATGCGTCAAATCAATCACTGGTCGTCGGATTGTACTCGAGAACCACTACGGTTGCGAGGTCGCGGACTTGTGGTTGCCTCATGCCCGCGGCTTCCACTCGGGGAGTCACGTCCTCTTCGGTCGTGGGTGGCCTCTACTTGTTAGGGGCCGCGCGTGGCCTTCTTGTGCCGTCTATTGGCATACAGTTGTGCGCGAGCTTCTTCTTCACTGTGCCTTCGCCCTCTTCTGGGGGCTTACTGGCGACAGTGGGATGAACGGCAACTCTCTAAGTCTCTAGGAAGAGGTCTGCGGCCGTGTATGGTGCGCAGCAATGCCGTGGAGATGTGCGTGGTGGCGGATATTGTCGGCGCAGTCGTACGGTGGGCAACCGGGTGTCTCTCAAGATGGTAGAGTTCCGCACGTACCGCCCGGTTCCCGCGATCACCCGCAGGGAGGCGTTCTGGAACCGCCTGCAGCCGTGCCTTCTGAGCGCTCGACAGCAAGGCGTACCTTGCTGGAGCAGCGTAGGTGAGCCGCGAGCGCATATTCAACTTGTCCTTCTGCGGGACTATGCGCAGAGAACAATTGATGTCGCAGCCGAGGTATTTCACAGTCGATTGCCACTCGATGTCCCTGTTCCTGAACTGTAATGGCCGCTGTTAGCATGAGCGGGTAGTCAACAGGGCTGTTGGCTTCCCGAAGTCCACCGACGTCCAACCAGGGCGGCAGCAGGGCCAGTAGTCGCTGCATCTTGCTGCAGGCGAGGTGGATGCGACGCGGCGAGGCGTAGTACGCGTTGTTGTCCGCATAGAGGGGGAGCGCAACGCCCTCCACCCCCATCCTCGAGGTGGCCCTAGAGTGTGGGGATATCGTTTGTGTAGAACGTGTAGAGCACCGGTGAAAGACTACCTCGCTGCCCTGATGGCCTTTGTGTGGGAGTGGGCATCCTCTACTGAGACGAACAACCGCCGGTCCTCCAGAAAGGAGGCCACGATTTGCCCGATCACTGGCGGCACATCCGCGTCAAGGAGCTTGAACAGGAGCCCCTTGTGTCACACGTGGTCAAAGACCTCAATATCGAAAAAGACCCCGATGATGTATCGGCTCTTGTTCAACTACGACGTCAAGTAGTGCAGGACTCGCCAGCTGGAGTGTCGTACTGTAGCTGTATCGCGAAAGCCATGGTGCTCTGCCCTCAGCTGGATGTGGGGCAGGATTCTCCGCAGCAACAGACGCCCGAACAGCTTGGCAAGATGAGGCAGCAGGGTGATCGGGCGGTAGTGTAGATAAGGGGGCGCCAAGGAAAAAAAACTTAGCTTTTTTTTGCTTTCTTATCGACATTCGACACTGACCGGGAAGCGTCTTCTGAAAAGCCCGTGGGGTACAACGCTGGACCGCGTAGTGCCCCACAGGCTTTTCAGAATTTGGAACCGCTTGAAAAGCCAGAGCGCTACAGCGCGACGCTGCGTTGTACCACACGGGGTTTTCAGCACCCATATTGATAATTCAACGTCTGAATAGCCCGTGGTGTACAGTGCGTGCGATCTTCGAACCATGCATGCACTAGGCGAGACAGAGAAAGTGAATAATCGCACCAAGGGCGTGCGGTGCGACGCATGATCTGGACGTGAAAGAGAGCATTGAGTAGGTACCTTATTGATGAGGGGAACCAATATTATTAGGCAGATTTGGCAAACATGTGAGTTACAAGATCACAACTTCTCACCGGTGAATTGTGGTAGTTTTGTTTTGATGCAGTTATTGTAAGCATCGTAATAAAGATGTGCGAAACATTAAACAATCTCTTATTATTCTCGGATGAGGTTTTCGAATTGATTAGATTAAATAATTACAATAGTGGAGAACAAAATATCTCGTGCGGGTTGCGGTGGAAACTGGAATGCGAATGTTACGAAGATAATGTGATAAGTTAGTCAAAATATGATCTGCCAATACACCAACTGGATAACGAAGAGACGATATCCTAAACCAATGCGATACGTTTTCAGAAAAGTATGTGTGTCAACTTGCACATATCGACAAGGTATAGGTACCTACCTATAATTTTACTACTATTTGTATGTTTCGCCTGTTTTTGTTTATACAGCTTACCTATTTCCTGTATCTATTTCTTATGTTTAAGAGGTAAAATACGATAACTTGGAGCGTAAATGACAGTAAAAATGTATCTTACGTACAAGCACACAAGGTTCATTTCGTTATTATCTATACTAGGTAGAGATTTGCAATTTCCTCAGAATGTCGTATTTCGGTTGCCGCTATAGGTAGCACCAAATAATGAACTGGGTAGGTAGGTCGGTAAACAAGATTTTATAAATTTAAGGGGCGGACCCATACAAAGCGACGTTTTAATAGCCGCTACCAAATCCCCATACTCAAATACTATATTATACTACCTACTTAACAACATAACTAGCGTCACCCCTTTTCCCATATATGGAGTGGCAGAGGCACAATTGTGCCCACTTTTAGCAAGTTATTCAAAACTCTATTTTGCGTGAAATGGGACTAGCCCATTGCCAAAGCTATTATCGCAAACACTGCCAATCACAACGTCGATCTTGATTCGAATCCAATATTGGATCAGGTTTTTTTCACATAACATAGCATCACGCCTTTTCCATATGGGGTGACAGAGGCACAATTCTGCCCACTTTTAACCGGTTTATCATTACTCCATTTTGTAGGTATAACAGGAGGCTAGCCCATCGCCGCAGCTATGAAGGTTTACTCACGGTGTTTTCCATCACCCGTTAGATTATATAAAGATTGTCTGAGGATTGGAAAATCGGCCGTAACTTGAACAAACTTGATCTATAAGAAGTATAAATTTTGAATTACAAAAATTAGGAAATTCATAGGCGCGTTGTTGCGTTGTAGCGCTCCGGTGTTTTAACTAGAAGCTAATTACGAAAAGCCAGAGGGACACAACGCCCCAGGCGCTATTCAGACGATGAATTGTCAATGTAATCGCTGGAAAACCCCGTGTGGTACAACGCAGCGTTGCGCTGTAGCGCTCTGGATTTTCAAGCGGTTTGAAATTCTGAAAATCCCGTGGGGCACAACACGTAGTATCCGTATAAAGTCTGTGGGCACAACGCGGCCCAGCGTTGTACCCACAGATATCTCAACATAATATTCAATGCTCTGTGGTTCACGGGCTTTTCAGAAGACGCGACCGGTTACCTCATGTAAGCAACATAACTGACGCGAACCAAGAGTTCAAGTTGCGATTCTCTTTCTTTTCGCAGAGTGGTGGTGGTTCAGGTGAACTTAATAGGATGGGGAGAGGAGATTTGGGTAACCGATGTCGATGGTGGTTGGGATGAAGGGACTCAGAAAGATGCTCTGCTGAAGCTGCATTTTCCGCAATGTAATATAGCTGAACTTTCAATGTTGCCACCATTTTTAAGTACCTAAGACACGTTCAAAAACATATATCATCAGAAATACTAAAAATGGTCAATATCAATTATACGTGTAAAAAGTGTCATAAATTATTTTACAATAGTTTTACAATATTTCCATTAAGCTAATTGTATGTTTAATAATTCATTGTTCATTCATTCAATCTTAACGTAATTTCGTATTGTAAAAACGGTAATCTAATAAAATACGTGGTGTTTTGAACGTTACGAAGCCCCTTTTATCCTACGTGTTAGGTTAAACATGTAAACACAACATAAAAAACTTAAACTTAAGTACACATGAAAATATTTAAAACATAAAAAGTGTTTTTGATGTGCGATTAAATACTAGCCAATTTCAATTGGGTTATAGGTTATATCAGAACATAGAAGAAGCAAAACCGGAGTGTAGCGAAGCGACCTATGCAAAGAAATGCCAAAAATGACTAGAGTAGGTTATTGTGGCCAAATTTCAATTTGATTATAAGTTATGTTAGCACAAAGAAGAAGCAAAACCGGAGCGTATGCAAAGAAAAACCAATAATGGCTAGAATAGGTTATTGTAGCTAAACAATTGGGTTCTAGTTTATGTTAGCACATAGACGAATCAAAACCAGAGCAAAGCGTATGCAAATAAAAGCCAAATTTGGCAAGAGTAGGTTATCGTGTCTCCTATTGGTCTAGGATCAGTATTTGCCGAAACAGTAGGTATTTAGTTTGTCATCAAAAATGAAGATCTCGTCGAGAGTTGTCATATCTTCATTCAAACCAGTGGTCTAGGATCAGTAGTTTTCAAGATTTGTCAGTTTTTAGTTTGACAGCTGTCATCAGAAATAAAGATCTTGTCGAGGAAACTACTGTTCCTAGACCTGCCAAAAAACGAGCCTATCCTTTCTCTTCCCTCAGCCTATTTCCCCCTACCCCCCTAAACCCCCTCCCCCCTCCACACTCTAAAATCCACCATAAATAAAAATAAAAATAATTTGACATAACAGGCGAGCAAAAAACGATTTGCTGCTGTCAAATATAGTTTCATAGAACGAAAAGTCTTTTAAAAAAAGGTTCATTTATGTTGGTATTAGGCCTCCAAAAATATTTGGCAACAAATATAATGATCACCAAAATATTTTTTTCCTACCCAAAATGAATAAATGAACACCAAAAATTGCAAAAAATATCAGGGCAAAATACTGCGGTAGCTTAGGTGAAGGGTAAAAGGGGTGAGCGAAGCGAAGCCCCCTTTATCCTTCGTGTTAGGTTGAACATATAAGAACAACAAAAAATACTTAAAACATAAACTTGTACACAAAACATAAAAAGAAATTTGGTAATAATTTATCCAAACACAATTTGGTGGACATTTATCCATTCTGGCAGTCATTTCATTTCGAATTTATTGATATGTAGTAAAATAGGTGCGTTTTTGGTAATCGTTTCGTTTAAACATAAGCCAAAATATTTTTGTTGTCCGACGATCTCTCGCCACGAGTGAAAAGTATAAAAGCGTCCAATCGTAGAGAAGAAATTCGAGACGACCACAGAACAAAAGTAAATGTCAATGCGGTGCGGTGACGTTTCATCTCAACTCTCTCTCTCTCATGCAATTTTGGGGTTATATTTGAATGGAACGAAAGTAGTAGGAAAGAAACTAGAAAGTAAACAAATAATACAAAATGAGTGAAAACGACGCAATTAAGATTGGAGAATATATTATCATACAAAGGCAGAACTATAATAAGTTACATAAGTTTAACAAAGCCAATTCATGTGTAAGTTTAGGAAGAGACACCATCGATTTGTCTGGTGTGGAAGGATGTAAATACTTTTCAGTTTTCAAAATGTTATCCAAAGGGAACAGGAAGAATCGTACTTACAACTTAGAGTTGTGTGACGAAGCAGTTGGTCTGAAAGACGAAATAGATGTCAAGTCGTCAGGAACTGACAACAGAAATATCCAGGATGATGGAAGTTCACAGAAGTTGTCTGCCGCAGAAATTGAAGAGCTTAAGTCAGATGCAACCAGAGGCTCGGATATAGTAGAGACTCTTATTAGCAATTCCAACACATTCAGCAGCAAAACTGAATTCTCTCAAGAGAAATATTTGAAGAAAAAAGAGAAAAAATATTTTGACTATGTGCAGATTGTGAGACCAAATTTACGCATCATTGCAGACATCATGTACAAACTGGATCCGTCCAAGATTCAGGGACTACGGTTGGATACTTTGTCCCAGATAATGTCAATGTCTAATGTCTGTGCTCAGGGGTGTCATCTGCTTTATGATTCAGGTTCCAATGGGTTGATGGCTGCTGCTATGTTAGGAGCTATTGGTGAAGAAGGAGAGGGGAACCTACTCCACATGCATCCTGGCAATATGTCACAGAAGCAAGCCCTACTGGCCATGAACTTCAGTGAAAAACAACTCCAACGCGGCACTTCAGTCAATATCTACTCGGCTTTGCGACAGCTATATCAAGGATGTGACACACATGCTGAGAAAGACAAGGAAGTTGACTTGGAAACCACAAAGAAGAGGAAACTTGAAGATGATCATGTGCACCAGAGCAAAGTTGCCAAGTTGGAAATATCAGCACAAGTGGAAATTAACGAAGTTAATACTGATGGCAAAACAAATGGTCAAGCAGAACCAAGAAAACCAAAATGGCACTATGACAATATCACTGCTGCAGAATTGTTACAGCAAAAGGTAGACTCATTAATAATAGTTTGTAAAGAAGATCCTCAGAACATATTCAAAGAACTGGTCACATTTGTAAAACCTGGACGGCCTTTTGTTGTGTACTTCAATGTGGTTGAACCTCTACAGAGTTTGTATTTGGCGCTTAAGGCTGATAGCAGGATAGCGGCATTACGTCTTACAAGTAACTGGATGAGGAATTACCAGGTTTGTACCAATTCATACAAAGCTTATTCAACTATATCAACTTAAAAATATGGGTTTCAATACCCTAAATGTGACATATAATAACAGAATATATTTTTGTTGCAGGTATTACCGGAAAGAACACATCCAGAAGTTAATATGAATGGCTCTGGTGGATTTCTCCTTACTGGCTATATATTAAAATAGCACTAAATGAATGTACAGATATCTGCAACTATTTTAATGAAATTGTCAAGATGATATTGTATAACTCCAAGGAAAATAAATACAATCTGAATTCAAAGAAACCATTTTATTCATAAATTGATCACTCAATGTAGTCTTTTAGCATAATGCATTTGAAAGTCAACAGATCGAAATATTGCCATTAACAACAGTTTAACGTTAATCAGTAGAAATTACATTTCAATCGATTTTTGGCAACTGTTGCCTGACACACTTATAAAAACAGCAGCATTGCACAATTCAACCATAATATTTAAAGTAATTTAGCACATTCCACAAAGAATAGGTTTCAAACTTGCAGTCTTTTATTCTGAGGTCTGTGAACAAAAATTGAACCTCATTATAGTGATTGAATTGCATGCCATACTCGCGCTATACAATGCTACCTAGAATAATATTTTCTCATCATAGTCTATAATTATTACAAAAAGATTTAGGTTCCATTTCAAATACCAGTTATATCTAATATTTTTGGTACCTATGTACAGATAAGATAATTTTTTTTATTACTCTTCTCTTAGATAATGTGATTTTAAAATCTGGTCTACTCTAGCAGAAGGTGATCCGGCACCATCTAACATCTAAATGTTTGGAAGTGAAATGAAACCAAAATGTCACAATGTACGATGAATTGATAGTGCGGCAATTGACTGTAACGAAGCGACAGGAATGTGAAACATGTAGGATGCGATGATACACAAGATAAAAATGTTATGAGCAACAGAACATTTCAAAATACATAATTAATTAATTACAACATTATGTTGAACATTTCTTACACACTTTTAAAATTAATTGCATTCATGAAGTATATTACTCTATCATAAAATAAAATCTGTTTCATATAAATATTATATTATTTCATTTAACCTAACTCAAACTAATCCACAAAAAGGGATTTGTTATTGAAAAATGAAAAAGCGAAATGGCTGAGATCTGTTACATCAAATTATTTGAAATGCACCAAAGAAACTATTATTAGCATACATAATCATTTTTCAAAAAAGCATACCGTTTGATAATTTTAATGCATAGGTATATAGGATATGTTTTCTATTAGGAAATAATGATATGGAATGGGAGAGTGGTTTATTTCATACCTACAGCCTACAGATCGTGGAAAATTCGAAGTAGGTATATCTACTTGTTAAGGTGAATCATTGTGAATGCATTTATAATACTAGAGTTGTTCATATCTCAACATTACATAATTATAAGGTATAAGAAATAGATTATGGTATCAAAATTTCGAAAACAAAATAGCTAAG
The DNA here is from genome assembly GCA_949825045.1 of Argyresthia goedartella. Taxonomy (NCBI): domain Eukaryota; kingdom Metazoa; phylum Arthropoda; class Insecta; order Lepidoptera; family Argyresthiidae; genus Argyresthia; species Argyresthia goedartella. The sequence goes on along the minus strand of OX463809.1, from coordinate 15,282,355 downwards.
TGTGTTCAAAATTATAACAATTTACAATGCAGTTGCTAGTTACAATACAATAGCAATAAATAATCGAGCTATCTTCGTTACGTAGGTACGATTATGAATAACTTTGGTGTGTTAACCTTATTCAAGGCATGTTGGTGAGATATTTGGTGGTCCGTTTCCACATATTTAGTTACACAAGAAATCTAACATGGAGCTATACACACATCCATTGCATTTTAGGATTATAAGTATTATGTTCCATAAGTTAAGTAAATAAATAGTGGTCTAACAGTCGCACATTCTCGACTCCATTATAACCCACACACTTAAACTCGGTCATTCAAATCATATACGGCGTCGCCTTCTATGTCTAGTCCTGATTATTCCAAAACTAAAAGCGTTATAAATAAGTATACATTTCATCAAGGGAGCTAATCTAAAATTGGCATTTCCAATACTATAGTGTACAATTGTTTGCTAAAGCTGTGACCAGGCGATCGCGACTCAAGACGCAGTATTGCAACGGACGGCACTTTAGTGGACATCTATTTAGATTCTGTTTGTCAGCAGACTATAGTATAGGTGCGTTACTATGCATAATAGGATTCGTCGCAAATCGCCAGAGCACTGCACTAATACATTATTATTTTATCTAATAGACCTTTGTTTACGAAGTCTATGTATAACCGGCAAGCTAGTTATATGTGGTAACATACGTCCTCAAAAGTGGGAAGTTTCTTACGTTAAATCAAAGTGGGATGTTGCACCTTACGTCATATCAGCATAGCCCTTTTTGTTATTGTAAAGCGTTAGACGGCCTCGAATTCTATAGATAACTCTTGCAATAGACAGCCTGCTGAACTGAACTACTCCCTGTTGGATGAGCTGTCATTCGGTGTTATTGTTGCAAGCTTACTATTGCAATGGTTAGCAATAGAAGCCGGGAGGTTGTAAGGTTTCTGACACAACAGAGTCCCGCGTAAACTCACACTCGCAATAGTTAAATATTTAACTCCAATCAGGAAATTCAACTCTCATTTAGTGCGACGATACGTTCTTTTAACTCGAGTTGACGATGGAAATTGCCTCGATTCTACCTCATACTCTCTAATTTAAGAAACGTTCTTCCTAATTTAACACCATGAAGTAAGCGTAAGCGCTGTCATTGGCTAGACCGTTCTAAATTCAAAAGTGCAACATAGAACCGAACACTCGCCCTCGACGCGACATTGTGACGGACGCTATGACGTCATCAGAGCGAGGTGCCAAGTTAACTTGGGCGTGTAGTAGTTGAGTAAGAAGTAGGAGTGTGGCGTCACAGCTTATGTCGTGTTCCCGGCGCGCGAGGCAGGGCGGGGTGCGGTGCGGGGCGCGGTGCCGGGTGCGGTGCTGGGCGCGGGGCACGGCGCGCACGCGGTGGCTGGCCGGCGGCGCCCGACGAGCGCACGCTACGACGAGTCGTCGTCGTAATAAGTGCGGAACTCGTTGTTCTCGTATAGCTCTTCGTAGTCATCCTGTAAGCGAAGAGATAGAAAGTGCGTGTGAAGGTTACAACGCAGTAGAACTACACAGTAGATTGCAATAAGGGTTAAAATAAAGTCTTATGTCACGAACGCCGATCGGAACCCGCAATGAAGGATCATGAACGAATGAGCGGACCTAGAGAGAGAGTAGTTAACTCGAGTATTCCAACCCCGAGTGCAGCGAAGGATTTAATCAACTTTTATCGAGGCGAAGGCGTTGGTCTTCGCCGCCTTTCGCCGCTTTTTACCCGACTGCAACTACAAAAAGAGGGTCATGTGTTTCACCTGTATGTACCTATTCTAGCCATAAGTTCTGTTTCAAGGAAAATTGTGCCTTAATCAGATTTGGATATAAAAAAATACCACAATATATCCAACTAATATTATATATGTGAAAGTAGCGATATTAAGATGTTTGTGTGCCTCAATCACGCTAAAACTGCTGAACGGATTTAAATGAAATTTTGCACAAAGATTATGACATATACAGAGTTTAAGAGCTAGATTAACATATAGGATATTTATCCGACTGCACCAGAAGGAGGGTATCGTTATCTTGGCAAATGATAACGTCCTAGGAACACGCAGATGAAGTTGCGGGCATCAGCTAGTATTGTAATAACATTCATTATTTCCTATTTTATTCAATTTTATATGTAGCCTGCGGTTTTCCACTGCTGGGCAAAGGCCTCCCCACTTTTAGTCCACACCTCCCTATATTTTGCCTTCTCTTGCCAATCCGGGAGATACCTCTCCGATCCTCGCGCCATCTTCCCCCTGGGCCTACCTCTTCAGTGGCGATCGTCTCGAGGTACCCGATCGGTAGCAATCTTTGCCCACCGGTCGGGGTCTATACGACAGACACGTCCGGCCCAGCTCCGCTTGAGTTTGGCGCTGTGTGCACCCGCGACTATGATACGAGTTATGGAGCGCAATGTGGTGTTTCTGACACGGTCCGTCTGTTTGACTCCTATCATACTGCGCTCCATCTGGGCGCTCGTAGGTAAGGATATGCTCATGTCGAACGAGCTTCCGCTTCAGAGTCAGCGGAAGGCTGCCCTTCATCAGCTCTTTCATGCACCAGATAAGCATACAAAATATTCGAAATGCCACTCTATTGTTTGTAAACACTTCTTCAATCTTTCGAGCCACAACGATGTTGTAGGACGCACTGCTTTCAGAGGTATAGAACCGGCTGCTGCCACCAAGATACGCTTTATGGACTTGATTTTTTGATGAGCCTTAAAGCTCACCTTCTCCTCTTAAGCTTCCCATAGTCGGTAGTCCAATGGGATGATTGGAGCTTCCTGAGGGCCAATCCTCGGTGGCAATGAAATCTGACAAATTGTCCTTAAACCAGCGTTGCATGGATGCGCTTTGGGTACAAGTGATGTGTTCTGTTGGAATATCAAATGCTGGTTGAAAAAAGAAGTTAAGATCAGTGGCTTGACAACAGTCTCAAAAATGACGGACTGATCTCTTTTTGCGCCTTGCTGAGCGAGTAACCCCTCCAAGGAGACCCCCACTGAGGCCGGGTGGTGGCCGCCTTCCACTATAGCAACCTTCTCAGAGGTTTCTTGAGTAATGTGGGCGTATACTCAATCATTTTGCAGGTACAAATTTTCTTTTAGAGAGGATTTATTTCATTTTAGCTTAGCTTTTTTCATTGAGCTTTAGGTGTTGACTGATGATGCGGTTCATGGTCATGGCTGGTGTTTTCATGATTTCATCTCTTTAGACATGATTTTCTGTTTGGAGACCGGCAGCCTTATGGCGTAACTTTCAGAAGTTCATAGCGTGTGTCTATGGTTCATCTCATGCTCATACAATTTCATCGATTGCGGGGTATCACCGAAGGCTTCTAGGCTTCATTCAATGAGCTTGGGTTTGGCCTCCATTATGATGCTACCTACTTGCGTGATACCAATTTGACAGATGAAGCTGGTGCAAGGTGTCAAACGTAAAAGTCTATATGAAGTTCATAGCTCAGACGACTTACGCCATAAGGCTGCGGATTTCGATGAATCCGCTCGGCATCGGATTTGATCGCTGCTGGCGTCCTGGAAACTCGTGAACCAGCGGACATCCCAGTGAACCTTTTGATAGTACAGTCGTGTACTTTGATAGGATATCGAGTCTTTAAGAAATTGAAAATGCCGACTGTATTATTGCGACACCATTCACTTTCACACCCCACTCCGCCTCTCCAGCTGGGATGATGCTATCAAGAGAGGATTTTCCAGAAGACCCGACTCTATATAGGTCACAGTGAAACAAATGAGCAATAACTGTTACTCTATATTAAAATTATCCGAATTCTAAAACTTGGAACAGAATAAAACGACCCGAATGGCCGAGTCGGCATTACACATTATGGTCATAATGTGCAATTTTTCAGATAAGAAATGAGTTATTACCAAGTAATTTATCATTATGCTGATCGTAACGTGCGGTTTTTGTACGCAGTAAAGAGGGTTTATGATACGTGTGTAGATAAATAAATAAATATATTATAACTAAACTTTTTATAACACAAGATGATTTTTCATTTATTTTGTTCCTGACGCGTAGCAGAACTGTCAGTTTAGAACGATAAAAATATTTACGATTTATTTTTTATTATAGTATTTTATCTACACACGTATCATAAACCCTCTTTACGGCGTCTAAAAACCGCACGTTAAGACCAGCATAATGTAAAACTATTTGGTAAAAACTCATTTCTTATCTGAATTCATATAATAATATCACTCGAGAGTTTAAATGCCTAATTATGTACAGTTACATACACTAGTTTATCTACACACATATCATAAGCTCTATTTGATGTGTTCAGGAACCGCATGTTTGACCGGCATTGTGGCTCTGCAGTTTAGCTTGTTCTGTAGTACTAACTTCACAGACAAACTAGGGGCGGCACGCAGGCGGGCGTCGGCGTTCGAAATTTGAATCTCATAATTTGACAATTTTATGTACATTATGGTCATGATGATCAATATTCGGATAAGAAATGAGTTTTTACTAAGAAGTATATCATTATGCTGGTCGTAACGTGTGGTTTTTGGACGCAGTAAAGACGGTTTATGATACGCGTGTAGATAAAATATAATAAAAACTCGAATTTTTGAGAACCAGTAGAAGTGAGTGCTCCATCGCCCATCGCCAATACTACTAACGATATAAAGCCGATGCGCCGCCGCGGGATTCCCCGTGCGTGCAATCTCATTTTCATCCCGATCTCAACTTAATTTTTGGGAACGCCTTCCCACTTCATTTATTTATCATTTACAATTTAAGCTTTCTCTACAAATCTGATATACTGCTCGCAAGTTCTACGCCACGGGAACAAAATGGCAAAAAAACACGGTGTACATACATCAACACTGTCTAGGGATATTAGATTTTTGTTTGCATTTCTTAGTTTTTCAGAAAAACTACTCAGAATTAGGAAAAAGTTTATATGTGGAATTAAACCTCCTTGTTCCATTTTCAAACTGACATTGAAAAAAAAAAACTTATGAAAACAAAAGAAAGCGCGGGAACACGCATTTGATTCAGTTTACAGTGCTAGTTTTGTGTTGAGATTTATTTAGAAAAACATTAATTAACTAACTCTATCAATTGTTTTGGTAATTTTTACTGTTTGTGTCATCTTGTTGGTGCCATGCAACGTCGACATCTGACGAGAGACGAGATGATAAGAGCGGTAGGAATGTTGGAAGCTGGCGCTATCCAAAACGTTGTTGCGGAGACCCTAGGCACCAGCCAGAATGTGATATCAAGGCTCTGGTCACGTTATCGTGATACTGGGGAAGTGGCGGAACGGCATGCTCTCAGAATTCGGGTGACCACCCCTAGAGAGGACCGTTTTCTCCAAAATACCGCCAGGAGAGAACCTACTCTGACGGCCATGGAAATGGTACAGAGGCTCCAACAGGAGCATCAGCTGTTGGTTAGCGACCAAACTGTCAGAAGAAGGCTACATGAAGCTAATCTTCATTCTCGCAGGGCAATTCGTGTTCCTGCTTTGCGACGAGGCAATCGCGGAAGGCGACTATTGTGGGCCCAAGAACACGTGTTATGGGATAATGAACAATGGTCGACAGTGCTCTTTACGGATGAGTCTCGGTTTGGATTTCATCCAGATTCGCGAAGAACACGAGTTTGGAGAGTTCCAGGCAGGGAAAGCAGGCTCCAGCATCCACAAGAGGTTCATTCGTACCAAGCAGGAACAATCATGGTATGAGCAGGAATTCGTATAGGCGCGCGAACCGACCTCGTTTTTGTAAGAGGCAACATGAATGCTCAGAAATACCGTGATGAGGTGGTGGAACCTGTTATTATTCCGCATAGGGTGCAAATCGGCCAGCAATTCGTACTCATGCATGATAATGCTCGTCCACACACTGCGAGGCTGGTATCAGCCGCACTTCAAGACAACGACGTCACGGTAATGAGATGGCCTGCGCAGTCGCCCGATATGAATCCCATCGAACATGCGTGGGACATGTTGCAGCGAAGGGCTATGCATGCCCTCCCTCCAAATCTGGCCACAGAAGAGCAACTTTTCTTGCACCTGCAACGAACCTGGGAACGCATACCACAGCAAGACATCGACACCTTAATTCACAGTATGAATAACCGATGGCAAACTCTTATTAACGTGAGGGGTGGCATCACTAATTATTAAGAGTTAAAATGTCTCACTTTAAGTTGTTTTTTAAATAAAATTATCCATTTTATTCATTAATTTCATTCGTAGACTTAGCGCCATTTTTAGTCTCTTTGTTATTTTATTTAAAAAATAATATTTGAAGATCTAAAATGTTTTTTATTTATATAATTAAGTTGGGCATTAACTGAGGTTTAATTCCATATATACTTCTCTGAACAAAATATTTATAGTTTATCAAAAAAATTAAGAAATACAAAATATCCCTAGACAGTGTTGATGTGTATATAACATTACTAGCTCTTGCTCGCTGCTTTCCTTGCGTTTAGTCAAATCGTTAGAAGTGTGTCGACCGCCCGTTGGTAATGGTAATCGGCTTCATACTCTATAGAGCGCGATTTTAGTAGTCGGGTTTTAGTTTTTGAACTCATTGGATTGTTTTGGTAATGTAATAAGCAGGTTGTGGCTGGCTCTCCCCGTGACTCACCGCCATCCAAGCGTGATCCAACACGTCCTCAGCCGCGAACCGCAGTTCCGGCTGCGGCCGCAGCATGCTCGCCACGAGGTCGATGGCGCCCACCGACACCCTCTCCCAGTGCGGCGCCGGGAACTCCAGCCGCGCCGACAGGATCGCGTCGAACAGCTTCTCCTGGTCACCGTCGGGGGAGGAGAAGGGTGGGAACCCGCACAGCAGGATGTAGAGGATCACGCCGCACGCCCACACGTCGATCTGGAGAATGCAATGTTGCTCGCTGACTACACCAAAACTATTAAGCTGACCACCACCCACCCCAGCGGAATTTAGAATTTCTGCTTCAGATTACTTTTATGGGAAATGTTAAAAAACGCTTTTCGCTGATCTGTAGAGGACTAACGGAGCAGCATAACTTAATATTCTTAATAACGAATAAATAAATAACTAATTAATAATTTTATAAAAATCAGATTTGTGGTAACTTCGAAAGACTTTTCTATGGAGCAACAATAGTTATTTGTGTAACAAGGGAGCAAAATGATGTATTTACATTGAATCCAGAGTGAAGCGAAGGATACTACAATAGAATCCTGAGCGTATCGAGGGATTCTAAGTTAGAATCCTGAGCGTAACGAGGGATTCAAGCGTTAACGCCCATGACGAAAATAATTTTGCTCCTGAGTAACACATACAACTTTTCACACCGACTATGAGGAAAAGGCTAGCATTTAATCGCACATCAAAAATACTGATGTTCACAGCAAAAAAGGAACAGCAAAAACACTTTTTATGTTTTAAGTATTTTTGTTGTTCTTACATGTTCAACCTCATACGAAGGATAAAGAGGGCTTCGCTTCGCTCACCCCCTTTACCCTTCATCTAAGCTACCGCAGTATTTTGCCCTGATATTTGCTGTGAAAATCAGTATATTTGCTGTTCAAATCAGTATTATTGATGTGCAGTTTAATCTTTCCATGAGGAAATTGAAATAGAATGCTCTAAAAATAATGAAATAACTATACTTTGAATTTACTTTCACCAATTGTACAACAATCGAACATCGAAAACAAAACTTTTTTTTTACACACAGACAGATAAAATATTCCTGTGCTGCTTTTACCAAAGTATAGGAATAATCGAATCGAATATTACAATGGTATCGGATATTAATATTCATTACATCACAATAAAAGTCATCGATAGTTTTGATTTCAGTAAAACATATAATTTATTGTGTATTTTTTTTTAAATATGACGAAAAATTTATAAATTTTCATTTGACGTTGTTAAAGTTAAAACTTGAAACATGTTCGTTTTTAATAGATTGCGATGAAATTACAATCGACGATTTTATTAAGATCTGTGTTCAATTGGCACATTGCGTAAATGCTACATGCCAACAGAAAAGTAGCATTTTGCTCCCTCTCGTCGTGGAGCAAAACTTACTTTTCCGAATGAAAGGTGTGAAAATCAAATTACGGTTACACGTTCACGAATCCATGCTGACAATCATGATCAACAAATTTTTCTAAAGAAACATCTGCTTAAATACTCATATTTGGCGTAACTTGAAATTTACAAAAGGCTGTTGTGGCCTACTGCGTGCAAGTACTGCTCTATTAGGCATCCGTGCTGCTACTGTACTCGTACTAACCGTGTGCACATACCGAATATACTTAGTATAATTATCGAATATCGTTTTTATACAAAAAAAAATAAAAAAAATCATTTAAATTGTTCTCATTGATTTAAGTTTATGTTTAGTTACCAAGATGATCATTGCATTTTATTGTACAAAAAACTAAAAAATATAAGAATCTAATTATTTACCCACTGAAAAATCGATGGGAAGAATCTTTTTCAGTAAATCGTGAGAAACTAATTAGAAGTGGAATTTAATGCGTAACGAGAGTATTTTTTGTGATAAAACCATTAATATTTTTGACCTACCAAGTGTAAAATCGCGAGCCCCAACAAAGCTGCGCTTTCTGCTGGTGTCGCAAACTTACCTTCAGCCCGTAGCCGGTCTCCAGGAGTATCTCCGGCGCGACGTAGGTGGGTGTCCCGCACACCGCGTGCAGCGGCTTCCACACCTCCACGGCCAGGCCGAAGTCAGCCAGCTTCAGCCCGCGTATGCTGCCGTCCGGACCGATCTCCACCTGGGAGGCGCGACAGGAGGCTTAGCCGACTGCACGGAGTGCTGCTCTAAGGCTGGCCACCCCGACAGCGGGACTTACAATTGCACGGGTGGCTTACTTTTAGAGGAATAGGATTCATATGTTAAAAAAGGCTCTTCACCGATGTATAGAGGACTAACAGAGCAACAAGTATATACATTAATTCAAATCCAGTGGGAGATTTTATATAACTGAATTTTGGATAAATTCGGGAGACTTTTCTATCGCGTAAAAATAATCAAATTACTTTTATATGTTCACGAATACAAGTTGACACTCTCAATTAACAAGCTAGTTTAAATAAACAACTGCCACAATGCGTCGCCTTTAATGTAGCTAGAGACTGTGACAGCATAAGTCGTCGGTTCTGCATCCGGACCTGTAGTTCGACAACTCAACTCGGACACCTTGCGTCATTAACTTGCTGCAGCGAGAGGTACCTGAGTTAACTTATATAGGATATAATCGTACAAGGAAGTATTCGGTACATTTACTTTACCACATGTTAACCACAAGGAAGTTGATAGTTTAGATTGTGTTACACGTTCATGATGGATAACACATCCAATGTTAGAAAATAAAGGTTTATGAAATGTCACGTTATTTTTTTAAAAGCGGCCTCTAAATCACAATTTATTGTGATCTATGGAAATTGGTTTAGTATGGCGAAGGAAGTAATGCGCTGAATAACAACAGTACACATTATGGTCAGTGACTTTTTGTTTTTGTAAAGTAATATACAGACCGCGATGGCGGATGTCATGTCAGTCTGTCGGTCAATAATTTAGCGATGCGCGATAGTGAATGATTTTGTGTGTCGAATGATACGACGACTGCTAATATTATTATTCGACTACAAAATTAGCGATCGCTAATCCTAATAATCGAATGATGACCACTTATTTCAATTCGAATAACGAAACCAGACAGAACGACTGTAGTTTGTATTGTACTGTAAAATATCGACCATAGGAATGAATCTTGCTTGCAGTCGAATAACCGAAAGAAAAGCAAGCGAACATATTGAATAATCGAGTCGGACCAGGTTTGATGAATGATTTCCGAATCGCTAATCGCTAATATGTAATGGGTGCAACTTAAAGTTATAGCCATATGGTTGAATATTGCTTGCAATTCGGACAGTTGTTTGAATGATTTTGTCGACTGGCGAATACTCATTAGTGGGGGCGCGTCGATTAGTATTCGTCGATCGCTGTCAGCTGGTGTGAGGTGTCCATTCGAATTATTTAGGTGTTCCATTCGAATATGTCTAATGATTGCCATAATCGAGCGATTTCATTAGTATCATTCATAATCGCGCATCGCTAGTCAATATACTCGCTACAGCGCATTGCCATATTCCCAAACAACTTGAAGTGTATAATGAGCGATGATCCGGTTACGTGTTATTGTCAACTGATACAAATGCAGCCCGTTAGTGTTTCTTACCAAGAGATTCTCAGGTTTGATATCGCGATGTACGACTGAAAGCGAATGCAGATATGCGATAGCTGATGTCAGATGACCGATTAGCAAGCGAGCCTGCGCTTCGGGGAATTTGGAAGCGGCTGCGATACTATCAAATAGATCGCCACCTAAAACAAGAGTGGGAAACAAATGATGTGTTAGAATAGAAGTATATTATAGTGGAGAAGAACTCATATTTAATATCAAGAAAAGGGCGTGAGTGGTAAAGCGCGACCAGAAATAACAGTTCTATATTATCCGATTATCTTTGCCAGAGCTACAAAGATCGTGCCAATGGCGAAATTTTGTAAATAATCTAAGCTTCCTGGTCGCGCTTTATTTGGAAAACTGAGGGATGAAACGGGCGGATTATTCCATTGATAGTAGTCACTTATAGTAGTGTAGAGTAATAGAGACAAATCGTATATGGAAAATTATGTACTTTATGGTGATATAGCTGATATAGAGGGGGTAAGCCCACTTACAGGTGCCAGTTCGAAGCCGACCGCGACTCAGACGACGTGTCGCATGAGTGTGTGAGCGAGACAGCGAGCGTAGTTAGGGTGATATATCGTCATAATCGACACTTTTTGAAATATTTATCTGCTGTTCAAAAGAAGTCCCAAGTGAAATATGATAAAGATAAAGATTTTTATTTGCTAAGATAAGGGTAGGCAGTCGATGTTCAGTTATATATACATTATGAACACCTTATCTGCTATTAATTTTAGCATACAAATATTAAATAGTCCACATTACACTGAAAAAAATAAATCTTACTGTTAGTATTGCTCCAACTTATAAAAATATTTTATATATAAGTTTTATATTTAATAAATTCATCTACTGAATAAAAACATTTCTGTGGAAGCCATTTAAACAGTTCAGATTTAAACTTATTAATTGAATATTCTTTTATCTCTTCGGGTATTTTGTTAGATATTTTACCGCACATAGCAGGACTATTCTTAAGATACAGTGATGTGGCGTATGATTATATATTAACCTATTCGGGTTTCTCGTATTTCTTGAATATTGTTCTTGGGCTCTTTTAAATAATTTTGGATTAAGTTTTACAAATTTTCCTATTTCCAGTATATAAAAACATGGTAATGGCAATATATTTAATTTAGTAAACATTGGTTTGCATGATTCATTTGGGGCCATACCACAAATTGCACGCACACATTTCTTTTGAGCAATAAAAACTTTATTAATATCAGTGCCGTTTCCCCAAACTACAAGACCATATCTCAAGACAGACTCTACATATCTATGATAGGCAACTAGAGCAGTCTTTATCTCTGCTGTTCTCCTAAGTCTACGTAATACATAAATAAACCTATTGATTTTCTTTCAAACTTTATCAGTGTGATCTTTCCAATTTAAATGTCTATCTATGTTAATACCTAAAAATGTCACACTGTGAGCCTCCTCTATGATTTGTCCGTTGTGATTTATATTTAATGTCATATCTCTATTGAATTTGTCAAAGTTATTAAAATTAATGTACTTTGTTATGTCTAAATTAATCTGTAAATTATTATTATTCAACCACTCAATTACAATAGTTATTGCATTATTAATGTCTGATTCGTGGAAGGAGATGTCATCACTTATTGCGCGCGTTACATTTATTGAAATATCATCTGCGAACAAAAGACAACATTGATTTGTCACCTCAGGTAAGTCATTTATACATATAAAGTAAAAATATGTCAATTAGTATAACAATTTTGGCACCTTTTTCTAGATTTTGTGTTATCAGAAACACGATTAGAGGAAATTCGCGATTAGAGGAAATAATTATTCAATTGAGGTCTATATTTACACTTTTTTGATTTATGACTCATTGTAATGCACACACTTAAAAAATATTTATTTAGATGAATTTCGACAATTACCTGTTATGGAAATTTTCATAGCTATTTAAGTTAATTTTGTATTAATTTAAAACCCGATTCCGTCCCTCTCACACTGCGGGTCTTTCCGCCTGGAGTAAAGATTTGCTCGGACGAGAACTCCCCTTAAGACGCGAGTGAAAGAGACAGCGATCATAGTATGTACCTATCGGTGTCTCGCTCACGCTCACGCGACACGTCCGGTTGAACAGGCACCTTTACAGTAATATAAAAGCTAAACGACGAGTACAATCTACTCACTTGAATTTCTAGGGGCTAGTATGAACCTTCCGCGTTTGCTTATCACATTTCTTTTATTTTAAATGAGACTTGTAAACTAGTAACGGATGATATGCTGGATGACACTTACCAGCGACGAGGTCCATCACCAGGAACAGCCACTCGGGACTGTCCTGCTCCTCGATGAGAGACACAATCCTAGGGTGGCACAACTTCTTCATTACTCGTACCTGGGAAATTCAATTAAATAAAGAAGCCTCCGTTAGATTATTTATCACATTTAATAATATTTTGAGGCCTTAAAATCATGAAAGGCCCCTCATTTGCACATTTTATTTTATTTTGTATTGATTTTCGACATAAAAAACAAATTAAGTACCGTCAAACTGCACTTGTTTTTAATCACCCATCAGAGGAAGTGACGAAATAGTTGTTGTGTTTTTCTACGCGTAAAAGGAGAAGGAGATAGACGCATAGCTCTGTCCCTTACTGACAACAACTATTACGTCACTTCCGCTGTAGGTCCTTTTTCGCGTCAAACTGTCCACAGTCAGTTTGGACCCGCGATTTTGGCATTAAATTATCGTTTACTTATACGTACGTATGATAAGCCATACGTTCCCACGACACAGAATATCCTAGTGTGAGACCAGAATATTTTTTTGTGTCTATATGTAAATGTTACGTTGATATATTTACCTCAGCTTCGACATAGTGCTCCTTGCCCTTGCATTTCGCTTTGTCTATCACTTTGAGAGCGAATTCCTTGCCCGTGCTCTTCTCTTTGCATATCCTTACAACCGCGAAGTTTCCGTCGCCTGAAATTAAATGTTATTATTCAGTAATGAGGTCTTCCGACACAACACGAACTGACTCCTTGTTACGGTTCCGTACCTCAAAATGATAATAAACGGTGAAGTGCGAGTCGGACTCGCGAACGAAGGATACCACCAGACAATGGTATTCATGTTTCTTGCATGGGGATTAGGTATCACTAATTTTACTATGTGTAAGATAGCAAAATTTTGTTTACGAAGTTATTGGTGCGGGTAGGTAGCAGGTGCATTTATAAGTTTGTATGTGGTATTAAATGAAATTTTATCCGCCCATTTTAAACCATATTTTTATCTATATTTTTTCCTGTAATGTTTAAGCAATGACCTATATAAGTTTTTTTTTGGATCAGTAGTTTGGGAGTTAAGGGGGAGGGATAATCTTTTTTTTTATTTCTTCTTCTCCTTTTATTTGGCCTATATTCTTAAATATTTTTTAAACTAAGCATATCATCAGTTTTATGAAAAAAAATGAATTTCTCGTGACAAGCTCTTTTATTAAACATGTCACACAATACGGTTTGGACAATATGGGCCTTACCACAAAAAAATTAAACCACTGGGCAACACTTGTTTAAAAATATTAAAGGAAACAATAATGAGAAATATATGGTTTAAAACCTGGGGGGGGGGGAATCAGACCTATAATAGAAATACCGCGTTGCAACAAAACTATTAAACAGCGTTTAACCTCAAAATCAACGTCAAATCACATACATTTTTGATTAAATAAACAACTACATAGACATATTACGTATTTTTGTAAAAGAAGTAGTTGGGGGGGGGGGAAATCAGAATTATAAAAGAAATATTGTCCAAACATAGCGTGTCTGTCTGTCTATCAAGCAAGACCCTTTTCTCAGGAACGCGTAAAGATATCAAGTTGAAATTAAAATGGAATTCTGAGGTCTGCGGTGTCTTTAAAGTTGTGGAAAAATCAAATAGGTCAACGCAATCAAAGAATACCACCGTTTATGTCTCAATTTTGTTAAAAATGCTTGATCCTCGCAGGAGAATCATGAAATTTGGCACGAGCAGCTTTTATTGTAAAGGAAAAAAAAACCGTAAGGCTGCAGTTCCGTCCCAAGCGATCTGCGCGGAACCCTCGGTCCAACTCGTTGTCATCGTGTGGACCGGCCCTAACGCAGTACAGCACCTGCCACCTTTTTCAGCGGGTGCGACAAACCACTTGGTCTTTCACTGTTCTCTGGGTTTACACTACCATAGAAACTGATGTTTGAATGATTCATCCGTTTACTGACGGACCAAGGCTCTGTCTGGGTGTTCTGTCCGTGGCATCGTAGGTCTTAAACCTCTTAACCGATTTGAAAGCATTTTTATTGTTACCTGCAGTCTTATTATGTACCCTCAGCGTCACAAATAATAGCGCCTGTCTAAATGCATACCTCAAACACGATTACATCTTATTTGAAACACCCGATGGGAACACTGCTAGCTTTAGTGATTTAAGTAGTGGAAGAGCTCCGTAGTGTCATTGGTTTTAGTTTTGCTTCTTACTTAGGAGATGTAGGTTCGAAACCTGACCATGTACTATTAATGAGATAATTTATTTATCTTAAATACATTATCGGACGTTCAGAGTTTCGGATGACACGTTCACCTCCATCAACCCGCACTAAATCAACGTGGTAGAGTATGGCTTAATCTTATCCGCGTATCGTATCCGCGTAGGGCTGTGCCCCACGGTGGGGACATTATTGGGTTACATTTGTTGTTATAATAAGTAGTCGATATCATTACCTTTCCAATGATATCTCATGAATCATATGATAATGACATAACAGAACCCCTAAAGAAGAACAAACTTGTAAAAAGTAAAATTTCGAGAGGTGAGATATTTGTGACGCAGAATGACATTTGTGACATCAATTGCATCACCACTCAAATAAAAATATCGACCAATCAGAATTCGATCTGATTTACGGATGATTGTTAGATATGTTTTACAGAAATCGGTTCAGTCGTCTCACTCACCAATGATCCGGCCGACGGTGTACTTGAGCCGCATCGGGTGCGGCAGCGGCGGCGCGTCCGGCGGCTCCGCGTCGCCCGCGCCTCCTGCCGCGTCAGCCCCGCGCGGTGCCCCCCGCCCGCCTGCCTTCACCGGCATCGCGGG
Source organism: Argyresthia goedartella (assembly GCA_949825045.1). Classification (NCBI taxonomy): domain Eukaryota; kingdom Metazoa; phylum Arthropoda; class Insecta; order Lepidoptera; family Argyresthiidae; genus Argyresthia; species Argyresthia goedartella. Next base: position 15,266,951 of record OX463809.1, on the reverse strand, counting down.
CTTCGGGCCCGCTCTGTGGGTGCACAGCACAGATATAAACCGCTGTAATCACTACGGAAGCAACTTTAGTTCGAGGCCGTTCGCTTGATGGAGCACTATTGAAATATTGCAAAACCACGAGATGGCGCTAGGAAATTAAATTTCAAGAGAACAACAACTCAGTTTTCTGTGACACTTTAATAGATTGATTAGACAGATTTACTAAAACCCAACCTATTTGCAATTCTGTAACATTTTTATTTTTACATTCTAAGATTAGCGCCTAGCGCCATCTAGATGTATGTTGTCTGAAGCCATGTTTAAATTACAATCGTTACTCCCAGCGCCATCTCTGGATTACGAAAAGTTACCAATTCTAATCTGTATGGGATGAGCACCCTGTGGTGGAAGCCACGGAGTAATTATGACGAACTCGGTGGTGTTGCGGCCGAGGCTGTGCTTCCCAAGCGAGAGGGCCGGGTTCGAATCCGACCTAGGGAGTTAGAAAAAAGCCCCCCAGGTCTTGGATGTTTTCATGTTTGTGACGTCGTAGTTTCTGGTTCCCACGACACAGGGTATCCTAGTGTGGGGCCAGAAGCAATGTATGTTAATGTTATGTTATATTAATTATTCTTATCCATGTTTGGCCTCCTCCGAGCACACACTTGTGAACGGTTCATTTGTGTTGGCCGTACGTGAATGCTATGCCGCTCGTCGCACAGTAGAAGTTTGTCGGGGCTTGTGGCTTGTGGCTTGTGGGAGTTTAGTCAACTTGGCAAGCATTAGGTTACACCAGAAGAGAAGGGACATAGAAGTATAATGGCGCAACCCGTGAATACTGATGTGCCGGATGTCTTGAGTAAGCTTAAATAACTGAAGAACTATCACTATAGAAATAAGGAATCGATGTTACGCGTGCATATGCAATGAAGGTCGGCAACTCAAGCAAGAATTGTAATTATTTTTATAAAACATGTGTTTTTGTGATTAAAGAACTTGAAAATAAAATCATGTTTATTCTTACATACCTGTCGAATATCAGCTGTATGCGTACCGCCCGCCCGATACAAAGTTGGCAAATTAATGAACTTAGAAATGGGTTTTATGGCTTTATTGCAACTTTCAAGAAAAAAGCCTCGTTTTTTTATTGCAAGTCAAAGAAAAAAATAAAAAAACTAGATGTTAATATCCAGTATTTTGACTACAAAAAAACCGTACAACATTACACAACCAATAACAGTAAATAATTTCAACTTTTATCAATAACATTTTTATTTATTCAAGTTTAAAGAAGTAATTCTGGAGGATTTTTCAAAAAAGATAAAATATTAAAATAAAAAATCCGTTGGGCCAAAACCTTTTTCGTGTACCTAGGAGATAGCAAATGACCCCTTCTATCCGCCATTTTAATTTGGCAAACGATGCACCAAACGCCCTGTTTAACGGATAGTTACAATCGGTCAACTGATCAAAGTATTCGCATCTGCGTTTAAGCCAATTAGAATCTAGAGTAATTAAACGAAAGCCGATTATTAAAATGTACATTCGGAACGCCGGCGTAGCGTGAATGAGATAATCACCTCGAATTCCTTGTAATTGGCGTTTTTCTACATTGCAGCACCGCTTTGCTCTCCTCGAATTCCAACTCGAAATCCTCTTGGTTCACCCTGTGAGACGAAATGAAAGTAACATACACTTTCAGCATGCTAACGAATCGATCGAATTAGAACCCTATTTTTAAAGGCTCCAATTCGAATTGATCGAATTTTTGTGTGTTTAGTAAAATTGCTATCACTAGATGTACTATCTGAATGAAGCATTCAGAAAGTACGTCTAGTTATCGACTCAATTATTCGTAACTTGACAGACTTCCCCAGACCGCCATGACGTAAGTTAGTACTTTGATATGAAAATGAAAAGATACACATACAGTACTGCATCAGGCCAAGGGCAGTTCTAGGTATATTATGGATATTACATTAGAAGGTGTATCATCTCAACTTCCAATCTCCAAAGCTACGGCGATCGGCTAGTCCCCTGTCATGTAAATAATGGAGAAATGAATGACTGGCTACACATGGGCACATCTGTGCCTCTGCCATCCCGTATGGAAAAAAGGGTGGCGCAATTTCCATGTATGTTCATATCATCTCTTCTGATATCTACCCTGTTATGTCATGACTTATGACTTATGAAATGACTCATAAAGATCGATATCCCCATTCCTTGCAGTGATATCATCTGCAGCCGGATCACGAATAATTTAATTACGCATTGAATAAGTAAGCGAATTGAACTGTCAATGGCTTTTGTGAACAATTCACAAACAATATTCCATCAGTATCGGGCTATCCGCGACTTCGTCGATCGGTCAAATATTCGTGATCAGGGTTGCAAACATGCATTCGAGATAAACTACGATAACATGGCGCGCGAATGACAATATAAATTATTTTCATGAAGATACAAGGTTCATTTCCTATTGCAGGCGGACGCGATGTTATCTTAGTTTATCTCCACTGATGTTATTGTAAGTGGTTACTCAATGAGGCGCAAAGCACGTGCGTAGGTGAATATTAGTAGATACTTACTGTTAACATGCATGTTAATACAAATGGTATGAATACATACTGCAGCTGTAAATGTTAAATAAGGTTCTAAATAAAAATATATTTGCTTATGAGTGACATAATGTGTTATTGTTAAATACTAATTAACCTATTATATAAACAATTCTAATTCTTATTCTAATTATATCAGAAATAAAGAATAAGCACTCACTATAATCAATATAAATCATCAAATATTTCATACAATTTTGACATCTGTGGTCTGTGAACTTACCTCTCACTCCCATACGCGAAGAACACGTCCTCTTCATCAAAGAACTGATGCAGTGCGGTGACCGCCGTGCCCGACTGAGCGAAGACCTTACGCACACACCCCGTGTCGAGCTTCACACAGTCGGTGATCGCCGCCAGCGCATGTTCCAGGGTCGGGCTGTTGCGCTTGTTGAGGAGCAGCCGGCACACCTGAATATAAACCAGATATATTTACACAGGCACATACATTGCTTCTGGGACTTTTAGATGACTCTTCAAACGTCATTTTTATATGACGCTAATTTTACATTCGCGCTTTTCCGCGAAATGGCTGGGGCGCTATGTAAGCCTTAAAATGAAAAATCTTTATTTTACGCAACAATTATGCTAGATACATGCTGCACTAGTCCCACAGTAGGTTTCCCTGTGTCGTGGGTACTAGGCTCAACCAGAAAATAATTACAAATGATTTGCATATAACAAAGTGGATTACGAGAGCAATAACTATAAATCTAAACCTAACTTAGGTAAGAAGTGTGTGTTTTTATACAGTGTGGCAGACAGTTATTCAGTAATACAGGTACTCTTAAATTTTATGTAAGTAGATAGATATAAGTACAAGTACACTCCAGGTAGACGTAGTTATTCTGTCCATGAGCACCACAGTACCATCGTAATCAAATTGCATCAGCCATTGTTTTTGTGATTTTTTTAATTTGTACGAGTTTAGTTGTTTAAGGGTATAGTGTGGTGTAAAGCCTGGGGGCGATGGCCTTGTAATGCCTTCTAACAAATAGGCTCCGGTACAAGCTTGTATCTGGACAGCGCGCAGTTATTTTGTTGAAAATTCTGATGGAATTCCAAAAACGATGACGAAAATATACTCGTACTAAAATACGAAGGTCTATGGTAAACAGGAATTCTAAAAATCGTACACAAAATAAAACAATTCAAATAACGCGAATCAGAAAAATGGAATCGTTGAAAAATACGACTTGAAAATACGCTTCAAATGAATACGTGGCTATTTGAATTAGTACCGTGGTGGATGCGGAAGTATCGGTGAAGAAAGCTTCGTAAATAAGAGCTTTGAGTGAATTTGTTCTGATTGACGAAAATTGCCTGAGTACTACTACTCCAAGACATGAGGACTTTCTCATAGGAGCATAGCAAGTATTCTGTAATACTAGTCATAAAGATTTGCTTTCTGGGTGATTCACTACAACAGTCAGACATTTCTCATTTTATAAGAACTAGGTAATAATTGTATGAAGACTTATGAATATTGAGGAAGCGAGAGATATATGCCGGGATCGTAGCAAGGCCTTTAGTCTCTGCCTATCCCCCTTCCAGGCAAAGAGGCGTGAGCATATGTTCATATGCATGTAAGGTAATAATTGTGTCAATTTAAAGTGTTAAAAATCCTCATTGATAATATAGCAATTTTACCTGAAAATAAAATTGTTATTATACATACTTACCTGGCTTTAAGCCTAATATTGAGAGTAGCATACTTGACTTCCTTTCCGGTGCGACGAATTTAGCCCTAAACAGCTCACTTCATGTTTAAAACTCCTAAAATACATGTCATATCCGTTTGGAACCTCAGCAACATTGCGCGCGTAAAGTTTCAGAAATGGCGGCAAAAATTTAAATTGATTAAACTTAAGTAATAATGAAGAAATAAATAAAACAATATTTTTTTTTATTGTAGCCAGCGTTATTGCGCGCGCTCAATTTTCAGGTCATTGGCAACTCAATAAAGAGCTGATCGTGTCTAAGAATGTGTCACGATCATGCAATGCACAGTAATGTGCACAGCAGGCAGCGATTTACCTAGGCTTAAAGCCAGGTAAGTATGTATAATAACAATTTTATTTTCAGGTAAAATTGCTATATTATACCTGACGTTACCTGGCTTTAAGCCTAATATTGAGTAGTGTTTGGTATCGACTGCTGAGTTAAAAACGCCAATGTGATATGACTAGGAGTTCATTTATGGAAACCTTATATAAATTATGATACTGAATGTGTATGTCATCATCGTGTACGTGATGCAAAGATAGGCTGCGCAAATGCAACTCAAAAATAAGGCAAATAGATATAAACAAACACAGACTTAAGAAAGGTCTGATGAAGTCATCTTTTGAAGCCAGCTGAGTTTCGGGCTGGCTAGGTTAGACTTGGTTAGTTAGTTTCTGGCTATCAAGACTCATCTGATCTATATGAATCTAAGAATATGCAAAGCTTTACCTCCAGTAGGTTTTCCCTTTAGTCATCACTTACGTACAAGTTCACCGAGATTGGTGCTCGGTGGTTGGCTGCTAGTTCGCCATTCTGTTCGACGACTACCAAGACTGCAGTTGTGAGGTCAGGATATCAGGTCGGTCGCCTGACCTACGAAACTCGGTGCTAGAGACGTAGGCGTGCCGAATCGAATACGTGTGAAAATGACTTATTATAATTTGTACCTTGCACCGACAGGGCCAATCTGATTTAAACACAAAACATTGATGAAATTAGTGATTAGCAGTAGGTATAATCAAATTACAATTGCTGTATTTTGAATTGGGAGTGCGCCTCCTGGATGCATTACCACTGATTATGTACTTCCACATATGATTGGTCTTTGCAAAAGACTGGCGAACAACTCTGTAATCTGACTTTAATGATAAAGTTACTCAATTAATCTAAATACCTTTTCGTATCACTTCTGAGAAGAATAGCTAGATGTGGCTGATTCTATTACGGGAGCTAGTGTGGCTATCTGACTCAACTGAAGATGCTTCTACAGTGGGCAATCATAGTGAAAAAGACAAGTTTACGCGTAATAAGCATATTTGTAAATGCCTACAGTGATAAAGAAGTTTAGTATCCATCGTATTCAATTATCATTGATCAGATACCTAATACAAGTATCTGAACGCGTTTTCATTATTACCCGCAGCTGTGTAGAAAACATTAACTGAAACCATGTTACCTAGGACTGGACCATAAAAGTCAAATATACATACTTCATTGGGATAATCCAGCATGGCCATAACATTCATTAAAATAATAATGTGTAATGGTTATAAAAGTTTTGAAAAACTGTCATCATGCTAGTTCACTGGTAGAAATACCAGGTTGGTGTCCTAACATAACATAGCGTCACGCCTTTTCTCATACGGGGCGGCAGAGGCACAATGGCGCCCACGCTCAATATGCTAATGTATATCATGCTCAGTCCGATATTCAATACTCCATTGCTACTTTATAATTATTATTCCTTTACTATGTAGCTACTCTACGGAACAGCTGTAGAAATATTAAGGAACTCTGCGTGTGGGCTGTATGCCGCACCGGCCACATCCAAGACACATTATGGTTAGATTACCTCGATTTCGTCGACTTGGTTAAAGCTGCCTTTGCTGTTCGCTTGGGATATGTCGAAATAAAGCGACTATTGAGAAACAACTAAATAAATAGTGGAGATGTGAAAAAATCACGATGTATATATAATCTCAAATTTATATTAATGTCCTGAGAGACTCGAGGACTGTCATCAGCTCCTTTTGGATAATATACTGAAAAGTGCATTCTTACAGGCACTTACCTAGTGAATTATGAAGACCTGCGCGGTCCAGTGACACGTAGGTCATTTGTGAGAAGTAATGTAGATAACTTCTCTATATGGCTCCGACAATATCCTGGTGGATAACTATCTGAATAATATTAGCAGACTATATCTTTGGATAATGAATCTGAAAGGTGACTGCTACAATGATAATTGTCTGAAGCAGTGAAGTAGGCATATTGCCGACCATATACTGCCGGATTGATGAAAGTAGTCGGGTTGAAAAACGACGGCTCTGTTAGATTGTAACGCGTTGTTATATTAGGGGTTGGAGGAAATCAGCTAGGTAGGTACTCAAAGTTCTTTAACAATGTGGTTTAACTTATTAAAGGTAAGACCAACACCACAATAACAGTAATTTATGATTACCCTTTTACCCTTTGAGTATTGTATTATATAGATAGCCGGTCCTCCAGCCACATACCTAATGTTTAGAACTCCCTTTTAAACCCTTTAAAGCAACAGCGCTAAAATGGAAATTATTGATTTCAAAATAAAGAAAGTTACATAAAGTAATTAGTATGAATGGAATATAAAATAGTGTTGATTTTATATTTCTCCGTCACTGGCTTAAAAGGGTTAAGATATCACGTAAATGAGTAAAACGTTACAATAAAACTGTAAGAAAATTGTTTGCCTCCACTCTGTCCGCCTCGTTCTACCAACATCAGGCGATGTTTCTGTATGAAAATGTCGTTTTGAACCTTGCACAGATGGAAACGTTGCAGATACTGAGTTAGATCTCAAGTTTCGCCGGGATACTAGAAATGCACGACAACTAGCCATCAGATATCTACATCTTTGCGCAAGATGTTTAATTGAACAGTCTAGCATAGACTGATTCATTTCATACTCACACGAGCGTTTAGTAGCGATGTCCCCTTACGCGCAGGCACTACCGGCTTAACCGCGAACGGCTGACATAACTGCATGTCAATGTCGCTTTAAACCTTGCAGGTGGACTAAGTTGCAGAAACTGTATCAGCGGTATCTTACCATCGAAGATTGATCAACAGGTCACTTCACGCGGGATTTTCAATTTCTCTGTAGCCAAGCCGCGCTGATTGGTGTACTCATGGCGCTCAGACTGGGTTGCGGTACCAACACGTGGCTGCCGCTCGTAGTCGCCGCTTCGTCGTTCGCCTCCTGCCTCCCCTCCGCGCACGCACCAGCCTTGCGCAGGCTGGCGGCCCGGAGCCTGCGCGCGGGCGCGGGCTAAGTGTAGCAGGAGGTCGAACTCACGAAAATGCACGCAGTCGCCGTGTCGTCGTTTGTCTCCTGATTCCCCTCCGCGCGCGCGCCAGCCTTGCGCACGCTGGCGGCCCGGAGCGCTAGCCGGGCTCCGGGCGGCGGGGGTGCGACACCGCTGCGCGCGGGCGCGGGCTTACCTTCTCTGTTTGCCTTGCTCTGGATGGCAAACTCACGAAAAATCTCCAGGTTTCTCCTTCCTCGGACATAAAATCTGTAAAACTGGGATTAGTTATGGACTATCCACCGAGGGCAAAATCTTGCACGAGGTTACTAGTTATTATTCTGTGCACGAGGTTACCATTACGCGATGGTCGTGAATGCAATGAGTATAGATTGAGTAGAGATCCACTCGTCCAACGTCAATAGTTCGCAATTGATAAGAATCGATTTTATTATTTTCCCCGTCGGAAGACCTCTCGTTGATTGTATTACATACCTTATCCCTGTAGCCGGAATCTGCTTGGTGCTAAACAAGCCAAGACATGACCGTCGAAAATATCCCTTTTTGCGCCTCCTTCTGCTTGATCAAACCATGTGGTATAACCATGGGCGGTCACTACGTTCCCGCCAAGTATGATTGCCATCGAAGGACTCGGCGCACTCGAGTTCAATGAACCCCAGCACAGAAAAATAAAAGTTTGTAACTCATGCGAACGGCAAATACCTAACCTGATTGGATTGGATTTACTTATGATTTTCTCAGCGTGAGATTCGGATGAATGCAATGTTTGTTCTTTCGAGGGTAGTTACAAATAGCTACTTATAAATATCACTCCTATATCAAAGGGAGTGATATTCCTATCAAATTCAATGTCAGAATTAAACATATCTTATTGCGAGATTGTGTGAGTTACTGCATCTTATTGCATCACTCGATCGGTTTAGCATACGATCATGCATTGCCGAAATGTTACTAGCTGAATCTCGGAACGATTTTTCCAGATTACTTGTCCTTGAATTCTTTCTTACTCCCCCGATGTCTTCTCCTCCGGCTGCTCCTCCTCTCCGGAGACGTGGAAGTAGAACTGCTGTAGCGATCACTCCTCGATGATTCACTACGCGGGGCTATTTACCGCGGTTTTTATTAAACGGATTATTTTTTGCTGTTACACTGAACAATTAACACTATAACCGTAACAAAATTCCAAGGATATTTCGAAAAGTAACTGTTAAACGCGTGCGCACGGAAAGAAATCCAAAACGCCAATGACCTGAAAATTGAGCGCGCGCAATAACGCTGGCTACAATTGCCGCCATTTCTGAAACTTTACGCGCGCAATGTTGCTGAGGTTCCAAACGGATATGACATGTATTTTAGGAGTTTTAAACAGGAAGTGAGCTGTTTAGGGCTAAATTCGTCGCACCGGAAAGGAAGTCAAGTATGCTACTCTCAATATTATGCTTAAAGCCAGGTAACGTCAGGTATAATATGTAAAATTAGAAAAAGCTTCGAAGTTCAAATCGCATAAGATAATACTATATTAATACAGATATCATTGATAAGTCTTGGGTGAAAGAGAGACAATGAGAGTAATTCAATAACATCCGCTATAGCCAATCACCCGCCGCAGGAATCAATGAGACTTCATTAAGACTTGGGGAGCCCATTGAATATTATCAGTCAATGGCCTCCGTGCGTCAAAATTACGCTTACTATTTGAGACCTTCTAGTTCAAAGCGTTACAGGAAATGCAAGCACTTTTTGCCCCTGGCTTTAAACTGTTTACTTACTTTACGAGGTTTGACTCCATTTCTGATGATAGTGACAATGCGCGGTCTCACTGCACTTTCTCCAGCCGGACTAACTCTTGCAGTCCCATTACCAGGAGTTGTACTACCGTTTGTCTGTAACAATGAGTATTATGGTATGGCATGGTAGAAACCAGAAGCAATTATAAATAGGTTTATAAATAGGTTAGGCTTTACTAATAAAATTATACTTGCAGGTTGAAATTTTAATGCACTCACTCTATTAAATTTAATTGGTCCCGCCTGCATTTAAATTTAATCGAATTTAACACTACTATAATAATTTTATCAAATCTCAATAATTACGTTAAGTCTTATCTGCTTGTTTTGTGCTTCTTTGTAGTGTACCGCATCCAGGATTTTTGGTTTTTTATTACATCATTTATTTCCTGATTTTTAGTACAAAATTACGAAAAACTTTTAGATGCTTAGTTAACAATGAATGTGTGTTTTCACAGCTTGTGCAAGATTATTATACTCAACTTTTAAAGCCCTTTATTATGATACCCCACTCAAGGCTCCTGAAAAATGATTTTTTTCTGGAACCATAAAACCCACAGAATCCACCAGTTTTTTTAATATTAATGTACCCAGTGACACTCGCGCTATCAAGACGAATCTAATGACGTATCATTTATTAACATCGGTTCAGCCGTTGAGCAGTTACGAGAGAATCCAGGAACAGAGATACTTATATATGTCACCGTAAGATTGTCAAAACCGTTAGTTTATCAACTAACAAGTTAGTTTGTTAAGGGGAATTATAAAACGAATAAAAAACTAATTGAGGGAATGATCACTGAGCAAATGACCATGAACAGCGAAAACACTTGAAGCGAAGAAAAACACACTGAATTGAGCATTTTTTTCTGATAAAAATAAAATCCAGAACGAGCTTACAAAAAGTGGGCATTTCAGATATTAAAATTCTAGCTGTGGGACCACATTACTAACTGAGCGACTAGAAATACAGACAGGGCAACTTCAATTACGGAACACCGGAAGCCAAATTTGGCTAGAGTAGGTTATTGTTACAAGATTTCAATTGGGTTTTAGGTTCTTATTTTGTATTTTAAGCAACTCAAATTAATTTTTGTAAGTTGCTGTTCTGTTGATTTCTCGTCACTCCCAGTCAGTCGCTCCCTTAGTAATACAATAACCTAAATTTATTTATTTTTGTCACTAAAAAACTTTAATTTACAGTCACTCGTCACTCATTTAAATACCACACTCATTTGTATCATACAATATATGTATACTATTGAAAAATTGCAAAACAGACCGACAGGGTTTTAAATTTATGTTTCTTTTGTTTTTACATGTCAACCTAACAAGAAGACTATTAAGGGGCTAGCCTTCACATAAGCTACTGCTTTGCCCTGGTATTTCGTTTGCAATTTAAGTTAAAATCAGTTCTCAATTTAACGGTTTTATTATAAACTAACGGGTCATATCGTAAGCAGTACGGTACAGTTTACAATTTATCGATAGTTTGTAAACTATCGAGAAAAAAAACGTTAGATTATAAACTAACGGATTTGACAATCTTACAGTGAAATATACACACAGGTCAAACCCATACATAACCCTCCTTTTTTCGCTGCACTGCATTACAGCAAAAAATTCATTTTAGATTTCGTTAATTTTTTTATGGGGTTATCAAAGTTAATCCAAGAATAGTGCTAACTCAAGTTCTATCTGGCAGGCCTTAGATAGATACAACATAACTGTTACCTGAAAACTACGGGGTTTATTAGCCCTTGCCGGGGAAGGGCTCGCTGCATCACTTAATGATTCCGGACCACTTAATCTGAAGGACTGTGGAGTTACTGCGCTGACCTCATAGTCAATTCTCTTGAAAGGTTCTCCGAATCCACTACACACATATGACTGGCCATCTTCTAGGTCTTCCAGTTTACCGACCTGTGATTTAAACAGAGTGTTCATTTACAGTACATGTTTACAATTTGCCAATCCAACAGCAGTAAGTAATCAAATCAATCAACAAATGGAAAATAATGATCTTATTTAGTGAGCTTAGAAGATGACATAAGCATGTATTATTTGCTTCTAAATTGGTAAGGATTATTTTTTCCAGTAAGAGGTGAAATAGATGTTCAAACTTAGATTCCTTGTTACAACAAGCAATGAACATTCAGCATGTCTCCTTCAAATATGATATGACTTACTTTTCTACCTTCCAAGGAGTATATTGTCCTCACCCCACTTGGTAAAGTCACATTGTCAACTAGCACCCGTGTCAAGTCTGCCGTTAAACTATCAAAAGATCTGTAATGAAAGTATAATGAATGAAACAATAACATTATTATTACACCTGTGGAGTGTGGGAGAGCAATTGAACATATGATTGCAGCACTATTTTGTTACTACTTTCAGATGTTATTTGATTATTTTCAACAGACTACAAAAAGGAGGAAGTTCTCAATTCAACTGTTTTTTTTTTGTTATGCGGTTGTTCAGTGAATTATGAATTTTGATTTGATTGGCAGGTCACACTTCAGAGGTGGTCCCATACAAATTTTATCAAAATAAATTTTACAATTTCAGAAAAAAACAACAAAAACAAAAAATATGTATTAACAGATGATGGTTTGGTTTGTGGTTCCATGCAGCAAAAGTTTTGATGAGGACTTTTCATGTACCTAGAATTCATTCGCATCCCGACCTCGGAGGAATAAATAGGGCTTGAACTTGAAGTCAGTTTTTTTTTAAATTTTTAACTTGGTGAATTATTTCATCCCCAAAATGTAGGTATATTTTTGGTGGAAATCTCTTGCACTGGCCCAATAGACTCAAGGGTTTCAGATAGCAAATCTCAAGCTATGACAAATTATATTTGGACTGTGGTTGTAGAAGGTAGTGGCCCAGGAAACCAATGACTCCTGCGTTTGCGATTTGAGTATAGGTAGGTAAGTACAGGCTGAATAAACAAATTTTTTTTTAATTGACCTGTATCTCTCTGGCAGCACAGGAATGATAACTCCGGAGTAGAATTTGTCGCCATTTCTGAAGAATCGGACACGTTTTGCCTTGCGTGCTGGCGGTGTGCGTAAGGTAACGTTACGTCGATTTGCCCTAGTTTTCATGATGTCCATGTCGTTTAGATCTTTCTCGAGCTCGCACACGGAACTCGAGCGACTCCCGCTGCGGCTGAGGCTCTCCATCCTTTAAAGAAAGAGAAAGTGAATCGGGTAACGGACTGGCTGGGCGCACGAGTCAACAAACTCAACCACGAATCATCTTCAATCATCATACCTTGCGTTCGATTAGATGATTATTGAGATGAATTCAGAGCTTCGATGGTGATCGTAGCTTTTTCTCCACACCCATCTTCCTTCAGGTCACAAATAAATATCACAACAATAAAGGTGCTCAACTTTTCTAGGAATTTTAAAATCGGCTGTAGCAATAGCAAAAATTAGAAATCGCTGAATTTGAGGAAGGACATACACAGACAGAAAAAGGCTTATTTTTCAATGACGGCATAAGTCACTATCACCGCCACAGATCAGACCCACAAGTCTACAGTTGCCAGATGGGTACAAAACAATTTCACTAATAGAGTTGTGAGATTTTATTTACCAAATTATTTTCCTCTTTTTACCCGACTGCACGAAGAGGAAGGTAATTTTTTTACACCATATACGAAACCAGGTGCATTCATAAGTTTGTATATAGTATTAAAAGAAAATGCAGTCGGGTTATTTGTTTTTATAATGATTCTAGTTGTCAATAAATCTTCTCTTTAGGTCCTCTTCGATCACCCCCTTTTCCCTTCACTTAACCTACCCCAGTATTTTGCCGTGATATTTTCTGCAACTTTTGGTGATCATTTAACTATTTTGGGTAAGAAAAAAATATTTTGGTGATCATTATACTTGATTCCATCGGAAAATATAAAAATCTATATATGCGCAAAAAATAAAAATACGCGTTCAGCACCGTATACTTATAAGAAAGTTATTACAGGAAGCACTAGAGGTGAGGCGTCCATAATAGAAAAGGTCCCAGCACTAAGTATTTTTGAATACTAGTCGTCATCTGGTCCGGAAGCGTCTGGACGTGATCCACGTAGTATCAAGTATACCGAGTACGCGATGGGCGCTCCGCCTGTTCCCAGCGGCGTACTCAATGCGATGTGTGCATTAATTAAGGTACTCGGCGGCCGCAACGAGTGTTCGGGATGTTTCGGAAATATTCGCCGTCGCAGTTCTCGGGAGCAGTGCACATTCTGTGCTTCTTACGTTTAAACGTAGGCGGGTGTGGGTGGGTGATTATTACAATCACTTTTTTGCTTCCATATGAGTGAAAATTACGTTGTCTATTCGCCAAATCGAACTTCAGAATCACGGAGGTCGTTGAATCGAGTAGTGTACTAATAAGTACACTACTGGATAAAAAGCTAGTACTAAGCGGACGAATTAAGTTGACACCTTGCTTAAGAGCGCTGTATTGACATCACGAACACAGGTGTGAAGTAAATTCATCCGGGTAGTAAGTCCTAGTTTTTTTTGTTTATTCTTATTTTCTTTTTCAAATAAAGCAAATCAATTATCTTATCACTAATTTAAACGTTTCGTTATTCCCGTATACTTACCTACTTAAAATATCCACAGATTACAATAATACAACTAAAGGATACTTAGGTATACATATATATACATATATACAATATACATACATATATATAGGTAGATAGAAATTTAGCCCTTGACTAGGTTCATTCATAAGTACTCAATATTAAGCAAGTAAGGTACAGTGGCGGTCTAGCTAATCTGTGACTTTGACAAGAGCTCGCATATGACATATTTTTACATTTTCCGAAGTGCATCTAGCTCTGTTTACCCTGGTAATGCCCTAATCTGCAAGAACGTGAATTTACTAGGTAGTTTACAGGGTTGGCGCGACTAGGCGCACCCTCGTACTGTGATACTAGGTGAGACTCCAAGAAAAACTATTTGGATCGAGTACTTTTGCGGACTAGGAACAGGTGGAGTAGGTACGAAATTTAACTAGCACGACTCATCTCTAGGAAGCACCCATTTTAAACCGAAAAAATAATTAAGAATTAGCTGTAGTATGTTCGGAAGAATTTGGCCTATTCAGGACGAAGAATATTTAAAAAAAACTTGGCGATATTTCGTTCGCAACATTTCGATCGAACTAAAACCAAACTGCTGTGATTGCAAATTGATTAATTAATTTTTTCTCTGTCTAATTAACATTCTTGGTTACGACTCAAGATTTTATTAATATCCGTTCTGTTGAAAAGTGTTTTGATATGAATGCGCTTAAAGCCTTATTCGTCCGTTTCATATAAATTTTACTCCGCCATCACAAATTCATAGCGTATAATAAGACGCAAGAAACAAGAAGTAATAACTTTAAAAATATTTCAGACATTGAAGCGTTATACCAAAAGACTTGTCAACATCAGTAATTTTCCAGTAGTTATTAATAAATTAAAACACGTATACTTACCACATGCTGTCTCTTTCAAAAACCTCTCAAATCTTTTTATTGGCAGCAATTAATTAAATCCATTGCACTGCATAGTCAATCGCAGAGAGTTTCCAAGTTCAATTCCTAGCAATATTTTACTTTGCAACGTCACATAGGTATCTGTCGAAAATTTAACACGAAAGCGTTATTGTTGCTCATTTCAACAAATCCATGAGATTTGTGCGACAATGATCCTATTTTCTATTACATGGGGCGCATAGTGGGAAAGGTTGATCTATGATATTTTATGATAGGACGTCATTTAACAATGTTGACTTATGACTGACGAATAAAACAATCATTTCGCCGGTTCATAAAAAGAAAGTTTTCTATTTTTACTCCCTTGTCCAATAGTGAATTCACCAACATCAGCGCAACGAAATACTGTGTTTCGTTTTGTGGTACTCGTATGCTTGTAGTATGTGTGAACCGACCCTTATTTCGAGGCTTCGTTATTTTTAACCCCTCCTTTTCTTTAACTTAAATCAAACAAAATCAATCGTTCTTTTTCCATATTATATGAACTTTACATTCACCCTTGCATTACATGCATACATTCATCGCAAATAAATGTCTTATTTCTTAATCAATCAATCAATAAAAATTTCTCTATTATTGTAGATATTTATATTTTTTTGCCCCTTCTCTACATAGGACCACTCTGGGCGAAGAGGGCGAAGAAACTTCCATAGATTGATTTTTAGATCTCTTTTAAAAATTAGTTATACTAATATATAGATATTTTAATATAAATTATTATAAATAATATGCAGGAACAAATAGTTACAAAATTATTAATAGCGTGTTCTGTGTTGAGTTAGATTAACCCCATGCAGTCTTATCATTCATGTAATCTTGAACATTCTAATATCCCTTTTCAAATTTCAAAATCTCCAGATGTATCTTGTTATAGTAGGGAATGCACTGACCCTTGAAATAATTGCTAAACTTAGTGAATCTAAACCGGGTTGCAACTACTCTGTGATTATCTCTTACTAGCTGAACCGGTGAGTTTCGCACCACCCATTTTTTTTTTGCAAAATTAATAATATGGTACAAACCCTATCTTAAGCGTCGCATTATCACGAAAATTATACCTATGTCCTGTCCTGATATATAAGCTACATTATTGTAAAATTTAATTAAAATCCATTCAGTAGTTTTAACGTACAAAAGTAACAAACATCCATACATACATACATACATACTCACAAACTTTCGCGTTTATAATATGAGTCGGAAGTAGGATAGGAAGGATATGGCACAATTTTTTCCTACTTACTTGACACTTGTCAGTATATTTTGGACAATTCACACAATATCTTTATAAATTATAGCCTATATGTTATTTTGATGTATAAGCTGCATTATTGTAAAATTTAATTAAAATTGTTTTTGCGTAAAAGAGAAACAAACATCCATCCATACATACTCACAAATCTTCACGATTAGTATATTACTAGGATACTAGGAAGTAGGATAAGAAGGATATAGCAGATTTTTTTCCTACTTACTAGACTCTTATCAGTATATTTTGGACAATTCCCACAATATTTTTATAAATTATGCATACCTATATGTTGTTTTGATGTATAAGCTATATTATTGTAAAATTTAATTAAAATCAATTAAGTAGTTTTTGCGTTAAAGAGTAACAAACATCCATACATACATACTCACAAACTTTCGCGTTTATTATATTAGTAGGATGTTAACGTTCGCCGCGACAACAGCTACTCGCTTATTTTGGAAATTGAAAGGTTCTTGCATTCATATATTATATTTTCATAAATAAATTGACAAGCCACAGTTACCGTCAAACGGGGTAACTTGAGACCAATTTGAACTTTGAACTCCTACCAAAAGCTTATAGTCAGTAAAATAAAATGTTACCTTTACCCCAACTATTAGTCTATATTCCATTTACAGAGTTACAAGTGGCTGTGTCTCTTTTGCTCGGGTTTCTTGTAAGAAGGACATGAAAGTGGACGCCCAATTGTCAAAATTGTCAACCGTTGCTTGTTGTGTCTTTTTTGGGAGCCTTTTTAATACTTGCTCTCGATCAAGCGGGATTAATCCTGAAGCTCGGACCCAGCATGTACGTTTTCTTTTGTTTTATTGCTCATTGCAATGAGACATTGATTCAAAAGTCGGGGAAAAGTGTCCTTTGGGATAGTACCTCTGTGTTTAAGTTTCCACTCTTAAGAGCACTTGACTCCATTTTGTCTTCAAAGGTTTGAAATACGCCACATCCAGAGGTTGGAAAATCCCTGTTCTATTCGGCGGTAATATTACAAATTTTATATTTAATGAAGTACATTGATTGATTACCCATTTCGGCACGTGGCTGGCAAGATTGTCGCCGAGTAAAACTTTTGGTTTATCTATGTCAAAGTTTTTGAAGTAGGGTATAATTATTTTAGTAAACCAATCTTCAAATATTTCCATTGTAAACCATCCTGATTTTGAACGATTGTACACCGTACCAGAAGGCCCGCCAAGTATCCAAGTATCGTAAAGATTTTCTGCTCGGTATACTACGTACGGTGGAAGTAGATGACCATCACCTGCTGCAGAAAACATGACTGACGTGCTTGCTTTGCTGCTGTCTATTATTTTTTCAGGGTGACGGCAACCTCGTCTCACAATGACCCTTGTCCGTTTAGGGTCATCAGTTAGGTTGGTTTCATCGTAGTTCACGATTAAACTTGGCTCAATGTCTTTCAAAGTTTCAGCAAGTTCGTCAAAATATTCATTTATGATTTTGTCGTCAACAGCTGCACGGGATCTTTTTATAATTTGACTCAGTCTAGTTGTTAGTTCGCCTTTATTCCTGTAAAGGAATGAGTTCACCCAATCTGGTCCTGGTAAATTGTTACAAAACCTGCTTTCAGTCAATCCATTCCGATCCAAGAATGATTTAACAATCAATCGAATGTCGTACTTGATAAAAGGGAAACCCCATTCTCCTGCTAAGCAAATACATTCGGCAATAGTTGCTTCGTCCTCTTCTGAAAAAACTTGTGGTCGCCCACATTTCCCAGAATTTTTACCTCTTACGTGTCTGTTAATTGTAGCTCTGGGCACTGCAAACTTTTCACACGCCTTTCTTAACGATAAGCCTTTCTTAAACGCATCTACAGCTTTGTGTAATTGTTCTGTTGTGTAAGTCACATACGGCCGACCTCCAAGCAGCCTCGCTTTTTTTCGTGGCATGTTTGCCCTAAAAAGTAAAAAATAAATAAAACTTACGAATTTAAAAACAACAACACAATCACAGCGTATAATTAAATTATCATGGCTAATTTGAGACATTGGGGCAACTTGAGACACCGACGAAATGTGTCTCATTTTACCCGGCAACACTCCTCATTCAACATTTTTTTTTTATTATTTGTGTGTTGGTAGTACTGTCCATTATTACAAAACAGAAAGCCGAAGACATTTTGAGGTTATGGTAGTTTAAATCTCAAAAGAATACAACAAGAACTCTTACCAGTAGCAGAAAAGTTATCCGGCATATGTTAAGAGCAATATCTTTCTACAATATTAGAAAAGTTACTACAAAAAACTGAGGCAAGTTACGACTTCTGCTAAAATGGAGAGCGTAAGCGCAATCCGTTCACAAACTTTTGACAGTCTACTTCTTAATAGTGTTGCCATATTATCAAAATATTTTTTTTGTACTAATCGTCTCAAGATAGACCCCCGTCTTAGGTTACCCCGTTTGACTAACGTGTCTATTTATATAAAAAGTTATTTTAATGAGTCTGTGCGTTTTAAATTATAGCTTTCTCGAATAGCTCTTTTCTGTAATATAAAAATAGTTTGAAAATCCGCTGCTTTCTCTCACAACAAGATACCATAGGACATGACACTATCGGCGCACTCCAAATCACACCATACTCAATTATAGCGTCTACGAGGTCGTTCCGAATGAGTTTTAGCGTGACAACGATAGCTCAAAATGGTTGTTATGACGTCATGAATGACATCATTAACGCCGCCATGTTATGCTATCATCGCCCATGCTTCTGAGCGTCAGCACTGTGAGCAAGCCATCAAAAGTGACAGCTGTCACGCTAACAGCTGACAATTAAACTTAGAACAGCACCCAGCAGTGACTCCTGGCGCTCCATAATTGTTTATTTCCTCACTTATTCACCCAAAACAAAGCTAATAAGACTCGAAATAACAAAAACGACAGTAACTAACAAACTTTGCGTTATGATAGTGTCATCTGTCGGTTTCAACGTCTACCGTCGCGTTCAAAGCGTTCCGAATGGATATGTATGTTGGTCGCCATTTCCCACTTGGAACGAGCATGATCGTCGTGACGACACGTGAGCGATGATGTCTTTGTTGACGTGGCTCGGTACACGACATATGAAAGTAACTAAAATAGACTAGCCTACCTGTAGCCACATCGCATACGTGTGAACTAAGTAAACGTTGAAATTATCGACATATCGTAATTGTACGCAAATCCTTCTACGTCTGGCAACCCTACAACAGAAGATTGCCAGGTTGACAGTTAATTTTTTCGCACCTTATAATACGGCCCAATATTATATTATCGCGTGGAAGTAACTCAGAGGAACTTTGGAGGGTAGTCCGTGATTCGACCGTACTATATATATATATATATATATATATATATATCGACCGCTTTTTTCCGCCAGGTGGCTTCCAAGCAATACATACTTTTGCCGTCTCCGCAGTTTTAATTCGTAAACACTAGTAAAAAGTCAAAGTTTCAGTGATGTTTTTTGAGAAGTTTGCCGATTACACTGCGTACTCCAGAACTGTGCAAAATAATAGTGATTATTCTAGAATTAAACTGATTGCATTGGTCTTAAACTCCAAATCGCCGTTATTAGCTAGTAATTTTGAACTGTGTTGTGAGTGTGAACAAAGGACTTGCGTGCGACTCATTTAACCTGTCTCGTGTCTGTGTGATTTCGTACCACTACGTAACAGCTGCGGTGGCCGAGCGGTGACTGTAGCCGCGCCGCGCATACTTTTTCGGCGTATCACAGGTTCAAATGGCACCAGACAGACGCATTGATCTTTTTATTCGTTAATTTGGTATTTCTATGAACAGTGGCGCCAACGACGGAGGTTAACCGAAGAGCCAACCACATTGAAAGTGGCGCCATCTTTAGTTTAGAAAGCAGAAGCAGAAACTATATTTGTTAGTGGCGCCGCCACCTTCGTGCGTTGAGAGTTCACCGTAACCCTATCTGCGCGGATTTCTTCATCTCCAAAATGAACAAATGTATAGCTTGCGGTGGCGACGTGTATAATGGGGAGCTCCTGAAGTGCCAACTTTGCAAAGGCCCATATCACTATGCATGTCTGAACGTAACATCTGCCCAGTTCATGGCAAACATGCATACACTGCGGAAAACTTGGCACTGTCCTTCAGCTCAATGCCAAAACATCACCAGGTCACGTGGCACGCGGGGAGATGATACCGCTGTAACTTGCCACTACGAGTCGTCACTTGACCAGACGAGCATGTCCCTGGACGACACTGTTGCCGATGTTAGCGTCGCGGCGGCGCCAGGGTACAAGACTCCGGAGCGAACCAATCTTCGCGTGCCTGATTTGTCTCTTGATAGGTGGGCCGAAATACTTGACTCTTAGCTCGATGTCAAGTTGACGGAAATCAGCGACGACCTGAAAAAGGAGATTAACGCTGTTACAACTAGGCTGCAGCTGGAATTTTCCAGAGTAACGGATACCCTACAAGCGAAAATCAAGGAGCTAGGAGATTCGGCTAACATTGTGAGGGTTAGAATGGATGCGCTCGAGCAGGAAAACCTGACACTGAGGCAGGAGATAGCTGACGTCAGAAGCAATGGTGGCTCACCTGACGCTGAGTTGGAGAAGGAGGTCGTCCAGCTGCGAGTCGAAGTGAATGAGCAGGAGCAGAGCTCACTCCTCAACGATGTGGAGGTGTCGGGGATCTCGGAGTATGAGGGCGAGTGAGTGCTGCACCTCGTGGCCGCGGTCGCGGTGAAGCTCGGCGTGTCGCTGGACGAGCGGGACATGGTGAGGGCCACGCGCGTCGGCCCGCGCGACCAGCAGCCAACTAACGGCAGCGGCGGCGGCGTCGACAAGGCGCTCCGCCCACGCATTATCGTGGTCAGCTTGGTGCGACGGGCGCTGCGCGACGAGTTCCTGGAGATCGCTAGGGTTCGCCGTGGTGCCACCACTGAAGGCCTGGGTCTCCCACCGCACGTGCCGCACAAATTGTATGTCAACGAGCGTCTCACACGAAAAAATCGCGTGTTGTTTGCCAAGGCCCGTAACATGGGGTTTGCGGCGAAATGGCGTTACGTGTGGACCACGGATGGGCGCATCTTTGCCAGACGAGAGAATCAGTCCACCAAGTACCGGCTGCGCGACGAGGCTGACTTAGGTCGTGTTTTTGGATAGTGACATTGTAAGTGCGAATTTTGGCGGCTTCTTTGTCTTCTCTAATCGAATTTTAATAAGTTTGTTAAGTCTAATGTTCTTGAAGGCAGTATTCTTATGCTCGTATTTGTTGTGCTCACATTTGTTATTCAATGGTTTTCTTGCTGTGTGTGCTTGCGGGGCTGTGGAGGGGTTCAGATTACGCATGACGACAGGTGCAGTCCCACAGGACAGGTTACACAAAATCACAAACTAACAACCTTTAAATGTCATATAAGACCGGGTCTTAATTATCTAATTACCTATTATTACTTTTAATGTTGCGTACACTAAATCACATCTTAATCTTAACATACACTCAAAAATTCAAAACGATTAATACACATACTACACATTGTCCGTTCTATTGTTTATAGGCCCATTAAAAATATTGATAAAATATAGACTGGGAGGAGATTCTACATTGCGACAGTGTGGACTTGATGATAACGGATTTCAGTAGCCACATTCTTGAGGTTTATGAAAATCATGCCCCACAGCGTAAAATAAGAGTTCGGGAGGTGTCAAAGCCATGGCTTACCATTAATATTAGGTATATGATGACACTCCGCGACAGGGCACACGCAACATACAAACAATCTCAATTACCCGTACACAGGGAACAGTATAAAATACTGAAAAGTCTTGTTAACGCGACTACTTATGCTGAAAAGAAGGCGTTCTTTGAACAAAATATAAACAACAATGTTTGCAACCCAAAGAAACTGTGGAAAAGTCTGAAGGATACAGTTTTACAAAAACTTACAATGAACTGCCCGAACTCCTTAGTGACCCAAATCAGATGATTGACCACTTCCTTAATGTACCCGGAGACGACAGTGTACAAATATCAAGGCTTACTTACTTCGAGTATCATTGCTTTGGTAGTGCTACGTTAGTCGGCAAAATTATTCTAAAACTCCAATCGAACGCCTTTGGTAGTGATGGAATTAATATGAGCATGATATTGTTGACACTCCCTACAACCCTTAGCGCTATAACAGCAATCGTGAATAAATCCATATTTACCACCACATTTCCAAATCCCTGAAAAAAGTCGCTCATACGACCAACTCCCAAAAATAATGACCCACAAACCGTGAAGGACCTAAGGCCTATAAGTATATTACCTTATTTATCCAAGATATTGTAAAGTGTCGTTTATAATCAGATCTCATTATTTCTGGAGAGAAATAATATTCTGCCCAAGTTACAGTCTGGTTTTAGAAAAGGGCGTAGCACGGTCACAGCCCTACTAGATGTTCACAGATCACAGAGCTGGAAATAAATAAATAAATGTTGTAGATAACATTTTAGCTTCTCAAGACAAGGGCAACGGTACATTCATGGCTCTTTTGGATTTTCCGCGTGCATTTGATTGTATTAATGTAACAATGATGCTCTCCAAACTCAGCTTTTAAGGATTCGACATTAATTCAGTCAAGTGGATCGAAAGTTACCTCAGCAATCGCTATCGACAGGTTATTATTAATAAAAATGATGGATCAAAGTGCTCATTTAAATGTGTACCTTCGAGTAGAGGCGTCCCTCAGGGCTCAATCTTGGGACCACTACTCTTTATTTTATGCAGTGCGGAAATTATAGATAGTATTAAACACAGTAGGTGCCATTTGTATGCTGATGACCTTCAGTTGTATATAGAAGTGTATAATAATAATAATATAATAATAATAATAATCGTTTATTTACAGAAATAAATGTACATTACAAGCTTGTTTAGCAGGGTAAACAAGGGATGTATCGCTACTCCCTAAAATAGGGCGAACCCTGTGTTTTAGGATAAGTTGCTGCTACTTCCCACAAGAATAAATGCCTCAGATATAAATACTACATTCACAGTGTATAAACAATGTGAAATTTAAAATAAAAATATAACTTCTGACATTTAAAAATATATGATCAGCAAAAACAATGATAACATTGAGGAGGCTGTCAGGCATATCAATGAGGATCTTGCAAGTGTCTCCCTATGGTCTGCCAACAATGCTCTGGTTTTGAACCCCTTTAAATCAAAATTCCTAATTCTTGGCTCAAAGAGACAAGTGAAAACCCTTACTGACTTTGATCCACTATCTCAGGTGTACGCTTGGATCGAGTCACTAAGGCAAGAAACTTGGGCTTGCTCATGGACAGTGAGTTACGGTTTGAAAAACACTTAGTAGAAGTGGCAAAGAACTGTTTCTATCGTTTCGTGGTAGCTTCAGGTATCTTGCCACAAAATGTTGGAATAATATAACCCCTCCACTCCGAGAGCTCAAATCAAAATTCAGATTCAAAAAATTAAGTCTAGAAAGGATATTATTTCAATAAAAGCAAGATACCTGAAGCTGCCATGACAAAGCACTGCGTACTGCGTTCTACGTACCACCCGAAATTTGTCCCGATACCGCAATATATATATATATATATATTTATATATACACACACCGGCACAATTAGCGGAACTGAAAAAAGGGAGAAAAAATAGGGAATTTAGAACAATGAATGTAATTTTTAAACAATATATTATTATTTACTTTATCAAAACTCATTCCACTTGCCACATTTCAATAATGTGTATGGTCAACGAACATGGATGTACTACTTGCCTAAAAATCAATCAATCATTCAATCATTTTGAATTTATGGGTATCACATTTTATGTCATTAAACTCAACATATATTATAGTTTTACAATAATTATACTTGTGTATGCACCGTTTCGAATGCATTCCAAAAAAGGGTGTTGGATGAAGCATAATATTTCTCTTTCAAGTGTTTTTCCACCGTGGTCCAATGTAGAGAAGAGGCAAAAAATGACGTTTGCTAAGTATATGTAAATATCTACAGTAATAAAGATAATAAAGAGTTTGACAGTAAACAAACCATATTTTCAGGATTTTTCTACAAATTTCAATATATCACATATTAAAATGCTATTTTGTGACTCAGTCTGCAGTGTACAATAAAAAGTTGGTCTAGTGTTCTTGGTGGTACCTTGAATGACCTGTGCCATTTGAATAATAGGATCAGTCAGTGTTCAATACTACGATATAAGCTTAGCCAGGACTGCACATTCCGATTGCCAGAGAAATACCTCTCATCAACGATGAGACGGCATTAGTCTACACCGGGAGCGCGTCATCACGCTACTGCATCTAGCTCAATTATTCAAAAAACATTCAACGAGTTCTTCGAGGCTTGTCGTCATCGAGTGCTACGACGACGTAGCACAACGCCACGACCAGTGACTGTGCTAAGAACATAGATTTTTAGTAATTTGTTAATCATTTATTTAAATTAATTGGTTATTTATTTTAAGTGAGTAATGACTTTTTATTGAGGGACTTATATCATGTAATTATGATTGTGTGTTTTAATTATGAGCGCGCCTACAGCTCTGTGTCCCCACTGCCCCGGCTCGTTGAAGCAGTATGTCGTACCTCGTGGCTTGAGTGTGCATATTAGCCGCATTCACGGGAGTAGCCAGTCGCGTCGCGGGCAACCCGCGCAGTCCCAGTTGCCCGCTCAAGATGCTCCGAGTGCCGCTCAGGTTGTTCCGAGTGCCGCTCAGGCTGCTCCAAGTGCCGCTCCGGAGGTAGTTGCGTCTTCATCTTCATTGGCGAATTTGTCTTCTCTGAGAAAAAGTGTGCGGGTGCTAAAGCACATTCCGAAGGGCGCTAGGTGTATAGCTGCTACGAAGTTATCGCAGGTGATCGGGCGATGCATCCAGTCCAATAATCTTCTGGATTGGCAAAGCCTGTTAACTTTTTCTTATTCTGCGCTCAGGGTTCCGTCTTCGGAAGACCGTAGGCGCTCTCTCACGTCAAAGGTGAAGGACAATGTTGCCAATGAAGGTTCGGGTGACGCACTAGCGTCACTTTTGGCTCCTGGGGGGGTTCCCTTTGGACAGAGGTCATTGTACAGGATTGTTGAATCCAAGGTGCATGATGGAGACCTCAGTGGTGCGGTCCGGGTTTTATTGTCGGACTGCACCATTGCAGACGATAATGACGAAACGTTGTGTGCCTTGAGAGATAAACATCCCTTACCTGGCCGACCTTTGGACTCTCCTCGGGGGCCAGATCTTTCGTCAGAGTGCCTTTCTGTGGAGGTGGGTGAAGTGGCGCAGGCCATAGCCTCTTTTAAGAACGGATCTGCTGGTGGTTTGGATGGCTTGCGTCCGGAGCACCTAAAGGAGTTGACTTCGGTGGGGGCTGGTGACGGTGGGGTTGCACTTCTGGGTTCGTTATGCAGCCTGGCAAACTTTATGTTAAAGGGCATGGTTAATAGGGAGGTGTGCCCTTTTCTTTACGGTGCCTCTCTGTGTGCCTTAAAGAAGAAGGACGGGGGCATTCGCCCTATTGCTGTGGGGAGCGTTATTCGCCGTTTGGTGGCGAAATTGAGCTGTGGTGCGGCGAGGGATGCCCTGGCATCGCTGTTTCAACCCGTGCAGTTGGGGTTTGGTGTAGCTCTTGGTTGTGAGGCTGCCATTCATGCAACCAGGTCTTTTGCTATGAGTAGAGACGCCTCAGACGACATCATAATAAAAGTTGACGTGAAAAACGCTTTTAATACCGTTGAGCGAGATGTCATTTTGAGCAAGGTGTTGGCCTGCTGTCCGTCTTTGTACCCTTTCCTGCACCAGTGCTATAGTGACCCAACTAATTTGTTTTATGGTGGAAATTTGATCCAATCGCGGGTTGGTGTACAACAGGGTGATCCTTTGGGTCCCATGCTTTTTAGCCTGGCAATTCAGGAGGTTGTGGCCTCGTTGCGTTCTTCGCTGAACGTGTGGTACCTGGACGACGGCACGATTGGTGGAAGTCCGGACGTGGTCATGGAGGATTTGGGAAGGCTAATACAGGGATTTTCTAACCTGGGACTTAGTCTTAATACTCAGAAGTGTGAGGTGTACTCCTGTTCTGGGCAATTCACGCAGGAGTTGAGCGCTGACATCCATGCGGTTGTGCCGGGTGTTGTCCATGTAGCCAGGGAGGATTTTACACTTCTGGGAGCCCCTATTTTCCCGGAGGGTATACCGCGGGTTATTAAGACAAAGATAGATATTTTCGCGGCTTCCAAAAAGCACCTCAAGCAGCTCTCCGCCCATGTTGCCCTGACTATTTTAAAAAGTTGTCTCTCTTTTCCGAGACTAACTTATTCCGTTAGGACTGCTCCGGTTTGGTTGCATAGACAGGCAACTCTAAGTTATGATGCGGTACTAAAGGATTTACTGGAGTGCATCATTAATGTGGAAATGTCCTCGACTCAGTGGGCGCAGGCTGCGCTGCCGACCCGGCATGGGGGTTTAGGTGTGCGACGCTTACAGGACACCGAGCTTCCAGCCTTTTTGGCTTCTTCGCATGGTGTTGTGGAACTCGTAACTCATATCTTGGGTATTAATGGTGACGGGTTTTGCATCCCTTTTGCGGAGGAGGCGGAGGGCTTATGGAAGGCTCTTTGTCCTGGAAGGGATCTGCCGGAGAGGTTGGATAGTCAGCGCGCGTGGGACGAGGCCATGTGTGAGGTGACTCGGGACGAGCTGCTTGCTCAGTCTGTGGGACCTGAGTTGGCGCGGTTGCGCGCGGTTTCTCAGCCCGACTCGGGCATGTGGCTGCACGCATTACCTTCTCCACAGCTAGGCACTCTCTTGGACAATGATTCATTGCGTGTGGCAGTTGCCTTGCGTTTGGGATGCACAATCTGTCAGCCGCATCATTGCGTTTGTGGGGCATGGGTGGATGGTTTGGGTCGCCATGGCCTTCACTGCGTCAGGAGCGCTGGCAGGTTTTCTCGGCACCACGCAATTAATGACATTGTCCGTAGGGCTTTGGTTTCGGCCAACGTTCCCAGTGTGCTGGAGCCGCCTGGTCTGTGCCGTTCGGATGGGAAGCGTCCTGACGGACTGACATTGGTGCCATGGGAGAGAGGGCGGTCTCTTTTGTGGGATGCAACTTATGTCTGCACGTTCGCAGCCTCCCATGTGGTTTCCACAACAGCCACTGCAGGTGCTGCGGCTGAATCAGCCGCTAGGCTGAAGTATCAAAAGTATGCCGCTCTAGCTAACAGCTACATTTTCGTGCCGCTTGCTGTCGAGACGACTGGGGTGTGGGGGATACAAGGCAGACTATTTGTGAAAGAGTTGGGCCGACGCCTCAGAGACAGAGGTTTTGACCACCGCTCCGGGGCATTTCTCATGCAGAGGATTTCCTTGGCTGTGTAGCGGGGTAACGCTGCCAGTGTCTTGGGAACCTTTGGCAGGGAGATGTCCTGGGGCGGATTGTTTAGTTAGTTTTTGGCATATAGATATATTATTTTATTGTTGATAGAATATTATTATTAATTTGTAATAGTGCATGATACTAGTAATAAAGTACTTGCCTAAAATTGTAAATGAACAACCAATAGATCTCCAAAACATGTTTATAAACAATAATAATTTTAGTATTAAGATTAAAAACCACTTAATTGATAGTTACATACCTACCTAACATAGAACAAAAGGTCTTAGCTTGAGTTTTACCTAAGAACTAACTTCATTCACTTTTTTATTCTATACCTAATGTATCTGCTTCTAAGTAAACTATTAACTGTATAACGAGAGCAATGACAGCGACGGATAAACCATGTCTGGTTTTCGTTCGCTGCTAAATGTACCTAAATCTAAGTTCTTAATATATGAATAAATAAAAAAAATAAAAAAATAAACAACAATTAAATTAACATGTTTTGACATTCATTTGTAACACCATACTTCAAGTTTAATTAAAATAAAATTTAAATTAAACAAAATGCATTTTTCTTCGATTTTTTAATTATAAAGAAACAGCAGAAAATACAAGATTTTCCAAAGGTTAACAACAATTTCAATGACTGTTCAATATCTGTTTCCTCCTCGTGCTCTGATGAGGGTTTCCATCCGTCTGGGCATGCTGCGGATGATGTTATCAATGGTTTCTTGGGGAAACCTCTGCCATTCTTCAAGTAATGCGTTTCGCAACACGTTGAGATTATTGGGAGGTGGCATTCTTGACTTTACACTCCTCTTTAGCAAGTCCCAGACGTGTTCTATAGGGTTCATATCGGGGGACCGTGCTGGCCACTCCATCACCGTTATACCAACATGGTTTAGGTATGTCTGTACTGTGCGAGCACTGTGAGCCCGAGCATTATCCTGCATTAGAATGAAGTTGTTACCAATAAAGGGGGCAAATGGCACAACTTGTTCTTCTAAAATCTCCCTGATATACCGATCAGCATTCAGATTCCCGCCATCGAACACTACTAACTCCGTACGAGCTCCTAAACATATTCCTCCCCAGACCATAATTGAACCGCCGCCATATGCCACTGTATTTTCAAAATTAGTCTGGATATACCGTTCTCCTTTGCTTCTCCATACTCGCTGCCTTCCATCAATTTGATTTAACATAACTCTGCATTCATCAGTAAAAAGAACCTGTCCCCAGTCGTCGAAGTCCCAATCACGATGTTCACGACCAAAGTGTAGACGGTTTGTGCGATGATGTCTCTCAAGTTTTGGGGCTTTGGCGGGCACATACGAGCCTATACCCACTTCTTCGAATCTTCTACGAACTGTCCGCTCACTCATCCTTAATGCTCGTACCTCTTCCAGTACATTTCGAGGCTGCACCGCCGTTAGTCTCGTGTTCCGTCGGACTTGAAGTTGGAGTAAACGGTCATCCCTCCTTGAAGTACACCTTTTCCGGCCTTGTCCTCTCCTTCTCACTAGAGTATTCGTCAATCTGTATCGTTGGATGCTACGATGAATCGTCGTGTCGAATAACGATCGACGAAGGCTTCTGGCAATCGATCTGTAGGTTTGACCATTTCTCCTCATTTGATCTGCCCTAATGATTTCTGATGGCGTTAAATCAGGCATACTTAGATGCTCGTAAATTATCAATATGCGAAAAAACTCAAAAGCCTCAAAAAACTGCAATTCAAAGCTTTTCAAATGGAACGCACGAACCTTCTAAATCGGACAAGCGGCCGAAAAAAATTAATTAATGAAAATTAAAACAAAATAATGAAAAAAATGGCAGTCGCTTTGTATTTCATTTTAAAATTAAAACCCAAATATAAAAAAAAGCTTGTTTAGCCGGCCAGTAACACGCAAAAATGCGTAAATACTCCCTTTTTTCTGTTCCGCTAATTGTGCCGGTGTGTGAATATTGCGGTATTTCGGGACAAATTTGAAATGAAATATATATATATATATTTCGTTGTGTACGTATATATATATTTCGTTGTGTACGTCATTTCAAATCATTTCAATTCATTACGAAATTATTAATTCATTCAATGTGACATTATTAAAAAAAAAAAAAAATACCAGAAAGTTATGTAACAGTCTAATATTATGCTTTTGACCCACACACTAGGTATAACCTGTATCGTGGAGGTCTATAATGAAATTTCAATGTTGTGTTGTCCTGAGTTTGGGATAGCAACAGCAATAAAATAAAAAGTAATTATAATTAGGGAACTCTTACATACCAAGGTGACCAAACCCTCCCAGACCACTGAAATAGTAATATAAAATATACTACACACATAAACAATATATATCTATATATAATTGGGGATAAGGATAGATAAATAAGTAAATAAGCAATTCTGAATTTGTTTTAGAAAGAGAAGTTTTAGACTAGCAGCGCTTCAGTGGAATCATAATCTAATGTCACTAGCCACTTCAAGAGCTTAACCCTTAACTCGCGTACAGTGGTAGTTTTGACTTCGTTGTGCTTGCATATTGTATTGTATAGGTGTGGCAAAGCGAAGAAACTGAACCTTTTCGCAAATGTCGTGTTCACTGCTGGCAGCTGCACCCTATAAATTCTTTTTTCCAAGAGACGGGGGAAATCCTCTGCATTAATTGAAATTCTGTGCTGGAGAAGTGATGCCCTGAGAATGTAAAGTTGGCGTACTGAAAGTACATTGCATTCGCTGAGGATTGATTTTGTGGGGTAGCGGAACGGTTTCCTCGTCATCACTTTTAGGATCGATCGCTGTGCTCGTTCCAGAGTTATGAGCGTGGTTTTGTGTGTGGCTCCCCATGCTGTGATGCAGTATACAAGCAAGGACTGACAGAAGGACAGGTAGACCAGCCTCAAAACTTCCGGATCAGCTCCCTGTCGCAAGTGCTTAAATATTGGGATTAGTTTGAGTACCCGGCTCGCCATACTAGAGACATGAGGTGCAAAAGTCAACTTCTCGTCCAGGATAACTCCCAGATACTTAATCTGCGCCACTCTAGGTATGCCGGGACAGTCGCATGTATGAGAATCAGTCGGGCAAGAGTGTAGCATAACAGTTTCGAATTCGGGGGGTGGTTGGGATGCGGCTGTCTTATGAAAACTGATAAATTTTGTTTTGCTGGTGTTTAATGTCAGTAGACTATTCTGAAGCCAGTTATTGGCATCGCGCATGCAGGTCGTAGCCAGTTTGTGAGTCTGTTCCCATGACTCTCCGCAGCATATCAGAGCAGTGTCATCGGCGTAACAGAACACGTCCACTTCCTTTTTATGTCTGAACAAGTTGCAGATTTCATTGATGTAAATTAGGAAGAGGGTCGGGCCGAGGACACTGCCCTGCGGCACACCTAATGGTATGCTGCTCCATGGGCTGATGTGTTGACCAACTTTGATACACTGGGTTCTGAGGTTTAAGTAGCTGGAGAACCATTCCAAGGCGATCCCTCTGATGCCAATGGCTTCCAGCCTACGTGACAATATGGTTGGTGAGACAGTGTCAAAAGCCTTGGCCAGGTCCAGGAATATGCCGACACAAGCCTTGCCCCTATCCAGCTCTGTGCTGACAACCTTGAGAAGGTCCGTGACTGCACCCTCCGTAGACCTGCCTCGGCGAAACCCGTACTGTCCTTCAGCTAATAGTTGGCGTGATTCTAGATATGCAATAAGGCGTTTGTTGACAACCTTTTCCAGCAGCTTGGAGAGAGCGCTTAGTAGTGAAATTGGACGATAGTTACAGGGTTCCTTTCTTTGACCGCCCTTGAAGACTGGTATTACCGCTGCTTTTTTCCAGCACTGTGGAAAGCGCCCAGCTGATATGCTACTATTAAATATGTGAGTCAGTGGTACTAATATTTGTTTTGAGATGATTTTTAGTAGTTTGTTATAGATGTCATCAATCCCTGGTGAGCTTTCGGACTTGCTATTGAAGATAAGGGTTTCTACTTCGCTCTCGGTAGTTGGTTGAAGAAAAAATGAGTTTGAGGCAGGCATTTCGGTTAGATCAATCCTTTTAGAGAGTTCTGCTTCGTCTGAATTGAGCTTGTCCATGGTAGTGTTAGCTAACGACTGTCCAATGCTAGTAAAATATTGGTTGAAATGATTTAGTGAGTCCTCGACTGTGTCCTTGGTTTTAAGTATTTCGTTACAGGGTTCTTTTTGTTTATTTAGGTCACAAATGGTTTTGATAGTATGCCATAACTTTTGTGGGTTGTTTTTACTTTTAGCAAGGTTACGTTTACGTTATTATGAATGTATTTTAAGCGTTTTAAGAGATCATTGCAGTAGTTGCGATACCTTTTATATGATATTTGAAGTATTATGTTATTGGGATCTTTATGAGTTCGCAAATGCAACAAGTCCCTGTGTCTCATGCAACGTATAAGGCCTGGGGTGATCCATGGTTTTATAGCGTATTTGCGACGGCTTACTGTTAATGAGGTAGTATGTGTTTTGATCGTGTTTGAGATTATGTTAGTAAATGTTTGGGCACTCAGTGAAGGATCGAGTTCATTTAAAACACCTGACCAGTTTAGATTGCTCAGCTCGTTTGCAACGGCTGAGAAATCAATTTTAGTGATTGGACGCTTTGGTGCTTGTTTTTTGACGAGTGAAAGACTTCCGATTGTAGCTCGGTGATCTGTTATGGTACTGTTACAGACAATGCCCTCGGTCTCTTGGTTTGAGCGTACGAAAATATGGTCCAGGCAATTGTTGTTTCTCGTGGGTTTAGTTATTAACGCTTTTAGACCCTTTTCTGATAATAGAGAATAGTAGTCTGGACTGTCGGTTTCGTCGAGCAAATTTATATTTATATCTCCTGCAAAAATCAGGTTTTGGGAGCCAGTGTTGGAAGACAACATAAGGTCCAAAGATTCTATGAAATTGCTGGTGTCTGTGAAAGACGGTGACCTATATGTTGCTAGAACTGTGAGTTGGTTTGGGAAGTCGACAATTAGATTATTAGAATCAGCCATATCCGGTTCACTGACACTAACCTCCCAAATGTCTCTAACAAACACCACAACTCCACCGCATTTGTTTATAAACTTGTGTGTTCTGTACGCCGTAAATCCTGTGAGTGTCCTTACTTGTAAAGCATCAGTGAGGTGACATTCAGAGAGTATTATCACGTCAAATGCAATATCGAGCCTTTCCAGAAGCACCAGAAATGAGTCGAAGTTCCTGTGCATATTGCGGATGTTAAAAGATAATACAGTAAAATGTTCTAGTGACTTTAGGGTTTCTTTGCAATGTTCTGGCAGGTTGATTTCATGACATGGAATTTTTAATGTGTTGTCTATATCAATTTCTATGTCTAGGGGGGCCATTTAGCAAAGAGTGTATAATTTTCCTGAGAGTTTTGAGCGTCGTCGTTTAGGTTTACTTCTAGACAGTGTGTGGTGGATGTTAAAGCTTTTATATAAATAATATACTTATTTATGACATATTTAAGATAAATGCTATAATATATCTCAATATTATATGAATATTCAAGAAATGAGGAAGCTGATAAGTTATTCAAGGGTTTGGTCACAAACAAAACAGTAATAAAAATGCGGAGTGTCGGATGCAAATGTGGAATATGCTCATTCAATGAGCGGAGTATCGGAGAGATTGTTGAGGTCAGCGTATGATCGCACAGGGATGGCGGGACTACCCATATTATTCAACACAATTGAATCCAAATATGTATTTATTCATTAATCCGTAATACAATTCATATTTCCATTTTTTTCCGAATTGAGATTTTATTTATATTTTAATTTGTTTTATTTGCTTACACTTAGTATTTATCTTCCTACACTTGCCACCTGGTGACATTTTTTTTAATTCAACTGTACTTTTGGGCCCTTGACTCAAAACCAGCGTCACAGGATTTCCTGTGACACTATGCTGAGTCTGAGCCCTTTTGCTGTGGCAGCATGTGCACATAGCAGTGAAACCACTCAAAACTATACCTTTTTTATTTATGAATTTGTAATTAATTATATTTTTTGTCTCGTTCTAGTTGATTTTATGTCTGTGTTTTGCATTGTGTTACTTTTATTTTACAATTTTTTATCAGTTTTTATGTGTTTATGCTGATATAGTAAATAAATGGCATTCTATTCTTATATTATAAGGTGATTTAAAGAAACCCAGATAGACGAAACTCTTGAAAGAAATGAACAGTTTCAAATAAGATATGTAAATAACCTACGATGTGTAAAGTCCTTTTCACAAAAGAAGTCCCCGAAACGCAGCGCTGCAGTTGTGCGACTGAATTTTGTCCTCATCTTTATTTGTAGCTCGCAAAAATAAACGAAATTCCATTTTATGTATTGGATCATTAGCAAGTGATGATTACCTGTGATAATGTATAAATAGTACCTATTTGAAAGGAACCTGTAATGCTAAACGGAAGTTTAGTGTAGAATCTGGCTAATAAAAGTGGATATCGAAAAAGTTGGTCTTGGAAACACACAAGACAATTAACCCGGCCTCGGGGGAGATAGAGTCACCTTCTCTATCACCCACCGGGGTAAATCTTGCCCGGCGCGTCCAAGCCGCGGGGGTGGGCACCCCTCACTTCAGTAGGCCGGAGTGGGACGGTGGCCAAGTTCGGGCAGGGACCCAGATCTGCGGGGAATAACGCGGAGCCCGTGCCCAGGGTTACGGGTGAAGACCTCAACGGCGGTGAAGGCGACAGATCAGGAGGTCAATTCGGCGACATCGGCGGAGGAGGCAAGCTTTATCGTGAGAGCTAAAACTTATGGTCTGGTACTAGGCAGCAGTAGTAACAGTAAAATGTCGAGGCCGAAGACAGCATTCGTCGGCTGGGCTTGGCATTCAGCACTTGCGCAGGCAGAGCCAGTCTGGCGGTACGGCGGCAAGCTGCGATGATGGAAGGCAACGGGATACCACCATCATTAACTTTCCATAGTTGGTCAGCTCTGACCAGAAAGAAAACATGAAAAGTACAACAAAAGCCCCGGGCCCGAGTCTCCGGTGTCCCTTAGATGGGACAGGGGTGCTAAGAATCCCCGGAGGGAAAACTTATAATAATAAAAAGTATTTAAGAATAGGAACGTGGAATGTAAGAAGTCTGAAGAAACACGGCAAACTTCCTAATGTTATGCAGGAAATGGAGCGTCTTCAGGTCGAAATAATGGGAATCAATGACACCAGGTGGCCTGGAAAAGAAAGGTATGTTACCACGGAAGGCAAAGTACTGTACCGATCCGGGAACGAAGAGGGCGCAACAGAACAGTATGGCGTCGCAGTACTGTTTAACAGAGAAACAGCTAAAGCAGTACGAAATTTCATACCACATTCCAACCGGAGCATGCTTCTCTGTCTCGAAGCAAAACCATGCAACATAAACATAATACAGGTTTACGCACCAACAGCCGTCAAAGCTGAAAGAGAAATAGACCAGTTATATGCAGAAGTAGAGTAACTTTTACAATACACAAAGAAACACGATATTAATGTCATAATGGGTGACTTTAATGCAAAAGTGGGTGCAGCAGAAGTGCCAGGCGTAGCTGGGGCGTATGGACTGGGTATCAGAAATGAACGCGGAGATAGACTCATTGAATTCTGTCAAGATAATGATTTAGTCATCGCAAATACCTTGTTCAAGCTTCCCCCAAGACGACTATACACTTGGACGTCACCACAACACACCGCAGATCACATAGTAAGAAACCATATCGATTTTGTGATGGTCAACAGGTGTTTTAGAAATTGTGTGAAGAGTGCCCAAACCTACCCCGGGGCAGATATTAAATCTGATCACACTCCCGTTGTGATAAAAATGGCGTGTCGATTGAAGATCATTAATAATAACTTTAACATCAGACCGGACATAAGAAAACTGAAAATTCCGGAATACAGAGTAAAAGCCTATAACGCAATTAACTCATGGGCAGAGAGTAATATAGAGCCAGGTCAGTTGAAGAAACAACAGCCAGTATGAAAGAAACAGTAGATGTCATAAACAGAATGATCCTTTGCACAAAACTAGGAAAGAAGAAACAACAATGGATGAATGAGAGTATATTACAGCTAATGGAGGAACGTAGACTATACAAACAAAGTACAGAAGAGTATAAGGCCTTAGACAACGTAATATCAAGAGAGATTCGTAAAGTAAGAGCGAAATTCTACGAAGATAAATGTGCAAGGATGGAAGAACTAAATAAGAAACACGACAGTTTCAACTTGCATAAAGAAATCAAAGATATAGCAGGATTGTGCAAAGGACCGAGCCGGAATGTACTAGTTGACAATAATGGCATGCTGCTAGCGGACTCGGAAAGCAAAAAGAAAGCGTGGAAACTCTACGTCGAGGAAATGTTTGCTGATGTAACTAGAGGCACAGCGAACACGACTTGTGACGGTACTGGACCTGACATACTAAAATCAGAGGTGACAAAAGCGCTACAGCGAGTGAAAACAGGAAAGTCACCAGGACCAGATCGCATACACGTAGAGATACTTATTGAAGACCAACTGATAGACGCAGTGACCAAACTCTTCAATAATATCTACAACTCAGGTATTTTACCTAAGGATTGGTTAAAATCCACATTCATCACGCTACCAAAAAAGCCAAATGCGAAGAAATGCACTGAGTACCGGACTATAAGCCTGATGAGTCAAGTACTGAAGCTGTTTCTTTCTATAATCCATGAGAGAATACGCGCTAAAATTGGCAATGAGCTTGGTGATACACAATTTGGCTTTCGATCGGGAGTGGGCACCAGAGAGGCCCTATTCGCATTCAATGTTCTTGTACAGAAATTCAGAGATATGCGGAAAGACGTCATAATCGAATAACGACGATCGGGTCCAACATAAGCTATTAATGCGTCGACTGGAGGATATCGGATTGGATAGCAAGGACATGCGGATCATTCAGAACCTTTACTGGCACCAGACAGGCACCGTCAGAGTGGAATGTGAGGAAACCGAAGAAGTCGCAATATGCAAGGGCGTACGTCAAGGATGCATCCTGTCTCCGCTTCTTTTTAACTTGTACTCGGAGGCCATTATTACTGAAGCGCTAGAGGAGAGAGAGTGGGGCGTCAACATCAACGGACAGTTTATTAATAACCTCCGATACGCTGACGACACGGCCCTGATAGCCTCCACGCCGGAAGACATTCAGTTGATAGTGAACAGCATCCACGAGTGCAGTCAGAAAGCCGGAGTTTCGATGAATTTATCCAAGACGAAGATCATGGTAGTGTCTAGAGACAGAACACTTAACCCGACAGTCACAGTAGCCGGGACCCAGATAGAGAGAGTCCAGAAGTACAAGTACCTTGGCACATGGGTAAATGAAAACTGGGAGTCCGACCAAGAAATAAAGACCCGTATTGCAATAGCCCGTGCATCCTTCAATAAAATGAGAAAGATACTCTGTACCAGGCAGCTAGACCTAAAACTTCGGATACGACTGCTTCAATGCTACATTTGGCCGATAGTCTTCTACGGATGCGAGGCTTGGACCGTAAAGGAAGAGACCCGCAAAAGACTAGAGGCCTTTGAAATGTGGTGCTACCGGCGGATGTTAAGGATTAGCTGGATCCAGAGGGTCACCAATGTGGATGTTCTGAGACGAGTCGGAAAATCCCAAGATCTCATGACCACCATCAAGAGAAGAAAAGTTGCGTATTTGGGACATGTGCTCCGCCACGATCAATACAAATTGCTTCAAGTGGTCATGATGGGAAAGATTGAAGGGAAACGGAGCGTCGGAAGAAGAAGAGCATCGTGGCTCTCCAACATCCGGAAATGGACCAGCATAGCCGGCGTCGAAGAACTTTTCCCCCTAGCTAAAGACCATAAGGGATACTCGGAGCTGACTGCCAACCTCCAGTAGTGGAGAGGCACTGGAAGAAGAAGAATCGAAAAAGTGCGGCAATTTAAAAAAAATATTAGTATGGTTTCCCTCAGTTTGTTTGACAACAGCCACATTGAAAAATTTAAAGTCTATACTCGATTTGTCCTTAACTGGCATACGAGGTAAACAAAGATGACGTGATCACAAAAACTCGATAGTTCACAAGGATCACTCGATGACGGTTTTCACGATCACTCACAAAGACTATTTTAAATATAAATACCCAAGCTTCTTGTCGAAATTCAGCTTAGAAATTAGATTATTTCCCAAAATTCTAATTACGAGAAAAATTACACACAATGGTGTTGGCCGGTGAAAGCTAATCATAGGTGGCGCCACGTGCATTTGGTTCCTTTATCCAGTTCCCACTTTCAACGATCGACTAATTTCTGAATTTTTTTCTGTGATAATTGGTTATCGGAATTTACATACTACACAACAAAAGCATTTCTTATTTATACTATGACAAAAGTATTTTTTTGAGTAGGTAAATGATATAATCTCATGTAATTACTACTATACAACTTAATTTTGTCTTTTTGTCAGGGTTTTTTTACTATTTGCTCACTACTGGCGATTAAACACAGTGTACTGGTAACACAGAAGCGTGACTTTGACGTTAGGGGAACCAACCGATACTAGCGCCACTTTGACAGTTGCCAACCCCATTGGTTTGACATTTCGTTTAGTGAAGGGGAAATGTGAAAGATAGAACAAATTGAACGAATGAATGAAATATACGGCAACGAAAGTTGTGTTATTAAAATATGTAAAAAAAACAAATGAAAGTGGGCGTTAGCACCGGAGCACATGCCGAGTTCCTGTGCAGCGGGGCTTTGTCATCGCAGGCACGTACCACGTGACACAGTGGAACATTTTTTAGGTCTGTGAACCTAGAGGTACCATAATTTTTTTAACTCGAAATTTTGATCTGAGAATTTGTTTTAGGCCAGGTATTATCTATACAAACAACATTTGTTATGGAGAAAAAATCTGTAGGATGCATAATTATCGAGGAAATAAATATTGTAAAATACAATGAATGGAAAAATTTACGTTTTATTTTTTCTAAAAATGGTCATTTAGTGTGACGCATTAACTCCTATAATCTTTGTCTCCTATTGGTCATGGTTTGCTGGAAGAAATCTTTTATTAGAGATCAGCTCGCCTTTGTATATTTTTTAACTTATAACTTTGTCTCTAATTCTCTCTTTCTATAATTTTATGCTAGTGCCACAGACCTTAAATCAAAATAGACGGATGACTCAAACTGCTCAGGCTCACCGTGGCTCGGCTTTTGCTCGCAAGGCAGCCTCGCCGCGGTATTTGCCTGAGGCATTTGTGTGAGGCTGCCCCGCGAGCTGCCTCGCTCAATCTGGACCCAGCTATTATACCAATATTTAGATAAAAAAGTAACGCAATGGTCTACAAATGTTGCTGTCATTTATTTTCTACATTAATATGTTTAGATAGTTACCTCATTATTTTAACATTATTCGCATCACTCTTATTTTTCCTACCTACAGAAAAACATGACTTGGTGAAAAAAAAGAGAATGACGCTACACAGCGTCATTGCCATAAATTCGTCTCTGAGCTTCGCTTTATGTCGTACGTTACGGGTCTTACGTTCCTTAATTTTGAAAAACCTGGCTTTCTTTTGGACTTGTGTTTGCTCTGTGTTTTGGACTACGTTATTCTCCCGGACTGACGACTTTTGGCTACTCTTCAAGGACTTCAAACCCGCACAGGATTGGAGCTATTGCAAATAGATTAGGCGTACATTTTTACTGTATCTATTGTTCAAGTCAAGTCAATTATCTATTTTTTATTACTGAACATGTTTACATTTTGTGCCTAACACATCAAGGAAGAGCAGCAGTGTAGGTAGTTACATATTTGGATTCTAATTCGAAAAATGCTTGGTGGCCATTTTTTTCCTCGCCATCTTGTTAAGTCAGTTTTTTTTGCTGTTGTCTAGTAATCGACTTACAAACAATACAAGCGTTGGAAGATGGAGCTATGCGTCAGTCTTTCTTTCTTTTCTAAACAAAGAAAAAGAGATTGATTTGATGCGCAGCTCTGTCTTTAATTAATTCCTTGGTTCGTCCGACATGTAATCACGATAATTCGTGAATATCAAAGCTAAATTATAACTTACTTAATACTTATTTTTATTATTTGAGCAAGTTTTCTATGTCATGTGTGTAAATGTAGCTATTTAATTGCCCAACGTGGAGCACATTTACCCGGATACGATTAAGATTGAGCCATACTTCACTTCGCCGGCTCAGAGCGGGTTGGTGAAAGGGTTTTACGAATGCTCAACGTCAGCACCGAGATCAAAACCTGCATCTCTTACGTGAGGCGCCAGAGTGAAACTACCTACTTGACCACAAGGATTTATAGCGTGTTAAATACTTTTTTTTCTTTACAGAAATCCAAAATGAGTGATTCCGAGCCAACTCCCGGGCCTTCCCATTCCAGAAAACGGATTCCAAGTGACGTGATGTTTCGCAGCTCCCCTATGAAGAAACGAAAAAGGGGTAATATGGCATTTTAATGAGAAAATGATCGTGATTAACATATATATATATGTTGAAAAAGCATTCCCGACATATTCACTCAAAACCGAAGCAAATTGCTGAAATCGTTTGCGTTTCCGTGCGAGCAGTGCACCGTATCCTCAATGAATATAGAATCAACGGGAAATTCTCGTTACCAAAAAGATCCACTCCAAAATTCGAGATCGTGGAAAATCTGGACGAGTTCACACTTTCGGCGATACGAAGAAAAGTTCATCAATTGTATTTCAACAATGAGTTGCCGACCGTCGACAAATTACTAAAAAATATTAACGACGACGAGGATATACCATCGTTTAAAAGATCGACTCTTTACAAAATCGTAAAAAAGCTGAATTTCAGGTTTTCAAAAAGGTCGAGAAAAAGTATTCTCTTAGATCGACCAGATTTAACGGTCTGGAGAAGAAAATATTTCATGCAAATCAAAGATTTCAGACAACAAAATAGAAAGGTTTATCACACGGAGACATGGCTGAACGCAGGTACCAAATTAATAATTATTAAGTTAGATTGATGATAAAAATAAATAAATTGGTACTTATGTTCTTTTTTGTTAACAGATCACACTTGTAACTGTGTATGGGTTGAAGATGACATTACAAGCAGTTGACAAGCATTTTTAAAAGGACTGTCAACTGGGATTAAAAACCCTGAAAAAGAAAAAAGCCTGATTATCTGCTCTATAGGCAGCACCGATGGGTTTTTAGAATGCGGAAAGTGGATTTTCGAGGCAAAAAAGACAGATTGTGAGGGGGATTATCATGCAGAAATGGATACCCACAATTTCGAAAACTGGTAAGTGCGTATTACAATTATTATTTTTGTTTGTCTATTTGCAGTAAAAGAGAGTTAAATGTACTTTTATTTTACAGGTTCAAAAACGTATTGGATTTGGTCGAACCGGGGTCGGTCATAGTCTTAGATAACACACCTTATCACTCTAGACATGCGGAAAAAGTGCCTAAATTATATTTGACGAAGCGGAGGTCAAAGCGGAACTGTTTCAAAAAATAATAAGAACAACTACAAATAAAAGTTATTGACGAAATGGCAGCCAAGAAAAATGTTATAACATTACGCCTTCCGCCATACCATTGCGAGTTATACATAATTGAATTAATATGGGAGAAATTAATGGGTCATTTGGCAAAAAAACAAAAGTTTTAAATGGCGGAGGTTAAGGAGTTGATAAATGAAGGCTTGAGAAAATAAATTCTAAAACGTGGACCAAATGTATCGAGCACGTCATTAAAGAGGAGTCATTAATGATGGAGCTCGATTGACTAATGGACACGGTGACCGACCAATCGACCACGGCTTTTATAATTAATGTAAATGAAAACAGTAACTGTGATACTGAGTCACTGGATAGCTGCAGCAGCAGAAATCTAAGCAAGTTTTTTTTTCTGTCGCGCATGATGTATTTAATTCAATATGATTAGTTGTTTAATTATTTTGAAAGTTTGTGATAGAGGGATGCAAATAGGAGTGATATGTATCAAGCCAATTTTGCATCGTCGGTGGATAAAATGCAAATGAGAGTATGTCTCCTGAATCAAAGTGAAGGTAAATAAGACCAAGACCAATATTGATGATCGGCATATAAGAGGCACTGTTTTCGAAACAGCATTACATAAATAGCGTCACGCCTTTTCCTATTCGGGGTGGAAGAATCATCACTGTGCCCACTTTTAACCAGTGATTCAATACTCCATTTTGCGTGACAGGGGGTAAGCCCATTTCCGCAGCTATGGAGAAATGAAGGTTTTCTCACGATTTTCCATCACCTTTGGAACATCCGTATAACGTAGTTAAGATAAATCATTTATCTCAA
Organism: Argyresthia goedartella; assembly: GCA_949825045.1. NCBI lineage: Eukaryota > Metazoa > Arthropoda > Insecta > Lepidoptera > Argyresthiidae > Argyresthia > Argyresthia goedartella. Next base: position 15,224,958 of record OX463809.1, on the reverse strand, counting down.
TTTGAAACCACCATCCATATTTACCATATTCATCATACACGAAAGAGAAAAACTAGGCACGAACAGAGCGCGAAAGTATCTTATTATCATTATAATTAGCGTAGACAGAGTATTTCTTAATCTATTTATTTAACTTGTTAATATGTATATGAGGCAGTTTATGTATGGTTATTATTTACCTATATTGTTGTTTATCAATTAAAAGTAACTGTTTCAGATTCAGATTCATTTATTTGCTTACGATTTAGGTGGTAAGAGTTCTTAAATAACATGTTGTTCCTTAATCAAATATATATTATAGCATGCAAATATTTTAGTTATAAAATTATTATTATTATTTACAGTACGCTTTAGTCATTTACTTTTGATTTCTTAGTATAAAAAACTCACTTAATTAATACAAATTATTCTGCAGTAACCACGAGAAGAGCTTATGTTTGAAGAGATTTGTTGGTAGATGTTTTAGGTCATCTGGTACTTTGTTATATATTTTGACGCTCATTGCGTAACAATTATTTTGATATTTTGCGGTTCGTGGCTTGTGATCAAGAACTAGTCTGTTTGGTTCCTAGTATTTCTTGGGTACTTTTGTTCAGCTGTTATGAACAAGGTTATGTTTTGATGGACGAATTTGCAGATTTCAAATATGTATAAACAAGGTAATGGCAGTATATTTAGTTTAGGGAATAGCGGCTTGCACGACTCCCGCGGTGCAGCTCCCACCATGGCCCGTATACATTTCTTTTGGATGATGAACGCTCTGCTGAAATCTGTACTATTTCCCCATATAATGATATCATACCTGAGTATTTATTCAACATAACCGTGGTATGCAGCCAGTGTTGTTTGTTGAGTCGTGGTTTTTCTCAACTTGGAGAGAACATATATTAACCGATTAATTTTGTTACATACTTGTGCAATATGAGGTTTCCAATTTAGGTTATTGTCAATTGTAATACCTAAAAATATAATATTATCTTCACTTTTAATTATTAGATTTTTATAGTTTATAATCATGTCATTCACATTATTAAAATTCATTAGATTTGTCTTATTAACATTTATTTGTCGATTATTATCATTAATCCAGTCAACTACCTTTTTTATAGTTATATGTATGTCAGATTTGTGAATGCCAATTAAATTATTATTCGTATTATGATTATTTTTATTAAGATTATTATCGAAATTTGTTGTATGTATGTCAGTTTTGTGGATGTCAATTGAATTGTTATTAGAACTGGGATAGTTTTTAATGAGATTATAATTGGCATTAGAATGACTGTTCTCTGTATTAGTCACAATGATAGATATGTCATCCGCAAATAAAATTGATTGGTGGTATGTCACATCAGGAATATCATTTATATACAAAATGAATAACAGTGGCCCTAGAACACTCCCCTGAGGCATCCCATAGTTATTTGTTTTATATTTTGACTCATATGTCCGTTCTATGTCCTTATCGTCTAGCCTATTTATGTGAACACTTTGTTGTTTGGATCCATTGTACCGGTGGTCCTCGTATACCATATTGCTCCAGATTGTATAGCAACAGCTCATGAGACACAATATCAAATGCCTTAGTCATGTCGAAGAACAGGACTGAGGTGTTCTGTTTTAAATCATAACTTTTAGCTACACTTGCTACTAAATTGAATGCTGCTAGGGTAGTCGACTTCTGTTTTTGGAAACCAAACTGTTCTTTTTTGATAGTTCCCTGTTTGTAAAAGTAATCACTAAGTCTACTCGCCATTGCCTTCTCAAAGATTTCAGAAAATATTGGGATTAGAGTAACTGGACGGTAGTTTGCAGCTGTGTCTCTATCACCTTTTTTATAAAGTGTTTTAACTATAGAGCGCTTTAGTTTTTCCGGAAAGGTACCTTTTTCAAATGATAGGTTTATCATGTGAGCAAGAACCGGGCTTATAGAGTAGCGGCATTCTTTAATAATTTGGGTTCTTATTTCATCATAGCCAGTTGCTTGAGTATTTTTAAGTGTGACAATAATCTTCCTTATCTCTAGTTCGTCTACTTGTTTTTAGAAAAAACTAGAACCATTATGTTGCAATTTTTGTAAGCATTTATTCTTAATGTTAGTGTTGGTGTTATTTGTCATGTCAATAAGATATTTATTAAAAAAGTTCGCTATTTGCAGTGGATCAGTTACTACCTTGTCGTTTTCTTTAATGCTATTTATATTTTCATACTAACTTTCTTTATGTGTCACATCTTTTATTATTCTCCACGAAGCTTTGCATATATTCTTACTTCCTAAAACCACTTTACTGTTTTGTACTCTTTGAGCTTGCGATATACATTTCCTTAGCAGTCTAGTGGACTTATCGTATCCTAATTTATTTTGTATTGATTTATTATTATAGTATTTATATCGTAGAGTTCTTTTTGTTTTACAACTTATTTTCAATCCTCGTGATATCCATTTCAGCTTCGTTGTTGAGTTTATTTTAACCTTTATTTTTGGAAAACATAGTTAAAAACAAACAATACAGTTCATGAAATCTTTTAAATGCCAAGTTGATATCTGGTTCATCATAGACCTCATTAAACAATAATTATGCAATCGCGTCCTGAAATTTCCTGAGATTATCTTTGTCAAAGTTTCTTTTTATAATAAACCAAGACTTTCTTGTAGAGGCTTTTGATTCTACCTTGAAGGTAATCATTTGCACTGTGTCATGGTCTGATAAAGCTAGAGGCAGTGTTTGCCCCTGCGAGTCTTTAATATTACTAAATATAAGGTCCAGACAAGAGTTCTCTCTTGTCGGTGTATTAATTAGTGTTTTCAAATTATGACTATCCATTATGTCTAATAATTCTTTGGTATATTTATTGTGTACTAAAATGTTAATATTTATATCCCCTGTAATAATAACATTATATTTTTCTTTCTTGTTTAAAGTGTGTAGAAGGTTGTTTAGTTTTTCGAAAAACATTTCTGTTTTGAATTTCACAATTGTTTGACAATAAATACATTTTAAAACAATAAATACAAGATGACATTTAATTAGCTGACCATATTTTGGGGAATGATAGTACCCATTATTATGAACAACTTTCCCCAAGAAACATATGATCGTAAACGAAATAAAATTTTGGATCTCCCATAGTAACTTGTAATCAGCTGATCGGGTCAATGTACTGAGGAACGAAAAACATTATGTTTCTTTAGGGAAGTTGTTCATAATAATCGGTGCTATGATTCCCAAAAATATGGTCAGCTAATTAAAGGTCACCTTGTATTTATTTACGCAAACCCGAAGTTGGTTTTATTTCGTTTCATGTTTAATAATAGAAATTCAATAGAAATTGCTTTTTTTAAACAATATATCGGATCACTATTATAAAACAGTTTGTGAAATCAATAAAATCAATTGTAAACTCATTCATGATATTTCATATAATAAAATTCCTGAATAAATTTCTTTCATTCAACATTCATTCCGGCAGTTCATTCAATTATTCCCTTCACTACAACTGTCAAATTTTATGGTTTGTTAATGAGGTTTGCCATCTAGGGACAAATGGACTATAGAGTAGTGATGTGAAATCACGACTGTTTTAAAATAATTGAAACAGCCGCTGCGTTATTTTTAAACAACAACAGCTGTTAGGTCAGACGCTGTTTTGGTAATGAATAATATGTTCACAGTTGTCGTTGTCATTGTAAAAGTGGGTTATGTTATACGCGTCATTGCTATTAGTTATTTATTACTACCGTTAAAATGATCAAATAAACTTCCCTTCATACTTTACACAGGCTAGGCCGGCGACACTCCGCAATTTACCTGCAAAGCTACAAGTATATTCGCGTCCGCGTCAGCACGGACAGATTCAGAGGATCATCTCCGAGGGCCACCCGGATAGCACGTCACGTATGCCCCCCCGCCTCGCTCTCACTCGCCCCGCCTCGTGTTTCTCCTAGTTACTTACTTTAAAATGAAGTCTCGAGAGATATTGTGTCGCATTAGGCTGCCTAAATAATAACAAGCATACGAACCTTAAATTTTTTACACTTCCTAAGGATATCGAAATCTAAAGAAACGTACTTCTACGTTTCAACGTACTAAACTTTAAATTTTTATTATTAATATTTAATTTCCATTTAGATTCTTATACATAACTGGATTAATAGTGTAACTATACCTTTGGAGTCATTTTATAATAGTTTTCTGACCACTAAGTAAGTGTATAATATTATAAATGTTATTGTTCTCAAATAGTAAGAGTAGTAGTAGTAGTTCTCTGTAATAGTTGTTAATAAGCCGCCGACAAAATCAAAACCATTTTAGTATAAAAAATATAAAACTTTATTCAGAATAATCAAAGGAAGAGTCTAAAAAATTAACATGCATAGAATCATCAAAGTCGGTGCTGGTATAATTGTCTCTCACATGAATTATGAAACTGTCTAAATTTTCCTAGGTAGTGCCATCCCTTTCTTGATATTTATTTTCCACGTTGACAATATTATCAGTCATTTTCTTCCATTTTTCTGCTGTTACATTTTCAAATTACTCTTTCATCAGATTTTCTAATGACCACGGGGTCATTTTTATATTTTTATGTGCTACTCTGCCTTTTGCCAGGCTCCATATCAGCTCAATTTCATTTAGATCACAATCATACGTAGGTAGTCTCAATACCTCATGACCATTCTGCTTTAATATTTCATGGCTTATACCGTTTTACTAGACACATTAGTTCTGCTTTCGTACTCTTCAAATTGAATTGTATCCAATGTGAGCAATTCTTCTATCTCATCATTGCGATTATGTGTTGTAGGGGCTTTATTTATGATAACAGAATGGTACCTAGTATTGTCCATAAAAATTACGCTTAGCTTATTTAAGTTGGGTACAAGCTTTTCTTTTAACAACTTATTGAAATAGCTGGAATTCATATCATCGTGATAGTCAGCCATTTTTGATTTAGTTCTAAAGATTCATAATGAGTTTGGCGCAGGATCTTTCGCCGACCCTGCTTGTAAAGTTATGTACCTTTTTCCGGCTGAGATATTTTCAAGAGCACCACTTGTAGAGAGACCTTGCCACTATTTTTTGCCTCGTAGTTTTATGTACATAAGTCTTTAAATAAATTATTAGCTTTCCTTCTGCGCGTTTTGATGATAGGGATCATAAGAAGTAATGTCTCCAGGCAGATATGTCATTACGTTCAATTAACAAAGAACGTTGATTTTTGTTTTTTCATAAATTTGTATCCATTGGCCAATAATATTCGACGGAGAGTTTCCCGACATCCAGCAAATCTTATGCTTTCTCTTAATTCCAGCAAAATTGTTCTCAATGTCGGAACTTGTTTTCTAATGATATAAAATTCATTTATTTTGTTGTGAATATTATCCAAATCAGACACTGTTTGCTTATGCGGTCGTTTTTTCCGAGGGGTACTCCAGACACCTTCATTTGTTGATCCTTCTTTTTTATTATTTTTAATGTAATTACACTCACACCTGTAAAGAACAAAGAAACATAGTTATGCACATTACATTTTATATTTTTCAAATTCACCTGATAAGTGTCATACGCGGTGTGCTACTTCTCTAACACACCGCGTATGATCGAACAGCCGTTGTTAACAGCGACTGTTAGAAAACAGCACAGCAGCTGTTTGCATAATTTGAAAACAGCCGTTATTCACAATTTTTTATTTGACACTGTCACAATAGTGTTGCCATTTAAAAATTTTCAAATAACTCGAATATCTACTTTGATTAGCCAGAATTTATCGATATTTGTTTGTATTGGCTAGAGTTCTCGACTCGATAGCTTAACCTGTCCTTACCCAAGGAAGGTTATATAGGCGGCCAAAATTCCACCTTCCATGTTTGATAGAACCTCGCAGAAAGTTTTCATTGCATCGAAAGGCCGTTTAAGGCCGTTGGCGATTTTGTATCCTATGTTTACCGACGCCGGATATTGCCGGCCTAGTACCTGCAGCCGAAAATAGCTTTATAAACAAGAAACTACGTATTGTTCTCGTTAGGGAACATTGCCATACCAAAGTTTCACTCTCCAAAAATACGACCAGTCCCAATACCACTGTGTAGAATTCATGATTTTGTGTTTTTTAAAATACGTGCAACTAAATGGTACGTCAAACTACATGGAACATTATTAAAAAAGAGACAGGCAAGGTTAGGTCTAGTGAATCTAGTTTTAATTTAAAAGTTAACGACCAATTACTCTCATCAGACGAGGACGTTGCTAACGCATTTGAAAATTTCTTCAGTACCATACCAATAATAACAACAGAACCACTACCATCCTCTTCTGAAAAGTCTTTAGATTACTTGGTTGAAAATGTGCCCCAAAACAAGGATGGCTTTAACTTCAAGCCAATAGGCTCTATAACTATAGTTAAAACATTTAAACTTCTTAGCATGAAAAAGACTGAAGATTTATGGGGCATGTCGGTTAACGTGGTTAAATCAGTAATCGATGTGATTGCACCATACATGGCAATCACATTCAATAGTTGTATAGCAAACGGAGTTTTTCCTGACCTCATGAAAATGAGCAGATTAATACCACTTTTCAAATCCGGTAGTAAACAAGACCCTGCCAACTTCAGACCTGTATCTGTATTGCCAGTGTTGAGCAAGGTGTTTGAAAAGGTCATATTGAGTCAACTACTCTCTCACTTCAATGCATCTGGGCTACTCCACAAAAAACAGTTCGGATTTACTAAAGGCAGATCAACAACAGACGCCGGAGTAGCGCTAGTAGAATACATTTATAGTGCGTGGGAAGGATCACAGGATGCAGTTGGTATTTTCTGTGATCTTTCCAAGGCCTTTGACTGTGTGGACCATCAAACTCTTTTGCTCAAACTCCAACACTATAGTTTAAAAGATAATGCGTTAAAATTAATGGAATCTTATTTAATGGAAAGATTACTAAAAGTAGCTATAAATAGATGCAAGTCCACTGGAACCCATATGAATATTGGTGTACCCCAGGGTTCAATCTTAGGTCCGTTCCTTTTCTTAGTGTACATGAATGACCTGCCTTATATGGTGGAAAAAATTACTCAGATTGTTCTATTTGCTGATGACACATCTATTATTTTCAAGGTGAAAAGACAAGAAGAAATTCTAGACGACGCAAATAGTACACTCTCTCATGTGTTAAGTTGTAATGTCTCTCAATGTAAACAACCTGTAATTAAACTCAAAGAAGACTAAATGTATCAAATTTTGTTTGCCTAATGTACGACAGGTTGAAAGCAGTGTAAGAATAGGATCTGAAAGATTGGACCTCGTTGAAGACACAATCTTTCTCGGAATCACTATAGATTCGAATCTTCAATCGGGTCCTCACATAACTAATCTCGCACGAAGACTTAGCTCAGCCGCTTTTGCGGTCAGGCAAATCAGATATCTTACAGATGTTGAAACTGCCAGATTGGTTTACTTTAGTTATTTTCACAGTATTATGTCTTATGGAATTGCTCTGGGGGAGAGCAGCAGATATAAATACGATATTTGTCTTACAAAAAAGGGCGGTCAGGGCGAGGTCAATTAGATGCTAGAGAATCATTAAGAGAAATTCAATATATATACGAGAATATCATGCATGTAAGAAAAAACATAGCTTTATTTAAAATTGTAGGTGATAGCCATACAATTAACACTAGAAATAGAAATAGGTTAGCACTACCATTATTTAGACTAAGTAAAGTAGGCACATCTTTCATGGGGCACTGTATTCGCTTCTACAATAAAATACCACAGGAATCATTGATCCTTCCTGAAAAGTGGTTAAAAAACTATGTTAAAAATGAGCTGATAAGAAAATCCTATTATAGTATTAAGGAATACTTAGATGACAAAACTGCATGGTCCATACCATCTCAGCGCACAGAAAAGCGACGAGGGGCGATGGATCAAGTCTATCGCTCGCCGGCGAATTTCCTTAGACCGAAACCAGTACCTGTTGTAAAGTCACTTTTAAAAAAAAAGGTATGGGGGATTTTCTTAACGTTTCTTCTTAACCCCGACCGAGGCCCACCTTACGAAACAGTGTAGTCTTTTTTTATATAAAAAAAATTGACTTGTAGTTATAAGTAAGTATAATTTTGACGTTGAATAAGATAATTTATTTATTTATATTCAATAAAAAAATGACTCTGACTCTGACTCTACGTGCCAAATATTAGTATTTTCATTCAAAAAGAAGAAGTAAGTTGGCCCCGCTCGGAACATACAGAATCTGTGATGCTATTCATGAACTTTAGAATATTTTTTCCTTTACATCCTTTATTATTGTATGGAAATTGTACTCTTATAATATGTCAATTGATCGACGTTTTAAGTACAAACATAATAAATAAAATATGCTGTAATTATTATAGAATAACTTCATTTTTTTTGTGAATATCTAAATGATGTCCTTCCTATGAAAGAGACACGGTATCTATAGTGAAATATGGTGAGTATAGGATTTTGAGCAGCATGAAGTGTTTCATGCTCTTTCTAAAAACCATATTCATTTTTACCTAAGTATAAAGAGAAATACGTGAGTTAACGTTAGGTTAGGTAGTTTGCTCGCATCAACTCAGATCAGCGCGAGAGACTCGGCATCGCGCGCACTGTGGGGCTGCGGGAAACGTGAGCAAAAAAATCAGCCGGGTATTGCTGGGCTCAGTAAATGCGTCACTTCAGGTTTAGTGAGAACGTGGAAGGACTTTAGAAAGACGATGGTTTCATATATTTTGCTGATTTTTTTATGCTTTAATAATTAGTTTTTGAGTAGAATGTTTTTTGAAATTGTCATTTCAAGCATTCGGGACCGAAGGTATGTGGGAGTATTAGGTTGGGGAAACGACGAATTTTTAACATTAGATGTCGTTCAAAGTCCATTGACATTGTGGCCATTGACCTTGAACTTGACCTTTCGTATGAGTCGCAGTTTTTTTTTTTTCGTTTTGCCGTTTTTTGACGCTTGATGTCGTTTAAATTTTATAGTCCTCGAGGTCATTGACCTTGACCTCGTCCTTTCGTGCATACCTCGCGGAAAAATCCCAGTATTGCCGTTTTTTAACGCTCGATGTCGTTCACAGTTTATTGAATTCGAGGTCATTGACTTCAAACTTAAAATTGACCTTGTGAGCATTTTTTAGTTAAAACTGCGGGGGAGTACCCCTTACCACTGATACCACTCCCATGAAAAGGTTATGCACCGTTCTTGACAAAAATAACTTTTTAGAACCTCATTTTTAAGGTTATGTTTACATAGTTTTCACTACGAAAGTGACCTATATCGCATTATTATTTTGAAATCGCCTCAACTTTGGCTAGTACGGGCTGCGACGATATCCCCACACTGCAGCCCACCTATACCGTGCTTATGATAAGCGTGTTGAAAAGATAGCTTCTTGGTTGTTTGAAGTCATAAAGTCATGAAGACAAAACTTAAAACCGGGTCTTGGGTACGAAATTTTAATGCTGTGGTATCTAAAATAAAAGGTCGTCTTCAGAAATTGAAACCAAAAAATAGTAATAGTGCTATTAAAGTTGCTTATGCAGTCGTCAAAAAGTTAATTGATGCAGATACCAAACACAACTTAAGAATACCATGAATTATTCCCCTCCCTAAAAGTGGAAGATTTCTTCCTTTAATACTTCAGTTCAATTCAGTCGCTCATGGGCACTGATCCGTTTCGAACGCGTAGCGATTAACCTATCAGTGCGTCCACGCATAGTTCGCAACTAACGTAAAAATGAAATGTGCTAAGTGTACAAAGCTAATTAACAAAAAATCTCCTGGAATATTGTGTAATAAATGCAATAAATGGTTTCACGCGTCGTGTATGTCCATCACAAATGATCAAATAAGTGTGTGCATTTCCAAGCCACCGACTCGGTGGATTGGAAATGCCGTACGTGTACTGGCACCGCCAAACCGAGAGGCTTGTCATGCATCTTACCAGAAGCCGAGGATGACGACAACACCGACACTGAAATTTTAACCACACAGTATCTCTAACCAAATTCTTATAGATATTCGTCGAGAAGTACGTGAAACAATACGATTGTTGCATTTCCTATCTGATAAAATTGATGATTACGAATTAAAAATACAAACGTTTCTTAAGCAAGGCAAAGAATTGGAAAATCAGTGTAACGACTTGAGAAATGTATGTAAAAACTTGAAAATCCGGAACGAGGCACTAGAATAAAGACTTTCAACACTAGAGCAAAACCAGCTATTAGACCAAGTCGAAATATGTGGTGTGTCAGAAAAGGACAATGAAAATGTGCAAGACGTATGTAAAACTATCTGCAGTTTGCTCAAAATCAGCCCAGACACGATCATTAAAGCCTTTCGCAAAAAAAAATACAAAAAGCAGGGTACTACAAAAACCATTTCATCATCGACTATAGTTGTCCAGCTACGCGATGGTCAACGTGACAATTGGCTCCAGTCTTCAAAAACCACCAACTTAACAGGCGAACACCTTGGCTTGAGCGAAAATAATAAAATATTTATCATTTACTCCTAACGCCTCATATGTCGTTTTTACTGTGGAAGGCTAAAAATAGCCTAAAAGAAACGGGCTTATATAAGTACGTTTGGTACAAAAATGGGAAGATTCTCGTACGTCAGAGACTGACAACAAAAAAGTATTTACCAATAGATGTGAGAGTGACATTGAGTACCTTGCATCTAAAGTACCAACTACGGAATAAACCTTCACCTAGTTATTGTAAGAATAATGGTTCAACTATATATACATAGACTAACAAAAAAAAATGGATAATCCATACTCGGAAATTCAAGAAAATACCTATAGCAATTAGAACTCATTTATGAATAATATTGATTTCAAGAACTATCACAACCTATGTATACTACATGTCAACATTCGGTCAATGCTAAAAAACTTTGCCCAATTTGACTATATTGTCTCGACTAGCGCACACACTGTGCATATTGTTGTGCTCACAGAAGATGCAAAAACTTGTATCAACTGCAGATGTAGTGAATAATCCTTTCCTTTCGTATTTTCTCGGAAATGTTCGTTTTTGTCTTACTACTTCATCGCACTCAGTACCCATCGAGACAACGTAGGGAATGGTCGCATTGCAAGAGGAAGTATCTATATAGAGTAGTTAATACCACAGAAATATTTTGTTGATATTTATGTTAGATTTTGTGATAAACTTCATGGACTCGTGTATTAATGCAGGCCACCTATTTTTTTTTTTTTGACTTTACATTTCACTCTTGTCTGTAATTTTTGTAAATAATAAACATTGATTTTATTCGATCCACATTAACAATTTATAACAGACATGCCGAAAGCACTAAGAAAAGGGAAACGTTTAGATCGGCAAGCCTGCGAAGTTATTTTCAATATTTATTTATATTTCTTAACTAAAAATGATAAATTCAAACATACCAACTATACTGCTTACTTTTGTAAAGTCCAAAAAAGAGTTTCGGAGGCCAGTGGAATTTCTCAACGAACAGTAAATAAAATATTGCAAAAAGAATACATAAATCAATCCACCTCCAATAGTCCGAAGTCGGCAAAGTTGGGTAGACCAAATAAATTATTTTGTCTAGGTCTTGACGATTTTAACTACAACGTTATACGCCATTATATATTAGTGTATAATTTCCATTTGATATACAAACAAGTACCTACAATTAAAGCCCTGAAGTCCAAGTTATCCGAAGCCATACATTTTAAGGGATGTGACTATACGCTAAGAAAAATTCTTAGAAAAATGAGATTTCGGTATAAAAAAGTTGAAAACAACAGAAATTTACTTATCGAGAAAGATGATGTTCGTTTAAAAAGAGTAAAGTTTTTAGCCGTGATAAAAAAGTACAGATTGCAAGGGAGAGAGATTGTTTATATGGATGAAACATACATCCATACCTCACATTTGGCAGGTAAAAGCTGGGCTGACTCGTCAGAAAACGGAGTGAAACAGTTAATTTCTAAAGGACAACGTCTTATAATAGTGCACGCTGGTAGTAGAAAGGGGTTTATAATGTATCAGTCTACTGATAAAACAGGTGACTATCACAACGCGATGAACAATGAAAACTATGAAAAATGGCTTCGTAATCAACTCATTCCAAACTTAGCTCCACATTCGGTACTAGTAGTAGATAATGCTGTATATCATAATAAGTACGTGGAAAAACCTCCTAATTCAAATACCAGGAAGCAAGACATGATTGATTGGCTATCCAGACATAACGTTCCGATTGATCCGTCATTAACAAAACTTGAAATATATGAAATTATTTGCAAGTACAAACAAGACTTTGTAGAATACTCTATAGATAAACTTATGAACGAATATGGACACAGCGTACTAAGATTGCCACCATATCATCCTGATTTCAATCCGATTGAAAACATATGGTCTCAAATAAAGGGATACGTATCCAAAAGAAACATCAGTATGAATATGACTACTGTGAAACAATTGGTACAGGAAAAGGTTAATATGATTGGTTCCGATGTTTGGGCCAAAGTATGTGACCACGCCATCAAATGCGAAAACGAGTACCGAAAACACGAACCTGAGTTGGAAAATTATATGGCTAGTTTTGTAATCACCGTTCATGAAAACTCTGACGATGATACACCAGAAAATAGTTCTGATTCTGACTGTGATATGGAAGTTGGAAGTATTGTTTCGCATCACACTGTCCACCCCGCTCCTCCTCCTCTTATCCCGCTGTCATAATCGAAGTCGTTCATCCAATCAGAAAATCATATTTATTTATATTAATTTCTCTGCTGGTTTGTTTTGTTTTATGTTGAGGTGTCTTTTTTGTTATGTCATAGTATTTTTAATTAATTACAAAAATGTATTGTTATAAAAAAGGTCTGCAAAATCCTACTGTAGTTTTGACTTATAGTTAGACTTTTGGGGTTCCAATCCTTATAGAATCATTAGATCATCCCAACCGGAATTTGGTTTTTATCAGTGCGTTTTATTTAAATAAAACATCCTCAGTAACTAGTTATATTTTTGTTTACCTGGTGGTGAATCGTGGTGGTTTTAACATCTATACGTCAAACGGGCAATTTGACATTTGACATTGATAAATAAAGTATGCGATTTATTTGATACCTACACGTAATTTAATAATACAGTAATTCATAGACACATCGGCACCATTCGGGTGTTATCGTTGTTCCGAGTTTTGCCGATAGGAAAGGATTATTCACTACATCGTACAAAACTAAGACATGTATTCACAACTACTTTCCCGGCAAAAAGGAGAAGGCGTTATAGTTTATATACACAACAGTTTAAACTTCACAAGGTATCCAGTATCAAGTTTATATTTTGAGTGTGTGTAAGGCGAAATAGAAACCCGGGTAAATTCAGGGCTAATCTGAGTGCAGTGTATAGGCCTCCTAATTTAAGTGAATCATCGTTTGTTTCTGAGTTGTCGCGAGTTATAGAATCTTCGCAATGTAACTACTCTTATATTTTAATTGGTGATATGAACATTGACTTGTTTAAACGCAATTCGGTGCGCACGACATATCTAAATGCTATGTGTGACAAAGGGCTAGACAGTGGGATTACGCAGTACACGCGTGTGTATTGATCACATCTTTATACGTGCGATTTACTGTCGTGACATACACACAGCTGTTATAAACAATGAGATTGCGGACCACTACATAACCGGTTCCGTTATAATTTGCGACTCGGAAAACAATGAAACTGGGTGCAGATATATAAATAGATTCGATAATCAACAACTTGTGAATGAGTTACGTAAAATTAACTGGCAACCTGTTATGGAGTTATCCAATCCGAATGATGTATTTAAATGCATAACAAACCAATTTTCGCAAGTGTATAAAAATTGTAAAAAGAAATGTAGAATAAAAATAGGTAAACTTTACGACTGTAAATGGGCAAATAGTCGTTTAATTTATATGTGCAAAAAAAGGAAGAACTTTTTGAATCACTCCGGAAATACACGCATTAATTAGTCACCTAATTTATGCGTGTATTTCCACGTCACTCTATCCTAACCAGCTTAAAATAGGCATAATCAGACCTGTGTATAAAAAGGGTTGCTATATAGACAACTATAGGCCTATTACAATATTATCTTGCATCGATAAAGTTGTTGAGAGATACCTTGGTAACGACATAACAGATTTTTTAACAAACAACAAATTAATTAATGACAAGCAGAACGGTTTTCAAAGAGGGCGTAGTACCTCGCAGCTGCTTTCTCGATTTGTCAATGAGGTCAACCATCACCTGGATAATCGAAATCAGGTGCTGGTTGTCTTCATTGACTTCAGTAGGGCTTCATTTGATGTTTTAAATTATAATATGCTTTTTGTATGATATGATATTTATTTGATAATTTAATATGATAATCTCGAATGGTTTCGAGATTATCACAAAAATAGACACACATTAGTCAGTGTAAATGGGGACACAAGCAATCCTATTTCCACAGGACACGGCACGGCCCAGGGTTCAATCCTGGGACCAACAGAATATCTGGTCTACGTTAACGACATGTGCAATCTCTTCCAAAACGGCTCCGTGTACCAATTTGCTGATGACACATGTTTGGTTGCGCACAGTAGGGACATTTTTGAGGCGCAGAGAATTATGCAACACAATTATGACTTACTATGCAAATGGGCACACGATATGGGTCTTGTTATCAATGCCGATAAAACAAAACTTTTACATATAAGATCACCCTACATAAAATGTCTTACTGAACTGTAATATTACATAGCCACCAATGTTTGCATGACCAACCTGTCTCATGTAGCTGTGAAAAACTTGAACTAGTGAGTCAACATACTTATCTGGGCCTCATCATTGATAAACATCTTAATTGGAGACCTCATGTAGGATAAATATGAATAGAATAAATATGTAACAAATTAAGATCACTTCGTGCTAAATTTTCTATCCTTAAATTTAAATTACCTTACAACATACTAAGAATGTGGTACTTATCATTAGGTGAATCAATAATAGGTTATGGACTCAGTAGTTATGGTCGAACATATAAAACTAACATTGACTTAATATACAAACTTCAACTAAGCATACTTAAAACAATTATCCCAAAATATTTAATAACAAAATATAAAGAAGATGCAATAGGGCTGTTGAAGCACTGCAGAATTATGTCAGCTTACAATAAAATTAATTATCAAATAGTACTTGAGGAATACCATCACATTGAGTCCCTAACTGCTAAGGTTAGGCATAGTAAACTGCGCAAATTAAACAGTACACCAATGTTTGTTCTACCTAAATATAATAATGAATATGGTAAAAGGACTAGGAAATTTACGCCCCCATCATATTAAACAGGCTTCCGCATACATTGCAAAATAGTATCTTAAAGAACTACAAGACCTGTAAACATTTATTAAAAAATACTATATGTTGGTATCAAGAGAATGATGTGTCAATGTGAACCTTATAATAATGTAATGCGACTCATTCGTGCAAGCATAAACCTCAAATAGGTTTAAAGCGCGTCTAGTTTTTAACTTTATAATTTTTATGTTATGAACAAATAAAAACTTCTTCCTACTTCCTTTAATCTTTGCTGAGTTGTCTGCTTAAGGAAGTCTTGCTGGAGGGGCAGCTGGAATAGCAAAAAGTGTTAATGATTATAAAGCTGCTCAAGAAAGTTTGCGAGTGTCAAAACGTCACAATCAAAAGATGGAATCAATTTCAGTGGGTCAAGGCTTATACATCAAACCTTATAAAGAAGGTAGTGGGTTGTTTATTAAATCAAAAAACCAATAAACAGGCTGCCTCCGCAGCCTCGGCTTAATGGTCGCTGCGCAGCAGTGCACCGGCTCATAAAAAACGTGCTAAAGTCTATCCACAAGACGCCTAAGGACAGCCTAGGAAGGACTGCCAAGTTAGTGGGATGCCCTGATTCAGATCTTCTATTCTGAAGCAGCAAAACTGAGAATTTTCTGCGGAATATGCACGACAGGTCAAGTTCAAGGTCAATTACCTCGAGGGCAATAAACTTTCAAGTTCAAGATCAAGGTCAATAGTCACGAGGTTAATGAAATTTGAAAGAAATCTAACGAAAAATAATGGTCAAATTCGTCGTTTCCCCACCCTAATACTCCATCTCTTCCACACGGTCCCGAAAGCTTGAAATGGCGGTTTAAAAAATATATAACTCAAAAACTGATTTTTTCTGAAAGTTCGCCTATCATGAAATCATCTATGAATTCACAAATAAAGAATAGAAAAAAAAAACAAAAGCATCTGAAGCATAATTTATTTATAGCTGGCAACATCTAAACAGGTGACGCAGAGTCCAGTGTGACCAGATTCAGTATTTTAATACTTTTTCAGTATATTTCATCGATTTTTCCGAACATCAGTATATTTTCAGGTATATTGCTGGGAGTCAGTATTTTTGGGTATATTATGGTTGACGTTATGGCAACACCGTAGTGAGTGATCGTCCTTGGGACAATGTTTGCGGAATTCCCCGGAACGCGAACATTGGCTGGGGGCTTTCCCGGATTTAGTTTATACATGTTATCTATGAGCAAAGATGAGTAAGTTACAGATATGACAAGAAAGACGGCCGTCGCCGGCGTTGTAGTATTGTAATACTACCTATACAATTATCAATCAATACGTAGTATAAATCAGAGTTGCACAATGTATGTTCGCCTAAAACTTTACAACTGCTGGACCGATTTTAATGCGGTTTGCAACATTAGATATAGTGTAATTTCCAGATTTCATACATTCAAATCCGTTTGTTTCATGAATATCAGTCTACCCGGACGAATTCGGGACGGACCGCTAGTTTATCTATAATTTTCAAAACAACGTCTAGTTTTTAAGTTTTCAGTTGCATGAATAGGTAGTAGTTAGACATAAAAGATACTTAATTACTAGTATTAAATCGTCTAATACGGTTCAAGTGAAATGATTGTCTCTTCTGCACTCGACTTAATCTTTGAGGACTTTCTTTCGATAATTCGGGAATTTCCCCAAAATAGGAGATGTTTTTGTCATCATATAAATAGATTGCGATTTTCGTTATTTTTATTTACTTAGTTGCATCCATCCGGACAGCATGTCTAGTTTTCAGCAAAGTTATTTAGCTAAGTGGGAACAAATTCCGGAATTTTCTTCGTGGCTTTCACGTTATAAAGATGATGAGTTCACCGCATTTTGTAAAGCATGCAATGCGAAACTGCAAAGTAGATTAGCATCTATAAAACAGCATGCAAATACTGAAAAGCATAAATCGAACTTGATAAAATATAAAGGACAGTCAAAGGTAAGCATAACTCGCTTTACTTACCTAGTTCAAGGAGTTTTGATATATTTTAATTCAAAGTTAATCATCCTGGTTTTGTTTCCAAAATAACCAAGTATTTTTTCATTTAATTTTCAGGTTGATACATTTTTCAAAAAGGCCCCACTGAAAGACGAAGTCAAGAAAGCTGAGCTGCGTTTATGCAGTTTTCTGTCGGAACACAATATCCCATTTAGAGCTATGGACCATCTTAGTGAAGTTCTAGTGAAGTGTTTTACCGATTCCGATATTGCGAAAGAATTTTCCTGCAAGAGAACCAAAGCAGCTGCTATAACTTATAATGTTTTAGGACCCGAATTCGAAAAAGATATGATTGAGGACATACTTCGTACTGCATCTCCTTCAGGTAAACCAGTATATTCAATTATAATCGATGAGAGTACAGATGTTGCGACAGTCAAAGTATTGGCGATAGTAATTAAATACTTCTCTGAAACTAAATGTACTGTACAAACCAAATTCCTTGATTTAGTTGATTTAAGTGGTGAGACCGCAGGTCATTTATTTAATTCGTTGTCATCAAAATTATCCGAATTAGGTTTAGAAATAAAAGACGTAATAGGATTCGCTGCTGATACTACGAATGTGATGTTTGGTCAACACTCTGGCATTGTTGCAAAAATTAAAGAAGTAAACCCAAAGTGCTTTTTCATAAAATGTGTTTGTCACTCTGCAGCATTAAGTGTTAGCCACGCCTGTAAAATACTGCCTAGAAATTTAGAACAAATAGTAAAAGAAGTATATGGATATTTTTCTCAAAGCAGCAAGCGTCAAAGAGAATTTGCTGAGTTCCAAAATTTCACAGACACTGAAAATCACAGAATCTTGCGTCATTACGACATAAGGTGGCTTTCACTTCATGCCTGTATTAGTAGAATAATTGAGCAGTGGAGGGCATTGCAATTGTTCTTTCAAGACCAATACTTGAGTGATCGCAATATGTCATCAGAATTTTTATATAATTCTTTTACCACTGATATAAACAAATTGTACTTTCACTTTTTGGACTACATTTTGCCGATTGTAAACAAATTTAACGTAATTTTTCAAGGCGACTATCCGTGCATTGATAGACTGTATGATGATGCATCTAGTATGTACTTGTCGATTTTGGGTTGCTTCATGAAAACTAATTACATCAAACATACAGAAAATGTATTTACCTTAGACCCAAAGTCACATGTAAATTATTTGCCATTGAAAGATATGTACTTAGGTATTCAAGTGGGCCAAGAATTAATCAAACACAGGGGAAATGTAAACATGAAAGAACAGATTGCTGAGTTTTTCAGAAGGTGCCAATCATTTTTAATTGAGCTAAGCACGCAATTGAAATCACGTTTGCCTTTTGAAAATCCAGTTTTTAAAGAACTAAAATTTCTTGACCCACACACTGCCGTGCATAAAGAATTTCGCAGTTTACGAAATGTAATAGAAACTTTCCCATGCGAAGTACAGCCAGAACAAATGCAGTTAATCGACGAAGAATATAGAACCCTAAAGTTTGATCGCGAAGTAAGTGATTTGTTACAATCTTCGAGCACTGGCTCACCCATCTCATGTGAACAATTTTGGGTGGAAGTTGGGAAAATTTCTAACAGTGATGGCATGTTAAAATACAAAAATATAACTAGTTTTAGTAAATCTCTGCTATGTATACCGGTATCGAATGCTGCATGCGAGCGCATATTTTCACAGATAAATTTAATAAAAACGGACCAAAGAAATAGATTTGTAAACAAAAATGTGTCAGCAATTTTAAAAACAAAGCAAGGTGTTAAGGATGAAGGAGGTTGTGTAAAATTTAATCCTTCGAAAAAGATGTTAAAATATAACTCTAACATTTATTGTGAAAATGAATAAATAAAACCTGTTAAGAAAATCAGTATTTTTATTGGTATATCTGTCCTATGTAAATCGGTATATTTCAGTATTTTTTTGAGGTGCCTCGGTATTTTCGTAAAATTTAATCTGGTCACACTGGCAGAGTCGCAATTATTCATCAATTCAATTTGTCATTGCATTGCATGTGTTTTTTAGACAAAGGCAGTGATTGTAATATTTCCGTAAGGCTTTTGCTAAATTTACAAGTGAACCATGTCGTCCAGGAAAAAGACTCTTCTCAAAGTGATAATCCTCGGAGACAGCGGTGTCGGTAAGACGTCGCTCATGAATCAGTTTGTCAACAAGAAATTTTCGAACCAGTACAAAGCAACAATAGGCGCAGATTTCCTGACGAAGGAGGTCATCGTAGACGACAGAGTCGTCACTATCCAGATCTGGGATACTGCTGGGCAGGAGCGCTTCCAGTCGCTCGGAGTGGCGTTCTACCGCGGGGCGGATTGTTGCGTATTAGTGTTTGACGTAACTGCCCCCAACACGTTCAAGTCCCTGGAGAGCTGGCGGGATGAGTTCCTGATTCAGGCCTCGCCTCGGGACCCCGAGAACTTTCCTTTTGTGATCCTTGGCAACAAGCTTGACCTCGACAACCGCGCCGTATCCACGAAGCGGGCGCAGCAGTGGTGTCAGAGTAAAAATGATATACCATACTTCGAAACCAGTGCCAAGGAGGCTGTCAACGTAGAGCTCGCCTTCCAAACCATAGCTAGAAATGCACTCGCCCAGGAGTCTGAAGCAGAGCTTTATAATGAATTCCCGGACCAAATCAAGTTGAACTCCAATGACAACAACCGCAACAGAGATGGAGACAACTGTGCTTGTTAGGCCCTATAGTGCCTGCCTGCAGATGCCAAGCTAAATCTACTATCTACAGAAACCTATTATAAATATTATAAAGAAGAATAATATTACTCTGTAAGTTATGTTTTGTTTTATAGCAAATCTTGTAAAAATATATTGTGGTGATAGAAGCTCACTTGGTATTGCTTTTGTACCTAATGAATGAAACTAGAATGTGAAAAGTAAAATCAATAATTATCCTAAAAGGACGGGAAATTTGCATTCAAGTTGGTAACGAAACTAAACCCTAATTGCTCAAATAAAGAAGGAAACTGACAGCATCAAACGTCACTTCTTGAAATAATATTGCCATCTAGTTTGATATTTTTCATTCATTCTAAATATAATGAAAAACTTTATAATGTAGATAGAATATTGCTTTACAATAAAACATTTAATAAAATAATGTTTTAATTACCTACTGGTTTGTGCACTTTGATCTCACATTTGGTTGTCAATGAACAATGGAACAAAAATCATGCCCATCTCCGCCCCCTTATCGACACTCTGACCCCATCTACAAAATACATTTTCTGCTACTAAGTAAAGCCTCCTATTTTAGAAAAGTAAATATTGTACGCAATATAAAGTAATTTTTTAAGATATCATTATTTTTTAAGACAATATAATGAACTAAAGCATTCTTTACTCCATCACTATTATTGTTTTACCAAAAAGTGGCAACATCAGACCTGTCATTTTCCTTTTTTATATGAGCAATTAGGGAATAGTTATCATACATTTGGTGATAAAGTGTTTATTTGTGAAAAAATATCGCAAAAAAAATAAGCACTTCTACACACGTAGGTTTACTGAAAAACAAAAGTTTACCATTCTCTAACTTGTTAAAAGTGAATTATTTCGAAACATTATTCAGATATTTTGTTATTTGTTTGCTGTTACTTTTTAATCCAAACATATTTGTAACAACATGTAAAATGAATTGGCCATGTCTTTACATCTGCATTACATATTTTTATATGGAGTCTGGTCTAAATGCTCAACAGTGATAAGACCCATGCTATTTGAAAGATTTTTGGGATTTTGTTAATTGGCAATGGCAATTAAGTCGAGATTAAGCACAAATGCACACTGTGTTTTCTTTCTATTCTTTTTGAAGAATTTTACCTATTTATTATAATATGCAAACCATAATAGGATCCAAACAATCTTATTACATGTTATACAGGGTGTAACAGAAAGGAGTTGGGGATAATATTAATAATTGTTTTCTGAACAACATTCACAGATATACCATATTAATCAGACAATCTTTATGTTTCACTTCTCCATGCAAATCACTAAATCTACATAAAACACTGCTCAAGCTTGATTTCGACTAAGATGCCATAGAATAAAATTAATTATATCCTAAAAACAATCAAATAGTATAGGTATAGGTATTCATCAATGCTGAGAAGTAGTTAACTACACATGGCCCTTTGATTTTAAACCTAGCCTCTTTAGTTGTGCATTAAATTTAGCATAGATGTAATAAAATAGTAAAATTAATAGTTGATAGACTGTGTTAACAAATATGTCAATATTTGTTGAGACCAGGAGATAAGGTGAACAGAAGCAGATTATGACACAAACATTTTTAAATTATCAATTTGAAACTGCTTTAAATATTGTTGACCTAGATGTTACTATTGTTATTATCACATTTTGAATTCAAACTATATGGGTCAAAATGTTAAATGTCATTCACAACAATAGCAACATGTGGGTTTAAAAAAGACTAATGGTATACTTTTAATGGTAATAGTTTTAAATTTGGCATGCTATACGGATTTTATTCATTCCAACAGTGCACTTAAACTATAATTGCATCACAATTTGAAGATTTGTTGTGATGGTATCTTGTATAATGTCTGCCAGCCTACTGGACCGAAATCTGTTGCTGTCTCAAAGGTTGCATTATCGGCTCAGCTCAGCTTTAGCTAGTTAAGTCATAATTTGTTACAAATGAAGTATGACATACCCGGCTACCAGGAACGGCATCCAGCAAAGGTCAACTTGGTGTTGTCTCTGCCGTCGGCAATGTGTTGGAAAGACATGTGGGCAACTTCTTGGCAGTGAAGTAACAACTAAGGTGACCTTTGCTGGATGCTGTTGCTGGCAGCCATGTTTTTCGTCCTTTACTTCTCAAGATATGGTATCTGTATGGTATTGTGTGCAACTCAAATCCAACTTAATAATGTATTTGGCAGCCATAACATATCTGCTATTTTGTTAAGCAAGATTATTATTGTGTGTCACAATTTTAATTAAAAACAATGCTCTATAATGGGATCAACTTGGACTTTAAAATAATGTAAATAAACAATCAAATAAAGTGACAGTTATAAAAATTCCCCTGAGGCCTCAAAACTAACCATAGATTCCCTATTTAAAACTAACTTTTGAATTTTGTAGCCTGCTGAATCAGCATTGTTTACAACATTTGAAAGCCATAGTTGATCCAACTATAAGCAAGAAAATCTACCAAAAAAAAAGGTATTAAAGGTGTTACTTCACTTGCCACTCCGACCTGAAACTGAGCACCAAAAGAGGATCCTTGATATAATTAACAATTGGATAACAGGTTATGTCATTGTTAGGACACAGCAATAATTAATATTAATATAATATTAGTTAAGTTCCATATATTTTCGAATACAATTTATATACCAAAAGATTATTTTCAAAATTAGATATGTTCTAACAGTGTTATTTAGTCTCAAAAGTCTCCATCGAAACTTATTTTTTTAACCCGGAATTTATGTTTTGCTGTAATTTAAAATAGCCACCAAAAGTTATGCACTAAAAATTATACAAAAATTAGGTTATTCAACTCACCATAAGAGTTCCCGCACACCAGAGACTTTTTGATCAGCCGATGGTTTGGTCGGATTTGACTGCCAGCTTAATTCGGCCAATACCGAAAATACATCTTCATACTGATCAAGAGCCCGATTGAACTATTGGCCGATAGAAAGTCAGTGGTCTGCGGCTATTCTAAAACTACATTTAAAACTTAGTAATAAAGGTATCTGAATATGTACCTATGCTGTAATATTATGGTCGCTTGTAATTTTATATAATAAAAATTATAATTACAAAAATAGCTTTCTTTTAGGTAGTTTACAATAATGTTGGTTATACTGGTTAAACACAAAACGGCTAATCAGGGTAAGCAGGACTACTTCTATCTTCTTAAAGGGGGTGTAGCGCCTGCACCTGGCCCGCTTGAGCTTGAGCTTGAGCGGGGCCTTTGTGCATGTCCCCTTGGTCTAGGTCAGCCATCCCAACTCCTGCACCAGCTGGATTAGCTGCCCTGGGTGTTCTAGGAGCTTGTGGGTGGTTGTTGTGTCATCTAGGATAGCCATCCTGGTTTCTATTTTGAATGGAAATGCCAACAGCATGTGCTCTACTGTTTCATCCACTTCCATACACCCCATGCATAGGGGTCTGTCTGTTGCGAGTGAATAGATAAATTTTACGAAATAATATTTTCGTTGTATTTTTTTTCCATTTGCGTTTTTCCCCATGTTTTTTTTTTCTAAACGTTCTTTTTACTGGTAGTATATTAACTTCTCTTGAGAAGTTATTATAATAGGTCTGAAAATTGAAATAGGTAATTTTGTGTTTTCTTTACGTTTTAAGACCTGGAGAATCATTTGCAATCATTTTTAGAGTGATGTCTGTGTGTGTGTGTGTGTGTGTGTGTGTGTGTACGTACGTATGTACGTGATCAAAATTATGGAATTCGTTTTCTCAATAACTACTGGACCGAATCGCTTTGATGACCATATCAATCGATACGCCACGTCATGACTTAGATCTGAAAGGAGTCTAGAAAAAATCGGTCCAGCGGTTCGTTTTTTATTTGTAAAAAACTGACTTTTTTGAACACGCAACGTTAATTTTGTATGTAATTCCAAGTATTGAGGGGTAGATGTGGGTTTTTGAGGGTGCTGGTTTCGAATCTTTCATCAGTTTTTTAAAATTCAAAATGGCGGACCCACTATGACGTCATCTTTTTCGTGAAAATTAAAAAAAAGAATTCTTCTCAAGAGAAGTTGCTTGTACGGTACTTGCTGCCGAACCGATTTTTTTTCTAAACGCTTACGTTCTTCTGTTTCCTTTTGCCAGACATGTATTTTCCTATGCATTTATTTTCTCAATCCGTATTTTTCATTTTCATATACTTACATATATTTAACCGATATAATAATTTTCAGATGCTTGTTTCCTTATACATTTTATGCTTGTTATAACTTACATCCAAACACGTCCATTTTGCAGGAAAGTGGGCTAGCCCATCGCCGCAGCTTGGACCTGGAGTGTCCTTTATCTGCTTTATGTCCTTTCCATTGTCCTGTACTGCTTAGCTGCCGATTTGGCGTCCTACTGCGCGCTGCTGCGAATAGGTCCAATTACAGATATCTATGGGTTCAATGGTGGTTGGTACACTTAGAATGATTTCAAGTGCCGCTGATGGCGTTGACTTCATGCAGCCTGTGACAGTGGCGTACCGGAAACCCCGGAGGCCCCCCTGAGAAAATCTCAACGAGCCCCCCCCCCCCCCCCCCCCACCCCCCTCATAGACTTCAGATAAGTAATATTTTTATTTATTCGTGTAAATAATAACAATTATACTATAAACATTTTCAAAAATTTATTTAAATGAACAAAATTTTATTTATAAACATGTGTGATTATAAAATACATAAATCAGTTCAGTTATTTAAATCGATACGTCATTTAAAAAAACGTTCAGTGCGCTTGGCAGATTTCCTTGCAAATTCTTCGACGACAGCATCGATATTATTTTTTTTAACTATCACATTCTATGGATAACATAGCTAATCCACTAAGTCGCATTTCAGACATTGTGCTGCGCAAATAATTTTTAATAATTTTCAATTTAGAAAAAGATCTTTCCGCTGACGCTACTGTAACAGGTAGTGTTAAGTACAGTTTCATTGCTACTATAACGTCGGGAATGTTACTTAAAAATGCTGAATGATTTTTTATTATATATTTAGAAAGATCATTTATCGACATTTTTCCTGTTATATTTTTAGATATTAAAGTTTGCAATGACAAAAGCTGATGCGAAAAATCGGAGGATAGTTCATAGGAATAAAAGCTAATCAGTTCTTGTGACACGTTAAACAATTCATCATCTTTCATTCTCTGAAGATTGATTGGGAAAAGACAACGGAAACGTTCGACAAGCGTAGACAGCATCATGTCTCGAAGCCCATCTTGTCCCACACAATTTTTTTAAAACAGGGTATTTCAGCGAATCTGTGGACATCACATCAATAAGTACTTCCCACCGCTTTATACTAACACTAAAAAATACATATAATTTTTGTAAAATTTCATAAAATTTTTGCATTTGAACAACAGATTTTACAGAATCTTCCAAAACTAAATTCAAATTGTGAGCAACACAATGAACATAAGACGCTTTTGTTTGTATCGATTTAATTCGTTGTTGTAAGCCAGTGTAAATTCCACTTATTACACTCGCTCCATCGCATCCTTGACCTCGACAGTTTTCTAGTAGTATATCATTATCCTCTAATATTTTTAAAATTTCAATTTCTAATCCGTGAGCACTTTGGTCAACAATATGAAAAAATCCCAGAAAGCTCTCTTGTACAACCAGCTCGCAAAGACGAGACGTTGTAGTATGCGTAAGTCTCGCGACCAATATGTCAAAATGCAAGCTCGAGCTAGTTATCCCATAACAAGCACAAACACACAAGAGTAAGAGAGACAGAAAAAGACTTCTTGACGAAAACGCTCAAAACCGCGAAATTCAAAAATGTACATTGTTAATGTATACCTATATTTATGTTAGCATTCATTCTCATTCTCACTAACTGTAACGCTTTATTCAAACAAGATATGACATAAGAATGAAAAATTTATACGTAAATAATAAAATAATAATAAGTAAGCTCAACTTACTGTGTGTGCTGGGTTGAAGTGTTTAAAGTTCTTAGGGTTATTTAACAAATGTTACTTCAATTTTCATTATGTTTTTGTCAATGGTTTTATTATATAGGATTAGGTTTTTTTTTTCTTCCACTAGCACTAGCGGGGTTTACTGAGTTTGTTTTTATTGCACCATGTTTCTATGTTCTGTAGTGCTAATTTGATGCGGTCAAATATGGTGTTTATATAGGTAGGCCGTTCACCAGCATTGTCACGTCGTCATCGGCGTATGCTATTGAGAAAAATCCTCTTGCGGTCAGTTGTGTTACCAGGTCGTTAGCTACTAGTACCCACAGTACTGGTGATATTACGCCCCCCCTGTGGACAGCCCTAGGCCACTTTGCATTTGATTATATCGCTGATTTCCAAAGAGATTATTCTTGATTCCAGCATTTTTGTTATCCAAGTTATCATGTTTGGGTTGGTGCCTAGTCCCAATCCAGTTCTGATGCTACTGAAGTTTGTTTTATCAGAAGCTCCTTTGATGTCTCTGAATACCGCCAAGCATGATTGTTGGCTTAGTATCGAGCTTTATATTTTCCTGACCACTGCGTGTGAGGCGGTCTCTGTGGATTTTCCCGCCTGGTACGCTTGTTGGTTTAGGTGTATAGGGTTGGTTCTCATGGGTCCAACCCTTATGAATCTATCACACATTCTTTCTACCGTTGTTAGAATTAATGATGTAATAATTATAGGTCTAAAGGATTAAGGTTCAGTGTAGTCGTCCATACCCGGTTTCGGCAGGAAGACAACTTTTACCTCTCTCCAGATCATGGGCATGTAGCCGAGTGCTGGGCATGTCCTAAATATTTAAGTCTTTGTCTTTGCTCCCCATTGCAGTAGGGCTGGTAAATACGTCGTCTGGCCCTGGTGATTTATAAGGAAATTGTGGAGGGGTTGATCGCCCATCTCACTTTCTCTTCATCTTTCAGCAGGTGTTTTGCTTCCATGCTTCCGGCAGGGGTTTTGATGTTAGCGAGGAGCTTGATGTTTCCGTCGGTGACTCTACCTCTTTTGCGGGTAGGATTGTTTAATAATAGTAATAATAAAGCCTTTATTTCCCTTTTAAGGGTTCCGTACCCGAAGGGTGCCAAACGGGACCCTATTACAAGCCTCCGCTGTCGGTCTGTCTGTCTTTCTGTCAGTCACCAGTCTGTATCTCATGAACCGTGATAGTTAGAATGTATTTCTGTTGCCGCTAGTAACAACAAATACTAAAAAACAGAATAAAACTAATATTTAAGGTGGCTAAGGTGTTTTTTTTTGCTCGATTGATAGCGGCAACAGGAAGACGCTTTAAATATTCACAGAATATTTATTTAGTTATAAATTCACTTTTAAAATGAAAATAAATAATTAAATTAAAATAAAACAAAAGTATAATAGGGGCTAATATACAACAAACGTGTTTTTTTTTGCTCGATATTGATAAAGGCAACAGGTAGACGCTTGAAATATTCAAAGAATATTGAGTTATATTATTCACTTTAAAAATAAAAAAATTAATTAAAATAAAATCAATATTTAAGGGTGGCTTCCATACAACAAACGTGGTGTTTTGCCGTTTAGGCCTATTTTTGTTTTTGCCTATATAGATAACGGTACGGCACCCTTCGTGCGCGAGTCCTACTCGCACTTGGCTGTTTTTTTACATACTATCTAATTATTTACATTTTCTAGTTATTGAAATTTTTATCTAAAATTCTATTTATGTTATTTAACATGAATCAAACAAATAACTATGCACAAATTTCATTTCATTTGAAACATTACCTTATACTTAGGGGTCGTCCATTAAACACGTGAGGCTCGAAAGGGGAGGATGGGGTTCCGAAAAAATCACCAAATATCACTAGGGGGGAGGGGGGGGGGGGGGGGGGGTGTAGTGAGATATCACATGTATTTATTTTTTCTTTGAACGCGCTATTTTTAAACGGAAAAACGTTGCGTGACCTTGACTCGCCGTCTTTACGCTTTTGCAGTCGTCCAGTGGCATATTTATTCCGAATCGTCAAGAGCATGGTGGCAAGACGTTTGCAACATTTCTTCTACGTCGGTCTCTTGGAATTTCCCCAAGGCATGACAGCTTTGAAAAATTGCCTTATGACCTACCTAGTCGGTCCATAAGTTCTGTCACAAATATTTTGCCGCATAGTAAATAATACCAAGTTTTATTGTATTTAATACTATGTATGGTTTGATAGCTCATTAAATACTGATAAATTAGAACGATTATTGGATTTAAATGCTTAAAGCCATATTACACAAATGCTAGTTTCTTCAGAGATTTTGCACTTTTTTACCCAATCAAAAATACGGACGTGATTCACTTTATCTTTTTTGCATGACTCTTAAAACCTTTCAAACTTACGTGAGATTTTAGTCAGAACCCTCCCTGAACCCGTTACCTTCATTTTGAAGCATAAGATAACTAAGTCTGGGTAAAACTAATTTTCATATCACATTTTACGTAGTGTACTTGTTGCCCACAAGATCATTTTTATACGTTTTTCTGAAAACGTAAAAAGTACGTAAAGTTCTCTTTGGGAGCAGTTGGAACTGAAAGCTAACAGAAAATCAAATGCTAGTTGTTAAGCATAGTCTAAAATCGAGGTTTCAGAATAAATAAAAAAAACCTTGTTGGTTATCTGGAACACTGTTTTTTTATTAAATTTGTGGTAAGTGGTATTTTTGTCAGTTGCGGCGTGTTTTGGGTTCGCGATTGTCTCAAGTTATAAGGTTTTTTGTCATATTGCGATAATCGTACAAAATGTATTGTATTGCAATTTGATTCGTATAAAATAAGCTTTTTAATCATGTATAATACGAATAAGAAAAAGTTTATTGCTGAGTTTTATCTATCAAAAATTTTGTGACAGAACTTAAGGACCGACTAGGTATATTGCTCTACCCTAAAGGAGGATCGTCAACAGCTTGTGGGAAGAACATGCCTGAGGTATGGACTGTACTTCTGTACAAAAAAAGTGTCAAGGCAAGTGCCCCGTGGTACATGCGCAACGTAGACCTCCATAGTGACTTTAGACTCCCCACAGTAAAGCAATATATGAAGGAAGCGTCCGAACGCTTCTTCATTAATGCATCTAGCCACCCGCTTATCATACAAGCATCCCTATATGAACCGACCCCAGATATAAATAAGAAACACCTTTACAAAAGGCGCCCCAAAGACGTCCTCCTAGAACCGGAGGACGTTATCACGAAAGCTCTTAAAGCACCACCAACCCCGCCCCTCAGGCACGTCAACATGACGAAGGCTGTGTTTCCGAAGCATTACAGCGTCTCAGATACCAAAATTTGGATTGAAAGAGATGGCCGTTTTGATTCGACGGACACACGGTCTCCCACTCCCCCTTTAAACCTCCCGGACTGAGGTTAGAGCCCCCCTAAATGACCCAAATATAGAGCAGTTTAAGATTATGATAAGTTTTAAAATTATATAACCACCTCATAGTAGCGGGGGCTATCTGCCACCCTAACATGCCGCTATCATGCCCTCTGACTATGAGCTGATGTCTGCTCGTAAAATCGGGTAAGCAGGCAAACCCTCCCTCCCATATATATCATATACACATATATATCGCCAAAAAGGGCGAATTGCAGGTAGAAAGCCTTCATCATATACCGAGGCCATGGCTCACAGTTAAATCGACTATCGATAACTGTAAACAAAAAGGGTTTTTTTAGTGCGTATACCACACGAGCTGATGCCCGCTCAATATGTGGGGATCCGGACTTAGCAGGGAGGTCCGACTCCTGGGCAAGTGTAATTCATTTTTTTTCCCCTCCAACAAAAAAAAATAAAAGAACGTGCACAATGTTCGTCCTTCACGCATCCTCACGCAAAGATTTGTTATGGGAGTCGAACGATCGCAACCTTATTTTAAAAAACGATTTTAAATATGATCTGGAATATTTATTAATGAAACATAAGAAATGGAATTACATATTGTCGTTATGATATACATATATATATATATATATATATATAAATAAAAATGACATAGTAAGTGTGTCGACTCGGACAGTAGGCTGAAGTCTGATTCGAAGCTGTGCTCCCTCGGGTTTCCACTCGCCCGTCACATAGGAGTGGATGAAGGGGCTGACATTGCACAACGTCAGCATACAGCCCTACTGTACAGGGATATAACAACCCCCTGCGGAAGACTGAAATTCGGGGAAAATAGCCGAAGTTTAGTAAATTAAACAATTTCTTTTAATCTAGGTAACGGAGTAGCACAATCTTCACTCGGTGTATTAGAGTCGTCAGCAGAAGGGTTTGCTTTTACAATAGAAACTTAAAACTTCTAGATCTAGACTTGATAAAACATAAGATAACAAAACACATTAAACAATGTACAATGGAAGTATACGTCAGATAATGAGTCCCATATATTACTATTAGGGGATTTTCGTCGATTATATCATTTAATTTGGATAACAATCTCTCCTTAGAGTTTTTCATATTTAGATCACCTAAATTAAAATTTCGTAGTACTATAGGGGATGTAACATCGTTTAGATCATTGGATTTAATATGACAGCAAGAGTCATTAATCATATTAAAATCTAAACTAGGCATAGGCGTATGCTTATATTTATAACACTTTTGGACGAAATGAGTGTAGCGTTCTTGGTATAAACAGTAACTACATTGTTCCGGGGTGGTTAAAAAATTCCTGTTCCGAGTAGTAAGTATTACTTCACGCACTTCAGAAACACCACAGTCAATTGTTATTTTACTCAAACGAGATTGTACATAAATCCACTGATTGTTCACAAGGAGTTTCCAAATGTCTAACTCGCCGAATATAGTTTTTGTCTGGCATTGAATAGGGAGAGCACTGATTGTTTTAGTTAATAATTCACTTTCACAAGTTGGGTTGCCACTTGACATCAGTTGTTGTGTCTTGATTGTGGTTATTTCGCATAGAAAGAACCCAGAGACTACCGTCCTACATTTATTTAAATCATCTAAATTACAAAAGCTCATTTTATCCTTAGAAATAGGAATAAGAAGGTAATATAAAACCAAAAATGTTTAGTTTCCTATGTCATGTGGTACAGGCATAGCAATATTATGATTAAGATTAAATTCCTCGTTTGTTACCAAAGGTATGTGCAGAATAAACACTAATTTGTCTTTATAATAATAACAGGATACAGTATTAAAAATTAATGTATGTTATTTAGGCTAAAAGAGAAAGGAATTCAAATGTCGCCAAACAGATATGTATCGTTCTCGGCCAATTCCCGGTATAATTGGCCGGAGTTAGAATGCATGGGTGTAGGATGTTTTGTCTTCTGATAATAATTGCATTAGTCAAGTCTTCCAGTTGAAATGATAGAGTAAGGAATGAACTCTCGAGATTGCTAACGATGGAGTTGGCTTTTGTTTCGAATGTCAACCTTTCAATTATTTTTGTCACGATAATAGTATGATTTAGAAATAAATTATTGACTGTATTAAGATTATATTCATTGATTTTTAAATTATCGATACCTACTTTTCTTGAAGGACGTGGAAGTGGTAATCAAAATATTTCCTTTCATCAATTGTGCGAGATTTTTATCGTCCTTTTGGACGGCTTCTAAAGCGGATTCTTATTTAAGTGCATCATTTTCGTTGAGGGTCCCAAACAGGTGTTTGAATACAGTGCCTAAAACCATTGCCACCACCAAACCATGCCGCGCGTCTTTCTCGATTTGAAATAAAATGGGATATGGAATCATATTCGCGTTTAATGTCGTTATACCGGACTGAAAGAGGAGATAATATACTGTCGCACTGTTTGTTGTCGCTCTGCTGACACACAAACCTCATTGTTCCTAGAATTTCATTCAGGTTTGAGATATGTGGACCTATGTATGAAATGTCCACATAACTTATTACATTTAGATTACCCTTAATTAACTATACTAAGTTTTCCTAACCAATCGAAGAATATGCCGGAGCTTGAAGAAATAGGAAAGAATGAAACTTTCTGGAATAATTTCTTTTGTTTTTAGGTCGGATTGAGAAGATGAACTTTTGGGAACATTCGGAATTTCTTTCTCTTTAATTAAAGGAAGGTATAACAGGTAAGGCAGTCGCCATGATCATGGCGACACGAATTGAAATTGAAATACAGTAATAAAGCATGCGAGATTGGAACCACTTTAAGAAGCCTTTGCCACACTATGTTAGCTTTATACCCCGCTATCCATCAGCGTTGTAATTACATTGGCAATACTTATACAATGTATTAATAATACAGCGGGATTCATTAGAATAAACAGTAGAAGAAGTAGATTAAAATTAGTAGAACGTCTCTGACTCTGAGTTCAATCTTTAAGTTATTATTTAATCGTCACTCACAGTAGCGTAGACAGCATGGAGAAAATCAGTTTCATCGTGATTTTCATGGAACTTAGTAGCAGGAACAGAGAGACGGTAAGTAAGGTAAGTCGACAGTAGAATAAAGAGGGCTTGGGAAAGGTACTGGTCGCTGAAAGAAATATTCAAGTCAAAGATTCCAACACACTTAAAAAGAAAAGCTATGGATACAATTGTCTTACCATCGCTACTGTATGGATGCCAAACCTGGACTCTCACCAAGGATATAGTACAAAAAATCAATGTCTTCCAAAGAGCAGCAGCTGTAAAACCAATTGTCCTGGTCAATGCGAGTTTACGCAACTTTTCACTCTCTCAGGAGACTTCAGAACTTTCTGCCTCGCCAGGCCAAAATTACTCTAGCCGGGTCCCTTCTTCTTCCCATCATTGATTATGCTGATGTTTGCTGGGTCAGCGCAAATGAAGAACAACTGAACAAATTCGAACGGCTTCAAAATCTCGGGATTCGGTTCATCTTCGGACTGCGCAAGAATGACCACATATCTCAGCATCGCAGGGAGTTGAAGTGGCTACCGATTCGACTTCGACAGGACTCTCATATACTGTGTTTCCTCTATAATATTTTGTGGGACCCTCGTTACCCTAACATCCTGCGTGATCGCTTCGAATTTCTTTCTTCAAGCAGGCCTCGGAGAACTCTCATGGCGTATATGCTCAAAGCCTCAGAACGCTCCACTGCAGCCTACGAGCATGGGTGTAGAATCCGAGCCATACGACTATGGAATGAGCTTACCTGCACTATCAGGGACAGTCCATCATAAATATCTTCCAAAACCGGCTAAAGAAGCACTAAAACCTGCAATTATTTACTGTTATTGGTTGCGTAATGTTGTACGGTTCTTTTATAGTCAAAATTACTGGAAATTAACATCTAGTTTTTTTTTATTGACTCACAAATGTTTTTTCAAGAAGTGAACTTCTGTAACGAATCATCTTTGATTTGCAATTAAAAACAACTAAACGAGGCCTCTTTCTTGAAAGTTTTTATAAAAGTTTGCTGGTCTATCTGCTTCCTAATAATGTACAATAATTCCATAAAAACCATTACTTAGTTCATTAATTTGCCAACTTTGTATCAGGCGGGCGGTATGCATACAGTATGTAAGAATAAACATGATTTTGTAGGCAGAAATAAATTTTCAATTGTTCTTTAATCACAAAAACACATTATTTACAAAAAAATCTTGCTCGAATTGCCGACCTTCATTGCGTAAAGGCAAAGTTCTTTTTTACTGTACATATACTTAGCAAACGTCATTTTTTGGCTCTTCTTTACATTGGACCACTGTGAGAGAAGTAGGGCGTAGAAACTCCCATAGATTGATTTTTGGATCTCTTTTATAATCGGTTATGCTTAACTAATACAAATATTAGAATATGAGTTATTATCATTAATAAGCAGTAATAAATAATTAGAAAATTATTAACAGCAAGGTCTTTGTTGAGCCAAATTAACTCCATACAGACCCGTCATTTAAGTAATCTTGAACATTGTAATATCCTTTTTTCGACAAAGTCGCTTTAACATGCTTTTTAAATTGCTCAAATGGCAATTTCAAAATCTCAAGAGGTTTCTTATTGTGGCAAAGAATGCACTGACGCTTGAAACAATTGCTAACCTTCGCGAATCTAAACCGGGGCGCAACAAGTCTGTGATTATTTTTTAGTAAACATTACAGCTATCGCTAAGTTTGGAAAGTGTTGTAAGCTTCTTGCGTACATACATTATATTTTCGAAAATAAATTGACCAGCTACAGTTAGTATGTCAATTTCTTTAAAAAGCACTCTTATGGAGTCTGGTCGTTTTAAATTATAAATTGCTCGAATAGCTCTTTTCTGTAAAATATAAATAGTTTGAATATCCGCTGCTTTCCCCCACAACAAGATACCATACCAAGACACTATAAAAGTAACAAAAATATACTAGTAGTCCTGTGGGCAGTAGACCTCGCTAACAGAGGGGAATGTGAACCCATTTTTAGGTAAGTATTTTAGATTCAATCAAAATCAAGTAGTACTACATTTTGCGATTTAAAATACAATCTATTGTCTTTTCACAAAAAAAGTTATAGTCTATTTCACTCACTCTCATGGTCTGTATAGATCCCCTTTACTAATCCGTCTCCTACTTCGAGGAGTCCAAACTTGCTATGTTTTGAAAAGATTTCTTGGATTTTTAGAAAACAGGCGGCCGAAAGGAAAGGTAAATGGTGTTTGATACCCCACACGATAGGTTTCAGAAAACACGGGACACATGTGCCAAGTTTTGTGAGGATCGCTTGAAAACTGTGGCGCCTAGACTGGAACTGACAGACACCAGATATAGAGACAGACGAAGGCAAAATCGGCCTCCTATCTTGTCGAAATGGATGGAGCCCTTCGCTCGCTTCGCGCGAAGCTATGTATACTAGCCTAGATGTATCCACATCCGTGTTTTGTCTGATGTTCCTAACAGCGTAAGCCGCAGAACTAAATTTACCAGCTAATTTATCTATGTGGGGTCCGCACTTCATTTTGCTATCAATGATTATTCCAAGAAACTTCGTATCATTTACAAATTCTAACGTGTTGCTGTCTAACACTAAACTGGTCTCAAATTGCCTGACATTTGGAAGTGAGCATCTGATACACTTGGTTTTACCAGCGTTTAACAATAAATTATTAACTGAAAACCATTTCAAGGTTAAAGACAATACACCATTAACATCTTCAAAATCTACTTTTTGTCTTTCAATTTTGAAGACTATTGAAGTATCATCACTACTTCAATGGTCTTCAAAATTGAAAGACATAAACAACGCTATGTCAGTCAATTTCTCCACCATGAAAAGCAGATGGTTAATATATACCAGGAATAATAAAGGGCCTAATATGGATTTTTTTACACCCGATCCATAAGATTTAACGCCGTTGACTTCTGCCTTTTGAATTCTGTTGCTTAGGTATCTTAGTAGATACAACGCTTTATTTCTAACTCCGAAATGATTTAATTCCGTTAATAGCGCATTAAGATCAACACAATCAAATGCCTTCGACAGATCGCAAAAAACTCCGATAGCATCCTGTGCGGCTTCCCATGCAGAATAAATATGAGATATAAGAGTAATATCTGCATCCGTAGTCGATTTACCCCTATTGAAACCGTATTGTTTGGCGTGGAGTTGTTTTGTACGGTTGAAGTGTGAGAGCATTTGATTGAGTATAATCTTTTTAAATATTTTACTTAGTGCTGGAAGAACAGATATTGGTCTGAAATTTGAAAGATCACCCTTATCTCCGGACTTGAATAGAGGTATCTTTTTTACTGTATTTCATGAGGTTTAGGAAAGCTCTATCGTCGACACATTTATTGAATTTATAAGCTAAGTGTGGGGCTATAACTAGAATTACTGAACCATTGACTTTGACTGATATACCCCACAGGTCTTCAGTATTTTTAAGTTAAGTAATCTAAACGTTTTGACGATTTCCTGGGGATATACATTATGAAATATACATTACTGACGCTAGTGTTGTTTTTTAATAAAGTCTGCTCCATATGGAGATGAATTTAGACGATCTGTTGTGAGTAAGGGTAATGGAATGATTCGAAAGCTCGAGTAACTTCAGCGTTGGATTTCAAATCAAATCAAATCAAATAAGTTTATTTGTAACAATATTGGATCTTAATTTTATACATGTTCGCAAAAATCTGCCTTTTCAGGCGTACAAATATTGATTATAATAAATTTATTTTAAGTCATCACATTATTCAATTAAATTTAATAGTTCTAACATTTTATCAGAAAAATATATAATTCACACTTCAATTACATTAAATAGTTCTAACATTTTATCAGAAAAATACATAATTCACACTTCAATGTCATAAGTAAGTAAGTTATAGTTCTATAAATAATTAGTAATTAGGTATACTATTTCTTGAATTTGTCTCTATTAAGATACTCATTGATAGAATAGAAACAACGACAGATGAGCCAATCATGTAATTTAGTTTTAAACAAATTAAATCGTAGATCTTTCAATTCTGTTGGTAGGCCATTGTATATTTTTATTGCCATATGAAAGACATTTTTCTGGACTGAAGTTAGTTTGCATTTATAAACAAATAACCTCTCTCCAATGTTTTTTCTCTGGGTTCGAATTGTCATTTCTTTATTTTTAGGAAAATATGTAGGATGTTTTGTAACAAAAAATACTATTTGTTTGATATATAGACATGGCAATGTCAGTAGTTTAAATTTGATGAACAATGGCTTGCAAGTGTCTCCAGCATAGGCTCCTGAGATAACTCTCACACATTTCTTTTGTATTTTAAAAACTTTTTCTATTTCTGTCGAGTTACCCCATAATATCAGTCCATATTGTAGAATGGACGCGACATACGCGTGGTAAGCGTTCAGTGCGACTTGTACCGAGATTGTTTCTTTGAGACGGTGGAGAGCGAATACGAATCTGTTTAATTTTGTAGAGATTACGTCTGTATTAATTTTCCATTTGCAGAATTTGTCCAAATAGAGACCTAAAAATTTTGTGGAGCTGACTTCTTCTATTTCTTTGTTATCGTAGGAAATATTTAATTGAAGTGGTTGTCTTTTTTCAGTGTGAAATTGCATCATCTTCGTTTTATTAATATTGACATTTAGATTATTTCTATTTAGCCAATATATTATTTCAGTCACTGTGTTAATGTTAATGTTTGCTTCGAAGTTACCAAAGTCGTCACCTTTAATAATCACGGTTGTGTCATCTGCGTATAGGATAGTCTCATTAATCGTAACATCAGGCAAGTCATTTATGTATAACAGGAATAAACTTGGTCCCAAAATACTTCCCTGAGGAACTCCATATTCATTTCGTTCATATGAAGATTTATATTTCTTCAGTTTATTATTTTCATCAAATCTCGAAATTTCTGTACATTGACATCTATCTTTCAAATAGCTTTTTATCCATTCATTTGCTATACCTCTGATTCCGTACTTTTCTAGTTTATCATTGAGCAGACCATGGTGCACGAAGTCGAAAGCTTTGCTCATATCAAAGAAGAGTTCAACGACAGGTGTTCCTGAGTCAATACATTCGGTTATAGATTTTACTAATTGGAAATTTGCTAGTGTGGTTGATTTATCTTTAAGGAAACCG
This sequence comes from Argyresthia goedartella, assembly GCA_949825045.1. NCBI lineage: Eukaryota > Metazoa > Arthropoda > Insecta > Lepidoptera > Argyresthiidae > Argyresthia > Argyresthia goedartella. The sequence continues at coordinate 15,187,271 of OX463809.1, read as the reverse complement.
TTTTGTTCTGGTCTTATAATATTATATTTTTCCAGATAACCATTGAGTCGTTTTAAGAAAACCTTTTCTACAACTTTTGAAAGAATTGGTATGAGCGTTACTGGTCTGTATTGGTTTGGGTTTGTTTTGTCTCCGTGTTTAAATAGTGGCTTAACAATAGAATGTTTAAGTTTTTCTGGGAAGATACCTTGACTGAGGGAGAGATTTATAACGTGACTCAAGGCGTGTATAATATAAACTGCACATTTTTTAAAATACGAGTTGAAAATTCATCATAACCCACCGAATTTGTATTATTGATGGACATTACTACTTTCTTTATCTCATCGGGGTCGGTTGGTTGAAGAAATATATTGGAGTTATGATTTTCAATATTTGTTATGTTTGTTCTTTTAGGATTCTCAATTTTTGTAAGATTGATGAAATAATTATTAAATGCGGTCTCAATGTCAAAGGGGTTAGTATATTTTACATCGTTATGAGATATTTCTTCAATGTCATTATTGCCTAAGTTTTGTTCAAATACATGCGTTTTCATGAGATTCCAAATAGCTTTTATTTTGTTATTTGTATTCAATATGAAGTTCTGGTTGCCTATTCTTTGTGATTGTAAAATACATTTTCTAAGTATGTAAGAATAGTTTTTGTACTGGGTTTTATACGTTACTTTATTATCTTTCGCCATCTGATATTGGAAATATAACTTTCGTTTATTTGCGCTGCACTTTTTTATGCCTTTAGTAATCCATCTGGTTTTGTTCGATTTTGTAGTTATTTTAGCTTGACATTTTGGGAAACAGAGATTATAGAATTATATGTGAATCTCATGAAATTTATCGAATGCCTCATTTGCCTCATTACATTCCCAAACTTCATAGAATGTGAGTGATGATATGCAATCTATGAACTTCTCTATATTTTCTGCACTAAAATCCCTTTTTTCTTCGAACCAAAAACTCTTTACGGTTTTTAATTTCATCGGGATTTCCAAGGTTTGACCTGTGTTATGGTCTGAGAGGCCAAGGTTATGTACGGTACCTGTCGCAGAATTAATGTTGCTGACAATGAGATCTATGCAAGATTTTTGTCTCGTTGCCTCTATTATATGAGATTTCAAGTTATATTGTTCTAGTAATTGTTTAAGCCTTATCGAGAAACTTTTTGTTTTTAGGATATCTATGTTTAAGTCTCCTGTTATTATTATTTTCTTCCTATCTTTCTTTGTCAAAATTTGTAATAATTCATCTAATTTGTTAAAAAATATATTTATGTCAGACTTTGGAACTCTATAAATGCAAAATATTACTAGTTTAATATCTATTATTTCTATACCACAGCACTCAAAATGTCTTTTTACAGTAAAATCTTTTGTAATACTCAAGTTTGTACAATTTATACGTTTATCAAGTAGTATACAGACTCCTCCACGTTTTATGTCAATTCGTGAATAAAATGAAACCAAATTATAATCTTTTAAAACTAGGTTGTTTTCATCTCCAGTCTTTATGAATGTTTCTGAGAGACAGATGATATCAATATGTTTACCATTATTATTAAATTCGTCAAGTGTAATATCTACAATATCTTGTTTATTAAGTATGCCCACTATATTTTGATGGAAAATTGTGACTTTGTCCTGTATTACTTTCTGATTGCTAGGTTTGACATTTTCGTTATTTTGAGATTTATCAATAGCGTTATTTATTGTTTGTTTTATTACATTATATTTGCTCACTTTACTGCTAGTTGCGTTGTCTTTATTCAGAACGAAACTCTATTTTTGTGTTTGTATCCGCAGACGCCATTGAATCTGTGTGTGTCTGTTTATCTGCCAAAGTTAACATACAAGTTTGGGTATTGGTCTTTAAATAGGTTCTACCAAACATTGACAAATTCTGTCGTGATTTTGCATCCTGCGCAATCTTTTGTGCGTATCTAATGTCTGGGATTTCCCGCAACAGAACTCTACATACATATAGCTTGTTAAACCTACTCTATTAAAACATTGTTCGTCACTTCGGTCTAAAAAAGTGGTATTGGCAAATCGAGAACACAGATGTCTGTAAGTGTAGTTAACTTTGTCCTCATTCAAATACATATTGTTACGAACATTACAAAGTATTATCTTAGATTTTCCAAGCATGCTCAAATTATAATAAAGCAAAGATTTTAGCCTAACGGGATCCTTATCATTCGAGCCCCCTAATATGATAATGTAGTCATTTTCGTCATAATCTTTGCACAGTGTAGAGCATGATCTCAACACCTGGTTCATTGTGGCGAATGGCTTGACATCAGACTCTACGCTGAATTTTCTCCCAAGAGTTTTTGCAGAAGTTCACGTAGACCCCTGCCCTGTTCATCAGCTAGGATCATTATTCGATTCATGTGCAATGATTGATATCTCAGCAGATATTTGTATTGACGCTAGTTCATTTTTGGCCCGAGACTCTATAGTATTGCCTACTGAACTTTCTGGCCTGCTATGATAAAGCTTTGAGTCTTTTGATATAGGTGTAAGAGGGTCAGTATGGCTGCTGTTTGAGGGTGATGATGGAGATGTTGGAGATGATTTGTCCTGTTTTGGGGGACTTGTCGTTGTACGTGTCGTGAACGACGTCTATAACTGCTATAACAACAAATACTAAAAACAGGATAAAATAAATATTTAAGGGGGCTCCTTGTAGGTGTATATCCGAAGTTCAAGTTCAGGATGAATTGCACTTTATTGCGTTGTGGCAAGAGTCGCTATTTAGTTGAATCTTTTTTTGTAGTGTCAAATCTATTCACAGGGTGCATTCACTCAGTAGAAACACTTCCACATACAAATTCATCAACTTTTATTTATGTTTAACAACATCATCACCTATCTTCAGGCAGAAATCATTGTCTCTTGGTATAACTTTGCCAGTTTCACGCTTTATTATTCGCCGAACTGTTTTCATTCTATTATTTGAATTTTGTATTTTTCTATTAATGTGCAAAGTTTTTGAAGTTCTACAAACCAACTTGAAATTTTTGGAATATTTGTTGACATAGTCATGAAATTTTCGATCAAAGTTATAGGTTTTTTGTTCATAAAGGTCATACAAGATAACTCTGCTTTTACGAATTCCAATGAAAACATCATTCTATTATTTGAATTTTGTATTTTTCTATTAATGTGCAAAGTTTTTGCAGTTCTACAAACCAACTTGAAAGTTTTGGAATATTTGTTGACATAGTCATGAAATTTTCGATCAAAGTTATAGGTTTTTTGTTCATAAAGGTCATACAAGGTAACTCTGCTTTTACGAATTCCAAACGTTGCCCTATCATTAAATTTAGATTTAAAGCTGTAGTCACTGACTTTCTTTAATTTAAAAACTTTATTGCATTCTGTTTGAATAATGTTGAAGAAGTCTGAATAGTTTTTTTTTGGATTCTGTTCATAGAAATCCGGTACTGGCAAATTTATATCTAAGTTTTTCGTATGTGTCTCTAGTCTATGGTATGTAATAGGCCTATAAAATGATGGAACAGTCTTATCCTTACTAGCAATTGGGAATGAAACCGTTTGACCACTGTGATCGGAGGGTAAGCAGTTAATTACATTTTCACTTGTGAATGCACAGTCACAAAAAACGTTATCTAAGCAAGTTTAGCTGGTAAGTGTTAATCTAGTCGGCTCTAGAAATACATGAAATAAATTAAAGATTTGAATAAACTTATTAATCGTTGCTTCATTTTTGTTCCTACAAGCAAATCTACATTAATAATATAATAATAATAATATATTTTTTTATTTCCAGATATCATAGATCCATAGATTACAATAAAATTAAATTAAATCAAAATAAAACAATAAAAATCTAAATAAAACAATATAAGAAGTCAAGGTAAACTAGCTATGGCACGGCTTGACTTCCCACATACTGTTAGTGTACCAATTATTACACTCACCCATTAAGATCGCCACAAATAATTAACATCTTCTGTTATTAAATAGTTTAGTGAGGGCTTCCTCCATATTTTTTTGAAATATTTCGAATCAACACAGGATACCTCTATTTGACTTTTAACAGTAAGTGCTAGAATATCTTTCTGTTGTTTCAGCTTAATATTATTATTACTAAGATGAAAGAACCACCTCTATCATCTGTCTTTCTATTGTAACAACTGACATTTTTGTAATCATTTATGTTAAAAGACATCATATTTTCCTTTATTCTGTAACATGAATAACATGGATGTCAGATTTTTTTAGAAATAATTCTAATGCAAGTTCTTTGCCAGGTACCCCTGGATGTTTTGATTCTTACCCTTTTGGGCTTACCCTTTGACATACTTAGTGGCTCTTGTATTCTAGAGATTTCCTCCATTGTCTTATGAACTAATTTAAATTACTTGAAACTGATTCCGAATTCTCAATAGGGGAGCATGATTAGTCTGCTCAACAAAAACAACTGATGTCAAGTTGAACTTGATAAAACGAACTATAGCTGGGTCGCATATATTATAGGCAAAAATGTAGCTACTATTTTTTAATATTTATTAGACAGGTACAAAGTATCCTGAGTCAGAGAAAAGTTATGAATAAAATTATTCATGTCAAAATATAATATAGCATCGCTGTGATGATACGTTAAATTAAATAAATGAATATTCATTCTAATCACAGATTTGTTCTGTAGTTCTGTCAAATTACAAGCGAATGGAAAATTACATAGTAAAAATTTGCATTTCATCCCACTATGCAAGTCTAGAAGTGTTTCAACACTTTTATTCAAATCATTCCGACTAATGTTGGAATGATTTCCCACCATAATCACAATAGTATGCACGCGTAACATCGATTCCTTATTTCTACAGTGGTAGTTCGTAAGCGAATTTACTCTTTAATTACGGCGAATGCTGATTGTATTCGTTGGGATAAATCTTCTCTAGATTCGACTTCCGTAGCGTAGACTAACTCTTTCACCCGTCCCCAGATGTAGAAGTCCAAAGGGGTCAGTTCTGGAGAACGTGGAGGCCATGGAATAGGTCCATCCCTCCCTATCCATGAATTTGGGAAAACATTATCCAAGAACTGCCCTGACTGCATTTCTCCAGTGAGCTAGACAACCGTCTTGCTGGAAGACGATAGGCCTGTTTTCATTGAAAATTGGCACCACTGCCAACAATTCTGGTAGGACATTGACTAAAAAATCAAAGTAATTTTCCCCGTCCAGAATATCGGGTAGGAAGTGTGGTTCTGCTCCTGCCCAAACATTGATACTGAAGCTCCTCTGGAAACGCCTGTCTTTTTTCCCGTTGGTTCTGTCCTTTTGACGACCAGTGGTGCAGATTGTGGAGATTTAGAATTGCCTCTATTTTTAAATTTAGACTCGCCCGTCCCAAGCAAAGGGTACTTTTTAAAAGTCAATATCCTCCAGGTCTGTGTGCAGCAGAAAACGACAAAACTGGACACGTGTCCCAAAATCGTTATCTTCGAGACCTGGACAATACGGATGAGAAAGCATTTCAATTATTGTCAATATATAGATAATTAAAATGAGAAATAAGTACACTACCGTTAAAGACAGAGTAATGATTGGATCAATCAGGGTTGGGTTTCAGGCAATGTGATATTAGTTGCATGTAACCTACTTAATTCTTTAAAAAAATGCGTACCTTGTACAAGAGTGTAATTAAATGCACGTTTGTCATTTTGCCGAAGAAACTTCCGCACCTTCCAGATTGAAATGTCCATCAATAGAGCAAAATTCCTAATGCTCCGGGTCGGTTGTTCCGCGAACATCGCCAAAATCTTTTCGTCCAATTCGACGTTATGTCGAATCACTATCCCTCTAGGTTCACTACATCTTAGATTAGGCGGGAAGGTAAGCGTCGGTTAGGAAATCTTTCTTGATAAATTCTTCGCGCTTCTCGTGCAACACCATTAGCGCTTCCACATTCCATTAAGATGACCGCGTATTCTTCATTAAATAATGTAGACATTATTTAATCATCAAAACCACAGCATTAAAATGTTCGCGGCGCTAACCAACACGAAAAACACAAAGAATGAAAAACACAAACACGAATAAAACAAATGTTTGAAAAACGCGCCAATTACAGTTTTATTTCTGGGTAGTCTCCTACTGCTGGGCAAAGGCTTACCTTAACAGTCCGCCAAAAACTTCTCGAAATCAGCGATACAAGAATCGCCCTCCCGCCCGATACACAAAGTTGGCAAATTAATGCACTTAATAATGGTTTTTATGCATTATTGTACATTATTAGAGAGAATAGACCAACGAACATTTTTTTTTAATTAAAAAAAAGCCTTGTTTTTTTTTTATTGCAAGTCAAATATGATTCGTTACAGAATTTCACTTGTTAAAAAAACGTTTGTGTGTAAAAAAAAAAAAGTTAATTTCCAGTATTTTGACTGCAAAAGAATCGTACAACATTACACAACCCATAACAGTAAATAGTTGCAAGTTTTATCAATAACTTTTTTATTTATTCAAGTTTAAAGGAGTAATTCTGGAGGATTTTTCAAAAAAGTTAAAAATATTAAAAGGCAATAAATATAATGATCACCAAAATCATTTTTTACTACCCAAAATGTTTAAATGGACACCAAAAGTTGCAATATCAAGGCAAAATACTGCGGTAGCTTAGGTGAAGGGTAAAGGGGGTGAGCGAAGTGAAGCCCCCTTTATCCTTCGTGTTATGTTGAACATGTAAGAACAACAAAAAATACTCAAAACAAAAACTTAAATACACAAAACATAAAAAGAAGTTTGGTGATCTTTTACCCAAACACAATTTGGTGGACATTTATCCATTCTGGCAGTAATTTCGAATTTATTGGTAGTAAAATAGGTGCGTTTTTGGTAATCGTTTAAACATAAGCCATATTAAAATAAAAAATCCGTTGGGTCAAAACAATTTTTGTGGACCTAGGAGATAGCATATGACCCCTTCTATCTGCCATTTTAATTTGGAAAACGGTGCACCAAACATCCTGATATATGTATACTTGGTATGTATTAGCGTTGTATATTGTTTGTATACGATACGTTGTATTTAAGTAATTGTGTATGTGTCGCAGTTGGTTGGTTAAATCAGAAACTCATCTAACTCTCTAGACCGTTAATGAAATACCGACGTTTAACCAAGTCACTAGATTTTGATATAAAGCATTATCGAAAACTTTTAATAATCTGTCTTACCGAAAGCCGGCGTGTTGGAAAACAAGATGGCGTCACGACAACGGCTGATTTGCACAGCTTATATCAGGGCAAAACATTGCGGTAGCTTAGGTGAAGGGTAAAGCGGGTGAGCGAAGCGACGCCCCCTTTATCCTTCGTGTTAGGTTGAACATGTTAAGAACAACAAAAAATACTTAAAACATAAACTTATGTACATATAAAAATTATTTATATTGTATATTTCTTGTTGCCTAGGAAAGTTCAGACAACTCCTTATTTAATTAACGATCCAGAGAGTTAGTTAATTGTCTGATTTAACCAACTAACTGCGTCATATGCAGTATATTTTGAGCAATTAGGTTTATCAGCATGTATTGTTAGTAGTGTAATACTCGTAGCATTTTTTGAGTTTTCACTCAACCATCACCTTAACTACCCCTCATGGTTTGCTGGAAGAAATATTTTTTAAAGATAAGCTCGCCTTTGTACACGTTTTTTCTATTAAAGTTATCTGTATGTCTGTTTTGTGAATATTTATAAACAATGTCTGTTTTACAATTAAACAATTCTACAACACAAAACAGACATAATAAATATACATTTATTATTTCTGTTTTGTGTAGAACAATAAAGAAATTACAAATATATGAAAATATATTTATATTATAATACTATTAAATAATTTTAAATGGAAATTTTAGAGCAAAATCTCTTTTATTTGTTTTGGAAGAACCATTTTTATTATGCCTTCATTGCGACAGTTGCTCAATCCATCCATCACACTGAAGATGTAAATTATTTGCACCTTTCAGTTTTTCGGTGATTTCCTTCTCCATTTCTGGATTCTTCTCCTTCTTCCAGATGGAATCCAAGTGTTTGTAGAAAGTGCTCTTCTGGTTGGTAGCGTGAGCAAAGACTGCAGTTCTTCATAAAACTCGATCCACAGTGGCTGATCTACCATTGATAGAGGAAAGCCATTCACATAAATCGCTTTTGCAAGCAATTGTGTAAAACGTTCCTTTTTTTCTTCAATCAAGGCGCTTTTAGGGCACATATTTTCATCTGCTTTGCTCTTTTCAACCCTCTTTCATCGCTGAATTTTGGCCCACATCTGGTAAAATGGATGTAGATCTCTACTGGATGGATGTACTGGATGGACGTACTTCTCGAACACGCAACTCCTTTCTGAACTTCGTATATTTTGTCACAAAAACAGCATTTGTACGATTGATTAGCTAGCGTACGATAGTGTTACCATATCTTCTGTTTTTTTTTTCTTGGCATCTTGGTGATTGAGATCCTGAAACAAAAAATAATATTTTTTTACGAAAAAAACTACAAAAAAGCGAGAGAGGGCGACCCTTGAGAATTCCATTTAGAATATAAAGTTCTACATGTTTTACAAACAAAGGGTCAACATAAACAAAAGAACGCATTTGTAAGTATTTTTAACAATGGAGTTGGTCCATTATGGGTAGGTATGGTGAAAACAAAGGGAAGAATGATCACAGCTGCAGGTGTTAATAATTTCGGCAACCTAATCATTATATTGCCTTTTACTAAATAATGACAAATTTTTGAATAATGGAGTTGGCCCGTTATCCAGTCAAGCGTGTAGCCCCCAAAAATGTGACCGCGATTTTTAATCCTACCTATCATTAATACCTACCTACCGGCTCCCAACTATGACTAATAATGAGTATCCCCTACCATTACTAAGTTCAAAATACCCTTTTGGTTTATGGAGAATTCAATCCAAATCTGCTTCATTCGGTGGAGTTCCTTTCATGGACTTCTACACAATGCCTTCTCCTTGACGTCCTGATACGACACTACAATCACTACATTTACCTTCTCCTTTACTTTCAAATCTGCTTAGCCTTTAAAAAATTTGCTACTGTTTTTTAAACGCATTCCAATTATCTTAATGCTGTCTACAGCGACCCCGGCTCAACTATGTTTAATTTTAAATAATAATAATACCTTGTACACTATTTTTAGCGCCTTTTAGTGATGGGTTGGCATGTTAATCGTGAAACAGAGTTAAAGGCGCGCCGCCAAATCGATTTTAAATGAGCGCTGCTGCGGAATCCCCTACCTACTACGACCACGTACCTACTGCGTTGCCTTTTTGTCAGTAAGCCGGCAGTGTTTCAAGCGGGAGATCGTATCGTAGCATCGCACCCGGATATCACATAGATAGAGTGTTAAACTATGTATTTGTCTGTAGTACCTATTTACCTTTTATTACTCATGTGTAAATCCGTCCAGCCCCCTTATTCAGTAACTCGAATCGATCTTAAACTGTGGAAAAAAATCATATTTCCCATATACTAAAATATAGATTGCAATGAAAATGCAACTCAGAATTATCATTCTTCCGTCAACAAAATCGAATCGTCCAGCGATTTTGCAAGAATCGTTGCATTGTACAACACTATCTGATTAAATCGACAGAAAAATGAGCAAATCGACTGTACCATGCAACTGTAAGTTTAACGAAAGTATAGTTTGCTTCACTGTTCATTGAGGGCTACGAAAGAGATATCCATGAATTGTGTAAAGTAGAAGCACCAGTGGATGAAGTCCATGGGAAATATAGGCTATGGTTCAACCTATCTCAGAAAAACGGGAGACGCTACTCGAAATTAAAAATAATTGATTATTAAATAAATTAGGCGAATTTCAGAAATAAAATTACTTACGTATGAAAGGTAACGCCGTCGTTTTCTTTGGAAACAACATTGCTAGAGTTTTTGCTATTCACAACGGCACAGTAAGGCATTTTTATGTTAATTAGTACACGGCTTACATTCGAACAGCCAGAGAGCGACTGAGCCGGGATGAGCAGAGTCCGCCTATTAAAAACACGCGAAGTAGGTAGACTTTCGCTGTCTATCTCGATATCTGGTAGGTGGTGTTGCAAAGAAGCCAGGGTTGCCAGATGCTGGATATTTTTTCTCGTACCAGGGATGCCAAATATCTCGTACTTTTAGTACATAACCTCGTACAGGTATAAAGAAAAAGAAAACACATGAAATCCATAATTTACGGAGTATTACGCCTTGCGCATTGGAATGTATAATGAAACAATTTATTCGTATTATTAATATAATTATATTCTACATCTTAATAAAACAAGCTAATTATAAGTAAACATAAGGAATGAAATGTATTCTGTTCTACTTGTATTGTAGATATTGTATTGTCATCAATCTAATTATATGTAATGTCAGGGACATTGGTAAAATCTTCTTTGTTTTTATTATATAGTTTTTCAGCCGTCATTCTGGAATACATTTCCTGGGAGGGTTCAAAATTAACGCAATTTCCTTGGCGAGTTGGGCCTTTGGCGCTATCGGCAGCTAAAAGTGTTCCATTCACTGTGTCTGTAATGAGACGATTTGTGAGGTCTGTTTTCACTAAATTTGTTTTACTGAACACTCGTTCACAGTCTGCATTTGCATGAGGAAAACACAAAACTGCAAGGGCAAAACTAGCCAATTCAAAGAAATCTTCAGTCTTTAGTAAAATCGCCCAAAACTCATCAGGCTGTTTAGTCGTTTGAAGCTGTGCAGGGTGGCGGGCTATTGCAACAGGAAATCTTCGCCATTGATCGTCTATCTGCTGTTTTTGAGTTTCATTATAAGTCGCAACTATGCGTGGCACGACTTCCATGAGCGGCATCAATGTTGGGACTTGATCTCTGAAATTGTTAGAGAGAGCTGATACTGGTCCTAGAGCTTGGAGTTTTGACAGCACAGGGTCATCCATATCGTAACGTTTTTTTATTTCCAAGGAAAAAAGAAAAAAAGGAAAAACAATGCCTTTTTTCCGGGGTCCCTGTCTACTTCAGGATGTTTCAGCATTTCGTACACTTTAATGCCAAGATACATTGCAGTGTAACTTAATTGGAACTGTTCATTTTCAGGATCAACTCCACTAGCATTTGGCTGCATCACATATTCCCGTTTTAAGTAACGCAGAAGGATTTCTTGATATAAATCTCGAATTTTCTCGTGTAGCTTGTGAATAACCACTTTTTCATTCTGAAATTCTAGATTGAATTTTGTGAACAAAGGCAATGACCAGTCCAGAAAGTAAAAGTATAGCCTGTGGAAAGGATCACACAGCTTTTCTAAGATGGTTACGGCACGATTTTTCACCTCAGCTTTCACTTTGTGTATTGGGTTGGTAGTGAAGTCAATGAAGAATAAGCGCAGTGCTTCCCATTGCTCCAAGACTCTTGCTACTACTGCTGTCAAGGAAAGCCACCTTGTTTGAGAAGGTTTCAATATTTTGTGTGGCTCAACTTCGACAAATGCTTGAAAATTGCGGAAATCAAACTGTCGCTTGTCACTGTTTTTGAAGAAGTTATATATGTCACGAGCAAGTTGTTCCACAGATTCCGGAATCTCCTTACAAGCCTGACTTGCACATAAGTGGGCTGAATGGCAAACACATTTTGAAATAACAATCCCTGGTAAGTCATTCAACAAACGAGTTTTGACTGAATCGTTATTCCCCATCATGACATTACATCCGTCCGACCCGAAGCCAATCATGTTTGTAAGTGGCACATTACGACTGGTAAAAGAATCCACTAGCGCTCTATATAAATTTTCAGCGTTAGCTGCAGGAACATCATCGGTGTCTGTGTCTTTAAAAATCTTGTACAGTTCCCAGAATACGCTGCAGATTTTCTGAGATTCATTGTCAAAATAACGTACTACAACACAAGCCGTTTTGACCGTAGATACGTCTGTAGTCTCATCAGTAAGCGCAGAAAATATAGTTGATTTCAATTTATTCGCCAAGTGTACTTTGTGCCCTTCCCCAATGACATTTTTTACAACTGCTGTGATTTTAGTGCGCTTAAGCTCAATCTCTTGTACTAACTTGGAATCGGGAATAATTTCTTTTAGTAGATCAGTCAAGTGGTCAGCTACAGAAAAAGCAATATTATGTTCAGCATAAAATGCAGCTTGTTTGATTTCAGCACGATCCTTCTGTTTGTTTTTTGGTGTTGTACCCATCTTAAAACCAAATGAAGTAAATTTTTGGGACTGTTGACCTGATGTGCCAGGGCCAGGTGTGTTCCTCAAATGTTTTTTGGGATCGGCGTGGGTTTTGAGGTTTGAGATTTCAGCGACCAGGGAACTTGCTGGACAGAATGCACACTTCGCCTTCTTTGGATTCTTGGTATCTGGCTGAAGCCAGTCTCTAAATACTGGATTCTATAACCACTCATCTCGAAAGGTTTGCTTACGATGTTCAAAAACCGTGTCACCTGTTTTTTTTGCCGTCCATCCTCCTTTTCTCTCTTTCTTTTTGGGTGGTGTTGACAAAGTTTCACTGTCACTACTACTCATTATGTCTTACTCTTCAATAATTGGATAAAAAGACAAAACGCACTTGAAATTTAAAAACTTCAAACATACATTTCTCGCACCCTACGCGTATTATTTTGTGAGATGAAAGAGATTTATCGATGCAAACATTAGTGCAATAAGGACAACAACAAGTAAATACACAATGCGGGGATTCCCCGCTCAAAGACAAGGGCCAGACTTAGTTTCATTTAGTGATGTGGTAGTGAATCTAGTGATGTGCTGTGTCGATAGTTTGTAGCACAAATAGGTTTACATGATTGATATATTTTTAGCTGGGATACATGGCGCAGCCAGTGAAAATTGATAAAATCTCGTACAAGTGTACGAGATTTTTATCATTCTCGTAACTGTACGAGATTTCTCGTACATCTGGCAACCCTGCGAGAAGCGCGAAGAATTTTTTTGCTGCTGTTGTTTTAGAACTCACCTTAGAAATCCAACTCCAAATACAAGAATAATAGTGATCGGAGTCCGTGTAGGTGAGCAAAGTCGTCGTTCCAGGAAAAAACACCAGCCAAATCACAATGCAAATTGTAGTGTTATGCTACTTACATGCCATTTTCCAGTCTGCGTTGATAGTCGGCATTCATCTCATATATCTCTGGATATTTCGTATCACCTTTATTTTCATAGGACCCTGTAACGTTTTAAACCTTAAGAACACAATAACAAATCATTTTCACTTCGTATTTTCACACTACCAGCACTTCTAAATCAATGTCGAAGGGGCTTACCTTGGGTGACCTTGTATTTGGCTTTCTCCGAAACTTGCAATCTCGGGCTTCGTGCGCGCTGGTGCGCTACCTTTTTATCTATCGCTGTTATGTAATTTTGGCTATGTGATCTTGTTGTTTTCTCTATTACGAGCCTGAAACCAAAATCTGACATATTATGATGTTGTTGTTTATCTGGTTGTCATGGCAATGTCCATTCAAACTCGTTAGCGGTCTGATATGTTTACTTCAATACTTTTACAAAAATACTTTTTCCCTCTTGGCCATTCACAAAAATTGCTTTTAATTTAAATAATTTTTAGAACTCTCCAAAAAGGGTATACGAGCGGAACATTTCTGAAATTTTGGAGTCTCACTTCAGCTTTTGAACAAGAAGCATCACCTAAAGGCCTTATCCCGGGGCCGCACTGCCCCGGGATCCTGCGAGCCTCTGTTGCTACGTCTCCTGCCTACTGCTGCCTACTTATTCTGTGGCCTGCCTCTACTGAACGGCTCGCCAGACGGCTGCTTCGCCTCCTGCCTACTGTTGCCCACCGTGTTGCCTGCCTCTACTGACCGGCTCGCCAGACGGCTGGTACTTCACCTGCCTACTGCCTCTACTGGAGTAAGGCTGCTACGCCTCCTGCCTACTGCAGCTACTTACCGTGTTGCCTGCCTCTACTGACCGGTTCGCCAGACGGCTGCTACTTCTTCTGCCTCCTGCTCTCCGTGTCCTCCGCTTCCTTTTTTTTATTTTTCGATACCTGTATTTAAAAAAAAAACAAATCTCACCTCATTCATCCTCATCTTCCTTTCATTTTTATAAAAATAGTCACTGTAAATACCACCTCATTCATCCTCATCTTCCTTTCATTTTTATAAAAATAGTCACTGTAAATACGCATAATAAACTATCATTTCTAAATTTTATCCTGGTTGTTGTTTCTTGTTAGGTTCTGTTTAGGTTCTTGTCGTTACACGACAAAATATCGAAGTCCGAATCAATAAATATAGTCGTTAAAACGTTTACACAATAGAACACCCGAGCGCACGACACAAAAGACAAGCGACGAATGCACAGAACAATATATACCTACTCAGGGACGAATGATGGTGCGACTCGCACTACAACTACACTGGTACAGTAAATAAACAGCGTATAAGTTGAACCAAAATGGCGGCGTCTGTGCAGGGTAAAATGTATCTAAAACAGTCATTTTTATACCTCGCGCCAAGAGTTAAGAGCGCTGGGCGACATTGACGGGAATTACTGCGCATATGTAGAGTTATTGAAAAGTGACTACTGCGCATTCAAGGCCACCGCTCATAACGTGTGGCGCAACGTACACCTGTTCAACTTATACGCCGCGCATTATACAGTATTCTTCAGTGTTGCCAGCCTAATGATATTTTTATCGATGAAAATAAGTAGGTACACAAAAAGGCATTTACTTTTGTTTTGACTTTTTATTTTTCGAAAACTCTCACTCGAGTTTGCCTGCTTCCAACTGAAATTTCGAAATATGACATTGGGCGAATATTGATTGGAAGTAGACATAAAGTTGAAACGGTACATTTTTTTGCAATTAAAATGTCGAAAAACGTTTTTACCCGCATAAACCCGTTTTTTCCCGGAATTCATCCCATTTTGGAATTATTCTCCGGAATTAATCCGCGACCCATCTCCACGCACGGCAAACTTGAAATGAACGGGTAGTACCTACCTAAGTGCAAAGTCGAGTATACCTCGCGCCACGAATTAAGAGCGCTGGGCGACGTTGGCGAGAATTACTGCGCATACGTACTGGCACAGAATATTTATTACGTACGTATTGTACGTACAGGTATTGAAAAGTGACTACTGCGCATTCAAGGCCACCGCTCATGTCATAACCCATGGCGCGAGGTATACTTGGCCAATCTAGTTGTAGGTCGACTTCCTTCATTGACTCGTTCGCATGATGTATAACTAATTCATAATATTCATAATATCTCTAAATCATTGGCCCAGGCCCAGGAGTGTTTGATGATCACTGGATCAACGTGGGTACAAACCAGTCTCCCACCAGTATTTTGTCTATAGAGACATTTTCCTGAGATTTCCTCCCACTTTTAAAATCGGCATGTGGAGACCCTGACTCCTTGCCACAAATTAATAACTTGGAAATTAATTGTGCAGTGAGTTTTCATCAGTCCGGGGTTTTTTTTGTTGGAGGGAAAAAAAATGGAATGACCCATGCCCAGGAGTCAGACCTCCCTGCTATGTCCGGGTCCCCACATATTGAGCGGGCATCAGCTCGTGTGGTATACGGACTAAAAACAACCCCTTTGTGTTTACAGTTATCTGTCTAAGACTTTAGTGTGAGCCATGGCCTCAGTATATGCTGAAGGCTTTCTACCTGCAATTTGCGCTTTTGGGCGATATATATGTGTATGTGATGTACGTACATGGGAGGAGTTTGCCTGCTTACCCGATTTTACAAGCGGACATCAGCTCATAGTCAAAGGGCATGATAGCGGCATGTTAGGCGGGCAGATACTAAGAGGTGGTTATATATAATTTTTAAAACCTAATCTAACCTAACCTAATCCTAAAAGTCAGTCCGGGGATATTGTCCAACTCACGTCCAACTCTTCTGGGCAACCCAAGCTGCCGCGCCGCCGCCGCCCTACCCCACCTCCTGCCTGATCCAAATAATCCAAAACCTTTCAGCGAGAACCCTTCACTCACTTCAGTCAGTTCGTTCAGTCACCAGTCAGTCAGTCTCGCTTGTGACATGAGAGGGCGCGCACCTATCTACTCAGTACGGTGCCTCGAGCAATGCATCACCATGGACAGCCGCCAGGGAATGCACCGAACGGTAAGTGCAACATGCATTACTACAATTGTCACATGTTCTACAGCTTGCAAATGCGGTTTGTTGATCAATAACAGACGTATGGTTGTAGTTTCAGCAGGAAACCGGTGGGACGTGAATTTTCACGTTTGCTGGAGTTGGCTTACGGTTTGATTTTCGTACAATACATACATGCTGAGCAATATGAGGTTCTAATGTATTCTAATAAATAACAGATTAATATAGGTTTCATCATATATTTTTAACTTTAACATTGAGACATTTAAATAGTTACAAAATTACAAATATTAGTATGTTATGTATATGTACCTAAAATATGGACTATTGACAGCCTCTCTAAAAAAATATACTGATTAGGGTAATCGTCGACCTACCTACCTGTCAATTTGTTCTTAAATCTATCTACCTACTCTGTTTAAAGCCTTTCTCTACCCGTGTTACATAGGTACTTCAAAAAATATAAAACATAGTGAAACGTCAAATCCCATACATTTTTAAACTAAACATTGTTTTAACAACAACTACTAACTCTGTTACCCCGTATGGGAAAAGGAGTGACGCTAGGTGTGTTTGGTTTTGTAGAGTCAATTCAGTTTATAAATACTGCCTGAACAAGAAACCAACACATAACCATGAAACTTTTCAGTAACAGCATTTAATATTTTTCAGTTATACACAAGCAAAAAGTTTCTTAAAATAAGCATTGTTTAACGAAGTTGACACCACGAGACATTATCTGCGTCAGCGCAGTGTTCATTGTTCAATGGCCACCAGTTATGTGAGACAATTAATGGCGACGTGGTAGGTCTAGGTAGCTACCTATCACGTGCTGCTTCGTCTGCGAAAAAATATCGTGTTTCTATAGGAGACAGTGGACGGCAGCTCAAGCTCAAATCAAAAGTGAGCGTTTTTTGAAAAAAAAAAAAAAAACTGCCAAGATTTTGTCAATAAAGTTTATTTCCAAAACCATACATACATTTGTCATTGCTATTTAAAAAAAGTTATAAGGGTTTGAACGCGGTTGCACCATCGAAACGCGGAAAACCGCGCGGCCACGGAGTCTTTAAACTAACCGTTGCAGAGACCTGTTTAGATAAATAGCAGATTAAATTTGTGGAGTCTTTAAACTAACCGTTGCAGAGACCTGTTTAGATAAATAACAGATTAAATTTGTAAAATTCAGTAGAAAATCTAAGGTTTATATTTTAGGAGCTGTGAGACTAAAACCCCCATGGCCGCGCCGTCGAAACGGTGAAAAATACGTGATAAATAATGTCTCATGTAAAAAAAAACGGTCGAGTGCCAGTCGAACTCGCGCACGAAGGGTTCCGTACCACCGTAACATGGTAGGAATGGTATGGAGTGAATAGTTTGGACTTTACATAACAAAATGTTGTTTACAAAGTTATTAGTGCGGCTACTTTCACACTCCATGTAACCAGGTGCATTCACAAGTTTGAAAATACATTTATTGTATTGGTATTGAAATAATTTTTGTATGGCAGCCCCTTAAATATTTATTTTATTCTGTTTTTTTTTAGACAGCAGAAATACATCATCTGTGAAAATTTTAACTGTCTTACTATCACGGTTCACGGCCGGACGGGCGGACCCCTAAACCATAAAAAACCAGATATGTTTTTTTCTAATACAATGGGTGGAAAGTTTTCTGTAAACAATAAACCATGGTCACCCTATTGAAACATTCAAAATGTATTGAAGTTTCATAAAATGAAAAAATGCCTATTATCGGTAGGAATTAATAAGATGTTGTTTACAAAAAATATCTCGCTAACACTTAGTTTCTTAAAGAGATAATCACGACTTATTTCTACATGAGATAATACGATAATACAAGTAAACGTGTTTATTATCTACAAACTTTTAGAAGCCTCTACGTGGAACTAAATTGAGGGTTTGCAAAAGTTTTCATCCCCACGGACGCATGTATGTTCTGAATGTATTATACTGGAAATATAATTTTGTATATTTTTTACGTGGATGTTAACATTTACATGAATGCACAACCGTACACGGGTTAGAAAGTTATTATAGGAACCACACACTTAGAAACCGAAGAAATAAATAAGAATTGGCTGTATGGTCGGAAGACTTTGGCCTGTTCAGATAATTATAATAATTGACCGAGCGCGCGAAGCGTCTGTTACAGCTTGGTTACAAAAATGCTTTCGCTTGTCTGGATTTCCGGATTTCTGACCGAATGTCTCTTCGGCTGTTCCCCTCTACGTCGCATTTCTGAACCGATTCTCGTGAAATTTTATGAGTAGATCGATACTTTTTTAAACCTTTTTTTTATTGATTAATTTTTTGGAAATTATTCAAAATCCCATCTACAGCCCAAAAAGTTTCACAGATTTTAACAAATAAAGTGTCGTTAGATTATTGGCTAGGCTGGACATAGGCTAAATAATTTTAGTGAAAAGTATATATTGGATAGTATACATAGGTTGGACTTTAGATGTACGTAACCAGGTGCACTCATAAATTTTGTGTATGGTCTAGGTCTCGCGAGGTCTACAGCTCACAGATAGCTTTAGAACAACTGAACAGATTAAAAAATATATATTTAAGAACCATCGCAGTGAAGCCTTCTACAGACTTCTAAAACCACATTAAAATCCGTCCACAGGTTTGACCGCTATTCCTTGTCAAGCTGATAACTTTCGAACTACCGAACCGATTTTAACAAAACATATCTAAGCACCATCGCAGTAAAGACTTTTTCCAACTATAGAAAATCGCATTAAAATCCGTCCACCTGTTTGACCGCTATTCTTAGTATTCCTGATAAATTTCGAACTACTGCACCATTTTAATAAAACATATTTAAGGGAAGGGAAGGGAACCATCGCAGGGAAGTTACTTACTTACTTACTACAATTTACATAAACAAACCCGCATAAACAACTCGGGGTTAAACAAAAACTGCTTGAATTGATTGAAATATAATTAATTGATTGCTTTATTTACTTTCTCTGTCTAATCAATCTTCTTTATTACAACTTTATTTTAATGTAATCTGGCCTGTTCAAAAGCGTTTTAAAACCTGATTAAAACCAATGCGGTTTTAAAAAGCCTTCAACTCCTAGTCCGTAACATGTTCTATAAATTTTACCCCTCATCATCACAAATTCACAAAGTCGTGTCGCTGAAGAAGTAATAACTTCAAAAACGTAAATATGATACCTACCTAGTTTATATATATAATAGTGCACTTACTTCTATAAATAAAGTACAATCAGTGGTTTGTAGGAAGAAGTTTTAGACTTTGGCCTGTTCCAATCCAATACGTCACTCTTTGAAACTTTCAATTACCTACAAGCCTAGCTGGATAAGTGGATGACTGTACTTACTTGCTACCTAAGTACTTATATTTTGATATTTATCTACTTAAGTACTTATATTTTAATAGAGGCATACTCTACAAAGTGTGCCAAAGCTAATGTCGTCTTATTTAAGATATCAGATATTTATTGTCATTAATCTTAACAATTGGCGTCCAACAACGAGACGAGCCGAGAATAGGTTCTTGAACGTACCTAAATACGTATTTGTACTATGTTGCAGCCATTAATACTCTAATGCCTGTCGTCATCTGGGGCCTGTTAAATAAACGCGTCTATCGGGAAATTATGTTCCTTTTTTACAAACAAGGTAAATACCGACAAAATTGTCAGGAGCTCTATTTTTGAATCAATCGCGTCGTGGCGAGATTCAAAAATAGAGCTCCAGACCCGTGAAATACATGCGACATACCTTTGTCAGATTTTACCAGTCGAGCGAGTCTCTAGGAATTATTCATTGAGCGTCACTTTTTCTGAAATATTTGTCACAATACAATATCGAGGTATGCATAGAGGCGCTGCCCTATTTGACATCGGTCGTATAACTGGGTAATGTTGTAGGTGTAGGTGTAAAGAGAACGGGTGATCCGGAAGTGACGTTGTTTTGTGCTGAAGTTGATGCCCAATGTTTTAATTATGTCTTCGGCGGTAGATTTCGACACTCGAAAACGTTCTAGGAATATTCCAGCAACTACATCGAAGGAAAAGTTAATTCTTTTTTTAATTATGCGCAGTCGTCTTACAGTTTGCACCACATCTTCACTGCTACTGTTATCTGTCGACGAAGTTAACACCAATTTAAAAAAGGGAAATATTAAACTGCACATCAAGAATACTGATTTGCACAGCAAATATCAGGGCCAAATGCTGCGGTAGAGGGTAAAGGGGGTGAGCGAAGCGAAAATGTTTTATATCTTAAAAAATGCTTACTTTATTTTGTTCAAACCATTTTCGATTTTATTTTTTCGTTCATGAACAACTAATCGAAATTCTCTACATTATTTTATTTGTGTACAAAATAAAGTAAGCAGTATTTAAGATATAAACCATCTATTAAAACCGCAAATATAACTTTGTCATTCATACAAACACTATAAAAAACAAAGTTATTATTTGCTGGTGAAGAATGATACTGATATTTAATTTTATGTCTGCTATTTAATTTTAGGTAATGCGACCCACATATTCGTTAACCAGATATATATGTCTAAACATCCCACATTAATTTATTTCTGAAGGCCGTGGGTAAGATTTTCATACTTAAGTGCCCAATGATCTTTGTCGGGGCTTATCTTTATTGACCCCTCAAGACCCCCAGGCATCATATGAGGTCAATTCCCTGTTATAGGTTTTGACTTTGACAAGTTACCTGTCACCTTTGTATGGTATGTACGCAAGAACCTTATAACATTTGCTAAACTTAGCGATAGCTGTAATATTAACCTAAGAAATAATCACAGACTACTTGCGCCCCGGTTTAGACTCGCGAAGGTTAGCAATTCTTTCAAGGGTCAATGCATTTTCTACTACAACAAGATACCTCTGGAGATCTTGAAATTGCCATTTGAGCAATTTAAAAACCATGTTAAAGCGACTTCGTCGAAAAAGGGATATTAGAATGTTCAAGATTACTTAAATGATGGGACTGTATGGGGTTAATCTGGCGTAACACAGACCTTGCTGTTAATAGTTTTGTAATTATTTATTCCTACTTATTAATTATGATATTATAAAATTTGTATAAGTTAAGCACAAGCAATCATTAAAAGAGATCTAAAAATCAATCTGTGGGAGTTTCTACGCCCTTCTCCTCCCACAGTGGTCCAATGTAGAGAAGTGGCAAAAAATGACGATTGCTAAGTATATGTAAATATCTACAGTAATAAAGAGATTTTGAATTTTGAATTTGCCTGTCACCTGTCGCCTGTCGCGTTCATGTAACGGACTCGGATAGAGAAGTAAACATTGTGCGCAGCAGAGGTGGCAAAGGAACAGAAAGCCCTGTGCAGTCATCATGAACCCCTTTTTCAAGGGCAAGTCTTTTTATAAATACAGCATAGAGTCGCTTCATTTTCCATATGGGGTGGTAGAGGTGCAGCTGTGCCCACGTTTAGCCAGTATTACAACCATCCAAGGAGTTGCTTGAGTGATGCTCAATCTGTGTTAGTGCATTTTGGGCGACAGTTGGAAGTTATGAAGGTTTCCATAATTGTCACCGTCGTAGGTTCTAAAATAATAATCAGAATATCATAAAAAGATCAAAATTTGTCTAACTCGTAGTAAAGTGACTATTCATTTCCATGCCGGGGTAATATCAAATGTAAACTGTGTGAATGTAAACACTTGCAAGGACATTCGGAGACGGAGAGCCGCTATAAATGTGGATAGAGAGAGACGCATGCGTAGAAGTTATTGATTCCCCGCCGTCGATTCAGTTCGGGGAAGACTGACTAAGTACCTACTACAAGCGGGAACTTAAAGAATCTCCCAAAACTTGTCTAGACATTCGATCTTTAGCCATTTCAACAAGACTTTCAATGAATAACTAGAAATATGAATGAAAATTAATGAGAGTTGTATTGGATCATCGTTATACAACTTTTTTGCTTTTTTGAGCTTTACAAACAAAAACATTCGGATTTCATGAGATGGAACTTCAATGAACTGTATTCAGTTAAAAAACCGCCTCCTTTAAAAGTTTCATTTAACCTTTTCAATCAGTACACGAACGGTATGAGAGGTAAGTTCAAGGTGACCTTGTCGGAAGGTTTCAGCCTGAGTTTCAGAAGAGCATTTTCGCTGAACCAATTTTCATTGACAGCCACGATCATGAAACTGGTTGCAAGTATAATTTGCACCTAATTTCTAGAGTGCATTTCTAAGGGACCATTCTTCAAACCTTTCTATTTTTAACAGCGACTTATCCCGATGATCCGTGCTAGTTGTTGATAGGAGATACCCTCACGTGACATCGTTCGCAATCTCAGAATAAATGACCGTCGATTCTAATTTTAAACCGTCGCTACGGAGGGTAATTCTATTTGTTTTCGTGGGTAGATTAACATTTTGAGGTCTACGAGGATTTTCATTTATTTATATTTGTTTGTCTCTTAATAATGTCTCAAATATGCTCTAATAACGTTGAAATTCAATATAATTACTTACCATATAAGTAGTACATTGTCTGATATTTAACTCGACGGACTTGTTTGATAAATGGAGTGATTGATACTCTATTCAACAAAGCTTTAATAGTGATTGGGTAGATATCGATATTTTTATCGATAAAAGGCAGCACATCTATGATGTGTTGAATAAATAACAGTAAATTAAACTAGCAGATAACCCTGATTTGCGGAGTGCTTTAGGGGTTTTTTTGTTGGTGAGGTGTTTAAAGAGTTGCCGATTTAGCGACTGTCGTTAGGAAGGCAGACTTTTGCCTTAACTCTAGCGATTATTTTATGCAATAAATATATTATAAAATATTTATTCACTAATAAGTGTAAATTTTCAAGTATGTAAATATTTAAACTTCAGGTTAGATACAATCGATTTCATAAATTTCTGTACCGTCAACGATAACGTATTATAGAAAATTTTCTTTCAGAACCTGGATCCGCTCCTGGCTGAATAATTTTAGCGAGTTTCTGTCGGATTTTTTATCGCACCAAATCAATTGTTTACCAATAATAACTTCTGACTACCAAATTTAGTAAACGTTTATGAAATTTAGTACTGGCACCAAAGTATGCTGGCTTCTAAGCATGATTTCTAAATATCCACTGCGATATTAGCATCTCCAAATAATTCACAACATAGCTTCACGTTTGACCCTACGATTGTATTTGATTTTATGTGGCAATTAAAATGAAATAACAGAACAATGTTTTCAGAAAGAACATTTGTATGTCTTTTTTACATCTTGTTTGTGACATAACCATGACAGAACAGCAGCCTTATGGCGTAAGTCGTCTGAGCTATGAACTTCATATAGACTTTTACGTTTGACACCTTGCACCAGCTTCATCTGTCAAATTGGTATCACGCAAGTAGCATCATAATGGAGGCCAAACCCAAGCTCATTGAATGAAGCCTAGAAGCCTTCGGTGATACCCCGCAATCGATGAAATTGAATGAGCATGAGATGAACCATAGACACACGCTATGAACTTCAGAGAGTTACGCCATAAGGCTGCAGTTGTGCGAATTAATTGAAGATGTCATTGTTGTTTGACAAACTATCCAAGCAGCATGGAAGTGTCGTCAACGCCCATAAACCAGCCTATTCAGAACCTAGATTTCTATATGAGACTTACAAGAATGTCAGGAAAAGCTTTTAGCTTTATAAAAGCTGTATAAAGTCATTATAATGGAATCCGCGTAGACTTGGTGCTACAACATGGTGTAACAGAATATGCCAACCCTTCTATATAACTTTAAGTGTGGTGAAAAACCTTAAGTCTACTTTTACCCTTGAAGCTGTATATGGGCTGTATTATGCATACAATCACTTACTAATTACAGCTCTAAGTGTCACAATAGTATCATTGTACTCCTGTTGCTGTACAATGGCATATACGTTTTCCGTTCTAAAACTATTCTTAAGCCACTCTTAAAAAGCTGATTAAAAGCCAAAAGCTGTATAATAGACTCCATTTATTACGTAGTTAGCTGAACTACTAATAAGCCTATAATGATATCCAAATATCGTTAAGGCTGTTTAACAAATTGTCGCCATTTTCGAATGAATGAAAACATATTTGAAAAGATAATTCTAGAAATAATTGACCTTATGTGGTACTAACTAAAGTCGTATCATAATCACCAACTCAAATAATAATGATTTTACCCTCATAGCCATTATTTAAAATATATTATATTATTCTGACCTCGAGTTGCGTCCCGTGGCCACCATTCCGTCACTGCTTTTGTCCACCTTCCGTCTTCCCTCCTGGGCAAGTGTCCCGCCCATCTCCACTTTAACCTCGCGATCCGCTTACCCACGTCTACGACCTTGGTTCGTCGTCGTATCTCCACGTTGGGTATGCGGTCGAGAAGGAAGATTCCGAGCATGGCCCGCTCCATTGCCTTTTGTCCTACTCTGATTTTGCGCATGTTTTCCTTTGTGAGAGGCCATGTCTCGGATCCCTCAGTGAGTATAGGGGGCCGTGCATAAATTACGTCATCGATTTATGGCGATTTTCGACTTAATTTTTCCGTGACTTGCTCCCACGGAGATTCCACCCATTAATGTAAATCCTGGATCACGGGTAAACGTCTCCGACTTGTTCTTGCCTCGGCTCCTCCATAGTGAAGTCTTCAACCCACTCAATGTCGAGTGCCTGCCCCGTTACACCGTCATTTATCTGCTGAAGGACTTCCATTCCTCGAGCTCCCGGAGGATCTCCACGTATCGTTTGTCAATATTACACCGATGGAGAGAATGAAGCATGGCCCAGTGCTTGGCCATTGGCGACCTCTGTGGCGCAGCGGTTGTGACTCTACTTTGTATGCGAGAGGTCCCGGGTGCGACCCCGGCTGAAGGTATAGAAAAAAGAAAAACAAACCCAGGTCTTGGATGTTTACACACAGGATACAGGGTATCCCAGTGTGAGGCCAAGAGGCAATGTATGTGCCTGTATGTAAATGTTTATGTTTATGCACGACGCTATCGAATGCCTTTTTGCAATCGACAAAGACCAGGCACAAGGTCCGGTTATACTCTCGGCATCTCTCCATCATTTGTTTGACTGCATGAATGTGGTCCATGGTTGAGCCACTCCGGAAGTCCGTCAGCTCTATTGGTTGATACTCATCTAGAGTTCGTATTAACCTGTTGCAAAGGAACTTAGCAAATAATTTAAATACTTGGGAAAGGAGGCTGATAGGACGATGAATGCCCAGATTGCACTTACCGCCTTATTATGGAGGATCGTGATTATTGCATTCTCCCACGCCTTCGGAGTATTGCATTCAAACATCACTTTGTTGTAGAGAATGGAAAGAGGTTTAAGTAAGACTGGAGATCCTGTTTGAAACATGTCCACATACACACCATCATCACTAGATTCCTTACCCCGTTTCATTTGGCTTAGAGCATGTCGGTCTTCACTCTCTGTTACCCCAGGTAACAGTTCGTCTTCTAATCTCTCTATCGGCTCTGCTCTTGGATCGTGGGAGTCTGGTGTCGTTGTTTCCTCAATTTGTGACGCATACAGCTTCACGTAGAACTCCTCAACTTCGTGTATGATTTTATCACGATCTGTGATTAGGTTACCTGAGTTATCTTTAAGTTTGTTAATTTCTGATGTACCTTTGTTTAATTTACGCCTTAATACTTTTGACCCTATATTTGTTTAATAGTTTCTACAATAATGCTTGTTGTGCTATGTAATCTTAAATCCCTTCTAATACATTTTCTTATAGTTTTATTTATCTTTTCTACGTCTCTTTGATCCACCTTATTTTTAATATTCAAATCTCTTCTTTGAGATAATAGAGAAAGTGTTTCCGGTGATAGTTTTTTCTCCTTTTGAATGGAGCCACTAAGATGTTTCTTTGTCGTTTCCACAGTGATGTTAAAAAAATCTCGTTCAGCAAGTTTATATCCAAGTTTTCTTCTGCTTTTAGAGTCGAATTGGTTTTTCAAATCAAGGCGAAACTCTTTCTGAAGATGGAAGTATGCAGTACTATCATACTTCACATGGTGTTTTCTAACCATATTTGACCTCTCTTTCTGCAGGTTATACTTAAATTTTTCTCATACTAAACAGTGATCACTAATTGTCTTGAAACGCCCCAACACGCTGAGATCGGTTATGCTGTTCTTTTGTGCAGTAACGAAATAGTGTAATTTCGAGTACGTCCATCTTTGCTGGCCCAAGTCAACTTTCTTGAGGAGCGTTTTTTGAAGAAGGTATTCATTGCAAACAAGTTGTGATGCTCAAGAAAGTCAACAAGTACCTGCCCTTGTGGCCAAATTGCCCCACAGAGTTTTCTGTTTCCAGTGGTGGGCCGATTTTAACATTGAAATCACCCATTAGAGTAGTGTAAAAACAGGGATTCTCATTTAGTGCTTTCTCTATTTCCTCATAGAAAATTTCTGCGTCGTCGTCGTCCTGTCTTGAGGTCGGGGCGGGTAAAAATTAAATGGGATGTTGTTGCCTTGTCTAAGGTAGAGGCGAAGATCTGACACGTCGAGCTTGTGGCCACATTTTCTACGATAGAGGGAGTAGGATTCCTGATCAACAAATAAATCACTTCTTCCATCCAGAGCGTACAAAGCATATCACCACGCGTTTGCTACTGTATCAATTGGGCGTGAAAATTATGCCAAAAATGTCATATAGGCTTACAATAAATATAAATCTGCACGTCAGCATTGACGCGGAATGATATTTTTTTGGTTCACAAGATATAATATTTTACTTGGTACTAGATTTACAAATAGGTGCCATCACTTTATACATTAAATTTCCTATTTATTCTTACAAAAGATAAAAGCAGCCTCGTTTTAAAAGAAAAAAGAAGGAGTGTTGGTTTGATTTTATACCGAATTAAGCCTAATGGTTTCTTTTTACACCGAATAACAGCTTTAATACAGCTTATGCTCTCTTTTTACACCGAATAACAGCTTTATTACAGCGTATGCTCTCTTTTTACACCAAATAACAACTCTAAAACAGCCAATGGTTTTCTTTTACACCGAAATGCCAATTACAGACTAAATGACAGCTCCAAAACAGCTTTTAGTTAAAAAATGATCTAATATACAGCTTCTATATAGCTTCGTTGCTGCTTGGGAAGCCTAGGGCGAGTACTACATAATTTGGTAGAGAAATAAAGCATCGTAGGAATCCATCTACGTATGCATAGAGTTTTATATTTGCTTAAGATGCTGGGTAACGTGAAATTCGGTCAAATGCCCATCTTCAAAATTCTATCCCTCTTAAAGAAGACACTTCCAAATCCTGAAAAATATATGTTTCATATCTAGATCATTACTGTTCCGGTCTGTAATGACTACGTTGCTGTTCGCACTGTTGGTGGCCGAAAGCCCAGCACAGCGCAGCTCAAGGCCTACACAGCGCGATCAGCATTGCAGCCTTTGATGCACAAGCTGGAGTAAAAGCCGAGACCGAAGGTCGAGGCTTTTATAGCGCGGACATCAAAGGCTGCAATGGCGACCAAGCTTATAGGCCGAGAGCGTAGCTAAGCTAAGCTCGAGGCCTTCATAGTGTGGCCAGCAGTGCAGTCATTGCGGACCAAGGCTTGTATAGTACTTCACTCAAATAATGCGAGTAATTAAATAAAACCAGCTTATTAAACCTAGTAATCATTAATTTAATAAAAATTACAATTTGTAAATGTACAGTTACTAAAATTTAAGACTGCCTTTCCAGGGTTTGTATTACTGATACTAGTTTGTGTTAATGCTGGTGCGGCGTTTCATATTTGTATTCGGTATTCATTTTTCACAATTGTTTTGGCACACAACAAAAGAATGAAAATTGAGAGTGGTAAGAAGATCTCCCGCTCTTTTTTTTTTTGTCACACACAACCAAATTCTGAATAAAGCCATTTTTGCACTACCTTTTGTAACATATTTGAAACAAAGCTCAACAATCATGGATTTTCACAGCAAATTGCCGGTTGCTAAAACACGACTAATGGATTTTCACAGGAAATTGCCGGCAATGTCGACTTTGCTCAAAGAAGGTTGTCAAAATAATGAGCACAGTGCTTGCTTTGTTTGAGTAAATTTATGTTTCATAACATGTATGTTTCATAACCATAACATATATGTTTCATAACATATATTTTATATGTCTTCATAGACATCTCTTTTCTTCAATATATGTATTTTAAAATATCATATGTCAATGGAAACTACATTAGTTTTTACCTAAAACTTGCTATTTCTTGGGTTTTAAAAACATTGCTAAGGTTCTTTCGTCAAAAATGGGTATTCAAAATATCTTAAAACTGTGGGTGAAATTAAGAAATAATTTTGAAGAAATAACTAAAAACACAATTTTCTCGATTTTCTCCGGCAGCGACTTACGTAACATCCATTTTGTAGTATGAGCTGCCAATAACTTAATATGGTTGTATCCAACTGTTCAACCTCCAAGAATCAAGTTGCTAGTTTTACCGATAGATACAGGAGCCTTAAGAATGAAATGAGTATTTATTGGTCATCGATAAGTAAAGCACTTCGCAAGTTCTAGCAACATTTGTGCAATTTGAGTTGTCAAACAAGTCCGTTGAATGGAATAACAGACCACAGTTATTTCATCAAAGCACAGAATACTTAATAGTTAGTTCTACGTACAGAAATAACGCTACTCAAAGGCACTTAAATAAATAGATACACTCGCTGCGCGACAATAAAGCGCTATGTAGCTCGCACCTGCGCTACGTTAAATTATCGCTTAACACCTACAGAATCGGTTACCTCGACTCTCGCGCCGCATCACTTCGACTGAGAGCTTCCTTTACTCTGACATCTCGCTATGCGACTGCGAGCCAAGCGAGCGGCAACTTAAGCGAAATCCCGAACTCCAGGTCCGCCAGCCAAACGTACCTAAACCGCTGAGTGAGAGACCCCTCTGATCAAAGTTCTCTCCTCTGAGTCGATGCTTATTTATTTATTGTACTGCATTTAACATATTCAGAAAACATATAAGATAAAAGTGTACACGTGTGTGTGTGGTGAGTCTAAATTAATTTAGTTTATACCAATGTGCTGATTTTGTAAACATCATGGCGTCGTCATGCATTAAACATCAGCATTTCTGTTATTGACACATAACTTTTTCATATTAGGTGCGAGCATAGATTATCTTACATTTTATTGGTCCTACCTACCTACCTAGTCCTATCAATTTGGCTAGCATTGTATTTCAATAACGGATCTTTCTTCCATTTTACTTTTTAGGTAGGTACTCGCTAAGTCGCTACATAACTGATGAAGATACTAATATGGCATCTTCAAACTCTAGCTAATTAGCTATGTAGAGGGTTTGAAGATGCCTTATTTGTATCTTCATAAGTTAAGTAGCGAGCACCTAATAGGTACGTAAAATGGAAGAAAATTGAGTTAGCTATGTATTGTTTATACATAGCTTTAATCGTTAAGGGGATACACCGTCCACCTTTGCACGGACTGGGTGGGTATCCCCGTTACCCCAGGCGGAAAGACCCGCAGTGTGAGAGGGACGGAATTCGGGAAAAATTACACAACGTAGTGCCAAACCACATAAAAATTGTTAAAAATAAACTACGCTATCTTGTTAAGAAGATTTTCAAGGAGAGTTTTCTTATAGATAATATCAACATTTTGAATGCAATTCCGCAATGACATAAGTAAGGATTTCAGAATTATAGGAAAAAATAAAACAATTTAGAGATATTTTTGCAATTAAATTATATTGAAAAAATTTCATCCAATCGCGTTTTCCTTCTGTGAGAATCTTATTCAAATACTCAATAAACGTCAACCTAAAAATCAAATCTGTAGATGACTTTATAGTGGAGCAAATGGATTCGAAAGAAAACCCATATTTTTGTCGTATAACCTTAACGGTTTCCGACAACGATGACTCGGTCAAGCGCTCATCCTGAAATAAAGGAAATGCACCGCGAGTTAAGTTCATAAAAATCAACTATCAATTCAAATACATATCTTAAAATAGGTAGTTATAGTGGTCCGGTACATAAACAACGCAAAATAACAAAGCTGTACTGGGTACTGGGTAGATCCTCCGTAGACTGATCTCCGAAATCTGAGGCGGAAAGGAATCGATGCGGAGAGCCGTAGAGGTCGCTTCAAGGTCGCAGCGATGAAGCTGAATTCCCTTCAACAGAAGTACCCTAAGAGTGCAGCCTCTAGACATAGTCCCGCGCTTATTTCGTGCGGCATAAAGACTATCGTTGGCATATCTATCAGCTCTATATACATATCGTAGGTGATTGTGACTGCACTTGGCGCCCGTGTAGAGGCGAGCTGATGAATAGTTGCTTCAATTAGCAATGGAAAATTATACTCATATGCTCGTGTAAACAAGATGCTCGTTATTTTCCGACTGCTCCGGCTGAAATGGCGGGTTCTATTGGATGTTTCATTTAATAATGTCGATGTAGTGGATGACGACTACAACGATTCGACTAAAGCTTACTCAAATGTAACAAATCAATATCATACATTTGGTTAATAAACCAACCGACCATCTAAAATTAGTAGCAATTTGAGAGTAGCACAACTTTTGGCTATTTGGGTCCCTTGATTTATTCCATGGACAAATGACAAGGCACTTCTTGTGTTGAGGTCTTCAATGATTTTTGCGAACAAACTCTAATTGAGTTCATATGATTGATTTGCGTCGTACCTAACCAACAGAAGATGTTCTTTCTATTCGTAATTGGGTTGTTTTATCGATGACTTACTAAGGCCTCTTGTTGTTCAATTGCGTCACACGATTGCGTCTGTCTGATGATTAAACCAACTTTTAGACTATAATAACTATACGTACCTACTCTACTGTCATCTCCTGATCATGGGTATTCAGAGCCCCTCGTTCCTCTTCCCTTTACAACTGCTTGCTATATGTTCTTTATATCTTCTCTTTTAATACCTATCTCATGGGATATGAGACAGGTCTTTAAACTAAGTATGAAATTGCTGTTCGACACGGAGATATTTGATTATATCAGCTGATCACATCGCAAAATTACTATAAAAAACTGCCATTTAAAACCAATTGTGAAGATATCAAATACGATTCCAGGTAGAGCCGGCCGGCCTGGTGTACCAAGGTGCTACGATCCCCTAGAGCTCGATGTGAGTGGGACTGATCCTCCATTGTCTACCGCAATAGGGCCCCTTATTGAAGTTTATTGCGATGTTTTGTAAACCAGCAGCAATGGCGTTGAAATCGCAACCGATCTGCACGATAAACACTTTGGAGCTGGCCCTTGGTTTCATGCCAAATTACCAATTGTTGAGCCAAATGTATGCACCATTGCTTTCATAATGGGAATTGCCTGAATTAGGTAAGAATAACTGGTCTACAAGGTAGTCCCGACTCGATTTATCTTGATTTACACGAATAATTAAGGTAAATACATATATTTTTGGCAGAAATTTACAATATTTAAGAGCTACGTTAGATATCTGTCAAAAAAAGTTATCTTTTTTCTACTCAGCCCTACTTTATCATGTCCATGAGTGGTATTTTATCGAGATTAACTGCTAAGTGGTCTGTATTCGTTAGTTTTATGTTAATTGTGTGTTGCAGGTAAACTACTGCTTTTAGTAAAGTACGTAGGAGGAATACAAAGTCTGCTCATTGTTTCTAAGTATAAAATTTATCACTGTCAGACATAATATATGTTATGCAATTATAATCGGTATCCTTCGTGGAATGTAATGGTAATGAGCTGAGTGATTGAGATACGAGCAGAGAACAATGCTGTGTCAACACATCCACTGCCAAACCAATTGGAAGAGAGAGACAGAAAATTGGTTAACGTACTTACCAACCACTTATTAAATAATAGGCATAGCTTCATGAAGTGTAAGTACTAATTAATGGCCTAATTATCAGCATGGACAAATAATGTAGCAGCTTAGGAAAAAAATTGTTTTGATAAAATACTTATAATATAAAACACTAACAAACCGTTGAGTGACAGCGGTTACGGTCCAGTTCCAATCGAACTTCGGTTCAACCATCGTCTGCATAATTAAATATCGTCGTCAGAAAAATTAGAACTACCTAACCGTAGTTATGATTTCCTGCTTCGAAAAATGAGCCTACTCATAATATGTAGTGTAAATTCTAAATTGCAATGTGACTGGAACGGAACATCGGCGAATTGAGTTGCGCCACTTTGGTCAGAATTGCGTCATGTTTTCGTCAAGCTGAATCTGAAAAGGGCAACGGTCGCGCCGCCGTCGCCGCCGCCGTCGACGATTCAGGCAGTCAAGCGAACCCCGCTGCTAAAAGAAAATATATTGTCCCATAAAAACTAATGAGGTTTTTCATTGCCAATTATTTGTATTTTCAGTTCCCATTGTGCTTGATTGTTCTATGATTGTTTTAATAACTGTTACAATGACACTGGGATTGAAGGTATTATGAATTTCAGAATTACACGTATGTATAGATAGCGTAAAGATTTCTTTGATTAAATATTCTAAATGCCCATAATGCGTCACTTTCTTAAATGCCATTTTCAAGGGTCTGCCCTCACAGATTCACAATAGAATTATAGATCATTGGTGTGCGTGACGCGATACTTTGTGACGTAGCAGCGTAGGGCGGCGAAGGTTCAGATTCATAAGTCAGTTTCTCGGTCCCATTGATTGTAGGGCGGTTGGCGGCGGAGCGGTGGGCGGGCGGCGCCCACGTGCTCGCCTGGCCGGGAATAGACAGTTCGCCGCGCAACTATCCCGAACACGCACCGTTCTTCCCTCTTGCTATTTATAAATCGTGCGAAATAATTTGAAGTGCGCGTATATCACATTTTACCACGGCTTACATTTAGATTTTCGTAATTCGGCACCTTATTGAACAACCCATGTGAACGAGTGTTAAAACAGCAATAAATAATTAAAGTCATCTGACACATTTTGATGAAAAAAATATTACGTGATAGTGATAGTAAAAAGTCAATCAAAATTAGTGTTACTATGGCTTAATTAATTTCGTTATTATTGAGGATAGTTGGAAAAAGCTGCGTAAGAGTGAGCAGTTACGTGTGGGTGTGATCGAGGCGCCGCCATTGGCCCGGTGGCGCGCGAGTGTCTTTCCACTGGCGAGCGCATGCGATGCACGACAAACTGGCAGCGCTGCTGCGTACGGCCGTGTGTGCACCCCTTGATGCGCAGGCGCAACGAGACGCCGACAAGTTGCAGAATGGCGACATTGCACCAGTACTTATGTTCAGAGAAGAAGGTTCTTTAGAATGATATCTTTAATTTCTGGTGCAGTTATCTCGAATCGTAGATCGTTTCTTAATATCAATTTCAGCATGAGCACAGTTGGCGTAGATCTTGAAACCTTTGCTAGAAATGAAACCATTACAACTAGGGATGCAACCGATACGATACCGATACCGATATATCGGCGATATTTCAGGTTTGCCGATATATCGGCATCGACGATATTTTTATGGCCGATACAACGATACTTTTCAAATTTCTCGCTTTAAAAATGTAATGTAAACGCACGTGTTGTCTTGTCTATTTCATTGCTAACGAAGCACGTTAAAAATGCAATCTAAACGCGCGTGTTTTTTCGTCTATTTCGTTGCAAACGAGACACGAACTACGCTCGGGGAAACCCCGAGCTCTATTTTTAAACTAACATCTGATTAATGTTAATTTAAATTACCTACTAAAACTGTACCAACCTGTCTATATTTTTATAGTACCTAATAAAAAAAAAACCTGACTTGTATTTTATCTATTTAACCTTCATTTTTAATTCAATAAGCGTATCGGTATCGGTATCGCCGATATTTTTATAAGCGTATCGGTATCAGTATCGTATCGGCAAAAAGGCGTATCGTTGCATCCCTAATTACAACATACACCATATAGTCATATGCCATATGAATGATGATGAGGATGTTATGTGATGATGCCAAGTATGCAGTAATGCAGTTTGTTTAGATTATTTTCATTTCATCTCATCGTTTAATACTTAATACCAAATGCTGACTAGAGTCGATGCATGCATAGCATCGAA
Organism: Argyresthia goedartella; assembly: GCA_949825045.1. Lineage (NCBI taxonomy): Eukaryota > Metazoa > Arthropoda > Insecta > Lepidoptera > Argyresthiidae > Argyresthia > Argyresthia goedartella. Next base: position 15,153,005 of record OX463809.1, on the reverse strand, counting down.
ACACGAGACATTTCTGTCTGAGATTTTTGTTATTGGTTAGGTGATGGGATGTTTGCTAGAGATACATTGCTGTTTAGGAATGTTGAGCAGTTACGTATAATAAATCCTTAAGCACAAGTTTATGTTTGCTGTATTGCGTATAGTACGAGTAAAGCACATGAAATGACAGCTAGAATCTGTTTAGGTTTTAAACGGAAATATCAAAAGTACCATCTTCCTTGACTTGTTTTACTATTTACATAGATTCTCAGTAATTGTATAGTGTGTTTGTAGGTGGATGCAAAGCATTAAAACGAATATAGTACGGACCACTTATGCTAAACTTATTTTTAGTTTAAACTTACTTTAAGCCCTTTCGTTTTTATCGATTTTTTAATTGTTTTTGACTAAAAATGCCAATATTTTACGGTTAATTGATAATAATTGCGATTTTGAACAATAATTGATATATTTTTTTTGATAATTTCTAATTAAATACAGGAAATAAAAAAACTCGCTCTAGGCATCTGCGGCTTGAGACTTGGTTTTTACAGACCTTTGAAATGCTAGAAAAAATCCTAAATAAGTTTGGCTTAATTGCTTCTAAATCGTGTGTTCTAACTTTGTTTAAAAGATTTGCATCCATCTACCAAAAACTCGGTATAGCCAACATAAATTTTTTGCTCCATTCGTGACTAAATATACAAATACTTATGTACCTACCTATATTTTCACTAAATGGACTACTGTGAAATGGACTGCCTACGTGACTTGTTACAGATACAGCAGTTTGTGAGTTGTGGGTGCTTGCTTGGAGCCAAGACAAGTTGTAGAGTTAATTATCATTTTGCACTATGTAGATGTACGTCTTTTGAACATAAGACCCTGTATCCAAGAAAAATAATAGTAATATAAATATAAATAATAGTAAATAACGATAACTCCTTAGAAACCTACAAAATACCCTATTCAAAACACAATCATTGAGAACACATCGATGAGGAGGAAGAACTAAAAAACAAACAAGTGATTGGCAAATATTCGATAAAAGTACAGGTGACGTAACGCCAAGTTTTTCTCCGCCTGAATGCCGCGTGGAGGGGGTAACCTCTTTCTTGCATAGGGTGTGAAAGAGAGAGATCACCCCTTCCACGCGGCACTCAGGGACAGACAAACTTGGCGTCAGCTGTACTCGAGCTCAAAACAAGCTCGCATTTTATTGGCAATCGAAATAAATCATTTTTATAGACACGATTGTATGACAGAACTCGTAGAGAGAAATTTACCCTTTAAAAAATTATATCCGCCCACGACATCACTCGTGCGTAGCCAATTAATGAAAAAAACGCATATTGTTCTTTGCACCACATTGAGGTGGTAAATCAAACTAACAATCACTAGTCATCACTCATCATACACGGCAAGATAATAGTCCGTCTAATTGTCAAGTCGTAGTCGACAACAAGTAACTGGCGTATCTCGTTCCCATCACTGGACCATGATGACTAGCGCGACAGAGTAGACACATATACCCGATAGTGATTATTTAATTAGCATTTAAAATCGCTAGCATCTTTGTAACAACAGCTTCAGCTTAACTTAAGCTGCCATTGTCTTCATCCACAAAGAGCACTTTTTCAGTCTGCCCTTGAAAGACTATAAAGTACATTCAACCGTAAGGATGCGATGCATGCAGATAGCAGAAGTGGTTGTCTCTGTATCCCCACTTGAGCATAATGATGATGAGGTAGGTTATCCCCTCAACTCGAGTGACGAGTGTATGTCATGTTCGCAGGGAGCGCACGCGAAGGCGGATTGGTTTGGCGCGGCTGCTCCGCAGGCTGCGACGCCGAAGAGGGCGCGACGGGAGCGCTCGATGGCAATGCCAACCCAGGAGACAAGGTGAGCAAGGACCAATACATTTGATTGCATTGATTTGTTTTTTTTGCTTTCATTTTCTCTTACCTTACCTATAATATTATGTTGAATTAACCACGAGCATCTTAAAAAACTAACACTAAGATTTATTACCAAAAATCGCGGGTTCAAACTGACAGTTGACAGTTTGGCGTGATAGCAGACCCAGCAGGGTTCAGTGATAGGGAGACAGGCAGTAAGGGACAGAGCTATGCGTAACTTTCCTCCTCCTTCTTTCGCTTAGAAAAGGGAAAGGTCTCTCCCTTGCTTCCTGTGTCTCTTCCATGGGTGTTTTAAAAATGTTCCTTATCAAATTTACTTTAAAATCGTAAGTTTCATTGAAATTCAATACAACATTAGAGTTTTATGTTTTTAGGTCTCAAAATATTATTAAATATGGTAAAAATCCATAATTCAGCTTTCTTTTGGATTGACCCTTCTATTCAGAGCAGAGCAACGAATAGTATTCATAATTTCGTACCTCTTCCGCTAAGTGACCGGAAGCTGTCTGCAATCTGAACCATTTATGTCTTATAACAAAGCACATATTCTCGGAGAGAGCAATAGGTAAATGGCACCGGAAGAATATAACTGTTGTTTCCACTTAGTAAACATAATTGGCAAATTCTTCATACTGAATAAATAATATTGAAGTAAGGCAAAAGTTTAAGGCGTAGAAGCCGAAGAATATACTATTCAATTAATTGTAAAGTAAAGTTCCGTGAATACATATTTTAACAATGGATTCCCTTTCATTTTTCAGTTGGAGGGGACGGACGCAGTTACGGACGACCCTGTTCACCTCAAGAGACGGGTGGGACTCTTCAGTGGGGTGGCTCTAATCGTCGGTACCATGATAGGTAAAGCACCCACTTTAAGCCATTGAGGCTTTGTACTTATACACAACCACTCAGCCTTAGCTTCTCTCTCAGGCTTAAATGCTTCGATTTCATGTTGTTAATTTTTTACTTTTAGTCCTACATACCTACTTGTAGAACTTCTTCCAGCAGTGGGTGGCTTCACTCTATTTCTCTCTTACGATAAGGACGCTAGGTTTTTTTGTTGTACAAATAGTTAATGACATTTTTTAAACATTGCATCTGATTTGGAAACCCTGCTTCGTGGGAATCTGAAACATGACTATAGATACATATAAATATCCAAGTCACGAACTTATTGTTTCCGGGGTTCGAAATCCTCTTGTGAAACAAGTAGTTCGAAAATTCGAGGTCGATAAATATTGTGCAGTCGCATTTTTGTTATGTCGACATTAATGATTTGCTCCCTTCATCTGTGGGGCCATAAAAAATTGTCCACGATTTTGAACCTTGGTAAAAAATTCAAAACCTATGAAAGGTCCGGAATAGTAGATTGTTAACCGAGGGCTGAAAGGCACGCAATCCTGTTCGCCAATAGTTCGAGGCAGAAATGGGTGCTATCACCCGAGTAAAACACTCTACTTTTCATTACGAATACGAGGAAAGTAAACACAAGCCAGTTAAAATCAAAATTATTTTATTAAAAAACAAAGTCACTTGAAATTAATATTAACGTTTGTACAGTTATTGAGCGTAAGAGAAATATTTTAATTTATTTCGCAAATCACATCTCGCCTTGAAAGTGACTAATAAATACATAAAGTACATTAAATTAATTATAAACATTAAAAAGAATTTAAATGTCAACAAAACTAATAAATGAAAAATTAATCGTTTTATGGCTGTATAGGTTACTACCATTGCGTTGTTCAATATAAACTACGATTCATATTTTTTTTTTAATACTTTTCTGCTTTAGAGCAGGCATGTACCACTTTCAGCACGGTGCCTGGATGAACAATGACCCCCTTTCAGAGTATGAGTATAATATAATGAATATATATAATGAAAATGATGAATATAATATATAATGAAAAGTATATTGTCGTAGAGGCTGGAAACTGAGCAATAGATCAACGAGTGAGACAGAAAATATTTGTTCACTCCACTGCTCGGAAATGTGGCGAAAAGTGGTCTGTAATCGTTCATTGGCCACGACAAACAGGACAACAAAAACATTCCTGGCCTAACTCTTCCACAGGAGTGTAAATATAAATTTTCCGAAATAATATTTTCCTGGTATTTTTTTTCCTTTCGCTTTTTTCCCATGATTTATTTTCTCTGTATACCTTTTTTTAATAGTAGTATAATTTTCTACACGCTTTAATTTCTTCTGTTTCTTTTTGCCAGACGTTTATTTTCTCAATCCGTATTTTGTGTGTGTATGTGTGAAAAATCACACACATATGTTTTACCGATATAATAATTTTCCAGGTGTATATTTCCTCATATATTTTATGCTTGATTTAACTTACACACCATACGCGGTGGCAGAGGCACAGATGCGCCCCCGTTTAGTCAGTTTTTACTACTCCTTTTTGCGTGACAGCGGGCTAGCCCATCGCCGCAACTAAGGAGATATATGTCTGACACAAAAAAAAATACAATACAACAAGTTATGCATCTCAGAGTCAAATCGCCAGCCAGCCTACTTAATTTATTTAATAAAATCGCACGTTATTGTATAATGATAGTCCGATAGTACACTATGTGGACGTTCTAACGATTATGGAAAACATCGTGAGGAAACCTTCATATCTCCTAAGCTGCGGCGATGGGCTCGTTGTTGTTGTTGTTGTTGTTGATGTTAAATCAAGCATAAAATGTATGAGGAGATAAGCATTTGAAAAATTAATATATGGTATCGGTAAAACATATGTATGAAAAATAGGGATTGAGAAAATAAATGTATAGGAAAATATATGTCTAGCAAAAAGAACACAAGAAATGTTTAGAAAATTATACTTCTAGTAAAAAAACTTATAGAAAAAATAAATCGTGGGAAAAAACGCGAATGGAAAAAAAATACAAGGAAAATATTATTTCGGAAAATTTATCTATGCACTCTTCAACAGGCCAGAAAAACAGTGTTGGCTTATTTGTTATGCTTCTGCCACATCTCAACAGATAGCGCTTCATGCCGTGTCGCTTTTTACCGACACCGCGTCGGTAAAAGCTTGCCTGACTTGTGCTGTCAATTGCGGTCGATGGCGGACCAAAGAGTTTCGTACATCTGAGGTCAAATAGACGACAGACGACGACGAAGATAGACGCAACAAATAGGCGGAGTTTCAAAACTAATGAAACTAAAAATATTTTTTCTGTATACTTAATATTAGTAGTCGTGAAAAGCACCAGTATATCATTTTGTGTATTTACTTTTATTTTCCCGCAGTAGTCATTAAAAGCACTATGTAAGTAATGTCTCGGCCAAAAGTGCAATAGATGGACTTGACTTTTAGAAGGCCACGCCTAGGGCTCGGCCCTGAAACTCACTCCTCCGTCTATGTCCCACTTTCCAGCCTCTGCAACAATGTGTTATTCTGTATAATAAATTTTATTTCCTCGCAGTAGTCATGAAATAGTACATTATGATACAAGTTTGAAAAGTTGATTATTGCATACAAGGCGCTATTATACGCGCGAGCCGCGAGGCGAGCGCGTTGAGACAGCCAAGAGTGTAATAATCAATGAACACAAGTATCATACGACGTTTTACGACGTTTTTCAGCTCACTTGAGAGGGAATAAATAGACGCAGCTGCTAATCAACAAAAACGCTATCAAAGATTTGTGCAAATTGGCGCGCTTTTTTCTTTTTTAACGCGCTGGTGCGCGCTGTTGTTGATGAAGGCACAGGCAACACCACTAAACAGCCAATAAAAATAAGGCTTTGAATATGCAAATTATGGTTAAAATGTAGCGTTTTTTTTTTATTTGAATAAATAAAGTTGAAAAGATGATTGTTTCATCATAATATTATACTTAATGCTAAAATATTCACAAAAATATGCATTGTTTGTAGGCATAAAAACTCGCACCTGAGATTGAAAAAATAAATGCAAAGTAAAAAGCACGAGGATGTAATATGCGCTATTGTGGCCCTGTATGCCTTGCTACAAAGAACCAGTTGACGAGCAGGTGTGTTGAAAAGCACTGTTGCTCGTTCATTTATTGGTCACTTTGCACCCCCTTACTATTTCAATACACTCTTCAGTGACTCTTCATGACAACGCGTTTAGGTACATAATGGAGCTTATTACGTTTTACTTTACATTACCGTACTAGTTCGGTAATGAACCTTAGTTTTTTTTTTCATTCTCCGCTAAAAGTTTTTTGCCTATAAACAATAAATATTATTCTAAATAAATAAACTATTTTAAGTTAAGTACCGTACATATTATGATAAATCTAGCATCAAATTTATATTATTATTCATCAGATTATATATTTTCACCCTATATTAACCTTGATTTGCAAATTCAAAACATTATTATTATAGGTTTAGCGGTTATGACAATGCCTTTATTTAGACCAGCGCGCCATTTTCCATGAATTGATGAAGTTGACGTGTTCGTTGTGTGGTAAATTTTTGTCAAAAGTCTGTTTTTTCCCTCGCAAGTGTGTTGAAAACGTCGTATGAGTCGCGAGTACATTGGTCATTAGACACTCGGCTAACTTTTCGCTCTCGCCAATTTCTCGCGCAAATAATACTGCCTCGTGTGTAATGCTCAACTTTGCACACTTGTATCATAGTGTTCCATTAACAACGTGATTTATTGTGTTGCAGGATCTGGAATTTTCGTCTCGCCCTCTGGGTTGCTGGAGCGTACCGGCTCAGTGGGCATAAGCTTCGTCATATGGATGGCGTGTGGTCTACTCTCGCTGCTAGGTAACTAGAGATCTACTCATTTAAATGTACCTATATTTGCCTTCGGCCGAATATATAACCAAATGCTAAAATGAAGTGCTGCTTCAATTGTGTCGTTTCTCAAGCAAGAGACAGTGACAGCATGAGTTTGTAACCAAATTCGTAATAAAAGACTGCTCGTGTGGAATAATCGTGATGTGATTGGTAAATGATTCAAAAGCCAATGAAATTCATGGTTGTCAGAATTACATGATAAAGGCTGTAGGCCCTGCACCAGTAGCATGCCGCGGGAGGTGATGTACAGAGCTTTGTAAAGCACATAGCTCTCTCTCCCTCACTCTCCAGCGTCAACACCCCCCAGTCCCCGCGGGGTCGGCATGCTACCGGCCCTGGTATAGACAGTAGGTCGGTCCCTATGAGGCCGATTTGGCCCGTAGAGAGTACATAACCGTAGTAGAGCTAAAGGGCTTATGCGTGATTTAGATTTTATGTCCCTGTTATATATTGATAGGTACCTAGTGATTGATTATCATTCATCAATTCATCATCAAAAAGCCTACATTTACCTGCTGCTGGGGATTTACCTATTCTTTACGACGCCGCGTCAATATAAAGATAGCCGTGTATATATGTCACCGAAAGATAGTCAAAACCGTTAGTTGATAAAGTAACGTTTTTTTGTCGTAAGTTGGTCAACTATTGACAGATAGTAAACTGTAGCGTACTGCTTACTATATGACGCGTTAGTTGATTTGATCAACTAACAGTTAAAACCGTTAAATAGTAAACTGGTTTAAACTTGAATTGCAAACGAAATACCAGGGCAAATGCTGCGGTAGAGTCTTCTTGTTAGGTGACTGTAAGAACAAAATAAACTTAAATTCTAAACCCTGTCGATCTGGTTTACTATCTGTCGATAGTTGATCAACTACCGCGTTAGTTTATCAACTAACGGTTTTGACTATCTTACGGTGACATATATATATACATTTCTCCTTTTAGGCCCTTTAGGGTTTCGTACTCGAATGTGCCAAACGTCCATTATTAGACGACCTCTGTGGTGTTGCGGTCGAGGCTGTGCTTCCCAAGCGAGAGGTCCCGGGTTCGAATGCCGGCTGGGGCGGAAGATTACGAAAAAGCAACCAGTTTTGGATAATTACATGTTTGTGACGTCGGTGTTTCGAGTTTTCACGTCACAGGATATCCTAGTGTGGGGCCAGAAGCTATGTATATGGGCCTGCATGTAAATGTTATGTTATTACTAAGCCTCCGCTGTCCGTCCGTCTGTCTGTTCTGTCCGTCAGCGGGCTGTAAGTCATGAACCGTAATAGATAGAGTTGAAATTTTCACACAATGTGTATTTCTGTTGCCGCTACAGCATACTACAAGATACATGTTCTAATCCCCCTTACAAGAGATGTGATGATACTACCTATACCACCTGGCAATGAATGAACGCAAATTCGGAGTGCCTAGGTTTTTGCGATGTTTGTAGTTAGTAGGTACCTAACCTAAATTTTAGTTTTACTTCATCTTCAACTGTTAAGTTTGAGATATTTTCTACAATATTTGTATTTTATTTCTCAATTTTTTTTATTTTTAAAAAATAAGCTGGGATTTATAAGATTATGCGTTTATTCATTGACACGTTGTATAAACGCAAATTTCGCGGTAGCTTTTATCGTCGTCGGTGGAGGCAATCAGGGGACTGGTATCGAAACCCAGTTATTACAATATTTTTTTGTTTTTAAGTTTTCTTGTACGATGGTACGAAACCCTTCGTTTGCGAGTCCGACCCGCACTTGGCCGATTTTATACCAGACCCAACCATCAGTCGTTTTTAGAAACAATACTCAATAACATTGATACTAATAATACCAATGATATGAAAACATGAGCATGACTCAAATTACATTATGATGTCACTGTTGCTTCATCCATTCTATGCAAGTGTAAAAAGTTCACATATATTTATCCTGAGAATAAATGAATAACCCAGTTATTTATCAAAGTGCTGTTTAGCAGAAATTTGCAACTCCTGATTATTGAAGTAAAAACTTCTTTACGCACACTTGACTTGGGGAGTAAGCTGGTGAATGCGTGACGAGAGCGTTACGAAAAGTGTGATCGGGCGAGGCGAGCGAGAGGTGCGCGCGCACATTTTCTTTCTTTCTTCTTCTCATAGCCAGACACAGTGCAGGAGATGTATTTTTGAAGCATTAGAGCTAAAGAAGTTTTACTTCAGTTGTGTGGTCTCTTTTTTCTAAGTTCTATCTAGAGACTCGTTTGCCAAATAGTTATTATTAAACAGTTAATGATCATTAATAGGTAGCAAACAAACTGTTAATGTGCCTGGAAATGTTTGTTCGTCATTATGAAAAGTTTACCTTTCCCGCCGACAGGAGCGCTGGCGTATGCAGAGCTAGGAACCATGAACACGTCATCGGGCGCAGAGTACGCGTACTTTATGGATGCATTTGGGGGACCCCCGGCCTTCCTCTTCTCATGGGTATGAGTATGACGCATGTCCTGTTCAAATATGGAAAAGTTTTGTAAACACTTCTATGTAAGTATAATAAGGACGAAGTGATTAATGTGGTATTACGGGCAGATAATAAAATTCACTCACTTTGAACAATTCAGTCAGTTTGAAGAATGTTTGTAATAAAATAATCAATGTATAAGTACGACGTTTTATCATTAAAATGTGTATAGCTAGCTATTTTTTATTTTATCTACTCTCATATCATAAAATTCGAATTAAAAACTTCAAAACGAATTTCTATTGACATAATTTATAAACACAATACCTAAATTTAAAAATATAAAGTTTCCTCAAATAAAATAATGTTTTTGTTTTTTTATTATTATTACGATACAGTTTTACTGGTCTGTGGCAGCACCCACTTTAGCGCATGCGCGGAGATTTGCTGGGTTTTGGTGCCACTCATACGTTTTGTCGTACTGAATTTCCTGAAAATATTGTTATTTTTGCTTAAAAATGTCCGGTAGTAGTGATTGTGAAGAAAATTTGACTCCGCCCGATATTTGAAATGCGGCCAGCGTTGCCAACTTTACGAAATTTTAAGTAGATCTACGTACTTTTGGCCTTTTTGGCGAATTTACGAACTTAATCCCAGAATCTACGTATTTTCTATGAAAATATCAAATTTTCAAAAGAACTTAACTCATTAGGCTGAACCTTTATTTTTCCGCGAAAAAAACCATTCCGATTCCGTTTCATACACACCGCAAGCTCGGCTCGCCTCGCCTTATTACCATTACCTAAGCTATATGACACATGGCACACACAACAATACATATGTATATGTCCAACAATTATGACGGAATTAGACCGGGAATGGAGAACTCTAAGAAACACAAATCTTCGATTTTGAGAGGACCAGATGATCAAAGCAGACTTTTTATCGTCATTTTTTAAATAAAATAAGCGATTCGTCTCAAATGTTTCCTTTATTAGCTCAATTTGCGCATAATTTATTAAACATTGCACACAGAAGTGCAAATGTCGAGTGTCTGTTTTCTGGGATAAATTTGATGAAAACTAGAAATAGACTTTCCACTGAAACACTACCAGGCTTACTTTTCACGAAAAGTAACTAACTGGCTTACTTTTCAATAAGTTGCGGGCCTACGCAGGAATATATTAGATATTTTTATAAAACTATGCATAGATTCAATTCAATTCCTGAAAATAATAATGAAAATTAATAGATTGAATAACAGAACACCTGTTTTATTCATTATTACCCTCTTCAATTTACTTAAAAAAAAGTACGTAGATTTACCTAATTTTCATACGCAATTTTTACCAATTCTATGTACGTCTCTATATTTTTCAAAATCTGAGTTGGCAACACTGAATGCGGCAAAAAAAATGACTCATGGTCTATTAGGTACCAGCCAACTACCATCTGACTCTTTTAACTTTGATCCTTATTCAGAAGATTCATCACGAATGTATAAGAGTAGATAAAGTAGTGGTTTTTAAAGACACACTCATTATGCAACAGTTTCATAAACTACTTTTACTTTGACACGGATTAACACAGATTTGAACCATCAATGGAGCAAATGAGCAAACAAATTTTTTTATACGGGCTGGCAGAGGCACAGTTGTGCCCAGTTTTAGCCGGTTATTCAATACTCCATTGAGTAAATAAAAATTTGGCAAGCGTGCCATTTAGTACCGTTGTCCGATAATATGAATGGTACTAGTGACACTGTCCCGTGGAAAAACCAAGCGGCTCAGTACGGTCAAGGTCCACAGGTAAAAAAAAAAACGGTCAAGTGCGAGTCTAAATCGCGCACGATGGGTTCCGTACCACCGTTCAATGGAAGCGATGGTGTGGAGTGAATAGTTTGGATTTTACACAGCAAAATATTGTTTACAAAGTTATTGGTGCGGTTACTTTCACACTCCATGTACGTAACCAGGTGCATCCATAAGTTTGTATGTGGTATTGAAAGAATTGTTGTATGGGAGCCCCCTTAAATATTTCTTTTATCCTGTTTTTTAGTATTTGTTGTTAGAGCGGCAACAGAAATACATAATCTGTGAAAATTTCAACTCTCTAGCTAGCTAGGTTCTTGAGATACAGCCTGGTGACAGACGGACGGACGGACGGACAGCGAAGTCTTAGTAATAGGGTCCCGTTTGGAACCCTTCGGGTACGGAACCCTAAAAACTACCCATGGTACACACTCTCGTCGATCCTTCAACTTTCCATCAAGTACCAGGGCAATACCTAGTCATGGTTGTTTATCTATCTAAGTATAATATTTATCTATATAAGTATGTGTATCGTTGTCTAGTACCCAAGACACAGGGAATCCTAGTTTGGGGCTAGATCAATGTGTGTTAAATAGTGTCCAGGGTATTATTATACAATTATATACATTATTATTAATATACTGTTGTAGGAGGTTAATTCTTTATATTCAAAAGGGGTCACGTTGGCACAGTCAGCACAGCAATGACAGTCACAATAACATGTCTTTTCTCAGATGGGGTGGCAGAGACACAACTTCATAATCATAATATAACATTTTTATTCACTACAGGGGAATTCACTACTTTATTATTATACTATTGGTATAATAATAAAGTGACACCTGTATTTTTGAAAGGTGTCACTATTTCTGACGGATAACTCAACAGAAAACTGTCAGATGGCGTAGCAGAGGCAAAGACAGCACAGCCATGCCAGTTACAATTACATGTCACATAAAAGCGTAGTATTAAAGACTGAACGTCTGTCGAAATAGTCACACCTGTCATTGTATGTCTATGCCACCCCATCTGGAAAAATGCGTGACGTCAAACCTTGTTCAAATTGTTTACGTACTGTTGGTGTATCACGAAATAAATAAATGGTACTACAGTAATATGGTGAGCTTTGGTATTTTAATGCATCAATAGTACCAATGTCATTTGTTTAGCAAGCAAACCCTGACATTCTAATTAGTGTAGTTTTTAAAGGTACTAGCGATACACAAGTGTCTCTAGTTCCATTAATGATACTACAAAGGGAGCGTGCCTACTTAATTCGTGCTTGTCAATTTCCAGGTATCAACGTTGGTTCTGAAACCGTCACAGATGGCGATCATCTGTCTGAGCTTCGCTAAGTACGCGGTGGAGCCATTCGTGTCGGAATGCGAGCCACCTCATGTCCTTGTTAAATTGGTCGCCGTTATATGTATAGGTAAGGCATCATTTAACGGAATAGTCATCATTGGGCGAAGTGTGAGTTTTTAATTTACGATCGCGTTGGCGTAAAGCGCCAGTTTTATAGTCAGTCACGTGCTTTTTAGCAAGCATTAGTCACGTGACTATGCTACACAAAACTGGCGTTTTACGGCAACGCGATAGTTAAGCCAATTTTATTGAACACTCACACTTCGCCCACTGGTAATATATCTGTTTATCTACGCACGTACAGATTTAGTGAATAATCCTTTCCTATCGGCAAAACTCGGAACAACGATAACACCCGAATGGTGCCGATGTGTCTATGAATTACTGTATTATTAAATTACGTGTAGGTATCAAATAAATCGCATACTTTATTTATACATGTCAAATGTCAAATTGCCCGTTTGACGTATATTACACTGAGATGTTAAAACCACCACGATTCTATCATATAAAGAATTCGTTAGGTAAACAAAAATATAACTAGTAACTGAGGACGTTTTGTATGTCTGTTATAAATTGTTAATGTGGATCGAATAAAATCAATGTTTATTATTTACAAAAATGACAGACAATGACTAGTTGGCCTGCATTAATACACGAGTCCATGTAGTTTATCACAAAATCTAACATAAATATCAACAAAATATTTCTGTGGTATTAACTACTCTATATAGATACCTCCTCTTGCAATGCGACCGTTCCCTACGTTGTCTCGATGGGTACTGAGTGCGGTGAAGTAGTAAGACAAAAACGAACATTTCCGAGAACATACGAAAGGAAAGGATTATTCACTACATCTGTATCATAAATGCTCTAAAATCGACTCAGAAACCATATGGCAATGACCTGCATTATGACACATCGATGCGGAAATGGCAATTTACAGACAAACAATTTTTACTTAAAAGGATCGATTAATCGATGAATGATGCTTTACCGACTTTGGTGGTACCGCCATGACAGTTGTCATTTGTTTAATTGTTTGTTGTTTGGTTTTACGAATGGCTTCTGAACCGATTTTAGAGCACTAATGATATGTGTGTAGATAAAACACTCGGGTGATGCTATTATGGAACTCGCTTCGGTCGTCCCATAAAAACACACCCAGCCGCTTTAATAATATGCAACGAACTACTATTAAATATCTGCTAGGAATAATGTAAAGCAACGTTCTCGTGCTGAATTGTGCTTATTTCTTGCGACTTAACTAGCATAGATCGCAAGACAGTAATCGAGTCCAGTCCCCGCGCTGGCTCGCAAATCTACTGCAGGGGCATCCAATGCAATATAATGGCCATATTTATGGAAGCCGGCCGTGCACTTTGGTCATTCATTATCCATAAATCTCTTAAAACCTATTGGTAGTTTGTCACTGATACATAATGGAGGGCATTAAGAGAGTGGGTTAATGAAACGAGCCGTAGGCGAGTTTCATAATAATATCACTCGAGAGTTTTAATGCCTAATTATGTACAGTTACACCACTAGTTTATCTACACACATATCATAAGCTCTCTTTGATGTGTTCAGGAACCGCATGTTCGACCGGCATATTATCTGCACTTGTTTAGCTTGTTCAGTAGTACCAACGTAACAGATAAACGAGGGGCGGCACGCTTGCGGGCGTCGGCGTTCGAAATTTGAATGTCATAATTTGTCGAAAATCAATCAATCAATATTCAGATAAGAAATGAGTCTTTACCAGGTAGTATAACGTTATGCTGGTCGTAACTAGCGGTTTTTGGACGCAGTATAGAGGGTTTATGATACGTGTGTAAATAAACAATGTTATAATTTGTTTTTCGCACAACCTGCTCGATAATGAAACTTTATATATCATTCAAACCTTACCTAACTCTTTATTAATCTGTGCCTAAAACAAGTCATTATAGCTTAGGCTTCAGCGGTGACATAAAGTTGTAATGAATTTCATTATATCACAACCTAGATCACCCCAGGGTTTTCACTTATCACAGTTCTTATTGCTTTGCCTCTAAAATGTAATTGAGTGAAATACGCACGCAACGCAACTCACAGCCCCCGGGGGCGCGGGCGCGGGCGGAGGTGGTCACGGCGAGCTGAATGGAACATTTTAAATAAAACAAAACCCGCGATTTTCGCAAGACGCTGCTACTGGACTCATGTATCAAGCATACATTTTCACATTAATTTACTTTAATAAAATACTGTTTTTAGTAGCCTTGCTTTTTATATTTTCTCATAGGAGGTGCGAAAATTAGAGAATACCTCTCGGGGATAAAGTTGTTTTGTCTTGGGCACGCTTGAATCCCTCACTGCAGTCAGGTGTCAGTCGTAATTCCCTCGCGGACACCCTCGCAATTAAATCTAGAGTACTTCGTTACGTCCAGGATTGAATATCGCGCCCGTGACATAAAAGAGTGCTTTGGTGCATAACCTACTATTATTCTCTCGTTTCAGTGATGATACTGGCAGTGAACTGCTACAGTGTGAACTTGGCCACGAACGTGCAGAACATCTTCACGGCAGCGAAGTTGGTTGCAATCGCCATCATCGTCTGCGGCGGAGCGTATAAACTGATTTTAGGTAACCACTTGTAACGAGTAGCAGACTAGCTGTAAAATAATGACGTTACTATATCTACGAGTTATCCTATTTATATCTGAAAATAATGATGATGCTGATGATCTATCGTATGATATCTACATTAATTCATTATAGTCCACGCCACACGCCGTAGGTACTTTAATACTTTTCTTTAGATTACAAATACAAAAGCTGTTTATATTTAAATAATATTTAAGTCTACTCTTTTGGCGTATCGATTTCGATGCTTATCTTAGCATGCTTGGAAACTCATTATTAAATTTATAAGAACCTTAAAGCAAACGCATATATAAACGTTAGCAAGATCATTTAACACCCATAACTAGTATTAATAATTTTGGAAGCGACTGACAAAAGTTGTGTCCGTATGGTGCAGGTAATACGCGACATTTACAGGAGCCAAACTTCGGCAGTAGCAAGGCAACACTGGGCAACATTGCTACTGCCTTCTACACAGGCCTGTGGGCCTACGACGGCTGGAACAATCTCAACTATGTCACGGAGGAAATTAAGAATCCGTCGAGGTAAGTCGTGGAAGATGCGGATGACGCTCGCCGCTGCGCGCTTATGCCCGCGGTGGGTGGGTGTGGGCAGAGCACGGTGATGATAATGATGAAGTAGATGGCTACTGTGATAATGATGATGATATACTTTATTGCACATATATATATTATATATATATATATATATATATAAATATGTAACATACAAAGAAAAACATGCTCAAAGGCGAGCTGAGATATGATAGCCAGCATTGAAATCAAGTCTGTACTGTGATGTACACTGTTTTTTTTTTTTTTTTCGTAGCAATTGTTCACTGTTGCTGTTATTTTCGTACAAGACATTCACTTCCACAGTATTTCTCTTGTTATTGAGGAGCACGCGGAAATGGGCCACGGCCTCCGTTTTATAGCTTGCTGGATCTTGGCAGCCACTACAATTTACATAACTTCGCTACACATCTTACAGTCGCATGTGATCGCACGTTAAACTATAAATAAAACTAAAAAGACATTAAAAACGTATTGATAACATTCAAAACTATTGCCAGGTCAGCATATAAAATGTTATAATTGTCCGTAGGGTATTAATCGCCCAACTTGGGCATTATGTGTAATGCCCTGATTACTCAATCACCCCTACAATAACAGACATCTTACCGCACTAAGCATTTGTCCCGATTGGACCTTTTAAATCGAACAATTATTCTAACGGTTATATCGTGCGAAAGTGAGGGACAGAGCTACGGCCCTATCCCTTACTTTCCTACGATATTACCATTCACGACACGACTATAAAACCAGTCATTGGTACACATAGCAGTAGAATTCGATCGTAATTCTTAGTGCAATTTGAAAATTACCGATTTTGAATAGACACGCCTAAAATCCATGCAGGGAACTTAATAATGTAATAATAAGTAATAATGTATAAATACTAGAGACGCTAGCTAAATACAGCATACGTGCTCGGCCTCCTGACGAGAGGGGAATGCGCGGGGCGAGAGCGGGCGTGTCAGTTGTCATAGATAAATATCTTTGCGCTCAGATGCGACATGCCGAAGTTCTGTATGGAGACGAACAGTCGCATTTGCCCAAAAGTATACTTAACGAGTGAATCCTGCCTTTACTCATACTTTTAAGCGCAGGCAACCTATTATGTGTATTTGGGAATAAATTAAAAGAGAATATGCACATGTCAAATATTTTAATGGGAAGTATTTTTCTTTCATTGGACGGGATGTGGTTACAGTCAGTTTAATAAATAAATTGGCAGTTCTTTAAATTTTCGTCAGATGATAATTATCATTAATTCATTGCGGTTGTAAAATATGAGCGGTATTTCTGCGCAAGGGTCTATCTTTCACTGCTAGGAATCCTTAATCCTAAATTATTCTTATTTTGTTTTATTATTTTGTTCTTATATATATTAGTGTGAATTTTCATGTGCAATAAAAATTTACAAAATACATGACGTGCATAACACGTTGGTATTCGGAAATGTCACATCTGCATGTAAAAATCTTGTTACTCTTTGATTTTCAAAGAGAAAACATGGCTGTCGCTTTGTTGATTTTGTAATTCACATAATATTATTGAAAATGCTTATTTTACTGATAATACAGGGAACTTAAGTATGAATAGTCCTTGGCTTTTTCGAGTCTTTACTGTGTAGTTTTTACAGTACCGCAGAGCACATGACGGCATTATTTAGTTTCTTACTCTCGCAATCAAAAGCGTCACACCTCGGCAAGCGCTTGGCACAGACTGATTGGTGTTGAGTGAATTCACTTTACTCATAGCTGCAAGAAATTCAGTTTGCGCGCCTACTCTAGTATTTATACATTATTACTCAAAGGCAAGGAAGGGAAGCAGAAAAATCCCGCATTAAAAGCCGTCCACCCATTTGATTGCTAGGGTGCCAAGGACAGACACACAGAAGGACACAGACACACATTCACACCCAGACACAGACAGACGCGAAAGAGCCCAATGAATGACAAGTTTGTGTCTACCAAACTTCTTCATCCACCAGAAACCTGCCAATGAGCATTATCATCGGCATTCCGCTCGTGACTCTCTGCTACGCGCTGGTCAACGTGTCCTACCTGGCTGTGATGTCGGTGAGCGAGATGGCGGACAGTGAAGCCGTGGCTGTGACCTTCGGGAACCGGCTGCTGGGCCCGCTGGCGTGGCTGATGCCGCTGGCTGTGACCATCTCGACCTTCGGCTCGGCTAATGGCACGCTGTTTGTCGCTGGACGGTAAGTGTGTGGCATCAGATAACGTCCGGCCACTTGTCAGAGGTGCTTTTGAATGAAAGTACAATCGAACCAACTGAATCATGACCCACTTGCCTGATAATTCGTTTGAAACTTTCAAACTTGTAAGATCTATCAAAATGTCAGTGTCTAATCAAATGATAACAAGTTCGTTACCAAGGAAATAAACCTTCAAGCGAATTTCGACCTACTTGCATTTAAGGGGTTTAGCAAAATAAGCTTATGGTGGGTCATGATTCAGATGGTACGATAGTACATTATATGGACATTTTGACGGTGATGGAAAACATAAAAACAATACATATAGGCACATACATTGGTGTTGGCCCCACACTAGGATACCCTGTGTCGTGGGAACCAGAAACAGCGACGTCACACACATATAACATCCAACACCTGGTTTTTTTTTCTGTATCCCCAGCCGAGGATCGAACCTTTCGCATGGTAGGCAGAGCCATAACCGCAGCGCCACAGAGGTCATCAATAATAGCTGCGGCGATGGGCTAACCGCCTGTTACACAAAGTGGAGCTTGGAATAAGTAGCGAAACGTGGGCCCGACTGTGCCACTGCCACCTCGTCAGGCGTGGCGCTGATGTTGCATTAGATTAGAATATGTTATCTTACCGTTTGCGCTAAGATTAAGCCCAAGCCATACACACTGGCTCTTATATTAGTGTTCGCCAACTTCATATGACTGGCTACAGTCGCTAAGCTGCACCCTCTGTTCGCAGGCTGTGCTTCGCAGCATCGCGGGAAGGTCATCTGTTGGACATCTTGTCTTATGTGCACGTCCGCCGCTTCACGCCGGCGCCTGGGCTTATATTCCATGTGAGTTACTATGACCTCATGTCGTGTACGTAAAAGCCTTTACATTACACGGATTCTGTACCGGGAATGAGTTCACCTCACTCATACGTCACGTACAGTAAGAATGACATCTTTAAAGCGCTATTCCTAGGTGAAAATTCCCAAACCAAAAAAAAAGGCTGCGACAACATACATTGTTATACAACATACAACGTCTAATGTGCAAGTTTGAAAAAAATATAATGTCTGTGGGAACTATACGAAAAAACTTGTTTTTCCTTCGCAATAATACACAAAGTAATATCATTGGCCAGTGCAAAAAATATATTGTATAAACATAGGTTTTGTTGTACTGGCCAACGACATTACTTTGTTTACTTAAAATCTACAAGTTTAGTAATGCTAGTTTAAAAAAAAATGGTTCTTGCGTCACAAAATAGGTGTACAAAATATATTAAAATTGAATGTTTGAAATTTATTTATTTATTTATTAGGTGTGTAAAACAGATGACAAAGACTTAATATAAATAAAGTAGGAAATTTACCATTCAATTCTGTCATCCAAAGTATCTACACAATTGAGAACATTCACATAAACAGACTAAAAACTAAACACAATTGAAATAGTAGCTTATGTGACTGATACATAACGGAGGGCATTAAAAATCGAGAGTGGGTTTATGAAACAAGCCGAAGGCGAGTTTCATAATAATATCACACGAGGTTTTGTTAAATATGTTAAGATATTTATCTACACACATATCATAAGCTCTCTTTGATGTGTTTAGGAACCGCCTGTTCGACCGGCATTGTGGCATTGATCATTGCTCTGCACTTGTTTAGCTTGTTCAGTAGTACCAACGTCACAGACAAACTAGGGGCGGCAGGCAAGCGGGCATCGGCGTCATATGGTCATAATGTATCATATTCAGATAGGAAATGAGTTTTTACCAAGTAGTATCATTATGCTGTTCGTAACGTGCGGTTTTTGGACGCAGTAAAGAGGGTTTATGATACGTGTGTAGATCAACATCTTTACTGCATAAAACCTCTTTACTGCGTCTAAAAACCGCACGTTTAAGAATAGAATAATGTAAAACTATTTGGTAAAAACTCATTTCTCATCTGAAAATTTGTACATTATGACCATAATGTACCAAAATTTGTCGAATTATGACATTCAAATTTGGAACGCCGACTCCCGCCTGCGTGCCGCCCCTAGTTTGTCTGTGAAATTGGTACTACAGAACAAGCTAAACAACTGCAGAGCAATGATCAATGCCACAATGCCGGTCGAACAGGCGGTTCCTAAACACATCAAAGAGAGCTTATGATATGTGTGTAGATAAACTAGTGTATGTAACTATATATAATTAGGCATTAAAACTCTCGCCTTCGGCTCGTTTCTTAAACCCACTCTCGAGTATTAATGCCCTCCATTATGTAGCAGTCACATAAACTACTATAATAAAACCAAAATTTTATATTAAAATATAAATTACTAAAACTTAGCTTATCAGGATTAAAGAGGAGATCAACGTGACTGCAGGGCTTTAAGAGATTTATTTTTAAAGGAATATAAATTATCACTATAAATATTTAAGTCTTGGTTAGACACTTTATTAAAGAGGCGACACATGCGTACTAGTGGATTGTTAAAAGAGGTATTATTTTTAAATACCCGTAAGACAAAGGTTACAGGATGGCGAGGATTAATTCGAGTATGAAGTTAATATCGGCAAGGAAAGTAGGATTCAATGGTAGAATGAAAAATTTTATGCAGAAATCCTAGATCTTGATGTTGTCTTCTAAATGATAAAAATGATGAACAATTTTAAGGGTTTTCATCATTTGGTAAATTACGTCCATAACCAATTCTATAACATAGTATTTTTAGACCTTTACTTTGAACATTATCTATGCTATCAGAGTGTAGTTTGTAGTGCGGAGACCACACTATGGACCCATATTCAAGAACACTTCTGACAAGACTGTTAAAATCAAATAGAAAGGTTTAGGGGTTTTTAAATCCCTTGGTAGCTCTAGCCACAAAACCTAATAGAATGAGTGCGGAAGCAATGTGTTGGATGTGATCGCGGATGGTTAATTTTCATCAAATAAAATGCCGAGGTCTTTAGCTTCTGCTTTACGTTCTTAAATACAACCATGCAGCACATACTACTCACGATCTTATTACGCCTATTCGTGAATGAAATCAAGAAATATTTTTTAACATCTAAATATTATATATATATATATATATATATATAAATATAGATTGTCATGGCACCATTTGAAAACAATGTTGAGATAATTTTGCAGATCCTGGGATTCAGAAGAATTGTTGATAATGTTGTAAAGTTTTGGATCATCTGCATATAATAAACAAGGGCCGTTACGTTACTACAAAAAAGTAAAACATTATTTAACCACAAAACAAACGTCCAATCCTATACATTTTTTTCTTTAAACAAGTGTTGAACAGGAGTTATTTTTTTGTGTTAAGACTAGGGGAGTTAACTTTTAAATAAGATCATTGATTAACATCACAAAAAAGAGTGGGCCAAGGGGAGATCCTTGCGGCACTCCAGACTTGACAACAATACATGATGACAGCAATACTAATAGCAACCAACTGACTTCTCTCATTTAGATAAGATCGGATCCAGCGGAGCAGCGATTCATGAATGCCATAGCAAGAGAGTTTCAAGCATAACAATGTATGGTTGACTTTGTCAAAAACTTTTTGAAAATCTGTGTTTATGGAATGGAGCTACGGGCAAAAGCAAAGCAGAGAAAATTCTTGTATTCCAGTAAGTTGCTGATGACAGATTTTCCATCGGTTTGGAAAAATGCCACAGTCTAAAGATTTGTTAAACAGTAGATAAAGGGGCAGTGAGAGTTCTTTGGCACACATGGTCAAGAACCTAGCGGGGATCTTGTCAGGACCGGCCGGCGGCGGCCCCCTTGCTAGGATAGAATTTTTTTAATTCAAGCAATAGTTATTACACATATCTTGGAAATTTATGTCAATACGGTCGAACGTACTGTATTCAGAGCTAAAAAAAGGAGTTTTTTTACCATTCATAATATTCCAAAGAGCTTTGATACTATCATTCAGAGAGTCTTCTGTCGCGGAAATAAAATTCGTTTAACATGAATGAATGAGCTTCTTACATCTTACTCTTATTAAAGTAAACCTGTCATAGTCACGTGGATTATTATATTTTTTATATTTATATTGATATTTTTTCTTTTCACGAAGGCATTTTTTTTACTGAGTACCAGATCGGATATTTATGAGTCATAGTGGGAAAATAGGGAGGATAGTGGGGAAGTTTACTGTAACGTTATTTATCTACACACGTATCATAAACCCTCTTTACTGCGTTCAAAAACCGCACGTTACGATCAGCATTATGTTTAACTACTTGGTAAAAACTCATTTCTTATCTGAAAAATTACACATTGTGACCATAATGTGTAGTATTTCTACATTAATATCAGCAGGCAGGCGTCGGCGTTCGAAATTTGAATGTCATAATTGACATTCAAATTTCGAACGCCGACGCCTGCCTGCGTGCCGCTCCTAGTTTGTGTGTGAAGTTGGTACTGACATCCAAATTTCGAACGCCGACGCCCGCCTGCGTGAAGTTGGTACTACAGAACAAGCTAAACAAAAGCAGAGCCACAATGCCGGTCAAACATGCGGTTCCTGAACACATTAAAGAGAGCTTATGGTATGTGTGTAGTTAAACTAGTGTATGTAACTGTACATAATTAGGCATTAAAACTCTCGAGTGATATCTCTCGAGTATTAATGCCCTCCATTATGTAGCAGTCACATAAACTACTATTATCGAAGGATTTCAATCAAATTTAAGAGGCACACTAAGGATTTCGTTTTACACTTTGTTGCGAAAAAAAAAACAAAAGGGGAGGAGTGGAAGGGGGATAAGTTTCCTGCAGCGTTATGTAAGGACGGATTTCATTTTTTGAAATTGACGCGAGGTCTACTGTTCTCACAGAACCATTAGTAATAATTTGGTCCTCTTTTCAGTCACTGATCGCAGTGGCCATGGTGCTCTACGGGACGATAGATTCCCTCATCGACTTCTTCTCGTTCACCGCATGGATATTCTACGGCGGCGCGATGGTGGCACTCATCGTCATGAGATACACCAAGCCGGATGCCCCAAGGCCGTACAAGGTGAGCCTACCAAGACCTTATTATGATTAGCGAAAGCATTAAGTAATTTAATGCTGTTCTCTTTACTATATCTTCTAAGCTGGCTTGATAGAGCAAATTACTTGATTATAATATAACAGAAAAACGCTAAATAATCTTTCTCTACTACCAAGACAAGTGACGTCTTAAGCTAAGCAGTTTCAAGCCGTTTGCGTAAATAACTGAGAACAGGTAACGTTATCATGTTATTTTGGCACCTAGCAATTTCTATCGCTTATAAAAAAATTACCTTCCTGTTATTCTGACATGTAGGAATGGGAATCGCTTTTGAAAACCTGACCAATCGCATAAACATGCAGTCGCAATAAAAGTCAACTCTAAATATTCGTGTTGTGATTGGTATTTTTTTTTAAAAGCTATTTCAAATGCTAGTAGTTCGATATGCGCATCAAAACTATGTACCCCCACACCAGATACTTATTTCTTTGGAAATGAGCACAAATTAATTATTTGTCAACAGGTACCAATAGTAATCCCGTACCTGGTAATGATCGTGTCTACATACCTGGTGATCGCGCCCATCATAGACCAGCCCGAGTGGGAGTACCTCTACGCCACAGGATTCATCTTCACCGGGCTACTGTTCTACATCCCTTTTGTCAAGTGGGGCTACTCTTTGCCGTTCATGGGTGAGGATCTTGGGCTGAAAAAACCAAAACAAAATGGCTGACGCGACGGCTCGAAGGATCATTTAGTGTAATAGGTAAATAGGTACTTTGTTGCTTACATTGTGTTTTTTGTTGCAGATAAAATAACAGTTTTCCTCCAAATGGTGCTGGAAGTGGTCCCAACATCAACTACGTTTGAATATTGAGAGGTCGCTGGCAGTCGTAGCTCGACATTAAATAGCGTTCATGACAAATCATTCATGTAGACAAAAAAACTAATTAGTTACAGGACATATAGAGAAATATCCAGCAAAATTTATGAAAATGTTGAGATTTAATATTAGTGTTTTACAGACTGATGTTGTAATTTCAAAATTTAATAATTTGAAGTAAGTACTTAAAATGACATGTGAATCTTTAGATTTTTATGCAATACATACATATTGTGATTGAAAATGGCAATTTGTATGTGTAATTTTAATAATTGTAATTTGATACAATAATTTTATTCGTTATTCTTTTAAAGTGAGCGATTGATTGTTCTCATTTGAAAGTCTGTAATATAAGGTTAATGATCTTAATGATAGGATACCTAAATTACGTGTTTTAAATGTTAAATGATTATTTAACTATTGTTAAAAGAAAAGCTAGCCATATTTCATCGATCATTTCGTTAGATTGCACGAATCATTCCCGTGGGCTCGTACAACTTGAGATTCGAACTATATCACGTTCTTGGCTTAACAATAATTCCGATATAATTATAAAACAATTTGTTTGTCAATTATTTACACAATTGTTGACAGTGACTTTTTAGACTATTTTTAACTCTTTTACTGGTGAATTTTCCACTGATCTTAGATTCTAAGTCTCAGTTGTGCGTGAGGTCCAGTAATGTTACTATGAGTGATTGTGCTAAGCTCATAGTATTTAGCTCATCAATCCATCGTAGGGAATTGTGGACTCGATGCTACCTAGCAGTTTTCATCTGTATTGTATCTCAAAGATGAGGATATTTTATGTATGCTTTATATTTTGGGAACAGCGACAGCGAATACAATTAAAATTTGGTAATTTTGGTTCGATTATGTATTGAAATGGGTTAACTAAAAACTTGGCTGCTGTAGTTAATTAGTCAAAGGTTTGTACACCATGCTGTTCCTTTTTAAAGACTTAAATGTGTGCAGAATTAACAATATTATTATAATTATATTTTTAAACTTGCTTGTGGTGGAGATAATTTGCGATCGGCAAAATTTGGTCCTATCATTCCTTGCCGGGGCGAAGAAACTTGCCACAGGTAACGATTTTGTTCTGACGATAAACCTTTCATAGGGATTTACTAATAACATTTTGTATTTTTTATTAATTTAGAACTGTAAAAATTGGCCCATGTAAAATATCATACATTACTAGTAGGTACTTCCAAAAGTACTATAAAATACTAATGATTATAGGAAATATATCTACATAAAAGTAAACTTACCTATCTACAAAGTAAATACGGGCACACAAGTACATAGCCAACGATGTGATATTGCTATGGGTAAAAAAACTAATGATTTTATTTTGTGTACCAGAATATATACATATATATGAAATACATACTACCTATATGTAACAATTTCTTTAAGAAAGAGAAATATTTATCGTTTGTTATACAGGAACATTAAAATAAATGAAAGTTTTAATAAAGGCAGTAAAGAACATTTGACTTCGTTCATTGAATTGTTTCCTTTCGTACTTTATAGATATCCCTAGGCCTAGGCCAAGAGTGTAAGTAACTCGATCGCGTCAGATACCTGACACCCTGTTTAGTAACTCCGCCAAATTTGAACTTTCCATCTGAAGCCGATGAACTTTTTTTATAAAACTGAACCACAGACTCCCTCCCGTTACGCACAAATCGTCATATTGAAATAAAACTTATGAGGAGGTCATTAACGTGCGTTAATGACCATAACTTAATCTGACGCGCTCGAGTAAATCCCACTTGTATGGACTTATTTTTGTTGACCTTACGGCGCGGCTCTAGAGGAAAGCTCAGAATGTGTGGATTTACTCCTAAACGGTGTCAGACATTTCCCATATCTTAATCTGACGAGCTTGAGTTACTAGCAAAATAGCCTCGTGGCCTCCCGGACAATTAAGCAGGTGCAGGATGTTGTTAACTAAGATGATCGATAGATAAAAAAACGACAATTTCAACTCTCATCTGTTTTTTATTTTAGACGACAAAGCCATCAGACCTAACATATTCAAAAGATTTCTTACAATTTAGCATATTTTGGCGCAAACCTTAAATAAAAGAGTACCAACGGTAAGTAGTCTATGTAAATAAAAACAACATACTCATTTCATAAGTCCTTATTCGCAAAATCAAATTATCCAAAATTGAGTGACATAATTACTCAATCAAACAAACTTATGTACTGTAATGTTCCATTGTAATGCATAAGCAGCATTCTAATGGAATTAATTGAAAGAGGTTTGCCGAAGAGGTTTTTGGTTGCCTTATAAGTAAAATCGTGGCCAAACCAATATTAGTGATTAACCGAATGAAATTAAATGTACGAACAATACAAAACATCTTTCTACGTAACTTGTGACTTAACCTGTCATTTTCGTGCGGCCAATATAGATATCCCGTACAGCACAGGTGAAGGCGAATTACAAATACGAATAATAAGACCGATAGAAAATGAAAATTGACTTTTTATGTGTTCCTTAAATATCTGTGGCCCATAGTAAGTAAACCACAGGGTCATGCATGACCGGATGCAAGACTCGATGTTCTTACAAATCACGAAGTCAACTGTGTTATACTTGTGGTAAACACGTATCTGTATTCGCGTTCTCGCTCTCGCGCGCTCGCGACTGATCGCTCCGTCGGACTAGCCCACTACTCACACATGTAAAGCCCAGTTGACTTCGTTAATTGCAAGAACTAAACTCTGATTTTTATACAACTAGACCAAAATGACAGTTGGATTCGCCCCTTTTACTTTTAATGTTGCAAGCTCACTCCTACCGTTTCACCTATAAAAAATAACGAATTTATGTTTGTAGACCTGTTTAAGCGAAATCCTCTGTAAACCTTATTGAGCGTTTTTATGTTTTTGTAATTTATAATAGTACAGCGAGTCAGTTTTAACTAAAACACTCTCTTAGGGTCTGTGGATGACGGCTGAAGAATCCAAAGCCGCAAACTTAATAAAAATAAAAAGGTCTGTGTATTGTATGTGTCAAAATTTACTCTGTGTTCCAACAAAGAGTTTCGTTTATCTGAGGTCCAACAAACAAACAAAAAAACAACCAACATAATTCATACTTTGACAACTGACTGACGTTTGCTTTTAGCATCATGTACACCATCCGTGTGATAATGCTTAAAATGGGCTTATCGGAAAGTTATAGAAGGGTCTGAGGTACTTTAAGTTGTAGAAGGTTAACAACGAAGCTAACTATAGATTTTATTTTATAAATCACAATTAGGTGAGAACGGGTTGTAAAACTTTTTCAGCTCCATATTATGAGTGTTTTAGAGAAATTGAATCCTTATAAATAAATAACACTGTAAGTGTTGTAAAAATCGATTCAATAAAATAGGTACGGTCTATTAATCAATCGATCGATCAATAAGTAATATAGGAATGGGTATTATTCGAATAATCGTCACGACTGAATTGGCCAACTGTGACTACAACACTATTTTTTTCTACTATTAAGCGGCAACCCACCAACTGTAATGTTGATCTAGTTGTATATAAATAATATATGATTTCATACTACACAATGTTTAATCAGTGGGATTCATTTAATAATAAAATTTGCAATATTTTTAACTAATTCTAAACGCGTCACGACTATTCCCATACGGGGTGGCAGAGGCACAATTGTGCCGACGTTTGGCCAGTTGCTAATTGCTAATTAATATACATAAGTAATGTCAAACTGTTAATATGTGAATAAAGGATACGCTAACACAAACGTAACAGAACTGCCAAATATTAAAACGGTGCGAATAGACTTCGAGAGCCTTCACTACTGAAGGTACTCCAGCTACTCACATGGACTCGTAGAATATATAATAAAGCTATTTGTATATTAGAACCTAAGGTGCGGTTTGTTTTTCATCATATGCCTGAAACAAGGAAAAGTACAGCTTAATTGATGCCTTTAACTTAAACTAACGGCCTTTTATGTAACATAAATATTTATAACATACAGACACATACATTGCTTCTGGCCCCACATTAGGATACCCTGTATCGTGGGAATCAGAAACAGCGACGTCACACACATATAAACATCCAAGACCTTTAATCTACCACATGTGAGTAAAATTGTTTTTGTGGTCACAACAAGCCTCGAGCCATTTCAGTAATGGCCCTGCTGCAAACAGAATTCCAAAATCTGAACTAGCCAGTTGAAATTAACACAGCATAATCGATGAAATCGGGTGTTATTCTTTTACTAAAATCCATGAAACTTCAAAGATAACTCGCATTCTATCCTTCGAGCCGAAAGGTGCAGGGGTGGCCATATTTCATGGTCATGGTTATTAGAGTGTAAGTTTAAGCAAATTTTGTTTTTAAAGTTTTTGATAAGCATACCCCCTAATTATTAAAACCAAAATTTCAACTTCGGCGGCTAGGCTTAGCCGGCGACGCCCACGTGTGATGGTGGAGACCGCACCAGTACATCTCTGTAGTAAGATTTGAAGCTCCTTCAGGAACGTAAATAGGAGACCATGGCCTTGGTGGGAAAACATTAATACTGACTTGTCAAGGGTTTCCCAGAAGGTGAGTAGCGCCGCCCGGTCCAGATGGCGCTTGGTACGACTGAGATGTATCACGGTGACGGCCCAGCGAGCGACGTTCGCGTCTAACTTCATGTCGTCTAGCTTCAGGTGGAAGGCGCATACTGCAAATAGAATAGTTTTGCTGGATTGTTGGCTTGTGATGGTCAAGCCGATTTAGTGGAATACAAGAGGGATTATTATCAGGGAATGGGTTAGTCGGCTTTTCTTCGACACTCTGGCAGGCAAGATAATAAAGCTTAATGCTTTGTGGCAAAAATGACGGAAGGAACAAATTGCTGCTCCCTAACAAGAGACTGCGGTTGGTAGTTATGCATTGCAAGAGCAGGTCAAACCACGGTAGACCACGTGCTAGATGGTTTCAAGTTTCAAGTTTATTTATTGCATTCCATAGTCATAAAAGTTACAACATTTTGGACCTTGTGCAGACACAGCAATATGAGTGAGGACCACACTATAGTATGGTCGTACGAACGAACGATGCGGGTTGCACAGGAAGTGTGTGTGTGAAGTCTAAATTCAACAGAGGCTCCCCTGACAGACTGGAGATAATGTTAACGATGATGATGACTCACTGTTATCGAATATCTTGACAGGGTTCCCGTCCCAGGGCCAGCCTTTGAACTGCCAGGCGGGGCCCTGCACGAACACGGCGACGACTCGCTCCCACTCCGCCGCGGAGAGTCGGCCGGGGTTGTCCACCACGCGGTAAGGTACCTGAAGGGAGCACAAGTATAATTGTGAACACCGAAAGTTTATAATCTCGCGAGATTGTCAACTGTCGATAAATGGTGAACTCTACAGTAGTGCTTATTGTAAGAAGCTGCTTACAATATAACGTTTGGATTTACGACAATTTATAATCTATTCATGACAAACCGTTTAGTTGTGAATGTTGCTGCTCACGCAGTATTCTATGCAGAGAAGAGTAAAAAATAAGCTGCCGAGTGAGATTCGAACTCGCACACGAAGGGTTCCGTACCATCAAGAAAAAACGCACAAATCAGGTCTCTTTAATGGAGAACCTCTTTTTAAAACTGCGTCCAGTTAATTTTTTGATGCTGTAAAAATACACATTCTGTTTTAATTTCAATAACGGTTCATGAGTACAGCCCGCTGACGGACAGACAGGCACACAGACGACGGACGGCCGGACGGACAGCGGAGGCTTAGCAATACGGCACCGTTGGGCACCTTTCGGGTACGGAACCCTAAAGGTGGCGTGTACTGTATTTGTAAATATCTACGGTAGTAAGGAACTTTTGATTTTGACTTGGTACGCTGGGGAAGGCTTTTGTATAGGAAACATTCCTCGAGTGTCCGTGGTCAAGTTGTAACACGCTCGCCTGTCACGCAGTAGATGCGGGTTCGAATTCGAATGCGTTGTGGGAACCAAAACCCGCGACGTGTGTACAAGAGTTGTGAAGAAGCATTTGTATCGACGTGACGATATTTTGAAATTTATAATTTTCATTTCTTTTTAATGCGATAAATTACAGTGTATTTTACAGATGTTCTGTTGTTAAATATAATGTACTAATGTAATTTCACCAATGGCGGCATGGCAATTTCAAAATTACTACAGGAAGACCTATAACGCTGGTATTCTCTCAGGTAGATATTATATTAAGAGTATATTATTTTACGATTTTTTGGAGGGCATAAGACACGCAAAATCGTGAAGCGTTCCACATTTTTTTCGCGTATTTACCGCCGCGCCGCCCTCAAGACCTCGTCGTGCATGTGTCGCATCAAGTAAACTAGCCTGTCCGATGGCCAATACCAGTTTCCTGATGAATTCTTACCCAGTCCGTGCTGCGCAGATGTGGAACCTCCTGCCAGACTCTATCCGTGATAGTTTATCGCCTAGCTCATTCGGATCAAGACTGAAAGAATGCTACCTATCTCAATTATCGTAGGTTAAGTATTAAGTGTTTATGTAGTATAATTGTCTTCATAATGATATATATGTTATAAAGTATTTTTGTAATATTAGTGTTTATGTGTACCTAATTTATTCTATTTTTAAATTTAGTCGCTGTTTTCTTGTTTGCATAAATATTTTGTTGTTAGCTGAACCCGGATTGTTTCACTGCTCCTAATTACTGGGTTGGCTGGAAAAGATTTCTTTTAGGAATAAGCCCGCCTTTGTACATCTTATTTCCCACTGTGTTAATTGTTTTTACTGATATAATAATAATAAGCCGTTACTTGGTAAATACCAAAGAAAGGCCAAGACCGAGGATCCCGAACAAAAAACACCTATATATTTGATTGTAGGTCAGTCATTAAATATTGTAAAAAGCAAGGCAGCACACAGTCAAGGCAAAAATGTGAATTTGTAGTTCAGTACATCACAAAAAGTAGGTGTTTATTGTACGGGATCCTCGGTACTTCCAGAGATCTAGGTGATCTTGTCATAACATAATTTCGTTTCGAAATGCACATTCTGTGAAAATTTCAGCTCTACCTATTTCGGTTGATCCGATAGAGCCCGGTTACGGACGCACGGACGGACGGACGGACAGACAGACGGACAGCGGAGGCTTAGTAATAGGGTGCCAAACCTAACTTATTTTTTTATAGTCGCGGGCAACAGCTAGTAGTTTATAAGAAGTTACACGTGACGTACAGTCACCCAGCCGCTTCCTATTCTCAAGTTCTACTCTAAAATATCAGTTACCTAGCGCCTTTACCACGACGATTTTAGAGTCTAGACCAGACTATTATACAGGTCGCGCCGCGTCTCTTGCTTTCGCGTTCATTATATCAATATTTCCCTCCTCTCTCATTTAGCCAAGGTCAGCGCTAGAGTTAAATGGCGGCACCTTTACATACGAGTAAACGCTAGAGACAACAAAATAAGACAATAAAAGTACCTAATAAGTACCCCGCATTACGCGAACCCGTTAAGCGCGATTTCAAAGTTACACGATTTTTCAAATTCTCGCAAATGTATGCGGTTTTCCTATTTTTATGTAGTTATTTGATTGCAGAAGACCATATATAATGTTCATTTCCTTGGCCTATGGCCTGTTTCCTGCCAAAGTGCAGTCAAAACTCTTTAATAATAATTATAATATTAAGCAAGCCTATACACAATCTGATGCAAAATAATAATTACTGTAGCAAATCGAATTGATTTAAATTTTGTATTAAATTTTGAAGATATTAAATCCGTGCCCTTATACAGGGTGTAACAGAAAGGTGTTGATATTAGGGGGTTGATATTGGCATTATTTTGAACAACTTTTACTATGAAACCGAATTGATCAGAGTAACTTTATTTTTCAAAACTTCATACCTACAGTTCATGTGATCGCCCGGGCCACTGTAGGGAGAAGTCTAAATTAAAATTGCTCTGATCAAATCGGTTTTATAGTGAAAGTTGTTCAGAATTATGTTCCTAACAACTTTCTAAAATATAATACTGCACCTTTCTGTTACACCCTTTGTACGTGAATTTCACTTATCGCGGATTTTCTCTGAACGCATTAATTGCCTTGCTCTGTGGTATTGCACAATACTGTAAAAGCAATATTATATTATATTATAACACAGAGCAATTATAGGTACCTAGAAATAAAACGATATGTACTTTGTTGCAAATTGGTAACGTCACATCGTGGCAAAGTTGCATCGCAGGTTAGATAATCGGCAACGTCGCAGGACGATAGCCGGCCGATTTGTCGCCATATTGTATGCACGTGTACGTATTCGAATGTCTAAAATTAAAAAAACTAAAGTCGTAAAACCTACGTTCAAAATCCCTTAAATCTAAATACCTAATGTTTGTTTTACATACCGAAAGCTTAAAAATACCTAATGGATGCAATGTCTAAAATATAAAACCTAAAGTAAAATAACCTACGTTCAAAATCCCTAAAATCTAAATACCTAATGGTTGTTTTACTTATAATTAAAATACCGAAAGCTTTAAAATGCTAGAAATTGAAATACCTACCTACGGGGTTACCAACCCTACTATATAATATAGTATCCTACTATATTAAGGGACCAAATACTATATTTCTATAAAAAACATATAGTAGGCGAAACTACTATATTTTGCGTAAACCGGAACGCAGCCTTAACTAAAGCCTGCCCTCTCTCTAATCTACGTCTACCGCGAATATTACGCGCGCAATCGCTACGATAGAAGAGCTGTTGTCATCGCATCGTACCAAACATCGTACGTTTCAAAGGGCCTTTTCTGTCTCTGTCTATTATGTAGCGTGCCGTGGAGCGCGCGCGAAAAAAATCATTCATCTGTCATGTCAACTGTCAATGTCAATTGCGCTTTGAGTTGTGTTGCGAATTTGTAATTTTTTGAGTCTTTGATTGTTTTCAATTGTTTTGTTGTGTTGTGTGTGTCACGTTAAAATGAACAGTGACAATTCAGGAGATTCAGGAGGTGAAAGTAAAACACCGCCACCTAAAAAAAAAAGTGATTCTTAATGTTTACAGTAATTTTTCCTCATCGGCCTAATAAAATGTGAATTAATGGTGTTTTTCAACCTAAAAATTGATTGTAATGAAGCATATGAACACTTTTTAAAAAATAAAAATGTAATCATTAAGGCGCAAAGTAGTAAGAAATATTCATTTATAAAATAAAGTCATATTTTAACCACATACTATATTTTTATTATTTTTTTTTGCCATCTACTATATTTTTTCAGGAAATAACTTCAAAAATACTATATTTGATAGAAAAAAAGTTGGTAACCCTAACCTACGTAGTTGGAAACGCCCTAAAGTCGGTTCTGGCACTGTCTGGTTCTGCTGTTTTTACATGTTCTAACCTAACCTAACCTACTTACTGCCTAGATGTCTATTTCAGTAGCGACACTGACCTAATAGTATCCTTTTCCGACTTATATGTCGCTTCGCTCCTCGCTAACCTATTTTAGTGTATAGGTAAATCAGTAACTATGTAAAGATTAAATAAAAACACAATTAATATTTTTATTTATATAATATATGACCATTTGGTATTTCAAATGTAGGTGTATAAATCGTTGGTGTAATAACTGAAGACATTTTAAACATTAGATATTTAGTCCAATCGGTATTTTACGCTTAGGTATAACGTACATAGGTGTTAGTTGATTAGGTATTTAAAAACATTAGGTATTTTGAACGTAGGTTTTTAATTTTAGACATTCGAATACGTACCCTGTATGCACACATGCATACAAGCTTGTGGCGCCATCTATTGCTGCAGATATAACTTTCCAGGCTCGACGTGAATATGACCAAAGAGGACATTGAGCGTCACATCCAGGAAAGGGTAAAGAAAGTCCAGGTTCCGCCTTGCAGTCAGAAGACGATTACGCTGCAGATAAGTCCTTTAGAGTCAGAAAGACCAAAGGACTTCCTGTCGTTTAAACTTCGGGTGCCGGCCGAACTCAAGAAGATGTTCCTGGCCAAGGACTACTGGCCGGAAGGCATCGTATACAGACGCTATAGGGAGGCGAGACCGACGAGGAAGAAAATCCCTAGCTAGGTTTAAGTTAAGTTAAAGTAAGTTAGATTAGGTTCATAAAATGTTATATATCTCTAGTTTTTTGGGCTGGCTACGAGCAAGAATTCAAACCGCCATCATCAGGGCTAGCAGCATGTGCATCCGCGGCACCCGCCATAGGTGGAATCGCACAGGCCTATATGAGGATGGAGCGGCAGTCCCACACGTCTTGAACTAGAATGCATATCTTACTTATATTCTCTGTACTTATTTTCATGAATCTTTTGCTTAATAAATTTCTATATCTCTAGTTTTTAAGGTATTTGTCAATATGGGTTTTTATACCTGAAATAAAAAGATTTATTATTATTATTATTATTGCTAGTTACCGTCGTTAAAAACAAGTTAGGTTTGGCACCCTATTACTAAGCCTCCGCTGTCCGTCTGTCTGTCCGTCCGTCCGTGCATCCGTAACCGGGCTCTATCGGATCAACCGAAATAGCACAAATGCACCGAAATAGCACCTGTTGCCGCAACAGCACAAATAATGAAACATACCGATTTACACTTTTAAGCTCAATTTGATTTTGGCAGTACCGCCTGTCTTTCGTCGTCATTTTTTTTGCAGTACAGTTTATTTTATTTGATTAAAAGCATATAAAAATATGGAAGGGGGGAAGAATATTTTTAATATTTTTTTTGTCGATACAGTTCGATCCTCTTTGACGCTGCTCGATATGTGCACTTTATAAAGAATCCTGAAGACTGACCAGGAGATATTTTTTCTTCCTCCCCAGCCGGGATCCCGGGACCTCTGGTTGGGAGGCAGAGCCTCGAACCGCAACGCCGCCCCGCAGACGTCGTCAAACGTCACAGTACACAATCCTAGGAATAGAATGATATTAAGAATCACAAGAGCTTACTGTAATAGTAGAAGCGACGTTCTGTGGGGCGGTCTGCTCCAGAGGACCCTTTCTTCTCTGCAATAATACTTCGTTTTCTCTCGCCGCGCCTTCCTTCTTTTTCTGTTCAGTAGGCACATATCTGAAAGCAAATGATCATTATTAACTTCAGAAGCGGTGAATACTAGTCAGACTGACCAGTAAATCCGACCACACATCATGGTTCTATTTGCACTCCAATCAATTGTCTACTAAATCACTTTAAAAAAATATTGTTTTGTGATACTGCCAAAAACTTTCTACTACTTTTGCAAAAGTGAAATGACCTGGCAGCACTTCATCGAATGCAGTTGGAATATATCTAAGATGAAGACGCGCTTGCTGCACGCACGATTTAAGCAGGATATGTAGCGAATTCCTGAGGACTATTCAAGCGAAATGAGTATATTTTAGTGAACTGATATTATGAACAAAATAAACAAAACTATATACTACTGTTTCTATGCCTAATTGTTCTTCTTCAGAGAGGTCCAGGGGTCGTTTTTGGTAGGGTTTAAGTTGTATGATTTTTGTCTTTTTTTGTTTATCTCTAAGTTATGTTCGTATAGCCAATTTTATTAGTTTCGAAATAATCTTTTATAAAGGGGTTAATGTTATTATAATCTTTGGGACATATAAATAGCAAGGATATATCGTTGGCAAATATTATACATTTAGATTTGTAAATTTTGGATAGGTTGTTGATGTAGCCTAGGAATAATAAGCAACCTAGTACACGGCCTTGTGGTATGGAACAGTTTGTGGTTATTGTTTGGGATGCTGTAATTCTATGCTCTAAAGTATCATTATTCAATTAGTCTTAGCCATTCTTGAGCATGCAATTTTTGTAATACATGTATTTAAACGCTAAACAAATAATCCCCAACTTTTTGATCAAAATATCTCAAAACAGCAACAAAAATACTGATTGCACATTAGAATTTACCCAAAAAACAAAATCAATTTTGCAAACTGTTTAACTACTTATGTAAAACCGTTATACTAAATGATTATCTTTTATCTGGATGTAAACCTAACAATTATTTTTTTAACAACAAAAAATTAAACCCAACTTTACTTGAACCAGGCCCGTATTAATCTTTGCGGCCCATAAGTTTTAATAATGAAAATAAATTTAATAATGATAAAGGGGGCTTCGCTTCGCTCACCCCCTTTACCCTTCACCTAAGCTACCGCCTTGATATTTGCTGTGCAAATCAGTATTTTTGATGTGCAAAATTTAATATTTCCCAATTGAATCTAACTAAAGCCTCAAACTTTTCATTGTATGATTAAGGCAGATTTGCTTAAGCAAAGCGTCCGCGTTGTCAGTTTATGCCAATAGGGATGATTTATATATAATTTTCATTAAAACAGATCAGAAAAAAGAAATGTAGCTATAGTAGTAAGCTTTTTAGGTAAAATAATGATAAAATTGTTAAATTTAATTTGGTAAAGTAAACATTAATTAGTGCGGTTCAGAAAAAAACACGATTTTTAGAAATACCTTTATTTGGAAGGAGAATTTAGAGTGCAAGTCAGTATTTTAGTTAATACTCCATTAGCATCATCAAAATCTTCTTTTTGTCTTTCAATTTTGAAGACCAGTGAAGTATCAGCAGTGTCATCAGCAAACGACACTATGCCAGTCGATTTCTCCACCATGAAAGGCAAATCGTCAATGAATACCAGGAATAAGGAAGGGTCTAATATGTAACCTTGTGGAACGCCTTTTTTTACTCCTGATCCATCAAATTTAACAGTTTGTTCGGAACCAAACGCAGTCGTACATACGTACTCGGTAGTGCAATTCGGAACGCACCTTTCTTCTCTCATTGTGTCAAAAATGACGTTTTGAGGTTATCTTAAATTGTCATGGCATTTTCATCTCGATGAGATGTCCTCCAAAATGTCGAGTGAATTTGGAGATTTGTAATGGAAATCAATTAGTATTGTGGTAATCCATTCCCAAAACGCGTGTTTGGTGGTCAATGTTGTGGCTCCGCGTAGTCGTCAGTGCTTTCGGTGATATATTTTGGCCAGATCGAATTATCGCTCGTATTGTAACGTCTCGCAGGGAGGCGCCGCGCTGGCCCGATTTTTCGAGTGTGACTTGAGTTTCGCAGGGCATCACACTAGTTAGACTAAGGAACAGATCCTAAGTGCCGCATGTGCGTTCGAACCGCGCCGGGAGGTCCGCGCTTTTAGAATTAAGTAGAACAGTGTGTCGCTTGCGGTCGGCGAAGACTTCAGCGAAGAACTGGACTTTATACCAAGGCGCGCGCGCGGTGTCTTGCTGGGAAGGAGGTCGTCACTACCGCAGGACACACACCCAGGTGTCATAGTTATTAAGACAAAAGCGCGATGCAACATCGCCCGTTGAAGAACTCTTACGGCGGTGAGCCGGAATACTATACTAACTTGTACTCCTGCAGCATGTCCTTCACATTGAACATGCTGATGAGCGCGGTGGCGGCAGCGGGTATGATGATGATGGGCGTGCGCGAGGGCCGCTTGCCGCCGCTCGGCGGGGCACGTGCTGCCGTTGCCGGCAGCAGCTCGCGCCGGCCCGGGGCGCCGCCGCCCAGCGCCGCAGAGGGCGGCCCGGGGACTGGGGAGATGCACAACATGTGCTATTGAAGAAACTAATCGAATGAAATAAACGAAACCATGCCTTCTCAATTGCACACTACTGCTGTCTTTAGTGTACAAGTGAGTAAGTATGATTTCTGTTGCTTCAATTTGATTCGTGTCTTTAATGGGGCAAGTGGTGCCATTATTAGAAGTCACATTTGTTTATTTAATTAATGAGGGTTTTTTTACAAAATATACACAATACTGGCACTGAATAGATACTTAATTATGACAAAAGATTTACACTATCTTAATTTAAAAAGATCTCAGCATGCAATGCGACTACATAATATTTATAATAATAATATAAAGATTCCCTAAAATTACGGGAAGTTAAGATTGCAACGACGGACATAAATTATATTGAATACCACCGGCGCACGCCACTTTTCCGATATAAGTTTTAAATTTTATTACCATGGCATAAGGTTCAAATCGCGAGCCGTCCCAACTACCCTCGGTTTTTGAGAGGTTATACATTTAAAATACAACAAAAATAAACAAACTTTATAGCAAATTATATTATATTCAGTTAGATTTATTTTAAAAAATATCTGCTCCAGATTGACTTTATCGAGGCATGCCCTTAAACTCGTTTATAGCCTTTGGAATGCGGAATCACTGATAATAAGCCCTACCCTGGATACCTGCTGAAGCACTGATCAGAGTCAAAGAAACCCGGGCAACATTTTACGCGATTTTAGTACATAATTAAAGGCGAATAGTGTATGAAATGGATTTT
Organism: Argyresthia goedartella; assembly: GCA_949825045.1. Taxonomy (NCBI): domain Eukaryota; kingdom Metazoa; phylum Arthropoda; class Insecta; order Lepidoptera; family Argyresthiidae; genus Argyresthia; species Argyresthia goedartella. Next base: position 15,115,004 of record OX463809.1, on the reverse strand, counting down.
ATTTATAAGCGATTCATAAACAAATCATAGACAACAAGGAATCACTCAGTAAAAGCTGTAAAAGTGTGCGCTCAGTATAAATAACGAAAAGTTTTATATTCAACTTAGAACTAATATTTATATGAAAAACGTCCAAAATACTTTGAATATTTTTTCGTAATAAATTAGTCGAGGTACAACTATCAACGTTCTCAGTATTTTGACACGTTTACTTATTTTTAGGGTTCCGTACCCAACGGGTAAGAACGGAACCCTATTACTAAGACTTCGCTGTCCGTCCGTCCGTCTGTCACCAGGCTGTATCTCAAGAACCTAGCTAGCTAGAGAGTTGAAATTTTCACAGATTATGTATTTCTGTTGCCGCTATAACAACAAATACTAAAAAACAGGATAAAAGAAATATTTAAGGGGACTCCCATACAACAATTCTTTCAATACCACATACAAACTTATGGATGCACCTGGTTACGTACATGGAGTGTGAAAGTAACCGCACCAATAACTTTGTAAACAATATTTTGCTGTGTAAAATCCAAACTATTCACTCCACACCATCGCTTCCATTGAACGGTGGTACGGAACCCTTCGTGCGCAATTTAGACTCGCACTTGACCGGTTTTTATTTATGACTGACATGCTTACATCATTTTGAAGGTAATTTCATATCGTAATAAAAATTAGAGAACGACATACTAATATAATCTATAAAATCCTATTTTGAAAAAAATGTGTTACTTTATATCACATGATCTTTTTGCCAATTATGAATGATAAATACAAATATTTTACCGAAAAAAGTGCTTGTCCAATGCAAATATGTAGTAATTACGAGTTTAGGATCAATTAAAGTTTGGTTAGAACTAGTGCAAAAATTCAAAATGTCGGATGTTATTTGTGATTCTGAAAACAGTATTTATTAAATTTCCTCTAGATACAAAATGTTTTGCTCATAAATGTATTGTTTATATATTGAACTAATCAGGAAAAAAAAATAAGTACTTACATAAAATAATTAAATTTATTGAAAATGTAGTGATTACTAGGGCAGGTTCATAGTTCGGTTGAAAACTGAAGTCGTGAAGAATAACCTGCAGTTCGACCGAGGAAACCTCTTTGGTGTATTTAATGTTATTTGCTCAGTAGATCAGGACAGTCAGAGTTCCGTTGACCAGCTTGTGTAAAAAGATTAAGTCAAGACTTTTTCTACGTGCCTTGAAGTGTCGATCTTATAATACCTCATACGCGAGTTGTAACTGGGTAGCTTCTTGGCTTTGTTATCACCATACGCTAAGTGGTAAAGAAATCTTTCCTGTACGCTTTCTATCCTGTTGGAGTAAACACTATATTGGGGTTACCAGATCACGCTGCAGTACTCAAGCTGTGATCGCAGTGTGTTGCAGAAAGTTCCTCCAAATTCTTGCTATGACGAATAAGAAATCCTAGTGTGTTTAGGCTCTTGGATGTAATTTGTTCAATGTGTTGTCAAACTTAAGCCGACTATAAAGCAAAAAGCCTAGATCGCGGATAGAGTCAACGCTTTTTAGAACTTTATCCCGAATGAGATATCTTTGGTGATTGGTAATGTTGTTTCGAGTGAAGTGGATGCCACAACACTTTACTGCGGTTAGAGACCTGTCGTTATTGACGCACCACTCGCTCAGTTGTACGAGGTCATCCTGTAAGAGGTAAGCGTCGTTTAGTGGCCTGTTTAACTTAGGGTCATCGGCCAACAAGTAAAATTGTGAGTGCTTGAAGCCTTTACAGTTACTGTCGTTCACAACGTTTGTAGACATCTGACTTGGTTCTTAAAGCATTACATAATACCAACCAGCACGGATTTTTGGCCTCACGTTCAACAGCTACTAACTTGGTCTTCTATCAAACAGAGATTTGCCGCACAGTGGATCTCAGGATTCCCACGGATGTAATCTACACTGGTATTTGCAAGGCATTCGGCGGAGTCATCACAGGCTATTCACAGGCTATTAATCGGCAAACTATCTATGCTTGGTTTCGGCGGCAGCCTTATCAAATATCTGGAGTCGTATCTGGAGGGCAGAAAGTGAAGAGAGCAATGCAATTCAGGCTTATTCGGGAGTCCCTCAAGGCTCTCATCTGTGTACGATCATGTTTAATGTCCCCTTACACTGGTATATTTTCCTTTAACATGCGGATTAGATGATTTGAGTAACACACAGGGAATCTTTTTCGGGTGTTTTTTGTTAAGGGGACATGATTTGTTATTAAGTCTCGAACCGTAGTGTAAAACAAGTGTACCATGTCGTTGATTGTAGCACAGGAACTGAATGAGAAACTCCAATCGGTCGTAATCGGCCTTATAGAAGTTAGGTCTGGGCGCTGGTTACCTCCCGTAGGAGACTGTTTCCTGCCAGAAACACCTGGAAGTCCAGGGGTGAAAGTGGTCAAGGATACTAATTAAGTCTGTACTTTGGGCCAATCCATCAATGGGTACATTTCCCAGCCGCAGATCCAAAACTTTCGATTGAAAGTTCGAAACATGATTGTATTCTTTGAAGCTGTTTGAAGTTAATAAATCCAATACGTTTACAATACTTTTCCCAATTGCCCAACTACAACTAGCTAAACCAGAGATCCCACCCATACTAAAATTACTGAAAGTTGTCGAAGAGTTATATTAAAGAGTTATAATAAGTTGTAAACCATGTATTGGTCATCAAAGAGCCTAGCAAGCTAGACCGCGAAGATTTTGATCATAAATATTTTGCTTATTTTTAAACAAATTGAATGTGGTGGATTGATATCACATCATGCTCTAAAAGTACTATAACTAGTATATATAATTGTTTTAAGGTGCCAAGGTGCTCCAAGCTTCGCACATAAATTCTATCAGCATCGCTGTGAGGTCTCATGTAGACCTTGCCACCGCGTGTCCACACAAATCTGTAGGCCAGGAGTTTCCCTTGATTTGTAGCAGCGGCGAGTAGTACTTTGTTTACGGCGGATATATGTTCCCCAACAAATATTGACTGTGGTTCATCGCCTCCGAAGCCCATGTGACTGGTGTTGACCTTGTCTTTGGGATTCAACTTGTTCGCGTTCGAGGGCTGCTCATAGCTGGACAACAATGGAGCGAGGGCGAGATTGATTGGTGAATTTAAGTATGTCTGATTCTTTTAGAGGATATTTAACGGTTGTGCACAGGCTATCGACCAACTTAATCAGGGGCCCAATTCTGTACTGGGGATCGCATCGCGACCGGTCCGAGTGTCGCGGAATGCTGTGTTTGGCTTGTCGGCGGGCCCTATTTTGTGTGGAGACTGACAATCAAATGCAGCGTTTTGCGCCCTTCGGAGCGGTCGCGATGCAATCTCCAGTATAGAATTGGGCCCCAGATCCTCCGATTTCTTCTCGGGAACGCACTGAACCTCCACATTGGTCAACCTCCAGTGTTGTTCTATTTATATTTTATCATACCTAAGCAATATAATTCAAAAGGCAGAAGTTAACGGCGTAAAATCTGATGGATCGGGTGTTAAAATGGGCGTTCCACAAGGTTCCATATTAGGCCCTTTCTTATTCCTGGTATATATTAATGATCTGCCTTTCATGGTGGAGAAATTAACTGACATAGTGTTGTTTGCTGATGATACTTCACTGGTCTTCAAAATTGAATGACAAAAAGGAGAATTTGATGATGTTAATGGTGTATTGACTTTAACCTTGAATTGGTTTACAGTTAATAATTTATTGTTAAACGCTGGTAAAACCAAGTGTATCAAATTCTCACTTCCAAATGTCAGGCAAGTTGAGACCAGTTTAGTGTTAGACAACAGCACGTTAGAATTAGTAAATGATACGAAGTTTCTTGGAATAACCATTGATAGCAAATTGCAGTGGGGACCCCACATAGATAAATTGGCTGGTAAATTAAGTTCTGCGGCTTACGCTGTTAGGAACATCAGACAAAGCACGGATGTGGCTACATCTAGGCTAGTATATTTTAGTTACTTTCATAGTGTGATGTCCTATGGTATCTTGTTGTGGGGGAAAGCAGCGGATATTCAAACTATTTATATTTTACAGAAAAGAGCTATTCAAGCAATTTATAATTTAAAACGAACAGACTCCTTAAGAGAGCTTTTTAAAGAAATTGACATACTAACAGTAGCTAGTCAATTTATTTTCGAAAATATAATGTATTTACGCAAGAACCTTACAACATTTTCCAAACTTAGCGATAGCTGTAATGTTTACCTAAGAAATAATCACAGACTATGTGCGCCCCGTTTTAGACTTGCGAAGGTTAGCAATTCTTTCAAGGGTCAGTGCATTCTCTACTACAATAAGATACCTCTGGAGATTTTGAAATTGCCATTTGAGCAATTTAAAAAGCATGTTAAAGCGACTTTGTCGAAAAAGGGATATTACAATGTTCAAGATTACTTGAATGACAGGACTGTATGGGGTTAATCTTGCTCAACACAGACCTTGCTGTTAGTAATTTTGTAATTATTTATTCCTGCTTATTAAATAAAAATAAATCATAATTGTATTAGTTAAACACAACCTATTTTTAAAAGAGATCTAAAAATCAATCTGTGGGAGTTTCTACGCCCTTCTTCTCCCACAGTGGTCCAATGTAGAGAAGAGGCAAAAAATGACGTTTGCTAAGTATATGTAAATATCTACAGTAATAAAGTACTTTTGAGTTTGAGTTTGGTTTACCCGTTTCGTTCTGTCAATAGTAGGGACAGAGCTATGCGTCTCTTGTGTTGACATATGTCAAATGCTACTTCTAAGAATGGCTCCATATGTATACTAATATAGAATAAATAGTATAGAACTACTCAAAAAACCTACTAAAATATATTTTTATGAATTACATTTTCCAATGCAGTCACAAAACTCAGTGCAGTTTAGTTGCCACTGAAAACAGGTGCACCTAGTTCCGCAGTTATTTTTGTCTTTAATAGGACCACTTGCTTTTAAGCCGGAACTAGAAAGTGCCAGATCAGATCTGGAGAAAATTAATATTTCTAATAGTTATTAGATAAGCTCGCCTTTGAACGTATTTTACAGTTGAACATACAGCCATGATGAGGTCACGTTGCCAACAACGCAGTAATATAAAATAAGCATGGTACAGCCCTGTGCAGGAGAGACAAGATCATGACTGGATGCGATTTGCTTGCGTTCGAAATTGAGTAAGAGCTTTGAATCGGCCCAATTATTGAATGTTAGGTGACCTTTCCAATCTACGAAATATTCAATATACCGTCATTTCAACGGGGCATTATTAAAATGTTGATTCAAACATTGAACTTACGTGGCATGGAGCGCGGGTGCGATGGCGTCTGCGGCACACGCGCTGACGGTGGCACGCTCGGCCCCTCCGTCACCGACTTGAGCGTCATGCCGTGGTACGTCCTCATCGTGTCGATCATGAAACCCTCGGTCTCTGTAGACAAGCAACAATATATATAAAAACTATCTATTTTTTATTGTATACATGTCAAAATTATCGTTTTGATGTCGATGCTTCTGACTAGCCTTATTGGCTGTATTTCCAAAGCTGAAGTGAAATAATTATCCCATAGCCACATTCAACATAATATAGAAGCATATGCATAATACCAAGTTGCTAGGCTCAAAGAACTTTTAAAATTCTTATAAAGCCCTTGGTTGTCTTACTCAGTCGTACTCTGATATTTTCCATACAACATAGCACAAACCTTCCTTCTACCGGATGAACCGCTCCTGGTGGTATCTGGTGTATCGCGCCTGCTGCACCGGCAGTGCAGGATGATGGACGGCGGCCTGACGCACTTATATCGATACATTCACCGCATCCCTAGAATGTTCATTCCACATCTAGAATACAAACCTTCTTTCTGTCGGATGAACCGCTCCTGGTCGTATCTGTTGTACTGTGCCTGCTGGGCCGGCAGCGCAGTCGCCTGCGGCAGGATGATGGGCGGCGGGCGCGGCACGCCGGGCCGGCCCTCCTCACGCGCCTTGATGCTGCTCAGTAGCGCGAGAATGCTCTTCGCGAATATCTGGGAAGGTAGTCAAAAACAAATTATGCATTTGTGTTCCTAGTCCCACATTTTATCCCTACACAGATTCATGTTTCCTTACCAATTTCACACATTAATTTGGTTTCTTAAAACTTCATTGCACTTCACAAGGAATGAAAGCGATTTTACCCTTACTTTGCCATTACTCTGTAGGACAGTTGTTCTGGTCCTCCACTGTCTCTCTCTGCTGATAATGTCTTTTGTGAGATCCACATCATACGCGAGAATAGCTCGTAGATCTGATCCAGCAACCCCAAGTGTGTCTGAATAGTCATTGCTTTTAATTGTGGTCCTCTTCTTTGCTAAACGTTTTGCTTTGATTGCCGCAATCTTCTCCACTGACATAGCTTCGGATAGGGATCTGTTGAAAGTAAAAAAATAGAATAAGTTTTGTTTAAGTGACCTATAACCAATGCCCATTGGGTAAATGTAAACCCGTAATTATAATTTATGTATATTGCATACAATAGTTATGCATTTCTCTGACTATCTTAAAGGTAGGAGTTTTACCATTGTTTTTTTTTCCTTACTTGATATTGTCAACAGTGACAGATGCTTCTTTCGGAGCATCGAGTCGAGCCGCCAGTTGTTCCCGGACTTTCTGCACATGAGTTTCCTCAAGCCGAGGCTTCTTAGCAGCTGACTCCGCACTATCATGGTCGTGTGTGCGCTTTACCTACAAAATTTCAAGGATAATTAACTAAGTAAAACAGATCTGCTCAAAAGCTCATCAATTGCATATGATAGGAAGAATCAGTCCTATGGTTGCAGAACAAATCTGGGCCGAAGTCTGGCGCTACACCTTTCTAGACCTAGAATATTTTTTAAGGTAACTTGGAATTAGCATACCTGTGTTGGCAGTTCTAGAGGAGCACTTTTGTCAATAGATGCACAAGTTGCAGTTTCTCCGTTCAGATAGGCCAGTAGTTCCTTACGATCTGGACGACGTACTGCCGATATGTTCGCCGCCTAGAATATTATCGAAAAATGTAGTTTTGTCTCAGGTGTGCAGGAAAATATTTACTATGGAAATGAAAGTTCATGCATGAAGCAGCAGTGCCAACTTACAGCAGCTTGTCGAACATATACGGGATGAGTAAGTAATATGTTTTTGAGAATAAACAGTAGGCATTCCAGTGTGTAGTATTCCTTGACATTGCCTTCTTTCCCCGATCTAAAAATAAAAAGAATGAGAAAAATTATTTGATAACGTGACAGAGAGTACATAAAGCGCAGCTAAAATTAACAGAGAAAGAGTACTTACCCCCACATAAGATAATTTGTTTTGACATTTTTGGGCCAGGAGAACTCTCCAAATATTATCTGGTTATCCCTTTCCACGATTTCCTTTTTATTTACATTATATTGGCGAAGTAAACTCAACGGATCCGCCATGATTACCGTACGCAAGCGGAATGAGTGAGTGAATGATTGATTGTGGAATGAAATGAATGAAATTAAAGTTTTTTTTAAGGAAAAAATCGAGACGAGTGAATGTATGATATAATTATTTTAATGGTATATTCACCCCGGCCGCCTACAGGAAATTCACACATGCAGGAATGACTTTAGAGACGACCATTTCAGATGCTTTTGCAGATTTTTTCTATGATAAATTAGTGGATTTATAGATGATTTCAAAATAAGTGAACCGTCGGAAATATTAAGTTTTCGAGTTACATTTTTTTTAAATCGCCATTTCATGCGTTCGGGACTGTGGGGATGTGGGAGTATAATAATGTAGGGAAACAAAAAAATTGCATTTTTTTTAAAGATGTGTTTCAAAGTTTATTGACCTCCAGGCCATTGAACTTGACCTTGAACTAGATCTTTCCTGTATATTTTGCAGAAAATTCTCAGTTTTGCCATTTTTTACCCTCGATGTCGTTCAAAGTTCATTGACCTTGACGTTGACCTTTCGTGCATGTTTCGCAGAAAAATCTCGTTTTTTGACGCTTGGTGTCGTTCATAGTTCATTGTCCTCGAGGTCATTGACGTTGACCTTGAAATTTACCTTTTGTACATTACCCTTTACCCCTGACACCACTCACATGAAAAGGTAATGCCCCGTTCTTGAGAAAAAAAACTTTTTTGTAACCACATTTTTGAGGCTATGTTTACATCATTTTCGCTACGAAAGTGACTATATTGCATTAATATTTCGAAATCGAAACGCACGCCTCCGTAGCCTCGGCTTGATGGTAAGCTTTGCCGACCAGCCTCGGCCACTACGTCTCACTCAGTGCGCAGCAGTGCGCTGTCACCTGCGCTCCTCCATGTCTCAGGCTCATAACAAACACTCTAGAGTCTAGCCATAAGACTGCCTAGGAAGGACTGCCTTTGTGGGGTGCTCTGATTCGGATTTTCTAACACGAAACTGCAAAACTAAGAATTTTCTGCAAAATATGCACGAAAGGTCAAGGTTAAGATCAATGACATTGAGTTCAATGAACTTTGAACGACATCGAGCGTAAAAAGTGGCAATACTGTGAACTTTCTGCGAAATATACACGAACGGTCAAATTCACAGTCAAGGTCAATGGCCACGAGGACGACGAGTAAATTGGAAACTGGTCATTTCCCCACCCCACTCCCACATTCCCACGGTCCCGAATGAAAAAAAAATGATAACTCTAAAATTAATTATTTTTGACGTTTCGCGTATTTTGAAGTCATCTAACTATAAATCCACTAGAAAAAATAAAAAAAATGCATCTGAAAAGGGGCCGGACTATGGCTAGCCCACACGCAACCATAAAGCACGCGTCGTCTGAGAAATCTTACGTTGAATGGCAAATATCGGAATTGTGGGTCTGTGGCTGATTTAAATTTTGTTCTATGTTACATCGAATATAGATAAAAAATAAAACCAAAACATGGCTGCCGGTAAGGCTTGAGTTTATCGATATTTCGTGATTTTATACAAATACAGGAAAGAAACCCCATGACTTGTGATAATATGCCATAGTTTTGGAGTTTCTGGCACCACCATGACTTCCACTCCTAAGACTGATAAAAGCGGACATGGTAAGTACTGCATGACACACTGAACTGATTTTCTTTCATCGGATTTCCTCTTGAGACAAAAACTCAAATTACTTGAATTCTGACTCTTGTTTTTATTGGTATTGATGCTGTGGAATATATTCACGTTGAACCAGGTTCGTTCAATATACTACCATTCAGAATATCGCTCAAACATCGCAATTTATCTCGGAAAACTTGCCTGGAATAGTTTTGTATGCATACAAACAACATAAGTAATATATGCCCTTCTGTCTCATAAAACAAATATAATTAAATTCCTGCTTTCGTTTATTCGAGTAAGATGATCCAGGTATGGCAATTTTGGTTTTGAGAATATCTATAGGTACCTACCTATCTGTACATGTCTCATAGAAGTTTTGTTGGTCAATTTGCTCTACAACATAGATTTCCTTAATGCTAGAATTCTTTATATTTGCGTATTTAGTTGTAGATTACTAAAATAACTCTAAAATTTAATAAAAATATGTTTTCAGGTCTACAGATTTTAATGGTTTCTAAATTTTTACAAAAAAATTATCAAGTTAAACTAGGTAACTATTGTAATTTTTCACAGGTTGCAAATTTGAATTTGCAACAGGTTGCGACATTAGACTACTGGATATTCTATCAAACCCAAGAAACTGTTATTTTGTTTTATTCATAATTTCTTTATTGCACACAAAACATACAAAAAACAAGAGTTACATAAAAAAAGTGTGCAAAGGCGAGCTTATCTCTAATAAGAGATCTCTTCCAGCAAACCAGGTTAACATGGGAAAAGTTGTTTGTTGAGCAGGGGTAGACCTATGTGTACAATTTATTCATTATAAAGAAGTTAAGTACCAGAGCTTACCAAACTCATAAATTACTACAACATAACTGTCTTAGGAATAATAAAATAAAATAATTAATGGTACAAGCCAAATTTTATTTAATAATCTCAGTATGTTATAGCAGCAAACAGCATTTCAGGACAAGGTGTGCTACTGTTGGTCAGTTTTTGGTATCTTGTAACTCAACTGTCTTTCTATGGGCAAGAATGTTACTTGAATACATAGGGCCTTACTACAAAAAAGTTAACTCCTGTTCAACACTTGTTTAAAGATGTTATGTTTGTTTTTGGGTTAAACTATGATATATATATATATATATATATTTTCACACCTTTCATTCAGAAAAGTAAGTTTTGCTCCACGACGAGAGGGAGCAAAATGCTACTTTTCTGTTCAAGCTACTTTTTGAATTTATTCATTGGCATGTAGCATTTACGCAATGTGCCAATTGAACACAGATCTTGATAAAAAAATAGTTTGTAATTTCATCGTAGTTGATAAAAAACGAACATGTTTCAAGTTTTAAATTTAACAACGTTGTATGAAAATTTATGAATATTTCGTAAAATAAAAAAAAATGTCACTATAAATTATATGTTTTACTGAAATCAAAACTATCGATGACTGTTATTGTGATGTAATGAATATTGATGTCCGATACCCTTGTAATATTTGATTCGATTATTTTTAAACTTTAGTAAAAGTAGTACAGGAATTATATTTCTGTGGTGACCTTTCCCTAATCCTTCACTATCAGCCATTATAAAAAAAATGTTTTTGTTTTCCGCTTACTGTAAAAGTGGTGAAAGTATAATTCAAAGTATAGTTATTTCATTATATTTAGATCACTTTCTTTAAATTTTCCTCATAATCGGTGTGAAAAGTTGTATGTGTCACTCAGGAGCGAAATTATTTTCGTCATGGGCGTTAACGCTTGAATCCTTCGTTACGCTTAGGATTCTAACTTAGAATCCCTCGCATGTACCACCCTCGCCGTAAATACATCATTTTGCTCCCTTGTGACACAAATAACTATTGTAGTAACAAAGATATGATCTTACCATAGAAAAATAAACTCCTGTTCAACACTTGTTTAAAAATAAAGCAGCGAAGCTATTCGCAGTATTTGCAAATGGCGCGTCAGATTTACCTGCTACAACTTCTCCATCCATTCATTATGTATGAGGTAATTTATGTCTCTTGACTGCTACAATGTCAAACGTCGAGCCAAACAATAATGTTCTACACTGTATAAAAAGTTGTACAGTTGGCCACGCAACAAAGTAACATCCCCATTTTCTTCTCATCGGCATAAAGGTGATACTAGAAGAACAAAACTTGGTACTACTAACTATGTTGTTCAAATGAGGGCGACTTGGACAATGTTCCAACCGCATCGTCACACCTGGTGTATAAAATGATCCATAGTTGTTTTCCGTGTATGGAAAGCGTGTCCGCTGTTGTCGTTTATGGGTAGAGTGACCCCGGGACCGAGATCGACAGATCGACGCTAGCGCAGCATCCGCACACGTTCCAAATGGGTACACAACTACACACCGCCCGAACGCTTCATAAATTAGTGCCATATCTCAGTAGGAAATACCTCCTTGACTTCCGACATAGGAAATCATGTCCAGGTATCTATTTCATCTACTACTTCATGCCTGGTGTTGTTAGCATCAATTAAAACGCAATTTATAGGAGCTATAGAGTGCCAATTGAAATTCCACATTAGAAGACCCAATTTAAAGCGCTCAACTATGCACCGTTTACGTAAATTGTAATGGATGAAGTCTAGTTTTCTAGATAAATGGTAGAAAGCTTCTTGATATACGGGTTTAATATCATCGATTATGCTATTTGCTAGTGTTCTTTTGGTCGTGTTTCCCGGTGTACTTAAACTGCCCGTGACGTGGAACGGTGGTGGAAAGCTGCACAAAATAATACACTCTGCTGACAGTAAAAACAGTAATCATCAATGTTTATAGAAATTCTCTTTACGGCTGCCAATTGCCTTATTGTTTTTATCGGCCTATCACTATACATAACCGGAGATTAGTGATGATAAGCTGATAAGTATCTGGAAAGGAAGTGACTCCTAGTGCACTCTCTAACTCTAAACATGTCTAAAATGCTATAAAAATGGTTAACCAACTAGGTGCGTCGTTTCGACAAATTGAATCGGATTCCACTGAATTTGGAAAGCATGACTTGAAATAAAATTTCATGTTGTTATTCTTTATTTTTACGACATTCTGTGTGTGTTGTAGTAACGTGAGCCGCATCGTGCTATTCGTGATGAAAGTACAAGCGAGACAGCAACTAATTTGAAACGTGACAACTTTAATCTTTGCGGTTTGATGCTATTTCGTTTAGTAATAATATAGTAACCTCAATTTGTTTAAAATTCTTGTGCCCTCGCCGTGACGAGTGTAGAGATCTTTTATTCTTCCTAAGTAGCTTTCTCCCTGACCTCTTTGTTACTAAATTTTCACGGGCCGTTATCGTATCATCATCAATTCATCGCAGGTAGCACTTATCCCTCGAGCATCTTATTTTGAATCTCGGCCTCATTTATAATCGAATGAATCGAATCGAATCAAAATACTTTCCTTCACTTGATAAAACTATTTCTATTCTCCATACCGGACTCCTCTATAAATGCCACGAAGATATTCCTGTAAGCGAAAAGTGTAACGGGTTGCCGGCTTTGTCCCATTGGATATGTATGAGCGGGCATAATAGAAGTCACGACCGAGTGGATGTTCGATAGCATTGGAACATGGATGCTGGCCTGGCAGAGCTGCCTGCGACGTCGGCGCACGTAACGGGACCGACTCTAGGGCTGTTTGAATTAGACATTCCTGTGTCTGTCGGTGCGCTCGAGATGCGGAATTATGTATTCAGCCCGCTGCTAGTCGATTTATTTATTAATATTCCGACTTTAGTACGGAGATTCCATGCTCGCGGCTGCATGCTTGTATGTTGCTGTTCAATAAATTCGCAAGTTGTATGGGTTGCTGTGGTCCATTCAAAACGCAAAGCCAGACGTTCTACTCAATAGGCGGAAGTTAATCTCTGCATACCAGATTATTACACAATAACAAAGCCAGTATAGAGGCACTTCATATTTGAAATAGTACTCGTATAGCTCAATCAACGAGGATTCGTTGGATGGAGACTTCCGAAAATTTGGCATGTGATGAAGTCAGGTACAGATGTAGTGAAGAATCCTTTCCTTTCGTATTTTCTCGGAAATGTTCGTTTTTGTCTTACTACTTCACTCGCACTCAGTACCCATCGAGACAACGTAGGGAACGGTCGCATTGCAAGAGGAAGTATCTATATAGAGTAGTTAATACCACAGAAATATTTCGTTGATATTTATGTTAGATTTTGTGATAAACTTCATGGACTCGTGTATTAATGCAGGCCACCCATTCTTTTTTTTTTTTACTACATTTCACTCTTGTCTGTAATTTTTGTAAATAATAAACATTGATTTTATTCGATCCACATTAACAATTTATAACAGACATGCCGAAAGCACTAAGAAAAGGGAAACGTTTAGATCGGCAAGCCTGCGAAGTTATTTTCAATATTTATTTATATTTCTTAACTGAAAATGATAAATTCAAACATACCAACTATACTGCTTACTTTTGTAAAGTCCAAAAACGAGTTTCGGAGGCCAGTGGAATTTCTCAACGAACAGTAAATAAAATATTGCAAAAAGAATACATAAATCAATCCACCTCCAATAGTCCGAAGTCAGCAAAGTTGGGTAGACCAAATAAATTATTTTGTCTAGGTCTTGACGATTTTGACTACAACGTTATACGCCGATTAGTGTATAATTTCCATTTGATATACAAACAAGTACCTACAATTAAAGCCCTGAAGTCCAAGTTATCCGAAGCCATAAATTTTAAGGGATGTGACTTTACGCTAAGAAAAATTCTTAGAAAAATGGGATTTCGGTATAAAAAAGTTGAAAACAACAGAAAATTACTTATCGTGAAAGATGATGTTCGTTTAAAAAGAGTAAAGTTTTTAGCCGCGATAAAAAAGTACAGATTGCAAGGGAGAGAGATTGTTTATATGGATGAAACATACATCCATACCTCACATTTGGCAGGTAAAAGCTGGGCTGACTCGTCAGAAAACGGAGTGAAACAGTTAATTTCTAAAGGACAACGTCTTATAATAGTGCACGCTGGTAGTAGAAAGGGGTTTATACCTGGGGCATTGTTAATGTATCAGTCTACTGATAAAACAGGTGACTATCACAACGCGATGAACAATGAAAACTATGAAAAATGGCTTCGTAATCAACTCATTCCAAACTTAGCTCCACATTCGGTACTAGTAGTAGATAATGCTGCATATCATAATAAGTACGAAGAAAAACCTCCTAATTCAAATACCAGGAAGCAAGACATGATTGATTGGCTATCCAAACATAACGTTCCGATTGATCCGTCATTAACAAAACTTGAAATATATGAAATTATTTGCAAGTACAAACAAGACTTTGTAGAATACTCTATAGATAAACTTATGAACGAATATGGACACAGCGTACTAAGATTGCCACCATATCATCCTGATTTCAATCCGATTGAAAACATATGGTCTCAAATAAAGGGATACGTATCCAAAAGAAACATCAGTATGAATATGACTACTGTGAAACAATTGGTACAGGAAAAGGTTAATATGATTGGTTCCGATGTTTGGGCCAAAGTATGTGACCACGCCATCAAATGCGAAAACGAGTACCGAAAACACGAACCTGAGTTGGAAAATTATATGGCTAGTTTTGTAATCACCGTTCATGAAAACTCTGACGATGATACACCAGAAAATAGTTCTGATTCTGACTGTGATATGGAAGTTGGAAATATTGTTTCGCATCACACTGTCCACCCCGCTCCTCCTCCTCTTATCCCGCTGTCATAATCGAAGTCGTTCATCCAATCAGAAAATCATATTTATTTATATTAATTTCTCTGCTGGTTTGTTTTGTTTTATGTTGAGGTGTCTTTTTTGTTATGTCATAGTATTTTTAATTAATTACAAAAATTTATTGTTATAAAAAAGGTCTGCAAAATCCTACTGTAGTTTTGACTTATAGTTAGACTTTTGGGGTTCCAATCCTTATAGAATCATTATATCATCCCAACCGGAATTTGGTTTTTATCAGTGCGTTTTATTGAAATAAAACGTCCTCAGTAACTAGTTATATTTTTGTTTTCCTAACGAATTCTTTATATGATAGAATCGTGGTGGTTTTAACATCTCAGTGTAATATACGTCAAA
The DNA here is from genome assembly GCA_949825045.1 of Argyresthia goedartella. NCBI lineage: Eukaryota > Metazoa > Arthropoda > Insecta > Lepidoptera > Argyresthiidae > Argyresthia > Argyresthia goedartella. Next base: position 15,099,763 of record OX463809.1, on the reverse strand, counting down.
CGGGCAATTTGACATTTGACATTGATAAATAAAGTATGCGATTTATTTGATACCTACACGTAATTTAATAATACAGTAATTCATAGACACATCGGCACCATTCGGGTGTTATCGTTGTTCCGAGTTTTGCCGATAGGAAAGGATTATTCACTACATCTGTAATACAGTTTACAGATGTAAAATAATCTTGGATCGCAAATTTAAATATATATATATAAATATATATATATATATATATTTTAATATAGTCATCCAATATATCGGATAATACCAAAAACAAAAAGAAGAAGCAATTTTCATTCTGTAAGTGGTTTAAATGAATATATCAAAAGCGACACGTAATTTACAGTTAAACTTATCACCAAACTTCCGCTAAGATTGCAATTTTAGGAAAATAATCTCAAAAACTCATTTTAAGTAACATGAGACTGATTTGGGTAATGGATGGGCGTCCCGATTCTATATGGTTTTTGTTTCGGGCGCGTAAATATTGCTGGTAGATTTCCCTATTTTCCGGCAATATTGCCAATATTCCCAGTTGTATAAAAATAAGATTTATGGTGAATAATAACAAAATGTCTATACCAATAAGTAAATTAAATATTGTTTATCTACACACGTATCATAAACCCTCTACTGCGTACAATAAGCGCACGTTACGATCAGCATAATGTTAAACTACTTGGAAAAAACTCATTTCTTATCTGAAAATTATGACATTCAAATTTCGAACGCCGATGCCCGCCTGCGTGCCGCCCTTAGTTTGTCTGTGAAGTTGGTACTACAGAACAAGCAATACAACTGCAGAGCCACAATGCCGGTCAAACATGCGATTCCTGAACACATCAAAGAGAGCTTATGATATGTGTGTAGATAAACTAGTGTATGTAACTGTACATAATTAGGCATTAATATCAACTCTCGAGTGATATTATTATGAAACTCGCCTTCAGCTCGTTTCATAAACCCACTCTCGGGTATTAATGCCCGCCATTATGTAGCAGTCACATAAACTACTATAAAATGGTTTAATTACATACTCAATTTTATTTTCTTTTAAAAAAATAATTCACTTTATCCGACGGAAAGTGGAGTTGCCGGAAATTTACTGGGAATTGCCATAGATATTGTCAGTTTTGGTCATACATAAGATTATGGTGTTCATATCCCTAAACAGATAATAGATCGGAATTTAAGATTACACAAAAATATGTTTATTTACTTTTTATATATATTTGGGTAATATTCTCATATATTTCCGATTACGGCAATGTTGCTAGCAAAATCCCCACAAATAGCAATGTTACCGGAAATGGCACATCAGTAGTTTTTCCAGTAAACATTCTAGCTAGTATAGCTTGTCAAATTCGTACGTAGCACTCCCATGGCCGGCGCTCTTCTTTCCCGCCCTCGCAGCCTCCGCATCTTTCGTCCCCCGTTGCCCGCAGACCATGGGAGTGCTACGTACGAATTTGACAAGCTATAGTTAGGGGAGGCTGTGTATCGGAGAATCAAGACGGCGGCGGCGATCTCTTTCAATCCAAATTTGGTATCTGAGTTATGCTTCGGAAACACAGCCTTCGTCGACTTGACCTGCCTGAGGGGCGGAGGGTGGTTGAGCTTTAAGAGCTATTGTGATATCGTCTCCCATCACACCGCCGACCCCTTGAAGTTTTTAATAAATCGACAGCATTTTCTTTCAATACCACATACAAACTTATAAATGGGCATTCTCATTCTTAAGGTCGTAGCCACTTTTATTTAATGTCAACATTATTGTCAATCATTGGAAGCCATTTGCAATCAGTCACTCACTAGAACCAAGTTCATGGAATAAAACGGTTGTGTTTGTCGTGTCGGCGGTGGGTCCCGAAATTTCCTGTTAGGTTTGTTGATATTTTTCTACTTATACGTATGTGTTTCAAGTCTTCAACTGTTTCGAAACTATAACGTGTTGTTAAGGAATGCCTTAGTGCAACTATGAAATTCAGGGAAATATCATCATTATGTAATTATAATGAATTTTTGTTTCAATTTCGGCCGTCAATGTGATGTCAGTTCAGTGACATTTTATCTCGTCATATATAGGTCTGACCAATAAAGTCAACAAACTGACGCATAAAGCCGGGACTACATAGCGTTGAATATCCAAATCAATATTTTAATATTATCGAAATAAAATGTCTATCTGTTTTATTAAGTTTTAATGTCTAAATCAATGAATAGTTTTTTTTTTTAACATTTAAATAATGATCCCAGTCTTAACTAAATACAAATACATCACATAAACCACGGAGGTTTGTGCGTGATGCTGACATTCGTGCGTACACGGTACAATAACCAATAAATAGTGGGTAAGAACACATAACAAGTTATCGCACAACATTCAGGGACAAGTGAAGTATCGGGTAGACAGTAGTCTAGCTATAAGATACTAACTGTCAGTTTCCTGGGCGCTGATTAAGTTAACAAATTGGTTAAACTGATTTGAGCCAATCACGTGCCGCTAATATTCAAAATAGAGGCACGTGATTGGCTGAAATCAGTTTAACCAATTTGTTAACTTAACCAGCGCCCAGGAAACCGGCCTTTAGAAAGATTTTTTTTAAATAGATTTTTAAGGTATTAGGGGTGAATGAGGCATTAAGTTCATCATCAACATAATGAACGAGGCCTTTCAGCTAGCGTATCACATTTTATGCTTACTTCTATACTGAACGACATACGATATACATATTAGTATGTCTGTGTGTATGTTGGTCACAAGTTAATCGTGTACTTAGTTTTACGCCAATCGGTTCAGCCCTTTCCCGTTACGGTTTATTACTGTTATTATTATCCACTTAAACAGGCTCTTGGGAAAAAACAAACAAATTTATATTATTTTTCGAAAGGTTTATTTGTATACGTATATGTTTAGAAGTTCGTATATTTAAACAAACCTCACCTTGCCACTATGTGGTGCTGGAAGACCACAACGGTACAGAGAATGGCTCAAACAAAATCTTCCCGAGGGGCATGAAAGACAAAAAAAAACAAAATTTAGCTAAAGTCAAGTCCAAGAACAAAAAAGTGTCAGAACTCACACCAGAGGTAGCCGCAATAAGGAAGTTCAATAATTATGTGCCCTAATAAACTTTTTACCTAAAATATCGTCGATTTTTTGCTAAGACTCGACTGAAGTATACTAATGCTTAGTTATACGTAAAAAATGCCTTTTCATTATTGGTGTGACATGATTATAATAATAACCATATAAACAGAGCAATAAAAACTATGAAAACGACGTTTTTTATTTACAACTTGTCGCCATGTAGACCAAGTCTAACGATTTTTGATGAATCGGTTTGGTGACCGTCCCAGTTTTCATGATGTTTTTTTTTTGTATATATTTTGTTTTTGAATTTTCTTTAATTATTTTTTACAATTATTCTTTATTATTATCTTATTATTCTTCTATTAATGCTGAATTTCAATACAATTTATTATTAATACAACTTCCTGAAGTGAGTTTTTTTTTATCGTAACATCATCACAAAACCGAAATATGAATATTGCGTCGCATTTGGCTGCCTAAATGATAACAAGCATACGAACCTTAAATTTTTTACACTTCTTAAGGACATCGATAGGTAAAGAAACGTACCTCTACCAATAATTATATAAGTATCAAATGTTCAATTTTCATTATTATTATTTAATTAGATGTAGTTTCCTATCTATTTTACGGACTGTATTATTCAATTGACAGAAGACGTAACTCTCGCAGCAAGCTGTTATATCATAATATATTGTGTGATTTAATTAATTGATATTTATTAAAAGCCATCACACCTGTATAAGGCATTTTATTAAAGGGTTTCTGGTTTCTTCATTTCTGGTCTAGTTGACAAAGCTCAACCACCCGACCAAGCTGGTTTTCGTCCCGGTATGTCAAATACAGACCACCTGCAAACTCAGAACAAAATCATAGAAAAGTACCAAGAATTTAACCTCCCACTACGTTGCTTTCGTCGATTATTCTAAGGCCTTCGATAGTATATCTAACGAGTCCATATTTAGAGCCCTTCAGAATCAGAACATCAAAATTTTCTACATCAATCTTATCAAAAATATGTATTATAACAATACCGCCTATATGAAACTCCAAAGTCCTGGTCCTCTTTTTCCAATTGAAAGAGGCGTTAAGCAGGGCGATCCTCTCTTCCCTAAACTTTTCACCAGTGTATTGTAAGAATTTTTTAAGAAACTAGAGCCAAATTGGGAAAGCAGGTGTATAGACGTCGGCGAGGTGAAGATCACGAATCTTCGCTTCGCCGACGAGTTCTGTTCTCTAATTCGGCTGAGCTACAATCTTTGCTGCAACAATTTAGGTAAGCAAGCCTCGAGGTTGGTCTTAGCATGATTATGTCGAAGACCAAGGTCATGTCTAACATTAAGGAGCATGCGGTAGATGTGGATGGGGTCAGAATTGCATATGTCCAGGAATTTATCTATCTAGGTCTCTTTCAAGGCTCGACAGGAAAAGGAAGTCGAAAGACGCGTCGACAACGCCTGGAAGAGCTTTTGGCCTATGATTGCTTATGAAGGTAGAACTTCCGTTGTCCCTCAAACGCAAGCTCATGGACATGTGCATTCTCCCCATACTTACCTACGGAGCCCAAACCTGGTATTTGACTGACGCGCAAAGATTCAAACTCGGGGTTTGCCAAAGTAACATCGAGCGTAGCATTCTCGGAGTCCGGCTATTTGATAGGGTCCGGAATACGGAGTTGCGCTCCAGGACTAAAATAATAGACGTAGCTCAGAAGGCGGCCCAATTGAAGTGGGACTGGGCCGGCGACGTTGCTCGAATGCACCCGAATCGATGGGCTAAGATATCCACGCAATGGGCTCCCACCCAGTACAAAACGAAAGCGTGGCCGACTCAGAAAAAAATGATGAGTTGGGTCTCTGGGATACGAACTGGAAAACTTGAATAATAATAATAATAATTAATTGGTAGGATTGATTCAATTTAAAGGTTATTTTCTTCTTTTTAGAGCGTTTAATAAAAGCTTTGTTATATAATTAAATTAGCATTAAATTTAAGCAAACCCATCAATTAATTACATCACACAATTTATGTACAGTATACCCTCAAATAGAGCTCCGTGGTCCAATAGGTTTCACGCTTGCTTCTCTCACAGGAGATGTAGGTTCGATTCCTGGCCATGTACCAATGAAGTAATTTATCTTAAGTACATTATCGGACGTTCAGTATTTCGGTGACACGTTAAGCTGTAGGTACCGGCTACTTTCGCTACATGGTGTGGTGGCCAGCGTGGTGGAGTATGCACCGACCTTTACTCGTATCCGAGTAATATCATCAGATCACTATCATCAGATCAGCTCCATGTCATAAAAATATTGTATAGGACCAAAGGACATGTCATGACGACACAAACGCGCCCAAACTCGATAGAGTTACGTCGTTTTATTACAGAATTCCAATGGCCACCTCCCGACTCCATCATCAGGTCAGCTCCATGTCATGAAAATATTGTATAGGCTCAAATGTTAAAACAGGTGGACAATGTCCACCTGTTTTAACATTTGGGGCTTTATTATTCCTTCACTGTTAGTTTACGGCCGCCAGTATATTATTAAATCCTGTGAAAAATGTCCATGTGGCCGCAATCTTAACTGGTTGTCAGTAGGAGGGGATCAGTTTGCGGCCGAATAAAAAATGTATGAAAATTAGATGGTGTTGACCATAAATATTTGAACAGAGATAATAATTGAAAAGATAATAGACCAGCTAAGTAGCGAGAAAGCTCCAGGGGTGGATAAAATCAGGGTTCAGGATATAAAATATGTTAAATCGGACCCAAGTATAACTATTGCCAAATTTATTAATTTATGTGTGGAGAAGAGTGTTTACCCGGACCATTTAAAAAAGGCGATAATTAGACCGATTTATTAGCAGGGAAGTCACTTGGTTTATACAAACTCCAGACCCATAGCGATTTTATCAGTGTTAAATAAAATCACGGAAAAGATTATTGTTGAGCAGATCAGTGGCTTTGGGGAACATTATAAATGTTAATCTGATGCTCAACATGGTTTCAGGAACGGTCGTAGTTCACACAGCTCTTAGTCAATTCACGGATTTTGTAAAATACCTATATAGCCTTAATAGTAAAAAACAAGTACTGGCAATTTTCATAGACTTTAAAAAGGCGTTCGACACGCTTGATCACGGGCAGCTATTACAAGCCATAGAGGAATGCGGTATAAGCGGTCCAACAAACCAATGTTTCCGTAGTTACTTATCAAATAGAACTTTACTCACTGTAATCGAATGAAATGGCTGGAACAGAAGCCTGCGTTGATCTAGGCGTAACGACAGGGTCGGTTTACGAGCCAATAGGATACATCATGCACGTGAACAGCGTGTCGGACGTCATCCAAAACTGTAAGGTTTATATGTACGCGGATGATATTAGCATACTATGTGCTGGAGAAAGTATACCAGAAATGGTAGAGAAGGTACAGGATGACTTTGACAATATTACAAAATGGGCTCATGACAATGGAATCATCTTGAACATCAGTAAAACACAATGCATGCACATACACTCTCCGTATAATAAGAAAGCAAAGTCTATTAACCCAAAAGAAATTAAAATATTAGGCCACACTTACCAATGCATAATAATAAAACTTCATGTCACTGCAATAGCCTAGAACTTGTAAATGAGTTTAGATACCTCGGTTTGAAGATAGATAACAATTTCAATTGGAAACCTCATGTCACTGAAGTGTGTAATAGGCTAAGATCAGTACTAGGAACATTTTACCATCTTAAAAGAACTTTGGACCGACGCGCACTATACACAGAGTATTATGCACTGGCGGACTCATTGCTAAGTTATGGACTGAGCTGTTAAGGGCTCACATTTAAAACATACCTAGACCAAATTAAACAATTACCTTAAGAATTATTAAGCAAATAGTTGATAAAAACACTAAATTAAAATGTAATAATAACTATGATAAATTATTTGATGTTTGCAAAATTCTTCCCGTCCAGAGTAAAATTAGATACCTAATTGCGCTAGAAACATACTAAAGCCAGAGCTTTAAAGTCCCAATCAGTCCCAATCATTATACAAGATCAGTTAAAATACGTAAACTAACCAAACCAACAGCTAACAATTACTATGGAGAACGAACGAGAGCTTTTATGACTCCAGGAATCTGTAACCAATATCCTCTCTTGCTTGCTGAAGAAAAGCTATGTAAAAATTCTATTAAACATAAACATGAGGCGCTTCCTTATGTTACAGTCTGTATCTCTGACAGGGGGTGACTGAGTTTATGAATCTAACCTCACATAACATAATAATAATAAATAAATTGTATCTTTTATGTAATTAATATTTTGTTATATAAAGTACCTACATAATTAAATATATAGATTAATAATAATGTAATAAATTCAGAGAGCATCGCCAACAAACTGCTTTGCACTTTGTCGAGATTGTTTCTTGTAAATAAGATTAAGTTAATAAGAATTTAAATAAAATAAAAAAAGACCGTTGCATGAGGGCAGTGTTGAGTGGTGCCTGGATTTTGGCTGCTTTAGAAACGAACCTTCTGTAATAGTTCAGCATACCCAGGAATCGGCGCAGGGGCCCAATTCCGGTACAGCTAAATGACAATTAAATGACGATTACGGTCAACTTTAGATATCCAATATCTGACGATTTTGTAATCGCATTCCCTTTGTTGATTAACTTAATTATTGTGCTTACCAATTAACGTAATTTTTACCATAATTGCCTAAAAACATATTCTCTGAACGCCAAATATTGGATATCTAAAGTTGACCGTAATGGTCATGTAATTGTCATGGAGCTGTTAGTGTGTACCGGAATTGGGCCCCTGATCTCTTGCTGTCTTCGACAACTGGATATTATTTTATTGATGCGATTTCAGTGACTAGTGGACGAGTACCTTTGGGTGAGACATTGTATCCCAAAAATCTACCTCATCAGTTCCAAGGACGCTCTTAGCTGTGTTGATAACTACTCCATATTCTTTTAATCTATAGAATACTGTTTTTTGGTGTTCTTGATGCTCGGTTTCCGTGCGTGAGAAAATGAATATGTCGTCGAGATAACCGAATGTGAAAGTAAGTCCCTGGAGTACTTCATCAATAAATCTTTGAAAGGTTTGCGCTGCGTTTCTCTGTCCAAAAGTCAAGTATGGAAACTCGAAGAGACCAAATGGGGTTGTGATTGCAGTTTTGGGAATGTCATCTACCAAAACGGGTATTTGATTATATGCCTTCACCAAATCTAATTTGCTGAAAACCTGACATCCTGAAAGCTGGTAGGAAAAGTCCTGTATGTGTCTGACAGGATACTGATCTGGAATGGTTCTGGCATTTAAGGATCGATAATCCCCAAAAAAAAAAAGAGCCAAGTGTAAAGGAGATGACCAAGAACTCTCGGAGCGTCGTGCTGTACCACAATTGAGCATATCTTCGAACTCCTTCTGATCAATCAATCGGTCAGCAGCCAGGCCGAGCTGAAATTGGAGGACCTGGACTGACCCGAATGTGATGTATCGTGTTGTGTTTAGATACTGAAGAAGCGCCTGCCGGCCGTGTTATCTCAGGATACAGCCGAAGTAGTTCGGGAAACATTGAGTTACCTGATACCGCTTTGATAGTCTCCACTTGTGATTTCTGGTGCACCTGAACTGACAGTGAAGTAAGGCTATCTATAAGTTTATGATGTCTGCAGTCCACCAATAAGCTGTAGTAAATTACAAAATCGACGTCGATTATCGGTTTGGTGACATCAGCCACGACGAATTTCCAGCTGAATTCTCGACGAAGTCCAAGGTCTAAGTGCAATTGTATATGTCCATACGTTCATATAGTGCTTCCGTTGGCTGCGAAAAGTTCATACTTGCATTTTGATCTCCGCTCGTTGATCATTATTTTGGGAAATACGCAAAGGTCAGATCCTGTGTCTAAGAGAAATTGCGTCTTGCTTTTTTGATCCATAACAAAGAGGCGGCCATTGCATGTTAGGCAGTCGTTTGCCGCCAGTACAGGCTGCCCGTTGCATTTTCCGACTTATCACAAGGAAGTTTTCATTTTTTCGCATCTGGGCCAAATTTCCAATGAAACCAACACGTGTTGTATCCCTAGGAACGTGATTGAGATCTTGACTAAGAGTGATCGTACTTGGATCTGCGACAAGCGTAGTTAATGCTTCTACCTATTTTGTCAATCTATGTATATAGCCATCATCTCCATTCCCGTGGATGCTGTAAGATACGATGCTGCTGGACACGCCTATGCAGGATATGGTGCGGTGGTCTTCGAGGTGTTTGGTGGCATATGGGTCATCAAAGGCGCGTAACTGCCGCTGCCGTATGATGCTGTTGTCGATTGTGCGACCTCCGTCATTTGTAACCCTGGTGAATAGATGTCATGAATATGGTCTGCTAGCTCAGCTAGATTAGCGAGAGGCATTTCCACTTGTAAGGCTATAATTGCTTGCAAATTATGAGATAGCCTGCTGGACAAAATTGTTCGAACAAATCTTTCAGGGCCTATGGGTCCTGCCAAGTGCAATAAATGTCGCATGAATTGAGTAGGCCTTCGGTTTCCTAATTCCTCGTGCATAAGCAACTGTTTCACCTTTTGTTCTTGTGAAGTCGAAAAACGGCGAATAAGTTCAGCCTTCAAGGTCTCGTATTTGTTTTCTGCTGATGGTCGTGTAATCACATCTTCTACTTCTGCGGCAATATTGTGGTCTAACTGTGCCACTATATAGTACAATTTGGTTGTATCACTGTTTAAGCCCGAGATAATAAATTGGCCCTCTACTTGCGCGAACCAGAGCCCAGGACGGTCGGGCCAGAATGGTGGGATCCTGACGCCCCCGCGGAACAACCCGGGTCAGTTACTGTAAAAAAAACTACATTTTCATTGTCGTCGTTATGCGGCAACCCTGTGGATAGAGCTGCTTGCGTGCCTTGTAGCCCGCCAGTGCCCTGCTGTTTCTGGGTGCTGCCACCGTCGTCGCTGCCGCGGTTTCCCGCGTCTTCCGTGTTTGTTTTGCCGTTCACGTTAATTAATATAAATAAAACAAGGATGAAATAAAATCCAATAATTCGTATGAAGATATAACAATATATGCTTAGTAAGTGGCATGAATTTGGACTCTGTCGGTCTCCCTGTACCAGCTCCCATACATTTTTTGGATCTCCTTTTACAGGCGGAGGATTTTTTCCGGTTACATAAGTCGTGTTGATTGGTCTATTAGTCGGACATACTGATAGATTGTTTGTGGCTATGTGGCTGGAATTGTGATGATTATGTTAAACATAACAATTATATACAGGTAAATACATTGCTTATGGGCCCACGCTAGGATACACTGAGTCGTGGGAACCAGAAACGGCGATGTTATACAAATAAACATCCAAGACCTGTTTTTTTTTTCATTTTCCCCAGATTGGTTTCGAACCCGTGACTTATCGCTTGGGAGGCATATTTATATATATATATATATATTGGGAGGCATATGTGCCGTATGTTTTTGTTTAAACTTATTGTTTTTATTTATAACTAGAAATAATGAGTATAATTAAATAGTCATCTATCACGATGATTATTGCTGTATAAATAACGGCGTACGTAACACATTATAGCTGGTAGCGTTAGCATCATTCATTACGCTAAAGGTGCTGCAGTTAGCTCGAGGCATGCCGCAGCGACCATGAGTGTACAGGGAAAACATACCTCGCGGTCACTCAACAGGCCCGTCATCTGTTAAAACTAATGCCCGGCGGTCCATTATCATCCTTCTTCGTTCCCGTTACACCTACGCGAAACGGGACCCAGCAAAAACCTCTTCACGCTTCGCTATTCGAACGCCCGCGATGTTTTTCATCATTGTTGCATCAGACCTCAAGACGAATGTATATGTCCACTAATTGATTTTGATTGTAGATACTTCGGAGTTCTGATCCGATACGTCTCATTGCAATTTCCCGCTACGAATCGAGCGCTACACGGATGAGCACACCTATCCATTTCGATAATCCTAAGTTATCTGGATTGGTAGGGGCTCGCGTTTTATTACGGATCTCTATCACCTAAATAATGGGTGAGGTGCGCGTGCGCAGTCGGGTTGTCGTTCATCTGCGCCTCGGATCTCGCGCTGGGGCTCTCTAACGGGACTCCTCACTATAGCAAGCTCGGCCGCACTCCTGCAATTTCAACACATACCCAGGTACCCAGTATCTCCCGAGGTATAGAAGTCACCATAGTGCTTAACTCTAGGCCAGTCTACCTTGCCAATTACGTTTACTATTATAACGAGGCTAGCAGAAAATACTTCATCTCTGCATAGATCTGTAACTCCGGTTGAAGATAAATTGCATGTGATTCAAACTAATTTACAATACTCTGGATATTCTGTAAATCGGTTATCAGTGTTGAAGTCTCGTCAATGTAAGTTTGAGAGTTTTTCTCATCCTCTAATGCACAATCTAACAATAGTTTCGTCCGCATTCGCACGATACCAAACACAATCGATCCGTGCAAATGTTTATTTGAACGGAGTGTAATTTTTGCATCAGTCAGAGGATCACGGAATGATTGATGGTGATGCGAAGTCTTTTGTCGGGGTACAGTACAGGTGGATCGCCTTGAGACGTAACCAACATCAGTCGGATGCTTGTAGCCGTCTCGGCTCGCCGCAGAAAGTGAAAGGTCTCAAAACAAAACAGTCCCTACAGGATATACTCTTTTAAGCTACTTAGCGGCGGCATGTACATATTGCAATAACTCCTTCAATTTTACCATTTTTGCGTCAATCTCCGCAGCAATACTTAGTTTCACAGTTATCTGTAATTTTTTTAAGATTTTTACGCCCGGAAAACACGAGTAATATCAAAACAACTGGCGGATTCCGTGAGGTTAGGAATGAAGGGGCAGATTTGATTTGCGTGACTATTACGCTCGACCTTATGCGCAACAGTCTAATTGCTAGGTTTTGCTTGCGTGACTCCTAAGTTATCGTATTCATGATTATGGGATGAGTGAAGATTGGTTACTAATTGGCTTTATTCGGATTATGTGGACTAATGGTCAATGAATCGCATTTGGTAGCCGATTGTCGGTCCGCCCCGCTCTCTCAGCTCTACCTACAACTATTGCGCAACTGTAACCACGCACTATCTCGAGATAAATGGGTAGGCATCTAAGAGGTTTCTGAATCTGAACTTTACATTACCTAATAGGTACCGCTCTCCGGAACAGGCTTGGATCCAACGATAGCCATCGTCGGGTATTAATTGCCCGTAGCCGAAGTCAGGTAACGAAGCCAAACTTACCAAAATCGATGGCTTTTACTCCCATCAACCTTGCAGAATAGCAATCGTGAGAATATAAAACCGTATAAGTGAATACCACCGCTTATGGCCAATTATAAGAATTGACAAATTGCTATTGAAAGGTTTTTTGACCTTCAATGAATGCAATAATTTGTTGCCCCCTCTCGTTTAGGAGGTCTTATTACTGCCTTCCTTTTGATGGATACGCGCATGTGTGTATGGCAATCCATTGATGGCACAATGTGATGAAGCAGATTCCATTATTTCTATATATTCATTCATTCCTGTTGATAATCTCTAGTCATCCATCATTTTTCATATAAGCTGATGCCCGCAACTACACCTGTGTGTTCCTAGGAAGTATCATTTACCGAGATAGATAGACAGACTGGTGCAGTCGGATCCTAATCTCTAGTAATCCATAATTTTTCATATAAGCTGATGCCCGCAACTACACATGTGTGTTCCTAGGAAGTATCATTTACCGAGATAGATAGACAGACTCGTGCAGTCGGATAAAAAGTATCCTTTAAGTTAATCTGGCTCATAAACTATCTCTGTGCTGAATTTCATTGAAATCCTCGCAGCCGTTTTAGCGTGATTGAGGCATAAACATCCAAACATCGCTTTCTTATACATTTACAATATTAGTTGGATAAACTATAATAGCAAAAAAGAAAATCATTGAATTTGCATGTGTGTATTATTTCACAAGTTCTATTCGTAGTAGGTACCTAAGGTAACTTTTATTTTCATTCGTTGCTGAATATTTTTATAACAAGGACAAGGCTGACGGTTTCTAATTAATACTTGCAAACTCGACAACGTTTAAGGCTATTTTAGAAAGAATTTAATCTATGTTTCTCGTGGATTCCATCTTCTCTTTCAATTCTGGATCATGGATTAGTTCCAGCTTTACCTTGTATCAACTATAAATTAGATGCTAAATGAAACATGCTTTTCAACACACTAAGTGCTCGTAAAGTGACTCTTTATGGCGATGAATGTAGGTTCTTAATTGAGATTATTCGCTCTACAGTTCATAAAAAAATCTTGGAAGTGATATGTGAGATAACCTAAAATTTCATAAAATCCACTTTATAAACACTAGGGGTGTTACCAATCGGAAAGAATTGAAATTGAAAAAAGAATGTCAAAATCTATCCGAATGGGCTGCATCCAATTCTCAAATGTTTGAACAGTGTATCTATTTATCTGATTAATCCATGTTTTTAAGCAAGATCCTCTCATTAACAGGATAATAATGACACCCGCCAAGCACCATGTTGTCTTTTTAATTTCTAGTGCTTTTTAGTTTAACATTTTTTTTAAATCTCCGCCAAGAGTTTTATTGCCCATAAACAATTAATATTTTTGTGAATAAATAACTATCTTAGGTTAGGTGTATATTAATATAAATGAATCATCAAAATTGTATCGTTATTACTTCAAATTACATTTTTTTACTACATATTAACCTTAATTTGCGTATTACAAAACATTATTTTTATACGCTATTTAGCGATTTTGCCAGTGCGGCGCTCGGAATAAACAACCGGAGCGCCGTTTCCATAAATATTTGTTTACTATGTGTGTGGTTGTTAACAATACAAGTCTGATAACAATACAAGTGTGTTGAAAGACGTAGTATGAAACTCGTTTGCACTGATCATACACATTCGGCTACCTTACCGCGCTCGCCTGACGCACGAATAATACCGCCTCGTGGGTAATAAACAACTTGCAGCACACTTGTATCATATCGAATATGTATGCATAATCTTATTTTTCTATACTAATGCGGTAATGGTTATTAACTAGACTGAGCATCATTCATTAATTTTTGAATGTAATTCAAAGTTCAGTTAAAGGCTGGGACACAATCTTCGATGCGGTGAAGCTTGCTAATTTGACTTTTTACTGTCTTTGAATATATATCTATCTTAGTTGGAATGACGTGTTGTAGTGTTCATAAAACTTTACCAGAAATGTATGTTTGTGCAGAACAGAATTCACGATGCACTTGCACATTACGCCGACACTATCAGTTTACGATGATCTTCCACAGCCTAACGCGCTTATCATTCCGAGTTTCTGCAATCAAAGCCGTGATGAGATGCGGTAAGAATTGCACTATTGAGAAATCTCCCGACGACATCGATCAAAGGCTCGTTTCCGTTGCTCAACGTGGTTGTTTTGTACGAATTCAATTTAACTGTCAATGTTTTTCATAGCATTTTGCCTGTTGATTCTTATCGGCAGAATATTGACGGTTCTTATTTAAATTTGTGGGAATGGTATAGAATTTTCTATGTACCGCAACAGAGAAAACACTATGCCATTTAGGTCTTTGTAACATAGATCCCTCCCGTCCCATCGCTTCGCAGTAGTCCGCACGTTACCGGAAAATGGTAATTCATGGATGAATCGGCATTCGCCTCTATCTTACATAGTTTTTCCAGCAAACGTCTATGGCACGGCAGAGTCAATTTCCACTTCGTTCCCGTTAGCCAAGGCACCACAAGTAGTGGTAATTGGAAAGTGGTTGCATGGCATGCGCATTGCGCCCGCGCCGCTAGCTCTCTGCAACCGGAAGGCGGGCCCTGATCCGACACAAATTAGCGAGCTAATTATCACTTCAATTAATTGGGTTATTTAACCAGAGCTGCTTGTCAGTCAAGTACAATGATGTTGTTGTAATGTTCTCTGCAACACTGTTCCCAGCAACCTGTTTAGCAACCCCTAAATATCATGCGTTACGAGCCGTGACGTTATATTCTTTATTATTCTATACAATATTATATTTTATCTACACACGTATCATAAACCCTCTTTACTGCGTCCAAAAACCGCACATAACGAGCAACATAATGTAATACTACTTGGTAAAAACTCATTTCTTATCGGCTAGTATTTAATCGTACATCAAAAATACTGATTTTCACAGCAAAAAAGGATCAGCAAAACACTTTTTATGTTTTAAGTATTTTTGTTGTTCGTACATGTTCAACCTAATACGAAGGATAAAGTGGGCTTTGCTTCGCTTACCCCCTTTACCCTTCACCTAAGCTACCTCAATATTTTGCCCTGATATTTGCTGCGAAAATCAGTATATTTGCTGTGCAAACCAGTATTTTTGATGTGCAGTTTAATATTTGCCTTAATTATCTGAATATTGATACATTATGACCATAATGTGTATGTGTAGATAAACTAGTGTATGTAACTGTATACATGATTACTTAGGCATTATGTATCAGTCACAAAAACTACTATTTCTTTATTGGCAGGTAAAGCGTGAGCTTGATGTCCCTTAGTTTTTCTGTTCGCCTGTACCGGTGGAAGTCGATGGCTCTTCAGGCATTTCTGAGCTCTTTTATTTATTAACTAATCGGTGCTCGAACTTGTTTCGTGACTTGCGATTGTTTATTGATCTCGTTATTGCCCTCAGAGGTGATCCAAGACTTTTTACGAGTATTGCCTCTATAGTAGTTCACGTTTCTTTCTGCTGATTGGATTCCTGTAATAATAATAGGCTTAGTTAGGGTATGTTGTTGGATGGTAGAATTATTCAAAGATCCTGGCTGCAATCCAAAAACAATATTTAATTATTTTGACATTTTCATGTTTATCTCAATTTTCGTTAATGTTTTTTTCTATTTTCTGTCTAGCTGATTTCTGCTGTCTATATAACTCTGCAATGTATAAAATAGATCCCCATGCTATCAAATCAATTGATTTAGAACAGTTATGGTACTTACTCCACGACCAGTCTCGAGACAGCACGCAGGTCATGTGACACAGATATTTAGCACGCTTCCATTTCTGTACTGCGCCAGTGCAACTTGCAATCACGTCCTAACCTACGACTAGTACTTTTTGTCGAACAATTTGCAGAAAAAACCTTTGGCTACAATTCCAAACTGTTTAATTTTAAGTCGTTTTGGCAGCGTGATTAGATCCCGTTGGTGTTTTTGCTTGGTACAGCTCCTCTATTGTGTTGGTTGTCCAGTTTCTATTGAAAGCTGTCACTGATAAAGTAGTCGGTTCGTGGTGATTTTAAATGTTGGTAATAATGCGCGTTATTTGAATAACGGGCGCTCCGGTTCTGCTGTCCTCGATAAGCGCAGGCGCAGGGCTGTGCTAGACATCGAATAGCAATGGTCGTGTGCCTTCGCTATTCCATACTTGGACAGGTTAGCGCAAGTAACCTTTACTAAACTATACTTACCGTAATTTCTCAAATAACGAAAAAAAATGACAGGTCCTATGTTGCCACTTTTTAATAAAAAAAGCGATATCAATGAATTAGTTCATTCTATTATCTCGTAATAGAATGACATCATATAAACTTTACGATATTTACTAGTACCTACCTACATCAAATTGAGAAAAATATTTACCTATTGAACCGGTAACGCTTAACCGTTTAACAGCAAAAAATTGTATTTTGTAGATGGGCATTATTTATCATACCAATGTTCATTATCAAATCATATGTGAAAATAAAACGCACAAACCGATAGGTAATTTAAACATGAATTTATAAATATTTTATCACAATCTTAATGAAAAGCAAAATTCTATCTATGTTATCTTAGTTTTTAATTATATTAAGAATATGAATGAAAACATCACTACCAACCTGTAGGTGCCAAGATTTATTTCAAGAAGTGCCGTTTTTAGCTGTCAGTTTCCTTCGTTATTTCAGCAAGGAGGGCGTAGGACTCCGCTGTGCAAATATATAAGTGTGACAATCCATTCGGGAAATGAAATAATACATCGGCTAAATAATAAATCGTCACGTAATCGCAAATTGCATGCGGATGGCCCACACGTCGGTTTCCTCACGCATTTCTCCACTGTTTTAACTTTACCGCGTTTGCCAATACCTGATGGAGTGCTTGTTACAGTTTTGTTGATTTGTTGTGTCTTGTGTAATGGGGTTTGGATCATTGGCGGCGTGCAGGTGCGCTGCGCGGAGATGCGCTTGCAGCTTGCAGCGGTGGCTCAACACTTTCACTCTCGCCGATGCTGCTGGGACCGCGGCAGCGCGCGCGCAGTGCTGCCGCGTCTTCGTAGCCGGCCGCACCGCCCCGCGCCTCAACAAGCTAGCGACCGATCACGCGCCGCACCTGGCATGCGCCGGCGCACTCCATCTCGAAACGCTGAAATTATTAGAGCGCTCTGAAAAAAAACTGACAGTTTTTTGCTTGTTATTGTGCTATTCAACAAGGTGTCCAGATTATTCATGTGGTATTTAATTGGCGTTAATCAGTTTTAGTGACATGTGTTCTCTTTCGTGAATGTGGTTTACCGAGGATTGCACGTAGAGCCTGGGGGCACGGACGCCTTATTTGCGATACTCAAGTTCTTTACATGGTGTGATTGTGTAATCAGTCGGCGAGGCATGACTGAGTGGAAATCGAAGCCGGTGTCCAAAATTGACCGTCTGTCGCATAGAATAGAGAAAGTCGTAATTTCCGATGTCTAGTTACCGCTAATGTTTTTTGAGAATGTGTTTTGCAACTTTCATTCAACTTTTTGTGATCTCTGCCTTGGCTAGGTGTCCCAAAAATCATTAAACATTTCATAAGTCTTCTCAATATGTCTGGGTAATCACGACTTCTGATTAAGTGTAATATTTCCTCGAACCATATCTGGTGCCCAAATCTGTAAAGTCAAGGTTTCTGGAGCACGCCTGGTCACGAGGCCGGGACGCGTATAGACGAGTCTCACGCTCCACCGTAAATAAATAATGACCTAATCGTATCTGCTCACCATTTATTTAAGCTCATGCCGCAGATAAACTCACATGTCCGGAATCTTTGAGTAAATATCCATCATCGATTGTAGCTCCTTTTTGTTCTATTGTATTGGATGGTACGCTGGGTATATTCCATTGTTATGTACTAGACAATACATAGGTTATTTAATAATTCGAACGTGTACTACGCTACTCAAGTAGTAAATAAAGGGTTATATTTAATTAGCTGACTATATTGTGGGGAATGACAGAAGCCATCATTATGGCCAACTTTCCCAAAGAAACATATGGTCGCAAATGAAAAAAAAAACGCCCCTTAGTACATTGACCTATTCAGCTGATAACAACTTACTATGGGAGACCCAAATTTTTTTTTTCATTTGCTACCAAATGTTTCTTGGAGAAAATTGTTCATAATGATGGGTACTAACTATCATTCCCCAAAATATTGTCAGCTTTTTAATGTATTAGTTGAAGATGTGTGTAATAAAAATAAATTCAAGTTTTACACAATAGCGAATTGTTGGACGACGTTTCTGCGTCATATACATATAAAGCTATTTCTGTCTCTTACTGATACGGCCAAGACATTATGGGCTGTTTGTTTACACACAGTTCTAAATCAGACATTTTATTAGCGTTCTTTCCCTTTGTGCACAAACAAGTGAGTTAAATTGCAATGTAAATGCAATCGCCTGTTTGCCTGCTTTCCAAGATTTCTAAAGGGCTCTCCCTTTCTCTGCGGCTGGCGTGGCTGGTCCACGGCCCGGCTAGGCATTCAAGTGTCACCTCGGTGAAAACTCGAATAATTCATTAAACAGATAAACCCTACATATCTACATATACGTAATATCAAAAGTTGACAATTGTGAAACGTTAAGAGAGAAGTGTTAAAGTAAAGACTGCTGTTATGTAAACGAAATGACATTTAGAGGTACCGACTGGGCCAGATAAATAAAGGCAGTCCGTGTCGCGTACAAGTGGAAGGCGAAACGACAAAATGCCACATTACGACGAGAGTTTTATTCACGATGATAACCTGAACCAGAGGAGGAATAAACGCAGCTACGCCGTGTACAAACATGGCTTGAGTCCGCTGAGTCTACTCGAGCCCAGCGACGTCTTGCACGCCCTAGAAGAGAGAAGCACTAACGTCATCAAACGTAATATCAGAAACATCAAGCAGCGTGGCTCACGTACAAAAAACCAGAACATACCACTTCTAACAAAAACGAAGAACCCTGACATTATCACCGACCACTGTCCTCGGCTAAGCTATTACGATCCTAAGAAGTACTACGATATTCGGAACAACAATGTCTCGCTGGTACCTTGTAAGAGTTTAGACAACTTATCGATCAAACAGGTGGCAAAGAAGAACGCCGCGGTAATAAGATCTGGTGCCAGCCTGCAGAGTTTGTTGGACGAGGAGCGATTGCAACACTACTCGTCGACACCGGAGGACCGGTCCTACACTCAAGGTCGTAGTGATGCTCGGTCGTATTACTTCAACGAGGATCGGCAGAAGCCCCAGCGTCGATACTCCCGAGGGTTCGCCGCTCCGGGCGTCGGCGTCTACCGACAGATTAGCACAGAGCCTGACACTTCCAGCAAAGTCGCCAAGGGTACGATCACCATGCTGTGGAAAGTTTTTATCTTAAATTAGTTTCTATGCAGGGTGTTTGGTAGATCGATGCAAAGTCTTAAAACAAATATATTACAGATCATTTAGAACCATTTAGGCCGAACTTGTGTTAGCAGAAGTTTACCGTTTCGTTTTATCGATGTTTTATTGTTTTTAATGAAAATGATTAAAAAAGAAGGCAATTATTGTTCAAAATCGATATTATTACCAATCAACTGGTAAATTCTTGGTTTTTTATAAAACATCGATAAAAACGAAACGGTAAGACTTCTGCCAGCACAAGTTGGCCTGGTTTTAAATTATCTTCGTTTTAAGACTGCATCGATCTACCAAACACGCTGTATAGATGTGCAGTGCTATACTGTTCAACATTTTGGTAGTTGGTCTTCTAGAGATAACTAACTCTACATTTCTTTTATCACTCATAACATCTGCCATTAAACATCTTTCTTAATCTGTACTAGTTTTAAAGTATGCATGCAAGAATCAAGGCAACTGTAAACCTAAACACAATACCCCTGACCGCAATAACTAGCTTCTTAAGTTACGTGAACGTTTCTTGAAGGAACCGATCAATCGCATTCGTTATAATTTGATTGAACGCTATTATTAGTCCACGTAACGCGATAGCGTGTTTCATGGCTGAGTTATAAACTTACAACTCTGACATGTGGGATGTATTTTTTGTTTTGATTGCCCATCAGCAGACAAAACTCAACTTTTGCTCTTACATGATGTATACCATTCCACATGCATGCCATACTCTCTGTCTTAATCGGTGTACTGCAACGTCATAACATGAGATAGCCGCGGTTTCTCAACCCGAGGGAACGCGGAAGAAAAGCGAAGAGAGAGAGCTTTCCGTTTTTCTGCGCGACGCGCGTCGAATTGCTTTGTTGAGTAACTAGTTAGTGCAGGGCTTCTCAGACTACGAGAAACACCCCGTGGGCTGGTCTTGAGTTACTGCACTTGGGAGCGTATTTTGGCAATACAGCTAGGTCAATGTGGCTTTGATGTTACTGGCTGTTTTTGACGTAGCGTCTTAACATTATGTCATCAGATAATGATCTTCCATGGTATAGAATTACGCGATGATTAGTTGGTCTGACTCTGGACTGAGATTTCTTTCTGTGTGAAAACTCTATGACTTGGGTTCATATTGAAAATTTTATGTTCTTCGTGTACTTTCCTCGGATTTTCAGGAGACCGTAGATTGTAGTAGCTTGGGAACCCCTCAGTCAGTGCACCTAACTAATGAAATGCTTACTCTTGTATAACAACACGTAAGAGACGCGGGAACGTCGCGCCATTGTGCGCATTGTTGCGATAATGTTAAGGCCATAGACAAAAACCGCACTAGCTAATGATACCTTAGCACGTCTATTGTGTCCAACGCCTCCTATTACACTCATTTAGTTGTGAATTAATAGCATTATGCAAATTGCATCTCACAGGAACAGACACTACTTGTCGTGGGTGAGTTGCCGGTGAATAATTAGATCAATCATTATGAATTACTCTAAAATATAAATAAATATTCAAAAACTTTTTCAATTCAAAACTTGATCAATAAAATTCGTCACGAAAGGAGAGTGTTTATCTATTTTTCGACAGAGAAAGCCTTTCCATACTATTACAATATTATGCAGTTTTCTCAAACTCAAATTAATATATGGGATAACCAGTATTTGTAGACCAATGATTTCTCTACTATTCTATCACTATACGCGCATCTCTACATGACTCATGGAATGGACATGCCCTGTTTCACACACGTGAAAACGATGTGGATAATCATCGTAGCGGTGATAGTGTTTGTCTTTAGCAATAACTCTCCGGGTTACTGCAGAAACATGTGGTCATATTCCGATATACCTACTATAATACGAGTGAGTACTTTGTTATAAGTGTCATTGTCAGGACGTATCGCGCGATGGCTTTGCTTCCTCTAGCTAGATTATTATCTGGCCTGGTGTCCAAAGTTGAATGTTAAATGGGGACTTTATTATATTGCATGTGTGTGTATACGATGCTAGTGCGTCACTCGACACTGGCGCCGTTCGTTTGTCGACGACGCGACGCGGGCCGGAGAGCGGAGACGAGACCCGGCAGTCAACGTACGCCCGGCTTTGGGTGCGTCCTGCCTGCTTCATAGTATATTTATAAACTAGCACGCGCGTCTCTTGGCCGACCTGTGTTTACATTCACAAAGGGCTCACCTACTCCCTTGCGGTTCATTCATGCCCTCTGTAGAAAAACTCGACAAATAGTGCAGAGTGCTATGTGTACGACGAGGTCGCGCACTTACGTCATTCTAAGGTAGGAACCTCAAGTTGCTTGTTATTTTACTGACGAGTATCATTCTGTACTTTGCTGCGACACTAGTGTCTTGTAATTAACCTCATAAGAACTTTTAAGCTGAACTTGTTCCTCTCAACAGTATTGTAGATTGTTTGAGTTAATTGTGCAGCAAAACAGTAGCTTCGCTTTGTCCTTTGGTTAATTTACATCATGGTTTGTTGAGGCCCTATTGTTTAGTGTTTACGTATCGGTTTGACGATACACTATTGTGAAGTGATAGTAACTGATCTAATCGACTTGTTGCTTAATGTAAGTATTATGGTGTGCAAAACATCTAAGATGCACTATCAATCTGGCATATGCTCGCTGAGGTCAAACATAACACGAGAAGTTCAAAACTCATTTCAAATTGTCTGTCCTGTTTGCTTACAAATCGTATAGTAACCATGTATAGAAACCACAGCTTCGTTGAGATAAACCTTGTCAAGCTTGCTTCTAAGTAGGTTGCTACATGATATTGGCAGATGTTGCGAATTTCTAGAGATAGTTATTAATATTAAGTGTTTGAATGTTTTTATGCAAACACACCTACCTGGGGTCATCGGCGACGCTTATAAATGCTAACCACTTTCACGTTTTGGACATGAATTGACTCGATATGATAATTAATACTTTAGCCAAATGTGTTTTCTTCCATAGAAAGTTCGCTCTCTGTGGTCTAACACACCGATCAACGTGGGATAAGCATTTTGGTTTGCGTTTATTTATTTTCTAAGCCGCAGTTTTTTTTTTACTTGTCAACATCATGCTATCATTATCGTATCATCAAGCAAGCCAATTGAGCAGACCTGTCTTCGCACGTCATTGCTTTCAATTAACAATATTTCGGTTAATTGATCTACAAAACATTACGACTACCAAAGTATTATAGTATCTGTGCCATTACCTAGTTCTACGAGTTTGTCAACACTTACACAATATCGTTGCTTTATAGTCCCTGTAAGTTTATTACAATAACAATTTAATTTGCTACACTTGACATACTTTTCTAAATGTTTTAGTTTCGTATTACACACAGTTATTTCACTAATATGTTATGTATGTGTTATTGAGACATTACGTGTAAATCTGGTTTCGTATCGGTGATTTTGCAAGAAGCTCTTCTATTCTGTGACATTACAGCATTATTTCTGCCCATTAGTTTCATTTTAATACGAATCAGAAGTACCTTTGTTAATGACTCATCTTATCACTTCACTAATAATGCCAAGTGTGTTATTATAAAGCCCGAGATGACTCATTTCGTCTGCTACACAGCCTTTTATAGAATTCGATGCTTCGTCCCAAAGTTCATACAATACGAATGTGCTCACGCCATTATCCTAGAAGGGGTTGGCACTTATGCAGAGACTGAGTACCTCCACTCCACTGCTACTTGGAAAAAAGATCTTTACCAACAAGATAGTAGATAAACTGGAGTTATTTTACATTTTATTAGACATGTCACTAAGATTGTGCACACCGTCGAGAAATCTTTACATTTTCTTGGATATGTCACTGTAAGATTTTGAACACCGTCGAGGAATTTCTTGTTAGTGATAAGCTCGCCTGATACATGCTTTTTCGTTTTTTTTTTAAATTTACTGTTGAGCATTTAGAGTATATGGATATTAATAAATTGTAAATTGTACCGTACTGAGAACTTATTAATTTTCGCTAGTTTATAATCAAATTGTTAAACTAAGAGCTGGATTAAACTTCAATTGCAAGCAAAATACCAGGATGAAGTGGTGGATCGGGAGTGTAGGTGAAGGAAAAAAGGTGGTGAGCGAAGCGAAGCGATTACTATGACTTGGAGAAGTCAGTACCGTAACTAAGCACATTATAGATACATCTTATAGTCTTCACAAAATAAAAATTATAGCTTTCTAGCGGTTCTGGAAAGAATCCTGACACCTTCGTTTCTCCCCAACTTCGGCGATGGGCTAACTCCATGTAACGTAAAAATGAAGCATTGAATGACTGCCTAAACTGACATTATCTTGCCTCTGCCAGCCCGTACGGGGAAAGACGCTATGAGATGAGAAATGTGGTTTCTCTGCTTTGAGCAGAGATTTAAGAGATTCCGCTACCACCGAGTCGTATTTTAACTTTCCCGCCGCCCTGCAGAATGATTTCTG
Source organism: Argyresthia goedartella (assembly GCA_949825045.1). Classification (NCBI taxonomy): domain Eukaryota; kingdom Metazoa; phylum Arthropoda; class Insecta; order Lepidoptera; family Argyresthiidae; genus Argyresthia; species Argyresthia goedartella. Next base: position 15,075,462 of record OX463809.1, on the reverse strand, counting down.
AGTAGTTCGTACTGTTGTTGCAGACAGTGAGCTGAGCAGCAGCGAGTCCGGGTCCGGGCACCGAGGTTCGCTGCGCGGCGCCAACAAGCTGGCGCGGCGCGCGCGCTCGTTCAAGGACGACCTGCTCGAGCGCATCTCCAACATGCGCTCGCCGCAGCAACAGCACCCGCCGCACCTCTCCTCCGCCATCAGGTCGGTTCACTAGAGTTCACTACTTGAGCAGCAGGAGTTATTCCGCTCCTAGAAAATCCATCCTGTAGTGGATATTTGGAGTAGTGTCCGAGAATCCATGCTGAGCAGGGCAATCTACTATGCTCTGTATGGATTCCCGGACACGTGTTTTCGAGTATCCACCGCCGGGTGGATTTTCTATGATGGATTACCGGAATATCCCTGCAGCAGCGAGATTCATTAAGACTCTGAACAGGCTGATTTTACGGGCAATCATTGTTGCATTGCGGTATCATTGCAACCTTACAAATGTGGACAAGACATGAATGCTACCGGCATAAGGTGGAGGGGGTATTTAGTTTATCAAAACAGGATTTCTGCGATTTCTAGCGTTCATCGCATGCTAGTCCGTCGTCACGGTCACTGTGGCTGCATCTATCACAACAAGTAAATGTCAAATAACTTTCACTATCAAAATTACGGGCTATTGACACTCAGGGAACATCCGGCCCGAAATTAATAACAATGATAAAACTACAAATTCCTTCCTCCTCCCACACTTTATAGGACTTTATCTACACACGTATCATAAACCCTCTTTATTGCGTACAAAAACCGCACGTTACGATCAGCATAATGTTAAACTACTTGGTAAATACCCATTTCTTATCTGAAAAATTACACATTATGACCTTAATGTGTAATTTTTCTACACATTATGACATTCAAATTTCGAACGCCGACGCCCGCCTCGTGCCGCCCCTAGTTTGTCTGTAAAGTTGGTACTGACATTCAAATTTCGAACGCCGACGCCCGAAGTTGGTGCTACAGAACAAGCTAAACAACTGCAGAGCCACAATGCCGGTCAAACATGCGGTTCCTGAACACATCAAAGAGAGCTTATGATATGTGTGTAGATAAACTAGTGTATGTAACTGTACATAATTAGGCATTAAAACTCGAGTATTAATGCCCTCCATTATGTAGCAGTCAGATAAACTACTATTATAACATACACATTAAAGATATACCTACATAATTAATGCAGTTTTTATTTACTTACGTCGAGCCTTTGTGTTATTCGTACAGTATTGATCTATTACGATTAGTTTAAAAAATATATATGTGACGCCAAGACGAGCAAAGCTAAGCGCAAGGGCATCTTTTCTTTTTCAGCAAGGGCTTCGTCGTTTTTTTAACCCTCACCTGGGTTTGGATTATACCAAATAAACAAAATTCTCGGGATATGATGTCCATAGTGGACTTATTAAACATATAAAGTTTGAATTGATTAGCTCTTAAACTTTAGATTTTATTGATATCTAAAAATCCCCGATTTCTTCACTGATTCACTGATGATCATCAAAATTCTTAGGGTACTTCCTGAAGTCCAAGAAAGCTGAAATTGGGTACGTAAGCTAGTATTAGTATACAAACAATAAAAAAAAACTAATACTGGGAACTTTTACCCCCTCCCCCCTAACCCCTTAAACTAGGGGATGGAAGTTTGTATGAGCATTCCGCAAATTTTGATGCTAGAGGTCTGAAAATTGATATAGGGACTCCTTGTTAAATTTTTAGTAAATCGGCCCCCACGCTTTAAATTAGGGGATGGAATCAACCGCGCTCAAAACCGCTGTGATTCATGATGAAGGAAATATAGCGCGGGTATGCTATCACCATACATAAAAGTCAAGGGCTAAGTTTGAATAATGCTCTCTTTGATATTGGGTCATCCACGTTCTCTTGTAGGCAGGCCTATGTATTTAGCACTCATTTTCTAGAGTGACTAATTTTCAACCTTTGTGACCTTATAAATATTGGCTATAATATTGAGTAGCATTAAAGAACAACGTCAGCTATAGTCGAATATAATCGCCCTAGAGCCAAGTATCGCCCTGATCTATCTCTTGTTATAAACAGTAAACCAACAAGAGAGTGGGCTATGAAAAAAGACACCTCTGATGTGCAAGAAATACACCCCAAAAATGGAAATAAAAATTAACAAAAACAAAAAATATATCACAAGCAACTTACAAAAAGAAGTGAAATCCCGCCAAAAACATGTTGCCAAGACGAAACCCTATGGCTCGCACTGTCAAAGAGTTATCAGAACTTATGTAGAGCCAAGCTTCTAACTCTACAAGCCCTAACTTCACAAACTACACCTTAGTCAAAATATGTGGCTTGGCCGTTCGCTACCTGTTCATCACTTTTCTGTTATACCATCGTTATTGTAGTATAAATAATGTTGTAAAAATTAAATACAATAGTTTATTCTTACCTACAAGAACGGATTGAATGAACAAATCTCGTTAAAACAAGAACGTATTGAATTATTGTAAAATGAATGAATAGGTTATAGTAAAAAAGAATGTTGTAAAAATAATAATAATAATAATAATTTATTTCGCAAAGCTTACATACTAATGACAGTAGTTGAAGGGGCATCCTTTTAAGTATAAAGTACCTGTGCCAGGATACCCCTTGAAAATGAATAGATGTTTTCCTACAAGAAGTATACTCGTTGCTACAATAACAGTGAATATTTATCTCTCCTTAAACCTACGTGACGGCTGCGAAACGTCCAAGCCACATATTTTGACTAAGGTGTAGAGTTCGTGAAGTTAGGGCTTGTAGAGTTAGAGCGGGTAGTGTTAGAATCTTGGCTCTGCATGAGATCTGATATCTTTTTGACAGTGCGAGCCATATGGTCTCGTCTTGGCAACTTTTTACATGAAAATGTTTTTGGGGCGATGAAATTAAATGAAATGTTTATTCGTCAACTTACATCGATAAATAAAAATTGTTCAAGTGATGCGGTTCGGACTCGCACACGAAGGGTTGCGTACCATCGTGATAAAATCAAAAGAAAAAGAAATAAAAACACTAAATCCTAAATAATAAAACCTAACAAAAAGAAAAAAATATATGTGTTCTCTGGGAATCGAACCCGGAACTTCAGGATTGCGAAACCGATATGAAACCGACTGAGCCATCTCAAAGTTATAAAGAACAGCGATGGTGTTATTGAATCATGATGTTACGAGGTATTTCGCAGGGGATTTAAAAAAACCAGTCGCTTGTATGGGGACCCCTTTAATTTTCAAAATTGCGTGTAGTTCATTATTTGTTGCTGTTGCGGCAACAGAAATGCACATTCTGTGAAAATTTCAGCTCTACCTATTTCGGTTGATACGATTGAGCCCGGTGACGGACGGACGGACGGACAGCGGAGGCTCAGTAATAGGGTCCCGTTTGGCACCCTTCGGGTACGGAAACCTTAAAAACATAAGCGGTGAATGCGCAAGAGGGTAGCTGCAAAATTGATGGGACATCGTTGGAAACCACGATAGGCGAAAACCTGTGTTGCCACATGGATTTATCATTCATAATTCTTTATTGCACACAAATATTAAAATTAATAATTGTATCTACACACCTATCATAAACCCTCTTTACTGCGTCCAAAAACCGCACGTTACGATCAGCATAATGTTAAACTACTTTGTAAAAACTCATTTCTTATCAGAATATTGAACATTATGACCAAAATGTGTAAATTTTGTACATATTATGACATTCAAATTTCGAATGCCGACGCCCGCCTGCGTGCCGCCCCCTTACTTTGTCTGTGAAGTTGGTACTACAGAACAAGCTAAACAACTCATTGTCATAATGCCGGTCAAACATGCGGTTCCTGAACACATTAAAGAAAGCTTATGATATGTTTGTAGATAAACTAGTGTATGTAACTGTACATAATAAGGCATTAAAACTCTCGAGTGATATTATTATGAAACTCGCCTTCGGATCGTTTCATAAACCCACTCTCGAGTTTTAATGCCCTCCATTATGTATCAGTCACATAAACTACTATTGTACCTCTTTTCATGACAGTGAACTTCACCCATTTTGGAGGTGTTTTGTTTACCTCATAAAATCACTAAACCTTATCACTAAAACTGTCAACTTTATGTTTGTAGACAAACGATTGTTGTTATCTCGTTAGATAAGTTCACATGCCTCCACTATCTTGTATTCTTGACTGACAACGTCTCAAGAAATTTGTGTGCAACATTAACAATTAGTTTTATCTGACCTAGTGGTGAAAGAAGACCGTGTCACGTGTCCGGTATAATGTTACGAAATTAGTAATCTTTTACTGATTTGTCACGTAAAATAAGTCAATAAGTTTTTAGTGTAGTGTTGGTAAGGGCTGTGTTTGTGAGGTTGCTTGGTTGAATCAGAGTTGGTAGTGAACTGCTGTGGTTATGTGACTCACTGGATTATGTTGGAGTTACTAGCGACTGCAACCTCATGACGGTGACCAGTGACGGTGACGTCCACGCTGACAGCGCGTTTATTTTTCTGTTGTTTTCATACGGTTCGAAAGTGTCTCTAAACAGGAATGCCGTTGTATCTACGCTGTACGTGGAAATAATACTACAATGTCGCGTACAGTGGAGAAACAATCTCCGGTTTGCGAGTGGCATCAAAGAAGTGCGTCTACCAAGTTCTTATCTTCAATTGGGAAGTATGCGCCGGTCAAAATGAAACCAGCTGCTGATTGGATCCGTACGAAATCTAGAACATTCTCCGCCTCTAGAGAGAGGGATAAGTATGTTATAATAGGAGTACATCACAAGTATTCACACGAACATAGCTATATTCCCAGAAGTGGGCTCGGCAGAGACCAAGGATCAACTTGGTGGAGATCTTGGAATAAATTACAGGCTTCCTCGACATAAATTCCTCTCTTTTCATTCAAATTCGCAGATTACGGGTATCATTTAGTTTAACTTCTCGAAGTCGAGAAGCAGTACCCAGGAGGCTTTCTCAGTCATTCTAATCACAGGTCGTCATTATTTGAAAAAATGCAGATTACTGAGTGTTCGCTATGTAAAGGTGAACGAGATTACGAGACCTCCTCCTACTAACTGAATATAACATAACACTTTTTAGAAGGCGTGGGCAGCTGCTATTTGCATTACGAACAATGACCCGCATATTATGTCAGTATTGATAGATACATCAACACTTGTTTCCCTGAGTGGGAGGCAGAGGGGTCCTCGTTTTTGCTTCACAGGGGGGAGATATAAATCTGCCCACATTCACCCACTGTTGGGTATTGGCCTCTTAGTTACCACACCCTCTACTCCAGCCCGAGCCTCCCGCATCCATTGCCTACCAGCTACGGCGATGATGTCACTGGATATATTTCGATAAATATTTAATAACGTTTCGGTGATGGAAAACATCCTGAGGTAATCTTAACATCTGCGGCTATGGGCTAGACCCCTATTACCCAACGCCTATGTGGGCGCAACTAAGTCACTTACAGGGTGGCGTGATGTTAATTGTAAACTGTTGGGGATATGATTTGCAAGGTTATGAACTAGTCTGTACTGTTCGCAGGTCACATTCCCCGCTGAGTCCGAAGCCGCGGAACATCGGCCTCAAGCATCCGCCGCTTGATGAGGCGGAGCTCACACCTGCCAAAGAAATGGAACGCCTAGTCAAAGACGTAAGTAAAATCCATGGAGACATACAGGCGGAATTTCGATTCGGCCAAGGAGAATAATAGAATGCATTAATCATTCATTTCGCATCAAATAATTTACTCGTGACCTGTGGGTATACTATAATTACCCTGGTTAGCTAATTAAAATTCTTGTGTTACAAGTATCCCATGTTAGGTTAATCTTAGGTTGGCCAATTTGCGCTGCCGCTCTTCATTACCTCAGCAAAATGTGATAGCGCTTTGAGTTGCGTTAGATGACCCTTCTGGCTCACCTTCTTAAACTGTTGGCTGGCAGAGAATCTAAAAAGGAACTTTGGATTTTCATAAGGATGTGAACTCGAATACCATGCTATAAGGTTCGTCGGTAAAATCGCGATGCATTATAAAAAATATATAGCAGTGAATGTGTTATTTATCCCAGGTTTCTCTAACCTTTGAACATATTGAAAGCCACGTCAATAGAATCCCATAATTTCTTCACCTTAATAGGCATCTCATATCCATACAACCAGTTGTGCAAATGTTTGGCCTCTAATATAAGTAGATACATAATTAGTTTACATATTAAACGAATGATTGACGTGCGTATAGCCTATGTTCTTTGTTTCTTTAGTTTTATTACGTTGTACCACTGTTTACCACTTGTTTAAATATACCATTTGCTTATCTGCTTGTTTTACCTGCCATTTTCAGGTCACATGCGGCTTAAAACATTTCTCTGACGTCATCACTAAAAAGAAACTGGAAATGCTACCTGGCAATGGCACCCTGGTGTTCGAATCAATCGCTAATATTCATAAAGGTAGAGTATTTCCACATTTTATAATTGTTTGATTCGCCGTAGTATTCGGTTTACCGCACGACACATTTAGAGTCCCTGTATGTAGGAGCACGACTCTTGTTATAGGTTTTCCTGTTCCTATCCCTTGTTGACATAGATAACGAAATACGTGAAATTCGGCTGCCATTTTATATCGTAGCCCACTGTTACTGGTGTATGTATGTATCTCTTCTCTGCTCTAAGATGTCCCTAGGATGGGGCTTGTGGGGCCTCGTTTAGCTACTTACACAGTAGACGTATTTATACATTGAACATTGTATTTAAATATAAGCATACGGGGTGCTAGAGGCACAGTTACGCTCAGTTATTCAATAATAAACTTGATGAGGGCTAGCCCATCGTCGCTTGAGATGTGAAGGTTACGATATTCTCCATCACCGATAAGGCCGGGCACCGCGACAGCGAAACTGATGATTTAAACTAACTTCAGCTTATTTTTAGGGTAAATGTAAACGCTCTTAACCGATGTATAGAGGACGGAAATGGGCTAGCCCCCTGACACGCAATATGGAGTATTGAATAACTGGCTCAAAGTGGGCACAGTTGTGCCTTTGCCACCCCGTTTGGGGAAAATGCGTGACGCTATTTTAACAATTACATAAATTCAAATCCGGTGCGAAATTGTAAAAAAATATAACGTGACAAAACAAATTTTGTGGTAACTTTGGAACACTACACACGAGATGATGAAGATGACACGCTGACACTCATGTGATCAACAATCTAGTATAAAGAAATATTGCTTAGTACTCAAACATTAAAACATTACTTACATAATACTGTACTGTAACATTGCTTAAAACTCCTATTTTGCGTAGCTTGAGATTTACAAAAGGCTATATGCGTCGCCTTAAAACATTCCTCTAATCTAAAGGGTTGGAACACATTTCAGCAATAAAGCCATACTGCAGCCGGTCGCCGCAGCTCACGAGCGCAGTGAAACGGCTCTGCTCGGCGCTGGCCACGCTGATCCGGCTGTGCGATGACGTCACCGCGGAGAGTCTGCGCGGCGGGGCGGGGGCGGGGGACGGGGCGGAGGGGGTGGAGCTGCAGACGGAGCGGGTGGCACGCGTGGTGCGGGACACCGGGCTCGCGGTGAGACTATACATTTGACTACACTTTCCTGTTCATACTGTTAGATTTTGTTGTTTGTTGATGAAACAAGGGAATAAATTAAGCGAGAATTATGTTACGGGCGGGCGCCCGTCGAAACCCAAGCGGAGCGAGGGATGGTAGAGAAATCCCGAGCGATGAGATGTTTGTTCAACTTCAAGCTCAAGCCACGCTTGCGTAGGAACCGGGCCCATTATTAAATAACTCAAATCGACTGAAATTTTTGAAAAAAATAAGTTTTATGACCTCTGTGGTATTACGGTCGAGGATGTGGTTAGCAAGCGAGAGGTCCCGGGTTCGAATCCCGACTGGGGAGGAACAAAAAACGTCATGTCTTGGATGTTAAAATGTTTGTGACGTCGCTGCTTTGATTCCCACGTCACTGGGTATCCTAGAGTGAGGCCAGAAGCAATGTAAGTGCGTGTCTATTTGTATTATGTTATGTTAGATCCCTATACTCTACGTCAATTTGTCGCTGACTACTGACTACGTCGATTTTGTTGTGGATTTGAGCACAGGTACTATAATATTATATTTCAGTTAGCTGCATGGTTGCTTTGTATATGACTGGCGCTCTCAATATATCAAAAGGAATCCCAACTTTTTTTAATATGGTCACATTAAAATGAAAAAAAAAATAACCTGAGTAAACTTTTGATAAGTTTGTACAGTTCGTCGACATCACTACACATGACAGTTTTACTCCGTAGTATCTACTGAATCTGGTAACATGCTCTAGAAGCTTCGTCCTTATCCCAGGTGGAGGAGGTGGCCAAGTTAGCGGAGCAGCACATGTCGCGGCCGGCCCTGTCGCCGCGGCCGGCGCTAGTGTCGCCGCGCGCCTCCACGCAGAGGAACTCTTTGCCCGGTAATTACTAAAAAAAATGTACACAGGTTTACGGTCTTAGGCATCCCAGAGGTTAATTTATAATTTAAATACACACATACAGACTGACGCTTCAGACATAAAACACCTCTGTTTTTCGTCGCATGTGGTTAAAAATAACAACATTTGTAGCTCTAGAGCTCCGTGGTCTAGTGGGTTTTACGCTTGCTTCTTACAGAGGAGACGCAGATTCGAATCTGGAGCTGAGCTGAGATAAGCAATTTATCGGACATCGGTCCCGGCTACTATCGCTACATGGTAGTATGTGGTAGTCGTAAATCCCCTCCCAGCAGCCCGCGCTGTGTCAGTGTGGTGGAGTATGGCTCAATATTACTCGCCTCCAGGCTCCAGGTAAAGGCCGGTGTGCCTCGATGGGGACATTAAGGGGCTTCATTTATTCGTTCTAATCTTAATGACATTAACACTCTTTTTAATAGTTACGAGGTATTTTACGATAAATTAAAAAGTTCAAACAACTCCGATACATTAACGAAACCTTACAAACAACCTATAACTACGAAAGCATACATCGCGTCCGTTCCGTCGTGGGTAAAAAAAGGATCTTTATGACTGATTGAATAACACTGTGTAACGGCATTACGGCTAAGGTCCCCGAGCCACCGCTATCAGTAGCTATGATCGTCTATTCTATCTACCCCAAAAAGAGATGTCCCGATTCAGCTGTAAAATTTGTAAGTTAAGAATGATAAGTCCGAATTTCTTGTTCTTTGAGAAGCTCGTTAGGCGTACAATAGTCGAACGTGGAGATTGATTCAGGAAGTTACAGTTTCAAGTTAGACAGAGAAAGCATATATGTCCGCAAGCCGGTAATTCGCATCAGTCAGCGGTGTATTGCGCCAGATCGATCTTTGTTATATTTTGTGTGTGATGGTACCATTTATTTTTTTGTATATATGGGCGCTTGGAACTTCTTTTAGTGGTCGACCACGATTTGTTATATTTGTTTGGGATATCGTATAGATACCCGTCGTAGTTTTACGACGTGAGTACTCAATGATATTTCATGTGCTCGCTATTAGCGGCTTGTGGTGGTTCCAATTATAATTAGTTCACGGCAATAACGATCCCAAAAGACCGGTTTACACAATTGCGATTTGATTTTCCGAAATGGGTTCTGAACTAGCGCTTATCTCAAAAGGTCCGTAACGTTTGAAACCTTCAACTCTGCGCAATTTGAGCTGGATGTTATCGAAACGTAGTCATTAGCGCTGTAGGAGATCTAACCCACACCATAGCGAAATGCATACTTCGGTAAATTCCGATCTATGAATTCCACTAGCCGCAGCACGTCCTCGACTGAGCCTAATCATATATATTTGACTCAGCCTACACATTAGACCTCCATCGAAATTTACATTTAATTTAAAAGATGCAACTTGAATCCAACCTGACCCAAGGCAAAGCAAAACAACCTACCCGGTCCTAAACAATGAACTTTAGACTGTAATTTGATCTCTTCGCGCGTCCCCGACAACACTCAAATGTCAAAATATCAACAGGATAGGTTATCTGTGTTGACACCGGTTTAACTTTGTTCTGAATTTGTTATTTCCATCCGCGGAACCTCATCGATTAAACAGTCTCCCTATGCCCTGCCAACCTAGGTTTAGCCGCAACTAAACTCCTGTCTAGCCTAGTCTAAAAACCTAGTGTTATACCACGTCCATTATCGACACCACTCGAAAATGGTTGAGTTTGATTTGAATGTGCTTGTATGTTTGATGACTGTGTGTGTGGGAATTTCAAAACTCGCTACTCGAAAGGAATGAGGAGAGGATTAGCCCGCGAATATCCTAAGAGCCAATCCAGGAACCCTATGGTGAAGGAAAAGGGAATTTAGGGTCGCTCCAAGCCCAGACTCAGACTCAGATCAGTGACTTACAAGTTCTTATCTAACGACCCAAGGATAGTTTTGGAATTTGGGGTAGGTTGATATAAAGGATAGGAACCGAGGTATATCTCGGCGCTTCAGACACTCACGAAAAACCACTGAAACTTCGCAATCACAATTCGTATAGTTCTGACGCGTAACACGGCAGACCAAAACTGTTTAGAACTCGTGAAAGGCGACTGTCACAGTAGCTAGACGCTGAGACTGAATGCTCTCCCTTCCCCCGCAATCGTATTTATACACCCCACATGTCTGAAAGAAAAAATGGCGTCCTTTGCGAACACGCTCTGCCCAAGCGAAGCTTCTTATCACTAACTACACAGGGTCTAATTTCAACCATGCCATGCAGATCCGCCGTTCTACAAATTGTGTGTACGCATATTCACTATGATCAACCGTAGGTTATCACTCAAGTCATTCGGTATGGCCGATACACAAAATCTGTTGATCGCTGACCATAAAAGCTTGTTGCGGTTAATTAAGCCTTCCCGACCGCTAGCGTGCGAAACAAAGACCACTAGAATGCTATTCATACTAGTCGTGTCAAACTCTCCATCTCATACCTCAACCGCAATTGTATATTTGCAATCAACATAATAGCTTTCTCCGTATCGTTCCATAATAACCTTTTTTTATTTAGTTATTCATAATTCATTCAACGCGCAGCCAACTCGGCTCTGATCCCTACACATCTCGCAGGAATGCGACAAAAAAACCTGACCTGTAACCTTCCTCGAACCATCCCACGCGTTGGCTCGTTGTTTTTTGCTAACTTGCCCCTGAGCTACTCAAAACCCCAAACGTTATCTGAACCGATTCTCGTATTCAAAACAGCGCGGCGTTGGGCTAGCCCTCTGTCACGCAAAATGAAGTATCAAATGTACTGACTCTAGTGTACCATTACAGCTGCTATTCATCTCGACTGCGACTCACTACGAGAAAATAAGACAATAAATTGATGCCATGGCTTTTCAAGTGGTGCCTGTTACTATGTCATCAAATGTTACTTTAGAATGATAAACATAGTAAAACTGTAACTCACAATTCAAAAAGTCATTCCTATTGTTAAGGCGATGCAGTAGGCCAAAACAGCGTTTTATAAATCTTAAGTTACGCAAAATAGAAGGATTAAGGTAGTATTATAGTCAATAGTCAATAGTCAAAGTACTTTATTACTGTAGATATTTACATATACTTAGCAAACGTCATTTTTTGCCTCTTCTCTACATTGGACCACTGTGGGAGAAGAAGGGCGTAGAAACTCCCACAGATTTATTTTTAGATCTCTTTTAAAAATAGGTTGTGCTTAACTAATACAAATATGAAAAATTTAATTGTTATGATTAATAAGCAGGAATAAATAATTACAAAATTATTAACAGCAAGGTCTGTGTTGAGCCAGATTAACCCCATACAGTCCTGTCATTTAAGTAATCTTGAACATTGTAATATCCCTTTTTCGACAAAGTCGCTTTAACATGCTTTTTAAATTGCTCAAATGGCAATTTCAAAATCTCCAGAGGTATCTTATTGTAGTAGAGAATGCACTGACCCTTGAAAGAATTGCTAACCTTCGCGAGTCTAAAACGGGGCGCACATAGTCTGTGATTATTTCTTAGGTTAACATTACAGCTGTCGCTAAGTTTGGAAAATGTTGTAAGGTTCTTGCGTACATACATTATATTTTCGAAAATAAATTGACTAGCTACTGTTAGTATGTCAATTTCTTTAAAAAGCTCTCTTAAGGAGTCTGTTCGTTTTAAATTATAAATTGCTCGAATAGCTCTTTTCTGTAAAATAAAAATAGTTTGAATATCCGCTGCTTTCCCCCACAACAAGATACCATAGGACATCACACTATGAAAGTAACTAAAATATACTAGCCTAGATGTAGCCACATCCGTGCTTTGTCTGATGTTCCTAACAGCGTAAGCCGCAGAACTTAATTTACCAGCCAATTTATCTATGTGGGGTCCCCACTGCAATTTACTATCAATGGTTATTCCAAGAAACTTCGTATCATTTACCAATTCTAACGTGCTGTTGTCTAACACCAAACTGGTCTCAACTTGCCTGACATTTGGAAGTGAGAATTTGATACACTTGGTTTTACCAGCGTTTAACAATAAATTATTAACTGTGAACCAATTCAAGGTTAAAGACAATACACCATTAACATCATCAAAATCTCCTTTTTGTCTTTCAATTTTGAAGACCATTGAAGTATCATCAGCAAACAACACTATGTCAGTTAATTTCTCCACCATGAAAGGCAGATCATTAATATATACCAGGAATAAGAAAGGGCCTAATATGGAACCTTGTGGAACGCCAATTTTAACACCCGATCCATCAGATTTTACGCCGTTAACTTCTGCCTTTTGAATTCTATTGCTTAGGTATGATCCTAGTAGATCCAACGCTTTATTTCTAACTCCGTAATGATTTAATTTAATTAATAGCGTATTATGATCAACACAATCAAACGCCTTCGACAGGTCGCAAAAAACTCCGATAGCATCCTGTGCGGCCTCCCATGCAGAATAAATATGAGATACAAGGGAAATACCTGCATCCGTAGTCGATTTACCCCTAGTGAAACCATATTGTTTAGCGTGGAGTTGTTTTGTACGGTTGAAGTGTGAGAGCATTTGATTTAGTATAATCTTTTCAAATATTTTACTTAGTGTTGGAAGAACAGATATTGGTCTGAAATTTGAAGGATCGCCCTTATCTCCCGATTTGAACAGCGGTATAAGTTTACTGTGTTTCATGAGGTCTGGAAAATCCCCATCGTCAACACATTTATTGAATATATAAGCTAAGTGTGGGGCTATAACTAGAATTACTGAACCAATGACTTTGACTGATATACCCCACAGGTCTTCCGTATTTTTTAAGTTAAGTAATTTAAACGTTTTGACAATGTCCTGGGGATATACATGATGAAATTTTAAATATACATTACTGACGCTAGTGTTATTTTTTAATAAAGTCTCTGCTTCAAATGGAGATGAATTTAGACTGTCCGTTGTGAGTACGGGTACATTGGTGAAGAATGTTTCAAAAGCTCGAGCAACATCAGCGTTGGATTTAACAACATCATCACCTATCTTTAGGCAGAAATCACTGTCCCTTGGTATAACTTTGCCAGTTTCGCGGTTTATTATTTGCCAAACTGTTTTCATTCTATTATTAGAATTTTTAATTTTTCTATTAATGTGTAAAGTTTTTGCAGTTCTACAAACCAACTTGAAAGTTTTGGAATATTTTTTAACATAGTCATGAAATTTTCGATCAAAGTTATAGGTTTTTTGATCATAAAGGTCATACAAGATAACTCTACTTTTACGAATTCCAAACGTTGCCCAGTCATTAAATTTAGATTTACCGTTGTAGTCACTGACTTTCTTTAATTTGAAAACTTTATTGAATTCTGTCTGAATAATGTTGAAGAAGTCTGAGTAGATTTTGTTTGGGTTCTGTTCATTAAAATCCGGTACTGGCAAATTTATATCTAAGTTTTTCGTATATGTCTCTAGTCTATGGGATGTAATAGGCCTATAAAATGTTGGACCAGTCTTATCCTTAATACTAATTGGGAATGAAACTGTTTGACCACTGTGATCGGAGGGTAAGCAGTTAATTACACTTTTAGTTGTGAATGCACAGTCACAAAAAACGTTATCTAAGCAAGTTTGGCTTGTAAGTGTAATTCTAGTCGGCTCTAGAAATACATGACATAAATTAAATGATTTGAACAGAGTTATTAATCGTCGCTTCAGTGTGGTATCTACAAGCAGATCTACATTAAGATCGCCACAAATAATTAACTTTTTTCTGTTATTACAAAGTCTAATGAGGGCTTCCTCCATAATTTTCTCAAATATTTCGAAATTGCCATGGCCTTTTTCATCCCTCGGTGGCCTGTAGACACAAACAATAATATGGCTATCTAACTCAACACAGGATACCTCTATTTGTCTTTCAACAGTAAGTGCAAGAATATCTTTCCGTTGTTTCACCTTAATATTATTCTTCACTAAGATTAAAGAACCACCTCTATCAGCAGTCTTTCTATTGTAACAACTGACAATTTTGTAACTATTTATGTTAAAAGACATCATATTTTCCTTCAACCAGTGTTCAGTAACACAAATAATATCAATGTCAGAATTTTTTAGAAATAATTCTAATACAAGTTCTTTGCCAGGTAGCCCCTGGATGTTTTGATGGGCAATATTTAACTGGGGCTTACATTTTGACATATTTAGTGGCTCTTGTATGCTAGAGATTTCCTCTATTGTCTTATGAACTAATTTAAATTACTTGGAACAGATTCCAATGTTGCATGCAAAGTATAATTAACAGGTGAATTCCCAATAGGGGTGCATGTCATATTACTCTTAAAATAAGCTGATGTCAAGTTGAACTTAGTTAAACCAACTATAGCTGCGTCGCATATATTATAAGCTAACAATGTAGCTACTAATTTTCTATATTTATTAGACAGGTACAATGTATCCCGTGTCAGAGTAAAGTTATGAATAAAATTATTCATGTCGAAATATAAAATAGCATCGCTGTGATGACATGTTAAATTAAATAAATGAATATTCATTCTATGCACAGATTTGTTCTGTAGTTCTGTCAAATTACAGGCATATGGAAAATTGCATAGTATAAACTTGCATTTCATCCTACTATGTAAGTCTAGAAGTGTTTCAAAACTTTTATTCAAATCATTCCGACTAATGTTTGAATGATTTCCTACCATAATTACAATAGTGCTGTACTCATCATAGATACCGCGACTAATCATCTTCACTAGATCTACAAATGAACAATTTGGACAGCAAATGTTCGTTACTTTTTGGTTAAGCCGGTTATGTAATAGAGTCCCAAATCCTGCACCTACTTTGTCGGAGAACAACAGAGCTTTTCTCTGAGCACATATTTTGGTAGCTGGCGGTACACGAGTGGAGGTGAGTGGCGGGACACACGTGTTGGAGTGCGGTTTGATGCACGTGGCGGCGGTTGGCGCGGCATTCGCGGCAGCGAGCGTCGCAACGTGCGCAACGGCGAACGGCGCGGCCCTCGGGGCAGCTTGCGGCATGACACACGCCTCAGCAGGGACAGCGAGCGGCGCGGTGCTCGCGCTGTTGAGCTGCGAGGTGTCTCCTCGTCGACGACGGCGACGCTGTTTTTTGGTTGGGGCAGCGGTGGACGCTGCAACACTCTCGTTGAGGGGGGTCGAGACCAAAGTTAGTGATGTGGGCTCGTCCTCCTTGCTGGTCTCATTCTCCTCATTCTCAATTAGAACGCCCACCAATTCCGCATTCTGGCGTTGTAGCTGTACTAACTCAGACGTCGCGGCTCTGAGTTCTGCTAACTCACTTTGCTCTTTGGCATAACATTGTAGTGTATTTGCTAGCAGGTCATGTAGATGCTGGATTTCTACTCGGGCATGTTGAAGGTCCGACTGTAAACCTACATTTTTTCCCCGGAGCTCTTGCTTTTTTATTTTCTTTATACTAGCTTGTTGATTGCGTGACACTCACAATCAAGCAGGAATTCGTGAACGTATAAACGTTATTTGATTATTTATGCTCGACAGAAAAGTCTCCCGAAGTTATCGCTAAATCTGGTTTTCACAATACAGTGGATTTCATTTATTACGACCTTGGTTGTAGCGACCATTTACCTATAGCGACGTTAAATCTAAGTCCCTTGAATTTAAAGCATACTTTAGTACAAAATTCATGTGGCTATGGCGACTTTGGATGTAACGCCGAGTTCGGGTGTAGCGACTGTTTTTAATGAATCATTTGTAACAAATTCCTAGAAATCCCATGCAGATATTGCGACCGGAGTCGGCCGCCAAAGACACAAAGATTTTTTTCTTTCACAAACATTTCTTATCTTTTGTTTACATCCATTGCACACAGATGGTCAGCAAGTGTGGAGACCTTTACCTTTTGTTTATAGATATAAACTAAGTAGGTAAGGGAAGCGTGTACGTTTCGGAGCTTTATATATTAAAATAAATTGAAGCAAACTAATATTACACATTTTTTTAAATGTACCGGTGAATAACTATGTGCAAATATTTTCAATAATAAATGAATATAAACTACACATGTGTACGTGTCTGTATCTCTTTACCTTTGCCTGTAACGACTTCCGGATATAACGACGAAAATAGAGTGGTCCCTTCATTGTCGTTATACCCGAATTCCACTATGTTTTTTACTATTTCAAACAAACAACATTTACATACAGGTACCCCTGTGTCGTGGGATCCAGAAACAGCGACGTCACACATATAAACATCCAAGACCTGTTTTTTTTTCTTTACCCCAGCCGGGGATCGAACCCGGGACCTCTCGCATGGTAGGCAGAGCCACAACCGCTGGGCCACAGAGGTCGTAATTCGTACTGGATTATAATTAATGGACTTCTTATTTATTTAATCGTTCCAAAAAGTATTAAGTTTTTTTTCTTTGTAAGTGCCACCGATACAATGGCGAGTCATCGCTATTCTCTGAATAACTTAGTTCGATAATTCGAACTTGGTTCCGTCTATTTCAATATCGAACTCTGTGTTGTTAGTCATTAGTTTTGATTTGTTTTTGTTCATTTCGAGTCCTACTACTTTGCTTTCGTTGCTTAAGGCTTGTATCATGCATTACACTGTCTTTGGGTTTTCTTCCAGTAAGATCGGGTCGTCAGCGAATCTTAGATGGTTTAGGCGTCTATCATTATATTGATATAGTTTTTGTACACTCTTTTCTTTCTAAGGCTGTCCCAAATATTGTTGTGATTGAAACTGTCAAAAGCTTTGGAATAGTCGATAAAGGCTATACTATATGCAATGGTTTCTGGTATTCTTTATATTTTTCCATGTTTTTTTTAATAGTGTGGATGTGGTCAATTGTGCTGTAATTCTTTCTGAAGCCCGCTTGTTCAATTGGTTGATTTTATTCTAGAATGTTTGTTACTCTTGCCAAGATCACTTTTGTGAAGACCTTGTAGATATTTGATATGAGACTTATAGGCCTATAGTTGCCTAAGTAGTCTATCGCTCCTTTTTTGTGAATGAGAATGATGTGGGATTCACCCAGGTCCTGGACTTTTCCTGTGAGTAGGATGTCATTGAATATCTTAGCTAAGGCTGGACTCAGTTCTTCGATTGTGCCTTTCATCAGTTGGTTTGGGATCCTGTCGGGGCCAGGGGCTTTTTCTATATTTGTGTATTGATTGTGTTCACTACTTCTGATAAAAGGATGTGTGGTGTAAGTTCTTCTGTCCTTTGGATCGTTCTTTCTAGCATAGCAGTTTCTTGTTCTCTATTTAAATAAGAGTAGAGAGTCTGGTAGTAGTTTGTAGCTATTTCCTGGATTTCATTTCGCTTTGCTCTACTTTTGTGTTAGTTTTTTAGTTTGGGAATCCACTCCTTGCTCTTTTCTCTTAATTCTTTCAGTGCTTTTTACTGCCACCTGTTTTTTCAATGTATTCATATAGGGGTTAAGATCTCCTTCTTTGTCCATCCTTTTTCCTGCTTTCTCTTATTTATTTGCTTACTTTTGTTATTTATTTTTGGGTTTCTTTGCTCTTAGCTATGGAGAAAAATATTCCTCTTTTTTCAATCAGTTCTTCTGTTCTTTTGCTGAGCTTGTTTTCTTTATTACTTTTTGGTGGTGCTTTCGTCAGTCCAATGAGTTTTGTTTCTAATTTGTTGTATTTTTCTGCTGTGTCTAAGTCAGAGTTGGCAATATCTTGGAGAGGTATTGTTGTAGATTTCATAATTTCATTACATTGTTTTTCTGCTGTTATGATTCCTTTACCATGTATATTTTTTCTGGAAAGTTTTGATGGGTATATCTTTATATGACTTATTACCATCCGGTGATATGTATTGAAATTTAGGTTTTGTACTATGTGAGTATCTTTGAATGATTTGACACTTGATAATAGTATAGTCGATCTCATTTTTGTATCTCCCATCCGGGGATAGCCAGGTCAACTTCTTTTTGGGGTTCTTCTTGTAGACTGAGTTAAGTACTGTTAGATTATTTTCAAGCAGGAAGTTGATCAATCTGGAACCGTTTGGGCTTCGCTTTCCATGTCCAAATTTCCCCAGTATGAATTCTTCACCTTGCTTTCTTTCTCCAACCTGGGCATTAGAGTCTCCCATTACGACCAAGTGGGTTCTAGAGTACTTTCTCACTATCTTTGTAAGGTTATTATACCATTCTGTGTCAATCGGGTCGGCCTGTTCGGTGGGTGCATATATTTGTATGATTGTGCAGTCTTTTTTGTAGTTAGGATGTTCATGTGCAATACTGCTATTCTTTCGCTTATTCCTTCTAATTCCTTGATTTTACTTTTGAGTTGTATTTTTACCAAGAAAACTTCACCTCTGCCCAGAAGTTTCACCTTTGTGGTACATAATATAGTCCCTGTGTTCTTTTATTCCTTCACCATGTCTCCGCATCTCGCTGATTCTTACTTTGACCCAATTGATGCTGTTAGGGCCTGTTCTAGTTTATGTAGGCTTTTAGGCGTTCTGAGTGTTCGGGTATTTAGTGTGCATAAGTATAAGGAGGTATTCTTGTATCTGGGTTGTTTGGCTTGTAGTAGTCTTTTATCCTGTTCTTCGGGTATTTTGTTGGTTGGAGGGTATTGATCATTCTTCTTCGCGATGAATGTGACCAGTCATACTGATAGAAAATAGGAGTTGTTTCTTTGAACTACCTTATTGATCACGAGTGTCAGCATTGAATCGTGAACCTATAAAAGTATCAACATAATTTGAATATTTTTGCTCGATAGAAAAGTATCCCAATGTCATCACAAAATTTGTTTTTCACAATAAAAAAAGCCTCTTTTATTATTATAAAGCCTCTTGTTTTTTCTAAGTTTTTCTGTCTAAGTTTTTTAAAGCATTCAACAGACAGTTTAAGCGTTGATTGGATATTGACCGGCACACGTTGAATTCCAGACATCCCGCTAACACCAAAAGAGATGTCCGCACTAGGGGCGGCGGGCACGCACGCGGGCGGAGGGGGCGGCGCGGGCGGGGCAGAGTGCGGTGGTGGCGTGCGTGCCTCGCACAGCTCCGAGTCCGTGCTGGACGCGCCGCAGCTGCCGCCGCCCAAGCCCGCCAGGATCACACGGTCAGTCACTCAGTCAGTCAGTCAGTCAGCGGAGGGGATGTCGGACAACTAAACCCCGAACTAGAGTCTGGTAGATGGTAAGCGAGTAAGCACTAATCTCAGACTCAGAATACTATTGGAACTTGCTACACGATTAAAAAATATCTGTGTAAGTATTGTCATGTTAAAACGAAATATTATCAACAAAACTTCTCTTTTCCTATTCTTTTATTCGGTTTATCCTATTTGCGAGCAGTATATGGACATATAATTAAAGACACCCCATTTGCTTAGAAGAAATAAAAAAATAATTTGTTATTAATGAAATTATCTATATTCACCAAAGTTTCTTTCCTTTTCTCTTTCCAATTCCAAAACACATTTATAAAACATTCCGGTACGTATCAATATTTAGTCGCTTGTCCTTGGCCGAAATGACAGCACAACATCTCTTGGGCATGGAAGCGATCAATTTTGTAGAAGCTTCTACCGGAATTTGCTCCCATATTTTTCTGTAAAAGCTGTGTAAAATTGATCGACGTTTAATGTCCGTTTTGTCGCCACTGTCTTCTTCACCTGGTACCACAAACTTTCTATAGGACTTAAATCGGGTCTGTACGGGGGCCAATCCAAAACTGTCACAGACTGGTACCTTAAGAAGTATTTTACTACTTTTGCAGTGTGTTTCGGATCATTAAAGTTTGCCTCACATAGTCTCCGTCTAATTGTTCTGGCAGATACACCCTTCGACCCTCCTGCACCAATCAACTCCGAACGTATCAGTTCTGATCCCTTGAACGGATCTTTTTTTGCCAACAATACCATCTTAGGGTCTAACAACGGAGTACATAGTTTACTTGGTCTCTGTTTTCTAGGTATGTTTTCGGTCCTGTTGAACTTCTTGAAATGTTTTATAGCATTCTTCCTAGTGAACGAATCACAACTTTTGTTTTTTCCTATATTGATTGGTTTAAAACTTATCTGTATGTTTAATTTGAATGAAAAAAGTTAGGTTTTATAGGTAATATCGATGTTTCTTGACAATACGCGATAAAGCATAGAAAAACAGAATGTAGTTTACTTTTCTTTTTTAAAATTTAGAACACAGATTTTATTGTCTTTAAGTAGCTGGCCAGTTACAAGAATGTTAAAAAAGTTTGTGTTATTCCAGTGAGCAGTGTCTAAATTACTAGCGAAAAAAATAATGTCGCACATTTTAAGAATTTTAGCTATTTTAGCTAATGTTACTGCCACAATTAAGTTTTTGGTGGTCAATAAGGGGTGTCTTTAATTATGTGACCACCACTGTATAAATGTAATGTTATGTTATAAAGTGCCATGGGCAATTTGTATGAACTCTGGACCCTGCATTTTTCCAACGTGGTCCAACAGTAATGAAATTGATGTCATATGAAAGCTCTTGGGGGTACTTCGTTTCATATTATGGCAACTAAAGTCAAATTCAGCGCGAACGTTTGCTGGGTACGTTTTAAAAAAAAACAATATTTATTGGCTTTCCCAATATTCAAACGTTCCACGCAAAGTCAAGTGATTCTTTGCGTTAGCAAACGTCAAATCGCGTTTATATTCTTAGCGTCATCGCGAGTGACAAGTTAGTGAAAGCAATTTGGCTATTGGACCGATAATGCAAGGATATCGTAAGTCGCATGATCGAGTGGCAAGCAGTGTCCCACCGATGCCGTGCGGAAGTCTCGATGCTTTCGGCGACTGCTACAGTAGTGAATAAGCAGTTTATTAACGAATCCTTCATACAATTTTCAGGAAAATTGATCTGGCGCCGCCCCTACCACCGAAACGAAAAACAGCCAACGAAAACAACTGCCAAAACAACCTATACGTCCTTTCCTCAATCGACAGGTAAATAACAGATAAAAACAAATTACTCAATGGTCTAAAAATTTTGTAAATAGTCATGTGTAAAATTAAGGAAACAATATATGTTAAAATTAACAGTATAGAGACAATAGAATAACGCGACAACGCAACTCCCGATCACCAACACTAGTCTTCTCAAAGGCAGAAAAAGGGCTTAGTCTTACCCCCACTCTTATACCTTAACAGAGTTCAAAATTATCAAGATAAGTACACTTCTTGATAATTCTTCGGATAAATATCTCCAATGTAAGACATTATTTGTTATATTTTTTCATTATTGTACGAATTGTTGAAAGACGAATATAGGTATCCTGTGTTGAGTTAAATAGCCAGATAGCCATATTATTGTTTGGAGGGATGAAAAAAGCCAAGGCAATTTCGAAATATTTGAGAAAATTTTGGAGGAAGAATTATTTGTGGCGATCTTAATGTAGATTTGTTTGTAGATACAACAATGAAACAGCGATTTATAACTTTATTCAGTTTAATTTATGTAATTTATTTCGAGAGCCGACTAGAATTGCACTTACCAGCCAAACTTGCTTAGATAACGTTTTTTGTGACTGTGACAAGTAAAAATGTTATTAACTGCTTACCTTCCGATCACAGCGGTCAAACAGTTTTATTCCCAATTGCTAGTAAGGATAACACTAATCCATAATTTTATAGGCCAATTACATCCGATAGACTAGAGACATATATGAAAAACTTATATAAATTTGCTACTACCGGATTTTAATGAGCAGAACTCAAACAAAATATATACAGACTTCAACATTATTCCAACAGAATTAAATAAAGTTTTTAAATCAAAGAAAGTCAGTGACTACAACGGTAAATCTAAATTTAATGACTGGACTACTTTTGGAATTCGTAAAAGTAGAGTTACCTTGTATGACCTTTATGAACAAAAAAACTATCACTGATAGAAAATTTCATGAATATGTTAAAAAATATTCCAAAATATTCATATTCATTTATTTCCGTTAAAGTAATGCAAAACAGTCGGATTGGCCACTAGCCCGTCACACCTCTATCAACAGGGTGAGCCATCGTGGTGGAGTATGGCTCAATCTTACTCGTATTCGGGTAAAGAGCCGTGCGCCTCGATGGGGACATTAATGGGCTGCATGTATGTGAATATTATGTAGTAGATATCGTCGCAGACGCAGAGATATACATACCTGACGCCAAGTTCCTTGGCTCCTGAGTGCCGCCTGGAGGAGAAAACGTGCAACAAATACAAAATGACTGGATTGCCAAGGGCCTCTGGTTCTATAAGCTTGTGAGACGGCCCGGGAAAAACAGTATAACTCGTCTTTTAAAGACTGGCTAGTATCGAATAATATTGAAGATTGGTACAAAATGTTCAATATCCCCAGTAAATCTAGATCATATTATAAGCCACAATTGCATATAAAACTCGGTATAATACGCGTCAAACTGTTCGCTCGCGCAAGTATCCAGGATTAGGACGCACTAGCGGCGCATGGATTCAAGAGATATGCATACATGGGCGAGAGAGAGATAATGGCCTCGTTCATGCGCCAAGAATCCTTTCCATACCGTATTATAATTAGGTTAAACCACAGGGTGCTCATTCCGTACAGATTAGAAATAGTAACCTTTCGTAATCTAGAGATGGCGCTGGCAACATACTTCTAGATGGCGCTAGGCGCTAATCATAGAATGTAAAAATATTTTATTTACAGAATTGCAAATAGGTTGGTTTTTGTTAAATCTTTGTCATCCTTATAATCTATCAAATTTAAATAAATGTGTTGAAGAAAAATAGGCTGTTGTTCTCTTCAAATTAAACCCCCTAGAGCCATCTCGTGGTAATTACCATATTGCAATAGTGCTGCACGCAGTGATACAGACCTCGAACTAAAAATTCGTGGCATCTATAATTACGTCGGTGATATATTTTGTTCTATGTGGTCTATCTATATTGGTATAATATTATAGTATCTGTGGTTTAACATACAAAACGTGTTTACATGTGTGTCGCAGGACGTCGTTCCAGTCTCACAGCAGCGGTAGCGGCTCGCTCGAGTCGATGATGAACGCGTCGCACGACGACGAGTCACGTGGCCTCGGCGACGTCTCTGCGCACGAGAGCGCGTTTGGCACTCCCACCAATGCGGATATTGTCGGTACGTGTTACAGCGTTTTACAACATACAATTTCTATGCTGGATTGAATATACTTTTCGTAGGTACTAAAAATTGGCATTCACTCGGCGGTGTAGTACTAACTCAAGTCGGGTCCTCAGATCGACAAAAATGTATGAACCTTGGTCCTGGAACGAAGCTCTTTTGACGCACATCAATTACTATGGCAGCTTACGTCAAATAGCTGTCAAATAGCTGTGTGGAAAAAGTTTTCGTTTTAAAGCTATAACTTTTTGTGTGGCCCTACTTTCAATCATCATATAGGCCAATTCAAACAATACTATTAAATATCGATATGTATGACATTGATTAGATACTTCAAAATAGTATACTTCATTCAATTTTGCTCTAAAATGGAAATAAAAAAGGACATCGTTTTCATTGATGATCAGAAGGGGAAGCCTTGCCTTCTATATGATGGACACAAATATAACTTTGGGAATTCCAATAAAAATGGCAACTCTATGTGGAGATGTATTAATGTTAAGCTGAAATGTTTCTTCAATTGAATCAAGAATTATATACCTACCTATTATTGTTACCTGAAATTAGTTTTACTCCGACACAAGTCTTTTTCTTCCAACAATCAGGTAGGTACAAATTTGGTATATACTAAGTATTTCGTATACGACTGTCCATCGATTTTCATTTTATTTATCAGACATGGAAATTAAGGCATTCTAAATTTCAGGCATTTTGGGACTAAGACAATATGGGCCTTACCACAAAAAAATAAACTACTGTTCAACACTGGTTTAAAAACAAAAATGTATAGGATTTGACGTTTGTTTTGAGGTTAAACGCTGTTTAATATTTTTGTGGTAACACAATATGAGTTTCGGTAGTTATAGAAAGACGGTAATCCCGAGCAAACAGAGGTACTGTGCTGATCCAGGATGTATGATGATGGAGCTTCTGCCACCATATTCATATTCATATTCATTCATAGTCATAATTTATTGATAATAAGATATTACATGTCAAAAGTATACAATAAACGAAAATAAATTAAATTAGCAGGCATAATGATTATGAATAACATGTCAGGATGGTACAATAATACAATAGTAATATAGTCACCAACCTAAACCTTATGATCCTGACTGGGGATATGAGTAAAAGTGTGGTCTGTCGATTCGATGGACTGGCCTTTTGCGGAATTCAATTGCAAGAATATAGTAATCGCCTGTGCATTTGTAGGACGACGGCCGCGTTCCGAAGACGCCGTGGCTGCGGCCGCAGGGCCAGGGGGCAGCCCCTCATCAGACTGGTTTCCCACGATTCAACACTCCATAACTATAATTTCCTAATTTTACTAGGTGACACTAACATCGATCTCAAGTTAAACACGCCATTTAGAAACTCGTATTTTGACATGCTTTCTGCCCTCGGTTTAATGTGTGGTGTCTCCGATTATACTCGTATTGAAAAAAGGAAAGATATTGTAACAAAATCATGTATTGACCACATATTTACACGATGCCACACGTTAGAACCGTACACAGCAGCTGTCGATACTGTACTGGCTGATCACCGAGTGACCATGATTTGCTTTGCCGGCCCTCCGGTTTATCACATACAGGATGTGCAAAAAACTAAGCCCGTGATTGATAGAAATGTTTTGATTAAGAATTTAAAAACCGCAAACTGGGCTCAAACAAATTAAATGGACGAGCCGGAGGATATATATAAGTTTATTAAAGATACATTTGATCAAGCATTAAAAAAATCTTCACATATGATAAACTTTCGTCAAAAAAAACGTAGTCATGCACCATGGATTAACAATAATTTGATAAATCTATGTACCAAAAGGGACGAACTACACGCGTTATGGCGAAAAGACACAAATAACCACCAAAATCGACTGCTATATATTAAAACCCGGAATAAATCCAACAAAGCAATTGAGTACTGCAGAAATAAATAATACAAAAATCAAATAATAAATAACTACTCCAATCCTAAAAACCTTTGGAAAATCATAAACACAATCTGTGGCAGAATATCTTCATCTATCGACCAATCAATCATTGATGCATTTAGTTCTGCAAATATTACTATCTCTGAAATAGCAAACAAATTTGCAGATGAATTTGATTCCTCTGTCAAGAAGATATTACCTAACTGTAATAATGATCTTTTAAAAATTCAGCCTTCTTCGGAACTCGAATCAAATTTAAGCATGCGATTTAAAAAAGCTACAAATCTTAAAATAAAAATATTGATTACTAAGCTTAATAACCGAAAATCGAACGGTCTAGACAACATTAAAGTTAAAGATATCCAATCTATCGGTGATAACATAACAATTGCTCTTGTTAATCTAATAAACACCAGCATCCAAACCGGTAAATATCCTGATAAACTGAAACAAGGATGCATTAGACCGATATTTAAAAAAGGGAAGAAAACAAATCCTGGTGACTATAGACCAATTACCCTACTTTCATCAATTGATAAAATTGTAGAAAGATTTATTAGTGATTAAATTCACTCATTCTATTCGAAAAATAATATCATCAATGAAACCCAATATGGCTTTCAACCAAAAAAGAGCGCCACATCCCTTCTTTCAAAGTTCACAGATGATATTAATAGTGCACTAAACGAGAAAAAGAATGTCCTTGCACTCTTTATTGACTTTTCTCGAGCTTTCGACACGTTAGATCATAAAAAACTATTAAAATCACTTAGTTTTACAGGAATTCGTGGCCCTCTACTAACATGGTGTCATGATTTCCTTACGAATAGATCGTATCGCGTGAGAGTGGGGGATGAGCTGAGTGAGTCCATCGAAATCACGCAGGGAACTGCCCAAGGATCAGTTTTGGGACCTTTACACTTTTTGGCCTACGTCAATAATATGAGTCACTTTTCAAATAATTGTCTGCTCTACCAGTTTGCAGATGACACGTGCCTTTTATCCTCAGACCACAATATTGATGTTGCACTAAATAAATTACAGGAGGACTTCAACAATATTAGTAAATGGTGTCATGATACTGGTCTCGTTCTTAACTCTATTAAAACAAAATTAATTAATATTCGATCCCCATACCTCAAACGCGCCGAAATTGTACCTAAACTAATTGCCCATACTCACGCATGTCTGCATGACAGTCGTGATACGTGCAACTGCCCACAAATTGAGATTGTGAAGGCCCATACATACCTTGGCCTGGTCATTGACAACAGATTCAGCTGGGGACCACATATACAACGTGTCTGCGACAGCTACGCGCCCTGCTCGCTAACTTCTATGTTATCAAAAACAGAATTCCTCAAAAAACAAGAATTCTACTTTACAAGTCATTTTGTGAATCCACTATAAATTATGGATTAACGAGCTATGGTCGCACATTTAAAACGTATCTTGACTCCATTCTTAAACTACAAGTACAACTTCTAAAACGAATAGTACCTTTTAAAATAAAAAATAGTTTTAAAAATGATGAAGGAAAACTCTTTAAGTATTGTCAAACCCTTCCGATACACACAAACGTCAACTACATGCTTCTCAAAGAACAGTTCTTCAACGCTAAACTACAACAAGACATAAATCATCCTGTACAAACTCGACGCATCACACAAAAGAAACTGGTTACAACACGGGCAAATAACTTTTACGGCGAGCGAACCAGCTCTTATCTTGTACCGCGACTTGTCAACAACCTACCCACCGTAACTAGACAATCACTGACCCAATTAAATATTAAAATCAAACTAAAAAACTATTTTCTAGCGATGCTTTAGTTTAGAGCTATGCCATTGTTTCCATCTTACCTACAACCAACTGATTCTAGTTGTTGTTCTTATATACTCATATATCTACTTATTATACCTAGTAACTACATATATATTGCTGCCTTAAATTATAAAATTATAATATTTTATTAATAATTACCTACCTACCTATGAATGAATTGACTGAACTACCTATGAATTGTAGCTATAAATTATTACCTTTTCTAATTATACGGTTGAAATGAAATTTGTCATATCATTATGTATTACCTAACCCACCTAACCAACCAAAAATGAAAACCCTGCTTAGAGCCTAGATTAAGATTTTTTATTTTATGTTAAATTCTGTTATGTACCTAAATAATAAATAATATTTTAATACCTACTAACATATTAAATTAAGAATTTTGTTATATACTTATAAATCAAATGTAAAATACCTAATTTAATTTGAATAATGTAATATCTACCTACTGTATAACGCAGAATGAAGGTGCTGCGCACAATCCCACGAGGATTATGTAGTATCTTATAGATTGTGAATGTGTTATGTATTTCTTACCTATAATTCAATAAAAAAAAAAAAAAAATGATATCCTATCGGTGCCTGTCGTGGTGTCAGAATCACTCACGCGTGTCCACTAAAACCTCATTTTAAACCTCAACCTTTCAGCCATCTGCAATTGCAACAACGCGACCGACGGCCGCACGTCCCTTGACTCGTCGTCCATCGACTCTGTGGGCCACGAGGCGGCTCTGAACAATACGCACACACACTCGAACTTCAACCACAATCGGTACGTCCACACGTGTACAATCTCCCTTAGCCGAATTCGAAATGCAAGCACGGCATTTGGCTCCATTTTGTCCGTGTTGCGTAGTTGACGTAAAGGACTGGCACTTTTAGTATGCCAGAAATAATGATGTAAGTAAGCTGTTGTGAGCCACGGTTATAGTGTAACTCTGGCTGCATTCAGGACTGGCCAAACTTGAGGAGGTTCCTTCGATAACGAAGTAACAGTTTGTCTCGTGTTTGGCCAGTCCATGATTGATCTTTACTCTTTCCTTTATTTCTGGACTTTTTCTTTACTTTTGCTTGTTTTATTTAGTAATCTATCGTAACTTCAATATCATAGGGGCGGGGGCTCCAAGGAAGAATCGACCACACTGTCAGGGGTTTAAGAATTTGAATTGCGTTAAGAAGCTCCCTTTCATGTTGAAGGCATTATCTCAGAATGGGAGATTTCTGTTCTGGGATGGTATTTCTCTTCTGTTCAACCGCAAATATTGTTTCATTCACGCAAATATTGGACGACCCGAATGGCCGAGTCGGCAGTGACCCTGCCAACGAAGCCAAGGGTCCCGGGTTCGAGTCCCGGTGGGGGCAAATATTTGTTTGACAGGAACGGATGTCTGTACCCTAGTCATGGTTGTTTATCTATCTAAGTATAATATTTATCTATATAAGTATGTGTATAGTTGTGTAGTACCCAAGATACAGGGAATCCTAGTTTGGGGCTAGATCAATGTGTGTAAATAGTGTCCAAGGTATTATTATAATTATTATTCACGCTATGTTTTTTATTGTTTTCTACAACGCACGTTTTCTGCCATAACTTCTGATGTTCCTTCTGCTTTAATGTTTTTTTTTTGTATTTTCCTTCTTGTTTTCAGTTTCTCGAATGAGTCTGGTTTCGTGTCGGTGGGGCATGCACATGAGTTATCGACCGAGCATAATGTCACAGCGTACTCGACACATTCCTCTTGGAGTGTAGGGAATTCCACTTATATAGATAGGTACGTTCGTGGATAAACATTTTAATTTCATCCGTATCTATTTATTTAATACAATGAGTCACGGACGGCCATGATGGCGACGCAACACTGTTGCTCTACCCACAGAATGTATGTTGCGTATCGTGACACTGGTATCTTTATGTTTGTTCTCTATTGTTTATAATGTCACTTCACATGCATCCAACACCTTCATTCACATGTTTTATGTTCAAGCTTCCTGTTTTTGTTTTCCAGTACTCTTGACAGTACAGATTGCGCAAAGACTGAGAAGATTCGTGAACAGACTAATTGCTTTGAGCGACGCATGAACATCACGAATTCTAATTCTATCACTACCACGCAACAAGCTAAGACCATAAAGTGAGTGTCCTTGTGTTTGTTTTATTTGTCGTTACTTGTTTCCCACATTATATCCTCATATTATATCCTTTTGTTGTTTTTTCTTATCTGTTTGGGGCCTTATTTAACTATTTTGACTATTAGACATGACATTGATAGCAGTGGCTTTTATCAGAAATCTCGTTCAGACACCAAACCGGCAGAATCCAATATAATACTGCTTTATCAGTACTTTGTTAGATTATTAGTAACGTCTAAACCGTATAGCGTATGTGCCTGTAGTACACGCCAAAGTTAACTAGGCACCCTCGAACAATGCGATTTCTCCTCCCTCTCTCGCTAGTTCTCGCCCTCGACGCGTCAGTAGGGCAGTGAGTGACGGACGCTATGACAAGTTCAGAGCGAGGTGCCTAGTTAACTTTAGCGTGCAGTATCTGTAAGCGTTGCTTTATAGATTGTCGAGTGTGACGTCATCAGAGGACGTTGAGAAGCCGCCCGAGCTGCCTGTAAAGACGCGGCGGCCGAACCGCGCCGACGTGCTGCAACACTTCCCTAATGTTGAGATTCGGTGAGTGTTGTTATTGTATCTGTTCTTAAACTACTACAACTAATTTAACTAGAAATCACGGGAAAAGCCACCTGTAGCGTGTCCGACTTCGATGCTAGTTTAGGTGATAGAAGATTCGAATTTACAAATAAGTCTTGAGTAAGCGCACTCAAATAAACAATGTTAAGTATTCACTTACCAATGTCTATCTTTTTGTGCCTCAATAAACATTATTATTATTATGAAAAAAATTAATAAAAAAATCTATGGTATTGCACATGTGCGCGTTTGTGTACAAATATCCGCCACTTTCCAACTTTTGAAGCGCGTTTAGTATCGTTTTCCGTTTTAGTAACATATTACACTTTATTTATTGTTTCTGTACACCGGGATCAGTTTCCAAAATGAATATATTTAATTTGCTGCAGTCGCGGATACTGGGCTCTGTGCTCTCTGTGGGGTATCAAATTAAAGGGCTTCATGAGCCGGTTCTAATAATATACCACACCATTATTTCCTTTCGGCAGCCTATTTTCTAAAAATCCTATAAATATTTTCAAAACATACCAAGTTTGGACTCCTCGAAGCCTATTTCGACGGATTAGTAAAGAGGATCTATACAGACCATGAGAGTGAGTGAAATAGACTAACTATTTTCGTGAAAAGTCAATAGATAAATGTAGTTTACAAAGTTACTGGTGCGGCTACTTTACTACTTTATTTTGATTGAATCTAAAATACTTACCTATAAATTGGTTCACAGTCCCCCCTGTTAGCGAGGTCTACTGCCCACAGGGCCACTAGCATAGTTTGTTATGGGATGCTCACTGTGGTGTAATTCAAAAGGTATAAGAATTCAACTGATGAGAGGGATCACACCGCACAAAGAGATCTTGACCTGCTTGGCGCAACTAGACCTTACCTATTGCACTACAAAGTTAACTAGGCACCCGCGAGAAATGCGATATCCACTCCCTCTCGCTCGCTCTCAGCCTAGGCGCGTCTGTAGAACAGTGACCGGACGCTATGACGTCATCAGAGCCTAGTGTACAACCATAAAGAATGATGTTGTTCCAGCCAAGCCTGCACCCTTCACGGCGAGGTCCGACCGCATACCATGGCCGACCACCACCCGCCGCGGCCGCCGCCGCTGCCGCTCAAGAAGAAACACAGTCAGTACACTTCCTACCTAACCAACCTAATTGACCGAGCGGACGAAGCGTCCAGTTTCGAGATTGCCCAAAAATGTTTTGTCCGTTTGTCAGTCCATTCTCGTCGCATTTT
Source organism: Argyresthia goedartella (assembly GCA_949825045.1). Taxonomy (NCBI): domain Eukaryota; kingdom Metazoa; phylum Arthropoda; class Insecta; order Lepidoptera; family Argyresthiidae; genus Argyresthia; species Argyresthia goedartella. The sequence continues at coordinate 15,044,073 of OX463809.1, read as the reverse complement.
CCAACCGATTTTGACGAAAATTGGCACACAAGTTCCTTGGTTTATTTACCAAATTTAGTCGATCGTAATTTTTGGAGAAAAGGGGACAATACCATTGGATGGATTTAATTTTTTGAAATTGAAGCGAGGTGTACTGTTGTCACAGAACCACTAGTATAAATGACGCCAAACAACTTGAACAAATGACCTTGCATGCGCAGAAACCGATTCTAAGGGCCGGGGTATGCGGTGCGGGGCGCGGCGTGCGGAGGGAGCATCGCATCGACCGCGCCAAGCCACGCTATTGGTAGATCAGTCGACCATCGCTTCCCGCTTTGAGTTCACGTCTCGTCGCTACCCAATACACTTGCGTGCAGTGAAATTACGGCTAAAAATGCCTCGACGGCCGAACGTAGTTTTAAAAAGGCAAGCCAGAAAGATGGTATACGATGTATATTGCTTTTTAAAGAGAGAAGGAACACCTGATATTGAAACCGTGAAACAGACATCGGAAGCAACTAAAACATCGGTGAGTACGGTAAGAAGAATAATCAGCGATTGTAAAAACTCCGACTTGCTCAAGGTGTTCCGGACTCCGGGGAAGAAAAGAAGTGGGAAGAAAAAAGTCACCGAAATTTACAGTTTCGATCAATCAGTCATCAAAAGGTGCATACATAATTTCCACGTAACGGATGGTGAATTACCTACAGCCGTAAAACTCCGTAAAAAATTAAAGGAAGACATAGATTTTAACGGATCCGTAACCAGTTTACCAAGAATTTTACATGGATTAGGTTTTCGATGGAAGAAAACAGAAAACAATCGCAAAATATTGATCGAGAAGAACAATATCCGATTACTGCGAATCGAATATCTTCAAAAAATTCGCAAGTACAGGGAAGAAAGAAGACCAATAATTTACACAGACGAGTCCTATGTCGACTCATCGCATGCTAGTTCCATATCATGGGCTGATGGATCAAATAAGGGCTTAAAAAAACCAATTTCTAAAGGGCAACGGGTAGTCATTGTACACGCAGGTTCCTAAGCAGGTTTTATACCCAATGCCCTTTTAGTGTTTAAAGCCGGAACAAAATCGGGTGACTATCACGATAATATGAATTTCACAAATTATGAAAAATGGCTTCGTTGTCAACTACTACCGAATCTGCCACCTAATTCAGTCGTAGTAGTTGACAACGCGTCTTACCACAATAAGCAGTCCGATCCCGCCCCAACCAAAATCTCAAGAAAAGCAGACATGCAAAAATGGTTGCAAGAAAAAGGCGTTCAGTTCGATGAAAGTATGTTAAAACCACAGCTGTATAACTTGATAAGACTACATAAACAGCAACACAAATCATATAGCATTGATAAGATTTTAACTGAACACGGCCATTCAGTCCTTCGCTTACCTCCATACCATCCTGATCTCAATCCCATTGAAATGGCTTGGGCAGCCATTAAAGGATATGTCGGTAGCAGAAATGTCAAATGGAACATTACCAAAGTTATAGATCTGGTAAAGGAGAAAGTTGCTAATATGGGCAAAAGCGAATGGGAAAAATTATGCCAAAAAGTTATAGAGATTGAAACAGAATATATAAAGAGTGATCATGTTGTAGATTTGGTAACTGACCAATTTATTATTTTGGTTGGTGATGACAGCGACTCGGAGGATGATGATGATGATGATGATGAGGACGAGATTGATTCTGATTATGAAAATTTCGATGACGAAGAACCAAGACCTAGCACAAGCTCTGCTTCTACTGGACAAGGTTACGACTTGATGGAAGGCATATCTTATTTACCTCAAGACTAAGTTTAGTTATTTACCAATAAAGCCGACAAATACCGCTAATTAAGTATAGTTTTATTTTGATAGTCATACCCACAAACCATTAAATCTAGTTGGACTCAGCACATGTACCTACTTCTTGTCTCATGCATGTGCATTTCCATGTGCATTTCCATTTGAAGCATTTCCGAACACAGATACAAAATTGATCTACCTCTAAAGAAGGAATTAAATTGTAGACGTAGGAATGAGAATTTCAAATGCGCCGATTTTTTTGCACGTAATTGTACATGCGCAAACTTTCCCCCACCACGTCACATTTTGTTCAAGATGTTTGGCGTCTATTATACATAGGATTGAGAACAGACCATTACTCTAGGTAGACCCGGCAAATGCACCTACTTCGCGCTTCCTACGTTGGTGTTGGCGTTAATCACAGACTAGTTGCACCCCGGTTGAGACTCACAAAAGTTAGCATTTCTTTCAAGGGTCAAGGCCTGCTATTTATCTACTAAAACAGGATACCTCTGGAGATTTTGAAATGAGTAGTTTAATAGTAGTTTATGTGACTGCTGCATAATGCCTAATTATGTACTGTTACATACACTAGTTTATCTACACACATATCATAAGCTCTCTTTGATGTGTTCAGGAACCGCATGTTTGACCGGCATTGTGGTTCTGCAATTGTTTAGCTTGTTATTTAGTACCAACTTCACGCAGACGGGCGTCGGCGTTCGAAATTTGAATGTCAGTACCAACTTCACAAACAAACTAGGGACGGCACGCGGGTGGGCGTCGGCGTTCGAAATTTGAATGTAGAATATGTAGAAAAACTACCAGATACGATACGAGTTTTTACCAAGTAGTTTAACATAATGCTGATCGTAACGTGCGGTTTTTGAACGCAGTAAAGAGGGTTTGTGATACGTGTGTAGATAAAAACTATAGTAAAAAGGGGTATAACAATGTTCAAAATTACATAACTGACAAAATGGTTTTAATCTTACTCAACACAGAACTCGCTTAATAGTTTTGTAATTATTTATTCCTGGCTATTATTTGTGAAATGAAATATTTGCACTGGTTGAACAAAATCTATATTAATTAATTAATTTGTGGGAGTTTGCTCGCCCTTCCTCTCCCACAGTGGTCTAATGTAGAAAATAGGTAAATAATTACGTTTTCTAAACCTATGTTAATATTTACAGAAAATCAAGAATTTTGACTTTGAACTGCACCACCACAATCGCTCTTATGACTCATAGATTAATGTATTTGCTATGACTGTTCTAAGTGACCGACGTTATTGATGTGAAAAAAAAACTTGGTTGGCTCGCATACATATTGGGGGTGCTTGCGGCGTCTACTTCTGTGTATGGTCTGGGGGTTTGAGTGTAGTGTGCCTGGGGTGTGAGGAGATTGCGGGGAAATAGGAGATAGGCAAATTGATTCAGTCTTTTGTCAATAGCATTGGCGCACAGGTTTCAGACGTGTTATTGTTGCCATATTTATTACTATGTGTGCTTCTCCCGTCTACTTTAACCATAATAAGAAATTGCAAGCTTTGACAATTTGGTATCCTCGCGCGTACCGACCACCGCATTGAGAAGCGATGCACAGACTCGCTAAGAAGCCTCACATTTTCTCAATCACGTCGAATAACTATTTTAATTACAAAATAAGGTTTGAAGTTTGTAAGCATGCATCACAAAAACTGCTTGTATAAGCGCAGTGCATGATTGATAATGCATCCTACCTACCGCAATAACGGCGATTACTACAATTTATTGCATTACTTTCGTCAACACTTATTATTGTCCAGCTATAAGTTATTATGTATGTCTCTGTTCCTTTATATTCCTCATAATGATAATTTAGATATGAACCTTACCCCAGTGCAGTAAATTAAAACAACAAAGTAGACTGCAGATTAGTATTTATTGTATCGAAATCGCGTAGTCATTGTATTGTATTATATATGACTGGACTGATTCATACAGTTGATATTCCTACGTGTAGGATTATGTATGCAGTATTAGCAACATAACATACCCTCGGATGTATTGCGAACTGTGCATACACAGTTCGCAATACATCCGTATTATGTATGCAGTATTAGGTAATGCAACATAACATACCCTCGGATGTATTGCGAACTGTGTATGGGGTTGTAATAGCATGTCTGTTTGTTGGTCCGGTGCGATGCTGCAGTGTTCCAAAGCGTGGCCTACAGTGGTGAGTGGCATCGTGCATGACTCCGATGTAGCAGGATAACTCGACTCATTTCAACTCTCGCTTATGTACTGGGAGCACTTACGGAACCGTCCTCCCTAATTTTGGAGCATTCTCATCAATCGGTATTATTTTCAGCTTTACATGTATTTAATTGTCATTTAATTCATTTCATACTCATCATTATCATAGTAAAATTTTGCTTTACGTAAGAAATTAAAAACCTTCAGTAGTCCTGTATTTGTGGGCGAAGAAAAGCAATTAATAGTCTAGTACTTTGTAACTACATCGCATATCAAGGAGTTACTAACTAAATATACAATTACATCAATGCTACTCTCCTCAACACTTGCCGTAAATTACTTAAAATAAAAAATAATAATTGATTCCTTGGTTGGCATTCAAAACGAACCCAACATCAAAGAGATTACTAACAAATCGTAGAGGTATTTTAACTTTTTTTTAACTTCCGATTATAATTTCGCGTATTAGCTTCTAATTCATCTATTAGCAACATCGTAGTGTTCATTATCATCTTAGATTAGTCGATGTTTGTGGTTCATGTTTCATTAATTTAATTCATGAATATATTGCCTTCGCTCCGGTTGTTGGCAATTAGCGCCCTCCGGCCGTAACACAAGGTATGCTCCAGTGTTAGTTTGAACCCCACGTAGACCTAACCTGACTACAAAATATTGGGCGTGAGGAATATGTGATTGACTTGTACCCCAATTTCAAGAATTCAATAAATGTATCTTTATTAAACTGTTAAACCGAAAAGACACCTTTTGCTATTTTAAGAGTAGAAAGTTTAAACTCAACTGTCGACAGTCGGACCTTTTTTATTAATGGTATACATTCTATGTTCAATAATCATCTCAAAGTGCATCAAAAGTTGTAAATAAACATCAACAACAACAACGCATTTGCCATTACGTGTCATGTAAGTCTCCAACAGTGAATTAATATACTCTTGTGTTGTGCAGTAATGGCGTACATGGAGATGTTTGGTAAACAACTGGAAGAGAACAAGGCGGCTGCGATGGCGTCGGCGCATCCAGAGAACAGCTTTAGACATTCTATACACACGTCTAATTTGGCTAGGTGAGTTATCTTTCTTGTTTCTTTGGTTCAAACACTCCTCTTGGTAGGATCATTTATCCAGTTGGTTTAGAACTTTATGAGCTAACCTGAATTGAAGCTAATTTTTAAGCATATCGAGAATATAAAGGCACATAACTAAACAATAATAGTGAATTGCCCAACGCCTCAACTGTCGCAACGTTATCACCTTGAATTAACTCGAGGAAGTTGCCAAAAAATGCAATCCTGTAGTCACCAGTCGCATTACTTACCCAAGGCCACGGCCAGGGCTTCCACTTCTCCAACTTGTTTGCGTCACACAGTTGAGTAGTAGAACGCTTTTGTTTCGTTTGTAGTGTCCAACACACCAACATTGGTGGCATCAGTATGCAACGGCAACACGTGCAGCAGACCATCGCGCAGTCGCTGACGCTGCAGCACATAGGCACCACGGCGTTGAGGTAAGTTGACAGATGAGGTTGTATTTATATGTGTTACGGCCAAAGTGGGTAATTGGCGATAATTCATATTCGCCGGTCAATATGAATAATGACTAAATGACTAAATTTTAGTTATTAATAAATGACTGAATTGACCAAGGTGTTTGGTCAATGTGACAAATTCATCGCTTTAACCGGTCGTTATATATACCACTGTCGTTTGGCGAAAGTGATAATTATGTTCTTAATAAAGCTAAAGTAAAGTGAACTAAAGCGTGTGAGATGTATTTACACACTAAACAGATTGATAAACGAATAAAAAATGAGTTTAAATTTAAAATGAACTTGCTTTCTACAAAAAACCTAAGAAAAGATAGACATAAACCTGTTTTCACCAACAATCCTTTTCTTTTAGGGGACTCTTATCTCTTTTTAAGGGCTGCCTACCGGTTGTTTCGCTTTCAACGACGTTTAAGTGTGACCAACGCTGCTAGGGGTCCCCCTAAATTTAGGAGGCCAAATATCGGGCGCCTAGCGCTCAGTGAATTTTACTTATATAAGGCAACAAATATAAATAAGTGAATGACCACCAAAATATTTTTTTCCTACCCAAAATGGCTAAATGACCACCAAAAGTTGCTGAAAATATCAGGGCAAAATACTGCGGTAGCTTAGGTGAAGGTTAAAGGGGGTGAGCGAAGCGAAGCCCCCTTTATCCTTCGTGTTAGGTTGAACATGTAAGAACAAGAAAAAATACTTAAAACATAAACTTAAGTACACAAAACATAGAAAGATGTTTGTTGATCATTTATCCAAACACAATTTGGTGAACATCCATCCATTTTTGCAGTCATTTCGAATTTATTAGTAGTAAATTTTCGAATTTTTTGGTAATCGTTTAAACACAAGCCCTCATTTATTCGTAAAATGGTAAATTATATGGATTTAGTTGATGACGTTAAAGCTCTTTGAAGACATAAATATATTATATTATTTTTTAGTTTCCGCACAACGAAGAAAGTGTAACACCGAATAGTGAACGTAGCTCAAAATAAACTTGCGGCCTTACTAATAAAAAAAGTTATTCACTGTTTAACTTATACAGTGTTTTGTCCTTTTCATACGTCGAGTAAATGTCAGAGCAAGACAAAACACTGTATAAGTTACACAGTGAATTTCTTTTTTACGGAGATGCCAATAAAAGAAGTTATTCACTCTGTAACTTATACAGTGTTTTGTCTTGCTTTATCATTTGACATTTACTTGACGTATGAAAAGGACAGTGAATAACTATTTTTATTAGTAAGGCCGAGAAGTTCAGAATACAACAAGTTTGTTTGACACTATTTCTTTAACTGAAATAGCAATGATTTATTCCCATACAGCATCGGTGTTCATGTATTTTTACATTATTACTGCATATTGCTTGCTGATTCAATAAAGTGTAATTAAGCATGAGAAATAGCTAAATTTACCATTAAAATTACGAAAAACATATAAAAAGAGTTTGCCGGTTAGTTTCCCCGAAGTACAACACTAGACCTGGTCTAGTGTTGTCTAGGGGCTACTTACATAAGTTTTCCCTAGTCAGGTGGACGTTAGGGTAAGGTTGGTGAAAACGGGCCATAGTTAAGTTGCTGGAGGATTTTTGGGTGCTTAGTATGATAAAAAAGGCCGAAAGAAGGCCAAACATTATCGTAGATGTTATTTCTTAATTTAACCAAATCATACTGCAGATTATACTTATATACATACAAAATTAGGGTCTAATTTGAGAAAATGTGTTTCTGAAAAATGAAATATTCTCACTTTGACTTAGTTGGGCGCTTATTATAAATAATCGATGGCGGCGACGGTCAGTATTCATAATGACCGCATTACGTGACGCTGATGAATGACGCTCTTTGCCCCGTGGCATATGCATATCGTATAAGAGAGCAGGTTCCTGCAGTAGTGGAAATTTACGTATGCATAATGACCGCATTATTCTCTTTGAACGTGGCATATGCATATCGTATAAGAGAGCAGGTTCTTGCAGTAGTGGAAGTTTGCGAATGCATAATGACCGCATTATTCTCTTTGAACGTGGCATATGCATATCGTATAAGAGAGCAGGTTCCTGCAGTAGTGGAAATTTAAGTATGCATAATGACCGCATTATTCTCTTTGAACGTGGCATATGCATATCGTATAAGAGAGCAGGTTCCTGCAGTAGTGGAAATTTACGTAAGCATAATGACCGCATTATTCTCTTTGACCGTGGCATATGCATATCGTATAAGAGAGCAGGTTCCTGCAGTAGTGGAAATTTACGTATGCATAATGACCGCATTATTCTCTTTGACCGTGGCATATGCATATCGTATAAGAGAACAGGTTCCTGCAGTAGTTGAAATTTGCGATGCATAATAACCGCATTATTCTCTTTGACCGTGGCATATGCATATCGTATAAGAGAGCAGGTTCCTGCAGTAGTGGAAATTTACGTATGCATAATGACCGCATTATTCTCTTTGAACGTGGCAAATGCATATCGTATAAGAGAGCAGGTTCCTGCGGTAGTGGAAAGTTACGGAAGGTAGTTTCGTGAAAGAATTGAATTGGCAAAGCATTCTCGCGTTCAACGTTATCTAGTGTTTAGGGTTTTTTAATGCTGTGAGAAACTGCCACTTATCGTATTTGGCGACACTGCTTGATTATACCAAATGTATTTTGGTCTGTCGAATTTCCCAAACAGATTGCGATCACTTAACCCGTTCTCGTGGGTACTTATCTGGTTTCAAAATGTTATTGTTATCATGCTTGATGATTAATTAAAAACTTAAGCAGTTATTATTCGAAAAAACTATACTATTTATTAAATTCATTACTAATAAGTGGGCAAGATTGGTTGCCTGTTTAGTTTTTCTACGATAATCGTCAAAGCGACATTTGTTTATGTAAAGTGTATTTTTGCGATGTGTGTAACTGTAAACGTCATCGACCTCGGTAGCGCAATGTGGTAAGCCCCCATTTGTCATGCTCCAGTATTTCAGTTCCACTCCAAAAATCTTACTCTCGTTGTTATCTACTCTGTAATCTTACCATCAGTTATTTGTGAGGAAACCTCCATATAAGACATAAAATTTGTATCCGCCAGTGACTAAATACGATTGATGGCTTCAAAATTCTCCAGCTTGCCCCCTGGAACTCTTATTTACTACACTTTTAGAACTTTTAGCATTCGATCGAATTGGCTACTTCCAACATAGATACTTTCTAGGGTTCCATACCCGAAGGGTCCCAAACGGGAACCTATTACTAAACCACCGCTGTCCGTCCGTCCGTCTGCCCGTCTTTCCGTCCGTCACATTTGCGCAGAATGTGTATTTCTGTTGCCGCTACAGCAATAAACAATGAACTACACTAGATTTAATAAACTAAACGGGTTCCTCATACAAGAGACGTGTTTTAGCACCACTTGCGATATAAGAAACCATAACATCATTCAAAGATGATCGTAGATTTCGCTTTCGATCACATGTTTGTGGTGGCGCAATTGGTTTGATATCGGTTTCGCAATCTCAGGATTTTGGGTTCGAGTCCACGTTCTGACATAATATTATTGTTTTTTGTTTTATTATGTTTAGTGGTTACGTTTTCTTGACGATGTTACTCAACCATCCGCGTGTGAGTCCGACCCGAACTTGACCGGTAATTATAAACTGTCAAAATGTTTGTTTTGTTCGTCAGTTTTATGGAAACATTTTGTTGTGACGTCATTGCACATTGTTGTCAAATGGTGGTATTTTTTAACTTTTATATAAGGATGCAAGGTCTTGACATGATTTATATATTTGTTACTTATTTACTATATATATTTGTACTACCCAGTCTAGAAGCCAATTAGATACATATTTTGATTTCCTCTTTAGCGTGATACGATAATAGCTCTAGTAGAAACTTTCTGATCCCACAACTGCCTCATCGTGGATACGAAACTGTATGGAACTGGCGTGACGCACACTATTACCTCAACACTTACTCCTGGGTGCTAATGAAATAACACCTCAACTCAACAGTGGGTCGGAAGACAGCATCAGCATGACGTCGAGCGGCAACAGCCTGGCACCCGCCGAGCCGCCCGCCCTGCCGCCCAAGATGAGCAAGACTAAACAGGTGAATGATACCACTTTTTATTATTTACTACTATTCATTATGGATATTACATTAATACAAATGATAATTTTCCAAACATCAGCTTGTTAAGGCCATTGTAAGAAGTCACATTGGACACAAAGGGAGGGCACACATATTTTTTTCAAAGTTAATTGCTTAACTTTTTTCAGTTAAAAATACATATGTAAAATGACAATATTGTATTGATGACAAATGAAGGAAATTGTACGATGTACTTTGACCAATAATACATTTAAACATAATGAACAATTGTTGCTTTAAAAAACTGAACATCGTTACAAGGTTATGTTGGTGATCCCTCGGTTACCCAAACAATCGATCGATCAAAAATAATTGAATACAAGAAGATTAATTCAATTTAATCGATCTTTTTAAGCTGGTCTCCGCACTATGAAGCTAAGACTGACGGAAATCAAATGTGATTTCTTATCTTGGCCCTACAATAGAGAAGCTCGCATTTTTACAGTTAGTTTATACCTCGGGCTCTGTGTGTTTTGCTGTAAATATAAGGCCATATTTCACAACTGCCCTATACTTGGTACACGAAAATACCTCCAGAAGGCCAGACCAACCTAAACCCCAACCCCAACATGAACTTAGGTATGTCACAGTTGAGGCTGAATAAATGGTCAAGGAAGGAAGGAATAAGGTCAAGGAAGACACAAGCGAACTGGCTTAGATAGGCAAGTGGAGTAACCCATGTACGTATATCTAAATCTACCACGCAGTAGTAACGAGAACGAAATCATAGAAGATTGATATACAAGAAAGGTAAGTCATCATCAACTACACCCGAGATATTTAAGCGCAAGAGCGAGCAAAGCGAGCGAGGTTCTTATGGTTCGAGGGAGTACACCCGATTGGAATACTCTACTTTTCATCACTAATGCAAGGAAAAATAAATTGTCGCCTCGCAAATCTTTTGAAATCGTTGTTGGAAATATATTTTTTACGAAAAATAATAATTCCTCGCATTAATGACAAAAAGTAGAGGATTGCCTTGCGAGTGCCTCGGGTGTAATTGATGACTTAACCCCCTTGTATAACAATCTACTATTTCTTGCTCCCTCAGGTCCAAGTTCATTCGAGCGTCGAGTTCCTCCCGCCGCCGTCGCCGCGGTCACCGCGGCCGGCTTCCTATAACAGCTCCACGGACGAAAACAGTCTCAACTACTCGGTAAGAGATGCCACAACTACTCGGTAAGAGATAACTCAACTATTCGGTAAGAGAAGCCTCAAATACTCGGTTAGAGATGCCTCAACTACTCGGTAAGAGATGCCTCAACAACTCGGTAAGAGATGCCTCAACTACTCGGTAAGAGATGCCTCAACTACTAGGTAAGAAATGCCTCAACTACATGGTTAGAGATGCCTCAACTACATGGTTAGAGATGCCTCAACTACATGGTTAGAGATGCCTCAACTACTCGGTAAGAGATGCCTCAACTACTCGGTAAGAGATGCCTCAACTACTCGGTAAGAGATGCCTCAACAACTCGGTAAGAAATGCCTTAACTACTCGGTTAGAGATGCCTCAACTACTCGGTAAGAGATGCCTCAACTACTAGGTAAGAGATGCCTCAACTACTCGGTAAGAGATGCCTCAACTACTACGTAAGAGATGCCTCAACTACATGGTTAGAGATGCCTCAACTACTCGGTAAGAGATGCCTCAACAACTCGGTAAGAAATGCCTCAACTACTCGGTAAGAGATGCCTCAACAACTCGGTAAGAAATGCCTTAACTATTCGGTTAGAGATGCCTCAACTACTCGGTAAGAGATGCCTCAACTACTAGGTAAGAGATGCCTCAACTACTCGGTAAGAGATGCCTCAACTACTACGTAAGAGATGCCTCAACTACATAGTTAGAGATGCCTCAACTACTCGGTAAGAGATGCAGGTCGGAGGCAGGCATATAGCTGTCGTGGCCAAACGATTTAAGGCTAATTTCATTCAGTCCTGAACAAGTAGTTTTATAGTAGCTTTTTCTCATTATTACCAGTTACCAACCGGTTTTCAGTAGCTGCATGTGCCTATAGGCTAAGAAATATTCGCCCGAGTAAGCTTCCTCAGTACAGTTTGAAGCACGTGTTATGTAAATTTCATCAGTAATGCTCAAGTTGTATTTAACTCGATATGCGGGAGGTAAATGCGAATTGCCGCCCTGGGGGAGGTAGGTAATTAAATTGAAAAAAATCGAAGGAGGTTCTTTTCTGTCTTTTGGGACAAGATCTCATATTTGAGGCAAAACACCAGCAAGACGCTTGGAAGTAATACAATAAATGGGTTTTATTTATGAAAACAAACTTATGAAAAAAAAATTGGTGCCACGCAAATCTCGCTGAAAACGTTGTTGGAATATCATTTCTATAAACAGTAGTTTTGTAAGTTTTTTTTATTTCCTTGCATTTGTGATGAAAAGTAGAGTATTGCACTGGGGGGGTGTAAGTGATCAATGGCTCCCTCGAACCATAAGCAACATTAAATATCTCGAGTGTAATCGGTGACTTCTCATATATAACAATCTACTATTCCCGCAGAGCTGTCGCGACTCGCATGGCAGTTCAACCGGCCCAGGCAAGTTCCCCCTGGAGGATGAGCTAGAGAAGCTGGAGAAGGTACTCACCATAAGCCTTATGCCCATATCTTGCTTAGAATATCCTAGTGTGGGGCCAGAAGCAATGTGTGTGCTTGCATAGAAATGTTTATGTTTACAAAATACCAACACCACACACCGCAGTGAGTCGATAGTGACATTACAATCCCACCAGCCGTTTTGACAGTTTCGCAGGAGGAATGGATCGGAAACTCCAAACCATCCATGAAAAAAATGTAGTATGATGAAAAATATAAACCTTTTCACCCCTCTGCTCGGAAATGTGGCAAAAGATGGTCAGTAATGGGGCCGCAAAACAATGAATAGTTCACCAGGGCAACAAAAACATATTTAACCTGTTTGAACAGGACAGAAAAAACACTGTTGGCTTGTTTTTTATGGTTCTGACACTTGACAACAGATGGCGCTTCATGCCATTTCAGTTTTTAACGACATAGCGTGCGTCATGCCGTAGCGTCGGTAAAAGAGTGCCTGACTTGTGCTGTCAATTGTGGTAGATGGATCAATGAGATCCAAACTTCATATGTCTCAATAGTTATTTGTGTCACAATGGAGCAAAATGATGTATTTACGGCGAGGGCGGTACATTGAATCCAGAGTGAAGCGAAGGATTTCCTGAGCGTCACGAAGGATTCAAGTGTTAACGCCCATGACGAAAATAATTTGGCTCCTGCGTGACACATACAACTTTTCACACCGACTAAGAGGAAAATTGAAATAAAATGCTCTAAAAATAATGAAATAACTACTTTAAATTATACTTTCACCACTTTTACAGTAATCGAACAACGAAATCTTTTTTTTTATAATGGCGGATTGTGAAGGATTACGGAAAGTTCACCATAGATAAAATGTTCCTGTGCTACTTTTACCAAAGTGTAAAAATAATCGAATATATTAAGGTATCGGATAATTCGAAATTCTGAAATTTTCATATAACGTTGTTAAAGTTAAAACTTGAAACATGTTCATTTTAATCGACTACCATGAAATTTTAATCGATTATTTTATTAAGATCTGTGTTCAATTGGCACATTGGGAAAATGATACATGCCAATGAATAAATTAAAAAGTAGCTTAAACAGAAAAGTAGCATTATGCTCCCTCTCGTCGAGGAGCAAAACTTACTTTGCCGAATGAAAGGTGTGAAAAAATAATTTTCTGTATGATTAATTTGATTTCCTCGCAGTAGTCATGAAAAGCACTACGTTTAGTCTCGACCAAAAGTGTAATAGATGCACTCGGGGGATGCACCTGTCAGTGTAAGCTGGGGTTTCCGCCATTTTTGACAATATGAATGAAGACGTCAACGTGTATGGCTTTTAAAATATTTTTGAAACTGATCAACGACTGTGATATAGTCCCTTAGACGGCATCGCCTATGGCTCGGCCCTCGAACTTCTCGTCCATACATTGCTCATATTCCAGCCTATAAAACAATGTACTTAACTAATCTTTGTCTTCGTCGCGCAGTCGGCTGTGTCGGGTAAATGTAAAATTGTGTGAAAATCGATACTTGCGCCCCGAAAGTAAACCGACGATTGGCCATACATACTTTTATCTGAAGCGAAGTTGTAATGGCTACATATTAGAATCGTTCTATTCGATTGATTTTCTGTTCATAAAGTCAATCTGTAAGATTTTGTGTTGCTTGAGGCCTTTTAAAATATTCCTTGATATTAATTTATTATTTTTAACCCTTATTGGGCCTCAGCATGCACAATTTTTCATTGGTAATCCAATCTATTATATAATATATATAAAATACTTGGGAGTAATTATAGACCATAGATTAAACTGGGCCCCCACATAAAGATAACTTCAGGACGAGTCAGAAAAATAATAATCATAATAAAAAGACTAAGAATTATATTAGACAAACAGGCGCTTTATACAGTTTATTACGCTCTATGCGAAAGTGTTCTAAGATACTGTATTAGCGCATGGGCAGGCGCTGCAAAATGACACCTACTTCGTCTCGAAAGAGCGCAACGTATGATAATAAAAGTTATGTTAAGGAAGCCATTTGGACATAGTACGGATGATCGATTCGATCTAACGAGAAAAAAAATCGTTAGTTTATCAACTAACGGTTTTGACAATCTTATGGTGAAATATATAAGGTAGAAAATCTGGTGGGATACATTATCCTTCAGTACAATTAAGGGCGTACCCCACAAAGCTTTTGACTGAAACAGATCAAAACCAACAGAAAAAATATTAATTCATATCTGCGTTCAAAATATATATTTATCTGGCTTGTAATATATTTCTTATTACTATGAAAACTTCTGCCTATATTCAAAATTGACTTTATTTGATATAGGTGATCTTCAAAGACGCTTTAGATAGATGAGGTGATAATTAACCGCTGTTATTTAATCATGCTGTTGTTTGGTTTTTAGGTTCACATCAACTCTTGCAACGACCTATTGCCTCCGCCATCGCCGCGACCTTCGTCCTACAACAGCTCAACGGATGAGTCAACGCTCAATTATGCGGTAATGTTCCATATTAGTATCAAATACCATTAGTGTAGCGTATTGTTGTCCAAGACGAGGTGCACTGGACTTGACCCGGAATCGAGCAAGGTCAAGCCGTACTCCTCCACGGACTTCCAAAGAACAAATTAGACAGAGCGTCACGCCTTTTCCCGTACGGGGTGGCAGAGGCGTAGTTGCGCCCACGTTTAGCCAGCTATAAGGACGAAAAGGATTGATTTTTGTGTACCGACGCCAATCGCATGTACAATCAATTTTAATAAAAATGACTAACCCGACCCGGCACTTCCTATTATAAACAGTAAAAGTTTGTCAGTGCTGTTTTCCTTAACCATGCTTAGTTTGTGTTGGTTGTTTACAGCATTCAGAAGACTCTTTTGTGGGGTCAAGTGCCAAGTATCCGCAAGAGAACCAGTCTGAGAGGATCCAACCGTCGCCGTCGCCTGTACCTTCGCAGGTATAATAATAACAATACATGCATAATAATACATTGGACACTATTTACACACATTGATCTAGCCCCAAACTAAGATTTCCTGTATCTTGGGTTCTAGACAACGATACATATACTTATATAGATAAAAAATATACTTAGATAGATAAACAACCATGACTAGGATACAAACAACCGGGTCTCGAACCCGGGACCCTTGACTTCATAGGCAGGGTCACTGCCGACTCGGCCTTTCGGGTCGTCTGTTCGTATATACACTGCAATTATTGTACTGTAGTCCCTACTAAACTCCATAAGCTTAAACACCGCTTCCGCAAGCGGTACCTACTGTACAATAATTGCAGTTCATAGATACGTTTTTAAGAGATCGTTTGCGCGCCCTTACAAAACTAAGCTATCTGCTAGTGAATACCTCAATACCTTCGTTGTCTCCTTATTGTCATTGAACTGTCATTGTCTACCGGAATAAGGTCCCAGGTATCGCGCGGGCTTGGCAACTTCACAGCTGACTAGATGTTTGTCGCGAGCTGTAAGCCTCGGCACACACGATAAACAAAAACTAACCACAAAACGCCGCCCACCCCTATTTCCTGTACTTCATGATCAACAAGCTATTGTAAAGCAACGACTGCTTTGATACTCCTATTTTGCGTGAGATTTACAAAAGACTGTTTTGGCCTACTGCGGCGCCTCAATACTCATACTTCGCCTTCCTCATGCAGCGAAGCAGCGGCAGCGCGGACCGGCCGAGTACGGACGGCGAGGTGGACATCATCCTGCTGACGGACGTGAGTGCCTACCTCGCCTGCAACGACGCGCCAGAGACGGTGTGCGGCGGACACCCGGAGGCGTTGGTCGTGCTCGCGACTAAGGCTACTAAAGGTTCGTTGAGGGCGTATTGAAACTATTTAGCACTTTTTGGGAGAATGCGTCATTTATTCAAATATAAGATGGCGAACAAAGTATGGATAATATTTAGGAAGAAGACTTTGAAACCTCAAACTGCGGGACATATTAGAATTGACAAAAATAACAAGGAGATTTGGGGAGGGAAATCAGCTGAACCAATTGGGTGAAACTGACTGAACTGTGTTCAGCGGGCGTCCCATCTCATCATCGACCATAGATCTATCTAGAGACACCTTAGATTATAAAGGGGTGATGAATATTGACTGAGGTTTGTCCTCGCCCGATTCCCGATTCGGATTCGATGTCCACTATGTTACTACGTAACTCATAAGGACTTGAATGCAGAAACCAGAGTAAAAACGTTACCATCCATTCATTGTGTGTGCTCGATCGCGATCATGTGGCATGCTATGAGCGCATGCTGACCTAATACAGAACTGTCTTATGATAACGTGGCGTAACGTGCTAAATTATAAAAGCTAATAGTAGTTTATCTATACACGTATCATAAGCCCTCTTTACTGCGTCCAAAAACCGCACGTTACGATCAGCATAATGTTAAACTACTTTGTAAAAACTCATTTCTTATCTGAATATTGAACATGACCATAATGTGTAAATTTTCTACATATTATGACATTCAAATTTCGAACGCCGACGCCCGCCTGCGTGCCGCCCCTACTTTGTCTGTGAAGTTGGTACTAAAGAACAAGCTAAACAACTCAATGCCACAATGCCGGTTAAACATGCGGTTCCTGAACACATCAAAGAGAGCTTATGATATGTGTGTAGATAAACTAGTGTATGTAACTGTACATAATTAGGCATTAAAACTCGAGAGTGGGTTTGGATAATAATATTACTCGAGAGTTTCAATGCCTCGTTATTATGTACAGTTACATACTCTAGTTTATCCGCACACCTCCTACACACGTCCTACACACATATCATAAGCTCTCTTTGATGTGTTCAGGAACCGCAAGTTCGACCAGCATGGTGGAATTGATAATTGCTCTACACTTGTTTAGCTCAGTAGTACCAACTTCACAGACAAACTAGGGGCGGCGCGCAGGCGGGCGTCAGCGTTCGAAATTTGATTGTCATAATTTCTCGAAAATTGATACATTATGGTCATAATGTATCAATATTCAGATAATAAATGAGTTTTTACCAAGTAGTATAACAATATGCTGGTCAACGTGCGGTTTTTGGACGCAGTAGAGAGGGTTTATGATACGTGTGTAGATAAAATAATTATAAGTCTGTTTCTCTCTTTCGGCTAACACATTTACTTTTCTTGCTTTCATCTTTACAGAAACGGACGAGTGTAAGTCGACCGTTGAATAAGGCGGGAATGGTTCAGTTATCTCATACTTTTTCTTATAATACAGGCTTTTCTCCGCTTTTCTTTATCTTTTATCTTTTGTAGACACAACTGATCCATGCAATGGATACTATACTGCAAACTTCTCGCATAAACAAATACACACGGATGTAAATGTATTGCATGGAGCGAGTGAGCTAGAAGTTTCTTCTAATTAATTTCTTTTGAAAGTACTTCAAATTAATTCATCCAAATTACACTAAGCAATATAACTGGGATGTATTCGTTTGTTTCTGCACGGTTTTTGCACGACAGTACAACCTTTTGAACTTTTCTTATAAGCTATTATCTTTGCTTGTTTTGTACGTAGGTATATTAAATCAAACTAACCTCCATCATATCAACTCGTATGTAGATTTTTATTAAAGATTAGAAATAGCTTGTATGACAATACTTCTTAATTATCCCAAGCATGAGAATACAACCTTAGGAATCGATTTCACGCCATTATTTGTAGCTTGGACTGAAATTTCTCATGTTTCATATCATAACTAATGAGTGGGTCCTCTGTCAGACTTCGCGTACCAAGAGGCGTTCCTGGTGACGTACCGCACCTGGCTGTCGCCCCGCGGGCTCATGGAGCGGCTGAGCCGGCGCTGCGACCACTTCCAGTCGAGGCCGCACGAGCTCCGTTCCACGCTCAGTCTGCTCACGAGAGTTGTCGCCGACCTCACGTGAGTACACCCGGACACAACTTGGCTGATTGGCAAATAAGCAACAAACGAGAAACTTAAAACAAAAAGAAACATGGAATAAAAGTGACATTGAAAGAGTGTGAAATCTGTTTAAATTATCGTATTACCTACTTAGTGAGCTCCACGCCAAGTCTGCTCACGAGGGTGATCGCCGGCCTCACGTGAATAGATTGGACCCGAATACGACTTGACTGCTAGGCAAGCAAGCAACTAACGAAAAACTTGAAATAAAAACAAGCGTGAAATAAATGTGACATTAAAACTATGGGAAATGTGTGTAAATTATCATATTACCTACTTAGTGGGCTCCACGCTCAGTCTCCTCACGAGGGTGGTCACCGGCCTCACGTGATTACACTCGGACACTACTAGACTGCTTGGCAAGCAAGCAACAAAAGTTTAAAAAAAAAATGGAAACAAGCCTGAACTAAATGTGACATTAAAAGGACAGGAAATGTGTCCAAATAATAATAATAAAAAACTAGTGTTCAACAATAGATACAGTGAAATCGGAGACATCGTTTCAGAATATACTTTGATACTTAAATATTTATATTTTTTTCTTAGTTTTCTTTAAATATTTATATTTTTGCGTTTGTTCGTTTATTTCCACATTTTAAAGTCCAATTTCCACAGACTATAAGTATCATTTATCATATCATCGTCATATCAAAAAAGTTACGTTGCAACATATCTGTGGTTGCAACAGTTACCTCAAAAATAATTAATCTCGGAATGGGAATTAATCGAATAATCGTCGTGAATATGTCGTAGCTATATCGTAGAATTTGATTATTTCACGAAATTGTCAGAAAGAGAATGTAGAGAAGAGGCAAAAAGTGGCGATTGCTAAGTATATGTAAATATCTACAGTAATTAAGTCATTTGATTGATTGATTTCCTAAACAACTGTAAATACGGTACTGAAACTACATTCTCTCATTTCCTACTCGACTGCAATCAGTAAAAACATTAGTCCAACTCATGTAGCATCAAGTCTTGCCTGTTATTCACTGTATTTTATCATGAAATATTCAATAATCACCAGTTAATTACGGAAAATCATAGAATAAATAATCAATTCTGTACTGCGTCGAGATTGCCGTCATATTTTTTTTCGAAGTCTGTTTTGTCTTTGAAAATTAGTGATGTACGAGTATTTATTTATTTTAATTTTATTTTATTGTATTTGGGACATCAACAGCGAACAATATAGATAAGTTACAATATTAAACAATACAAAAATAAAGCCAGTTACAGATATCCACAGAAGATACAGAATAAAGTAGAAGAAAAACTTATATATTCATTTTATATATTCAACATGCAAAATATTTGAATGACTATAGTCTATTTGAAAAACCTATTTTATTCCGTCACCTGAGAGACCTGCAAATCGATCTATAATTGATCAGTTTGATGATTTCGTCTTGTCTGCTATTCGACGCAAAATACATCAATTTTATTTTGATGGTGAACTGCCTACAGTGCACAAAGTGACTGTGGCAGTTAATGAAGATTCCAGTCTTCCGTCGTTATCTGAATCTTCAATATATCAGTGATGATTTTTTTTTAATTTAATCATGTTAAGAGAGCACGCAAGAGCATCATGATGGACAGACCTGATCTCCACTTATAGAGACAATATCTGTTGCAGATCGCCGATTTTAGAAAGCAAAATAAAAAATATTTTACATGGCCGAAACATGGATTAATGCAGGTCACAGCTGTGACTACATATGGGTTGATGACAACATCAAATCAAGTAGAGAGATGCCTTTTTAAGAGGACTTTCTACTGGTCTAAAAAATCCTCAGAAAGGAAAACGAATAATAATAACACATATCGGAAACGAAGATGGTTTCGTGGAAGGCGGAAAATTTATTTTTCAAGCCCAGAAAACCGAAGGAGACTACCACGGCGAAATGGATGCGCACAATTTTGAGAAGTGGTTCGAAAATTTTTTGGAAAAAATCCCAATTGGTTCCATCATAGTAATGGACAATGCCCCATATCATTCGCGTCATATCGAAAAG
Source organism: Argyresthia goedartella (assembly GCA_949825045.1). NCBI lineage: Eukaryota > Metazoa > Arthropoda > Insecta > Lepidoptera > Argyresthiidae > Argyresthia > Argyresthia goedartella. The sequence goes on along the minus strand of OX463809.1, from coordinate 15,023,757 downwards.
GCGCCCAACATGAGTTGGCGGAAGGAGGCTATCCAAAACTGGTTGCGCGAAAAAGAAATCAAATTTCAAGAAACCGAAATCAAAGCGAATCTCATAGCTAAAGTAGACAAGTAAAAATATAAAAAAATGTATGTAGATGAGTTGGCGGCATCGAAAAATGTGACAGTTTTGCGCCTTCCACCATACCATTGCGAGCTTACCCCGATAGAGTTAATATGGGCGTAAAAGGTTACGTTGGAAGGAACAACAAAACATACCAAATGGACTATGTGAAGATTTTGTTGGACCACGGTTTGGCGCGGATCGGGGCAGAACAGTGGGTGAAATGTGTACCTCATGTCCTAAAAGTAGAAAAAAATAATTAAAGAACTGGATGGGATAATAGATACGGCCACTGAATTATGCAATAAAGAAATTATGAATTATTATGAAACTTATAAATGAACCTGGTTACACACACATACATTTTTTTTTTTTTGTCTTCCTGTATTACTGCGATCTGTCATCTAGGACATTTAGCAATATTTTTGAGATTGATTTTAGACCGGCTTGCAGGACTGGAGCCATTGCCCCATCCTATTATTTTAGTTTGTCAATGAGATCTTGTGGTGCCCTTCTTTTCAGTCTTTCAAACGTTGTGGTTTCTGTCATCAATTTTGAGGCCAGTGCGTTTGGATGCCTTTCAAGTCTGGTTTTATATCTTTTAAGATTGGTGATAATTTCTTCTTGAACCGTAGGGATTTTCAAGTCTCGGTGAATATGTTCGTTTTTGACATACCATGGGGGTGTGCTTCACACACATACATGGAGTATGAAAATAGCCGCACCAACTTTGTGAACAACATTTTGCTAGGTAAAATATAAACTATTCACTCCACCATCCCTACCATTAAACGATGGTACGGATTCCTTGAACGAATTTTTTTTTTTTTCCAACAAACAATCTTAGAAAATCTTCCCGCATTGTTTTTCTCGGTCTCGGTTTTCTAGGTACGCTTTCGGTCGTGTTGAACTTTTTGAAATGTTTTATAGCATTCATAACCATGTCATTCTTAATAAAGTTGAAAATAAAGTACTAGTGGACGAATCGCAACATTTGTTTTTCCCATATTGATTAATTTTATTGAAAAAAGTTAGGTTTTAAAGGTAATACCGACGTTTCATAAAAATAAGCGGCAAAACAAAAAAAAAACAGAATGTAGTTCTTTTCTTTAAAAAAATTTAGAATGTAGCTTTTTATTGTCTTTAATTAGCTGGCCAGCTATAAGTACGTTAATAGTAGTTTATGTGACTGATACATAATGGAGGGCATTAAAATTCGAAAGTGGGTTTATGAAAAGAGCCGAAGGCGAGTTTCATAATAATATCACTCGAGAGTTTTAAGGCCTAATTATGTACAGTTACATAAACTAGTTTATCTACACACATATCATAAGCTCTCTTTGATGTGTTCAGGAACCGCATGTTTGACCGGCATTGTGGCTCTGCAGTTGTTTAGCTTGTTCTGTAGTACCAACTTCACGCACACACAAACTAGGAGCGGCACGCAGGCAGGCGTCGGCGTTCTAAATTTGAATGTCATAATATGTAGAAAAACTACACATTATGGTCATAATGTGTAATTTTTCAGATAAGAAATGAGTTTTTACCAAGTCGTTTAACATTATGCTGATCGTAACGTGCGGTTTTTGTATGCAGTAAAGAGGGTTTATGATACGTGTGTAGATAAACATAATTAAGGTTTTGTACTGACCAATGAAATTTCTTTGTTTACCTTTAATCTACAAGATTTGTAATGCGAGTTTACACCCATCCAAACATCCAATCGTTCACATGAATAATAATAGTGTGATGCGGTCGGTGTATGCACGCAGGATGTCCGAGTTGGAGACAGCGATGGTCTCGCAAGTGCGCGACTTCGTATACTGGCTGGTGGAGCGCGAGGAGTTGGCGTTCGCGAAGACGCTGCGGCAGATACTGGTCGACAAGCTGAGGCAGCAACACTCGCACCAGAATGCCGTGAGTATCGCCCCACGCTTCTTCTTTAATCTGTTCCTATTTAGCGACAGTTGATAGGTTAAGGCTCGGTATCCCGACAGCGGTACTTAGAATTTCACCTTCAGTTTACTTTTATAATAAGTTTCAAGTGCTAAAAAAAGCTATAGAGGATCATCAGAGCAAGATAACTTAAAAAAATTTAAACGATTAAATAAATAACAAATACAAAAATTGAAACTCCTAAAAATTGTTTAAAGAAACAATTGCTTTCATACGCCTATATTGTGTAACTTGAGATTTACTAAAGGCTGTTTTGCTATTGCATCACCTTAAGGATTTGAAATTATGTACTTTTTATTTATTTGTTACTCGGTTAAGTTTATTGCTGACATATGCGACCCCGCTGAATGTTCATTCAAATATGGGTTTTCGGTTGTGCTTTATAGGCATACTATCGAGTGGTACGATTGCGGGAAGGTCGCATAAAGCGAGCTGTTTGCTAACTTACGTCGGAAATGTAAATTATATCTACAAAGCACAGCCTAAAATCCATATTTGAATGAACATCCTTTGCCGGTTGGGAGCGGGGTCATATAAGTCAGATACGACCTATAGTACACTATAGATTTTTGAAGAGCCTTATTTAAAAATTTGATTCCTATTCCTCTAAAATTAAGCTTAAGGTGAAATTCTAAGTTCCGTTGTCGGAGTGTCCAGCCTTAACTTAACTCCCTTAGCCCCTCCTCATAGCAGGTATTATTGCGACCTCACTACTCGACCTGCTAGTTATATGAAAAGGCGTTATGGGTCGATAGTTCTTTTTTTATTAAGGGGGTACTGTAGTAGGCTTATGTTATTCTGGCATCTGGAATTTTCTATCAAATCCTTTCAAATTGACAATAGACAAATCAAAATACAGCTCGCCGGTCAACCGGTCCATTACCGCGGCTGCGCGCGAGGCATCGCGATTTTGAACCTTATTCCATAGTAATAAAATTCAAAACCTTTAACGGGAAACATTTCTAGAAAGTGAGTCTGATTGGTGGATTTGTCCATCCAAACTTAACGAATTACGATATAAATTCCCAGATGTCAAGGAGAACAAGATGAGGCTACTGGAAAATTTACCTATATTTCCTAAGGGTCCGTGGCTGAAATAGGGTTAGGGGCTAAAAAAGGGGAAATCAGGGTTCCTTATGCGCGGCATATTTTGGCAGAGCAACCACCGCTACGAGTACGACAGCCCATGTGCCGGCACCGTGTCCCTACACCGCGACACGCTGCTGGACTTCAAGGCGTCAGAGATCGCCGAGCAGATGACTTTACTGGACTCGGAGCTCTTCACAAGGTAAAGATCTCGTAGATACCGACCCGCATTTGAACGCATGGCCTTGGCACGTGCCTGGTATTGTGAAATGAAGAATGCCGGCGCTCACTCAAAGGAAGTCGCGTGCGGGTGCCATAATATCTAAGTTAACGCATTTTTTATACACTCATTATATAGCGTCAAGACCTGCCCCATGCTGGCAGAGTTAGATTTGTAGTTTCATCATTACACACGTATATATATATATAGAAAGTTACGTAACGTAAAAATAATTTGCGTTCTGCTTACGTTTAGCCAATACGTTACGATGGATCTGCCGATCGCATCAGACCCAATGAGTCACTAAAGTGCCTTCCACCGAACTTTTCCCTTCGCGGTTAAGTTGGCTCTAGTGCACAACTGTCAAAAAATGGTGAAAAGCAATATCCGTTTGCCAGACTCAGATCTCCACTTTCAAATAATAAGATGATGCGGCTGTCAATACTTTCATTCTTTTAAATTATTTTGTATTGTTTTACTATACCTAGTCTGGCCATAAGTTCTGTTCCAAGCTTTAGAATGTAATTTAAATATAGAGTGACAGATTTATTTCACTGCGTAATAAATAAGGTTCGGTGTTTTGGAAAATTCTTACTCGATCGCATTAATCCTAGCTGGAGAGACGAAGTGGGGTGTTATAGTGAATCGTGACGCAATCATCGCGCTTCACAAGTGTAACAAAATACCAATCGACATTTTCATTTTCTTGAAAGATTCGACATCATATCGACTACTATCAAAAACAGCTGAAGCAAGACCGACCAGAGCCAAGAAGCAGTGGCAGCAGCACGAGATGTTTGGATATCAGCGAATTTTTTTTTGGATAAAAAATATAGTATAATAAATGCTGAGAAGCTGCCATAGTGGAAAAAGGCAACCACCCGGCCTCAGTGTTGGTTTAGTGGGGGTCTCGTGCGAGGGGGTCACTCAGCTTAATTTTTGCAAACAAGGCTTAAAATCAATGGTAGAAAGAGATCAGTCCTTCATTTTAGAGACTATTGTCAAGCCACTGATCTTAACTTTTTTTTCCAACCAGAATTTGATATCCCAACAGAACACAGCACTTGCACGCATAGCGCGAACCATGCAACGCTTGTTTTGCCCGGTTTTGTTGCCGCCGAAGATAGGCCCTCAGGAAGCTCCAATATGAACCCATCGGACTACCGACTATGGGAAGTTTAAGAGGAGGAAGCGAGCTCAAGGCTCATCAAAAATCAAGTCGTTAAAGCGTGACTTGGTGGCAGCAGCTGGTTCTATACCTCTGAAAACAGTGGCTCGAACGATTGAAGAAGTTTACAACCAAAACATGAGCATTTCGAATATTTTGTATGTTTATCTTATAAAATAGGAAATAATTAATGTTATTAAATACATTTTAGTATTTTTTTTCTTCTAAATCTGATTTAGGCACAATTTTCCTTAAAACAGAATTTATGGATAGACTAGGTTGATAATTTTGACGCCTTGTTAATTTGGGTAGGTATTCTATTTCAGTCCTTGATAAAATATTTTTTCCTTAAATTTTGGGTAATACATTTTTTTAAAGCTAGCAACACAGGGTAATGGCAATTGGGAATTTTATATGGAATGCTCTTTAGCTGTTTCATTCGTTGATTGATCTTACGTCTACTAGCTAGGAAAAGTTAGAATCTAGATTATGTTACGATTTCGAGTTTAGAGTTTCTAATGACGATTCTTTGTCCAGGATCACGACCGCCGAGGTTCTGATGTGGCGGCCGAACCAGTCCGAGGAGCTGTCGCCCAACCTCACGAGGTTCACGGCGCACTTCAACAACATGAGCTTCTGGGCGCGAACCAGGATACTGGAACAAGTAAGTGTCGAAAGCTTTTTAGAATTTTACCGTGAATTGAAGAATTGCCTGCATGTCGTGGATTGGCCTAGATTTTGCGTCTCGGATGTGTGTGACTTCTTTGATTGTGTTTACCACGACAAGGTTCATCCAAATGTGGTGCCAGAGACAATTTATGAACAGCACTACAGCAGAAATATTCTTACCGTCGCGACAACGAAGGAAATTATAAAGGTCAAAGTTCGTAGCCAACCGCAACTGCAGAAGTGTAGCGTGAGTGTGTGAGCGAGACAGTAGCGAAATTACCTTTTCGTACGTATGTATACAGTTTTATTGCGCACTAGGACTGTCCTTTTTCATAAACATTCCTGTCTTGCCTAGGTTTGCTGGAAGAAATCTCTTTTAGAGATAAGCTCGCCTTTGCCTATAAAATTTATTGTAACTGTCTGTTTATCTATGTTTTCTGTGCAATAAAGAATATGAATGCGAATATGAGTAAATGAGACAGCGAGCGTAGTATGTACCTACCGCTGTCTCGCTCTCCCGCGTCGTAACTGCGCTCGCTGTCTAGCTCACACACTCGCGCGACACTTCTGCAGTTGCGGTCGGCACCATTGTGAGGAAAATGGCATCTAAAACCTAATCTGATTCATATGTTATACCTTAGGACCTTTAAGGATTTGGCTCTCCGTGAGACAATACGGTATGGGAACTGTGACGGTAATGTATAATGTGTTTGCAGCCGGAGGCGCGCGACCGCGAGCGCTACGCCACCAAGTTCCTGCAAGTGATGAAGCACCTGCGAAAGTTGCGCAACTTCAACTCGTACCTCGCGCTAGTGTCCGCGCTGGATTCCCCGCCGCTGCACCGGCTCGGCTGGCCTCGCGGCATCGACGAGCCGCTGCAGAAGTACGCGGACCTCATCAACATGGACGGCTCCTTCCGCAAGTACCGGCAGGTGCTGGCTGACACGCAGCCGCCGTGCATACCCTACATGTGAGTGCCACGTCTCTCCCTTCCACAAGTACCGGCAGGTGCTGGCTGACAAGCAGCCGCCGTGCATACCCTGTATGTGAGTGCCACGTCTCTCCCTTCCGCAAGTACCGGCAGGTGCTGGCTGACACGCAGCCGCCGTGCATACCCTGTATGTGAGTGCCACGTCTGTCCCTTCCGCAAGTACCGGCAGGTGCTGGCTGACACGCAGCCGCCGTGCATACCCTGTATGTGAGTGCCACGTCTGTCCCTTCCGCAAGTACCGGCAGGTGCTGGCTGACACGCAGCCGCCGTGCATACCCTGTATGTGAGTGCCACGTCTCTCCCTTCCGCAAGTACCGGCAGGTGCTGGCTGACACGCAGCCGCCGTGCATACCCTACATGTGAGTGCCACGTCTCTCCCTTCCGCAAGTACCGGCAGGTGCTGGCTGACACGCAGCCGCCGTGCATACCCTGTATGTGAGTGCCACGTCTCTCCCTTCCGCAAGTACCGGCAGGTGCTGGCTGACACGCAGCCGCCGTGCATACCCTACATGTGAGTGCCACGTCTCTCCCTTCCGCAAGTACCGGCAGGTGCTGGCTGACACGCAGCCGCCGTGCATACCCTGTATGTGAGTGCCACGTCTCTCCCTTCCGCAAGTACCGGCAAGTGCTGGCTGACACGTAGCCGCCGTGCATACCCTACATGTGAGTGCCACGTCTCTCCCTTCCGCAAGTACCGGCAGGTGCTGGCTGACACGCAGCCGCCGTGCATACCCTACATGTGAGTGCCACGTCTCTCCCTTCCGCAAGTACCGGCAGGTGCTGGCTGACACGCAGCCGCCGTGCATACCCTGTATGTGAGTGCCACGTCTCTCCCTTCCGCAAGTACCGGCAGGTGCTGGCTGACACGCAGCCGCCGTGCATACCCTGTATGTGAGTGCCACGTCTCTCCCTTCCGCAAGTACCGGCAGGTTCTGGCTGACACGCAGCCGCCCCGTGCATACATGCATGTGAGTGCCACGTCTCTCCCTTCCGCAAGTACCGGCAGGTGCTGGCTGACACGCAGCCGCCGTGCATACCCTACATGTGAGTGCCACGTCTCTCCCTTCCGCAAGTACCGGCAGGTGCTGGCTGACACGCAGCCGCCGTGCATACCCTGTATGTGAGTGCCACGTCTCTCCCTTCCGCAAGTACCGGCAGGTGCTGGCTGACACGCCGCCGCCGTGCATACCCTGTATGTGAGTGCCACGTCTCTCCCTTCCGCAAGTACCAGAAGGTGCTGGCTGACACGCAGCCGCCGTGCATACCCTACATGTGAGTGCCACGTCGCTCCCTTCCGCAAGTACCGGCAGGTGCTGGCTGACACGCAGCCGCCGTGCATACCCTGTATGTGAGTGCCACGTCTGTCCCTTCCGCAAGTACCGGCAGGTGCTGGCTGACACGCAGCCGCCGTGCATACCCTGTATGTGAGTGCCACGTCTCTCCCTTCCGCAAGTACCGGCAGGTGCTGGCTGACACGCAGCCGCCGTGCATACCCTACATGTGAGTGCCACGTCTCTCCCTTCCGCAAGTACCGGCAGGTGCTGGCTGACAAGCAGCCGCCGTGCATACCCTGTATGTGAGTGCCACGTCTGTCCCTTCCGCAAGTACCGGCAGGTGCTGGCTGACACGCAGCCGCCGTGCATACCCTGTATGTGAGTGCCACGTCTGTCCCTTCCGCAAGTACCGGCAGGTGCTGGCTGACACGCAGCCGCCGTGCATACCCTGTATGTGAGTGCCACGTCTCTCCCTTCCGCAAGTACCGGCAGGTGCTGGCTGACACGTAGCCGCCGTGCATACCCTACATGTGAGTGCCACGTCTCTCCCTTCCGCAAGTACCGGCAGGTGCTGGCTGACACGCAGCCGCCGTGCATACCCTACATGTGAGTGCCACGTCTCTCCCTTCCGCAAGTACCGGCAGGTGCTGGCTGACACGCAGCCGCCGTGCATACCCTGTATGTGAGTGCCACGTCTCTCCCTTCCGCAAGTACCGGCAGGTGCTGGCTGACACGCAGCCGCCGTGCATACCCTGTATGTGAGTGCCACGTCTCTCCCTTCCGCAAGTACCGGCAGGTTCTGGCTGACACGCAGCCGCCCCGTGCATACATGCATGTGAGTGCCACGTCTCTCCCTTCCGCAAGTACCGGCAGGTGCTGGCTGACACGCAGCCGCCGTGCATACCCTACATGTGAGTGCCACGTCTCTCCCTTCCGCAAGTACCGGCAGGTGCTGGCTGACACGCAGCCGCCGTGCATACCCTGTATGTGAGTGCCACGTCTCTCCCTTCCGCAAGTACCGGCAGGTGCTGGCTGACACGCAGCCGCCGTGCATACCCTACATGTGAGTGCCACGTCTCTCCCTTCCGCAAGTACCGGCAGGTGCTGGCTGACACGCAGCCGCCGTGCATACCCTGTATGTGAGTGCCACGTCTCTCCCTTCCGCAAGTACCGGCAGGTGCTGGCTGACACGCAGCCGCCGTGCATACCCTACATGTGAGTGCCACGTCTCTCCCTTCCGCAAGTACCGGCAGGTGCTGGCTGACACGCAGCCGCCGTGCATACCCTGTATGTGAGTGCCACGTCTCTCCCTTCCGCAAGTACCGGCAGGTGCTGGCTGACACGTAGCCGCCGTGCATACCCTACATGTGAGTGCCACGTCTCTCCCTTCCGCAAGTACCGGCAGGTGCTGGCTGACACGCAGCCGCCGTGCATACCCTACATGTGAGTGCCACGTCTCTCCCTTCCGCAAGTACCGGCAGGTGCTGGCTGACACGCAGCCGCCGTGCATACCCTGTATGTGAGTGCCACGTCTCTCCCTTCCGCAAGTACCGGCAGGTGCTGGCTGACACGCAGCCGCCGTGCATACCCTGTATGTGAGTGCCACGTCTCTCCCTTCCGCAAGTACCGGCAGGTTCTGGCTGACACGCAGCCGCCCCGTGCATACATGCATGTGAGTGCCACGTCTCTCCCTTCCGCAAGTACCGGCAGGTGCTGGCTGACACGCAGCCGCCGTGCATACCCTACATGTGAGTGCCACGTCTCTCCCTTCCGCATGTACCGGCAGGTGCTGGCTGACACGCAGCCGCCGTGCATACCCTGTATGTGAGTGCCACGTCTCTCCCTTCCGCAAGTACCGGCAGGTGCTGGCTGACACGCCGCCGCCGTGCATACCCTGTATGTGAGTGCCACGTCTCTCCCTTCCGCAAGTACCAGAAGGTGCTGGCTGACACGCAGCCGCCGTGCATACCCTACATGTGAGTGCCACGTCGCTCCCTTCCGCAAGTACCGGCAGGTGCTGGCTGACACGCAGCCGCCGTGCATACCCTGTATGTGAGTGCCACGTCTGTCCCTTCCGCAAGTACCGGCAGGTGCTGGCTGACACGCAGCCGCCGTGCATACCCTGTATGTGAGTGCCACGCCTCTCCCTTCCGCAAGTACCGGCAGGTGCTGGCTGACACGCAGCCGCCGTGCATACCCTACATGTGAGTGCCACGTCTCTCCCTTCCGCAAGTACCGGCAGGTGCTGGCTGACAAGCAGCCGCCGTGCATACCCTGTATGTGAGTGCCACGTCTGTCCCTTCCGCAAGTACCGGCAGGTGCTGGCTGACACGCAGCCGCCGTGCATACCCTGTATGTGAGTGCCACGTCTGTCCCTTCCGCAAGTACCGGCAGGTGCTGGCTGACACGCAGCCGCCGTGCATACCCTGTATGTGAGTGCCACGTCTCTCCCTTCCGCAAGTACCAGAAGGTGCTGGCTGACACGCAGCCGCCCCGTGCATACATGCATGTGAGTGCCACGTCTCTGCCGCGATAGCGAAAAATGTGTCAAGTGTGAGTCGGATTCGCAAAGCAAGGGTTTCCTACTCCGTACCATCGTACGAGAAAACTTAAGGACAATATACAAACAAATATGTCCGAACTTGGTTTCGATACCAGTCCCTACTAATTGCGGATCTGATTTCAAACCAATTGCGCCACCGACGACGTTATGTTTGATATCTATCGCAGGGGCCTTCCTCTCTTACCTACCCCTCGCCCTCTCCGACCGCTATCTCCTTGTCCGCCCTCATCCTCCCTCTTCGGCGCCTCCCATCCTTTTACCCGATCTCCTCATTCCACCCCTTTATCCCACAACATCCTAATGTTTCTAAAGATTACTCGGGATGTTTACAAACCCTTTAAACTCCTCCATAACGTATTTGTTTGTATTGCAGCGGCATCGTGCTCCAAGATCTGACGTTCGTGCATGCTGGCAACCCGCACCTGCTCGCCGACGGCAAGATCAACTTCTCCAAGCGCTGGCAGCAGTACCACCTCATGGAGAACATGAAACGCTTCCAGAAGGAGTGAGTACTCTACAGCCTCACTCTCTCGCCCAAGCATTCATCTCTCTTGTTTCCATGCGCCGCTACCCCCGCCAGCTGCTGCAGTCTCTATAAAGATTGCTATCGTACGATAGATGTCGGTTGTAAAGGGATAACTTTGCAAAATATAAGAGTTTGTGATATTCTTAATTTTTGAGAAATTATAATGTCACATATTTTAATTCACAATATATTATTATTATTAAATTAAAGTCCCTATACAAGACATCTGTTTCAATATCTCTGCCCCTGCGAATTACCAAACCATCGATGGTATTTGGATGGCTAATTTAAATATCATCGATAATTTGGCGATACCAGCATAGTTTTTGGTTGCGCAATTGGTTTGACGTCGGGTCCGCAATCTTTTCGGACATTTTCCTTTTTGTTTTGTATTATTCATCTTTTTGTCCTCAAGTTGTCTTGTACCATGGTACGGAACCCTTCGTGAACGAGTCCTACCCGCACTTGACCGATTTTATTAAATCAAGGCAGGAATCTCGTCTTTCTTTGCAACAGCTCCATAAGCATTTCACGTTGGGGCCTCAAAATGAAGAAAACAAAACAAAACGTATAGTTAGTAGACTAATACAAGATCCGTACCCGTCGCAGGCAGTACAAGTTCCGGCGCAACGAGCGCATCCAGGCGATGTTCAACGAGTTCGACGACGTACTGAGCGAGGAGGCACTCTGGCAGATCTCCACCAACATCAAGCCGACCGGCGGCGACCGCTAGGTGGCGCTCGCTCCGTAGCCACGCGACATACTGTGAAGGTAAGTCTGACTGAACACTGCAGAGGCCCCTTCACTATGGGAAGAGAGACCAGGGATGTCACAAATCTCATATTTTTCACATACGCATGTTAACGATGCAAATTTTTAAAAATCAGCGTAAAAAATCTTTGATCAACTTAAATCATAATTTTTAGGGATGGCCGTACTCGAAGGATGCCAAACGATACCTTATTAGTAAGCCTCCGCTCTCCGTCCATCCGTCTGTCTGTCCGTCGTCCGTATAGATAGATAAATTGGCTGGTAAATTAAGTTCTGCGGCTTACGCTGTTAGGAACATCAGACAAAGCACGGATGTGGCTACATCTAGGCTAGTATATTTTAGTTACTTTCATAGTGTGATGTCCTATGGTATCTTGTTGTGGGGGAAAGCAGCGGATATTCAAACTATTTTTATTTTACAGAAAAGAGCTATTCGAGCAATTTATAATTTAAAACGAACAGACTTCTTAAGAGAGCTTTTTAAAGAAATTGACATACTAACAGTAGCTAGTCAATTTATTTTCGAAAATATAATGTATGTACGCAAGAACCTTACAACATTTTCCAAACTTAGCGATAGCTGTAATGTTTACCTAAGAAATAATCACAGACTAGTTGCGCCCCAGTTTAGACTCGCGAAGGTTAGCAATTCTTTCAAGGGTCAGTGCATTCTCTACTACAATAAGATACCTCTGGAGATTTTGAAATTGCCATTTGAGCAATTTCAAAAGCATGTTAAAGCAACTTTGTCGAAAAAGGGATATTACAATGTTCAAGATTACTTAAATGACAGGACTGTATGGGGTTAATCTGGCTCAACACAAACCTTGCTGTTAATAATTTTGTAATTATTTATTCCAGCTTATTAAATAAAAATAAATCATAATTGTATTAGTTAAGCACAAGCTATTTTTAAAAGAGATCTAAAAATCAATCTGTGGGAGTTTCTACGCCCTTCTTCTCCCACAGTGGTCCAATGTAGAGAAGAGGCAAAAAATGACGTTTGCTAAGTATATGTAAATATCTACAGAAATAAAGTACTTTTGAGTTTTGAGTTTTTATCCGTCTGTCTGTCCGTCTGTCCGTCCGTGGGCTGCATCTCATGAACCGTAACAGGTAGTTTCTGAACTGAACTACACATTATTTTATAAAATAAAGGCAAATGTCCCCATACAAGACTAGTGTCTCAACAGGGATATTCCCCCAGGGAATTTACAGATAATTATAATTCGAATATCAACGAAAATTTTGCAGTGTAATCATAGTCTTCGGTGGCGGAATTGGTTTGACGTTGAACTTTAGGGACTGGTATCGAAACCAAGTTCGGACTTGATTTTTGGTTTTTGTATTATTATTTTTTAATCCTTATATTTTCTTGTACGATGGTACGGAACTCTTTGTGTGCGAATCCGACCCGCTCTTGACCAAGTTCTGTACTGCTCAATAATAAGAACAATAAACCAGCGCTATGCTCAGTAATTGTACCCATAGTTACACACGTATTTAACTCTCAAAGTTTAAAGGCGCATCATATTTCAGAAAACAAAGGTATTTCGCGCGGCGGACAGGACTGGACCTGCACACATTCGCATTTGCGAAACATTCGCTCTGTTTGGTGCGAATGCGAATGGTTCCGATAAGCGAATGCAATATATTTTTCAACAATAATATTTGCAACATCCTTAGTAAATGTTATATGAAGACTAGAAGGGACGAGCGCAGCGAGGCCCCGAATAATCTTAGTGCCTTATTCATAAACGTCTAACAAACCTTTTTTAACTATAATGCCGTTATAATTTGTTTGTCTTTGTCTGTCACTTTGAAATTTGTGTTTGTGAGAAAAGGACACAGGACATTTTAGTTATCATAGGTTTGATAAGTTTTATGAATAAGGAGGATAGTCTTAGGTTGACATGTAAGAACAAAAGAAACGTAAATTCTACACCCTGTCGGTCTGGTTTACAATTTGTCGATAGTTTACAAACACGTTAGTTTATAAACTTACGGTTTTTTTTTGTTGGAGGGGAAAAAAATGGAATTACCCATGGCCAGGAGTCAGACCTCCCTGCTATGTCCGGGTCCCCACATATTGAGCGGGAATCAGCTGGTGTGCTATACGGACTAACAACAACCCCTTTGTGTTTAAGTTGTCTTACTAAGAATTAACTGCGAGCCATGGTCTGTGAGCCATGGTCTGTGAGCCATGGACTGTGAGCCATGGACTGTGAGCCATGGGGTCTAACGGTTTTGACAATCTTACGGTGACATATACATAGTCAGGTCATAAGTTCTGTCACATGTGCAATATGAAATAATTTAGACATGTTTATTATTTATGTAAACATTTATATAGCAAAATAAACTTAATAAAACATAGATTCTTATGGTAATAAAGTTTATTCAAAATGACCCCCGCGATTTTGAATACAGACCTTTATTCTGCGCGGCCAGTCGTCTATCGCAGCACGAACGAGGTCCATGTCAATATCGGCGGCTGCCTTAATCAAGGATGCCTTGAGTGACTCCAAATCAGGATGAGGCTTTGAGCAGGCCTTTCCTCCAAGTATTGCCATATCTTGTAATCTAACGGACTCAAATCTGGACTGGAGGAGGGCCAGTCTTAGTGCCGGATGAAGTCGATTTCACGCGCCGCCAGCCAGTCTTGTGTGCTTATCGTTCTATGAGCTGGCGCAGAATCTTGTTGGAATACCCAGTGCCTGTTATTAAACATGGTATGAGAAACAGGTTCCACAAGGTTCTTGAGGACTGTATTTTGATACACAACTGCATTCGTTTTTACGCCTTTCTCACAAAAATGTACCTCAGTTAAGCCCCAATAAGAGACTCCCAACCAAACCATGAGCGAGGATGGAAAATGACCTCGTTGGTCACGCGGAATACGGTTGCTCGGTTCTTCACTGCTGTGTGCGTACACCTTATCATTTTGTTTGTTGTAGCTCTCTTCCACGGTGAAAATTTTTTCATCCTAAAAAAGAATTTCCCGATGCTTTTTTCCCGCGTACCGCTTCAACAAAGCGCGGCATCTCTTCAGTCTCAGGTCCATTAAACGAGCGTAAAAACGATGTCCTGTTTTTCTTCGATATGCCCTAAGCCCTAAGTCTTCATTTAACACCCTTTTCACCGTGGTCCTGCTTCACCCCATCTGAAGGGCCAACAGTTTCTGCTTACGTATGGTATTTCTTTGAATTCGCGCCTTCACAGCTTTTATCACTGCTGGAGTCCTAACAGAGCGAGGGCGACCACTTTTTGACCTGTCATCTACACTAGAGTCTTCATTGTATCGTTTTATGGTACGATAAACGAATCTTTTGGTTATATTCAAATTTTTCAGTAAGTCGAAAATCTGAATTGGCGCGTAACCGCAACGATGCAACGCAATAACTGCGACACGGTCTTCTTTAAGTGTCCACTCCATATTTAAAAATGAGGAAAATTCTAAAAAGTACACATTTTTATTTTCATGAAAAATTCGAAATTCGAATTCAATAAACTTTTTTGTGGCCAGCGTTCTAAATTCAAAAGTTTTTATTATGTGACAGAACTTATGACCTGACTGTGTATAAAATAAAAATATCGATAAAGGGTGATTTGACACGCAGTGTTAGGTTGACTTGTAAGAACAAAAGAAACGTAAATTCTACACCCTGTCGGTCTGGTTTACAATTTGTCGATAGTTTACAAACGCGTTATAAACTAACGGTTTTGACAATCTTACGGTGACATATATAAAATAAAAATATCGATAAAGGGTGATTTGACATGCCTTATTCATTATATTGGCGACAGTGATGTTATCAACGAATCTTTTATTTTTATTTTTATTCCACATACAAATGTTCGCCTGTTCAGCCAAAGACGTTTGGGTCTTGCTTGACTCACTTTTCATGTCTTGTTACAGGTAAACAAATCCAAAGAATAATGAAGGAGCGGTGAGTCCAGCCTGGAAGTGGGAGTGTGTAGGTAGAACAAGAGGAATTGCGTAAGTTGTTAGATCAAAATGTGATTAACTATGTATCTTAAAAGGCCTAATTATTTTTAGTGCATTTATTAATAAGAGTGTGCGATTTCTTAACTGTGATTGGTCTGAACGTAATCGTAAGTAATGAGGAGGGCAACAATAAGGTGATATAAGAAAAAACTGTTTCCAAAACTTTCTTTTAGCTTTTCATGTGGGGCTCTTATAAAAAAATATTCAAAGTACCTAAGCCAAATATTCTCTTATCAGTATTTTAATCGATATACTGTTGTCTTTTACATATCAGCATGTGACTTGCATAGATTTCTAAACAAAGGATTAATGCCTTGGTGTTTAGGAAAATGTCCTTGAAACTTAGAGTTGTTGTAATGCCATAGGTATGGGTATGTTGCGGCGTATGTAAGCATGCTTTCGACAACTTATCTTCAGTACATCGAATTAGGAATCTTTCGTATTCGCTATAAGATTTTAGTAAGGATATAAAGTTTGAAATAGTAGGTATCATAGTCCAAAATTAGACATTTAGGTTTTTGATTTTGTTTTTGTTTGTTGTTTTTTTGAACAATATGGTCAATGTATTCCATTATGGGGACAAATTAGATTTATGGCATTTTTGAACAATATCAGTCCTTTCCTCTCTGTTCTTTGACGGCGTTCACCTTTATTGAAACCATGGTTATGTTTGCTAAATTACGGAAACATACAATGTATATAAGAGTTGATATGGACTTGGTAAAAGATGCCATAAATTCACATGCCCCTTGACCATCGACATGAATTTCTGCAGTAGAGTACAATATTAGAAATAACGGTAATTTTTTGATACATCTTTTGCTAGTTATTTATACAAAGACAAAATTTTAAATTTTTCTAAACTATACGTACTATTTTAGTATGTGTATATTAAAGCCAATATGTGTTTTATTCAAATCACAGCTCCAAGCTAACGTATTCTACTCGTACTATGAAGGTCCAGCTGTATTTTATGCGTTGTTCTTACAAGGAGCAAATTATTTTTGATATTCAGATGTTATATTTTCCTGTCGACTTATTTGGGATAAATATTTTACAGCAAATGTTGCATACTTTACGAAAAAAGTAATTTAACTGTTGTCTACAGTGAATGCCGTCGGCAAGTTTGTTTCTATTCCAATCTGCAGATTGTAGACTTGTATTGTTGTATACGTAGGGCGCATTTATAGCAACAATTTTTAAAGTTGATAGCATGACTCGTGTTTAGTGTCTTGACTATAGGTTAACTGAATAATCGGCGTTTAATTTTGCCTTATACAATCGAATCTGGAATATAATAGCAATAAATGAAATTACTACGTAGGTATCGCTGCACAATGGTGATATAGTGTGCCGCTTACTCATTCTCGTTGACGTCCTGTACGTAGGAAAGTATATTAGACGAATGTTATTTAGTAAGCATATAAAATACGAACCCTCGGTGTCCCCTGTTAAGGTTGGCTAACCTGACGAGCGTTGTGTTGAGCTGGCTTACCGGCCGAGTGCTAAATGAAGGAGTAGAAGAACACAGTTTCTATTTATACACAAATATGTAATTGTATGTACATTGTAAAGGACTAGTACACTTGTTTTGATGTTAATACCTTTAAACTAGATACAAAACACCAACGTTCTGAATCTTACGTACATACACGCAGTTTGCTGTTTGGCCGGTACAAAACCCTCAGTACAGCACTCCTCGGGCGTAGATCAGGCATAAGAGTAAATGTTAATGTACTACATATGTACCTATACATCGATCTGCTAGTAGACTCTTTGTGTATTCGTATAGGCTACAAAATTAATAGGACAACCATAACACTGTTTTATAAAATACCTATATATAACAATGACATACTGTGGGGCACAGGAATTCAGACTTCGGAGAACCACTTAACACGAACTATCTGGTGTCTACGTCTCCAACACAAGTGAAGAAAACCACTGCTATGACGGAAAACACAAAGTTTATTAATTGCGACAAAACTTACTGAGACTATCACATAGTCACTTCACTTTACTATTGGACACTATAATAAATTTACTATTATTTACTCAGGTACTTTTAAAATTACTTCGAGATGTTTATTGTTTCGGGCTTGAAACTAATTAATTAAAACAGTGTTCTAGAACATTCCACTCCTCAAAGAAGTTTAGCATGTTCTGCATAGTTCTACCGGAACGGTATCGCACATTATAGATTAACCAGAGACCTATATCGGATGTGTAGAAAGATCCATTAAGATCTGGGTTCTGGAAATAACTACTGCCAGTAGAAGGTTCGATGCCCGCGTGTTTACATTCCGAACTTAAAATTATGGTTCCGTGGTAGAATTTTATTTATGTAGTCGTGGTTCCGTGGTTTCACTATCTATGTGATCGTGGTTCAGGTGGTCGACGTCGACGGTCGTGTACACATATATCTGACAGCAGACGCATGCTGCACACAAACTGACACAAAGGTATGACTGAAATGGTTTTACCAGGTCATTTTTCAACTTAAAGAGGTAACGTCTTTACAGTATGAGGTGTTTTATGAAACAGGGCGCGGTCCACTGCAATAAATAACTAGACCAATATTTAGAACATTTTACAAGGCTTTACTCAATTACTTATACGTTATGAATGAGATAATTAATCAATCATTCGGATTGGTAGGTCTGTTACCACTTTGTTGTATTATTATTATTATTTATTATTGTGTAACATGGAATTACGTAACAGTTTAATATAATTTTATTGAAGTGTATTTTAAAGACTGCCTAAATTAATTATTGTAATATTTGTAGTTGACGTGTAAATTAGCCAACAAGTTATTTGGTTCCATCACACTAACAAATAGATTGTAAATATTTATGAGTTGTTATTATCTAGATTTTGTCCCAATTGAATGTTTATGTAACGTCAACAGTAAGTTGCTTTAGAGTATCCAGTATTATGTTGAATATGAAATGAATGCCATAATGTATGAAATGGATTTTTATTTATCGTTTTTGGGACATTTGTATTATCTTTTAGTATTTTATGAACTTACGTCACGTATTTTTATAAAACATTTTATTGTATATTAAAAATATTGAGTTAACCATGAAGTTTATGCTGTAATCTGAATTGCATGCATGTACAGTCGTACATTTTGCGTGTGTCTTTTTCATTTTGTAATTATTTTGTAAAATAAATATAGCACGTTATTTACAACATACAATTTTGTATTATTGATCATTATTTTTAGTACCTATTAATAGCAGGCAGTGACATTGTTAACATTTTCAATTTGAAATATGTCCTTCCTAGTTGGTACGATCACGGTGCGACGTAGGAAACGTTCTCTAGTAGCTTTTATTTCTTTAGTTTAGAATAAGCTCTAATTTTCAGATATCTCTCGCTTATTACCAGCGGCTAGTACAACCAAGATAGGTAATACCACAGATTATATAATTGATACTACAGATAGACCACGTAGAACAAAATATGTGACCGGCGTAATCAGAGATGCTACGGAAGCATCTTTATTTCGAGGACAGTATCGTTTGGTGCGGTGCAGCACTATTGCAAATACCACGAGATGACGCTAGGAACTTAAATTTGAAGAGAACATGAACAACAACCAATTTTTCTTTGACACTTCTATTTCCATTTAATATATTATAAAGATTTACTGAAAACCAAACTACTTGCGATTCTGTAAAATATTATTTTTACACTCTAAGATTAGCTCCTAGCGCCATCTAGAAGTATGTTGACTGAAACCAAGGCTTTTAAAAGTTACAATCGTTACTCCCAGCGCCATCTCTAGATTACGAAGGGTTACTTAATTGATGATTATATATATACTCTATTACATTAGGTAGAGTTAGGTATGCCGCTCTTTAGTCATCCTGGTTTGTCACAGAGTGTTTAGAGGACGGACTTCTTACCATACTATGCAATGGTAATACCATAGGAAAAAACTATTTGCAATTTCATTATTGAAGTGAAGTAAAGTGCTTCATTCATTATGGTTATCCTTACCTGTACTTTGTAGTGTTATGCTACTTACATGCCATTTTCCAGTCTGCTTTGATGGGCTGCATTTATCTCACAGCTGGATATTTCGTATCACCTTTATTATCATAGGACCCTGTAACGTTTTAGACCATAAGAACACAATAACAAATCATTTTCACTTCGTATTTTCACACTATCAGCACTTTTAAATCGATGTCGAAGGGGTTTACCTTTGGAGACCTTGTATTTGGCTTTCTCCGAAACTCTGCAATCTCGGGCTTCGTGCGCGCTGGTGCGCTACCTTTTTATATATCGATAATGTCCCAATTTTCATTGTTATCTTGTTGTTTTCTCTATTACCAGCCTGAAATCAAAATCTGACATATTTTGATATCGTTGTTTATCTGGTTGTCATGGCAATGGCCATTCAAACTCATTAGCGGTCCGATATGTTTACTTCAATACTTTTACAAAAATACTTTTTCCCTCTTGGCCATTCACAAAAATTGCTTTTAATTTAAATAATTTTTAGAACTCTCCAAAGAGGGTATAAGAGCGGAACATTGCTGAAATCAAAAAAAGTCTCGCTTCAGCTCTTGAAGAGGAAGCATCACCTAAAGGCCTTATCCCGGGGCCGCACTGCCCCGGGATCCTGCGAGCCTCTGCTGAGTCGCCTACTGTTTGCTGCTGCTGCCTTACTGCCGTCTCCAACCACCTATACACTGACGTGCTGCCGTCTCCAATCAACTATACCCTGACGTGCTGCCGTCTCCAACCACCTATACCCTGACGTGCTGCCGTCTCCAACCATCTATACCCTGACGTGCTGCTGCCTTCAAGCCACCTCCTACACCACCTCCGGATCTCCAACTACTCGCAACTACTCCAGGCTCCGGGCACCACCGCCGCGTGCTCCCTGTTCTGCCCTCCTACTCTCCGTGTCCTTCGCTCCCCTTTTTATATCTTTTGTACCTGTATCTTTTAAAACCTGTGTCACCTCATTCATCCTCATCCTCATATCATTTTTTTTAAATAATCATTGTAAATCAACATAATAAACTGTCATTTCTAAATTTTATTCTGGTTGTTGTTTCTTGTTAGGTTCTGGTTAGGTTCTTGTCGCTACACCACAACTTGTAGCGTTACTCTCAATGTGCGAAATGATTTATTCCTTTACCGAAATTAGTAATCATAATTAATTATCAATCATACATAGTAATAAGAAGGTGGAAGAAAAATAACCGACTATTTTTCATGGGAAAACTAGGATGATATAAAGATGATTTTTTTCTTCTACCATAGCTGGTGACGAATAATGAAGTCGGTATCGTTTAAGGAAAAAACCCATTATTTGGAAACTCGTATTGTAAAAAGATATTTTTTCTTCATAATTCATAATTGTTTATTGCACACAAATATTTAAAAAGTTACATTCAAAGAAAATGCATGTAAAAAGGCGGGCTTATCTCTAAAAAGAGATTTCTTCCAGCTAACCAAGGCATTACAGGAATTGGTATAATAAAAGAGTAGGCAGTGCACCATAAGTATACTGCTGCACATCAAAAATACCGATTTGCGCAGCAAATATCAGGTATCAAGTACAGTACAGCAAATATCAGGCCAAAATGCTGCGGTAGCTTAGGTGAAGGGTAAAGGGGGTGAACGAAGCGAAACCCCCTTTATTCTTCTTGTTGTTGGTTGAACATGTAAGAACAACAAAAAAAAACTTAAAACATAAACTTGAGTACCTACAGATAAAATATTTTATCTACACACGTATCATAACATAAACCCTCTTTATTGCGTCTAAAAACCGCACGCTAAGACCAGCATAATGTAAAACTATTTGGTAAAAACACATTTCTTATCTGAAAATTTGTGCATTATGACCATAATATACAAAAATTTGTCAAATTATGACATTGAAATTTCGAACGCCGACGTCCGCGTGCATGCGCCGCCCCTAGTTTGTCTATGAAGTTGGTACTACAGAACAAGCTAAACAACTGCAGAGCAATGATCAAACATGCGGTTCCTGAACACATCAAGAGAGCTTATGATATGTGTGTAGATAAACTAGTGTATGTAACTGTACATAATTAGGCACTAAAACTCGAGTGATAATATTATGAAACTCGCCTTCGGTTCGTTTCATAAACCCACTCTCGAGTATTAATGCCCTCCATTATGTAGCAGCCACATAAACTATTATTTTGCTGATCCTCTTTGCTAATGCTATTAGGTCCTTACATGAAATTGGCGTTTTGCATGGAAGGAACATAAAGTAGTTTTTTTTTAAATATAATATATTTATTTAATCAAAGTATGTACAATTGCTATCTATACAATTTTGCCATCTCATAGGCAGTTCTTTGATCCCTTTACTAAAAAAAACATTCGGACGGGAATCAATAAAATCTTTGAAGGCGGTTTGGACTGCCCCATCGGAGTTGAATTTTTTCCCTTTCAAGAAGTTATCCAAATTTCGAAAAAAATGGTAATCTGTTGGAGCAAGGTCCGGAGAGTACGGTGGATGTCTTAGACATTCCAATTGAAGCTCCTCTAATATGGTAGTGTCCTTCTGTTGTGCAGTGTGTGGTCTAGCGTTATCATGAAGCAGCAGTGGCCTAGAGCGATTGACCAGCCTCGGTTGTTTAGCAGCTAGCTTTTCCATCATGATTTGCAGTTGCTGACAATAAGACATCTGCCGTAATCGTCTGGCCAGATTTAAGAAAGTTGTAGTGAACGACACCAGCACTAGTCCACCAAACGCTCACAAGTAACTTTTTTGGAGTCAATTTTCGCTTGGGGCATGGTTTGGCTGGTTCGGCAGGGTTCAGCCATTGCGATGAGCGCTTCCGATTATCGTGCAGGATCCACTTTTCATCACAGGTAATGATTCGAATCCTTTCATTATTATGCCGGGTGAGTAATGCAACGCAGCAGTCAACGCGCGTTTGTTGATTTGCTTCACTCAGTTCGTGAGGTACCTTTCAAGCTTTTTCACCTTCCCAAATTGCTTCAAGTGGATTAAAACAGTTTTATCACTAACACCGCAGCCTGCAGCTAACTCGGACGTGGTTTGCGATGGATCCGCTTCCACAATAGCCTTCAATTCTTCATTATCAACTTTGGTCTCCGGCCGTCCACAGGGCTTGTTCTGCAGGTCGAAATTTCCAGAACGAAAACGTTGGAGCCAAAAACGTACTGTGTTTTCTATTGCGGCACTGTCCCCATACACATCATTAATCCTTCGAGCCGTTTTTGCAGCACTGGTGCCACGGTAGAACTCATACTCGTAAATAATGCGATATTTCAAGTTTTTTATTTTGTAAGCTGGGTGACGCAAGAAAAAAAACAATTGAGGAAAAAACAAATGAATTATAATTTTAGAAACACAAATACATGAGTAAATAGCTGTATAAATTTGAATTTGGAATTCCTAACCATAGAGGAGATATTTGAGATCAAAGTGGCCAGTACGGCGAAACGCCAATTTCATATGTGAGGACCTAATATATTTTAACACTCGACGTAAAAAGCGGGGAGTTTCAAGTTTGAAACGTCTGTCTGTCTTCATGTGCCCGTCTGTGGGTTTGCCCGTGGCACTTTAGCGCTCAAACAGGTGGACGGATTAAAATCAGTACAATGGTTCGAGAGTTACCAACTAAACATGGAATCAGGCGAACCATATTTTAGAATTGTAACCCTCTTCAGGCCTTTGCCCTGCAGTGGGAAGATCCAAGGTCATGATAATAATAAAATCCTATGTAATATTTGATATACTATAGGCAACATATCGATTCACCCTCCCGTAATTCTCCAACTCATTATAGCATTTTCAAGCAATGTAGACTGTAGAGTATAATAGTATAATCAAATACAATCAAGTCAAACTAGATGTCGCTGCTTGTTTCAAATAACGAGATTTCGTTAGTGAAGTGCCGAATTTCAAATTGTCGGTGCTTGATGGTGGACAACACTCGCTTTTTTTAAATAAGTTTAATATTTTATGGCTAGTATGTAATCGCACATCAAAAATACTGATTTGCACAGCAAAAAAGGATCAACAAAAACACTGTTTTAAATATTTAATGTGTACTTAAGTTTATGTTTTAAGTATTTTTGTTGTTCTTAAATGTTCACCTAAGCTACCGCAGCATTTTGCCCTGATATGTGCAAATCAGTATTTTTGATGTGCAGTTTAATATTTCCCTGTATTTTATTTGTTTTTTAAATTTATAACACTATCCGAATCGGAATAGTTATTTTTTGTTTACAATTTTTTTAAGGTTTCGTACCTAAAGGAAGAAGAAATAATTTACCAAGTTAAAAACTTAAAAAAACCGACTTCGGGATGCGAATGAAGTCTATGTACATAAAAAGTCCTCATCAACACTTTTGCTTCATGGAACCACAAAACAAAACGTCATTTGTGTATATATTAATTGATTTTATTGATCTTTCACAAAGGGCTTAGGTCAATTTTGATAAAATGTATATGGGACCACCTCTGAAGTATGACCTACCATTCAAAACAAAAATCATCAAAATCTATTCATAATTGAGGGGAATAATCGCGTAACAAAAAATAAATTAACAATCGAATTGAGAACCTCCTTTTTGAAGTCTGTTGAAAAGGAACCCTTACCTAGGGTCACCTCGTTGTCCGTCCGTTTCTCTGTCCGTCTGTCAAGACCCGTTTTTTCAGGAACGCGTGGAGGTTTAAAGTAGAAAGGTCAATTACTCAGGTCTACAGGGTCAGGGTCCACATCCCTTGGAGCTGTGAAAAAATCATACTTCTACGTCGACGCAATCAAAAGATACGGCCCTTTATGCCGCAAATTTATCTGAATTTGGTTGATACTAGCAAGTGAATGAAAACCTTAGGGTAGTTCCTGTTGAACTAGAATTATGAGATTTATCATATGTAAAGGAAAAAATGTGAAAACCGTCACAAAACATAATTCTATTTGTGCGGAAACCTCGGTGCGCGAGTCTGACTCGCACTTGTCCGTTTTTTTGTTTCTCAATCTGTTTAGTTAGTGAGTAATTCCAACTCTCATGTTTTCACATTCTGCTCTTCGCTGTCAAGTGATACACTTGTGTCGAATATTTGAATTTTAAAAAAAAGTACACTACCCTCATAATAATGGTTTTGAAAAAGTGCTCCACCTGTAACAAAAACATCACAAAAAAGTGCCCAGGAATCGAATGTAGTAGATGTGAGAAGTGTGTCCATGCTACTACGGACTGTGCCAAGATTTCCAACAAACAGCTATCGGCCCTACGCTCTACAAATGGCCTCGAATGGAGCTGCGAAAACTGCCTAAGTAACATGTCCAAACGGTCGTCATTCTTTATACCTGAAGAAGACTCGGATACAGATGAGGTTAAATCCGTCAACATCGACGTGAAAAAGCTACTTCATGACATAACCATTGAAATGAGAAAAACTGTAAAAGAAGAACTAAAAACATTTCAAGATTCGCTGGAATTCATCGGTGAACAAGTAAGTAGGATTGAAGAAACTATTAAAAACCAAAATACGAAGATCAAACATCTTGAACATAAAAATATGGAACTGCTAAACCATAATAAAAACCTAGACCTCCGGCTATCAGCCATGGAGCAACGGCTACAAGAAATGGATCAAAAGCTACTCTCAAACGTCCTGGAAATTGCAGGAATTCCCAAAACTCAAGATGAAAATGTGAAGGATCTAGTCCAATCAGTAGCATCGAAGCTCAATGCTGATACTAAAGACGTGCATGAGATTCGTCGTATAACTGGTAGAACTGAAAAATCTAGCTACATCATGGTCGAAATGAACACAAAGGTCAGTCGTGATAAATGGCTACAAGAGGCGAAGACTCGGACTATCCAGGTCAAGGATATCACCACAAACACTCCACCGGAATCTGCATCTGCCCGTGTATACGTTCGAGAAGCTCTAACCCACTCCATGAAGGCACTATTGTACAATGCTAAACAAAAGCTACGGGGTTCATTCCAGTTCGTATGGTGCAAAGCGGGTAAAATATTTGCAAAAAAGGATGAAAATGCTAAGCCTATCATAATCTACTGCCTACAGGACCTGGATAATCTAGTTAAGTAATAAGTATTCCTATAGTTTCCTTTTAAGTAACCACCTACATA
Organism: Argyresthia goedartella; assembly: GCA_949825045.1. Taxonomy (NCBI): domain Eukaryota; kingdom Metazoa; phylum Arthropoda; class Insecta; order Lepidoptera; family Argyresthiidae; genus Argyresthia; species Argyresthia goedartella. The sequence goes on along the minus strand of OX463809.1, from coordinate 14,998,276 downwards.
GATATTATAGTCACTACTTTATCGAAAATAATAAACAAAATTCAATATTACAGTAAGCAATAGTAATATATCATCCTATGTAACTGAATTATTTAATTGCATTGATACAAACCATTTTTTCAATACTATACCTTGTAATAACATCCATTTAACATGCCTGCATGTAAACATAAGATCGATGCTAAAAAACTTCATAAAACTACTACAAATTATCGAAAGTTCTACCATTTCTATTGATCTATTAGCTGTAACTGAGGTGGCAATATCGGACAGTATCTCTGGTTTATTCACAATTCCCGGTTATGTGATGTACACCCAATTACGCAGTAACAAAAAGGGCGGCGGGATTATTTTATATACAAAAAAATATCTAAAATTTACACCAATTATAAAAAAAAACATCCACATTCGAAAACATAACAGGCACTTTAAAAACTTCTTCTAGTGAATGCGCAGCCATATGTGTAGTTTACAAACCCCCACGAACTAACAAAACTATATTTACAATGGAGCTTCATAAACATCTCCACGATTCAACACTCCATAACTATAATTTCCTAATTTTACTAGGTGACACTAACATCGATCTCAAGTTAAACACGCCATTTAGAAACTCGTATTTTGACATGCTTTCTGCCCTCGGTTTAATGTGTGGTATCTCCGATTATACTCGTATTGAAAAAAGGAAAGATATTGTAACGAAATCATGTATTGACCACATATTTACACGATGCCACACGTTAGAACCGTACACAGCAGCTGTCGATACCGTACTGGCTGATCACCGAGTGACCATAATTTGCTTTGCCGGCCCTCCGGTTTCTCACATACAGGTGTGCAAAAAACTAAGCCTGTAATTGATAGAAATGTTTTGATTAAGAATTTAAAAACCGCAAACTGGGCTCAAACAAATGAAATGGACGAGCCGGAGGATATATATAAGTTTATTAAAGATACATTTGATCAAGCATTAAAAAAATCTTCACATATGATAAACTTTCGTCAAAAAAAACGTAGTCATGCACCATGGATTAACAATAATTTGATAAATCTATGTACCAAAAGGGACGAACTACACGCGTTATGGCGAAAAGACACAAATAACCACCAAAATCGACTGCTATATATTAAAACCCGGAATAAATCCAACAAAGCAATTGAGTACTGCAGAAATAAATATTACAAAAATCAAATAATAAATAACTACTCCAATCCTAAAAACCTTTGGAAAATCATAAACACAATCTGTGGCCGAATATCTTCATCTATCGACCAATCAATCATTGATGCATTTAGTTCTGCAAATATTACTATCTCTGAAATAGCAAACAAATTTGCAGATGAATTTGATTCCTCTGTCAAGAAGATATTACCTAACTGTAATAATAATCTTTTAAAAATTCAGCCTTCTTCGGAATATGAATCAAATTTAAGCATGCGATTTAAAAAAGCTACAAATCTTAAAATAAAAACATTGATTACTAAGCTTAATAACCGAAAATCGAACGGTCTAGACAACATTAAAGTTAAAGATATCCAATCTATCAGTGATAATATAACAATTGCTCTTGTTAATCTAATAAACACCAGCATCCAAACCGGTAAATATCCTGATAAACTGAAACAAGGATGCGTTAGACCGATATTTAAAAAGGGGAAGAAAACAAATCCTGGTGACTATAGACCAATTACCCTACTTTCATCGATTGATAAAATTGTAGAAAGATTTATTAGTGATCAAATTCACTCATTCTATGCGAAAAATAATATCATCAATGAAACCCAATATGGCTTTCAACCAAAAAAGAGCGCCACATCCCTTCTTTCAAAGTTCACAGATGATATTAATAGTGCACTAAACGAGAAAAAGAATGTCCTTGTACTCTTTATTGACTTTTCTCGAGCTTTCGACACGTTGGATCATAAAAAACTATTAAAATCACTTAGTTTTACAGGAATTCGTGGCCCTCTACTAACATGGTGTCATGATTACCTAACGAATAGATCGTATCGCGTGAGAGTGGGGGATGAGCTGAGTGAGTCCATCGAAATCACGCAGGGAACTGCCCAAGGATCAGTTTTGGGACCTTTACACTTTTTGGCCTACTTCAATAATATGAGTCACTTTTCAAATAATTGTCTGCTCTACCAGTTTGCAGATGACACGTGCCTTTTATCCTCAGACCACAATATTGATGTTGCACTAAATAAATTACAGGAGGACTTCAACAATATTAGTAAATGGTGTCATGATACTGGTCTCGTTCTTAACTCTATTAAAACAAAATTAATTAATATTCGATCCCCATACCTCAAAAGCGCCGAAATTGTACCTAAACTAATCGCCCATACTCACGCATGTCTGCATGACAGTCGTGATACGAGCGACTGCCCTCAAATTGAGATTGTGAAGGCCCATACATACCTTGGCCTGGTCATTGACAACAGATTCAGCTGGGGACCACATATACAACGTGTCTGCGACAAGCTACGCGCCCTGCTCGCTAACTTCTATGTTATCAAAAACAGAATTCCTCAAAAAACAAGAATTCTACTTTACAAGTCATTTTGTGAATCCACTATAAATTATGGATTAACGAGCTATGGTCGCACATTTAAAACGTATCTTGACTCCATTCTTAAACTACAAGTACAACTTCTAAAACTAATAGTACCTTTTAAAATAAAAAATAGTTTTAAAAATGATGAAGAAAAACTCTTTGAGTATTGTCAAACCCTTCCGATACACACTAACGTCAACTACATGCTTCTCAAAGAACAGTTCTTCAACGCTAAACTACAACAAGAAATAAATCACCTGTACAAACTCGACGCATCACACAAAAGAAACTGGCTACAACACGGGCAAATAACTTTTACGGCGAGCGAACCAGCTCTTATCTTGTACCGCGACTTGTCAACAACCTACCCACCGTAACTAGACAATCACTGACCCAATTAAATATTAAAATCAAACTAAAAAACTATTTTCTAGCGATGCTTTAGTTTAGAGCTATGCCATTGTTTCCATCTTACCTACAACCAACTGATTCTAGTTGTTGTTCTTATATACTCATATATCTACTTTTATACCTAGTAACTACATATATATTGCTGCCTTAAATTATAATATTTTATTAATAATTACTTACCTACCTATGAATGAATTGACTGAACTACCTATGAATTGTAGCTATAAATTATTACCTATTCTAATTATACGGTTGAAATGAAATTTGTCATATCATTATGTCTTACCTAACCTACCTAACCGACCAAAAATGAAAACCCTGCTTAGAGCCTAGATTAAGATTTTTAATTTTATGTTAAATTCTGTTATGTACCTAAATAATAAATAATATTTTAATACCTACTAACATATTAAATTAAGAATTTTGTTATATACTTATAAATCAAATGTAAAATACCTAATTTAATTTGAATAATGTAATACCTACCTACTGTATAACGCAGAATGAAGGTGCTGCGCACAATCCCACGAGGATTATGTAGTATCTTATAGATTGTGAATGTGTTATGTATTTCTTACCTATAATTCAATAAATATTAATAAAATATTAAAAATATTTCGTACTTATTTATCACTAGTCTAGTATTTATCACTAATCGCTAGTGTAATTATAAATAATGACCGCTAAATTAATTTATCCCATTGACCACGCACCTTGGTAATTTGGACCACGCACGCAAAAAGGAAAATAGAATGTGTGCATCTTTAGCAGTAGCCATCGATATAAGTCTGTGGCATTAATAGATATCTAACTAAACAATATCTGTATCGTATGTGGTGGTATTTCACAATTCTGCAGTTACTTTTGACTGCTTTTTTCGTAGGTGTCTCAAATGCAGTACCTATTTTGGAGGGAGATGGATTGGAACTTTGGGGAAATTTCTTACAAAGCAAGTTATGACCTGCCCAGAAAACTCTTTTTTTTAAATAATAGCTCTCTATCAATGACGCAAGGGGTTATTCAACTACTGCTGAAACGTGGGCAGAAATAAGCCTCCCCGTTAAAAAGGTAACATTTGCTTTGTTGGTAAATTATTTTTGACACAGAAACTTGCAACTGAAACATTAAACTGCATATACTTACTTACCTACTATCCAGATGATCCAGGTGAGTACGGGGCAACGTTCGAAGGAGAAGTGGTAGTTAACATAACAACGAACATAGCGTAATACCTACTCTCGGAATGGCCGGCCTGGTAATCGAAACCAAACGATGGCCCGCCAAGGTAGTCGTCTTCCATATTGTAAAGGAAGACTTTGGTATGTATGTATGTTAGGATGTATGACCTGAGATTATTATGATATACCCAGGGTATTTAAATTTTAAGCTAATGGCTATGATACCGCGAAATAATTGCGTCTATGAGCAGTGTCGTTTCGTTATTCCAGTACCTACCGAATAGTTCTGAGAGTTTTACTTTCACCAGTAAAATGTTAACTCAGACCACAGTGGGACCTTCAGATACCTATTCAACGTAACAGTACGTGATCGCAACACCCAGATCTCGGGGAAGACAGAAATTGAGTAAATTCTGTATTTTTAATAAGCAGTTGATGAAGCATTTACACTTTACGCTATCAAATGGCATTTTTTACATTTTGGGTATTCGTTTGTTATAGCTGTTAGCTGATGCTCATGATTATGATGCTGATTGGATAAAACATCTGCTATTTTCACACACTTAAAAACCGTAACTCACACTTAAGTAGTCTACTATCTAGTACGAGCTCAAATTTATAATACTTCGTCTAGAGTCGTACATATCGTTGTCTAGTACCCAAGATACAGGGAATCCTAGTTTGGGGCTAGATCAATGTGTGTAAAAGGTGTCCAAGGTATTATTATTATTATTATTATTATTATTGAGGACGAGATTTTTCGAACCCAAATATTTTGTAGGCATCGTATTATATAATACATAATTTGTTATATTACAGTATTCTACTTTTTTTAAACGTTGTTTTGGAACTTTTACAATCCTCCATTTAACATTGCGTTTTTTCGAAAACCGCTTGAGCTCAAATTCTGAAACTTCGTATTCTGGGAGCTTAATATAAGCTCGCAATGCCCTGAATTTGAGCCCGTTTTCTATGACTTTCAAGGTGTTAATATTAAAAAATACAGGTTCACGGATACCTTCAAGTACCCTCTAGTTGAAAATGTCACGACTTGACAGAGCAGAGAGTTGAAATTTGCAGCATATATAGAAAAAGCTTAGAGATTCCAGAATACAAAATTTCAGATTTCTAGCTTTAGTGTTTTAGATAAAAAGTGTAAAAACATATCAATTTCATCTATCTAGATGATATTGTTGTGTAAATGTTTTTTTTTTCTCGCAATCTACTTAAGTTAGAGAAGTTCTAATTGCATATTCTGGGAGCTCAAAATGTTGTCCAAATACGCTGCGAGTTTCACTTCTCTACTCGGACTTTGCAATGCTGGTGTTTTATTGCGTTTTTTTCGAAAACCGCTCGAGCTCAAATTCTGAAACTTCGTGTTCTGGGAGCTCAAAATAAGCTCATAATCCCCTGAATTTGAGCCCCGTTTTCTATGACTTTGTACTGCTAACTTCACAGAGCTGCCCAGCGCTCTTAATTCGTGGCGCGAGGTATATGTTTCATTATTTGTTCTTATAGCGGCAATCTTAATACACCCTCTGTGAAAATTTCAGCTCTCTAACCTATTTCGGTTGATCCGGTAGAGCCCGGTGATAGACGAAGGCTTAGTAATAGGGTCCTTCGGGTTCGGAACCCTAAAAAATACAATAAATACTTAAAATAAATTTCGGTCATATTTTAATTTTCAAGCTCATTAATAACGCAAGGTATATCATGAACTGAATTTAAAACTATATTTTTTGTTCGTAATATTTACTTTGTCGATTGATACCAGTTTCACCGCTAGCCGCAAAAATCAGGATTTTACCACATTAGGGCGGAAAGTTAGTAAAGCCAAAAATGTTACGAGCTCTGCATTCCGAGCAACTTTATATTTGACATGTGCAAACAATCAAAATTATTATTTCTTGATGTTTTTGTGTGTATTGGTATCTATATATAATATCATATATGTATACCAATCACAAGTATTCAGCGTTAGCTACAAACAGACCATGTTTGATATATTATGGCTTAATAATCCTGTAATTAAATTGTAAAATTATAATAATATTTAAATTACTTGCTGGTACCGAAAGAACCGAATATCACAGGAAAATCTCGGTTCTTCCGAAAATCTCGGTTCTCGAAAAGACCGGGATTTTAGGTGCCCTACTCATTACTACTTGCTAGCAATGTGAATTTGCTTGTGTCGCCCCTCAAAACAATTATTTACTATTCTTGATGTCCATGTTATTTCCGGGGCGGTTTGCGCCGTCCCCTCATAACCTATAGTGGTGACCTATTACCTCAATAGCTATACCTATACTCAAAAATATGAGTTTGCATAGGTAACCTATTGATAGTATTGGCGCTTTGTATTTTCCACTTTACACTGCATACTGAAAGTGTTTATTTTTAAACCGTCACGCGCTTTTGGTACAAGTAAGAAAGCACAGAATAAGTAGTATTACGTAAGGTCATAAGACGATACGGTGCCATTGTTCTGTCTGCACGTGACGGGTTAAATAAACGATTTATTCATTGTTACCTTTGGGATCATGGGTAAAAACCGTTTAAGCTATAGGGGTGACAGGATTGAAAAGGTAAGAGTACCCCTAGAGCAGTGGTGCTCTAGGGGTACTTCATCTTTTGTAAATTTATTTTGTCCCTGTTGACAAACATTTTAAAATGATAATAAAGGGAGTGGCTGATATCGCTAAAAAGTCGTGCATCACGTTTCGAACAAGAAAAGATACCGAACATGCCGTAACAATTATAGTATGGTATTCACTGCTTAATCCCTCATTTCTAAAAAAGATCCTTGGTACAAGTGATGATATTCCTATGAATACCCGCGCTACTTTAAGCTTGTCTTGTATACATCTACAAATAGGGCAGATACAGAGGTTGCCACTCGACAGTAGGACATCCAAACTGATTCAGGCACCAGACAGCACCTGAACAATGCGAGAGGCTGCTTCAGACAGGGCAAAAATAATTAAAATATTAGAAATAATAAAATATGTATATATACAAGGTGACATTTAATTAGCCGACCATATTTTGGGGAATTATAATACCCATCACTATGAACAACTTTCCCCAAGAAACACATGGTCGCAAATGAAAAACAATATTTGTCCCTCAGTACGTTGACCCGATCAGCTGACTACATGATACTATGGGGGACCCAATTTTTTTTTCGTTTGCGACCATATGTTTCTTAGGGAAAGTTATTCATAATGATGGGTACTATCATTTCCTTAAATATGGTCAGCTGATTAAATGTCACCTTGTATATAAGAGGACAATCTTACACAAATGGAAATATGGAATAATGGAAATATAAGGCTTGTGTTATTGGCACTAGACGACGATATATTTAATAGAGATAAATAATTAAGTAAATACATACAAAAACATCCACGACTAAGAAACAAATATTCATGCTCATCACACAGTATATCTGCCTGCCCTTACCGGGATTCGATCCCAGCACCATCAGCTTCATAGACAGGGTCACTAACCGTTAGGCTAAACCAGCCGTTATAGTTCTTGAGATGTAACGTACTATCGGGTTCTATCACATGCAGAGCACCTACGACAGGGATGACTTCCTGAATATCATGTATTGTGGAAGAATTGCATTGGTTTGGTCTTCTCATTATAACAAAACTATATTGAACGATACCAGTTATAATTTTGCAGCATATGTATCCGCTACCTTAAGGTTGAGTGATCTTCTTTGACTCCACTACTCGGAAATTATTTCCATTTCATGCCAGGCAAAGAAGAAAACTTCTCAAAGTACAACAGTAAAAAAGTAACAGGCTTCGAGGTTCCATACGATACAATAGCGTAATGCATTACGCAGCATAAAGTAATAATAGTAATACCTTCGACACTATTTACACACATTGATCTAGCCCCAAACTAGGATTCCCTTTATCTTGGGTACTAGACAATAACGATACACATACTTATATAGATAAATATTATTCTTAGATAGATAAACAACCATGACTAGGGTACAAACATCCGTTCTTATCAAAAAAATATTTGTAAATATTTGTGTACACATATATCTGACAGCAGACGCATGCTGCACACAAACTGACACAAAGGTATGACTGAAATGGTTTTACCAGGTCATTTTTCAACTTAAAGAGGTAACGTCTTTACAGTATGAGGTGTTTTATGAAACAGGGCGCGGTCCACTGCAATAAATAACTAGACCAATATTTAGAACATTTTACAAGGCTTTACTCAATTACTTATACGTTATGAATGAGATAATTAATCAATCATTCGGATTGGTAGGTCTGTTACCACTTTGTTGTATTATTATTATTATTTATTATTGTGTAACATGGAATTACGTAACAGTTTAATATAATTTTATTAAAGTGTATTTTAAAGACTGCCTAAATTAATTATTGTAATATTTGTAGTTGACGTGTAAATTAGCCAACAAGTTATTTGGTTCCATCACACTAACAAATAGATTGTAAATATTTATGAGTTGTTATTATCTAGATTTTGTCCCAATTGAATGTTTATGTAACGTCAACAGTAAGTTGCTTTAGAGTATCCAGTATTATGTTGAATATGAAATGAATGCCATAATGTATGAAATGGATTTTTATTTATCGTTTTTGGGACATTTGTATTATCTTTTAGTATTTTATGAACTTACGTCACGTATTTTTATAAAACATTTTATTGTATATTAAAAATATTGAGTTAACCATGAAGTTTATGCTGTAATCTGAATTGCATGCATGTACAGTCGTACATTTTGCGTGTGTCTTTTTCATTTTGTAATTATTTTGTAAAATAAATATAGCACGTTATTTACAACATACAATTTTGTATTATTGATCATTATTTTTAGTACCTATTAATAGCAGGCAGTGACATTGTTAACATTTTCAATTTGAAATATGTCCTTCCTAGTTGGTACGATCACGGTGCGACGTAGGAAACGTTCTCTAGTAGCTTTTATTTCTTTAGTTTAGAATAAGCTCTAATTTTCAGATATCTCTCGCTTATTACCAGCGGCTAGTACAACCAAGATAGGTAATACCACAGATTATATAATTGATACTACAGATAGACCACGTAGAACAAAATATGTGACCGGCGTAATCAGAGATGCTACGGAAGCATCTTTATTTCGAGGACAGTATCGTTTGGTGCGGTGCAGCACTATTGCAAATACCACGAGATGACGCTAGGAACTTAAATTTGAAGAGAACATGAACAACAACCAATTTTTCTTTGACACTTCTATTTCCATTTAATAGATTATAAAGATTTACTGAAAACCAAACTACTCGCGATTCTGTAAAATATTATTTTTACACTCTAAGATTAGCTCCTAGCGCCATCTAGAAGTATGTTGACTGAAACCAAGGCTTTTAAAAGTTACAATCGTTACTCCCAGCGCCATCTCTAGATTACGAAGGGTTACTTAATTGATGATTATATATATACTCTATTACATTAGGTAGAGTTAGGTATGCCGATCTTTAGTCATCCTGGTTTCTCACAGAGTGTTTAGAGGACGGACTTCTTACCATACTATGCAATGGTAATACCATAGGAAAAAACTATTTTCAATTTCATTATTGAAGTGAAGTAAAGTGCTTCATTCATTATGGTTATCCTTACCTGTACTTTGTAGTGTTATGCTACTTACATGCCATTTTCCAGTCTGCTTTGATGGGCTGCATTTATCTCACAGCTGGATATTTCGTATCACCTTTATTTTCATAGGACCCTGTAACGTTTTAGACCATAAGAACACAATAACAAATCATTTTCACTTCGTATTTTCACACTATCAGCACTTTTAAATCGATGTCGAAGGGGTTTTACCTTTGGTGACCTTGTATTTGGCTTTCTCCGAAACTCTGCAATCTCGGGCTTCGTGCGCGCTGGTGCGATACCTTTTTATATATCGATAATGTCCCAATTTTCATTGTTATCTTGTTGTTTTCTCTATTACGAGCCTGAAATCAAAATCTGACATATTTTGATATCGTTGTTTATCTGGTTGTCATGGCAATGTCCATTCAAACTCATTAGCGGTCCGATATGTTTACTTCAATACTTTTACAAAAATACTTTTTCCCTCTTGGCCATTCACAAAAATTGCTTTTAATTTAAATAATTTTTAGAACTCTCCAAAAAGGGTATAAGAGCGGAACATTGCTGAAATCGAAAAAAGTCTCGCTTCAGCTCTTGAAGAGGAAGCATCACCTAAAGGCCTTATCCCGGGGCCGCACTGCCCCGGGATCCTGCGAGCCTCTGCCGAGTCGCCTACTGTTTGCTGCTGCTGCCTTACTGCCGTCTCCAACCACCTATACCCTGACGTGCTGCCGTCTCCAATCAACTATACCCTGACGTGCTGCCGTCTCCAACCACCTATACCCTGACGTGCTGCCGTCTCCAACCATCTATACCCTGACGTGCTGCTGCCTTCAAGCCACCTCCTACACCACCTCCGGATCTCTAACTACTCGCAAATACTCCAGGCTCCGGGCACCACCGCCGCGTGCTCCCTGTTCTGCCCTCCTACGCTCCGTGTCCTTCGCTCCCCTTTTTATATCTTTTGTACCTGTATCTTTTAAAACCTGTGTCACCTCATTCATCCTCATCCTCATATCATTTTTTTTTAAATAATCATTGTAAATCAACATAATAAACTGTCATTTCTAAATTTTATTCTGGTTGTTGTTTCTTGTTAGGTTCTGGTTAGGTTCTTGTCGCTACACCACAACTTGTAGCGTTACTCTCAATGTGCGAAATGATTTATTCCTTTACCGAAATTAGTAATCATAATTAATTATCAATCATACATAGTAATAAGAAGGAAGAAAAATAACCGACTATTTTTCATGGGAAAACTAGGATGATATAAAGATGATTTTTTTCTTCTACCATAGCTGGTGACGAATAATGAAGACGGTATCGTTTAAGGAAAAAACCCATTATTTGGAAACTCGTATTGTAAAAAGATATTTTTTCTTCATAATTCATAATTGTTTATTGCACACAAATATTTAAAAAGTTACATTAAAAGAAAATGCATGTAAAAAGGCGGGCTTATCTCTAAAAAGAGATTTCTTCCAGCTAACCAAGGCATTACAGGAATTGGTATAATAAAAGAGTAGGCAGTGCACCATAAGTATACTGCTGCACATCAAAAATACCGATTTGCGCAGCAAATATCAGGTATCAAGTACAGTACAGCAAATATCAGGCCAAAATGCTGCGGTAGCTTAGGTGAAGGGTAAAGGGGGTGAACGAAGCGAAACCCCCTTTATTCTTCTTGTTAGGTTGAACATGTAAGAACAACAAAAAAAAACTTAAAACATAAACTTGAGTACCTACAGATAAAATATTTTATCTACACACGTATCATAACATAAACCCTCTTTATTGCGTCTAAAAACCGCACGCTAAGACCAGCATAATGTAAAACTATTTGGTAAAAACACATTTCTTATCTGAAAATTTGTGCATTATGACCATAATATACAAAAATTTGTCAAATTATGACATTGAAATTTCGAACGCCGACGTCCGCGTGCATGCGCCGCCCCTAGTTTGTCTATGAAGTTGGTACTACAGAACAAGCTAAACAACTGCAGAGCAATGATCAAACATGCGGTTCCTGAACACATCAAGAGAGCTTATGATATGTGTGTAGATAAACTAGTGTATGTAACTGTACATAATTAGGCACTAAAACTCGAGTGATAATATTATGAAACTCGCCTTCGGTTCGTTTCATAAACCCACTCTCGAGTATTAATGCCCTCCATTATGTAGCAGCCACATAAACTATTATTTTGCTGATCCTCTTTGCTAATGCTATTAGGTCCTTACATGAAATTGGCGTTTTGCATGGAAGGAACATAAAGTAGTTTTTTTTTTAAATATAATATATTTATTTAATCAAAGTATGTACAATTGCTATCTATACAATTTTGCCATCTCATAGGCAGTTCTTTGATCCCTTTACTAAAAAAAACATTCGGACGGGAATCAATAAAATCTTTGAAGGCGGTTTGGACTGCCCCATCGGAGTTGAATTTTTTCCCTTTCAAGAAGTTATCCAAATTTCGAAAAAAATGGTAATCTGTTGGAGCAAGGTCCGGAGAGTACGGTGGATGTCTTAGACATTCCAATTGAAGCTCCTCTAATATGGTAGTGTCCTTCTGTTGTGCAGTGTGTGGTCTAGCGTTATCATGAAGCAGCAGTGGCCTAGAGCGATTGACCAGCCTCGGTTGTTTAGCAGCTAGCTTTTCCATCATGATTTGCAGTTGCTGACAATAAGACATCTGCCGTAATCGTCTGGCCAGATTTAAGAAAGTTGTAGTGAACGACACCAGCACTAGTCCACCAAACGCTCACAAGTAACTTTTTTGGAGTCAATTTTCGCTTGGGGCATGGTTTGGCTGGTTCGGCAGGGTTCAGCCATTGCGATGAGCGCTTCCGATTATCGTGCAGGATCCACTTTTCATCACAGGTAATGATTCGAATCCTTTCATTATTATGCCGGGTGAGTAATGCAACGCAGCAGTCAACGCGCGTTTGTTGATTTGCTTCACTCAGTTCGTGAGGTACCTTTCAAGCTTTTTCACCTTCCCAAATTGCTTCAAGTGGATTAAAACAGTTTTATCACTAACACCGCAGCCTGCAGCTAACTCGGACGTGGTTTGCGATGGATCCGCTTCCACAATAGCCTTCAATTCTTCATTATCAACTTTGGTCTCCGGCCGTCCACAGGGCTTGTTCTGCAGGTCGAAATTTCCAGAACGAAAACGTTGGAGCCAAAAACGTACTGTGTTTTCTATTGCGGCACTGTCCCCATACACATCATTAATCCTTCGAGCCGTTTTTGCAGCACTGGTGCCACGGTAGAACTCATACTCGTAAATAATGCGATATTTCAAGTTTTTTATTTTGTAAGCTGGGTGACGCAAGAAAAAAAACAATTGAGGAAAAAACAAATGAATTATAATTTTAGAAACACAAATACATGAGTAAATAGCTGTATAAATTTGAATTTGGAATTCCTAACCATAGAGGAGATATTTGAGATCAAAGTGGCCAGTACGGCGAAACGCCAATTTCATATGTGAGGACCTAATATATTTTAACACTCGACGTAAAAAGCGGGGAGTTTCAAGTTTGAAACGTCTGTCTGTCTTCATGTGCCCGTCTGTGGGTTTGCCCGTGGCACTTTAGCGCTCAAACAGGTGGACGGATTAAAATCAGTACAATGGTTCGAGAGTTACCAACTAAACATGGAATCAGGCGAACCATATTTTAGAATTGTAACCCTCTTCAGGCCTTTGCCCTGCAGTGGGAAGATCCAAGGTCATGATAATAATAAAATCCTATGTAATATTTGATATACTATAGGCAACATATCGATTCACCCTCCCGTAATTCTCCAACTCATTATAGCATTTTCAAGCAATGTAGACTGTAGAGTATAATAGTATAATCAAATACAATCAAGTCAAACTAGATGTCGCTGCTTGTTTCAAATAACGAGATTTCGTTAGTGAAGTGCCGAATTTCAAATTGTCGGTGCTTGATGGTGGACAACACTCGCTTTTTTTAAATAAGTTTAATATTTTATGGCTAGTATGTAATCGCACATCAAAAATACTGATTTGCACAGCAAAAAAGGATCAACAAAAACACTGTTTTAAATATTTAATGTGTACTTAAGTTTATGTTTTAAGTATTTTTGTTGTTCTTAAATGTTCACCTAAGCTACCGCAGCATTTTGCCCTGATATGTGCAAATCAGTATTTTTGATGTGCAGTTTAATATTTCCCTGTATTTTATTTGTTTTTTAAATTTATAACACTATCCGAATCGGAATAGTTATTTTTTGTTTACAATTTTTTTTAAGGTTTCGTACCTAAAGGAAGAAGAAATAATTTACCAAGTTAAAAACTTAAAAAAACCGACTTCGGGATGCGAATGAAGTCTATGTACATAAAAAGTCCTCATCAACACTTTTGCTTCATGGAACCACAAAACAAAACGTCATTTGTGTATATATTAATTGATTTTATTGATCTTTCACAAAGGGCTTAGGTCAATTTTGATAAAATGTATATGGGACCACCTCTGAAGTATGACCTACCATTCAAAACAAAAATCATCAAAATCTATTCATAATTGAGGGGAATAATCGCGTAACAAAAAATAAATTAACAATCGAATTGAGAACCTCCTTTTTGAAGTCTGTTGAAAAGGAACCCTTACCTAGGGTCACCTCGTTGTCCGTCCGTTTCTCTGTCCGTCTGTCAAGACCCGTTTTTTCAGGAACGCGTGGAGGTTTAAAGTAGAAAGGTCAATTACTCAGGTCTACAGGGTCAGGGTCCACATCCCTTGGAGCTGTGAAAAAATCATACTTCTACGTCGACGCAATCAAAAGATACGGCCCTTTATGCCGCAAATTTATCTGAATTTGGTTGATACTAGCAAGTGAATGAAAACCTTAGGGTAGTTCCTGTTGAACTAGAATTATGAGATTTATCATATGTAAAGGAAAAAATGTGAAAACCGTCACAAAACATAATTCTATTTGTGCGGAAACCTCGGTGCGCGAGTCTGACTCGCACTTGTCCGTTTTTTTGTTTCTCAATCTGTTTAGTTAGTGAGTAATTCCAACTCTCATGTTTTCACATTCTGCTCTTCGCTGTCAAGTGATACACTTGTGTCGAATATTTGAATTTTAAAAAAAAGTACACTACCCTCATAATAATGGTTTTGAAAAAGTGCTCCACCTGTAACAAAAACATCACAAAAAAGTGCCCAGGAATCGAATGTAGTAGATGTGAGAAGTGTGTCCATGCTACTACGGACTGTGCCAAGATTTCCAACAAACAGCTATCGGCCCTACGCTCTACAAATGGCCTCGAATGGAGCTGCGAAAACTGCCTAAGTAACATGTCCAAACGGTCGTCATTCTTTATACCTGAAGAAGACTCGGATACAGATGAGGTTAAATCCGTCAACATCGACGTGAAAAAGCTACTTCATGACATAACCATTGAAATGAGAAAAACTGTAAAAGAAGAACTAAAAACATTTCAAGATTCGCTGGAATTCATCGGTGAACAAGTAAGTAGGATTGAAGAAACTATTAAAAACCAAAATACGAAGATCAAACATCTTGAACATAAAAATATGGAACTGCTAAACCATAATAAAAACCTAGACCTCCGGCTATCAGCCATGGAGCAACGGCTACAAGAAATGGATCAAAAGCTACTCTCAAACGTCCTGGAAATTGCAGGAATTCCCAAAACTCAAGATGAAAATGTGAAGGATCTAGTCCAATCAGTAGCATCGAAGCTCAATGCTGATACTAAAGACGTGCATGAGATTCGTCGTATAACTGGTAGAACTGAAAAATCTAGCTACATCATGGTCGAAATGAACACAAAGGTCAGTCGTGATAAATGGCTACAAGAGGCGAAGACTCGGACTATCCAGGTCAAGGATATCACCACAAACACTCCACCGGAATCTGCATCTGCCCGTGTATACGTTCGAGAAGCTCTAACCCACTCCATGAAGGCACTATTGTACAATGCTAAACAAAAGCTACGGGGTTCATTCCAGTTCGTATGGTGCAAAGCGGGTAAAATATTTGCAAAAAAGGATGAAAATGCTAAGCCTATCATAATCTACTGCCTACAGGACCTGGATAATCTAGTTAAGTAATAAGTATTCCTATAGTTTCCTTTTAAGTAACCACCTACATAGATATTATAGTCACTACTTTATCGAAAATAATAAACAAAATTCAATATTACAGTAAGCAATAGTAATATATCATCCTATGTAACTGAATTATTTAATTGCATTGATACAAACCATTTTTTCAATACTATACCTTGTAATAACATCCATTTAACATGCCTGCATGTAAACATAAGATCGATGCTAAAAAACTTCATAAAACTACTACAAATTATCGAAAGTTCTACCATTTCTATTGATCTATTAGCTGTAACTGAGGTGGCAATATCGGACAGTATCTCTGGTTTATTCACAATTCCCGGTTATGTGATGTACCCCCAATTACGCAGTAACAAAAAGGGCGGCGGGATTATTTTATATACAAAAAAATATCTAAAATTTACACCAATTATAAAAAAAAACATCCACATTCGAAAACATAACAGGCACTTTAAAAACTTCTTCTAGTGAATGCGCAGCCATATGTGTAGTTTACAAACCCCCACGAACTAACAAAACTATATTTACAATGGAGCTTCATAAACATCTCCACGATTCAACACTCCATAACTATAATTTCCTAATTTTACTAGGTGACACTAACATCGATCTCAAGTTAAACACGCCATTTAGAAACTCGTATTTTGACATGCTTTCTGCCCTCGGTTTAATGTGTGGTATCTCCGATTATACTCGTATTGAAAAAAGGAAAGATATTGTAACGAAATCATGTATTGACCACATATTTACACGATGCCACACGTTAGAACCGTACACAGCAGCTGTCGATACCGTACTGGCTGATCACCGAGTGACCATAATTTGCTTTGCCGGCCCTCCGGTTTCTCACATACAGGTGTGCAAAAAACTAAGCCTGTAATTGATAGAAATGTTTTGATTAAGAATTTAAAAACCGCAAACTGGGCTCAAACAAATGAAATGGACGAGCCGGAGGATATATATAAGTTTATTAAAGATACATTTGATCAAGCATTAAAAAAATCTTCACATATGATAAACTTTCGTCAAAAAAAACGTAGTCATGCACCATGGATTAACAATAATTTGATAAATCTATGTACCAAAAGGGACGAACTACACGCGTTATGGCGAAAAGACACAAATAACCACCAAAATCGACTGCTATATATTAAAACCCGGAATAAATCCAACAAAGCAATTGAGTACTGCAGAAATAAATATTACAAAAATCAAATAATAAATAACTACTCCAATCCTAAAAACCTTTGGAAAATCATAAACACAATCTGTGGCCGAATATCTTCATCTATCGACCAATCAATCATTGATGCATTTAGTTCTGCAAATATTACTATCTCTGAAATAGCAAACAAATTTGCAGATGAATTTGATTCCTCTGTCAAGAAGATATTACCTAACTGTAATAATAATCTTTTAAAAATTCAGCCTTCTTCGGAATATGAATCAAATTTAAGCATGCGATTTAAAAAAGCTACAAATCTTAAAATAAAAACATTGATTACTAAGCTTAATAACCGAAAATCGAACGGTCTAGACAACATTAAAGTTAAAGATATCCAATCTATCAGTGATAATATAACAATTGCTCTTGTTAATCTAATAAACACCAGCATCCAAACCGGTAAATATCCTGATAAACTGAAACAAGGATGCGTTAGACCGATATTTAAAAAGGGGAAGAAAACAAATCCTGGTGACTATAGACCAATTACCCTACTTTCATCGATTGATAAAATTGTAGAAAGATTTATTAGTGATCAAATTCACTCATTCTATGCGAAAAATAATATCATCAATGAAACCCAATATGGCTTTCAACCAAAAAAGAGCGCCACATCCCTTCTTTCAAAGTTCACAGATGATATTAATAGTGCACTAAACGAGAAAAAGAATGTCCTTGTACTCTTTATTGACTTTTCTCGAGCTTTCGACACGTTGGATCATAAAAAACTATTAAAATCACTTAGTTTTACAGGAATTCGTGGCCCTCTACTAACATGGTGTCATGATTACCTAACGAATAGATCGTATCGCGTGAGAGTGGGGGATGAGCTGAGTGAGTCCATCGAAATCACGCAGGGAACTGCCCAAGGATCAGTTTTGGGACCTTTACACTTTTTGGCCTACTTCAATAATATGAGTCACTTTTCAAATAATTGTCTGCTCTACCAGTTTGCAGATGACACGTGCCTTTTATCCTCAGACCACAATATTGATGTTGCACTAAATAAATTACAGGAGGACTTCAACAATATTAGTAAATGGTGTCATGATACTGGTCTCGTTCTTAACTCTATTAAAACAAAATTAATTAATATTCGATCCCCATACCTCAAAAGCGCCGAAATTGTACCTAAACTAATCGCCCATACTCACGCATGTCTGCATGACAGTCGTGATACGAGCGACTGCCCTCAAATTGAGATTGTGAAGGCCCATACATACCTTGGCCTGGTCATTGACAACAGATTCAGCTGGGGACCACATATACAACGTGTCTGCGACAAGCTACGCGCCCTGCTCGCTAACTTCTATGTTATCAAAAACAGAATTCCTCAAAAAACAAGAATTCTACTTTACAAGTCATTTTGTGAATCCACTATAAATTATGGATTAACGAGCTATGGTCGCACATTTAAAACGTATCTTGACTCCATTCTTAAACTACAAGTACAACTTCTAAAACTAATAGTACCTTTTAAAATAAAAAATAGTTTTAAAAATGATGAAGAAAAACTCTTTGAGTATTGTCAAACCCTTCCGATACACACTAACGTCAACTACATGCTTCTCAAAGAACAGTTCTTCAACGCTAAACTACAACAAGAAATAAATCACCTGTACAAACTCGACGCATCACACAAAAGAAACTGGCTACAACACGGGCAAATAACTTTTACGGCGAGCGAACCAGCTCTTATCTTGTACCGCGACTTGTCAACAACCTACCCACCGTAACTAGACAATCACTGACCCAATTAAATATTAAAATCAAACTAAAAAACTATTTTCTAGCGATGCTTTAGTTTAGAGCTATGCCATTGTTTCCATCTTACCTACAACCAACTGATTCTAGTTGTTGTTCTTATATACTCATATATCTACTTTTATACCTAGTAACTACATATATATTGCTGCCTTAAATTATAATATTTTATTAATAATTACTTACCTACCTATGAATGAATTGACTGAACTACCTATGAATTGTAGCTATAAATTATTACCTATTCTAATTATACGGTTGAAATGAAATTTGTCATATCATTATGTCTTACCTAACCTACCTAACCGACCAAAAATGAAAACCCTGCTTAGAGCCTAGATTAAGATTTTTAATTTTATGTTAAATTCTGTTATGTACCTAAATAATAAATAATATTTTAATACCTACTAACATATTAAATTAAGAATTTTGTTATATACTTATAAATCAAATGTAAAATACCTAATTTAATTTGAATAATGTAATACCTACCTACTGTATAACGCAGAATGAAGGTGCTGCGCACAATCCCACGAGGATTATGTAGTATCTTATAGATTGTGAATGTGTTATGTATTTCTTACCTATAATTCAATAAATATTAATAAAATATTAAAAATATTTCGTACTTATTTATCACTAGTCTAGTATTTATCACTAATCGCTAGTGTAATTATAAATAATGACCGCTAAATTAATTTATCCCATTGACCACGCACCTTGGTAATTTGGACCACGCACGCAAAAAGGAAAATAGAATGTGTGCATCTTTAGCAGTAGCCATCGATATAAGTCTGTGGCATTAATAGATATCTAACTAAACAATATCTGTATCGTATGTGGTGGTATTTCACAATTCTGCAGTTACTTTTGACTGCTTTTTTCGTAGGTGTCTCAAATGCAGTACCTATTTTGGAGGGAGATGGATTGGAACTTTGGGGAAATTTCTTACAAAGCAAGTTATGACCTGCCCAGAAAACTCTTTTTTTTAAATAATAGCTCTCTATCAATGACGCAAGGGGTTATTCAACTACTGCTGAAACGTGGGCAGAAATAAGCCTCCCCGTTAAAAAGGTAACATTTGCTTTGTTGGTAAATTATTTTTGACACAGAAACTTGCAACTGAAACATTAAACTGCATATACTTACTTACCTACTATCCAGATGATCCAGGTGAGTACGGGGCAACGTTCGAAGGAGAAGTGGTAGTTAACATAACAACGAACATAGCGTAATACCTACTCTCGGAATGGCCGGCCTGGTAATCGAAACCAAACGATGGCCCGCCAAGGTAGTCGTCTTCCATATTGTAAAGGAAGACTTTGGTATGTATGTATGTTAGGATGTATGACCTGAGATTATTATGATATACCCAGGGTATTTAAATTTTAAGCTAATGGCTATGATACCGCGAAATAATTGCGTCTATGAGCAGTGTCGTTTCGTTATTCCAGTACCTACCGAATAGTTCTGAGAGTTTTACTTTCACCAGTAAAATGTTAACTCAGACCACAGTGGGACCTTCAGATACCTATCCAACGTAACAGTACGTGATCGCAACACCCAGATCTCGGGGAAGACAGAAATTGAGTAAATTCTGTATTTTTAATAAGCAGTTGATGAAGCATTTACACTTTACGCTATCAAATGGCATTTTTTACATTTTGGGTATTCGTTTGTTATAGCTGTTAGCTGATGCTCATGATTATGATGCTGATTGGATAAAACATCTGCTATTTTCACACACTTAAAAACCGTAACTCACACTTAAGTAGTCTACTATCTAGTACGAGCTCAAATTTATAATACTTCGTCTAGAGTCGTACATATCGTTGTCTAGTACCCAAGATACAGGGAATCCTAGTTTGGGGCTAGATCAATGTGTGTAAAAGGTGTCCAAGGTATTATTATTATTATTATTATTATTATTGAGGACGAGATTTTTCGAACCCAAATATTTTGTAGGCATCGTATTATATAATACATAATTTGTTATATTACAGTATTCTACTTTTTTTAAACGTTGTTTTGGAACTTTTACAATCCTCCATTTAACATTGCGTTTTTTCGAAAACCGCTTGAGCTCAAATTCTGAAACTTCGTATTCTGGGAGCTTAATATAAGCTCGCAATGCCCTGAATTTGAGCCCGTTTTCTATGACTTTCAAGGTGTTAATATTAAAAAATACAGGTTCACGGATACCTTCAAGTACCCTCTAGTTGAAAATGTCACGACTTGACAGAGCAGAGAGTTGAAATTTGCAGCATATATAGAAAAAGCTTAGAGATTCCAGAATACAAAATTTCAGATTTCTAGCTTTAGTGTTTTAGATAAAAAGTGTAAAAACATATCAATTTCATCTATCTAGATGATATTGTTGTGTAAATGTTTTTTTTTTCTCGCAATCTACTTAAGTTAGAGAAGTTCTAATTGCATATTCTGGGAGCTCAAAATGT
Source organism: Argyresthia goedartella (assembly GCA_949825045.1). Taxonomy (NCBI): domain Eukaryota; kingdom Metazoa; phylum Arthropoda; class Insecta; order Lepidoptera; family Argyresthiidae; genus Argyresthia; species Argyresthia goedartella. The sequence goes on along the minus strand of OX463809.1, from coordinate 14,976,915 downwards.
TGTCCAAATACGCTGCGAGTTTCACTTCTCTACTCGGACTTTGCAATGCTGGTGTTTTATTGCGTTTTTTTCGAAAACCGCTCGAGCTCAAATTCTGAAACTTCGTGTTCTGGGAGCTCAAAATAAGCTCATAATCCCCTGAATTTGAGCCCCGTTTTCTATGACTTTGTACTGCTAACTTCACAGAGCTGCCCAGCGCTCTTAATTCGTGGCGCGAGGTATATGTTTCATTATTTGTTCTTATAGCGGCAATCTTAATACACCCTCTGTGAAAATTTCAGCTCTCTAACCTATTTCGGTTGATCCGGTAGAGCCCGGTGATAGACGAAGGCTTAGTAATAGGGTCCTTCGGGTTCGGAACCCTAAAAAATACAATAAATACTTAAAATAAATTTCGGTCATATTTTAATTTTCAAGCTCATTAATAACGCAAGGTATATCATGAACTGAATTTAAAACTATATTTTTTGTTCGTAATATTTACTTTGTCGATTGATACCAGTTTCACCGCTAGCCGCAAAAATCAGGATTTTACCACATTAGGGCGGAAAGTTAGTAAAGCCAAAAATGTTACGAGCTCTGCATTCCGAGCAACTTTATATTTGACATGTGCAAACAATCAAAATTATTATTTCTTGATGTTTTTGTGTGTATTGGTATCTATATATAATATCATATATGTATACCAATCACAAGTATTCAGCGTTAGCTACAAACAGACCATGTTTGATATATTATGGCTTAATAATCCTGTAATTAAATTGTAAAATTATAATAATATTTAAATTACTTGCTGGTACCGAAAGAACCGAATATCACAGGAAAATCTCGGTTCTTCCGAAAATCTCGGTTCTCGAAAAGACCGGGATTTTAGGTGCCCTACTCATTACTACTTGCTAGCAATGTGAATTTGCTTGTGTCGCCCCTCAAAACAATTATTTACTATTCTTGATGTCCATGTTATTTCCGGGGCGGTTTGCGCCGTCCCCTCATAACCTATAGTGGTGACCTATTACCTCAATAGCTATACCTATACTCAAAAATATGAGTTTGCATAGGTAACCTATTGATAGTATTGGCGCTTTGTATTTTCCACTTTACACTGCATACTGAAAGTGTTTATTTTTAAACCGTCACGCGCTTTTGGTACAAGTAAGAAAGCACAGAATAAGTAGTATTACGTAAGGTCATAAGACGATACGGTGCCATTGTTCTGTCTGCACGTGACGGGTTAAATAAACGATTTATTCATTGTTACCTTTGGGATCATGGGTAAAAACCGTTTAAGCTATAGGGGTGACAGGATTGAAAAGGTAAGAGTACCCCTAGAGCAGTGGTGCTCTAGGGGTACTTCATCTTTTGTAAATTTATTTTGTCCCTGTTGACAAACATTTTAAAATGATAATAAAGGGAGTGGCTGATATCGCTAAAAAGTCGTGCATCACGTTTCGAACAAGAAAAGATACCGAACATGCCGTAACAATTATAGTATGGTATTCACTGCTTAATCCCTCATTTCTAAAAAAGATCCTTGGTACAAGTGATGATATTCCTATGAATACCCGCGCTACTTTAAGCTTGTCTTGTATACATCTACAAATAGGGCAGATACAGAGGTTGCCACTCGACAGTAGGACATCCAAACTGATTCAGGCACCAGACAGCACCTGAACAATGCGAGAGGCTGCTTCAGACAGGGCAAAAATAATTAAAATATTAGAAATAATAAAATATGTATATATACAAGGTGACATTTAATTAGCCGACCATATTTTGGGGAATTATAATACCCATCACTATGAACAACTTTCCCCAAGAAACACATGGTCGCAAATGAAAAACAATATTTGTCCCTCAGTACGTTGACCCGATCAGCTGACTACATGATACTATGGGGGACCCAATTTTTTTTTCGTTTGCGACCATATGTTTCTTAGGGAAAGTTATTCATAATGATGGGTACTATCATTTCCTTAAATATGGTCAGCTGATTAAATGTCACCTTGTATATAAGAGGACAATCTTACACAAATGGAAATATGGAATAATGGAAATATAAGGCTTGTGTTATTGGCACTAGACGACGATATATTTAATAGAGATAAATAATTAAGTAAATACATACAAAAACATCCACGACTAAGAAACAAATATTCATGCTCATCACACAGTATATCTGCCTGCCCTTACCGGGATTCGATCCCAGCACCATCAGCTTCATAGACAGGGTCACTAACCGTTAGGCTAAACCAGCCGTTATAGTTCTTGAGATGTAACGTACTATCGGGTTCTATCACATGCAGAGCACCTACGACAGGGATGACTTCCTGAATATCATGTATTGTGGAAGAATTGCATTGGTTTGGTCTTCTCATTATAACAAAACTATATTGAACGATACCAGTTATAATTTTGCAGCATATGTATCCGCTACCTTAAGGTTGAGTGATCTTCTTTGACTCCACTACTCGGAAATTATTTCCATTTCATGCCAGGCAAAGAAGAAAACTTCTCAAAGTACAACAGTAAAAAAGTAACAGGCTTCGAGGTTCCATACGATACAATAGCGTAATGCATTACGCAGCATAAAGTAATAATAGTAATACCTTCGACACTATTTACACACATTGATCTAGCCCCAAACTAGGATTCCCTTTATCTTGGGTACTAGACAATAACGATACACATACTTATATAGATAAATATTATTCTTAGATAGATAAACAACCATGACTAGGGTACAAACATCCGTTCTTATCAAAAAAATATTTGTAAATATTTGTGTACACATATATCTGACAGCAGACGCATGCTGCACACAAACTGACACAAAGGTATGACTGAAATGGTTTTACCAGGTCATTTTTCAACTTAAAGAGGTAACGTCTTTACAGTATGAGGTGTTTTATGAAACAGGGCGCGGTCCACTGCAATAAATAACTAGACCAATATTTAGAACATTTTACAAGGCTTTACTCAATTACTTATACGTTATGAATGAGATAATTAATCAATCATTCGGATTGGTAGGTCTGTTACCACTTTGTTGTATTATTATTATTATTTATTATTGTGTAACATGGAATTACGTAACAGTTTAATATAATTTTATTAAAGTGTATTTTAAAGACTGCCTAAATTAATTATTGTAATATTTGTAGTTGACGTGTAAATTAGCCAACAAGTTATTTGGTTCCATCACACTAACAAATAGATTGTAAATATTTATGAGTTGTTATTATCTAGATTTTGTCCCAATTGAATGTTTATGTAACGTCAACAGTAAGTTGCTTTAGAGTATCCAGTATTATGTTGAATATGAAATGAATGCCATAATGTATGAAATGGATTTTTATTTATCGTTTTTGGGACATTTGTATTATCTTTTAGTATTTTATGAACTTACGTCACGTATTTTTATAAAACATTTTATTGTATATTAAAAATATTGAGTTAACCATGAAGTTTATGCTGTAATCTGAATTGCATGCATGTACAGTCGTACATTTTGCGTGTGTCTTTTTCATTTTGTAATTATTTTGTAAAATAAATATAGCACGTTATTTACAACATACAATTTTGTATTATTGATCATTATTTTTAGTACCTATTAATAGCAGGCAGTGACATTGTTAACATTTTCAATTTGAAATATGTCCTTCCTAGTTGGTACGATCACGGTGCGACGTAGGAAACGTTCTCTAGTAGCTTTTATTTCTTTAGTTTAGAATAAGCTCTAATTTTCAGATATCTCTCGCTTATTACCAGCGGCTAGTACAACCAAGATAGGTAATACCACAGATTATATAATTGATACTACAGATAGACCACGTAGAACAAAATATGTGACCGGCGTAATCAGAGATGCTACGGAAGCATCTTTATTTCGAGGACAGTATCGTTTGGTGCGGTGCAGCAGTATTGCAAATACCACGAGATGACGCTAGGAACTTAAATTTGAAGAGAACATGAACAACAACCAATTTTTCTTTGACACTTCTATTTCCATTTAATAGATTATAAAGATTTACTGAAAACCAAACTACTCGCGATTCTGTAAAATATTATTTTTACACTCTAAGATTAGCTCCTAGCGCCATCTAGAAGTATGTTGACTGAAACCAAGGCTTTTAAAAGTTACAATCGTTACTCCCAGCGCCATCTCTAGATTACGAAGGGTTACTTAATTGATGATTATATATATACTCTATTACATTAGGTAGAGTTAGGTATGCCGATCTTTAGTCATCCTGGTTTCTCACAGAGTGTTTAGAGGACGGACTTCTTACCATACTATGCAATGGTAATACCATAGGAAAAAACTATTTTCAATTTCATTATTGAAGTGAAGTAAAGTGCTTCATTCATTATGGTTATCCTTACCTGTACTTTGTAGTGTTATGCTACTTACATGCCATTTTCCAGTCTGCTTTGATGGGCTGCATTTATCTCACAGCTGGATATTTCGTATCACCTTTATTTTCATAGGACCCTGTAACGTTTTAGACCATAAGAACACAATAACAAATCATTTTCACTTCGTATTTTCACACTATCAGCACTTTTAAATCGATGTCGAAGGGGTTTTACCTTTGGTGACCTTGTATTTGGCTTTCTCCGAAACTCTGCAATCTCGGGCTTCGTGCGCGCTGGTGCGATACCTTTTTATATATCGATAATGTCCCAATTTTCATTGTTATCTTGTTGTTTTCTCTATTACGAGCCTGAAATCAAAATCTGACATATTTTGATATCGTTGTTTATCTGGTTGTCATGGCAATGTCCATTCAAACTCATTAGCGGTCCGATATGTTTACTTCAATACTTTTACAAAAATACTTTTTCCCTCTTGGCCATTCACAAAAATTGCTTTTAATTTAAATAATTTTTAGAACTCTCCAAAAAGGGTATAAGAGCGGAACATTGCTGAAATCGAAAAAAGTCTCGCTTCAGCTCTTGAAGAGGAAGCATCACCTAAAGGCCTTATCCCGGGGCCGCACTGCCCCGGGATCCTGCGAGCCTCTGCCGAGTCGCCTACTGTTTGCTGCTGCTGCCTTACTGCCGTCTCCAACCACCTATACCCTGACGTGCTGCCGTCTCCAATCAACTATACCCTGACGTGCTGCCGTCTCCAACCACCTATACCCTGACGTGCTGCCGTCTCCAACCATCTATACCCTGACGTGCTGCTGCCTTCAAGCCACCTCCTACACCACCTCCGGATCTCTAACTACTCGCAAATACTCCAGGCTCCGGGCACCACCGCCGCGTGCTCCCTGTTCTGCCCTCCTACGCTCCGTGTCCTTCGCTCCCCTTTTTATATCTTTTGTACCTGTATCTTTTAAAACCTGTGTCACCTCATTCATCCTCATCCTCATATCATTTTTTTTTAAATAATCATTGTAAATCAACATAATAAACTGTCATTTCTAAATTTTATTCTGGTTGTTGTTTCTTGTTAGGTTCTGGTTAGGTTCTTGTCGCTACACCACAACTTGTAGCGTTACTCTCAATGTGCGAAATGATTTATTCCTTTACCGAAATTAGTAATCATAATTAATTATCAATCATACATAGTAATAAGAAGGAAGAAAAATAACCGACTATTTTTCATGGGAAAACTAGGATGATATAAAGATGATTTTTTTCTTCTACCATAGCTGGTGACGAATAATGAAGACGGTATCGTTTAAGGAAAAAACCCATTATTTGGAAACTCGTATTGTAAAAAGATATTTTTTCTTCATAATTCATAATTGTTTATTGCACACAAATATTTAAAAAGTTACATTAAAAGAAAATGCATGTAAAAAGGCGGGCTTATCTCTAAAAAGAGATTTCTTCCAGCTAACCAAGGCATTACAGGAATTGGTATAATAAAAGAGTAGGCAGTGCACCATAAGTATACTGCTGCACATCAAAAATACCGATTTGCGCAGCAAATATCAGGTATTAAGTACAGTACAGCAAATATCAGGCCAAAATGCTGCGGTAGCTTAGGTGAAGGGTAAAGGGGGGGAACGAAGCGAAACCCCCTTTATTCTTCTTGTTAGGTTGAACATGTAAGAACAACAAAAAAAAACTTAAAACATAAACTTGAGTACCTACAGATAAAATATTTTATCTACACACGTATCATAACATAAACCCTCTTTATTGCGTCTAAAAACCGCACGCTAAGACCAGCATAATGTAAAACTATTTGGTAAAAACACATTTCTTATCTGAAAATTTGTGCATTATGACCATAATATACAAAAATTTGTCAAATTATGACATTGAAATTTCGAACGCCGACGTCCGCGTGCATGCGCCGCCCCTAGTTTGTCTATGAAGTTGGTACTACAGAACAAGCTAAACAACTGCAGAGCAATGATCAAACATGCGGTTCCTGAACACATCAAGAGAGCTTATGATATGTGTGTAGATAAACTAGTGTATGTAACTGTACATAATTAGGCACTAAAACTCGAGTGATAATATTATGAAACTCGCCTTCGGTTCGTTTCATAAACCCACTCTCGAGTATTAATGCCCTCCATTATGTAGCAGCCACATAAACTATTATTTTGCTGATCCTCTTTGCTAATGCTATTAGGTCCTTACATGAAATTGGCGTTTTGCATGGAAGGAACATAAAGTAGTTTTTTTTTAAATATAATATATTTATTTAATCAAAGTATGTACAATTGCTATCTATACAATTTTGCCATCTCATAGGCAGTTCTTTGATCCCTTTACTAAAAAAAACATTCGGACGGGAATCAATAAAATCTTTGAAGGCGGTTTGGACTGCCCCATCGGAGTTGAATTTTTTCCCTTTCAAGAAGTTATCCAAATTTCGAAAAAAATGGTAATCTGTTGGAGCAAGGTCCGGAGAGTACGGTGGATGTCTTAGACATTCCAATTGAAGCTCCTCTAATATGGTAGTGTCCTTCTGTTGTGCAGTGTGTGGTCTAGCGTTATCATGAAGCAGCAGTGGCCTAGAGCGATTGACCAGCCTCGGTTGTTTAGCAGCTAGCTTTTCCATCATGATTTGCAGTTGCTGACAATAAGACATCTGCCGTAATCGTCTGGCCAGATTTAAGAAAGTTGTAGTGAACGACACCAGCACTAGTCCACCAAACGCTCACAAGTAACTTTTTTGGAGTCAATTTTCGCTTGGGGCATGGTTTGGCTGGTTCGGCAGGGTTCAGCCATTGCGATGAGCGCTTCCGATTATCGTGCAGGATCCACTTTTCATCACAGGTAATGATTCGAATCCTTTCATTATTATGCCGGGTGAGTAATGCAACGCAGCAGTCAACGCGCGTTTGTTGATTTGCTTCACTCAGTTCGTGAGGTACCTTTCAAGCTTTTTCACCTTCCCAAATTGCTTCAAGTGGATTAAAACAGTTTTATCACTAACACCGCAGCCTGCAGCTAACTCGGACGTGGTTTGCGATGGATCCGCTTCCACAATAGCCTTCAATTCTTCATTATCAACTTTGGTCTCCGGCCGTCCACAGGGCTTGTTCTGCAGGTCGAAATTTCCAGAACGAAAACGTTGGAGCCAAAAACGTACTGTGTTTTCTATTGCGGCACTGTCCCCATACACATCATTAATCCTTCGAGCCGTTTTTGCAGCACTGGTGCCACGGTAGAACTCATACTCGTAAATAATGCGATATTTCAAGTTTTTTATTTTGTAAGCTGGGTGACGCAAGAAAAAAAACAATTGAGGAAAAAACAAATGAATTATAATTTTAGAAACACAAATACATGAGTAAATAGCTGTATAAATTTGAATTTGGAATTCCTAACCATAGAGGAGATATTTGAGATCAAAGTGGCCAGTACGGCGAAACGCCAATTTCATATGTGAGGACCTAATATATTTTAACACTCGACGTAAAAAGCGGGGAGTTTCAAGTTTGAAACGTCTGTCTGTCTTCATGTGCCCATCTGTGGGTTTGCCCGTGGCACTTTAGCGCTCAAACAGGTGGACGGATTAAAATCAGTACAATGGTTCGAGAGTTACCAACTAAACATGGAATCAGGCGAACCATATTTTAGAATTGTAACCCCCTTCAGGCCTTTGCCCTGCAGTGGGAAGATCCAAGGTCATGATAATAATAAAATCCTATGTAATATTTGATATACTATAGGCAACATATCGATTCACCCTCCCGTAATTCTCCAACTCATTATAGCATTTTCAAGCAATGTAGACTGTAGAGTATAATAGTATAATCAAATACAATCAAGTCAAACTAGATGTCGCTGCTTGTTTCAAATAACGAGATTTCGTTAGTGAAGTGCCGAATTTCAAATTGTCGGTGCTTGATGGTGGACAACACTCGCTTTTTTTAAATAAGTTTAATATTTTATGGCTAGTATGTAATCGCACATCAAAAATACTGATTTGCACAGCAAAAAAGGATCAACAAAAACACTGTTTTAAATATTTAATGTGTACTTAAGTTTATGTTTTAAGTATTTATGTTGTTCTTAAATGTTCACCTAAGCTACCGCAGCATTTTGCCCTGATATGTGCAAATCAGTATTTTTGATGTGCAGTTTAATATTTCCCTGTATTTTATTTGTTTTTTAAATTTATAACACTATCCGAATCGGAATAGTTATTTTTTGTTTACAATTTTTTTTAAGGTTTCGTACCTAAAGGAAGAAGAAATAATTTACCAAGTTAAAAACTTAAAAAAACCGACTTCGGGATGCGAATGAAGTCTATGTACATAAAAAGTCCTCATCAACACTTTTGCTTCATGGAACCACAAAACAAAACGTCATTTGTGTATATATTAATTGATTTTATTGATCTTTCACAAAGGGCTTAGGTCAATTTTGATAAAATGTATATGGGACCACCTCTGAAGTATGACCTACCATTCAAAACAAAAATCATCAAAATCTATTCATAATTGAGGGGAATAATCGCGTAACAAAAAATAAATTAACAATCGAATTGAGAACCTCCTTTTTGAAGTCTGTTGAAAAGGAACCCTTACCTAGGGTCACCTCGTTGTCCGTCCGTTTCTCTGTCCGTCTGTCAAGACCCGTTTTTTCAGGAACGCGTGGAGGTTTAAAGTAGAAAGGTCAATTACTCAGGTCTACAGGGTCAGGGTCCACATCCCTTGGAGCTGTGAAAAAATCATACTTCTACGTCGACGCAATCAAAAGATACGGCCCTTTATGCCGCAAATTTAACTGAATTTGGTTGATACTAGCAAGTGAATGAAAACCTTAGGGTAGTTCCTGTTGAACTAGAATTATGAGATTTATCATATGTAAAGGAAAAAATGTGAAAACCGTCACAAAACATAATTCTATTTGTGCGGAAACCTCGGTGCGCGAGTCTGACTCGCACTTGTCCGTTTTTTTGTTTCTCAATCTGTTTAGTTAGTGAGTAATTCCAACTCTCATGTTTTCACATTCTGCTCTTCGCTGTCAAGTGATACACTTGTGTCGAATATTTGAATTTAAAAAAAAAGTACACTACCCTCATAATAATGGTTTTGAAAAAGTGCTCCACCTGTAACAAAAACATCACAAAAAAGTGCCCAGGAATCGAATGTAGTAGATGTGAGAAGTGTGTCCATGCTACTACGGACTGTGCCAAGATTTCCAACAAACAGCTATCGGCCCTACGCTCTACAAATGGCCTCGAATGGAGCTGCGAAAACTGCCTAAGTAACATGTCCAAACGGTCGTCATTCTTTATACCTGAAGAAGACTCGGATACAGATGAGGTTAAATCCGTCAACATCGACGTGAAAAAGCTACTTCATGACATAACCATTGAAATGAGAAAAACTGTAAAAGAAGAACTAAAAACATTTCAAGATTCGCTGGAATTCATCGGTGAACAAGTAAGTAGGATTGAAGAAACTATTAAAAACCAAAATACGAAGATCAAACATCTTGAACATAAAAATATGGAACTGCTAAACCATAATAAAAACCTAGACCTCCGGCTATCAGCCATGGAGCAACGGCTACAAGAAATGGATCAAAAGCTACTCTCAAACGTCCTGGAAATTGCAGGAATTCCCAAAACTCAAGATGAAAATGTGAAGGATCTAGTCCAATCAGTAGCATCGAAGCTCAATGCTGATACTAAAGACGTGCATGAGATTCGTCGTATAACTGGTAGAACTGAAAAATCTAGCTACATCATGGTCGAAATGAACACAAAGGTCAGTCGTGATAAATGGCTACAAGAGGCGAAGACTCGGACTATCCAGGTCAAGGATATCACCACAAACACTCCACCGGAATCTGCATCTGCCCGTGTATACGTTCGAGAAGCTCTAACCCACTCCATGAAGGCACTATTGTACAATGCTAAACAAAAGCTACGGGGTTCATTCCAGTTCGTATGGTGCAAAGCGGGTAAAATATTTGCAAAAAAGGATGAAAATGCTAAGCCTATCATAATCTACTGCCTACAGGACCTGGATAATCTAGTTAAGTAATAAGTATTCCTATAGTTTCCTTTTAAGTAACCACCTACATAGATATTATAGTCACTACTTTATCGAAAATAATAAACAAAATTCAATATTACAGTAAGCAATAGTAATATATCATCCTATGTAACTGAATTATTTAATTGCATTGATACAAACCATTTTTTCAATACTATACCTTGTAATAACATCCATTTAACATGCCTGCATGTAAACATAAGATCGATGCTAAAAAACTTCATAAAACTACTACAAATTATCGAAAGTTCTACCATTTCTATTGATCTATTAGCTGTAACTGAGGTGGCAATATCGGACAGTATCTCTGGTTTATTCACAATTCCCGGTTATGTGATGTACCCCCAATTACGCAGTAACAAAAAGGGCGGCGGGATTATTTTATATACAAAAAAATATCTAAAATTTACACCAATTATAAAAAAAAACATCCACATTCGAAAACATAACAGGCACTTTAAAAACTTCTTCTAGTGAATGCGCAGCCATATGTGTAGTTTACAAACCCCCACGAACTAACAAAACTATATTTACAATGGAGCTTCATAAACATCTCCACGATTCAACACTCCATAACTATAATTTCCTAATTTTACTAGGTGACACTAACATCGATCTCAAGTTAAACACGCCATTTAGAAACTCGTATTTTGACATGCTTTCTGCCCTCGGTTTAATGTGTGGTATCTCCGATTATACTCGTATTGAAAAAAGGAAAGATATTGTAACGAAATCATGTATTGACCACATATTTACACGATGCCACACGTTAGAACCGTACACAGCAGCTGTCGATACCGTACTGGCTGATCACCGAGTGACCATAATTTGCTTTGCCGGCCCTCCGGTTTCTCACATACAGGTGTGCAAAAAACTAAGCCTGTAATTGATAGAAATGTTTTGATTAAGAATTTAAAAACCGCAAACTGGGCTCAAACAAATGAAATGGACGAGCCGGAGGATATATATAAGTTTATTAAAGATACATTTGATCAAGCATTAAAAAAATCTTCACATATGATAAACTTTCGTCAAAAAAAACGTAGTCATGCACCATGGATTAACAATAATTTGATAAATCTATGTACCAAAAGGGACGAACTACACGCGTTATGGCGAAAAGACACAAATAACCACCAAAATCGACTGCTATATATTAAAACCCGGAATAAATCCAACAAAGCAATTGAGTACTGCAGAAATAAATATTACAAAAATCAAATAATAAATAACTACTCCAATCCTAAAAACCTTTGGAAAATCATAAACACAATCTGTGGCCGAATATCTTCATCTATCGACCAATCAATCATTGATGCATTTAGTTCTGCAAATATTACTATCTCTGAAATAGCAAACAAATTTGCAGATGAATTTGATTCCTCTGTCAAGAAGATATTACCTAACTGTAATAATAATCTTTTAAAAATTCAGCCTTCTTCGGAATATGAATCAAATTTAAGCATGCGATTTAAAAAAGCTACAAATCTTAAAATAAAAACATTGATTACTAAGCTTAATAACCGAAAATCGAACGGTCTAGACAACATTAAAGTTAAAGATATCCAATCTATCAGTGATAATATAACAATTGCTCTTGTTAATCTAATAAACACCAGCATCCAAACCGGTAAATATCCTGATAAACTGAAACAAGGATGCGTTAGACCGATATTTAAAAAGGGGAAGAAAACAAATCCTGGTGACTATAGACCAATTACCCTACTTTCATCGATTGATAAAATTGTAGAAAGATTTATTAGTGATCAAATTCACTCATTCTATGCGAAAAATAATATCATCAATGAAACCCAATATGGCTTTCAACCAAAAAAGAGCGCCACATCCCTTCTTTCAAAGTTCACAGATGATATTAATAGTGCACTAAACGAGAAAAAGAATGTCCTTGTACTCTTTATTGACTTTTCTCGAGCTTTCGACACGTTGGATCATAAAAAACTATTAAAATCACTTAGTTTTACAGGAATTCGTGGCCCTCTACTAACATGGTGTCATGATTACCTAACGAATAGATCGTATCGCGTGAGAGTGGGGGATGAGCTGAGTGAGTCCATCGAAATCACGCAGGGAACTGCCCAAGGATCAGTTTTGGGACCTTTACACTTTTTGGCCTACTTCAATAATATGAGTCACTTTTCAAATAATTGTCTGCTCTACCAGTTTGCAGATGACACGTGCCTTTTATCCTCAGACCACAATATTGATGTTGCACTAAATAAATTACAGGAGGACTTCAACAATATTAGTAAATGGTGTCATGATACTGGTCTCGTTCTTAACTCTATTAAAACAAAATTAATTAATATTCGATCCCCATACCTCAAAAGCGCCGAAATTGTACCTAAACTAATCGCCCATACTCACGCATGTCTGCATGACAGTCGTGATACGAGCGACTGCCCTCAAATTGAGATTGTGAAGGCCCATACATACCTTGGCCTGGTCATTGACAACAGATTCAGCTGGGGACCACATATACAACGTGTCTGCGACAAGCTACGCGCCCTGCTCGCTAACTTCTATGTTATCAAAAACAGAATTCCTCAAAAAACAAGAATTCTACTTTACAAGTCATTTTGTGAATCCACTATAAATTATGGATTAACGAGCTATGGTCGCACATTTAAAACGTATCTTGACTCCATTCTTAAACTACAAGTACAACTTCTAAAACTAATAGTACCTTTTAAAATAAAAAATAGTTTTAAAAATGATGAAGAAAAACTCTTTGAGTATTGTCAAACCCTTCCGATACACACTAACGTCAACTACATGCTTCTCAAAGAACAGTTCTTCAACGCTAAACTACAACAAGAAATAAATCACCTGTACAAACTCGACGCATCACACAAAAGAAACTGGCTACAACACGGGCAAATAACTTTTACGGCGAGCGAACCAGCTCTTATCTTGTACCGCGACTTGTCAACAACCTACCCACCGTAACTAGACAATCACTGACCCAATTAAATATTAAAATCAAACTAAAAAACTATTTTCTAGCGATGCTTTAGTTTAGAGCTATGCCATTGTTTCCATCTTACCTACAACCAACTGATTCTAGTTGTTGTTCTTATATACTCATATATCTACTTTTATACCTAGTAACTACATATATATTGCTGCCTTAAATTATAATATTTTATTAATAATTACTTACCTACCTATGAATGAATTGACTGAACTACCTATGAATTGTAGCTATAAATTATTACCTATTCTAATTATACGGTTGAAATGAAATTTGTCATATCATTATGTCTTACCTAACCTACCTAACCGACCAAAAATGAAAACCCTGCTTAGAGCCTAGATTAAGATTTTTAATTTTATGTTAAATTCTGTTATGTACCTAAATAATAAATAATATTTTAATACCTACTAACATATTAAATTAAGAATTTTGTTATATACTTATAAATCAAATGTAAAATACCTAATTTAATTTGAATAATGTAATACCTACCTACTGTATAACGCAGAATGAAGGTGCTGCGCACAATCCCACGAGGATTATGTAGTATCTTATAGATTGTGAATGTGTTATGTATTTCTTACCTATAATTCAATAAATATTAATAAAATATTAAAAATATTTCGTACTTATTTATCACTAGTCTAGTATTTATCACTAATCGCTAGTGTAATTATAAATAATGACCGCTAAATTAATTTATCCCATTGACCACGCACCTTGGTAATTTGGACCACGCACGCAAAAAGGAAAATAGAATGTGTGCATCTTTAGCAGTAGCCATCGATATAAGTCTGTGGCATTAATAGATATCTAACTAAACAATATCTGTATCGTATGTGGTGGTATTTCACAATTCTGCAGTTACTTTTGACTGCTTTTTTCGTAGGTGTCTCAAATGCAGTACCTATTTTGGAGGGAGATGGATTGGAACTTTGGGGAAATTTCTTACAAAGCAAGTTATGACCTGCCCAGAAAACTCTTTTTTTTTAATAATAGCTCTCTATCAATGACGCAAGGGGTTATTCAACTACTGCTGAAACGTGGGCAGAAATAAGCCTCCCCGTTAAAAAGGTAACATTTGCTTTGTTGGTAAATTATTTTTGACACAGAAACTTGCAACTGAAACATTAAACTGCATATACTTACTTACCTACTATCCAGATGATCCAGGTGAGTACGGGGCAACGTTCGAAGGAGAAGTGGTAGTTAACATAACAACGAACATAGCGTAATATCTACTCTCGGAATGGCCGGCCTGGTAATCGAAACCAAACGATGGCCCGCCAAGGTAGTCGTCTTCCATATTGTAAAGGAAGACTTTGGTATGTATGTATGTTAGGATGTATGACCTGAGATTATTATGATATACCCAGGGTATTTAAATTTTAAGCTAATGGCTATGATACCGCGAAATAATTGCGTCTATGAGCAGTGTCGTTTCGTTATTCCAGTACCTACCGAATAGTTCTGAGAGTTTTACTTTCACCAGTAAAATGTTAACTCAGACCACAGTGGGACCTTCAGATACCTATCCAACGTAACAGTACGTGATCGCAACACCCAGATCTCGGGGAAGACAGAAATTGAGTAAATTCTGTATTTTTAATAAGCAGTTGATGAAGCATTTACACTTTACGCTATCAAATGGCATTTTTTACATTTTGGGTATTCGTTTGTTATAGCTGTTAGCTGATGCTCATGATTATGATGCTGATTGGATAAAACATCTGCTATTTTCACACACTTAAAAACCGTAACTCACACTTAAGTAGTCTACTATCTAGTACGAGCTCAAATTTATAATACTTCGTCTAGAGTCGTACATATCGTTGTCTAGTACCCAAGATACAGGGAATCCTAGTTTGGGGCTAGATCAATGTGTGTAAAAGGTGTCCAAGGTATTATTATTATTATTATTATTATTATTGAGGACGAGATTTTTCGAACCCAAATATTTTGTAGGCATCGTATTATATAATACATAATTTGTTATATTACAGTATTCTACTTTTTTTAAACGTTGTTTTGGAACTTTTACAATCCTCCATTTAACATTGCGTTTTTTCGAAAACCGCTTGAGCTCAAATTCTGAAACTTCGTATTCTGGGAGCTTAATATAAGCTCGCAATGCCCTGAATTTGAGCCCGTTTTCTATGACTTTCAAGGTGTTAATATTAAAAAATACAGGTTCACGGATACCTTCAAGTACCCTCTAGTTGAAAATGTCACGACTTGACAGAGCAGAGAGTTGAAATTTGCAGCATATATAGAAAAAGCTTAGAGATTCCAGAATACAAAATTTCAGATTTCTAGCTTTAGTGTTTTAGATAAAAAGTGTAAAAACATATCAATTTCATCTATCTAGATGATATTGTTGTGTAAATGTTTTTTTTTTCTCGCAATCTACTTAAGTTAGAGAAGTTCTAATTGCATATTCTGGGAGCTCAAAATGTTGTCCAAATACGCTGCGAGTTTCACTTCTCTACTCGGACTTTGCAATGCTGGTGTTTTATTGCGTTTTTTTCGAAAACCGCTCGAGCTCAAATTCTGAAACTTCGTGTTCTGGGAGCTCAAAATAAGCTCATAATCCCCTGAATTTGAGCCCCGTTTTCTATGACTTTGTACTGCTAACTTCACAGAGCTGCCCAGCGCTCTTAATTCGTGGCGCGAGGTATATGTTTCATTATTTGTTCTTATAGCGGCAATCTTAATACACCCTCTGTGAAAATTTCAGCTCTCTAACCTATTTCGGTTGATCCGGTAGAGCCCGGTGATAGACGAAGGCTTAGTAATAGGGTCCTTCGGGTTCGGAACCCTAAAAAATACAATAAATACTTAAAATAAATTTCGGTCATATTTTAATTTTCAAGCTCATTAATAACGCAAGGTATATCATGAACTGAATTTAAAACTATATTTTTTGTTCGTAATATTTACTTTGTCGATTGATACCAGTTTCACCGCTAGCCGCAAAAATCAGGATTTTACCACATTAGGGCGGAAAGTTAGTAAAGCCAAAAATGTTACGAGCTCTGCATTCCGAGCAACTTTATATTTGACATGTGCAAACAATCAAAATTATTATTTCTTGATGTTTTTGTGTGTATTGGTATCTATATATAATATCATATATGTATACCAATCACAAGTATTCAGCGTTAGCTACAAACAGACCATGTTTGATATATTATGGCTTAATAATCCTGTAATTAAATTGTAAAATTATAATAATATTTAAATTACTTGCTGGTACCGAAAGAACCGAATATCACAGGAAAATCTCGGTTCTTCCGAAAATCTCGGTTCTCGAAAAGACCGGGATTTTAGGTGCCCTACTCATTACTACTTGCTAGCAATGTGAATTTGCTTGTGTCGCCCCTCAAAACAATTATTTACTATTCTTGATGTCCATGTTATTTCCGGGGCGGTTTGCGCCGTCCCCTCATAACCTATAGTGGTGACCTATTACCTCAATAGCTATACCTATACTCAAAAATATGAGTTTGCATAGGTAACCTATTGATAGTATTGGCGCTTTGTATTTTCCACTTTACACTGCATACTGAAAGTGTTTATTTTTTAAACCGTCACGCGCTTTTGGTACAAGTAAGTAAGCACAGAATAAGTAGTATTACGTAAGGTCATAAGACGATACGGTGCCATTGTTCTGTCTGCACGTGACGGGTTAAATAAACGATTTATTCATTGTTACCTTTGGGATCATGGGTAAAAACCGTTTAAGCTATAGGGGTGACAGGATTGAAAAGGTAAGAGTACCCCTAGAGCAGTGGTGCTCTAGGGGTACTTCATCTTTTGTAAATTTATTTTGTCCCTGTTGACAAACATTTTAAAATGATTATAAAGGGAGTGGCTGATATCGCTAAAAAGTCGTGCATCACGTTTCGAACAAGAAAAGATACCGAACATGCCGTAACAATTATAGTATGGTATTCACTGCTTAATCCCTCATTTCTAAAAAAGATCCTTGGTACAAGTGATGATATTCCTATGAATACCCGCGCTACTTTAAGCTTGTCTTGTATACATCTACAAATAGGGCAGATACAGAGGTTGCCACTCGACAGTAGGACATCCAAACTGATTCAGGCACCAGACAGCACCTGAACAATGCGAGAGGCTGCTTCAGACAGGGCAAAAATAATTAAAATATTAGAAATAATAAAATATGTATATATACAAGGTGACATTTAATTAGCCGACCATATTTTGGGGAATTATAATACCCATCACTATGAACAACTTTCCCCAAGAAACACATGGTCGCAAATGAAAAACAATATTTGTCCCTCAGTACGTTGACCCGATCAGCTGACTACATGATACTATGGGGGACCCAATTTTTTTTTCGTTTGCGACCATATGTTTCTTAGGGAAAGTTATTCATAATGATGGGTACTATCATTTCCTTAAATATGGTCAGCTGATTAAATGTCACCTTGTATATAAGAGGACAATCTTACACAAATGGAAATATGGAATAATGGAAATATAAGGCTTGTGTTATTGGCACTAGACGACGATATATTTAATAGAGATAAATAATTAAGTAAATACATACAAAAACATCCACGACTAAGAAACAAATATTCATGCTCATCACACAGTATATCTGCCTGCCCTTACCGGGATTCGATCCCAGCACCATCAGCTTCATAGACAGGGTCACTAACCGTTAGGCTAAACCAGCCGTTATAGTTCTTGAGATGTAACGTACTATCGGGTTCTATCACATGCAGAGCACCTACGACAGGGATGACTTCCTGAATATCATGTATTGTGGAAGAATTGCATTGGTTTGGTCTTCTCATTATAACAAAACTATATTGAACGATACCAGTTATAATTTTGCAGCATATGTATCCGCTACCTTAAGGTTGAGTGATCTTCTTTGACTCCACTACTCGGAAATTATTTCCATTTCATGCCAGGCAAAGAAGAAAACTTCTCAAAGTACAACAGTAAAAAAGTAACAGGCTTCGAGGTTCCATACGATACAATAGCGTAATGCATTACGCAGCATAAAGTAATAATAGTAATACCTTCGACACTATTTACACACATTGATCTAGCCCCAAACTAGGATTCCCTTTATCTTGGGTACTAGACAATAACGATACACATACTTATATAGATAAATATTATTCTTAGATAGATAAACAACCATGACTAGGGTACAAACATCCGTTCTTATCAAAAAAATATTTGCCCCCACCGGGATTCGAACCCGGACCCTTGGCTTCGTAGGCAGGGTCACTGCCGACTTGGCCATTCGGGTTGTCGCCTTTATATGCCTTTTCGAAAAATGGGCGGAGGACTATAACACCGCTGGAGGTAAGTGACAAACCTATTGGCCGGATACACAGACCGCTGTGTATAGTGCCGTTTGAATGGTTTCGTCCTCGTGCTCCTACTAAATACTCCTATTGGACGAGGACACCTATAAGCTCAAACTCCTACTGTACATATACAAGCTCCTACTAGACATTTCACAAGTCCCTTTGCAGTAGGAGCATGAGGGCAAAGGTGTCCTCATGCTATTACCAGTAGGTGAATTAAGCAGGAACACGTGGCCAGACCCGCTTTAATGTCAGACAGCGCAAGATTACATTAAAGCGGGTTCGTCCGCGCGTCCGAGTGAGAGAGCTTTGTATCCGGGAACAAGTAATCAAGTATGCCAAGATAGAGCGACGCTGAGATGACGACCTCTTGTTATCGAGGTTTGGCCTCACGAGCCGGGATCTCGCTTTCGAATCCTAGCCGAGTTAAAAAAGCACAAGGTTTGCTCTCCGGCGTTCGTGAGGCGTCGAGCCTATGATGAACAAGTGATAACTTCACTCGTACGTGTACTGTAAATACGTAATAAAACTTATCGACTTATTTTATTTTTCTTACAGGATAATGTTCAAATTGGTTCAACGAACAGGCTTGTCAAAAAGCGACATCCTAAAACTGAATCAATGTATTGCAAAAAGGAAAACGAATAAGACAACACAATTTATAAAATGAATGTTATCGCGTTAATAACTAATTATATTGGCACTAAATGATAACTATAGCTACTTAATAAATACCTTTGGTTTACTACTATGCAAGTGTCTAGTCACCAATGTCACAGAAGTGATCACAGGAGAAATTGGTACAATATTGGTAAAAAGAAACTCACGAACAATGCAGTTAACCGTGGCTATCTTAAATACATTTGATTATAAGTAATTTGTTTTTGTCTACGCTAATAAAGACCCAGTAACAATCAAACGTAAGCTTGATTAAACCGTTTAATTATTCAGTCAATAAGTAGATATTGTACAATCACTGAAATCGAGGAAACAGATTTTGCAATTAGAATATTATGTTGCCTATTCAACTTGATCACGTTCATCAAAGTGTTTTCTTTTATTCCAAACTGCGATGTTTTATTGAATAAATTAGCATAATCTAATCTTACACCGTTATGGTTTGTTAGGGTTTTCTTTTTCTTTTCATCTGGAGTTTGGCCAGTGGCTCGTTGCAGGCCAAGGGCGTGAAATTAAAGTTCAATGTCCTTTCTGTTCACAACGTTACTAAATTGGCCTAGTGGAACCTAAATTGTGACATGGGTACAACATTGACATACCTAATTCCACTTTCGTATTATCTATCTATTATACTTAAACTTCTACTCTTAGCCACCGACGATTATGAGTGTTATAAGTTTGAAAAGTCTGTCAGTCTGTCCATGGCACTCTAGCTCTCAAACGGGTCGACTGATTTTAAAGCGGATAAAAAAAACGGGTGGTGATTATTATAATCGCCAATTGTTCACTTTGACCGTAATAAATACATAAAACTGAAAAGCTGGAGAATACATCGTCAGTTACCCAAAACATTTGAGTAGGGATATGAATAGATTACTTTGGATGTTATGGAATATGTTGAATAATATACTTGACGCCAAGTTCATTGGCACCACCTGCGAGACGAGATATGGTGACCTCCTTCAGGCGCCAAGAAACCTTGCGCTATTTATATTTGAGCGAGGGAGCGAAGCGTTTACGTTCAGGATTGGGCAAATATGCTTTTCAGACCATTCATTCGGAAAAGTATGTTTTGCTCCACGACGAGAGGGAGCAAAATGCTACTTTTCTGTTCAAGCAACTTTTTTAATCTATTCATTGGCATTTAGCATTTACGCAATGTGCCAATTGAACACAGATCTTAATAAAATAATCGATTGTAATTTCATCGAAGTCGATTAAAAACGAACATGTTT
Organism: Argyresthia goedartella; assembly: GCA_949825045.1. Lineage (NCBI taxonomy): Eukaryota > Metazoa > Arthropoda > Insecta > Lepidoptera > Argyresthiidae > Argyresthia > Argyresthia goedartella. Next base: position 14,956,160 of record OX463809.1, on the reverse strand, counting down.
CAAGTTTTAACTTTAACAACGTTATATGAAAATTTATGAATTTTTCGTAATATTTAAAAAAAAAGTCACAATAAATTATGTGTTTTACTGATTCCAAATTCCAAATTCCAAATATCTTTATTACTGTAGATATTTACATATACTTAGCAATCGTCATTTTTTGCCAATTCTCTACATTGGACCACTGTGGGAGAAGAAGGGCGTAGAAACTCCTACAGATTGATTTTTAGATTTTCTTTTAAAAATTGCTTAAGTTAACTAATACAAAATATAATATTTTTTCATTATCATAATTAATAAGCAGGAATAAATAATTACAAAATTATTAACAGCAAGGTCTGTGTTGAGCCAGATTAACCCCATACAGACCCATCATTTAAGTCATCTTGAACATTGTAAAATCCCTTTTTCGACAGTCGCTTTACATGGATTTTAAATTGCTCAAATGGCAATTTCAAGATCTCCAGAAATCTCCTGAAATCAAAACTATCGACGACTGTTAATAATGAATATTGATATTCGAAACCATTGTAATATTCGATTCGATTATTTTTACACATCGGCAAAAGTACACAGGAATATTTTATCTGTGGTGACCTTTCCCTAATCCTTCACAATCCGCCATTATAAAAAAAATTGTTTACGTTGTTCGATTACTGTTAAAGCGGTGAAAGTATAATTCAAAGTATAGTTATTTAATTTTTAGAGCATTTCATTTAAAATTTGCTCATAGTCGGTGTGAAAAGTTGTATGTGTCACTCAGGAGCAAAATTATTTTCGTCATGGGCGTTAACGCTTGAATCCTTCGTTACGCTCAGGATTCTATCGTAGAAACCTTCCCTTCACTCTGGATACAATGTACCGCCCTCGCCGTAAATACATCATTTTGCTCCCTTGTGACACAAATAACTATTTTATATGTCCGGATGTTATCCTGTACAAGCCGCATTTCTCAAGCGATCCTCGTCAATTTTTTTGAGCAGGTTCGATAATTAAATAGATTTTTTTTTCGGTTTTGCAAACTTTTCAAAATAGCGGAGATGTGGGTGGTGATTGAAATTTTCAAAAAACCGCTACAGTCCAAACAGCTTGACGGTTTTTACAAATGAGGCGTCGTTGGGTTTGCAGAGACCGTGAGAGTAAGCTATATATTTTTTTTTAAAAGTCAATATAATAATAATGTAGCCCATTAAGGTCGCCACCGAGGGGCACGGGCCTTTACCCGGATACGAGTAAGATTGAGCCATACACCACCACGCTGGCTCAGTGCGGCTTGATGGAGGGGTGTCGGGCTAGTAGCCAACCCGACTGTCAGATGTTTTCAAGCTGCCCTATTAGGGCCTCTGACCAGCTTTACGACTACTACCACCGAGTAGTGATAGTAGCCGGGACCTACAGCTTAACGTGTCATCCGAAACACGGAAGCTTCCGATACAAGTGCCACATAGAAACGGACACCCATCCAGTACCCATTTCAGCCAGATGTTGCTACTCGCACAATCGTTTCCGACGTTCGCATACCGCTAGGCCACGGACACTTCATGCGAAAAGCAATAGGTTGGGTGTAACATCGCAAAATGTAGTTTAAAAAGTTATTGGCGCGGCTACTTTCATACTCCATGTATGTAGCCAGATGCATTCATAAGTTGGGTTGTGTTATTAAAAGAAAGTGTCACTCGCAAGGTCTACAGCTTACAGAGCCACTAGTAGTACTGAGGTATGGGGTCACTTGCGTCTACCAAGAGCTTTGCTAAATAAGAGCTCTACTCTACATTGTCCACAGCCGCAGCAACCGTGAAAGATTTATCATCTTGCTACTATATTTATTAATTGTCAATTAGTATTGTCGCAAAATATCTCAAATCGAGTTATTGTTGATAAAAACGAAATAGTAGAAACCAAATATGAACTCGGGCGTTAAATTTGAGCAATAAGTTTCATCGTTGCACGAGTTATTATTCTAAGTAAAGGCACGAAATTTGCTCCGCGATCTTGCCACTGACGCAAGCGCATGGCAGCAGTCGCTCTTGGTTCTCTTGTGAAATGGTCGTATCCAAAAGCTATATCAAATCCCGTCCCGCCCCGACGACTTTTGTTCAACACGGGACGCTATGCCGTACTTAACAACACCTGATTGTACTACGCCAAATATGGCTGCGTAGGTACCGTTAAACTTAAAATGTTGACACAGTTTGTATACCGTGTGTAGGTAAAGACTAAAGACGCATGTGGGTCGGCCCAGTCCTGTGATCGAAGATTGTTAAGATGGAGTTGGCTGCGCTACTGGTGCTGGTTTGTGTGACGAAGTGCTCCACAATGACGAGGAATGAGCTGGATGACTTTGCGGACTTTCTAAAGAAGACTTCGGTGCTGGATCAGAATTTAAAAGGTAAGGCGATGTGGGATAGGATTAGTTTCTGCAATCAAAAACAATTATTTTAAAACCTTGTTGTAGATTACGTAAAGAGGTAGTTATGGACATAATTCTGAACAAATTTTCATGAGTTTTATCTCTCTCTTTAGAACATAATTAAATATTTTTGTTTTGGTAACTCTTATTTTGAACAACGTTTTGAGCTGAGTGGCCAATCAATTGATGAAGTGAAGTGTATAACAGGAAGTTGTACTGGTAATATTACTTCGTAATTGAAGTTCTTCAAAACGTTCTTCTTCAGTGATATACGTCAACTTTTCTATTGCCTAAAATCGTGAAACAAGTGTGCATTTCTAAGTTATTCGAGTCGACATAGATATTTATCCAGTCCGGCAGAAAAGTAGACGCGCCTCGAATATAAACGACAAACACTCGTGTCGCTATTTATAGAGGTACTTTACATATATATACTTATAAAGTATTCGCTCACATTTCACTTAGGAGACATGTTGTTAGTTATCTAGCTGCTATGCGTCGACATTCGCATAAAATAAATAAAAAGCGTCTTGTTATATCTATTGTAGAAACTGTCGAACAATCGGGCACTACATAAAATATTACTTTCTCGATGCATTTTAAGTGAATAATTTAATGCCCTATGTTTAATTTAATATTAATTCCCGCCAAATGGTACAAAGTTAATTCTCCCATCGTGACCCGTGTGAGACAGTTTATATGTAATTGTGTATTGTGGATGTCATAAGTTTATGATGTTGATCCATAGTGAGTAATTTTGTTCTACACATACGTTAAGTAATTTATTTACTTATATATTCATCGAATACTTTCTCACGAAGGCAAACCAATCCCAGACACGAGAATAGTGTTGAATTTGCATATAATTTATTGTAGAACTCTCACTTGTAATGTTTAGCTCTGTCAAACTAGCTATATCGTTAGTGAGAGTCAATTCAATAACTAAAGACAAAATAGCAACAAAAACTCCATTACCTACACGATTTCCACGCCAAGAGTGGGAGAAAGGGGGAAAAGAGCCTATGCAAGATGAATGATGATGATGCATATACCTTCTTGATTACCTACATATTGATTAATTTACTAGGAATAGTCTGCTTAATAAATGATCATTTCATTAATTACCTTTTTAAATATTATTGTTTTTACAGTGTTCTATTATAAAAGCATTTAAAGGCTTCTAAAAATCATTTTCATTTAAATATAATGATTGCAGATGGTACGATAGCTGACGACGAAGACTTGATATCAGAGCATGCGTGGCAGGAGAGTGGCAAGTTCGAGGGAGACCTCATCCTGAATGAGAGACAGAGACGGCTGATCGTGGAAGACGTGGCTGAGGGACTTTCGAGGAACGGACTGAGAGATAGTACAAAGAGGTGGCCGGACAACGAGGTGGTTTACTACATACAGAGAGAGCACTTCTGTAAGTAGAACGATAATAGCGATGAAGTGATTTATGATGCTGATGATGATTGTGATTGGGACAATAATAATTATAAACGCAATTATACTCTCCGGCTGTATTGCTTTCTGCCATGCCATCAGATCAGTAATTCGTCTAATGACCTACAGCTTGGCACATTAATGTAGAAAAAATGACAACACCTATTTATTTATAAATCTTAAACCTATCATGACAGGTTGAGCCTAATGCGACAGACAAGTATATCAAATATATCAAATACTATCTTTATCGTAATTAACATTCCTAATTGTAACATAAAGTTTACAATATGGACTTCCGGATCTCATTGTTTGATCGATTAAAAATATCTATTTTGCCAGCTACTAGGAATCTACTAGGTTGAACACGCGCAACGCCCGCGTAAGCGGCGCCCACTGCAGTAGGCAGGTGGGCGTGCGCGGCACATCTAGCAGTTCCGGTCGCCGCCTCCTAGATAAATAATTCTGGTACGTTCAGCCGTACTTGTTCCAGCATTCCTGGATTTGAGTGCCTTCCACGCAGTAAATCATACACGTATTTTTCCATTGCCAACTCCCTTCTTATCTTCAATGTACTTAGTATAACCTACCATTCCGAGTACAAATAAGGTAGGTAGGATATACCAGTGGAAAGCCCGGGTGAACCTATTCCATATCCTTTCAACCATTCATTTTTATTTGTCTTCGCTCGGAGCCTGATTAACAGCATTGTATTTCAGGAGACTTTTAACCAGTGCTTCGCTATGCGTTGATATTTGTGAATCCCCTTGACTGCCTTTAAACGAAGCCTAAGTTTTGGTACGCCTTTTGACAAACATCGACTACATGTTCGTGAATATTTAATTTCGCTGTGTAACGAACTCCCAGGTCTCTGATCTCACTCACGCGCCGCAGTGGTTCCTCACCCATACAGTTCTCACGGATGCGAGGGATTTAAGCTCGGCTAAATTATAGTACTGAGCATTTTGACACGTTGATGTCTAACTTATTAGCGTTGCTCCCTTTTACAACACTATCTAAGTCCTGTCACAGCTTGTCTGAACAAAGTCCTCACCGATTTCATGAATCAACTTATGATCATCGGCAAAAGAAGGCAGGTTGACTCCCTAACCACCTCCGGTATATCATTTACCATCAGTATGAATTGAAGAGGTCCTAGGTTGCTACCTTGACTGACACCTGATCTCGTGCGATATGGCTCCGACTAGTGTCCGCTGCAGTACACGTACTGCTGCCGGTCTCGCATGTAGCTGGCAAAAAAGGTGCTTCCGCAACAGACTGTCATTGTCCACTATGTCGTAGGCCCTCCTAAAATCGATTGTTTTCAACACTACCGAGAAGTCCAAATCTGGTTGACTATTGCTGCGTTTGTCATTATTAGTAGTATTATTGTCAATACTATCAGAAGGTCCATTTCAGTAGCGCCTTCAACTGCGTCGATTTCGATATACTAGTTGAAATTTTAAAGTCACTTAATGTCTCCTCGCACTCTGCTCGCTGGTTTGACTCCTACCTGAGAGACCGCCAGCAACGCATTAAGTCTGAGGAGATCTCAACGGACTGGTGTGATCTCTCCGCAGGTGTTCCGCAGGGAGGCATCCTTTCTCCTCTCCTCTTCTCGGCATTCATTAACTCCATCTCTGACGTTCTTTCTTACCTCTTCTTATCATCTGCACGCAGATGACCTTCAAATATATCGGCACTTCTCTCCGTGTGATGTGAGTAGAGGCGTTGAATGCTGATCTCGATAACGTCAGGAAATGGGCTACCTCATATGGTCTGCTTGTCAACCCGGGCAAATCGCAGGCCATGATTTTGGTCGTCACTCTCATAACCTAGTTCAGAAAATGCCCGTCGACCGTATAGTGTATGATGGTAACATAATTTCAAACAGCGAGAAGGCCAAGAATCTTGGGGTTGTATTTGATAAATTGTTGTCCTGGTCGCCCCATGTTTGTGAGGTCAGCAGACGAGTCTTTGCGTCATTTCACTCCCTACGGAGATTGCAGCACTTCCTGCCGCAGCAGACTAAAATCACCCTTGCCCAGTCCCTCCTACTACCTTTAATCGACTATGCGGATGTTTGCTGGATAGGTGCAAACGAAGAACAACTTAACAAACTCGAACGACTTCAAAACCTCGGGATTCGGTTTGTCTTCGGGCTGCGCAAGTATGACCATGTCTCACAGTATCGCAAGGAGTTGGGGTGGCTTCCGATCCGCCTTCGTCGTGATATGCACGTTCTCTCCTATCTGTTCAACATTTTGCGAAATCCCCGCTACCCCTCATATCTTCGAGAACGTTTCGAGTTTATTTCCTCCAGGCATAGCAACCGAAGATCCCACACGATGTCTCTTCTTTCTACTCCTCGGCATAACACTGCCGCTTACAAACACTCGTTTAGGTTAACGGCGATCCGACTGTGGAACGCACTTCCCTGCGCTATTAGAGATAGTCCCTCAATTTTCACTTTTAAGACAAGATTGAAAGAGCTTTTCCTTTCTCTTTCGTGATAGGTATTTTTATATATGTATATATAAGTTATACTACTTACTTGTTTGATATATATTTTATTTTTTGCTTTTGTATTTTATTTAGTCATCATTTATTACATTATTATGTTTTAGTTATAAACAATTAGATGTGTACAGTTTTATTGCGCACTAGGACTCTCCTGTTGCACAATTTTTCCTGTCCTGCCTAGGTTTGCTGGTAGAAATCTCTCTTTAGAGATAAGCTCGCCTTTGCTCATAAAATGTTTTGTTACCTTACTATTAAGATTTCTGTGCAGTAAATAATATATGAAATAAGGTCCATTATTAACATATACTTCGTCACTTCTTTCCTCAGTCACGCGATATGGAATTGCTCTGGCTGTTGTTGTAGGAGTACTTCTATCTTTCTTTTCTTCTGTACCTACTGTCTATATAATAATTGTATCTTTCTAATTTAGCTCTCTCGAATGAGGTCGGTTCTTCATAATCATCCCATGTTTTACTTTACGATGAGAATTCTGGTCTTGGTGCATCAGATTTTTCTCTCGTTTTGCTCTCATCAGAGTTATCAGCCATTCGATGTCCTTGCTTTGTCTTTTGGTTTGAAATGGTCTTTTACTTTTACGCCTTCTATGATTCTATGGTATCACTAGATGTATCATCATCCTCATAATGTTCTTTTCTTTTATCGTTTTCTGTATAATGTTCATTTCCTTTCTGCATTACTAATTATTCTATTGCCTTGGAGTCTAAATTATAATCACTACCACTATCTATATTACTACCATCAAGCTGTTTGTAATCAGAGTTTTAGTGGATGGCTCCGCCTCATTGTACTGTTTAACTTTATTCTTGAATTCTGGTTCACCTTCATCAACTGTTGGTTCTGATTTCTTTGAAACATAATGACCTGGTTTATCAGATTGGAACCATGGCTCAGCTAATGATCTCAACAAACGCTGTAATGTTGCCCCTTTTCAGCAAATAAACTTTTTCTGGTAGGGAAAAGGGAGCAATTTGAGGAGTTTTTTTAACTCGAGATAATGTTCTTCTTCTGTTGCTGACTTAGGCTGGGATTTATTTTTGGCTTTATTTGTCTGTGATTTTTCTGTGCTTTTGTAAGATGTTTCAGAATATTTTAAACTAGGCTTGAACTATTTTTATTTTCAATATTTCTTTCAGAAAAAAAGTTAATGGCATGTTTTAGTGAAATATTTTATTTAAAAAACACACGAAATTAGACACAGTTATTCTCTACATACATTTTTCGATCTGTATATTAACATTATGTTCCGCATATCTGTGTTTGGACAATTGCTATAACGGGTACAATATTTCAGCCAGTGATCAAGTGCAAGCCATAATGGATGGGATCGATGACCTCGCTCGCGCGTCCTGCGTCAAATTCAGGCCTTACAAGAAGGGTGATAGGGATGCTGTCGTCGTTCAGGTAAATAACTTCACTCATGATCTAGATAGGACGTACCTATCAAGTGCACTATCACTCGTAATAAACAAATTCAGAGGAATGATAATAATGTTCGGGATAATCTTTGGAAATTCTCAAATGATTCCAATCCAAAATTCATCGATGAATGACTTTCAAAAGTAATCCGTTTATAAAATTAGGTATATAAGTTGGTATTTCGTCTGTTCGGGATAATATTTGGAAATTATGAAATGATTCTGATCCAATATTCATCAATGGATGACTTTCGAAAGTAACCCGTTTATAAAAGTAAGTTGGTCTAAAACTCAATTAAGATTGTATTTAACGTTCCAGGGCAGTCGCCGCGGCTGTTTCTCCCAGGTGGGCTACCAGGGCGGGTACCAGGTCTTGAACCTATCAGGACGGCACCCAGTGGGTCGCGGGTGCTTCCGGCACGGCACAGTGGTTCATGAGTTCCTCCACACGTTGGGCTTCTACCACATGCAGAGCAGCCCCGATAGGGACGACTACATTGATGTCATGTGGGAGAATATTATTGAACGTAAGTTAATTCAAGATCCGATTTGTTCCGCTTTTGGCAAATGACTATCGGATGCTAACACCAATTAATTTCGCTTTAAGGAATAGAGAAAACTTGAAACAAAACCATTGATTAGATCGCGGGGTTCTCAGTTCAAATGACCTTAACAATTTTATTTGATGATTGTAAAACAAATGGACAATTCTACTGTTTCAGCTGCTAAGCACAACTTCCGAAAGTACAACACTTTCTCCGTATCAGACTTCGGTGTTGGATACGACTACGACAGCGTATTGCATTACAGTCGGAAGGCCTTCTCTTCCAACGGAGGAGACACACTGTTGCCGAAACAGGTAAGCTGATTGTTCCAAAATTAATATTATAATAGGGAACGGCAAAGATACACGCTGAAGATCAATAATACGCAGCCAATTGAATTTAAAGCCAAATACGTTGAATGAAACAGTCCTTAATAGAACTAACTCTTGCAAATTGTTCCAGGCTGCTGAAATAGGCCAGAGGACCGGCCTATCCGACAAGGATACTCAAAAATTAAATAAAATGTACTGCGATGCTGACAACAACGAACAATCCGACCCGCATATTAAACATAAGGTCACAAAAAAGAAACCCAAGAATGTACCTTTTCAGGGCCACGGCATCGGATACCACAAAGGTAAAACTGTGGTCATAAAACTACCCGCAGCAAAAACATTTAACTTACGCGACAATCCAGCAAATCACGTGTTTGATTCTTTCAGTAAAGCGCCGAAAGCCCTGCCGCCGACGGTTGCTAAAGGAGCTGGAATTGGAAAAAAAGTAACATACACAATTGTCAAGGAGCACAAATATGAAATACCAACAATATCTAGCTATCTACCAAAACAAACTGAAAAGTTAAAACCTACTGTGAATCCACAATTTGAATACAGAGTAACACATTATATGGCACCAGCCAAAGACGCATTGCAACCAGTGAAAGACCTAAAATCAAAGGAATTAATTGAAGCGTTTGAGCGATTGGGTATGATAATAAAATCACATGTTTATCCGTCGCAAGCGCCGATAACTGAGATGTATACATATAAATACGACAAAGAATACAGTGACTTTGTTACTCCAGGTATCAAATCTGAAACGCCGCCTGAAATAAAGACAATTGATGAACTATTTCATGGTAATAAAATCAAGGAAACCAGTACACCTATAGAGAAATTGTCAGGAGATTTAAATATAACTAAAGACCGTGAAGAATTGGAGATTGTTTCAAATCCTCGAAAGAACTCTGATCTTGAGTTAGTTCATAAGTATCAATTTGGAGAAGTGGATGACTCATTTGGAACGTCACTACCTTTTAGAAAACTCATTATAAAATCAATAAACTCAACACCTGATTACACTTTTTATTCTGAAAGAAATCTTGAAAGTAAGAAAAAGTTCAAACCTAGTTTAAAATATTCTGAAACATCTTACGAAAGCACAGAAAAATCACAGATAAACAAAGACAACAATGAATCGCAGCCTAAGTCAGAAGCAAAAGAAGAAGATCATCTCAGGGTTAAAGAAACACCTGAGATTGATTACCACGCTGTATTTTCCATACCAGAAAATTTAAAATTTGCTGAAAAAGAGCAATACTACAGCGGTTTGTATGTTCCGGAAAAGAAGGCCGATGAGACTAATAATGACAGCCCTGACCAAATAAAACGTTACAAATTGTTTGGGGCAAAAGTACCATTAGCTGAGCCATGGTTTCAATCTGATAAACTAGGTCATTATGTTTCGAAGAAATTAGAGCCAATGGTTGATGTAGTTGAACCCGAATTCAAGAAGAAAGTTAAACAGTACAATGAGGCGGAGCCATCCACTAAAACTTATGACTATGATTACAAACAGCTTGATGATGATGATATTAATAAAGATAGTGGTAGTGATTATGATGTTGACTCCAAGTCAATAGAAGAATTGGTAATGCAGAAAGTAAATGAACATTATACAGAAAATGATAGAAGAAAAGAATCTTATGAGGCAGATGATATATCTAGTGATACCATAGACGGTGTTAAAGTAAAAGGTCATTTAAAACCAAACGACAAAGCAAGGACATCGAGTGAAACTGACAACTCTGATGAGAGCAAAACGAGAGAAAAATCTGATGCGCCAAGAGCAGAATTCTCATCGTACAGTAAAACATGGGATGATGATGAAGAACCGACCTCATTCGAGAGAGCTAAATTAGATAGATACAATTATTTTAGAGAAAGTACAGAAGAAAAGAAAGATAGAAGTACTCCTACAACAACAGCCAGAGCAATTACATATCGGGTGACTGAGGAAAGAAGTGACGAAGTATATAATAATAATGGACCTTCTGATAGTAGTGACAGAAATAATACTAATAATGACAGACGCAGCATTAGTCAACCAGAATCAACAGAACAAGAAGAGCCTAGATATGTACCTCTCGGTAGTGTTGAGAAAACAATCGACGACCGCTTGAAAGATGTGCTTAGTAGATACGAAGAATATGACGAGTACGACATAACTTCACCAAGCGTCGGTCGCCATAGCCATGAATCTTCAGAGGAAAACATCCGCCACGTTAGGGCTTCCTCAATAGTCAAACCTGATAATGTACATGCGTTAGCTTAGTAAAACTCATATAAATAATTATTAAATTATGCGTACGCTGTTTTATTTAAGTTTAGCCTGCATAGTTTTTCAAATAGGATACACAATACGTAATACGAGTAAGTACAGCCCGCTCTAGGTTTCTTGGCCTAGCGAGGGCGTACCCAGGTAGGGGCAGGGGGGGGCTGCTGCCCTCCCCCCCCTGAAGATAAAATAAACGTCAATTTTCCTGGCAAGTGGGAATTAAAAACATGTTACCTACACTGCGCAAAATGAAGCGTTGAAAACAAAATATCTTTTCAGTCAGATATTTTGTTTTAATATTTTTTTATCTATAATTAAATATTCTACAACATTCGATATAGTATACTGTTAGCGACGCAATATAATTTAAACTCCCTCAAAACCGTCGCATCTCGTAGTTTCCGCTCCCGACGAGATAATCTAGGATTAAAGCTGTATATAATTTGGAGAAAACAACATCTAGCACTATCTAGTTACGGACGACAGTACTTTTTCCAGTAAAGAGAAATAGCATCAAGCATCAATTTATACCGTCAATAGATAGCGACAACTGGAAATATTACTCCGTCAAATGGATATCAGGAAATTCTTTGAAAGAGGCGAGTCAAAACAAAACACATATATGATTATTTGATTTGTTTAAGGAGGTCTCTCTTGTAAGTGTATATCTTTAGCATATTAATTACTTACAATATTAAAATTTATTAATTACAAGATGTGGTTTTGTTATAATTGTATATTATATTATGTTTTGATTATTTGGTGTTTAAACCACAAAGTTAACGAATTTTGAATATTTTTACTTTTACTGATAGGAAGTAAATGATATTTGAATGTGATGTTTTATATGTATCTTGATCTTTATTTTCGTCCTATGCCTAAACACCGTAAGAGTAATTTTGTGTATCCATTTTTTAGGGACAACACGCGAAAAAATAAAAAAAGGTCGGGAAAGTAGCAGTGGAAGCGATGAAAATGACAACCATGGTAAAACTACTCATGTAATGCCAAGATCATTTCATGCTAACACTGGACAAGCGTCACATTCTCCAGCAGAACCTGTAAATATATCTCTTGCCGACTATTCTTCTCCATCGACATCCCAAAAAACTTATGACGTCAACGTCGATCCTGAAATTATATTGGACGATGGCTATCATGAAAATGATCTGGCTACCCAGCTATCGACGGAAAAGAAGAGGGAGTTGTTACAAAATCCTTGGATCCCGCCCAGAAATTACGATATTCAAAGTGATGCAAGCCATTTGAAAAGAAAATTTAATCATGCTTGGTTGGATCAATATGCACCATGGCTAGTATATTCCAAGCGACTAAAAGGCGCTCTTTGCAAAACCAAGCATTGTGTTTTGTTCCCTCCGCCCATCAGCACTGTGAGAGGAATTTTGGGATCATTTATGGTCAGACCATATATAAAGTTCATAAATATGCATGAAGACTGCCGAAAGCATGCAATGACCAACCTTCATCTAACAGCGGCAAATGCTGCGATTTTTTTTCTTGAAAATGTTCCTGTACACATCCAACTACAAAGTGGACACCAAAAAGCAATCGAAGAAAACAAACAAATATTGTCATCAATTATTTCTTGTATAGTATTTTGCGGTACACATGATATGCCTCTTAGGGGAAAACAAGCAGATGAGGGTGTTTTATTAGATTTATTGAAGTTGAGAATCAATTCAGGGGACGACAAATTAAAGAGTCACCTGGAAAAGTGCCGTCGCAATGCAGTTTACACATCGCCAAAAATACAAAACGAATTGATAAATTATGTGGCGAAGTTATTAAGGAGAATATAATAGTCAAAGTCAAAGTACTTTATTACTGTAGATATTTACAGATACTTAGCAAACGTCAATTTTGCCTTTTCTCTACATTGGACCACTGTGGGAGAAGTAGGGCGTAGAAACTCCCACAGATTGATTTTTAGATCTCTTTTAAAAATAGGTTGTGCTTAACTATTACAAATATGAAAAATTTAATTAATATGATTAATAAGCAGGAATAAATAATTACAATAGTAGTTTATGTGACTGCTACATAATGGAAGGCATTAATACTCGAGAGTGGGTTTATGAAACGAGCCGAAGGCGAGTTTCATAATAATATCACTCGAGAGTTTTAATGCCTAATTATGTACAGTTACATACACTAGTTTATCTACACACATATCATAAGCTCTCTTTGATGTGTTCAGGAACCGCATGTTTGACCGGCATTGTGGCTCTGCAGTTGTTTAGCTTGTTCTGTAGTACCAACTTCATGCAGGCGGGCGTCGGCGTTCGAAATTTGAATGTCAGTATCAACTTCACAGACAAACTAGGAGCGGCACGCAGGCCGGCGTCGGCGTTCGAAATTTGAATGTCATAATATGTAGAAAAACTACACATTATGGTCATAATGTGTAATTTTTCAGATAAGAAATGAGTTTTTACCAAGTAGTTTAACATTATGCTGATCGTAACGTGCGGTTTTTGTACGCAGTAAAGAGGGTTTATGATACTGTGTAGATAAAATTATCAACAGCAAGGCCTGTGTTGAGCTAGATTAACCCCATACAGTCCTGTCATAAGTGGGGTTCAGAAGACCATGGCTTACGCAGTCTTAGCTGATGAAACAGCAGACGTAGCTGGGAAAGAACAGCGGTCAATAGGCGTGCGGTTCTACGACGAAAGCAAAAGGAAAATCAGAGAAGAATTTGTAGGGCTCGTTGAACTAAAAGCACAAAATGCTTTAGCAATTGCCGAAGCAATTGACAATTTCTTGATTAGTTCTAACCTCCCAACCGAAGATTGCGTAGGGTTTGGATTAGATGGCTGTTCTACAATGGCAGGGAAAGAGGGTGGCGTACAAGCCATTTTGAGAAAAAAATATCCTCGTGCTTTATATTTTCATTGCTCAAGTCACAAACTCAACCTTGTTGTGAATGATGCGAACGCAGTGCCAGAAATTAGAAATACTATCGCCACTGTAAAGGATGTTATAACGTTCTTCAGAGAATCGACTACACGTCGAAAATACGCTCCAAAACTATCACGATTGTGTGAGACGAGATGGTCCGAAAAATATAAATAAATCAGAAAGTTTTCTCAACATTTCCCAGAGCTTGTGAAATCAGTACAGTACAGGGAAATAATGCCACCAGAAAATCTGCATATCAGATGCATTCAGCCGTTACAAAACCAGTGTTTATTGTTGCTCTACAAACAATAGCCAAATGTTCAGCAGTTTTAGAACCAGTAGTTAACGCACTCCAAGCTAAATCGATCGACATGATCTCGGTGGGGGAACACATCAAAAATATCAAGGACATTCTCAGAAATGACCGCGAGTTTCCTGATAGAATAAGTAATGAAATGCTTCAAAAAGCGCGAGCTGTTGCAATGGATTTGAACATAGAAATTTCAGTTCCACGTCTTGCTCACACATAGAAGTAATCCGCCATCAGACAATGATAACGAATATTGGCGGCGTTCCCTGATAATACAATACATTGATTCACTAATTTTTCATATTCATATTCTTTATTGCACAGAAAACATAGATACACAGACAGTTACAATAAATTTTATAGGCAAAGGCGAGCTTATCTCTAAAAAGAGATTTCTTCCAGCAAACCTAGGCAAGACAGGAGTGTTTATGAAAAAGGACAGTCCTAGTGCGCAATAAAACAGTATACATACGTACGAAAATTACTTTTAAAATATAAATAAAATATACCTAATAAAAAATATATATATCTCAACTATATAATACACTAGATAGCATGTCATCAAAATATCATACATATACTTACATAAATATGATACTAATTACGAAAGAGAAAGGAAATACGCTTTCAATCTTCTCTTAAAAGTGAAAATTGAGGGACTATCCCTAATAGTGCAGGGAAGTGCGTTCCACAGTCGGATTGCCCTTAACCTAAAAGAGTGTTTGTAGGCGGCAGTTTTATGCCGAGGAGTTGACAGGAGAGACACCGTGTGGGATCTCCGATTACTATCCCTGGGGAAAAGAAACTCAAAACGTTCTCGAAGATATGTGGGGTAGCGGGGATTTCGCAAAATATTGAATAGATAAGAGAGAATGTGCATATCACGGCGAAGACGGATCGGAAGCCATCCCAGCTCCTTGCGATACTGGGAGACATGGTCGTACTTGCGCAGCCCGTAGACAAACCGAATCCCAAGGTTTTGGAGTCGCTCGAGTTTATTCAGTTGTTCTTCGTTCGCACTGACCCAACAAGCATCCGCGTAGTCTATTAAAGGTAGTAGAAGGGACTGAACAAGGGTGATTTTAGTCTGCCGCGGCAGGAAGTACTGCAATCTCCGTAGGGAGTAAAATGACGCAAAGAATCGTCTGCTGACCTCACAAACATGGGGCGACCAGGACAGCAAGTTATCAAATATAACCCCAAGATTCTTAGCTTTCTCGCTGTAGGTGATTATCGTACCCTCATACATCACAGGATCGACGGGGATATTTTGTATTGTGTTAATTGAGTGCCGTGTACCCATAATCATGGCTTGAGATTTTGCCGGGTTGACAAGTAGCCCGTATGAAATTGCCCATTTACTGATGTTATCGAGGTCAGCATTCAACGCCTCTACGGTCAGATTTACATCACTAAGAGAGAAGTGCCGATATATTTGAAGGTCATCTGCGTAGAGATGATAAGAAGAAGTAAGAACGTCGGAGATGGAGTTAATGAATACTGAGAAGAGAAGAGGAGAAAGGATACCACCCTGCGGAACACCCGCGGAAAGATTACACCAGTTCGTTGAGATCTCCTCAGACTTAATACGCTGCTGGCGGTCTCTCAGGTAGGAGTCAAACCAGAGAGCCGAGTGCGAGGAGACTCTGAGCGATTTTAGAATTTCAACCAGGATATCGAAATCGACGCAGTTGAAGGCGCTACTGAAATCAAGCAGTGTGAGAACCGTAAGCTGCTTCTGATCCATGGCTAATTGAATGTCATAATTTCATCGTTGAATAGTCGATTCTCCCAAGAAAACACTCCGGCGTTTGCTTTAAGTAAGCTACATCCCTTGTGTATGACCAAAACCAGCATTACAGACTTACACAAGAACGCAGAATCATTCCAAGAATTTTATAACCTGGATATCACCGTAGAACTGAACCTTTGGCATAATTTATGGGTGAAGAAGGCTTTATCAGGTGATCAATTAAGCGACATAGAAGTAGTTGATCTGTTCAACGAAGCCAACGTTTTTTACCCTGCTGTCAGAAAGGCATTGATTATTTTAAGCACTATCTCATGTACCACGGCGACCGTAGAACGGGCATTCAGTACGCTGCGAAGAGTTAAAACGTGGCTTAGAAGCACCATGGGTGAAGAAAGGCTTACGGGTTTATGTCTGATGAGCGTACATCGCAATTATTTAAAGGAAAACAGTGATTTTATTGAAAAGACTGTCATAGACAAATTTTCGGCAAACCCAAGAAGATTACTGTTAAATTAATATATATATATGTATATATAGATATACCCACTCGGTCAATGTTGATCAGACGGGTTGTGTCATCAGTTAATTGTTGATCCGTTGGCAATTGTTGATCGAAACAGTTTTTGTTGATCTAATGTATAACTCTGCATACAAATGTGGCTCCGATCGGATCAACAATTGCTGTCCGACTGGTGGCAACATTACGAACTATTCATAGCATTTTTTATACAAATCCGCTCCGTCAATTGTTGATCTGATTCAAATGGACCAATCAGGGACGACTCTCTTACTCTTTATACTTTATTGCACAAAAACAGAAGATACAGATACAACAAAATGGAAACTAGGTGTACAAAGGCGAGCTTATCTCTAAAAAGAGATTTCTTCCAGCAAACCTAATATGGACAGAATACATGAAATAACAGGTAGACCTATGTGCACAACGTTAAAAATATTAAAATAATAAACTAATTACTAATATGTACATAAATACATAATATCAATACAAATAGACAAAATTATACTACATATATATCAAAGCAATAAACCTACATAAATCTAGTATGGAAGAGAAAGATAGTGTTCTTTTAAGCGAGTTTTAAAAATAGAAAGTGACGGGCTGTCTCTGATGGCGCTAGGAAGTTTGTTCCAGAGCCTGATAGCTCGTAGTCTGAACCCATGTTCATATGCGGCTGTATTGTGTTGCGAAGTTATAAGCAGTGATCGAACGTGAGATCTCCGAGGCCTATCCGAGGACAAAAATTCAAAACGACGACCTTCACCACGATTGGTTGTTTTCTATTATGCGCTGTTGCCACTTTGCTTCACAATCAATATCCAACTTCTAACGTTCTAAGGAAGTTTAAAAAGCTTTAAAAAGCATTAGTTGTGTCGGAGATACAACCGTAAATTAAAAGTGGAACTTCTTAATACGTTGCCTTTTTACTTCTGTTATAAAAACAAACTGGTTGTACAAGGGTGTACTTTAAAAGTAGGTATAAAGTCAGACTGCGTATCACAAAACCACGACGAAAGGAGACGGGCAAACTCAGCAAGTACCTTGTCATGGCTCACGAGGTTACGGCCATGTGGGATTACTGTCCCGACAGTGGTTTCAGCGAAAAGAGTCTCGGCGAACACCTTAAGAAACTTCGGATGCTCGGATGGCTGGGTCATATGCAGAAGGCGGTACTCCTTGACACGGCACGCATCGTTAGGAGGTTCCTCACTCTGCGACCCGAACCACCGGTAGTTTGAGTCTTGTTTAGCTGCCGGTGGCACACTAGTTTTTTTTTATATGTGCCTTTATCATTTACTACTTTTTATAATCATAATATGAAATCTAGCCTTAGTTTGAAATAAAAAAAATTCAATGTGATAATCTTTATTTTGGAAAATATATAGGTTGTTAATAACTTGTGCATCAGCAATTTTTAATAAAGCAATAAATACATCGTATGATTGATAGGGGTTGAATTTTGAAAAAGCCCAACATACGTGTTTTATCAATTGTATCTAGAAACACTAATACTAGGTAGTTTCAATTAAAATCAACCTAGTTAGAATGTGCGTTAAATACCGACGCCTTGGAGCCAATGTACGAATTTGTGCCATTTGCAGTAGAGACTGCGGGTCCTTGGTATACGGAGGCTAAGGAATTCATCAGGGAATTGAGTCGACGTATCAGCGAGATGGTATGTGATCCTCGTTCCAGATCGTACCTGGTGCAACTCATTTCTTTGGCCATTCAACGTGGTAACGCTGCCAGTGTGATGGGGACGTTTGAGCTGGCTACGATTCGGTGCGTCCGTTTGTCTACCTTTAAATTACGCCTTTGGTTTGTATGTGACGTTTGCTGATTTGTTTTTGTATCCGCCTGACGAAGCATGCGTTGCGGATCTAAACTTTTTTTTTGGATTATTATTTGACATATGTACAGTACACCCTTTTGCATTAGTTGAATAAATGATCTTTAAGTTATTAGAATTTTAAACTGTAAAATATCGATTTAAAATAAATATGTTAACACTTTTTTCGACCTAGAGACTTAAAACTTTGTAGAAAGATTACTTCTTACAGTATAAAAAGTACTTTCAGCATTTTAGAAAATTCTACCCCTGTGGGGGTTAAAAAGGGGTTCAAAGTTTATATGGAGATCAATACATTTTAAAAGTAAGAGATTTGTAACTTTGGTCTTAGGCTACAAAACTAATTTCAGAGTTTTTTCAAACTCATCCCCTAAGAGTGTTAAAAGGGGCTTTAAAGTTTGTATAAAGAGCCAGGCATTTTTAAAGTAGGTATGAGATTTTTAACTTCGGTTTTAGACTGTTTGTTTACAAACTAGAAAATTTATTGCAACGTTTTTTTAAAGTTATTACTATTATATCCTTTATTGCATAAAATATCATTAAAAAACAATGACGCAGTGGGAAATAAAACTATCCCCTGAAGGAGTTCAAAGAGGGTTCAAAGTTTTTATGGAGAACAATCATTTTTCTTAGATGATAAAAAGGTCTACGCGGACAAAGTCGCGGGGAACTGCTAGTTACTAATAAACAAACGAAATTAATTTCATCGTAAATTGAGTTTTGCTAGCACGCAATTCAGTATGTAGGGGTTTGTAAAAATAAAGGATTGTAACTATTAATAGAAACGAGAGTCTCTTTCAAATAAAGTTGAAAATATGCTTATGCTTGTAGCACAAGTTACAAACCTTTGTGAAATGGGCCCCAGACCAGGGGACTCACTGGGTTGCGTTAAATCTTTTTTTAGAATCCAAGGATATTCTTCATAAGTTGCCTAATCCGGGAAAAGAGAAGGAGCTGTTCAATTTGTGGCTGTACGCTGCGATATTTTGAGCCTTCCAAATGATCACATATATCTATAAAAAACGACGTGTATATTACAGACATTTTGATTAAAAAGACCTTGCCGGAACCGATAATCATCGACGCCAGCTCCAAACTTATAGTAAACGGGTTGTAAGTTGTATGATTTTCATTAAGTATAGTCAGCATCATAAACATGTATATGTCACCATTAGATTGTGAACACCGTCAGTTTATAATCTTACTCGCGATATTATAAACTCTCGAGAAATTGTGAACTGTCAAAGCCGTTCACATCTAACGCAATATTTTTCGTTAGTTTATAAACCATCAATGTCGGATCCTCAAATTGTGAACTGAGATTGAATCGGCATGCTACGGACCGCATACACAAAAACGAGGTAGGTTAGTTTATTTAGGTTGCTTCAGTTGCCCGAAGGGCAAACCGCCCAGAAGTAATTTAGCAAGCAATAAATGAGAAACAGCTTACTGTAATAGCATTGTTCGACTTCAGCAGCGCCTTTAACTGCGTCGATTTCGAAATTCTCGTTGAGATACGTCTTGAACGTGTCCTCCATCTCTGCTAACTGGTTCGACTCTTATCTGAGAGGTCGCCAGCTACGTATAAAGTCGGAGACGACTTCAACGGTGTGGTGTGATCTCTTTGCGGGAAACCCCAGGGTGGAATACTCTCCCCTCTTCTTTTCTCTATCTTCATTAATTCCACCTCAGATGTCCTCTCCTCATCATATAATCTCTACGCCGACGATCTCACATTATATACCGCCATTTTCCCCTGTGATATGGCACCAGCTGTAGAAGTATTAAATGCCGATCTCGAGAAAATCAGGGTTTGGGCCTCGTCTCATGGTCTCCTTGTCAACCCTACTAAGTCACAGGCTATTATTATTGGTTCCAGGTACTCCCTTAACTTGTTACAGCATATTTCTATTACTCCTGTAACCTATGATGGAACCATGATCTCATACAGCACCAAGGCCAAAAATCTAGGAGTTATGTTTGATAACCAGCTGTCCTGGTCAGTGCATGTCAGCGAGGTTAGTAGATGTGTATTTGCCACTTTCCACTCCCTCAGGCGTCTTCAAACCTTCCTGCCTCGTCAGAAAAAATTAGGCTTGCCCAGTCTCTTCTTCTTCTCCCGATCGATTACGCTGCTGTCTGCTGGGAAAGCACAAACGAAGAGCAACTGAACAAACTCGAGCGACTTCAAAACCTCGTGATTCGATTTTTTTTTCGGTCTGCGTTCGACCACGTCTTAGAGTATCGCAGGGAGTTGAAATGGCTCCCGATTCGACTTCGACGGGATTCCCATATCCTCATTTCCCTCTTCAATATTTTATGTAATCCTCGCTATCCTGGCTTCTTACGGGATCGCTTCGTTTTTCTGTCTTCGGATAGGCCACGGAGATCTCACAATCGGTCACTACTTACAACTCCGCAACATAACACTGCCGCTTATGAGAATGGGTTCAGACTACGAGCTATCAGTCTCTGGAACAAACTCCCCAGCACCATCAGAGACAGTCCGTCAATTCACACTTTTAATAGTCTTTTGAAAGAACACTATCTATCTCTTCCATAATAAGTATTAGTATTTATTTGTATCTACTATGTGTGTATATGTTACATATTTGTATATAGCATTATTTTTAGTGTTATGAAGATATTTTTTTTTCTTTATTGTTGTGTACATAGTTCTACCTTTAGTTTCTTTTTTTCCTCTCCATTCTAGGTTTGCTGGAAGAAATATCTTGTTAGAGATAAGCTCGCCTTTGTACATGCTCTTTCCTTGATATTTGTTTTGTTATCACTGTTTTGTGCAATAAAGTATTACAAAGTATTACAAAGCGCACAGGATGCGCTTCCAATGCTGCCAATATGATCTAAGTTCACAATTTGGCATTGACGGATTATAAACTAACGAAAAATCATGCATTAAATTGTGAAAGGTTTTGACAGTTCATAATATCGTGAGTAAGATTATAAACGGACGGTGTTCATAATCAGACGGTAACATGTTGGAAAACGTATTTATGAATAAATATAAACATATAAATACTTATAAACCATGTTAAATAATAATAAAAAAAGATTTAAAATTAAGTTATTTAACGTCTGTATATTACTACAATAGTACATTACTGCAGACGCCGGGAAAGAAGGGCTTGCCGGCTGAATATGTATAGACCGGATAGGAATACGAAGCCGGCAAGCTCTATTCACGGCCAGTACCCGTTTCGACAGCGGCGCGCAACGTGATACTTCCAAGCCTATTATAGCGCACGTAATGACGACATTTCGTTGCATGTGTGAAAAAAATCTGTTTTACTGTGATTTTAAATCGTGGCTGATGCCGAAGGATATTTGCCTCACGTCAAATTTTACAAAAGGGATGATTGGCTCTTTGTATTTTTTATTGCGATTAGTATTAATTTTGTTTCAAATGCACTTATTTCAAGGCACACAAAACAGTATTCGCTCGTAAACAGTACAACATATAATCCAGTATAATTTACAACAAAGTTAACAAAATTTTTAATGTTCATCCAAAGGTATCACTCGAGTGCAAGACCACTGTCTCAAAATGGCTCAAACCCCTGGACTATAAAGCAACAAAATTAGTTCTCAAAATAACAAAATAAAAATCTAAATAAAAAACAATGATTCATATTTATTTATTTCCGATTTCATTACATATTCAGCTTGATTATTACATATTTAATTTAATTTAGCAATCTAATTTAGTCAGGATTTATTTTAAGTTCGTAAACATTACTATAAATCTTCTCATACACACTTTTGAATAAATTATGAATAAAAATATAATGAAAACAGTGTGCAGACTAAATTAATTGCCTCCCCTCCCAAAACACATTAACAGGCACTACTCTACATACTTTCAGAGACTCACTACACCTCTCATCTTCTCACCATATTCACTCTACTTGACATTTTCACCAAAATCTATGTTTTAACGATACAATTCAAACCACATGCATTTATTTTTCTCTACTCTATATAATTATATTAAGATGTAATTAAATTTTTTCAAATCCGAAATTAAGATAGAATTTAACTAAAGTTTCTCATGGGGTAACTAACTATGTAACTTTTCGAACGAGCGTTAGGATCAATCAAATGTCATTTTCCCACACAAAAATGACAATGCAGATCTACCTACCGTACCTAACGTTACTACGTACCTACAAAACGTTAACAGCAGGAGAAATGTTCATCTATTTTCATTCACGTACCTACATATTAACAAAATACTTTAAAAACACGTCCTCCACTGCAACACAAGTCACCACAGGAAAATTGATTACTAACTATGAAGTCTGCGACAGTGCGACTGACTGAACTTACTTTATTAATACTTCCGTTTCATTTTTGCGACGTTGCCGCTCCGCTGCGCCAGTTTCAAAATACTAGTTTCCGCAGTAAATGTTGATCAGGAAATGTTTACAATGATCAACAAAGTTTCATTTAGTGTAAAAAAATGGCGGTTAAAAGATAAACAATGGCCGTATCAGTCGGTGACGAGATAAAGGCTTTGCGGCATACTTAGGCACAGCGTCGCAAGATGGAGAATTATTATATAGCTATTATAGCACGATATACTCAAAACTTCCTAAGTAATAGCGGGTAAAGACTGATCAACAATTGATGCGGATTTTAGCCTGATCAACAATGGAATATATATATATGTATATACAATATATATTCCACTGTAGGTGAATATCCGAAGTTCAAGCACCGCACTGAGCAGGATGAAGTCACTATTTAGTTGAATGTTTTTTCGGAGAGTCCAATCTGTTCCTAACTCTTTATTACACTTTGCCTAAATTAAAGATGCTTTCGTAGCATCTCTGATTACGCTGCCGCGCCGGACACATATTTTGTTCTACGTGGTATATTAGTATAATATCATAGTATCTGTATATAAACCTATCGTAAAATTCAACAACAAAATAATATTTTCTCACTAACAAAATATGATGAGTAACAAAGATTCGTCGCTATCTGTAATGCGTGTAACGGAGTCATGTGGTGTGTTTGACATTCATTTGTCAAACATCAAATCAAATGACAATGTCAAATCAATGTTTTATTTTTTCATGCAGAATGGAAATTCGTGTTGTTTTTCTTCATGAAACTGAATTGCAGATAGATTTCAGCGCATGAGTCATCCGAATATTTCCCTATATTGTGCACGAGCATATTTAAACATGAAAGTCAGGTTGAGTTGACAGTGTCAAGATAAAAGTTATTTCAGGCAGCTATTATTTTAGTTTAATGGGTTGCTCTGCATCTTGTCTGCGACAGTCGAAGATGTCGTTGTTCGGAAGACATTCCACAAGTAACGACGACGGACGAGCTGTCCTGCAGAGGAAACTGTACATCGCTAAGGAGACTCCCGAGCCCATATTTGATTTGTCAGAATGCCAATTGCGCCAAGTGCCCTCCGGAACATTTGCTATTTGCAAAGTTTACAGAAAAGAACTCATTCATCTCAATAACAACAAGCTTGACGCGCTGTACCACGGTGGAGAACTGTCGGACTTGTACCTCATAAAAATGCTCAACATAAGTAATAACATGTTTTTGAATTTACCCAGTGATTTAAAATATTTGGTCAACTTGACAGAATTGTACATTCAACATAATCATATCAGAAGTTTGCCAGATAGTATACAGTATCTAGAAAACTTACAGATCTTGGATGCTGCAAGCAATAGCCTCACAAAGTTGAGTGCATCTTTAGGCAAACTGAAGAATTTACAGATATTGAAGATCACCAAAAATGCAGAATTACATCAGCTGTGTCCAGAGCTTGGTTTTGCTTATAAAATCTCGTCTATAGAACTTGATGCTGACCAGTACACCTTCCCTCCAGCTAATATTACAAAGCAAGGAACTATTGAGATTATGAAGTACTTGTGTTCAGAAATAAATGTGGAATACATTCCAATATCATCTGATTCTGTTGATTTGTCTACAGTGGATAAATCTGATTTCACCCATAACCCATTCATGAGGCAAAACTCTAAAACAATATGGGAAGAACAAGAAGCTGCAATATTAGAACAGGAAAACAGATTTCATGAAGCAGCAAAACTACAACGAGAGAAGTTTCTATCAAATGTTATCAAGGAACAATCTGAATTGGATGCTGAAATAGCCAAAGTACAAGAAGCTAAAGATGTTGATAGACTGAGACTACTGAAAGCAATACAAGAGGATGAAATAGAAATTGAATTCTTAGTTAGAAACTTTATTCAATCCGTGAACCTGAAACCAGAAGTTTTACAACAGCAACTGCAGCATGAACTCTCCGAACATAATCGGCTACTCCAAATAATGAAACAAAATTATGACAATGTCAAAAAGGCTGATGTATTAAAAGCTATGGAGAAAGTTATAGACGAAAACTACGCAACACAAAACACCAAACAAAGTTATCAAGACCATTTTGTTAAAATGAAGCAGAGTGTTCTTTTACAAGATTTGGAATGCACAGAAAAATTAGAGGACTTCTTGACAGCTAAAGATCAATCGCGCACAAATCTAGTACAACAGTTGTTAGAGGACCAAGACATTCAAAAGGCAGTTGTAGCATCATTGATTGAAAGACTGGATGCTAGAAGCTGGAGTCTTAATCAAGAAGTGGCACTAATATCCTCCAACCTTGCCAGGTTATCTGTTATTGAGCAGGAGAAGAAAAAGATGCATGTTGCTTATAACTTCAATGAACTACTACATCAGAGAATGTTACTGATAAACTTATTAGATGACCTCCACGCTCAACAGACAAAGAGACGAGCACAGCTGGTTGAAACTATAAGAGAAATGGAGAGTGAAAATACCTCCATGACAGATTTCTGGTTGAAAAATTATCAAAAGGTGGTTGAATCTGCCCCTAAGGATTTGCTGACTGTTGGAAATAATTTAGACCCTGTTTTTGCCAATTACCTGTTGCAAGAGGGAGTTATTCAATGTCTGCCTTTCTTAGTTAGGCTTTTGTTTTCTAATGAATCATTATTGGATATTACACCTGAAAAATTGAAAGCCAATGGTGTAAGTTTGACATCAGATCGAGTAGCGATTATGAGGTCTATCAACTTCTATGTTGCTGCTAAGAGTGAGAAGCACAACTCTCTCAGTGAACCTGCTTTTGAACTCAGTGCTCCATCTGAAATGAATGAACAGAGTATAACGGGAATAGTCTCAAATGGAAATGTAGAGTGTAGAGAAATGGAATCAGAGTGTGTCATCTGTATGGATGCACCGTGTGAAGTAGCCTTTGTACCATGTGGACATCTATGTTGTTGCTTTGCTTGTTCAGAAAAAGAATTGGATTGTTGTCCCATGTGCAGAAGTGATATTGAAAGGAAAATGAAGATTATAATCGCCTGATGAGCTTTAGAAATCAATACAATAGGTAGGTACATACTGAGGTATCATATATTGAAGAAGAAAATATAAATTAAATTCAGAATAAAATATAGGTACCTATTTGTAAGCTACTCAGGCAATAAAGGCTACTTTTTTAATGTTATTGTCCCAATTTCCGCCTGTTTTAATTTGGACCTGATCATCCAACTAATAGAGTTTGTGTATTTGTTTTCAGAGTGTTCACTGCGGATGAGTTTTGGCATCATGAAGCTGGCATCACATTAGCCATAATAAATACTGCATTCAAATATACGAGATGTAAGTCTGGAAATGTACTATAGATAGATTTTGATAAAGCAATGATATTAACAAGTAATTGAAAAGCATGATAAACAATAATCAAGTATTTTAGACTTCAAATCCAATGAAGTTTATGGGGTCAGGTTTTCATTGCCATAAACAATTAAAATATAAACTAAACTTCACAGACATACAGCCTAATCACTCAATCTTTCTGTACCTATCTATAAAATACTTAGTCAATGCAAGCTTTGCATTTTAGTAAAAGATGGTGTGAAGGAGAATGCAATGATTATTCTATAAATATCTTATACTTACTTAATCTGAAGTGATAACGAGTCAATCTATAAATTAACTGATTGTGCCTTTGCATCAGCTCAGTCTTAATATCATTTTGATACCTACTGTTGATATAATAAAACATCATGAAATCATCAGGCAACAATGCTAGAGCCTAACAATTTTTAATTTTGTTTGAAAAAAACAAAAATTATGTCCCTACTCAGAAAATGTAACCCATGCATTGTTGATTGATCTTGCTTGAGTAAACTGTTGGAGAAGGCTGTGAAATTATACTTCTAAATACTTTGCAGACAAGAAGGTGATACCGGAGAATTGCGATTGTGTCAGTGATACGTGTGGATGATGCGTATGAGTGAGTGCTCCGCGGCTTGACATGCAGCACGGAGCTCTCTCTCATACGTCTCGCTCACGGGTCCCGTACTTAGCTGACGCTGTTGCGAGAAAAAATGAGGGTGGTTCAAAGTTTCTCATGGTCGTTTTCGCGAATGGTTAATTTGCCACTGTAAGGGTTCTTTTTTATATGCAACCCAACAACACTTAAAAGTCATAAAACAAATGATGACCTTCAAGCTGTTACCTCACCGTTGAAACCTTCATGAAAATGAAATTTGAGACTGTCAAAAATAGTCCAGAAATAGTCCTACATAGTCCACAAAGAAAGAAAAATAGTCCTCTTATAGTTCCGAAGTTATAGCTATAGTTTGGTGAGGATTACGTCAAGCTGTAATCCTCATCTCTCGTTCAAGCAAACGGAAGGGCCTATCGACTTGGTTAAGGTTTCAAAAATTAGCCCAGATATAGTCCACACGGCATGCCAAATTTCAGAAATAGTCCTTCAACGATTCCAGAGTTAACATCTTGGTGAGGATTACAGCTTGAACATTTGATATCATCAAATATCTTCTGAACGCCTACGACTTTCCGTTTGAAATTTGAGCCAAAAAATAGTCCAGAAATGGTCCACCGAAACAATAATGATTTCCACCTGGTTTACTTTGAAGAAGTGCATTAAAAATACAATGTTTAATTTCCCATACATTTCAATAAATGTACAGTCGTGTACAAAATAATAATGGGGTAAACCCTAAAAAACCGGTTTATATCGGTTAATTCAATCAAAGGGCCTGTTTTTAATCTCTTAAAACTAATGGTAGTGTAATATTGTAGGAAAGTGTGGGGCAGAACTATATATAGCGCATTGGCGTCCCTCACGTTCACGACACTTATACGTTCCCACACTTTTATGTTCTCCCATTTAACCGGACTTATACCAGAGTTTTGATAACCGCTAAATACAGTTTAAATACAACCTTAATGAAACACGCATGGTTAGGGACAACCTGGCTGACAGGCAATACGCTTGGCTTGCTGGAGTACGTTTCTTGCTTTTTGCTTGTTGTGCTTAAGTTGTGTTTAATTTAAACTGTTTTTAACGGCTATCAAAAGCCCTTAGAAGACTGAAACTTAAATTAGTTTTTTGTTGTATATAAGTGCGTGACAGCAATTTGGATTTTGAACGGGTCTTCAAGCTTCGGTTGCAGCTATGATATATGTTATATATTTATATAGTTGAGCTAAGATGTTAACAACAATGGCGGAATTAGTACCGCAAACGCGCTGGCAAAATTTTGTCAAAATACGATTTTGCCGAAACTTTTAAAGACATCTCAAAACATTTTTCGGTAGAATTAAGGCAACGAGTGTTTAAAAATCACGTCAATCGGTACATGAAAATTGCAATAACGGCATCATTGCAATGGATGAAAGTGTTAAGAACTGACAATCAATGTGTAAAGGATAACATGCTAACTTCTCTACTCACAAAACATAATTTGAAAAAAGAACAGATCCATATATATATACAGTGGTGGTCATATAATTAAGAACGATTTGTAGTACCAGATATTTTTTTTCAAAACTATGCTATGTGTACTTTTAAGTTCCTTCTTAAAAGTAATTAGTTGTGTTATGAAATAGCTACATCGATAAAGTAAACGGGATTAGGAGTAAATATTTAAAACATTTACTATTTTTTTTACAAATTTAATTGATTATCGATAATTACAAATTCAAGTAGTAAAAATGCTGGTCAAATCATTAAGAACGATTCTTAAGCTGCTCGAGAGTTGTTTCCGTAGATACTTAGATTTTACAAATCAAATTAAATAAGACAGTGACAATGTTAAAAATTATAATTTAATACATTTTATTCTAAGTTAATAGTTTGTAGCGTGACCATGGCTTTTAATAACTGCCTTACACCGACGAGGCATTGATTCTATCAATTTTGGACATTTTTCAAGAGAAATAGAGCGCCATTCTTCTAAAAAAAACGTTATATAAATCAGTTAGGTTACCACATCGTCGATTTGAAACCTTTTTCTTGACTTCGCACCAAAGATGCTCTATGGGATTTAAATCTGGGCTGTTCGGTGGCCATTCTAAGACAGAAACTGATTGAGATGTGAGGAATTCTTTAACGGTGCGTGCAGTGTGTTTCGGATCGTTTCATAATTTCATAATTTCTTTATTGCACACAACTAATATATGGACAACAAGACTTACATAAAAATAGTGTACAAAGGCGAGCTTATCTCTAATAAGAGATCTCTTCCAGCAAACCAAATTAGGATGGGAATGGTCGATTGCTGAGCAGGGGTGACAATGTGTACAACAATATAATTTAGTACATATCTAAATAACTAACATATGGTTAGATATATGTTATATCTAAATAACTAATATAAAACAATATTAACTAAATATACGAGGGCTTACATAAATATCATATAATATACTCGTACATGCTAAACATAAATACTATATAAATATATATAATTTTTAAATAAATATACTAATAAATACATACATACTACCTATATTTCTAAAGAGAAAGGTAATGCTTCTTCACGCGACTTTTAAATATATTAAGAGAAGGACTGTCTCTGATAGTGCAGGGGAGTGCATTCCACAATTGAATGGCCCGGAATCTAAACCCATGCTCATAGGACGCGGTGTTATGCTGTGGGGTTGTGAGCATCGAAAGCGCGTGAGTTCTCCGAGGCCTGCTGGAAGAAAGAAATGGAAAACGGTCTCGTAAGAAGGTTGGATAGCGTGGATTGCGTAAAATGTTGTAGAGGATGTTGAGGATGTGAGAATCCCGACGAAGACGTATTGGCAGCCACTTCAGCTCTTTGCGATGCTGTGATACATGGTCGTATTTGCGCAGCCCAAAGATAAACCGAATCCCGAGATTTTGAAGTCGTTCGAGTTTGTTCAGTAATTCTTCGTTAGCACTGACCCAGCAGACATCAGCATAATCGATGAGAGGTAGAAGGAGAGACTGAGCGAGAGTGATTTTGGTCTGTCGAGGCAAAAAGTACTGAAGTTTCCTGAGAGAGTGAAAAGTAGCAAATACTCGTCGACTGACCTCATTGACATGCGATGACCAGGACAGCTGGTTGTCGAAGATAAGACCCAGGTTTTTAGCTTTATCGCTATACATGATTGTGGTACCATTAAAAGTGACAGGTGGAATGGGCTGTTGCTGCAACAAGTTAAGAGATTGTCTGGTGCCTATAATCATGGCCTGGGACTTGCTCGGGTTAACCAGGAGTCCGAAGGATGAAGCCCAGCTTCTCACCCCCTCCAGATCAGCGTTTAATGCCTCCACAGCAGAGTTTACATCGTTATGAGAGAAGTGGCGATAAATCTGGAGATCATCAGCATAAAGATGATATGAAGAAGACAGGATGTCCGAGATGGAGTTTATGAAAATCGAGAATAGAAGAGGAGAAAGAATACCACCTTGAGGGACGCCTGACAGGAGGTCACACCATTCAGTGGATGTCTCTTCCGTCCTGATTCGCTGTTGCCGATCCCTCAAATAAGAGTCGAACCAGCTGGCAGAGAAGGAAGAGACGTTCAGGGATCTGAGAAGCTCAACGAGAATGTCGAAATCTACGCTGTTGAAGGATCGTTGTCGTGTTGGAATGTCCAAATAATCGGAAGTACGTCTTCAGCATATGGTAACATAGTTTCTTCGAGTATATTTTTGTACTGGAATGGATCCATGTTTCCTTCTATCAGTCTAACAGGTCCAACACCATGACCAGAGAAGCATCCCCAAATTTTCACATTTCCACCACCATGCTTTAATGTCATTTTTGTGTACTTGGGGTCGAATGCTGTATTCGGAGGGCGTCGAACATATCGTTTCCCATCAGAACATACTCTGTTAATTTTTGTTTCGTCAGAGAAAAGAACATTTTTCCACTGTCTTGCTGTCCAGCTTTCATACCTCCTAGCAAATGCAAGCCGGGCTTGCCTATGATACTGTTTCAACATGGGCACCTTTCTTGCTATCCTTCCGTTCAACTTCGCTTCTACCAATCGCCTTCGGATAGTGCGCGCTGAGATCGCTGAGGGGTTATTTTCACCAAAGTATTCTTTTTTTAACTCATTGGACCCCTTAAAAGGGTATTGTTTTGCCAAACGCACGATATTTCGATCGTCTCGCTGAGATGACTTTCTCTGTTTAGGTACACGAGGAATATTTAAAGTTGTTTGATGTGTGTTGAAATGCTTCACAGCGTGGAATATCATCGTTTTTGAGCACTGCAAATGATTGGCAATCTTTTTATATGACCAATTCATATCGCGAAGTTTTATTATTACTTCCCTTGTAGATGCATCACAACTTTTATTTTTTCCCATTTTTTTATTATGAAACGATCAACTTTTTGACTTTTACAGAACTAAATGGCGCCAAAATTACTCGAATAGTGGCCTAGTTACAGAGTGTTCTCTATTTAAATTTGAATAAAAAAATAAACTATCCAGCGTTCTTAATTATGTGGCCAGCCAGTAAGTTTGCAATAACATGTTAAGATATATTATATACAAAAAGTTTACTTATATAATAATATTGTTGAATTTATCATATTATAACTGTATGCTACAATTGTGTAAAACAGTTTTACGATACCGAGAGAGATACAAAACGATATGCAATAAGTGTTATTCTCGTAAGTTTGAAAAAAGCTTGTTTTCAAATAGTCGTTCTTAATTATATGACCACCACTGTATATATATAATCACAATAATCACAGTCGGTTCATTGGTATAATCATCACATAACATCAACCATTGTTCGATTAAGTACAGTCTTAATCATTTCAATTTTAGGTATTTAATTAAGTGCTTATCTCTAAATGATTGACACCTCCCGAGTATAAGTATACATATATAAGGGGACAACCCCTTCAAATTTGACTACACCTTTATGAATATATGAAGGGACATCATAGTTTCGCCATGAAACATTTTCAGAGCAACTTTATATTTAACCACTTTCAAAAATGAAATGAATATACAGGCTGTTGTGTTGTAAAGTTACGCCTATAGTATCATCATCATGAACAACTTTCCCCCAGAAACATATGGTCGCAAATGGAAAAAAATCGTCCCTTATTACATTAACCGATCAGCTGATTACATGTTACTATGGGAGACCCAAGATGTTTTTTCGTTTGTGACCATATATTTCTTGGGGAAAGTTATTCATAATGATGGGTACTATAGTCACTTACCCGGGCGTAGCTTTATAAAACAACACCACAGTATAGAAGTGAAAAATAAAATTGCTCTGATAAAAACGGTTTCATAGTGAAAGTTGTTCAGAAACATGTTTCTAACAACCTGTAATTTGACTACACTTTTATTGTACAGCGTGTATATAAATCACATGCAATGGACTTATAAATTATGATTTATTATCATATCTAAAAAAACAGATTAAGTAAGTATAATTGCTAGATCTCTAACCCAACGAGTAGTAAGTAGAGTTCAATTATTATGGAAAGTGGCAGTAGTCATGAAAATTACGAATAAATGATGTTGATTTCAAATATTTTCATCATTTTTAAATTAGTATTAGAGCGTATTATACTTTCTTTTACAAAATACTATCCTTTTTGTATTTTTGTGCTATCCTTTTTAACGCACCAAAATCCAACACTGATTGCCGTATAGCGCAGCCGGTCTGGCGCAGTGGGATGATACAATTTTAACCTCATATTGAGTGGAAATGGTGAGATGATTTGTACCTTTGTAGGAAGGTAGGTAGTTAGGTGCCTACAGTAGGGGGCTAGCTCATCGCCGCAGCTATGGAGATAAAAGGTTGCCCAACGATGTTTTCCATTACCGTACGAACGTCTGCATAATGTACATTGGTTAAATTACTTATCTCAATGGTATATGTTAAGCACCGGATTCGAACACGCATCTCCTGCGTGAGAAGCGTGTATGAAACCACTAGACTATGGAGATTAATTGGTATAAACCGGTTTATTAGGGTTTACCCCATTATTATTTTGTACACAACTGTAAATTTATTGAAATGTATGGGAAATTAAACATTGCATTTTTAAGGCTGTTCTTCAAAGTAAACTAGGTGGAAATTATTATTATTTCGGTGGACTATTTCTGGACAATTTTTTGGCACAAATATCAAACTGAAAGTCTTAGGCGGTCCGGAGATATTTGATGTTATCAAATGTTCAAGCTGTAATCCTCACCAAGATGTCTTAATAACTCTGGAATCGTTGAAGGACTATTTCTGAAATTTGGCATGTCGTGTGGACTATTTCTGGACTAATGTTTGAAACCCAAACCAAGTCAATAGGCCCTTCCGTTTGCTTGCACGAGAGATGAGGATTACAGCTTGACGCCAAGCTGTAATCCTCACCAACCTATAGCTATAACTTCGAAACTATAAGTGGACTAATTTTCTTTCTTGGTGGACTATTTAGGACTACTTCAGGACTATTTTTTAGCATTTTTAAATTTCATTTTCATGAAGGTTTCAATGGTGAGGATTACAGCTTGAAGGTCGTAACAAATGGGTTTTGACTAGTTTTTGAAATTCGACAAAAAGTTTAACAAAAGCAAGGGTTTACCGCCACATGCTAACTGCAAGGGAAATAAGTTTTAAAGTGGGCTCCCACTTCTGCTAGTGATAGTACGTAGTCGCGAAGAACGTTTATGCGAAAACCATTTTGAATGCTTTATTTTCTAATGCTTGGTTATTATGGAAATACTTGGATCCCATCACCCTATCACTAGGACCACAAACCTACACCCACACCACGCATGCATATCCCTAAATATCGGTACCTAATGCTTGATTCAATGAGGGGAAATAAAACAACCACCTTATATAAAACTATATCGTTTCATAACAAAGTACCGTCAACTGCCCGTACTTCGCTGCTTTTTGATGGATTTTGCAAAATAACTTCCATATTAATCGATACAGGAATAGTATGATAAAAGAAAAGTATGCTGTCAGGTTGGATCTTTAATTTTTATAGTGAATATTCTGAATTCCTCTTATATTCCATGAAATATTGAGATGTAAAGAAGACAGGTGAAGTCAGTGTTGGATTTAGGTACATTGAAAGGGATAGCACAAAATACAAAAAGGATAGTATTTTGTCAAAAAATATAGTACGCTTTAATACTATTAACATTGATTAAAATATTTAAAATCAACATCAGATAAGGCAAAATTTACTCCTCTTCTAAGTTTATCAGCTCTTGAATGTGTGTTTCAATCTGATGAGAGTTTAATCTTGTTAACATATCCTCAGTAGGAATAAAATCAGTGCCATTTCCACTTTTAGTACCTTCTTTGACAGCGCCACAAGACAGCAAAATGGCGTCTATAGATTGTGTTCCCAGTTTATTTCGTATCTTAATCTTCGTTAGGTTTACTTTGCTGACAATTATTTTACAATCGGGATTAGCAAGTGGAAGTACTAAGCAAGCTAAGCAAGCTAGGGCAAATTTTGATAATTCTTTAAACGGCCTATGGTTATGGTCTGTCAAAGCCTGCCACTTGTATAGTCTATTCCAAAAAACCTCTGGGTTATTGTTCAAAAATTGATTTCTTCCGGTAGTATCGCTCAAGCTAATGCACGCCACTGGTTATCAAGCAGTTGTATGTTATCAATATTTGTTATATCAGTAACTCTGGGAAAGGCAGAAGCAATTGGTAAAATCGCTGGGATGACCAGATATCAAACGCTCTGATAGTGCCATGTCGGTGAAATAAAGCTTAAGAGCTTCCCAATGGTCCAAAATTCTTTTGACAACTTGAACAAGCGAAAGCCACCTTGTTTGGAAAGGATGTAACATTTTCTGTGGCTTTAATTCCAAAAAATGTTTGAAATTGAACCAGTTGCGCACATCGTTTAGAGCTCATCTTTAGAAAACGAAATATGCCTCTTGCTAGCTCCTCGCGTCTATTGGGTAATTTTTGACACGCTGCACTGGCACAAAGATGTATGGAATGGCCAGTACATTTCATTATTATTATTCCGGGGCACTCTTCTTTGAATCTACTGGCCACTGAGTTTTCCGAGCCCATCATCACATTGCATCCATCGGATCCAAATCCAACAATATTATCTAGTAGTATGTTATGTCTAGTAAATTACTCAATTAATTTACTGTAAATATTGTTTTCAGTTGCTCCTTCATTCGCCTCATTTGGGTGGTCACCACTGAATAAATTATGGAGGTTCCAAAATTTGCTTCTTATTCTTCCTGCATATCCGAAATATCCGTTGATTCATCCGTCATTACACTAAACTTTGACGTTTCAAGTTTCTTGGCTAAATTCGCTTTATGGCTGGGACCTATGGGTTTATAAACTATTTCATATCTGCAATTCTAGCTAATTTTGTTGTGCTTGGTTCCTGTTTCGAAGAAGTGGTTGCCTCAAAAAACTCGATACGTTTTGGGTGCCTCGTATAATAGACACATTTTTTTCATGTTTCTGACCTTCACTGTGTTTTGTGATTATGTGTTTTTCTGCAACCATTGAAACATCACAAACTTTGCACCTCGCTTTATGAATAATATAGGTGAGCCATTAAGTGAACCTGTGGTCTTTTTCCCAATCCAGCCCATACTTTTGTAGACGATGTTTTTGTTATCTGCCATATCGCCTCTACTCAGACGTTTCTTCTTTGGCATGGATACTCCTGGTCTTTCGTCATTTTCTTGGCCTTCACTGCCACTTTCCATTATAATTGAGCACTACAGATGTTATAATTTACACAAAAACTCGCAGACAATTAATTAATCACTTTTACGTTTAAATTTCAAATGGAAAATGATTTCAGGAACCTCATCGTTATTTTTAAAGACCTATCTATCTATAAACAGCCCACACATATAGGTATGATGAAAAAAATATCTTTTGGTTTCAGTTCCATGTTATGGCCCCCCTTCATTTTTTATTTTTTCAGTTTTTGTATAAAAATCGTAAAGCACAAAATACATCTACATACCAAGTTACAATTGTGTAGTCTTGATAGTTTCGGAATAAAGCTGCTGTGACATCCGGACGGACGGACGGACAGACAGACATGACGAAACTATAAGGGTTCCTTGTTTCTCTACGGAACCCTAAAAATGGTAGGTAATGAATGATTAAATCCTTCAACAGATGGCGTTCGGCGTAAGTAGTACGGTATCTAGTGGGTACATTCATTTTCAATTCATATAAATTATTCTATAATTTTTTGTGTTTATTTAGAAAAGATTTCAGCTATCATCGACAGACCTTAACACGATCTTATATCACTATGTCAACGATCAGACCTATAGGTGATAGGTACCTACTAAAATATTTGCCGGGTTGTGGGTTACCCTTACCCTAATATTTTTCTCTCGTGAACCTAAAAAGTAACGTCGTGAGATTACTTTGTTGCTCGTTAGCACTACCCCAGGGAGCACGTGCAGGGTGATGGGATACAAGTATTTCCATAATAACCAAGTATTGGAAACTATGAAGCAGTGAAAAAGGTTTTCGCAAAAATCGACTATGTACCTTCGCAAAAACGACCAATCGCAAAAGCAACCATTCGAAGCTTTGAACCAGCCTGTTTTTTTTTCGCAAAAGCGTGCTTTGCACTAGCGTTCTTCCCAGCTACGTACGAGACCCTTCGCTCACACAAGCGCGTTTCTCAGTTCTCGTCTTCTGCAGTGTATCTTATTTTTTTAAGGAAAGTTATTGATGATCAGAAGATCCGTATATGTAACGTCTTTTTATTATTATTATCCACGAATAAAGCTATTCGCAAGCACGACACTATTATACTTGCAGCCATAAAGCAATTAATTTTAGAGGTTTAATTAGGTTTATCTACACACGTATCATAAACCCTCTTTACTGCGTACAAAAACCGCACGTTACGATCAGCATAATGTTAAACTACTTGGTAAAAACTCATTTCTTATCTGAAAAATTACACATTATGACCATAATGTGTAATTTTTCTACATATTATGACATTCAAATTTCAAACGCCGACGCCCGCCTGCGTGCCGCCCCTACTTTGTTTGTGAAGTTGGTACTACTGAACAAGCTAAACAAGTGCAAAGGAATTTTCAATGCCACCATGCCGATCGAACATGCGGTTCCTGAACACATGAAAGTGAGCTTATGATATGTGTGTAGATAAACTAGTGTATGTAACTTTACATAATTAGGCATTAAAACTCTCGAGCGATATTATTATGAAACTCGCCTTCGGCTCGTTTCATAAACCCACTCTCGAGTATTAATGCCCTCCATTATGTTGCGTTCACATAAACTACTAATATGTATAGCATTATTACTATTTTATATAACTTGTATTATTAGTCTATGATTATAGAAATGTTATTAAACTACTCCTTTATTACGAGTATATTATACGCTCAATTTGTCTTTAGTGGTTGTTAATAAGCTTTTACTTTAAATGTGAAAGTTTAATGCATTTACAAATAAATTGTTGTCAAAATGGACCATCATTACGTCAATAATACAAGGCGACTTGCAATTAGCTGACCAAATGGGAATCATAGTACCTGTCGGTAAGAAAAACTTTTCCCAAGAAACCTATGGTCGCAAACGAAACATGTTTATGGATCCTCCGAATGATAATACTATAAGAATGAGTACTATCATTACCCAAAATCTGGTCAGCTAATTAAATTAAAAGTAACCCAGTAAAAGTATTTTAATCATTCCACTTGCTTTGGTGAAATGTTTTACAGTTGTTGTCTGTTTCAGTCAGTGGAAATAACACGACTTATGGTAAATATCAACTGTTTCATTTAAGCTATCTGAAACTCACCTACACGTTCAAACACTATCGCAACCTGTCCGTCAACCGGAGCAACCAAAATAGGTAGAGAGCTGAAATGTCAGTAAATAAGTTACTAATTTTCCATCCACTTCCGGTTTCCATGAGCAAATACTTTCGTCAACCTGAGGACATAGTTCAATACTTACATAATTCATAATTTCTTTATTGCATACAAATCATACAAAAAACATGAGTTAGGTACATAAAAATAGTGTACAAAGGCGAGCTTATCTCTAATAAGAGATCTCTTCCTGCAAACCAGGTTTTAACATGGGAAAGCTTGTACATACTTACATACACAAAACTCTTTTTCAATGTTTCGACGTATGGCCTTGAATGTAGTCCTACCTAGTATTTAAAAATGTAAAAGGTATACTCGTACAAAAGACCCGTGTACAAGGTATGGAACTCTTCCTGTGCGGGTCCTATGTCCTTCTCGCTCTTGACCGGTTTCATTAACATTAAATAACTTCAAATGATGTCCTCAGCTATTCCCATTGGTCCCCTTAATTTTGTTACTTAAGTAATTGTCAATAGATCACAAGTAATCTAACTTTTTGATTGATTGGCAAATACGCCTGAGGACAAGATATTGACTTTATTCTGAAATGGTTTGTTTCGACCGATTTGTTGTTCTTCTTAAATCCTCGGCCGAGCCGGAGATTCTCTTGAGACAAATGCGCATCAATGTTGTTGCCAAGTTAAATTAACTTTTGCCACTCCTTTGAATTTTGTTATATCTATAGGTAAATGTTTTGAAGACGCACCTGCGCTATATGTTCTTTGCCCAAATGTGATAGAAGAAGAGTTAAGCCCTAATTTCGGGTCCACAACGAAGTTCCATAAAACATCTATGGCATGTCAAAGTTGACTCGAGATATGAATAACTCGCTTTCTTTCTTCTTTTCTTCCAAAGGTAGATTTCTGAAGTCTAATTTAATTTACGACCTCACGTCGTAATTTTAAGACATTTTACTGTTGTTATTCTCATCCGAAGATGGTAGTATATTAAGTACACCTGTGCCCCTGAGAGCTCATGCATTGATATAAAACGGCTTTTGTTGGATGCCGACGCTCCGGAGCTATAATAATGAAGTTTACAGGCAAATGGCAATTACAGGAAAGCCTTTCATGTCAACCCTCATTTCAGGAATGAAGGCAATTTTCTAATATAGGTACGTAAAGAGGTCTTTCTAAATATTCGAGGAGAAATGTTTATCGCCCTTTCCCTTTGGCAACGTCTCGGCGCATTGTGTTATCTTATTAGCAGAATTCTGTGCGAGCATGGTAAAACAAATAATGAATAGGTTAATTAGGTATTACGAGTCCAGATGAGATGGCGAAGTATCGATATTATACGTTTAAAGATACAAAGACTTGCATGTGAAGCATTTGGATGTCATTCTAGATAAGTTTTTATGAAATTTTAACGAAGCCAAATAAAAGCAAAAGGAGTTTTGCATCAAAAGGATTCTAATAAATTACCAGCTGCAAACATCTGGAAAAATACAGAAACAGGAGCTTGTCAGCAAACAAACGATTATCCTTCTCATCCCTCCTTTACAAACGTCAATCACGCTGTATTAATGATGGTGTTGTGCTATTATAGCCTCAGAATAACTAATACTGTATCGGCATAGCAGTATATAGGTTAACGAGTATGCTGTAGCTAAAAATATTAAATTTAGCAACTTTCCTTCTAAACTTGTAATTGATATTAGTTTTACATTTAGACCCAGTTGTACGAGTACTTCGACTTGTCCGGACCCTTGTATTCTCGATATTCATGTACGGAGCAGAAACCTGGAGCCTGGAGAGCCAGGAACGCAGAAAAATCGACGCGTTCGAAATGTGGTGCTGGAGAAGACTACTCAGAATTCCGTGGACCGCCATGAGAAGTAACGTGTCCATTCCGAGTGAACTGAAGATCACAAAATGGCTCTCGACAATTTGCAGGGAAAGAACCCTAAGCTTCTTCGGTCACATTATGCGCTGACCTAGGCACCAACTGGAGAAGATCATCACAATGGGTCAAGTGGAAGGTAAACGCGCCAGAGGACGTGCTCCAACTAGATCGTCCGACCAGATTAGAGCTACTAGTGTTAGTGTTAGCATACTACGCAGAACCGTCAGCAATGGAGGAAAGCATGCCGACACGATCTTCAGCATTGAGGGACCGATAAAGAAGAAGAAAGAAGAAGTACGAGTATACATGGTGTTCAGGCATTGTACTCTTTAATATTTGGGTAAGTCACATAACTGCGGCGGACTGGCGCGTGCGATCCTACCACCATCTTAAGAGTGGTTGCTCGAGATCTTGACATTTCTAGATGGAAGATATGGCTAACCATGCACGATAACAACAAGTATCCATTTCATGGGACGGGGTTACAAGCTCTGGAAGAGCAAGATCGCCATCGAAGAATACCATTCTACTGATTTCTTTTGAATGAAAATGCGCAGTTGTTTAAATCAATATTGTGGACTGATGAGAGCAAGTTCTCCAGAGAGGGTATCACGAACTTCCATAATAGGCATAAATGAGCTGACAAGCATAACAATCCACATTGGAAAAAGGAGGTGTCATTCCAAAGGAAATTCTCAGTCAAATGTGTGGGCCGCCGGAGTGATAGGCAGGACTTTGATTGGGCCACACTTCTTACCGGATACCTTAAACGGCCAATACTACTTAGATTTTGTCCAGAACGACCTCCCGGTTTTGGTGCATTGGTGGTGGATGGAAATATTGTTCAAAAACACTAAAGCGAGGCCTTTGTGCAATGTGCGTGTCCCCTTCGCCTGCACATCTAGTTCAGCCTTCAAAACTCCTGCACCAGCTGGAGTTGGAGGCTTGGGTGTTCTAGGAGCTCTTGGGTGGATGTTGTATCACCCAGGATAGCCGTCTTGGTTTCTATTGTGAATGGACATGCCAGCAACGTTTAAAATATATTTCATAGCAATTAGTGATGTGCAAACGCTGAAAAACGTTACTATTCCACGTAAGTAATTTCGCATTGTTTTGGTGTGCAATTCCTTGATTCTTATCTCAACTGTAACCATGATGACCCGCAGAGCTGCTGCTGTCGCCTCCCGACAGCAGGAAAATGACAAGCTCAAAGTTACCTTACTAGAATTAAAAAAATCAAAGGAGATGGTCACCGAATTACTCTGTGAAAGGGAGGAAAATGAGAAAGAGCTATTATCAGTACTTGAAAGTAGAGATAAGCTAAAGAAACAATTATGTGTATTAGAACAAGAATGTAGTGATGTAATTGTTGAGCGGGACAAGCTGCAGGTCACCGTAGATAGCTTCACTGTATGTAGTGCAGAGTACGAGCAAGCCCTGAAATCGATTGATTCCCTGGAGAAAGCATTGTTCGATGCCCATGAACAAATACATGCACTCCAGGAGGAGAAGGAAAACACCGCAGCGTTGCAGACCCAGAGCCTCTACAGTGAAGTCGTAGGGATCAGCCCGCAGCTGGTTACTGTTGCAACTGGAAGCCTTGATGATGTCATTGATTTAACTAATGACACATTGCCCACATCAAGGTTATTAAGTTGCAGCAATAACAAACTAGGTAAAATAAATAGGTATATACGGAAAACTCAGAAATTAATAAAACATAATAAATTGTGTACTAAAAACTTAAAAGTAAGCAAGAAAAATGTAAACTTATTACATGATTTGAATATGTGTGTATTAGAATTAGAAAGTACTAAGTTGATGTATGAAACTGACACACAAAACTTACATTTGAAAATCCAAAGCTTGGAGGATTCATTGAGATCACTAAACAGTGCATATTTGAACTCTGAGAAAGTTATAAATGAATACTCATTGGCTATGGATGATTTAATTCAAGAAATGAACCATAATTGTGAGCGGTTTGAGTCGCTGACCAACAACCATACTTGTCGCTGTGAGCAGAAAGGTGGTTGTTTGACAGCGGGCAACTCTCCGGGTTTGTGTGACAGTTTACCAACACAAGGTGTTACTGATAATAGTTCTGCCAAGTCTGATATGACCACAACACCTGATATTATAATGTACTGTGATGAGATTGGAAGTGGCATGGGCTCAGCACTCCACTCATACTCTAAGGGACATAGTGTTATTAGTAATTGCTCACCTTTTAGCACTGTAGATAATATTATAAATCAAATTTTGAATGACAGCACTATCACAGCCAGTGCCACACTGATAATTTTCATGGGCAATAGGGGAGATGTGAACAAAAATAATTTAATAAAATTTTATGAAACATTGAATGGTCTTAGTGTGAAAAAAATTATATTGTTCACATTTCCCTACTGCAACCAATTGACACAAAATGAAAATGTATATAGACATAATATGAATATAACTATGTACAATTTATGTACATATAATAATAAGTTTGATATTATTGACACTAACAATTATGTTAGTAATTATTTTACTATGACTAAAGGTACATTTTACCTTTCAAATTATTGTAAACGACAAATAGCTATGTCACTATTATATTTATATGACATTACAGCCAAAAATTTGGCTTCTAACTCTGCTTTTACTGAGCAGCCTAATATGAATCTGGTATCAGACCAGAATAACAGGATGCATTTAAATTAGTTCATAGGACAACAGAGGACCCAGGCTCTGGCAACATATGTTCTAGTATATTAGAAAACCCTAAGAATAAGGGAAGCTCACATGCTAAGTATATAAGCCTGGTTCATCAGAATATTCAATGTATTAGAGGCAAAGATCTACAAATAGAGTTATTTTTAAATTGTAATAAAATTGACATTTTGTGCATAACAGAGCACTGGTTAACTATTAATGAAATTATGTTTAGCTTTAAAGATCACCAGGTTGGTAGTTCGTTCACCAGACTTAATTCAATACATGGTGGGGCAT
This sequence comes from Argyresthia goedartella, assembly GCA_949825045.1. Classification (NCBI taxonomy): domain Eukaryota; kingdom Metazoa; phylum Arthropoda; class Insecta; order Lepidoptera; family Argyresthiidae; genus Argyresthia; species Argyresthia goedartella. Next base: position 14,913,743 of record OX463809.1, on the reverse strand, counting down.
TAATCATACTAAACAATCATATGAAATTCAAGGAACGTAAGGACATTGTTTCCTTATCTGTTGAACGAACTATAGAACTTGCAGCTGTGGAATTAGAACAGTTCATCGTTATATGTGTCTATAGGCCACCCTTGAGCGACTTTGAAATGTTCGAGAAAATAATGGAATCCGTCCTAACTATTTCATCACACAGTACGAAACGATTAATTATATGTGGTGACTTTAATGTTAATCTGTTAGAAAGAACTACTCTCAGCGTTAGATTAATAAATCTTTTCTCATCATTTAGGCTTAGCCATTTATTTATGGAGCCAACAAGAGTGACTGCTACTAGTGCTACATGCATTGACAACATTTTTACTGATGTTATTCCAATCAGTAAAAGTGTTATCAGTGAATTGGATTCAGATCATTTAGGTCAATTATTTCAATTTGATTCTATTAGAGAACCTGTCATTAAAAAGAAAATTTCGTTTGTGCCAGTAACTGCTGACCGGTTAGAAAGAATGAGATACTCTTTAGCCCAGGAACTACCGTTTTTGGCTGCTGAACAGTCTCCTAATATAATGTATAACTTATTCTTTGAAACCTTTATGAAACAGTACAGCGCGATATTCACTTCAAAATCGGTTGTGGTTAGTGGTTCAAACGACTTTAGTACGTGGGCTACTGCAGAGTTGCATAAACGCAGGCAAGCATTGTATGCATTGTATGAGGAACGACGGTTCAACATGAGTGACGAATTTAAAGAACAAGTCAAACAGTTCTCCAAACAATTTAAATTAGACTGTCATACAGCTAAACGTAATTTTCTGAGTAGTAAAATTAAGAATAGTTCCGATGTTATAAAAACGACTTGGAAAATAATTAATGAGGAGGCCGGTCGTAGTAAAAAAGCGAGTCACGATTACGAACTAAAAATCAATGGACAGCTTACGAGTTCTAGCTTAGAAGTTGCAACTGAATTTGAATCGTTTTTTACTAATGCACCGGCTTCCACGACTAAGTATTTGAATTCGTCACCTTTGTCTGCTGTTGCAATATTAAAAGATAATGTCTCAGAGTGTGCTTCATACTTGAATTTTAAGCACGTCACAAGTTCAGATGTCGTAAAGGCATTTAAATTGATAAATGTTAAGAAAACGAATGATCTTTGGGGACTCTCTGTTCACGTCGTTAAATCCCTGATCGAATTAATTGCACCTGACCTAGCGGTCATTTTCAACAATTGTATAAACTGCGGTGAATTTCCTGATTTAATGAAACAAAGTAAGATAATTCCCCTCTTCAAAGCAGGTAGTACTCAAGACCCCACCAATTTCAGACCTATATCAATACTACCAACTTTTAGTAAAATTTTTGAGAAATTAATCTTATCACAGCTATTACATCATTTTGAATCAAATAAGCTAATGCATAACAAACAGTTTGGATTCACTCGCGGTCGTTCAACAACAGATGCCGGAATTCAGTTCATTGAAAGTATTTTTGATGCCTGGGAAGAGTCACAAGATGCCCTAGGCATTTTTTGTGACTTATCTAAGGCTTTTGATTGCGTTTGTCATGAAACATTGATCAGGAAATTACATCATTATGGAGTTAGAGACACGTCATTGAATTTGTTAAAATCTTATCTGAACGGAAGAATACAAAGGGTAGACGTAAACGGAGAACGATCACCAGGATCATTGGTTTCTTTGGGCGTGCCACAGGGCTCAATATTGGGACCCTTCCTATTCCTCATCTATATAAACGACTTACCCTATCTAGGAAGGGACTGTCATGATATGGTACTGTTTGCTGATGACACCTCACTTATTTTTAAAACAAAGCGAAACCAACACGCTACTGATGATCACGTGAACAATACCATATCAAGAGTGGTAAATTGGTTTAATGTTAATAATTTGCTATTAAATGAGAAAAAGACTAAATGTGTTAAGTTTCTTACTACTAACGTTAAAAATAATCAGACATGTATAACAATTAAAAATGAGGAATTGGAATTGGTAACCAGCACAGTGTTTCTAGGTATAACGTTGGATTCCAAACTCCAATGGGGTCCACATATTGATAAGCTATCGAACAGACTGAGCTCTGCAGCTTTTGCATGCAGGAAAATCCGTCACTTGACAGATTTAAAAACAGCCAGATTAGTTTATTTTAGTTATTTTCATAGTATTATGTCCTACGGTATTCTGCTCTGGGGCAGTGCTGCTGACATAAATACTATTTTTGTGCTGCAAAAGCGGGCTGTTCGTGCGATTTATAAAATGAATAATAGAGATTCTCTTAGAAATAAGTTTAAAGAAGTAAATATATTGACAGTCCATAGTCAATATATTTACGAGAATATTATGTATGTCCATAAGAACATTGTTAACTTTCGAAGAAACTGTGATATACATAACTTTAATACTAGAAACAAGGACAAACTTGCAGTGCCCACTACTCGGCTCCATAAAATAAAAAACTCGTTCAAGGGTAATTGTGTAAGATTTTACAATAAACTCCCAAGCACTTTGACAGATCTATCAATTAATAAGTTCAAGAAATACATCAAGCAAAGGCTTATTTCTAAAGCTTACTACAGTATTAAAGAGTACATAGACGATAAAAATGCTTGGGACTGAATTGTTCTAATTAATTGTGAGCATCCTCACTGCCAGAGTTTCTTTTACTGGACACTTGGAGGCCTTTTACACCTCCAAAGATTAATTTAATTATACAACTCTTGACTGCGGGGACCATTTACATCTCCTATTATCATTGTATTATTGACTAAAGAGACTATACATCTCTGTTATTTATATTTTAATTATTTTATTATGACATTTGAGACTCTTTACATCTCTCAGAAACAATAATTAAGTACTTTTTTTTTCTGATAATATGATAATAATACCAAATGTTCAGTAAAAAATGAAATGAAATGACATGTGAAAGTGCCCTTGTGGCCTATTTACAGAATAAACGTTTTGAGTTTTGAGTTTTGAGCAGCATGTGCTCTATTGTTTCATCCATTTCCATACACCCCCCCCCCCCCTGCATAGGGGGCTGTCTGTTTTACCTGTAATTTTCAAGTATTTGTTTAGTGTACAACGGCCTGTTATTAGGCTTGTTAGTATTTTTATTTTACTGCGTGGCAGCTCATAGGTAGTTAGTAAATTAATGGTTATACTTATTTATGAATATTTATGAAGTTTTGTATTGTTTCAGTCTTCTCTGCTAGACCATAATTCATTTTGTTGCAGTACTGTGGCTTTTTTTAACCTTTTTCGGAAATCTTCCACTGTTAGCTGTCTTGTCTTCTTCTTTCTTTGACATTGCCCGTGGCATTCCGGGTTCGCATGTAGATACTCGCTGCAGTACTTAGCTCGGACGCATCTCCAAATCCGTGCAATGAATATGAAACCGCTCCGGGCAGCGTCTTCTGAAGAGCCCGTGGGGTACAACGCTGGGCTGCGTTGTGCCCCACGGGCTTTTCAAATTTTCGAACCTCTTGAAAAGCCAGAGCGCTTCAGCGAGACGCTGCGTTGTACCACACGGGGTTTTCAGCGGTCACATTGAAAATTCATCGTCTGAATAGCCCGTGGGGTACAGCGCCTGCTTTTCGTGAATTAGCTTCTGGTTAAAAAACAACAACAACGCGCTCATGTATTTCCTAATTTTAGTAATTTAAAATTTGTACTTCTTATAGATAAAGTTCCTTCAAATTACGGCCGATTTTCCAATCCTCAGACAATCTTTATATTATTTGGCGGTAATGGATAACATTCATTACCCCAATGCCGCGGCGATGGGTAAGCCTCTTGTCTTGCAAAATGGAGTGTTATGTTATGTTAAAGGAAAATAATATCATGTCTGATCCAATCTTGGATTCGAAACTAGATCTTAAATATTTTAGACGTCGTGATTGGCAGCGTTTGCGAGGATAGCTTCGGCGATGGGCTAGCCCCCTGTCACGCAAAATGGAGTATTGAATAACTGGCTAAAAATTGTGCCTCTGCAACCCTATATATGGGAAAAGGCGTGGCGCTATGTTATGTTGTTAGGTAGGTAGGTTGTTGGTAGGGGCTATTAAAACACGTCGCTTTACATGGATCTCCCCCCATAAATTTATAAAATCTCGTTTACATACCTACCTAAACTCTGATTTTTTATTCGGTAGAATTCTGACAGCTATCATTTTTTGACATGTCAGAGATTACGAACCTTTTTGGCCGGGCACATTTTTCAATTTCAATACGAGTCTGAACATCTGAATCTATACATTTTATTTGTTAGTGAATGTATCCATTTTATTCCCGGGAAGGGCCAGGCTGTGGCTCCATAATGTTTATAAAAATCAACGAACAATCACAACACGAAAAGTCAACAAGAAAAAACTTAACAGAATGACAGAAACTTAACAAATTTAACAAGATAATAACAACAAATAGCAGTAAACACCGAGACACATGAGCGCATTGGTATATCTTTGCTAAAATCTACCAATATAATTTGTTCGCCATATATTTCGTAGCGTAACGTTCCAAATATTAAATAATTCTGCATCCATCTGACAAAGCAGGTCATTTGAGTGCACACTTTTAAATTATTCGCTGTGGGGCTGTGAACTGTGAAGTGTAAAGTAGTGTCCAATGGAGCGCAACACTGACAGCTAAACGTCGATAGCCACAGAACAAATATTACTCTCACGTCAACGGTAGTACAACAGAGTACCTTGTTATAGGTTGTATCTTGTTTACTTTTCTATCAAGTATCGGGTTTCGATTTTGTGCTTATCAAAATGAATAAAATAATAATTGTCCTCATAAAGAACCTTATGATATCTGAAATGTCAGAATTCTACGAAATAAAAACTCTTGAGTTTAGTTCATTATTTGGTGCTACCTATAGCGGCAACCGAAATAGGCCATTCTGTGAAAATTGCAAATTTCTATATAGGTATAGATAATTATGGAAATGAACCTTGTGTGATTGTTCGTAAGAGACATTTTTACTGTCATTTACGTGCCAAGTTATCGTAGTTTACCTTTAAAACAAAAACAAGTGGAACATACAAATAATAGTAAAATTATAGGTTGTTGTTGTTGATATGTGCAAGTTGACACACATATTCTTTTCTGAAAACGTATCGCATTGGGTTAGAATATCGTCTCTTCGTTATATAGTTGGTGTGGGTATATTATGGCAGATAATATTTTGTTTACTTATCACACTGTTTTTCGTAACATTCGCTTTTCAGATTCCACCGCAACCCGCACGAGAAAATTTGTTCTTCGCTATTGTCATTGTGAAATCTAATCAACTCAAAATCCTCATCCGAGAATAATAACAGGTAGTTTATTGTTTCGCACATCTCTGTTACGATATTAACAATAACTGCATCAAAACAAAATCACCGGTGAAAAGTTGTGACCTTGCACCGCACGCGCTTGGTGCGCTAATCCACGTTCTATTTCACGCCTAGTGCATGTATGGGTCGCAGCGTTGTTCCCCACGGGCTATATAGACGATGAATTGTCAATGTTAGCGCTGGAAAACCCCGTGTGGAACAACGCAGCGTCGCGCTGTAGCACTCTGGCTTTTCAAGCGGTTTGAAATTATGAAAAGTTCGTGTGGCACAACGTGGCCCAGCGTTGTACCCCACGGGCTTTTCAGAAGACGCCTCCGGGTAATGCGACATAGCTTGCAATCTGCAAGCGGGACAAATAATTGATGTCGTGCAAGAGATCATCCCATCGTGCTAGCTGAATCTCACTGATGGGTCCCAGTCAACTTCGTCGGAGAACAATGACTGAATTAACACCTTGAATCTGAAAATGATAGGCGCACAATATCCAGATGGATCGCCTTGAACTGCTTTTCGAGGCATTCGGCGAAGATCTCCGCACGCTCTTTCGGGCGGGGACACTTCCGCGCCGAATGTGGACCCAGGCCTAGATCTTCACCCCCAGCATGTACAGTCAGCATCTATATGTGAGCAAACGAGATACACAAATAGATCTACACATCATAAACAAACAGAAATATCTACACAGTAAAAGTGTCAAAAATATATATATAACAGGCTCCGTGTTAACATGGATATTGACCTCATTTTGTCACTATCGCTTTGTAGATGTTTCTAGTTTGTTAAGAAACTAGATCTATTTGAGTACCTTGCGTGCTCATATATAGCTGATGCTGACTATACAAGAGCTCCGAGATATCGTACTCAGCGCCGGGGGCATGGTCTGGGTTCTTCTTCGGGCTGGACAAGAAGATGCAGCCGGGTCGTCCCTTATGCGCCCGGATCTGCTTGCAGTACTCGGCCGGAAAAAAATAATAAAAATAAATAAAAAATAAAATAAAATATGGATATAATTATACGGTTACGTACATTTGTACATTGGTACCGAGTTACAAGTAAAATGCATTGTAAGCATATCGGCGCTGCAGTTGCCAGTTAACCATTAGCCATGGGCTGTGACATACAAATGAGAATCAATAAATCGTTTAAAGTAAACATTGGCGGTTTGTCTTCTGGCTACTCAACCAACAACATCAACAGTAACAACAAAACATGCACCGGTAGAGACCAACAGTCTCGCCGTACATTTTTGTCTTTCGAAAAAATAACAGTGATTGTTAATACGACACTAACATCGAAGTAACAAGTGAACAACCATTTAACAATCTGTGCTACTGACTAAACAGTGTTAACAAACAGTGAAACAACAACAACATGACATCTTCAGAAGACTTGCTATAACAACAATCGGAGCTGCTGGAGACAATTAAATCCATCGGATCCAACTTTAAAAAAGATGGAGCCTCCAGGAAAATGGATGTGGGCTATCACGATGAGCGACTACAGCGACTGGACAACTTCTGGAATAAGTTTGACTGGAACGACCAACTTTCTCTATTAACAGAAGAACGTACAGGCCTCGAAATTGCTTACAAAGAAATACGAGATGTGATCGAACGGTCGAAAAGACAACTGGAAGAAAACAAACAGAAGGTAGAAGCAAAACTTAGAGCAGAGTTGGAGAAGAAGAGAGTCACGACTCAAGTCACTTTCGAGTCGGGAGCATCAACATCCAATCAGCAATTTACCACGGCATCGAGCGCTGATTCTCTGAGTTGAAAGGAGAGGCGGAGCGCTTAGTTCAACATCTCACAATAAGCGCCAATAATTATGACACCTGTTGGAGTATCCCGCAGCAGCGATTTGACAACATTCGACTGCTGTTTGCTTACCACGCAAATGAGCTATTAAACCAGCTGATAATCCAGCAAGCCACAGCCTTTCAGATAAAATGAATGCACGACGCAACATTAGAAAATCTGAACGCTATAACAAACCTGAAAATTGAAACATCAAACTGGGATCCGTTACTCGTGCATATACTCATACAGAAGCTCGACACGGATACAAAACAAGCATACATAGAATCTCTCGACAATCCCCGAGAAATACCAAAATTGGACGACTTTTTAACATTCTTGGAGAATATGTTTATGGCTTTGGAATCAACAAATACCAAACCAGTATCGGCAGGGCGCTACATAGTTATGTCAATCCAGAACAGTGAAGTCTTTGTCTCAGCACAAGGTAGAGCTGATGCAATATTCGAATTTCCTAGTATTCCGGAGTACTCATCATCAAAAAGTCGATTGACATGGCTTGTCCACCTCTTAGTAATCACCATTTTATTTGTCAGTTCTAGACGAGTCCTCTTTGAGAGAAGTACACTTTCTTTCTGAAATCTTGTGTATCTTTTTTAAAACGCCCACCGCCCGCCGCGAGGCCTATCTGGCGCAGCCAGTAGGATTTCCGCGTTTTTTTCACCGAAAAGTACAACGAGTGTTTTTACGCACAACATACGGAAATCCACGAACTAAATAAATGTGATAGTCTACAAGGAGGAGCAGCAATGAGGTATCGTCTATTGGTCAAGGAGGGATAATGCGGAGACAACTGAAGTGTGTAGTCAAAAATAGTTTATTCACAAGTGTTTTCCCAATCCTAATCTACCCCTATCTTTATTGTAAAGTGTCTAGTTATAGGTAGAGGTAATTCGCCATGCATTTTTCTAATACATATATATTTTTAAATTTTATTTTGAAAATAAAGTCCATTTAAAAAAACGAATTTAAATATGTTTGGGTTTTATTCATTGCGTCTATTTAAAAAACAAATTTAAAATTTTACCCGCCAAAAGTAAATGTGACGTCACACAGAGGAGTAATGGGATACATTTATTTGCCTTCCACAAAAAAAAAGTAGCCGACGAGTCAACCAAAGAGTGCCAAGTATGAGTGAAGTCAACTGTCAAACAAACATCACGTCAGTCATAGCCTAACTAAAACGAATTTATTGATTAAATATTGTTGTGATAATATATAAAAAATCTAATTGTTTTTCATAATGGGAAGCAAATAGTTTTTCGTCACATCGTGTTAAAACAGCAGTGAAAACCCGGATTTGTTATTAGTACCAATTCTAGCTCATCTGCGAGAAGACCCATTCTTCGTCAAGAGAACGCAGAATATTTCTAGAATTATTAGATTGCTTGTGGGTTGATAAATTTGCAGGATGATATAATAAAAATTCACAACATTTCTACGAATATGTATGGTTTTATGTATACAAAACATATACTAGAAACTTAGACAAATATAATAACACATAGACAGAGTGTCTCCTTTCTATGGCTCATCTTTAGCGGATGACCTAATTGCTGTGGCGTCCAAACTTTTTTAGCATCATGTTGGGGTCATTTGATCATCTTCCTGAAAGTTTCAGGGTGCGGAATTCGATTTTTTGAAAATCTGAAAATACTTTGTAAAATGATGTAACGCAACGCAAATAATATCATGCTGGGGTATCTTAGAGTATGGTTGTCAAAGAAGTTCGGTCGCGCTATCTACCGGCTATGCATAGGACTAACATGTCATTGGCACAACGTGGTCTTGCCACTATACAAACATTTTTTTCTAGGGTAGAAAATATTATATACGTTTTTTTAATGTTTATGTTGTATTTCAAAACTCAAAAAACTCAAAACGTTTATTCTGTAAATAGGCCACAAGGGCACTTTCACATGTCATTTCATTTCATTTTTTACAGAACATTTGGTATTATGATTTGTATCATATTATCAGAAAAAAAAAAGTACTTAATTATTGTTTCTGAGAGATGTAAAGAGTCTCAAATGTCATAATAAAACAATTAAAATATAAATAACAGAGATGTATAGACTCTTTAGTCAATAATACAATGATAATAGGAGATGTAAATGGTCCCCACAGTCAAGAGTTGTATAATTAAATTAATCTTTGGAGGTGTAAAAGGCCTCCAAGTGTCCAGTAAAAGAAACTCTGGCAGTGAGGATGCTCACAATTAATTAGAACAATTCAGTCCCAAGCATTTTTATCGTCAATGTACTCTTTAATACTGTAGTAAGCTTTAGAAATAAGCCTTTGCTTGATGTATTTCTTGAACTTATTAATTGATAGATCTGTCAAAGTGCTTGGGAGTTTATTTTAAAATCTTACACAATTACCCTTGAACGAGTTTTTTATTTTATGGAGCCGAGTAGTGGGCACTGCAAGTTTGTCCTTGTTTCTAGTATTAAAGTTATGTATATCACAGTTTCTTCGAAAGTTAACAATGTTCTTATGGACATACATAATATTCTCGTAAATATATTGACTATGGACTGTCAATATATTTACTTCTTTAAACTTATTTCTAAGAGAATCTCTATTATTCATTTTATAAATTGCACGAACAGCCCGCTTCTGCAGCACAAAAATAGTATTTATGTCAGCAGCACTGCCCCAGAGCAGAATACCGTAGGACATAATACTATGAAAATAACTAAAATAAACTAATCTGGCTGTTTTTAAATCTGTCAAGTGACGGATTTTCCTGCATGCAAAAGCTGCAGAGCTCAGTCTGTTCGATAGCTTATCAATATGTGGACCCCATTGGAGTTTGGAATCCAACGTTATACCTAGAAACACTGTGCTGGTTACCAATTCCAATTCCTCATTTTTAATTGTTATACATGTCTGATTATTTTTAACGTTAGTAGTAAGAAACTTAACACATTTAGTCTTTTTCTCATTTAATAGCAAATTATTAACATTAAACCAATTTACCACTCTTGATATGGTATTGTTCACGTGATCATCATTAGGGTGTTGGTTTCGCTTTGTTTTAAAAATAAGTGAGGTGTCATCAGCAAACAGAACCATATCATGACAGTCCCTTCCTAGATAGGGTAAGTCGTTTATATAGATGAGGAATAGGAAGGGTCCCAATATTGAGCCCTGTGGCACGCCCAAACAAACCAATGATCCTGGTGATCGTTCTCCGTTTACGTCTACCCTTTGTATTCTTCCGTTCAGATAAGATTTTAACAAATTCAATGACGTGTCTCTAACTCCATAATGATGTAATTTCCTGATCAATGTTTCATGACAAACGCAATCAAAAGCCTTAGATAAGTCAAAAAAAATGCCTAGGGCATCTTGTGACTCTTCCCAGGCATCAAAAATACTTTCAATGAACTGAATTCCGGCATCTGTTGTTGAACGACCGCGAGTGAATCCAAACTGTTTGTTATGCATTAGCTTATTTGATTCAAAATGATGTAATAGCTGTGATAAGATTAATTTCTCAAAAATTTTACTAAAAGTTGGTAGTATTGATATAGGTCTGAAATTGGTGGGGTCTTGAGTACTACCTGCTTTGAAGAGGGGAATTATCTTACTTTGTTTCATTAAATCAGGAAATTCACCGCAGTCTATACAATTGTTGAAAATTACCGCTAGGTCAGGTGCAATTAATTCGATCAGGGATTTAACGACGTGAACAGAGAGTCCCCAAAGATCATTCGTTTTCTTAACATTTATCAATTTAAATGCCTTTACGACATCTGAACTTGTGACGTGCTTAAAATTCAAGTATGAAGCACACTCTGAGACATTATCTTTTAATATTGCAACAGCAGACAAAGGTGACGAATTTAAATACTTAGTCGTGGAAGCCGGTGCATTAGTAAAAAACGATTCAAATTCAGTTGCAACTTCTAAGCTAGAACTCGTAAGCTGTCCATTGATTTTTAGTTCGTAATCGTGACTCACTTTTTTACTACGACCGGCCTCCTCATTAATTATTTTCCAAGTCGTTTTTATAACATCGGAACTATTCTTAATTTTACTACTCAGAAAATTACGTTTAGCTGTATGACAGTCTAATTTAAATTGTTTGGAGAACTGTTTGACTTGTTCTTTAAATTCGTCACTCATGTTGAACCGTCGTTCCTCATACAATGCATACAATGCTTGCCTGCGTTTATGCAACTCTGCAGTAGCCCACGTACTAAAGTCGTTTGAACCACCAACCACAACCGATTTTGAAGTGAATATCGCGCTGTACTGTTTCATAAAGGTTTCAAAGAATAAGTTATACATTATATTAGGAGACTGTTCAGCAGCCAAAAACGGTAGTTCCTGGGCTAAAGAGTATCTCATTCTTTCTAACCGGTCAGCAGTTATTGGCACAAACGAAATTTTCTTTTTAATGACAGGTTCTCTAATAGAATCAAATTGAAATAATTGACCTAAATGATCTGAATCCAATTCACTGATAACACTTTTACTGATTGGAATAACATCAGTAAAAATGTTGTCAATGCATGTAGCACTAGTAGCAGTCACTCTTGGCTCCATAAATAAATGGCTAAGCCTAAATGATGAGAAAAGATTTATCAATCTAACGCTGAGAGTAGTTCTTTATTTAATAGATCTCTAATCTGAAGTTTATCACAGTTTATTCATGATTATTTATTTGTTATAGCTAACCATGTTTTGAACAAGATATCGTTGGGTAATAAAAGTTTAGGATAATTTAGTAGCAATTCTGTTTTTTGTTCCTGCTTTGTTTCATGTATTAGTCAACGAGAAAAAACGGAAAAAGTTTGAAAGTTTTGTTTGGCGATTTAAAATTTTTCATTTCAATTTTATTATTTGGTGTTGAGCAGTTTGTTCCTCCAGTTCAGCGTTTTGATTAAAAACGACTTTCGGTTGGGGTTTAGATAAGGCGGCGGTAGTTTTGAGATAGGACTACCCGTGCAGTGCAGTGCAGCGTAAATACTTTTATTAATAAAGACAGGTCTCTAATTATGTCTAGGAATAAATGTTGCATGCCTGGTTGCACAATCAGCAACTCTGACGGTATGTACATACAACATATAGTAACGTAGTAACAAATTGAACCCATCGTCACCACTAATTTTTCTGGACTTAGGTTCTTAACAACAACATTATTTCTGTTCAAGGTGTCCCTATGCATTATTTTCCTAATCCATCCAATGATGGCGACCGTTTTAAAACTTGGAAGGCAACAGCAGGATTAGTCGGTTTTGAAGACTCGTATATTTTCTCGGACAGAAAAGTGTGCCACAGGCATTTTAAAGATAATTACCATGGCAGCAAAAACAGACTTGTTAGAAGTGCTGTACCAACATTACATCTAACAGGTTAAACAGCTATTTTATTTTATTGAAGTACCTGGGGCGCTCCTAAAAAGATGCAATTAAATGATAAATAAACCGAGTTTATATCTAAGTAAGTTACTATCACCATTTTTCAGGAAGGAGCTTAGATACCCCTAAGGATGTTGTACAAGCAAACACTTCTGATATTCATCAAACCGCAGCTGGAAACAATAAAGGTATTTTTTACAATAATAATAATAATTAATTTGACTAATTTAAAGGAACCCTAAAAATAATGATATAACCGTTCTTGTTTTCATTTAATTTCAGGAATTAACCGAAGATTCAAGGCAACAACTGCACAGGAGAGACAACTTATGAAGTCAATCTGTAAATTGAAGAGGATGTTGCATAAAAAAGATAACCTAAATAGGTCGTTTAATAGAAGAAGGAAACTTGCTGAAAAAATAAGCTCTTCTACAGCATATTATATCTTGAGCCAGAAAATGACCAGACCAGCGAAATTGTTTTCTGAAATGCAAATAACGCAATCTGAAAAAAAAGGAAAAGGCAGACGATTCACACTGGATCAATTTTTTTTGGCAATATCGCTATATAAGCCCAGCCCAAAAGCATACCGACTTTTGAGTCCAATGTGTATTTTACCAAAAAGATAAACACTGCAAAAACTCCTGGCGCAAGTGATCTAAAACCAGGCATTCAAGACACAACATTTGACCAGTTAAAACGGAAAGTCGCAAAAATGCCTAGAGCGCACAGGTACTGCACTCTAGTTTTTGATGAGATGGTGATAACCCCAAGTGTCAACCTGGACAGGAAAAACGATTTTATAAATGGTTTAAGTGACAACGGATTAGAGAGGAAAAAGACCTTTTGTGACCATGCTCTAGTTATAATGGTTAGAGGCGTTATTAAAAAATATAAACAGCCAATCGAAGAAGTCAAATTGAGAATATTGTGCAAAACATTTTAGAAACGTAATATAACCTAAAAAGGCTTTATTAATTACCTAGAGATTGTGGTTTTGACTAACATTGATTTCACCTTTATAAATTGTAAAGACCACAAAAAACCGAACCGAATATATAATAAAAAAAAGTCAATAGAATTTTTTGTTACAAATTGGTGCAGAGAAATCAACAAAATCCTTACCAATAAGGTGATTGTCAGTACAAATGAAATTCACGGCGAGATGAAATTAGCCGCAAAAAAATATGTGGACAACAAAAAAGGCTAAGGCAAACGGGAGTTGCACTTGCAGTTTGATCGACTGTATTGTTTTAATTATTTTGTTTGTAAACTTAATTGATTACCTCTGTAAAGTTACTTCCATAGTATTCATATATGCTGCCAGTATACTGTGAACAAGGTTATTCTACTCATGACAATTACCAAATTTTGTCCTGCAAGTTTTGCAAAAAAAATATCAGTAGTCCAAACAAAATGTCAGAAGACATCGGCACCAATTGTATGAGATATCATATTAAAACACAGAAATATAGATTTTATTTGCTTAACATGGTTTGCAATTTGATCTTAAATATTTTACTTTAGTTTCACATGATACAACCTTAGATGGGTATAAAAATGATATATTTACATAACTAGTAGTTATTAATAATATTTACATGAGAATTTTGTGCATAAAGTGTAGAATGTTAGAGACCATATCAGTTTTGGTTATGTATTAGCTTGCAAAAGAGGAAATTAAATTTATTTTGTCAGGACTGCGATTTAAAAAATGTGTAAATGTATAACCTTCATAATGTATTAAACAAATACATCTTGTATATATCCAAACCAAAATGTTTTATTTACTAGACAGTTTTTTAGTAATGTGGTGCTACAAAGTTATACTGAGATGATATTTACCTATAACTAGAGTACCATGTTTATAAGTTCCATAACGGTTATGTTAAGATAAGGAACTTATAAACGTGGTACTCTAGTTATACTGAAAAAATACAAAAAACTTTCTTACAAATATCATGTTAGTGTAACATAGAAACTAGTTGAAAAAAAAACAAACATTCAAAGCTTCCTTTTCGCTTTTCGCGCTAATTTTTGTTCCATGCCGGTCCGCCGTCAGCAGCACTGTCTACGTACCACTGAAAAATGTCAAGATGCCCATCTATTTCCTACTATACATTTTTATCTATGAATAATATGTTTAAATCTTGTCTGTGGTCAAAATACTTTACCTACATTTCATTGTAAGAACGCATATTTGAAAAGATGAGAATTCTCTAAAAAAAGGAGGAAATGTGGAATCTTTTTTTAATAATACCTATTTTAATAAAAACGTTCATTTAACTTCCAATTTATGTTTGTTTATTTATTTTACGTCAATCAAAGTTAATTTAGTATTTCTTTCGTAAAATATCACTTTTGATAATAAAAAAGTTGTAATTTTTGTTTAAAACGGAACGCATTTTGTTGGGGCGTTTTGCCGCGTTTTTGGTTGGGCGGCAAAGTAGTAGTCCCTTTTCTAGTAGTTTCGAGAATGTTCTATTTTCTTGTTCTCTCGATATTTACAAGCAAAAACAACTGGCTAGAGTAGGTTATTGTAGCTACTTTTCAATCGGGTTATAGGTTATGTTAGAACGTTGAAGAAGCTAAACCGGAGCGGAGCCTATGCAAACAAAAACGAATGGCTAGAGTAGGTTATTGTGGCTACTTTTCAATCGGGTTATAGGTTATGTTAGAACGTTGAAGAAGCTAAACCGGAGCGGAGCGGAGCGCAGCGTATGCAAACAAAAACGATTGGCTAGAGTAGGTTATTGTGGCTACTTTTCATGTAAATTTTGATGATAGCATTATGGAGCATTTGTGGAGGAGAAAGGTGTAGAGGCAGAAAAATGACCATTTCGAAGAAAGCAACTAGGCATTTCCGCGCGGGGGGGGGGGGGCGGATCTACCCTGTTCCCCCTCCCCCCACTTAAAGATCAAGGTCAGTCTAAATTTTGTTTTATTTTAACAACATAACCTCAAAACTTTAAATAATCATATCTCAGAAACTAGGCATTTCCGCAGAGGGTGAGTAGTAAGGGGGGCATCTACCCCCCCCCCCCCCCTCAGGGTCAACAAAAGTAGGTTATCCACTAAAGTCCTTCCATATCGGGAATTTTATGTTATAATTAAATCAAAGTAAGATAATTATTTTATAATATTTCTTTGTTTATCTTCTAATATTGGTTACCTAAATTGTGAAACAGACTTAAAAACAAAATAAACTTATCTGGCGAAGGTGAGATTTCGTGTTTCCCATGATTTTTATATACGAATCTAATATGTATACGAGATTTTGTGGGTAAATAAAATTATTAAGTTTTTGTTAGAGGGTTTTATTCAGGATAATTATAAATAGATTATGAAATTTAACTGTGGGATAGAAGGAATCTTAGGCGCATAAACTAATAATATATCTACACCTACAGTATACACAAACCGTTGAATTTTAAATAATAACTTATTTGGACGTCTTCAGAATCTCACAAAATATAATAATGGCCGTATTATGTAAATACATAATAATGTAGATTTTGACATCTAGGAATTTCAATCGCTTATAAAAAATACCCATCATAATAAATTTATTTGCTTGTTTATGCGGCCGCCCATTGTTCGATTTTTCAGTTGCGATCGATTTCAGAATTATTTATTTATACTTTGTTGCACACAAAAACAAAGTAAACAGATACATAAAATGAAAAAAAAAACATTTACAAAGGCGAGCTCATCTCAAACGATGGATAGGATATATTTAACAACAGGTGCACATAATGCACAACAATAAACATCTAAAATAGGATTGTATTAAAAGGCAATAAATATTAAAAATTGAATTGTATAAAAAGGCTACTGTTTAGTTTAGTGCCCTTGAAATTGTAAATTTTTCCTGAAGAGCTGCTGTTTTCAAGCGATATTTTTTGCTACATTCTCCTTTTTAGCTTCGTAGAAAAGTCTTATTCTAAGGTATCTTTCCAACACAAGTCGGGCCAAATTGGCGTCGTGCGTGATGCTCCAAACTCACGTGACCTTCCAACGCTGGAAATATTTCATTGGATACCATTTTGGCCATAATTTTGGGCGTAAGCACCTTTTCATCCAAAATTTGCATTCCTACCTTGATATAGTGCCGAAGGTATGATTCCCCAATCTTGCAAATTTCATATACTTCTTTGGAAGCATAAATTCGTCCACCGTTATCTCTCAGGGATACTAATTTATGGAACCATTGCTTTTCTATCGCAAGCATGTTGTCTAAACAGCATGTACATTTCATCTTGCCTTTAAGATGCCTTACGACGTTTCCAGCAATGTAGCCAATCACGTGATTTTGAAAATCAGGATCATCGTGGTTTCCACTTGGCGGAAAATCTTCTTCATTAGGCATGTTTTCTGATTCGGTGGTTTCTGGTTCTTCGGTATCGTCAAACATTTCAGCAGATGTTGTTGAATATATGCAGTTCAATGCAGATGTCCTACTTGTTAAAACTGCAATGTTCTCTAGTGGCACACAATTACCGGTTTCGCCGACTTGTAACTCCATTTGACAAAGAAAATTTCTCTAGATTCCTTTGAACTGCAACGCATTTGGGTTATCATTGTGCCCGCCGTGCATTCTGATGGTGCCAAAAAAAAGCTCTATATGATCCTGGCTCAACCTGTAGGAGGAAATGTAACTCATCTCCTTTGTGCCTTCAACAAGGGTATCGTATAAATGCTTCAGACTCTCTATGCAAATAAGTATTCCTTGAAAGCCTCCGTGTGCTTGTATATTTAGGACAGATTCGAAACTTTTAATTTTCAGCCGCGCAGAAGCATTCTTCTCTGTGTATTTCCGTTTTCTTGATATTTTCACATATAGGTCTTTTATGTAGTTTTTGCCTTGGTCTAAAAAGTCAAAAATATCATTTTTGCTGTGGCTTGAAACCGGACGGCAAAATCCGTATTGAGTGAGTCTGCGTGAGTTAAATACGTCAAATGGATTATTTTACATCAAAACAAAGTTTTGAGTGGCTTCACTTTGCTCAAAGTCTTCCAAATTCAAAACCTCTCGACAAAACTCTAACGCAAGCGCGACACTCCTGCTGAGAAGTTGTGTAGCTAATTTCACCTTCATGACCGTATTTCTGAAATCTAGGTGCTTCCGAGTTAATTTATTTGCAAGGTGCAGGCCCTCTTTTTCCTGTAATTCGTTTAGTTCAGTAACATATTTCCAACTCACTTTTATTTATTGCTGTCTAAAAATTGTTATTATCCTTGTTATTGAGGTGTTGATATAGGCAGTCTGGGTTCTGGCCCAATAAATCTCCGATCTGCACCGCACCGGGGCAATATACCGCCGGCATATCGAGATACATGTGATCACAGGTCCGCTTCTCAAGCCAAAATAAAAGCAGTAGAGAATGGTTGCAGCCACCTTAAAATAGAAATTATAGGTATTATTAATGTTGCCAGAAAATATTTGTGCAATAATATACAAAATTGCATAGGTACAGATGTACTGAATAATCCTTTCCTATCGGCAAAACTCGGAACAACGATAACACCCGAATGGTGCCGATGTGTCTATGAATTACTGTATTATTAAATTACGTGTAGGTATCAAATAAATCGCATACTTTATTTATCAATGTCAAATGTCAAATTGCCCGTTTGACGTATATTACACTGAGATGTTAAAACCACCACGATTCTATCATATAAAGAATTCGTTAGGTAAACAAAAATATAACTAGTTACTGAGGACGTTTTATTTCAATAAAACGCACTGATAAAAACCAAATTCCGGTTGGGATGATGATTCTATAAGGATTGGAACCCCAAAAGTCTAACTATAAGTCAAAACTACAGTAGGATTTTGCAGACCTTTTTTATAACAATAAATTTTTGTAATTAATTAAAAATACTATGACATAACAAAAAAGACACCTCAACATAAAACAAAACAAACCAGCAGAGAAATTAATATAAATAAATATGATTTTCTGATTGGATGAACGGCTTCGATTATGACAGCGGGATAAGAGGAGGAGGAGCGGGGTGGACAGTGTGATGCGAAACAATACTTCCAACTTCCATATCACAGTCAGAATCAGAACTATTTTCTGGTGTATCATCGTCAGAGTTTTCATGAACGGTGATTACAAAACTAGCCATATAATTTTCCAACTCAGGTTCGTGTTCTCGGTACTCGTTTTCGCATTTGATGGCGTGGTCTTTGGACTTTGGCCCAAACATCGGAACCAATCATATTAACCTTTTCCTGTACCAATTGTTTCACAGTAGTCATATTCATACTGATGTTTCTTTTGGATACGTATCCCTTTATTTGAGACCATATGTTTTCAATCGGATTGAAATCAGGATGATATGGTGGCAATCTTAGTACGCTGTGTCCATATTCGTTCATAAGTTTATCTATAGAGTATTCTACAAAGTCTTGTTTGTACTTGCAAATAATTTCATATATTTCAAGTTTTGTTAATGACGGATCAATCGGAACGTTTTGTTTGGATAGCCGATCAATCATGTCTTGCTTCCTGGTATTTGAATTAGGAGGTTTTTCTACATACTTATTATGATATGCAGCATTATCTACTACTAGTACCGAATGTGGAGCTAAGTTTGGAATGAGTTGATTACGAAGCCATTTTTCATAGTTTTCATTGTTCATCGCGTTGTGATAGTCACCTGTTTTATCAGTAGACTGATACATTAACAATGCCCCAGGTATAAACCCCTTTCTACTACCAGCCTGCACTATTATAAGACGTTGTCCTTTAGAAATTAACTGTTTCACTCCGTTTTCTGACGAGTCAGCCCAGCTTTTACCTGCCAAATGTGAGGTATGGATGTATGTTTCATCCATATAAACAATCTCTCTCCCTTGCAATCTGTACTTTTTTATCGCGGCTAAAAACTTTACTCTTTTTAAACGAACATCATCTTTCTCGATAAGTAATTTTCTGTTGTTTTCAACTTTTTTATACCGAAATCCCATTTTTCTAAGAATTTTTCTTAGCGTAAAGTCACATCCCTTAAAATTTATGGCTTCGGATAACTTGGACTTCAGGGCTTTAATAGTAGGTACTTGTTTGTATATCTAGTCAAAATCGTCAAGACCTAGACAAAATAATTTATTTGGTCTACCCAACTTTGCCGACTTCGGACTATTGGAGGTGGATTGATTTATGTATTCTTTTTGCAATATTTTATTAACTGTTCGTTGAGAAATTCCACTGGCCTCCGAAACTCGTTTTTGGACTTTACAAAAGTAAGCAGTATAGTTGGTATGTTTGAATTTATCATTTTCAGTCAAGAAATATAAATAAATATTGAAAATAACTTCGCAGGCTTGCCGATCTAAACGTTTCCCTTTTCTTAGTGCTTTCGGCATGTCTGTTATAAATTGTTAATGTGGATCGAATAAAATCAATGTTTATTATTTACAAAAATGACAGACAAGAGTGAAATGTAAAGTCAAAAAATATATATATAGGTGGCCTGCATTAATACACGAGTCCATGAAGTTTATCACAAAATCTAACATAAATATCAACAAAATATTTCTGTGGTATTAACTACTCTATATAGATACTTCCTCTTGCAATGCGACCGTTCCCTACGTTGTCTCGACGGGTACTGAGTGCGTGAAGTAGTAAGACAAAAACGAACATTTCCGAGAAAATACGAAAGGAAAGGATTATTCACTACATCTGTACCTATTACCACAACAAACAAATCAAGTTCTACAGTATGCTTAGTTCTCAAACCCCCAGGTTGTTTTGAGGCTATTGAACCTTATGCCATGTATTAAAATTCAAAACCTATAACGGGAAAATGGCATATGATGCCTTGGGTCGTTGAGAGGAAGATCATATTGTAGTATAAATATCAAACGCGTTATACATTATCAAGAAAACTTCAATCGTTTGTCACGGCAATAAATACGTATGAAATTTTTCAGTACATGAAAATTCCCACCTGTAGAAGCTGTACAATCAGAACAATTTGACTCCAGGATCTCAGCCTCAGTATCTTACTTACATGAGGGCTTTGGCTCCTCTGAATTCTGCAATGTTGTGGTTGCTTGAATTCGAGATAATCATAATTTTGGTAACTTGGGTGAATTTCTCGAATCTGCCTTTTCAATATATGCCGTTCTTATCGTAACGAATAAAAACGAAACGAAAAAATTTCAAAACAATACGCTGAATATAACAATATAACCTACAATCACAAGAGATCACCCATAGATCAGACTTAACGATCGTTAAACCGTAGAACGACGTTTTACAGAGTTTTTTTTATAGGTAAGACGGGCAGGTTAAGGCATTTTTTCATACATCTTATGAAGATGTCTTAAAAGGTCAAATGAATGTCACTGTGTTTTATTAAAATATCTTAAAATATGTATGCCTATTTATTAATCTGATAAATTGAAATAGCTCAGAAGACATATTTCTCGAAATGGTTTTTAGATTTCCGTTCCTGTCCAGAAAGTTAGCAACCCCAATCTTGCAAATTATTCCAAACATTCAATTTTTGACGTAATTTCTCATTACAATTAATTTTAGGAGTGTTTATTACAAAAGTACATAATCATAGATAATTTGGTGCAAGTACCAAAGGAGATTTCCAATGTTATCCTGAAGTTCGAAGGTCATAATAAATTGTTAAATCTATTTATTAAAAAGTGTGAGTATGTCATACAATGTTGTAGGATAGAAGAAAATCGTGACCAAGATGTCTACATATTTAATTTGATAGCTTCAAAACTATTTGGAAAAGCCGCAGCGTTTGTAAGCGAACGGCAAGACCTACATACATGGCCCAGGTTGAAAACAGCCCTGGAACAACATTTCGATGATCCGCGTTCTGAAGAGTGTATCGCGATAGAATTGGAAACTTTGAGAATTAATGGCACCGAAAGTTATCTAGAACTCTGCAACAGAAAACAATATGTGCGAAGTACGTTCGTACGTAATCGAGGACCCTTATCTTACGGCAAGTAAAATCACAATTTACGATAATCCAACGATGAACATATTTCTGTACAATCTCCAAGAAGATGTAGTAAGAATAGTCAGATTGAAAGGTCGCAATACTCTAGAGAATGCTCTCGGTATTGTTTTGAAGGAAGTGAATTTCCTGTACCAATACAACCTCAGAAATAAAATATACAAATCATCACAAATAGGTCATTTAAAGAACACACCATAATTCCCGAACGCAGGATTTGTGAAGCAGGATTAAGGTTCTAATAATAATAACCAAAGAAATCAACAGTTTCCCTGAAACGTATTCCAGAAAACTCCCATGAACCAAAATATAATGCCATTTAAATTTGACATTCCAAGCAATAGGAGCGGACATTATAAATATAGTCCACTCCAACAGACAGGATTTAAACCACAGTTTAATTCACCCCAACAGACAGGATTTAAACCGCAAATAAACCAACAAAAAACATTTAGACCTCAAATAAATCCACCACAAAATCAACAGTTTGGATACAAACCAAACTTTAACAAACTAATAACAACGGATGTAAGTATGAGAACTGCTCAACCGACAAAGCAGTTCAAAGTAAATCACTAAGACGAAGAGTCTAATCAGAATGAGTCATACGATTATTCCGAAAACAGTGAACATGAGTATAAAAAAATATACATCATGACAATGAGTGCTCGTACAATGAAGAGTGTAATCAGTCATGTCCAGCGGATGCTGGTAATGAATATGAACCGACTCTAGTAGGAACTTTTTATCTCAGGGCCTCACCCAACATTCAGAAATAATACTGATAAATTGTGACCCAAAATTAAACCTACCGTACATAGAGATCCCGGAAATAAACGGAAAATTCTTTATACTTCATTGCACAAAAACAGAAGATACAGATACATCAAAATGGAAACTAGGTGTACAAAGGCGAGCTTATCTCTAAAAATAGAGTTCTTCCAGCAAACCTAATGGCCGACCCGAATGGCCGAGTCGGCAGTGACGCTGCCTACGAAACCAAGGGTCCCGGGTTCGAGTCCCGGTGGGGGTAAATGTTTGTTTGATGAGAACGGATGTTTGTACCCTAGTCATGGTTGTTTATCTATCTAAGTATAATATTTCTCTATATAAGTATATATATCGTTGTCTAGTACCCAAGATACAGGGAATCCTAGTTTGGGGCTAGATCAATGTGTGTAAAAGGTGTCCAAGGTATTTATTATTATTATTATTATTATTATTATTATTATTATTATTATTATTATTATTATTATTACTAATATGGACAGAATACATGAAATAACAGGTAGACCTATGTGCACAACGTTAAAAATATTAAAATAATAAACTAATTACTAATATGTACATAAATACATAATATCAATACAAATAGACAAAATTATACTACATATATATCAAAGCAATAAACCTACATAAATCTAGTATGGAAGAGAAAGATAGTGTTCTTTTAAGCGAGTTTTAAAAATAGAAAGTGACGGGCTGTCTCTGATGGCGCTAGGAAGTTTGTTCCAGAGCCTGATAGCTCGTAGTCTGAACCCATGTTCATATGCGGCTGTATTGTGTTGCGGAGTTATAAGCAGTGATCGAGCGTGAGATCTCCGAGGCCTATCCGAGGACAAAAATTCAAAACGATCTCGTAAGAAGACAGGATAGCGAGGATTAAATAAGATGTTATAGAGGCAGATGAGGATATGAGAATCCCGACGAAGACGGATAGGGAGCCACTTTAACTCCCTGTGATACTCCGAGACGTGGTCATACTTGCGCAGGCCGAAGACAAACCGAATCCCGAGGTTTTGAAGTCGCTCGAGTTTGTTCAGTTGCTCTTCATTCGCGCTCACCCAGCATACGTCAGCGTAATCGATCAGGGGAAGGAGAAGAGACTGGGCAAGCGTTATTTTTGTCTGACGAGGCAGGAAGTATTGTAGTCGTTTGAGGGAGTGAAAAGTGGAAAAGACTCGCCTACTGACCTCGCTGACATGCGCTGACCAGGAAAATTGGTTATCGAAGAAAACTCCTAGATTTTTGGCCTTAGTACTATATGAGATTATAGTTCCATCATAGGTTATAGGGGCAATGGACAGATTCTGTAACAAGTTAAGGGAAAACCTGGAACCAATAATCAAAGCCTGGGACTTACTAGGGTTGACAAGTAGTCCAAAAGAAGTGGCCCAGTCCCTAATTCGCTCGAGATCGGCATTTAACATTCCCACAGCAGACACCATATCACAGGGAGAAAAATGACGATAAATCTGGAGATCGTCTGCGTAAAGATGGTATGATGACGAGAGAGTATCCGAGACGGAATTTATGAAGACGGAGAAAAGAAGAGGAGAGAGAATACCACCCTGAGGGACCCCCGCAACGAGGTCACACCACTCCGTTGAAGTCACCTCCGACCTAATACGTTGCTGGCGACCTCTCAGATAAGAGTCGAACCAGCAAGCAGAGACGGAGGACACATTCAAGGACTTCAGGGTCTCAACGAGGATATCGAAATCAACGCAGTTAAAGGCGCTGCTGAAGTCCAGCAGTGCAAGCACAGTGAGCTGTTTCTCGTCCATCGCATGCCGAATGTCATCGGTGACTTTAAGCAAGGCCGTGACAGTGCTATGACCGGGCCTAAAACCGGATTGCAGTTGATTCAGCAAGTTGTTTGAGCATAAGTAGGAGGATAACTGAGAATGGACAATGGATTCAAGGACTTTGGATAGGATAGGCAGAATGGAAATTGGACGAAACTCTTTAAAAGAGGAGGGATTTGATGTTTTGGGTAATGGGATAACTAAGGCTTTTTTCCACACATTTGGGAAGGAACTATTGGAGAGAGAGAAGTTTATTATATGTGTGATAGCTGGAAGAAGCTCGTCAAGTACGTTGCTGATCATTTTGGAGCAGATATTATCGTCACCCATGGCTTTGGAGGAAATGGAGAGCACTGCTTTCTTAACCGCATCAATTCCGACAAGTCTGAAGTCAAATGGAGTGGAGGTGGGAGCAGACCTCGAGCGCAGGTGACACAGAGTGGCATTTTTTAAGGTGGGATCCATGACGACAGGGGGAGCTGAGAAAAAAATGTTGAGACCGTTGAGATCAACAATGCCAGCCGCTTGATCCTGAGACTTACCGACACCAAGCGTTCTAAGGAATTTCCATACTTGAGCAGGTGTGTATCTTTCGATACACTCAAATATATGAAGGCGCTTGGCATCACGACACATGCGGTTTCGGAGGCGTTTGAAAGTGGCAAGGTTTTTTTCTTTTTGTTCAGGCATTTGGCTCTGTTCCTTTTAGCCATCAAACGTTTGATAACGTCGGTGAGCCAGGGTGCTGGAAGGTGTTTCACCTTAACCTTCTTGACCGCTTGTCAAATAGTCCCAGAATAATTGCGTTGAAGTGGTGGATCTTATCATCAACGGTCTCACTAGTGAAAATAGGTGTCCAGTCAATCGACGCGGCATCTGATTTAAGGGATGCAGAATCAATACCCTTGAAGCTACGAATGTAAATAAGTTTTGCATTGCTCTTGGGAGTCTTAATCTTATATGAGAGGTAAATCAGGTCATGATAGGAAAAAGGAGAGTTAATTTGTCCATGTGTCGCAACTTTGTCCAAATTAGAAACTATCATGAGATCAAAAAGAGAGGGAGTGCAATGTGGTTGGAAATGAGTAGCGTTGAGAGGAAGAATATGCATATTGAAAGAATTTACAATGGACTGTAATTTAGCAGAGCGGGAATCATTTTTAAGAAGACATGTATTAAAATCGCCGAGAAATAGGGTATCATTATAAAGAGGAGTCAGCTCATTAAGCAAAGTCTCAAAAGAGTAATCAATACGAAGTGAGGGACTGTAGAGGACTCCGAGCAGAACTTTACTATGGTGAAGACAGATTTCGAGGAAGAGATGTTCTGCTGATTCGGAATACTCATTCGGGGAGGCACTTATAACTCTGCAAGGGATATCCGAGCGAAGGTAAATAGCTACGCCGCCATCCGCTTTCCCAACTCTGTCGTTCCGATAGAGCTGGTATCCAGGCAGCGAGAACATAGTGGATGGTAAAGTTGGCTTGAGAAAGGATTCAGATACAAGAATACCATCTACATGTTTGCTATTGAACGACTCGAGTAGGTCCGGATAACTGGAGTGAATGCTCTGGGCGTTAATATGAACAATATTAAAATAATTCCCCAGGCCCGCAAAGGCAGACGTCAGTTCGACGGATAGCGGTCTCTCCACAAAGGAGTTATCGCTCTCCGCACTAATATAGTCATCACTTGAAGAACATGAGAAGAAACTGTTATCAATATTACATAAACAATCCATACCAAATAAAATAAATATATATTAATAATATAATAAATATGCTAGAATGCGTTATCTAACACAAAATAAAACTACAACTACACTACTAAATAAATATTGACCTAGACCCTAACCACACAGGAGTGATGAAAGGAATCTGGTAAATAATAAGATCCCATAATATAAAACACAAAAGACAAAAACACACAGGGCAAAAGTCACGCACTTTTGTTTTGTAGACAGCGAGTCAAGATAAAAAAAATATACAAAATGTATGTAAGGTTCGTAGACCATGCGGTTTGGCAGAAATCGGAACACAACTTTATATTTAAAAAGTGAAAATGGAAAGAAGTTCGAAGAATAAATAAACCTACATCCCAAAGCATTGCACAAGAGAATTACCAGCATAGGACTTGTAAAATGAGGTCGTATCGCTGAAGAACATGGCACGGCGAGCATCTGAAAACCACACTCCGGCTAACTAACCCCACATCACCAATGACTTCGCAGCCCGAGCTTGAGACGCACCTCTCCTCGTAACGACGCCTTTGACGGTGCCCGCCGAAGTCTGCGCAGTAGGTTTCTTCCGCTTGTCGGCTAACTGTGGGGCATCCTTACTGGGGAACTTGTTCATGAGCGGCCGCAACTCCGTCCAGCATTCGATCTTCTGGCGAGTCTTGTTGGGCAGTTGCAGGAAGATTCGGCCATCGGAAGTCCATGAGTTATTGACCCCGAAGTGTTTTCGCGCTGCCATGAACACATCATGCCGCGACCTTGTGAGGAACTCCGTTATGGTGATGCCGGAACCCTTGAGGGCTTTCTTCGAGTCCCACACCTCGCTACGTGCTTTGTAGGATGCAAAGCGCACTAGGAGGGGCCTAGTCTTGGCCCCCTTCGCTCCCAAGCGGTGCACCACTTTCACATCTCCAAGACATTCATCGGAGGACTTCAAGCGGCCAGACAGAACTGCAGACAGTACAGCAACAGGCTGTTCATCCGGTTTCTCAGCCACGCCATGGACAAGAAGGACCTTGCGCCTCATTACCTGTTCATGCCTGTCAAGCCCCAGACCCAGAAACTCAACTTGCGACTTCAGCACTCCGAGAGCTTTCCAGATCAAGGATTTGAAGTCTGTGAACTGCTGCGCCAGGCTGCTAATATCCTGAGGGCTGGGTGAGGCGGCAGCTAGCTGCAGATCCCTCTCGTACCTGGCCATGCGATCGTTGAATGAAGATATAATTTCTTCCATACCCTTTGACAGCTCTGAGTACTGATCAATTTTTAGGTTATGTTGAGTAGACTGGTCAGATTGTGGTGATTTTGAATTAGATGTGTGCAGTAAAGGGTCCAGGTCAGTACTTTTATGAACGATTGAACATTAAATTGATTTTACTAATTAAATAAATTAAAATAATACTAAGCAGATTATTTATTGTTGCTTTGTAGGACTACCCACACCGACTCTGCCCGCATCAATTCATGATTGATACAGGGAGTCAAAGGTCATTTATTAGTCCCAGGAAGGTGCAAGAATATTTCAGCGAATGTACATACCACGAACAATTTAAAGTGATAAGCACACACGCTTCTAGTACACACAGCGAAGTATAACTTGTACCGCTATTCCCAATATTTAACAGTCCGGAAATTCATAAATTTTACGTATATGACGTGGACGGTTGTTACGACGGATTAATTGGCAGTGATCTTTGAGACAGTTGGACTTTAAAGTAGACATGAAAAATAACATTTTACATACTAAAACAACAAAAGTTCCCATGATATTCAATCCTCGCACAGAAATTATACTATAACCCAGATCGGAACATAGGGTTAAATTGCTTACAGACCTTAAAAACGGTCATGGAATATTGAACTTTGTAAAATTTGGAGAAGATGTCAGAACGCCTAGGCACTAGTCACATGCAAATGTGGCTATGCCACCCCAATAATTCAAAATTCAACAAACCAAATTATGACGTTAACGATAACATTCCCGTTTCCCGTGATTAAATATAACGATGATGACACTTGTAGTCAATTGAATTACATGAATGATAACACAGAAATAGATCAAATTTTAACTGAAAATCTAAATAAACTCAGATTAGATTACATGAATGAAGAAGAAAAAGAAAAAATATATGGGCTCTGTCAAGAAAAGATATTTTCCACTCAGAAGAGTTACCGCTTACATTCACGAACGAATTGAATCATCAAATCAGAACTCGTAATGAAGACCCCATTTTCGTAAGACCATACAGGCAACCTATACAACAACAACAAGCTATAAATGATGAAATTAACAATCAGGTAGAGAAAATGTTAAAAAAACGATATAATTAAAGAGTAATTCTTGCCATGGAATGCTTCAGTACACTTGGTGCCCAAAAAGACAGACGCATCTGGTGAAAATAAATACATACTAGTAGTTGACTTTAGAAAGCTAAATTAAATTACTACAGACGATAGAGAGAGAAAAGAGAGAGATAGAGAAAAACATTTATTTCAAAATTTAATACACAATAGATGGTAACATGACATTATAACAAAAAAAAACTGCATTGCAAATAAAAGTAAGAAAAATAGACCTTAATAATTTAACAATTGCTTATAAAACTACACTTCTAACTAGTATAAGTCTAAGCTAGCAATAATAATTTACTGAGACTAAGTTATTGTGTACAATACTTTGAAAAAGGTACGAACTCAGCAATAAGTTTACTCCCAAGAAAGAAAACGCTGATTTTTCAGTCGCGCCCTATTGTTTGACTGATCCCGGGAATGCAAAAGCACCAAAGACATTATTTCAATTTAAATTAAACTAAATTAAAATTTACATAATACACAAACAGCTCAAAAAATTGACAGCATAAATCATACATATCGATTGCATTTTAAAATACTTGATTCAACACTTGACCACACACATTAAAAATAATGAAGATAACGATTTTAATAAATATTTAAAATAATAACAATATACATAATGGATTGCAAAATAAAGTACATATGTATATTACTATGTAAATAAAAATACTAAATTATTTCTACATAATTATAAATGAAATACAATAATAAAATGATAACGAAAATAAAAACGATAGGTATCCACTTCCCAATATAACAGACATTTTCGACCAATTAGGTAAAAGCTGTTATTTCACAACATTAGATCTTGCTAGTGGCTATCATCAATTAGAGGTGGAACACAATGACAGACAAAAAACTGCATTTTCTACCCAAGCAGGACACTTCGAATTTGCCCGCATGTCCTTTAGACTTAAAACCACTCCAGGTACGTTCCAAATAGCGATGGTCAATGTTCTACGTGGACTGCATGGCATCCACTGTTTAGTATATCTAGATGATATCATAATATATTCTTATCAAGCCTCCAAGAACACATTTTAAAATTGAGGAAGATATTCGACAGTCTTAGAAAAACAAATCTGAAAGTACAATTAGACTAATCTGAATTTCTTAGAAAAGAAGTATTATACGTAGGTCATACAATCACGAGCGAAGGCCTTAAACCGAACAATGACAAAATGAAAGTGATAGTAAATTATCCATTGTCCAATTTCGTACGTCTTATTGGATACTATAGAAAATTCATTAAGGATTTTGCTAAGGTATCAAAACCTCTCACGGAAATACTCAGAAAGAAGATAGCCCGTTAAACGGGGCATATGTAACCCGAAAAATTCCTCCGACTTTGAAATTTGGCATGTGATGAAGTTAGGTAATAAAGATTATAGGTACTTATACAATAATCCAATAATTTTTGTTACGAGAAGTTAGGTATTTTCACCTAAACATGAAAATCATGTCTCTGTGAATATGTCCTCAGTCTGAAATACTTTCTGTTTACTTACGTTTGTACTATTTAGATTTAAGAATCAAACATTTTTCGATTTCAGAGATATCAAAAATGAACTTTTTAATCATTTTGACTCTATCTTTAACTGAAAAATTACTGTGTTGATTTTTATTTTTGAGTATGTTTTTATATCCTAAAATACATAATTAAGTTAAGTAATAGATTCCTTTTTGAACATTTATTTTTTCTTTTTTCTTGAATACATTTTTATACCTTTATTAGTTATGAGTCACTTTATTTTAATAGATTTTCCAATAATCCAATGGAAATTCGGCTTTATACCAAAGAATTTCCAATCTGCATCAAACATTGTCGTCGCTTATCAACGACCGGTCATAGTCTTAGGGGAGCGGGGCGCTCACAGAACACAATTAGGGGCACTCGCGTAGTAATGCGGGGTGGTGAGGTGAAGCGACGGCTGACGGCGACTGGGCGCGGGCGGCGCGGCGGGGCGGGGGGTACAACACAGGACACAGCAAAGTCTCTCTCGCTCGAAGTACAACACGGGTAAGGTGTGGGTATTATTGCAAGGGACGTACTTGTGTGTTGAAACGGAGGAAGGCGCCGACGCGCGACGGCGAGTTGTCTGTTCTATGTCAAAAATCTATAATAGTGCGGTTTGTTTAAGTGACACAAAAAGGACTTGAAAAGATTCGGCAATCAAGCATAAGAAGGAATGATGGACTTTCCCCGCAACTTATGGAAGTGTCGAACCTTACATTACACGTGTACATTCTTATATATACATCAAAATGTCTATTATGGGGCAATGACATTTTAAATTCATAACTTCGACTAATCAAAATGCCGCACACAAAAGAATCACTAAAAACAAAGGCTTCATGTCGCGATGACTTATCTGGAGAAAAGGTGAGAAAACCATTTCGTTTTTTAACCCCTTTCCTCACAAAAAAATGGCCTGCGATTTTCAACCATAATGCTTGGTTTTATAATTCAAAGGGAGTTTTATTTATTTTCATTATTAAACTCGGTTCCAATTTCCAAATGTTGGACTATACTATATAGATATATTTGAAGTTGCTAATTAGAGAAGAAGGGAAGTAGGTACTATCGTAGAGGTCAGCGCTCATCTGCCGTAAATGACGCGGGACCATGCGTCAGTTTGGGCCAACTTTTTAACATTGTCAAACAGTACTATAACTCATGTCATTAGAAAGCTCTTAGGGTGTACTTCGTTTCATATTATGGCAGCTCAGTTGAAATACAGCGCAAAAATGGCGTTTTGGTACATTTAATATTTTTTTGTGTTTTTTTAAAACGTATAAAAACACCCGTGTTAGCGCTAGATTTGAAATTAGCTGCCATAATATAAAAAACCGGCCAAGTGCGTGTCAAACTTCGCACATTTAGGGTTCCGTAATAAATGTAGAATATAAGCAAAAAAAAAAATTATTAAAATTGCCCTTAATTTTTTATTATTATTTTTTTTGTATAAAATCGCAAAGCCTCTCACAGAATACATCTACATACCAAGTTGTTGTGACATACGCATAATAGTATGCTACCAACTGCGCGATGTGTCAATCTAGCTGCTGATATGCCACAATTATCATTTGTGCTTGATAATAACTGTCCTGTGCATCGAGCTAAAGCGGTGCGGGAATGGTTTGGTCAAAACACCGACATATCCGTGATTCCACGGTCAGCAAAGTCTCCGGAATTGAACCCCATTGAAAATTTATGGGCTTGATGGTGCAAAGGTGGAACATAAGGAATGAAAGGACTGCGGAGGCATTGTAAGCACACTGTATGGAAGTGTGGGAAAATTAAAGAGGGACTGATATTTGTTTAAATATAGTTGGTTTAATTTGGCGGCGCTAGCTCCAATTTTTTTTTTCTTTTTCTTTTTGGGGTGAAGGAATGCAATAATAAAACAAATCCGAGCTTGAGTTCGAACTGCGGAATCCCTCGAATAACTGAAAGCGGCGTAAATAAAGCATCATATATATCTAGAGATTATAAATTTTCGCTCTATCGGCCTATTGCAGTTTACTGCTGGAAGTAGATAGATATCCCCCGAGGTGCATCTAAGTGTGTAATATCTCGCTTATTTCGTCTACAAAACATGCTGCATGATGACAACAAAACTAATTATTTATAATTTGATTTACTGCTTCATCTTATAATCCAGATTTAACGTGCAACTACAAGACAGCTGCGAAAGATTTGATTTTATATGATTTATGAGGCCTTCCTTTGCAGTCTTTGCACCTTGTAATGAAAACTTTCCTACTATTGACGAAGATGACCTCCTCGATATCATTATCAACAAATGTTTTGTTGTGGTAAAAACTTTGAGACAATTTGGTTTAGCTGCTGCAAACCAAGGAAATGGGATCAGCATCGATAATGAGTTAAGTGATTCTTCCTTAATTGCGTCGATAATGTTAATGGAATTTTCGATATGACATGCAAAACCGCAAAATAAATTTAATTTGGCAAAAAAGACACGCGGAAATAAATAAAATGAGACCTGCAAAAACTCCAAAAGATGTTTGTAACGCACACAACTTTGTGCAGCCATATTTTTTTATTTTAAACGCATCGTTGCCTAAATTGACGCATAGCGATTCAGCTATTTCAGAATGTGCCCGCTTGCGACGCGTTCTGTTTCACGTATATCAAATAATTGACGCTCCGCTTTTAAGCTTTAGCCATAAATTCCATGGTTTTGATTAATTATCTTCAGAGTTTAGGCAGATTTAACCTCTTTAGGCCATAGATATCTCCCAATTCAATGTAAAGTTAGGAAATAAATACTTACAAAGTCTTGAGACGAATACTCGCGGTAGGCAGCTCGGAGAAACGAAACGTTTTTGAAACGGAAGTGTCAACAAGGAGGCCATTTTGTTCAGCACTTGATTTTTTGATACGTCGTCGAGAGTTCTGATCCTTGAATTTATTACAATCAAGGCATCTGCCCGCATTATTGTAAATATCATTTTGATACTGGTGCACTGGCAAGCCAGCTTCGCTTGAGACTCCTTTTTTTTCTGCAGATTAGGAAGCAAGTCCGCCGCTGACGTGCAAGCAACTGTGGCAAGTTGGCTGCTTTCCGGCGTAAGTAAGTATCTCGGCTTAAAATAACATAATTACAGAAGCAAGTTGTAACACCACACATGGTCCAGGGCGTGTCCCAGCGGCAGTGGGTAAAAGACTGGAACTTCTCCTTTTCAACTCCAATTCAACGGTATGTTAACATTCTTGATCATTTTTACCTGGAAAATGCGCATTCGAAGACTAGTTTAGTTCCTTAACAAAATGTCTCATATTCCAGGGTCATTTGTTTTAGTAAGAGTCGTGATCCTAGTGGCTAGACTACAGGTTGAAGGACTGGTACCCCTCGTCGTGGGCGACTAACTTTCCTGATCCCATGGGGGGCTCTGAGAGGGCTACGGACCTTTTCCTCGTGTGACGTCTGTCACTGCCATTCAGCAGTGCGGGCCCAGGGACGCCAGCTTACTTACACCACAAATCACACTCCACTCCATACTCAGAAGGTATTTTTACCGTGTATTTCACGGATTGGCACAAACTACCATAAATGTATTAGATTGCAGAGCATTAATTTTCTTCTTAATTGTCATTGATAAAGCCAAACTACCAAATAAAATGGAGAACTTTTATGTAATATTTCTTTAATGGTGTCGAATATATACTTAGTTAAATACACTTGTCTATATTTGCGCGAACCAAGACCGACTTTTGATTAAATCCCTCATCAGTCTATCTCGTACAGGGTGTGAGATCAGGCTCTCCATATATAAATGTTTTATTCCCATT
This sequence comes from Argyresthia goedartella, assembly GCA_949825045.1. Classification (NCBI taxonomy): domain Eukaryota; kingdom Metazoa; phylum Arthropoda; class Insecta; order Lepidoptera; family Argyresthiidae; genus Argyresthia; species Argyresthia goedartella. The sequence continues at coordinate 14,880,194 of OX463809.1, read as the reverse complement.
TATGGACCTGGTTTAACACTCTGCCAAACCAAGTATTTTGCACGGCCTATTACTGAGCTAGGCAACAAAAAATCATGTTACACTCTAACACAATATTAGACCAATCATTCACCTCCAAGATACGTTCGAACACAACATCAACCCTATCCTTAGTTGATAAGGACCACCTTAGTTCCCTGCTGACCTCTCTCTGAAGCTCTGACAGGGATATTTTGTACAAACGATAACTACAATTTTCAAAAAACTTAATTTACTGAACCCTACAATAAATTTTCCGTAAAACGGGACCCTTATTTGAACCCAAAGCAATGTGGGGTCCGAGAAACAATTCAAATTAAGTGTCATTACAATGTTTACAGCTATGGGAATGATACACACCTGTGGCTGGGTCATAGCTATTTATAATTACTTGTTTCACAATAGAGTGCTTCAATTCTATGTCTTATGCTCTAATCTTATGCCAATCTTCTCGACGCCTGTCGTTCTCAAGCGGATCTGCACCAGTGACTACAACTTCCCACAGCTTGTCTCCCTTATCAGATACCACATACCTCTACACATACCTCTGAGAGCTCCTCGTCACAAGCGGCGTTTTCACGTAAAAGCAGCTCGCACCAATGCAGGCACCAATACATCGCCTTTGTGCAGATCATGACAAAAACTTTGCAGAAGTTGACCTGTTAAGCTCATCTGTCATTCAGTTCAATCACACCATACGTAATCTGTTGTTCTCCAAAGTCGACTATAATATTACTGCTTAGTTATAGTTTGGGATCAATGTCACAATTAATTAATTTTCCACTGTGTATAATATGAGGTAACATTTACATATTATGTATGTACCTCCTTGTTTTTCACTGTGAGTGCGTTGCACTTTACACGCAGATTCTCGATAGTCACGTTAGACATAATATTTTACTTTTTATTTCTGTATTCTTTGTGGTTAGACCAGAGTCGCTTAATTCACAGAGTTTGTTGCTCACTAGGAGCTTACTTCTTCCACCACTTAACTAACAAGTGGGATACCCTTAGGGATTTGTCAGATTTTAAGTAATTGTGTATTTATTCTTTGTATATTGTTTATGTAAACATTCCTGTTTATAACTCCCTAAACAAATAAATAAATAATAAATAAATGCATTTGAAATGGTGGTAATAATAGCCGGCTGCTGATGTGACGTAAAATTTCCAAAGTTGCGCGTGATCTCAATATCTCATTCAGGCACCGGACGCCCGCCCTAGCCGCCCGCCCAACTCTCAAACGTTTAAAACTCGAAACTGCCACTTCATATTTTAGAGTGGCCGTACCTGTGGGGTCCTTAGCCAGAGTATTATCAATTTATGTATACTCCGTACTTTAAACACGACCGTTTGACCCTAGCTTAGATGTTCGTGTAGAGTACCTACTTTACTTTGCGACGATTCGTTCGATAATCTGCGCAATTATCACCACTACGTACAAAATGTATAGTGTAAGATAAAAATATTGCGTAAGATTTCGGAGACTTCCGGTAACCCCTTTCCCGGTCTAAATATAGTGTGTAAGATAAATGGTTGTGACCTACCATATAAAAATTGATGATAACATCTTATCCCGAATATAATGGCAGTCGCCTCCTTCTGTATTAGGATGTTAATACCCTAGAAGCAAATGAGATAGGCCTCTCTTTGCCGTTCTCAACCTATCCTAAGACTGCACCTAACCCCGTGAGTGATGCATATACAGTTAGCACTAACTGTGCGTCAGGATTGAAGTTGGCTAAAACACAGTTGTGATGCCATCACATTTTTGATGCTTTTGAATGCATCCTCAAAATTCAAAATTCAAAATTCAAAAAGAGTTTATTTCCATAAGAAACACATAGGTAACATTTGGAGAATGTCAAATCTTAAACTAACACATGTATAAGGTACAGGGAAATATAGAACTCAATTTGAATTCCGTCACCTCAATGTTTTAGATGCTGGAGGCAAAGAGGCGACTAGAAACCTCCAGCTTTATACGTTATTTTTTACAGAATTGGAGCAAACACCTTCCCAAGCTTTCTTGTCTTCTACATAATCTGATATTTTGTAGTAACCTTTTTTACATAAGTGATTTTTAACAACATTTTTAAATTTATTTACAGACAATTCTTGTAACTCAGTCGGTATTTTGTTGTAAAAGCGAATACATTGCCCTTTAAAAGATACATTAACCTTATGGAGCCTAGTAGTAGGTATAGCTAGTTTATTCCTATTTCCAGTGTTGACATTGTGCCTGTCGCTATTCTTAGGAAATTTATCAATATTTTTGTGGACGTACATTAGGTTTTCATAAATATACTGACACGGCACTGTCATAATGTTAATTTCCTTAAATTTACAACGCAGTGACTCTCTGGGACCCACATTGTAGATTGCAAGAATAGCCCTCTTTTGCAGCACAAATATTATGTTAATGTCTGCAGCGTTCCCCCACAGCAGTATGCCGTAAGACATAATGCTATGGAAGTAGCTGAAGTAAACTAGTCTAGCTGTTTCCACGTCCGTAAAAAGACGGATTTTTTTAACTGCATAAACTGCGGAACTGAGTTTTTTTGATAGCTTATCTATGTGTGGGCCCCACTGAAGCTTATTATCTAAGGTGATTCCTAGGAATACCGTGCTATCTACAATTTCTAAATTTTCACCTTTAACATTAACATTAGCCGAGACTTGTTTAACATTGGGGAGTATAAACCGAATACATTTAGTTTTGTTATTGTTCAGTAAAAGATTATTAGCACTAAACCAATTGACTACCTTTGAGATTGCATTATTCACATCGTCAAAGTTCAAACTGCGTCGTTTCATTTTAAACAAAAGTGAAGTGTCATCTGTAAACAGTACAATCTCATGATTATCTGTGACAAGATGTGGCAGGTCATTAATATACACCAAAAACAGGAATGGCCCGAGTATGGAACCCTGCGGTACACCCATAGTAACAACAGAGATCGTTTTCCATTAATGTCAACTCTCTGTATCCTGTTATTTAGATAAGAAGAGAGAAGATCTAAAGAGTTATCCCTAATTCCATAGTGATGTAATTTCCTGATCAGTGTCCCATGGTCAACGCTATCAAAAGCCTTAGACAAATCGCAAAATACTCCTAGAGCATCATGCGACTCCTCCCAGGCATCATATATATGTGATATTAACTCAATACCGGCATCAGTAGTTGATTTGCCTTGTGTAAAACCAAATTTTTTACAGTGGAGCATGTTGTTGGTGTTGAAATGTGTAAGAAGTTGATTTAAAATTACTTTTACAAATACTTTACTAAATGTAGGCAATACCGATATCGGTCTGAAGTTAGAAGGGTCAGATGTACTACCCGATTTAAACAAAGGTGCTATTTTACTGTGTTTCATTAAATCAGGAAACACGCCAGCATCAATAGATGCATTAAATATGATAGCTAAATCAAGTGCAATAACATTTATTAGGAGCTTCACAACATTAACAGAAATATCCCAGAGGTCTGCTGTTTTCTTAACATTTATTGATTTAAAGGCTTTAATAATATCTTTATCATCTACATAATTAAACGAGAATTGATTTTCACATCTAGGTACATAGTCTTTTAGCAAAGATTCAGCGACTACTTTGGAAGAGTGACTTTGTAGTAGAGACTGGGATGTCAGTAAAAAAAAATTCAAACGCTTTAGCTACATCAATATCATTTTTGAAAGTAATATCATTAATTTTTAATTCATATTAATTGTTTTTAATACTGACCTTTCCAGTCTCACTTTTAATTATATCCCAAGTTGATTTAATTTTGTTATCACTTTTTCTTATTTTAGATCTGATATAATTTGATTTTGCAATTTGAAAAACTTTTTTAAAGATTTTTGAGTACTTTTTTACTTTATCCATGAACTCTTCACTATGATTCCATTGTTTTTCACTATATAATTCATATAAATTTTGTCTACTTTTAAGTATACCTACTGTGGCCCACTTACTAAAGTTAAGTTTGTCTGAGACCACAATCGATCTGGTAGTAAATACTGCATTGAACGCATTGCAGAATTTGTAAAAAAAAATACAATATGACTCATTAGGGTTATTATTAGAGTAATTGATAGGTAGTTTGCTATCCCAATTCAATTTAAACCTTTCAAACCGATGTGCATTCACAGGTATGTATTGTATCTTTCTTGTAGAACTTTTTTTAAGTTGAATTTCTAGTCTAATGTATTGACCTAAATGGTCTGACTTTAAATTACTTATAATTTTTTTAAGTACAATTTTTTCATTTGGATAAGCAAATATATTGTCTATACAATTTGCTGAGGTTTCAGTTATTCGAGTAGTGTTTAATATTTATGCTTCGGAACGCACCTTTTTTTTGTTGCGCGATCGGACCGCGAGTGATCGGAGCAGAACTAGCTAGCTGTCACTTGCATATAAACGAAATGACGAGTTAGAGGTTAACTTTGGCACATGGAAATTTGTCGGCGTCAGGCATTCGGGCCTTGGCTGTATGTTATTTGTAATACAAATCGTTAGGTAGATATCAGCTAGATACCAGGCTCGATACCTGTGGTAGACAATTATTAATTGTCTACCACAGGTATCGAGCCTGGTCGGAATGTTAATTGTAATAATCACGGAACAATCGTCGGGAAATAAGTAGATTTCACGTCATCGGAGTGAGTGCTTCGTGCTGTGAAAGGTTGAAGTGGTTCGATCACCAATTCGTCGCATTCGGATAGCGACCCTTGTAGTCGGCAAGCATCACGACGGCGACAGCAGCGGGCTGCGATGAGAGTAAGATTCGACTCCCCTTACCCCCCACCCAGGTGTTCCTCATCCCGTATTCCTGCCTTGAATTGAGCTTTCGAATGCCGGTCCACGGCGACAAGGTCAGTACTGCTTGTGACATTCCAATGAAAAACAACCCTACCAAGATTCCACCCGCTTTCGGTTAAGGCGTGGAATTTAACATTTTGGTAGCAGAGGCGCGGTTTCCTAGTAGGAAATCGATTCACGGACGGTTGTAGGGTTGTTTTTTTGCCACATTGTAGCTGGGAGAAAAGGGTACCTCAGATTGGTCGGCAATCATTTGTGAGTGAGTCTTGTGGTCGGTATACCACAATTTAGGTTCATTTTCGGTTAGTGAATGTATAATTGACGATTTAGTTAACAATTATTATAAAATTGTAGTCGGAAACTACTCGGTGTGCATAAGGAACAGTCATTCGGTCGGACTATAGCATTGCAGTCGGGTCCTATAGTATTGCATTGTTATTTCGGTTTACAGAGCAGGGTCAGGCTATTTAAGGGGTATTAAGCTGATTTTGCTGACCTCAGTAGAAGTGCAGGTCATATCGGAAAGGCCACTTCTAGAAGGTTCACGGCTACCTACACTATATTAAAAATAGTTTTTTTTATAATACATTTTTGTGTGTTATTTTGTATTGTGCTTTATGGTGGCATTCTCTAATTGATTTAGAGTGTATAGTTATAAGGTGTATGTCCACAGGGCGACCATATTAAATATTTTTTAGGATTTAATTATTTTAGTGGTTGCCTTAGTTTTGACAAATTTGTTTTAATTTCTGTGCCCAGCGCTGACGGGCAAGTGCTGGTCTCTGGCTATACTTAGTTCGGTAGTGAAGTATAAGACCAGAATCTATTAAATCGGTCAACATGGCACCTTCACCCTTGACGGTACTGCGGCATGGTGTCCGGGAGGAAATGAGATGGCTCGCCCATACTCATAAGTATGTGGAGCGACCGGACATGGATGATGTCCTGCTCAAGCATGTGGAGGACGCAATGACACGCGTCGGGAAGGTGTGTCGGCTGGCTGCGGAGGCTGAAGCTCTCGGGCGTTTCGGTTGTTTGGGGCCGCACACGCTGAGCGAGTGCTCGCGCGCGTTCCCCTGTGAGTGCTGTGGTGGCAATCACCACATAGTGTTGTGCCTGAAGGGCCGGACTCAGGTTGGTCGGCCACAGGGCCCAACCAGGGCCGGACCCAGTCCCCCTCCGGGCAACCCGCGGACGGGACCCCCCCCCCCCCGAGGGGAAAGGGGCAGCGTGGGGGGTAACATGCGGGATAGCCGGGGTTCGGTCGCCGCTGTCCACGGTCAGCGAGGACTTCGGGCCGCTGGCTCACCGCGTGTTACGGGCGGGTGTCAGATGGCACCTATGAGTAGCGCGAAGGCTGGGTGTCCACCACCTTCTGCGCCACCCTGCCCGTCGCTCTGGGAGGCGAACAGGGAGGCGAACATGAAATGAAATGAAATGTGTTTATTTGCATAAAATATGGTACAAACAATATAGATGGTAGAAGCTAATAGGTTCAACATATTTCGTCACATAGTGGCATGCAAATTTTCGATTTCTAAGATAAATTACAATCATAAAATTAATATTAGTATGTAATTTATAAAATGTCTGATAAATTGTAAAATTATTATATTATATATCTCTGTTTAGAACCGTGCCTTACAATTAAAAAATTCTTTGATATTGTAGAAACACTTTGTTATTAGCCATTTTCTCAGCTTATGTTTAAATATGTCAAATGGTAGGTCTTGTAACTCTATTGGAATATAATTAAAAATTTTGATCGCCATCCAGTGGCAGTTTCGCTTCAACAGTTCTGTGCGCGGCATTGGTATGCTCAGCTTATTGGGAAACCTTGTATTGAAATTACATGTTGTTGATTTTCTTGTAAATAGGTCCATATTTTGCTTAACAAATACACAGATTTCTAATATGTAGATCCCTGATATAGTGAGGAGATTTAGTTTTTTAAAAAGTGGTCTACAAGATTCAAGAGGGCTCACTCCGCATATTGCGCGCACACATTTCTTTTGTATAATAAATAAAGTTCCGACTTGCACTGCGTTGCCCCACACAACTATGCCGTATCGTAGGGCAGACGCGACATGGCCATGATAAGCAAGCATTGCTGTTTCATGTCCTGCAACTTTAACCAACCTGTAGAGTACAAACACAAACCTATTGATTTTTTTAATTATATTTTTAATATGTGCCCCCCATGATAGTTGCGAGTCAATCGTAATACCTAAGAATTTCATTTCATTGGATTCCTTTATTTCTGAATTATTATATTGGACTGTCACATTGATGTCAGGCTTAATTTTATTATAAAATGTCGTATAGGATGTTTTGTCAATATTTACACAAAGATTGTTTATTTCTAGCCAGTTAACTATTTTCTTAATCGTATTATTTATGTCAGTCTCAAAATTAATAGCATTATTATATTTAATTATTATGGATATAATAATAATAATAATAATACATTGGACAACATTTACACACATTGATCTAGCCCCAAACTAGGATTCCCTGTATCTTGGGTACTAGACAACTATGTCGTCGGCAAATAGAGTACATTGGTGGTCTGTTGCATCTGGAAGATCATTTATATATAGGAGAAATAGAAGTGGCCCCAGAACGCTTCCTTGTGGTACTCCAAATCTATTCTCTCTCAGTTTTGAGTGTGAGGCTTCCATTGTTAGTTCTTGATTTAATTTACTAATTTCAACTATTTGTGTGCGTCCTTTTAAGTATGATTCGATCCAGTGATATGCGGGACCGCGGATTCCGTATTTTTGACACTTTGTTAATAGAATATCGTGATGGACAAAATCAAATGCCTTAGTCATATCAAAAAATACTGTTAGGGTAGCGATCTTTGGGTCAATACTTTCTGCCAGTATTTTTACCATATTGAAACAGGCCAGTGTCGTAGATTTGCCTTTTTGAAAGCCATTTTGTTCCTTTTTAATGATGTCGTGTTTTGTTATGAAGCCGATCAGTCTATTATAGAATATCTTTTCGAAAATTTTTGATAAGATTGGTACTAGTGTTACAGGTCGATATTTGCTCATGTTTTCCTTGTCGTCTTTTTTGAATATTGGTTTGACGACGGACATTTTTAGTTCAGCAGGGAATTTTCCTTCTTCCAGTGATTGATTTGTCAAATGTGAAAGGATCGGGGCTAGTTCTGTTGCGGAAAATTTAAGGATTTTTGTGTCAATTTCGTCATATCCAGTTGCAGTTGTGTTGTTCAAAGACTGTATGGTCCTAAGTGTTTCTTTTTCATAGCATGGGGTTAGAAATATGCTAGAATTTTTTATTAGCCATATTTGATGTAGATACTGAGTTGTTTTGTAGACTTAGGGATTGATAAGTGTTTGTTATTGTGTCTATGAAGTAATTATTAAAAGCTTCAGTTATGTCATTGGGATTGTTAATAATATTGTCATTCATTTTTATTTGTTGGATTTCTCCCGTTTGTGGTTCGTTACTGTCTTCGTTTTTATTTAACTGCCATGAGGCTTTACATGTATTTTTTGAGTTTCTAACAAAGTTTTTGTTGTGATTTTTTTGTGACCATTGTATGCATCTACGAAGAGTTTTACTGTAATTTTTGTATTTTGATTTATTTGTAACTGTCTTGTTTCGGTAGTATTCAAATCGTAGGTTTCTTTTTGTTACGCATGATCTTTTTAGTCCCTTAGTAAGCCACTTAAGTTTACCGTTCGAGTTACCTCTATTCAAAATCTTATATCTTGGGAAGCAGAGTTTATAGAACATTGTAATGTTTTCATGGAATATTGCGAAACTTTCTTTGAAGTTTTGTGCATTATAAACCTCAGTCCATGTGAGACTTTGGAGGCATTCCCTGAATTTCGCAATGTTTTCTTAACTATAGTCTCTTTTATATGTAAACCACTGCTTAACAGGTAGCTTCTTTTTTGTCATTGGAAGAGTGAGAACTTGTGCTGTGTCGTGATCTGAGATTCCTAAACGGTGTGTTTTTCCTTGGGCCCCTTTGATGTTGCTGGCTATGTTGTCTATGCAGGTATTTATTCTGGTAGGAGTATTAATGTGTAATTTTAGTCCGTGATTTTCCAAAATACAACGTAGTTGTCTTGCCCTGGGGGAGTCAATCATAGTGTCTATGTTGTAGTCACCTGCTATAATTACTTTATTATTCTTAATTTTGTGACGCAATTCGTATAATAGTAAGTCTAGCCTATCCAAAAACGATGTCTTATCTGCTTTTGGTATTGTGTATAAACATATTATTATGCAGTCATATTCTAGAATTTCAACACCGCAGCATTCGAAAAGAAGTGGGGTTGATAAATCTGCTACAATTTTAAGCTCCTTTGTTTCGATATAGTTTTTACTTAAAATACAGACACCTCCACGGTTTTTATTAGTACGGCCGTATGAAGCATCTAATTTAAACCCTTTAATCTGAATATTCTTTTCACACCCTCTCTTTAGAAATGTTTCAGATAGGCAGATTATTTCAATATAGTTATCCATTTCTTCAAGTTCCTGCAAAGCTATCTTTTTTGCTTTTAAATCCCTCTATATTTTGATGAAGTAGCTTTACAACTAGGTGGCAGATGTTGCAGCAGATGGCTCAATATTTTTGGAAATGGTGGTCCCTTGAGTACTTGCACATCTTGCAGCAGCGCCTTAAGTGGACTGACCGGAAGAGCCCCCCTCAAGTCGGTGATTTGGTGCTGATTAAGGATGCGAACCTGCCATCATTGAGATGGAGACGAGGACGGATCGTCAAATTGTACACGGGTCGGGATGGCACGCCTCGATCAGCAGAAGTCAAGGTGGGGGACTCGGTCCTCAAGAGAGCGGTCGCAACACTTTTTCGCCTTCCTATTGATTAGGGACAGGTTCGGGCCTGTCCGGGCGGGTGACTGTTTAATATTTATGCTTCGGAACGCACCTTTTTTTTGTTGCGCGATCGGACCGCGAATGATCGGAGCGGAACTAGCTAGCTGTCACTTGCATAGAAACGAAATGACGAGTTAGAGGTTAACTTTGGCACATGGAAATTTGTCGGCGTCAGGCATTCGGGCCTTGGCTGTATGTTATTTGTAATAATTGTCTGCCACAGGTATCGGGCCTGGTCGGAATGTTAATTGTAATAATCACGGAACAATCGTCGGGAAATAAGTAGATTTCACGTCATCGGAGTGAGTGCTTCGTGCTGTGAAAGGTTGAAGTGGTTCGGTCACCAATTCGTCGCATTCGGATAGCAACCCTTGTAGTCGGCAAGCATCACGACGGCGACAGCAGCGGGCTGCGACGAGAGTAAGATTCGACTCCCCTCACCCCCCACCCAGGTGTTCCTCATCCCGTATTCCTGCTTCGAATTGAGCTTTCGAATGCCGGTCCACGGCGACAAGGTCAGCACTGCTTTGTGACATTCCAATGAAAAACAACCCTACCAAGATTCCACCCGCTTTCGGTTAAGGCGTGGAATTTAACAAGTAGGTTCCATGAAAAGTGGCTGTAAGTTGTGAGAATTAAATAAGTTAGTTAGTCTCGTACTAAGGGAGTAAGTTTGTAATAAATTTACATTGAAGTCTCCACATATCATAAGAGTTTTATTAGATTTTGATACTTTAAATAATATGTCATCCATCACTTTTTCAAAAACATCAAATGAACCTGATGGTGGGCTGTAAACGCTTATTACAATTATGCGCTCCAATTCAACACATGCTTCTTCAATGTGGCTTTCAACTGATAAACATACTATGTCATTACGATTTTTGAACTTTATGTGTTTATTTAGAAATATTAGAGAGCATCCACGAACAGCATGTGATCTGCAAAAAGAACTACCAACCTGGTGGTAACTGAAATTGAACATGAGCTCATGGCTTTTTAGCCAATGTTCTGTTAGACATAAAATATCATTATTAAAAGAGTTCATGGACAAGAGCGATGAACTTGGAAAAAATATGGGTTTACAACTTAGTCAGCGCGTGGGCCAGGCAATATTAAATAACTGTATGCCTGGCGCCACATATTCACAAATATTAAACAAAGTGTTGTCATCGCAGTTTTTAGAACCAACCACCCTATTTATTTTAATTGGTAGAAGGGAAAATGTATCTAAAAAACTAATTACTAAATACTTTTCCAAATTAAATTCTTTACAAAATGTAGATAGAATAATCTTGTTTGCGTTTCCCTTCAGCCAATCTTTGTCACAACATGAAAATCATATAAGACATGATTATAATACATTTATACACACATTGACATGTCGTCATACTGAAAAATTTCATTTCATAGACACCAATATTTGTATTGGAAAATATTTTTATTTGACTAAGGATAGGTATTACCTATCTAGGTTTTATACAAAACAGATAGCACAGTCACTATCTTATTTTATTTTGAACTCAGTCAAGTTTTTGACTAATGAAACGCCTGCTTCTTTTGAGCAGTGTAATAATAATGACATGTACTCCTTGGAATCTGTTCCAAGCTCTTTAAATTAACCCATAGGACAACAGAGAGTAACTCTGGCAGTAATATTAATATTTGTATAAATATACCTTCATCTTGCCCATTAAATCAAGTTTTTAGTAATGAAAAATGTAAAAGTAAGAATATTTTAAACGTGGTTCATCAAAATATACAGGGCATGTTAAGTAAAGAACTGGAAATTGAGTTATTCATGAACTGTAATAATATTGATATTTTATGTATAACAGAGCACTTTTTAAAGAGTTATCAGTTCATGTTCAACTTTAATAACCACCACGTTGCTAGTTCGTTCAACAGAAAAACAGCTGATCGCGGTGGCTCCTTAATACTTGTAAATAATAGTTTTAAATATAAGGAACGAGTTGACATAGTGAGCCTGTCTCTTGAGCGTACCATGGAAATAGCCTCTATTGAACTTGAACAACTTATTGTAATGAGCGTATACAGACCACCAGATTCATCCTTTGATTTATTCGAAAAGAAAATGGATGAAGTGTTGATTAAAATCAGCGATAAAAACATTTTTTTTATAATTTGTGGTGATTTTAATGTTAATCTGTTAGAGGATAATAATATTTGTACTAGATTAAAATCTTTATTTTTATGTCACAACATGAACTATCTGTTTTTGGAGCCTACTAGAATTACTGCAACATCTGCTACCTGCATTGACAATATATTTACTAACATTACGCCCATTTTCAAATCGGTCATCAATAAATTAACCTCTGATCACTCTGGTCAGATAGGTATATTCAATATTAAAATAAAAAAGGACCAAAAAGAGGATATTACATGTGTGCCCGTTAGTGACACTCGGCTTGAACACTACAGGAATAATATTTTAGATAAACTATGGGAAATACCATACAGTGACGATCCAAATTTGTTGTACAACTCAGTATTTAACCTTGTCAAAAATGAATATGATACGGTATTTAAATCAAAAACTATAAAAGTTAATAACAAAGCTTTGTTTAGTGATTGGGCGACAGTTGGAATTCATAGGAGCAGACGAAGATTATATGAACTCTATGAAGAGAAATCATATAACAAAAATACGGCCTTTCTAGATTATGTTCGTAGTTATTCAAAAATGTTTAAACGCGTTTGTGCCGTAGCTAAATCTAATTTCATTAAAAACAAAATTGAATCTAGTAGCAATGTAATGAAAACGACTTGGCAAATTATAAACAGAGAGACTGGAAAGGCCAAAGCTACACATAATAACTTCAAGCTTAAGATAGATAATCAATTGCTAAGTACAGACCTAGAAGTAGCAAAAGCTTTCGAAAATTTCTTTACGGACATTCCAGTTTCAACAACCAAGTCTTTAAATTCATCTCCCGCTGCTGCTGAATCTATACTTAAACAAAACTTTGAGGAATGTAAAACAGATTTTAAATTTAGGCACGTAAATAATGAAGACATTGTAAAAGCGTTTAAATCCCTGGAAATGAAAAAGACAGCTGACGCCCATGGTCTATCAGTAAAAATTATTAGTTCCATTGTAGATTGTATTGCACCTCACCTTTGTTGTATATTTAATCAATGTATAGATAGTGGTGTGTTTCCTGACTTGATGAAACTAAGTAAAGTTATACCTTTATTCAAAGCTGGTAGTACATCAGACCCCACCAATTTTAGACCCATATCGATACTACCAACGCTTAGCAAAATATTTGAAAAACTCATACTTAATCAATTGCAAAGTCATTTTTATCTCAATAATTTAATTCATATTGCTCAGTTTGGTTTCACAAAGGGTCGTTCAACAGCCGATGCTGGTGTTGAACTAATCGACAATATTTTTGATGCCTGGGAAGACGCAATGGATGCAATAGGTGTCTTCTGCGATCTATCCAAGGCTTTTGATTGCGTCCATCATGACACTCTTGTCAGGAAGTTACGCCATTATGGTGTAAAAGATCAGGCACTTGGCCTTCTGGAGTCATATCTAACAGATAGGGTTCAGATGGTCGATGTTAATGGGAAAAGATCACCTGGGTCTTCAATAAGTATGGGCGTACCGCAAGGTTCAATTCTTGGTCCTTTCTTGTTTTTAGTATATATTAATGATTTACCTTACCTTGTTAAAGCAAAACATGGGTTAGTATTGTTTGCCGATGATACTTCTTTGATATTTAAAGTTAAAAGACAGCAATCAAATTATGACGAGTTAAACAATGCTATCTCTAGTATAGTGAACTGGTTTACTGTTAACAATTTATTACTTAATGAAAAGAAAACTAAATGTATTAAATTCGTGTTACCCAATGTGAACCCGGTAACTACAGACATATTTATAAAAGGACAGAGATTGGACCTTGTGCAGTCGACTGTCTTTTTGGGCATTACTTTAGACGCCAAACTACAATGGGATCCTCATTTAAATAAATTGTCGAACAGACTGAGTTCGGCAGCGTTCGCAGTTAAAAAAATTAGAGCTCTTACCGACGTAGACACCGCTAGACTAGTCTACTTTAGTTACTTTCATAGACTAATGACCTATGGTATTTTATTGTGGGGTCACGCTGCGAATGCTAATAGTATATTTATTCTGCAGAAACGGGCTGTTCGTGCAATTTATAGATTAGGGCCTAGAGTGTCACTGAGGGAAAAGTTTAAAGAAATCAATATTCTGACATTTGTGTCTCAATATATCTATGACAATCTTGTGTATGTAAAAAGAAATATAACTAATTTTCAGAAGTACAGTGATATACACAATTTTAATACTAGAAATAAAGACAAGTTGGTTGCTTATGTAAGCCGACTACATAAAATTAGTAATTCTTTTAAAGGCAATTGTATACGCTATTACAATAAGGTCCCTACTGATATTAAAAACTTACCTTTAGACAAGTTTAAAATAATAATAAAACAGAAATTGTATAAAAAAGGTTACTACAGGATATCTGATTACTTAGAGGACAGATGTCCATGGGAATAGATTGTTTGAGTAACAGGCTGTTTCGATATATAATTAGCATTCATTTTGTAATTTGACAATATTTTATTTAAAAAAGGAAACGCAAAAGATGCGACGACTGTGGAGTTTCTTCGGTGAGCTCTTCTCCACAGATTCCGCCATTGGGTTAGTGAACTCACCCAAAAAAATGTAATGACGGATCTAAGTGATGTAACAACATCCTATGGAAATAAATGATTTTTGATTTTGATTTTTGATTTTTTGAACTCTAATAATTTACTGCTAATACCTTGAATATTTTGGTGGACCAGATTAGTAAACTTTTTATTTATTTTACAATATTGAATTTTTCTGTTTTTTTATTAATATTATTTGACGGGCTAGAGACTTCCTCCATTGTCATTGTATCTAATTTAAATGACTTGGAAAAGCTTCCAAGGTTTTGTTTCAAATCATAAGATTTATGAAAAAAAAATGCCTTTACCTGCTCGTCTTACCTACAAAAAAAAAAAACAAATTGAAACGTCAATCTATTCCTTATAATGTCTCCTAAAGTATGTGTTCTATGAGGGACCTCTCGTGATTGTAGGTTATATTGTTATATATTGTTATATTCAGCGTTTTGTTTTGATATTTTATAATTTCGTTTTTATTTGTTACGACAAGAATGGCATATTTTTAAAAGGCATACACGTGAAATTTACCTCAAGTTACCAAAATTATGATCATGTCGAAGTTCATGTCGAATTCCAGCAACCACAACATTGCTGAAGTCAGAGAGCCAAAGCCCTCATGTAAGTAAGATACTGATGCTGAGATCCTGGAGTCAAACTGTTCTGATTGTCCAGCTTCTGCAGGTGGAAATTTTTATCTATTGCAAAATTGCATGTGTATTGCCGTGACAAACGATTGAAGTTTTCTTGATAATGTATAACGCGGTTGATATTTAAACTACAATATGCTCTTCCTTTCAAATTTGACAACATTATGTATGTTGTCAAATTTGACAAAAAGTATGCTTAAAAATATTGTAATTATTTACATTGAATAACTAAATTAAATTAAACAATTTTTGACGATGTCCATTATCCACATCATTTAATTTTGGTTGTTACTTCCGCCACCATTCCACTGCGAGTGTTCGGGTGGCGGAAATAGCAACCGTTTGTGTTACGGTTTCATATTTAAAACTCACACAATATAGCTCATAATTTAATTATTAACAAAATAACCTTTATCTGGATAGTTTTAAAATTCAACACTATGCAATTCCTAACATTCGCCTATCCTCACTATCACATTGCGTCCGCACGAATTTATATTAAAGTACATACCACTGCTTATTTTAAAATAAATATTTCAGAGGGAGATGTTGTTTCTCTTAATAACTTTTAATAACTTAATAACAGTTTTCAATTTCTTTCTTCCAGCAGGCCTCGGAGAACTCACGCATTTTCTTTGCTCACAACTCCACAGCACAACACCGCGTCCTATGAGCATGGTTTTAGACTCCGGGCCATTCGGTTGTGGAATGCACTCCCTGGCACCATCAGGGACAGTACTACTCTCAAGTCTCAAGTGAAGAAGCATTACCTCTCTCTCTCTCTTTAGAATTAAAGGTAGTATCTATGTAAGTATTTATATAAGTACTCTTATTATTAATATTTATGTAAGTACTCGTTTCTTTCGTCATATTTTTGTTCACATAGGTGCTAACCCTGCCCCGCAATCAACATTTCCAACTTTAAACTGGTTTACTGGAAGAGATCTCTTATTAGAGATAAGCTCGCCTTTGTACACTATTTTTATTTAACTCTTTTTTATATCATTTGTGTGCAATAAAGAAGTTACGAATTATGAACTTTATACCATTATCATTACTAAAGAATAAAATTTAACTGACCATTTTTACACAAATTTACACTAGATTTTCAGACAATTAAGTTTACATAATGTGCTATTAAATTACCAGTCTGCAACACTTCAGCAAAGCTAAAACTTTAAAACAATTATTTATACACGCTTATTTATAGGTCCAACTATGAGAATTTAACTCACTCCATCATCACTATCGCTTTCCATGGTATCTTGACATGTGCACATTGCACAATGATTGGCAGTACTTTTAACAAACTTGTTAATTTTCGGAAACCAATAATCATCTTTCAAAAAAATGTCCTATATTATCATGACATGCTCGGAGTATTTGCCATCTCACACCTTTTGGCACCAACCATTTCAAATCATCCTTTGTTTTTCTATATAGCATTCCCATTTTCAAGCAATAATTTACTTTTAATTGGGCTATATCATCATATTCTGGATCTTAATTTTTTTTCAAATTTTCAAAATCCATTTTTTTTATCCTTTGCGACTCATCATCAGCCATTTGAACAGTTGTCAACCAGTCCGTTTTAATGTGCATAACTAGAGTCTGGTCAAATCTATCGAGAGCTGTATCAGTGGTTGCTACGGGGTTTCTGCTTAATGCATCGACATGGCTCATTGTCGAACTGGCTTATAAACCATATTGAAGTCAAATCCCTGAATCAAACTCCACCAGCGGGCTACACGTGGTATCATATCTCTCGTTGTTCTCTCATAACAAAGATTTCCATCTGTTAGGACTGTGAACTGCAGGCCTGAATTTCACTAAGCAGCTGACTACAGCCAAGGTTTCCTACTCATATGAAGAATAGTGTTGCTCGTCCGGGGAAGTCTGCTTACTGTAATAAGCAACTGGCTTCATTATGTCGTCGTCTTGCTTCTGCATTAACATGCCCCCTTTACCAAACTTACTCCCTGCGTCTGTATGTAATTGAGTCTCAGCTTTTGGGCCATAGAGTGCTAAGATAGGACGAGAGACAAGATTATTTTTGAGCTCATTAAAAGCTTGCTCTTGTTCCATGCCTCAGTACCAGGTGCAGTTGTATTTCAGCAATTTGGACAAAGGTCTTAAAATTAATGCGAAGTTCATTATAAAACGCCTAAAAAGCTAGCCAATCCTAAGAATTGGCGGACGTTGTGTACATTCACGGGTGTTAGAAAACTTTGCACTCCATCAATTTTGTTCTGACCTGGCCTGATCCCTTTCCCTGATACCTCAAATCCTAGATAGTCTACAATTCCGCAAAATAATTTGCACTTTGACAGTTTTAACGTTAACCCTGCTGCCGCTATTTTGTCTAAAACCAGTTTTAGTTTATTAAAGCCATCAGAAAATTCAACGGATGGCAAAAGCATATCATCCATATAAACTACAACTGAATTTAATCGAAGAGAATCAAACACCCTATTTATAGTGCGTTCAAATACTGCAAGTGCATTTTTTAGCTTGAAAGGCATCCCATTGAATTCGAATAGGCCATCTGGCGTAACGAATGAAGTTTTTTCTTTTGCATCTTCCTGTAATTCAATTTGGTAACAGCCAGAAGCAAGATCTAGCGTTGAGTATAGCTAGAATCCTGTCAGTCTATCCATTTGGTCTTCAATCCTAGGATTTAGGAATCCTTCATTTGGATTCAATTATAGGCAATGGATAATGTTGCTATACCTTTTTCCTATTACACACAGGGTTGCTCTCCAGATTTTTTCTCACAAGAATGATTGGGCAAGACGACTCTTACAATATGTATTCTAATGGCTCACCTATGATCTTTCGTACTTTATCTCTCTCGGTAAATGACAACCGATAAGGTCTGTAAACGACTGGCTGCGGATCTGTCATTTGCTCCAGGTTTATATTGTTCTCCAATCTCTAATCCAAGTTCTATATTGATTCACGACTTTAAAAAATTGTTGTTTCTGTTCCACACTGCTGTTTTCTCCTACGTTTAGGTCCGATAAAGTAATGTTTTCCCAATTATCTACTCTATTTTTTTAATTTATAGGTCCAACTCTGAGAATTTAACTCACTCCATTCAGATTCTTATATAATATTATCACCATACCGAACACTTCTATTGTTTAAAAAGCTTTTTTTATTTCTATTAAAATAAATACCTTACTTATATAGATAAATATTATACTTAGATAGATAAACAGCCATGACTAGGGTACAAACATCCGTTCTCGTCAAACAAATATTGCCCCCACTGGGACTCGAACCCGGAACCCTTGTCTTCGTAGGAAGGATCACTGCCGACTCGTCCATTCTGGTCGTTAGCCAGGGATAGACTTTATCTACCGAATAAACTCCCTTATAGCTAGCTTTCCCCTTTTTATGTGTTATAGGTGTCTCTTCGACTTTGTATCTGTCATTTGGATAGACTTTCGTAATTTAGATGGTCCAAAACATTTAGGTACCAATTTCTGACGACCCTTCTGCATGACATCTCTCTCTTTATACTATAACTAGCACTCCTTCTTTAAACTATCGTAGTGCTCATAGTGCCCTATCAAAACGTTCCTTCTGTTGCTCTTGGGACTTGTTAATATTTTCCAAAGCCTCTGACCTAGCCTTCTATATATTACTGGCTAATGAGTCATCGTCAGTTAATGCCACAGAAAGTTTCAATTCACTTTCTGCTGCCCCTGTAAGTCTGAGTACAAATAAAAGTACTGCAGGTGTTTTCCCAGTAATTTATTTAAGCCTGCAGCAAATTCAACGGATGTAAAAAGCACATCATCTATGTAAACTACAACTGAATTTAATTGGAGAGAATCCAACACCTTATTTATAGTGCGTTCAAACACTGCAAGTAATTTTTTTAGCTTGAAAGGCATCTTATTGAATTCAAATAGGCCATCTGGCGTAACGAATGAAGGATTTTCTTTTGCACCTTCTATAATTCAATTTGGTAATAGCCAGAAGCAAGATCTAGCGTTGTATACAGCTTGAATCCTGTTAATCTATCCATTTGGTCATCAATCCTAGGCAATGGATAATGTTGCTTTATCATTTTCCTATTTAAAGCTCTGTAATCTATACACAAGGGTTGCTCCCCAGTTTTTTTCTCACAAGAATGATTGGGCTAGGGAAGGGGGAAGACGACTCTAACAATACGTATTCTAATGGCTCACCTATCATCTTTCGTACTTTCTCTCTCTCGGTGTGTGACAACCGATATGGTCTGTAAACAAATGGCTGCGGATCTATTAGTTTTATCTTCATTTGCTCCACGTTAATATTGTTCTCCAATCTCTAATCCAAGTTCTATATTGATTCACGACTTTAAGCAATTGTTTTTTTTTGTTACAAACTGATGTTTCGACATTTTGAAACATGAGATGGAGGGGGTCATTGTGAACAAAAAATATTTCTACAGTATGGCCTTTATCCGACACAATAAAAAACTATAGCGATTTTCTGTTTTTTTTGAAAAAAAAAAATCTCTTTAAGTGACTTAATGCAAAAAAAAAGTTACTAAAAGTCATAGTTTTTTATCTGGTTACACGTGTACTAGTGCTTCTACTTTAACTCCTTGAATTTCTAATTCGACGAATACTGACCCTAAATACTTTCTAGTGCACCCCAAACCCAGCTACCGTAGTGCAATCGTTTCTATACCAGCCTCCCAGTATCTGTGACGCGTCGGACTCACGGATCAGCGTACATTCGCTGTCCACATCTACGAACCCTCGTTTAATCTGACCATTCACCATTACTTCTTGCACATATTTATAGTCAGTTATATTTTGCCTATGATTGTTTATTTTCAAAACATTTTTGGGTTAGTTTTGGGTCTCCGGTACTCACTCCATAACATCGTGTCCTACCATTGAGCAATGTGAGCACCTTTTGACAGGTTTCGAACATTTTGCAATAACATGACCTTCTTCTTTATAATTAAAACATTTTAGAGGTCCGTTACTAACCATTGCACTAGTAGATCAGTCACGCGCCACGGTAAACCTTCTTATTGGTACATTAAAAAAAAAAAAAAACTCAAAACGTTTATTCTGTAAATAGGCCACAAGGGCACTTTCACATGTCATTTCATTTCATTTCATTTTTTACAGAAAATTTGGTATTGTTATTTGTATCATATTATCAGAAAAAAAAAGTACTTAATTATTGTTTCTGAGAGATGTAAAGAGTCTCAAATGTCATAATAAAATAATTAAAATATAAATAACAGAGATGTATAGTCTCTTAAGTGAATAATACAATGATGATAGGAGATGTAAATGGTCCCCACAGTCAAGAGTTGTATAATTAAATTAATCTTTGGAGGTGTAAAAGGCCTCCAAGTGTCCAGTAAAAGAAACTCTGGCAGTGAGGATGCTCACAATTAATTAGAACAATTCAGTCCCAAGCATTTTTATCGTCTATGTACTCTTTAATACTGTAGTAAGCTTTAGAAATAAGCCTTTGATTGATGTATTTCTTGAACTTAATAATTGATAGATCTGTCAAAGTGCTTGGGAGTTTATTGTAAAATCTTACACAATTACCCTTGAACGAGTTTTTTATTTACTCATTTCTTGCTTTTTACTTCTTATGTTCCGTAGATAAGCTAACAGCTTATCCGGCTCTGCAGCGCAGCTTTAGCCCCTAACCGAACCGCTCTGTCTTCTAATTCAAAAATTATACATTCTACTGCCCTTTTGCCCTTTATGTCGCATCTATTGAGCAACACGGTTTTTTCGTAGAATGCTATGCTTCGCCCTTTGACGGCTTTTAAAAGTAGGAGACTTACGTTTACTTCTTCTGCAGTTGTGGCGCTCTTCATCAGGGCTGCGTGTACTCAGTCTCTACCGTTTCACTCTACCTCCTCACCTGTCCACTCTGCTATCCCTTTTCCGATAAATTTAGGCTTCATCGCCAAAACTGCTTACTTTCAGAACGAAAGAGGATAGTGATCGTGGTACTATACCGCCACATAATCAAAGGAAGAGTCGTTCCTTTGATTAAGTGGCGGTATCGTACCACGATCACTATCCTCTTCCGTATCTATATCGACGATGTTTGGGATATACCACTTCAGATATATAAACTCCTTTCACCTGGTAGCTACTTCTCTCGACGACAATAAAACGATTTTCTCGAATTATTAACAATTTATTTCGCTCCAATCCACTATCAGTACAAAATTACCCGCTCCACTCACAATCACGAGCTTTTATAGGTTCCTCTAGATCAACTGAACATAAATATATCTGAACAAATTTGACAACATTAAGTATACTTAAAAATATTGTAATAATTTACATTTAATAGCTAAATTAGCACCGTATTTTTGACGATGTCCATTATTCATATAATTTAATTTTGGTTGTTACTTCCGCCGCCATACTGCTGTGTTCTGGTGGTCGAAATAACAATAGTTTTTGTCAAATTTTATAATTTTAAAACTCACACAATAAATCTCATAATTAAATTATTAACATAAAAAAATTATAATTATATGATGACGATATATTTAAACAACATATATCCGATATTGATTTAATTTTGGGTATTACTTTTGCCACCATTTTGCTGGTCGTTTTCGGGTGGCGGAAATAACAACCATTTGTGTTACAGTTTTTAATTTAAAACTCAAATAGTTAATAACATAATTCAAGTATTAACATTATAACATTCTAATTATATTACGACGATATATTTTGCCGAAATTTATCTGATATTGATTTAATTTAATTTTGTTTAATACTTCTGCTGCCATTTCGCTGCGCGCCCTCAGGTGGCGGAAATAGCAACCGTTTTTGTTACGGTTTCATTTTTAAAACCCACACAATTAATTATTAACAAAATAACATTTAACAGGATAGTTTTTACATTCAACACTATGCAATTCCTAACATGAGTGACGTGATGTATGCTTGACAGTTGACTTCAATCCACTCTTTGCACTTTTGATTACAAAATGAATAAACCCAAAAATATTTAAATTCGTTTCTTAAAATAATCTATATTTTAAAAATTTAATTAAAAATATATCAGAAAAATGCATGGCTAGTTCTATCTTTGTCATCCGAACAACAGTGGTTTATTTTACAAATCTGCGTATTAAAATTAGTTAAAAAGTTCCTACCTAATAACGGTGGACCGAAATTACTGGCAATAACATGAATATCTAATGTTTTGGTTTCATTTTCGTATCTTACTGATACTTTCAAAATACCTATTGGCTTAATTTACCCCCCTGTATATTCTTTTAAAACCAAGTTATTAGGTTTTAGAGATATCTTCCAAAAAAAATTGTCGATATAATTGGTCTGAAATGGTGCAAACATGTGATCCACTGTCTACTTCAAACTCTATATCGATACCGTCGAACCTATAAAGTTATCGTCATAGCTTCCCCATGTTGTGAACGAATATTACATATATAAGACATCTTACCATCATCACTCTCCACATTCATCTTATCTAAATAAAGATGTTGGACAGTCTTATTTTTATTTGCGCCAATCTTCAATAGATGACCTTTTGATTAACTTCCACTACATGTATTGTTAGCAAATCGACACTGTTTTTTACTATGATTATTATTACCACACACGGTACACCTTTTTGCACTTTTTGTCGTTTTGACATGATTCACTTGAGCACCAGGCACGTACTGATGCACGAGCACTGGTGATAGTCACTGCCAGGTCTAGAGCCTTAGCCAGAGTAAGCGCGGCTGCATCCTCCATGAACAACTTGTCACGGGCCGGGCCACTGATCATGCCTAACACAAACCCGTCGCGCAGAATCTCATCAAGTGAATGGAGCTTGCAGTGAGCCGCAACGCTTCGTACCCGGAATGCCCACTCCTTGATTGCTTCTCCAATTTCCTGAGTGGCACAATGGAAGTGATGTCTCTCGGCCATAATACATTTTCGGGGCTGGAAATGTTCTTGCAGTAACCCGACCACATTTACATGGCGAGGCTGCTTTTGTCCTTGGGATGACCTAGCTCACGTACCAACTTATACAACGGCGTCTGTGAGTGTGCTCACGAGTATAGCTCGACGTCTTGTACTCTTGTACCTGACTTGTCTTCCACCTTCGTAATATTGTTTGCACGGAACCACTGCTTCTTTCCTTGAAAACCATCCAATCTTGGAGTTCGTGGTTGAAGATCGGAAGATTCCCAATTAACGCGTTTGCCATATTTAATGTGTAGGGTATTTAGTTACTACTAAACACTGATAATAATATATTGTGCAACTAATGAATAAAGGACGGATTTAAAGCGAGGGCCATAGATGAATCACGCGCCGTGTGATCAAGGATCTCGCGAGCTACAGCGCCGTAAGGACGTGCGTACAATCTAACATATTAAAACATTTAAAAAAATTGGTTTTAGTAAATTTGTGAATGGTCCAGTTCTGAATTTTTTATTCTTTGTCACACTTGTGTGCCTCTTATGGACTAGCTCTTTCCACTGGGCAGTCCTAGAGCGAGATAGTTGGTCTCTGTGTGCTGCGCCGAGGTTGAAGATAGGCTATTCGTTTTTGGCCTCGCTGAGGATCGAACCACTGCACCGCGTGTGCGAAGCGGGTGTGCTACCGCTCGGCCAATCAGGGTGATCATCGGTGCGCCGAATCTGCGTCTCACTATCGGCGCGTGCGCCTGCCTACGAGTGCTATGCAAGCATGCTACGCGCGCTACGCCTTGGCAACGTCATCGCCTATGTGATACGCGTGTCGGCCTCCTTGAGTGTGTTGCTCGTACTGTCGTCTTCGTCTGTGCCACAAAAATGTCCAGAGTACAGCGCTCTCCACCACCAACGCCGACAGCGGCTTCCCCTTTATACACAAAGTCTCCAATTCGGCGTCAGAGCCAGACCTAGGGCAAATTAAGAAGCAGCAGCTGGATGGCGGCAGCATCACCATACGCCATAAGCGGCCGCGACACGGTGACGACGATAACGCCGACCCACTGTAAGCGCTACTGCTGGAGGTACGGTTGCTAAGGGCGGAAATGCAGGATACGCGCGACGAAATGCGGGAATTCAGGCGCGAAACACAATAATTCCGCTCCGCCCTCGGAGCCTGCGACCAGCGCATCGTTGCGGTGGAGCGGCGGAGCGACGACATCGAGAAGACGGTAGCCGTTAGATGATGTTAGAGGAGGCCATCACCAACCTCTAGCTGGAGCTCAATCATAGGGACCAGGACATGTTGGCGAACGACGTCGAGTTCACCAAAGTGGAGGAAGTGAGCGGCGAGAACCCGGTGCACCTGGTGTCGCTCCTCGCGGTGAAGCTGGGAGTGATGGTGGAGGAACGCGACGTGGTGAGCGCGGTACGGGTTGGCGCGCCCGCCGACGCTGGCGAGGGGCACAGGCACCGGCCGCTGGTGGTGCGCCTGGCGTGGCGCGCGACGCGGGATGCGCTGCTGCGCGCGGCGCCGAACCGCTACTACCACCGACCTGGGACTACCCGGTAAGCCGCAGAAGTTTTATGTGAATGAGCGACTCACTAAGCTGAACCGGGTACTTTTTGCCAAGGCGCGGGAGCAGGCCCAAGTTCACGGATGGAGATGGGTGTGGACGAGAGAAGGGCGCGTCCTGGCCCGACGTGCCGAGGGTCAGCCATATCACTCCAAAAGTTGGAGAACTCTGAAAGTCGGAGACTAATTAAATCTAGGGAATCCAAAAGTTGGAGAACTCCGAAAGTCGGAGACTATTTTGATGTAGGGACTCCAAAAGTTGGAGAACTCCGAAAGTCGGAGACTTATTCAATCTAGGGACTCCAAAAGTTGGAGAATTCCGAAAGTCGGAGATTTATTCAATCTAGGGACTCCAAAAGTTGGAGAACTCCGAAAGTCGGAGACTTATTCGATGTCGGGGCTCCAAAAATTGGAGAACTCCGAAAGTTGGAGATTATTTTTAGGTAGAGACTCCATAATTTGGAGCACTCCGAAAGTCGAAGACTAATTGTATTTAATGAGAATTACTGTCGTTTATGTTTAAGAATAAATAGCCGAGTGTTAGGTAATGTTTATGTGTGTTCACTTGATACATGTATGAGGACATACACGTTGTCTGGATGGACGAGTGTTAGCTTTTGATTAGATTTTGTCGATTTGTATATTTTTTATGTTTTAAATGGTATATTTGAACTTTAGTTTAACTATTTATTAATTTATAGACTTATATTGATGTAAATAATATTTGTTTTTCAATTTAGTTTCAGTATGTTGGCGCCACTGACGGACCGACGGAAGTGTCAATTGATTGTCTTTTGTATCGGTCAGGCGGGAAAGGAAAGAGGCGATCGGGTTTTTGGGGGCATTGGTTATCTTATTATATGTCTGTGCATTGGTTCTTGGAGCGTGTTCGAGGTTGGTCGCATACCGAGACTAAGTGTGGAGTTGATTGGTCTGTAAAATACTGTGTCGCCATTTTGGAAAAGGAATAAAAGTGAATAGTTCCATGGTGTCTGCTGAGTTTTATTACATAAGGACAAAAGAAACGTAAATTCTAAACTCTGTCGGTCTGGTTAACTATCTGGCGATAGTTGATCATCTAACGCATTAGTTTATCAACTAAAGAAGAAGAAGAATAAGAAGAAGAAGAAACATTTATTATAAAAACAGTGAACACAGACACAAATACCGAAACCACGAAAACACGAAAAGACCAATTAACGAAATTTAAATGAAAACAAGGAATATACATAGTCAGGTCATAAGTTCTGTCACATGTGCAATATGAAATAATTTAGACATGTTTATTATTTATGTAAACATTTATATAGCAAAATGAACTTAATAAAACATAGATTCTTATGGTAATAAAGTTTATTCAAAATGACCCCCGCGATTTTGAATACAGGCCTTTATTCTGCGCGGCCAGTCGTCTATCGCAGCACGAACGAGGTCCATGTCAATATCGGCGGCTGCCTTAATCAAGGATGCCTTGAGTGACTCCAAATCAGGATGAGGCTTTGAGCAGGCCTTTTCCTCCAAGTGTTGCCATATCTTGTAATCTAACGGACTCGAATCTGGACTGGAGGAGGGCCAGTCTTCGTGCCGGATGAAGTCGATTTCACGCGCCGCCAGCCAGTCTTGTGTGCTTTTCGCTCTATGAGCTGGCGCAAAATCTTGTTGGAATACCCAGTGCCTATTATTAAACATGGTATGAGAAACAGGTTCCACAAGGTTCTTGAGGACTGTATTTTGCATTCGTTTTTACGCCTTTCTCACAAAAATGTACCTCAGTTAAGCCCCAATAAGAGACTCCCAACCAAACCATGAGCGAGGATGTAAAATGACCTCGTTGGACACGCGGAATACGGTTGCTCGCTTCTTCACTGCTGTGTGCGTACACCTTATCATTTTGTTTGTTGTAGCTCTCTTCCACGGTGAAAATTTTTTCATCCGAAAAAAGAATTTCCCGATGCTTTTTTCCCGCGTACCGCTTCAACAAAGCGCGGCATCTCTTCAGTTTCAGGTCCATTAAACGAGCGTCCAAACGATGTCCTGTTTTTCTTCGATATGCCCTAAGCCCTAAGTCTTCATTTAACACCCTTTTCACCGTGGTCCTGCTTAACCCCATCTGAAGGGCCAACAGTTTCTGCTTACGTATGTGTAATACAAAGCCACCGTCGTCATATACCTAACACACAAAGTTAGGCACATATCGTCGATGCCCTCAATTTAGAAATAGTAAAACTAAGCATATATTTTATTTCACTTTTATTACCAGCGCTCCTAGCATCGGACGCTTTCTAACATTGGTTAATTTTAAGTCACTTTATGTAAGAACTGAGTATAAATCATAATTGCACATCCTTGGACTTTCCTTCATCTCCACTGTCAGCCACTACATATAATTGGCGCAGTCACGGAGTTGTAGAATCAGTTCCGGATTCTTCGAGTATCAATCTGCTGAACTGGTCGCTGTATCTACATCTACAACAAGAACCTATGAGAGCTGGCTTTTGGACGTGAAGAGGAACCCGCCTTATCCAGACATCGATAGAACGAGGCTCCAACCAAGGAAAGATGCTGTTAATTTTGTAAGTACATTATACTCTAATTATTGGTTGCCATTTTCCTTAATTTTTTTTCCAAATCGTCCTGAATAATCCCAAAAATTTTCCATCCTAATTCAGCACGATTTAGGGGTAGTTCCCTTAGTGATAGTAATAGGCGCCGTAATCTTCGCATCG
Organism: Argyresthia goedartella; assembly: GCA_949825045.1. Lineage (NCBI taxonomy): Eukaryota > Metazoa > Arthropoda > Insecta > Lepidoptera > Argyresthiidae > Argyresthia > Argyresthia goedartella. Next base: position 14,852,873 of record OX463809.1, on the reverse strand, counting down.
AGCAAAGAGACGCATTTAGGGATTTAGACCCTATACAGGAGGAATTTCCTACTGAAATGGCGGCCGCAGATTTAGATACCATTCATAAAGCACTAAGAAATGTGCCCGAATTTGACGGGAATCCAAACGTCCTAATTAGATTCCTAAGATTATGTGATCAATTAGTTCAGACATATGTAAATGCCGCCCCAGGTCATGAGTTGATTAACTTATATCTATTAAATGGCATTTTAAATAAAATTACGGGACCTGCTGGCCGTACATTAGCCACCAATGGCACACCGTCCACTTGGCAAGGTATCAGAAATACTTTGGTCAACAATTTCAGTGATCAAAGAGACGAGTCTGCTCTCTACACAGACCTGTCCATGTTAATTCAAGGCACAGGTACACCGCAAGATTTTTACGAACGGGTACAAAATCTATTGAGCACTATCATGACATACGTGGAACTACATGATAGCGTAGCCACCACCGTTGAAGCCAAGCGTTCCCTATATAAAAAGCTTGCCCTTCAGTCATACCTAAGAGGCTTAAATGACCCACTAGGATCGCGAATTCGATGCATGCGACCAAACACCTTAGAGGATGCTCTCCAATTTGCGCAAGAAGAGTTGAACATCCTTTATTTGCAAGGCAAAAACAAGCCAACCCCCTTCAGAAACATGACACCATTCACTGCACCTTCAGCTAGGTCACAAATATTCACTGCACCTACATCTGTTAGACCTCAAATCCCTCAAAATTATTCGTTTGCACCAAATCCACACACACACGCATTTATGACAAATCAGGATCCAATCCCACCACCAATGCAAAGAAACAGGTATCAGCGGAACCCTAACAATCCAGGTCCTTCACGCACACAGCAAATTTTTAGAGCCATGCCCAGATCTAACATGTCTACCGGCTTTAGGATCCCCCAAGCGCAATTTACTCGGCAAAATCAGTCTTACAATCAAGCCCAACCCATGAGTGGTGTTAGCCACCCCGTGGCCCGAACTTTGCCACCAACAAGGCCCAACAATTGGCGGAGCAATGACAACTCTCATGTTGACTACAGGTCGCGAGAAATGCATTTACATGAAATACAAAACCCTTCTGAGTCGAGTTACTATGGTTATGAAGAGCCGTTATCTGCAGAACAATTCTATATGGGATCATACGAATACCCACCCCAAGATACGTTATGTTATGATCAAAATGATCAGGTTGTCGTTAACCAAGAAAATGAATCAAATTTTCCCTTAGATACGGAGGGGAGTTACCCCGAATAGAGTTAAATATACAAAACAAGCGGCAACTGCCCTATATACAGATTGAAAACCCGCCCCTAAGGTTACTTCTGGACACTGGCGCTAATCAATCTTTCATAAGTCCCGAGGCTTTAAATAAATACTTTCCCGGTTTGACTCTTAATTATGACCCATTTATCGTCACCAACATACACGCATCTACCATGAACAACTATTCAGTCACTATCCCCTGTTTTAACGAAATCCAAGACTCAAAATCAATAAAACTATACGTGTATAAATTTCATGATTATTTCGATGGCCTTATCGGTTGCGATCTACTTGAACAGTGGCAAGCGAATATCGATCTAGGAAGTCGAATACTTAGCACCCAGTTCGCGAATAACAAAATTCACATGCATGGACCAGAAAGTCACCAACTATTGGAGGACATAATCCCGGCCCAGTCATCAAAATTACTAAAAGTCCCGACCACAATAAATAACGGTGAAATTCATATAGATGAACAGATGATCTGTAATTGTAACATCAACGAGTGTATTTCAATATCTAAAAATAACTTTGCATATGTGGAAATATCTAATCCAACACAGAATGACATTATTTTATTATTAACAGAACCCGTACATGCACAACTATACAATGAGCAAACCTTGCAATTTTCAAGTGTCAATGCCCGGTCACAGGAAGTCATACCGCGTTTGCGCACTGGACACCTAAACGATGAAGAATCATGTAATTTGATAAACTTATGCAGCGAATACTCCGATGTTTTTTATGTGGAAGGCGAACAATTGTCGTTCACAAATCAGATTAAACATTCGATTAATACAACTGACGATAACCCGGTTCATAGTAAAACTTATAGATATCCATACATACATAGAGAAGAAGTTAGAAATCAGGTACAAAGTATGTTGAGACAAGGAATTATTCGGCCATCTACCTCTGCCTGGAGTGCCCCTATTTGGGTAGTCCCAAAAAAATCAGACGCATCAGGAAAGGTTAAGTGGAGACTAGTCATAGACTTTCGAAAACTTAATGATAAGACTGTTGAGGACAAATATCCAATACCAAATATTGTTGATATTTTAGATAAACTGGGAAGGTGTCAGTATTTTACTACACTAGATTTGGCCAGCGGTTTTTACCAAGTAGAGATGGACCCAAAAGACATTCACAAAACTGGTTTCAATGTAGAGCGCGGACACTATGAGTTTCTTCGTATGCCCATGGGCTTAAAAAACTCACCATCAACATTCCAGAGAGTTATGGATAATATCCTACAAGGCGTTGAAAATACCATAGTCTACTTGGATGATATTTTGGTATACTCCACATCGCTCCAGGAACACATAGTGAACCTCAAGAAAGTATTCCAACGACTCCGCGAAACCAATTTCAAAATTCAGATGGATAAATCAGAGTTTTTAAAACGCGAGACCCCATATTTAGGCCATATTATTACCCGAGAAGGCGTAAAACCAAACCCAGATAAAATTGCCGCAATATGCAAGTACCCAATCCCAAAAACTACTAAACAGATTAAAGGTTTTTTAGGTTTACTGGGCTATTATCGTCGATTCATACCAGATTTTGCAAAAATTACGAAACCGCTTACCGCATGCTTAAAAAAAGGATCCAAAATTATCATCAATTCCGATTACATCGATTGTTTCGAACATTGTAAAACTCTTTTGACAAATGACCCTATTTTAGTATATCCAGACTTTTCAAAAGAATTCATTTTGACTACAGACGCGTCAAATTACGCCCTAGGAGGGATTTTATCTCAAGGTTCTACGGGCGTAGACCACCCTATAGCATATGATTCAAGGACTCTCAATGACAGCGAGGTGAATTACTCCACCACTGAGAAAGAGCTGCTTGCTATAGTTTGGGCTACCAAGTATTTTAGACCTTACCTCTTTGGCCGGAAATTTAAAATAATTACAGACCACAAGCCTTTGCAATGGCTCATGAACATGAAAGAGCCCAATTCTCGACTCACTCGTTGGAGGTTAAAGTTAGCGGAATATGATTACACCATAGTCTACAAAAAAGGCAAGGCCAATACAAACGCAGACGCTTTGTCTCGCATCGAGATAAACAACGAGAATATGTCACTGTTAGTCAATCATTCGGAGATTAATACAAGTTCATCGTCTTCCACGATATCAGCACCCGATCACAACCCTATTCCTAGCTCCTCAGCTACAGCCACCGCTCACACTAGCGCCGAAAATCCGACACTAGAAATCCCTATAAGCACTGACCCTTTGAATAAATTTAAAAAACAGATTGTGTTGAACATTATAAATCACCCGCCTAGAACCAGGCCTACAGTCACGCAACCTTTTGAAGGTCATATTAAGACTTCAATTGACTTATTCGACCAAAGATTAGAAAGTAGTTTATCTAAAACAATCCAAAATCATGTAGACCCCAATACACGCACAGCTCTCTTGATCAACCCCGAAAACAAAATTTACACCATAATTCCTATCATACAACGTATTTTTGGTAGCTCAGCCATGAACTTGGTCCTTGTAAAATGTGAACTGGAGAACGTTGTCTTACCCCTTAGGCAGCAATCTATAGTAAAAGCATATCATGAAGGGAAAACTAATCATCGAGGCATCCATGAGACATTGCTCTCATTATCAAAACGTTATTTCTGGCCAAAAATGCGCGACACGATTACAAAATACATAAGTACTTGCAACACGTGTAATACCGCTAAATATGACCGCAACCCACCACGCCCTCAATTCAACATAGTACCAACTCCCTCTAGGCCATTTGAAGTAGCGCACGCCGATGTACTTACTATCGAACAGGAAAAATACCTAACTCTCGTAGATTCCTTCTCTAAATATGCGCAAGCATATCACATCCCTGATTGTACTGGACTCAGTATCATTAAAGCTTTTTTGAAGTTTGCTACTCATCACGGATATCCCTTGACTTTGGTAACAGATAATGGGACTGAGTTTGTTAATCAAATTGTAAAAGAGTTTTTGAAATTACACAACATAGAACACAATACTACAATGCCCCATGCCCCAAATCAAAACGGGATGATAGAGCGTTTCAACTCTACCCTTTTGGAACATTTACGGCTGCTTAAAGTAAAACACAAAAATGAAACCGCCAAAAATCTTATTCCCTACGCACTAATTGCTTACAATAGCTCAGTGCACAGTTTCACAAAATGCAGACCTTTCGAAGTTATATCAGGCCACTTTGATCCCCGAGACCCTATTAATATAAACCTAACAGAGAGATTAATGCAGCAATATATAAATGACCATCGCGAACGAATGGAAACTATTTACCACCATATACATAACATGTCGCTCGCCGACCGAGAAAAAAGTACTAATAGAATAAATGAGACACGGGAACCCCAAATTCAATATGAACCAAATCAAGAGGTGTTTGTTCGAAACCCCGCCGCAGCCCGACAAAAACTTGCCCCCCGCTTTAAGTCTGACAGAGTAACTAGTAATTTACCAATTCATATTTACACTACAAAAAACCGCGGCCCAGTAGTTAAAGTAAGACTTAAGCGGCCACTAAAGAATAGAACCGTTCCGTTGTTACAGATCCCTAATACTGATCTCGACCTCCGCGGCCCAAGTACAAGAAATACAACTCGACAACCTCAGTAATGGACCGGGCCTACTACCATTCAAACTAGGCACCGCTAAAATAATTTCCCATTACCACACTTTCATCCATGAAATAGACTTAGGTAAAATCAAAGATACCATTTTCAACTTAAAGACTCAGCTATCCGACACTTACACATATACTTCCAACACTCTTAGTGATGACACGTCAATCTTTAAGTTTCAAATTAAACATTTATATAATAAACTCGATAAAGCGCTTACTCACATTGAAACATTTTTAGCCACTCGAGTCAAGAGAGGTTTGTTCAACCCTTTAGGCGCTCTTATCAAAGATATCACAGGCAATCTGGATCAAAACGATGCTATCCGATTCGAAAACGCTATCCAGGTCTTGAATAACAACCAAAAAAGTATTTCTGATACCTACACTAAACACATTACTCTATGCAATGAAATGACCACTCAACAGGCCCACCTAATTACCGATCTAAAAAATAATCAGGCAAAATTACAGATAGCTCTTTCAGCCATCAATAATTCGACGGCTACTGATAACGAGCGAAATATGAGACATGCAAATCTTGTTCATTTTTTCGTCGCTTTTGGCGAGAAGGTTCAAGATTTATGTAATGAAATAGATAGACTTGAGAATATTTTGGCATTTAGTCGTACTAATTCTATGCATCATTCGGTTTTATCAGTTAAACAATTACGAGATCTCATCTTTAAGTTGCAAAATTATTATGAACCAGAGCAGATCATTTCATTGGACATAAGGTACTATTATGATATAATAAATTTAGGAACCTACTTTGCAGACACAAGACTTGTTATAGTACTTAAATTCCCAATATTTATCAAAAAAACCTTTGACCTCTATAAGTTATGTCCGATCCCCAACAAGAATAATAATATCATCCTCCCATCCTATCCATTCATGGCATCCAATATAAACGAGTATGTGTACATAGAGGCTGAATGCCCGAAGGTCAACGCATGGCACATCTGCAAGCAGAACATCGGCCATCAACTACGAACGCAACGGGACTGCATCCATCGATTAATATATTTACAGGAGATAGATGAGACGTGTCAACCTACGCCTATCTCGCTGTTCAAGGAAGCTCTTATGGAACTGGATAGCCAGAACTACATTTTATCGTTTCCAAGGCCCACCAAAATTCAACTTATATGCAAACAAGAACAACATCAGCTGTTGGAAGGAACTTATCTAGCTCGCATCCCGCACAACTGCAGAATCAAGGCACCGGAGTTTACAATAGTCAACGTCGAAGACAGGATTCAAGGACTACCGATTGAATTGATGAACATTCCGTGGCCAGCAATCGCCGGAAAACATCAGACAATAAAGTATAATTTAACTACCATCGAATTATCCAAACTGCATAACATTCAAGCGCAGCTAGCAACAGAGCGTCCAATTACAATACAAACAATAGATACCTCCGTCTATCATACGACGATTCCGCTCTACGTCATCGCACTAATCGGTGCAACTGCACTGACTGCAGTCTACATTATACGCCGAAGAAAGGCTTACATTGTAAATAACAAATGCGAATCAACGACTCAGGCTGATATTCCCTTATCGCATCTCAACTTAGCACAGGACAATCGAGCCGCAACATTTGCAGTAGACATCAGCAAATAGTTGCTCATCTTAAGGAGGGAGGTGTAATACAATGCCACCGTCGTCATATACCTAACACACAAAGTTAGGCACATATCGTCGATGCCCTCAATTTAGAAATAGTAAAACTAAGCATATATTTTATTTCACTTTTATTACCAGCGCTCCTAGCATCGGACGCTTTCTAACATTGGTTAATTTTAAGTCACTTTATGTAAGAACTGAGTATAAATCATAATTGCACATCCTTGGACTTTCCTTCATCTCCACTGTCAGCCACTACATATAATTTATGGGATTTCTTTGAATTCGCGCCTTCACAGCTTTTATCACTGCTGGAGTCCTAACAGAGCGAGAGCGACCAGTTCTTGACCTGTCATCTACACTAGAGTCTTCATTGTATCGTTTTATGGTACGATAAACGAATCTTTTGGTTATATTCAAAATTTTCAGTAAGTCGAAAATCTGAATTGGCGCGTAACCGCAACGATGCAACGCAATAACTGCGACACGGTCTTCTTTAAGTGTCCACTCCATATTTAAAAATGAGGAAAATTCTAAAAAGTACACATTTTTATTTTCATGAAAAATTCGAAATTCGAATTCAATAAACTTTTTTGTGGCCAGCGTTCTAAATTCAAAAGTTTTTATTGTGTGACAGAACTTATGACCTGACTGTGTATATATTAAACACAAAGGGAAGAATTAAGAATACACACGACGGAAGAAAACAAAATAATTCATTCATTCATTCTTGTATTCATTCATACAATCGATCAATCATTCTGAATCATTCTATCGAGCGATATCGACGGTCGTGGTGTGTCACTCTCATTACAAATGGCATCTGACTCAGCAGTATGCTATAGGCCATGCCTTCAGCGCTGATTTTCAGCCAGCGCCGAGTGTTACCCCGCGAGCGTTACAGTCTACGGCGTGGTACAGCCATTTAAACAAATGTTCATAAATATATAACATAATAGTAAGTAAAAAACATAATAAATCAAAATATATAATAACAGAGATAATATAAATGCATTTTTTGTGCGGTAGCCATAGCTTCCATTAAAAAAAATATATATATATTTAGAATTTACCTAGGTTGTGCGGGGCAGGCGGTCCCACTGGCAATGTCAATGAGCAACCACATACTCAAGTCTTGTTGCGGCGAGAGGTTGGAACTGAAGGAAGGAGTAGTCTCAGCTGATCCAGGGAATATGCCTCGAGCTTGGGCCCGAAGGCATACCTACTAGTTGCTTCACGGACTGGAGGGGGAATATCATTCCTACACTAAGATGCCGCAAAACGGAAACTCCCGCGGAAAGTCGTCGTTCGATGCGTTGGTATCAATATTCTCTTTTTGTACACGCTACGTCCTCGGGTCGCCCATTTAAGCTTCTTGTGCAAGTAGGGTGGGGTTCCTGTGCGTATTTCACCAAAGAGTAATTTGGCAAGGTGTAAATGCCGACGGGCCTCCATATTTAGGAGTTTTGCTGCATCCTAGTATGGGGTGATATGGGATCTAGGAGGGATTTTAAAACAAAAACGTGCACATGCGTTTTGCACACGTTGTATTAACCTTCGTTAACCTGTTAACCTATTAATTCGTCCGTCCAAGTATACAGCCACCATAGACGACATCACAGTAGTTTAATCTGGATAATATCAGTGATTCACAACCGGAAACAAAACAACAATGACCAAGAAACAAAATTATTCACACGACTGATACTACATGGAAAAACGCGGGAAGCGCTCAACTGGCTCCTCACAAAAGACACGAGCAAAGTTTTAAACCTAGACACTGAAGTTGATCCATCTGGTAAAACCGTCAGTGATGTGCTGAGAGAAAAGCACCCCCCGCCTAATAGTCCAGATCCCGCTTTATTCACTCTCCCCAAAGACGTCACAAAACTCCCACCACTCCTTGAAATCGAAATAACTTGTGACCATGTCGAAACAGTTGCGAGAAAACTACACGGCGGCGGAGGCCCCACTGGATGCACAGCCGAAAACTGGAGAGATTTCCTACTCCGCTTCGGCCAAGCAAGCGCCCATTTAAGAGAAGCCGTAGCGCAGCTCACAACGAAACTTAGCAACGAAACCATACCCTGGACCCAAATACAAGCATTAATGTCAAGCCGACTTGTTGCTTTAGACAAATGCCCAGGCGTAAGACCTATCGGCATCGGCGAATGCCTACGAAGAATATTATCCAAATGCATGATCTTAGCAACAGGCTCTGAAGTCACTGAAGCATGCGGCCAGTCACAGCTCTGCAGTGGACTGGGCAGTGGCATCGAAGGCGCCATTCATGCCATGACCGATGTCTTCCAAAGAGATTGCCAACCTGGTTCAAACTGGGGAATGCTCCTCGTTGACGCGAACAATGCTTTTAACGCCGTGAATAGACAACTAGCCCTCTGGCAAGCAAGAATATACTGGCCACACTACGCCCGCTTTCTTTATAATACTTACAATGACCACGCTGAATTGGTATTTCGCGATTCTGATACAAGACTATATAGCAGAGAAGGCGTAACCCAAGGAGACCCACTCGCAATGCCACTGTATGCGCTTGCAACACTACCAATAATTAACAAACTTAAAACCGAAAACACAGTCACACAATGCTGGTACGCCGATGACTCCTCCGCGCAAGGCACTTTCCAAAGCCTACGACAATGGTGGGACAACTTAAACAAAACAGGCCCAGCATACGGATACTTACCACAAGGTAAAAAATCATTTCTAATAGTGTCAGAAACTGACAAGTCTACCGCAGAAAAGACGTTCTCCGGTACCAACGTCTCCATAGTTACCGGCTCCCGCTTCCTAGGAGGCTACATAGGAACAGGAGGGGACGACTTCGTAAAAAAGAATGTAACCGAATGGATATCTATCATCGAGAAACTCACAACAATCTGCAAAAACTCACCTCAAGCCGCTTACACTGCCCTAACTAAAGCAGCTCAGTTTAAATGGTCCTTCCTACTACGTGTCTTAAAAAATTCAGAAGAACTTTTTGAACCCTTAACTAACACATTACACGACAAATTCATACCAACACTAATCGGAGGCGAAATCACAAAACTTGAAACCCAGCTATTTACCCTCCCAGTCCACAAAGGCGGACTTGCCCTTTCTGACCCCTTCAACACACCAAACCGTGCATACCAAATCTCAAAACAGGGATCTACAATACTTTCAACAGCCCTAACCGAGATAAAAGACATAAACCTTGCTGAACACTACAATTCTTTGCGTGACGCAAGAAAGGAAGGAAACAAGGAAAAAGAAACATACGAGAACGAAACTCTAGAAAGCATTCTAACAAAATTACCATCCAAAAAGAAAAGAGCAATAGAAAGATCAATAGCGACAAAAATGAAAACAAAAACATCAACATGGCTTTCAGTAATACCGACAAGAAAAGACAACTTCGACTTATCACCCCACGAATTTAGAGATGCCCTGGCCATAAGATACCACCGCACACCAATCTCCATGCCTGCGACTTGCGACGGCTGCGGCAATGACAACTTCAACGTCGACCACGCCTTGTGCTGCAAAACAGGTGGCCTTATCACACGCAGACATAACGAAATAAGGGATATTTTCTGTGAACTGTGCCAGCAAGCCTGGGGAAACGTCACGAAAGAGCCAGTCATCTCCGAAGGCGATACTGGGCTGCGCGGAGACTTGGCTTGTCGGGGGGTATGGATTGCCCAGAGGGAGGCGTTATTTGATATCCGTGTCATAGACACCGACGCTCCCTCCCACGCATCACGCCCCGTAGCGGCTGTCCTTCGTTCAGCTGAAGAAGAAAAGAAAAGGAAGTACTGCGACCCATGCGAGACGCGCCACACCACCTTCACCCCTTTAGTAACCACTGTCGACGGAGTTTTTGCTCCACAAATGATATCATTCACTAAACACCTCGCCGAAACGCTGGCGGACCGCTGGAACCGGACCCCTGCCACAATAATGGGCTGGCTACGAGCAAGAATTCAAACCGCCATCATCAGGGCTAGCAGCATGTGCATCCGCGGTACCCGCCATAGGTGGAATCGCACAGGCCTATATGAGGATGGAGCGGCAGTCCCACACGTCTTGAACTAGAATGAATATCTTATTTATATTCTCTGTACTTATTTTCATGAATCCTTTGCTTAATAAATCAAAAAGTGATTCACTTAGTCTGACACGCAAATCAGTCCTAAGGATTTTAAAGGATTTTAAGGCGGTATAAACAATTGCTGACTACTTTTCTGACGTGATTTTCGAAACGAAGCTCAACAACCCAAGATTTTTTGCTTCTACAGCCCTTTCCACTGGTTCACCCCTGAACTATATGAGGGCTATATCGTTGGGGGCAAGGGCTTGGACTGTGTTATGGATCTGATTTTTTGTACCAAGTACCATGTAATTAGATTTACCAGGGTTTAGCAGGGTTTAGACAGCTCCTCTCAGACCATGACGCCACCCGCTCTAGATCGCTGTTTATGTATTGGACAGCAATCTTTACGGCAGATGGAACGATCGATATATATAATTGGGTGTCATCTACGTAAAGATGGCACATGTTGCTCTCCACGACAGAAGCGATCTCCGCTGAATAAAGAATAAATAAAAGGAGGCCTAATATCGACCCTTAAGGCACACCCCTTGTTAAGTGCTTTGTCGAGGAAAACAACGTAGTACCATCGCTTTTTTCTAATCCGACAGGTAGCTGTCAAACCACTTCACCGTGGCACTATCAAACCCATAAAAGGACATTTTCGCTAATAAGAGAGGCGTGTTCAGAAAGTGGAAAGCTCGGGAAAAATCTAGCAACACCAGAACAGTGCTTTTACCTTGGTCAAGCTCAGACAAGATATTATCCACGTCATCGATAAGGGCTGTTGATGACCCCCTACCCTTACGGAAGCCTGATTGCAATTCTGGTAGTATACCATTCCTCTCCAGATATCCCGACAGCTAATCACATACTGCCCTCTTTATTATCTTGGAAATACAGGGAAGGATACTAATGGGACGGAGATCGGAAATATGAACAGGATTAGGAATTTTAGGGTGTGGGATAACCTTCGCAGTTTTTCAGTCAGTCAAGAAAGTGTTAGTCAGTATGCTGCGATTAACCATGTCAGTCAAAATCGGTAGTGTCCGCGGCATAGTTAACAGCAACATGTCAATGTTAATATAGTCGAGTCCGGTGGCATTTATCTTAATTTTCGTTAAGATCTTCGATACAGCTAACAGCGTTAATATATTTAGACTGAAGTTAGAAACCCTATGGTGTCGGTTAAACTCATAGTAGGTAAGATGTGAGATAGTTTTCCACAAACGCTTTGGGTCGGTATAGCAACGGTTTATGTGCTCCTTGAAAAAAGCACACTGTTCTTGATAAAGGGCAGAGAGCACAAGGTGTTTTAAATCAAGGTAGTACATTCTGTGCCCTTCTAGCTTTGTAACCTTGTACTTCCTATGTGCCCTGTCTCGTAGGCATATCATCAAACGCACGTTGTAAGCCATGGTTTTGGAGTTTCCCTCACCACTATAGTTTTTACGGGCACATGGCGGTCAAACAGTTCTGTTAAAAATCGAGTAAAAAGTTGTACCTATCGTCAACATTTTCAAGTAGTAAAATTCTATCCCAGTCTAAGGAGTCTAATTCTTTGTCAAATCGATCGCGATATATGTCAGTTATAGGTCGATACGTCAAATATCTAGGTTGAGGCTTTTCCTTTTCTACGTCAAGGTCGACCGTAAGGAAAGCAGGCCGGCCTAGATCCGGTATGTGATGAACGTGTGCGCCACGAATGCGCGCGTCGGTACAAATCAAGTCAATTGTCGTTTCACTGTGGTCGGTGAAATGGGTCGGTCGGTCTACAATTTGTGTTAATTTTAGTGAGCCCAAAAACTCAGTCCACCGGGAAAAATTCTTGTCGCAATTGTCAGCTACATTAATGTTAAAGTCACCTAATCGTAAGACTCTATCGTAATTAGTCATAGAAGTCAACGAGTCTGTAATCGCGTCAAGAAATTGTCAGCATTAAGCTAGGGTGGCCGGTAAGCCGTCAATTGTCAATTGTCAATTGTAAGACGGGCTGGTTTCCGCAACTCGACGACGAAAGCGCCTATTTTGCGTGTGGGTGGGAATGCGATATCATTCGAGCCAACCCAACTCCTCCAGGAACGCCAGCAGGCCCTTTACGTTACCGGCTATCCCTGGAAGGTCCCTCGATTGACCGAGGTGTTTAGCCCTATAGTCCGCTACTCCTGTGCACTCCATGAGGACGTGAGCAGCCGTTTCTTCTGCCTCCAAGCAGGCTCTGCAAAGGGGGCTGTCGGTAACACCTAGGACATATAGATGTTTATTAAAGAAACCATGGCCAGTAAGTGCTGCAGTCACCAGTCGCATGCGCGGCCTACTCAGTCGAAGCAAGGTCTTAGCAAGCCTAGCGCTAGGGGACGGCAAGGCCAGCTTAGCCTGTCTGCACTCCTCATGGTTTGTCCAAAGAGTGGCTGTGTGTGATCATTCCTGGTCAACTCTCTCAGAAATGTGCGTACCATCTTGAAGGGAAGAGGGATGATAGGTTCGGGACCATACGCTGCCAAGCTAGATCCTTTACGCGCCAACTCATCCGCTGCATCGTTACCTCTTTACCCGCTGTGTCCTTTTATCCATTGAAGGATTACGCGGTTATGTTGACATACCTCCATTAGTCGTTTGTGACACTCGTAGATTAGCCCTGAGTTAAAAGTGTTGCTATTTAGGGCTTGTAAGACGGCCATGCTATCCGAGAGGATTCGAATGGAGGAATCTCTTACCTTTCTCGATGCTATGGCATTATCGGCCGAGATGATGCCCATGCATTCAGCTTGAAAGACAGTATTATGGGCACCCAGTGGAAGTATTTTTTTTGTGTGAGGGTAGCCTAGAAATAAACTGCAAAATTTTGTGGCTGTGTAAATAATTTAATTTAAAAATACAATTATTCTATTAATGCTAATAAATCTTATTGAAAACTAGGCCTGAACCCCTACTTAAACTGGGTCAATAATTTGCAAAAGCTTTCCTCACCTCTTTTCATCACAACAAAACAACATGGATCTTTACACCAAAGTCAACGAGAAAATTGACACAGTCATTGCCAATTTCAACACCCAGATGGCACAGTATGAGAGGCAGCTGAAGGAGTCCGCCACCATGTCGATGTTGTGCAGCCCGCAGGACATCAGCACCTTAGCTAGTGACTTCAGCGATGCCTGGATAAGCTCCGTTCACAGGCAGAGCTACTGCTGGTGGGCCAAGACCAGCTTAAGCAGGCGTCGCGGCGCAAGGTGCTTCTCTTGCACGGTGTGCCAGAGGTTGCAGGCGAAGAAACAGAAAGTGTTGTTAAGGGTGTGCTAACCAACAAGATGAAATTGTCGCCAGAGTGTGTATTGGATATTCATGTTGCCCACAGGCTCGGGTCCAATATCAAGATATCAGCTCCCCGCCCCCTGCTTGTGAGGTTCAATATGTACAGATCCCGGTCCGAAGCATGGAACGGCAAGACATCCTTGAAGGGCACGGGCATCACAATGTCTGAGTTTTTGACAAAGGCCAGACATCAGGTTTTCATGGCGGCCAGGAAGCATTTTGGTATGCGGAACTGCTGGTCCACTGAAGGCAGGATCATCCTGCTGCTTCCCGACAAGTCCCGGCAGAAGATTGAAATGATGAAGGAGCTTCTGGTGTTCACCGACAAGTTCCCATCTTCTGCCGCTCAATCCGGGACAGCGGGAAACCCTGCGTCCACATCTACTGCACCTGGTGCTTCTGCGCGGGCGCCTGCCACCACTGCCAAGCGTACACGCGGAGGCCGAGGTGGATCGACGACGGGGGCGGCTAAGAAGTAGTTCGCCGACAACAAGTTCTTCACTTCAGTGCCTCCGTCATTCGGTCCGATTATGCCTGCGCGCAGTGGACTATGTGTGTATTTTCAATTTCTGTGAAGATTGCACGTTTTTTTTATTTTTATCTATCGTTTTCTCTTCCGACCCACGTTTAATTCATAATTTCTTGGTTATTGAATCCAACCACTGTCATCTGTCATTTTTGACAGCGACGTTTTTTTTTTCTTGTTACTGTCATGTCTCTGTACAAACATTCCGTATGACGCGTAACGAAACGCAATAGCGAGATTTCGATATTGCTTGAATCTTTGCTGTTTGTTTGTGTTTTATTTGTTTTACTTTTTTGCTGTATAATTATTGCAAGTTGATTTCTGTTAACCTTGATTTCTTTCCCAGCATGCCCAGTGAAAGACTGAATTCAGGCTTGGAACCAAAAGTATTTTAAAGTAGATCCTATTAATATAAATTTATTTTATAATTTATATGTATATCTATTTAGTTTATGAATACCTTAAACAATTTTAACGATAGCTTCTTTTCTAGCTCTGATAGCGATGTTTCACTTAGTGCGGGAGGTGGGTTGTCGGCGGATGGCTCTTTGTCTGATAATCTGGAACGCGTGTTCTCGACCCTTGGCTTTAATCTCAACATCGTGCATATTAATGCCCAGAGCATTCACGCCAGCTACGCTGATCTTCTTGATGCCTTCATTGACCAGAATATTCACGGAATTCTTGTCTCCGAATCTTTCCTCAAGCCATCCCTCTCTTCTTCCATGTATGTTCTGCCAGGGTTCAGGCTCTTTCGTAATGATCGAACGGGTAAGGCTGATGGCGGCGTTGCCATCTACCTTCGTTCTGACATCTCGTGCAAAGTTATCAGCCACTCGCCCAGCCTATACTCTGGTTCTGCGGAACACTTATTTTTAGAGACATGTCTTCGTCACAATAAAGTGCTTCTGGGTGTTTACTACAGCCCCTCTCTTCGCATAGATTACTTTGAATCTTTTGAAACTCTTCTTAATGACCTGTCTCCTCTTTATCCTGTTACTCTTATTCTTGGTGATTTTAACACCTGCCTTCTTAAAAACAATGCTCGATCAGCCAAACTGCAATCCATTGTTAACTCCTTGAATTTACACATTCTTCCCCTTGATGCCACTCACTTTCAGCCTCACTGTACTCCCTCTCTTCTTGACTTGATGATAATATCTAACCCCACTAAGGTTGCCGTACATGGTCAACTCAGTGCCCCCTTCTCCTACCATGATTTAATTTACCTATCCTACAAAATAAGGCCCCCCAAGCGTAGAGCTAAGTTTCTTGAACTTCGTAGTTTCAAGGGTATTGATGTCACTTCCCTTAAATCCGACGCCTCTTCCATAGATTGGTCCCTTGTTCTGGGAAGTGAGTCCGTTGATGATAAGGTCCAAAACTTTAACACGATTGTCCTGAGCATGTTTGACAAACATGCTCCTGTCAAGAAGGTTAAAGTTAAACATCTCCCCGCTCCATGGCTTACTGATACCATTAAAGGTTCTGATGGCTAAGAGAAACCGTGCCAAGACTAAATACAAAATGGATCCGACCGACGAAAATCTCTTAGCATACAAAAGTCTTCGTAATCGCTGCTCCCGTCTGTGTCGATATGCCAAACGCCGTCATATATTTGAATGTATCGAAAACTTTGCCCCTGCACAAGTTTGGGAATTTCTGAAGACCCTTGGTATTGGTAAGTCCCAGGACCTGATGGTTGGTAACATCGACCTTAACGGTCTCAATCATTTTTTTTGCTGTCCCCCCCGTCCAGATGGATCCATCTGTCAAGGATGCCACACTCCGTAACTTGCTTTCCATGACTGACTTCTGCCACTCTTCTTTCAATCTGCGTCATGTTGGAATCGCTGCAGTCAGGAAAGCAGTGCTAGCAATCTCATCAAAAGCCGTCGGCGATGACAAAATCTGCTCTCAAATGTTGACAAGTGTTCTTGGAAAATTGTTGCCGGTTATCACTCACATAATTAATGCTTCACTCTCTGACTGTCACTTCCCTAGTCAGTGGAAACGTGCTCTCGTGATCCTTTTGCCTAAAACATCCAACCCAACTTCCTACAAAGAATATCGTCCTATTTCTATCCTGCCCATCCTTTCCAAAGTCCTTGAATCCATTGTACACACTCAACTATCCACCTATCTTTCCTCCATGAATCTCCTTAATTCTTTCCAATCGGGTTTTAGGCCGGGTCACAGCACTACCACCGCTCTACTCAAAGTGACAGATGACATTCAACTTGCGATGGATCAGAAGAGGATGTCTGTGCTGGCACTGCTTGACTTCAGCAGCGCTTTCAACTGCGTGGATTTTGATATCCTGATTGCGATCCTCCATTCACTTAATGTCTCCTCTCATGCCGCCCGCTGGTTTGACTCCTATCTCAGAGATCGACAACAACGCATCAATTCTGAGGAAACATCCACCGATTGGTGCGATCTATTCACTGGGGTTCCTCAGGGTGGCATCCTTTCACCCCTTCTGTTCTCGGTTTTTTATCAACTCAATCTCTAATGTACTTACTTCTTCATATCATCTTTACGCCGATGACCTCCAAATATACCGGCATTTCTCTCCGCGTGATGTGACTCCGGCTGTGGAGGCTCTGAATGCTGACCTCGAGAATATCAGGAAGTGGGCCCTCTCATATGGGCTTCTGGTCAACCCGAGAAAGTCGCAGGCCTTGATCTTGATACTCTCTTAACCTGTTACAACTTCCAATCGCTCCTCTAATATTTGATGGAACCGTAATCAAATACAGCGATAAAGCTAAAAATCTCGGAGTTGTATTCGATAACATGCTGTCTTGGTCGCCCCATGTCTCTGAGGTCAGCAGACGAGTATTTGCATCGTTTCACTCTCTTTGGAAATTACAATACTTCCTTCCAAGCATACTAAAGTTACTCTAGCCCAGTCCCTTCTACTTCCTTTAATTGATTATGCCGATGCTTGCTGGGTGAGTGCGAACAAAGAACAACTGAATAAACTCGAACGACTTCAGAACCTCGGGATTCGGTTCGTCTTCGGGCTGAGCAAGTATGACCACGTCTCGCAGTATCGCAAGGAACTGGGTTGGCTCCCGATTCATCTTCGCCGTGATTTCCACATATTGACTTTACTTTTTAACATCTTGAGAAACCCTAGATATCCTTCCTACCTTCGTGAACGTTTTGAGTTCCTTTTCTCCAGAGGCAAGGAGCGGAGATCTCACACGGTGTCTCTTATATGTATTCCGCAGCATAACACCGTCGCCTACGAGCACTCGTTCAGGCTGAGGGCCATTCGGCTGTGGAACGCACTTCCCTGCACTATAAGGGACAGTCCCACTCTTTTCTCCTTTAAGAATCGCTTGAAAGAGCACTTACTTTCTCTTTCATCATAGGTATTGTATATATAAGTATGTAATTGTATTTATCTATTTATTATTATTATTTGTTTATTCTTATTTTATCTACTATTTCTTTGATTACCTATATGTATTTTTATAGTAAGTATCATATTTTATTGGTATTTGGTAAGTATTTAATTGCACTAGACTACCCTTTTCATTTTATGTGTATCCTATCCAGATAGGTTTGCTGGAAGAAATCTCTGTTGAGAGATAAGCTCGCCTTTGCCTTTTAATTTCGTGTATAATTGTATTGTTGTAATGTTCTGTGCAATAAAGAATTGTGAATTGTGAAGTAACTGTATATTGTATTTTTTGTCGAAAACAAATTGTTTAGGGATTCTGTCACTGCAAGCCATAGAGATGGGAATTTTTTTGTAAACTTCCCCTAGGATGGCGGTGTGTGAGGTCCTGTTTTTCCTCCAAAGTCCTAAGGTGTTGAGTCTCACCGCAGATAACGCGGCCTCCTGCTTAATGTACAGCTGGAGTGGCGGAAGACACAACATGGCCTCCATTGCTGCTGTTGGAGTAGTTCTCATACTACCTGTGATAGCCATGCAGGCCAGCTTTTGGAAGCTTTGGAGTTTGCTTACCATTGTGGTTAGTTTGGTCCTGGTCCACCACACCACAGCTCCGTAGCAGACAAGAGGACGGATCACCGTCACGTACAGCCAAAGAATGATGTTGGGAGAAAGTCCCCACTTTTTCCCCACCATTCTCCGACACTGCCAGAAAGCAATACTTGCCTTCTTTAGTTTGTTGTCAATGTGGCTACTCCAGTTGAGCTTGCTGTCCAAGGTTATGCCCAGGTACTTCACCTCAGTTGCTAGCTGGAGTTCCGTTCCAAAGAGCTTAGGTAGGGTATACATACCAAGAGCCCTATTGTTAGTGAACATGACCATTTCCATTTTTGTTGGGTTAACCGCCAGGTCATATTCTAGACACCAGCGCTCCACGATGCGAAGAGCTGTTTGTTTAAGGTTGCACACTGTGCTCGCAAATTTACCCGTGATGAGGATTACCAAATCGTCGGCGTATCATACGGTGTAGTATCCATTAGCGTTAAGCTTGGTAATTAGGTTGTTAATGACCAGATTCCACAGCAGCAGGGAGAGCCCTCCTCCCTGCGGGCATCCCCGCACTACCTCCACCGACAAGGACTCACCAGCTAGACGCACGATACGTTTATTAAGCATGTTTGTGACCCAGTTGTTTACAGCTGTTGACACTCCATGCCTTGTTAGAGATGCACTTATACTGCTATGCTGCGTCTTGTCAAAGGCACCTTCTATATCAATAAAAGTTCCAAGACAGATGCATTTGTTTTGAATCGCCTCTTCAATTATGGATACAACTGCATGGAGAGCCGATTCAGTAGACTTACCCAAATTATATGCATGCTGATTCTTGTGTAAGGGTATATGTTTTAACGCTCCATCTCTCAGGTGCCTCTCGCACAAACGTTCGAGAGTCTTAAGCAAGAACGAGGTGAGGCTTATCGGCCTGAAAGATTTAACGATAGTGTAGTCGCTCCTTCCTGGCTTCGGTATGAAAACTACGTTTACTACTCTCCACCTTTTGGGAACGTATCCGAATCTAAGACATGCTTTCATAATTCGGACCATTATATTGATGACGGGTTCCCCACCCCACTGTAGAAGTGCTGGGAAGATTCCATCTGGTCCTGCTGATTTAAAAGATTTAAAGCTATTAATGGCCCATCTCACCTTGTCCGCAGTGATAATATTATTAGTTAAGTGGTCGACAGCTTCATGGTGAACCTCTTCCGGCCACACAATCTCTTGAATAATTCTACTTCCGGGGAAGTGAGTTTCCAACAAGAGACTGTGTGTTTCTGTGGTGGAAGAGGTATATGTTCCATCGGGTTTTTAAGCGACCCTAGCCTGGAGGTGCCTTGTTGAGCTAGTATCTGCCTTACCCGATTTGCTTGATCAACGGTTTTAATGTCGCTGCAGAATTTCCTCCATGAGTTGCTGCTTTTGAACCGTAGTCGTTTCTTGTACTTGGATTTGGCATCTTTGTAGTTGTCCCAATCCTCATCAGCACTGGTATTCATCGCCCTGTTTAGCAGTCTTCTGATCTTAGCACGCATCCTATCTAGATCAGGACCCCACCAAGGCTGCCCCTTGATGTTGGTAGGCGCTGGCGTGCTAAGCGGGCAAGTTGAATGGTAGCAGTCTATTGATGTATTAGTAAAATCTGTTACCTGTTGTTCGATTTGTTCGGGTCCCTCCGGATCTTGTTAGAGTCTCAGCCCAAGCAAGTCTTTCACCTAGGATAGCTCTGTAGCTGGTTCTGTCAGTATTGCGTGGGTTTCTCTTAGGGACAGTTGGGGAGAACGCTGCGTTGATCTCGAAGCGTATCCATCGATGATCAGAGCATGACGCCTCGTTGGACACATGCCAGCCCCCAACATCGTCGGATATGTCCGCCGTTGCCAGGGTAATATCAACGATGGTTCTACTCCGCTTGGTAACAAAAGTTGGTTCAGAACCTATGTTAAGCACATTAAGGTTTGTAGTAAATAGGTATTCAACAAGTGTCTTACCTCTGCTGTTCATATCTGGCATGCCCCACAGTGGGTGATGCGCGTTCGAGTCGGCCCCAACGATGAGCTGGAGGCCCGACTTCTCGCAGTGGTCCACCAGCCGGCACAGGTCGTGTGGAGGCGGGTTGTCCTCCGCAGGCATGTAGGCGGAGGCCACCACGAGTTCGCGGCACCTAGCTGTGTCGGGCAGTTGCAGCCTTATGGCACACAGGTCCCTGGAACAGAACTCTGTTAATGGCTGTGCTGGGATGTTGTTAGTAGTTATGATGCACGTTCTAGGGTTATCGTGATCAGTTGTAACGAAAAGCTTACCTCTCAAATCGGCGAGCCCTCGAATGCTACCGCGGTTGATCTACGGCTCCTGGATCAGAGCCACGGCAGTGCTGTTTGCCCCCAACCAGCGTCTTAACTGGGCCGTTGCAGTTTGGCTGTGTTGGAGGTTGGCTTGGAGGACTTAACAACCGCGGGAGAGGGACGCCATTTTTGGTCAACCCCTCCTCCACCTCCAAGAGGAGCTCCTCCTCCAGCCGCATGGACAGCTCCTCGCCCTCAGAGGGCACCACTGCTGGTTCTAGCTCATCGCCTTCACCAAGCAGCATGGCCTCCCAGCGCGCGTGCCCGTCCTGCGGTTGAGCAGCAGAACTTTCCCCGACTAAATCGGGAACTGTTGGCTGCCACTCTGGAGTGGAACTCTGGGGCATAGATACCCCAGTGATGACCAGCTTAGAGCTGGTCTGCGTTACCACCGGTGGTTCCCTAATAAATTTCCCACCGGGTCCCTGAAATTTAAGGTAGACTGAACCACTACCAAAAAGGAGCTGTCTGCCCTTTCCCAGCAGGGTCGGCACCACATCTTCAGGGACGTCTGCAATGAGAAACAGGTTGTCCTGCTGCTCATCCACTTTCTGGAGGAGCCATCGGTCAACCTGTGCCCACTTGTTCATAAAGTGGAGGACTACGCCGACGTCGGGCGCAGACTTCCACTTGCCCCGTTCATTGGGTATGAGAACCCCACATCGAACCCTGCGGACCATCTCCGATTGGCGTTTCACCACCAACTGTACGTTGGATGGTGTAGACACGCCGGAGACACACTCCCGCAGCCAGTTCAGGGAGTACTCGCCCTCCACGAACAGTTTAACGTGGCCGTCCTCGTAACGAGGCTTGCCACCGAATTTGGGGTTTTCCTTGCTCGGATCCGCCAACGCTTCCCTCAAGATTTTGTCATCAATCTCGTTGAGGATGAGCGTTGACAGATCCTGTGAAATATGACCAGTAGCGACGTCAGTAACGGCGATGTACTGGTCAGACTTCACCTTCTGAGCATAAGTGACCCCAGCTCTGCGCGCTTCCGTGCACTGTTTTTTAGGTTCCACTCGAGGAGAATTACTTTCCTCGAGTCGAGCCCTCTTAGCAGCCGCGCGCTCGTTTTTGCCGGGTCTCTTGGCAGAAGAACACAATATCTACCCTTCAACAACAAAATGATACACGAGAGCAATATTCTAGGATGAATAATGTTGAGATTTCAGGTTTGCCATTTAAAAAGAATGAAAACTTATTAAGCATCCTTCAAAGTATATTTACTGTCGTTGGACTTACAATGGACGTAAATTCCATTGACTGCATACAGCGGGTACGTCGTTATGGAACTGGAGTTGGTAACAACAATGACGAAAACACAACAATTAACACTCCGGCCGTCATAGTAAAATTCACTCGGCGCATATACAAGGATGAACTACTATCAGCAGTGCGGGCGCGTAGGGGCATCACAACAGCTTCCTTAGGGTTAGACGGTCCAGCTGTTAACCTGTTTCTGGGTGATCATCTGACACCGACCACCAAGCTACTGCTTAAACGTGCTCGCCAATTGAAAAAAGATGGAAAACTCGCATATTTATGGGTCCGAGACTGCAAAATTCTCGCGAGAAAGACGGAAACTTCTAAGGTTACGTTGATAAACAAGAATCTCGATTTGGACAAGATAAAGTGACTATGTACTTGTTTTGTTAATTTGTTTTCACTCCTACATTTGTTACTTTGTTCTCATACCCACACCTACCTTATATTGTATGCATACTTCACGTTATTATTATGTAAACAATGCCAACAATTGGTTAAATGGAAAGTTCAGCCTGCAATCACTATTATTGAAACTATTTACGTCTTACATATTTTTGTATCAGTTAACTATTGCTATCCAAAATTTAAAAATATCTATGTGTTCCGCAATACATATTCACAACCTATCTTAATTACACACACTTTAATATTAATATATTTTCCCTTTATCACTAATGGCTAACATTACCCTAAGCGGTTATTATCAAAACGTATGCGGACTTCGTACAAAAACACGTAGATTTTATTCACAGGTAGCACAGTCTCATTATGATTTCATTTGTATAACGGAATCCTGGCTAAACAAAAACTTCTACGACGGGGAAATCTTCGACACTAGATATTTAGTCTATCGTTGCGATCGATCGGCTGAGGCGACTGATTTGGAGCGAGGTGGCGGCGCTATGGTGGCGGTTCACCGTGATTACCAGCCCGTGCGCCGGGACTGGCCCTGCCCCCCCGCCGCGTCCTCCGAGTGCGTCTGGGTATCAATACCGTTATCTAATAACAGTAGGCATAAATCATTGCATATTTGTTGTGTTTACATTCCGCAAGGGCATTTATATACAAGCGCATTAATTAACTTTTTTGATATTTGTAGTCGGATTGTAACAGAACATTCTGACGATGTTTTCCTTATTACTGGAGATTTTAACGTATCAGATGCTGAGTGGTCGAACTCGAGTTGTAGACATATGTGTCTTGATAATGGTACCAAACCAACAGTGGAGCCATTGCAAGAGTTTTTATGCTTTACAGGGTTACAACAATTTAACAGTAGTTTTAATATAAATCATCGGTTATTAGACCTTATTTTAAGTAATAGAAATTGCGCCGTTACTAGTAGCCCAAACCCTTTAATAAAAGAGGACCGGCATCATAAAGCCGTTGAAATTGAGTTAAGTTTAGATTACTCACCTATTCTTAAGCCCGCTCCTACTGTTAGATATTGCTTTTTTAACTCTAATTTTGATGAAATTAATCGCGAACTATCTGAAATAGACTGGTTTGCACAATTTTCAGGTCGTTCTTTGGAGGAGTGTACATTAATTTTATATACAATACTAAATCGTTTAATAGACGCGCATGTCCCAAAGCGTCCTCTACGCACTTCCATTAATAGGCCTCCTTGGCACACAAAGCCACTTAGAAGGTTATTAAATGAAAAAAGAAAGTACCACAAACTATGGAAGACATACGGAAATCCTTTAGATCGTGACAGTTTTAGGTGTCTAAGGAAAAGAGTTGATAAATTGGAACCTATATGCTATAGAAATTTTATAAACTCAACTGAAAATAAAATCACATCAAACCCGAAATTTTTCTGGTCTTACATGAAGTCAATCTACGCGAAGAGTGGTCTACCACAAATAATGTACTATAAAGGTATTTCAGCTTCAACTGGTTCTCAGATTTGTGACATGTTTAATGAACATTTCCACTCTGTTTTTGAAAAACCTAGTAATAACATGATTGATTTGAACAATCTTCCGCCGGTACATAATACAGTTTTTGAGATGGATACAATATTTTTAACTAAAGACCTTGTTCATAAATACCTTAAGTCTATTAACGTAAATAAAGGTGCCGGACCAGATTGCATTCATCCTGTTATTATTAACAAATGTGCGTCTGAGTTATCAATTCCAATCACTTTGCTTTTTGAAAAATCACTTCGCGAAGGTTGTGTTCCCTCTATTTGGAAACGTGCTCTAATTACACCGATACCTAAGGGAGATATCAGCTGTGACATTGAGAAATATCGGCCAATTTCTAAACTATGTCAATTTGGCAAAATTTTGGAGAAGATTGTTACTGACCAATTGTCTGCCGCTGTACGCCGTCATGTTACTGTTCATCAACACGGTTTTCTTAAAGGTCGAAGTGTTGAAACAAATCTCTTATCCTATACAGAAATTATACTTGAAGCCTTGGACAACAATTATCAAGTGGATGCCGTGTATACTGATTTTGCTAAAGCATTCGATAAAATTTGTCATGAACGCTTGCTGTTGAAACTTTGGCAGATGGGTATACACGGGGATCTATTTCGATGGATAAAATCCTACATCGAAAATCGATCGCAGGCTGTAGCAGTAGGTGGGTACACTTCAAATCTCAAACCCATCACTTCGGGTGTCCCTCAAGGGTCACATTTAGGACCTTTGTTGTTCGTTCTTTACCTAAACGACGTCACAGAAATTACAAACAGCTCTGGTTTACTCTTATATGCCGACGATACAAAAATATTTAGGGTTATCCGAAGTGTGGGAGATTGTGATGTCCTGCAAAATGACATTAATAATTTCGAATCTTTCTGTAATTCAAACAACTTATTTTTAAATCCAGTTAAGTGCTTTGTAATAAGTTTCAGTAGAAAAATACAAACCATTAATTATAAATATGAACTTTGTCAAAGAGAATTAGCCCGCGTAGATCAAATTCGTGATCTAGGCACAATAATGGATTCCAAGCTCACTTTCGTACCTCATGTGAACCACATTATAAATAAAGCTCTTAAACAACTTGGTTTTATACTCCGCGTAGGAAAGCCCTTCAAAAAAGTCTTAACTTACAAGGTACTGTTTAATAGTTATGTTCGCAGTCATCTCGAGTTCGCCAGTGCTGTTGGGAACCCATTTTATAACATTCATATAGACGGGATAGAAAGGGTGCAGAAAAAATTTATTCGAGCCCTTGAATATCGTACTGGCAACACATATTCGGATTATGTGACGTCCTTGAAAAAGGCAAAAATGTACTCATTAAGTTGTCGTCGTGACTGTATTGATATATCAATAATTTTTAAAATAATTAATAATATAATCGATTCCCCCCCATTATTACATTTATTGTCGTTTAGAGTGCCTCGTCGTCGTGAGCGTAGTTGTCGAAGCAAGCCTCTCTTTGTTATACCCCGTAGTCACACAAATTACGCTGGAAATAGTTTCATAAGACGTGCTTGCAGGTTGTACAATGATAAGTTAGTAAATATAGATATATTTAGTGAATCTCTTAAACGCTTCAAAAGTTTAACTTTGGAGTGTCTTTCAAATTGTTCTGAAAATCAAACTGAACATGTATGAAATTTTTAACTTTCTTTTTATGTATAGATATTTAGTGAATCTCTTAAACGCTTCAAAAGTTTAACTTTGGAGTGTCTTTCAAATTGTTCTGAAAATCAAACTGAACATGTATGAAATTTTTAACTTTCTTTTTATGTATAATGCTTTTTATGTTGCTTCTTCATCATTATTATTTCTTTGATATTTAAACTATTATAAAAGATGTTTTTACTAAATTAGGAAACTGTAGGTCTATGTTTTATAAAGAGTTTATGTATTGTATACAAATATGTAAGACTGTTTGTTTCTGAATAAATAAATAAAAAAAAAAAAAAAAAAAAGATTTCAACTTCTTGTTAGAAGTCGGACCACCAGAGAACGCTATGGTAGGTTTAGCCCCGTTTGAGTCTAGGGTTCCCTTTGACACCACGGGAGCCGGTCACCTTACCTGCAGCTCCGGCTGTATTAACAGCGGGACCGCTAATGGTCGCCACCGTGGTAGATGGAACCCCATCTACGCCGGCAGTGGCCGATGCGGCAGCCAAACGCTGTTTTTTCTTCCACCGGCGATTCGCCTTACGCCCTGGTCCGGTTTGCACCGTATCTGGACGTTTAGTCGTTGGGCCCTTCCCTTGCAAGGATTGCTTAGGTGGTTTACCCTTTCAACCAACCGTCGTCCAGGCGCTGGCAAAATGCTCGGCGATGTTAGTCGAAAGGCTCTGCGCACCGGGTTGCCCCGTGGCCCTGCTTCTCGACTCGCTTTCGGGCTTTGTGCAGCTAACCTCCACAGTGGAAGCACTACCGGTTTGCACCGGTAGGTCATTGATGGTGGCAGTGCGCCCAGTTAAGGCTTGAGGATCTGCCGAGGCAGATTCTCGCACCTGTTTGGAGACGCTTGCGGTTTTCACCGCTGGAAGCGTTCCAGAGGGGTTTTTAGACCTGACACGATCCATGGTCAAATGTATAAAGATTCGTCTACTCGGTTTCCCACCCTCCAAGGAGCCCGCACATTTGAGAGCGCCTACTTGCTTGGAATAGCTTTCAGTCGCTAGGAGTACCGAGTAGATATAGGAGCATAGGGCTGGTCCTTGGCGCGACATCGGGAGCTCGCTTCTGTGGACGATGGGAACCAAGGTGTCAGCGACATGGTCCCACCGCCGTAGTCACCGAAGCTTACCCCGTCAGCATGGCCCATCCCACCGCTTTGGCTGACGCCTTAGCGGACCCTACACCCCTAGCCGTAGCCCTTTGACGGGACACTTGGCCGTTACCCCAACCCGCGGCTACGGGCAAGGCTACCGTTTTGCCTGAAATCCAGGCCAAAGAGGGCGTGTTGCCTTACGAAGCTAAACCCACAGCAACGCTCGGCTCAACCCCCCAGGACCCCTTCATCCTGGCCTACGGTGATCAACTGCGCAGACCACAAGACGCAGGTGAATGTAGATAGTCTGCCGGGTACACCCACCTTAACCGACAGAACCGGAGGGACTTTTAGCCATCAGCTAGTAAGAGGTCCGGGGACCAGTCACTGGCCGCTGTTACCAGGGTGCACCAGGAGGAAGCAGAAGTAATGCAGTCGGACGTATCCTTCTGCATCACTTCAGCTCCCCCACACTAGGAGGTAGTCGCTCAGAGCATTCGGTAAGCCGTGCCGACTAGAAGTTTTTTCCCCTGATGTGACCCGCCTCCACATCTGTTCGACGGCGGCGGCAGCGGTGGGCGCGGGGGGGGGGGGGGTGCGGGAAGACCCGGGCCGTGACGCCGTATTTCACATAGAAGCCGACGCCACCGCGCCGCCGCGCGCACGCACCTCGCGCGGTCGCGGGATGTGGCGCAGTCGATAGCCGGGCACGACGGGCGCACGGCCCTCTTCGCCCTCATGAAGCCAGGTCTCGTTTATTGCCGCTAGGTCAGGAGACAAGTTGGACAAAGTCACTGTGAATTCGTTGTGACCTGTACCCAGTGAGCCAGCATTAAATAAACTAACACGAAAGGACTTAGTGCTAGGCATAATGGTATAAATATATTAAAGGTGTATACAATAGAAGGTAAAATACACATAGAATAAAAATAATAAAGCAAATAAGAATGACTGAGGGCTGATATAGTAATAAATAGTTTGTATGCTACGTACATATCCAATTGCAGGTAAACGGCGGAAACCGGTCCGGCCACGTAGACAACACCGGCACCGATAATAATAACAACAGTGACACTCCACGACCGTTCTGGGAAAAAGCAACTACCAGTTTATTAGTACTGAACACACTCGATGAAATAACTATATACGATGCGATGATATGGCTGACCCTCAGCACGTCGGATCAGGACGCGACCTTCTCTCGTCCACACCCATCTCCATTTGTGAGCTTGGGCCTGCTCCCGCGCCTTGGCTTGGAAAAGCACCCGGTTCAGTTTTGTTAGCCGCTCATTTAAGTAAAACTTTTGCGGCTCACCGGGCAGACTCATGTTGGCGGTAGTGGCGTCTCGGCGCACGCGCGCCTCGCGCATCTGCGCGTCCCGCGTCCCGCGTCGCGCGCCAGGCTAGGCGGATAACCAGCGGCCGCGGCCTGGCCGCGGCCTGCCTGCGGCACCAGCGCCGGGCGCGCCCACCCGCACCGCGCTGACCACGTCGCGTCACTCCCAGTTTCACCGCGATGAGTGACACCAGGTGCACCGGGTTCTCGCCGCGCTCTTCCGTCACTTTGGTGATCTCGACGTCGTTCGCCAGCATGTCCTGATCTCTATCATTTAGTCCCAGCTGCAGGTTGGTGATGGCTTCCTCCAGCATCTTCGTCCCCGTTGAGACCACAGCATCGGCTACTCTTTTCTCAATGTCATCGATCCGCCGCTCCACCGTATCGATGCGCTGGTTGCAGGCTCCGAGGGCCGAGCGGAATTCTTGCGTTTCGCGCCTGAATTCACGCATTTCGTCCCGCGTGTCTTGCATCTCCGCCCTTAATAAACGCACCTCCAGCAATGATTCTTGCAGTGGGTCAGCGTCAACGTCGTTACCGCATCGCGTCCACGATATGGTGATGCCACCGCCTTCCTGTTGCTGCCTCTTTATTTGCGCCAGGTCTGGCTCTGACGCTGATATTGGGGACTTTGGCAGATGTGAAGAGGCAGCCGTTGTTAGCGTTTGTGGAGGAGAGCGCTGTACTCTGGACATCCTGAGTGGGACTAGACATACGACGGACGACAGCACGAGCACCGCACTCAGGGAGGCACGAATACGCGTAGCTTGTAGCACGTAGGCGATGACGCTGCCGCGACGTAGCACGTGTAGCAATCGTTGACGCGCGCGCAGTTAGTGAGGCGTAGATTCGTCGCACCGTCCTCACCCCGATTGACTGAGCGGTAACACACCCGCCTCGCACGCCTGTGGCACGGGTTCGATCCTCAGCGGGACCAACAACGAATCACCGACCCTCGACCTCGGCGCAGCACAGGGAGACTAACTATCTCGCTCTAGAACCGCCCAGTGGGAGTAGCAAGTCCATAAGGGGCACCCAAGAGTGACAAGAAATCAAAATTTCAAAACGAACCAATCACAATTTTTCTAACACCAATTTAAAAGAATGTCACCAAGGATCGTACGCACGTCCTCACAGCGCTGTGGTTCGCGAGCTATCTAACGGTTTGATAACGGTTTTGACTATCTTGACATATACACTAGAGTAGCGCCTCAGCTTGATTTGTTGTAACACCTATTTAAGGCAATTGGATGGAACAAACGCGCACAGTCTGTGTCGGACGGCTGCGACATCTGGACGCATTGGAGTACAAAGGGTTACGTAAATATGCCTTCACGTGTACTTAGGTACTGCACATACTTCACAGGAAAATGTACTAAAAGTAAAGGAGTGACTTTCCACATGTAAGCTTAATAAAAACGCAAAATCACGCTTAATTACTTTGGTATAAATCTTAACTCATGTCGACGCGCCATGTGGTCCCCACGTTTGAGTAGTTTTTGTTAAAAAGTTTTTCTTTTACCATTTTTTGTGGCTATAATTACTACATGCTTTTTATTATTTTTAAAATAGCTACCTACATTACTTTAGCTATTAACTGTCATATAATCCTACCGTAACTATTATTTGTTGTATGATTAAAATACTTTTGAAAAAAATCCAACTTCCAGGTATACCCTATCCAATAAAAAAAGAATTATCAAAATTGGACTGCTCTGTAATAAGTTGTCATACATTATAATCAGTGAGTGAACAATCAATCATCCCCTGTTTTCCTACCCTTAGGGTTTTTTTTTCCAAATTTATATGGGACCAACTTCGGGGTAAAAATAATTATCAAAATCGGACTACTCTATAAAAACTTATGCGTGATCCATACATAAAAAAAAACACGTCGACTTGAAAACCTCCTCCGTTTTTTTGTCGGTTAAAAAGAGGTCTACGCTGAAGTGACAACTGTCCGTGCATTATATGTAAATAACGTAATGCATTTTTGGAAGCAAATTATTTTTTTCATCTGAGAGTTTTGGGGATCGTAACCACTAAGTTTGGTCACTTCGTATTCAAAAACAAATTTTCAGATATAAAGCTGAACGGAATAAAAAAGGTAGGTAGAAACTGGATTTATTTAATTTATTTATTAGTCTTAATAATAACGACGTATCAAACTAACGTCCCACAAAACTGTCTATACACAGTTTGTCTGTGGGGTCTGAGTCTCACTTAGTACAATGAAATAAATCTATCTAAACTTAAATATGTAACAGGTGAATAAGTTATTACAATTTGGGAAAATTATATAGGAAATCTTTTTTCAATTTAATTTTAAACTTAGCTGGGCTAGGCTCCAGTCGTATGTCTGTAGGCAGTGAATTTAATATATATCGTATTCTTTTTTTCAAAGTTCTGTCTCCATAATAATTGTTAACAGAAGATATCTCAAATTTGCCTTCAGATATACTCCTGGTGACATGTTTGTGAGTTACGGGATGAAGATACTGGTTACTATTATAATTATGGATGGCTATAAGATATTTACATTTAACAGAGATTGGCATAATTTTACAAATCTTAAACAGTTTTGAATAGTCTCCTTTACATTTCAATTTGGTTTTTTTATTCACAAGCAGCTTTATAAATCGTGTCTGTAAGGATTCTAGTTTATCAATATAACTTTTAAATGTAAAACCGTAACAGTCAAGAGCGTAACCTAAAATTGAATCAACTAATGCAAAATATATACATTTTAATGTGCTAATAGGAACTTTATCCTTAATCCTTAATTTATTGCTAATGTAACCTACGTGTTGAGACCAAGAGAAATTAACATCTATTTCAACACGAAATTAACATCTATTTTTTAAGTTACAACGTCAACTGTTTCATTAGGTTTGCATTTACAATTTTGTAAATTATTATGGAGACACGAATAACTATGGGTTAACAAAGGCGGCGGTTTTTCAGTGATAGTTAGGTGAGGTGAAGGAATGATTAAATCCATGTACCTACTCGTATATCCGGGTTACTACTACTACCACCTATAAATTATGGATAATACACAACTTATAGATATTGATTTAAAAAAGCCAGTTTGCAAGCTTGTTATTCAAACAGCAGAATAATGTAGTTACAAAATACCTACAGGTACTCAGTACAATATTCTGCAAATTAATATCCGCAGTATTAACAAAAAAAACTATCAACCTCATGGTTATTTTGGAAAGATTAAACATTAAATGGGACATTATTTTTCTTACGGAGTGTTGGCTGGGTAATAATGTATTCGTCCCTCATTTACCTAACTATATAATGCATCAGAAAATCAAGCATATAAATAAGGCTGATGGAGTGGTGGTCTATGTTGACAGCCAACTGAATTACTCAGCCTGTGAAATTATCCTGGCTGGCGCTAGTGGATTACTCATAACCGTAGAAAATTCAACAAAAATATTTGATATTTATAGAACACCTTCTATACATGATGTAGACATCTTTCTAGGCTCACTAACTCAGCAATTAAAAATCGGACTACTTGGGCTGCTTAGCCACTCATGGTTTGTTACCGTATGTTACTCATCCTACCAGACAAAGTTCGTGTTTGGTTATAGAGCCCAGTAGTAGGTATAGCAAGTTTATTCCTATTTCTAGTATTGACAATGTGCCTGTCGCTATTCTTAGGAAATTTATCAGCCAGCCAATCTGCAATTCTATGTTCTCCTGAAGAATGCAATTCGATCATCGAGGGAACAGACTCTCAACTGAAATTACTGTCTCAAAATATAAGGAGTGTCTTTAGAAATATGTCAGATTTTGAAATTCTTTTGTCTAGACTAGAATTTCACCGTGATATCCTAGTTCTCTCTGAATGTTGGCTGTCTGAACACAAATCCATTCCTGCACTTGATGGTTTTAGGCACTACGGCTCGACTAACTATCTCAACCAAAATAGCGGCGTAATGGTGTACGTGGCAGAAGGCTTGGATCATCAGATACAGGAACCAGTCTTTGAGGAGGGAAATTGTTTGTTAATAAAACTCGACAAAGACACTGTCATAGTCGCGATTTACTGGCCACCACAGTTTAAAAATGTTCATAAATTTCTAAGCTCGCTTGAGCAAGTTATTCTAGGTTTAAAAACGTACAAACAAATTATCGTTGTAGGTGATATAAATATAAACATCATGGCAGATAATCATGATGAAAATAGTCTCGCCTACCTCGAACTAATAAGCGAACTTGGCTTACTCCCAGCTCATTTACTACCAACTAGGTTGAACAGCTGCCTGGATTACATTCTCCTTAGCTCAAACCATAGACCGGCATCAATCGCGGTAATGAATACTACAGTAACTGACCATTCCAGCGTTCTAGTATCCATAAGCAGCAGCCAGTCGTGCTCCAAAAACACTAGAAAAACCTATCCCAAAACTAACCTGACATCTACTGTCGCTACCCTCGAATCCTACGACTACGCCCAGATTATGGTTGCTTCAGACCCCAATGCAGCTACAGAGCTACTAGTAAACACTATCACGAAGGCAATAACTATAAATACTAAAATCCTGACTATTCCCAACCGCAAGAGAATCCTGAAACCATGGATTACTAACGGCATCCAAAAGTGTATAAAAAATAGAGATAAATTGCATGCAAAACTTAATAAATCACCAAAAAACCTTATTCTGAAAATTACATATACACGCTATAGAAATTATTGTAATGATTTACTTAGAAAGCTTAAAACTGAATATGAGCAAGCAGAGTTAGATAAAGCTAAATACAGTAAGAAACAAACATGGGAAGTTATTAAAAAACTAACTAATACACATAACAAGAAATCTGAACCTACTGAACTACTAAATAATAACTTATATCCTAAAGAGTCTGCAAACTCAGTTAATAAATTTTTCGCGAGTATAGGTGAAAACCTAGCAAACTGCATCTTAAACCAGCAAAGTAATGCACACTTAGCTCAAATCCGTCTTCCTCCACAAACGAATAAGTCTCTGGTTATTCTCCCGGTAACAGAAGCAGAAATTACGCTAATCATTATGAACCTAAGAGATAACTGTGCAACTGGATGTGATGGAATCTCAGCTAAGTTACTAAAGATGTCTCGCAATATACTTGTTCCCCCTTTGACAAAGATTTTCAACTTGTGTATAGAAACAGGTATATTCCCCGACCTTTTTAAAGTCTCGATGATAAGCCAAGTATATAAGTGTGGGGAGAAAAGTTGTGTCAACAACTATAGGCCCATATCTGTCTTGCCATCCCTATCCAAAATACTGGAAAGAGTTCTAAATAAGAGACTAATAAATTTCCTCGAAAAACACGACTTGCTCTCCCCTAACCAATACGGATTCAGGGCAGGCAAATCGACTGAGGACGCCGTAAACGCACTCGTGGACTACACTTCAGAAAAACTTGATGAAAAACAAAAGTGTCTAGGGTTTTTTTTGGACCTCAAAAAAGCATTCGACACAGTTCACATTCCCACCCTCGTAAATGAGATGGAAAGACTAGGCATTAGAGGCCATCCGCTAGCAATATTTAAAGACTACCTCAATAATAGGAATCAGCGAGTCAAGATAGGTCATTTTGTTAGTGAATCTGAGACTGTCAAGTTTGGTATCCCACAAGGAAGCATACTAGGTCCCACCCTGTTCCTTATATATATTAATGACCTGTACCAGCTGAATCTATTGAGAGCAAAGGTTTTTAGCTTTGCTGATGACACGGCAATAGTTTTTCATGAAAGCAGTTGGGAGAGAGTCTTTCAATGTGCGGAAACAGGAATGACAGTGATATCCACATGGCTGAAAGATAACTTGCTCACCCTGAATTTAGAAAAAACTAAATATCTCGCCTTTTCGATCATAAATAATAAGAACATTCCCAGCCACCTGACTTTACAAGTTCATATATGCCAAGACTACAACCAGGGACTTCCTTGTGACTGCCTCACTGTTTCACAAACAGACTCTATAAAATATCTTGGAGTCATAGTCGATGACCAATTACGATGGAAGAATCATATAGACATGATAGCAACACGGGTCAGAAAACTTCTATGGGTTTTCAAGCGATTGCGTTCAGTGGCCGACTCCAAACTCCTAACGCAGGTATACTACGCTATGTGCCAATCCATCCTAGGCTATTGTATTACGTCCTGGGGGGGATCTTGCAAAACTTACATGTTAAAACTGGAGCGTGCACAACGGTCCGTCCTAAGGGTGATGACCTGTAAACCCTATAGGTACCCGACCTTAGAACTATACCAGTCTTGCAGGGTGCTCA
The DNA here is from genome assembly GCA_949825045.1 of Argyresthia goedartella. Classification (NCBI taxonomy): domain Eukaryota; kingdom Metazoa; phylum Arthropoda; class Insecta; order Lepidoptera; family Argyresthiidae; genus Argyresthia; species Argyresthia goedartella. Next base: position 14,818,452 of record OX463809.1, on the reverse strand, counting down.
CAGTCCGTCAACTCTACATCAAACGATCAGTTCTCCGACGCCACTCCACCACGCAGTTTGACCCTATGCTGTTTGCAGATAAACGCAGGAAAGACATGGTTCACATCACAATTAAATCAAGAACATGCTTCTTTCAGACCCAGCACACTTTTATGGAAGATTTCTTATATAACCGCATTATTAAACAGCTACAAATTTACCCGATGACATACCATTCCTGTAAGAATACTTTGCAAAATTGGCTTCTCAAACTCACTTATGATGAGACAGAAAATGTATTAAAGGTCGGGCTAAAATAATATTATCTACCTAATTACACAATCACTTAATACGCAAATTCATACACATTTACGTATATTTATATATATAACTCATATCGATTTATCTGTAAACTATTGTACACTAAATTATCTATGCTAACACCACACACCCACACTCATGCACATATACACACACACATGCACACTAACACATACACTACACTATCACATTACATACAATTAATCATTCTAATTTATATTTTACATATTTCTCTAGCATGTTAGAGAAATTAATAAATCCAAAATCAACCAATTAATTTAGCATAATAACTTTACTCGGATATCACAAGCATTATTGTATCACATAACCAGTTACCGTTCACAATGAGTTCATGTTGTATTTGTAATTAATTTATAGTGAGTTGGTGAGTTGGTACCTGAAATACAGGACTACCTAGTTCGGGGCCAGCAAACCACTGTACCTATTAGCTAAACAAATTTATCAGTAATTGTAATATTATATATTAAGCTCAATTTTGTAAAAAACATAAATAAAAAGTTCAAAGTTCAAAGTTCAAAGACAAAGTTCGTGTTTGGTTATAGAGCCTAGTAGTACGTATAGCAAGTTTATTCCTATTTCTAGTATTGACAATGTGCCTGTCGCTATTCTTAGGAAATTTATCAATATTTTTGTGGACATACATGAGGTTTTCATAAATATACTGAGACGGCACTGACATAATGTTAGTTTCCTAAAATTTTCAACGCAGTGACTTATTTTGCGATTTAAGATACAATCTACAAAATTATACTTACTTATAACTACAAGTCAATTATTTATATATAAAAAAAAGACTACACCGAATTATTGATTATTATTGATATGTTTCAGAAAACAAATAAAAAACAAATCCCTTACAATAAATTAATGACGTCATAAATTCACCCCCCCCCTCTCTCGAGGGGAAAATCGAGAAAAGCTCTTGACAAAAAAAACTTTTAATTCAAGGAATACGTGTGCCAAGTTTTGTGAGGATCGCTTGAAAACTGTGGCCCCTAGACCAGAACTGACAGACACACATAGAGACATAGAGACAGCCGAAAGCAAAATCGGCCTCCTATCTTGTCGAAATGGAGTCCTTCGCTCGCTCGGTCAATAAGCTTAGCTACAAAACGAGGTACCGGAATCTTGGCGAGAGACTACAAGTCCCTATTCCCGAAACTAGTAATCCTCGAACGTTAACGACTACCGTCGATACCATCGTCGATATCCATCTGCTATACAGGCTACCGTATTTTTGAAGCTTGGATATCATGTTTTGTTGGTGTCTTGGTTACACACAAAAAAAACATGACTAACTGCAGGGCAAAACGTTAACCAAACTAATCAAAAACGAAAGGATGTGCTATTACACTATTCTGCGACGCCTACAACGACACCTACTACAAAACGAGCTACCGGAATCTTGGCGAGAGACTACAAGTCCCTATTCCCGAAACTAGTAATCCTCGAACGTTAACGACTACCGTCGATACCATCGTCGATATCCATCTGCTATACAGGCTACCGTATTTTTGAAGATTGGATGTCATTTTTTGTTGGTGTCTTGGTTACACACAAAAAAAAACATGACTTACTGCAAGGCAAAACGTTAACCAAACTGATCAAAAACGAAAGGATGTGCTATTACACTATTCTGCGACGCCTACAACGACACCTACTCTACGCCGCATTCAAATACGAAGTAAAAAAGAAGAAAGCCGAGCAACCCATATATACCTGGAAAAATTATCTTAAACACGACATCGAATACTATGGTAAAGAACGAATTTAGGAAGGCCTCGAGTCAATTAAACCGTATTCCAGAAACAGACGGCAAACGCGAAACTGTGAACTTAATGTTTTTTTTGTGTATTTTCATTGATATCTATCAATGTGCGATCTCGTAGAAATAACTAGTTAATAATTAATATTCAGAACGTTTTTGTTAACGCTATTTGATGACTGTCATTTACGATCTACTTTGACAAGGTTCCAGCCCATTCTCATCTCGCGCGGATAAAAGCAGTAAAACTCTAAGAAAAAATATAACTGTCCAAACATCAAATGTTTTTCAGGCGCTAAAGATCGCTCTTCAAAAAATTATTACTATTCTGAACCCCTAATTAATTAGGTAGAGCGGCCCAAATGGTATTTGAGTAAAAGCCAATTTCACGTCCGGGCAGTCTTTACGACGATGCATTTAATGGCACTAAATGGCGGTAAGAAACGGAGAAGCCTTAATAGCCGGCTGCTGATGAAATATTAACGTAAAATTTCCAAAGTTGCCACCCTCATAGATCGCGCGCCAAACTCCCGCCCTAGCCGCCCGCCCAACTCTTGAACGTTTAAAACTCGATACTGCTACTCCATATTTTAGAGTGGCCGTGCCTGTGGGTACCTTAGCCAGACTATTATCAACTTATCCATACTCCATCCATTAAACACGCATGACTGTTTGACACTCGCTTAGATGTTCGCGAAGGGTACCTACTTTACTTTATAACACAAATAGACATACATATGCCGCTGTGGATCAGAGTTTTTAGCATTTTTTTATGAAATGGTAACAATTGCAAACCTTACAAAAACCATTTATCTTGAGAAGTGAAAGAAATGAGTTTTCTAGACTATTCCTCAGCTTATCTGAATTGTCTAGCTAGGAGCCGGACGTCCGGTAAATGCCAGAAGCCGAAGGGACGAGAAGATGAAATGCCGAGAACACCGGTCGTGGAACCCTAATTGATATCAATCACTTCACATTTCTCAAAATCTCTTTGAAAGACCGAAGGCAGTGCGCACGCTGCCTATAGCTGGTTTCAACGTTCATTGTTTCGCTATTCGTTGAAAACATTTGAAGAATTTTCTGCCAATTATTGTATCTGAAGATATTTCATTGGGTAACTGACCTAAGTAGTATCTTTATTCTTCGGTTGTATGAATAATTTTTTCCATTCTTAATTGCTTCTAATCGACGATAGACTGCAAAAACCAATTATCTTGAATTTTTTTTCAAAATTACTTAACAGTACGATACTATTTCAGTTTTCGCGCCCTGTCGTCGGAGAAAACCCTTTAAACGCTATTCTGCATACTTTAATTATGAAAAGCAATTATTTCAAACACTAGCGAGATATTTTATCATGTACAAAAGAGTAACGTAACTTAATCATAACAGGTTCGTAAATATAATAATTTAAAATTATTAAAACCATTTCAATCATTAAGTATAGGTACAATGATTTTGAAATAAGTTTTTTTCTCTATAAAAAACAGCCATTGTCTACGACCTACATCGTCTTAATAAAAAAAAATACAGAGACAACCGATTAGCTTGATTTCAATAATTTAACAGATGGACTCATACCATGCTAAATACAATCGAATTCTAAGAAAAAAAATGTAAAACCACACAATTGTTTTTCTCTGAGGATACATAAGGTTATGGCGACCATAAATCGCTACAGCGAAAAACTATCATATTTGTTTATTACATGCGGTACCGCGCGATGGCGCTGGCATATGTTGTTTTTTAGGGTTCCGTACCCGAAGGGTTCCAAACGGGACCCTATTACTAAGACTCCGCTGTCCGTCCGTCCGTCCGTCCGTCTGTCACCAGGCTGTATCTCAAGAACCTAGCTAGCTAGAGAGTTGAAATTTTCACAGATTATGTATTTATGTTGCCGCTATAACAATAAATACTAAAAAACAGGATAAAAGAAATATTTAAGGGGGCTCCCATACAACAATTCTTTCAATACCACATACAAACTTATGGATTCACCTGGTTACGTACATGGAATGTGAAAGTAACCGCACCAATAACTTTGTAAACAATATTTTGCTGTGTAAAATCCAAACTATTCACTCCACACCATCGCTTCCATTGAACGGTGGTACGGAACCCTTCGTGCGCGATTTAGACTCGCACTTGACCGGTTTTTTTGTTTCTCTCTCGCATTCGCGTTCGCGTCATTTCGCGCGCTTTCTCATCTCTTGGAAGGAAACATTATTGCTTTTAAGGTTCCGTACCCAAAGGGTAAAAACGGGACCCTATTACTAAGACTCCACTGTCTGTCTGTCTGTCCGTCTGTCCGTTCGTCACCAGGCTGTATCTCATGAATCGTGTTAGTTAGACAGTTGAAATTTTCACAGATGATGTATTTCTGTTGCCGCTATAACAACAAATACTAAAAAACTATAAATAATAGGTGTGTGCCCAATATTTGGAAGAGAGCCTGGATAACTCCTATACCTAAAGGCATTGTATCTCAGGATATACTAAAGTACCGCCCCATCTCAAAATTATGAATATTTGGCAAAATTCTAGAAAAAATTGTAACAAATCAATTAACAGCTGTTGTTAGGCAACATATTACACCCTCACAACATGGTTTTTATAGTGGGAGAAGCGTTGATTCCAATTTGTTGAGCCTTACTGAGTATACATTAAACGCAATGGATAACAAATGTCAAGTGGACGTAATATACACAGATTTCTCCAAGGCTTTTGATAAAATTTGCCACGACACTCTTTTAAACAAGCTCTGGCGACTTGGCGTGCATGGAGATATTTTTAGATGGATCAAGTCTCACAGTATAAGGTTGCTACGTCTGGTGTACCGCAAGGTTCCCATTTAGGGCCATTGCTATTTATTCTTTATGTGAACGACTTAAGTAACAGCATTATTAACTCAAAAACGCTGCTCTTTGCTGATGATACAAAAATATCTACGATAAATCGCAATACTGAAGATTGTGAAGTTCTGCAAGCTGACCTTGATCATTTTGAGCAGTTTTGTATTTTTTTTATTTTTTTTTATTATTACTTTATTTCAGATTCCATATATACATTACATTATTACTATTGACACTTACATTATTTTAATTATAATTATATTTTATTTTATGTGTACCATACAATAGCGCCTCGAAAACGGGCTGTCCATCCTGGCACTTAACACCATCAGGATGCCGTTGGGACTGTCGCGGGTTCTGCGCATCAAAGAAGCCACACGATTTTGAATAATTGCAGCGAAACCGTCAACCCTGGCTTCTGCGAACATTCCCGACGCACTGCAGTATCGCGGCAACCCCAACAACATCCTGAAAACATTATTATATTGTACTCGGAGGGCGCCGAGGGCCCGCTGCGTATAACTAACCCATAGGCCACACGTATACAAAGATTGGCAAAATGCCTTGAAAAGGGTAATCTTTACCTCTCTAGTACATCGGTTAAATCTACGGGATAGCATATTACAGCGGACCGCCAACGCCCTCCTTTCCCTATCAATATCTGCATCATTCTGCAGACGCTCATTGACCACGTGACCCAGGTATTTAAACTGTGACACTCTAGCGAGAGGCGAGCCACATAGTTTGAGGGCCGGCACATCGACAGGTACTTTAGCGCCCGACATGAAAACCATGTATTCGCTCTTCTTTGTGTGGTACCTGAGTCCGTGGACTTCCGCATATGACTCACACACTGCCAGCATTTGTCTCATGCCACTGACCGAGGGGCTCAGCAGCACCATGTCATCGGCGTAGCTTATGTTGTTGATAATTTTCCCATCAATAGAACAGCCGACGTTGGTACTGACGAGCGCCTCGATCAGGCCATTTACATATAAGTTAAACAGCACAGGTGAGCTTAGCCCTCCCTGTCTTACCCCACAATCTAGCCTATAAACTTCAGAGTATGAGTCCGCCCATTTCACAGTATTTGTTTGATACCTATACCAATATTTTAATAATGATATTAATTGAGGTGGAAAATTTGACTCATTAGACAGTTTATGCCACAAGACGTCATAGCACACCGTAGCAAACGCCTTGGATAAATCTAAAAAACACGCTAAGACATTCGTTTTTCTATCCGTGTAGTACTTGACAGTTTGTTTGAGGGACAGAATGGCACTTAATACGTAATACGAATAAACTATTTCTTAATGCTGATAAGTTTCACATCATCACATTTAGCAGAAAAAAGAATTCTGTAATATTTGATTACTCTTTATGTAACGTAAAGCTTACTCGTGTTACACAGACTCGTGACTTGGGTGTATTAATGGACTTGGAGCTAACGTTTGCACCACACATTGAAGAAATATTAAATAAGGCTTATAGGCAGTTAGGATTTATTTTGCGAGTGGGAAAACCGTTTAAAAAGCTTCTACTTACAAATCGTTGTACAACTGCTTTGTTCGTAGCAATCTTGAATTAGCGAGTACTGTGTGGAATCTTTTCTTTAAGAAATAAATCAATAGGATTGAAAACTTACAAAAAAAGTTTGTAAAATCATTGGTCTTTCGGACTGGTTTTGCATATTCTGATTACGTCACGTCTTCAAAACGCCATAAGGTTACCTCGCTAGTCTATCGTCGTCAGCGTGCGGATTTACCCTTTTTATATAAACTACTTCAGAATTATACTGATGCTCCAGATATTTTCTCAAAATTGTATTTTGGAGTACCTAGCAGGAATGAAAGCAGTTTTAGAAAGAAGTCTCTTTTCTCAATGAAGAGTAGCTGGAGTTGTTACGTGGCCAATAGTTATATTAGGCGTAGTTGTAAATCTTACAATAATAATTTTAGTCATGTTGATTTATTTGACAAATCTGTGTTTATTTTCAAAAAGCAGATTGCAAATTGTGATTGAATTGGTTGAACCTTTTAGACAAGACAAATACTTGTATCGACAGCGGCGACAAGGTCATGCGTGCTTATACAAAGTGCGCACTGTAAGTTTCCGGAACTGGCCACTTACATAAACAATATTTAAAAATTTATTGCAACATTTGAAAATAGAACTCTTTGGCTGTAGAATGCAGTTTGTTTCATCTGACTGTCTTTTGTTTTTACCTTGTGGCGCCATTTAAAAAATTGTGTGTCTGCATCAACATGGATTTAACTCGGGAAAATTTTCGTAGTATGATTTTCTACGATTTTAAGTGTAATTTGACAGCTCAACAGAGCATCGCTCGGCTTGAAACAGCTTTTGGCAATAAAGCACCATGCAAGACAACTGTTTATAGCTGGTTTGCAGAATTCAAGCGTGGTCGTATCAATCTCAGTGACGAATCTCGCGATGGTCGGCCGTCCACCGCTGTGACCAACAAAAACATCGATGCTGTGCGCCGTATGATTGAAACAGACAGGCATGTGACCTACCATGAAATTCGCGCATCCTTAGAAATAGGCATGAGTCAAATACAATTAATCCTACACAAACATTTGGGTGTGAGAAAGCTGTGCTCGCGGTGGATCCCACACAACTTGACCGAGGCTCAAAAAACGGACCGCGTCACTTGGTGCAGTGCCATGCTTACCAGATTCAACGAAGGTGCGTCAAATTTGGTGTGGGACATAGTAACAGGTGACGAAACATGGATTTATTGCTACGATCCCAAAACAAAGCAGCAATCGAGCGTATGGGTCTTTCAAGATGAGCCGAAACCAACCAAAGTGGCGCGCGTGAAAAGTGCATCTAAGCGGATGATTGCTTCTTTTTTTAATAAAACTGGACACGTGGCTACTGTTGCTTTAGAGAATCGTCGTACAGTGAATAGTGACTGGTACACGACCATTTGTTTGCCGGAAGTTATTGACGAACTCCGTAAAAATAACCGTAAACGCCGTATCATCCTGCACCACGACAATACTAGTTCTCACACGGCCAGACAGACAAACGACTTTTTGAAGGCGAAAAATGTAGAACTCATGAGTCATCCTGCATACAGTCCCGACCTGGCACCTTGTGACTTTTTTCTGTTCCCAAAAATTAAGAACCAATTACGCGGTCAACGATTTTCATCACCAGAAGAGGCTGTCGAGGAGTATGAAAAACACGTTTCAGAGGTCACCACAGAGGAGTGGCACAAAAGTTTTCAAAACTGGTTTCATCGAATGAAAAAGTGCATAGACGCCAAGGGAGATTATTTTGAAAAACAATAAATTAATTTTGTACCTTTAATAGTATTTTTTCATATTCATTCCGGAAACTTACAGTGCGCCCCACGTATTCTCTTAACATCTCTGTGATAGATATTTTTCGTATCGACGGATTTAACCAATTTGGTTTCAAATAATATATAATGTACTTTCTAAATTTTATTTCGGATTAAGTATTGTTTTTACTTAGTTTAGGATACTATAGGTCTATATGTTCTATACTATATTTCAACTTAAAAATAATGTACATGACCGTTTGTATCTAAATAAATAGATAAATAAAATAAATATAATAAATAAAATAAATAAAATAAATAAAATAAATAAAATAAATAAAATAAATAAAATAAATAAAATAAATAAAATAAATAAAATAAATAAAATAAATAAAATAAATAAAATAAATAAAATAAATAAAATAAATAAAATAAATAAAATAAATAAAATAAATAAAATAAATAAAATAAATAAAATAAATAAAATACATAAAATAAATAAAATAAATAAAATAAATAAAATAAATAAAATAAATAAAATAAATAAAATAAATAAAATAAACAAAATAAAATAAACAAAATAAAATAAAGATTTTAGCGGGGCTTCCATGCAACAATTCTTTTAATACCACATAAAAACTTATGTATACACCTGGCTACGTACATGGAGTGTGAAAGTAGCCGCACCAATAACTTTGTAAACAACATTTTGCTGTGTAAAATCCAAACTATTCATTCCACAACATCCCTACCATTGTACGGTGCTACGGAACCTTTCGTGCGCGATTCCGACTCGCCCTTGGCCGGTTTTTTGTGTTCTTAATATCCAAGACAAAAACTGCAGTGTATAGAATGACTTCAAAACATACAGACAAACATGATTTAGATCGTGGAAAACGAGAACAACAGAGAGGTAAGCAATAACTGTGATTACATACGAAGCCGAAAAAGTGAAGTGTGACAGATAGCTGATAATTATTTGTTTTGCCAAGATAAACCAGATGTGATTGTCGGCAATCAATATTGATGTGTCAATTTCAAATAGAAACAAGTGGGCCTGTGAGCTGTAGACCTCGCGAGCGACACTTTCTTTCAATACCATAATACAAACTTATGGATGGCACCTAGTTACGTACATGGAGTATGAAAATAGAAAAGATATAACTTTGAAAATTACATTTTGCGACATAAAATCCATCCTTTTCACTTAAATTGTATATATATATTTATACTATTCAGAATATTTTACCAACAATGATATCTATGATCTTATCTCTCAAGATTATAATTAATTTTTAATTTTAAAGAAGATCGCAATGATGAAACTGCATCTTAAGTTTTGTGTGCTTTATTCTTTTATATTGTTAATACATATATATTTTATCTTGCGATTGAAAAATCGGGCTAAAGGTCTAAATGACAACCAATAATGCTCACATTTACAAGCATATTTGAGAAAATAATAATACATACCAATTCTACATTTTCAAGAAAAAACAATTTTCTAGGCGACATTTTTTATTTGTTTAAATCTGTACCTATTATATCCACATACCTACCATGGTATTTCTAGAAATATAATTTCCGTTACCTATAGATTTTGTATTTGTATCATTAGATTTTGAATTTTATTTCCATGGCATAAGGTTCCAAATCGCGATGCCTCCCGCGTAGGCGCGGGAGGTAAGTTGAAATAGAGGTAGTTAAAATATGATATAAAGCATCATCTCTGTGACGCTGTGGTTATGGCTCTGCCTACCATGCGAGAGGTCCCAGGTTCGATCCCCGGCTGGGGATAAAAAAACCCCGGGTCTTGGATGTTTATATGTATTTGTGTGATGTCGCTATTTTTCGTTCCCATGACACAGGATATCCCAGTGTGGGGTAAGAAGCAATTATGTGCCTGTACATAATAGTAGTTTATGTGACTGATACTTATGTAGGGCATTAAAACTCGAGAGTGGGTTTATGAAACGAGCCGCAAGCGAGTTTCATAATAATATCACTCGAGAGTTTTAATGCCTAATTATGTATAGTTACATACACTAGTTTATCTACACATATATCATAAGCTCTCTTTGATGTGTTCAGGAACCGCATGTTTGACCAGCATTGTGGCACTGAGTTGTTTAGCTTGTTCTATAGTACCAACTTCACAGACAAAGTAGGGTAGGCACGCAGGCGGGCGTCGGCGTTCGAAATTTGAATATCATAATATGTAGAAAATTTACACATTATGGTCATAATGTTCAATATTCAGATAAGAAATGAGTTTTTACAAAGTAGTTTAACATCATGCTGATCGTAACGTGCGGTTTTTGGCCGCAGTAAAGAGGGTTTATGATACGTGTGTAGATAAATAAATAAAACACTGTTTAGTAATTAACTTGGTTATTCATGTATTTATAATAAGATATTTGTCATTGAAATCGAATCGAATCGAAGTAGCTGTATCGTGATTTAATTGCTTTTCGCGGTATAACGCCGCTATGGTTTGGGCTAATCGCTACACAAGAAAATTTTAATGCTTTCCATGCTTGCAGTATTCGAGTTATTCTTAATCCAGGTAGTTTTCGAGTGATTCATGTCGCCTTTTTTGTTTATTGTTATTATATTAGTTTTACATTTATACCCAGTCGCACGGGTATAATTGCGGTTTAACTGAAATGTTTTTTTATTACGTTTCTTGTTTTAGTCTTTTATTATTTTTACAGCTTAAAGAATGCTCTGCTACTGTTATAATAGACACAGGACTCGACGACCTTGCTGAAGAAATCCAAGAAGACACAAAACTGGATTTAAGTTGCCCGGAATTATCTCATGATATTGAGACAGTTAGTCGTCGCGTCGTATTTCAACTGTACACCAGGTTTCGTTTCGGATCAGACCAGCTACCACTTTTCTTACTAACATCAATACAGGGGACCTATTATGTTATGGAAAACGCATAGCGATAGCGAATCGATAGATCCCAAGGGTGCGAAATGCCGAATAAGGCTTTTCGGCGGAGCCTATTTTGTTTGGAGACTGAATGCAGCTATAGCATTTTGTACCCTTCTGAGCAATTGATATGCTATCGCTATGCGTTGACCATGAGATAATTAGGCCCCAAATGAGTATTGTAGATAACTATATTGTGTCTTTCTTGGGCAGTGGTTACGAGTACGAAGTTCTCGACTTGGACAGAAAGCCGAGGACTTACAAGCCCGGTAGACCTCTCAGGGTGGTCATCCACGGATGGCGAGCGAATTTTCGTGAATTCATAGATTTAGGTATGGCGTTTAACTCGTATCAGGATGCTAACGTCATCGTTGTAAAGTGGAGTTACTATGCCAAGAAATATTACAGGGACGCCAGTCGTGCTGCAAGTGTTGTTGGTGTACTGGTAAGTTAATTATGGTTTTCATACGCTCGATTTATTAAGCTCGCCTTTGTACATTTACTATCGTTGTATATCTACTTGCATTCTGTGTTATTTGCAATATTATACAGGTGAAACAAGAAGGTGCAGCATATTTTAAGGTGTTGCTAGGAACATTGTTCTGAGCAACTTTTATATCTGTTATGCATGGAGGCGGGAAAAATAAAGTTGCCCTGATAAAATCGGGTTCCTCGTGAAAGTTACTCAATAATATCCTTTATAATCCATTAAGGGTGATACCAAAAATGTATTTTTTGTGAATCCATTTACTCCACCATCCATACCACCATACCAGGCATCTAAAGATTTGATTTTTGAATTCACGTTTATTGAGTATTTGATTAAGATTCTCACTCAAGGAAAACGTGTTTGGGTAACATTTTGGGAAATATTAAACTGCACATCAATAATACTGATTTGTACAGCAAATATACTGATTTTCATAGCACATATCGGGGCAAAATACTGCGATAGCCTACTAATTTAATTGCAGAATTGCATTATAAACTGGCAAAGTGCAAGTCTAACTCACGCACAAAGGGTTCCGTACCACCGTACAATGTTAGGGATGGTGTGGAGTGAATAGTTTGGATTTTACATAGCAAAATGTTGTTTACAAAGTTATTGGTGCGGCTACTTTCACACTCTATCTACGTAATCAGGTGCATTCATAAGTTTGTATGTGGTATTGAAATAATTGTTATATGGGAGCCCCCTTAAACATTAATTTTATTCTATTTTTTAGTATAAGTTGTTATAGCGCCAACAGAAATACATCATCTGTGAAAATTTCAACTGTCTAACTATCACGGTTCATGAGATACAGCCTGACAGACAGACCGGCGGACGGACGAACAGCGGAGCCTTAGTAATAGGGTCCCATTAGGCACCCTTCGGGTACGGAACCCTCACAATGTGGATATTATATATTCGTCAACTCTCCTTGAAAATCTTGTTGACCAAATAGCGTAGTTTATTATTTAACATTTTTCATGTGGTATGGCGCTACGTTATTTTAGTTTGAGCCGAGCGCGTTTTTTGAGCTCCCTTTCATTTCTTATTTAAAAGTAATTAACGATACCACATGCGTTTACATTCGTATTCCTTTGATTTATAGTTTTTGGTAGCGCCTCAAAATATGTCTACACCTTTCTGTTAAACCCTATATAGGAAGGTACAGCTCACGCCAATTTTCTTTGGCTCTGAGCGAGCTGTCAGAGGTGGGACTAACGGATCATTTAAAAAAATGCATATAACCGCTGAGGCTTTTATAAGAACCGTTATTAAAAACGTCTTTTCGATTATACGTTATCATCATCATCATCATCATCATCATCAGCCTTTTAGGGGACCCACTGTTGGGTATAGGCCTCCTCATAAACACGCCATTCAGAACGGTCCTGCGCAACCCGCGTCCATTGCTTTCCTGCCACCCTCGCCACATCGTCGGACCATCTGGCAGATGGTCTGCCGACCGATATTTGTACTCCTCTTGGCCACCAATCTATCACCGATCTGGTCCATCTTCCGTCTTCTCGCTTTGCCAAGTGTCCTGCCCTCTTCCACTTAAGCCGTGCTATCCGCCTACCCACATCAGCCACCTTAGTTCGACGTCTGATTTGGGTATTACGGATACGGTATGACAGCCTGATGCCTAGCATGGCACGCTCCATGGCTCTTTGTGCTACCGTGACTTTGTCCACAATCTCCTTCGTGAGCGTCCATGTTTCGGCACCTTATGTGAGAGTGGGCCGTACACATTGGTTAAATACCTTTGTCTTCAGGCATTGAGGGGTGTTAGAGGTCAGAACATCCCTTATTACTATTATTATTATTACGAGCCTACCATGTCCCACTGCTGGGCAAAGGCCTCTCTCCCCCTCTTCCACTCTATCCGATCCTGAGCGGTCTTCCTCCACTCCTTGTCCCATAGACCCAACTCATCACTCCATCTCTTCCTGGGTCGGCCAAGCTTTCTCTTTGCATTTTATGGGAGCCAGTATGTGGCTCTCTTAGCCCAGCTATTCGGCAGCATCCGAGGAACATGGCCGGCCCAGTCCCATTTTAGTTGGGCAGGCTTCTGAGCTACATCTTTGTTCGGGAGCGCAGCTCTGTATTCCGGATCCGGTCTAAAAGCCGAACACCGAGAATACTGCGCTCCATGTTTCTCTGGCAAACCCCGAGTTTGAACCTTTGCGCGTCAGTCAAAGACCAGGTTTGGGCTCCGTAGGTAAGGATGGGAAGAATGCACATGTCCATGAGCTTGCGTTTCAGGGACAACATCCCTTAGTTTTGCGAAAGCAGCCCATCCTAGCTGGACTCGTCTAGCGATCTCCTTTACCTGGTTCTGTCGACCAAAAGACAAACAATGTCCAAGATAGATATACTTCTCAACCACTTCTAGGGGAAGGTTATCCACAATAATGTCGATACCGTTGTTTGTGGGAGTGTCTGTCATAATCTTTGTCTTGGACATGTTCATCTTGAGGCCGACCCTCAGGGATGCTTCATGCAATTCTGCGAGCATAGTCTGGAGATCAGCCTCAGATCAGGTGGATCAGTTCTCAGCCACCAGGACCAGATCGTCAGCGAATCTCAAACGAAAGAGTGTCTCCTTGGCGGACTCCCCGTTCTATCGGAACGGGGTTGTTTAGTTTGTGCATTCGCACCTGGAGAGTGGCGGACCTGTACAGCTCCCGGAGGATATCCACATATATCTTATCAATTCCGCAACGATGGAGGGAATAGAAGACGGCCCAGTGCTCGACACTGTCGAATGCCTTTTCGTAGTCTACGAAGGCGAAGCATAGGGGCCGGTTGTATTCTCTACATTTCTCCATCAGTTGCTTGACAGTGTGAATATGGTCTAATGTGGAGTATCCTTTCCGGAAGCCGGCTTGCTCGACAGGTTGGTATTCGTGGAGCTGGCGCGTCAGTCTATTGCACAGGACTTTGGCAAACAGTTTATAGACCTGTGAGAGCAGGCTGATGGGTCTATAATTTTGCAGATTGGCTTTATCTCCTTTCTTGTGAAGAATAGTAACAAAAGCGTTCTTCCAGGCTCTTGGGGTGACTCCATTCATTAGGACACTGTTGTAGAGTTTATTCAGTACTTTGAGTATGGGATTGTCTCCTGCCTGCAGCATTTCCACGAATACTCCATCCTCCCCAGCCGCTTTTCCGCGATTCATCTGACCAAGAGCGTAACCCACTTCATCTTCCGCGATAAGAGGCAGGTCATCCCATTGTTGTTCCACTGGTTCCGCTCTTGGGTCAGACTCTTAATGCGTAGTCGGCTCTGCTGATGTGGATGCATAAAGTACTGAATAAAACTGTTCCACTATTTTCACTATGCCATTCCTGTCTGTATTTATGTTTCCTAAACTGTTTTTAAGTTTCATAATTTGTTGTTTAGATTTATTTTACTTTTTTCTGAATACCTTAGGTCCTCTGTTCTCCTTAATCGTCTCTTCAATAATTTTGGCGTTATAATTTCTAAAGTCTGTTCTAATTGATTTTCGGATGATTTTGTTTATACTTTGAAGTGCCCTCTGCCCTGTTGCCGTGTTCTGTTTCATTTCCCTTCTTTTTGACAAGAGAGTGAGAGTATCAGGTGTAAGTTTTCTCTTCCTATTTTTTCGACCTCCCAAGTGTTTCTTAGTAGTTGCTACAATCGTTTTGCAGAGTATCTCATTTAGTGATTCCACGTCCAGATTTTCTTCCGTCAGCCCTTCGAAAGTATTTTTCAGCTCGAGTTGAAATAGCTTTTGCTAGTGCATGTAGTCAACTTTATTGTATTTTTTGTAGGCGTTCACTAACTCTCTCTTTTGGTAAATTAATCCTTAGGGTGGCTCTGACTAGACGATGATCACCGCAGTTCTTGAAGCTGTTGAGGACGGAAACATCGGTGAAAAGTGCTTGTCTGAGCTAATTATATTGTCGATCTCGTTATTGGTCTTTCCGTCGGGGCTAACCCAAGCCAACTTCCTTGAAGGGCGCTTTTTGTAAAAAGTATTCATATCAAATAGTTCGTATTTTTCAAGGAAGTTATCAAGAGTCTGCCTCCGGGGGTTTCGAAGACCAAGCCCGTACGTTCCCACCGATTTCTAAGTCTCTAAGGGGGGACCCACTTTCACGTTGAAGTCACCCAATATCACCGTATAGTGGCAAGGGTTCTCCTTTTTTGCCCTCTCAATGTCATCATAAAACTCTTCTACCTCTTCGTCTGCTTTGTCCGAGGTAGGTGCGTACGCTTGGATAACCTTCAAAACATATCTTTTATTAATATATTATACGTTATTGGTAATTAAAAATATATTCGCACGTTGTGGCATTTAAAGTGTTACGCTGTTATCTAATAATGCTGTTAGCTATAATTAACACCATCAGAAAGATTTTCCATACTATCATTCAGTGATATCGGCGCCCTAGGTTGTTTTCGTCGATAATATTGTTCATACACTCCAACGCGTTTTTAGTTAAGGGATTTTTTACATTTGTTATGGTAAATTTGTACGATATAGAATTTTAACAATATATACAAATCGTTTTTTTGACAGAGTTAATTTTATAATTTTGCACATTGCAGAAACTGATTTCCTGATTTTGGCATTTTGAAAAACGTTTATTTTAAAATTACTGCACTAAATTAAAAACCTATACACTATCTACTTACATACAATGTCTACTCATCCTTCTAATTGCTAGAAGAGATCTAAAATAGTCTTTAAAGTCCATTCTTTTACGGAAAAACAGGATAATAATAATAATAATTTATTTATTGAACATTCCTTTCTTAATCTATTGACAATAACATGATTCATGCAAGTTTTATTTTGGCTATATTATACAGAAAAAAGCATACGGCTGACACCTACACTAGGAAAACTTGTGTTGTAATAAGATGGGGTGATTTAAAATGTAGGCATGAGGAATACAAGTACAAGTAATTTCGCAACAGGAATAAGCGATGCACTAAAACAAAAACAAACAAACAACCCGCGCCGCGCCCACCCGTGCCGCGCTGGGCGATACCCGATAACGCCATATGAATAATATCACACCATAGCAAAAATACCAATCAACAGCGGAGTGCCGCTCCGTGCGTTGAGTTCAGTTTTTAATATACGTTGCCGACGTATATTAAAAACTTAAATCACAACGCAAATTTGATCAGTCTTTTTAAATTATCAATAGCGTGGTTTTTAATTATTTTAAAAGAACGCGTTATTTTATGCATTTTAGTAATTACGATACCTTTTGGTGTCAAATTTCTCTCTCATCCTACCTACTCTATGCAAGAAAGAGGTCACAGCTCGCTCAAAGCAAAAAAAAACTTGGCGCTGCCTGGGCGGCAGACTATTTATGTAAAGTGTAGTTAATATGTCTTTCGTAATTTGTTTATGAATAAAAATCTATAAGATAATATATTTGCCCCGGTGGCACTTCCAGATAGCCCAGATGGTGTCTAGGCTGGCTGGCTGGTTCTTATTCGATGGCTCCAACCTGCGTATGGTGGGCCACGGCCTTGGCGCGCATGCCGCTGGGGAATGTGGCAGAACACTCATACAAAAATACGGCATGGCCGCCGAACGCATTACTGGTCCGCATTGTTTTTTAAATATTTATTGTGTGGTAACTGTTTGGTGTGGATCACAACTTTTAGACACATCAACGATACGAACTTGTGAAATCAAAGTCGCTAAATTTAATTCAACGAATCGTTAACATGCCGGCGGTTCTGACAGTTTCTCTTCTCGTGGTAAACTGAAACTCAAAAGCATAGTAGAACCATATAGGTACAGCCAAGAAGCTCACGGACAACTTCACGATTCTTCAATACTCGTCTCACGCATTCGTTTAAAGATATCGACTCTGTACATCGAGTGATTTTGTATGCGAATCGCCATTTTATTGAGTGCTGATATTGCGCGAGAATCAACCCCAAGGCCGGTATCGAGTTCCGAGTCAGGTGCCAATTTAGCTCGCCCGGTTAGTTTTTAATTTGCTCGATTTGCCGGGGGGACTGGCCATGCCAGATTTTGTATTTCACATGAGCTAATGAGATAACTCGATAATTTTGACATTTAAAGTATCACAAAATAATCGTATTACATCTTACCAAAGGCTGCCACACTGCTCTAAAACTCGGTCAGATGCTTGACTCATCTTTAGTTTCCAGCCTTGGATCCAGCAGGCCCCTTATTCCAAAGTTCCAAAAATGCCGCAGAACCCAAGTGTGTCTTCCGGCCGCTCGAAAGGTCTGATGCAGAGTTTGTCATGGTGGTGCATACGAATACTGGGTTGCTTGGATATACCGTTCCATTGGGACATGCGGATTTTTACCCTAATGGTGGCGTGAAACAGCCTGGTTGCTCTATTCGGGGTAAGTGACTCGCAATGAATTTTAAATTATACCATACATTTTAGCACCTTATCGATTTGTAAACATTGATTAATATTGCATTGGCTCTAGTTAATTGTAACGAGTCTTAAATGCACTATGCTTAAGATGATAGGGTGGTCCACACTTGTGTGGGAAAAAATATATGTAATTTTACCAACTCCACCAGGTTATTTTTATTCCTTTATCTAAATAGAGTATGTGTACCCAAAATCAGATCAGTAGAAACCCATTTAGAGGTCGCGCAAAATAGAACGAAAAAAAAAGAAAAGCAAATTTACCAACTATTTAACTAACGTTGAATTTCTATTGTCATAATCATAGATTTGAGTTTGTGAGCTTGTTTAGCGACTCAAAAATGTAGGGCGGGCGGGGGGCACCTTCTTCCCTCCCTCACGCGTCGAACCGCTTCCCCGTGCCGAAACTCCGTACACTCCAGGAAAAAATTAGGGCCTACTACAGCGATGCAATCAAAATTTAGCAGCCGAGAGACGACTACCTCGAATTACTTAGCCTTTGTCATATTTTCCTCGGAAGGCCAGAAGCAGCTGATGAATTGAAGTTTCGCGCACCCGGTGCCTTACACCAGGCTCGGTAGATGGCTAAAGCTATTTATTGCCTAAAAATCCACCTTTTCCAGTAGCACTTCACTCTCACCGCAGCAGAGAAACGGTCCATCACGCATTCTTGGTTAAAGATGCCTCAAAATGGCCTACCGATGAAGTTTACATCGAAATGAAGGAGAAAGCTCGCCAAATGAAAGTAGTGAATAAATGTGCAAAGCGTGGAATTGCATTAGTCCAGAAATTTAATGGAGGTGTAACAAAAAAACGAACAGCAGAAGCAGTATCTCCTCCATGTGGTAGATCTACACAGAAAAAAAAACCCCTGTGGCTTCAAAATCCAACATTTCGAACATGTGTTTGTAAAATAAAGATGCGATCTTTATGTAATCTATAATTGTTAAATAAAAAACACATCAAAGATATATTCGGTTCCATATAAAACCCAATTAAAAAGTGTCAAATCCGTGCGATCCCTAAATATTATGAGTTTTGGCTCAAATTTTGTAAAGGGGTACCTGGGGTTATATGAAACAAGAAGAGCCTGGTGGAGCGCCAACGTTAGAAACTTTTATTTTTTGTGTAACGTGTACATGCAGGGCGTGACTCCGTGTGTAGGAAGTGTACATGCAAGTGTGCTGGCATGATGGAGGACGACCAGAAAAAACATCAAACCAGACTGATCCAAGGCCCAGTCGCCTTCGAACAGTTCTGTATTAATGTTCTCAGTACCCATGTACGTACATATGTCTGTTAAGTGTTAATTCTAATAGATGTATTCGTACAGCAATGTGTATTCGCCTCCGCGTCCAAATTAGATTAAGCAGCCTAATTTTTAGTATATTTTAAGGTTTTTTTACATCTATTTAATTTTATAAAGCTTAAAATAATTAGTTAGCACAAAGTAAACTACAGCCATTGTGAAAAAACGGTCTTCCATGATACAGGTTTTACTACTTTGGTAGGCGGCACCTTTGATATCTAAACCCTGATAGTGAACTATACATTATTCTTATTTTATTTATTGTTTCCGTTACAGGTGTAGGATGTAGTCACACTCGCTCGTACCTGTACTTCTTTGAGTCCTTATTACTGCATAGCGGTGGATGCTTCCCCGCAGTTTGGTGTGAGAGCTATACGAATTACCGGCGTGGAAAATGTAAGGGCAACGAAGAACAGCCGATGGGTGACCGCTGCTTGCCGACAGCGAGAGGACTCTATTTTCTTGATACAAACAAATCACCGCCGTATTCTGAAACCTGATAATAGGACCTAGAATAAAGCATTGCTTTTGAAAGTAAAACAAAATAAATAAATAAATACAAAGACATTTTTTTATAGCTTTTTGCCTGTGCTAACCTAGATCTTACCACTGATGAGTAAAGGCCTACAAGAGACAAGACCTAGGTATCCCGTCTTCCAATCTGCAGGGAAGTTCATATCCACTCTGCACTTCCCCTATTCTCGCAGAATATCACCATTCGATAAAATGGCGGATATCGAGTGATTACCATACAAAATCATTCGATATGTGGTGTCGATATCCATATATCTAATGCGCGAGAATCAGGGAGTGATTCTCGAGCTGCCACCCATAGTTTTTCGTGTTCTTATAAAATATGGTAACAGCAAGACTGGAAAAAAATATTAGAACAGCCGACAGCAAATGTTTTTCAGGCGCTAAAGATCGCTCTTCAAAACATTATTACCATTTTGAACCCTTCATTAGTTAAGTAGAGCCTCCCAAATGGTATTTGAGTTAAAGCCAATTTCACGTCACGGGCAGTCTTTACGACGATGCATTTGAAATGGCGGTAAGATATGGAGAAGCTTAATAGCCGGCTGCTGATGAAATATTAAAGCAAAATTTCCAAAGTTGCCGCCCTCATAGATCACGTGGCGGACGCCCGCCCAAGCCACCCGCCCAACTCTCGAACGTTTAAAACTCGAAACTGCCACTCCATATTTTAGAGTTGCCGTGCCTGTGGGGTCCTTATTAGCGTATTATCAACTTATGTATACTTCGTCCTTTAAACATGACCGTTTGACCCTCGCGTAGAGTACCTATTTTGTACGAACGATTATCATTCAAATAGAGGTTACAATTGGCGCTGTGGATCAGAGTTTTTAGTATTATTGAGCGAGCAAAGTGGACGATGTCTTCGTTTCAGGATTAGGAAAAAAATGCTTTCGTATGTCCGGATGTGTGTCCGCTTGTTCTTAGCTACAAGCCGCATTTCTCAACTGACTCTCCTCAATTTTTGTGAGCAGGTTCGATTTTGTAATTTTTTTTGTCGACTTAGTCTTTGGAAATTTTACAAAATGGCGGAGATATGGGGTTGAAACTTCTAAAAAAATCGCTACACCCCAAACGGCTTGATAGATTTTAACAAATGAGGTGTTGTAGAATTTGTGGAAATTGTAAAAATGACAAAGACTATTTGCTTTAAGTGAAAAATTTATGGGTTGGATTTAAGATAGCAAAATTTTGTTTCAAAGTTATTAGTGCGGCTTTTTTCATACTCCATGTAAGTGACCATATACATTCATAAGTTTGTATGTGGTATTGAAAGAAAATGCAGTCCGAAGTAGTATTTATAATAATGTCACTTGTTCATCCGATAAACTTCAAGGGGTTGAGGTTGTGAGGGGGTAGAAAAATAAAAATAACACGCAATGTATCGCTCGCGAGGTCTACAGCTCACAAAGCCACTAGTTTTATGTTTAGCTGAAACTTTTGACATATGTATTTATTTCAATACGAAAACCAGCCAATTGTGAATGTGTGTAGGTACTTATTTATCATTATCATATTACAGAGTCAAGCCTATTCTATACCTATGGGGTGGCAGAGGCTCAATTGTGCCCTACATCTTTTAGCCAGTTATTCAATTCTCCTTTTTGTGTGACAGGGGGCTAGCCCATCGCCGCCGGGAGCCGGACGCCCGGTAAGGGCCAGAGGCCGAAGCGAAGGGATGAGAAGATGAAATGCCGGGACCACCGGTCGTAGAACCCTAATTGATATCAATTACTTCACATTTCTCAAAATCTCTTTGAAAGGCCGAAGGAAGTGCGCACTCTTCCTATAGCTGGATCCATCGTTCATTGTCCCTCTATTCATGACACACATTTTAAAAAAAATCTGCCAATTATTGTATCTGAAGATATTTCATGGGGTAGTACTCTATTGTATTGTATTGTATTGTTCGATTATGTGAATAATTGACCATTCGTAATTGATTTTATCTACACACGTATCATAAACCCTCTTTACTGCGTACAAAAACCGCACGTTACGATCAGCATAATGTTGAACTACTTGGTAAAACTAATTTCTTATCTGAAAAATTACACATTATGACCATAATGTGTAATTTTTCTACACATTATAACATTCAAATTTCGAACGCCGACACCCGCCTGCATGCCGCCCCATGTTTGTCTGTGAAGTTGGTACTGACATTCAAATTTCGAACGCCGACGTCCGAAGTTGGTGCTACAGAACAAGCTAAACAACTGCAGAGCCACAATGCCGGTCAAACATGCGGTTCCTGAACACATCAAAGAGAGCATATGATATGTATGTAGATAAACTAGTGTATGTAACTGTACATAATTAGGCATTAAAACTCTCGCACTCTCGAGTTTTAATGCCCTCCATTATGTAGCAGTCATAATAAACTACTAATATGGTTTGGGCTAATGACTACACAATACAGGCCAATAAATGCTAATGCTTTTCATGTTTACACCATTATTCTTAGTCGTCGATTTTATTTATTGTATTTCTTTCTAATCATCGATGGCTATGGAAACTGAATTAATTACGAACAAAAACACGATGAGGCACTCATTTCATTTTAATACATTTTATCTACACACGTATCATAAACCCTCTTTACTGCGTATTTGTATTTTTACGGCTACATGATTCAAAAATTGTGTTCAGATCAGATGTAGAAGTTGAGTTAAATACAGTTTCTTTCCTTTATTTTAGTAACAAAACAATGTACTTTTCTAAACGTATTACCGGCCAGCGCTGCGCTGACAGGAGAGGCCGTGGTGACCTAATTGGTCCACCCTGGCACCACAACGGCAACGATGGGGTTGATTCGTCCTTACGCCGAGTCGCAGGCAGACGGCAAGTGTAAGAGGGTCTCGGTCAAGTAGGGTGCCGATGTGCCTCGACGGAATAACGTGCAGCCAATGTCTTGACTCCTTCTCCCTGGCTGCTAAGAGACGAGCGCGGTCTTCTGAACAACAAGATGTGTTTTCTAGATTATCTCTCGTTTTGATACACAGCGGCTCGTCCCACAACCTCTGGGAGTTTCTGTTTATTGGAATATTTTGCCTCGGGCAGGCTTGCGTCCAGGCATTCCTGGCCTCGGCTAGACACGTGACCTCTACATCACCGAGTGATGGCCGGGTTAATGATTTTATCTTAGAGGTCACGTATGCTATGGGCCGAAGACAAGAAAGCCGGGAGCGCCACTTCGAAGATTTTCCGGATCCCCAGGCCTCCGTGTCTGATTGGGAGGGTAGCTTGGGTCCAGCGTCGTTCATCAAAGTTGGAGTTTATAATTTTAGTTAGTGAATTTTAGATCAAAACGTCCAACAGGTTGAGATTGGGAGGGTATTTCCAGAGAGGAGGACATCGAAGGAGATAGCCAAACTAAATATTGCCGGACCGAGTGGGTCACCCTGCTGACAGCCAACGGCCGAATGTAGAAGGTGTTCCCTGAAGATTAATTTAGGATTTTGACTGTAACATTGCCACATGTAATTGTAAATAGAAGGTGTGTGCTTTTTAATTTGTGATAGCAGGGCGCCTCTGTCTACCGAATTAAAGGCGTTTTTCACGTCTACCTTCAGCAGAACGTCACCTACTTAGTTAGTAAGAAAGGTGCGGGTAGCATGCACGGCAGCCTCGCAGCCTCCCCTGCTACTGAAACCCAGCTGTACCGGTTGGAATGTAGCGCAAAGGTCTGGCAGGATGAACTTGCAGCAGATCTCTGACACTATGCGGCGGATGGTAATGCCCACAGCGATGGGTCTGATGCCCCCATCCTTCTTTATAAGGGCACACAGATTAGCTCCATAGAGCACGTCTGTTATGCCCTCGTGTACCTTGCAAGACAACATAAGGTTCGCCAGCTGGGCCAAATCTGCCAGAAGAGTCTGTCCAACGTCCGCGACGGCTCCACAGATGAGTTCTTTGTAGTGTTGAGAACAGAACAGTTCTACCAACCTAAATCTAGCGTTACTGAAATTTATTCAATTTAAACCAAAAATGATATTATAAATATATAAGAGAAAATGATTACAAGCTAAATCAAACAGCAAAAGCTGTTTGGTTTAGCTTTAAATAAAAAATCATGCTCTTTTTGAATTAACATAACCTAAGATTAAATATATCTACATCTTCAGAGTAATATGAGGATAACTTATTATGACTACGGAAAATTCTATTACAAATGCTATGATACCCAACATTGGTCATAGACATGTTAACATAAAATGGGCAATAATTAATCACGCGGGCATTTCGACGTGGCACCACCAACCCAACGTTCGAGAGCAACTCCGGACAGTCGACACCACACCTTAAAATCTTATATAGCAAGACTTGATCTGCTAAAATCTTCTGTTTTCGAGTGACATAAAATTAAAAAACTTTAAGCAGTCCTCGTATAGTGGCAAAGTTAACACATTCTTCTGGTGAACCGGCAAAAAGAAAAGGAATTTCTTTTGATTTTTTTCAATTCTTTCAATGTGACACTGATAATGAGGAGACCAAATACTTGAGCAATACTCCAGCGAGCTACGAACCAGTGAAAAGTAAACGTTAAGAGCTGATACTGTCCTAAAAGACTTGCAGTTGCGCCATGAAACCAATCATTTTTAGGGATTTTTAGACTATACCGTCAATGTCGGAGTTAGATAATTTTTTATCTAGGATAATTCCCAGATCCCGGATTTCATCAACTTCTTCAAGATTAGAGCCATTTTTTTGATATGTGGAGAGAACTGGTAGTAACTTCTTAGTGAACTTTATGTTTACATTTACTCGTGTTAAGTGGTAATTTGAACTTGACCGTCCAGTTGTAAACCGTATCATATATCGTATATATATGGAGAAAAACATCCGACGTTTGTTCGATGACTTTGTAAATTTTCTAGTCATCAACAAAGAAGGAAAACTTACAATGATGTAATTCTTCTGCTAGTTCATTGATAAATGCTAGAAACAGTTTAGGACCTAGGTGTCATCCCTGGGGAACTCTCGAAGTTGCTTTGAACTGTTTGGATTCGTATCCACAAACAACCACTCTCTGTTACCGATCTGAAAGGTACGAGCATAACCAATTCAACATGACTCCATGCACGCCGAAATTGGAAAGCTCCTTTACAAGTAAATAATGGTCGACCCTGTCAAAAGATTTGCTTATGTCGGTATATATAGCGTCCACTTGTCGACCTTTATCGACCTCTTCTTGCAGATCCATAGCAATACAGATATATAGCAAGCAAGATTAGTGGTAGTAGACAAGCTGCTACGGAATCCGTGCTGATGTAGTGATAAAGACAGATCAAAAATATTTGTTAATAACAGACATACTAATGATTCAAACACCTTACTCATCAGACTCAGGAGATATATTGGTCCATAGTCCTGGATATCTTTAGAATCACCTCCCTTGGGGACGGGGACCACATTAGCAAGTTTCCATGCCCTTGGAAAAACACCAGTAGATAACGATTTGTTGAATATTATATGGAGAGGAATATATATGGTCTTTGCACAGTTAGAGACAAACAGCGCGGGAATGCCATCATACCAATGATTCAAACACCTTATTCATCAGACTCAGGAGAGATATTGATCCATAGTCCTGAATATCTTTAGAATCACCTCCCTTGGGGACGGGGACCACATTAGCAAGTTTCCATGCCCTTGGAAAAACACCAGTAGATAACGATTTGTTGAATATTATATTGAGAGGAATAGATATGTTCTTTGCACAGTTAGAGACAAACAGCGCGATAATACCATCAGGACCCGCACCCTGATTCTTATCATTTTTTATAGCATTCTGAATTAAATATGGCGAGGTAGTAATCATTCCGATTGAGTCACACGACATTCGAGAGTCTCGCTCCATGTCAACCACATGAGTACTATTGCTATCGTTGTGCGTATAGACAGAGGAAAAATGGTCAGCAAAAGCATTGCAAATGGCACTAGGCGAAGACAACTTATCTCCTCTCATGTGCATTTCACTTGGGACGGTCTCCTAGTTTTTCCTTTTACTCCTTATGAAAGCTTTAACGTTATTGCGTGAGATAGAGTCTTCTATGGACTTCATGTAGTCGGAATAACATGCTTTAATTAGTTTATGGCAACTAGCTCTAGTCACAACAGAGTGAAATTGGTCTAATGGGTTTTTAAATTTGGCATATTTAATGCGTAACTTGTCTTTATATTTAATAGTTTCAATCAAGTTGCCAGGGTACCAGTTAGGATTTGTGGCAGATTTTTGTTTACATTTCGGTACATATTTTTCGATAATGCTGGTGATAATGAAGTAAAACTTGTCTACCAATTCGTCCACAGTGTCAGTTGTGCATTAAATATCAGACCAGCTGAGTGCATTAAGGTCATTGTTAATGCTGTTGTAGTCTGCTTTATAAAAATAGTCCTGGCCACATCCACTTTTTTAAATAGTTATTTAAAAGGAAAGTCAACCACAATCTCTAGAGGAGGGTGGTATTGATCAATCTTAGACAATGGGACTGTCTCACAAGTTGTCACAAGAGCCACATTATTATACAAGAGCAAATTATTATTTTTTGGATATCTTTACTTAAATTACTCTTCTGACGCAGAAAACTTCGGTTCTGACTAGGGATCGTGATTAGAATTTTCAATCCTGCGGGATCCTTAGGGATCGGGATCCCGAACACATTTGTGTTTATTTTTTTGTTTTAGAGCTGAATAGCATATTAATGACAACGCCTTAGTTTGATTCATGTTCTCCCACTGATAGGACAATCTTGTCATTTTCTGATATGGACTTGATGCCATGGATTGACTCGCATATTTCCGCAGTTGAAGCCTTTGTCTTGACCTTGGAAGTTAAATTATATTTTACATAACATCTATCTTGTCTTGATTCTATCAGTCTCGATGCCAGTCCCGTACATTGCCTACCACCTACGATGTAAATATGTCTTTACTTCATTTTATCTTCTAACTTAGAAGCTTTTATTTTGTTTGACTTGTGGGCGAGTCAAAAGAGTTCTCTATTTGTTTCTCTGCTTGTGTTTCAGCTGAAGGTGTAATGGCGTTTTTGTCTTCGTCTGGTGATAGATTTTTCAGCTTTGGTTCCTGGTCTATTACAGTCTTGCTAGCACTAGTAGAAGTGGGTGTGCTATTAACAAATAGGTTTCGTTTCAGTGTCTGTGCTACTCTTGAGGCATGTTGTCTTAATTTTGGGGTACTGCCAGGTGTGCTAGTAATTTTTGATGTTGTTTGTGTTAGAATTTTTATCAGTAAGTCTATTTTTTACTCATCTCTTTTATTTGTTGTTTTAGAAGCATGTTATCATCCTTTAAGTTGCTTTTTTCTTGATGTGGGCTGTCTAAAGCTATCCAAGCAAGTTTTATTCGGAATATTCCTTGTTGTGGAATCTGGATGAGTGGTTTGACAGTGAGCCTGAATTGTGTTCGTGGATGCTCTCTACTGACTTAGCTCATCTCATCTGGATGTGTTTTCTCTCAGTTATATTATTTTCCATTTTTTGGTAGTCTCTAAAACAGTACGTAGTAGGCGAGCGGCGCGCTCGTCTCCTGACTCCAGCTCCCCAAGGAGACCCGGCCGCTGACCCCGAGCCGGCGACAGTACAGCCTGCGCCCGGCCTTTTGCCGCCGGCAACCCCACAAATACAGGCAACTAGTAAACAGAACACCATTACCATTGCCTTACAAAATATCCAGTCCTTAAATAATAAAACAAGAATCTTAGAGGTGTTAACTCAAGATGAGTTAAAATGCAATATTATAGCCATAACTGAGCATTGGTTAAAAAGCAATGAGTTGCAATGTATTAATATAGCAAGTTTAACACTGATCTCAAGTTATTCTCGATCTAACTATGAACACGGTGGATCATGTTTATTTGTTTGTATTTGTTAACCCATGTTTCGTCTTGGTAATAAATGAATTTACCTTCTCTGCGGTACTGTTTCATTGTTTGTAAATATCGATGGCGCCACAGGGTTATATCTTGCCTGTCAATGAGACAGCTTTTTCTGTTTTTTTTTCCAAATATTTAAACCCTAGGTGTTTTAATGCTCTGTTCACATTACTTCGTGACATCGTGGGTAAATCAGGGTCATCATTGATTTCTCTTGCTATCTTTGATAGGGTGGGAGCTTCTTGTCGGTATAAGAACTGATGATTTTTTCTTCTAATTAGAAGAAAAATTAATGAATTCACTTTCACAGTAATTGCTGTGAAAGTGAATTCATCAAACTTGTCTTTAATAGTAAGCTTAGGTCCTGTTTTTTTTGGCGAAATGAATTCTGAATTCAATTGGTACTCTTTTGTAATGTTGTACACGATTCTAATTGGCGCTCCAGTAATGACAGAGATTTTGTGACTAAACTCTGTTTTAGATAGTTTTTGTTCCTCAGACCATAATCTTACAACATGTTTATAAACTTTAACTACCATATATTTTTCATTCGGCGTCAATGCTTTCCGTAGTCTTTTTTTCGTGGGAGACGAAAAGTCACTGTTCCTAACAGGTCGAGCAGCACTATTAGAAGGTCCAGGGTCAGAAGCAGTCATTCTTGTCGAAGGGTCAGGATCACCAGCACTCGTACTTGCCAAACACACAGTCTTCGAACGTAAATTAGTGGGTTCTGGATCGGTAACCACTGTGACCGAGCCGAGGTAAACAGATAAAGAGATATCGAAGTCCAGGAAAACGAAAGCGAAAGTCACGTATGTAGATTAGCAAGAGTCAGTACGAAAAACAAGCCAAAGTCGTCGAAATTTAATTGTTATGTCAAAACGTGTACTTAAGAAAACTTTTTTGAAGGGAATGAAAGAACGAATGAGTATACATTATCCAGCCAGATATCAAATAATGAAACTCTTTGTAGGTATAATTAAACTTTTAGTAAGTTTGTCTATGTTTGTCTCATATTAGCTAGTCCAAACAAAAAGAGAAATCCGATGTCAATACTGTGTACAAGACCCTCAGTTTCATGGGCGCTGATCAAAGTTAACAGATTGGTTAAACTGATGCCAATCACGTGCCGCTATTTTTATGAATAGATAAATCAATTGAAAATTAGAAAATCGCATGACACTGTACCATTCAGTGTGAAAGCGGCCTATGCCTAATGGCGCAGTGACTTCTAATAATAATAATTCTTTATTGCACCGAAAACACAATGGAAAAAATACAACGAACAATATGCAAAGGTGAGCTTATTTCTAAAAAGAAATTTCTTACAGCTAACCTGTGAGGAAAGGAAAAAATATTTATAGAGAGGTAGTCCTAGTGTAAAATTAAGATTTAAAAGAAAGAAATAAAGTCAATATACTATCAGATAAATCACAATACATCCTACACATACTATAAAATAAATTAATAGAATACAATAAATACATAGATACACATACATACTATAAGATACCCACTATGCGGAAGAGAGGAGATTCTGTTTCAACTTTTTCTTAAAAGAGAACAAGGATGTGCAATCCCTAATAGTACAAGGAAGTGCATTCCACAAACGTATTGCCCTTAACCTAAACGAGTGCTCGTAAGCAACAGTGTTGTGCTGAGGAATTGACCAAAGTGACACCGTGTGAGATCTCCGAAGTCTATCCCCAGAGAAAAGAAACTCAAAATGTTCGCGAAGATATGCGGGATAGCGCGGATTTCTCAAAATATTGAAGAGGAAGGAGAGAATGTGCATATCACGACGAAGTCGGATCGGGAGCCAGCCTAATTCCCTGCGATATTGGGACACGTGATCGTACTTGCGGAGACCTAGATTAACCGAATCCCGAGATTTTGAAGTCGCTCGAGTTTGTTCAGTAGATCTTCGTTCGCGCTGGCCCAGCAAACATCGGCGTAGTCAATTAAAGGCAGAAGAAGGGTCTGAACTAGCATGATTTTAGTCTGCCTAGGCAAGAAGTACTGCAAACGCCGAAGGGAATGAAAGGATGCAAAGACTCGTCTGCTGACCTCACAAACGTGGGGCGACCAGGATAAAAGAGTATCAAAAACAACCCCTAGATTTTTGGCTTTCTCGCTGTACTTGACAATGGTACCGTCATAAAGCACGGGAGCAACTGACCTATGCTGCAACAAATTAAGTAAGTGCCGTGTACCCAGTATCATCGCCTGAGACTTATCCGGGTTGACTAATAGCCCATACGAAAGAGCCCATTTCCTGATGTTGTCGAGGTCAGCATTCAAAGCCTCTACAGTCGAAGTCAGATCACACAGGGGAAAATGCCGATAAATTTGAAGGTCAACTTCTACTTCTTCTTCGTTCTTTTTTTTTGCAGCAAATTATGGAATAGACCTTTAGGTAGCTTGTAGCTCGTAGTCCATTTTATCATGTTACCATTTGGTGTGTTAGCTAGAAACTGCAGGATTTAAGACAAACCCCGCAATATTTTAAGAGTCCCAGTAATAAACTATTATAATTATAAATACGTTATCGTATGGTATTAAAAACTTGTAACTTTAATAGTCCGAACCCTGAATTTGAGCATATGGTCTTTGTCTTCATCGATGATATTATTATTGTCTCTTCTACCTTCGAGAAACACATCTCTCTATTGCTACGTGTATTAGAAAAATTAAAGTCGGCAAACCTTACGGTAAACTACAAGAAATGTCAATTTTTCAGACAAAAATTTAAGTACCTTGGCTACGTTGTGGATTATTCTGGCCTGCATGCAGATCCGGAGAAGGTCGAGGCGATAGTAAATTATCCTACCCCTACTAACCGCAAGGAGGTCCGTCGTTTTTTAGGAACAGCATCTTGGTATCGTCGATTTATTCCTAATTTCAGCTCTTTAGCCACTCCACTGAGTAAGCTGACTTCACAAGGCAAGAATGCACCGGCGTTCTTTTGGTCGAACGAAGCTAACGAAGCGTTTACTAAATTGAAGGATTGTTTGATCTCTACGCCGATTCTTTCGTGTCCTGACTACACTAATTCGTTTGAAGTCCATGCAGATGCTAGTAATGTGGGTGTAGGCGCTGTTTTAACCCAGAACATTGATGGCGAAGAAAAGGTGATAGCCTACATGAGCAAGTCTTTGAATAACCAGGAACGTAATTATAGCGCGACTGAGCGTGAGGCTCTCGCTGTTCTATCTGCGATCGAACACTGGCGTTGTTATCTAGAGAACGGTCAAAAATTTGTTGTCTATACTGATCATTCTGCTTTGAAGTGGTTCCTAAATCTTAATAACCCTACAGGTCGTCTCGCTCGCTGGGGAGTAAGACTTTCTGCTTATAACTTCGAAATTAAACACCGTCGTGGTGTTGATAATGTCGTGCCTGATTCTCTATCTAGGTCGATTCCTGTCGGCGCAATCAACGACGTTGTTCCCATCACGAGTCCGATTTCTTCACCAAGCACTACTGATGAGTGGTATCTAAACATCTATAACGGTTGTCAGAATTCTCCTACTTCATATTCCAACTATATAGTTTCTAACAATAAACTATATCGCTTTGTAAAAAGTCTCAATCCCTTAACTCGTGAGTTCGAATGGAAAGAGGTTGTTCCCGCTGAGCTACGTTCTGAAGATAACTTCCGAATGATTGCTACCTATAAAGGTAGCAATCATTCGGAACCCACTTCTGCACATTTAGGTATCTTCAAGACATATAAACGTCTTTGTCTAAAGTTTTATTGGCCTAAAATGCTGAGCGATGTTGCCAATTTTGTCACCAGCTGTCATACATGTAAAGCTTACAAACATCCAACTCATGCACCACTAGGTCTTATGGGTCGTCAAAAACATTGCTCTAGGCCTTTTCAGATGATTAGTATGGATTTAGTCGGTCCACTACCACCGTCTAAAAAACAAAACACTTTTCTCCTCGTCATTACGTGTTGCTTTTCCAAATACTGTCTTTTATTTCCGATTCGTCGAGCTACTGCAGAAATTATTACTAGGATAGTTGAAGAACAGGTGTTTCTTGTACATGGTGTTCCGAGCTGCGTTTTGATGGATAATGGAAAACAATTTTGTAGCAATACTCTGCGTAAACTGTTTAGCGATTATAATATACCTAAAGTTCGTTTTACGCCGAGGTATACTCCACAGGTGAATAGCGTAGAGTGTTATAATAAGACGATTATGATTGCAGTTTCGACCTTCATCGAAGATGATCACAGATCGTGGGATACTAATATTTGTAAAATACAGTTCGCGTTAAACAGTTCTGTTAGCGAGGTTACTGGATATTCGCCGTCATTCCTAGTCTATGGTCGAGAGCTTGTTCCATGCGGTACTCATTACGTCGAAATTGGTAATAACGATGATGTTCTTTTCGCCCCTAGAGATGTGTATGCAGAGAATCTTGGTCCTCTACGAAAAATCTTTGACAAGGTTCAATCTTGTATACTACGGGCCTACGAGAGGAATTGTGGACCGTATAACTTGCGTCGTAAGCATGCAGAGTTCAACGTAGGCGATTTTGTTTGGAAGAGAACTTATTATCTCAGCGATAAGGCTAATCGGTTCTCTAAGAAGTTAGCTCCTAAGTTTTTAAAATGTAAGATAATTAACAAGATGTCGTCATTAGTTTATGAACTTGAAGACATCTTCGGTAATTTTTTGGGCTCTTGGCACATAAAAGATTTAAAGTTAGGTTGTTTTTTTTTCTTTTATTTAATTATTACATAACTACTCTATATTGTCAGACTTACTAGTTGATCTTGTGAGCGTTATTCTATTTATTTTATTCTAAATAATAACATTGCTATTTCTAATCTTTAAGGGACGGTCTGTTTATTAGTTTTTAACTAAATACTAACTCTTTAGCGCTTGTACTTGTGCCGAGCGATCTGTGTCTGTCTGAGAGCACCTTCTGTCTGAAGATAGGCTGCGACAGCGTTCTGTCTTATTCAATAGTAGTTAACGATTCCTTTATGTATGTAATAAGTATTTTGACCCTTGTATTCTAAAAACCATCTATATCTACAGCTATGTAAAAGTTCTTTATTGTGTAACGTTACTCTGCAATGTCTGTTACTTTAGCTTATGACCTCTTGAACTATAATTCTCTACTTTTTTACTCTTTGTTGTAGAATAGATATTCTACTCTATTATTATTTTCTGTACCCACTAACGGTGCAGGAAGTCTTTAACACTTGAGGGAGCTGCCCCTCATGGTGTTATTCTGCGTTATTCTGCGTTACGATAGTAGCTAAGCTATCGGGGCGTTTATGTACTAAAGTTCTTATTTTAGTTCATGGGATCTTGCTTATTTTTCAACCTCTGACAGTTAATCTGGGTGTGCATTTGGCTATAATAAGGGCACTCTGTGTGTAAGGCTGTGTTTACACGATGTTAGTGTGAACTCTTGTATGAACTTAGTATGAATTCTGATGTCTGATTGTTGGTACGAATGTGTGATGTTTGTATGTAGTTGAGCTAGACTGTTAGTTAAATATTTCTCTGACATTGTAGATGGCGAGCTTTAGAGAATTTTATCTTAAGTAGTTAATTTGGTAAGTTAGTTTAGTTTAGTTAGTATCTTAGCGGATTTTATCAGGTAAAATCCTACCCAAACAAGACGGGTATGTAACGTACTACCTCTTTGACCATATTGGCTACTGGCGGATTAGCCAGATAAAAAGTATAACTATAGAAATTCGGGAATTCGGGTCTGGAATCTCGTCTGGCAGCTGATTGTTTTTTTTGACGCAGACATTGTTTGAGCTCTGAAACGTGAGGTTGTATCTTCTGCATCAATAATTTTTAAGTCACGCCTTTAGTTGCGGCGATGGGCTAGTCCCTTTAGTACTGTTATTCCTTTTAGTACTGTAATGGAGCTGAATGTTTAGTTGCTGTAAAGTGCAGTAGTTGATATGAAACTTCCCTACTATTCCCAATCCATGGGGTTCCACGCCGAGGAGTAATATCCTCCTGGCGCTAACCACAAAATCACTTGTTGACGTCTGGAGAAGTGGACCAGTTGGATTGAGTCTACCAAGGAGCTGAAGACTACAAATTCCCGGCGAGTCCCTATCCAGCGTTTCAACTATATTACCAATATTCAACTCACGACCCTGTGATTAATAAACATATCTTGAGCCTGCCAACAATCTCTTTTGGTCAGGTTAGAATTTCACTGTTTCAAACTATTAAAATCTTTTCCAAAAGCAATCTCACATTTTTGACCGAGCGAGCGAAGCGACGAGGGGTCTCCGCTTCAGCTTGGGCAAGAATGTTTCCGTATGTCCGGATTTCTTGCTGTTTTCCTCTACAGATCGCATTTCTCTTCAGTTTCTTGGGAAATGTGTGAGCAGGTTCGATAAAATTATATGGATTGTTTTTGTCAAATTAGTTTCTGGATTTTTTCAAAATGGCGGAATGGTTACAAAGTTATTGGTGAGGCTATTTTTATAGTCCATGTATCCACGTGGTGCTGTTTGTCTGTATTGAAAGAAAATACAGTCGGGTTGCATGTTTTTATAATAAATCCACTTGTTCATCAGAATTCAAGGGCCGCGACCCCTTGTGAGGCGGTGCAAATAATAAAAAACAAACAACAATATTTCCTGTATCACTCGCGAGGTCTACAGCTCGCAGAGCTACCAGTGTTAGACGTTTTAGAGTTTATCAAAATCAATCCTTTTCTAATATCAAGTTTAGTAACCCGAGCCCAAACAAAAAAAAAACATGGGGTTTAATTAAAGCTGGCAGGGTGCGGTGGATGGATCGTTAGGGTGGATTTATGACACTCAGTAGGTCGTCAAAGGCAAATCCGCTTGCTTTATGTAACCTTGAAATAACATATCTACAATAATCGACATAGGTACATTCAGAGCCCAAGACAATTCTCGTTCAGTAATAAAATTGTAAAAAGCTCGCACTCGTACACGAAATTTCTATAAATATTTTGCTATGTGCAATAAATAATTTATTCCAACAGCGAAGATGGTATGTGCGATAAGAAGATCTACAATCGTAAGGTAACAATGCATTCCCATTATTATGCCAAATTACCCAGTTAAACACTTTTGTGTAAAGATAAGAGTAACACCTCAATCAAGTGAACCACTCAGCGTTCACATGTTCCTCGCTCGATTTTCTAACTTATACATCTGATTGTAGGCAAATAGACATTCTCCGATTTTAACTGAAACTATCAGCGAGTTGCTCCATCTCCTATTAATCCATATAATCGTCTAATCTCCAACTAATTGAATGGATTATTCTCCTTGAGTAGGTCTTTAGAGACCGCCTTTGTTGTTCATGGATTGGGTTAGACGAGCGTTATACGAGTAAGGAGCTATCTATATATAATCAGCGAATATCATGCTACATCGAGTAAACATTTTACCAATTGGGACAGAAAAGCACAAGCAATCAAAATTGATCCCCTTTTATGCACTGAGGTTCGTCCCACTGAAAAATCAAGGGACGCATACAAAATAACGCGACGAGAGCAAAATTTCGGATATAAAACAATATCGTCACAGGTCTAACTACTTCGTACCCTCTTCGGCTATGTATTCACTGTTGTCGCCGACGACTAATGTGACAAGTTGGAACGGTTACAGTTTCGTAAATTGTATCCACCTGCAAAATGTGAACCCGAAAGTTTGGGTGCGTAATAGCCCAATAAAGTGCCTGTTAACTAAACTATAAAGCCCCAACCGCTTACCTACAGGGCAAGGGCGGACGGACCCTTACGCATGACCACTAACCATTTATTAGAAGGGTATCTCAGGTATTTAGAAGGATATTGCGGCTACCTTTTGGGGTCCAAATTTTTTGGTAGCAAAACATTTCAACATAGCTGAACATTACATACCTTAAGGAAGACCTAGGTACATAAATACGTAAATACGTATCCAATTTCCTGATTACCTGTTATACCATAGGTAAGTAGTTACTTAATTATGTACCTACATTCGTATCCAATTTCCTGATTAGCTGTAACCAATTGCCTTTAAGCCTTATGTGATGTGATATTTGCAGAAAGAGTTATTTTGCTGAAACTACGTAGTTTCAGGATACAACCAGCTTAACGATGTTGTAACTCGGTTTTGTGTACGAATTTAATTGGATGCAACATCAAACGTCTGATATTTTCCCAATAATGAGTCGCAATGCGGAACCTGACTCCGAATCCGAACCATCTACCCCCTCAGATTGTCAATGGCGTAAATAGTCATTTACAAATGATTAAAACAATTTAATAGGTAAATGCAAATAAATGTCCAAAGCGTAATTTGGTTCGGTTCAACTAAAATGATCGTGAAATAGGAAACTGACTATGAGGTCTTTGGAGGTTGGAATCGATTACATCTGACTTTATTAACTCGTAAGCCGATAAAAAACTGGAGCGGAGCTACTTTGAGTTAGTCAGGTGTGATCGGAGTTGATTCTGTAATTATTTTTAAGAACTGTGCCTAAAAAGTTTGTCACTTGCGCAATTTAATCTTGCCCTTTTCTGTTTTGCTGCGAAAAATATTCATAAAATTTTGAGTGCCAGGTCGGTTCCGTACAATATTGTGGGTTACCGTAAGATCTAAGTAGTGGTTAAATATTGTATATACTAGATTTAAAGTTAAACCGATATACTAGCGTTCATTAGCAATTTGGCCACATTTTCAAAAAGTAGTCTTAAATTAAAATCATGGTTTCAATGTTCCAATTTCGTTACTCCTTACCTCACGGTAAATAAATTGAAAGTCTTGATTATATAGAGTGCAAGAGAAAGGTGTAATCATTTTTCAGGGGGTTGTTAGGGACATTATTCTGAACAACTTTCACTATGAACCTATTAGATCCGAGTAACTTTTATTTTCTTGTCTCCATACAGTTAAGGCCGGGCGGTCAGCTGTTTTGTATGGAGAAGTTAAAAATAAAGTTGCTCTGATCAAATTGGGTTCATAATGAAAGTTGTTCAAAATAATGCCTTTAATACCCCCTTAAAATTTGACTACACCTTTCTGTTACATTGGTATATCCAGTGAATAGTTTTCTTTAATCTTTATGATATTTTTTTTCATTAAAGCCAAGAAAGATCAAGGAAAGTTAAAAATCTTACTGAAATATGTACTTAAATTTCTTTTTTCTTATTTGTTACCTTCGCTTAACAGTTTACTTAAAGTTTGTATCACATGAAAAATAATCAAATTAGTTAAATATCACTTCCTTTTCATCAAAATTTTCTGGATTCTTGAGTAACCATTAAGGGTTACATTGTTTTATATTATTTAATACATACTTAAAACAGAAAATTATAATAGAACATCTTGGGACAGTAACAAAAAAAAATGTCATTGATAACGAAAAAGAAAATGTAAGGCTCTGTCTAACATTAACGCAAAAAATAGTTAAAAAGACGAGTCTGTACTAACATGTATACTTGAAACTATTAGTGTTATTGTATGGCAGTTAATCATCTCTGCAATTGCCCAAAAGATATGCATGAATTAAAAAATAAATAATCAAAATAGTCATTTATCATATAATTATTTTTCCTACTTCTTTTCATTTTCTGGGTATTCTTTTGTCTTCTTTCTACCTCATCTTCTCTGCCGGAATAAGTGAAATTTACTTGCACTGTTGAATTCAAACGCACGTTAATTCAGTTTTTGTTACTATTTTTTCAGCTTCAGCACTCATTTACCATAGAATTTCTTCAAATGCCATTTACCGTTATAAGTTTTGAATTTAATCACTATGGCATAAGGTTCAAAATTGCGATACCTCGCGCGTAATCGTGGTAATGCACCGTTTGTTACAGTTTTTTTCGACATGTCACCATATCAAAGTGACGAAAAAGGCGGTACCAAAGTACGTGGTCAGTTATATAAAAATATTATTGTGGCAATTAAAATATAAACTTAAACTTATCTACAAAATGAGATCTCATCCAGTGACACAAAGGGAAATAAGCAAGTTTTAATAAAACACGTGAGACCGACTGTGCGTCATACAATTAAAATACCCACCATATACATAGTCAGGTCATAAGTTCTGTCACATGTGCAATATGAAATAATTTAGACATGTTTATTATTTATGTAAACATTTATATAGCAAAATGAACTTAACAAAACATGATTCTTATGGTCATAAAGTTTATTCAAAATGACCCCCGCGATTTTGAATACAGGCCTTTATTCTGCGCGGCCAGTCGTCTATCGCAGCACGAACGAGGTCCATGTCAATATCGGCGGCTGCCTTAATCAAGGATGCCTTGAGTGACTCCAAATCAGGATGAGGCTTTGAGCAGGCCTTTTCCTCCATGTATTACCATATCTTGTAATCTAACGGACTCAAATCTGGACTGGAGGAGGGCCAGTCTTCGTGCCGGATGAAGTCGATTTCACGCGCCGCCAGCCAGTCTTGTGTGCTTTTCCTCTACGAGCTGGCGCAGAATCTTGTTGGAATACCCAGTGCCTGTTATTAAACATGGTATGAGAAACAGGTTCCACAATGTTCTTGAGGACTGTATTTTGATACACAACTGCATTCGTTTTTACGCCTTTCTCACAAAAATGTACCTCAGTTAAGCCCCAATAAGAGACTCCCAACCAAACCATGAGCTAGGATGGAAAATGACCTCGTTGGACACGCGGAATACGGTTGCTCGCTTCTTCACTGCTGTGTGCGTACACCTTATCATTTTGTTTGTTGTAGCTCTCTTCCACGGTGAAAATTTTTTCATCCGAAAAAAGAATTTCCCGATGCTTTTTTCCCGCGTACCGCTTCAACAAAGCGCGGCATTTCTTCAGTCTCAGGTCCATTAAACGAGCGTCCAAACGATGTCCTGTTTTTCTTCGATATGCCCTAAGCACTAAGTCTTCATTTAACACCCTTTTCACCGTGGTCCTGCTTAACCCCATCTGAAGGGCCAACAGTTTCTGCTTACGTATGGGATTTCTTTGAATTCGCGCCTTCACAGCTTTAAACACTGCTGGAGTCCTAACAGAGCGAGGGCGACCACTTCTTGACCTGTCATATACACTAGAGTCTTCATTGTATCGTTTTATGGTACGATAAACGAATCTTTTGGTTACATTCAAATTTTTCAGTAAGTCGAAAATCTGAATTGGCGCCTAACCGCAACGATGCAACGCAATAACTGCGACACGGTCTTCTTTAAGTGTCCACTCCATATTTAAAAATGAGGAAAATTCTAAAAAGTACACATTTTTATTTTCATGAAAAATTCGAAATTCGAATTCAATAAACTTTTTTGTGGCCAGCGTTCTAAATCAAAAGTTTTTATTGTGTGACAGAACTTATGACCTGACTGTGTAATTTTATGTGGAGCATGTGAAGCTTTCTTTAGCATGATATTGTAGAAGTTAACATCTTTACCTACTAAGGGACCCTAAAATATGTAGTGAGCGTAAAAACGTTTTAAATTCAGTGAGTAAAGGTACGAAGTGCTTCTGGCTCAAAGGAGAGTTTACTTTTATTTTGCGTCCTTGTGAAGTTGTGACAAATTAAATTACGGACACTACATAGCTTTGAAGGAAATTATGTTAATATATTATTTTATTTTGGAGCACTTCGCTTCACTTTCTTTCACGTTTCTTTTGGGCAATATCTTAAATTAATTCTAAAGGAAAAGAAATTTCATCTTTTAGATGAAGTGTAGATCAAATTATGATCGAGCTAGGTGATAAGATGGACACGGTGAATTGTTTTGCGTTTTAATTATGCGGACTCGGTTGTGTATTGGTTTTAAAATCAGCCCAGTATTCCATGTCAATTTTGCAGATAAAATGATACATTTTTTCATGAAAATTTATAAGACATAAAAATGTATCGTTCCATATTAGCTAAAGGAATGTTTTTTGTGATTATATCCGAATATATGTATACACGCGTTCCAAGTTCGTATAATAAAACTTTTTAGAAAATATAGGCAGTAAATTACGTCTTCAAATGTCTCGTCGCAAAACCAGAAAGTTTCGATCGAACCCTTCGAGAAAGTAGGGAAGAATTGTGTATCGAGAACTTATCAGAAGAACTGAAGTCGGATTCCGTATTATGCCGGAAAAAAATATATTCTTCTATATGATTTCTAATTCAGCTATTTTTGCCTGGAATTCAATACATCGTAGAGTTCCTATTTCTGGCTATTAGTTTTCATAAGTGGTTCAGTTCTTATCTTTCTTATTGTTTTACGGAAACCTTAAAGTTTACTTACACTTTTCCAAGCAACAGTGAAATGGCACCCAAGTTTTTT
Source organism: Argyresthia goedartella (assembly GCA_949825045.1). Taxonomy (NCBI): domain Eukaryota; kingdom Metazoa; phylum Arthropoda; class Insecta; order Lepidoptera; family Argyresthiidae; genus Argyresthia; species Argyresthia goedartella. The sequence continues at coordinate 14,778,318 of OX463809.1, read as the reverse complement.
AATATTGAAGTTCTCGTCCACAGCTTGTTATTCAACAGCAGCACAACTTCTTCGAAATTGGCAAGAAGGCAATAAATCATTGACACCGCTACGTAGCAAGACCGGTTGCGATTTCCTATCAGTATTCTAAATGACCCGCTAAATATTGTGCAATGATTTCAAAGGCAGTAATTTGAAATCTAATTTTGTTCAACTATTTCTGCAGACTTGGCCGAAACTAGATAATAAAAAATAAAAAAATATCTTGGATACTATTTAACACACGTTGATCTAGCCCCAAACTAGGATTCCCTGTATCTTGGATACTATGCAACGGTACACATACTTATAACGATAAATAGTATACTTATAAACAACCATGACTAGGGTACAAACATCCGTACTCATCAAACAAATATTTGCCCCCACTGGGACTCGAACCCGGGACCCTTGGCTTCGTAGGCAGGGTCACTGCCACTCGGCCATTCGGGTCGTCAAATACTACGTCAGATACTTACCTACTATTAAGCTTATCTTAGAATCTGACTCATGTAATGATATCTAATTTAATTATGTACATGTAATTTGACAACCTCTATGACGCAGCGGTTGTGGCTCTGCCTACCATGCAAGAGGACCCGGGTTCGATCCCCGGCTGGAGGTAAAGAAAAAAAAAACAGGTCTTGAATGTTTATATGTTTGTGATGTCACTGTTTCTGGTTCCCAAGACACCGGGTGTCCTAGTGTGGGGCAGAAGCAATGTATGTGCCTGTATGTAAATGTTTACGTTTATATTTAAAATACCTTTAACTTGAAGTACTTGGATTCCATCAATTTACTTAAAATGTAGTTAAACCAACACGGAAAAGTTCTCTTGGGTCAACAAGTCAAACCTTCCAGGCCCAAGTATTTCAACTGAATCGGTTTGGTTTGGGACTGGATTAGGTGTACATTCGATTAGTCTTGCTCTCGTGTACCTAGTCCCTGACTTGCGTCAGGTGCAGTCCTGTAAAGGTGACTTAAATCTAAGGGATGTAACATAAATACAGTGAGTCTGAATAAAGTGCACTTAAAATAAACAGGGTTAAAGGGATCAAATTTTATCGACAAGAAATATTTTAAAAATCACTCCCCCCCTATATTTTTTTGGCATTTTAATATTTTTTCTTTGTAAACTGTTCTAATTTCGGGCTATTCAAAATCACGCTCTAATTTCGGGGTATTTATGTTTTCAAGTTTTAACCGCGATTGAGTAGGTATAGGTGCACACACAAAATATGTGCTAGTGCGAAATCTAATACCCCACCACATAACTGGCGCTGGGAATTGTAAATTAAGGGCAACACAACAAAACTATGTAGTATTTTAATATATTTCCTATAAATTGAAGTTTTTTGCCATTTTTAATTGATTTAGGACCTAAAAAGGGAAAAATAAAACACCCCGAAATAAGAGCATTAATTTTAAGGGATCAGCCTTATTTCGCGAGTTAAACCGAAATTAAAGAAATCATGCATCGTGTTTATTAGTAATATCTTATTTAATGAATGTTATGTTTGATTGTTGTATCTGTTTAATCTAACAATATGAAAACCTAATTACGTGGTATGTTTTATCCACGAGAAACGTTATTTTATTATGAAAATTTTTGATAAAAAGTGTTGGTTTCTTAGAAAGCCTAAAAAGTATTTTTTTATTTTAATATAGAATAAAGTACTATTAACGTTTTACTGTTTACTTAAATCTTTTATATACTTAAGAAATTTCATCGTTAATTGATTAAACTACCTGCATTTTTTTCGTGATGCAATTTTTATGGGTGGGAATTAGGTCTAAAGAACACTATCAAATCTCCCGATTTCGGGGTACGAATTTTAGATACCCTTAAAAATAGGTTCTATGAGACCCTAGTTTCGTGTGTATGCCTCGAAATAAGAAAAATGATATAACCTTATTTCGATTAATATTATCATCTTAGGGGATTGTTTTAGGGTTCCATCGATGTTCATGTGGTATATAATATAAGTAAATCAAATGGAAGTAATTTATTGGGCGTTTCTCAAATTGGTCAGAAGATTTGCTACGTCCGCCTTCGTACATGTTGTTACATTTTGGTTTTTCGTGTTTTAATTAGCAATAAAAAAGGGTATATTTAAATAATGTCTAAACGATTATTTATTTGTAGCAATTTTAAGCAATTGAATTAATTAACATAATTTTGTGCCAGATTGCATTTGATTTCAACGAAATATGACGTCATGTTTCGGAGTTCAATACAACTCTCATATAAATCGACAGTTTCGACAGTTCTTAAAAAGTATCTAATTTGACTAACGTGCATCATCCCAATTGTTCAAAATTTTACTGTTCCTACCGTTTATGACTGCTGTAAAAGTGATTAATATCCCAAATGCTAAGCAAGTTTTTTTTAATAGTGTCTTTTACTTTGAGAGGTTCTTGATATATCTTCTAATTTTGAAATGTGGTGAAACCGAATCTTTCCGCTATATATTTAGTAAGATATATTTTGTGTTCTACCGAATCAGTAACTACAAACTTCAAAAAGTCGCCACTTTTTCTAAATCCGACTTCAAAATCATAATTGGACTCTAAGAAAGATTAATGTATCTTTGGTTTGATCACGTTATATTAAGTTACGCTGCATAAAGTTAATACGCACTTCTTGCTTAACGATAAAAATAATCATACATTTATTTATTAAACTTAAACGTATTTACAACAGGTAAAAATAAACTTCAACTTTAAAAATAATTAAAACAAAATATTCCTTATCCTCGTCAAAACTTATAAGCCACTACATGAGATTCATATTCAAATTCTTTACTGCACAGAAAATATGGATAAACAGACAGATACAATACATTTTCTAGGCAAAGGCGAGCTTATCTCTAAAAAGAGATTTTTTCCAGCAAACCTAGGCAAGACAGGAGTGTTTATGAAACAGGACAGTCCTAGTGCTCAATAAAACTGCATACATACGTACGAAAAATACTTTTAAAATATAAATAAAATATATATAATAAATAAAAATATATATCTCAACTATATAAAATACAATAGATAGCATGCACAATAGCATACACATATGTGCATGCGTGCATTTTTTCATATTTAATATTTTCTTTATTGCACACAAAACTTATAAAAAAAAACAATAGTTACATGAAAATAGTGTACAAAGGCGAGCTTATCTCTAATAAGAGATCTCTTCCAGCAAACCAGGATGAAATTGATTACTGAGCAAGGGAATACCTATGCGTACAACAATATAAGGAAATAAACAAGTACTTACAATAAATAAAATAAATAATATAATTACTATGATAATATAGTAAATACTTATAATAAACTATATATACTAATAAATACTTACATACATAATACCTATAACTCTAAAGGGAGAGGTAATTGTTCACATGACTTTTAAATATGGTCAGAGTTGGACTGTCCCTGATGGTGCAGGGGAGTGCATTCCACAACCGAATGGCCCGAAGTCTAAACCCGTGCTCATAGGCCGCGGTGTTATGCTGTGGGGTAGTGAGCATGGAAATAGCACAAGTTCTCCGAGGCCTGCTGGAAGAAAGAAATTGATAACCGTCTCGTAGGAAGGTTGGATAGCGTGGATTCCGTAAAATGTTGTAGAGGAAATAGAGGATGTGAGAATCCCGGCGAAGACGGATTGGCAGCCACTTCAACTCCTTGCGATGTTGTGAAACATGGTCGTATTTGCGCAGCCCGAAGATAAACCGAATCCCGAGATTTTGAAGACGTTCGAGTTTGTTCAGTAGTTCTACATTAGCTCTGACCCAGCAAACATCAGCATAATCAATGAGGGGTAGAAGAAGACAGTGGGCGAGACTGATTTTGGTCTGTCGAGGCAAAAAGAACTGAAGTCTCCTGAGTGAGTGAAAAGTAGAAAATACTCGGCGACTGACCTCATTGACTTGTGATGACCAGGACAGCTGATTGTCGAAGATAATACCCAGGTTTTTAGCTTTATCGCTATATAAGATTGTGGTAGCATTAAAAGTGACAGGTGGAATGGGCTGTTGCTGCAATAAGTTAAGATAATGTCGGGTACCTATAATGATGGCCTGGGACTTACTCGGGTTGACCAGGAGTCCGAAGGATGAAGCCCACCTCTTATACCCTGAAGATCAGCATTGAGTGCCTGCACAGCAGAGTTTACATCGTTAGAAGAGAAGTGGCGATAAACCTGGAGATCATCATCGTAAAGATGTTATGAGGAAGACAGGACGTCTGAGATGGAGTTTATAAAAATCGAGAATAGAAGAGGAGAGAGAATACCACCTTGAGGGACGCCTGTAAAGAGGTCACACCATTCAGTGGATGTCTCATCCGACCTGATACGCTGTTGCCGATCCCTCAAATAAGAGTCGAACCAGCTGGCAGAGAAGGAGGAGATGTTCAGGGATCTGAGAAGCTCAATGAAAATGTCGAAATCTACGCAGTTGAAAGCACTACTAAAGTCAAGTAATGCCAGCACGGAAAGCTGTTTTCGGTCCATGGCTAGCTGGATGTTATCTGTGACTTTCAGCAGAGCCGTGGCAGTGCTATGACACGGTCTGAAACCTGACCGGTACATGTTCAGCAGATTGTTTTATTGAAGGTAATTAGAGAGCTGGGTATGGATAATGGATTCAAGAACTTTGGAAAGAATGGGTAGGATTGAAATAGGACGATAGTCTTTAAAAGGGGTGGGAGTGGATGTTTTAGGTAACGGGATGACTAATGCTTTTTTCCACATGGAGGGGAAGACTCCATTGGATATGGAAAAAATTATTACAATATGTAATCTGGCAGTAGTTCATCCAAAATTGTGAGAATCATTTTAAGGCAGATTTTATAGTCACCTACCGCTTTCGAGCTGACTGCTAGTACCTCTTTCTTGACCGCATAGATTTCGACATTGCTCAAGTTGAATGGTTTGGTGTCGGGTAAGGGCTTAGAGCGCAGGCTCTGAAGAGTGGCTTGTTTAACCGTGGGATCCATCACAACAGGCGGAGCAGAGAGGAACTGGTTGAGACCGTTGAGATCTACATTACCAGCGGCGTGTAGGTCCTGAGATTTACCTATACCTAGCGTTTTTAGGAATTTCCACACTTGAGATGATGTGTAACTTTCAATACTCTCGTGAATATGCCGACGTTTTGCATCACGACAGAGACGGTTGCAGCAGTTGTGAAGACATTTGTAAGAAAGGAAATTGTCATCTGTGGGATTCTTACGGTATTTACACTTGGCTCTATTCCTCTTGGCCATTAGACGCTTAATATTGTATGTTAACCAAGGGGCGAGTAGGTGTTTTACTCTCACTTTTTTATAGGTGCATGCTTGTCGTAGAGCCTTAGGACTATGCTTTAGAAATTGTCGATTTTCTCGTCCATGGTCTCGCTGGATATAACAGGGGACCAGTCGATCGACAAGGCATCCGACCTAAGATACTCTAAGTCAATATCCTTAAAGTTACGAATATTAAGAAATTTTGCTCTGCTCTTGAGAGGCCTGATCTTATACGAAATAAAGATAAGGTCATGAAACGAAAAAAGAGAATTGAGTTGCCCGTGTACGGTGACCTTACCCAAGTTAGAAACGATCATAATATCCAGAAGAGAGGGAGAGCAGTGCGGTTGGAAATGTGTAGCATCAAGAGGCAGTATATGCAGATTGAAGGAATCGATTATGGACTTGAGTTTGTCAGAACGGGAATTGTTTTTGAGGAGACAGGTGTTGAAATCACCGAGAATGAGGGTATCGTTATAAAGAGGTGAGAGTTCATTGAGGAGGGATTCTAATGAGTCGAATTAGTCGATGCGAAGAGAGGGGCTATAAAGAACACCAAGGAGGAATTAATTATATAAACAGATTGTGTAAACTGAATTCAGAATAGACACATTTTACACAAATACATATCACGAACACGACTATTGACAGCTACCAAGGAGAAATAAAAAACAATATTTGGTTATGGTTTGTGTTTGTGCCGATTCACGAGAGAAAAAAAATACTGAACTTTGGACTGAAAAACATTGTCGACTACCTCACAGTAACAAAAAAATGTTGGACCACATTCACAAGGAGTGGAGACTGAAGATATGTGATGAATGTGCGATGACCCAACCTCACATCTTCTGAGCACCCTTCCTGGTCGTAACGCCCTTGATGGAGACAGCGGCTGCGCCAGCAGATGGCTTCTTACCCTTCTCTGTAGACGGCAAAGGGCTGTCCTTACTCTGGAACGTTGAGGTCGGCGGCTGCAAGTCACCACAGCACTCCACCCTGTGACGAGACTCAGGCAGCAGCACAATGATTTTGCCTTCGGATGTCCAAGTGTTACTCATTCCGAAGTGTTTGAGCGCTGCCTTCCTGGCGTGACTTAGTTAGGAATTCAGTTATTGTGATGCTTGAACAATTGAGCGCTTTCTTGAGACCCCACACCTCACTGCGGGCCGCCAGCGTCTTGTGTCAGGGCATCGTTATTTTATCATATTTCTACATAACATATTTCATATTACATATTCTTAAGGTTTATATTGTATAAGGTTGCGATTATATTGAATACGGGCCTCATTAGAGTGGGTGTCACTTTGACACTGTTACTTGTTTGTAATTTTAAAAAGAAAGAGGTTTGGTTGTGAGAAGTCAATGTGACACACTTCACCGTAGGCTTCGGCCAGTGACTGAGCTAAATTATAGTGAGGATTAGAGTAATGGCTATCGAGCCAGTTGTGTATCCCTTTTATACAAAGTGTAAATAAACTTTTCATATAAATCAAATAAAAACAACAACAACAAACCAGTCCAGTGTTTTGATTTATAATTATCAACTAAGCACTACATCATTAGTGCTAGGAGTACTACATTGGTGCTAGGAGCACTACATTGGCGGAGGCGCCAAACGGGCCGGAGAAATAGGAAGACTGCTTCAGAAGGAAGGACGTCATTAAAAGTGGCGTAATAGAAGAGGATAGTGATCGTCGATCCAGACCTTGCTGAATCGAGGAAGGATCGAATGTGCATTGGGAAGTATATTTCTGTACTTAAGTTATTTATTTAGGAATTACCTCGACCTGCCAAGCGAGTGAAAAATCAAATAGAAAAATGTTGTGGGAAGATTGTTTTATAGCGGCGGACATTTCGTAATTTTTTTTAAGAAATCATTTCATGATGGAGGAGTTGTCAACTTGTTTTTCGGGGAGTCCTCAGGAGTCCTTTGAAGACTTTCTAGAAGACTTCAGAGATGCTGCATCGAGGAAGAGATTTATATCGTCGGAGGAATTAAAATTATTATTTCCTTCGTATTTAAAAGGTGGAGCCTTATATTTTTTTAGGGAAATTCGGGGCAGTGCCCAGACATTCGACGAGGTGGTGAATAAATTTAATGAGGAGTTTGGAAGCACAGACTTTGCAGAGAAGTTCTACAATGCCAAGCAAGAGAAAAGAAGTTTGTTGGACTACTTCCATTATTTAGGGGACCTGGCGAGGAAGGCTAGAGTTACTAAAGATGACATTTTTATAACGCAATTTTTAAGAGGATTGCAAAACCATTTTAGAAATAAATTAATGTTGAGCCATTTTGTAGATAAGAAGGCGCTAAGGGCGGTACTGGTACAGATGGAGAAATTAAGTCCGGGAAGTGATGATAATGTGAATGTGTTTAGGAACCCGGCAACTTTTGGACCGAATTTGGCCCATGGCAATAGGGGGGGGGGGGGGGGGGGGAGAGACAGGCCGAATGTTTCGCCGTCGGCAAGTGGTCAGGAACCACATATTAGACCTAGTACTAATAATTATATTTTGCGTCCTAGGCAAGCGGATTTTGCAACACGTCGTCGCTAGAGCCCGATAGCGGTGACCAGGCTGACCTGTGGAATGAGGGCCTCAGACGAGCTCAGCAGCGTAGCACAGAAGCGGAACGACCAATGGGGAAGATCGTCGCAGTCGAGGCGGATCAGCAGGTCAGACCATTAGTTTTATTAAATGCATCTGGAGTAAATGTGGTAGCTCTTTTAGATACAGGCGCTACAGCTTCATGCATCAGCCCAGCCGTGGCAGGTCAAGTGGGTGCGAGATGTATGTAAGAAGAGAAGAGACGGGTTAAGGCGGTAAATGGAAGTTTGCTGCAAATTGTAGGGAAATGTGTTTTAGATTTTAGTTTGGACAATTTTAGCTTTTCACAGGAATTTTTAGTAGTAACTGATTTGAATTGTAGCATTATTTTAGGGGTGGATTTTTAAATAAAGAACGGTATGAATATTGATTTTGTTCATTCGTGTATGTGTTTTTTCCAGGGAAAAATACCGTTTTTCAATAATTTCCATACGAAACAAAACACGACGCCGGTAAAACGAAATGTCATGTGCGTAGGGATTCTTTCAAAACAAAAGATAGGGTCGGACTTTCTAGACGGTTCTAGAAGGAAACAAGTGAACTTCGGGGAAACCACGGTTATCGAGGATCGTGACGTGATAAATTCTATCGACTTTCAGGAGCTATGAAAGGGCGTTACGTTTATTTCTCGGGGTTATCGGATTCGTGCGAATTTGCGTTAAAGATAAACGGTTTATCGTAAATGAGGATTTATGTGAGAATGATAAGCGGGTATTATTGGCGTTGTTGGATAGGAATGCGGATAGATTTGCGTTTACAACTGACCAGTTAGGTAGGTCGGAGATAGTGTCGGTCGATATTAAGACTTGTGATGAAGAGCCGGTTCATTGTCACCCGTATCGCGTTTCGCCGGTGCAACGGGAAATTATTGAGGAGCAGGTCGCGGTGATGTTGAAACTAGGTGTTATTAGGGAATCCACTAGTTCTTATGCTGCACCCGTTGTGTTAATTAAAAAGCCCGATGATTCATGGAGGTTTTGTGTAGATTATCGGAAATTAAATAAAAAAAATTGTAGGGATAATTATCCTATTCCGCGGATAGAAGACATTGTCGATAGTTTGGCCGGGGCCAAGTATTTTGCGGAGTTAGATCTCAATTCAGGTTATTGGCAGACGGTTATTACGGAAGGTAGGCATAAAACGGCTTTTGTCACGACCACGGGTCTTTATGAATTTTATGTTGTTCCGTTCGGTTTGGCAACGAGTCAAGCGGTTTTCCAACGGATGATGGATAAAGTTTTAGCGGATTTAAGATTTAAAGGGGTTATGGTTTACGTAGACAATGTAATTGTGTATGGTAGAACGTTCGAGGAGTTTACCGATACGTTGCAGAAAGTTTTTGGGCGGTTTAGAGAAGCGAACTTGACCTTCAAGCCATCCAAATGTAAATTCGGTTTTTGCGAGATTGAGATGCTAGGTTATCTAATCTCGAATGAAGGAGTAAAACCTAGTGAGAAAAAGCTGAAGGCTATGCAACAGGTTCCAAATCCCACATCTACGAAGGATGTGAAACAATTATTAGGTTTATTTTCTTATTATAGAAAATTTGTATCGAATTTTGCGAGAATATCGTTACCTCTCACTAAATTATTGAAAAAGGGGGTAAAGTTTCAATGGAATGAAGAATTGCAGAATTCGTTCGAGTATATTAAGAAGGTTATGTGTAGTGCGCCAATACTTTCCTATTATTCGGGGGATAAGTCGGTTACTACGAGAGTTTATGTGGATGCGTCTAACGAGGCGTTAGGTGCAGTTTTGATGCAGGGCGTTGAAAAAATGAGTCCGGTTGCCTATGCGTCTAGGAAGTTAACGGATGCGGAGAAAAAATATAGTACGACGGAGAAAGAGTGTCTGGGGTTAGTATGGGCGTTAAGGCACTATAGGCATTATCTTTGGGGATCGTTTTTTCAGGTGGTTACAGACCATAGCGCGTTATGTTGGTTACAGTCGAAAAAAGATATGTCTGGTAGATTAGCGCGATGGGCGTTAGCGATACAAGAATGGGATTTCGAGATAGTTCATTGCTCGGGGAAAAGCAATGTAGTGGCAGATTTTTTGAGTAGGAATCCGCTAATGGAAGAAGGGAAACGGGAAACAGAAGGACCTCAGTCTTCGTCTCGTTCTGAACCTGATGATGATGGTTTGGAAGTTTTTAGTATTAATGTAGAGTCGTTACAGGCGGATCAAGAGAACGATTCATTTTGTAGTAGATGGTTAATGTGGTTGGGCGAACGTCCGGAAGCGTGGCGTAGCGGTTTTTGTTTGAGAAATAATTTATTATTTAAAGGCGTACGTAGAGATGGAGAAATTAGGGAAGTATTAGTATTGCCTAGGTCTTTGTTTCAAAATGTAATGAACGAATTACATGATGAGGCGTGGACAGGAGGTCATTTGGGTCTCGCAAAGACGTTGAAGAGGTTTCGGTCGAAATATTTCATGCCGAAAGCCGATAAGGAGATAGAGCGTTATGTAGCTTCGTGCGTGCCGTGTCAAGAAAGGAAGTTAGGTAGGTAATATTTTTAAAATTATAAGACGGACCTGCGGATGAAATAAAAATTTTCGATAGTCCGGGAGGCCACTCGGCTATTTTGCGAGTTACTCGAGCACGTTTTGTTATACTTACCAATGCGGATAACGGGAAGATGTATGAAGTTGGCACGTCTGTATCAAGGACCATACAAGGTCATTGAGATCGTTGGGAGGTCTGATGTGCTTATTCGTCGTCTGAACTCACGGTCGCAGGGCGTTATTGTTAACACAAATAGTTTAAAACGCGTTGAGGGGTTAGTCTGATATTAAATAACAATACAATAAGAAATTAAACAATTATAGGATTAGGATAGGAACATTAGGATATTAAATAATTGTACATTAGGAGTATAATACAATTTCATCCCGGTTGATGGTTTGTGGTTTGTGTATGCGGTAGCGTTATGAATTGTTTATTAACCGGTGTTTCTTTTCATGTTGTTGCTGAACTATGATGTCTGATGAGGACCGTACACCAAAGACCCAAGAAATATGTAACATACTAGATTTCCGTGGTAGATTACCTTTATATGAGAAACTTTTGTAAACGACAGTTCGTATAATTGTTTGAACCGATCGCCTGGTTTTATCTTTGAGGGCAGTATGACGAGGCAATAGCTATTCGTCATAGGGTTCTGTTTTGTTTCGACGACATCAAACTTAGCAACACCGCACTACCCAGAGTGAAAACCTTCAAATACCTAGGATCAGTAATCTCGGATGATGGATCAATTGAAGCGGATATAACCCACAGAACAAACTCGGGATGGAACAAATGGCGAACGCTAACAGGAGTCCTATGCGATGCAAAAATGCCAATAAGAACCAAAGGCAAACTATATAAAACGGCCGTTAGACCAGCATTGCTGTATGGTAGCGAGGCCTGGGCGACAAAAAAGACTCATGAGCAAAAACTCCATGTAACAGAAATAAGTATGTTGCGATGGGCTGGAGGAATTACCCTGATGGACAAGGTGCGCAATGAACATATAAGGGGAAGCTTCAAAGTTGCAAACATAACAGATAAAATAAGGGAATCCAGACTGAGATGGTACGGTCATATCCTACGAAGAGAAGATGACCATGTCGTGAAAAAGTGCCTATCCATGGCTACAAACAAGAGGGGAAGAGGAAGACCTCAAGCCACCTGGATATTGAACGTCCAGAGAGACATGAAGGAGAAGGGCCTTCAAGCAGAAGACGCACTAGATCGGTGCAAGTGGCGGCGCATGATTGGAAAAGCCGACCCCGTATAACGGGACAAAGGCGAGGAGAAAGAAGAAGAGGAAGAAGACAAGCAGACCATATGAAATTGACAATTCGCAGATTTGCATTGCAGATGCATTACAGATGCTCAAAATGGCTTCTTCCAGCCCTTAAGCATAGGAGACATCTCCTTTCGAAGTTACTGCTTAATCATCTCAAGCTTATTGTTGATATGTCTTGAGCTGCGTCGAAAACACGTCGCCGCAATTTTTGTCCCGATTGAATCGGCTTTGCATAGATTTTGTCTTTCAAAAACCCCCAATATTTTTTTTTATCGGGTTTAGGTCAAGGGAACGCATTGGCCACAAAATTGGTCCTAATCGACCTATCCATCTGTTAGGATAGGTCTCATTTAGGTATTCACGGACTAGGCGAGCATAGTCAGCTGGGCAACCGTTATACTGTAGCCACGATCTTTGACGCATTGTTAGCGGCGTATCCTAAAGTAAGGCCAGCAGATCGTTTTGCAAAAATTGCAAGTACTCTTGACCATTGAGGATAGCCGGTAACTCAAATGTCCAATCATTTGTCCATTGAAAATTCCTACAGGTTAATTTTGAACTGATACTGTGAACGGTCGTCTCTTGTTTCATGGGGGTTTGATACCTGCCAGCAGTGTTATGCATATTGACGTACCCATCCCTTTTGCAGGACGATTCGTCACTCCATAACACCTCGCTGAAGAGGTTTGGATTTTCTCTCAATTTCACAGCATCCTACGGCAAAATACAACTCTTTGAGCGTGATCACTTGAACGAAGTGCTTGAACGCGCTGAATGTGATACGGGTGGTATTTGTGTCGCTTTAAAATCCGTTGGACAGAGGATTTTGATATGCCAGCACGCCGTTCAACTATACGCACTGATGGGCCAGGCTCCGTTCGTATTTCGTTTAAGACAACGTCATCATCAACAGTTCTCGGTCTTTCTTCGACGTTGCCACTCGTTCCTGGTAAACTCGTTCCTGTAATTTTGAGAGAGACACGGCTGTTTTGAGTCCCAGCCGTACCATACACGGTCGGGCGTTAGCCAAGGGTCTATTCTCGGTCCGTTGTTATTTATCATTATGATAAATGACCTGGAATCAGAGCTTAAACACGCCAATTGCCTTCTGTATGCGGACGATCTGAAACTGATACTTCCCGTGAGTTCAGAGGATGATTGTAGTTTGCTGCAGGAAGATCTAGACGCGGTTCATAGGTGGAGTGTGAACAATAAACTCCTCTTCTATACTGCCAAGTGCTGTGTAATGTCCTTTACGCGCTCCTCTCATCCTATAAGCGCGATATATACACTCGGTACGGAGTCTTTGACTTGAGTGTATTCGATTAGGGACCTCGGTGTTACGTTCGACCCTAAACTTACATTCCATGAGCATATGAGCACATTGGCCAAGGAATGCTTCAAAAGATTGGGGTTTGTAATACGGAATAGTAAGGGATTCCATAACCTGGGTGTGGTCCAGCTTCTCTACATGGCCCTAGTGAGAACCAAACTTGAATCTAGCTCGGTGGTTTGGAATCCGCACGAAAGCTCCTACATACTTTTGCTCGAGAAGGTACACAAAGCTTTCCTACGATACCTATATAAGCGGAAATTTGGATACTACCTTTATCTTTATCCATCCGCTTTTATAATGGGTATGCTTGGATACAACTCACTAAAGGTCAGACGTAACACCGAGCAGCTTCTGACTGTGTGTCGATTGTTGCTAGGCGACAGTGACTGTGTCGCGCTTGTCGGTACGGTATGCGCGCTATACGTGCCCGACAGATATCTCCGCGTGCATAGGCACCAGCTGCTAGCGGGTGGCACGTACCGCACGGTGGCGCGCCAGCAGTCTCCACTGGTGATTACACACACACATTACACACACACTACATGAAGTCCATAGAAGACTCTATCTCACGCAATTACGGTAAAGCTTTCTGGGCATTCTTAATGAGTAAAAGGAAAAACCAGGAGACTGTCCCAAGTGAAATGCACATGAGAGGAGATCTATAAGTTATCTTCGCCTAGTGCCATTTGCAATGCTTTTGCTGACAATAATTCCTCTGTCTATACGCACAATGATAGCAATAGTACTCGTATGGTTGACATGGAGCGAGACTGTCGAATGTCGTGTGACTCAATCGGAATTATTACTACCTCACCATATTTAATTCAGAATGCTATTAGAAAAACTGATAAGAATCAGGGTGCGGGTCTCGATGATATTCCGGCGCTAACTGTGCAAAGAGATTATCTATTCCTCTCAATATCATATTCAACAAATCGTTATCTACTGGTGTTTTTTCAAGGGCATGGAAACTTGTTAATGTGGTCCTCGTCCCCAGGGGAGGTGATTCTAAAGATATCCAGATCAATATATCTCCTAATTCTGATGAGTAAGGTGTTTGAATCATTAATATGCCTGTTATTAACAAACATTCTTGATCTGTCTTTATCACCACATCAGCACGGATTCCGTAGCAGCATGTCTACTACCACTAATCTTGCTTGCTATATATCGGATCTGCAAGAAGAGGTCGATAAAGGCCGATAAGTGGTCACTGTATTTCGGTAAATAAGCAAAGCATTTGACAGGGTCGACCATTATTTACTTGTAAAGAAACTTTCCAATTTCGGCGTGCATGGAGTCATGTTGAATTGGTTATCTTCGTACCTTTCAGATCGGTCACAGAGAGTGGTGGTTAGTGGATACGAATCCAAACAGTTCCAAGCAACTTCGGGAGTGCCCCAGGGGTCACACTTAGGTCCTAAACTGTTTCTAGCATTTATCAATGATCTAGCAACAGAATTTCATCATTGTGAGTTTTCCTTCTTTGCTGATGACCTGAAAATTTACAGAGTCATAGAACAACCGTCGGATGTTTTTCTCCTTTAGCATGAACTAGATACGGTTTACATCTGGACGGTCAAGTTCAAATTACCACTTAACACGGGTACATGTAAACATATAAAATTCACTAAGAAGTTCTCTCCACACATCAAATAAATGGCTCTAATCTCGAAGAAGTTGATGAAATCCGGGATCTGGGAATTATCCTTGATAAAAAAATATCTTTTATCTCCCACATTGGCGGTATTGTCAAAAAATCCATAAAAATGTTGGGTTTCTTATGGCGCAACTGCAAGTCTTTTAGGACTCTATCAGCTCTTAACATGATTTACTTTTCACTGGTTCGTAGCTCGCTGAAATATTGCTCAAGTATTTGGTCTCCTCATTATCAGTGTCACATTGAAAGAATTGAAACAATTCAAAAGAGATTCCTTTTATTTTTGTCGGTTCACCGGCTATATAAAATCTTAAGGGGTGGTGTCGACTGTCTGGAGTTGCTCTCGAAGGTTGGGTTGGTGGTGCCACGTCGAAATGCCCGAATTTTTAATTATCACCCATTTATTAACATCCTATTATATATTATAAACTAAAACTAAACTATAACAGCACTAAACTAAATTAAAAATTTCCCTGAGTTCACTGCCGGGCGGGAGGGTGCCCAAGACGCTGGCACTGTTACCTCGCTGTATCGCAATACTGATGCGTTGAGCGAGGTAGGCGCCAGCTCTGCGGTCCCCTGACGCTTCGACGAGTCTCTTAGAGATGTCTTTGAGGACTCTTCGAGCGTCAGGGGCCCACGGCCCAAGGGTCTCAAAGCCGAACGGCATAAACAAATAGTCGTCGCCGAGTGCGGCGTATTTGCGGGTTTTGAGACACTCTGCTGCTGCCGCCGCAGCGCCGGCTGTGGCTGAGGTTGCCGAAAGGTGACACGGTGCCAGCGTATCTACGCAGGTCGCGTCCCATACTAGCGACCTCCCGCTCTGCCAGGGAATGAGCGTCATTCCGTCTGGCCTCTTGCCATCGTCGCGTGCCAGTCCATTGGGTTCAAGTATTGCTGGCACGCCACAGCTGGCAAGGGCCCGACGGATGACGTCATTAAGATTGGCATGACGGGACCACCGACCGGCGCTGCGTTGGCAGGAGAGGCCGTGGTGACCTAGTTGGTCCACCCTAGCACCGCAGCGGCACCGATGGATTTCGTTTGTCTTTACGCCGAGTCGCAGGCAAACGGCGAGGGTAAGGGTGGTTTATGTTAATATGTCTAGTACCAATATCGGGTATCATAGCATTTGTAATAGGACTATTCTTGGTATTCTATCTTTTGCCAGACAATTATTGTGGTTTGATGATTATGTGACAAGATGTCAGACAAGCAAATTATTTATTTTGGGTCATAGATTCTAGTTCACTAGCCTAGTACTGAGGAGCCTAAACTTTTGTGCCGTAAGTTAACGGCAAATGTATATGGACGCGGACAACATTTGTTATCACTATTGTTATCGTTATCACATAGGTCGTCGTCTATGTGGCGCTGTGGTTATGGCAAGGTCCCGGTTTCGATCCCGGGATGGGGAAAAAGAAAAAAAAACAGTTCTTGGATGTTTCTGGGTTCCCACGACACAGGGTATCCTAGCGTGGGGCCATAAAGCAATGAATGAGCCTATATGAAATGTTTATGTTTGTTATATATATTCAGATTCAAATAATTAAAATTATTCTGACTTGACTTAACGAAGAGTGATCGTCGTGGTAAGGATGGCAGTTTAATTTTCGTTACTGTAGGTGTAGAGCATTTGTTTGTAGAGTATTTCAAGAACATGCTAAACTTAGCAACTTGAACAATAAACTCCATACCAACTCACAAGACTCACAATTAGCGTAATTTCCTTGTTGTTAACAAAAGCGGAAACTTTTGCGGTTTCTGGAAATATTATACGTACTGTGCCTATCTATTTTGGAGCGGTTTAATTAAAACAATTAAATACTTCTTACCCAGTGAAGTTGGAAAGGGAACTTTGCTCGTATAATTTGTACACAACTCGAGTTAGGTAACTGCTGTTAGGTAGAGACTGATGGAGTGTTTGTATATAGTTGGTATACATTGGCCGCTAATTAAAGAATTCATTCACTGCAGGAAGAGCTCATTTAATCATTTTATGTTGTAAATAGGGTTGTTAGAAGTAGGAAAACATTGGTGCGTTTTCTACATGAAATTGGGCAGCGTAAAGTTTACAGGAAGCAGAACGTCAAACTGTATCAAAAACTGACGACAAGCCTGAGCCACTATTTATTTCCGCTGAAAATGACTTCAAATGTGGTGCTCATCATAATTCCATTGCGCGCCGAACTCGTACGCGCGCGACCCTGCGAACGATTTGGCGGGACATTAAAGTATTAGAAATTTAAGTTGTAATTAAAGTATTATAAATTAGTATTAATTAATTAAAGTATAATTAATTAGTATTTAATAATTAAATTATTATTAATTAGTATTTAGTAATTAAAGTTATACATATTAGTATTCAGTAATTAATGTATTGTTAACAGTATTTAGTAATTAAAGTATTATTAATTTGAATTTAGTGACTAAAGTATAAGTAATTTGTATTTAGTAATTTAAATAATGGTAATTAGTATTGAGTTGCTGTTGAGTTGGAGAAAATATAGTTATTCCATAAAATCTAGGCTATTTCATTTTTATACACTCACGTATCATAAACCCTCTTTACTGCGTCCAAAAACCGCACGTTATTTTGACCAGCATAATGATATACTACTTAGTAAAAACTCATTTTGTTATCTGAATATTGATACACTATGACTATAATGTATCAATATTTCGACATATTATGGCATTCGAATTTCGAACGCCGCCGCCCGTCCGCGTGCCGCCCCTAGTTTGTCGGTGAAGTTGGTACTACTGAACAAGCTAAACAAGCGCAGAGCAATGAATAATGCCACAATGCCGGTCGAACATGCGCTTCCTGAACACATCAAAGAGAGCTTATGATATGAGGGTAGATAAACTAGTGTATGTAACTGTACATAATTAGGCATTAATATTGAGTGTGGAATTGTGAAACGAGCCGAAGGCGAGTTTCATAATAATATCACGCGAGGCTAGTTTATCTACACATATATCATAAGCTCTCTTTGATGTGTTCAGGAACCGCATGTTCGACCGGCGTTATTGCATTGATCATAGCTCTGCCCTTCTTTATGTATCAGTCACATAAACTACTATAATACAATTTCATAAAAAATATAAGTGAGGTGTTATTTGAACATGCATCGCCAAATGAATATTACGTATTAGATATCAGTAAATCACGTAAAGCAAAACTTTTTGTATAGATGTTTCACTTTCAGTAAATTATCTATGTTTAGGAATGTAAACAAAAAAAAACGAATGTTTTGAGACCGTGTTTCCTACGTAATCAAGTAAAGACTTGTAAATGCAAGTATCTAATGCTTAAATAAACTTACTTCATTGTTAATGCAGCAGAAAAAAACTCGCAACAACACTGCGGTTATAGGTAAACAAAGCCTTACAGAACTACATGGTCTTTTTTTGTCTATACCAATAGATATTTTGCTGCTCATTAGTAGTGCTGTCCATCTAGAATCGGTTACGATCGATCTAAACTCGAATTATAATCGACTAACTAACAATTTTACGCTACTAGCAACGGAATCGGCTGCGGGATGGGATCTAACCTCCAGCGCATTGGCACATGCGCGTGGGGCGTCCCACAGCAAGCCGCAACGCTTTAGACGGCGGTTTTCATGCCCCGGGCCAGCGCCCAGTGCCACGATAGCACGTTCAATATTTCATTAAAAAATTGGATTCATCCAACCTATTCAGATTTATCAACAATAGTCAAATCTATTGAAATATCTGTTATAACAAAAGACAATCTTACGAATAAATGAATACGTTGCAATAATACCCTACATAAAATTAACATTATTTACATAGTGGGTACTCCGTCGCAGAAGTTATTCACTACTTGGTAGTGTTACAAAAACATCCATCAACCAGCACTGAGCCAGCGTGGTGGAGTCAATCTTACTCGTATCCGGGTAAAGGGCTTTGCCTCTCAGTGAGGGCATAAATGGGCGTCATTTATTATTTATTGATAATCCGTTGTATTTTTGAAAACATGCTACTATTAGCAACCCTACTCAATTTTCACAGAGTCAGTAGACGCTATTTATAAAAATTTATATGGTACAAAGTGCATCATATTTTCATCGATTATATTATCTGTGTTTATTTACAGGTTATATTCATTGTATAAAGGTAAGGTGTTTGTTTTAGTTTTAGCTTTCAGAAGCTAAAGCTTAGCTTTTTAGAGAGCAGTCTCCAAAAAGCTAAAACGAAAACATAAACTCTGCGGCGGTGGCGTTGGAAAGAAAAAAAGTACCATTTAATGTCTCATAATTATAACATAACATTGTCTTTGGCGTCCGTGCTTCTCTAATGTAAGGTCCTTCACCGGTTTACAGTATAAACAAATCTCGGTCTGCAATCGATACTGGTATAATCAAGCTATTAACATTACCTAGCAGAAAGAAAGAGCTAAGAGCTCAATTTTGGATTGATTGAGTGCTTCATTTATCAATGTCATTTGCCGATTCCACAAAATAAAGCCAGCCGGGGCGAGCCGCGTCGTTATTACATCTACTATAGCGAAATTGGCGAAAAACAGAGCCTACCGAAATAAGCGAATTGTTTCAGTTAAGCCTGGCGATGATTAAGGGTTTTTTTAAATTGGTTTACGAAATTGGATAATCTCACGGGAGATAACTAGCATCAGCTGAGCCTCCTCTCGAGTATGACGTGAGAGGCGATTCGTCAGGGGCGGTCAGCCATTGAACTAGTTGAACTAGTTGACATTTATTTTACTCTTTTGATAATACTGAACTCAGTATATTTTGTTGATAGAGGCTGTGGCATCCTTCGGCTCTGGTTAGTACACCTTAATGAGAATACAGACCCTGTGCATGGGTAATGAAAGTTGTATCTAACGCCGTAAGATAGTCAAAACCGTCAGTTGATAAACAAACGCGGTAGTTGATTAACTATCGACAGATAGTAATCCAGACCGACAGGGTTTAGAATTTACGTTTCTTTTGTTCTTACATGTCAACCTAACACGAAGACTAGAGGGGGCGAGCGCAGCCGCAGTGTTCGCCCTGGTATATCGTTTGCAATTCAAGTGTAATCCAGTTTACTTTTTAATGGTTTTAACCGTTAGTTGATCGTAAGCAGTACGCTACCCTATCGATATTTGACCAACCTACGAGAAAAAAAACGTTAGTTTATAAACTAACGGTTTTGACTATCTTATGGTGACATATCTAAGGCGTACGACTTCCCATTTATAAAAAAAAAACATAAAAGCTCGTACGTATACAGATGACGATCATCGCAGATTTTAAAGCACTCTTCTGTTTTTAATCTCTCATTTAGCCTAAGTGATGGTCATTAAAAACACATTCGTAAGTTAGGAGGCAGACCGGCGGAATACATTACGATAAGGCGATCCCGACGCTACCATTTTTTGGCAATTACGGGGTATCATTCGTAATGCGAGAGGGCAATAAAATAATGTAGCGAGTTTTTATCGTCTGCGTTTTATTCCGAAGGATTAATCAGAGTTTCCTACCAATAAAATGGCTTATCTTGAAATTCTCCCGCGTTCCTAATCTAGATCGAATTATGTATGTGCCAACACTTTTTTTCGTGTACCTTTATATTCTGTAACAGATTTACTTATTAATGCAAAGTTATATTATCGTAGTTATAGACATATTTACGAGTACGTGAAAGCACAGGTAGGGAAAGAGCTGACGTACATTATTAAATCACAAATTGTAAAGCTAAGTACATATCGTCGCACGACGTCACGAAACTCGGCTCTGTTCTTTGCGATGTAATAAACTTAGTACAAAGCTGCAAGTCAGCTCCGTGAGTCATTCGCTTTATTCAGCTCGCACTTCATGCACCTCGAGTGCACGTAAGTTGATGAAAGTACTCGCCGCTTGTCGTCGTAACAACGACTTTATGTCGTGTCGTCGTCATGCTACAGTGGAACCAACGGGATGAGTCTGTCAAAAACTGGTGGAGAAATAATAGTTGATAATGCACCATGGGATAAAGCACTGTTTTATGTCACGGGCGTGATATTGAATCCTGAACGTAACGAAGCAGTGCAGATATAACTCCCGAGCGAAGCGAGGGTGTTCTGTGTTGATTATTGAGCGAAACGAGGGAATTAATATTGAGTCCTGAGTGCAGTGAGGGATTCAAGTGTGCCCAAGACAAAATAGCTTTATTCCCGAGGGATAAACTCTACTTTTCACACCTCCTGCGAGAAAATAGAAAAAGCAAGACTATTAAACATTTTATTAAAGTAAATTAATGTGAAAAATGTATGTTTGGTACATTAGTCTAGTTCCAGCGTCTTGGAACAATGGCGTGATTTGTCAATTTAAAATGAGTTCCATTCAGCTCGCCGTGGCCAGATCTATTTGGTTTGGCACCGCGCTCCGCCTCCACCCCCGCCCCCGCCACCGGGGGCGTAAAGCCGCTTTCTGTATATAAGTCAGTTCTTTTAGGTGCTGAATAGTTAACTGATTTCGGCCTTCACTAATGCGCGTACCGATGAACAAAATCTGTGTATGCCTCAGCGCCTTGTTGTTGTATAGTTTTTACGCAACATAGTTTGGCTTGATCACAATCGTGAATCATTCGGACAATCAATCATGATCTTTATTAGTGCGTTTCTAAGAGAATGCGCTGGGCCGCAACACATAATTGGCCCCTAAAATTATATCATAAGGCCTGAATCGATGGGGCCAAAATCTATTGCGCATTGACACGCGTGTGCATGACTGACACAACGAAGACGCTTACTGCTTCGCACGACTAGACAACGACAGACTGGGCGACAGATTATTTTTTGGCGGATAAGGATTTTTATTGTCAACTCACGACCTGTGTTTGTGTTGTTTGTGGAATTGTGACATTCCACCACTAACCAATAGCCATTTTAAGACGCAAGAACCGAGACATATCCAAAGGCAATAATCGAATTCGAAGTGGACGTCCAGCGACCACAGCGCGACAGAAAATAAGAAACGCGGGCATTGTCTTTCCCAAAGTGTCTCACAATATTTTGTGAGACACTTTGGGAGACACTTTCACTGCCAAAAAGCACTAGATGTTGATTTTTAACTCATTAAATTAATAAATATTGAATAACAAAGCCTTTTCTTTTCTTTTATGCTGCCTAGTTCCATAATATAAGTATTTCGGCGATTTCTGATGTAGTCTGTGTTGTATAGCTATTTAATGGTGAGACACAGAAAATTTTTACGCTAATTATGCATATGACTATCATCTTTGCATATCATTCAAATACAGAAGGTGCTCTTAAACACATGCACGTCCACATTTCATTATCATCTCTACTGATTTTTCATCATCTGTCTATATAATTAATATGATAACTAATTTAAGTACCAAGTGAATGTTTGTACTGTTTGAAAGGGAAGAGTTTTAATTATAATATTACTAATTTACATATTAAAACAGCTGTACTAAAATAGATGTTAAGACCTATTAGATACATCAGCATCAGATATACAAATATGAGCGCGCAAGCCGCTCAAATAGATCTACAACCTCTTTACAAATCCGAAACATCTACACATCTAAAGTGTCAAAATGTATCAATCCATACTTACACAGAGGTTCTTGACGTAATTTTAACACTTTTGCTGTGTAGATATTTTTTTTAAGATCTATCTGAGTTTAGTGATTTGACCTACAAACATAATAAATCTCTTCAACTACCTTCTTAGTCAGATTTTAAATGTCATCATTAATTAGAAAATAATTATTTATCTAATTGGGGACTGTTAGGACCGTACCTAATTAAATACGTATTACAAAATAAATCCTTTAATACATACATAGATTACACGCCTTTTCCCCCACGGGTTGGTAGAGGCACAGCCAATAATTATTCAATACTTCATTTTGCATAATAGGGGGCTGGCCTATCGCTGCAGCTATGGAGTAATGAAGGTTTCCTCACGATGTTTCCTGCTTTACTAAAACCTACATATGCTTTTAAAATAATAACTTTGATTAACTGTGAAAGCATGGCAAACGTAGGTACCTACTTAATATTTACTTACTCAATAAAGTTAACGAGTCACGTAGAGTACAATGTAACAATGTAATTATTTGCTGGTGAAGAATGATAGTGATATTTTGGCTAGGTGTATCAGGTGTATGTGAAGTGAGTACCTTCCTAATAATCTTTTTGGCTTATATTCTACATTTATTACGGAATCCTAAATATGCGAAATCCCACACGCGGTTACTTCCAGTTTTCCACAAAATGTTTTTCCCAAAAATAATTATTTTACTACGGAATATTATTCATCATTATGTTTCTAACTAAAACTTTTTTTTTTTTTTTTATTATATATAGTATTTTTCGAAACTAAGATTAATTGTATACAATACAGATGAAATTACTGGCTCAACACCTTCCGCAGGCTGAGCTGACAGGCTCACATATTTTGTTCACGTTAAATTCCCGACATAGCAAAGCAGGGAGTACACAAACTGTGCGGTTTCAGCACGCTCAGGGCTGATTCATACACATAATTCGGCTTTACGCCCCCCGGGGAGCTGGACTGTGAGCGCCGTGCCTATTTCACGAAATTAGATTTTAAGGCCATAACAATAAGTAGTATGAGAAGTGAAAACCACTTTAAACCTTGGAGTGATCTAGATTGTGATATAATGAAATTCAGCACAATTCTGTAAGGACTTGCATGGTAAGGTTTGCATACTATATAAAGTTTCAGTTTTGAGTAGGTGGTGCGCAAATAATAGTAAAAGACCCTCCTTCCTTATTTAGAATTCATGCTTTCCCTTTAATAAAAATAATTAGTTTTCTCTTAAGCAGAGTAAAGGCCTATGGGGAAATTAATTGGATAACTAAATTTATTTTACTTAATATAGCGGAGGGGCTAAACATGGATAGTAGGGCAAGGCCCTACATCTTATCGGTCTTGTCAACTAGTTCATTAAACTGCCGATCCAGAATTATATTAAACTTACCTGGATTTATGGAGCTCGCTGGAGTAGCAATTTCCGGAAACGTCAACAAGGCAACACTGCCTGCTGGAGTCTACTCGGCATGAGTTGCTCGGCTCTGAATTTTTAACTCTGGTATATTTTAGCTTGATTTTCCAGTGACATAATGTCAAAAGCAAATATATATAAATGTATTGTTTTAACAAATACTATATTGTTCAATGTTCATTCCACTTTTATAACAAGTACTCGTATATCATGAAGTCTTCACACAGTCTTTGCTGTGATCGATAAAGAATTTACGAAATACTAACAATATGTTACGTACCTACCTATTTAGGTAAAAATGGACGAAATCGCAACTGGGTCAGTCTTCAAGACGACCCGTATAGCCTAGCGGGTAGTGACCCTGCCTACGAAGATGATGGACCTGGGTTCGAATCCCGGTAAGGGCAAATACTTGTATGCTGAGCATGAATATTTGTTTCTTAGTCTTGGATGTTTTCTATGTATTTACACATTTATTTATCTCTATTAAATATATCGTCGTCTAGTTCCCACAACACAAGCCTTGTTGAGCTTACTATGGGCCTAGTTCGATTTGTGTAAGATTGTCCTCTAATTTATTTTTATTTTATTCAAGGAAAAACCTGAGTCTGGAACTTACGTTTCTATTCGTTTTTCAGTCTCAGTGACGACGACGGTACGTGACGGCATTGCGCAATCTAGATTCCCGCACAATATTCTAGACCTGCTTTAAACAGACGACTTTGTCCTGATGCTTATTGATATGAATTGATTAGTCGTGATAGGAATATGAAAACAGATGGCGTGTCGACTAAGAAAGAGCTAAGAATCTGTATCGATTTTTTTTTTATTTTATCTGGTTATTTTAGTAGTTTATGTGATTGTTACATAATGCCTAATTATGTACAGTTACATACACTAGTTTATCTAAACACATATCATAAGCTCTCTTTGATGTGTTCAGGAACCGCATGTTCGACCGGCATTATGGCATTGATCATTGCTCTGCAGTTGTTTAGCTTGTTCAGTAGTACGAACTTCACAAACAAACTAGGGGCGGCATATGAAATTTGAATGTCATAATATGACAAATTTTGGTACATTATGGTCATAATTTATCAATATTCAGATAAGAAATGAGTTTTTACCAAGAAGTTTATCATTATGCTGGTCGTAATGTGTGGTTTTTGGACACAGTAAAGAGGGTTTATGATACGTGTGTAGATAAAATATAATATGCATCTAGGACCTAGATTCTAGGTCCAGAAAACAAAAACATCTCTCACACATATTATCACTTAGTTTAACATACGAGTGGCAGAGGCACAGTTGTGTAACAGCGGGCTAGCCCATTGCAGCATCTGCCGATATATGAAGGTAAATTGTCGTAAGGAAATCACCCTTACAACGAAAACAATAGAAGGTAAACAAAATCTTGAGGTTTCTTAACTATCCGTGTTGAAAAGTATTACAGCTGAAGTTAAACTGTTTACCAAATTCAGAGAAAAGTGACATACAAAAAAATAAACTCATCCCAAACTAACAAAATGTTCACCAACATTTACACCCTATTTTATACTAAACTGCATGGGGTCGCATCGCTCTGCTCCGCTTCGCTTTGGCTCCAGGTTGTATTGTGACCTTACAAACCTTACTTTCGTATTCGGACAGAAAGGACCTACATCAACAATACGGTTTTGTGAAACTACATGGAAGCACTAAATTTGGTGAATATTTAACTTATTTTGTAGTAGAAACTTATATAGGTAAACAATATATTTGACGACCTCCGTAGCGCAGCGGTTGTTGCTCTGTCTACCATGCGGGAGGTCCCGGGTTTAATCTCCGGCAGGGGATGAAGAATAAAAAACCCTAGGTCTTGGATGTTTATATGTGTGTGATGTCGCTGGTTCTGGTTCCCTCGACACAGGATATCCTAATGTGGGGCCAGAAGCAATATATGTGCCTCTATGTAAATGTATATAAAAAAGTACTCAAATAAGAGTATGTGTTGGCCTCGTGAGTGACATGACCAAACACGACATTATGATTACCGTTATGCCAACCGTTGTAAGAAATCGTCAATATGGCCCGTGTAATTTTCCTACCTTGGTTAATTTCTCAGTAGGGGTGAAACAGCCAATAATGTATATGTAGCAGTTAGTTGGTTAAATCAGACACTTAACTAACTCTCTAGACCGTTAATTAAATACCGACGTTTAACCAAGTCACTAAAATTCCGTCAGACAAGTGAGTGAACGAGACGTTTAACGAGTTGTCTAAACGTTCCTAGGCAATAAGACATATACAATATAAATATTTTTTATGGGTACTTAAGTTTATGTTTTAAGTATTTTTGTTGTTCTAACATGTTCAACCTAACAAGAAGGATATAGGGGGCTTCGCTTCGCTCACCCCCTTTTCCCTTCACCTAAGCTACTGCAATATTTGCCCTGATATAACTTGTGCAAATCAGCTGTTATCGTGACGACATCTTGTTTTCCAACACGCCGGCTTTCGGTAAGACACATTGTTAATAGTTTTCGACGATGATATTTTAAATCGAAATGCTGGTGATTTGGTTAAACGTCGATATTTAATTGACGGTCTAGAGAGTTAGTTAAGTGTCTGATTTAACCAACCAACTGCGACACATACACCATTAGTCGACAGCGATATGGTCGACGGATGTTGAGTAGTTTGCGTGCTCTACTTAGCAAGCAAGTCCCTTTCCCTCATTTGAGACATCAATAACACATCAAAAACCATTCTAATTACGTCCAAGAAAATATCACAGCGAAATCGAAAGCCATTATAAGTACAGTTCCAGTAACAAGCATAACTATTGGCTACAAAGACGAAGTAATGATGAGGCGGAAGTAATTTGTTCCACATCACATTAATGTAACGTGAGCTCTCCTCTTATTATCATTAGCAGTACAAAAGGACTACACGCGCTGGTTGACAGCCAATTAATATTGCCCAAGTAATAATAAAACGTGACTCTTACTTACGAGATCACGGGAGAGGGTGGATTTTAGGGATTATAGACACATACTCGCTTCGAGCGAAATCATATTTCTTGTGCTTTCCCTCAAATGGGACTTAATGGGGGTTGTCGGGTTTTTGCTATGGAAAATGGAAAAGCGTTCATCATAAACGAGAATTGGTTGACTTTGAAAGTAACTACAGCTGCAGGAACACAATAATGGGGCATGCTAAAATAGGTTTGTTCTATTTTTTATTTTATTTTATGGTATTTTAGCCTATTTTTATAATCTCATGCAAATATTTCGATTGATTGATGTCAAATTAATTTTTAAATACCTCATGACTTCACTTATTTGCTAGGAATGGTTATACTTGAGGCTGGTTGTTTCCGATTATACAACTAAAAAACTATAATATCAATATATGTATACGTTCCGACTGACATCTGCGTTATCAACTGATGATACTTGACAGTTTTACAGAAAAGCCAACGGAATTTGAACAAACTACGCGTTAGAGGAAAAATAAAGTACTTATATAGTTATTTTGACGGATATTTCAGTAATCCTGTAATATTCTTGAATAATGGAATTAACGGAAATAGTTTTCTCAGTTTGATACCTTTGTTTTTTTTACGTGGCCAATTCCATCGACACTTTGGCCACGGATTCTAATTAAAAATATGCTTTAGGTGTACGTAAGTATTATAACCGTTGTACCACTAAATATAAAGGTAGAGGTCAGGATTTATCGGTTATGTACTATGCAGTTCTCTGCTTGATATACGGATTTCATTCTTCCTGTATTCGCCGGGGCCGCGCTGGCACTTCTGTCAACAAAACGTTCACATCAAGTGTTGCAAAATTCAACGGAACACGAACTGCATGGTACAGTCAGCAGTTCAAGCTCAGAAAAGAGTGGTTATTTATTTCTGCCCAATAACCCCCGGCGCAAAAGGGTCGCCAATCCAGATTGATCTCGGGCCAGCCCGTAGATCTCATCTCGTGTTCGGTCAGTCTGAGCCACTTCGTCTTCGAGCGACCGCTGCCTTGTATATACAGTATCGAACAGTTCGGTTTTGTTGGGGTGAAGAAAAACTTTACTGTATCGTAGTAGAATTCAACTCACGCTCATGGCTTATTCAAAATACATAGTCTCGTGTGTGGCTGACTGTACGACATTGGCAGCAAAGGCTTTTTGGTATTTTGGGAGCGCTGCAACAAACATCGATATACGCCATCAGGGATAGTTCATATCCCTCAGTAAATGAGTGCTCAAAAGGGGGCTAGATGAAAAAGTCAAAGTAGAAAGTTTGACTTCAGAAACTTGTATGGTTGCACTAGTTAGGAGAAAAACATCCTAAAAGTGTTTTTTGCTGACAAATCATAGGATTTTTTGCAGTACCAATGAAAGCTGATAAAATTCCCTACAACTTTAATATCTACACTTTTCACCTATTTCCAATCTTTGTCGAGGATTATGAGGTCCGAACTTTTCAACGGTAGATGACGAATTGGCATATGAATATATATTTTTGTAGAGCAACTCAATTTTATTTGGGCAACTATATTTGGGCAAATTTTCTTTAGATGCAATGTTTTAAAGTTAAATAGCAATGAATGACAAAAAAGTGAGGTAAAACCACATTTTTTGTTTTATTCGGAGTCCATAACCTACGCAACGATTGGGAATAGGTAAAAAGTGTATTGACACACAAAATTTGTCCTTCCCCCCCACTCCCCCAGGGCTCACCTCAGAGGGGTCAGGACTGTTAGAATGTTGGTCTCCTAAATAATCCGAACAATTTTCCGAAGTTAAAATTTCTGTTTTCGACTTATCCCTAGATTCGTTCGTTGTCTACGTGTCACTCCATTTTAGGTTTGATGAAAGAAATATCTTGTTACACATAAGCTAGCCTTTGTATTTACAAATACCTGTAATATGAATTTTCATGAGCATTAAATACGTATACATACGATACATAACTACCCGAATGGCCGTGTCGGCAGTGTCCCTGCCTACGAAGCCAAGGGTCCCGGGTTCGAGTCCCGGTGGGGGCAAATATTTGTTTGATGAGAACGGATGTTTGTACCCTAGTCATGGTTGTTTATCTATCTAAGATTAATATTTATCTATATAAGTATGTCTATCGTTGTCTAGTACCCAAGATACAGGGAATCCTAGTTTGGGGCTAGATCAATGTGTGTAAATAGTGTCCAAGGTATTATTATTATTATACATACATATGATATACGATAGTAATAAAGAATGGAGAAACTTGTCAATGTTTAATTCTTGCCATATATGGTTAACTTAACGATGTTCCTGCGATAAGTACAACCTGACCTTAACATGATTATCATCTTAATTTCAGTCAGAATTATGAGATAACTAGCAGCTTGACAATCACACTAGTGATTATGATTACCTTTAGTATTTCAGTAAAATTTTCATAAAGTTTTGCCTAGGTGTGTACAAATAAATGTAGCGCATTGTTCACGTCCATGCACATACGCGTCAATTATTTTTTGATGTTTGCACAAAGAAACAACGCCCACGAAAAAATGTAAAAATAGGTTTCGGAGCTCACTGAGTGAGGCACAAAGGGCGGTCTGTTCAGGCGAAACACTTTGTGTACTGCCGCTTTTTACAAAAATTCTCTGCTAGGGAGGCTGATCGATACATTTTATTAATAAACAAACACATACAGCGTTATACCTTTTCCCATGCGGGGCGGCAGAAGCACAGGAACATGCCAAAGTAGGTCACAAAACAATTAGCGACTTTATGAGACTGCAAAACCCAAAATCATTAATTCTGCATCATGCTAAAATAGAGCCATAATTATCTATAAAACTTACGAGTATGTTACGGTCCATGAAGTGGTAGCGCTATTTGGATTTGATCGTAGTGTTCAGAACTTAACTCATTAGTTCCACTAACCTCATCTATTTCATAGCGGTGGCTTTGTGCTACGAATCCTCGTATCTCACTAATAGAAGGTATTTATATATAGATAAATGCAGGGACCCGTTCGATGCGATCTCCCACAGGAATATTCAGCCATTAAAAATAGACGCGCAAATGCAATATGCAAAACGCTATGCGCATGATGAAACTGGGTACGTATGCACTGGGCAACGTAGTACTTTGACGTAGTATAAATACAATTACGGACGGAATTCGTGAAACCGAATACGAACAGCACTTGTAAAACCCTGGGACGGCAACTTTGGGTATTTTTATTTCACCGCCGGTTCGCATGGGTGATGTTTGTGTAAATTTACACACTATATGTTGTACAATCTTGGGCTTGAAATTGAAACGAAGCGGCGCGTTTTACATGGCAGATCAAGAAATTACGCCATATCTTAATATGGAGCGGCAAATCATGATGTTCCCAATAATACATTCGGCCGCCGACATATATATGCCACCGTAAGATTGTCATAACCGTTAGTTTATAATCTAACTTTTTTTCTCTCGTTAGTTTACAAACTATCGATGAATTCTAAACTGTTCTGTACTGCTCACGATATTAGTTAATAATAAAACCTTTAAACTGTGAACTGGTTTAAACTTGAATTGGATAGGAAATACCAGGGAAAACACTTCGGTAGCTTAGGTGAAGACTAGAAGGGGCGAGCGCAGCGAAGGTTAGGTAAGGTTGTTAGGTTGACATGTAAGAATAAAAGAAACGTTAATCCTTGACCCTGTCGGTTTGATTTACAATTTGTCAATAGTGTATAAACTAACGGTTTTGCAGTCTTACGGTGACAAATATATAGATTTGGATGTAGAGTTTTTCTGAGCCACGAGTAGGTAGAGGTTTAGTTCTGTCCGGATAAAGACTATTCATTCAGGACGTCCGGGGCTTGAGGGAGTTATCAGTGTAGCCCTTAAATCCGTTCATTCGGTACTTCGTCACGTTCAGTTTGTACACAGCTTTATTTACCTATAACAGAGCCTCTGGCTGATAATGTACATAGTACGCAATATGGCTGCAACACGAAAAATTATCGTACGGGCAAAAGGCTTACTACGTTTGATGTGCACTGAAATGGCCAAGGAGGCATTTGTATACATTATTAATATGTGCCTACTATGCAAATATTTAAGCATAATCCGTGTTTCCACAATAAGTATTAAACAGCGTTTAACCTCAAAACAAACGTCAAATCCCATACACTTTTTTAAACAAGTGTTCAACAGTAATTTATATTTTTGTGGTAAGGCCCAATACGGTGTCTCACCCACGGCTATGTCACATGGGAGTAAAGTATCTTAAATATTGTAGAAAGAACATTTAACTAAAACAAGACTTTATTTTATTAAAAAAAACATGGTCTTCCTTTTATTTAAGATGCTATATTTCTTAGACAAAAATAATCCTTACGAATGAGCTTTTCGATTGGTACCGTAAAATTACAGGGGTATTGTATTATACATTTGGTGGGTTTGATTGCCGGTTAACACAGGCGATTTTTAAGATTTTGTACATTCGAATGCAGTTCAAATTGTTTTTAAATATAAAATAAATTCTTCTTTCAGTAAAATGTTCTATCTACAACAGGTATTTATAGTATATTGTTTTAGAGGCTGGAAAGTGAGCAATAGATGGACGGATGAGTCTCTAGAGACCAGTCCTTCTGTTGCTCTTTGGACGAGACATTACACAGTGCTTTCCAACACTATTGCGAGGATATAAAAATCAATTCAAAGTAGGGGTCAACGCGTCCATTCAATCGCTTTCTCATCCTGACTTGGTTTGTTGGGAGAGATCTCTTGCGTTAGAGTTAATACACTATTTTAATGTATATCTTGTTGTTTGAATTATTTGTGCCCTTTGATTGACTTTGACCCTGCGTACCCAAAATGCCGTTATAGGTTTTGAATTCTATTACCATGGCATAAAGTTCAAGATTACAACCCGTTAAAATGTCAAAGTCAATCATGCTGTAGAACAAACAACAACTTTCGTGATTGTAATGTCTTGGCCAAAAGTGCGATAGACGGACTCGTCTCTATAGACTCATTCGTCCGTCTATTGCTTACTTTCCACGTGGCATCGCCGTGGATGTGGCTCTCCTGTATCTGCGAACTAAAGGAGGACACAACTGAGCCTCTGCCAACCCGTGCGGGAAAAGCTATGATGACGCTATGTTTGTATAATGGGTGCTTACCTATGAAATTGGCGATTTTTTCTTACAGATTCAGGAGTTCATAATTCGTGTGATTCAATAGTTATTTCCATTATTTTTTCATTGTTTCAAAGATAATTTTAATGGTTTCCATTTATATATTATTTTTTCTTGTAATTTCCAGTTTTATAATTAAAATTTAATCTGCAGAATCAGTTCGTCCTAAATGTCATCCATTTTCATGATAAGATTCGTAATATTTTTTTTAAGATGTCACTTTTCAAAACTTAAATCAAATTTGCTATGAGCTAAATGTTGTCTAATTCATGCACACAAAGTTTTATAAAATTAGGATTTGCCATTGCTAAAAAAAAATCAAAAATGTTTGTACTGAAAATTGAGTTTCCTTCACTTTTTCCATACAAAACGCTGATTTCATAGATAAGCACCTAATGTTTGTCTCCCTAAAGAGACAAATGTACAATATAAATTTGACTGTTAGTCAAAAGAGATACTTTTTAGGAATTGTCAAAACGGTAATTTTTTTCACGAGTTCTATGAAATACTAGCTAGCATGTGAAGTCGTAGTCAAATGCTGTCTTTTTAACACAAAATTGAATTAATAACATACTACTGATGGAAATATACAATTCTGATATTAACAAACGTTTTTGGTGCTATGGTTCAGCTTGAGACACGTTTCTAGATTTATTGGACTACCATGTCAAATACCGTATTATAGCATGTTGTTGGTATTCGATATTCGTCCATTGTTATTCGGGTAGCCGAGGGGGTGGGGGGCGGGGCGGCATAGACACTATATGTGCTGCGGGACAAAAGAAAATGGCCCCAAAATCATACCCTTCACGATCTGGAAGGATATTTTCGGAGACTCTCATGTGTTATCGGGATTTCATGGCGGTACAACAAAGGCCACGACTGTTATCAATTATCATCCTTCGTGGGTTTCGGCGTAGAATAACAATTTCTTCGGCTTAAAGCGAAGAATGCATATATATGTATGAGACTACATACTTAGGCGCCTTTCCCATCCACTTTCCGTAACGTGCGTGACATGCATGTGACAATAGGCCACATTTCCACGGAGTGCCCAAAAGGTACCCATTCCTTCAATTCTTATTTGGTAGAACATATCGTGCAAACATTGCCTTTTGTCAGCACATTACCTAGCTGGGCACGGCGCCTTACGCTACACAAGGCGTAAATGTAACCTACATAAGGTAAGTTACAACTTCTTAAAAGGCTTCTTTATCACATTAACATAATATTTATATACAGGCACATACATTGCTTCTGACCCCCACTAGGATACCCTGTGTCGTGGGAACCAGAACAGCGACATTTTTCTTCTTCTTTATCACCAGCCGGGGATCGAACCCGGAACCTCTCGCATGGTGGGCCGAGCCACAATCACAGTGCCAATTCCATATAACACACCCCAGTACCCTGTGTCACGGGAACCAGAAATAACGACGTCACACAAATTTCAAATTCAAATTCAAATGTTTTTAATACTGTAGATATTTATATACACTTAGATTCTTCAGATCTTTGTTGTATAATTATGGTTTACAAATAAAGCTTTTTATTGAATTGAATTGAATTAGAAACGGATTTTTTTCCCTTCTCTACATTGGACCACTGTGGGAGAAGAAGGGCGAAACAATTATTAACTGCAAGTTCTGTTTTGAGTTAGATTAACTCCATACCGTCCCGGCATTTAAGTAATCTTGAACATTGTAATATTCCTTGGTTTTTTAATTGCTCAAATGGCATTATGAACATTTCATAATTTCATAATTCTTTATTGCACACACACATATTCAATTTAAAAGGTTACATTAGGAGAAATCATATGAACATCCAAGACCTGAGGGTTTATTTTCACTCTCCCCGCCGGGATTCGAACCCAGAACCTCTCGGTCAGGAGACAGAGTCTCGAACCGCAACTCAGTGTCGTCAAATATCGCCACAGCATGAACTGGAATATAGTGAATACATCATCCATGTACACTTCGCCAAAAAGGAAGAAAACATTTAGATTCCAACACATAACATACCGTTACGCCGTTTCCCTTACGAGGTGACAAGTCACAATGGCGCCAGATTCCGCCAGTTATTCAATGCTGCAAACTCAAGATTCGAATCCTTTGTTTTAAAAAAGATTTAGGGAATTCGATGTTCTACAGTTTAGTCAAAGGGCGGACCGCACGCAGCCCGCGATCCAAAGTGAACTCTCGTGTTGTGGTCACCCTTTCCTTAATCCCTGCTCAGCTCACTGCCTTACACATAAACTTATGATTTCAGAATAGCAGTTTATGTAACTGATACATAATGTCTAATTATGTACAGTTACATACACTAGTTTATCTACTCACATATCATAAGCTCTCTTAGACGTGTTCAGGAACCGCATGTTCGACCGGCATTGTGACATTGATAATTGCTCTGCATTTGTTTAGCTTGTTCAGTAGAACCAACTTCACAGACAAACTAGTGGCGGCACGCAGGCGGGCGTCGGTGTTCGAAATTTGAATGTTATAATTCGTCGAAATTCGATACACAATGGTCATAATGTATCAATATTCAGATAAGAAATTACTTTTTACCAAGAAGAATAACATTATGCTGGTCGTAACTTGCGGTTTTTGGATGCAGAAAAGAGGGTTTATTATACATATTTGTGACGTGTAGATAATAGTAGTTTATGTGACTGCTACATAATGGAGGGCATCAATACTCGAGAGTGGGTTTAGGGAACGAGCCGAAAGCGAGTTTCATAATAATATCACTCGAGAGTTTTAATGCCTAATTATGTACAGTTACTTACACTAGTTTATCTACACACATATCATAAGCTCTCTTTGATGTGTTCAGGAACCGCATGTTCGACCGGCATTGTGGTATTGATCAATGCTCTGTAGTTGTTTAGCTTGTTCAGTAGTACCAAATTCACAGACAAACTAGGGGCGGCACGCAGGCGGGCGTCGGTGTTCGAAATTTGAATGTCATAATTTGTTGAAAATGTATACATTATGGTCATAATGCATCAATATTCAAATAATAAATAAGTTTTTACAAAGTCGTATAGTATTATGCTGGTTGTAACGTGCGGTTTTTGGACGCAGTAAAGAGGGTTTATGATACGTGTGTAGATAAATATTTTTATCTACCCACGTATCATAAACCCTCTTTACTGCGTCCAAAAACCGCACATTACGATCAGCATAACGTTAAACTACTTGGTAAAAACTCATTTCTTATCTGAAAAATTACACATTATGACCATAATGTGTAATTTTTCTACATATTATGACATTCAAATTTCGAATGCCGACGCCCACCTACCTGCATGCCGCCCCTGTTTGTCTGTGAAGTTGGTACTACAGAACAAGCTAAACAACTGCAGAGCCACATGCCGGTCAAACATGCGGTTCCTGAACACATCAAAGAGAGCTTATGATATGTGTGTGGATAAACTAGTGTATGTAACTGTATATAATTAGGCATTAAAACTCTCGAGTGACATTATTATGATCTCGAGTATTAATGCCCTCCATTATGTAGCAGTCACATAAACTACTATAATATGACTGGAATTACTACCTATGCTTTTCTTTCAGCACATCTATTGAAATATTATCAATTTATCAGTTTATGAAGACCGCTTCCATATTTCGCTAGAAATCGAGTCCTTTGACCTAAGTATAAAAAACACTCCCTGCACCAGACGTCTCCGTTATCAATTTCGCAAGGGTGACTATGATGCCATTAACAAACATTTGTGTGAAGCCGATTGGTCAGCCCTTAACTGTGGTACAGTCGATGAAGCTGTCCACATTCTTACATCACATATTCAGGAAGCGATTGAAAAATACATACCTAAGATTACTACTTGCGGCTCCCGTCAATACCCTATATGGTACAGTCGCTCCCTTATAAATATTATTAAAGAGAAGAATGTGGCATAAAATGTGGAAAAAACACAAAAATCCTACTGACTACAACGCATTTTCTCTTCTCAGAAGTAGGTGTAAGACTGTGCAGGAGGAGTGTTATCAGACCTATGTAAAAATTGCGCAAAAGGGGATTAAGAAAAATCCTAAACTCTTCTGGTCCTTTGTAAAGTCTAGGAGGAAGGATGGCTCCGGTTATCCTAACAATATGATGCACGGCTCCAGAACATTAAGGACTGAAAAATAAACTTTCGATGGTTTTAACACCTTCTTTAATACTACGTTTCAATCACCAGCCAACTTTTATCCGCCCCCAGAACTGCCGGAGCCCTCATATCACAGAGTTTCTGCTAGTATAACCGCCTCTGTACAACAAATTCATAAATTATTACGTAATCTTGATAGGAGCAAAGGTCCTGGCAGTGATGGTATACCACCACTTCTTATATCACGATGCGCTGAGTCCCTCGATGCGCCGGTGACCCAAATATTTAACAGGTCTTTCCATGAAGGTGTTTTCCCAGATATATCGAAATTTGCGCGAATTGTGGCAGTCCACAAGAAAGGTTCTAAGTTGCCGGTTGAGAATTATAGACCGATTTCATTTCTCAATATATTCAACAAAGTCATGGAACGCATAGTTCACGAATATATCCATGATAACATATCATGCAACATCCCCAGCGAACAGCATGGCTACGTGAAATTGAAATCCAGAACGACTAACCTAGCTATATTTGTGAATGCGGTTCTTAGAGGTATGGATGGCGGGGGTCAGGTGGATGCCATCTATACTGATTTTGAAAAAGCGTTTGATAGAGTAGATCACGTAATTCTTATTCGGAAATTGGAAAAACTTGGAATCCAAGGTGTGCTGCTCCGTTGGACAGAATCATATCTATACAATAGAAGTCAGGCAGTTGTGATCGGCGAGAATAGGTCTGACCGTACTACCATACCTTCTGGCATTCCCCAGGGCTCTATTTTGGGTCCCTTATTGTATGTTGCCTATCTTTATGATATAACGTACTGTTTTAGGCATGCTAACTATCACCTATATGCTGACGACAAAAAGGTTTATATGAATATTAAGTCTAAAAATGATTGTGTCAGCTTGCAGGAAGATCTGAACCGGTTGTCAGTTTATTACTCGAAAAACAGAATTAATGTTAATTCATCTAAGTGTAACGTCATCACCTTCTCCAGACGCATCAAGCCTATTACTTAATCTTATCTGCTTGAAAATACGCCAATCCAAAATGTGAACTCCGTACGTGATCTGGGTGTTCTTCTTGATTCAAAATTGACTTTCGAAGACCATATAGTGGCCATCACAAAAAAGGCGTACCGTAATCTGGGTTTTATATTGAGAATGTCCAAGCCGTTCAAGGACTTGAGCTGTGTGCGCATATTGTTCTTTGCCTACGTTCGGAGTGTCCTTCAGTACTGCAGCACTGCCTGGAATCCGCAGTAAGCAGTATACAGGGAGATGTTGGAACGCATACAGTCACGGTTTGTCAAACATTTGAACTTTCGTGGTAATTATATTAATGAAGACTACACAACATCCTGTCGTCACCATAATTTGTTCAGCCTAAGCGATCGCCTCATTCTTTTAGACATGCAGCTCTTACACAATGTGTATCACGGTCATGTTGACTGTCCCGAGTTGGTCAACGAGCTGCTACGAATTAGAGCACCAACCACTCGAACTCGACAAACTCCTCTCCTCCATGTCCCCTTCGCCCGCACAAACTTCGCGGTCAATTCCCTTAGCTGCCGCCTTCCGCATATATACAAAACCCAATTTGCGCATCTTGACATTCTCTACATGACGCGGGGTGAGTTTAAGAAGCACCTATTGCTGCAGCTCATGGAAAGAGATGAAAACATTAGTATGTTAGTTAGTACCTAAGTGTAATTATAGGGTTTAAGAGGTCTCTCCAGAAAATCTTTCCATCTCTCATTCTCACTCACACTCACACGTTAACATCATAAAATGCACACACCTTACACACACAACCTTACAAACAAAACCTAACGCACACTTCCCTCTTCTCCCATCGCCTCCCATCCCATAGTAAGCAAAGTAATTTACTTCATTTCAAATTTAAATATTGTATAGCTACCAATTATGTCTGGCCTGTATAGTTTAAGTCATTAATTGGCCTTTGTTTAGTTTAATTTCTTGCCTATATTAAATTGTTTAGTGATGTTGGCTTTGTAAATAAATAAATAAATTTGTGTAGTTTTATTTCATTCAAGTTGTTGCTAATAAGTGCTGTGGCGCTGCCTTGTGGCCCTACTATACCATGCGATAAGTCCCGGGTTCGATCGCCGGCTGGGGATGAAAAAAAACCCAGGTCATGGATTTTTATATGTGTGTGATGACGCTGTTTCTGGTTCCCACGCCACAGGGTATCCCAGTGTTGGGCCAGAAGCAATATTTATGCCTGTATGTAAATGTTTATTTCTTATTTCCAAAATACCAGGACCAGGGTAACAACCTGAAGGTTCTTTTATTATGAAAGTAATGAAATCGCATCTACTAATTACACTCCTAAAAAAGCACGGAATTAGTTAGAAATATTTTTAATTAGAGCTCCGGAACATCGAAGAAAATTATAAAACATTCTTTAAATATTAACTCAGCAATTCGTTGTGTTTTTCTTTTTTGTTTCATTTTCTCTCCATTCCATTTCATTGTCGCCTTTTGGTCGATTGGTGAAGAAAACAAATATATTATCCTTAACATGGAGTGGGGGAAAAATATTTTCCGACTTCTGAATTAAAAATAGCACCTTCGCCGCTTGATTTTGGGTATCTCAGGCGGAAAAATTATATTCTTAACTCGTCCAAAAAGGCTTTTTACTAACCTCGCTACGACCCTCGCCTTCGGTTCGTGCCGTAAACTTCTCGTTTTGTAAATGTAAGCCTTTGCGAACCCGTGCGAAATGTACTATTTCCAGATACACCGCAAAGCTGCCTGAAATTATTTTTCTTTTTTCCTGTTTTTCTTACTTGCAGGGGCGGCAACGAAACCGATTTTGTCCTCTTTAACTAGCAACTGCGACGTGAAAGTTACATGGAGCGAAATTCACTGGGGGAGAACTAACACAGCAAATGGTTTTCTTTTTATTCTGTTTTTGGGTTCAATTCTGTGTAACACTCTATGTGTAACACTCTATGTAACATTTAGATGCACTAATCAATTTTTGATATCTTTAAATGTGATATGTTTCTGTGCCATCCTATAAAATCTTTGAATTTAATATTTAAGGTTTGGTGGCTTATAAATATGAAAGTGAAAAAACTGAATTGGATTCACTGTGTTTTAGTTTGTGACGCGCTCTGTATTTAGAGCAAGAACAACTTGGTCATGGTACTTTTAGCGCTGGGGCGAAAATGCCCAAAGACATGCCAATGACATTATTTTGCAGCTCAGTCCAAGTCTATGACGAAACGGGAAAAGGCACAAAGCAGAGCATAGTGACCGATCGTTCAGCTACAATACGGGTTGCTTGCGTTCGCACGATTGTAACTTGGGAATACAAATAATATACATACGTAGTATTATGAACCATTTTGTGTCAGACCATACTTTTTGAAACTCCTCAACTCTGCTTGGTAGAAAGCTTTAAATACCCTGAATTCCAACACCAGTGTTGATGATGGATGGCTCATGTGATGCCTCGCGTCTGACTTGACGGAGGATGGTAGGCGTCATGTTTTTTTTATAAATGTTCCACGCGATAAGACTGTGATATAGATGGGCAAGGATCTATGCGAAAAGCTAAATCACGTTTATTTGATTATTTTGGAACTGAGTCTACAGCACATACATACTTAGAAATCTGATTGAACTAGAGGCCAATTTTATAAACATTTAATTTACTTAATAGTATTTTAGTATAGATTACTCATTAAAAATAATTACAAACAAAATACTATCCACAAACGCTTCGTCAAAATACATTTAAAAATCAACCAAAAAATATAGACGCCAAAACTTAAAATTAAGCGAATAAACCGCCCCGTGACATAACGACGAAAAAGCACTTATTATAGGTATTTGACCTTATCATGAAAATGGGTAATCAATGAAATAGTTAATATAGGCATCTGATAATAAAAAAATAGGTTATTGGTAAAACAAATCAAACTGGGAAATAGGAGGGCAGGACGTCCTTTGTGTGTAAAATGTGTGTTGGTATGTGAATGCATGTGGGTCTATGTGTGTAAGGAATAGAGAGGTATACATGATGTATACTACTATATACGATGTATACTAATACATGATGTACACCTATATTTACCAAATTCATAATTAATCAAATAAATTGAAAGAAGTTGCTTCCGTTACTATTTTAGAAATGGATAGACGAGGCGAGTGGAAGATGCCCGACTCAAAAAATATTTAGTTAGAAGTGCGTGGAAGGAGGCGGCTGACCAGCTGGTTAGCAGCGTAGTTTGTGTAAGTCAGAGTTGCGTAGTAAAGTGTGGTGTGACGAGTTCGGGTTTCGAGCAGAGCGCGCGCACATCGCATGAGAAAACTGTAATTTTTGCACAATTTTCGGTCGATTGGAGACAGGAATAGAAATAACAACCTGGCATATTGACAATAGGTATTTGTCGATTTGTTTGTCCCGCACTCTGTGGCGTCGGTGATAGATTTTCGGAAACGAGCGTACATGGCGTAGGTAATCTGTTGGAGGCAGTCATTCGATCGTAGGCGTCATAAAGTCACCAGTTTTCACCAATAGTGAGCTGGTTTCAAATTCTCCAAGTGTTATTATAAAGTTAGTGGTCGCTGCGACTAGAAGCGCCTGGTGGAATCGATAAAGTTTAAATTGTTTTTGTCTTCGTGTTCACAATAACAAATCGGGCGGGCTGGATCGGTTGCCGTGCTTGTTATCGCTCGAACAACTAATTTCAAGAGTTTCCCAATAATTTCCAGAAATAGTTTGTTGTCGGTTACTCGGAAACGGAAAAATACAATGTTATTGTAAAGGACGGAACGTGAACGGTAATGGTGAACGCACACCTATCCGCACCGTCCGAACGAGCCGAACGGATCGAATTTTAGATGATATCATATTAATTCGAAAGCTGCACTTCTAACATACAAACTTATAATTGCACCTAGTTACGTACATGGAATATACAAGAAGCCGCACCAATGACTTTCTAAACTATATTTTGTAATCTAAAATACAACCTATTGACCACTCACTCAAATTATAGCATAATATGTCAATCCCACGGTCCCCACATATCCAACTTCATGTAATTTGTTAAAATCTATCGAGCCGTTTTAGATGTATAGCTGTTTTTATATATTTTTCACGACACTGCTCAGAAATATGGCCAAAGATGGATTGAAATGAGAGTAGAAAGTAGTTCTTAGTAGTACAATTCAAAAACAATCAAACAATGTAGATTTGCAAAGTAAAATGTAGTGTTTAGCGGCCTTTTTTACTTTCTACTCTGCTATTGGTCGATTATTTTTGACATTAGTAACTCGTTCAGAAAATAATGTCTGCCTTTGCTTCCGTTAGGTGCCGCTGGCGTAGTTGGAAGCAAAGAGGTTCATTCATCTGAGTTTATACTTCGTCCACTTTTAATGGTTTCTGACAGCTCAAAACATTTTTGACCTTTGCAATGAAAAAAACATTTCCTTGTCATTCCACAACTGCCCTAATGCGAATATCAATATTACTTTTAATTAAACTGAGTATTATACTGTGTACTCAACCTGTTTTATTTCCTTACATTAGGCGTGAAAAGCACATAGTAAATACCTCGGTAGAAAGTGCAATAGATGGACTCGCATCTTCGGGGGCCTCACCTGCGGCTCGGCCCGCGAACTAACTCTGCTTACTTTCTATACCTGGGCAACAATGTACTATTCAATTCGTCTATCACCGCCATTTTGAAAAATTTTCAAAATCTGAATAAAAAAAAATCTATATATTACCTTTCGAACCTGCTCACGAAATTTCACGAGAATCGGCTGAGATGTATAGGAAAACTGCATGGTACAACCAGCTGATCGCTATAGGCCTTTAAAAAGTAAGGAAGGACGTTGTCCGGTCCAATTGCGCTCCTTGGCCATAGCTGCTTCAGTCCTTCCTCTACATCCCTACGAGAAACATGTAGAATTGGGACGTAGTTAGCCGTTCGCGAGTCATCGGAACTGTTTATCAGGTCCGGTGCAAGCGCCGGTACGTCATTGAGGAAAACGTCAATCACTTTCTAAAGTATTAAACATTGCTTCTGGCCCCACACTAGGTTACAATTTGTCAATATAATGGCCTTTGCCTACAAATATATAGGCTGGTATATGGGGTATTTAATCGCATATCAAAAATACTGATTTGCGCTGAATAAAAAAATCAGCAAAAACACTTTTTATGTTTTAAATACATTCATAATTTCATAATTTCTTTATTGCACACAAATCATACAAAAAACAAGAGTTACATAAAAAAAGTGTACAAAGGCGAGCTTATCTCTAATAAGAGATCTCTTCCAGCAAACCAGGCAAACAAGGGAAAAGTTGATGGTTGAGCAGGGGTAGACCTATGTGTACAATATATAAAATAATAAACAAAATAAATTAAATAATAACTATAATAAAATACTAAATACTTATTTATAAATATAAATAATAATATTAATATAAATATATATAATAATATATAAATACTATTTTATACACTATACTAATACATACTTACATGCATACTACCTATAACTCTAAAGGGAGAGGTAATGTTTCTTCACACGACTTTTAAAGATATTCAGATTAGGACTGTCACTGATGGTGCAGGGGAGTGCATTCCACAACCGAATGGCCCGGGCTCTAAACCCGTTCTCATAGTAAGCGGTGTTATGCTGTGGAGTTGTGAGCATGGAAACTGCGTGAGTTCTCCGAGGTCTGCTGGAAGAAAGAAATTGAAAACTGTCTCGTAAGAAAGTTGGGTAGCGTGGATTACGTAAAATGTTGTAGAGGAAATTGAGGATGTGTGAATCCCGACGAAGACGAATCGGCAGCCACTTCAACTCCCTGCGATGTTGTGACACATGGTCGTATTTGCGCAGCCCGAAGATAAACCGAATCCCGAGATTTTGAAGTCGTTCGAGTTTGTTCAGTAGTTCTTCGTTAGCACTGACCCAGCAGACATCAGCGTAATCGATGAGGGGTAGAATGAGAGATTGAGCAAGAGTGATTTTGG
Organism: Argyresthia goedartella; assembly: GCA_949825045.1. Lineage (NCBI taxonomy): Eukaryota > Metazoa > Arthropoda > Insecta > Lepidoptera > Argyresthiidae > Argyresthia > Argyresthia goedartella. Next base: position 14,735,273 of record OX463809.1, on the reverse strand, counting down.
TATGTCGAGGCAAAAAGTACTGAAGTCTCCTGAGAGAGTGAAAGATAGAAAATACTCGGCGACTTACCTCATTGACATGCGATGACCAGGACAAGTGGTTGTCGAAGATTAGACCCAGGTTTTTAACTTTAGAAGAGTTATTTAGAGAAAGAGATGTTCAGCAGACTCGGAGTACTGGCTAGGGGACGCGCTGATCACCTTGCACGGGATTTCCACTCGCAGATAGATAGCGACGCCCCCATCGGCTTTCCCGACTCTGTCGTTCCTGTAAAGCCTGTATCCTGGAATGGAGTATGAAGAAGATGACAGCGATGGCTTTGGGAACGACTCAGAGACAAGAATGCCGTCCACGCATTGGTCACTAAAAGCCTCGAGCAGGTCCGGATAGCTGGAGTGAATACTTTGAGCATTGATATGCACGATGTTTAGGTTATCCTCCACACCACCGAAAACAGTCCTAATGTTAGCAGAAAGGGGTTCCTCCGTTATATATACATATATACATTTAATGAGTATTTAAGTGTATGTTTTAAATATTTTTTGTTGTTCTTACATGTTGAACCCAAAACTTCGCTTCGCTCACCCCCATTACCCTTCACCTAAGCTACCGCAGCAAATATAAGAGATATTTGCTGTGCAAATTAGTATTTTTGATGTGCAGTTAATATCCCATCTAAAAATAATTGACATTTCTAGAGAAAGAAAAATTATGTTTGTTGGGATCACATTAGGTACAATATCGCGCTCTGTCCAGCTTGCCAAACAAAAATGTAATTTCAACTTGCAATTTAACTAAATGAGTTGAATTGAACTGCCAAGAGTTTCTAGTAAGACTCGATATATACCTTTCAAGCGAGTTTGGGCCTTCAATATAAAATACCATTTAATCTAGACTTTAGTAAGGTGAGTTTTCCTAACTCTTACTTCAATCTCAGCGGCACGAGGTAAGCTTAGCGCCTTCCTATCCTCTTGCCGGTCAATCCTGGTTATGGCCGCACATCTAACCTCCGCCGAATTACTTTTCCCCGACAAAATGTCCAATCTCGGACGAAACAATAGAAAACTCCCGACTGTGAGCCGTTAGTCCGATACAAATGGATCATAAAGTAGGCAGTTACCACATAACGCGGACTCTTAGGATCAGCTTACGACACCCTGGACGGTCAGCTGTTTCGTGAATCCAGGACGTTTTTTCATTCACAGCCCATTAGAGGTGCGGTTTAGAGTCCCGTCACATGTAAATTTAAGAGGGGTGAAATGCACAGCGGCTAATAAATTAAGGTGATATGAAAAAAAATATGGGGTATTTTTCGAATCCATTTACTCCACTATGAAGTCATTCACAGATTTTATTTTTGGGTTAACGTTTACTGAGTATTTGATTAAGATTCTCTTAGAAGGAAACCGCGTTTGGGTGAACATTTCTCGATATAATTCAGTAGCGAAAAGAACTCTAAATTGTTTAATTTTTTTCTTGTTATCCCGAAATCATTACGAAATTGCATTAAAAAATCTGTACGTGTATGTGTATTAGTAAACTCTCCTTGAAAATATTTTTAACAAAATAGCATAGTTTATTTTTAAACAATTTTTACGTTGTTTGGCGCTACGTTATGTAATTTTTCCCCGATTCCGTCCCTCTCACACTGCGGGTCTTTCCGCCTGGAGTAACGGAGACCTTTCCACGAACGAGGTATCCCCTTAAGACGGTTTTTTAGTTTAATTTGACACATAATTAATCGATGCCAAATGTAATGTACTGTTTGGGTAACAAACTTTGTTGTTTTTCAGTTAATCAAACAGTAGGTACGTTACCAACATTACATTTCATCATGTGTCAAACAAAACTAAACAGCCGGCCAAGTACGTGTCAGACTTCGCACATTTAGGGTTCCATAACAAATCTAGAATGCAAGCCTAGAAATTAGAGAATTTTAAAAGAAATTAAAGAAAAGGATTTGGAATAATCTGATGTATTAATGAACTGGTATTTGTTAGTAAAATTTAATAGTGAACATTATCACCAAATTTTAAGGTCAACGGGAGGTAAAAATTTTCGTTTTCACTAACTTGTCTACCAGAAACGTAGGTCACCGTAGTAGGGTTTGAAGTAATTTGTTTGGTGCTTATAGACTAGCTCAAAGCGTTAAAAATACCTATAACCATGAAATGTCAGCTATATCCGCCTTAGCTCCCGCTAGGTGGCGCTGGCGTCGTTGGAGTCAAAGATTTTCTATCATCTGAGGTTAGGTTCAAAAACACGTCACGTGATCTTTCAAATACACTTGACACTGGCAGTAAAGAACTTCAAACAAGGTAAGCACGTCTTAAAATTTTCGAAGAAGTAAATGGATTTTGACTACTTTGACAGGTAGTTAGCCTCCAACTACACCAGCGCCACTGACCCCATTTGACGACGGGAATGGCCGAGTCGGCAGTGACCCTGCCTACGAAGCCAAGGGTCCCGGGATCGAGTCCCAATGGGGGCTAATATTTGTTTGATGAGAACGGATGTTTGTACCCTAGTCATGGTTGTTTATCTATCTAAGTATAATATTTATCTATATAAGTATGTGCATCGTTGTCTAGTACAGATACAGGGAATCCAAGTTTGGGCTAGATCAATGTGTGTAAATAGTGTCCAAGATAGTATTTTTGGTCGTCTCGTAGCTATAATAAAAAGCTTGACCAAATATTCAATAGAAAAATATCGTTTTTATTCCTTGTTTGTTTTAGAAAATTACATAACCGAGACTTAGTACAAAAAAAGTTGTCAAGCAACTATAAAAAACTATGGAAAATATAAATCTATTCTAACAAAAAGGTTTTGCATCCTCATGCACGGGAGTCGTGCACAGTATTATTTTATCTGCATTAAGCTTTTGAGATTAGACGCCATTGCGAGAGATTTTCGTAATATTACATTTATTTTGCTAAATACGCGACGTCCTAATTGCACTTTTGTTCGATGTTGATCCACATATTTGTTATTTCTTTACGATCGCCCAGTCGGCGACAGATATTACCTACTACACTCATAAAAATTACATGGTACGGCCCATAAACCCAAAGAACTAGTAAAGATTACTCAACATTTTATTGCTGACGACAGAAATCATTTCATTCACCGAGCGAGTGAAGCGAGCGAAGAGTGGTCGTTGAGTCAAAAATGCTTTCGTATGTCTGGATTTCTTTCCGGCTTGGGTCGTATGTTCAACCTAGCTCTAGAGCAAGGGAAATATCCTACCAGCTGGAAGCTCTCTTGAGTCAGTCCTATTCCCAAGACAAGTGACACTGCCTCTGTTAATCAATATCGACCGATTGCGATCCTGAGCTCATTGGCAAAAATGTTTGAGTCAATCATATATGGCAAAACCAGTCCGCAAATTGCACAGTATTTGTGCGACTCACAACACGGGTTCAGGAGTCGTCGCTCAGTAACGACCAACTTTCTGACGTTGGTCGAGATTGTCTCAGAGAGCATGGACCAGGGATGTCAGGTGGACGTCGCCTATCTGGACTTCCGTAAGGCGTTCGATATAGTCGATAACGAACTCCTTATGAAGAAATTGTGTGCCATTGGATTTGCCCCTCGGCTGTTGGACTTCTTCGCTGACAACCTGAAGAACCGCCAACAATATGTACGTCATGGCTGTTTTGAGTCCCAACTGTACCACACACGGTCAGGTGTTAGTCAGGGCTCTATTCTCGGTCCGTTGTTATTTATCATCATGATAAATTTCCTATTAGCAGAGATAAAACACGCCAAATGCCTCCTATACGCGGACGATATGAAACTGATACTACCCTTGAAGTCAGAGGACGATTGTCGGCTACTGCAGGAAGATCTAGACGTCGTGCAAAGGTGGAGTGTAATCAACAAACTCCTTTTCAATATCGAGAAGTGTTGTTTTATGTCCTTCACGCGCTCTCCTCGGCCTATTCGCGCTGCGTATACACTCGGCACGGAGTCTTTGACTCGAGTGTATTCGATGAAGGACCTCGGTGTTACGTTCGACCCTAAACTTACATTCCATGAGCACATGAGCACCTTGGCCAAGGAATGCTTTAAAAGATTAGGGTTTGTGATACGGAATTGTAAGGGATTCCAGAATTTGGGTGTGGTCCAGCTACTTTACACGGCCCTAGTGAGAACCAAACTTGAATATAGTGGTTTGGAATCCACATGAAAGCTCATACGTCCTTATGCTCGAGAAGGTACAAAAAGCTTTCCTACGATACACATACAAGAGGAAATTCGGATACTACCCTTACCTATATCCATCCGCTTTTATATTGGGTATGCTTGGATATAACTCACTAGAGGTGCGACGTAACACCGAACAGCTTCTAACTGTGTGTCGATTGTTGCGAGGCGACAGTGACTGCGCATCGCTTGTCAGTATGGTATGCGCACTATTCGTGCCTGACAATTTCCTACGCGCGCGCAGGCACCATCTGCTGGCGGGCGGCACGCACCGCACGGTGGCGCGCCGGCATTCTCCACTAGTGCGGGCGCGAGACAGCCTCAACGCACTGCTGGCTGCAGCACCAATGAACGATCTGTTTGGTGATGCATGGAGGGACGTAGTGCGCGAATGTGGCAGGTTCTGTAAGATGGATGCATGATTGTGTTGTCACCGAATTATTTAACTTTTAGAATAGAATGTATATAATGGGAATTGAATTTAATTGAATTGACTTGTATTTATATCTTTGTAATTTGTAATTGTAATTTTTACCTAAATATTTCGTGTATATTTTATATTTGTGTCGATTTGAATTTAAGGGCACAAATAATAATTAATGTAAATAAATAAATTAAATTAAATAACACTTAACGTGATTATTAAAATAAAATAAAATAAAATTTAATTAAAGTACAGTATGAAATTTTATTAAATTACAATACAAGCGGTACTAGATTTAATTAAATTAAATCTTGTACCGCTTGCGTTTAAATTAAATTAAATTTAACACTGTACTGTAATAACTTTATCAAATCTCATTAATTACGATAAGTCTTATCTGCTTGCTTTCTGTTTTATAGTGTATCGAACGAGGCCGGGTTTTTAAGTTTTTCCTTCCTGTTATGCAACATCAATTGGACTCCATGTATATGTCGCAGTTAGTTGGTTAAATCAGACACTTTACTAACTCTCTAGACCGTTAATTAAATACCGACGTTTAACTAATTCACTAAAATTCCTTCAGAAAATTGAGTGAATGAAACGGTAACGAGTTGTCTAAACGTTCCTAGGCAACAAGACATATACTTTTTTTTGTGTACTCAAGTTTATGTTTTAAGTATTTTTTGTTGTTCTTACATGTTCAACCTAACACGAAGGATAAAGGGGGCTTCACTTCGCTCACCCCCTTAACCTTCACCTAAGCTACCGCATTGTTTTGCCCTGATATAAGCTGTGAAAATCAGCTGTTGTCGTGAAACCATCTTGTTTTCAACACGCCGGCTTTCGGTAAGACAGATTGTTAAACTTTTTCGACGATGATTTATTTAAATCAAAATGCTAGTGACTTGGTTTAACGTCCGTATTTAAATAACGGTCTAGAGAGTTAGTTAAGTGTCTGATTTAACCAACCAACTGCGACGTGTACATACTTGTTATAGCGAACGATGGAGATATTCAGGTTGCGCAAATTATCAGCCAATCAGTTTCCGTTTCCAAACGCTGCCACAGAGATACCTACATGTGCACAATAGCTACGCAAAGGTGTTATTCGTCAGTAAAGCGAACTTTCCAAATTGGCCCTGTACGAAGCAATCAAAACCTGTCACGCCAATAATATGAGGTCAGGAAAACACGCCACATCTTATCGGAAATGGACGGGGAGAGCGAAAGGTCACGAAGCTAAACTGATTACATCCACGGCTTCCCGATCCATGTCTGGTTATGAGAACCACAGGATTTTTCTGTTAGCGTTACGATTACCGTGTATGTTTTTTCTGTTTTGATGAAAAAAATATATGCGGTAGAAAAAGGTGTCAGAAATACAGGAAAAAAAAATAAAAAATTTATCTTAAAAAAAATCTACACCGAAAAAAAAAGGTAAAGTGCGAATCGGAATTGTGCACGAAGGGTTCCATACCACTGTACAATGGTAGGGATGGTGTGGAGTAATTTTTTTGGATTTAACATAGCAAAATATTGTTTACAAAGTTATTGATGCAGCCTACTTTCATACTCCACGTACGTAACTAGGTACAAGTGTACAGATAAACTTACTTTCAGATAAATAAAAACTTTGGAAATTCCGAATAGATTTTCCTGTAATTTTTGGCTTATGTAATTCCGTATTTTTTCATAGTTTTAGAGTCTGTAGTTTCGGGGATCGGGTGGGGGATGGTAATTTTTTGCACTTTTTTGATCACAGCTTCTTTAAAAAAAACATTCACTTCTCTGCTGGCGAAAAAGAAAAAATAATGACACAAAAATTAAGGCACATTTTATGTTGTTGCTCCACAAATGCCCATAATAGAATCTGCAGTACTCTAGACGAAGTTTGTTTATAAAGTAAAGATGAAAAGTTTATAAAGATCCCTTCTCAACGATACTCTACCCTTTATGACTTATTACGCTGTTTTTTTTCTTTTTGTTATTTTACCCCGATGTTAGACTTGAATTATGTTGCGATTATCAGGATAAGTATTTTTGCAGAAAAATTCAAGACTAATTCCTGAGAAAAGTGCATGTGGCGGACGGGTGGACGGACACGCGAGTAAGGGTTCCTTTTTTACCTTTTGAGGTAGGGAACCCTGAATAATGAAAAATTTTAAACCCTTCAAAATCAATGTTTTTTTTAATAATGATAAAAATATAAAAAGGGCGTTTATTTTTTTGAATTTATAAAAAAAAATGTATGTGTGACGTTTTAAAAAATAAATGAATATTATTAAATGAACATTAAAATAAATGACCTTTCTTTTTCGATGGAGTAAATTTTTCGATCTCTAGGTTCATTTTTTTGATTTCCGAACTTATTAATATTTTTATATTTTCTCCATGTTAATATACAAGAGAATATATATATAAAACACAGTTTATAGACACATAAATAATAATAATACCTTGGAATACCTTGGAAACTATTTGCACACATTGATCTAGCCCCAAACTAGGATTCCCTGTATCTTGGGTACTAGACAACGATACACATACTTATATAGATAAATATTATACTTAGATAGATAAACAACCATAACTAGGGTACAAACATCCGTTCTCATCAAACAAATATTTACCCCCACCGGGACTCGAACCCGGAACCCTTGGCTCCGTAGGCAGGGTCACTGCCGACTCGACCATTTGGGTCGTCGTATATATATATATATATACATATACTTAACACTTTATTTTTAATAATTTTATAAAGGACTGGGTTTCACTTGAATGGGTTTCAAGCTTGCAGGTTTGTTCCTGACCATGTACCAATGAGATAATTAATAGATCTCAAGTGCAGTGTCGGACGTTCAGTGTTTCGGATGACACGTTAAGGTGTAGGTCCCGGCTACTATCGCTACGTGATAATGGTCGTAAAACCCCTCCATGAACCCGCACTGAGCCAGCGTGGTGGAATATGGCTTAATCTTACTCGTATCCGCATAAAAGCCTGTGCCCCTCGGGGGGGGGGGGGACATTAATGGGCTACATTTATTATATTTATTATTTACATAATTTAATAAAGTTTTTATGCCATTTTCGACACAAAAAGCATTCTCACCGACGTCCTGGCGTCCGCGTCCGCCAGTCTCAAGCAAATTGTAGAGGTACCGGGTCAAAAGTCAAAAGTTATACGAGACAGCAGTTGATAAAAGGCTAAAGCAGGTTGTGTACTACCTACTCGTCTATAGAGAGAATCTAAACCACGATACGCAGATAAAGTTTATTTCATATTTTCATGAAATAAAATGCATCGAATCAGCTCCTACAAATAGATCCATTTGTCGCCTACCACACCCCCAACATATGACCTCTGATAACTCTAACACAAACAGCAATATCATCACACGTACGCGTATATCTTTCAAGGAAAATATTACTGACATAGCTGTATCCATAAACACGGCCTGTCTTGATGTGATAAAGTAAAGCTGGCCGACCTAGCAAGCGGAACTTCTCCGTTTCAGCTTGTGCAAAAAAATGCTTTCGTATGTCCGTCTCGCTGTCCGGATGCTCTGCAATTCAATTTCAATTTCTCAATTGATTCTCGTGAAATTTGTGATTAGTTTTGATAATTATATGGTTTTTAAAATTTGGGGTTGAAATGTAAACGAAAACATATACCCAAATGGCTTGATGGATAACAAATGAGGTGTCGTTGGATTTGTGATGGCGAGAATCATTTAGGACTCGAACTCGAAGCAAATCGAATCGAATCGAATCGAAGGTACTCGTACTCATACAACGTACGAAGGTGCAAATCGTCCATTGAATCAGTTAGTCCGCCAGTCATAATGTCCTTTAAACCAATTTGACCACAACGTGAGGTCAAGGAGCAAGTCGTACTCAATTCATAAAGCCCTTAGAGCAAATGCATTTTAGCGAAAAAAGACATAAAATCAAAATGAGTTCAGCGTGTACGGAGCTCTTATTATTGTCTTTTCCATATATGATAATACTCTTTAGAATACGTGATTGAAAGTGTCAAGTTATGTCATACTATAGAAACTAGCAATTTTACTCCCTCGACATTTTACATTGCGAACGTCCAGTATTATGAACTCTTTGCTATAGAATCTAGCATGCCTTTTCAATTGCGGACGTTTTGCTCTCAGGACGTTTTTGACGATATGTCACCAAGAACGTTTGGCTTCAAGTACCTTCTGATCCGAAATGGAGAGAGTGACATAATCTAAAGGTAGGATTTTAGAACGCAAAATGTAATTTACAAAGTTATTGGTGCGGCTACTTTCATACTCCATGTAGGTAACCAGATGCAGTCAAAAGTTTGTGTGTGAGAAGTTCACCTTTCCATCAACAGACTCACAGATCTACTAGTAAATTAGGAGGTTAACTTACCGGGACCAAAATTGGGAGGATTAGTTCCACAGCTGCCGCTGTAAACTTAGATATCTCCATAAATCCTGTAAAACAATCTATATAAGTACTTCAAACTATTCAAGTACGAGTACTATAGTATAGCATTGATCGGTTGGTTGATGATAGTATAATACCAAATATATTAGTTGTATTAACCAGTGACTACCAGCATATTTGAGAAAAGACCTAACATAAATAGGTACTTCCTTCTTACTCAGTAATACCAACGTTTGTGTTGTGGAAGAGAACCCTTTCATGACTGCAGTATTCATTAAAATAGACGGCTTTTCTTCAGTGTAGCAGTATAAGACGCTTATTTTAACTTTACAGTACCCATTCACTTTATGCAACACACTAACATTACAAAGAAGACTTTGTAGCAGAACTTCAGTGTACCTGTGTTTCAGTAGTATTAAACTGAAACTACCTATGGTAAAAGCGTAGTAGAAGTTATAAGGTAGAGCTATGATGATCACGTGATCAAACCGCGTTACAATACAATCCTGTGTTACCAGTAGTGTGATCGAAAGTACTCTAGTGAGCAACATTTAGTGTGCATGTATTGGATGTCACTACAATAAATACAAAACGAAGTTATAGGTTTTTATAGGTATAACACAAGTACAATCACTAAGTGTTGTATAAAAATAACGCATTGTTAACAAACATTCATCAGAAATACCCTAACTTGATCATTGTGTGGAAACTCATGTCGTAGAGCGGTTACGACAGGACTGGACCGTTAAAGCTTATTTTTATGCTATGGGTAAAACTAAAACGTTAGTAAATACAGTGACGTCAAAGTATGCTACAGTTATTCTATGTAGTATTCTATATAGAGTAATTCTTCCATGAGTTTACCTAATAATTACGAAGTTTGTAGAACATGGAGGAGCCAAAAGAAAAATCGTTAGAATTATTCTGTAAATACAGTTCGCCAAGTAAAAGTTGGCAGTGCCCTGCGGCGCGACTTCCGCCGGATCACGTCTGTACCATGTTCTAGCTTCGAAGAAGAAATGTCGATACATTGCCTGAAGGACGTACAAAATAGAGATGGCTTCTGGGTAATCAAGTAAATGTTTTTTTATGTAGTCTTAAATGTTCCTTACTACTAAACAAAGACCCCATCGTTTCGAGCCTATATACAAAGAGATGACAAGCAAGATTTATCCACTCTGGTTGGAACTTGGTCTTCCCGCCATCTTCTTCCTAGTCAAGTTACTAAAAACATGGTAGCAAAAATATGTATGGATATATGTATATATAAGTAGATATTTTATATATTATCTAAAAAGAACTACATTACATAATATATTATAATTCATTGTTGGCTGGTACTGTGTAATATAGTACTAAACAATCCACAAAGCGATTAAATGTAGAAATTTCTCCATATTTTGACTAATCATTTATTACTCATGTTTTAGTACGATTCTACAGTTTTCTGAAATTGGAATGATTAAACTCCGCAAATTTTGAAACCTAATTTGAAGCACAAATAAACTAAAATGCACGGCACGTTGCAACCCTATTGAGAAACCTAACTAATCCTACAGCATATAACACTGAAATCAGCAGTGCTAGTGCAGTTTCAAAAGAGGCTTCCTGAATCCTTTCCGCTTTCCTCTGATCCAACTTATTGTTCCTGTTTCCTGCACCATCCCGAGGATTGAGAAATTACTGCTGTTTTTACAGAAAAATGCCTTTAGAAGGCGTTACAAACTTTTCGAAGGTTGTTCGTCTTTTAGAAACCTGCCAAGAAGTTTACAGTTCACAGTTAAGCGAGCAATTTTAATAACCAAACAGCATGTTTCTTCCGTCACTCTGGAAAGGCACTTGTTGCGTTTTTCTTCAGCGACATTGTTGCCCGGGGCATACTGAGTATGTTTCCCTGTGATTTTAAGGCATGTAAACAAACCGACTTGAAAGGGCGGCGGGGTTCCGCCGCAGGCTATCGGCTGTACCGTAAGAGCTCTATTGAGAAACGAGAAGGAAATCTGTATGGCAGACGAGATTGTGGTCTGAAGATTATAAGCTACACGATGTACGTTACTTACCACCATCAGCAGTTGCGGAAGCGACTTTGTCGAAAAAGGGATATTACAATGTCCAAGATTACTTAAATGACGGGACTGTATGGGGTTAATCTGGCTCAACACAGACCTTGCTGTAAATAATTTTGTAATTATTTATTCCTATTTATTAATTATACAAAATTTGTATTAGTTAAGCACAAGCAATTTTTAAAAGAGATCTCAAAATCAATCTTTGGGAGTTTCTACGCCCTTCTTCTCCCCACAGTGGTCCAATGTAGAGAAGTGGCAAAAAATGACGAGTGCTAAGTATATGTAAATATCTACAGTAATAAAGACATTTGGAATTTGGAAAATTTGGAATTTATTATTCTAAGAATTACTGTCATATGGGAATCTTTCTATGCTGCGGTGTTTTAATGGGGTGAAAACACGATGAATACGAGTGCAAAGGGTGTATCTTCTTTTCTGGATATCGACGTAACAACACCTGCTACATATAAGATAGGAGAAAACTTATTAATGTTTTCATTATGAACCTGTACCTTAAAAACGAAAAACATGATAGAAAGCTTACCATGTGAAAGTAATTCTCAGATTAATAACATATTACGATTTGAATTTAATACGAGTTCTCGTAGTAACGTACTTATAAGGCGGCATTAGGTTCTAAGTGATTGCATATTAGTTTTGAGAACAAAGGGAATTATTCCACACACGCTAAGTTGATATTCATCATATCATATTCATATTCACTATATAGGTATAGGTAAATAAAGTTTTAATGGCATCTCTCTCTCTCTTTATCGCATCTCCGAATCATTAAACTCCGAATTATGGAATGATGGTGTCTGTTTGAGCACATGTATGACTGAAAATAAAATTACTTATATATATATATATATATATACATATATATATATAGTTAGTGTAGGGATATCGTTCAATCTTACAGATAATTTGACTGAGTTAAGCAAAAAAGACCGGAGGCGAATTTTTTGCATAACTCAGTCTAATTATCTGTAAGATTGAACTATATCGTTGAGACTTAGGACGGGGGACGTGAAGAACGAGAGATGAGTCCCACTGACTAAATGACCAGGTTATATCAGCAAGCACCAGTTACTGCCACGTGGTTTCCCAGATCCCCATAAATTCGTCATTAGGAGTTCCGTTATTCGGAATTGGGCCGTTCGGAGTTGCGTCACAGCCTCCAGCTAAAGCCTTCCTGGCTAATTAATTACGTATCGAGTTGGTAGGGCCGCCAGCCCTGATACGTTTTGATAAGCTTTGCTTGCCGCCAAACAAGTCAAATAAAGCTCAGACAGCTGATTAAAATATTCATGTATATCAATCGCAGCAACCCGCACTGAACAAGCGTGGAGCTTGGGCGTATGGTTCTGGCTTACTAGTTGCGGGTAAAGGCCTGTGCACCTCAGCTTTACATTTGTTTATTTATTTATCCATCATAGGCAGGGGTGTTTGCATATCATTTCGCAAGCGAAGTTGAGTCAGGTAAAATTGTACATAAGCTAGTCAAGAGTTGGAAATATAACAAAGAAATCTAATTTTCCTATCCATTCATGGATCGCTGAAAGGTATCTCTTGTAAGTAATACTTGTTGTATGAGGTTAGAAAAACCAGATCGATTAGTAGCTTAATGAAATATAATAAAACATTAAATATCCACCCGCAATTTGCTCTCTATTACAGACACGTCTTCAAGTATTAACATAACAATTTGGAACATTCTCCTAATTAGGGATTCTCAGTGAGCTTACGTCGCATGCAGTAATTAGCTGAGAAGGTCTTCATGTAAGGTCGTATGTGGCGAGTTTATTGTATTCCTTAGCTCGTAACACGTCGTGAGACAAGCGCCTCGTTAGCGAAATGAAAGAGGGCTCCTTTTATTTTTGCTGTAAGAGCCTTTCTTGTTCCTCCATTTCCAGAGCGTGAGTCGCCATGTTGGCAAAACAAACGATGACTTTTGAGTTTGACGCGAGCGTACGTTACTTGGATCCAAAATTCTTTTCGTCGTCTTTGTCTAAAATATACAAAATTAAGGCCATGCAATACTGGATGTAATAGAAAGTTGTAAAGCTTTTGTGTAGTTTGCAAATCAACAAGGTAAAATGGTGAATTCGATTCGAGCAACTTTGTGTTTTGCTCAATAATAAATTAATTTGGGTTGCTAACTTAACCTAATAACAAGTTAGATATTATACAAAACACACGACCACGTACGGTCAACCGTAGTCTTGTCGACTTACACCCTTACTCCTTATTAGTAAAAGAGCTTTACAGTGCAATATAAGAAGCTCACCAGGATATTAAGTCCTAGATACACGGCAAGTTACTCCATCATAAGCACTAGCTCAGTCACTAGAAACGGAGCTCAAGCTGCACTACAGAAATGTAATAACACTGAACTCCCGCAGTGTAAAGAAACTCATATATCTGCTTCGCATAGAGTAAGGCGATATTTCACAAAGAGGACTCCGGTGCGAACGCGGGTTCGTGTAGTCTTCAGGTCTTCACATAACCGGAAAAGGTGAGGCGTGAATTTTTATTAGGTAACGTTTGTTCGGGAGCGGAACTAACGAGCACCAATATTGGCGGGGCGTGTGGGCACATAGCCCGGGGATGTCGACACAGGGTCGTTCGTGATGGTTCGGGAGAGAACCGCAAACTATTCGATACGATGCTTTCAATGGCCATTTCAATTTGGTCGTTTTACATGCGCTTTTGGTGGTGCTTTGATGAGAGAGCCCAATTTGCAGCACAGTTGAGCAGAGCTCCTAGCCGGCCCTGAAATTGCGAATGCATTGTCTTATTTGTGACGTTCAGGAATTGTTGAATACATAGAGCGAGGGACTTTATACAGGCTGTACCGGTGTATACTTCAACTTTTGTACTAGTGGCTCTGTGAGCTGTAGATCTCAGGAGTGACACTTTCTTTTAATAACACATACAAACTTATGAATGCACCTGGTTACGTAAATGGAGTATGAAAGTAGCTGTACAATAACTTTGTAAACTATATTTTGCTGTCTTCAACGCAACCTTTTGACTTTTCACTTAAATTTTAAAGCCTGATACTCTCACAGTCTCTACAAATCCAACGACACCTCATTTGTTAAAACCCGTCATGCTGTTTTACTGTAGCGGTTTCTAGAAATTTTAAAACCATCACATCTCCGCCATTTGAAAAAAATCCAAAAACGAGAATCGATTGAGTATAATAAAACCCGTCATGCTGTTTTACTGTAGCGGTTTCTAGAAATTTTTAAACCATCACATCTCCGCCATTTGAAAAAAATCCAAAAACGAGAATCAATTGAGTAATGTGGCCTGTAGAGGATAACATCCGGACATACGATAGCATTTTTGCCCAATCCTGAAAGGAGACGCTTCGCTCGCTCGTTAAACTATCGTAAAATAACCTAAATATATATTAGATTGAAAAAACTCTGAAAGAAGACTTCATTTTGATTTAAGAAATCATGTGAAATGCTTTCAAATCATTCGTTGAACCATTGTACATATCTCCTCCAGGTTTTGATCTGTGAACCGACGTGACTGATGTTTATAACACGCTCGTCATAACCCGGAGTTCCCATACGGACTGACCCTCGTTATGTTATACACAAAGTGAATCGCCCCAATTCAGCTGCACGGACGTGAATAACTACCCTCTTTCATGGCTCGAATAATACCCCCGACGGTATAAGCCGACATTTTCACTGAAGCGATTCTATCGGATCACACGCAAAGTTCAGATGGCGCCACTATCGACTATTGTGATTTTTAAGCTCTGCTCAATGTGTCTTAGAAGAAGCTGCAGTCTTATCTTGTATTTATGACATCTATAAATTGCTCTTGATAATTTTAACAAATCACAACACGATTTTTAGATTTAATTGGTCCCACCGCATTTAAATTTAATTTATTTTAACGCTGTACTATAAATATTTTATCGTCTTTAAATAAAATCGTTGAGCCCTATCTGCTTGTTTTGTGCTGTTAAATTTACCGCAGTGAGTTTTTTTTTAAATTACGTCATTTAGAAAAATCTGTAAATTATGCTTATTTAAAAACTAAGGTGCATTATGGTGAGTTTTTTCACTTCTCATGCTCTAAAAGTTCGTCGTAATGTTGTGCGCAGGCGACATAAAGTCGTTGTTAGGGTGCCGTACCCAAAGGATGCCAAACGTGACCCTATAACTAAGACTCCGCTGTCCATCCGTCTGTCTGTCCGTATGTCATCAGGCTGTATCTCATGAACCGTGATAATTAGAAAAAATAGACTAAAATAAATATTTAAGGGGGCTTCCATACAACAAACGTATATTTTTTGCTCGTTTTTGCTCGATATTGATAACGGCAAAAGGTATGTAGATGCTTAAAATATTGACAGAATATTGAGTTATATAGTTCACTTTAAAATAAATAACTAAATTAAAATAAAATAAATATTTAAGGGGGGCTCCCATAAAACAAACGCGATTTTTTGCCATTGTTATAGATAATGGTACGGAACCCTTCTTGCGCGAGTCTGACTCGCACTTGGCGTTTTTTATGCAATAGTGCATAAAGAACAGCCACACGCACAATATAACGTCGCAGATTAAAGTCGTTATTTAATTTCAATTGGTTTAATTTATATCACTTCCTTTTTTTCCATCAAACCCTTTGTGTCTCTTAAGCAGAATCTCCATACAACCAATTTTTCGACAAAATAAAATAAAATAGAATCAACAACTAAGTATATTTTACTATTTGAAAATTAAATTGTTTTTCACTTCTCATGCTCGAAAAGTCCTTTTTGCTGGATAAAATGCTGTAGGCCGCATTTTATGCACTAGTGCATAAAGTGTTGTCGTCGTTTAGACTAAGACAATTCAGCCATTCAGCCTTACAGACGAGGTGACTGCATTACATTTTATTTTTATTTATTATATTATTTTAACTTTAATTTATTTGCAGTCTATTTAAATTGTAAAAAAAAGAAAAGAAAAAACCGAACAAAAACAAGTATTATTAACAAAAACATTAAAAAACAAGGTATGGCATTATCGCGTACGACCTAAGCTAAAATGGCACGAATGCATGGCAAAAATAGAAAGAGACTGTCTTGTTTTTGACTTATATTTAGTTGTTTTCTTTGCAAAACTTGTTGTTTTACGAAATTTAATTAATATGTCGTCAAGTGAAAAGAAAATAATGCTAACTTGAACAGACATTGCCGCCTTAACCCAAGCAAATACATCTTAAAACGTAAGTATTTTTTTACATTATCACATTATTTCCTCTTAATCGAAGTAAAAAGCAGAGTGTATAACTCGGTCTTAAAACCAATTTTATCCTCAACTTAATTATCCATACCATAACTCTTGGATAAGATGGTTCTTTATGCCCTTGTTTTACCATCCACTATACTAGCTATTATGGGAAAATACATGTACAACCTATTTAAACCTTCAACAGTAACAATTTCCAGGTATATCCAGCATGTTCTGTCGATGGAATGACGAATGTGAGGGTGAGTGAGAGGGGATAGTTTTCATTAATTATTTAACAAACACAAAAAATCATTTTCTGATTTGGGTGAAGAGGTATCCAATTCGAATGACACGTGTTGCAAATAAAATTAAAAACATTTGGAATATTTCGTGGTGCGAATTAGCTAGACTCTTCTTTAATTTTGAAACATTTTGTAACTTGATTGAAGTGAACAGTGAAAAGTGATTTCAAACTAAAACAATGGAATATTCTAGTGACGACATTTCATTTTCTCGCAATCGAAGTGAAAAACTTGGGCATTAATAAGCTATTTTATCCCTTTAGCCCGTACCTAAAAGCACGTAAAACCAGCCATCAAATAAACTGACCTAGTGACAGTCGCTCTATCAAGACGAATCTAATGACGTAGCGTTTATCAAAATCGGTTGAGCCGTTTAGTAGTTAAGATGGGATACAAGAACAGACATACATATATACATACAGGTCAAACATATAAGCCACCGTAAACTATAGCTTCGCTGCTAACGGTTAAGAAGCAAAGCTGCTTCACGTATGGAGTCCAAAATAGTATAGTTATCTCATCTCGCACCATGTTTGCCCTACAAAATCTTTTCAGGCTGTGTCACGCCCTTTTCTTATCACCCGTTTGCAAAATACGAGTCTTTGTGACAACGACAAACATTTACCCACAGGCACTTACATTGCTTCTGGCCCCACACTAGGATACCCAGGAACCAGAACCAGCGACGTCACACACATATGTATAAAATTCCAAGTCCTGGGGATTTTTCTTTATTCCAGCCGGGGAACGAACCCGGGACCTCTCGCATGGTAGGTAAAGCCACAACCGCAGCGCCACAGAACGTCAGCCTACGGGATTCGAACGGAAATAATGTATTGGCACAGATACTATGTACTGGTAACTTATTATTTTGTATACATTCATCACGCTCAGCCCACATCAACCCACTGCTGGGCATAGGCCTCTTCTCTATAGCGCCAACCCCTACCATACATTACGGTACGATTTTTTTTTCCTACTTGTCGCAACAAAATTGTATTTGCTTTTATTTATTTCTTGTTGTCTTGTGTATGTACTATACGTATAAGTTACTGTGTGGTATGTACTTTTACTTTTGTGACGCGTGTGTATATTATTGTCTGCGATATTAGTTGTTATTACTTTCTCCTTCAATTGTATGTTTCACTTTTTTTCTTGTTCTCTCATAATTATCGTGTATTTTATGTTGTGTGTGTTATGGCGTAGTCCGAATAAATTGATATTCTTTCTTTCTTTCTTTCCTTTCCGCTCTTCACTTCTCGGTTTTTGTCGCTGAAATTCATGTATGATGCCCAAAACAACCCTTGGAAATATGACTACTTACATCCTGTATAGCCCCATCATTCCTCGCTCCTATCTAATAACGGGATAGTTACCAGCACAGTCCAGTCCACGAATAACTTGGAAATCTGAGAACGCGTATACTCATTGAACTCATGAACATGGACATGGCACATGAATAAGATGAACGGTAATAGATTTAAACTATGGTTTATGAGATGATATTTGTCGGGTTTTGACACAGAGTAAGTAAGCAAAGCAAAGAGTTACAAGAATATGTTGCCTCTAAAAATATAGATATGAATAAAACCACTGCCAAAAAGCTGCTGCTGTTAGAAAATATCGAGATGCTGGGACGAAGAATGGACGAAAGTTTGCAATCACGCAACGGAAGAAGAGTTTTTAACTAAAAAAGAAAAATGGATGTATTGTGAGACAGCTTTATAATCAATGTAATTTATAGGTCTAACCGACAAAATGTGACTTCGGTACATTACTTTTCTTCTACAATAAGGTAAGTAGTATTGTGATGAATATGTATTCACCAATGTATATCTTCTTCAGATATGTGCCGATAAAAGCCGAGAAGTGCCGAGCGGTGCGGAAATAATAACCGTACTTCACAAGGCTGATGAATACTTTGACATTGCTATTCATACACCGGAAATAAATCTTTTCATACGGTAAATCCATTATGATCTTTACGCTTAGATACATGATTTTTCCTATTTCGATGAAAATAATATAGGTTGTAGTAAGAAGTACGGTTATTTTTTCGTTAAAAATAAATAAAATATCGGTCATGTGTGATTATGTGAGAACAGTAGACCTCGTTTCTATTTCAAAAATTTAAATCCGTCCTTATATAATGCTACAATAAACTCCCCCCCCCCCCCCCCCTTTACCGCCCCTCCCGCATTTTTTTTTGTAACATCTTGTGTAGAATTAAGTCCTCAGGCCTCTTAAATTTGATGATTTTCCATTCCCCCCAAACAAAAAATGCGATAGACTAAACTTTTTAATTAAATCAACGAACTTGTGTGCCAATTTTCGTCAAAATCGGGTTGAAAATGCCACCTGTAGACGAGAACAGACTGACAGACGCACAAAAGCACTTTTGGCTAATCTCGAAACTGGCCGCTTTGCTCGCTTCGCTCGCTTCGCTCGCTCGACCAATGATGTCTGTACGTGAATCCCAGAACTTTGCAACAAATCTTGCGCAACCAATTGTGATAAGCCTCAAATCAAGAAATCTCCCCAATCTTCAAGGAAAGGGGAAAATGGAGCTAATTGACGGCAACAGACCCGTAGCGGTCATACCAACTGTAGCGAAGGTGTTTGAGAACGGCCTCAGCTCGCACCTAATCAACTATTTATCGTCGACGTCCGCACTCACCGACCGTCAGTACGCCTACCGCGCAGGCCGCTCGACAACCGCGCTCGCGCGCGAGTTGACGCGACGTATAGTGAGTGCCCGCGAACAGAAACTCCAGGTCGCTGTGCTGTTCTGTGACTTGTCCAAGGTATTCGATGTTGCAGACCACGCCGTGCTCGCCGCGAAGCTGCACCACTACGGCGTAGCTTTATGGTCGGAAGATCACAGATCGTGGCAGGCGATGGAGGTAGCGTCAGATCTGATCCCATTCATACATCGATGGGGGTGGCCCAGGGCTCCTCCCTGTCGAACATACTCTTCTCGTTGCTCCTTAATGACCTCCCACAAGCTATCAACACCGCGGAGGTACTCATGTACGCAGATGACGTTGCGGCAGTAGTGAGCGCCCCCAGCATTGACCGACTGGAGCAACGATTGAACGACACTGCGACAGCCCTGTACGACTGGTTCAGCAGGAACGGCCTGGCCTTAAATCTGAAAAAGACTCAATTCATCAACTTTTACTTTGGCGGCCGCCAGCCTAGAGCATTGTCGACCTCGGTGGATGGAGTCTTGATCGATCAAGTCCAGGTCACCACGTTCCTCGGCTTCGAGCTGAACAGAGGACTATCCTGGGCCCACCACATTCACAAGATATGCGGGCGCCTCGGAGCTGCGTGCTTTGCGCTCAGCCGCCTAGCCAGGACCGTACCTACCGATGTCGTACGCTCGAGCTACTTTGCGACTGTGCACTCCTTACTGCAAAAAGGCACCGAGCTATGGGGACGCGCTGCCGACTGGGAGCGCGTGTTGAGAAACAAAAAAGGGCCGTAAGGATAATAGTACGAGTGCCGCGGGATACGCACGCCAGACCGCACTTCAAGGCGCTCGGTATCATGACGCTACCATCCATAATTCCATACTGATCTTCCAGATCGCGGTGTACGTGAGGGAAAAGCTCAACTCGTTCCGAACGCACGCGGACGTCCACAGATACAGCACACGCAACGCAGCCGCCAACAAACTCATCCCAGTAGCCCACTCATTGATGAAGGCCGCAAAACAAACTCAGGTCGCAGGACCAACTGTGTACAAAAACTGCCGGAGAACATCACCTCCGCCCCAAATATCAATATTTTTAAATATAGGGCTAAAACGCTGGCTTGTCGAACAAATATTCTACAGCTATAATGACTTCATTACGCCGCAAAGCTTATAACTTGCTAGATACCTGTAGGTACTTGTTTTGACATAGAGATTAAATAAAATCTATGATTTTGATATTATAATTTGACATTTGAACTTCATTAATTGACATCATTATTTTATTTTTTCTTTTGAAATTGTGTAGTTTTATTAATGTGACATTCCACTGTGTTGTTGCTATTTTATAATTAATACAATTGTATTGTACCTGTTATTGACATGTAATGAAATTTATGAATAAACATCTTATATCTTAAGCCGCGAAACTTACGATTCCAACGGGTCTCTTACCGTCGTCGCGGGCTATGCCTGACGGTTCGATAACCCACGGCATGCCCGCGCTGAAAAGGGTCCGACGGATGATAACGTTCAGGGCAGCATGTCTTGGTAAGCTCCCAGCGCTGTAAAAGCAGGATAGGCCTAAGTGTCCTTGTTGGCTCACCCTGGCACTGCAACGGCTTCATCAAGGGCGGGCGCGGCGGCGTACTCTGCGGAGGGTCTCAATCGGCGCAAATATGCCGCCCTCGGGGAGCGCTACATTTGTGCTGTTTGTAAGTTTGCAAGTCTCGGCAAGTCTGTAAGAAAATTGCGACGAGACCAAGAGCTGGCACCTAGCCTGGCCATACAGCGAGGTAATGACGCCAGCATGTTGGGCACCCTACCACTCGACGGCGGCGACCTGAGGGATATGTTTTATTTAATTTAAAATTTGTACATAGCCACAGGTGAGGTTCTTTTGTTTAAATACTTCTTTTTTAGGGTTCCGTACCCAACGGGTAAGAACGGAACCCTATTACTAAGACTTCGCTGTCCGTCCGTCCGTCCGTCCGTCCGTCTGTCACCAGGCTGTATCTCAAGCTACAGCCTGGTGACAGACTCAACCTAGCTAGCTAGAGAGTTGAAATTTTCACAGATTATGTATTTCTGTTGCCGCTATAACAATACTAAAAAACAGGATAAAAGAAATATTTAAGGGGGCTCCCATACAACAATTCTTTCAATACCACATACAAACTTATGGATGCACCTGGTTACGTACATGGAGTGTGAAAGTAACCGCACCAATAACTTTGTAAACAATATTTTGCTGTGTAAAATCCAATCTATTCACTCCACACCATCGCTTCCATTGAACGGTGGTACGGAACCCTTCGTGCGCGATTTAGACTCGCACTTGGCCGGTTTTTTAAGAAATAGTATGTCCCACTCATCATTTAATAGTTAATAATAGTATACAATGAATTCATTTATTTCTGCAAATGTAATTATTTGCTAAAACCACCTGAGTTTTGCTCCAATGGCAGTGACGTTGTAGTTTACTGCAACATAATTCAAGAAACGCACGACTGGAATTCACTGGAGTAATATATAGCAAACGATTTAATTAAACAGTATGGCTTGGGACTTGGACAAAGGAACTACGCTAATCGCATTTGCCTGTGAGTTCTCATTCAGCAAATTTTCAGATCAGCGCTTGCTAACTAACCACTCGGTATCTGTTTGTCGAACGAAAGGCAACTTGCCTCTTTGAGACTCATTCACTGTATTTACTACAGAACATTTCAATCTAGTTAATGTAGTTCCCATTTAAGTTGCTGGAGCTTCTATATAGTTTAAGTAGGTGTTACGTTGGTAGCTGTTTCCCTGCTCTACGGGAAAAACGTCAGCTCAAACGGAGACTTAATTCTACAAATGCATTTTATTAGGATAGGTATTTCGCTACCTTGAAATTGTAGGTGTTTATCATTTTACGAGGTTTCGTGGAAATAAAGTGCATTTCCTTTTGTTTTCTGTAAGATTGACTGCAACGATGTATTACTTCCCTCCTCGTCTCAGTCGATGAGTAACGTGGAATTTTTGGTGAAAAATATCTGATAAGATGAAATCCCAATCCTTCAATCTTCAATCACGTGTTTGCTTGCTATGGTTCTTGCGTCAAAAAATGTCTCAAAATATCTTAGAAGACCAGTTTGTTTGAAATTGTAGAAATCATTATTGGTTTTTGAAAAATAATTAAAACACACAAATGAATAAAGTTTTGAAACTTGCACCACATGGTACATTTGGGTGTGGTGTTAAAATCGCAGTAGTTGTGGAGATTTGGGTATGGGTGTGGTCTCTTTTTTCTAAGATATTTTTTTAAATAAGTATTTCAAATTTATGAAAAATATATGATTGAAATTCTTGCAACAACCCTTTCATTTGACATGTTAAATGTAAGTATTGTTATAAGAACTGTTTTGTAAAAAATTTTAATTTGCCCCCAAATTACGTAACACGTTATTCTTTGGGCCATTAAAATAGGCTATACTCCACCACGTTGGCCCAGTGCGGGTTGATGGAGGGGTTTTACGACCACTGCCATGTAGCGATAGTATCCAGGACCTACTGCTTAAAGTGTCTTCATAAACACTGAACGTCTGATACTGTTTTTAAGATATTTAAAAATTTCATTTTTTCATTCATTTCCATAAGATAAATTAATTATCTCATTAGGACATGGTCAGAATTCGAGCCTGCATCCCCTGAACGAGAAACAAGCGTGAAAACCATTAGACCACGGATCTTTAAAATACAAGAGTGTACCAAATTTCATGTCAATTGGTTTATAATTCAGTCGTTTAATATTACTTTTACGTACCTAGGAGAGACAAACAAGTGATCCATGATCACTCTAAATTATATTAAAACAGCACCTTGTACATTTGTAGATCTCAGATGCCAGGATCAATAATCACAAGAAACAAGAAACTCTCAGAGACAGATGTGATAAACTCGACCACAAGTTTCATAGCAGTTACATGGACCAAATATAATCAAACATATCTAAAAATCCTAAAGCTTTTTGGAGCTTCACCAAGGGCAAACGGAAGGGTCACTCTGAAATCCCTGCTATAATGCTCATGGACGGATTCACTGCACTGGCCAAGAAGCCGTGAATATCTTTTCTAGTCTGTTCTCCGTATACTCTAGTAGCACTGTCTTGCCTTATGCGAATGCAACATGTGTTGAACATCACAATATATCTAATATAGTGATAATAGAGCGAGATGTTCTCAATCACATTAAACAACTGGATATATTTAAGGGAGCAGGGCCTGAAAATATTCCACCATTATCTATCAAACGGTGTGAACCTACCATTCCTTTTCCCCTAGCATTAACGTTTTCAAAATTCATCGCAGTTGGTAAATTTCCATCCGAATTCAAAAAGGCTAGAATAGTACCATTTCATAAAAAGGAGGGATAGACAATGTCAAAAATTATCGTCCCATTTCAATGCTGTCATGGCTTTCCAAACTGCTGTAAACGGCCATGAGTCGCAGGTCTACTATACCGTGTCCGGCGTACCCCAGGGATCACACCTCGGGCTGGTTCTCTTTCTCATCAATGACATTACGTCACACATCCACAATTGCAAGTGCTCTCTCTTCGCCGACGACCTCAAGCTATACAGAGTAGTAAACAACAGCAATGAGACCGCCTTGATTCAAAGTGACCTAGATCGATTGGTGCAATGGTGTGTCAACAATGGAATGAGCCTAAAATTCAAGATATGCTTCGAGTCAGCCTACACGATAAATGGATATCGTCTGCAACACGTAAAGGAAATACGTGGCATGGGAGTTCTCATGGAAAGCCAGCTAACTTTTGTTCCTCATGTCGACACGATTTCTAAAAAAAACGGCACAGATGCTTGGCTTTCTTAGACGAAACACAGCGGGATTTAAAAGAGTCAGCACCAACATTCTTTTGTCCAACGCGCTTTTCAGAAGCCATTTAGAATTCAAAAGCGCAGCCTGGAAAACCACGTTCTGTGTCCACTCACAACGCATTGAGAGTTTGCAGCGTGCATTCACTAGGGCCCTCGCTTACAATGCCTAGGGGATCGCTCAGATATGCCCCTACGATCAGCGCCTAGCCTTTTTTGAGATGCACTCGCTATATTATCGCCGAAAAGCCCACGACCTGATCTTCTTGTACAAAATGGCAAATAGTCTTAAGGATTACAGCGATATCCTTGGAGCGGTACAGCTTTCAGTTCCTTGTCACATACCACGAAATTCAATCACCAAAACGTTTTCTTTGCTGCGATGCAGGAATAACTTGGGCCGGAACTCGCCACTATCACCAATTTCTACTGATATAAATACGCTGTGCGCTATAGCTAATACTTAAAAAAATACTTAATTTATTATTTAACGTTCAATTTAACCCAAATTAATCCATGTACATTGTACATACTTATTATTTTACAACATTAGTCGTTATTAATTAGATGTCTGTAAAATATAATTAGTTGTTATGATAACGTTGTTGCGTGATTAAACTGTTGATAATGTGCATATCTATAAAATGAATATATATCAGTATTTGTCATTGTAATTCTAACTCTGACGTGTGTATAAATATTCTGTTGATGTGCCTATTACTAAATAAATAAATAATCTTTATTTCAAGTTAACAAATACCCAAATCTAAAAATACCTTATAACTAGAGATAAATAATTTATTATAATAAAACAGTAAAAATATCTAACATAACTAGGGATTTTCTTCTTCGTTCTTGCTTCCCTGTAGAGTCGGTAAACAATGCCCTCCGGTCAGTAATCTTTGGCCAGGCACATCGCCTTGTGGTCCGCCGGCACCCGAAGTTTGAAGGACAGGAACTCCTTGGGTCTTTCTGACTCCAAAACCTCTAACTGTACCTTTGCCTCCTTGAGACCAGATGGCGCATTTTTCTCCAGCTTTTCCAGGATGTGACGTTCAACATCCTCGCAGGTCATTTTCGCGTCCATCCTGGAAATGTATTTAAGCTAATTTATATACCGTTTAAGTCATCTAACAATAACTAGTATTTATTAATACCTTCTACTATGCCATTTATTTATTTAGAATTTTTATATTTTAAATTTAAATCATTTAGTTAAGGTAGTTACCTACCTAAACCATATATTTATTTAACATATCTTTAGATTCTTTTATTTTCTTAAAGGTTATGTATGACACTCGTAAATAATAAAAAGTAGTATAACACACACCCTTAAAAGCATTTTACACTCCTCTTTGATAAGGTGCCGACAGAATAACAGCGTTGCAGGACCTCCTGTAGGTCCTCTAACACATGCTGCGTCAGAACCTATTCGCTGCTGCATCACACATTGCATGTTGTCACTGTCTGTACAACATTTCAGTGTCTGTCTTACTTGCTGGTTCTCTCTTTTTTCTTTTTATTGTGCGTGTCATCTTTTTGCTGCCATGAGTATTTGTTGTTACTATTTTTGTGTGTTTCACATGTCTTTGTTCAATTTCATGATACTAGGTCCATGGAAAGTACCCTAAAGGATATATTTTGATTGTGTTGACTTAAAAGTTTTTTCACAGTTCTATGGCACTGTTTACATGAGTAACTTTATTTGTCCGCTTTGTGGTACGGAAACCTTAAATTGCACAACGTGGGGGATTGTGCGATTTTAACACCACACCCAAAGGTATTGTGTGATAAAAGTTTCAAAACTTTACTAATTTGCGTAAATGAAAACTTAGAACCTTATGTGAGCTGCAGTGGCGTAGCGTGCCTTATCGGGGCCCCGTATAAAATTTTTTTTGGAGGCCCTTATATGGAGGTGAAGATTTTTCACAAAAGAAAAAAAATATTGTGAGAAGTAATATTTATTTATCACATAATTTACCCATTTTACAAATAAAAATCGAATTTTAAATATTCACTCTCCTTGCCTTTTTATCGGCAAACTGATTTATTAAATCATTTATGGCTGATGATGATTTTAGTTTCTCTAAAGTTTCTGCCTCTATGGACAAAAGTGAGATGTCTGACAGCCGTTCTTGTCCCATCGAAGTTCTTAAGTAATTTTTTATTAGTTTTAATTTTGAAAAACTTCTTTCTGCCGTTGCGGTTGTAACTGGAAGGGTCAAGAATAAAAAGCATGCTGTGATTACCTCGGGGAAACTGGATGCAAGACTATTGAATTTTACTAGCAATAATTCAATGAGTTCTTTAATGGAATAAATTTTTTTAATTTCAGAATTTAAGCATGTTTTTAGAGCCTTTAATTGGTCACAAAGATTAAGTGAGATGTCTTTACTGTATTTAGCAGACAGTTTTCCGGAAGCGTTTAATATCTCTTCGCTTGAAGAAGATAGGAGTTTCTCCGGTTGTAATATTTCGAATATACTACTCAGGTTGCAAAGGCTCTGAAATCTTTCTTTAGTTTGAGAAATTAATATATCTAAACAGCAATACATTGACTTTGAAATAGGATTCCGGGTCGGAAATTCTCTCATCTTGTGATAACTCATCAAAAAAACGCTTCGTTATCTTTCGCCTACTGTTTTTAAAAACAGTTGTTACCCCCCACTTTTTTGCTAAATCTTTGGATTCATTTAGCAAACTATTAAATGAATTCTGATTTCTTAATTGGCACAGTCTATTTAAAAGATAACTTAATAAAATACTAGATTTCTGTAAGTCATTATTTTGATGCTGTAGAGCTTTAGAAACAGGATTAATAATTTCAAATAGTGAAGAAAAAAATGTAACGAGCACTAAGAAATCAAAACTCTCTAAAATATTAATTATACTTTTACATTCTTCACGTTCATCTTTGTTATTTGAAATTAAATTTAGTTGGTACAAAGTTTTCATGATTAGTAAAAAAATTTTCTTTACTGCTAATAAAGCGTCGTTCCTAGAAGATCATCTGGTAGGACATACCTTTTTAAGGGTAATCAAATATTTTTCAGATGAATCGTCACTTAGCATAGCCCAGCGTTTAATACTATTGCCAAAAAAAGTATATATTTTTTCTAAATTATCGAAAAAAGTCGATACTTCACGAACATGTCTCGCAGCATCGTTCAAAACCAAGTTTAAAGCGTGCGCAGCACAATGAACATAATCGGCATTTGGAGCATGCTCTTTTATTAGGGTTTGTAATCCTCCATACACACCCGACATAACATTTGCTCCATCGTATCCCTGTCCTCTACATTTAGTCAAATCAATTCCATATTCTTTAGTCAAATTTAAAATGACAGTTTTCAGACCTGCAGCACTGCAATCGGTTACTGCTATGAATCCTAAAAAGGACTCACAGATTTTTATTTCTTTAGGCACATTATCATCATTTTCTGTAACCGAAATATATCGAAAAACTACAGATAGTTGGTCAATTTTTGACAAGTCTTGTGTTGTATCCAGAATTATTGTCAGAAATGGAGCTTTTTTAATTTCTGAGATAATACTGTTCCTAACGTTAGTACCAAGCAAACTAATAATTTCGTTTTGAATCGTAGGGCTTAAATAATTTATTTCACCTTTCGGTTTTAGAAAAAGTTCTTTTAAAGTTGCATCATAGTTAGATAGCAGACGTGAAATTGCCATAAAATTGCCAGAATCAGAATCATGCCCCCTCAAAGGTAGATTACAAGATACTAAAGTAATTATAACATTAATTATACGATGCAGTACATCTCTCCAGAATGTAATTTTACTATCGATTTCACTTTTCAATAGAGTATCGATGGTATTTCCTTGCAACCAATTATTATAAGATAGTGAAGCACTAATATGCTGCTGTGACTTTTCATGGTCAAGAATAGTTTGTGTGAAATTGCTTCTAACCGAAACACCGTTAACCCAAGCAGAGGAGTACGATTTGTTTTGAAGATCTGCTAATAACCAACAGAAGTGACAGTACGGTTTGTTTAAAACGTTAGAATAACATAACCATGGTCTTATAATTTTTATGCCTGCCTGATTGAAATATGAATAATAATAAGCTGAAAAAGGTCGGTTATTTTCTGAAACTTTTGGAAATGGTCCTTGTGGTTTAAATGGACCCAATTTAAAAATTATTTTTCGTTCGCATTCAGTTAAATTGTCACCAAAATTTCCTCTATCTGATGAAATTATATTACAATCTGCATTATCTGCAGATATATCAGAATCGTTGACTTGGGGTTCCTCGATTTCTGGATGGACATCCGATAAAGTATGTGCTTGGCTTTCTTCTATTTCCGGATGGATATGTGACGAAGAACATGCTTCAGAAGAATCTAAAAATAAACGAGTAATTGTTAAAAAATAAATACGAATGCTTTGATACTAAACTAAAAAGAGTTATATATAAATAAATAACGTTACTAAGGGTCACAGTTAGAGAGTGTTCAGTTCAGACGCACACAGATTCTACGCGGATTGTGTTCGTACCTATTAGTAGATACAAAATCACCTGCAGCCCGTCCGTGCATTACTATACACCTGCGTGCTATTTAAACGCAGCGCGTAGTGTAGTGGCCATACAAAACGAGAACCCGAAAGCGAGTCTGCACATCTGAAGTTCTCAACACGCAATTAACGATACGATACGGACTGATAAACAAACAACAAAACAAATCGATCCTATAGATAAGTTAGAATTTTGTTTTTTTTAATCAAGGCACGGAACCCTAAAAACAGTATAATTGTGAAAATCGAGGGGGGAGACAAATTTTTGTGACGGACAGATGGACAGACCGAAATTAAAAGATTTCCTTGTTTATCACTACGGGCCCCTAATAAATGGGTTGGGTAGTAGTGTAGTACTTACCTTTCCAATCTAAATCACTCACAGTATCTTGTCTCTGAAAAAATGAAGAAATTTTGGGCACTTTTTTATAACCTCGTCCCTTTTCTGTTTAATTTTTCTTTTCTCAGCGCCGCTGGGATAATCTCTTTTCCTTTCACTCATTTCTTTTACAAATCGTTACTAATACTGCTAAACCAGAAGAACAATATTGTTTGTACTGAATTACAATGTAATGCACATTTATATAAAGCGCGTAAATAAACAGTGCACTGCACTCCGTGGTTTAACATCCAATGCAAAGTACAACAACGTACACGTACATCGCGATATCGATGAAGGATTCCCGGGGATTCCCCGCTGAGTTGAAGATGAAGTAAGTAAAACGGGGAAGTCCCGCAGCCCGCCATAAGATGTAGTGTTGCCAACTTTTGAACGCACGCTTAAGGCGGGAAAAAAAGGAATTGCTTTATAGAATTTTGTCATTTGTAAAATAAAATAAATTAGAAAGTTTTTATTCTTTTTTCTTACACACTTTGGGGGCCCCCGTGGCCCGGGGGCCCCGTATAATTGATACGGCAAATACGGCGGTAGCTACGCCCCTGGTGAGCTGTTATGAACTTTATTTTGATATGGTTGTTCTCAAAATTTCAACCTCCACGGACGGATCGAGTTGCTAATTTTACTATTACACGTCCGTTAAGGTGATACGAAAATATAAAAGGAATACGAATGTAAACGAAAGTGACAGCGTTAATTACTTTCACACAAGAAAGAAAACTGAACGCAAACAATGCGTTCGACTCAAACTAAAATAACGTAGCACAAACACAAAAATGTTTTAAAATTAACTACGCTATTTTGTGTGAAAGATTTTCAAGAAAAGTTTACGAATACACAATATGCACATTTTGAATGCAATTTTGTAAAGAAATTAGTTAGGATTTCAGAATTACAGGAACAAATAAAATAATTTAGAGGTCTTTTCGTAATTGAATTCTATCAAGAAAATTTCATCCAATCGCGTTTTCCTTCAGTGAGGATCTTATTCAAGTACACAATAAACTTTAACTTAAGAATCAATGCTGTAGATGACTCTATAGTGGAGTAAATGTATTTGAAAATCACATTAAAATAATCTGAAATCACCAATTGCTTATCTTGGTCAAACCACGTAGATTATTCATATTAAGTCGATGTTTGTTCTTGTTGCGAATATTGCGTTTTGTCATTTATTTTATCAGAATCCGTCATCCTTTGCAGTTTCCTGAGAAAATTAATTTATAAACGGTTAATTCGTTTACTAGGGGCGAGTGCTATTGACAATAATTAGCTCTCCGGGGCTTCCCCGCGACGACGGGACAAGGAGGTCTTGGAACGGAGGCGCCACCTTTCCTCTTACCCCTTTGCCAAGACATACAAGCGTATTAATACTCCTTTGAGTGTAAAGGGACTAAATGTCTCCCAACAAGTCGCTGCAACGTGACGCTGCAATGTTGCACAGTGTCACAAAACATGCCCCGCGACATTTAACTGAGGTAAAATATCGCAGGGCATGTTGGGACACGCGAGGCATATTTGCAAAGTTGCAGCGACATGTTGGGGGAAAATAGTCCCCTAGTGTATCTGAATATCATTATGTTGCCTTGTCACTTAAGTAGGGAAGATTTGTTCCTTTCAAAACACACGAAGCCTTTCTCTCTTCACGTCATTCAACCCAGATCAATGCATATACCCTTTCCATGCATTACAGTTCAATTTAAACACGTTCAAGCCTTCGCTCTGCTCCGCTCCGCGTCG
Organism: Argyresthia goedartella; assembly: GCA_949825045.1. Taxonomy (NCBI): domain Eukaryota; kingdom Metazoa; phylum Arthropoda; class Insecta; order Lepidoptera; family Argyresthiidae; genus Argyresthia; species Argyresthia goedartella. The sequence continues at coordinate 14,704,347 of OX463809.1, read as the reverse complement.
CGCAACGCTTTGCGTTGCCGCTTCAGGCTTGAACGTGTTTAAATTGAACTGTAATGCATGGAAAGGGTATATGCATTGATCTGGGTTGAAAGACGTGAAGAGAGAAAGGCTTCGTGTGTTTTGAAAACGAACAAATCGTTCCACTTCACTACACGTATAACGCCAGTAAACTTTAGTACAGTTACCGTTACTACCATTTGTTTAGATGACCAGAGAAAACCTACTGAAATATATAATAATCATTAAAAAATATTGAATTCAAAATACATTTTGGATACTTTAAATTAATTGATAAATAGCTAACAATGTCATTGTATTCCAAACACTGGTAGAGTTTGAACCTTTCACTTATATTCATGATGAGGTTTGTTAAACAAAAGCATTCCCTAGAATTTGATAAATATTGTTTTAAAAATATAAAACAAGGAAGACGTCATGGCTCTCTTCTACCAAACTCTATTCGTTGTATTATTTGTGGTCCATCAAACTGTGGTAAAACAAATTTGATGATAGGTCTTTTACTACATGAAAAAGGACTCCGCTTTAAAAATGTCTACATTTACTGCAAAACCTTATTTCAACCTAAATATTTATATTTACAACATGTATTGAGTTTAGTTCCATCTATCGGATTCGCAAAATACCATGAAAAAGAAGACGTACTGAAGCCAGAAGAGGCTCTCCCTAATTCAATCATGATATTTGATGACGTTGCATGTGAAAATCAAACCAGTATTAGGGACTACTTTGCTATGGGAAGACATAAAAATATAGATTCTTTTTATCTCAATCAAACTTATAGTAAAGTACCCAAACAACTTATTCGTGATAATGCTAATCTTATTGTACTATTCAAGCAGGATGAGATAAATATGAAGCATGTTTATGATGAACACGTCAATGTAGACATGAGTTGGAAAGATTTTAGAAATATGTGTTCCAAAATTTGGTGTGAACCATATAGTTATCTTGTTATTAACAAAGATTGTGAAAAAAACAATGGTTGTTATAGGTTGAAATTTGATACATTTATTGTTGAGTAAAATAAAAGCTATATTACCACACATAGTATTTATGTCTAAAAAATAAACAATTTCATCACTAACCCTAATGTTGTTGTGGAGATAAGACACAATATGCAGCTTGAAAAGACTTTAAAAAAAGAGATAATTAAATCTGCTGATGCAGTTCGAAGAAAAATAAAACAGATTCAAGAATATAGTGATAACAATAACTTAGTTTTACAAACGATGTTTAAACCAATAACTGATTCCTTAAACCAGATTTCTAAACAAAAAGCGTCAGACAATCTTATGGATAAAACCTCACATCCAATTAAAAAGCGTAAGCACTACAGCACTGATGACCTATCTTCTAACGAGAGCGATATAATGCAAGAAAAACCCGTTTTCGAAAATCCAACGAAACCATTAATCACATCAGAATCTAGAAGCAGTTCGTGTGAATCAGAAAACGAAAAAAATAATGCAAATTTATCTAATATCTCGTATAACACTGCAACGGATACTAATACAAGTCCCGACAGCTCCATCTCCCGGTCAATGGGTTCCAATGTGTATCAAGACATTCCTTTTGGTGTAAGAATTGTTCGTGGGAAACACATGTTAGGATCATGTCGAGTTATTCTAAAAGATAAATCTATTATAGTCAATGGAGAGAAATATGTGTCAACACCTGGATTGACAGAACTGTTGTTTAAAAAAACTCCAGATATGAAACAGATTACCACAAGAGATATGGAAAACTATAAACAACTACTGCTGATCACTAATGCGCATCGGAGAGATTTTGATTCAAAGAAACCAATTAAATCAAACAAAGGCTTTAGATATCTTAGTATCATCAAACCACTATTCAAGAATAGTAAAAGCATTTCCACCAGTGTTGAAAATTTAAGTAAAGGTTCTGGATTACCTTTAATGAAACGACTGAAAAAAAATACTGATTATGTTTATTGGGATGACCCTAATGAACTAGTTGAAAGACTAAAATTACTTGTAGCATCTCGTGATGCTGGCAATACCGGTCTTGATGGTGAAATAATCTCAATTTTAAACGAGTTGCAGGAAAGTGGTATTATTGGTTAAATAAATATCTACAAATCAGTGTGATTATACCAGTGTATCATTACCATTCATCCAGTAAACACACTTATGATGAATATTGATAAATTTGGTCATCACGTACATAAGCGATTGCGACAATCGGAAAATATAGAGGGTGATATAGATTTACGTCATGCTCGATTAAAAGGTTTGAAATCACCTCGAACTTCGGACGAAGCTGTTAATAAAGCATACGTTGATAGATTGATAAAGTTAATACCAACACGGGATGAAATGCATGATGAACTTACAACATTAAAAAAAGAAATTGATATCTTAGTGGTAAAACTTACTACAAATTATTATACAAAAGACGAACTCATCAATATTTTAAAGAAAGTTACATCACAATAGTATGAGCAAACAGCAAATCGTTGATGAGATTCATAAACAAGCACGTAGAAATTTTCTACGTAGACATGTGGTCTTAAAAGGAATAGATGATTTGTGGCAAGCTGATTTAATAGATATTAGATCGTTTTCCCATCAAAATAGAGGACATAAGTTTATTTTGGTTATCATAGATGCTTTCTCAAAATTTGCATGGGTAAAACCACTTAAAACGAAATCGATGATGGATGTTGTGTCTTCTTTCCATGATATACTAAAAAGTGGAAGATCACCTACTAATTTGCAAACTGATCAAGGAACAGAGTTTTATAACCAAAACTTTCAGAAACTTATGAAATTGTATGATATTAACCATTACTCCTCATTTTCAGTAAAAAAAGCTTCAATTGTTGAAAGATTAATTAGAACTCTAAAAACCAAATTATATAAGCATTTCAGTATGGCTGGTAATTATAAATGGTTAGGTGACCCCATAAAGAACGTGATTAATACATACAATGCTTCTAAACATAGAACGATTGGATTTAAGCCAATAGACGTAAATCAACAGAATACGAGTATTGTTGCAAACAACATATTAAAGTCTCAAAAGAAATTACCACCCCAAAACAATAATAATTTAAAAGTGGGTGATCACGTGCGTGTGAGCAAATATAAAAGTTGTTTTGATAAAGGATATACACCAAATTGGTCTACAGAAATATTTGTTATTAAAAGTATTAATAAAACTAACCCCATAACCTATAATTTACAAGATAAAAGACAAAACTTAATTAAAGGTTGTTTTTATGAAAAAGAACTTCTTAAAACAAAACATGCTAATATGTATTTGATTGAAAGAGTTCTCAAAAGAAAGGGTAATAAACTATTTGTAAAATGGTTAGGGTTAGGTGAGAATGAAAACAGTTGGATAAAAAAATGTGATTTAGTACATTAGTATGAATATAAAAGAATAAGGATCTTTGTATTATTAACATTAATGTGTGGATAATGAAAAGTGAAGGACTTGTTAACAGTTTAATAAATAATTTACCTTTCGAGTTACATATACCTGGTTATCAGTACTGTGGTCCAGGTACACGCTTACGGAAACGTTTAGCCAGAGGAGAAAGGGGGGTTAACAAATTAGATAACGCTTGTATGCAACACGATATTGCATACATTTCTAATAATAGTGAAGATCGAAGACAGGCTGACATTCAATTAATCGATATGGCAAAGAAACGGATGCGATCCAAAGATGCTAGTAAAGGAGAAAAAATCGCTTCTTGGCTCGTTAATAAAGTGATGAAAACTAAGGTCAAAGTAGGAGGTGGTGTTAAACACTTCAAAAAAATTGTTAAAGGTTTGACAGCGAAATTAAAAAAATATAAACCTAAGAGCAATAAATCTGCAATCAAATATATGTATTTAGCAGCAAAAAAATGTTTCCCAAAAAATTGTCAAGTGAAACTACCTAGAATTATACCAATACCAAAAACTGGTGGAATATTACCTCTTATTCCGATATTTGCGGGACTCTCAGCATTGGGATCATTAGCTGGCGGTGCGGCTGGTATAGCGAAAGCTGTTAACGATTACCAATCAACTAAAAAAAAAATACAAGAATCCGAACGTCATAATAAAATGATGGAATCTATTGCAATTGGTAAAGGTCTTTATATAAAACCATATAAAAAAGGTGAAGGATTGTTTGTTCGTCAGACAAAAAACTAAGGAAAAGGCTACCATCTCGCCCACTATCTAATCTGGACATCATTGACTTCACATTGGAAATTCCGTTTTTTCGAGGCGTGTTCATGAGGGATGGACTTCCGGAAAAAACATATAAATATGAATGTGCAGTTGTTAACTTAGACAGTTCAGATAGACCTGGAACTCATTGGGTAGCTTACGCAAAAATAAATAACTACTGTGAATATTTTGATAGTTTTGGTGATCTGAGACCACCACTTGAACTTTTAAATTATTTACAAAACGTTAATATTTGTTATAACTTTAATCAGTATCAGACGTACAACACTTCAAATTGTGGACATTTATGTATAAAATTTTTACGTCAATTTTGGAGTAAACATTTATAAAAAACGTGTATCAAAACTTTGGTGATCACTGTCATCATGTCCTTTACAGTATCTATTACGGGAAATGATTCTTTTCTATCAACATACTATTCACCACCTTTGCAGCTCAATAGCAATTATGAATGTGGTCTTTTATATTTTTCAACATTTAATTCTATCCCAAATATAGATGATAGAAACAATACATTCTCCTATGGTAAAGATGAAAATGTTAAAATACCTGAAGGTTCCTATGAACTTGAAGATATAAATGATTTTCTAAAACAAAATGTGAAAGACTGTGATTTAAAATTAACCTGCAACAATAATACCTTAACAACAAAATTGTTTTGTTCTAAAGATATTCATTTTGAAAGAGAAAATTCTATTGGATCTATTTTAGGTTTTGGGAAAGAGATGTTAAAAAGCAATATATGGCATGACTCGCACTTTCCTATCAGCATTCTACCCACAACCATAGTACGAATCGAATGTGATATCGTAAGCGGATCTTTTGTGAACGGAGAACCAAGTCATATTATATATGAATTTGCGCCTAACGTACCACCAGGCTATAGAATTATAGAAACCCCAAAAAATATTATTTACTTTCCTGTTAATCATACGAGTGTGAACAATATCACTATTAGAATATTGGATGGTAATAACGATCTAATAAATTTCCGGAAAGAAGGGATCCAGCTCTATTTACACCTGAAGAAAAGATGATTGATTTCAATAAAAAGCCTGCACAACCACCAAAACGATCTAGTATCACTCGAGAAATAACGAAAAAACCATCTCGTCAAAGAAATCTGTCGAAAGAAAATAAAATTTTTTTAAAATTACTAAAAATTATAAAATGAATATTTTAAACATATCGGAACCTTTAACATACGATAATAGTATCGAAAATTATCAGTTTCATTCATACAAACCGTACATCGCCAGCTTCAACAATAATGATGAAATCCGCATACCTGTCAATCAACAAGATCTATACCTTTTGCCATCCGAAAGTTCACTTTATATCGAAGGGTCACTTAAGGTCACTAACAGTTCTACCAAAGAAGTAATGCCATCCGTGGATTTTACAAATAATCCATTTCTATTCCTTTTCCAAGATATTCGATATGAGTTAAACGGAGTTGAGATAGACAAGGTAAAAAATGTGGGTGTCACAACAACTATGAAGTCTTTATTGTCATTAAGTGAGTTGGAAAACAATGCTAACAAGAATTGGGGGTGGAGTGTTGATAGCAACAAGGTAAAAGGAGGAACTTTCGCAGCTAACATTCCACTCAACAAAATCTTAGGATTCGCTGAAGACTATAAGAAAATAATGATCAATTGTAAACATGAACTAGTTCTTTTGAGAAGTAATACTAATTTGAATTCCATGCAGCTTAGTACCAACGAAGTTTTAGAAAAGTTTGATCTTACTAAAATACTATGGCGAATCCCACATATCAAGGTATCAGACAGAGAAAGAATCAACTTACTAAAATATTTGGAAAAAGATCGTTCTATTAATATCTCGTTTAGAAATTGGGATCTATATGAATACCCACTCTTACCAAATACTACGAAACATACATGGGCAATAAAAACTTCATCACAATTAGAAAAGCCACGCTATGTAATAATAGGATTACAAACCAATCGGAGAAATAACGGATCAGTCGATGCTTCTCGATTCGATCACTGTAATCTACGTGATGTTAAAGTATTACTTAATTCTGTATATTATCCGTATGAGAGTTTAAATACGGATTTCAATCATGATAAGTTCTCGTTAATATATGAAGCATATATAAACTTTCAACAGTCGTATTACGGTCGTCGGAGTGAACCGTTGCTTAGTCCATCTGAGTTCAAAACTAAAGCACCTTTATTTGTAATTGACTGTTGTCGTCAAAACGAAACTCTTAAAACTGGACCAGTAGATGTACGTGTGGAAATTGAATCCACAGCTGAAATACCTGCTAAAACTAGTGCCTACTGTCTTATAATAAACGACTGTTTGATTGAATATAAACCTTTGACGAGCATTGTAAAGAAAATATCATGATGAAACAATACTTAGTGGTTGATTTGCAAGGATTCAAAGACTATAAAAATGATTTTATCGTGAAGGAATTCGCATTAGCTACTAACAACTATACACAAATGTTTTTAGTTAAGCCACCTTTTGCTTATTCATCTTTAACACCTGCTGAAAAAAAACATGTTAATTGGATTGAGAGAAATCGAGGTATTTACTGGAGAGAAGGATTTATTGACATGCACGTGTTCAAAAAAGTTGTAAAACCATATCTACAAAATTGTGAAATATTTGTGAAGGGTAATGAAAAAATCCAGTGGGTAAAGGATTTTTGTATCGATTGTAATGTGACTAATATTGAGGAAATGGGTTGTCCTAATTTAAAAACTCTCGATGAAATAAGATATAAGAATAATAATAATAATGTTAAGTCTAATATTCATGTCAATGGTGATGTTTGGTGGGATCATCCTATTCTTAAATTTAATGATTTGATGTGTATAAATCACAAAAAAATATGTGCATTAAAACATGTATTACTTATACGAAATTGGATGGAAGAGTATCAATTTAATAAAGGTGTATTTTGAAATAACCACTTTTTTAATTGATTAACTACTCCTAATAGTTATGCAAAGCGGATAAGAAAAAAACAAGAATTTTAAGAAAAATATTTTTATTTTCATGTAGAAAATGTAATTACAACTAAATAACTAACTAAACTCACAAAAACACTATGATAACAAGTTTATTACACGGTAACAATAGATCATAATTTCAAAAACTATTAGTGATACGTATTAATAAACAATTAATACGTATCACTTATTGTTTTTGAAATTTTTTTAATAACATTCTCTGTCATATCCAGGACATCATCCAGCCCATCCACAACCACGTGTTGCGCTTTCAGATACAGGTCACTATTTGTTTTATCGGTCAGGTCATAAACCTCGATCTTTATTAGACGCAACCCTTTGCGCGCTTTTTTTACCACCACGTATGAGCCCTCATCTTCTAACCCCCGCTTCTTCGATTCTTTCTTCGCATTGTTTGGTGGTGAAGTGCAGTAGGGGGTTAGTTGTGGTAGTGGTGGTGGTGGTGGTGGTGGTGGTGGTGGCGGACTGTATGCCGATAATGGAGGAGGTGGAGATATAAAAGGTTGTCGTATTTCTTCGTCTTCGCTGTCAAAACCCTCTAAAATATTTTGGGCGTAGTAGAAGGGGTTGTTCAAGCTGTTTGATGACATCCTGTGAACAATAAAAAATAAATACTTAAGTTAAAATAAAATAAAAGCGGTGGTGTAGACCACACTTACATTAACATTACCCTCCTTGCTACTTTACTATGGATGCAAGCAGTGTTTTCATATGTTTGATATTTTACACCCACCGCGCCCACCGCGCAAGCGCATCACTCTGGGCCGCGAGTCACGTACAGGACAGGGAGTCGCGTACGGCAGCAGCTAATAACGGGTCCGAAATTATTTTGTTAATAGCATGCGCGGCGCTTCTCAACACATCGCCGACAAGTCAAAACAAGTTTTCTTGTACCCCGCTCTTAGCCGCGGCCGTATGCGACTAGTCACCCAGGTATTAAAAAGACAGCGATAGCTATATCGAGAGCGCAAAACCCTGTTTATTTGTAGCCCGCGCGGCGCGTCTCGACCAACACCGTGCTCAAGTCAAAACAGGTTACTTATTTTTTTTTTTTTTTTTTGCGCCCTGGCTATTAGCTACTGACACACAATTCTATACGAGACTCACATCCCTGGTCGAGGCTAATGGTGTTAAAGTATAAATAAAGAAATTAAAGTAAAACATACCTGAGCTAAGTTCTTGCAATGCTTGAGAGTAGCAGATTTATGTGTGATCAAGTGCACTTTTTGCGATGGAATGATGCATGTTCATTTGCTCATCAAAGAAGGTAAATGCATTTTGGAGTCACATTACAACAATGCCGCCTAAGTTAGGTTTTTAATTTGATATCAAGAATAGTATTACTTTCACGTCATATTCTTGTTCCCACAAGTAAGTAATCGGAGACGAGGTAAAGGTTTGTAAGTACAGTCGAGTTCATAAATATATGAGCAAATCCAAGGCTTCAAATATGGAATCTACATGGAATGGTTCATAAATATCTGAGCAGATTCTACAATAAAACCTATGAGAATTTGCTCAGATAAATATGTACCCTTCCATGTACATTTGTTCGGAATTGTGTCGGCTATCACCCCCTTAAGGATTGCATATTTCATTCCCAACACCCTATATATTAATGAACTCGACCTTACCTCTAGAATCTTTACTTTTGTCAAACACGTGAATAGTTTGCAATTCTTTTGCTTGATATGTAAGTAGTCATCTATTAAGCTACGCTTTTTTCAAGCCATTATGAAATGTACTACTATAATCCTTCTATGTAACAACTGTTACAACCTTTGTGGTATAGCGGTTGAGTTGGTTGTGGCTCTACATCTCGCATGGTAAAATGTTATTGTAAGCGTGTTCCATATAAGTATACCTTTCTAGACTGCAATGAGTTGGAGGTGAGGGTTTATAAAAAAATAAAAAAAACGAGTTATACGTTTTATGTGTTTATTGCTAATAATTTGACATCACTTCACTTAAAATTAGTAATTATACTAAGACTAACTAAAACAATGATTCGAAATGTCCCCATGACATTGTTTCTATCTTATTCTTTAAAATTATCCGTTTATCATCGTTAGATGATAACGCTACTTTACATAGTTCCTGGGTAAATAACTGATGTCGCAGTGATTTAAAAAATACATTTTTTTTGCGAATTAATTCCCCAGTCTTTAGTACTCTTTTATATTCTGAGAAATTTAAACTGCGAACTGCAGCTTTTTGGACACCCTTTGCTTTTTTAATTACATCGTTTCTTGTCTTAATACAGTAAAGCTTGGATCGCAAACCAATAAACGCTTCTATATTTTGACCACCAAGCTCGTCTTTAAATAACCCTGGTACTTTTTTGTTTCTTGGTTGGATACCATAAATGTTGTTTACAGGATAATTACTTGTATCAAAGTATTGATGAAAATGTAATTTCAAATCACTATAAACATCATCGTTTTGTATAGAATATAAAAAGCTGTCTGTATCTGTATAACAGAGTCGTATTTTCTCTTTATAGAATGGTTTCATAACTGAGTAATGAAAATTATACATGTGACTTTTAGAGAGCTCTAATACTGTAAAACCTATGTAAATAGGTTTATCTAATACAACACTTTCAGGTTTCATTTGGATTGCAACGAAGTTTTCGGAAAAAACAGATACACTGTGAAAGTTTGGTTTTGCAATTAATAGATCTGCTGTGTGCGATCTTTTAGTTTTATTCGTATTATCACTCCATTTATTTATAAGTTTAATAGTTACACGTTTTTCTACATTTTCTAAAGTTTTTCCAAATATGCTATTGTTCAACAATTTAAAGAAATCTTGTTCAAACTGTGATTTTGCAGTTTGACGTAGAGAGGTATTTAAATCTATATATCGCTTTAGGAATGGGCTCTGTCTGAATTGAATAACACGATGAATATGTTTCAAAAGCAAACCATGTTGAATACATGTCTGTAAATGGATGTAGTGAATAACATATCTAAATTTATCGTATAAGTTAGGTATTAGTTTTCCTGTCTTTGAACCAAATGGGGTAAAGTTTTGAGGGCAAAATGGTAAATCGTTATGGGAATCATGTAGATGTTCTGGATACTCCATATCAACCTCTAAAATATAACCGAATTGAGAATCCTCAGGTATTTGTAGTATACTTAGTTTATCGATATCTCCTTTATCCATTAACTTAAAATCAGAACACGGTAAGTTTCCTGTCATTGCATGTCCGTACAAGTTGTTACAATCAATGTATAAAAGATGATTCGATTCCATAGAAGGGTTGTGATTATTAACATATTTATTGTTGGCTTTAGCATATCGGTTGGAACACAAACAGATACCACCCCTTATCCCACTTTGTATCATTCGATACATTTCCAAATCAGTGATAAGTTCAAGTTTAACTCTTGTCTTTAATAACATAGCATCGAAGCTAAGACTTGGCGCAGTTATGTAGTGAGCAGGGTCCAATTTATAGTTTTCAATACAAGCCTTTCGAAATTTTTCGAATATATCTGACAACAAGATAACATCTGATTTCAAATAAAGGTCAGTATATTCTCCTAAGTTAGATATACAGAATTTATTCCAAACTCGTTTCGCGTGCTCATAGTCAGATTCAGATATGTGTTCGTTTGTCAAGCTACTGAAAAAATGTTTGTGGTCAGGTAAACAAGATTCTTTGTATGATTCCCAGCCAGTGACATATTCATAAGGGTAAACACCTTTACGTCGCATTAATTCAAAGTGATCGTGTTCAGGATAATGATTCTTCAAGTGAATAAAGTCATCTTTGTCAAGATTAGATGCCAACTTGTCCAAACTTGTAGATAAAAAGTTAAAGGAGTCAACAAATCGAACCGCTATATACTCATTGCTAGCACTCATAAAAAACTTTGTAAATGACATATATTTTTCTTTGTTTTTTGCAATAACTTTGATTGCACCGCTACTTTCTCCTAATTGCTTAATAAATAAGTGAGAATCATATCCCGATAAATTGTGAAAAAATACATTTACAATTTTTTTTAGAGCAAAGCGTAGGTTGCAGTATGAATGCGCTGCGCCTCGAAATCGTCCTGTTAAATGACAATGATCTCTAACCTTATCATCCAGTAGCCTTTCAGAACAAATATGACAAAACTTAGCATTCTCGTAAGACATTGAATCGCTTTCGTTGTAAATCATTGCTACTTTATGATCCAATATTGACTTTATTCGTAAAACATCACGCTTCAAGTATTCTATAAATACATGTGCGCTATTTGTTCCACGGTAAGATCTAAACTTATTAAGGTTAGTGTCGTACGAACAAACAATATAGTATGCAAAAGCTGCCGGGACATGTTTGTGAGTTGTAGTCGTTGAGCTACAGCTTTCGTTTCTATCTTTGTAAGGTTCTAGAAAAGATTCGAAGTCCGCATAAATCGTGAATGGTAAACAAAGCATCCTCTCAAAGTGGGTGAATTGTGTACAGCTACCTGGATTCGGAAGTGTAGTCGCAACACCACCACATATGTGAGTAGCTAACTTGCCACTATCATTGAAGAATATGAGACATTCATCACAAAAATAAATTTTACGGTGGTTTTTTGTTTGTTGTGAATGAAGCAACTTACTCAAGTCCTTTATCCAGCAATAATGAGATTTTGTACCATTCTCGAAATAGAGTAAATTAATGTGACTTTGGCGTTTAGCTTTTGTTTTGTAAAGAGGTCCAACAATAGTTTGTTTATTTTTCAATCCATACACATTGACGCTTATCTCTGAATTATTTTTTTCGAACATTTTTATATCTGAGAGAGATACAGGGAAAGTCATATCACTCGTATTAAGAACTTCAGAAAAATGTGGGTACGATGTGACTCTGTTAGGGTTATTCACTCTTGGAAATAATGCAGCTATTATAGACCAAAGGAAGCAATAATTGTCAAAGTTTTTTATGTTGACGCAAGCCCGTTTATTTTTAATGTTTTTCGGCAACTCAATATAGCTGGAGGCTCGCAGTGGACTATATTTATTAACATTGACTTCTAAATACATGTTTGCCAAAAATGACCAGCCGCTTTCCCGATCTTGAAACTCACTTAGCTTTGTACAAATTTTATCTAAGACTGAGGAAAATATTTCATTAAACTCATAGTTTTGGAAAATAGATATATTTTCAGTCGCAAAAGACTTTATTTCAGTCACATCATTTTTCGGCAAATAATATTGCGCAAAGAACTCAAAGTTAACCTTAATAGAATTGAAGGATTGAACTTTCGCATCGAGTATTTGTCTCACATGACGACGTAGGCGACAGATATATTCGCGGGGGGGTAAATGAGTGTCTGTTGAAGATGTGGATTGTGTATCACTATCACACACCTGATTACTCGCTTGCTCATTGGAATAAACTCTATAAGAAGCTATCCGATTCCTGAATGCACTTGAAACTTTCGAAATATTGTCACTAACATACACCAAACTGTTATTTTTGTGTAAAATTGAACGTAAATGAGAAGAGAAAACCCGACTTTTAACTGATTTATCACAAACCTCACAAAATATTGTTTTATCACTCATATTGAAACAAGTTTCAAACTATGACACTGCAGAAAATAAACTTAAACTTTTCCTACTAAATCTATTTAATGTGAAGTATATGTCACTGTAAGATTGCTACCCTGCTGGTTTACAAACTTACGTGTAGGACTGGTATATCAAATTAAGTATCTAAAGTTATTTACTAGCTTTCAGCTAATATGGATGACTCTAGTAGGAAAAACAACTTGATGATATTTACAAACTGACTATGACATGTATGACACAAACTTTATCAAAGCCTAACAAACGAAATATGTTAACACATTTAACGCATTACTATCGGTTGAATTTGAAATAATGTAGTGTTTATGTAATATAAGGAATGTTTATTTTAATAAATCCAATGAATGGATTCTATCAATCAATGTCTAATTACTTACTAGAATTCTCGATACAGAAAGTACCTTCATTTATAAATTTAGCCTTAGCCGAGTGGATAAATTTATAGAGCGTTTCGAGCTCTGGCTCGCTATCATTTACTTGATAGCGTAAGTTAACAGCAGCCTTCCAATAGCGCTGGCGTGCGTCCGCGTTGATAATATCCTCTTTATTATACACCCGTAACTCAACAAAGAGATTCCCCTCAAGATCCTCACTTCGTTTGACCAATCCTCCAGCCACACGACGCCAAAGCACACTTTTGAGGGGGTTCACTTTGGCTTCTGCTATTGTTATAGCATCCTCTTCATCACCAAAGAGGTTGGTCAAAGTAAATTTCTCTTTGGTTGGTGTTGATACCACCGTCGAGCTTTTCTTTTGTTTTGCCTGGCTACCGGCGGTGCTAGCAGTGCTTGCTGAGGCTTTGCGTTTCTTCGGCTCCTTAGGCGGCTTAGTCACAGCAGTCCTGAAGCCGTTTACCACTATTAGTTATAGTTATTAGTTAAAAAAGTAGTTACTGCTATTAGAAAACTTCCCACACTAGATAAAAAGAAAAAAATACTTACGATTGGTGGACCTCGTCTTCTGATTCCAAATTCAGAAATGAGCCTGCTCTCTGCTGACGCCACTCTTTCTCGCTGATAGTGTTGCGGGTATTGATTTCAACGTCGTGGTCAGACCTGTTATAAAAAAGCAAGATTTATTTCATTTCATAAAAGAACAAATCGCCTACTAACTTATAAAGCAATAATTGTATACAATATCTATTGTATAAAAGTGAGTGTTTTAACAGAATGCAAGGAGTAGGTAATTGACATCAAAAGGTAGTTGGCATCAAAAATTAATAAAATAAACTTACATACATTTTATTCTGCTGCTTGTGACTGGTTTTTCACTAATTTCACTTCACTTCTAACACTTGAACCACTAGGTAACTTTAGGAGATGTTGTCGTGCTCGCTGAACAATTTATAACATTTTCCAACAAATTCACTCATTTTATACATATTTTATTGCTGACTACAGGTAAAAAAGACAGTGATCATCAACCTTTTTTCTTTTTTACCGCTTTCAAAATAACTAGTAACTTATAATATGTAAGTACTAAGTACACAACAATAAAAAAAAAAAACAAAAAAAAAAAGTTTTGAAGGTTGAGATTGTGTGTGAGACCTGATTTTTAAGTATATTTTGTCTGATCATACTCAGGTTTACTGGAAGAAATCTCTTTATAAAGAAAAAGCTAGCCTTTGCACATGTGTTACAGTTAAAGATTGAACTGTAACGATCACACAACGTTACCTCAGCTTCTACTTTACCTATATGGAAAATTATCAAAATTGTTTGTGATATTCAAAGTACAACCAAAGGTTTCAATTTATTTTCATGTAAAGTTTCGTGGAAATAATGGAAATGGAATTGTATTTCTTTCACACAGTTTATCGAATTTACTGCTAACTTAACAAAAACACAGTGGTCTCAATTCTGTAAGCAAAACACTGAACTTAAACAACCTGATAAACGGTGTGTTCGAAAATGGAACTGAGCATATACGTTGGTTATTTGTGGAGGTGAACGCGAACTCTTGTACCTCCACCACCCTGTTTGGGAACAGGTGTGATGCTATGCGTGTTTGTTTGAAAATTGAACAGAAGGCTTAGCGCATACGAGTAGACGGAATTAAAAAGATCAAGTAAAGTTCTAAAGTAAGTATGTTTTAATACGTTCAGAATTGATATCATGTGAATGTTGGGTGTCAATTACTATTGATGACTGAAGTAGCAACGTCATACATACAGTATGATATTTCGCATGTTCATCTAAATGTCTTTGTCGGTTGCAATAGAGAACATATCGTGTGAACATTTTCATTGAGGTAAGTACTGAACAAAGTTGTGTACTTACCTTACAAGGTGTAACAAAAGGTTGTTCGGGAGACTATTCTGAACAACGTTTTTCTATCAAAACGATTTGATCAGAGCAACTTTATTTTTCAAAGCTCCATACACATTGGCCCGAGAGCAGTCAACTGATTTGTATAGAGAAGTGAAAATTAAAGTTGCTCTGATCAAATCGGTTTCTTAGTGAAAGTTGCTCAGAATGATGTCCCTAACAACCCTCTGAAATATGAATACACCTCTTTGTTACACCTTGTATACTGGTTGAATCGATTTTATCAGAGTACCTACTTAACTTATTTTTTTACTCCCCATAAGATCAGAATCTTAGCGAAGTGAAGAATAAAGTTGGTCTGATCAGTTCCGTGTGACACAAAAAAAAAAAGTTCAGAATGATTTTCCTGTTTCTGTTGCACCCTGTATGTACAGTACACCTACGTATTATCATGTTTAAACTTGTTGTCGACAGTACTGTCTACCTACATACACATGATTACATACACGATCGTAAATGCTGAGTAAGATTTGTAGTTGTAGGTAGCTGCTACAGTAGCCTTATATTATCATTATCACACTTAAAGTGTGGGAACGACTCGAGTTGCAGTTGGTATAAAAGTAATGTATGAAAGTAACATTTATTATAGTAACAGCTCTTCTTCTATTAGTGTTGAGTGATTTTGGTTTAACATAAGCTGGTTGATAAATGTAAGTACTCACCCTCGAATACAGAAGTTCTGATTTTCCGTTAGTTTCAGAATTCCTTGTAAACTTAAAATGATGCATGGTTATACATAGTCAGGTCATAAGTTCTGTCACATGTGCAATATGAAATAATTTAGACATGTTTATTATTTATGTAAACATTTATATAGCAAAATGAACTTAATAAAACATAGATTCCTACGGTAATAAAGTTTATTCAAAATGACCCCCGCGATTTTGAATACAGGCCTTTATTCTGCGCGGCCAGTCGTCTATCGCAGCACGAACGAGGTCCATGTCAATATCAGCGGCTGCCTTAATCGAGGATGCCTTGAGTGACTCCAAATCAGAATGAGGCTTTGAGCAGGCCTTTTCCTCCAAGTGTTGCCATATCTTGTAATCTAACGGACTCAAATCTGGACTGGAGGAGGGCCAGTCTTCGTGCCGGATGAAGTCGACTTCACGCGCAGCCAGCCAGTCTTGTGTGCTTTTCGCTCTATGAGCTGGCGCAGAATCTTGTTGGAATACCCAGTGCCTGTTATTAAACATGGTATGAGAAACAGGTTCCACAAGGTTCTTGAGGACTGTATTTTGATACACAACTGCATTCGTTTTTACGCCTTTCTCACAAAAATGTACCTCAGTTAAGCCCTAATAAGAGCCTCCCAACCAAACCATGAGCGAGGATGGAAAATGACCTCGTTGGACACGCGTAATACGGTTGCTCGCTTCTTCACTGCTGTGTGCGTACACCTTATCATTTTGTTTGTTGTAGCTCTCTTCCACGGTGAAAATTTTTTCATCCGAAAAAAGAATTTCCCGATGCTTTTTTCCCGCGTACCGCTTCAACAAAGCGCGGCATCTCTTCAGTCTCAGGTCCATTAAACGAGCGTCCAAACGATGTCCTGTTTTTCTTCGATATGCCCTAAGCCCTAAGTCTTCATTTAACACCCTTTTCACCGTGGTCCTGCTTAACCCCATCTGAAGGGCCAACAGTTTCTGCTTACGTATGGGATTTCTTTGACTTAGCGCCTTCACAGCTTTTATCACTGCTGGAGTCATAACAGAGCCAGGGCGACCACTTCTTGACCTGTCATCTAGACTAGAGTCTTCATTGTATCGTTTTATGGTACGATAAACGAATCTTTTGGTTATATTCAAATTTTTCAGTAAGTCGAAAATCTGAATTAGCGCGTAACCGCAACGATGCAACGCAATAACTGCGACACGGTCTTCTTTAAGTGTCCACTCCATATTAAAAAATGAGGAAAAATCTAAAAGGTACACATTTTTATTTTCATGAAAAATTCGAGATTCGAATTCAATAAACTTTTTTGTGGCCAGCGTTCTAAATTCAAAAGTTTTTATTGTGTGGCAGAACTTATGACCTGACTGTGTATATTCATGTAAAGGTCTGATTTTCTGATAGTTTCATAAACCCGTGAAAATAGCTCTGCAGGTCTAATAGTGTGCAGGTTCCACTAATCATAACGAACCCTTGCCCATGTTAGCAACCACCTGTTGAGGTCTGTATTCACAAATGTAAAGAACTTTTCAGACACCAGCAAAAAACTTTGCAAATATAATAATCATCTCAATAAAGTATCTCATAAAAATAGGAGTCATTCCATACAGACATCACTTTCTTTATAGTTTGACTTTTATTTATTTTTTTACTTCCCTAAAGAGGTATGGTTATATTCATGTAAGGTCTGATTTTCTGATAGTTCCTTATACCTGTGAAAATAGCTCTGCAGGTCTAATAGTGTGCAGGTTCCACTAATCATAACGAACCCTTGCCCATATTAGCAACCACCTGTTGAGGTCTGTATTCACAAATGTAAAGAACTTTTCAGACACCAGCAAAAACCTTTGCAAATATAATAATCATCTCAATGCAGTATCTCATAAAAATAGGAGTCATTCCATACAGACATCACTTTCTTTATAGTTTGACTTTTTTTTTTTTTTTTTACTTCCATAAAGAGGTATGGTTATATTCATGTAAGGTCTGATATTCTGATAGTTCCATAAACCTGTAAAAATGACTCTGCAGGTCTAATAGTGTGCAGGTTCCACTAATCATAACGAACCCTTGCCCATGTTAGCAACCCCCTGTTGAGGTCTGTATTCACAAATGCAAAGAACTTTTCAGACACCAGCAAAAACCTTTGCAAATATAATCATCTCTAATATATGTTAGGGTTTTGTGGTGTTCACTAAACAAATGTTATGAACGGTTACTGTACTAAAGTTTACTGGCGTTATACGTGTGATGAAGTGGAACGATTTGTTCGTTTTCAAAACACACGAAGCCTTTCTCTCTTCACGCCTTTCAACCCAGATCAATGCATATACCCTTTCCATGCATTACAGTTCAATTTAAACACGTTCAAGCCTGAAGCGGCAACGCAAAGCGTTGCGCGACGCGGAGCGGAGCAGAGCGAACGCTTTGCGTTGCCGCTTCAGGCTTGAACGTGTTTAAATTGAACTGTAATGCATGGAAAGGGTATATGCATTGATCTGGGTTGAAAGACGTGAAGAGAGAAAGGCTTCGTGTGTTTTGAAAGGAACAAATCTTCCCTACTCACTTATCAAGTCAGCCAGCAAGCATTTTTTGCGAAAAATACGCTCGCTCCCTGTCACTCAAAATAAAATTTATAATAACTGGCTCAAAGTGGGCATAAATGTGCCTCTGCCGCTCCATATGGGAAAAGGCGTAACGCTGTGTTATGTTATACAATTAGTTTGCTTATGTAGTTGTAATTTTTTGTAGACACGTTACCTCGTCCGTCCAACTTTTTCTGTACAATATCGTTTGAAAAGCAGTTCCAGCCCTAATTACTCTGAGGGCCTGGACGACACCATCTCTCAATATCACTGAATAACTCCAATTAGTTTTGAGTGCTGAGTGGCCTTTTTGGCGCGCGCGGAATCAAATGATGAGGCGTAGTCAAAAGTGCCTCTCTTCTTCTCTCAGATAAACGAAACTCTTGCTTCTTCTACTGAAAATACTGTCGTCACTTTATAAATATTTTATATTTAATGTTCAAAACGTCCGAGAAGGGTTTTGATTTTATTCGATTGATTTTTTCACAAATCAATATAAAAATCAGTCAAGTGTTGGTCGGACTCGTACACGAAGGGTTCAAGGTACAAGACGACTTAGTTATAAAATAATTATTAAAACAAAAACAAAACAAAATGTCCGAAATAGGTTTCGAATTTAGCACCCACCTTACAGCTACTGGAACTGTAGGAAAAAATACGCGTAGAAAAAGTATGCGAATCGAACTGTCAGTGCCTCTTATGAAGACATGACATAAGGTTCATTTTATCTGAACTCGAACATTCTTTCACTATGGTAATTATTCCTGCTTGAGCCACGACGTCAAACCAATTAAGCCATCGAATCGATTTACAGATGACGCGAAATTATCGATTATCTTTCAATTCGATGATTTTTTGCAGGGGCAGGGTTTTGTAAAGCATCTCTTGTATGGTGATCCATTTAATTTATTAAATCTCGTATAATTCATTATGGGAAATATTAAACTGCACATAAAAAATACTGATTTGCACAGCAAACATTCTTTATATTTGCTGCGGTAGCTTAGGTGAAGGGTCAAGGGGGTGAGTGAAGCGAAGCCCCCTTTATCCTTCGTGTTAGGTTCAACATGTAAGAACAACAACAAATACTTAAAACATAAGTACTCATGACATATTTGAAACATAAAAAGTGTTTTTGCCGATCCTTTTTTGCTGTGCAAATC
Organism: Argyresthia goedartella; assembly: GCA_949825045.1. NCBI lineage: Eukaryota > Metazoa > Arthropoda > Insecta > Lepidoptera > Argyresthiidae > Argyresthia > Argyresthia goedartella. The sequence goes on along the minus strand of OX463809.1, from coordinate 14,684,777 downwards.
AGTATTTTTGATGTGCGATTAAATACTAGCCGTTCATTATGTGCTGCTGAAGGGGCAACAGAAATACAAATTCTGTGGAAATTTCAACTTTCTGCCTATTACGGTTAGGTCTGTCTAACCATGATAGGCAGACGGACAGCGGAGGCTTAGTAACAGGGTCCCGTTTCGCCCTCTTCGGGTACGGAACCCTAAAAACAAACATCACGTACCGCTACCGTGTGGCAGAGGCATAGTTTGTGCCCTCATATCTATTCCTGCTAGTACCTACGCGTAGATCCATATCTGTATCATTTACAGATGTTACATGTTACTATTTTAGTACACAAGGTGACATTTAATTAACGGACCATATTTTGGGGAATGAGTACTATCACTCATCATTATGAACAACTTCCCCCAAGAAACATGTGGTCGCAAATGGAAAAGCATATTTGTCCCTCAGTACATTGACCCGATCAGCTGATTACAAGTTACTATGGGGAACCCAAAATTTTTTCGTTTGCGACCATGTGTTTCTTGGGGAAATTTGTTCCTAATGACGAGTACTATCATTCCCTAAAATAGTGTCAGTTAATTAAATGTCACCTTATATAATCAAATACAAGTAGTCCACAACTGAGATAGATCCTGTTTTAGGGATGGAATAAAAAAGGGGTCGAAATTAGTATGCAAGACTTGTCTGGTCCCTCCACTTAAAAAGCCGTAGAATCATTCTCTCATTACCAGTATTTAATTTTTGCTCTGAATAATAATATTCTCATCAATATTTACGCCATGCAAGGGTTAACCGTTGGGTTGTTTTAGACCCCCAGATGCATGTTACAGGGACTGAGGCCTAAGGGTTGGCTTGGGGCCGTTCGCGGTCCTTGGGTCTAACACACACATCGTTAGGAACCCGCACAGACTACAAGATTAACTATTAAGGGTTGAATCATGAAGGATAACAAGTTGATCCAGGGCCTTTGTGTACACTCGCATATTAAATTGGAAGGTAGTAAACGAACTATGCTACTCGTGTATGGAAACACGAAGCTTTATTTTATTTTGGAATAATTTTAACTTGGAAAGGGATTGGAAATATTTATCCCTTGTCGGTAAATATATCTATCAGTTTTATCTTCAGTGAATCAGGAACAGGAAGAAATAGCTCTGACAGTCGATGCAACAAATAGCGCAAGAAAATTAAAGAACAAATGCCCGAACCCGGACTTTCGAGACCTCAAACAAAAAATTGGTGGAAATGTTAATGAATAACTTTTTATTCTCAAAAAAAAACATATACGGGAAAATCCTCTATCTTGAAAAATCCGATTCTGATTTTCTTACAAACTTTTAACCCTACTATTCCCCCTTGTGGTGTGAGATATTTGAAAAAGAAAATTACTAAACTAAAGTCCCGGATCTTTAAACTTCCTGACTGCCAAATTTGTGAATAGTAGGTCAGTTTATTTTTATTTTTGTAGAAAGATTACCCCTCATTTTGTTATCTGAGTCTGGCATATATTAACTATCGATTACCTGCAAAATTTCAGCTTCATAAGTCGAGTAGTTATTGAATTTCATACAGCTTAGGCTGTGCTTTGTCTGTTAGTCACTAAGAATCGGAAATAATAATAATAATAATAATACCTGGGACACTATTTACACACATTGATCTAGCCCCAAACTAGGATTCCCTGTATCTTGGGTACTAGACAACGATACATTTAATTATATACATAAATATTAAACTTAGATAGATAATCAACTGTGACTATAAATATTAAACTTAGATAGATAAACAACTATGACTATAAATATTAAACTTAGATAGATAAACAACTATGACTAGGGTACAAACATCCGTTCTCATCAAACAAATATTGGCCCCCGCCGGGACTCGAACCCGGGACCCTTGGCTTCGTAGGCAGGGTCACTACCGACTCGGCCATTCGGGTCGTCACCATCCTAGAGCCGCAATTGGCATATATAACGTATATTGTTAGAATAACGTATATTATTTTCAAGATGGCGGATTTTCCACACAATGGATTTTTTGGGAACTTTATTATATCAATACTATCCTTTGTCATTTCCAATGTCAAAGTTTATTATGCCTGTACTATAGTAGTTCCATATATTTATTTGTTTTACACCTGGCACCATATTTTGCCTTATCCTGAGTACTTAACAGCCATTAACACTTTTTAAAACATATTTTGCTGGTGGGTTATCAGGTAAATATACTATATATATATATATATATATATATATATATATATAAATACCTATTAATTCATCCCTCTACTGATTTCCGATATATTCAGAATAGATATGGTAACTTCCTATTTTATGTTACTGTAGTTGGTTAGGAAATGGGATACTGGCGAAAATAATCAAATCTGTGTATTATGTCGGGGTGTCATAAGTTTCTTAGTTTTTAAAATTGTATTTGGAATTTTACTCCTGTCTGTTTACCTGAAAGCAATTTTATGGTCGAAATTGTGATGATGAAACCGAGTAAAGGTGAATAATATGATAATGAGTAATGCTTATGAGCCAATAAAATACAATGGCTGCCACCAACTGGGAGGCTCGGGAACGGTAGCCAAAATTGAATTGCAAAATAATTATAATATTGGTCGGCAAACGCGAAGCAATTTTCGACGAAAATTAACCCTTGATTACTCTGGTAGGCTTTTACGGACCGTTTCTCTAGAACATACCAGTTTTCTAGTTTGAGAGGTTGTATATATTTGATCGTAAGATAGTCAAAGCCGTTAGTTGATAAACTAAGGTTTTTTTTTCTAGTTAGTTGGTCAACTATCGACAGATAGTAAACTGTAGCGTACTGCTTACTATATGACGCGTTAGTCGATAAACTAACGGTTAAAACCGTTAAATAGTAAACTGGTTTAAACTTGAATTGAAAAACGAAATATCAGGGCAAACACTGCAGTAGCTTAGGTGAAGACTAGAGGTGGCGAGCGCAGCGAAGCCCTCGAATAGTCTTCGTGTTAGGTTGACATGTAAGAAGAAAAGAAACGTAAATTCTAAACCCTGTCGGTCTGGTTTTCTATCTGTCGTTAGTTGATCAACTAACGCGTTAGTTTATCAACTAACGCTTTTGACTATCTTACGGTGACATATATAGCTTTGTAATAAAACAAATACGCACATAAATGTTTCTACAGATATATTGCTTTTGGCCTTACTAGAATACCCTGTGTCATATACCAGAAATAATATAAATAAATACAATTTTTAGGGTTCCGTACCTAAAAAAAGAAAAACTGAATCATTTAAAGTTTATTGTCTGTTCTTCCTATCGTGTGCAAAAGAATATCGAACGACCGAATTCTGGTCCGACTAAGAGTTGAAAAGTCACACACGGTTTCGATGTATGGACTACTGCCCGAGCGATGCGATATTATATTATTATCCGATACTTACCTAGCGATACATAATCCTGAATGGCTGAATATCATCTTTCATATTTAAAAAAATTTTGGAACTTACAGAATTGCACAATTCTGAAAAAAAATGGTAATACTGCTGTGCGAGAAGTTGTTTATTTATTTCCAGTTGTCCCTTTACAGAGCCGTTTAAAGAAATGGCCACAAAAAGTAAAAACAATAAAACTCATTCAATATGACGTTCTGGTACACACTTCAAGGTGAACAAGATGAACGTAAATAACCAAAATGACTAGAATTGCATATTTAGGCATGGCTATATCGCTAGTTTCTATTTAAAATTTAACGTCCAAGCTTGTCTGAGTCTGACTGACGTTATGTTGACTTTTTAGAAACGTAAAGATTCTAATAAAGTTATAAAAGTGGTTGATGTTGTAGTAGCTTCATTTATATACATTTAATTGTTATTTATTTATTATCAAATTATTTCATACAAGTTCTACAAAATAATAATGAATATATTTATCTCATCGCCCTTATCTCCAATACCGCTGCGCTGGTTCTAACAGTTTGAAACAAATTCTTAAAGTAGGTCTTTACTTAAATATGACAGGAAAAATAATAAGCATTGTATGGTATTATATATGGGGAGAACAATTAGTGTATTAATCAGAAAAATTAAAAAAATAATTTCAAACTGTATGGTGGTGTCTTTTAAATAAAAGAACATGTTTTGAGGATTTCCGATATATTTTTTTAATTTTGAGATAATGAGTCAAAATTTGATTTAAGTAAATAGAAAAAAAAAGTCTGTAAATAAATAAACAATTTATCTCACATGAGTTTTAGGATTATATTTTCAGAATTGTCCAATCCTGATCTTCTTCTTTTCGAGTCGACGGTCATCTCAGATACGGGCGGCCCAAAAGGCCGCAACCGCAATAGCTCGCTCGGTAGCCTTATACAGCTCCTCGTCCGTGCAGGTTGTGGGGCACGCAGGGCACCCAGTCATGTGCGCAATCGTCTGTCTCGGGTATCCACAGACGCACGCCGTGTCTAGTTCCGAGATGATGCCCCACCTCGCCAGGTTAGCTCTGGACCTCCCCACTCCAGCTCTGAGACGGTTGAGAGATTTCCAGATCGGCCAGCTGAGCTTGTATACTTCAGCTAGTTTCTCTTTCACGCAGTTGCTCGGGTCTGTAGGGTTCAGTCGTGACTGCCACTTGGCGAGGCGTGTAGTTTGAGCTGGTTGACTTAGCGGCTGCACTGAGTGCAGGAAGCTTTTTCTGGAACGCAGCCTGGGCCTGGCTGGTACAAGGTTGAACAGGGGATGCCGTCTGTCATGTGTCTGATTTGACCTTTCAACCGAGCTAGAGACAGATCTCCGAACCTGCGGGGGGGCTATTCCTGCTAGCTGGTACAGCTTGTCGGTTAGTGTGGGTTTCAGACAGCCCGTTATGAATCGACATGACTCGTTCAATGCCACGTCGACCAGCTTTGCGTGCGTTGAACGTTCCCACACAGGGCAGGCGTACTCAGCCGCAGAGTAGCACAGCGCCAGAGCTGTGGTGCGCAGGACGGTTGGCTTTGCTCCCCAGGATGTCGTGGTCAGCCTCTTGAGCAGGTTGTTGCGTGTGCAAACTTTTTGTTGGGTCTTCGTGCAATGCTGCTTCATTGTCAGGCTTCTGTCTAGGGTTATGCCGAGGTACTTAGGGAAACTGTTGTGGGACAGTTTTACGTCTCTCCATATGATGTTAAGTTCCCTTTTAGCATCCCTATTGCGGAGATGGTATGCACAGGCCTCGGTTTTGGCCGGGTTTGGCTTCAGACCGTTAGCAGCATAGAATTCGCCAAGCTTGTTCAGGGAAGAGGTAATTATTCCCTCCACGCTCTCGAAGGTGTCCGATTGAGCCGCGAGTGCTAGGTCGTCAGCGTATATGAAGCTTCTGGTATCCTGTGTCCTAGGCTGGTCATTTGTATATATGTTGAACAGACTTGGCGCCAGGACACTACCCTGTGGCAATCCATTACGCTGATTTCTCCAACGGCTCTTCTGGGTTTTCAGGTTAACTTGAAACCGGCGGTTACTGAGGAGCTGTCCTACGATCTGGCAGAAGTCATAATCGCCCGTGATCTCATACAGCTTTTTAATCATTACGCTGGTGTTCACAGTGTCATAGGCCGCCGATAAATCCACGAAAGCGACACCCGTGATTTTCCCTTTCTCAAATCCATCTTCAATGTGCTGGGTCAGGTTGAGAACTTGCGATGTGCAAGACTTGCCGGGTCGGAAACCTGCCTGTTCTGGGATCAGTTTATCGTCGATGTATGGAGTAAGACGGCCGAGAAGGATCCTTTCGAACAGGTTGTATAGGTGGAATAGTAGGGAGATTGGACGAAAACTTTTGGGGTCATCAACTGGTTTACCCGGCTTGAGTAGCGCGATGACACGGGCCTTGCGCCATTCTTTTGGGATCTTGTTGGTTTCCAGACAGTTGCTGAAAAGCCTCAGAACCCAATCCACCATCACAGGGCCGAAATGCTTTATCTGTTCGACAGTGAGGTCGTCGAGTCCACACGCCTTCCCGCTTTTCAGCCTTATAATCGCGGCAACATCTCTTCGCGGCTGAAAGCATTACTCAGGGTGTCAGTCTCGGTGGCCGGGTTCCTAAGGATCTTCCTAGCTCCTGGGAGGGGTTTAGTCTTGCCATTCAGCAGCAGTTGGTGGGCGACCTGGTTTGCAGTAACATTTGTATATTCTCCAGAAGAGTTCTGGGTACCAGTTAGTTTCTTGATTGTAGACCAGGCTTTCTTACTGTTGTGCGTCATGTCAACCGACTCGACCAGGTCTTGCCATTTTTTTCGTCGGGTTTCACCGATACACTGCATTAGAGCTTCACCGAGGGCGGTAGTGTTTTCGGAAAAAGGGTCTCTTTCAAAGGCAGTCTGGTATTCCTGCAGAAGTCCGACAGTGTCGCCAGTTAGTCCTGGGACATAAGATGTGGCACAGCCCCTCGGAATAGTCCTGCGCGATATTTCCTTAATCACGTCAATGAATGAGCTGTAGTTATTTGGCGTGGCCTCGATGGTGTGAATCCTGCTATCTAAAGTAGTTGCGAACTTCTCCCAATCCGCTTTGTTGAAGTCGAAACGCCTCCGGAACGGGACTATAGTAGGTTCGATTGCAGCGTTTACTTCACAGAAGATGGGTCTGTTTTGGGTGCCTGGGATCGGCCGTGCAACTCGTTTTCGGCATTGGGAGCTAATGTTTGAGCTAGCGAAGATTAAGTCTGGGTTGTATCCCCTTTTCCATCTGCCACTGTTGAAGGATGCCGGTAGCTTTGGGTCGTGGATCAGTGCAAGGTTACTGGACTCGCTCCATTCCTCAACGGCTTCTCCATTTCCGTCCGTTTCCCTGTACCCCCATGCGACGCTATGACTATTGAAATCTCCAGTGACAATTCTGGTTATCGTGTTGCCGAAATTGGGTGTCGCTGTGAATTGGAACGGGTTGTTGGGGGGTTTGTATACGGATGTTACAGTGGCGTCCGACAACTCCACGGTCAGTATCTCCACATTATTGTCGTCTGTTAGGTGGGCGGACTTCACGTGCGTACCAGGTTTGGTGTAGATCGCGCTGCCGTACTTGAGATGAGGTCGTTCGATGATACGGGTCATATTCATTATATCCGGCCTCGGGTTGTCTGGGCCTCGGTGCGTTTCTTGTACGCACAAAACGTCAGTCTTATTTATATGGCACAGCTCAGCAAGTAAAATTGCTTTGTCCGCTGAGAAGCCCTCTATATTAATGGAGAGAACTGTCAAGGCAGGCCCTGATAAGGGCCGTATATTGCGAGCTTGGATCTTACGGATGGCCATCGTGGTGAAAAGATTAGTCAGCCTACTGCTTGTTGATGCTAGTAGCTGCTTCCAGGGGACGCCGGAATCCTGATAAGTTCCTAAATCTTTTCAAACATGAAATACTGATATTTAGCCATTCAGAATTTTGCATCGCTAGATGTAATGCCTGTACATCGCTGGCCATTTTCCATGAAACGATTTTGCATCACCTTTCCTGTGCTGCTCGCGAGGTCTTCAACCCATGGAGCCACTAGTTATACAACAATATAAGTAATATTCAAGATGTTTCCCACACAGTTCCTATTCTGCAAGCGGAAAAAATATAACTGACAACTGTAAAATAATTGCAATCTACGGACACCGCGCGCATAGATGGGTCAACTCAACTGGCCGCCTCAAATCTAAATGTTGCTTCTAATAGAATCATTAAAACCCTAAAGCCAGGCGGAAATCCCTTTTCGAGCAGAGAATTGTTTATGTCGATTTACTTCGATAGAGCCGGAGCGCCGTCGCAGCGCAATAAACAGAACACGGTCGGTCAATTTTGACTTAATTGGTCAACTAATTTTGCCTAGGGATGCTATTGTTCGTGCGTCTCTATGAATATTCCATGGATGGGTCGTTACCCTTTTAAATTACCTGCCTATTAAATATTAACAGCTATATTGGCTTACTAACAATAATACGCGATGAGTCCGAAATCAGTCGGACCACTTATATACATATATAAGTGGTCCGACTGATTTCGGACTCATCGCGCTTGGTGTCGAGCTCGGCGCACCGGTGGATTTCAAAGTCACGGACTTTGGTTATAGCCAAAGCCACTTCTTTCGCACCAGCTTGCTTCTCCCACTGGGAAGACTCTATGCCGCTCCTCTTCAAGTGCCGCTTCAGCAAATCTTTGTATCTCTGGAGTTGACGGCACGCTTGCGCTTGCCCTCCTCAAGTTCTGAATAGAAGATGTGCTTCGCGACCCTCTGCTCTGCCATCCTTGACACGTGTCCGCACCACCGAAGCTGTCACCGCATGAGGTAGGCCTGAATGCCACCCACATTGGCACGTCCCAGATAAAATTAACGATACTAACATTAACACTGCAATACACCAAATACAGCGTTAAGTATAAGCCTCCCGTCGCATGTCTGAGTAGAAATCACTAGGTACACTGTGATCACAGCACCTGTAACGGCATAAATAGCTAAGGTCGAGCTTCCGTTGTCAGAAGCTATGATCGTCTATTCTATCTACCCCAAAAAGAGATGTCCCGATCCAGCTGAAAAAATTGTAAGTTAAGAATGATAAGTCTGAATTTCTCGTTTGTTGAGAAGTTCAGTAGGCGTACAATAGTCGAACGGAAGATTGGTTCAGGAAGTTAGAGTTTCAAGTTAGACAGAGAAAGCATGTATACCCGCAAGCCGGTATTTCGCATCAGTTAGCTGTGTTTTGCGCCAGATCGATCTTTGTTGTATTTTGTGTGATGGTACCATTTATTTTTTTGTATATATGTGCGCATGGAACTTCTTTTCGTGTGGTCGACCACAATTTATAATATTTGTTTGGGATATCGTATAGATATCCGTCGTAGTGTTACGACGTGAGTACTCAATGATATTTCATGTGCTCGCTAGTAGCGGCTTGTGGTGGTTCCAATTATATAATTAGTTCACGGCAATAACGATCCAAACAGACCGGGTTTACACAATTGCGATTTGATTTTCCGAAATGGGTTTGAACTAGCGGTTTCTTCAAAATACGTTTTGAAACCTTCAACTCTGCGCAATTTGAGCTGGATGTTATCGAAACGTTTTCATTAGCGCTTTTGGAGATCTAACCCACTCCACAGTGAGGTACATACTTCGGAAAATACCGATTTATGCATCTAACTAACCACAGCTCTTCCTCGACTGGGCCCAGCAATAAATACTTGACACAGCCTACACGTTAGAATCTCCAGCGAAATTTACATTTAATTTAAAGATGCAACTTGAATCCAAACCGATCCAAGGCAAGGCAAAACAATCAACCCGTTCCTAAACAATGAACTTCAGACTGTAATTTGATCTCTTCGCGTGTCCCCGACAACACTCAAATGTCAAAAAATAACAACGTGATAGGTTATCTGAGTGGACAACGTTTATACTTTGTTCTGAATTTGTAATTTTCATCCACGGAACCCCATCGATCAAACAGTCTCCCTATGCCCTGACAACCTAGGTTTAGCCGCAACTAAACTCCTGTCTAGCCTAGTCTAAAATCCTAGTGTTATACCACGTCCATCATCGACACCACTCGAAAATGGTTGAGTTTGATTTGAATGTGTTTGTATGGTTAACGACTGTGTGTGTGGGAATTTCAAAACTCGCTACACGAAGGAAATGAGGAGAGGATTAGCCCTATGGTGAAGGAAAATAAAATTAGGGTCGCTCCAAGCCCAGACTCAGACTCAGATCAATTACCTACAAGTTCTTATCTAACGACCCAAGGATAGTTTTGGAATTTGGGGTGGTTGATTTAAAGCATAGGAAACGAGGTATATCTCGGCGCTTCAGACACTCACGAAAATCCACTGTAACACTCAATCACAACTCTTCCAGTTCCAGACGCGTAAAACGGCAGACCGAACTGTATAGAATTCCCGAAAGAGGTGTGTCACAGTAGTTTGACGCAGAGACTGAATGCCTCCCCCACCCACGCGCTCGTATTTATAGGCCTCACATGTCTGAAAAAATGGCGTCCTTTGCGTGACACACGCTGCCCAAGCGAAAGCTTCTTATCCCTAACTACACAGGGTCTAATTTAAATCAAACATGCCATGCAGGCCTGCTGTCTACAATTTTGTGTATGCATATTTTCTATGATCAACCGTCGGTTATCACTCAAGTCATTTGGTATTGCCGATACACAAAATTTGTTGATCGCTGGCTATATAAGCGGTTGCAATTAATTAAGCCTACCCGACCGCTAGCGTCTCAGACAAAGATCACTAGAATGATATTCAAACCCGTGATGTCAAACTCGCCACATCGTACCAATCAAACGCAATTTGATTGGTACGATGTGGCGACACAGCTAATTCCGATTCTCACTGTACACTGATTGCATTCGTTAAGCGATGTTCCATTACACACCGTGTGGTTTTCAAGTCTGGTTACTGTATTGCAGTACGGTGAAACCATTATCATGCATACAATATGCACGGTACAGTCGACGGAATTAAATTAACGACCCACCTAAGGAAACTGGAACCGTAAGATATGGCATTAGAGCACGTATGTTGCTATGATGATGATGACGTTGCATGCATTATATTAACTCTAAAGCCAGCTTAACGAGATTTCACTAAAACTCACCAAGTTATAAACTTACAAAAACCGACTCCAAGTTCAAGCCCTATTTCTTCCTCCCCGGTTGGTATGGTCCTCGTCAAAACTTTTGCTGCACAGAAACACAAACCAAAACATCATCTGTGTTTATATTTTTTGCATTTGTTGATTTTTTTAAAAAGCGCTACTTTTTAATTTTAATAAAATTTATATGGGACCACCTATAAAGTATGGCCTATGGATTGAAAAAATAATTATCAAAATCGGTTCATAATTGACGGCGTAATCGCATAACAAATACACAAAAAAAACAGACGAATTGAGAACCTCCTTCTTTTTTGAAGTCGGTTAAAAACTGGTCTAAATTCTGACTTTTAATAGTAGTTTATGTGACTGCTGCATAATGGAGGGCATTAAAACTTTTCATAATAATATCCCTCGAGATTTTTAATGCCTAATTATGTACAGTTACATACACTAGTTTATCTACACACATATATTAAGCTCTCTTTGATGTGTTCAGGAACCGCATGTTTGACCGGCATTGTGGTTCTGCAAACTAGGGACGGCACGCGGGTGGGCGTCGGCGTTCGAAATTTGAATGTCATTATATGTAGAAAAACTACACATGGTGACCATTATGTGTAGTTTTCCAGATACGAAACGAGTTTTTACCAAGTAGTTTAACATAATGCTGATCGTAACGTGCGGTTTTTGAGCGCAGTAAAGAGGGTTTATGATACGTGTGTAGATAAATGACATTAGTTCCCAAAATACCACTTCCGATGAAAATATGATCTCAGATTTGCAAAATAAGACATATTTCGTTTAAGAGATGGGGGATTAAGTGAATAAAAGAACGAATGAATAAATACGCGCGGGCAAAGGGTTGGTAACAAATATAAAAAAAAAATCGGCAGATATTGGATATTACAATTTAAGAGCGTTTTCTTTTTTATTTCCAAATGAAAAACTGGACCCATTTTGTTACGAAGACACAGCATCACCATTTTTTCAGGTTGAATATCGATCTGATTTGTATTTGTAGGACATATATTTACTAGACTTACAACAATTTGTTAAGTGAAAAAAACTGGTATGGTGCATAGGGTGCTTTTCGAGAAAAAACAATAATGTATCAATACAATTTATGATTTATATGACAGTTAATGCTTCTCCGGATATTTCGAAACCATGTCCTTAAAATATGTCAAAAACGACCATATAATAATGCAATCTAACAACCATTCGTCACAATACATCATACTGAATTGTTATATTCATTAAACAATCGATTCTATCAGATCTCGGCAGTTCATTTATTAATTTACACAACACAATGAAATGTCGCATTTTATTGGCACACCATATTTGTTATCGAAATTGGCCAAGTAAAGACGGATAGAATATATATACACAGTCAGGTCATAAGTTCTGTCACACAATAAAAACTTTTGAATTTAGAACGCTGGCCACAAAAAAGTTTATTGAATTCCAATTTCGAATTTTTCATGAAAATAAAAATGTGTACTTTGTAGAATTTTCCTCATTTTTAAATATGGAGTGGACACTTAAAGAAGACCGTGTCGCAGTTATTGCGTTGCATCGTTGCGGTTACGCTCCAATTCAGATTTTCGACTTACTGAAAAATTTGAATATAACCAAAAGATTCGTTTATCGTACCATAAAACGATACAATGAAGACTCTAGTGTAGAGGACAGGTCAAGAAGTGGTCGCCCTCGCTCTGTTAGGACTCCAGCAGTGATAAAAGCTGTGAAGGCGCGAATTCAAAGAAATCCCATACGTAAGCAGAAACTGTTGGCCCTTCAGATGGGGTTAAGCAGGACCACGGTGAAAAGGGTGTTAAATGAAGACTTAGGGCTTAGGGCATACCGAAGAAAAACAGGACATTGTTTGGACGCTCGTTTAATGGACCTGAGACTGAAGAGATGCCGCGCTTTGTTGAAGCGGTACGCGGGAAAAAAGCATCGGGAAATTCTTTTTTCGGATGAAAAAATTTTCACCGTGGAAGAGAGCTACAACAAACAAAATGATAAGGTGTACGCACACAGCAGTGAAGAAGCGAGCAACCGTATTCCGCGTGTCCAACGAGGTCATTTTCCATCCTCGCTCATGGTTTGGTTGGGAGTCTCTTATTGGGGCTTAACTGAGGTACATTTTTGTGAGAAAGGCGTAAAAACGAATGCAGTTGTGTATCAAAATACAGTCCTCAAGAACCTTGTGGAACCTGTTTCTCATACCATGTTTAATAACAGGCACTGGGTATTCCAAAAAGATTCTGCGCCAGCTCATAGAGCGAAAAGCACACAAGACTGGCTGGCGGCGCGTGAAATCGACTTCATCCGGCACGAAGACTGGCCCTCCTCCAGTCCAGATTTGTATCCGTAAGATTACAAGATATGGCAACACTTGGAGGAAAAGGCCTGCTCAAAGCCTCATCCTGATTTGGAGTCACTCTAGGCATCCTTGATTAAGGCAGCCGCCGATATTGACATGGACCTCGTTCGTGCTGCGATAGACGACTGGCCGCGCAGAATAAAGGCCTTTATTCAAAATCGCGGGGGTCATTTTGAATAAACTTTATTACCATAAGAATCTATGTTTTATTAAGTTCATTTTGCTATATAAATGTTTACATAAATAATAAACATGTCTAAATTATTTCATATTACACATGTGACAGAACTTATGACCTGACTATGTATATGTAAGGACGAGAAAAGAAGAGAAAAGCATCATATCAAGCATTAGCAGCTACAACTGCTGCAATACCTAATGAAGTTATAATCAGAATGAAAGCGACGTAGTATTTACGAGAAAAGTATTGACTATAACATTACAACAGGATGTACATATAGAAGATGGGAACTGTATAGTCGTGGAACTAGGCGAAGACACTGCTTTAATCTGCTTATACTGACCATACACCTTTAGCGATCCCTCTAGTTATATAAAATCTTGAGACTACCACCACCAAATACGAATAGAAAGAACTTAATAGTAGTGGCTCAGTGAGCTGAAGGCCTCGCGAGCCTGTTAGTGGAAAGCTGAACATCTGACATACAAACTTATGAATGGACTTGGTTACCTATTTACCTTTATACTCCATAGTATTAATTACGCTGCACCAAAAACTTTCAAGACAAATCCAAATGCAAATTATTCCATATATCCAAATTTTATCAATATTCCAATCTGTGAGCAACGCATTCTATTCAAACTAATGTTGAACTTCCGATCAATATTTCTGTTTTTTTTTTTTTTTTTTGAGGGGAAAAAAATGGAATTACCCATGCCCAGGAGTCAGACCTCCCTGCTATGTCCGGGTCCCCACATATTGAGCGGGCATCAGCTCGTGTGGTATACGGACTAAAAACAACCCCTTTGTTTTTAACAGTTGTCTTAATAAGAATTAACTGTGAGCCATGGTCAATATTTCTGATACAATTTACATGGAAATATATACTGAGATGAAAAGCTAACGATAGCGCGAGGCAGACTACAACTAACGCCATCTAGTGAGGTGAAGTGAACTTCTCTTTCACAAGTGAAGTACCTAGGAGTATTACTTGACTCTAAACTGACATGGGAACCCCAGATAGATCTACTAGCAGCTCGGATACGTAAGTGCATTTGGATCTTTAGGAAACTTCGACATGTGCACCTCCACCGTTGCTAAAAACACTATACTTCGCACTTGTTCAATCCATATTATCATACTGTATAACAGTCTGGGGAGGTGCTGGTAAGACTACCATGATTAAACTGGAAAGAGCCCAAAGGTCTCTCTTAAAGATAGCAACATTCAAACCTTATCGCTCCTCCACACAAGAACTGTATGAGTTCTGCGAACTACACACTATACGGCAACTATACATTGAACGAATAGTTCTAAGAACTCACTCAGTCACAATCTTTGAGCAAGAGCAACTACTCAATAGGAGATCCGATATTGTCATTAAAACTCCAAAATTAAAAACGACGTTTGCAAAAAACCAGTACATGGGCAGATCAACTCGCATCTACAACAAAATCAACAAAGTACTTACTTAATATATACTCCTTAACAAAATATAAAGCTAAAGCTCAAGTTCGAAATTGGTTAATAAAGCTAAACTATGATGAAACTGAAAAATTCCTAGAAACTGTTGTGTAATGTACACTTTACTTGCAATTTAGACCCCCTCTTACATCTCTAAATAAATTATATTTTTGTGATACGAGTAGGTAACTAATTAGTTATTTATATTTTATAATATTATATATTAATTAATTTATATATTTATTTATTTCTTCAATTTCATATTATTTCAAATGAAAGTTCAAATATAAAATATAAAATTACGAACCCATATTTCTAAGTGATATGGAGTTGACTTAGATTAATTTTAGTTCATAAGCTTATTTAATTGAAAATCTAATTTATTTGAATATATGTATTTGATTTAATTATTCACCCATTTATCGCAATGACAAATGAGAGAAGCCACTATGGGCCTTAAAACACAGGTTTTATAACTTAGTGGTACCACTGTATTTTTTCTCCACTGTACCTGTGAATAAATTTAATTTTCATTTTCATTTTCATCTAGGGGTGACAACAAATAACCCGACTGCATTTTCTTTCAATAACACACAAACTTATGAATATATTATCCAAAGAAACTATTTTGGTAAAGTAAGTACCAAAATAGTTTTTTTTTTTTTTTTTTTCAAATTCAAATTTCAAATTTATTTATTCGTGCTGAAAAATTACATAGGTAGGTACAATAAGTAGGTATAGCATTTAATTATTACACTGCTGATATTTGTTTTGCGTACCTCAGGGAAGCTCTGTCCCCTACACTAAGTAAAACTTGTATAGTAGGGTTACAGCGTCTCTCTTTGGCTGTGTTTTATGCTCTTATTTAAAATTATTTTATTTAGGTGGTACATTTCAAGATTTTATTTAATGAAAGTATGAATTAAATTTATACATTAATTAATTAAATTTGTAGGTACATAATATAAATTGATTAATTATAGCTTGGATCTTAGATGCCATGGGTGTGAGAGTGTGTGTGAGTGTGTGTGTGTGCGTGTGTTGTGAAGTGTAAGATAAAATATTTAGCTAATTAGTTAGGTATAGCAAATAATTTCTCTGTTTCCTCAAAATTAAGTTGCAACAAGTACCTACCGTGTGATTGTTCTGGTGCATTCGTGCCGATTCAGTGCTAATATGCTGATATATTTACTGACTCTGTTGTATATAAAAGGCCCCATTTTAGATATATGTTTTGCACCAAAGCATGTTGTAGATGGTGGAACTTTGAAAATAATGTTTTTCCTCCTTTTTTGTGTGTTTTCCTCCATACTAGCCGTTGAGATAGTTGTGTGTTGTTTGAGTAGAATTGATTGAATGTAGAGTTGTCGCACTGTCAGCACCGAACACTCTTTGTACAGGTTCTCAGTGGGAAACATTCTGGGTTTAAAGAACATAACTTTAAGTAGTGCCCGTTGAGCTCGTTCCAGTTGCAATAGATGCGTTATCGGGGCAGCTCCCCACGCAGAGATGCAGTATGTCAGTATTGATTGCGCCAGGGCTCTGTACACCATGAGAAGAGTGTCTGAGCTGACAATGTGTCTCAGTCTTTTAAATGCATAAATTAATTTTCGGGTTCTTGTTGTTAAGTTCTTGATGTGATCTATCCACGACAGGTATTTATCCAAAGTTACTCCTAAGTATTTGATTGAGTCTGTAGAACTTAAGGACGCACAGGGACAACCGGGAGATCTATTACATGACTCATCGTGCATTTTTAAAATTATCGGTCTGTTCGGTTGGGTGCTTGATCTAATAGAAAAAGTTATAAATTTAGTTTTTGACACATTAAGCGTTAGTAGATTGGCATTCAGCCACTTTGTCACTGTGTCGAGTGCTCGATTGACTATGCGTTCGACACCGCCCCATCTGTTGCTATTAAATAAGAGAACAGTATCATCGGCATATGTTATGATGATTCCATTTTCCAACAAGGTCCTGCACAGATCATTTATGTAGAGGAGAAAGAGCGTAGGGCCTAGTATACTACCTTGGGGTACACCAAAGGTGATGTTACCTTCGGTTCCGGTATGGTGTCCTATTTTTACCAAATTTGTTTACCAAAATAGTTTATTTGGGACATCAACAGCGGATTAGCACATTACAATTAAAAAATACATTAAATACAAATAAAATCAATACGTAATACCTGGTTTCGTACATGGAGTATTGAAGTAGCACCAATAACTTTGTAAGCTACATTTTGCAATTTTTTACTAAAATTATATAGTCTGCGTCACTCTCACGGTCACCATCAATCCAACGACATGTCATTTGTAAAAATCAGTCAAGCTGTTTGGGTTGTAGCGATTTCTTTACATTTTCAAACCCCATATCTCCGCCATTTTGAAAAAAATCTAAAAACTGAATCGACTAAAAAAAAATATTTAATTATTTAACCTGCTCACAAAATTTCACGAGAATCGGTTGAGAAATGCGACCTGTAGAGAAGAAAAACCGGACAGACAGACAAACAGACAGACAGACATAAGAAAGCATTTTTGCCAAATCCTGAAACGGAGAACTTCGCCCGCTTCGCTCGCTCGGTCACCTAACAGCTGATATAAACATCAATAGTATTATCTTGCACTGATGGTGGCATTCGATCTAAGACCAGGAGCTAGTTAACCTGCTTATAATAAAACATGCCTAGACAACTGTATAGTCAAAACTAACAAAACTGCACCCACAGTACTTTTTAAAGAATTTACAGAACACAGTCCTATATCCTATATAACGGCACCATTACAACTTCTATTCTCTCAGACATTAACTTCCGCGCACCCAGCAGATTAGTTAGAAAGCCACGTCCCTTCTTCATCCCGCCGTGCAAATCCAACATCAGCGCTAACAACCCTACTCTTCGTATGTGTCGCTACTTTAACGAGCTTTCTGCCAGCGAAGACGACGTCCCTGATATCTACCATGATTCGTTGCCTTGTTTTAAGTTTAAAATGCGTAATATCCTCAAATAATATTTTCTGTAAATTATTTTCTATTTTCTGTAAATTGTTAAAATTCTGCAGATTTTTCTAAATGACTTTGAAATTGTTAATTTGTTGAAACTGTTTTATGTGTAATTTAATTTTGTTTAAATTGTTAATTTCTTCTTTAGTGTTCTTTGATTTATTGTATGTATAATTTTAATTAGGCACATACTCGTTTTTTATAACATGCTGTGTACACATATTTTTGGCTCTGAAGACAGCCTTTCACCCGTTGTCATGTCATATTTTAGTGTATTATCTTCAATGCTGTTTTGTGTACCAAAGATAATAAATAAATAAATAAATAAATATATGGTCTTATTGGATCGCACAGAAGTTACATTCAATTATGTATATGAAAAAGTCCAGATTATTACAGAAGGGCTGGCTTAAAACCAGCGTTGAGCTCAGAATTGCTGAGCCGGGTCCTATTAACTATTGTCAAACTATTGTCTATTGTCAAGTTAACTATTGTCCTATTAACTATAAAATATGTGCGATTTGACGTTTGCCGTCGTGACTTTGCGCGGCAAACGTCAACTCGCATACATTTTCATAGCGGGGTCTATGTACTTTATTGCACGTTTATCTGACAGTAGCCATAGGTGGACTCATTATTCTTCGGCGGTCTACACTTGGCCAACTTTTAAAACTTTACGGGATTTGTACTCTCCGAAAAGCAACGGTGATATCGTAGGAAAGTGAGACACAATATATTTATATCGCATAGCTATGTCTCTTTTTCCTACGATATCACAGTTCTTTTTTTGGTGAATTCAAAGCCCCTAAAGTAAAGACATTGGCCTAGTATAGACGCCTGGAGTATAGATCAAATTGGTGTCAATAGTACGTAATTTATATCATTGTTTTATCTCTAATTCGTATTTGCATTGGATACTTCTTGACTACACGTACAAAACACACCCAGATCAACAATTTCCATTGTCGCTGCTATCATTATTTAGTCCCCCTTTAGAGCCCAATAAGGAAATCAGAAAATGTTAATTATCCTGCAAGCGGATGGCAGCGGCACATCAAACGCTACCGCGTCGGCTCAACTTACGCATGGCCAGTCTAAAGGAAAACTGGCGATCTTTTATTTGAAATAAGATCTTAGGGAAAAAATAGCAAATCTGAGGATTACCCTAGATATTTTTTCTCGTTCTAATTTAACGAGAATTCTCATTGGAGATGAATATATTTAATTTTATGAAACATTAGCTCGTTTCAAGGGAAAAAGATAGCAAATCTAAGGATAACCCTAAAATTTTTTCCTGTTTTAGTTTAGCGAAAATTCTTATCGGCGATTATTATATATAATTTTATGAAATTTTAGCTCATTTGAAGAAAGTAATTTGAATATTTCGAGTAAGAGATGTCAAAATACTTTTTTAAATTACACCCCTGTTGACATCGTCGATTGATCAATCTTTTTGAACGGTTACTTATGGCTGGCTGTTTCTGAATGAAAAAATCAATGTCACTCACACTCACATCAACTCACATGTCGCTATTGAATCTTGATAACAAAAAAAAACTTAAATTTAGCCAAACACAACTATTCACTATAAAAAGATGGACTAATTACACTTTTTACAGTTTTTACGTAAAAAAAACTCATGATCAATGCTGCCGAAATGTAAAAGGTTTTAGTTGGTTTATTCGTCTCCCTGTGTGGACTTTGAACCCATTTATTACATTAGGCATGACGGCATCGTTCTTATTTTAGCATTTCACTCTGACTTTATCATAATCTGAGACCTCACCACTTTATAAAACAATATCGCGATATTACAATTCTACCATCTTTCAGATCAGGCGTCGCTAGTGGAGAATTCGGTATTGCTATTTAAGAAAATCACCAAGAGAAAAGGAAATTAAAAGTCGAGGGGCAGGGCAGGGGCTTGAACTTAACGCTAAAGGAAATTTGAGCCAAAGAGTTTCGTTCATCTGAGATTTGAGTTACTCATAAGTAGAGGACAAATACAAGTCATTCTGATTTTTCAAAAATTTCAGTAATCTTGAAATATTTTTTTACGGGAATAACGTCATTTATTCAAGGAAACAATTATTTCGAATGGGTTTTCTCAGTTAGATACCTTAAAAATCTTTTACATACCGATATTTAGTTAAGGTTGAAATCTATTAACTAATTAACTCGTTATTTACCTCGTCTAATATAGTCTCGTCTTCAAAACCAAACAAATAACGTGCCTTGGCTGCACCACTATGTTGTTCCTGCAGTAAATAGGTATTCTTATTTTACAAATGGCTTTTTGAATGTACACTGAAATTCCACCACTGGCTGTCAGAAAGAGCGGCAAATGGCAAAATAAATGACGAATTGTCCCGAGAGCGGGCTCCGTGTGCATAGGTACTCCGGAAACACTCTCCCAGCCGAGCACATGTCTGCGCTCAAGTTAAGCTACACCATATTTATTTCAGATATCTAAAAGACTAAAGTCGTACTGTCATGGTAAATCTTAGCTTGACCGACCGGTAGCCCCGGAAAATTTAAGGATTAATCGATGGAGCACCGAATATTGTTCCATCGTACGTTTCCGTTTAAAACTCGGCATCAGTTATTTTTTTCATACTCGTTGCGTATTGTGTGTAACGTTCTTTTATAGACGTGCTGCTAAGTCTATACCAAAATGCAAATGTGAAGTCTATGTAATTAGGTATGGAGTATGGTCTCTTCTTACCATAGTCTTTTTTTGTTTTCGTTTATTATCTACCCTATAGGGATTGAAATCAATTTAAATATGAATGCTCGTGCGATGAGAGTCACCCAAAGTATTTTTTTTAAAGGATTAAGATATCTGATACACCCGAAATAAGGCGAGCGACCACAGAACAGTAAGTAAGTAAGTAAATATAGGGAATGACGTTTGCTAAGTTGTTTTTGGAGCCTACTAGAATTACTGCAACATCTGCTACCTGCATTGACAATATATTTACTAACATTAAGCCCATTTTCAAATCGGTCATCAATAAATTAACCTCTGATCACTCTGGTCAGATAGGTATATTCAATATTAAAATAAAAAAGGACCAAAAAGAGGATATTACATGTGTGCCCGTTAGTGACACTCGGCTTGAACACTACAGGAATAATATTTTAGTTAAACTATGGGAAATACCATACAGTGACGATCCAAATTTGTTGTACAACTCAGTATTTAACCTTGTCAAAAATGAATATGATACGGTATTTAAATCAAAAACTATAAAAGTTAATAACAAAGCTTTGTTTAGTGATTGGGCGACAGTTGGAATTCATAGGAGCAGACGAAGATTATATGAAATCTATGAAGAGAAATCATATAACAAAATACAGCCTTTCTAGATTATGTTCGTAATTATTCAAAAATGTTTAAACGCGTTTGTGCCGTAGCTAAATCTAATTTCATTAAAAACAAAATTGAATCTAGTAGCAATGTAATGAAAACGACTTGGCAAATTATAAACAGAGAGACTGGAAAGGCCAAAGCTACACATAATAACTTCAAAGCTTAAGATAGATAATCAATTGCTAAGTACAGACCTAGAAGTAGCAAAAGCTTTCGAAAATTTCTTTATGGACATTCCAGTTTCAACAACCAAGTCTTTAAATTCATCTCCCGCTGCTGCTGAATCTATACTTAAACAAAACTTTGAGGATTGTAAAACAGATTTTAAATTTAGGCACGTAAATAATGAAGACATTGTAAAAGCGTTTAAATCCCTGGAAATGAAAAAGACAGCTGACGCCCATGGTCTATCAGTAAAAATTATTAGTTCCATTGTAGATTGTATTGCACCTCACCTTTGTTGTATATTTAATCAATGTATAGATAATGGTGTGTTTCCTGACTTGATGAAACTAAGTAAAGTTATACCTTTATTCAAAGCTGGTAGTACATCAGACCCCACCAATTTTAGACCCATATCGATACTACCAACGCTTAGCAAAATATTTGAAAAACTCATACTTAATCAATTGCAAAGTCATTTTTATCTCAATAATTTAATTCATATTGCTCAGTTTGGTTTCACAAAGGGTCGTTCAACAGCCGATGCTGGTGTTGAACTAATCGACAATATTTTTGATGCCTAAGAAGACGCAATGGATGCAATAGGTGTCTTCTGCGATCTATCCAAGGCTTTTGATTGCGTCCATCATGACACTCTTGTCAGGAAGTTACGCCATTATGGTGTAAAAGATCAGGCACTTGGCCTTCTGGAGTCATATCTAACAGATAGGGTTCAGATGGTCGATGTTAATGGGAAAAGATCACCTGGGTCTTCAATAAGTATGGGCGTACCGCAAGGTTCAATTCTTGGTCCTTTCTTGTTTTTAGTATATATTAATGATTTACCTTACCTTGTTAAAGCAAAACATGGGTTAGTATTGTTTGCCGATGATACTTCTTTGTTATTTAAAGTTAAAAGACAGCAATTCAATTATGACAAGGTAAACAATGCTATCTCTAGTATAGTGAACTGGTTTACTGTTAACAATTTATTACTTAATGAAAAGAAAACTAAATGTATTAAATTCGTGTTACCCAATGTGAACCCGGTAACTACAGACATATTTATAAAAGGACAGAGATTGGACCTTGTGCAGTCGACTGTCTTTTTGGGCATTACTTTAAACGCCAAACTACAATGGGATCCTCATATAAATAAATTGTCGAACAGACTGAGTTCGGCAGCGTTCGCAGTTAAAAAAATTAGAGCTCTTACCGACGTAGACACCGCTAGACTAGTCTACTTTAGTTACTTTCATAGTCTAATGACCTATGGTATTTTATTGTGGGGTCACGCTGCGAATGCTAATAGTATATTTATTCTGCAGAAACGGGCTGTTCGTGCAATTTATAGATTAGGGCCTAGAGTGTCACTGAGGGAAAAGTTAAAAAAAATCAATATTCTGACATTTGTGTCTCAATATATCTATGACAATCTTGTGTATGTAAAAAGAAATATAACTAATTTTCAGAAGTACAGTGATATACACAATTTTAATAGTAGAAATAAAGACAAGTTGGTTGCTTATGTAAGCCGACTACATAAAATTAGTAATTCTTTTAAAGGCAATTGTATACGCTATTACAATAAGGTCCCTACTGATATTAAAAACTTACCTTTAGACAAGTTTAAAATAATAATAAAACAGAAATTGTATAAAAAAGGTTACTATAGGATATCTGATTACTTAGAGGACAGATGTCCATGGGAATAGATTGTTTGAGTAACAGGCTGTTTCGATATATAATTAGCATTCATTTTGTAATTTGACAATATTTTATTTAAAAAAGGAAACGCAAAAGATACGACGACTGTGGAGTTTCTTCGGTGAGCTCTTCTCCACAGATTCCGCCATTGTGTTAGTGAACTCACCCAAAAAAATGTAATGACGGATCTAAGTGATGTAACAACATCCTATGGAAATAAATGATTTTTGATTTGATTTGATTTGATTTAAGTATATGTAAATATATACAGTAATAAAGAAATTTGACTTTGGAAGGCTTTTTTCAATGAAAAAGAATAATATACTCTCACTCTTTAGTTTTTTTCTTTTTTTTTTGATTCTAAAGAGTTACTTGTTTATTTAACTTAGAGTTACTACTTAATCCACATTTTAACACATGTTTTCCTACAAGAATTGAATAATAGTACCTACCTAACTACATAAGACCTAATGACTGACCCCTGAGAAAGTTTTTCGGGCGTCGTGGTGTTCGGGCAGTTGAGCAGACGGTCAGGTGGGTAGGACAAGGTAGCACCGACAAAGGGTCGTCATCGGTCAATCAGTAGCGAGGGCCCCGGAGACGGTGTTGGCCAGAGGCTATCAGTGTCTCTGGCGGGCTAAGGCCGTGCAGCGGTGGCCAGGAGTGGATGGACGCACAGTATGGAGTTCACTATGGGTACTTTTTCAGTGGGCACACCATTGGGAGTTGATTTAATCATAATAATAATAATTATAAAATTTTTTTTTTCGGACAACAGTAGATCCATATATCGTTAGTATTACCAAATTAATTCAATGCTATATGTTAGTTTCTTAATACTATACACAATTATATACAGAAAACAAAAAAAACCTTAATTCATATAAATGGGCCTATCTGTGGCTCGCCTCATTTTCCCACATACTGTCAGAGTGCCTCTGACGACACTCACCCAGTGTTTAAGTATTGGGCCATCGAACCATCCTGCAATGACCTGAAGGACGCTATTGGTGATGCCACGCGTTCTGCTAAGTAAGGAGGCCGTTCTCTTACGTATGATGGCATTAAATCCATCAGTACGTGCCTCAGATTGTGATTTAGAGTTCTTCTTATTTCTTCAGCGTAACCTTCTTCTTAGTTCCTCCTCCTGTAGGATTTTCAGACGAAAGAACACTCTCTTGGTTTCTGATGACTGAGGAAAACTGTTTTTCATTCCAGACTTCAAAACTTCAAACGTGTTTTCATTTTTTAATTTTGACATTTCTTCACCCAAGTTGCCAGTGAGAGCCATAAATAAAGATTATATGAAGCATATAAAAATACATAGACCAAATAGCAAGTTGTCGAAACTAATTCTCTCTAAAGTGTAAACGATAACAATTTTCATAGTTATTCCTACGAAGAAAGCTGGAAATCAAGTTCATTACAAGTAAATCGCAAGGTTGGACGACAATTTTGGAATGCAAGGCTCAGGTCCTATAAAACGAGAAGAGAATGTCCCAACAAATATTCAAACTGCTGTACCCTGAAATGACTCACCAAATATTTTGGTGAGTAATTTCAGGGTACAGTGGTTAGTATTAAGTTACATAAAAGTTTTAAGCGTGAAGTCGTTTGCTGGCTAAAATGCACAATAACACTTCATGTAGAATTATGGTAGTGATGATATAAGTTGTGATTTTAATTTGTGGTTGATATTTTTGTGGTTGATTCACGATTTAAGTTCGGGACAGAGACTGTTAAGAAGGCGAGGAACAAGATATGAAATTCGGCATTTTACGTAGTAGTTAGTAGCTCCTACAGTCGTAATTTTTTTCTTCGTTGAGCTTCTGGTGCCAATTTTGTGTTCTAGCGGTATTTAGATGGATAAGTTAAATAATTGATCTTTTGGAAGTGCGTAATCTCCCTGCCTCTAAGCCAACCTTAGCTGCACGTGGTCATCCTGTTAAACAACGAACAAGGCTCTGGCAAAAAAACCCACCAACCCGCACTGGACCAGCGTGGTGGGCTTAAGGTCCAAACTACCGATGAGAGCACATATACTAGGGCCCCAAGTTCCCGGCGCCTCCAGTGGCGACGCCGCCGACGACGATAGCCGGACTAGCGCTGGAGGCAGGGGTGCTAAGAATCCCCGCGAGATCGCCTTCCCATCTAACGACTACCGCAAGTAAGTCAGACTCCGTAACTTTTAACATTTTGACCTACAATGCCCGCACATTTATGGTAGAAGAGCGTCTAGTTGAATTGGAACACGCTCTCAAAAAACTCAAATGGGACATCGTAGGCCTCGTCGAAGTCAGAAGACTGCGAGAAACAACAACTGAAAGAGAAGATGCTATTTTCTACCACTTCGGCGCCACCAGTGGAATGTTTGGAGTAGGCTTCCTGGTGGAAGAGCAATATAAAATAATTCATTAACTATTCAGAAAGGGTAGCTTTACTGAAACTAAAAATCTATAAATCACAAACTCTTATGATAATTCAAGCTCACGCACCAACATCCAGTCATAGCAATGGCGACGTGGAAGATTTCTACAAAATTATATATAAATCAAGCATGCGATGATCACCGAGGCACTTGGAACATATGATTTTAACGCAAAGGTCAGACCGAGGCAAGATCTAAGATCTGGACAGCCAAGACATAATGGGTCTACACGGGCATGGATTCCGAAACGAGCGTGGATCCCGCTTGCTCCAGTTTGCTTTTGGCCAAAGCCTCAAAATAAGTAACAGGTTCTTCTACAAAAAACCACAACGTCGCTGGACATGGGATCTCACCAGATAAACAGACTCCACACATAATTCCTTTGCTTTAATGTAATATTTGGATCTTTGTATCACCTGTGATCAGAATACAACGGCATAGCCTTTGGTCGCATTCCTGGAGGCGCTGTTCCAAAACTTTTTATTGGTTGGTTTATTGGTTGTTGGTCAAGGAGTGCTGGAAGGCATCAAGTTGTTCCTTAATAATCTTTTTCATCTCTGTGCTGATGTCCTGTAGGAGTTTCTTGAGATCGATGGTGACAGCTTTCGGGTCGGCAGCACGAGCAGTTTCATCTTCGTTGTCAGAGTTGTCGACCGGAACAAAGAAGGAGGCGCCACGAAGAGCTCAAGCACTCCTCGCAGCACCACTCTGGGCTGGGCGTGGCTCGCAGCGTCGAGATTTGCTTGTTGTATATTTTGACACAATCCTGGGAAGCATGAACCATTACCGAACATGGACTACACTCATGTCCAGGAAAGTTTTTGTCATCTTTTTCTTGCACGTAGTACATTTTTGTAACACCATAGCGACTTTAAGGGTAGTGTACACGAATCTGATATTTATTTTACGACACTTCTGTGCTTGTCGGCGTTCTAACGTAGAGTCCCAGACATATAATAAGATACGTAGAGTGACGTAGTCAAATGATCGTTTTACTTTGTATGTTATAAACCACTAAAATTTTGACAGGATAGGAAGGATTCTTTGAATGCCAGCGATAGGGTGAGTATCGATATAATTACCGGTATAAATAATAAGATAGTTTACCTACTTTGTTTATCGATATTTTAGAAGATTGGTTTTTACCTAAGAGCTAATTTATTTATTTATTTATTTGTTGATGTTTCACAGCATAAGTAATTAATTCGATAAAAATAACACTGATATAAATGGGTAATGCCAATTACGAAACATATCCTTTATATATTATGATGAGGATTTTAAGATCATAAAACATATGTATAAAAGGTAATTTTACATTATATATAATAATGTGTGTGTTTGTGCATGCGTGCGTTTGTATATGTGTATGTGTGTGTGTGTGTGTGTGAGAGAGAGAGAGAGAGAGGGTATGTAATATGTGTGTGGATATGAGGTGTTTCTATGTCATATGAGAGAGTTCAATTTCCTTGAATAAATATTATTGATTGTTGTTTATTTTTGATGATCAATTATCTAATTTGATTGACCTTATCTTCGCACAAACCTATGATATAAATTGAGTCCGGTTCAGGTAAAAGACATCGGCCCCCGCAAAGTGTTTCTCGTACATATCAATGCTCCTATTTAGCGGTGAATTGGAGGCATAGTTACCCAAGCAGCGCCGGTGTGTGGCGACGCGACCGCGCCGGGGCGATGCGCAGCAGCACTGACCTCACCAGCCACTCATTGTCCAGTCTGTTGTTGATGATGATGATAATGATCACTGATGATAATGATCACTGTTTAAATAATGTCGATAAACAAAGAATATAGAAGTGTTATTTTATTAACACACTACGAAAGAAATAAACACATGTCGTTAAACGAAATTATATGGTAATACAATCAATAACAAATTTCAAATACCTAGGTAGGTCATATAGTGACTGAAGACCTGAGGGATGACCTGAGGGAGAGCAGCGCATTAAAGGTCATCGCAAGTCGGCTCGACGGCCCAATAATACTCCGGCCCAGTGTTCCGAAATAAAAATATTATTGAAAAATATATCATCTGATTAATTCCACGCCTCAACCGAACGGGCGTGGAATCTGGTAGGGTTGGTTTTCACCAGGAGTATCACACGTGGTACTGACCTTTGACGCCGTAGAATGGAATTCGAAAGCTCAATTCGAGGCTGGAATACGGGATAAGGAGCACAAGGGGTGGGGGGAGAGGAGTCGAATCTTACTCTCGTCGTAGCCCGATGCTGTCGCCGTCGCTGCCGAACGCGACGAATTGGGGACCAAACTACTTTAAGCTTCACAACACGAAGCACTCACTCCGATGACGTTAATCTACTTATTCCCGACGATTGTTCCGTGCTTATTATAATTAACACTCCGACCAGGCCCGACACCCGTGTTAGACAATTATTACTACTGAAATACAGCCAAGACCCGAACGCCATGTGCCGACATTTTTTCCACGTCAAGAAAGTAACCTCTAACTCGTCATCTCGTTTCTATACAAGTGACGGCTGCTAGTTCCGTTTCCGTTCCGAGTCGCGCAACAAAAGAAGGTGCGTTCCGAAGCATAAATATTAAACATCATCAATTAACAAAACATTTACCCATCATTAAATCAATGATTACATAGCAATAAATACATGGTTTTACAAATTAAACAATATATTTCCAACACATTTACACACCATTTATTAATACTGATCGCTAATCACGATTCAGTTATAAAATACCCTTAAAGCACCGCGGCGAAGTACTGCGACAAACTGCGTACCTTTGAAAAATATCAGCAGCATAATATATCAGAGTATAATGTATAATGGGATATTCTGACGAATCGTGATTGCGGATCCCGTGTGAATGAGCTCTTACTCTTTTTAACAGATGTGAACGGGAGATTTATTGGTGTTATAGCAGATTGTATTTGTGTGTGATTTTTTCATTGCTGATAAAACATTTTGCAGTAAATTCTTCTTGGGCATTCGTGCGTTTTTTGCCGTCCAGCTGGATCCGCGAGATACCGCCGCAATCCTCGCATTTAGCAATATTTTTTTCACGAGGATATCTAAAATAAATAAGGTATTTAATTGCACATCAAATTTCACACATCAATGTTATTTTGCGGAAAAGGGTAATATATACAGATCAAATCATTGTCATTAAGTATTATTATTTCTTACTATAAAATTGATCAATTATAATTTTTTCACATTACTATCGATATTTCTTGGAGAAATTTGTAAAAGATAATATGTTGTACGCTACTGCATATAAACGTAGGTAGGTATTTCAGATATTTCTGGGCCGAAATAATTTTTCCCTAACCTAATGTATCCAATAAAATGTATCAAATACAAGAAAACCTATGAATAACATAAATTAATATTAACGTTTGGTAGCTGATGAAGTCGCCTGAGTTTTTATTATTTCTTGTTTAAATTTTATACTCTATGATACACACGAAATGGCGAATGACTATCTAATGCATTTTTTTAATTAAAATAACGTTTCCCGAAAGTTTCGATTTAAAATATTAGTCTTTGTTTATGTTGTGACCAAAGAGAATAAAATCATTAGTTATGACTATGACAGATCTACGGTTCGATGCAATTGTACAGCTCGTTGTCTGATAAGCTATACACATGGCGAGTATTACCTAATTCTGTAGAGTAAACATTGTAACCAAAAAGAGCAAACCAATGAAGAAAGTATACGCAAATCCGAA
Organism: Argyresthia goedartella; assembly: GCA_949825045.1. Taxonomy (NCBI): domain Eukaryota; kingdom Metazoa; phylum Arthropoda; class Insecta; order Lepidoptera; family Argyresthiidae; genus Argyresthia; species Argyresthia goedartella. Next base: position 14,655,728 of record OX463809.1, on the reverse strand, counting down.
ATTGACGCTACATCTATTTAAGCAATAAGTTTCGTTCATCTGAGCGAGCCAAGCCTATCACTACGCCAAAATCCAGCTCACCTTGTGTTGCGCTTAAGAAAGAAACTATTACATCCATAGGTAGGTTTAATCTTTGGCATAGTGATTTGAGTTCAAGTTTCGTTTCCGCGAATATCATTGAACTCTTATTTTCTAAATAAAAAAAAAGATAAAACAATTGTTTGGGCTGCCATTATTATGCTGTAGTGCCTGCGAGTCTACATAATACCGAATCGGTGTTTTTGCCTTGTGTTATCGTATCTCGCAACGCTGAAATTCGTCACAAGTGAGCTGACTATGATACATTTTTCTTTAAATCCTGTACTAATTCAATCCCAGAGGAATATTAGAAAAGGATCATTATTTATTCGGAGAAAGTCGGCGTGTGTAAGCAATTATCAAAGTTCCCTGTTACTTAGTTAATTAGTATCAGTTAAATTATTATTAATAATCAAAAGTAAATTAATAATTAATAACTATACGATAATTTTTGGTACCTTAGCTGTATTTTATTGAATTTACAATATGATTTTATCACATATGAATTATTATTATCTGCACGCCAATCGACACACATCTGGTAGACAACTACAAGTGACTTGATACAAAACATAGTTATGTTTCGGCGCGTTGAGAGCTCAGAACAATATTGAGATTTGTAAAAATGGCGCTGATGGTGACATAACTGTCAGCATCAGCGCCAATGAGTGTATTATGACTATATATTGACTTCCGGGCGCAACGTCCGAATTATGACTGGGCTTGTTGTCAGTGGTAAATGTAAAATGGCACCGCCGCTGTTAGTGCGCTAAGCTGAAACTAGCTTTTGGACATCCGTCTGGAATGAAAGATTGGCGCGTTAACAGTGGCGCGCTCGAAGTGGAACGACTGAAAAATAGGCCATTCTTTGTTGAGACGGTGCCAAGTGTGTTTGATGAAAAAGGTAGTAAATAATAGTACTTGAAGTGTAGAACAGTAATAATGAAGTGTAATTTATAATAGTTGGAAGTGTAGTTGTGGACTTGCATATTTAATGTGATAATAATCATTATCCGTATTACTAAGAAAATTAAAAAACATAGTTTAACCTCCAAACACACGTCAAATCCGATACAGTTTTGTCTTTAAACTAGCGTTGAACAGGAGTTTTTTTTTGGCAAGACCCAATACATCTGAGGAAGTATGAGCTTAGTGTTTTAATATCTGTGATCTGATCAAATAAAAATGAAAATAAAGAAGAAAATGTTAGCCAGCATCCAGTGACTGTTTATTATCATATGTTAATATGATGATATATGAAATAATAAATGGGGAGCGTTTGATGTGAGGCGATGGCGTTGATTGGTCTAATATTTGGACTCAAATGAAAAGGTGAATATTTTTGTGAAATGATACATGTTGTACCTACCACTATTTTTTATTCCCTGTAAAGTACTTTTAAAAATAAGTTCCAACATGCACTAAGTGCTTGTAGTTTGAAATTTGAGAGGAATTTCTTTCGGTTACGCTATTTAGCGATAATTTAATATGCCAATCGATTTCTTTGATTACAGACTAAGGAATGATGTTGAAGCAAGACTTGACAGCATCAAATTCAAAGTCAAAGTAGAACTTTATTTATTTGTAGATATTTAAATATACTTAGTACATTGGACCACTGAACTAACAAGAAAAGCGAAGACGGAGTGTCTTCGCCCTTCTTGGTGGTCCAATCCACTCCAGATGGGAGTCATCACAATTAGATTCAGATCTCTTTTAGAATATATTACAATATTAATTATAATAAATAATTAATATTGTATTGTATTACAATATTAATTTTTTACTTAGTGCTCAACTGAACCCCGTGGTTTGCCCTTTCATTTACGGTGCGTCGTTATGTGCACTTATCAAAAAAGACGGTGGTGTAAGACCAATAGCTATTGGCAGCATATTTCGCCGCTTAACGGCGAAACTTGGGTGCCGAGCTGTACAAGAGGTCATGGCTGCTTATCTTCAACCATATCAGTTAGGATTTGGCACTAGATTAGGTTGTGAGACTGCCATCCATGCTCCTCGAGCTTTCTTTATGGATCCCAAAAACACAGATTGCTTCATTTTAAAATTAGACATCAAAAACGCATTCAACTCTGTAGAGCGTGATGTTCTTTTGGGCGAAGTAAGGGAAAAAGTGCCTTGCCTCTTTCCTTACCTTTTTCAGGTCTACTCCTTGCCATCAAACCTGTATTTTAACGAATCCCTCATTCTTTCCCAGGTTGGTGCACAGCAGTGGCATCCACTGGGCCCTTTAATTTTCTGACTGACCATACAAAAGGTCATCTCTAAGCTTAAATCCCCGTTGAACATCTGGTACCTAGATGACGGTGCACTTGGATGTACCCCGGAGGAAGTGAAGCAGGATCTGACCACGCTCATTCCACACATTCAACATCAGTAAATGCGAGAATTTTCCCCTGCGGCGCTGATTCCGTTTCTTCCTTTGCTTTGTTCAGTGCCGTGCTTACCGGGCTCAAAGAGTTAACAACCCACACCTTCAACCTCTTGGGTTCTCCCATTTTCCCTGAAGCTATCTCTGAAGCCTTCGGGTGAGAAGGCAACTTGTCCTGTTTGCTAGGGAGAGGTTGAAGCTGCTATCAGCGCACGTAGCTCTTATTTTACTACATACCTGTTTTGCTGTTACTAAGCTTACATATTTTTTACGCACGGTACCGAAATGGCTTCACCCGGTGCAAACTGACGCTTTTGATTGTGAAGGAGGTAGGAAGGAAGGCACTCCACAGTGCCTGTTGAATTTCTCCCTCAATTCGGACCAATGGGACCAAGCTTCCTTACCCATACGGAATGGTGGATTGGGAATAAGGCGCGCACGTGATGTGAGTCTTCACGCTTTCCTGGCATCGGCGGAAGGGGTCTTGGACCTTGTCACTAAGATTATTTCCTCAGATGGTGACAAGGTAACCATACCTTATGCGGTCGATGCTTTGGCGGCCGGGACTACTCTTAACTCGGGTGCGTAAAAAGAGGGTAGCCTAGCCATCATCATTAATTTGTGCCCTGCTATTTTTATTAAATTAAAATTAAATTCAGTGCATTAATATTATAATTTTTTATTTTAAACAAGGCCTGGACCCTTTACCTACTCTGGGTATAAATATTTCTATCACTATGGATCTATGCACAAAAATCAGTACCAACATGGAGCAGATGGCAACAGACTTCAACACCAGGATGGCTCGGTATGAGAAGGAGCTCCGTGAGGGCGCCACAATGTCCACATCTAGCAGTCCCCTCAATGTCAACTCCCTGGCCAGCGAGTTTCTCGAGTTCAAGGCGTTCACGTGGAACTGCCTTAACTTGCTGCGCAGCCAGGTTGACTTGTTGCTTGCTGGACAGGACAGGCTGGAGACTGCTTCACATCAAAAGGTGCTCTTTCTTCATGGAAGGTGAAAAGGAACAGGTGAATGATGTGGCTCAAAGGATACTATCCGACCAAATAAAAGTGTCCCCTGAGTGCATCGCAAGCGCTTCAATTGTTCATCATCTTGGACCCAAAAAGCCAGCCAAAACGCGCCCAATTCTGGTGAGATTCTCCACACTCCGTGCACGTATGGAGGTGTGGAATGGTAAAACCGCATTGAAGGGCACTGCAACCACCGTTTCAGAGTTCCTGACCAAGTGCAGACACGATGTGTTTCTTACTGCCCGGAAACACTTTGGCGTGCAGAACTGCTGGACTTCTGGAGGTAAGGTTGTCCTACTGCTTCCTGACAAAAGCAGACAAAAGGTGGAGCGTATGGCGAAGCTTCATGTATACACCAGCAAGTTCCCTCCCTCTGCTCTGCAATCCGGGCAAAAGGTCGCCGACTCGACTCCAAAACCGGCTGTGCTAGTGCCTGTGGCTGCGCTGGCAGGTTGTGCGGCGCCCGCGGCAAGCAAGCAGCGAGAAATCAGCGCTAGGAGTGCCAACGCCGGCCAGACGAAGGCAGGAACTAAGAAGAAGCAGTGGAATGTTATTGTGTTGTTGTACTCGTGTGCAGTGCAATCTATGTCGCCTGATTTGGTTGGGTTATTTCCTGTACTTATTGTTATTTTACGTAAAGGGTAGATCAGATGATTCACTTTATAGATCGCCAAGTCATTTTCATATGTTAAGATTATCAAGTCAAGCATAGTGACATTACGATTTGTGTTTTGTGATCTTATTTTTTTTTATTGTACGGACGGACAAACAGCCGGATGGAACGGACGGGCAACCGGACGGTATGAACGGTAATAATTTTATGTTCGAATTTCGATTTATTTTGCTGTATCTTTATTTTATTTTTTGTGCCCGCCAACGTCTCATTCTATTGTTATATCGTGGTTATATCGTATTTATTTCCATACTGTACTCATGTAAACCCAGGGTATGGCTGGGTTCGGGCTTTCTGTTTTTTAGATTGTTGAGAATTTAGATACTTTTAATTTTTTGTGATTTTAGTAGGTTTAATTGTATTTATTTTATTATTTATTTATTATACGATAATAACTTATATGAATACCTACAACTTTAGTGATAGTTACTTCTCCTGTTCCGAAAGTGAAGATTCCGATAGCGTGGGAAGTGGATTGCCGTCTACAAACGACGTATTGCCTATTGCCCTTAAACGTGTGCTTTCCAAGCCCGGTAGGAACTTCAATGTCGTTCACATAAATGCTCAGAGCATTCATTCCAGTCATGCCGACCTTATCGACTCCTTCAGCGATCAGAGCATTCATGGTATTCTGATCTCCGAATCATTTCTTAAACCCTCTCTTCCTTCTACCTTGTATGCCCTGCCGGTGTACAGGCTCTATCGGAATGATAGAACAGGTAAGGCTGGTGGCAGTGTTGCTATTTACCTTCGTTCCGACATTTCTTGCAAAGTCATCAGCCACTCACCTAGTCTGTACTCTGGATCCGCTGAACACCTCTTTCTCGAGTTATGCCTGCATCACAATAAGGTCCTTCTGGGTGTCTTCTATAGCCCCTCTCTCCTCATCGACTACTTTGACTCTTTTGAAAGCATTCTTAATGATCTATCTCCTCTTTACAGTGACACAGTTATCCTAGGTGATTTCAATACCTGTTTACTCAAACATGATGTTCGCTCAGCCAAACTCCAGTCTATCATCAGCTCCCTAAATTTAAATATTCTTCCCTTGAGTGCAACTCACTTACAGCCCCACTGCACCCACTCTCTTCTAGATCTTATGATTGTTTCTAACATATCCAAGGTTGCTACGCATGGCCAACTTAACGCCCCCTTCTCCTTTCACGATTTGATTTATCTCTCTTTCAAGTTAAGGCCTCCCAAGCGTGCAGCAAAATTCCTGGATATTCGCAGTTTCAAGAGTATGGATCTCAGCTCCCTTAAGTCTGACGCCGCTTTTATAGACTGGTCTGCTGTCGTCTGTAGTAAGACCGTTGATGAAAAGTCCAGCATTTCAACTCGATTGTCTTAAGTTTGTTCGACAAACATGCTCCTGTCAAAAAGGTTAGGGTCAAACATCTCCCTGCTCATTGGCTTACCGACACCATCAAGGGTCTGATGGCCCAGAGAAACCGTGCCAAATGTAGATATAAAAAAGATCCGACGGACGATAATCTCCTTATATTCAAACGTCTCCGTAATCGGTGCACCTGTCTTTGTCGAGATGCCAAACGCCGCCACATCTACGAGAGCTACACTTCTGCACAGGTTTCCTGTGCAGAAGTGTAGCTCTCCTGTTCCTGAAGAACCTCGGTGTTGGTAAGTCCCAGGACGCAGTTGCCGGTATTGTCGACCTCAAGATGGACCCCTGTATCAAGGATGCTACCCTTCGTAACTTGCGTACCAGAACAACATCCAGTTGCTTACCTTTCAACCTCAGGTCTGTCGGAGTTGGCGCAGTAAAGAAAGCTATTCTAGAAATCTCGTTCAAGGCTATAGGTGATGACAAGATCTGATCTCAGATGCTATAAAGTGTACTCGATAATGTTTTACCACCGATAACGCATATAATTAACGCGTCGCTGAGCGAGTACTGCTTCCCAAGCCAGTGGAAAAGAGCATTAGTGATATCCCTGCCTAAAACGTCTAACTCGTCCTCCTTCAAAGAGTTCCGTCCCATTTCCATCCTACCAATCCTTTCCAAAATCCTTGAATCAATTGTCCACACCCAGCTGTCCTCGTACCTTTCCTCCATGAATTTACTGAACCCTTTTCAGTCTGGTTTTAGACCGGGGCATAGCACCTCCACCGCACTGCTCAAGGTAACTGACGATATCCAACTGGAAATGGATAAGAAGCAGATCACAGTCCTGACTCTCCTTGACTTTAGCAGCGCCTTCAACTGCGTCGACTTCGATATACTTGTTGAAATCATAAAATCGCTCAATGTCTCTCGCTCGTTTGACTCCTACCTGAGAGACCGCCAGCAGCGCATCAAGTCTGAAGAGGTCACTACGGAATGGTGCAAGCTCTCTACAGGTGTTCCGCAGGGTGGCATCCTTTCTCCTCTTCTTTTCTCAGTTTTCATCCATTCCATCTCGGATATATTGTCTTCCTCGTACCATCTCTATGCAGATGACCTTCAAATTTATCGGGATTTTCCCCTGTGTGATCTGACTTCGACTGTAGAGGCTTTGAATGCTGACCTCGACAACATCAGGAAATGGGCTCTTTCGTATGGGCTATTAGTCAACCCGGATAAGTGTCAGGCGATGATACTGGGTACACGGCACTTACTTAATTTGTTGCAGAATAGGTCAGTTGCTCCCGTGCTTTATGACGGTACCATTGTCAAGTACAGCGAGAAAGCCAAAAATCTTGGCGTTATTTTTGATGCTCTTTTATCCTGGTCGCCCCACGTCTGTGAGGTCAGCAGACGAGTCTTTGCATCCTTTCATTCCCTTCGGCGTTTGCAGTACTTCTTGCCTAGGCAGACTAAAATCATGCTAGTTCAGACTCTTCTTCTGCCTTTAATTGACTACGCCGATGTTTGCTGGGCCAGCGCGAACGAAAATCTACTGAACAAACTCGAGCGACTTCAAAATCTCGGATTCGGTTTATCTTCGGTCTCCGCAAGTACGATCACGTGTCCCAATATCGCAGGGAATTAGGCTGGCTCCCGATCCGACTTCGTCGTGATATGCACATTCTCTCCTTCCTCTTCAATATTTATCCCGCATATTTTCGTGAACATTTTGAGTTTCTTTTCTCTGGGGATAGACTTCGGAGATCTCACACGGTGTCACTTTTGTCAATTCCTTAGCACAACACTATTGCTTACGAGCACTCGTTTAGGTTAAGGGCAATACGTTTGTGGAATGCACTTCCTTGCGCTATTAGGGATTGCACATCCTTGTTCTGTTTTAAGAAAAAGTTGAAACAGCATCTCCTCTCTTCCGCATAGTGGGTATCTTATAGTATGTATGTGTATCTATGTATTTATTGTATTATATTAATTTATTTTATAGTATGTGTATGTTACATACGTACTTTCCGTGGATATTGCTGACCATTGCGATGACGTCGTGACTCTCTATAAACCTGCGGGCCTCGTGTAAGGCAAGGGGGGGCTGACGGTGCAGTTAACGTCACCTAGCCAATTTTTTAGAATCTAAGTTTCTGTCTTGTATAGAGTCACTTTATATCTCACATCGATTGAAGTCGCAACTTTGTAGAATCAATTAATAAAATAAGTTAAAACATTTTGTTTTTTTTTGGATCCTTCGCTGCGACCAAACGTAATTCGTAGGATGTATTGTGATTTATCTGATAGTATATTGACTTTATTTCTTTCTTTTAACTATTAATTGTACACTAGGACTACCTCTCTATAAATATTTCTTCCTTTCCTCACAGGTTAGCTGTAAGAAATTTCTTTTTAGAAATAAGCTCACCTTTTCATATTGTCCGATTTTTTTTTCCATTGTGTTTTCTGTGCAATAAAGAATTATAATTATTATTATGACCTTTAAATATCGTCGTCGTAATCGTCAAAATCATCGTTTCAGTGAAGTATCATCAGCAAACAACATTATGTCAGTAAATATCTCCCCGATAAATGGCAGATAGTTAATATATACCAAGAATAAGAAAATACCTAATACTTTCCTTGAACTTTCTGGAATGCAGATTTTACACCCCATCCATCAGTTTCAACGCCGTTAATTTCTGCATTCTATGACTTAAGTATGATCCAAGTAGATTTACGCTTTGTTCTTACTCCGTAATGATTTAATTTTTATTAGTATCATTCAACATATACATTCAGCTTTGAAAGGTCCTTATTTTCCTTGACTTATTTAGTAGACATTTCTTGTTCCTACTTTGTAGGTCTAATAAATCAAGCTGATAACAAGGGTTTGATGACATATTGCCAAATAATAGCGCTAAAGAAACATTTGGGTTGTTAATTAGAATCATCCGTTTCAGTATAAAGGCTTTACAAAAACTAGCTTTCGTCTCAACAACAAAGGGTTGAGGCCGGCAACAAACTATACAAGCTGAACAAATTTTGCACAATGTCCCCTTGTCAAATTGTACTCGAAGGAAAGTCCCTAATTTATATTTCAAGAAAAATTTAAAAAAATATCATTCAAAAATAAATTGCAAGCAAAATACTATGGTTTATAGTGTTTTAGTATACGTAGATACAATGTTTTGTCACTTTTTATTCTCGGATTAACTTTGGAATTTCCATATAAATTTGAATGGAGTTGTCAAAGTTAAAGTGTTCAAAATAGTCGCATTTTCTTACTTTTAGTTACGATGCCCTTTTACTGACCAAAAAAATATTGAAAGAAACAAAATTAATGTCATTTTGCATTTTGGGTTGGGTTGTAAACAACATTGGTATTGGCTTTACATAACATTTGAAGGCAGCGTTTCGTCAGAGGCTATTGTTACTCACCCTGTAGAGGAACAAGAATGTTCATTTATCAATTACTTAGTTGTACACAAAGCCTTGTAGCTAGGCTCGATTGGATTTGTTTGCTAATCAATAGAACGAGGGTAGCACAAATTCCATTAGCTGATATCCGATTTGAAGTGTCCATCCGACAGCTGGTGTACACGTTAATTACCGTGATGAGGATCGGATTTTCATGTTGACTTTTAGGTATAATGGGATAGGTAAGTACTTATTGATTTTTTATCAATATCATGTGTAGATCAATGCATTTGCAGGCAAAGATAGATTCACCATTCACTACACGTTACAATAACTAAGCACGGGATGAAAATACATTTACAGAAGAACTAAGTAGAACTCAACGGCAGCAAAAATAACTGACAGAAGCAAAAGCCTGACTGTTAATGTATAGTGAATAAATATTTGTTATGTAGGTAAAGTTAAAGCTAGATTCTAACCTAACATACCTGTATATTAGCTGACCAATTGTTCATCACATAATATTTACTAGTAATTTTTTAATCTAATGGTCAATTAGGGCGATTTTTATATCACTAGATAAACAGAGATATATATTGACATTTTAAGTACCCGTGGATCATGTAGACATATTCGAAAGGCATAGACTTTTAACCTTAACCAGTCTTTACATCCTAAGTGTTGGTAAATTCATACGCAATCACCAGTATTTTTACAAGCACCCTAATTTAAACCCGAGATTAAGACAGAGAGACAATAATAGACTGGTAGTAACTCCTCATAAAAGTAAATTATTTGAAAAAATAATGTTTTATCATGTCTATTAAAATTTATAATAACATTCCTCTGGACATTAAAGTGTTATCCACTAAATTATTCATAACAAAATTGAAACGGTGGTTGACAGAGAAATGTTTCTATAATTTATCAGATTTTTTTAATAATGATAATTAATGAAAATAATTATTTATTTGGTTTGATGTAATTGCTATAATATTATTTGTGGTGGTGGTAATTGTTGTGTTGAAGTGTAAACATTTCTTAAAACGGATCTCCGTAATAATTACTTATCTAAAAATAGAATTAAGCACAGCGACAAACAAATTTTAATGTTCCAGCATAAATAAAGTATAAACACTTTGATATCTATTGTGAAAACCAGTGCTGAAAGTGAATAAAGGATTAAACCAGTGATAAAAGTGAAAAAGGACGCTTACTACAAAGCTTAAATAAAGAACAATTAAAGTGATGTGACAGGGGTGCGAAGTGAATAAAACCTTTTATGTACAATTGAAATGAAATTCAGTGGATATTCGTCATATTAACACATGTAAATATTGTGACGACTTGGCGTCAGTACAAAGTCCACAAACGACCGACGTATCCCAGGCACCTCGTTAACTATATGAGATTTTCAACACATGCTTAGCAAGACTCGATAGCCCAGTGGTTTAACACGTCTTCTGTACGACAAGCATCTCGGGTTCAAATCCAGCCTCGGGCATACTTTTTCTTTTTCTTCTTTTCTTTGTGGCAGCGTATTGTGGCGACATCTTTGAGAGAATCCCTGCACATGATGGTGGCTTACCATTGATCTATCATTGATAGTCACTAATTGAAAAGACCAACGACCGGACCAAGAAAGCTAACTTATTCAACAACCCCGCCACTAGGTGTCGCTAGCTGTATATTGAGGGCTTTACATTTAATTAGCAAGATGCATTGCAACATATGCAACGACACTATCCTTGGCTCCGAGCTGCTGACATGCATCTAATGTCACCACCACTACCACCATAATTGTCTCAACATGACAAAGGCACACTATATGGGAAACCTATCACGACTGAAGATAAATTATGTATGTCCAGTCTGCCAGAGTACAGCGGTAGCGCGACAAAATATACCTTTCCCAGATCAGTCGCCCAAATCACCCATCAATGGAAACAGTAATACTTTAACTCCATGTACGGGGGAAGAGAATATCACACGCAGGCCACGGCGAATTATTCCCAGTTCCATTCGTCAGGAAAGCTGTGACGATTCAATCCTAAATCTGTCTTCACAAAGCCTACCTAATGTAAAGGATCATGAGGAGCTAAATGACTTGCGAAATAATAACAAGAGACTTCGCTCAGAGCTTGATACCGCAAACAATGAGATTGACCATTTAAGCATGGAGATATTAAGTCTCAAACAAATATTAGCTGAGAATAATAGAAAAATAGATCTATGTAAAGCAGTAGGTCTCTGTGGATCATCGCCATCAAGAAATAAGTCAGCACCGTCAGCACCAATATTCTTCTCGCCACAATACCGCAAACTCACAACAAATGTGATACAAATCGGCTTCCCTCGGAAGACTACACGAGAATTTACGAGCAGAGTGGTTGGACAGATGAACCCCAATAAACAGGCCATACTTTCACAGCAAGAAATTCGAATTCCCAAGAACACAGATTTGGCGTTCAAAGCAAATGAAACCCTTGCATCAATATATATCGACAATACAAGCAACACCAAGGACACTAAATGTCAGCAGCAAACGCATAATAAACGTCGAGTAATGATTTTAGGAGATGAGCAAGGAAGGGGAATGTCCATAATCCTTCAAGAACTTTTGGGTACCAATTTTGCTGTAGAGTCTATTATTAAACCTAATGCTACCATGGATAACGTTCTGAGATCATCATCGCTTTGCCAAAATTATGGTAAAAATGATGTTATTATTGTGATTGGAGGCTCAAATGATAAGGACCCACTCAAATTACAATTCTTATTGTACTATAACCTTAGTAATCTTAAAAACAATGTTATAATCTGTAAAGCTGCTAGAAGCAAATATCTAAACAAAAACATGGTTAACGCAACTTTTAGGCACTTATGCCCACGTTTTGTAAACACCACTTTCTTGAACACGGACGAAAATTATAATTTCGGAAATGTTCAGCTCAACAACAATGAGTACACGTGCAGGCAATTACTACAAGAAATTCTTAGAATCGGTTATGCCCAGAAACTTTCAGATTACAAAGGATCCCAAACGGAGCATAGTACTGAATTGTCTGTACTTGTAAATGTAGAGACCCAGACTGACCGTCTTACTAAATTGCCTGCAGTAGTTAATATAGAGACCCAAACGGACTATGTTGAAATCAATCACAAAGATAATGGTAACTAAAACGAACATAATTTAAATGACAATGATAATATAGATAATAATTCGAATATTAATAATAATGATAATATTTTTTTTCGTGCATAACTGCCTTAATATATTTCACCAAAATATCAACGGTCTTGTTCACAAATCGGACTTGTTAACTGCACACTTAGTAGAGCTTAAAACGACCGGAGTATCAGTAGATGTATTAGGAATAACGGAGCATAACATGATCGAGACCGATATATACTCACTGAATATTGCAAACTACACGCTAGCTACATATTCTGCCAGAAGCACCCGAAGTGGCGGCGCGGCGGTACTTATTAAAAATAAACTTAACTATAATGTAATTGATATAGCGAACTGTAATATCACCAATACTGTTGAATGCTGTGGCATCACTCTGACTGACCACAATATAAATATTATTTGCGTTTACAGAAAAGCCAAGTACGACGTAAAGTCTTTTGAGACCTTCTTTACAAATCTGGACAAACTGCTATCAAAACATTCACAAAATAAAAGAAAAACTATTTTGTGTGGAGATTTTAACATCGACCGACTTAAATCTAACAGATTCGTGGTTGAATTTGAAAATCTGCTATCAAATTATAATCTTAAACTCACATTCAATGAACCAACACGTTTGATTAGTGGAACATGTTTAGATAATTTTATCCATAATATACAAGGCTGTGAGGCTGAGATAGTAGAATTTGCGCTTTCCGACCATACTGGACAGATACTTATATGCCCGGTTCAAAACCTTTGCAGCTTCCAAAATTGGTCAATTTATAGGCAAGATTATAGCGTTGAGTACTTAAATAAGTTCAGGAAACACATTTCAAGTCTTAGCTTTGCTGAAGTGTATAGCAGCAACGACGCCAATGAGGCTTTTAATGAGCTCCATCAAATGTTTAAACTTCTATATGATTTGTGTTTTCCAAAAATCAAGATTCGGATGACAAGCAATAAACGACCAAAGTGGGTGACGAAAGGAATCCAATTATGTTCAAAAAAGAAAAGAATGTTATTATGGCAATCAAGACAGTATCCTAGCCAACAAAATAAACAGATTTACAAAAACTATTCAAAGAGACTTAAAAAAATTATAAAACTGACACAAAAATCTCAAAATGAGTATTTAATTAAAACATCAAATAATAAATCGAAGACTACATGGAAAATAATAAACAGCTATAATAATAATAATAAGACGAAACCAAAAGATGACATAAAACAAATTAAAATTGATGGCCAAATTTTTAATGATCCGCAAGAAATTTCGCAATTATTTAATGATTTCTACATCGATCAAATAACACAACATCGCATGAATCATACTCTCACAAATAATCGCATATCCGTGCCTTTTAATCCCAATTCATTATTTTTAATGCCAACAACTCCGACCGAGGTATTTAAAATAATAATAAACCTAAAAAACACTAATAGTACTGGGTATGACAACTTGTCAACAAAGGTTATCAAATATGTGGCGGATCTGATAGCACCAGTTTTGAGCAGTATTATTAACCTATCAATCCAGCAAGGCATATTTCCAGAAAAGCTCAAAACCTCAGTCATACGATCTCTGTTTAAGAAGAAAGATCGAGAAGACATGAGTTGCTATAGACCGGTTGCGCTGATCCCCATCCTATAAAAAGTTTTTGAAAAAGTATTTTACAATGCTCTTTATCAATACTTCGAGAAAAAAGGGCTATTTGTGGAAGAACAGAAGGGGTTTAGAAAGGGAAGAACGATAGACCTAGCTATATACGATTTTTTGGTACAGGTGATAACACATGTGGATAAAAAGATCCCCGTGTCCGCGTTATACAAGGATATGACTAAAGCATTCGACTTCGTTGACCACGCCATACTGGTAAATAAACTTTATGCTTATGGTGTTCGGGGTAATGTGCTAGAACTTGTTAAAAGCTATTTGAGCAACAGAGTACAGTTAACTCAGATCTCCAGAATCAACCCTCAAACGAAAACAGAAATTCAGTACTTGTCAGACCCGAGAATTGTACAATATGGAGTGCCGCTGGGTAGCGTGTTGGGACCATTATTGTTCCTTATTTATATCAATGATCTTCCTGCATCGGTATCTCATCCAATGGTATTGTTTGCAGATGACAGTACCATGATTGCTGAGTGTCAAGACAAAAACACATATGAATCAGACATTAATAATTCTCTAAAAAACATTGTTGGATGGCTAGAACGTAATCACCTTTTGATTAATCTTGACAAAACAAACATTATGACATTTAAAAATAATTACAATCAATCGACGAATAATAATCTTGACATACACTATAATAATAAGATAATCGACACAGCAAATATAACAAAGTTTTTAGGACTTTACATTGATTCACACTTGACATGGAAACCACAAATAGATCATATATGTAAAAAGTTAAGTCAGTTTTCTTATGCACTCTACATCCTTTCAAAAGTAACTGGACAATCGGCTTTACTAACAGTCTACCATGCCTTCGTCGCCTCAACTTTAAGATATGGGATTATATTCTGGGGGAACTCTACCGACAAAAATAAGGCGCTAAAAGCATAGAAACGGTGCATAAGGTCAATCTGTAAACTAAAGCCAACAGATAGCTGCATTCCTCATTTTAAAAGATTAAAATTATTAACGTTGCCATCATTATATATATATGAGACTGCTCTATTTGTAAAGACAAACTGGCAATTATTTAAGAAAATGAATAGTAAAAGAGAGGTCAAATTAAGTGCTCCTTTACGCTCCACTGCGTTTCATGATAAGAGTATTTTAGGTATGGCGCCAAGGCTCTATAATAAGTTACCGAAATCAATTAGGGATGCTAACCAACTGCACTCATACAAGGCTTTACTGAGAAATTTCCTGGTCGAAAAGGCTTACTATAGTGTGCAGGAGTTCTTAGATGATAAATTGAAAATGCATTAAAATAAATTAATATTGAATAATGATTGCGACATGTACTAATATTAACTATAATAATTCATTTGTTATATAACTATATAGTACTAAAATAATAATTGTTAATAATATGTAAATTTTGCTAATTTATTTAATTACATATGTGATAAAAAATTTGTATGTCTACATGGCAGAATATAGAGAAACTCTATGTGACATTCTCTGTAAGAACTGTTGTAAACCTATATTCATGCAAATAAATAATACTTTACTTTACTTTACTTTACTTTACTTTACTTTACTTAGTCTTACTGTTTGATGATTGAATTTTAATGTCTTTTATTATTTATAAGTGTGACATTTGATTACGTAAATTTATTATTTTCTCATTCAATTATTGACTTATTATAATTGTATTTAATTAAAAATTGCATGCCAAACTTTCTTTACCGTGTTTTAAGCAAATAAATATATTTCTTATTCTTATTATTATTCTCAGATTCTTCAGATAAACGTTGTCGAAAAATCGTCCGTTAGTTGTCTACTTAGCCAGCCCTATACTTTCATTATACAGCCTGTATAATCTAAACTTATATCCCGAGAGAACGTGTCTTGGGTATCGATCTCTTAATCAAACAGTCTACGAACATTCCGCCATATTCGCAAATCGTATAAATAATGAGAATACTTGCACTCTGAAGGTCGTAGTAAGATTTAATGACCTCGCAATTTGATTGATACAGACAGCTTAATCAAAGTCGGATTTTTATTAGAGGGCAATCTAACACAGATCGAACTAGGCCCAAAGTAAGCTCAAAAGGGCTTGTCTTATGGGTACTAGACTAATACAAAGAAAACACCCAAGACTAAGAAGCAAATATTCATGCTCATCATACAAATATTTACCCTTTCGGGGATTCGAACCCAGGACCGTCAGCTTCGTAATCCGTTAGGCTAAACCGGTCGTCACGTTACTCTAGATAAAAGGCCCCTCAAATACTCCATTTTTTATAATTTAATTAACAAGTGATAGTCAAGTTTAAAAATAATATTGTGATTTCTGGAGACGGGCATAAAGTAAATGTTGCTGAAATAAATTGAGAATTTAATTGTAGAGTTTCGAGAAATTTCGTCATAGATTCGTGCGTAAATTAAATAATTGCTCTAAAGGTTATGATTAATTTCTTTTACAAGCGATTTGAATAAAACTTGTATAATTGGTGAAATCTTTTTTATTTATACATTCTAAAGTTTGTTTTTAGGTGATGAAAAACATTGTGAGGAAACCTTCATTCATTACTCCATAGCTGCGGCAGTGGGCTAACCTCCTGTCACGCAAAAATGTAGTATTTAATAACTGGCTTAAAGTGGGCACAATTGTGCCCTTGCCACCCAAGGAAAGGCGTGAAACTATGCTATGTTATGTTTAAAAGGGAAATAAAAACCTTTAGTAGGATCACTTCGTTATCCGTCCATCTGACTGTCAAAAAACTTTTTCTCAGGAACGCGTGGAGGTATCAAGTTAAAAGTAATATTACTTATTCAAGTCTGAGGTCTCTTGAAATTGTGAAAAAAATACTTCCAGGTCGACACAATCAAAAAAAATATTTACCGTCGTTAATGTCACAATTTTTCTGAATTTCCTTGATGCTAGCAAGAAACCTATAGGGTACTTCCTGTTGACCTAGATTTATGAAATATGGCATGAATCAAGTTCTTTTAGCTAAAACTAGTTACTAGCCGCACAAGTAAGGATAAAATCCGAAAACTTATTTGTATTGTCTTCACCAAAAAATGTGATTTGTGCGGAACCCTTACTGAGCCACACCGACTCGCACTTAACCGATTTTTTTGTAATGTTCACCAAATGAAACTGCTATACATTTACATCAAAATCAGCTAACACAAATAATATTATATCAACGAATGTCTTCGCCGTCCGGACGAGACAACGCCTACGTCATAACACCCTTTGGTCGACATACAACTGGCAAGATAGACAAACAAAAAACAAATGCATGCTAAGTCCATACACATGCCGTGTGCACCCGCCCCCAGCTCTCACCGCTTCAAAATCACAAACCTAAGCGAGCATGATGTGCTGTCATCCATGCAACACGTTTATATTCAGGCTGCGAATATCGTTACTATACAACTCGCCAAGTAACTGCCACACGAACAAGGATCCACACTCCGCTCGGTGACAGCACAACAGATAGTGCAGTGCTGATAGGGTTTAAAGTCCATTTGTGATGACTGGAGAACTCTGAATGCCCTATTTCACTAGGAATTTGGGACACTATGGTCGCGTTCATTATAGTGGTACTGCGACTATTATATATGTTTCAAGTTTTCCCATTCCATACTCATGACCTGATACTGCAGTAATAATCACATCACACAATGGCACCTAATCTAAAAAGCTGATTACAGTTGTCGTTGGTGTAATTAGAGGCTGTCTATTTGCCAAAATTGTCAAATTCTATTTACTTATTCTAGCTAGTTAATTAGCTAGTTAATTAATCGCACATCAAAAATTCTGATTTGATCAACAGAAACACTTTTTATGTTTTAAATATTTAATGAGTACTCAAGTTTATGTTTTAAGTATTTGTTGTTGTCTTTATGTTTTAAGTATTTGTTGTTGTTGAACCTAACACGAAGGATAAAGGGGGCTTCGCTTCGCTCACCCCCTTTACCCTTCACCTAAGCTACCGCAGCAAATATAAGGGATATTTGCTGTGCAAATCAGTATTTTTGATATGCAGTTAAATATTTCCCTTAATTTTGCCAGTTCCCATATGTATTCGAAAGATCCCTTGACGTGTTTTTTAACCTATAGGTTTCGAGGCAAACACAAAACTGAGGTTTCAGAAGAAGGACACTCTTTGCTTCCAACGACGCCAGTGCCACCAAGCGGGAGACATTGACAACAAAATCGCAAACAACTCGAATCCTCTGTCACATATCAAATGAACAATTTGTCAATCACCATTCCAGAGTGGCAGTGAAACGGCTATGACAATCCGAGCAATATGCGTTGAAATGGTCGAGTTATTGTGTAATTATTATTAGGCTCCGCCGCTATTTTGCCGCTCATTCTGCAACACTTGATACACTACATATTTGGCAAATTCCACAGAGAGGATAGAATATTCGAGCAGGCTTGTGATGATTTTATTCCTCTAGGTATACCTATGATCTCGGTATGTTCGACTTTGTCGGAATGTCTTTAGGGGTGGATTTAGGATATAACCTACAGTTCAAATTATTTATGGCAAGACAAATTACTTTTTAAAAACTAAGATTGTTTTTGTTTCCGGTTAGCATGTTCAAGCATCCGGTATGTTGAAAGTGGTGTTGTCATATGTTTTTGTGAATTAAATTGAGGTTCAGACACAAACTGACTCGTTTCACTCAGCCCTACCTACAACTACAGTCCACACAAACTCTAGGATGCCAACACAAATCGTCACAAAGCATAGGCAAGTGACTAAGTTAGAAGTAAACAACAAACACAATACCGCTACGGTTGAGGAAGCGATCGCTTCCCAGTGTATGCTGCCAGGTGAAGCAGTCACACAAGGGACATAAGTAACTCTAGCTCAGTACCCTTGTAACGTACTACCTCCTTGACCATATTGGCTACTGGCGGATTAGCCAGTTAAAAACTAAAACTATAAAAATTCGGAAATTCGGGTCTGGAATCTCGTCTGGCAGCTGATTGTTTTTTTGAGGCAGACATTGTTTGAGCTCTGAAACGTGAGGTTGTATCTTCTGCATCAATAATTTTTAAGTCACACCTTTAGTTGCGGCGATGGGCTAGTCCCTTTAGTACTGTAATGGAGCTGAATGTTTAGTTGCTGTAAAGTGCAGTAGTTGATGTGAAACTTCCCTACTATCCCCAATCCATGGGTAAGCATTGGTTCGTAGTTAGTCTTTCTTATTTTCGTGTATTTTATACTCTCTATGTATTTCCCTTTTCTATACAGTGTCTATTGGACTGCGGCACTCTTAGATCCTAATTACCCTAGGGTCCTCGTCGGAAGTCTTCGTGTGGGGAGCCGTCGCCTGATAGCTGGGCGCTGTAGCGCTTTTGTATTCCTATCATTCACACTGGTCTCTTTCCAGGGTTCCACGCTGAGGAGTAATATCCTCCTGGCGCTAACGGAGCTCTGAATCGGTTCCACGCTGAGGAGTAATATCCTCCTGGCGCTAACGAAGCTCTGAATCGGTTCCACGCTGAGGAGTAATATCCTCCTGGCGCTAACGGAGCTCTGAATCGGTTCCACGCCGAGGAGTAATATCCTCCTGGCGCTAACGGAGCTCTGAATCGGTTCCACGCCGAGGAGTAATATCCTCCTGGCGCTAACGGAGCTCTGAATCGGTTCCACGCCGAGGAATAATATCCTCCTGGCGCTACCGCATAATCACTTGTTGACGTCTGGAGAAGTGGACCAGTTGGATTGAGTCTACCAAGGAGCTGAAGTCTACAAACTCCCGGCGAGTCCCTATCCAGCGTTTCAACTATATCACCAATATTCGACTCACGACCCTGTGATTAATAAATGTATCTTGAGCCTGCCAATAATCTCTTTTGGTCAGGTTAGTCTCACTGTTTCAATGGCGCCCGGATTAAGGGAATATTGGTGATAGAGTTTTATGTCTGGTCAGAGTAGTTAGGCCATAAGAGCGCCGTAGAACGCTAGTTTTCTTTCGTAGCTTGTATATTTTGTTGTGTTTATTTTTGTCTGACAGGAGTATATTTGATCGTTTATCTGGGTACCTACCTCATTTCTACATTATTTATGGTCGCAGTCTGACGGCTGTTGTCATATTATAATTGTTGATAAATATTTTCCTCCAAATTCTCAGTACGAAAAATAAATTAATAAATTGTGAAGATTTTAGTAGGGAAACTTTTCGGACTATTAAATAATAAATAAGGTTAGTGTTTAACGGCCGATTTCTCGTACATTTAATCTGTTGTTGACAGTCCTTTATCAATTTCAGCTGTCAAAACGGTAGACCAAATGTATGTAATAAGTATTTTGACCCTTGTATTCTAAAAACCATCTATATCTACAGCTATGTAAAAGTTCTTTATTGTGTAACGTTACTCTGCAATGTCTGTTACTTTAGCGTATGGCCTCTTGAACTATAATTATCTACTTTTTTACTCTTTGTTGTAGAATAGATATTCTACTCTATTATTATTTTCTGTACCCACTAACGGTGCAGGAAGTCTTGAACACTTGAGGGAGCTGCCCCTCATGGTGTTATTCTGCGTTACGATAGTAGCTAAGCTATCGGGGCGTTTATGTACTAAGGTTCTTATTTTAGTTCAAGGGATCTTGCTTATTTTTCAACTTCTGACAGTTAGTCTGGGTGTGCATTTGGCTATAATAATGGCACCCTGTGTGTAAGGCTGTGTTTACACGATGTTAGTGTGAACTCTTGTATGAGCTTAGTATGAATTCTGATGTCTGATTGTTGGTACGAATGTGTGATGTTTGTATGTAGTTGAGCTAGACTGTTAGTTATATATTTCTCTGACATTGTAGATGGCGAGCTTTAGAGAATTTTATCTTAAGTAGTTAATTTGGTAAGTTAGTTTAGTTTAGTTAGTATCTTAGAGGATTTTATCAGGTAAAATCCTACCCAAACAAGACGGGTATGTAACGTACTACCTCCTTGACCATATTGGCTACTGGCGGATTAGCCAGTTAAAAACTAAAACTATAAAAATTCGGAAATTCGGGTCTGGAATCTCGTCTGGCAGCTGATTGTTTTTTTGAGGCAGACATTGTTTGAGCTCTGAAACGTGAGGTTGTATCTTCTGCATCAATAATTTTTAAGTCACACCTTTAGTTGCGGCGATGGGCTAGTCCCTTTAGTACTGTAATGGAGCTGAATGTTTAGTTGCTGTAAAGTGCAGTAGTTGATGTGAAACTTCCCTACTATCCCCAATCCATGGGTAAGCATTGGTTCGTAGTTAGTCTTTCTTATTTTCGTGTATTTTATACTCTCTATGTATTTCCCTTTTCTATACAGTGTCTATTGGACTGCGGCACTCTTAGATCCTAATTACCCTAGGGTCCTCGTCGGAAGTCTTCGTGTGGGGAGCCGTCGCCTGATAGCTGGGCGCTGTAGCGCTTTTGTATTCCTATCATTCACACTGGTCTCTTTCCAGGGTTCCACGCTGAGGAGTAATATCCTCCTGGCGCTAACGGAGCTCTGAATCGGTTCCACGCTGAGGAGTAATATCCTCCTGGCGCTAACGAAGCTCTGAATCGGTTCCACGCTGAGGAGTAATATCCTCCTGGCGCTAACGGAGCTCTGAATCGGTTCCACGCCGAGGAGTAATATCCTCCTGGCGCTAACGGAGCTCTGAATCGGTTCCACGCCGAGGAGTAATATCCTCCTGGCGCTAACGGAGCTCTGAATCGGTTCCACGCCGAGGAATAATATCCTCCTGGCGCTACCGCATAATCACTTGTTGACGTCTGGAGAAGTGGACCAGTTGGATTGAGTCTACCAAGGAGCTGAAGTCTACAAACTCCCGGCGAGTCCCTATCCAGCGTTTCAACTATATCACCAATATTCGACTCACGACCCTGTGATTAATAAATGTATCTTGAGCCTGCCAATAATCTCTTTTGGTCAGGTTAGTCTCACTGTTTCACCCTGGCCACGAAACAAAGCGATTTGTGCAAACTTCGGACATTGAGCAAACTCGGTCGAACGTGGAGCATGGTCAAATAAAACTTGGTCCGCTTCTCTCGAATGTTTTAATACCACGACGACGACGAAGTCTTAAATAAATGGATGTTCCTATATTCCGTACGCAGTATGAAATATAAAGGACAGATTTAAACGTTGTGTACGTTAAAGACGATTTCTAATTCTGTTTCATCCAAAACTAACAGGATTTTTAGTTTGACAGTTATGGATTACCAGTCTTTACTAATGGTGTGTACGTTTAAAATATTACTACACATTTTTATCACATCCTGCAGGTTTCCCTGCCTTTCCCGGATGCGTTGTTTCTACAGAACTATTTTTCTTGGTTGTATCGTATCTGAAATAACCTAAAGCGATTACCTTGTATTTTGATGCTGCGGTGGCTACTACCGATCGTGTGTTAGTACAAGTTTGACCCCTCTATGGCTGTTTTAATGGCTATGGTTGTGATCTTGTTGTTGACAAGGGCACAGTTCGTATTCATTAGCAGTCATTTTGTCGGTAGCAGTCGGGTGATAAACTGATATTTGAAGCCTGGATATGACACTCAATCAGAAACACTTTTTCAACACACCTGCTCGTAAAGTAGGTCTTATTACAGAGTATTTACACTGATAATGCAGAATATTACCCATGCCGTGCCTTTTACATTACATTATCGCACTAGTGCCTTTTCATTACATATCTTTTTAAATATTAGCAAGAAGTATTAATGTTTCGAAAACAGCTAAGTAGTTATTTGCGTTAATATAAAATTCAATTCAAAATGTGATAGATAATTAAAAAATTTCATGAAACTGCTTGTTAGCTTGTCGGTATTTATATTTTGACGGTGTATTTTTACCTATAAATACCCAATTTCAAAATTTATAAATATGTGGCTGATTAGCTACTTTGCCGGTGCCCTTATCTCAGACTTGCGCGCGCATGCAGCGCTGAGCGCGCGAAAAAATAAAATTACGGCCGCCATCTTTTAAATGGGTTTCTTTTTGTTAAGTTTATTCACAGTATTGCATTTCGTTAGTTTTATTTACTTTTCCTCGCAAGTGTGTTGAAAAACGTCGTATGAAACACGTGAGCATTGGTCATTACACTTCTCGTCTCCATTAAGCCTTCGCCTTCGGCTCAGGCTTAAAAACCGACTCGAGTGTAATGACCAACATACCACACTTGTTTCATAATGTACTATTAGGGCGTCAAATGGTGACGTGATAAAAATATATTTGATAAAGTATGTTATTTTTTCTACACACTTATCATAAACCCTTTTTATTACGTCCAAAAACCGCAACGACCAACAAAAACCATACGTTACGACCAGCATAATACTACTTGGTAAATTTTCGACAAATTATGTCATTCAAACTTCGTACGACGACGCCCGCCGGCGTGCCGCCCCTAGTTTGTCTGTGAAGTTGGTACTACTGAACAAGCTAAACAAGTGCAGAGCAATTATCAATGCCACCATGTCGGTCGATCATGCGGTTCCTGAACACATTAAAGAGAGCTTATGATATGTGTGTAGATAAAGTAGTGTATGTACTGCACATAATTAGGCATCAAAACTCTCGAGTGGAATTATTATGAAACTCGCCTTCGGCTGGTGTCATCAACCCACTCTCGAGTTTTAATGCCCTCCTTTATGTATCAGTCACATAAACTACTATTATGGTTCCCTAGTTATTTTTTTGAAGTTGAATTTAAAATTATATACTTATATATAATGACTATATAATATGCTCATTATCGTAAGAAGGGTCCCAAACTCTAATGTCTCATAGATGTGTGACGTCGCTATTTCTGCTTTTCACTACACTGTGTCAGGGTATCCTAGTGTAAATCCAGAAGCTATGTTTGAACTTTATCAAATGTTTGTATGTTTCTGTAGGTTACCATACCTTACCTTACCGTACCTTAAAAGGTAAAAAACGATCCATTATAGGATCACATCGTTGTCCGTCCGTCCATCCGTCTGTCTGTCTGTCTATCAAGACCATTTTTCTCAGGAACAAGTAAAGATATCAAGTTGAAATTAATATCGATCACTAAGGTTGGTGGCCTCTTGAAGTTGTGGAAAAATCAACTTTAGTGGTCAACGCAATCAAAAGATACGTATATGTCACAATTTTCCTGAAAATGCTTGATAGCAAGGAAATCAAAAAGTACAAGGTACTTTCCGTTGACCTAGAATCATAAAATTTGGCACGAAGCAAGTTATTAAAGCACATATAAAGGAAAAACTCCAAATTTCTATCGGTCTGCCAGTCGGTCTGCCGTCTTTCAAGACTTCTTTTCTCTGGAACGCGTGGAGGTATCAAGATGAAATTAATATCAATTACTCTGTCTGTGGTCACTTAAAGTAGTGAAAAAATAAAAACTTATAGGTCAACGCAATTAAAAGATACTCGCTTGTATACTCCCGGATGACCTCCAATCATGAAATTTGACACAAAGCTAGGTCTTAGAGTACAAATTAAGGAAAACCGTAAATTTGTAGTACCTTTACAAAAAAATGCGACTTGTGCGGAACCCTCGGTGCGTTAGTCCAACTCGCACCTTGCAGGTTTTATTATTTGAGTTCAGTGATGAATACAGCCATTCTGCCTATATTGTTCCCTCACGTTTACGACCACAAATCCCGCCATCCCGCCCCATCAACGGGCTGGACACTGCAACAGCAGACGGGGAATTAATGGGCGAGCTTCATAGTTTATTATTCAATTTGAATTTATATTGCGACGAGTCTAAACAAATGTGCGACAGTTCTGTGGACTCGGGCTCCAGGGCTCCACTACCGCCCACACGGGGAACCGACCCGCCACTAGCCCCTCTGTGATGCCATTTATCCAACAGACAGATACTCCACTGCAATAAATAAGGACCACAGAGAAGAATAATGTGTACTCGTTCTTACGCTTAGGAAAATGTCCTCGATATTCACATTCAATCCTTTACTTCGTAAGCGTTAATACGGCGACCTTCTCCTCACTTATCACATTTCTCCAAACCGACAATTTAGTTTTATTACAACGAACAAACCAGATTATTGCCATTTATGCCTTCGAAAAAATCCAGGGTTGCGTCGATTGTTCGTCTTAGGCAAACAATCCAGCTCGATCATTTCATACTATTTTCGGTGAAAATACTGAGCAGGGAAATGTAAATGTAACAAAAACTCAACAGAATCCAACGTCAATGCCAAGTCGAATTTCAATAAAAGCTTTTGGTACGGAGTGTTTGTCTTTTGTCTGGCTTTGGAGCCGCAAAGATAATCTCCAATTCCCCTAAATCAAAGGGATTGTTTTATTTTTACTGACCTACTTGTACAGCCGAATTTTCGGGATGCCTACTCATTTTTATTATAATATGACCCTCAAGCTGTAATCGTCAGATATGAAATCGTCATGAAAATGAATTCTGGCACTGCTAAAAATAGTGAGAAATAGTGACCAATGAAAGAAAAGTTAAAGTTATGTTGGTGAGTATTTCAGCTTGTACGATATACTGACATCGCAAACGTAAAAACTCTATACTAATGGCAAGCGCAACACCTTCAAGCCCCTCCAAAACTCCAAACGCACCGTTCACACATTTGTTTTTAGGTGTTTGTGCTTGGAGTTTGTACTGTATCGCCAAAATGCAAGCAAACGACTTGGTTTAGGTTTCAAAAAATAGGATCACGACATGCCAAATCACAAAAATACTTGTCAAAAGATCACCGAGTTATAGGGACCCTGGAGAGGGTTAAACATTTGAAATTTATACCAAAAAATAGTGGTGAAATATTCGTCTGAAACGATAATAATTTTAAGCGATAATTACTTTGAAAAATACGTTACAAACAATATATGTATTTACTTTACCATCCATTTCAATACCTATAGTCGTGTAAAAAATCATAATAGGGAAAACGCTAATAAACCGGTTTAAACCGGTGAATTCTTTCAATACAATAGCAATCCCACCATACGAACGCTGGCCGATTATATAAAACTCCGCTGACTCGCACAAGCACTCCTCCCAAACGACCGCGCTTGCCGGAAGCCGCCCCGTCTGGAAATATTGATCGTGTGTGGACCCCATACAACTTTATTTGACCGGTACAGTAGATTTTTCATAGGGTTGCATTCTTTTACCATGACTTAAGGTTGAAGCTGCCATGGCAGTTCGGCTTTTTATCTGCATATCGATTGGCTCTGTACTGCAATAGAGGGAGTTCAATAATATAGAAAAAATATTGATAAATGTATGGTTTGAATAGGGTTTGGTTTTGTGCGGTGGTACGAAACTTTTCATCCGCGAGTCAGACTCGCACTTGGTCGGTCTTTGTAGCAGTGTCAGAATTAATTTTCATGAAGATTTCAAATGTACAGATTGAGGGATATATTGAAACCCAGTGAATATACGTATTTCGTAACATACATAGATTCTGAGGCCGGGATATTTCCTGCCGTCTTAGTCTATATAATATTTTGGGCGTTTTATTCAGGAAGGCCAGTTCAAAGGAATAAGATTACCTGCGTAGCGTTGCGTGATTTTCCACTTGTTACACAGCCGACGAGACTTGTTCAGCTCATTACCGGCCAGTCGGATTGGGTGAGCGGCTAACAGCCCATTACGAACTAAATCTAGTTAAAGGCTGATATAACATAGCCTATCCTTCTTGAAGTATTGCATTATTGAGATGTTTGTGTTAATCTACATAATATACTTATGTAGGTACAATCCAAATATGCATACAATACAAAATATACACCATGAAAGGTCGTAGCATAAATTGTTAGAAATTCTTAGTGAAATTATGTTTCATGTGGAGGTGTCCATTATTTACGTATTTAGGGGAGGGAAGGGGTCAAGCCTAATATCACCAAATCCACTTTGTCTCAGCAAATCTTACGTATTTTTTGGGGTGTAGGTTTGAGGGGTAGAATCGACAAAAACATGTCACGTAATTCATGGACGCTGTTGTGTTTGATATAAAATTTTCCAGCTGAGGGAAATTATATGACGGTTTGCTCCGTTTTCATTTAGCGGCGGGGTTTGAACGCGAAAAAATAATTAGCGAACACTCGGGGCTTCCGCGATCGGCCTGTAATTGTTTGATGTAAGTAATTTGACCTGTAAAACTTCCACCCAGAATTTTTCCATTTACCTCAGCCATTTCACGTTACGTATCAATTTATTGAGCCTGAAAACATATTTCGATAACTACAAAGATGCTGATTGGAAAACCGAATCGCCGGGGAGCCGAGGCCCGGATATAATAAAAAGTTTACGGTCCCCGGCGCGGAAAATACTCTCCTGGAATCATGGCGAGGTTCCGGATCCGCTCGAAGGCGCAGGCAGTCGCCAGTTGTCCCTCCGTTTATGATCAGATTGCGTCAAGATTAGAGAAAAATACTCGTGCACAGTGTACACGTGTAAAATATATATAACTTTTGCGTAATATATATATCGCAGTTGGTTGGTTAAATCAGACACTTAACTAACTCTCTAGACCGTTAATTAAATACCGACGTTTAACTAAGTCACTATGTAGCATTTTGATTTAAATAAAGCATCTTCGAAAATGTTTAACAATCTGTCTCACCGAAAGCCGGCGTATTGTATAACGAGATGGCGTCACGACAACAACCGATTTGCACAGCTTATATCAGGGCAGAACATTGCGGTAGCTTAGGTGAAGGGTAAATGGGGTGAGTGAAGCGAAGCCCCCTTTATCCTTCGTGTTAGGTTCAACATGTAAGAACAACAAAAAATAGTTAAAACATAAACTTAAATACACATAAAAAATATTTATATTGTATATGTCTTGTTGCCTAGGAACGTTTAGACAACTCGTTAAACATTTCGTTCTCTCACTTGTCTGAAGGAATTTTAGTGACTTGGTTAAACGTCGGCATTTAATTAACGGTCTGAGATTTAGTTAAGTATCTGATTTAACCAACTAACTGTGACATATATATCACGCAAAAATATTGAAGGTTCACATTTATTTCCTTCGATGTCGTTGTGGGAATCGAAGATATCTGGTTAAACGAAATTGCGTGGGGTATGTTGATAGGCACTATAGACTTTCCTTGTTATTTTTCACATTGTTAATCTCATGGGGATCAGCTGCTCCTGCATATATTTGTTCAATGAATCAATGTCATTACAATTTTGTATTACCAGCACCGATCTCCTCAATTTTGCATTCATCTGTTCCCAGAAGGATTTTGAAATAATCAGAAGTAAGCACAAATAAGGTCCTTTTTTGGATTTCTGCTTAAATCTCGAAAACAACGCGTCATAGGAAATTCTATTCAATTTTTTTTTCCTATTTCCGATATTAACATAAATATAAACATTTATACATAAATTTACACACAGGCACATACTATAAGGACTACGTTCCGAGTGCACTAAAATGTTCACACATGGGCAGTTCACAAGGCAAGCATCCTATTGAAGAATTGTAGTCTGCACTAGTAACAATGCCTTTTTCGGCCCAGTAATCTAAAAAAGTAAAAAACTCGTGCTTGGAGGGTTCCGTACTACCGTACAATGGTAGGGATGGTGTGGAGTGAATAGTTTGGATTTTTCATAGCAAAATGATGTTTACAAAGTTATTGGTGCGGCTAGTTTTACACTCCATGTACGTAACCATTTGCATTCATAAGTTGTATTTGTTATTGAAATAATTGTTGTATGGGAGCCCTTTTAAATATTTATTTTATTCTGTTTTTTAGTATATGTTGTTATAGCGGCAACAGAAATACATCATCTGTGAAAGTTTCATCTGTCTAACTATCACGGTTCAGGCCTGGTGACAGACGGGTACGGAACCCAAAAAAGGAGTGTCAGTGCAGCCATTACAACAAATAAAAAGACAATGGTAACAAAACGAGTAAACATCTAGAGCCGACAGGCGGACTATGGTCATCGCTTTTGACGCGATGCTGATCCTATCGCTCATTGATGTGACGCCGGGAAAAGCCCAGAAATTCTCGCAGTTTATCTGGTCTGTGATGACCATTATCGTTGGAAACTTACCGCCTTATTCATAAACGTCTTATAAACCTATTTTAACTATAATACCGTTATAATTCGTTTGTCTTTGCCTGTCACTTTGAAATTTGTGTTTGTGAGAAAAGGACAAAGCATATTTTAGCTATCATAGGTTTGATAAGTTTTATGACTAGGGCGGTTAGACAATGACCTTCTTACGTCGAAGACTGGCGGTCAGTTTATGATCATATGTTGACTCGTTCAACAACAAGGAAGGGTGACTTGATTACGCCTAGGAGTTGCTTGATACCAGCTAGAGGTGTGTCGGCGGGAATGCTTCGTCCTGCTATTCAAGGACTCTGCTTGGAGTTTACGAAGTAGATGAATGCATCTGATAGAGGATTTAGTTCACTTGTTGATTTAATGCACTGATATCAAAAAGGGCACGTGAGACCGCCATGGCTCACAGTAAAATCGAATATCGATAACTGTAAAATAAAAGGGGTAAATTTTTAGTTTAATAGTTGTTTTTACCACACGAGCTGACGCCCGCTCAATATGTAGGGACCCGGACATAGCAGGGAGGTCTGACTCCTGGGCATGGGTAATTTCATTTTTTTCCCATCCAAAAAAAAAAATACACTTTAGGACAACTGGACAACTTTTGCCGTAAGGTTGAATTCGGTCACTTCGACTTTCTTTTATTTTCTCAAGAATTTGTTTGGCCGCTTGGCTCTCAATGTATTCAGGGATATTTAGTATTGGGATATGACAAAAACAGTATTATTCCTGGAGGTACTTAGAGTCCCTTGCCACGAATCACCATAAATGTCAGGCCCTGAATATCTTGTCAGTAATCAGCCCAATAACTTTGCTATGCATCCTCGTTTTTAGGGTTCCGTACCTTCCGTACCCGAAGGGTTCCAAACGGGACCCTATTACTAAGACTCCGCTGTCCGTCCGTCCGTCCGTCCGTCCGTCCGTCCGTCCGTCCGTCCGTCCGTCCGTCCGTCCGTCCGTCCGTCTGTCACCAGGCTGTATCTCAAGAACCTAGCTAGCTAGAGAGTTGAAATTTTCACAGATTATGTATTTATGTTGCCGCTATAACAACAAATACTAAAAAACAGGATAAAAGAAATATTTAAGGGGGCTCCCATACAACAATTCTTTTAATACCACATACAAACTTATGGATGCACCTGGTTACGTACATGGAGTGTAAAAGTAACCGCACCAATAACTTTGTAAACAATATTTTGCTGTGTAAAATCCAAACTATTCACTCCACACCATCGCTTCCATTGAACGGTGGTAAGGAACCCTTCGTGCGCGATTTAGACTCGCACTTGACCGGTTTTTTCACATCTACTATTCTCCAATACAATGAGATGCGAGCTCTGTAGCGCCACTGTGTGACGATACTGTCACGTGTCACGCAGCTGCGACATGGTTAACTGCCGGGAGCACGCTATCACTGCCGCTGGGAGCTGAGTGGCTACTCTAACTGGTCGTGTAATCCCACTCTAACTTATTAATTATTCCCTGATTCATCTGACCGTCAAGTGTAAGCATTCGCATTTCCACTTTAGATGAAGGTATAATGAAGTTATTTCCAACTTAAGTCCTCCAGAGATCGTACAGTAATAATTTATATACTAATTTAATATGTAGGCTGGCCCAGATATTCCCGTTTTTGCCTGAATTGTAATGGCGCAACACAGCTAGCTATGTATTATTAATATTACTAAACACTACATTATTCCACAAATGCAATTACAAGAAAAAGTGCAAGTCGGACTTGCGCACGAAGGTTTCCGTACCACCGTACAATGGTAGTGATGGTGTGGAGTGAATAATTAGTTTGGATTTACATTGCGAAATGTTGTTTACAAAGTTATTGGTGCTGCTATTTTCATACTCCATGTATGCAATCAGGTGCATTTATAAGTTTGTATGTGGTTTACAGATTAATAAATAACCTTGGCAATTCCGGATAGATTTTGACTTGAATTACCGCAACAGCGGTTATCAGGATAAGTATTTTTGTAGAATATTTCAAGACTCAAGACAAGTCTTATAGTTCCTGAGAAAAGTTCCTGTGACAGACGGAAGGACGGACTCGCGAGTGATTCTATTAGGGTACCTTTTTAGGTACGGAGCCCTATAATAACAGCCAATAATTATGTTCGACACCTTAATTCTCTTATTGATAATTAACTTGAATTAATAACTCCATTGCTGTATCAGCAATCTTTGGTAGGTACTTACAATATTATATTACGAAGAAAATGGAAGAATTAAAATATCGACCGATCGATCGAAATGGTAGTGGCCACTATAGTCTGACGCCGTGTGGCCAACCGAGTGGTTAATAAACTATTTTTAATATCCTACCGCACTATATCAAAGATTCGGTAAATCGGTATTTCTTCTTGAAATCAACGTCTAAGAGTAGGTACTGATGGGTCAAAACGAGTTTAGTATGCTTTCTTCTCCTTTGAGGAGGCATTTTTTCTATCAAACAAAGAAACTGCTTACATCCATAACATCCCATTCTTCCACAAGATCTATAAAATCCATTGTTTGTTTTCGTATTACTTACACAGCATTTTCACAGCAAGCCGAAAATTACCTCAAACATACAAATCAAATTAACATATGTTAAAATCATGTGTTCTTTTAAGCGAACCGCCATTTTGTATTTACTATTCACTCACTAAACCATGGGCTGTCTAAGCCGCGTGTAAATCTTCATACAAATTATGCACTTTTTGTAACAGGTGTATTCATGCGATTTGCCTATTATTTGGTTTATTAGTAAGGTTTTTATTATTTCTAATTTCTCTTATATTTTTATTAGTAAGCTTTAAGGTACTACCACCACTGCTGATCATGAACAGCAGTGATTAATTCCACGCCTCAACCGAACGGCGTGGAATCTTGAGGGGCTGGGTTGTTGCCAGCACGGGAGAGAAAATCTTGATTGTTACCTTACCTTGTCGTCGCAGACCGGAGATCGAAAGCTCGATTCGAGGCAGGAATGCGGGATAGGATAGCACAAGTTTGGGATAGGAGAGGAACCGAACCGTCACTATTTGGCGCCGACGCTGTCGCCGGCGTGCTGCTTGCCGACACGAGGAGTCGCCGTCCGATACGACGATGTCCTTCACAACACAAATCACTCAACCGCTGACGCGAATCTACTTATTTCCCGACGATGTTTATGATGAGCACTCCGACCAGGCCCGACGCCTATATTTAGACAATTGTTACACCGAATTACAATCACTGGCCCGACGCCTGAGCAGACATGTTTGTTCTCCCGACGAGAAAAAATAACCTCTAATTTCTCCTCTCGTTTCGATACGAGTGACAGCTGCGGTTCTGTTTCCGCTAGTGAACAACGCATGGTTCCGAGTCGCGCAACAAAAGGAGGTGCGTTCCGAAGCATAAATATTAAACAGTCACCCGCCCGGACAGGCCCGAACCTGTCCCTAATCAATAGGAAGGCGAGAAAGTGTTGCTGAAAACCCATTCAATCCCTCGTCGGGAGCAAGCCGTACCGATG
This sequence comes from Argyresthia goedartella, assembly GCA_949825045.1. NCBI lineage: Eukaryota > Metazoa > Arthropoda > Insecta > Lepidoptera > Argyresthiidae > Argyresthia > Argyresthia goedartella. Next base: position 14,623,394 of record OX463809.1, on the reverse strand, counting down.
GCGTCCTGGTTACCGTTCAGGAATTGAGTGACCTCCTGCAGATATCGCCTGGCTCCGACAAAATTTGTGCCGTTGTCCGAACGGATTAATGTCGGGAGGCCCCTTCGTGAGACGAACCGATCTAGACATGCGATAAATGCCTCTGTAGTGAGGTCACTGACCACCTCCAAGTGGACTGCCTTCGTGGCCAAGCACACGAAGACGCACAGGTATGCCTTCACTAATCTGGCGTTCCGTAGCTGTGAAGACTTGACCATGAATGGTCCCGCGAAATCCGTTCCGACACCCGCAAAGGGCCGGATTTCGTTAACCCTATCCGAGGGCAAATCGCCCATCTGGGGCTGCATCGTAGCCGCCTTGGCCCGATAACAAGGCAGGCACCGAAATACGACGCTACGCACTAAGCGTCTTCCCGATAGAATCCAGAACTCGCGCTGGAGAAACGCCATCAAGGCGTGGCATCCGATATGCCCATTCCGAATGTGTCGATCCTGTATCAACAGTTCGACCAACTTCCCTTTCCTAGGGAGTAACAACGGGTGGCGAGCCGCATAAGGCAGGTTGGCATTCCGCAGCCGACCTCCTACCCTCAGCAATCCTTGAGGGTCAATAAACGGGTTGAGCCGAGCCACAGCTCCCTTCAGTTGGACGCGTCCGCGTCTCAGAATGTCCAATGTCCAAACCGACATGTGGCCGAGCGACTCGTATTCCCGCATGAAGTCGACGTACTTCTGCCGGAAAATCCCGTCACGCTTCATGCGTCGTTCCATCGACAGAAGCCGCGTCTCGGCTGCATGGTGTGAACTGCCCAGCGGTGGGCGATCACACCGGAATGGAAGACGTGTGAGAAATCGACCTGACCGAAGGCGACCAGTATTGTTCCGATAAAACTGTTCACACTCTTCTTCAACCGGGTCCAACCGGCGGACCGTAGGTGGTTCCTCCACCTCCCAAAACTTCTGTATCACCTCCGAGAGTACAGAACCGAATAAGGGACTACGAGTCGCTAGGCGTGGGGCAGCCGGCATGACCGGACCCATTACCGCATGGCCCAGTCTGGTGTTGACCGAAACCAGACCAGTCGCCTGCAACACGTGGACACCTGGCACTAACAGGTATCCCAAGGCATCGACACCCATTAAAATGTCTACTGGGCCCGGAATATCGAACTCCGGGTCAGCCAGTGACAACCCAGCGACCAACTGTTGCACCGAGGGCGACAACCGTACGTGAGGGTGTGAGCCCATCACATTAGGCATGACTAATGCCGTGACCGTCAGATTCACCGATGAATCCACCCGTGACGAGAGAGTAATCCGACATACTCCCTTAACGGAACCGACTTACGTGTTCCCAATTCCCCGAATGGAATGTGGATACTCCCTTACCGAAATGCCCAACCGTCTTAAAAGGTTGCACGAGACTAAGCACCCCTGGGCCCCCGAGTCAAATAGTGCTCGTGCCACACAAGATTTGCCGTCCGAACTCCACGCTTTCACCGAGGCGGTGGGGAGCATGACCGTCTGTGGAGTGGCGGCACCCTGTAAGTGGGCGGCGTGTCCCTAGCGGGAACCTCCGCGGGATCCGAACCCGCTGGGACCCCCGTCGGCCTGGTAACTCGGCTGCTGATATGCCACCGGTGGCATATCAGACCGTATGTACATCAGGGGGTCCCATCCCGCATAATATGCCCCTGGCTGTCCCGGTACCCGACCATACCGGACTGTGTACGGTGTGCCCGGTGGCCACCGTGGATGGAGGGGGGAGAGCGGATCCAACCTGGGGCGCTCTAGGAATGGGGGCGACATCCGACTGTTCGCCTCCCTGTTCGCCTCCCAGAGCGACGGGCAGGGTGGCGCAGAAGGTGGTGGGCTCCCAGCCTTCGCGCCACTCATAGGTGCCATCTGGCACCCGCCCGTAACACGCGGTGAGCCAGCGGCCAGAAGTCCTCGCTGACCCTGGACAGCGGCGACCGAACCCCGGCTATCCCGCCAGTTACCCCCCGCGCTGCCTCCTTCCCCTCGGGGGGGGTCCCGTCCGCGGGTACCCCAGTCACCCCGTTGGTGACTCCCGTTGCCCGGAGGGGGACTGGGTCCGGCCCTGGTTGGGCCCTGTGACCGACCAACCTGAGTCCAGCCCTGGTGACCGTCCGAAGGGCCTGACCGGTTCAGGCACAACACGATGTGGTGCTTGCCACCGCAGCACTCACAGGGGGACGCGCGTGAGCACTCGCTCAGCGGGTGCGGCCCCAAACAACCGAAACACAATCGGTGGCGGAAGACCACCTTCCTGCGGGCAGCCACACCGAGCGCCTTAAAGTTGGCGCAACTGGTCACTTCATGACCGGCACTGTCGCAGTGCACACAGCCGTCACCCGACGGCGCGGCACTCAAAACGCCAAACTGTTTTGTCCGCCCACCCCCCCGTGGGGGTGGGAGGCGCGGCCCCTCCCGCATCCGCGCGGGTTGGCGCTGCACACTGGCCTCCGTATCCAATGTGTCGCATCGCCTGCATTCACCCTCCAAAAAATCCGTTAATTGGACGAGTGTGGGCAGTTCCGAGCTACTGCCCCCATTGGTTGCCTGCAGCTGTTCAAACCGACTTTGAACAGCTGCAGGCAACCGTGACAAAATCATATACAACACGATATATGACCATTGGTCTACCGGCAGACCAAGGTTCTGAAGGGCCTTAGTGGCCACCAGCACAGGGTTGAGCACCTGTACCCGGATGTCAACATCCCGGGTTACTCTTGGGATGCTAAACAGCTTCCCCAGCTGCGCATCAACCAACCGCCGTTTGTGTTGGTAGCGGTCAAACAATATGGCCCGGGCAATCTCATAATTGCCCGCCGTGACCGTTAGGTGACCGACCAACTCCTTCGGTTCACCCCGCAGTGCCATCAATAGTTGGGCCAACTTGTAGGCGTTGTCCAGGTCGTCCCGACCGTGGACCAGACTATCGAATAAATTGATGAATGCCGGCCACTCATCAATTGCCCCACCGAAGGCCGGAATCTCCAGGTGTGGCAGCCGTCCAACAACACCCTTAGGGGGCGGGACTCCGCTACCCTCCCCGCGGTCATCCCGACGCGACCGCTTAATTTTTTCGGCGCGACGCTCGATGTCGCCCAAGCACTCCATCGCTTGGTCAGCATCCGCGCAGAGCTGCTTCACTGCGGCCACCGAAGCCTCATCCGTAAGCCCGAGGGCTTCAGCCTCCGCAGCCAGCCGACACACCTTCCCGACGCGTGTCATTGCGTCCTCCACACGCTTGAGCAGGACATCGTCCATGTCAGGTCGCTCCACATACTTGTGAGTATGGGCGAGCCATCTCATCTCCTCACGGACACCATACCGCAGTACCGTCAAGGGCGAAGGTGCCATGGTTACCGTTTCAATTCTTTCTGGTCCTATGCTTCACTACCGAACTAAGCACAGCCAGAGACCAGCACTTGCCCGTCAGCGCTGGGCACAGAAATTAAAACTAAGTTGTAAAAACCAAGGCAACCACTAAAACAATTAAATCCTAAACAATATTTAATATGGTCGCCCTGTGGACATACACCTTATAAATGTACACTCTAAATCAATTAGAGAATGCCACCATAAAACACAATACAAATTAACCCACAAAACTTGATTATGAAAACAATACAAAATAATAAGCTGTGACCTTCTAGAAGTGGCCCCTCCGATATGACCCACACTTCTACTGAGGTCAGCAAAATCAGCTTAATACCCCTTAAATAGCCTGACCCTGCTCTGTAAACCGAAATAACACTGCAGTACTATAGAACCCGACGTTCTACCACAAGTAATACAATCTAGTTACTTCGCAGAATGACTGTTCAATCTTTTATGCGCACAAACAGTAGTTTCCGACTACAAATTTATAATAATTATTAACTAAATTGACACTTATACTTTCACTAACCGAAAATGAACTTTAATTGTGGTACCGACCACAGACTCATTGCCGACTTGCCGGCCAATCTGAGATATTCTTTTCTCCCAACTACAATGTGGCAAAAAAACAACCCTACAACCGTGAATCGATGATTTCCCACTAGGAAACCGCGCTTGCTACCAAAATGATTAATTCCACGCCTCATCCGAACGGCGTGGAATCTTGAGGGGCTGGGTTGTTGCCAGCACGGGAGAGAAAATCTTGATTGTTACCTTACCTTGTCGTCGCAGACCGGAGATCGAAAGCTCGATTCGAGGCAGGAATGCGGGATAGGATAGCACAAGTTTGGGATAGGAGAGGAACCGAACCGTCACTATTTGGCGCCGACGCTGTCGCCGGCGTGCTGCTTGCCGACACGAGGAGTCGCCGTCCGATACGACGATGTCCTTCACAACACAAATCACTCAACCGCTGACGCGAATCTACTTATTTCCCGACGATGTTTATGATGAGCACTCCGACCAGGCCCGACGCCTGTATTTAGACAATTGTTACACCGAATTACAATCACTGGCCCGACGCCTGAGCAGACATGTTTGTTCTCCCGACGAGAAAAAATAACCTCTAATTTCTCCTCTCGTTTCGATACGAGTGACAGCTGCGGTTCTGTTTCCGCTAGTGAACAACGCATGGTTCCGAGTCGCGCAACAAAAGGAGGTGCGTTCCGAAGCATAAATATTAAACAAGCAGAGATGAAATTCTACGCGATTAGCAGCCGCTGCCCGATCACTAATAATTACGCATCGAACAAGTAACAGAATTGAACAGTCGGTGATGGTTTTTTATCTCTAACTTTTTCGATCTGTCATATATTCATCATTGGGGCGAACTGTATCATGGATAGAATGATTCAAGTTTAGGCAACAATCATTATATTTTGATTTAGTGAACCAATTACATTTTTGTAAAATTGAGTTGGTTATTTAACACGATAACTTTAGCTGCCTATTACTTCTTATACATGGTGACGGGGTTATACTTTACACGTGATATTACAAACAATAAATCATAAAACCAATAAAAAATCCAAAGTCCTTGAATCAATTGTCCACTCCCAGCTGTCCTCGTACCTTTCCTCCATGAATTTACTGAACCCTTTTCAGTCTGGTTTTAGGCCGGAGCATAGCCAACACAACACTGCTCAAGGTAACTGACAATATCCAACTGGTAATGGATAAGAAGCGGCTCTGACTCTCCTTGACTTTAGCAGCGCCTTCAACTGCGTCGACTTCGATAGAGTTGTTGAAATAAAACGCTCAATGTCTCTTCACACTCGGCTCGCTGGTTTGACTCTTACCTGAGAGACCGCCAAAAGCGCATAAAGTCTGAAGAGGTCACTACGGAGTGGTGAAAGCAAGCCCTCTAAAGGTGTTCCGCAGAGTGGCATCCTTTCTCCTCTTCTCTTCTAAGTTTTCATCCATTCCATCTCGGATATATTGCCTTCCTCGTATCGTCTCTATGCAGATGACCTTCAAATTTATCGGCATTTCCCCCTGTGTGATCTGACTTCGACTGTAGAGGCTTTGAATGCTGACCTCGGCAACATCAGGAAATGGACTCTTTCATATGGGCTATTAGTCAACCCAGGCAAGTCTCAGGTGATGATACTGGGTTCACGGCACTTTCTTAATTTGTTTCAGAATAGGTCCGTTTCTCCCGTGCTATATGACGGTACCATTTTCAAGTACAGCAAGAAAGCCAAAAATCATGGCGTTGGTTTTGAAAATATATTATCGTGGTCACCCCTTGTTTGTGAGGTCAGCAGACGAGTCTTTGCATCCTCTCATTCCATTAGGCGTTTGCAGTTCTTCCTACCTAGACAGCCTAAAATCATGCTAGCTCAAGCCTTTCTTCTGACTTTAATAGACTTCGCCGATGTTTGCTGGGCCAGTGCGAATGAAGATATACTGAAAAAACTCCGCGCTATCCCGAATATCTTCGTGCACATTATGAGTTTCTTTTATCTGGGGATAGAATTCGGAGATGTCACACGGTGTCACTTTTGTCAACTCCTTAGAACAACACTATTGCTTACGAGCACTCGTTTAATTTAAGGGCAATATGTTTGTGGAATGCATTTCATTGCGCAATTAGGGATTGTTCACTTTTATGAAGAAAAAAAAAACCTCTAAAATCTCCTCTCTTACGCATAGTTCGTATCTTATAGTATGTATGTGTATCTATATATTTATTGTATTATATTAATTTATTTTATAGCAAATACTGAATCTGTTATTATATTGATTTTATTTATTTGTTTTAACTCTTAATTGTACACTAGGACTACCTCTCTTTATTGTTATTTCTTCCTTTCTTCACTAGGACTACCTCTATATATTATTATTTTTGCCTTTCTTCACAGGTTAGCTGTAAGAAATTTCTTTTTAGAAATACGTACCTTTGCCTATTGTTCTCGTTATACTTTCCATTGTGTTTTCTGTGTAATAATAGTAGTTTATGTGACTGCTACATAACGAAGGGCATTAATACTCGAGAGTGGGACTATGAAACGAGGCGAAGGCGAGTTTCATAATAATATCACTCGAGAGTTTTAATGCCTAATTATGTACAGAGTTACATACACTACTTACTTTATCTACACATATATCATGAGCTCTCTTTAATGTGTTTAGAAACCGCATGTTCGACCGGCATTGTAGCATTGAACATTGCTCTGCAGTTTAGCTTGTTCTGTAGTGCCAACTTCACAGACAAACTAGGGGCGGCACGCAGGCGGGCTTCGGCATTCGAAATTTGAATGTCTTAATTTGACAAATTTTGGTCCATTATGGTCATAACGTTTCAATATTCAGATAAGAAATTCGTTTTTACCAAGAAGTTTATCATCATGCTGGTCGTAAAGTGTGGTTTTTGGACGCAGTAAAGAGGGTTTATGATACGTGTGTAGATAAAGAATTATTGTTATTATTAAACAATAGTGTGGAGTTTACACATTCTGAAACTTACCAAGCTTTAAAAGTAGTACCATGTCTGACACTCTTTCAAATAGTTTCTGTCTACCAATAATATACTAACTAATAGCCATGTCGGCACAGGACGCTACCGCAAAATAGTTTACGCAGCACTGAATTAATACAAACTGACGTACGGTATGGCGGAATGATTATTATTGATGTACCTAATACAAATACAAATAAAACGCTAGATTCGTCGTCAACTAAGCTTTATCATATCAATAGATTCTGGAAATTGGAAACCTAAATTGAATAAACGTTGGTCCCTAAAGAACAATTTAAGTTGGTAAATTAGAATAAATTTACCAACTTAAATTGTTCTTTCTCTCTCTCGATAATAAACTAACATAAAGATAGATAATATATCTTAGAGATTAGCTTTTGTGAGCATCCGAGAATTTAATCAAATTAATTTACTTAATCCCTAACTTATAGCTATATACAAGTAATTCCTTATAAATAATTCCTTCGTCCTTCATTCAACTTATGTTCTTTAACGTATTTCTCAGATACTTACACATAAGTGCATGAACTTACTTTGGTAAGTATTGGATGGAAATCTGTTTTTATTGTATTCGATTAATTCACACATCGGTCCTACTGACTGACCACCGACTCCAAGCATCAACGGGGTTTAATTACATTTACGATACAGAGAAAAAAGCCTTCCCAGGATTCAAAAGTCAATTAACTGGTTTGAATGACTACAGTTTCTGACACTCGCTTTCGAGCGTTTCCTGGAGAGTACATAGTTGATCACAGGTTACGACCATATAACGATTATCCAACCTCAACGGGATCTGGTCACTAAAGTTACTCGGACTTAAGGGCATTGCCCGCTCATGTGACGCATCGGGGTTTCCGCAAAACTTGATATAAACTTGAGGAAGATGGGACAAACCGCGGAATCGTATCCGTTTTGTTATCCTGGCAACCTATGACTCACCCAAACCTTCCCAAAACCCCGCTCTTATATAATTTGAATTTAGAACAAAATGAATACAACCAAAGTCACGCCATTCCACTCTTCGGCCTTATATCATTCCGCAATAAAGCTCGGAAGGGGAACAGCGTGTTTTGTTTCACGGTAAATTTTAAGAAAATACATGTGACCCTATGGGGTAGGTCGGAAAACCGTTTTTAATTATTTGAAAACCTACCTAAATAATGGGTTTAGGAGACTTCGAGAGAAATTCTCATATGCTTGATAGAGACGTAAGCTCACTAGCTGAAGGAAATAGAAGTGAGAGTAATTGCTAAAGTGCCTGCTTTTCATTTTTTTTTCTTTCTTAACTGATCCTACATACCTACAGCACTGGGCATAAATTCTACCTGCATACATTGGGTTTGCGAGAACTACACTTAATTGTAAATGCAACAACTTACCGCACGAATTCCAATAAAAATAAAAGTAAACACTGTCTTTTCAAATAAAATGGAAGTATCAAGGCTCGAACTCGAATTTGGTTTTCCTGTGCAAGGCTGTGAGCTCCGTCTCTTTTCCGAGCGCGGAAAATTAGATTGTGGAGCGTTGCGTCTCGCTCTCGCGTGGAAAGGCTGCGCGGGAAGAGAACGTACGGCGCTGACGACCTTTTGCCGTTATGGCCAGGCAGTGCGGCCCGTGCATTCACCGGGAGTAGAACGCAAGAGCTGCCACGCACAGATGTGATACGATTGACAGCCTGAAAAAACGTAAATAAATACCCCGATGGTAATCGACTGAAGCCGACAGAGCTGCTGAGCTATTCGACGTTTAAACACCCTGAACGAGTTATTTCCCAAGCGTGTGCCGACCGCGATTTGTTTGGTTTGTGTGATTCCGTTCTGACCCTGGTGATTTCGTTTTTCAATTTTGTTTCTTGAACCTCGGCCGTGGCGTTCGGTTCGCCCTTGTGTTTTGTTGTGGTTTGTTTATGTTTATTGGATTGACCGCTGAAGAAAATTGGTGAGTAATTTTCTTGGATTTTTCACCTACACTATCTGTTTTGAGTATTTATTTTACGTTGTTCGTTTAAATAGGTACCTATGTAATTAGTAATTAACGTACTACAGAAAACTCTACAGTTACCCACCTAAATAGATTGAGCCTAGATGGACCGGCTGGGTAATAACATGATTGACAGTTGGATTAGAGTGGCTTTTGCTGATGTTGTTGTACCAGTTGCTGGGATATAGCTTTAAAATATCTGCTCTTAAAAGACAAGACATGTCTTTAAAGATGAAAAAATAAAGGCAACAAATATAATGATCACCAAAACATATTTTTCCTACCCAAAATGGGTAAATGATCACAAAAGCTGCAGAAAATAGCAGGGCAAAATACCGCGGTAGCTTAGGTGAAGGGTAAATTATCCTTCGTGTTAGGTTAAACGTGAACCACAAAAATACTTAAAACATAAACTTACGTACACAAAACATAAAAATAAGTTTGGTGATCATTTATCCAAACACAATTTGGTGGTCGTTTACTAATTCTGGCGGTCGTTTCGAATTTATTGGTAGTAAAATAGGTGCGTTTTTGGTAATCGTTTGAACATAATCCAAAAATAAATACATTGTTTAGATCGAATTTTATGATAACAGTGACCATTTTTGATGTACTATCGAACCAACTGAATCATGACCAGTGGTCGGCGTTAGGTGTGCTATTTGGGGTGAATGACCTCAAACGTTATGAATAATATGGATATACCCCGGGATTCCGGGATTCGAAAATTCTATTGATTACCTATTAATTTATAGGTAGCAATATTTCCCTTTAATTGTTAATTGTTAGTTTTTTTCTTTCTCCCCCCCACCCCGCGCCGACTCGCTGACACCGATTTTGCGTTCTGCGCATCGGATTGCACTAAGTTCAGGGGAAGCCAAAAATATTGACGCAAGTTAAATTTATCGATACACCAGCGAGCCTAGCATGACAGCCATTATGTTGACGCGCCGCGGAATAAGCTGGACACAGCGATGCGGTATAAATAGCTCTGTACTGCCCTTTTCACGTCGCGTCGACATATTGGCTGTCATGCTAGGCCCGCAGGAGTATACCGGTGATACAATAGGTCTTATTAAGTTAAGAACAAATGGTGAAATTAGAAAGTTTTTATCAAGATAGGTATTTAAATAATACAAAAATCAAAAGTATTAATCAACATTTATTTTTACAAATCATCTGATTCTATACAAATAAACTAAAACTATGGACCATTTCATTCTATATCTTCTTCAGTAGAATAAGAACCAGAGCAATCATCGTCATCATCTTTGTTAAAAAAAATTACAATAATTTTCTCAATATTTTTCATTTTTAAAGAATTTCTTTTAACATTTAAGATCCATTTGTAAATAGAAAAAGAACGCTCCACGTCTACAGAAGTCAAGGGCGTATATCTGTAATTTAAAATGTCGGCCTCGAAAAGTTCTCCTCGTGATAAATTTTCACTCAAACCCCTAATAATTTCTAAGTCTGGATTTCTTGATAACACTTGGTCCAATTTTTCTTTTACAGGGTCTGACGCAGTCCACTCTAATACTGTCCGTACTTCGTCCAAAATTTCAATTGCCTCTATTATAGATAAATTTTGTTTTTGTAATTTTAATAAAGCGATTTGAATTGTGCTATAGTTTTCTGATATAAATGTCAAATCTCTCTGAAGATTTTCTTTCTCTAATATATTTTTTGCGTTTCTGATCGATATTGCATCTGCAGCTCTCAAAAAAGAAAGCACGTTTTTTATACTTTCAAAATGTTTTGCGTAATAGTCAGCTGCCTGTAACCATGTGCCCCACCTCGTAATTACGGGCTGGGGAGGTAAGGGAACATTGGGACATTTCTCTTTAAAAATTTTGACTCTATATGGAGCCTTTAAAAATATTTTTTTTACGTTTGCGATTAGTGTATCTACATCTGGATATTCTGAACGAATTTTCTCTGCCACTCGGTGCAGAGCATGGGCCAAACACGTTACATGTTTCATGTTTGGTAAAAGAGCTTTGAGAAGTTGCCCAGCACGCAACATATATGCAACGCTGTCTGTAGATAACAGCAAAACGTTACCAACTTTTGTCTCATATTGATCATTCCATACATTCTCTAAACCAGGGGTTCCCAATTTTTTTTTGTCAAGGAACCCTAATTGATTATATTTTTTCTGGCGGAACCCTTCTTTGATAACAGCAAATTAATCTAAAATACCTTAAAATAAGTATATGGGTCATTCTTTTACAAACCGAACACTTTTTGACCGCCACATTTTTTATTTGGATAAAAAATTTTTTATTGCTTCTATATTAAAAAGAAAAGGGATACGTGTTTTTTTTTTTTAGACAATATTTTGGACGCTTGAAATTTTTGAAATTTTGCAATTTCAGTGATTTTGGGCTCGAGTAACGATTTTCAAAAATTCATAACTCCGGTTCTATTAAAGCTAGAGACTTCTCCTTTTTTCATTTTAAAGGTAAAAAACCGAACTTTCAGAAAAAAATACTTTAAAAAAAAATATTAACAAATTAGGACATGTGACTCACCGCGCTAAATAAATAATTTTTTTTCTAACAGAAAATACTATCTTTCCAAAAATTAAAAAAGGGTTTTTTTAAGGAAATTCGACGTAAAATACGTTAAAAATATTTAAAAACCAAGGTGGGGACAACACTTAAAAATCAATTTTAAAATTTTAATTGTTAATAACAATTGTAATTTGTTTTCGTGCACTTTTTCAACTATTTTTTTCATAAAGTTCATTTTTTTACCTTTGAAATGAAAAAAAAAAAAAGTCTTTAGCTACAATAGGACCGAAGTTATGAGTTTTTGAAAATTTCTTCTAGGTCAAAAATCACTAAATTAATTTTTTTCTGATAAAAAATATTGTTTCTCCATAAATTTTAAAAGCGTTTTCGAAAGGAAATTTGACGTAAAACACGATAAAAATATTTAAAAACTGATCTAAGGTGGGGGCAACACTTAAAAATCGATTTTAAAATTTTAATTGTTAATAACAATTGTAATTTGTTAATATTTTTTTTTAAGTATTTTTTTATGAAAGTTCGTTTTTTTACCTTTAAAATGAAAAAAAGGAGAAGTTTCTAGCTTTAATAGAACCGGAGTTATGAATTTTTGAAAATCGTTACTCGAGCCCAAAATCACTAAAATTGCAAAATTTCAAAAATTTCTAGCGTCCAAAATATTGTCTAAAAAAAAAAAAAGCAAAGAAGTATCCCTTTTCCTTTTATATAGAAGCAATAAAAAAAATTTTTATCCAAATAAAAAATGTGACGATCGATTTTTGCCGAAATCCGTACGGTTTGTAAAAGAATGACCCATATATGAAAAACAATTACGTTTTTATGAAATTGTTTTTATTCATGAAGTAATAAAACGTACAAACACGTTTGTGAATTTAATGTGACGAATGAAATTTCTTTACATATTTTCTTACAATAGCATTAAAATCAGGCTTAATGTCCGACAGTTGAACGCGAAGATCTGGAGCTGCATCCAGTCTATTTCTGTACTTGCTTTTGGTGTAAGCATATGCGGAAAAACCAGTCTCGCATCGGTAAGTCGTCACAAACGGTAGCAATAATGTGATGGCTCTATTAACAATTTCTGGGTATTCATCTTTGAGTCCAATCCAAAATTCGTTTAAATCAAAAGTTCCTCCTTCGAATTTTTGCTTTAGCGTTGATGAACATTTGATGTCAATCAAATTCTCATACTCTGACACCGACAGCATCGAAGGTTTGGTGTGATTTGCAAACGGATTCTGCAGCCAGTCCATGTCCTGCAACTGCTCCGGAAAATACTCCTGCAAAGATTTTGTAAGGCTTGTCAAATGCTCACGTATATTCTTTTGCACATCTGAAGATACCCGCAGCTCATTTTCTTTTAGAAACTCATTTAACATTGTGAAACATTCATAATTATGCTTTTCAACACATTCAATCCAGAACGCAAGCTTGTTTTTCAGTGAAGACATTTTATCATTTACTGTAAATTTTGTTGTAGTTCGTCCCTGTAATGCCTTGGAGATAACGTTGAGCTTATCGAATATATCAGCTAAATAAGCCAATTGCATCAACCATTGCTCATCATGCAGCAGTACAACAAGCTTATCAAAGTGTGCAGAAACCGGATGTTTGGTAAAGAATAACTTAAGCTCGTCGCGCAATTCAAACAGCCTTAAAAGAACTCTTCCTCTTGAAAGCCATCTTACTTCAGTGTGAAGAAGAAGTGATTGATGCTGACTTCCTATATCCTCACATGCTTTTTTAAAAAGCCTCGATTGGAGTGGACGTGATTTAACGTAGTTTACAATTAGTACTGCTTGGTCGAGAACTGTCTTGAGCCCGTATGGCATTTTTTTCGCGACAAGGGCATGGCGATGTAAAACGCAGTGACTGCTACTACATTTAGGTGCAACCTGCTTGATTCTAGTTACAGTGCCTTTTATTTTTCCAACCATAGCTGCTGCTCCATCACTACACACGTCAATGCATTTGTTCCAATCAATATGGTGTTTAGTCATGTAACTATCAATAACTTTAAAAATTTCTTCTCCGGTTGTGGTGGTTTCTAAGGGAGTGCAAAGAAACAAATCCTCTTCAATAGATCCTCCAAAGGGATATCTCACAAAAACAATCAGTATTGATAACCCGGCGACATCTGTACTTTCGTCAAGTTGCATTGCAAACATCTCGCTGGTCTTCAATCTACTAATTAATTCATCTTGAATATGGTCTGAAATCTTGTGAATTCGATCAGAAATGATGTTATTTGAACATTGAACTGCTGACACTTTCTTTGCTGCTTCTTCTCCAAGTACACAGGTCACAATTTCTGTCATACATGGTTTTATTAAATCTTCTGCAATCGTGTGTGGTTTACCAGCACGAGCGATTTTGTAACTTAGCAGGAATGACGCCTTTGTTGCATTTTCATTATCGGTCTTTACAAATTTTTGTATAGCAGCTGCACTAGTTATACGTACTTCTTTGTGTCTTTTAAAAAAGCTGACATTTTTATTTTTCAATTCTGGGTGGTTCGTGTCAAGATGTCGTTTAAGCTTTGCAGGTACCAGTGATCTATTACTCATTATTTTACTGCAAATAACGCATTGTCCATCCGGGTTCTCAGTCATTCCCACAGGAACAAATCCAAAGGACAAGTAGGATTCGTCGTATTTTCTCTTTTTTGAAGAAGTTTTTTCCTGAGTTGCAACTCTCTTATTGGTGAGTGTATGTTGTAGATTCTGTCCGGTACTAGGGTCTTGTGTATTTAGCAAACCCTGATGTGAAATGATAAACAATGATTAGATCCATGCATAGCAATACGTACAATTGACAACAAATAAAATTAGTAAATAACTTGTATCACGGGTATATTCGCAATGCAAAAAATGCATAATTTTCTTACCGACGAACCAGGAACATTTTCTGAAACATCTTCAGTACACACTGCTGGTGGCTCTGGATCTAGTGAAGAATCCGAAACACTTTTGCCACTTGTGAGGCGCCCTGTTTTGAGCCAACCTTCCATTTTGAACTACTTACCTTCAATAAAAATGACAAGTGAATAAATCGCTCGTGTTTTATTTCGAAAATGTGTCTACAAATAAACAAAACATTGTGACTTACCAGTAAATATTGAAAATTCCAAATCAATAGGTACCCAACAACAGATATTTTTTTAGCGCAGCTAACTAATGCAATTATTGAAATACGTGCGCTCTTATCGCGGTCTGAACCGGTATATTCCGCCTCGCACGCACCGCGCGTCGACACGGCGCTGCTACAAGAGCGCGCGGGGCGGGGAGGGCTGTGCGCGATGTACCTACTAATCCGCCCGCACGCCCTGCCCCTCTCTCGCTCGTTTACATACAGGTCGGTTAGACTGAGAGCCGACCGCAAAAATTGAACTGTATATAAGTACCCGCTGAAAGTGCACGGAAAACGTAGATGTAGATGCGAGAAAATCCAAGAGCATGGGGTGCATTGACTTATTCGGTCCCGATCTGCGAAAAAAATTCCGAAACTCGCGAAAATGAAAGCAGTTTCGGGTGTATCGAAGTACCGAACAAAATACGTCGGATAATGTCGAACTTGAAACGTAGTTTCACTTCACATAGGGGTGCACGGACAAAAGTAGTCTGAAATAAAAGCACCCTCATTTTTGTGTGAAAAAATCAAAATCGCAATTTGTTGTTAATTGTTTAGAGTCTAAACAATTAACAACAAATTGCGATATTGTATTTCCATTGACTTGTTCGAGCACCTTGCACGCAATCAAGTACGGTTTTTTAATGGTAGCAGAATTTAATGGCATCACCAAAAAATTAACAACGTAGCGCCCTAAAAAGTATGTTGTCTCGTCTAAAGATATCCAAAGCTTCTCATTTGATATTTTTTCGTAAATAGATGTAATTTTCATTTTGTATGACTTTCCCAAATACACTTTTCTTAGTTTTGTTTCACTTGGGAGAGTAGGTCGATCAGCACATTTGCAGCATAAGTATTTTTCAAAAAACTGCCTGAAAGCTGCGTTGTTTAATTTGCTCCACGGAATATTACATAATATAAGAAAATTTACAAGGTCGATATTGAAATCTTCTTTGTTATTTTTCATGCTTGTTCCTTTGTGAACTGAACTTTCAACATGCCTCTTCAAAGTACTTTTCTTGCATCCAATATCGGTCTTACATTGTGTACAGTATATTGCCATTATCTCGAAAGCGGTTACAGCCTCTTCCAAGCGCCGACAAATTCTATAAATAATAAAATACTGTAAAAAGTTGCCTATGACAAGTTCAAGTCAACAACGCGGTATAGAAGTTTTCCGAAGAAATTTAATAAATACAGAAATCTACGGCTACCAGCTAGGCCAAGCCGTTAAATTCAAATGAGTGTACTAGGATTATTTGTTTAGTGCGTTTATCCCCTCAATCGTCACGCCATCAACCCGTGCTGGCTGTCAAAAGTGGCTTGTCTGTCACGACATCAGCCCGTGTTAATTCCAACGACATTGCCATTTGAGCAATTTAAAAACCATGTAAAGGTTACCTTATGTAAAAGGGATACTATGATATCAAAGATTATATGAACAACAAGAGTGCATGGAGTTAATCTGACTCAACACAGAACTCGCTGCTAAGATTATAATTATTCCTACATGTAAATTGAGAATGATCTAACTACTTACATGTAAATTTCGTAAATCGTCATGTAATTTTTGTAATTTTTAAGCAACAAATTTAAACGTGATCAAAAAATCAATCTGTGGGAGTTTCTTAGCCCTTCTTCTCCCACAGTGGTCGTTGAAGTCAAAAGAAGAGAGGAGGCAAAAAATGCCATGTTCTATGTATATTTTATAATATTTACTGAATAAACAAATTTTGAATTTGAATTTGACATAACTTTCATGTATAGCTCCCATACTAAAAAACAGAGATATCGTCATTTAAACGGGCCGATACCGCGTTGCAGCCGCCAGCACAGAAACGAGACATTCACCGCCATTTTGTATTTACAGCTGTGGCCGCCATTCTGTTTTAAAGCCGTGGTCACCTATAGATTTTGTTTGTATAATTATTTTGTTAATATTGGGTTTTGGCGCCATCAACATCACCAACTCAAAGGAATCGCCACCATTATTTAGCTAGAACACTATGCAAGCACACAATAAACATTCAAAATTACTAATGAATAAACATACCCAATTAGTGGTGTCCAGATCAATTGAAGCAATTCGGAGTCCGTAGATCACAGCCAAAGTAGTCGTATTAAGAAAAACGCAGAAACCAGTAAACAAGCGTGGGTCAAAATGTGTCAATAAGTATACTCTCTCAGCACAGCAAACACGACAAACGCACTGAACCGAAGCATAAGACTGACTGACTGAGCCAGATACTCAATTCACGGAGGCGAGAGGCCTTTGTTATACATAGCTATATCGAGCGCTGGTTGGCGTGCGGTTATACGTGGCGCTCGCTGATTGGTGCGCATTGCTTTGAGATGCGCGCGATTGGTTCCTCATTCAACACGTGCGTTTTGCGATTGTTTCATACAGTGTGCCTGCGCAAACTGTTTCGAATCGTGCTGAGAAATTTGCCGGAATTATACATTGGAGTATACTTCATTAATTAAAATATACTAGTTCACCAGTGGTCACCTAATATGATATATAAGGTTGAGATCTACTTAACCTAAATCTACAGGGCTTTAGCCCTTTTTTGGGGAGTAGTGCACTCTTTACTTGAAATATGTATCAACTTTTTGGTAAATAAAGATTTATTGTATTTGCATTGTATTGCTGATGATGACAATATTTTACGTTTAACCCTTGGGATGCCTGGTGGGTCAACCATGCACCCTGAGGGTTAAATACCAAGTTACAAATTTATTTCCCCTTGAATTAATAATTAAATGCGAATCCCGGAAAATACGATCTAATCCCGGAATAAGGGCATGTCCACATTATGCTAGCATTCATGAAACCCGCGGAATAGCACCCAAACGCCGACCACTGATCATGACCCACCATAACGAGAGTTTATACGCGCTAACTTTAAAAATCAGAAATCAAAATCTGAGAAAATCTGGCTAAGTTATGTTCCGGGAATGTACCTACTACATTGACGAGCAATGAAAAAGGTCCACCCACAAAATGCCGACAAACACCCTAATATCTCTTCTCTATCTTTAATTTAAAATTTGAACACATTACGTTTTTAATTGGTAAAATTCTGATGCGCTGTTAAATGTACTTCAATATTGCAGACGGCGTCTTTAAGCTAGCCTTTCCCGTTTAGGAGTAATTTGGTGTTATATCACTGGAACTTTTTCATTGCTCGTCAGTGTATATTATAAATAAAAGTATCCGAAATGAGTCATTAACCTGTTACTTTGATTTGCAACATAAAGTTGCATTTTTGGAAAACCTTGTGACGAATAAACTTTTATAGTTTTTGTAATTTTTTTAATTATCTACATCACCAAACTTAAAAAAAATACAAAGGCGAGTTTATCTAACCATCTGTCTCTTCCAGCATTCCATAGTGCACTGATGTACATAGAGTTTAGTTTACACATAGGTAATTATGGCCACTTAAAGTGCAATTAAACGATCGTTATGCAAATTCAGTTATGCAATTTTTTACGTGTAACGAGCTGCACAAAAACATCAACAGTGTTGTAATTGTAGCGTAATGGTCACGTCACGATCCCTCATAGCCCTCTGTTGTGCGAGCCTGCTCGGTAAATATAAATCATGGGACCTAGAGAAAGTAACCACACCCTTAAGGCCGGGCACTATCCCAGCGGAATTGAGAATATCATTTTCAGCTTAATTTTAGGAGAATAGGAATTCAAATCTTAATAAACGCTCTTCACCGGTTTATCGAGGACCAACTGACCAACATAACTTTATATTTTTATAATGCTAATAATAATAATAAAATCCGGTGCAAAATAAATTGCACAAAAAATATTGTGAAAAACAGGTTTTTGATATTATCTTCAGGAAAATTTCCGGTCGAGAAAAAATGTGACGCTCCACAGGTAACGGTACCTTATACTTTTTAATTTCAGAGACAATTTAGACAATTCGCTGTTTGAAACTCATTGCTTTTCTTCAGACTAAAATGTGTAAATTTGTTTTGATACATTGTGGTCATGATAATGCAATATTTGACGCAAACATTTTGTATTTAAAGTAATACTTATAAGTTTTTGTCATTTGTTTTGTTTTTATATCTATAAATTACCAGGATATGCGTTATTCCATACCGACCATAAGGTAAAGTAAAAAATCAAATCACGTTTATGCGTTCATGAATCCCTGCTTACACTCGCGATAAACAAACTAGTTGAAAGAAACTCTATTTTGCATAACTTGAGATTTACAACAGACTGCTTTGGCCTACTGAGGCGTCTTAAGCAAGATAGGTCTTAAGCATTATATTGAACAACAAAAGGTTTAGTCATTAATGTCAGAATTCACACCTATCAAAATCATACGCATGCATTATGTACAGTATGTTGGTAAATAGGGCATACTTGTTAAATCTTGTATTCATCTCATCACCCAAGGCATCACTTACTACTGTGAGAAAAAATTAAATATTTATATAGATAGAGCCATCAGACAGCTACTTTTAAAATGCTTTTACAGTATCAGTAATATCCTACATCAGTTCACGATGAGACTTCTTGACAGAAAACAATGGCGACGACTAATTACGCATCGAGAAAGTGTTTGAATTGAACCCCAGTTACTCTTATATACGAGTACAATGTCATGGTTCATTTCATCTGAACTCCAACACTTTCTCGATCTATCAAATATTCCTGATCCTGGCTTTCAACCTTTCCAATGACGTCACCCAATGGGTTTAAACCCTTCACATAAACTTGTAATTTTATAATTACAAGCGAAACGACTCTGAAATATGACTAACCTCCTTATTCATAAAACTTATCACCCTATGATAGCTAAAATGTGCGTTGTCCTTTCTCACAAACACAAATTTCAAAGTAACAGACAAAGACATACGAATTATAACGGCATTATAGTTAAAATAGGTTTATTAGACGTGAATAATGCGGTAAATAAATAAATGAGACTTCATACTTGATAGAGTACGTGTCTATGATTCTTCGGCCTTGTATGACTCTCGAGTTAAAAATGTCTCACCGTCATTGAAACTTTGGTACTTCATACGATCTACTTATTGAGTGGTTGGAGATTCGGAATGCGGATCCGTTTCTATAAAGGTATTCGCAACGCATTGTCTCCTATTTCCAGCGCTAATGCGTGGGTAGGGAAGGGAACACCAATGCCCTTAAAAAAACACGGTTTATATAATTTTACTTGTTATGTTGTGAGGTAACGTTACGTACCAGTGGCGAATGCCTTTAAATTAATTAATCAAGAAATGTGACAAGCAAGTTTCTAAACTCTACGCAAGTAAAGTTATACTTAGGTTACTACTTAAGTATAATAGAAATCCAAAGATACAACGACTCATTGAAGAGGGAAAAAACTACTTATTTGAAAAAATACTTGTGGTGAGGAAGCGATGATCCATTCATACAGGATCCATTACCGTCTTTGCGTTGTGAACCCTCCATAAATTCTCGAGAATGAAGAAAATTGCATGACTTGGCGCTGCCAAGGGTCTGTAATCAAAAATAAAAGAAAACGTTATCGATGTTTACTGCGATTTTTATATTGAGGCCAGAAATGTAAACAAACAACTGCCATTTACCGGTACCATATATACTACCGATATAAATCCTGAAGGATTTATATCCCAATATTGATTTTCTTGATTCTGAGCATGCTTTTGAAATACTTTCCCGTTCAATGTCACAATTACCCGGTACAATTCTAGCTATTGCTTGTGCTAGAGCCAGAGATTATTGATTTTACAAGTACAAGTACAAGTACAAGCTTTAACGTGAGCAAGATCGAAATCGACAAATTGTAAACCAGACCGACAGGGTTTAGAATTTACGTTTCTTTTGTTCTAACATGTCAATTGTCAACCTAACACGAAGACTATCTTCTTGCGCTCGCCCCCTCTAGTATTCACCCAAGCTACCGCAGTCTTTGACCTGGTATTTCCTTTACAATTCAAGTTTAATCCAGTTCAAAATTCAAAGGTTTTATTATAAACTAACGCGTCATATCGTAAGCAGAACTGTAGAATTAACAATTTATCGATAGTTGTACACTAACGAGAAAAATAACGTTACATTATAAACTAACAGTTTTGACAATCCTACGGTGACAGATACCCAGGGTCGACACGGACATGCGTAGCACTATGACATGGCCTTTGCGGCTGTGCGGGGCGTTACCCCCACCGCGATTTCCTCTTTCCCCTCTGGCCATCAATCCTGACATGGACTATATCTAGAATCATTATATTCCATAAGAGCATGTAAGTTTCCAGGCATAGTTTGGTGGAACAGATATCTCGTTAGACAGAAATTTAAGCTCGCCATTACAGACTCCGAAACTGGGAAATTCGTGGTTAAACCTTTGTGGATAAATTCGGGGTCAAGTGTCCTCATGATGCGGAACAGCGCCGAGCCGGATTATTTGAATTAATGCAACGACAGCTATGCTGATGTAGCCAAATTAACTATGCCATTTTGCCGCCAACCACAGTGTCTCGCCGCGCCAATATCGTCTCACGAGCTTTAAATTAAGCTGACGACCCTCGGAAGCTGCGGGTTGGTCAACTGATAGATGAAAGCTTTTAGTATCATCGCTGAATAATGCTATCATAATTTAAAGAAGCTTTTGTGCTTTGTCATTTTTATAATAATACCTTGGACACTATTGACACACTTTGGTCTAGCCCCAAACTAGGATTCCCTGTATCTTGGGTACTAGACAACGATACACATACTTATATAGATAAATATTATACTTAGATAGATAAACAACCATGACTAGGGTACAAACATCCGTTCTCATCAAACAAATATTTGCCCCCACCGAGACTCGAAACCGGGACCCTTGGCTTCGGAGGCAGGTTCACTGCCAACTCGGCCATTCGGGTCGTCAAAGTTATAGTTGACCATTATAAGAAGTATGAGCTTAGTTTGACCCCTCAGTTACCACCGGCGTTAGCTAAAGCCACTTTTCCGTTATGCGTTTTAAATTTTATTACCATGGCTTAGGGTTCAAATTGCGATCCGTCCCAACTACCCTCGGTTTTGAGTAGTTAAACAAATTAAAGTATTTTTGCTCTTGGATTTAAGAGCAAGTTTTAATGGCTTTTAGTAGTAGTAGGGTAGCAGTTTTTTCACTTATAGTTTTCGCTCTTGAGATAGTAAGATAATGAGTTATTAATACTTTCAATGCAGTTCTTGTCTTTGATGATCTCTGTGGCGCTGCGGTTGTGGCTCTGCCTACCATGCGAGAGGTCCCGGGTTCGATCCCCGGCTGGGGATGAAAAAAAACACCACAGATCTTGGATGTTTATATGTGTGTGACGTCGCTCTTTCTGGTTCCCGTGCGACACAGGGTACCCTATCGTGGAGCCAGAAGCAATGTCTGCCTCTATGTAAATGTCAAAACTTTTCATTAGCTTTGAACGAAAAATGTTAGCTTTAATGCAGTTTAATTTATTTTATTTAAATAAGTTTAATCGACGACCCGAATGGCCGAGTCGGCAGTAACCCTGCCTACGTAGCCAAGGGTCCCGGGTTCGAGTCCCGGCGGGGGCAAATATTTGTTTCATTAGAACGGATATTTGTACCCTAGTCATGGTTGTTTATCTATCTAAGTATAATATTTATCTATACATATAAGTATGTGTATCGTTGTCTAGTACCCAAGACACAGGGAATCCTAGTTTGGGGCTAGGTCAATGTGTGTAAATAGTGTCCAAGGTATTATTATATTTATTATCACAATGACGTCCACATTTACTCTCATGTACAAAAAGTTCTAGCCAAATATGAATCAAAACGGTCCGCCGTTCCAGCCACGAGATAATGTGCCAACTTCATGAACTCTCACCAGCTCCTATTAGCCGTGTATGTGTGCGGGAATATGCAATTTATTATAACGTTTACTAAAATTATTACTTCTAATATTTCCACGCTATCACTTGGTATTTTTACTAGCCTAGATTTTCCCACAACTGGGCAAAGCCCTCTCTTCTCCTTTATCACGCCTCTCGCTCCTGGGCAGATTCCCACCAGTTCTTGTTGTGGTGCTTACAATTGAATCCAAGTTCATTTTCACTTCACATCTTGAATACCACCGGCGTTAGATAACGCCACTTTTCCGTTATAGGTTTCAAATTTTATTACCATGGCGTATGGTTCCAAATCGCGACCCGTCCCAACTATCCTCGGTTTTTGAGAGGTTAAGGCCCAGTTCTGGCTGTTGAGGTGAGGGGCGCCGAATTCACCCGCCGTCTTCTGGCGGGATACCAAAACCGGCGGGGAAGCGGGCGGCGCGGAACGACATCAGGCCGCCCGGCGACATTAAAAATTAGATGTTTTGTCAAGTTTAATAAAAACTGAAATTACTTAATTAATGATTCAAAAATTGTTTTGGAGCTCTAAAAGAGAATAATTTAGTAGTTTCATGCATACTTTTTGGAGTTTTGCCACAATTTAGACTATTCAGGCTTTTTATATGATCGAGTCAAATTAATCGAATTGCCCAACGATATAGACATTAAACGATTTATTTATTGTAAAAAAAATTACGTTGTAAAAAAGTACGAAGTTATTGTAAAAAAAAAAAAATTTAAGACCCGGTGAATTTAGTGTAAATAATTATAAAATATATTCGAAAAAATTTTTTGCAGCAGTTTTGTCCGAACTTGAGCCTTAACAAGCAAAGCTCAAATAAAAACAAACAGTTACACAAAAACACGCTTATAGTATTGCATCAATGTGTTGATAGAACAACAAGCAATTTAAGAATCTCTAGTTTTTATCCGCTTAGTGGATCTGACGATTTCTCCGTGCCGTGTGCGACGAAAGTGGGTGATTCCATTCTGATGAATGTGCTATCCAAATCAATTATACTAATATATCAACTATAAGCAGCCACCAAATTAGCATTTTTTTGAACAAACAGTTACTAATTCAACCGAGGTTGATCATTCAAATATATAGGTTCATTCATTTAATTAGTGATGTTTGAATCAAGAAAATGTTTGTTACGGATGAGAGACTTTTCAGTCAAAGTCAAAGTTCTTTATTACTGCAGATATTGATATATACTTAGCAAATGTCATTAGTTAGTCCATCTCTACGTGTCAGTTGACAGCGAGTGATATAGTTATTTTTTTATCGAAAAATTCTTGATTAAATGATATTTGATCAGTTGTTCCATTCAAAATGTATCTGGCATCTCTTCAAAATCTTTTTGACAGCGCTCAATCATACACTCCATATAATACAAGGCTGTACAACTTATCAGCGAGCTGAATATACTAAGATTTGGGGTCGCTGCCAAGTTCTTACTTATCCTTACCAAGGAATGCTCAGCACACCTTTTTCACACTATTTCCTTGGTGTTTATTCTCTTGTTTACATATATAATCCGCACTTTGGTACAAGCAGCACGTAGAATAATTCGGTGTTAGTTTATTTGTCTGTGTGTCTACTCGACTTGGAAACTTTTCTTTGGCCATAAAACAGAAGTTACTAAGTTCACTTTTAATTTGCAAACGACAGTCGCTGCGCACTTCAGTTTTATTTTTCTTTGTCAAACAACTGCAGCAATCAGCAAGAAGCGCATAAGTAACGAACATATCAGCGCGGAAGCACCCGGGAAAGTCACGAATACCTTGGAACCGACATCGGAACCAATTAGCTGGTGGCCGGGTCCGCCACAATGGAACATGACGCTTCTGATACATCATATTTCCAGACACGTATCCAGTTCCCCTGCCTTTTGTAATGTAAGTCACACTCAGCTGGTCTACACTGCACAGTGCTTGGGTCAGGTTGGCATCCTTTTATCCTATGGTGAAGCCGGGTCTGACAAATAATTACGATATTTATCTTCGGCTAGTATTTGATCGTTCATCAAAAATACTGATTTGCACAGCAAAAAAGGATCGGCAAAAACACTTTTTATGTTTTAAATATTTTATGTGTACTCAAGTTTATGTTTTAAATACTTTTTGTTGTTCTTGCATGTTCAACCTAACACGAAGGATAAAGGGGGCTTCACTTCGCTGACCCCCTTTACCCTTCACCTTAAGCTACCGCAGCAATTTGCCCTAATATTTTCAAATCAGTATTTTTGATGTGAAGTTTAATATTTCCCTTTATCAACCTCTAAAAATAGGGGTTCTCCATCATTTCAGATTGTTGAAGTGTAATAATTTCCCTTCATGAGCATTGACAGTTTTCCGAGTTTATTCGCATTCGATTTTTATAATTTAGATAGCAGCATCAAAACCTAAATAACATTGTCAATCACTGT
Organism: Argyresthia goedartella; assembly: GCA_949825045.1. NCBI lineage: Eukaryota > Metazoa > Arthropoda > Insecta > Lepidoptera > Argyresthiidae > Argyresthia > Argyresthia goedartella. Next base: position 14,598,488 of record OX463809.1, on the reverse strand, counting down.
AGATGAAAGTCTGACATGCACCTTTATTGACAGCGTGACAACGTGACACATATATCATATAAACTAAAAACTCAAGCACATACTCAACATGAACCACAGACATAGTAATAACCTAATATTTTAATAGTACATTACGCTACAAGGGAAGTAAGTGAGCTATTACGGAACGAGATGCAATTTGGTGCCCGTGCGAGCTTCGCTCGCAAAGGGCTCTAAGGATCGAGTGCACCCGAGATATTTAGACGCCCGAGCGAGCGAAGCGAGCAAGGGCGGATATAGTTCGAGGGTGCAATAGCTACTTACAACCCGAGAGAAGTATACTATTTTACACCTTTCTTGCGAGGAAAATAAAACACAACAAATAAAATAAATTAATGAAGTCATCATAGCATTTTAAATACCTTTCTTTTGATTTATTTGGCAAAAGGTTGTCGATTACATTCTCACCTTCCATATCCACTCCATCACTTGACATTTTTAATTTGGTAATTGATTTGAGATAAACTTTATCAAACTTCAAATAATATCGATGGAATTACCGCCATTTTTTTTTCTTTTTTTTGTGTTGGTTGAGTTTTTGACCAAGGAGGTTTGCATAGCTTGAACTGTAAAGTTGTATGAAAATCCATTACATATCAAGCATTGCTTGTTCTGCAAAGTAATTTGAAAATGGAACGTAGTTTTCAATGCAGACAATGAATGAATAACGTAAAGACTAACTTACATTCACTCTTTGAACATAAGTAAGTAGGTCTTTACGAGCAAGGCAGGTGTAAACATATTTTTGGTGTTGGTTGGATATAACAACAGTTTCTTAGCCTCGATTTCATTTAACTCGGTGGTCCGGCAACCCTAAGCGTGGCCATGCCCGGGTTCTGTGCGTGGAATTTGTTTAATTAATTCTTCTGCCCGAAGGCAGGCAGGGCAGGGCATGTATGATTGCGGTACTTCAAACTACTAGCTTATTCGGACATGATGTGCATTAGTAATATGCTCTACATATCTGTGTCGGCAACTAGATTTTCTCTTTCGGAAAATTAGGCCGTCAAAAACATTATTTAAAACATAACTGACATAACAAATATACCATAAAACTTGTAAATATATTCGGGTATCAGTAATACGTCTGTATTACTGATACCTGTATTCATTACTCTGACCTCGTAATCCCGGAAAAAATATACAGTACTACGAAAAGCAGACATAGTTTGTTTATAAATGTCCTAAAAGTTAATGTCTTTTTTACAGGGTCACATTTAATTTGATCACCTGGGGAAATGATGGTACCCATTGGTCGCTTCTTCATCAAACCGGCACGGCAACAACACGACACGCGACGTCACGTGTCACAGGTTCAAGCCACCCGCACGCACACAAGGAAATATAACATGTGTACACAACAGATTCATAAAACTGTCGGAACGACACTAGTGGGAGACTTGCTGCCGCCGGCAGGTTGGAGCCGGGCCGGACCTGACCAGTCAGGAAGCATGCAGTACAATTTCATATAATTAAGCATCCACTGATGTCGGTGTCGGCCCGGTTCGGGCCGGGCCGGCGCGGTGAAGAAGCCTCTAATAGCTGAATGCAAGTTATGAGACACAATATTTTTCGTTTGGGACTGTGGTCCCAAACGAAACAGGGTTCTTGGGGAAATTTGTTCATAACAATGGACGCTTCTACACCGACACCGACGCTTTATTGTATGAAATTGTACTGCACGCTTCCTGACTGAACCGGCCCGGCTCCGACATGCCGGCGGCAGCAAGTCTCCTTCTCCCACTAGTGTCGTCCCGACAGTTTTATGAATGTGTTGTGTACACATGTAAAATTTCCTTTTGTGCGTGCGCGTGGCGTGATCCTGTGACACGTGACGTCGCGTGTCGTGTTGGTTCAGTGAAGAATCTATCTGTCGGCGCCGGGTCGTTTAGTATTGTCTTGTCGGGTCGTTGCCGTGCCGGTTTGGAGAAGAGGGACCCGGGTTATTGTACTGAGGATCAGAAGATATATATTTTTAATTTGTGGCGATATTATTATGTTCCTTTGGGAAAGTTGTTCTTTTAATGGGTTCTAACTATCATTCCCCAAATATAGTCATACGAGTAAATTTACTCCTTAAGCAAATGTTATGGACCAAGTAAACATTACGCGGATTGCGCCTGAAACAACACTTTCAAATTGGGTTAGCTGGTTGCGTGATTGGATATTTATTATACTCGAAGGAAGTGTTCAATCTACCGAGTAAACGGACAAGAAACTATTTTTATGAGACCGTTACGTGAACCACTTTCAACAAGTCTAGTTAGCCGGAGCTGTGTCTGGAATAAGTAAGACTAATTAAATGTTGAGGGCGCGTTCTGCATTAAAATAAACGACTGTTATTTAAATTTAACGGGCTTTGAAATACACACACATCATCACAACTATGATTATGAGACGATGGTTGTAGTGTTCGGTTTCTTGCATGTGTTGAATATCCTAATATCCTTATTTCATGGATGGATGGACTAATAATACTAGATCGAGGTGTTTTGATGCAAAAAATCCTTTCCTATCCTGAGTTTCCTGAGCTAGACTAGGTAGCTATCAAAATGAAGGCGGAAAGTACCATAATAAATTGCGACATTAATTAAGTAAGGAACTATACCCTGCTGCTAATCAATCCAATCAAGCTTACGTATGGTATGATGGTATGATAAACATATATACGGTAATTCGGTGTGCACGTCATCATTAGGAAGTAGCTTAGGCATTTATAGGTATATATAAGCCAGAGGGTTTTATACCCGTCCCGCGGTAAACATCTATCTCGTCTCTATCTGACTGATGTTAATTTTAATTGTTTGATCTTAATTGGTGTAGTGTTTGGTCTATTTTATGACATTGCTAAGGATTATCATAAAAAAAACATAAAGGCCATACATAAAGTGTCAGGCTAGACGTCGCAGAATTTCGGTCGCGAAATTTCGGCTACATTCGGTTTTATACTAAACTTCTGTTTCGTTCACACGCAGTCGCAAAATTAGTTGTCTGCTGACTCACGCGCACGATCTCGGCTGAATTGCGTTCGCGGCGAGAGGAGAGCGAGGGGAGGGAATAAAATCGTCAGCAGTGTTGTTATTATACGGCCATAATATACGTAATATTCCATGACTTCTTTTCAGATTATATGGTATACGGCATTCTTTTCAATACCGTATTATGACATACGGCAATTTAGGCTATCGCTATCAAAACAACACTAGTTGCTTGACTCTGATTTAGTAATTAAAGTTTTTAAGAGATGTTATATCTTGAAAAACATATAATGGCATATTCTGCTAATATATGTTTTCCAATAATATAATGGCAGAATATGCCATTAATGTCTGGATTTTCACATTAACTTTTATACAATATATGAAACTGTCCGCGCATCAGTCTTTCACCATTGAGTGGATTCACCCAGCATTGTCTTCTGTTGTCATCTTCTGTGTCTTCTAAATATGCTTCGTTAATACACAACATTTTTATTAATTCCATTACACGACAAAAGCACCCTGTGCAAACGTTGAATAGCAACTGAATAATTTACGCTTGTGTGGCCGACCAGCTGCGATCGAAATTGTCAAACACTCACACACACACACAACCCAAAAAATTGAGCTCGTCTAGCTTCACCCATAAAGAAATCTGGTAGCCAGTGCTGGTCCAACGCTTAGCGGCACTGGTCGGCGCTGGTAGCTGGCGCCGAGTTTCTAGACTGTGTGCAAAACCAGTACCGATAAGCGCCGACCGAATTTCGACCCGCGCAGGCCAGCGCCCTCGGCTGTCATTTGTTCAACGGGATACATTCAGAGCTTTCCCCTTATTCTGCAACCAAATATGCAACAAATCTAACTCAGTTAGTGCAAAACTGACGTTTCGTGTATGGGGAAAATGTCACATTTCTACAATTTTCGGTCGATTTGAGTTACAGAATAAGATTGGCTGTGAATGCCAATCACACCAATTTTTCGTTAAATGATTTTTGACTTCGTTCAAAATAGAATAAAATGTATCTTTGCTAGAGTCATTCTTGTACTACTCTGTCAAGAAAGTAACGGGAAAAGATAAATTATATACAAAATATTAGTTATTCATCAAAATTTATTTTTTTACCTTCAAAGTATGCTCCTTCGGAAACGATACACTTGCGCCAACGAATAATCAAATCATCAGAACATATTTTAAACGCTTTTTCCGGAATTGAGTTCAGTTCTTGCCGCGAAATTTCCTTTGTCTTCTAACGAATGAAAACTGGTGCCACGTAGTGTGTAATAGTGGTAATTTGAATTTATGAAAAAGAAAGAAATCGGCTGGAGCCATATCTGGTGAATAAGGAGATTGCTCGATGGTATTTGTTGAGTTTTTGGTCAAAAATTCAAATTTGAATGAGGATTTTCAGTCACTTTTTTCTTCACTTTTGCGATATTAACTTCAGTTGTTGATGGCATACCTGGATGGATGGTTTGATAGTAGTTCGCGATTATCCTCTAGCTATTGAATAGACATTTTACACAACATTTTATTGCTGTGCATAACTCCATGTCATTTCAGTAACGTCTCTAGGCGGGTTAAATGAAATGTTAAAATTCATTTTACGTGTTTGCCTCAGCAAGGCTCCACACAATGATTTTGGCACAAATCCAAGATATCTTGCCAAGGTTCAAAGGCACGAGACAACTTTTGTTCGCGCAATAATGCTATCATTCTACTTGAGATAAGACTGTAAACGCCGCCTTAAAACAAACCCGATTTTTCTCTAAAACGGCCAAAGTTCATTTATTTTTTCCAAACTTCCACTTTACTGTCGCTTAAACTCTGGTTGATGGATTTAATACGAGAGTATATTGTGATTTCGACAATAGTAAGATATTAAGTAGTCATTCAAGAGGAATATATATTTTTTTAATTTCAATATTAAATGAAATCGTATTTATCTGTTTCATGCTTACTTCTCACAAAGGAGATGCAGGTTCGATTCCTGACCATGTACCAATGAGATAATTAATTTATCTTAAGGACATTATACGGTCGTTCTAACGGTGATGGAAAACATCGCGAGGAAACCTTCATTACTCCATAGCTACGGCGATGGGCTAACCCCCTGTCACGCAAAATGGAGTATTGAATAACTGGCTCGAAGTGGGCACCACCCCGTATGGGAATAGGGGTGACGCCATATTTGTTTTTCTCGGTTCGACGAAAGGATGGAATAACAAACAAAAAATATCTTAACTGTAAATGGACTGCAGTTTGCACATAAACATTCTGCAGTCCCATACAGCAATGAAACAGTACATATATTAAAACGGAGACAATGCGGAAAAAGTTCTGCAACAGTATTTCCATTCTTGCTGTTTTGTCGAATCAGATTTGCATGAATCTAGCGACACTTACATTAGATAAGCAGATAGTTTACAAAAGCTTTATAAGAACAGATATCTACGACATTTAACGAAAAATCTATATTTTATTTAAAAAAGGAAACGCAAAAGATGCGACGACTGTGGAGTTTCTTCGGTGAGCTCTTCTCCACAGATTCCGCCATTGTGTTAGTGAACTCACCCAAAAAAATGTAATGACGGATCTAAGTGATGTAACAACATCCTATGGAAATAAATGATTTTTGATTTGATTTGATTGATAGCTATAACATTCCGAACGGAATTTACATTTAAAAAATGAAATTCGATAATCGAAATAAGAAAAGTATACTTTTGTCCGACCCAAAACATTCTTGATGTTTCTCAGACAACTTCCGGGTTCCTTAACAGTATAGCCACACCTAACCACCCAAGGTTACGTCATAGGCACAATGCATGGATAATGGTTATAATATTGTACAACTGAGACCATCGCTCGCTACCAACAAAAGGATCCTCATTTCTACTATAATGCGTCGATCTTGCGTGAGAAAGCACCATGTGGCCATTCACAGTTTTCTAACTCAAATACCAGTAGAAGTTAGTAAATACTTTCTAACCTGTCCGTTCACTTTCACTATCTACACGAACATTTGACCCATCAAAAAGGTTGTTAGATTTCGCAACTCGTATTTTGTGTAATGAATAACTAATCTATCGATATCAATTAATAAATGGGGATTATAAATATTTTTTCGGAACAACTTGCCTTTTATGCTTCAGATTAGTTGGAGACATGAATTAACCGTAGCTCGAGCGTCGAAATTTATTGATGGGTGTTAACATGGGGGCGTGAAAAGCTGGCACTTGCTAGGCTTCTATGAGCAGACACGGCTATTTAGTTACAAATATTGCTGGGCCGCTAAGGGTTACAAAATACCCCTCTAATGTACATCGCGCCACGAGTTATGAGCGGTGGCCTTGAATGCGCAATAGTCACTTTTCAATACCTGTACATATGCGCAGTAATACCCGCCAACGTCTCCCAGCGCTCCTAATCGTAGCGCGAGTTATATCTACTGTTAAAATGCATTTTTATAACATTTAGATGAGAGTCTGTTGATAAAAACAACAACAACAGAGCGTCACGCTTTTTCGTCCCGGTGGCAGAGGCACAGTTATGCCCACATTTAGCCAGTTATATTCAATACTCTAAGTTGCGCGAAATGGGGCTAGCCAATCGCCACAATTACGTAGTTAGGAAGGTTCCCTCACGATATTCGCCGTTATAATTTGAATTCAGCCTATATAAAAATAGCCACTATTGTTAATTCAGCCGGCAAAGCCGCTGGGTGTTGGAATGCGTCCGCGAGGTAATGTCTCCGCCGCTTGACGCCCAGCAGAAATGACGCAAGCTCTGAGGGCGGCCATTTGATGCCACGAGGGCAAATGTGAGCCGTAGAAGCGAATGTGACATGACAAACTAATCGCGGGTGCAAACTTGACATTTGCGGAGCAGATGCCATACTGTGTCAAGGCTGTGGGTTTAATGTGTACCTATTGGTGTGTAGTTGATGTGTAGATATATCTGAGTGTCTTGCTTGCTCACATATATCTGTTGCTGACTATACTGTGGAGTCACCATCTATTGTAATATCTGTTTCTAATTTACAATCTGTACCTCCTGATACTCCGCATTTATCTAATGTATGTAATTATTTTAAATATATCTTTTGACTTAGTAGTGTACACATATTAGAGATAGATAAGTGAAATAACATACGAATGAGTGAATAATTTTGCTAAGGACATTTTAATTAGCGGCTAGATCCTAGTAGACCAAACAATGGAAACAACAAACGTAGAGCAAGCTCTAACAGGCAAATCTGTGGTCGGCTTAATTTATGTTGGTCCAGTTCCAATCAAAAGTTTCGTTTGGAAACTCGACTGCCGAGTTACACTGCAATCGCAAACCAAACTTTTGAACGGGACACAAATGGATTAGCTGTTCTAATATATCTATCGCTTTCCCACAAGCCAGCTCTTTGTTTGTACACTCTATGAAGAAACTATGATATCTAAACATGTAGGTTTGAGCACAGAGAACGGAATCATCACCGCGATTGATCATTCAGTACCCTGTGGGTTAGAGCTCTGTGAATACCATTAACAATATCGAGATCTTATTTTCTTAATAAACTCAAATAATAAAATATTTATGATTAAAATATTTATTATTAATGTTAAATCAGACACTTAACTAACTCTCTAGACCGTTCATTAAATACCGACGTTTAATCAAGTCACTAAAATTCCGTCAGACAAGTGAGTGAACGAAACGTTTAACGAGTTGTCTAAACGTTCCTAGGCAAGAAGATATAGACAATAGAAATATTTTTATGTGTACTTAAGTTTATGTTTTAAGTATTTTTTGCTGTTCTTACATATTCAACCTAACGCGAATTGTGCAAATCAGCTGTTGTCGTGACGCCATCTTGTTTTCCAACAAGCCTGCTTTCGGTAAGACAGATTGTTCAACGTTTTCGACGATGCTTTATTTAAATCAAAATGGTTAAACGTCGGCATTTAATTAACGGTCTAGAGCTAGTGTTAGTTAAATGTCTGATTTAACCAACCAACTGCGTCATGTGGACTGCGATTTCGAAGTTTCCCAATAATTGCATTTTATAGACAAGTTCTCTTTCGCGCGGCCTCACATAGCTGTGCTTTCTGATATTGAATATTTAATGTCACCGGCTGTGGGCATACTAAATCAGAACATTCGTTCGGTGAATCGGGATTAATAGAACTTGCACGATCGGCTCTTTGCATTTTAGGTATGTTTTCAAGTAAGTCTGAATTAATGGAATTTATTAACCGTCTTCACTTCTGGAGGTGTTTCATCGGGATCTATATATTTTTTGTTTATTATCTAAGTATACTGCACTGCATATATCACCACTTTGCTAACTAAGCTTACAAGCCTTGCTATTTCTGATTCTTCTAATAGCACAATAGTGGGTTTCAACTTACATTAATTTCGGCAAACGATTTATTTTCTAAGATCGTTTGGTATGGTGTGGGTATGCTAATCATTACAACCTCGGAAGTGGGGAGAACAACTTTTGGTCACCCGAAAACCTCGAAATCACGAAGTTGGCATTCAAAGCCTTGAACGGGTATTGCCCGAAAAACTTTTGGACCCGGTGTTCTGGAACATAAAGTAAAGTAGTATCCCGCCGCGCTAGTCGCTATGCGGATGTGGCGCGGTTAAACTCAACGAATGAAACACTTACCGATATCTCTACTGAAAATCCGTCATGATTGTGTTTGACCCATTGTGCTAAAATATTGATCCTACAGTAAAGATGTCTGTGACACCTCTGTGGCGCAGCTGTTGTGGTTCTTCCCTCCCTTCCCTTCTGTGGTTCGATCCCTGGCTGGGGGTGAAGAAAAAAAACCCCAGGTCTTGGAAGTTTATATGTGTGTGACGTCGATGTTTCTGGTATCCTAGTGTGGTGCCTAAAGTAATATATGTGCCTGTGTGTAAATGTTTAACTTTATGTTTATGACATAATTTGTTTAACATTTCATACAGTTAATTAATGTAGAAGTAACTGTGCTGATATTTTTATGGTTTCCGAGTTATGTATGAGCGAAAAACTGGAATAAGTCCGAAAACTTCGAGGTTTTTGGGTCACCTAAAGTTGTCCCCCCATTTCAGTGGTCGCAAAATTAAGTTTGGCATACCCAGAAGATACCAAACGATACTAGAAAAAAACAATCTTGCAGAAATTTATGTAAGCTGAAACACTCATAGATCCTCCATATATTACTCAGGGTTATATTGTCCTAAGAATGACATAAAATACATGGAGATAAATATTTATACCAAAGTAATAAAATTACTAAAATGTTATTGATGAATCAATGTTATTGATCTAAAATATTATTGATGATCAAAAAACTTGGACGCTCACTTTCTGGGGTGAAAATAAAATAAATACAAATTGAAAACACCCCCGACACACTGATGAATCCTTCACAGCTAATATAATGCAAAAAAACAGCACCGAAAATGGCTAAATAGTTTATGAGAAGCCTCAAGCGACAACCATCCTGGCTGCTGCAGCGCCCCCTGGTGGTCTACAACAAAAAAATAATTGATTTTTCTCTTAGCCGTTAAATCCAAAAAACCGCATCGAAATCAGTCCAATACTTTTCAAGGAAAATAGTAACGAACATTCACACACAAACACACCCATACAAAGAACCTCTAACCCCAAACGCATACACCTCCTCCGCTCCGTTCCGTCCGTCGTGGGTAAAAAATAACTCTATTAAGGTAACAAACCATTTCCCTCAATATTGAATCCCTTATCACTTGACTGTCGGTCACTCTGACGCATTTTTCCGGACGCTTGCCTTTTCTGCTCCATTGATTCGTTCGTTTCCACGGCGTCCGCTGATCCCAGACCCTCCCTGCTTCCGGCACACAGGGTGTAAACGACCATATAACTTTTATAGAATATCATTTTTTTAGTTTGGAAAAATGTTTATGTAAAACAAAACGTATGAATTCTCCGTAGGATAACTGTTACGTGTCCACGATTTTTTTGTGTGCTCGTGAGCTAAGAAGTAGCCTAGCTAGTTAGTAATTTTTGATAAATTTAATCCCACCAAAAACATCATCATGTAAAATGTTTCCATGACGAGAACATATGGCTGGCACTGTCAAAAAGTTATCAGATCTCATGTAGAGCCAAGCTTTTATCTCTACACGCCCTAACTCCACAAACCCTAACTTCACAAACTCTACGCCGTAGTCAAAATATGTGGCTAACGTGTCCATTTTTCGGGCCTTTACAGTGTATAAAAAAATACTACTCCTTCCCCACCACACTACTAAGCCGCACAACTGGTAGTATACCACAGTTTTGGTAGATAGGGTAGATAAAAAGCGAGTTAAACTCAATCTCGAGTAAACTTTGACAATCCATAGATATTTTTAAACAATGACATCGTTCACCGCGGTAATGTTCGAATATTGTTCAACCGATATTAAACCAAAAAGATTTTATTAGTTTTAAAAAGCTTTTTTAGCGCAAGTATCGGTGTCTGTCTGTTATCCAATATTTTAGCGCTAAAGTCGGTTTCTATCTATTGCTACTTTTTACCGGTCTTTTGAGGAATATTTCAGGTGATGAATATCAATTTATGACGTTGTCCTTTATATCTTAGCGTTATAATTGAGCGTGTAGTATCCTGGGGTGTCAAGCATTTTATACTCTACTCCAACGCATATATGAACCGGATGTAATTGCGCCAGCTTCATTGAAAGTACGCTCTGTTGCGAGATTGTGAAGAGTACTTGTTTTATTGCAAATTTAATATTCTTGAAATGTACTGTTCTGTCCTTGCTAGCAAATATTGCTGCGAATTGACTGTGCATGGTGATAGTGCACAAAGTGAATGCACAAGTACAAGGAAATAGCGTTTATGGGGTAGACATGTAGTAAACATTTTATTCTCAGTAGTGGTGATTCTTAATGTAAATTAACCTTACATTTTTGTCAAATAACAATTACGAAAATTTAAAAAAGTCCGACAAACCCCTTCTAAAAATTTTGGCGTCAGGAAGTTTAACATTCTAGATACTTATATTATACTCATACACTGTAAAATGTAGAGTTCCATCACAATAACAGTCTCGAGTTGAAAGGCCCCCGCTGCCGGCATCAGGTAAGTGAGGCAATTTACATCTCGGCTCTTACCGGCAAAGCTGGCCGCATCAACCAAGGCTATATTTTACAAGTCACATGGAAATTCTGGTGTGTTTTACTACAAGCGTGTCATAAACATAAGACACTCCAGTTTCATGTCTTAGACACGCCACTCTGTAGCTAATTTTCACAAGAAGGTTTGTTGTTTTTTAATCCGAATCGGGTTTTTGTAACAGGCAATGATAAGCTACGCAATGATCCGTAGTATGTTGTATTTGGATGTATCCATAAGTAAATACAATATGAGAAGATGGTTAAATTACCAGACCTATTTGCTAAATATATAGTTTCTCATATTTTATCCTGTTTATTCACAATAGTGACGTAATAATATAGATACAATGCGCTAATACCCATTTAACTACTCGAAACCTCGTGGGCGTATTCTGAGTAGAGGTTCTCACTGATTGCTTAATTATTACCCGTTCCCAAAGGGTTTTATTCTCGAGTCTCGCAAATCTTCGGGTACTAATAACAACTTTAGTTAACCCTAATATACTCAGAAGATAATAAGATACATTTCTGTGCAAATAAAAGACTTGAAAACATTTCACATAATCAAAACCCCATGCCTAGAAGGTAATTTCTCTTACCTAACAAACACAGTACAAGTTTTCAATTTATTTATTTATGTGAAACGCTAATTGTCAGACACGCAAATTAACACAGCAGCAGCCAGTGGAGTGTTCCGAAAATAATTGGAAAAGAGACGGTGTCGGCGTCGCGTCGTCCCGACGTCGATGCTCGGTGCTTTGCGCTTGGAATTTTAGTGCAACCATTACCCGATAATCCCAGCAGTTGCAAAGAGTGACATCAGTGGCAACCGAATACCCGGAAATACCCTTTGAGCCCCTGGCCGGGCAATGTACGGGTAATATAACAAATATCTACATCTTGTATTACCTCTACATCACAGGCAGATTTTTATGAAAGACTTCCTTTAATAATCCCTGGTATTTCACAATGAACAGAAGTCGCAGCCTGCAGTACATGTAACTGGTTACCCGTAGTTAATCGATCAAGGGGTATTGATATTAGTACCATTTGGTATGAACTCCGGGAATCGAACCTTAGTACCTCGGAAATACTACTCGCGGACCGCATTCTTGGTTGTACCCGGTGCACTCATGACGATTCGGGGGCTCACGAAGAGGCGGGCTCGGGCAACCACCTTTTGAACCCGGTAATGGGCGAAGTGACTGCGAGACTTTCTGATTTCATGAAACTTGCTCCCCGCTTAGTTGAAACTAAGTGTGTGGTCGACGTGAGTCTTCTTATGTGCCGCTAATGATTTTTTATTGTAGTGTCCCTTTACTCGCATTCTGGGAAACATTATCGAAATATAGATTTCACAACTTGGTAAATTTCAGTGTTAGTGATTTTTTGTCTCCCTTAAAGAGAGACAAGGTTAATTCACCTACTTAGTCGGTGTCTTTTGAGCCGTCGATTTAAAAACAAATGACCTACAAAGTTGTTTCATTTAACTTACGGTTCTGCGGTTCAATACTCTACAAGAATGTGAATTGCTACCCCCACAGACATGTGGATAAAACCTTCCCGGAATTTCCATTTCGGACCGCAGAGATTTGCGTGAATGCGAAGAAAACCGATGACGCACACACTACTATGTATGAATAATGCGGGTTGTCCCGCAAAATGCATAAGTCGAGCCGAGGGAGGTGCGAGGTCCGACCCTTTCCGGGTGCCCATTTACAGAGAAGCCCTATTTAAGGAAACGCCCTTCACTTTCTCCAGAATTTACGATATTTCCCAAACGAAGTGCTATTACCGGCAAATCTACCAAGTCTGAATAAATTCCCAAACCCGTGTTCCATAAATCATGGAATTAATGATCTGTCGCCACACGAATGGTCTCGTTTCATTACCGGCTCCGTGTCTTAATGGAATTTATTGAAGTGGTCGGACTCTAGTCGGTTAGAAAAATAATGGCCGTTTGCAGATTTGCATGCTAATGACGCCATAATAAAAGTTTAACTCCACCAGGTTTGCTCTTTAAAGTTTCTTACATTTCTAGAAATCCTCTCTTTTCGCGTATTTCAGTGCGATAGTCGAGTTCGTCCGTGTTTTTACGATCTTCTTTCAGATTATGGTCTTTGGTTGTGACGTCCTACTGTGAGCATTGTTATACTAGGTAGAGTTAAAGTTACATTCAGTAAAACTAAAAGTGATGGTAACTATTCTGGAACAGCTAAAGGTGCTACAATTTTTTATTAAGTTTACAATATTTATTTTCGAGTCCCGGTGGGGGCTATTATTTGTTTGATGAGCACGGATGTTTGTACCCTAGTCATGGTTGTTTATCTATCTAAGTGTAATATTTAACTATATAAGTATGTGTATCGTTGTCTAGTACCCAAGATACAGGGAATCCAAGTTCGGGGCTAGTTCAATATGTGTAAATACTGTCCAAGGTATTATTATTATTAATTTAATTGACGTGGAAGATGTCTCTACGTCTATTTCTAGACATTTAAATATCGTGTTAATGAGTTTTAAACAGTAACGATCTGTCAGAACAAACGTCCTAATGACTTCTTGTTTCCGCTGCTGTCACTGTAAACGAGATATTTCACAAGCAAGTAGTTTGTGAACGAGTTTAGATACCCAACTATACTTATCTACCGATATGGTATGCGTTCGAGATAGGGCGTGCCGAGGTCGACTGGTGGTACGAATCGAAAGTATTATCGGTGGGCTGGACATTAGGAAGGAAAACTGCTTCGCTGTGAGCCTAGCATGACATTAGTACCCCTTCAGTAAGCACAGGCTATTCTACGACTCATTTCCCGCATGAAGACGTAGTTACATACACACTATCGTACTATTTGTACACCTAACACAAATGCAATAAATGCTATAGAGTGACAATGTTGAATGACGTGACGAATCTATGTGTATATTGTATATTGTACCCGCGTTTTCCTCGTACAGGGATTTTCAAATGGCCGAATTTGGCGCCGACAAAGTCTTCTTAACTAGAAAGACTATTATTATATTATAAAAAATAAACCTTGATCGCTCATCGAAATCTACTGTCAGTTTTCCAGAATGTTCGGTAAATCTCAGTTGCGAATGCGGGGAGATCGTTGTCGATATGTGAAGGGTTCGCTGAATTATATTGCTATCATCTCCTCAGGCAGTGAAGCAGCCTACACAGTTATCATAAGGGGCTCTTGTTGATAGAGTAGATCGCTATCCTTCTTAGTAGCAGGTAGAGACAACATCCATATAGAACTCTACGCAAAGACAAACAAAGAATCATAGCATTTTCGAAGTCATTCTGTTTTCCAATCGATTGAATATTGCTCACAAGTTATTTTATTTACTCGATATATAATAGAAGATTGTTTTTAGACCACAAAAATATTATTCTTTTGCGGATAAAATTATTTTAACTGGATACAGAATAACCCTGTCATTTGAAAGGTAAAGCGGGTCTAGTGTTACGTAGTCAGACTTGTTTACGAACAAGTTCACGATATCCGTAGGTGTAGTAATGTCATTGGTTTCCTTTTACTGCAGCTGTACTTAGCCCTTTACCACTTTATGAACGGCAACATAACAGCAAGAGACTGGGACATCTTATAATCGTCGGTGCCAATAGTCTATAGGGGTTGATACCTCCCTGGTGGTTTATGTCTCCTTAGAGACAGGAAATATCACCAGCTAGTTAGAAAAACCAACGAACTACGGTACCACAAGCTGCCACCAAGGGTTTCCAAGAATTTACAGCTATAGTACACTAGAAAAAACATAACACAAGCGAAGGTTGCAAAAAGAATTCGTTAAAACGTGGATGTGGCGAAAACTTCAGCATAGACACCATCAGCAAAAGATACACTGATGGATTTTTGAACTCTATTGCTCTGAAAATCGTAGATAAACGGTTCAGCGACGCTTTTGCTGAAAGTACACAAGTTGCTCCACGCTTTTAAACATTCACGAGTGGAACTCGGGACAAATTTCAGGCCTAAATAATTTTGCGCCGCGCTCTCAGCGCAGAAAGAGTTTGGAATCTGTTCATCTGCGGGCCCCGGAGACGGATCGGTAATACAAAAGTTGGGTATGCAGCCGAACACTTAACGTTACACGGTCTTTTCTGACAAAGTTATGGTAAGAGTCATAATAAAGTTCCGCGATATGGCGAATATTAGCAGTATTATAGGTATACAAGTTCATAAAACACATTATCAGAGTGGAGAGGAGAAACTCAGAAAATTGGGAAGGTGGTTCAGCTCAGAAATTCTCGGTGTCACGAATTTTCCTTGTCATTCGCCATTTTGTTTTATTTTTCGTAAACATGTACCGTACATGTATGTGTATATTAGGTAGTACAGTTATAATGTACAGCTTTTCCCTTGTTCTTGTTTACACAAATTCTTTGAGCCGAGCTTAAAATTAGATTGCATAATTTATTTGAAAACACATTGTTATTATTTGAAATTACCACGGAAGCTTTGTTCTACCTGTTAGTTTAATTGTGACCCCTCCAAAGCTTC
Source organism: Argyresthia goedartella (assembly GCA_949825045.1). Classification (NCBI taxonomy): domain Eukaryota; kingdom Metazoa; phylum Arthropoda; class Insecta; order Lepidoptera; family Argyresthiidae; genus Argyresthia; species Argyresthia goedartella. Next base: position 14,582,798 of record OX463809.1, on the reverse strand, counting down.
GTGTTCCTAAGAGCCAGTAATGTTATTTCTCGATTGCCATTATAAATTCAGAATTTTCGAAGTTAAAAGTCAAAGACAAAGCGAAATTCCTTCATTGTTTTAGACATTCATAATATCCTTAGTATAAAATATTTACCTCTTCACTATGAGCCATAGAGAGACCAAGAAGAAAATCCTTGAAAGGATCTTTTTAACCTCTCAAACACCGAGGGCAGTTGGGGCGGGTCACGAGTTTGAACCTTATGTCATGGTAATATAAATTAAAACATGTAACGGAAAAGTGGCGTTAGCTAACGCCGGTGGTATTCAAGAGGCTAAAATAATATAGTTCTATAGCTGCGAAGATTTTCCGTCCCACGAATAATATTACGTAAATTTTGTTTTCTTATTTCCGCGCCCTTGTTCGATCATCAAATAAACTCATTTCGGATAATAATTTATCAAATTAATCCTTCTAATTGGGCCTGGGTAATTGGTTCGTCGCCTGAGTGCTGAGTTTTACTTTCTTAGCGGTTATGAGAATAGAATGATAGAATCCAATTTAAAATATACCCATTTATAAGCAGTGCTTTTCAGTAGATATTTGGAGTAGTTTTAGGGTTCCATACCCGAAGGGTGCCAAACGGGATAAAACAGGATAAAATAAATATTTAAGGGGGCCCCCATGTAACAATTCTTTCAATATCACATACAAACTTATGAATCCACCTGGTTACGTACATGGAGTGTGAAAGTTGTCGCACCAATAACTTTGTAAACAACATTTTGCCATGTAAAATCCGAACTATTCACTCCACACCATCCCTACCATTATACGGTGGTAGGAAACCCTTCGTGCGCGAGTTAGACTCGCACTTTTTCGGTGTTTTTATAAATTTTACCATTCAATAAAACCTTCATATCTCCAAAGAAGCGGAAATGGACTAGCCCGCTACCGTGCAAAAATTGGATATTCAATATCAGGCTAAACATAGCCACTTAATGTTATTCCAAAAGGTGTAATTTAACGAGAACTGGTTAAATACCAATAGGAGAGTCGGCTTTCAAAGGTAGGGAAGACTGGTATCGGGAAGCTGGAATTCCGAACACGTAATGGATATTGGCAATATCCATAAAGTATCAAACAAAGCGATCCTCGAATGAGTTACGGATATTCTGTGTGCTAATATTAAAGTATTAAGTCAATGCCACATAAAAGGCAAATATATATAGATGTACATACTTACATCAAGTTCAAGTTGCTACTCATGTGAGAGTCAATGTTGGTAGTCTGCCTAAACGTGGTGACCAAAACAGTCACACTACAAGAGGTGCAGATAAACTAGCCAATGTCCCTCATAAATTAGAAAAATGGCCAAAACAAACTACCGGACGACATTACCAATGCACCGAGCTTCCTAAACTTTAAAATTAAACTAAAAAAGTGGCTTGTCAAGAAGTCGTTCTACTCCTATGAAGAATTCATAAATTTTAAAGAACGACGTACATAAGTAAATATTCTTTTAATTGTACCAATTATATTACATTATACTCCTACGGGTAATGACAACTTCCTTATTAATGATGTGGCAAATGTTTCCTTCATCTAATTTTATTTTATACATTTTATTAATTTTTTGAATTTTGTTTGACTTGTAATGTATATTACCAATAAATGATGTCTTATGTCTTATGTCTTAAGTCTTACATAGCATGACTCCTTTTCCCGTACGCTGTGTCAGGGGCACAGTTTTGTCCACGTTAAGCCAGTTATTCAATACTACATATTGCGTGTTAGGGGCTAGCCCATCGCTCATCGCCATAGATTGATAGATAATACATTGAGGCACTGAATAGTGACACAGTATAATACATATTACATTTACATGCAGGCGTATACATTGCTTCTGGCCCCACACTAGGATACCCTTGTCGTGAGAGTCACAAAAAACGACTTCACAAACATGTAATTATCGAAGATCAGGCTGTTTTTCCTATCTTCCTCCCAGGCCGGGATTTGAACGCGGGACCTCTCGCTTCGGATGCGCAGCCTCGACCGCAATACTATAGATGTCGTTGAAATACACACAAATACACTCTATTATTCGTATCCTAGTAGCTGAATAGTAATGATTGTATTGATTCCCAATTAGGCGTTTTCCACAGTTGCACGGTCACCTATGAATAAAAAGACAACATTCAGTGAGACCTTGCTTTTGCTTTATTGCTTATCAGAATCCTATTGTAATGACCAAAAATATGAAAAAAAAGTTAAGTAATCTCAAGTTGACTATAGATACAACATTCCTTATACAGAATTAATGTGACTAAAATTTTGTGAGTGCTGACTCGCTTCATGTTGTTTGCGAAAGCTGATTTCTGCATCTACTATTTTGAATGAAGTCATAGTCATTGAATTTCTAAAGAATACACTTTACAAGTCAAACTAGCAGTGTTCATCAGAACAACTTCGGAAGGTGACCAAGTGACATTTAACTTATAATTCTGCGGATGATATTTCGAACGTGCGAAAACTCACTGGTTCCAATACACTTGTGTTTGCCACAGCAAAACCGCCTTTACAGCATTACATTAACGAGAATTTGGTAGTTAAGTTGGTAGCTTAAAAAACCGGTCGCATTTTTATGCAGGCGTCTTCGTTACATCCGGGATCATGCACTCGTATGGCTCACCCGATAATGTAGACCTGCTGCAATTTATGTTATAAGCCATATTCGTCTTGACATAGGAGTCAGCTATTTATGAGGCTTCCTAATACCAGAACAGCTTTTCGCTTTTATATTATAAAATATCTTTTTTTCGATGAATGAACATGTGAACATGAAAACCTGTACAATCAGGCAAACACATTGCTTCTGGCCTCACTCTAGGATACCCTGTGTCTACATCGCACACATATAAACATCCAAGACCTGGTGATTTTTTTCTTTATCCTCAGCCGGGGACCGAACCCGGGACCTCTCGCATGGTAGGCAGAGCGCGCCGGCGCAGCGCCGCAGAGGTCGTCAACGAACACATATTTGCCGTGTTACCACAAAAAATATTAAACAGCGTTTAACCTCAACACGAACGTCAAATCCTGTACATTTTTGATTTTAAACAAGTGTTTCAATCATTGTTTAAACAAATCTGACAACAGAGTCTTAACAAGGTACTGCGTAAGTCTAAACACGGATTAGTCTCTCTCTGGTCTCCTCCCAAATTCTTAAGGGTTCCTCTAAAGCTGGCTAAATTTCCTATAAGTGTGGCAGATTAGTGCTTTTGCGGCCACGTTACGCGAGTACTCCGATAGGTACTCAAGCGTAAACCAGCTTAATTGTTTTCAATAGTTCACCGCCTACTAATTGTTGTGAAACAATAAAGAGTGATCGTGACCTCAGCGTGTGCGCAGACTGCCGCGCCATAGGAAAGACTTCAACGCGGTGACGTGCTCACCAGATTCACGCGTTACGAAACTGCCACAAGGAATTTTTATATTAGGTTTTTATGGTATATTGATTGTTCTAAAATAAGAATTGATTCATTGATTTTTATCATTTCGATGATGGCATAGTGGTTGATCAAATCAAGTTATTGTATCATGTTATGTTCTTAGCTCTAAACACAGGTTGGTAGTGTGGAGATGCGCAAGACAGTCCAATTAGAAGTGATGTGATGTGGCATCACATTTTCAACTGAGTGATATCACATTATTCACACATCCCACTCCATGTTTAGGCTTTCCATCACTTTTGATAAGGCGTAGTTGAGCCATTCATTACACAGTCTGTGATGAGATCTGAAACATTGTCCGCTCTATCATCATATTAATTAATTATTTGCGACGCCATGAGTCAAAACATAGACCGCTTGCGAATAACTCAAATTGTGAAATTGAACTAATATGCAACGATTTATTATTATTATTTTGAAGCAAATATTTCAAATTACCGTTACCGTTGAAACAAACTTTATGTTACAATAAGGGTAAAATTTGACCACGCTACGTCAATGAGCTGGCCAGGAATTCCAGATTTTTTGCAAGCCAGAGCAACACACACACACATACACACAATGATATTTCGACCGGGTGCAGTCGACTGGTTTTGATTGAGCCTCAAGCTACATGAAATTTATACCTCTCTCAGGGCTCAAGTTATTTGGTTATGTTTGTTTGTCGCTTAAATAGCCAAACGAGTAATGACTGCAACTGAACACATCAGCCAAGACTTGATCTTGATTAAGCGCCAAATTACATATTACTTGTAAAGAACTCAGAGCTCAACTCATCTGGTGTGATGCTCTATTCTGTAATATCCAGTGCATGAACCTTCGTTACGGTTGAACTATATGTATCACAGGGCTCAATCTAATTTAGTTAATTAGTACTGTGATATAGTGTTGTGTGATAGTGTGATGCATGATTCAGTGAAGAAATAAGTAATATTTCATGACGCGGTTTTGTAACATGCCTTTTGTGATTTTACGAGCATTACCTACACCACCTCTACGTATCTATAATTCATACAATATTAAAATAAAAGGCGGATCGACGGATATATTTTTCGTGGACTAAGTAGCTATTCCAAGTATTCTATGCCATATTTATAGCCAACCAATTAAAATCCAAATTTATCCACAACTTTATTTTTCACTTCCGAATACGAATAAACAGTACCTTAATATTTGGCTTTATAATATAAATAAAATATAAATCACACAGCCTGCTCTAAAAAACGTCCTTGCACACAGTAAAAAAACTAATACAAACAAAAATATTATGTACCAGCGACAGGTTACAACAACCAATCACCGCATCGAAGGTGAACGAGCTTCGCCGACGACCGACGGAGATAGCCGAAGATTTCCGAAGTTGGGCGAAGCTGGTGAAAGTGCGCTACAGGCGCCAGAGGGACTACAAGGGGGAGAGGCGGGCAAGGTTGCGAACTGGGACCGTTTCGTAAATCAACAAGTTACAATTTTAAAAGATGTGGTGAGAAATAGTATGGTGTTTACCAAAGTTGCCGGTTTACACATGTTAGATTATAACTTGTTGGTTCGCGAAACGGGCTACGGGCGTCATGGGCGGCGCGGCGTGCCAAAAGCATTGAGTAATACACCACGAATGTTGCGTATGCTTGTCTAACCAGTAACAGTGTCTCACGTCAGCAATCTAGTCTAACTACTGAGTCTAATTTGGAATGTACCAGTTCGGCTGGTCCGGTCAAGCGTTAGACAGTTTTTGTGCCAAAGGTATTTGCATTTTGATTACATTGGTCGGGAGGTATTTGTTGGAATACATAATTGTAGCGTATATACGTCTCCACCGAGGGGTACAGGCATTAACTAAAATTTGAGTAAGATTAAGCCGTCCTCCACCACGGTGGCTCAATGCGGGTTGATGGAGAATGAGGGTTGTGATAATTGCTGGAATTTTACTGTAAGACGAAATAGTAAAGGTGCCTCTCTACAGTACATTTATGACCTCAAGACAATGCCACAAGTTATAACCGTTAACCGACCCCTGTTGTCTTCTGTCTAGCTACTAAACACACAACATGAAGCAGCCACGATAAACGAACGAATAACTAGTAACCAGTTGCCCGAGACCAAAAACATATTAACTTTTCTTCGGTACAATTACACAAAACATATTCCCTGTGGTTCTCATAGATTTATGTATTGTCCACGATGAAATATGGCGTGTTGTAGTCCAGTGGCCACCAACAGTTATGCTAAGAATTCCACTGCATGCATGTAGTTATGTGTGCTACTTAAACGCATGCATTACATCTGTGTAACACATATGTTACATCTGTCCTAGCATTAGTAGAGCGTGATTTACGACGCAAAAAGAGTAAGAAGTATCTTGGTCGTATAATGTGGTTTCCTTTGAGTGCGTTGTGGCAATTTCCGTATTGATACAATTATTTTGTTATAGGTTATCTATCGATCGAGGTCCTTTGTGGTAATAGTAGGCAACAAATATAATGATCACCCAAATATTTTTTTCCTACCCAAAATGGATAAATGAACACCAAAAGTTGCAAAAATATCAGGGCAAAATACTGCGGTAGCTTAGGTGAAAGGTAAAGGGGGTGAGCGATGCGAAGCCCCCTTTATCCTTCGTGTTAGGTTGAACATGTAAGAACAACAAAACATACTTAAAACATAAACTTAAGTACACAAAACATAAAAAGAAGTTTGGTGATCAAATGATCCAAACACAATTTGGTGGACATTTATCCATTCTGGCAGTCATTTCGAATTTATTGGTAGTAAAATAGGTGCGTTTTTGGTAATCGTTTAAACATAAGCCGTAATAGTATGTATTGTGTATATTTAGGGTTACCCGAAGGGTGCCAAACGGGACCCTATTTCTGAGCCGCACACATTATCACAGAATGTGTATTTTTGTTGCCCCTTCAGCAACAGTTTTCAAACCATATCATGATTCAAATATGATCGATTTCGCGGTTTATCACATGGTTGTGGTGCAATTGGTTAGGTTAACCGATAGGTTGCGTAATCTTTATGTTATGGGTTCGAATCCACGTTGTGACATAATATAATTTTCTTTTTGTTTTTGTTTCATTATTTTAGTGCTTAAGTTTACTTGCACGATCAGGTGTACGGGTCCGACCCGCACATGAACGATTTTTATACTGTTGTCTTCCGTATTCATTCTGATCCTATACTCTTATGCTAACATATGTAACTTCAGCAAAGATACATTCCAAGAGCCGTGTATTTTCAAAGTAGACTAAACTAGTCCACTAAATTTACCTTTAACCCCATCAGACTGTTCCTTGGCCTTCGAAATAGACAACTCTATGATTTGAATGTATTTTTATAGAAATAGTGATTCAAATAACTAAACGATGATGCTGCAGACCCCCAAACTTCTATTTCCTTGTTGACCCCATTGTATGAAGATTATTAATGTCACTGAGACTATAATGCACTATCTAATTTAAGAGCTGTTTAATACTAAGTCAACTTTTGAAAATCGATCGCATACCGCAACCATATAAGAGTTAGATTAAGAGCTGTAAATTTTGACGATTTTAAATTTAACATTTCATACCTACGTACGTTGTAGGATCGAGAACAATGTATTTCTTATGACCTCCATGCATGCCTCTTCCGTATAGAACAACAGATAGTGAAACTGGATTTTTCATTGTAACTTCCTAAATAGCATCCGGCGGCATTGTCAGGGTCCTGATTGTAAAATTAATGAGACGCCGAACCGATTCAAGCTATTAGTAACTCAAGTTTTTTGCCTGCATGTATACCTATACAATAATGACTTCTAACTTCCTGGAGCCCTGTTTCACTAAAAGTGTGGCAACACTTAGTATGTCTTATTAAAGGCTCAGTTTAGCAAATAATTCAATAATCCATTTTACGCGACAAGGCAGCTTTACGGTAGTAGTATGTCAATATCGCGAAATTGCACTTTTATCTTATTGTGATAACTACTCAACTAAGACTGTTGGTTCACAGTTAATCATGTATTGTTAAACCAAGTGTATCTAATTCTCATTCCAAATGTCAGGCAAGTTGAGACCAGCTTAGTGTTAGACAGAAACACGTGAGAATTAGTAAATGATACGAAGTTTCTTGGAAAAGCCATTGATAGCAAATTGAAGTGGGGACCCCACATAGATAAATCTGCTGGTAATTTAAGTTCTGTGGCTTTCGCTTGTTAGGAACATGAGACAAAACATGGATGTTGCTACAGCTAGGCTAGTATATTTTAGTTACTTTTGTAGTGTAATGTCCTATGGAATCTTGTTGTGGTGGAAAGCAGCGGATATTCAAATATTTTTATTTTCATTCAGAAGAGAGCAATTTGAGCAATTTATTATTTAAAACGCACAGACTCTTTTAGAGAGATTTTAAAGAAATTGACATACTAACTGTAGCTAGTCAATTTATTTTCGAACACAACATTTTCCAACCTTAGCGATAGCTTATTACAGCTATCGCTAAGGTTGGAAAATCTCGTATTGACGACCCGAATGACCAAGTCGGCAGTGACCCTGCCTAGGCCAAAGGTCCCGGGTTCGAGTCCCGGTGGGGGAAAATATTTGTTTGATGACAACGGATATTTGTACCCTAGTCATGGTTGTTTATCTATCTAAATATTATATTTGACTATATAAGTGTATCGTTGTGTAGTACCCAAGATACAGGGATTCCTAGTTTGGGGCTAGATCAATGTGTGTGAATGGTGTCCAAGGTATTATTAGTATTATTAATATAAATATCTTCTTAATCTTATTATTAGCAGAACTTCAAACGCATTGTTTATTAACGAAAGGCACCACGACCTGTATTTTCAATAAATAAAAAAACAATCTCACTCACGAATTCACGACCGAACGAAGGTTGATTGATCAATCGGAATAGAAAAACTTACAACACGCTCACAATATCTATGCACCTTTATTCCTGACGTCATACCGTACTCTGGTACACATGTAAAACATCTCCAATCACACGCTGGTATGTGACATCAGCATTTGATCGATTTTCTAAAATCTTCATCATTGTAACAATCAACGCAGTTCAATGTTTGAACTCAGTGATGTCGACGGTGGCTTGGCACGCCAACTTCTTCATCTTAGACGATAGCGTTGAAAGAGAGAGAAAGAATGAAAGAGAAAACATTTTTCACAGCTCGAACTTTAAATTTAAGACTGGTCCGTCGTTTTCTTCATATGGGAGGACCCAAATGAAGAAAACAAATTGTTTGAGCGTAAGATTGTTTTTTGAGAGTGCGTCCATTCGACTTAAATGCATATCATTTGGGCTTCATCTGGGTAAATAATTGGCTTGGTGAAGTTTTATTCAAATGCATTTTACTAGTTTTATGCAATTTATATGCATTTTACTAGTTTTATGCAATTTATATGCATTTTATTATTATTTATTATTAGAGCTCCGTGGTCTAAAGGGTTTCACGCTTGCTTCTATCACAGGAGATGCAGGTTCGATTCCTGAACCAATGAGATAATGAATTTATCTTAAGAACACTCTCAGACCGTCAGTATTTCGGATGACACATTAAGTTGTAGGTCCCGGCTAATATCCACTACGTGGCAGTGGTCGTAAAAACCCCTCCATCAAACCGCACTGCGCCAGCGTGGAGGAGTATGGCTCAAACTTACTCGTATCCGGGTAGAGGTCTGTGCCCTTCGGTGGGTACATTAATGGGCTACCATTATATATGCATTTTGATACAGAGAGATCGCAATCTATTCCTAACAATACCAGTTTTACTATTTGCTAATACCAGTTTAATTTAAAATGGTCATTATTCTTAAAGCGGTTTTATTGCATTCGTTGTAATCTTAATTGTTATTATGATACTTGAAAAATATTAAATGCAACTTAATGTGCATTAGTGGACCAGATATTCAAGTTCTCGCTATAAAGCATTCAAGTTATTGTTAAACAATCCATTTCTCGACGACAGCAAACAGAGTACTATCAGCATGAGCCTGAGTGGTTCATTTTGAACTTTAGAGAGCAAGAGGTCATCTCTTGATAATGTTACGTGGTAACAAGCAAAGTAAAAAACTTTGTTAATATTTTAAATAGGTAATAAACATATGTGCTATATTCCCAAAGAGGAGTAGACAATTATTTAGGATCACAAAAACTTGCATCTATTTTAACAGTTTCAAACAAAATGTGCGCACGATATCACCCATACTTTGTTTGTGGAATTAACACGCCCCCTGCAGAGAGCACCAATATACTATATATAACCGTCTTTAGGGTTACACCCATCACATCCCTTAACCTCTCAAAAACCGAGAGTAGTTGAGATGGGTCGCGATTTTGAACTTTCCATGGTAATGTATAGCATATTTATATAAAGTATAGCCCCACACCTAGCTTATATATTTAATAAATGTGTTGATGATGGAGCTTCACCAGACCTCATGAAACACAGTAAACTTAAACCTCTGTTCAAGTCGGGAGACAAGGGTGATCCGTCAAATTTCAGACCAATATCGGTTCTTCCAGCACTAAGTAAAATTTTTGAAAAGATTATCCTCAATCAAATGCTCTCACACTTCAACAGTACAAAACAACTCCACGCCAAGCAATACGGTAAATCGACTACGGATGCAGGTATTACCCTTATATCTCATATTTATTCTGCATGGGAAGCCGCACAGGATGCTATCGGTGTTTTTTGCTATCTGTCGAAGGCATTTGATTGTGTTGATCATCACACGTTACTAATGAAATTAAATAATTACGGAGTTAGAAATAAAGCGTTGGATCTACTAAGATCATACCTAAGCAATATAATTCAAAATGCAGATGTCAATGGCGTTAAATCTGATGGATCGGGGGTAAAAATTGGCGTTCCACAAGGTTCCATATTAGGCCCTTTCTTATTCCTGGTATATATTAACGATCTGCCTTTTATGGTGTAGAAATTGACTAACATAGTGTTGTTTGCTGATGATACTTCACTGGTCTTCAAAATTGAAAGACAAAAAGAAGATTTTGATGATGTCAATAAAGTATTATCTTTCGCCTTGAATTGGTTCACAGTTAACAATTTATTGTTAAATGCTGGTAAAACCAAATGTATCAAATTCTCACTTCCAAATGTCAGGCAAGTTGGGACCAGTTTAGTGTTGGACAGCAATACGTTAGAATTAGTAAATGACACGAAGTTTCTTGGAATAACCATTGATAACAAATTGCAGTGGGGACCCCACATAGAAAAATTGGCTGGTAAATTAAGTTCTGCGGCTTACGCTGTTAGGAACATCAGACAAAACACGGATGTGGCTACATCTAGGCTAGTATATTTTAGTTACTTTCATAGTGTCATGTCCTATGGTATCTTGTTGTGGGTGAAAGCAGCGGATATTCAAACTATTTTTATTTTACAGAAAAGAGCTATTCGAGCAATTTATAATTTAAAACACACAGACTCCTTAAGACAGCTTTTTAAAGATATTGACATACTAACTGTAGCTAGTCAATTTATTTTCGAAAATATAATGTATGTACGCAAGAACCTTACAACATTTTCCAAACTTAGCCATAGCTGTAATGTTAACCTAAGAAATAATCACAGACTATGTGCGCCCCGTTTTAGACTCGCGAAGGTTAGCAATTCTTTCAAGGGTCAATGCATTCTCTACTACAACAAGATATCTCTGGAGATTTTGAAATTGCCATTTAAGCAATTTAAAATCCATGTTAAAGCGACTTTGTCGAAAAAGGGATATTACAATGTTCAAGATTACTTTAATGATGGGTCTGTATGGGGTTAATCTGGCTCAACACAGACCTTGCTGTTAATAATTTTGTTATTATTTATTCCTGCTTATTAATTATGATAATGACTAAACATTATATTTTGTATTAGTTTAAGCATAACCAATTTTTAAAAAGAGATCTAATATTCAATCTGTGGGAGTTTCTACGCCCTTCTTCTCCCACAGTGGTCCAATGTAGAGAAGTGGCAAAAAATGACGATTGCTAAGTATATGTAAATATCTACAGTAATAAAGACATTTGGAAATGGTGTTTCAAATGGTAATAAAGCCGGAATAATAATAACGGAAAAGTGGCGTTAGCGCCGGTGGTATTCAAGAGGTTAATGCATATTTATTAAACTTAATTATTTGTCATCGGGTCACCTGGCGTGCGACCTCTGTGGCGCAGCGGTTGTGGCTCTGCCTACCATGCGAGAGGTCCCGGGTTCGATCCCCGGCTGGGGGTAAAGCTAAAAAACCCCAGGTCTTGGATGTATATATTTGTGTGATGTCGCTGTTTCTGGTACCTACGACACAGGGTATCCTAGTGTGGGGCCAGAAGCAATGTATGCGGCTGTATGTAAATGTTTATGTTTAAACAGATAACAGAGAACCGTTATTCTTTTCTGTAAGTTCCACTTCAGCCACTTGGGAATTCATCGCTGTGGCAGGATCATAGTAATTCATCGCTGTGGCAGGATCATAGTAATTCATCGCTGTGGCAGGATCATAGTAATTCAATGAACATATTGACATAATTGTCAAGTTTTGGTAGCGAATTTCCCGCGCATTCCGTATAATTTGGTTTGCGATATCCGCAAAATCGCATAAATTTCAGAAGTTATAAACGATGTCCGTTTATAACTTCTGAATTTTATGCGATTTTGCTTCGCTTTTTGAGATTCAAAGATTCAAATAAACTAACATAGCGTCACGCCTTTTCCCATACGGGGTGGCAGAGGTATACTTGTGCCCACTTTGAGCCAGTTATTCGATACTCCATTTTGCGTGACAGGGGGCTAGCCCATCACCGCAGCTATGGAGTAATGAAGGTTTCCTCACGAGGTTTTCCATCACCGATAGAGCGTCCTTATAATGTACTTAAGATAAATAATTATCTCATTGGCATATGGGCAGGAATCGAACCTGCATCTCCTGCGTGAGAAGCAAGCGTGGAACCCATTGCAGCACGGAGCATTTAAAGATTCAAATGTTTATATAATTTCCCAAATTTTTTGATACATTTGTGTTTGTGTAAGATGTAAACCCATATATGGTTTGTCTCAGCTGCATATACTAACTTAAATAACAAACACAAATATAAAACGTCGGTGTGTTACAAATAAAGTTCATTAAGTTTGTTCTTTACATATATAAATCTGTTATTACAAAGATGACAATGAATAAAAACCGGTCAAGTGCGAGTAGGACGTCGGTCCCACACACGAAGGGTTCCATACATACATACACACACACACACACACGCACGGAAAAACGTAAAACGACAGTCTTTTATATGAGTATATCTTTTAAATTTTTAATGATAAAATATTTTTAGTTAAGTATGTACATTCAAGAGCGGACATTTCGATGTCCGGTCTTGAATGTAAGTTGAATGTTTCGACATTGAAAAATAGTTTTGTGTATGTAGTATGAAGGTATTAAACTATGTACACAGGTTAAGGAAACTCTTTGGTCATTGAAACCGGAAGTGATAGAAATTAAGTAACTTATTTACAGAAATATAAACAACTATGATAAAAAACTTAATATAATGTATTATAATTCGAATTATTAATTAATCGTATATTGACAAATAACTGAGCAAAACACTCAATACCTCCTATTAAAGATCTTTTCCGATAACATTGGGAGAGTGCAATTTTCACCAATAAATAAATAAAACAAAATGGCTAAGAAAATTGCCATACCAATAATTTATTGTACGGGTACTTCTTTTAATTCTTAAAAACCATTATGTTTCATTATTTGTTGTTATAGCGGCAATAGAAATACACCCTCTGTGAAATTTTCAGCTCTCTTCCTATTTCGGTTGATCCGATAGAACCCGGTGACGGACGGACGGACAGACAGACAAACGGACAGCGGAGGCTTAGTAATAGGGTCCCGTTTGGCACCCTTCGTGTATGAAACCCCTTATAACAAACAATGATAATGAGTGACATACAATAGTATGGGTTATGTTTAAACGATTACCAAAAACGCACCTATTTTACTACCAATAAATTCGAAATGACTGCCAGAATGGATAAACCCCCAAATTGTGTTGGGATAAATGATCACCAAATTTCTTTTTATGTTTTGTGTACTTAAGTTTATGTTTTAAGTATTTTTTGTTGATCTTACATGTTTAACCTAACATGAAGGATAAAGGGGGCTTCGCTTCGCTCACCCCCTTTACCCTTCACCTAAGCTACCGCAGTATTTTGCCCTGATATTTTTTGCAACTTTTGGTGTTCATTTATCCATTTTGGGTAGGAAAAAAATATTTTGGTGATCATTATATTTGTTGCCCAATAGTAATATCACCAAGCAGAGGAAGGAGCCTCATTCGCCGTCGTATCACGTTACTCAATACGGTTACCGATCCATGTAGTGCAGCCGCCAGACATGTTCAGGTATTCTACCGGTACACCGTATCCCAACATGTATTCTGAGTAGGGTTTGCCACATGAATGATGCAACATCTATCTTACACTGTCTACAATGTATTGGCTTGTATTTTTATATTAAGAGGATATTCACACTTCGTCTTGTTTCAATCAATTTAAAACCGTTTTCACGAAGTTCATTCAGAAACCTTGAATTAAAATGAGAGATAGAAGTCTTAGATGTGTAAATCCGACTCGAATTAAAAATTTACTTTTGGCGCTATTTGGGATATCGTTATTTTTTTACAGTTTTTAGGGTTCCGTACCCGAAGGGTTCCAAACGGGACCCTATTACTAAGCCTCCTCTCTCCGTCCTTCCGTCTGCCCGTCTGTCCCCCAGGCTGTATCTCATGAACCGTGATAGTAAGACAGATGAAATTTTCACAGATGATGTATTTCTGTTGCCGCTATAACAACAAATGCTAAAAAACAAAACAAAATAAATATTTAAAGGGGCTCACATACAACAATTCTTTCAATACCATATACAAACTTATGAATGCACCTAGTTACGCACATGGAGTGTGAAAGCAGCCGCACCAATAACTTTGTTAACAACATATTACTATGTAAAATACAAACTATTCCCTCCACATGATCCCTACCATTGTATGGTGGTGCGGAACCCTTGTAACGCGAGTTGGACTCGCATCTGACCGGTTTTTTACTTCATGGTATTACGTCCTTGTTAGTCTTCTCGCATATGTTGGGTTAATACCTTTCTGAAATACTTATTCGGGAATAGGGAAAACATGGGACGCTATGGTAAGTTATTCGGGAATAATGTCGTCACAATTTGTCTTGCATTCATTGCGTTAAACAAGCGTTCAGAAGAACTTAATGGTCAACAAAGGCCCCAAATTATAGGCAATTGTAAGACAATTAAGAACACAGTAATGCTGATCTGGAATGTACTAATGGTCACTATGATTAAGACCAGAAAAACCGCGCAAAATCAGAGACATTTAATTAATATTCAATTTGCATTTCCGCGTAACACAAGTTGTCATCACTGCTACATGATGATTACATTTAGACCTTGTGGGCAAAACTTCATCCATTTCGTAATTTCTTAACTATTTCCATTAGCAAAATTTACAAATTATTGGTATGTGATTGGTTTAACACTTAATTGGGTATGACTGGCTCAAAATCTTGAAAAACATTAAGTTCTCCTTAAGTCAAACTTTCGTTAAGTCTAGATGACTCGCAACTGACATTACTCGTTCTATGTGATTCAAATATCAGTAGAACTGTCAAAGAAGAAAGTTGACAAGACTCGTACTCCGGAATAAGATTTGTAGTACCTAGTAGAAGTAGATAAGATTATAACAATCTTATACATTATCAATTAACAATGGGACGGGACAATAACAGTCCCATTGTTAATTCCATGTACTTATTAAATCAGGGAATTATACAACATAGTTGCGACACACGTCATTCTGTAGCCAATAAGCAAATCGGCCAAACATAGCCCCGACCAATCAATCACTCTAATGACGGTATTTGATTTGACGATCTTGTGATGTAAGAGGATCGTCAACATTGATTTATATGGATAGCTAGGCATTAGTCAACCCATGCTATTAGAATAGATCTTTTAGTGAGTGAGATAGTGAGAACTATTTAAGGCACTATTTATATCATGGTAAGTTCCTAGCCTCTGCAAAAATATACACAGGAATCATTATTTAAAGAAGTTAATATATGATTCAATTGTGATATAGTATGATGTTCTGTGCAATAAAGAATTGTGAGTTGTGAATTGTGAATTGTGAATTAGTAGTATCTAATATTTATGTATGTTACTTATATATATATAGCATTATTTTTAGTATTATGTAGATATTGGTAAGTAGTTTATTATTTTTATTAACATTTTTATTGTTGTGCACATAGCACAACAATAAAAATGTTCTACCTTTAGTTTCTTTTTTTCCTCTCCGCTCTAGGTTTGCTGGAAGAAATCTCTTGTTAGAGATAAGCTCGCCTTTGTACATGTTTTTGCTTTATATTTGTTTGTTATCACTGTTTTGTGCAATTAAGTACTACAAAATAAAGTATTACAAATATAAATATATTTCGGGTATTATTCATTCAAAAAGGGGTTCAAACATCTAGAGACAAAACTAACAGTTTACGATTCAGTTTAAAAGCATTCCTTATACAAAATGTCTAAGCAAAGGCCGTAGTCTTTGTTCAATATTGAACACGTAACGTGTGATACGTGAGTGTAGTTGTGAAACTGTGAAATATCTGTGTCTTGTCCTTTTGACGTTGGTACTTTATAACAAATTACCTTCATGCATTGTTAACACGTAAAGAAACGCCTTGATTTTATATGACTCGGTTTAAAGGTAGTTCAATACTACCCAGAGATAAATATTGAATAATTTTATTATTGAGACTCCATAGCAAATACAAACTACAATGTAGCTTTATTGTTATCACATAATTAGTTATTTTTGCATTAATTAAGAGGAAAGTTAATAAAGAAATAAATAAATGTTTTGTAATTATAGTTTGTTGTATAGGTAACTAGAAATCGTTAATTTTTCTTGGAAGGGCGTATCATCGAAGCCAAATTTTAAAACGACCTTGATATTATTTTTAGAATCGAAGGTAAGTTTCGTAGCCAAATATTTGTTAAGCCACGGTTCATTTAAAAGTTCATTTTGAATATGTTATGTAACTTTATAAAGTTATGTGGTGTATACACCACAGTTATATTTTAAACAGCGCTGCCAAATTATCTGTAAACCACTGCGACCCAAATACGCAGGCCATGCGACAATAGTCCGGCCGTGAGAAAGTTGCATAACTATCACAATAGAAAATTCACAGTCTTAGACCTTTTTCATTTGCATGCAAAGTGACGCTCACTTCGGCCATATAACGAACTGTGCGAGCCAATTAACAGACTGCATGCAGGTGGTAGAGGGGACGGTGGAATACATACGAAACACCGAACGGAATGAACATTTTTGAACACGTCCTTTGTTCGTTATAAGGTACTGGTAATAATATGGTGTCCTACTGCGGCTAAAATACCTGTTGATTCTATATATACTCGCATCTCAGGTCAGAAGCTAAAAAATGTCCAGCCATCTTCATCTTCCTAATTTAATGGCACTGATATCTCTTCCACAGACTCAGCAGCGTACGCCACGGAATCATACAATAGGCATTCACATAGAAACATATAATTTGCTACAACAATGCCATTATAATGGCTTATTTTCTCTACACCGCTATTGCAAATAGCTCACTTGGCATTCCACTTTGAGTTATGCGATTTATAATTGTAGTTCTGTGGCAATTCAACCTTGATAATACAATGCGTCAGCCAGTACCTAACTATATACTTACGCCATCGCCTGCTAGTCATAGGCTTGTATCGGCTGACACGGCTTAACTTCACCCAACGGACTATTACTAATATGCTTTATCGGGAATCTTACCATTAGCATTTCCTATTATCCATTTCCGCGGAAATTTTCATGAAAGTTAGCGGTAAATTGCAAGTCTGCAACCTGAATTGCTGAGGCGCTTGCTTTTGAACCTATTATAGGTAATGCGGAAACTCTAATAAGCTCTTGCTCTTTTACTCCAAAATCGCTGGCCTGAGCTCTGCTTTCTCCGTCGCACATTGGTAGACATAGTTAGTGTAAATATGAGAGAAGTTCAAATAGTACTCGTATTCAGCTTGGTGAATTGAACACTGAGTAAACTCACTGCGTTTGAAGTAAAACTATCGGTACAGTTAGAAAAAAGAAACCTGTCCAATACCATTCTAAATAGATAAATATTGACAGTTATTTACTTAGAGTTGACTGTATTTGACTACTCCGCGAATGGATGTTGCAGATCAGCATCAAACCGGCTGAGAAGCGAAGTATCCAATTACTGTCACATCTATCGTATTCACCACAATACCACCGATAATTGGCGGGAATCGTGTGGAGATTTACGCTTGTGACTAATTTAATTGACATTTCGTGAATACATGTACGGCTGCTTGCACGGATAGAGAGAAATCATGTAAATACGAGGCGGAGACGCGTGTAGCCAAAATTCTGCTCTATTGGATGAGAGTTGTAAATAATGACACAGAAATTAAGATTACCTGGAGCCTGTCTGTACGTGTAGGAGCGTAAAACTATTGTGTGTCAGGAAATAATGCATATAATATACCACATATTTCTCCTGATATGACCCAGGAAACCACAAAGAAATATATAGAGACGGGACATTTCGAGGTTTTTGTCTAATCGCAGAATTTGGGAATCGTTATAGATATCTTTCACACTCAGAAGTTTGGGTCTCTCATGAATGATCATCACACATTGCTCCTTGCCTAATTTAAAACCTGAATAACAACCGCAGTGTGCGAGTTTTGATGAATTTCTATTCTGAATTTATATAATAGCGATGCCTCGAACAACTACAAACTCGTCTACCCAACACTTAATGTGTATTCCTCGAATTTCGGGTTCTGCCAAAGCCTGTGTTTATTTTAGGGCAATTACTGTTCTGTCTCGTCGCCTACTTGTTATTCATTGAATCGATGACTCAGCTGCACACCTACACCTACGACATGTGTATAGATAGCCCGCGGATGTGGAGAGCATCCCACACGGAGTGCTAAGCAAACCCTCCTCCGAGAAGTAATTCAGCTAGATACAAGAAACAAGGGAATGTTTTCGACGGTAGTTTCGATAAGTGTTTCACGTACATTCAGTTTCTATTCCAAAGGAAAATCGAAGTTGCCAGTAGAAGCTGTACACTAGTTTGGACATAGATCTCTAGAACTCCTTGGATGTCAATCGTATGAATGAATGATAAACCATCAGTTTCTGAAAGAGTTCGCCTGTTACATTAACGTCGAAAATTAATTCAAAGGAGTTTAACAGGGAGTCTTACGAAATTTTCCTTTCGGAAACCGGGCAAAAGAGAATCAATAAATTGGTGATAGGCAAAAATATGAAATAACTTTCAAAACCACACAATATTCTGCCTAATTAGACTTTTCCATCCGTATCCACAATGTACCTGCCTATATATGTATACCTATACAATTTGATGGTATATACAATAGTAATAAAGTGAGTGTAAACCACATTGAAGATACATTATTTAATTAAGTACCTATATTATTGGAGCTACAACTTGCATCTTAAATCAACACTGCCAAGTCTCGTTCTGCCTCCATCGCTCCTCTAACTCAGTCCGCCACATTTGAGTTGGTCCTGCTACGCTAACTAACTTCACCACATTTAAGAGCGTTCTCGCTGGTTTTCCATGGCCATTCTCCGTGCGGTATTCCCGCGGCGGGAAATCGGTCTTATTGAGCCGGAACGAGCCGCTTTCACGACGCACGCCCGCCACATCGCCGCCGTCGTCGCCGCAGGCGGAATATAACGTCATCATTTGACGCAACTGTGTCGTGACGTCATGCATGATACGTTTAACTGCCTAAAATTGACGCCATGGCACCTAGTCTCAAAAACTCATTGCAGATGGCGTTGGCTATCTGTCAAAGTCGTTAAATTATTCTTATAATATATTGCGTGCTAACCTCATTTGAGGTTAATTTTGCCGGTGTCAAGTGTATTTTAATATTTGAAAGATCACGTGACGTGAGAAACTCGTCGCCTCCAACTATGCTAGTGCCACCGATCGAGATCAAAGGCTGGCATAAGTGCCATTACGACCACTCATATTTAAAAGCTAAATATAATAAGTGGCTCAAGTTATAATAGTAATAACATAATAATAATACCTTGGACAGTATTAACACACATTGATCTAGCCCCAAACTAGGCTTCCCTGTATCTTGGGTACTAGACAACGATACACATACATATAAACATAAATATTATACTTAGATAGATAAACAACTATAACTAGGGTGTAAACATCGTTCTCTACAAACAAATATTTGCCCCCACCGGGACTCGAACCCGGGACCCTTGGCTTTAGGCAATAATAATAATACCTTGGACAGTATTTACACACATTGATCTCCAAACTAGGTTTCCCTGTATTTTGGGTACTAGACAACGATACACATACTTATAAACATAAATATTATACTTAGATAGATAAACAACCATGACTAGGGTACAAACATCCGTTCTCTACAAACAAATATTTGCCCCCACCGGGACTCGAACCCGGGACCCTTGGCTTCGTAGGCAGGGTCACTGCCAACTCGGCCATTCGGGTCGCCCATCGTTAAACTTAAAAACGACTTTGTCATATGTGTTATTTTTCGTTCCCTTTATTCCAACAGCAACAAATAAGAACTACGCGAGATTTTATAAATGAATTGGGGTCGCCATACAAGATATGAATTTTTACATCCCCGCAATACAATAAATAATTTTCAATAAACCCTCTTTACTGCGTCCAAAAACCGCACGACCGTTAGGACCAGCATAATGATAAACTTCTTCTCTCTTTCTCTCTCAAAAACTCTCGAGTGATATTATTATGAAACTTGCCTTCAACTCGTTTCATAAACCCACTCTCGAGTATTAATGCCCTCCATTATGTAACAGTCACATAAACTACTATTATAATTCAAATTTGATAGTAGATTTCGCGGCTTATTTCATGATTGTGGTGGCGCAATTGGTTTGATATCGGTTGCGCAATCTTTAAGCATATTTAAGGGTTTGACTCCACGTTCGGACAAAATATTATTTTCTTTCGTTTTTGCCAGTATTCTGTACCCGAAGGGTGCCAAAACGGGACCCTATTACTAAGCCTCCGGTGTCCGTCCGTCCGTCTGTCTGTCTTTCACCAGGCTGTATCTCATGAACCCTAAAAGTCTTGCTGCTATCTCAACAAATACTAAAAAACTCCCATACAACAATTCTTTCAATACCACATACAAACTTATGAATGCACCTTGTTACGTACATGGAGTGTGAAAGTAGCCGAACCAATAACTTAGTAAACAACATTTTGCTATGTAAAATCCAAACTATTCACTCCACACCATCCCTACCAGTTTTTTTATTATTTTGAATGCTTCAGCGTTCTTGTACGATGTTAGGGTTCCGTACCATTCGTGTGTGAGTCCGACACGCACTTGACCGATTTCTACTTATATTTAGTACAGGTACCAATTATAAAGCTGAAGAAGCGAAGAAGAAGAAGCCAATTAATGCTGCCGAAATGCTAAAGGTTTTACATGGCCTGTTCTTCTCGCTGAGGGGACGCCTTGAACCCATTTATTACCATAGGCATGAACATGATTGATCTCACCACTTAATAAAACTAAAAAGGTATCAGTAATATTAATAATTGTTTTTGTTCTGACTGACAAAAGAGTTTTTGACAGATGGTAAAACTATTGAAATTAGACAGATTCACACGACAGTCAACTTAACGGTGAAGGGAATGTTATAAAAACCTCTTTATACTTTTATCTACACACGTATCATAAACACTCTTTACTGCGTCTAAAAATCGCACGTTAAGACCAGCATAATGTAAAATTATTTGGTAAAAACTAATTTCTTATCTGAAAATTTGTACATTATGACCATAATGCACAAAAATTTGTCAAATTATGACATTCAAATTTCGAACGCCGACGACGCCCGCCTGCATGCCGCCCCTAGTTTGTCTGTGAAGCTGGTACTACAGAACAAGCTAAACAACTGCAGATCAATGATCAATGCCACAATGCCGGTCGAACATGCGGTTCCTGAACACATCAAAGAGAGATTATGATATGTGTTTAGATAAACTAGTATATGTAACTGTACATAATTAGGCATTAAACTCTCGAGTGATATTATTATGAAACTCCCCTTCGGCTCGTTTCATAAACCCACTCCCGAGTATTAATGCCCTCCATTATGTAGCAGTCACATAAACTACTATTAGATAGGAATAACATAGTTAGGTCAAGAACCACGTTATCTCGAACCATCATCTCCAAATAGTTTTCTCGGTTTTGCGCACTTGAAAATTCTTTACATGGCTCCTCGAATTTCTCCTCAAGACATCTGTCAAAGATCAGTGGAATTACGAGTTTGTGTAGGTACCCGACCCACGCTACCGTAATATCACCCATATTGACAGAGGTAGCTCTATCCGAGGCTTTACGAGGAGACACCAATTCCTCAAGTCAGTTTGAGTGACACGGGTCCAAATGCCAAAGTTTCAGCCGTAAGTGCCGAAGTCAGTCTGACGATGACGTCGGTACGTGAGGTAACTCAGGAAGCTGTCAAACTACCGCCTAATAAAACAAGTGGCTCTTGAGCTCACAGAGCCACTTACCTCGCGAGCGGCTCAGGAAATTTGCGTTTATTTTTCATTATTTTCCACCCTCTTATACCCCCGACCCCCTGAAGTTTATCGGTTGAACAAGTATAATTATTATTAAAACATATGACCCCACTGCATTTTCTTTCAATACATGGAGTATGAAAGTAGCTACTAACTATGTAACCCCATATCTCCGCCATTTTGAAAAAAACATCCAAAACAATCCATATAATTTTATCGAACCTGTTCATAAAATCATAAAACTGAATTGACAATAATAATCCACATAATTTTATTGAACCTGCTCATAAAATCTCAGGATTTTTCACGGTTGAGAAATGCAACCTAAAGAGGAGAACATCATGAACTAACTTTGTAACCCCATATCTCCGCCATTTTTTAAAAATATCCGAAACTGAATTGACGAAAATAATCCATATAATTTTATCAAACCTGCATCATTCAATCTCATGATTTGTCACGGTTGAGAAATGCAACCTAAAGAGGAGAACATCATGAAATCCGGATAGAAATCCGGACAGACGGACGTAGGACAGCATTTTTGCCCAAGCTGGTACGGAGACGCGTGCTAGGTCTGTCATCGGAGCTGGCAACCAAACTATAACAGCAACTCAGCTAGTTTTACTGACGTAATTTCTTTCGATTTCGCGCCTAGAATGAGAACAAGATTTTTTGCAGTTGTTACCTGAAGAATCAATTAGTTGTTTTGCTGTAAAATAAGCTTTTCAAGTTGCATGATTATTATGTATTTTTTTTGTGTTTATTCCGATTGCCCAATACTGGGTTTTTAAATCCTATAAGGGGGAAATGATGATGATATTATTATAATGGGATAATTTGATTACTCGTTGTGTTGAGTGTATCGATAAATGTTCCGAAATAATATTTTCCTTATTTTTTTTCCATTTGCGTTTCTTCCCACGAAGTAGTATAATTTTCTGTACGCTTGAATTTCTTCTGTTTATTTTTGTACGACATATATTTTCGATCTCGATCCGTATATTTCATATACATATGTTTTACCGATATAATAATTTTTCAGGTGTTTATTTCCATACACTTTATGCTTGATGTAACTTACATCCAAACACGTCCATTTTGAGTGACATCGCCACAGCTAAGGAGATATGAAGGTTTCCTCAAGATGTTTTCCATCACCGTTAGAACGTCCACATAGTGTACAATCAGACTAACATTATACAATAGGCTGGCGATTTGACTCCGTGATGCCTAACTTGTTGTATTTTCTTTGTACTTTTTGTGACATATATATCTCCTTAGCTGCGGCGATGGGCTATCCCCTTGTCACGCAAAATGAGTAGTGAAAACTGGTAAACGAGGGCGCATCTGTGCCTCTGCCACCCAGTATGGGAAAATTCGTGACGTATATGGATTTATGTTAAATCAAGTATAACATTTATGAGGAAATAAGCACCTGGAATAAGTTATTATATTGGTAAAACATATAAACATAAACATTTACATACAGGCCCATTCATTGCTTCTGGCTCCACACTAGGATACCCTGTGTCGTTGGAACTAGAAACAGCGACGTCACACACATCTAAACATCCAAGAACTGGGGTTTTTTTTCATTACCCCCGCCGGGGAACGAACCCGGGGCCTATTGTACGGTAGGCAGATCCACAACCGCTGCACCACAGAGGTCGTCAAAATATGTATATGAAAAATACGGAGGAAAATTCAATATATAGGCCTGCCAAAAAGAAACAGAAGAAATTGAAACGTGTTAGAAATTGTACTACTAGTAAATAAAAAGTACAGAAAAAATAAATCATAGGAATAAACGCGAATGGAAAAAAAATACTAGTAAATATTATTTCGGAAAATGTATCTATACACTCATCCGGTGGTGATGAGCTCCCCTAGATAAACTAGACAACATAAAAATGTAGGATAAATATATGTTATAAAAGGTCTATTAGAGATAAGAATGGTCTTTTAAAATTTCCGTATAACTGTTATAAAATATTTTTCGCAATGCATTATTATTCAACTAAATGAACAAGCGCTCGGAGACGAAATCAGTTTCCAATATGAAACTTACACGCAAAAATAGGTAAACAAAAGGGAATTTATTTAGTTGTTTCATTTTATTTTTAAATGTTATTATTACAGGAGTTTAGTAATATTTTCTATAATTTTCTTGGTCTCGGTGCTCGGGCTGCCCCGCGGGGCTCTGCGCGGGAGCATGCGTCAGTCTGCTTCAGGGCGATGCGACGGGTATTTGTTTTCTTTGTCTAATTATCAATGCCATTGGCCCTTGTTCAGCCCTTAATTAACAGTCAACTTAGCGTGCTCTAAAGTTCTCCTCCCACCTTGTTTCAGATGTGACCCGCCAAGATGCTGTAAACAGATCGATGAGTGCGCGCGACCAAAATATGGCATGTTGGCAAGTGACTGAGTGCTAGTGTTGCTCGAGTGAGCTAGTGATGTGCCAGAGACTGTGAGGCGAGCTGCTACGATGGCGCGCCGGCGCTGGAGAGCTATCACTGTCGCAGCGTTCCTGCTGGTTATGACGACAGACACACTTTGTCAAGGTATGTTTAGTTCGCGTCAGGCTGGGATGGCCATAGGGGTAAGAGGAAGTCACGGAGGGGGCAACACGCCGCACACGTCCCTCACACCCGCCATCCGCCACCTTTGAGATAGTACATCAACAGCCCGCATCGACCGCGTTCATCGATTTACTCATACAGTGTGAATGTTCATAAAGTGCGCATAACGATCTGGGTTGAATAACATCGAAATTCATCGACAAAAAAAAACTCATCAAATGCGCTATCTGGGTACCAACTGAAAAAAAATATATAACCTCCTAATGTCTGGGCTTTTGCTCTAGTAGTGCTTCACGCTTAAAGTACTTTTAAAAGGTTCGCATGGTAGACGCCCAGAGATTTCGACATTCGAAAATGTACCTGAAACTGATTGCACTAAAGTAGGTTTTTTTTTGATAAAGTATGGATAAAGACTATTTTTAGCTAGGAAGGAAGTCAAAACTAAAGTACCTTTTAAAAGGCAATTGGGTCGCAATTACTAATGAAAGCTATTTATGTATATGCTATTTATTTTAATTTTTAAGGTAATTGAGTAAATGTTCTGCGGAATAGATAGTTTTTGACGAAACTAAATGGATAAACTGTATACAAAATAAACGATTTTGTATTTTTTCTTTACGACCTTTTAAAATTACAGCTCATCAACGACTTAATAATTATGAGAAGTCTCATGTTCAAGAGAAAGATGCATTATATATTTATCAATGCATAGCTGAAATATTAACCTTTGAACACCTAAAATAAAAGTAAATCAAACTCGAAATAATCCATGAATGATAATATTTTTCGATTTATTCATAGAGAAAGCTCACAAAGCTCCATATAGTGAAAGAGGCATAAGCCTTTCAAAAGCATACCCATATTATCTATTACAGATACTTCTACAAATCAGTCTTGTTTTCGGGATAGTCTTATTATATACATGAAAACATTCCAAATTTTGTTTGGTATGGAACCCTTCGTGGCGCGAGTCTAACTCGCACTTGACCGTTAATTTTACATCCTAATGCGACCCACAAGCTTTTTAAAATCTATGTGAATGTAGAAGTCCATAAGCCTTTTAAAATCTAAACTATTGTAGACACCCAAATACCTTTTAAAAGGTCTTTTAAGTTTAAGAGGTAATTAAAAATAATGTTATTGGTATTAGGTGGGAAATCGATATGCCAAACAAAAATTTACTATTTCGGCACCATTTTTAATAAAACATTTCACGCTTACCATCTTCACGACGTGTCTCCATCTTCAAACAAGGAACATCAAAAATGGCAGATGAAATTTGAATCTCTTGGTACCATTGATTATCCATAGACAATAATAAACTTGACAACTTCATTCGAAAACCAGTATTTATCATTCCACGTGAAATTGTAAAGTGTATGAACACAATTAAAAATGAGAGCTTATTAAAAGGCGTCTAGCTGATGAAAGGGCGCGTAACTCGTAGATGGATGTTTAAAATATATTTGGGCACTAGGGGATAACTTCGGAATGGAAGGGTTTATCGTAGGACGTTTTATTTTCTTCCACAGAATTTGGTTCCCTAAATGGAATTATTTTATTACGGAATATTATTCTTCATTTTGTTAGTTTTCAGGCGACACCAAAATTGTGTGTCTAAATATTTATATATTTTTTTAAATCATAACATGACATGCCTACGAAGCCAAGGGTCCCTGGTTCGAGTCCCGGTGGGGGCAAATATTTGTTTGATGAGAACGGGTGTTTGTACCCTAGTCATGGTTGTTTATATAACTAAGTAAAATATTCATCTACATTAGTATGTGTATCGTTGTCTAGTACCCAAGATACAGGGAATCCTAGTTTGGGGCTAGATCAATGTTTGTAAATAGTGTCCAAGGTATTATTATTATTTATTATTTTCACTTTTCGGAGGTAAGCTTAATCGTAAGACCTATAGATTAGTGATATACCGTGAGGTCATAAGGTAGTAAATAAATAAATGTAGCCCACAATAATGTCCCCACTGAGAGACACAGACCTTTTATGGATGTGCGTAAGATTGAGCCATATCTGTGCCTCTCAGTGGAGACATTCATGTGGGCTACATTTATTTATATATGACTTCACGGTATTCACTAAACTCTAGGCCTTATGATAAAGCTTAGCTCCGAAAAGTGAAGATAGGTATCATGTAATGAATTAAATATATATATATATTTAGAAACACAATTTTGCTGTCGTCTGAAAGCTTAAAAAATTAAAAATAATAATCCGTACTAAAATAAATCTATTTTGGGAACCAAATTTAGTGAAAATCTGCAATCACTAAAAACATCTCGAAAAAAATACTATTATTTCTTAAACAAAGCGTAATTTTATTTCACAGTCACCACTTTTTCTGCAACTTTTTCTTTCAGGCAGCACTACGTGTCTTTCATCATCACGAATAAGTCAATTTCGCTATGAAAAAGCCTTCCATTCCGAAGTTATTTATTATTTTTGCATTCGGTACCCAGATAGCGGATTTCAATACCAAAATGGCTATAAAAAATTGGGAGGAGAGAGTTTTTTTTTGTCGATGAATTTTGATGTTCTTTAGCCCAGATCGTCATGTGCACTTTATGAAGATTCAATGGATATACACTGGATGTACTTGTCTATTAAAATGGCTTGGTTGGCTCTTTGTCATGCACGAAAAGGAAAAATCTGATAATCCATTCTCAAGCACGGGAAAAAGCCAGAAAAGTACTGTTAAATTGTGACATTAAACGGATAATTATTACGATCATAGTCAATGGCTTTAGTCTAGAATCGTTTGGCAGGAGAAGGGGGTAAAAGGGGTTAAATCTGGTAGGGGCTGGGTTATAACACTGACCTGATTATAACACTGATCTTATTACAAGGTAATGCATATTTATCGAGTAATTAATAACATTTGTTTCTAACCTCAAACCAGATAAAAAGCGATAACGAAACGTACAAATGGACAATAGAAGACTAAAATCGTGTTGTAAAAACAGTCTGTGGTCTAAAATGTCACGCAAAATCGATGAAACGGAACGTAAAAAAACGAGATTTTTCGTTCATTCAGTTTCTTCTCGCGTTTCGTGAATGTTTTTTGTTGCGTTTCGTTTTGGAATAGAAAATCTGAATCGGGGCACCCCACTTCCTAGGCAGCCTTGTGACTAGATTCTAGAGAGATTGGCCCAGGTCCAGGCGCAATGATGAGGAGGCCTTTACTCAACAGTGGGTGCAGGAGGCTGAATAGATAGATAGATAGTCTAACAATTGACAATTTGAAAACGACTCCTCTTTGTAAAATATTTAATAAATACAAAATTTATTAATAAAGCTTAACATGTTACCATTCATTTTATTGAACATTTAATGTTCATTCGTTAAGTAAGTGTTATACTTTTTAAGGAAATTGAGTTCGAGTGCTAAGTTGTCGGGTGGCTCGTTTTTTTTGCCGTCCAGTATATATAAAATCTTTACTACGTACTGTCTATGTATATGCTTATGAGTATAAGCTGTACAAGACGAACGATCACTGATATCGAAACCGATATTTTCAACAGTTTACTAAATTTCTGGTTCTTGTCTCGCAACTAGAATAAGTTACATCTTCCTCTAGAAACTTCGACAGTAATATCAACGGATGCACCGAGTCTTTTCTCGAATATTTCATGAATATTTTCCTACATCATCTGTCGTATTTCATATATTTATAGGCTTTCCGGAGAGCATCATTCCACTGCTCCTCTTAGCGTCAATAAAATATGAGCCGACGTATTTTGGCGATAAAATCCTCATTCGCCGTATATCAATTATGCAAAGACACAATAATGTTGCCGTTCGTGTAAAAGCCTTGCTGAAAGTACTCTGTTATCGGAAACTTCGGAGCGTAAGTATATAAGGTGTTTTGAACATACAAGTTGAGCATATATGAGCTACATAGGCGTTTATGATTGAACATTGCAAAGCTTTAAACGTGGCATGTTCTTGCTCATAACTACATACCTATATAAATATAGAGTGAATACCCGTACATATACAAATTATAATGAACAAATGAACATCGAATAACTAGCTAAAAGTGGGCACAATTGTGCCTCTGCCACCTCGTATGAAAAACATTTTGTTATGTTACAAATTATAACGAAGCAAATTGTACACCTACACATATCCATATTGTACACAATAGCCAGTTAGAATTGGGTTTGTTTTTACCGGAATTGTTTCAGAATCTGTGCACGTAATTAAGAGCTATGAAATATTTCAAAAAACATTTGAATAGACATTTTAATATCGTGCACTAAGGAGTATATTCCCTAGCTAGTTCAAACGACATTTCAAAATAGTATTAAAAGGAGTCCACTTGCATCAGCGTCTACCAAACACCCACACACGTCTAGCTCGATGCCTCAACCTATTTATAATGCAACCGCCTGGTTACTAGAATGTTTACCAAACCTCTCTGAGAAGCGCCAATGTATTCCCTTTCATGTCTACGAAGCTGGCAAATAGCATAACACGAGCTCAAGCTGAAAATTCCAGGAAGGATTGAGCTGGCTGGGTTGGGTTAGTGAAATTTTCAGGATTAGATAGCATGAAACTTTGTTGTATTCTTGTTCTTGCAGGCATTTGCATAATGAAAGGTTATTTGAGATGCACTTCTAGAAGTTAACAACATAACCCAAAGGCTAAAAATAGTGGACGAGGGAAATAGAGTCTAAGAAGCGTTGTAGGAGTTTTGTAAATTTTATCTTCTTCGCAGTGGCACTGTTCACCATCTAAATGCATTAGTTATACAGCGGTTAGAAGGCTCGTGCAGGAATGCAGCTGGGGCCTCCGTCGTTTTTCATTCTTATTGGTCAGACGCGTGTTGAACTATTTAAAGGGTGACCCATGGCCACATGGAGGAAATATACCTTAAATATTGTAGATATAGTTTTTTTAAACTAAAATAAGACTTCTTTTGTTTTTGAAAACAATGCGAACTGCATTCAATTTAAAAAATATCGCCTACGTTAACCGGTAATGGAGCCCGCCAAATGTGTAAAAAAAACCCTGAAATTTTACGATACCGATCGAAAGGATTAATCATAATGATCATTTGTCTAAGAAACACAGCATCTTTGATAAAAGGATGCAAAAAATTTGCAATTTACCATTTCATAAAATTTTAAAAAATCAGGCCTTTTTACTGCCTTGACTTTGCCGGTTTCTATCAAGTGACTGCACTATCAAAGTAAACCGTTTGGATGGGAAGCGCCTTGTTTAGCGTACTTTACCTCCATGTGTCATAACCATGGTTGCTTCTATAGATACATTACTTAGTGCGATGTAAGATATTTCATACATAAGTTAAATCAGATGATATAAACATCATCCATAAATATCTGCCCCTGACTACTAATCCGAGTACCGTAAACTTTATGCACTATATTCGGCTCAACTCTTTATTACTGTAGATATTTACATATACTTAGCAATCGTCATTTTTTGCCACTTCTCTACAATGGACCAGTGTGGGACTTCTCCCAGGGCGTATAAACTTGGGTTTTAGATATCTTTTAAAAATTGGTTGTGCTTAACTAATACAAATATCATAATATTAATTAATATAATTAACAAGCAGGAATAAATAATTACAAAATTATTAACAGCAAGGTCTGTTTTGAGCCAGATTACCACACAGTCCCGCCACTTAAGTAATCTTGAACATTGTTATACCCCTTTTAAGTCGCTTTAACATGTTTAAATTTAAGTTGAACCCACTAAGGGGATAATCGGGCAGTGAACTTTGTATGAAAATAAAAATAAAAACTTGCTTTGAATCAGTAATTACAAAATTTTGTTTCGACTTGCAGTTGGCTATTTCTATACAACTTCGTGTGGGCGAATTCGCGGGCAACGGATAGTGTAGGTACTTAATAAAAAGCAAGTTGTTGAGAGACAACACAGTTAACATGAGTTTTGTTTTTCAATTATGAACTTTGTGTGGAAAAAGAAACTTTACCTATCAATCTGAAATTTGGCAGTCAGGTTGTTTAAAGATCCAGGACTCGAATGGCCGAGTCGGCAGTGTCCCTGCCTACGAAGCCAAGGGTCACGGGTTCGAGTCCCGGTGGGGGCAAATATTTGTTTGATGAGAACGGATATTTGTACCCTAGTCATGGTTGTTTATCTATCTAAGTACAATATTTATCTATCTAAGTATGTGTATCGTTGTCTAGTAGGTACCTAAGATACAGGGAATCCTAGTTTGGGGCTAGATTAATGTGTGTAAATAGTGTCCAAGGTATGTCCAAGGACGTTAGTTCAGATATATTTTTTCATAATTCTGTCCCCACAAGGGGTAATATCGGGGGTTAGAGTATAAAACTCAAAAAATACTTGACATATGAAGTTGAAGCCTAAAGCACGCAAGTAGTTAATAGATATATAAAAGACGTCATTGACAGTGTATTTTGGAAATTGCTTAAAGCTGAGGACATGTGGTGGTAGAAACGTGATTTTTTGATGTTTTCAGAGATGATGGATTATCAGATGGTAGATAATTTTTATAAAATCAAATTTTACACAACTACACGTGTTTGAAGCTGCGGCCAACAGCAGCTAATGTTATAACTTTGAAGTAAAAGACGTATACAATACGCTGCAATTCGAAACCCTGCATACGCGGTCAGCCAAACGATTAACTCACTGTTCTCGAAATATTTATTATGTAATAAAATATGACACCGGAATATAAATACTGCACGGATACATTCTTTGCTTCCTGCGCAGAAGTATGATAACGCGATATACCTAGGGTTTCGCACGTATGTCCCCAGTAAGGGCCAGGCCATACGATGCGGTGCGGTGTGGGAATTGTATGGTAGTATGGTCCCCTTCTCCCCCAGCTCCACCCTGGCTCGCCATGGTGCGGCGCCACAACGCATTCGTGACGAAGCGGTTGTG
Organism: Argyresthia goedartella; assembly: GCA_949825045.1. NCBI lineage: Eukaryota > Metazoa > Arthropoda > Insecta > Lepidoptera > Argyresthiidae > Argyresthia > Argyresthia goedartella. The sequence continues at coordinate 14,551,025 of OX463809.1, read as the reverse complement.
GCTCTGCCTTCTGTTCCGGGTTCGATCCCCGGCCGGGGATATAGAGAAAAAACAGGTCTTGGATGTTTATATGTTTGTGACGTCACTGTTTCTGGTTCCCATGACACAGGGTATGCTAGTGTGGGGCCAGAAGCAATGTGTTCCAGTGTGTAGATGTTTATAATAGTTAGTCAGTCCACTACTAGCGGTCGCGGCTGGCAGAAATTGGAGCGCAACTAGGTATTTGATATAAAACGGAGTTTACACAAGAAATACTAATCCTTTAGACAGGCCACCTAGCATTTTAATCAAATTGTGTTTGCCTACACTGCGTGTGTATGTTCAGTTACATAATTAAAGGTCGGGCAGAAAGGCCGTCCCTTTGCCAACTATCGCCAAACAGGGTTATGGAAAGGTGCTGTGAAGGTGGGGTTTACTAAATTTCATAGAAGATTTAATTTTGCTAATAAAGTTTAACTTGCCACGAAGGGTTCCGTATCACCGTACAAAAAACCTTCCGCTTTCTTTAAATGGTGCCCCCCTATTAAAAATGCATTTTCCAAATATTTTCATCCAATCATTAAGTTAAAACACATAAGACGTTTTTTATTTTTTTTAGGACGAGTTGATTCGGAATTTAGGGCCAACCCTAACTCTTGTATGGTCTTTTATGTCGTTTTTCTTACATATTTTTTAAATAGGTATTTCAAAATATTTCAAAAAAATAGATCCTCACCACAAGCCCTTTCGCAATTGGCCTTAGAAGTTATTTGTGTCTCTGCATGTATATTATATCCGTTTAAAAATTTTCCTGAAAAACTACTGAACCGATTTCGATGCGGGTTTTGCATTAAACGGTTATAATTTTCTGGCAGGTTATATGATATGTTTTACGGTTGTAGACCACCAGGGGGCGCTGCAGCAGCCAAAATTGTTGACTTCTCAGAAAAGCTATTTTTGAGGCAGTTTCAGCATTATGCAATAAGAACAATAATATAATAGAAGTATAATATTGTATTGTGTGTAATTATATGACAGTCGAACTTTTTATGTGAAAATAAAAAATTGTAAATATTATAAATGCTAAAAAATAAAAATAAATACTTGTTAGTTATAATATTTTATTTTATTCATTTTAACATAAAAAATTCGACTCTTAGTAGTTAGTAATAGACACAGAAATCATAATACAAAACTAAACCTTTAAATTAAAAAAACTTCTTAGACAAAGATGACCTTAATGTCTGGACAGAATAATTTTGGACCACTTAAGTTGGGCCACCCCGTATAGCGGCATCTTAGACCATCTTGTAACACACTTTTGACAGCCGCTAAATATAATTTAAACACAGCCTATATACAAAACGGTCAAGCACTCAAAGGTTATTGAAGCCTGTCGTGTGTCGGTAAAAGAGTTCTAACATTATTGTATGGAGACTGGCATACAGTTTTTCAAAAATCTATATATCTGTGGCCAGAGATGAAACCAATAGAGTAAATGATTGAAACACAAGTGTATAATTATAAACTTCTAAAACGATATCCTTTGCGAGAAATCTAATTTCAAAGTCACATAACAGCTCACACTGCAACATCACTGTTATCGTCAGTTGCTGCGGCACATAACAGCTCACACTGTAATGTCACTGCTATCGCCAGTTGCTGCGGCACATAACAGCTCACACTGAAACATCACTGTTATCGTCAGTTGCTGCGGCACATAACAGCTTACACTGCAACATCACTGCTATCGTCAGTTGCTGCGGCATATAACAGCTCACACTGCAACATCACTGTTATCATCAGTTGCTGCGGCACATAACAGCTCACACTGCAACATCACTGTTATCGTCAGTTGCTGCGGCACATAACAGCTCACACTGCAATATCACTGCTATCGTCAGTTGCTGCTGCACATAACAGCTCACACTAAAACATCACTGTTATCGTCAGTTGCTGCGGCACATAACAGCTCACACTGCAACATCACTGCTATCGTCAGTTGCTGCGGCACATAACAGCTCACACTGCAACATCACTGTTATCGTCAGTTGCTGCGGCACATAACAGCTCACACTGCAACATCACTGTTATCGTCAGTTGCTGCGGCACATAACAGCTCACACTGCAACATCACTGTTATTGTCAGTTGCTGTGGCACATATTGCGAAAAATGTGTACAAAACAACGGAATATTTCTTAATTTGAAACACTTCGTTTTAAAATATTTCTAATTCCCTTTTTTGATGTTTCACTTTTATTTTTAGATTGCAAGAAATAGCAAATTCTAGCAAGCTTCAGGTGAAAATTTATGTTTTTTCATTTAGTTCACATTGAAATATTGTAATGTTTTAAACACACCGCTTGAAGAAAGAAGATGGCAATAAAATATGTACATTTTTTTTGGGATTTTTTCCTTTCGGAAAGTTTCTCCTTTAGAAGGAAGGAGGAGGAAATCACGAAAGGTGATCCCAAAAAAATCACAGGTACACATATATTTGACTAACCAAAACTCGTTACCTCCTTGATTGTCATTACTTTAAATGATCCAAGAAATAACTTTTCAGCAGAAACAATATTCATACACAAATATAAAGTGTTTACCGAGCGTTCGAGGCAAACCCAATAAAGGGAACATCGATTTCCATCAAGCGAGTGCTGAGTGATTTTACGTATTTATTTTTCCACCCTGCTGCGTATATTATTCAAAACCGGCACCTCTGTTTCATAAAATGGAAATAACCTGGGCTGTTTTCATTATCGACGACAAGTATTATTATTCGTTCCCCAGGAATGTGGAATCGCTGTTGCCAGGTGTCTGGTGTCTCTGCCAGCGTATCAGGTAAAGACGAGGCGTGTCAACGTTTCATTCTTCTGGAAGATTATTCAAGACGTCCTTTTGGGCTTTAATATATGTCCTGTCCCAACGACTGAAAAAACAACAGCTCAGTTTAATCGCCTGCCCATAAGGTTAGTACCTTACAAAGTTCCCAGTAATCCGAAATTATATTCTGACCAAGTACGTAATAATTAGGATACTATCCGCCTATAAAAACCAAAATCTGAGACTAACTAGACACCTATCTAGCCGAAGTAATCATAATAATCCTTGCTATGATTCCTTCCCCCCTACCCTACCCATTCCCTTCCGCCCACCCCCCATCCAATACATCAACGACGAGACCCAATGTCGGTAATTAGGGATATGATCCACGAGAAAGTAATTTCCTTGAGATTATCTCCGTACAACTAAGGTTCCTACTTATATACACAACACGTCTCTGGTTCCTCATTATAAGACGTACTAACGCGTTAGAGTAATCTGGCTACTGTTTACGTTTTTGTGAGACTATAATTTATCTACCCAGTACCTTTAGGTAAACATACGAGTATACACAGTCAGGTCATAAGTTCTGTCACATGATAAAAACTTTTGAATTTAGAACGCTGGCCACAAAAAAGTTTATTGAATTCGAATTTCGAATTTTTCATGAAAATAAAAATGTGTACTTTTTAAAATTTTCCTTATTTTTAAATATGGAGTGGACACTTAAAGAAGACCGTGTCGCAGTTATTGCGTTGCATCGTTGCGGTTACGCGCCAATTCAGATTTTCGACTTACTGAAAAATTTGAATATAATCAAAAGATTCGTTTATCGTACCATAAAACGATACAATGAAAACTCTAGTGTAGATGACAGGTCAAGAAGTGGTCGCCCTCGCTCTGTTAGGACTCCAGCAGTGATAAAAGCTGTGAAGGCGCGAATTCAAAGAAATCCCATACGTAAGCAGAAACTGTTGGCCCTTCAGATGGGGTTAAGCAGGACCACGGTGAAAAGGGTGTTAAATGAAGACTTAAGGCTTAGGGCATATCGAAGAAAAACAGGACATCGTTTGGACGCTCGTTTAATGGACCTGACACTGAAGAGATGCCGCGCTTTGTTGAAGCGGTACGCGGGAAAAAAGCATCGGGAAATTCTTTTTTTCGGATGAAAAAATTTTCACCGTGGAAGAGAGCTACAACAAACAAAATGATAAGGTGTACGCACACAGCAGTGAAGCAGCGAGCAACCGTATTCCGCGTGTCCAACGAGGTCATTTTCCATCCTCGCTCATGGTTTGGTTGGGAGTCTCTTATTGGGGCTTAACTGAGGTACATTTTTGTGAGAAAGGCGTAAAAACGAATGCAGTTGTGTATCAAAATACAGTCCTCAAGAACCTTGTGGAACCTGTTTCTCAAACCATGTTTAATAACAGGCACTGGGTATTCCAACAAGATTCTGCGCCAGCTCATAGAGCGAAAAGCACACAAGACTGGCTGGCGGCGCGTGAAACCGACTTCATCCGGCACGAAGACTGGCCCTCGTCCAGTCCAGATTTGAGTCCGTTAGATTATAAGATATGGCAACACTTGGAGGAAAAGGCCTGCTCAAAGCCTCATCCTGATTTGGAGTCACTCAAGGCATCCTTGATTAAGGCAGCCGCCGATATTAACATGGACCTCGTTCGTGCTGCGATAGACGACTGGCCGCGCAGAATAAAGGCCTGTATTCAAAATCGCGGGGGTCATTTTGAATAAACTTTATTACCATAAGAATCTATGTTTTATTAAGTTCATTTTGCTATATAAATGTTTACATAAATAATAAACATGTCTAAATTATTTCATATTGCACATGTGACAGAACTTATGACCTGACTATGTATATGTTAATTTGATGAAACGGTTGATACCTTTTACCAACCTATCTATCGGAATTCTGCCAGTTTTAAAAAACTTTCAAATTTCGGAGTTACTTAAGTCTGGCGACATCCTGCCTCCCTGTCTCCGTTATATTCCATTATTTTATGCCATATCGGATGGCGGAATTCATTTTACAAATTAGATTGATGAGCGATCAGTTAGTTTGATTGAATTCTTTTGTCTGGCAGATTTTATCGCGACTGTTTCCGAGATGGGCACGTCATAGACTCGACAGCCTAAATAGAAATCGACAGACTCTTTAATAAGATGTTATTGTAAGCCCGAAACTCAATCAATAGTAATCAGTAAACAACATCTTTGATAATTTGAAATGCTAGGACAGGTCTTTTCGCCTACTGCATTACAAAGATTGCTCTTCAACCAATCTTAGAAAATATATTTATAAGCTTCGAAATCCATTACGATATTATTTTTCTTGGTGTGTATTGGAGGAAACGACAATCGGATGGTTGAAAGTTGCGTGGAACCTCGTGCAAGCTTGACCATATTAGCGATTCATCTTTTTACATATAGATTTCACATGTTAGAAGTATATAGCTGTTTTTTCTAAAGCTAGATTTGCCATCATCCAAGAAGCCTTTGGTCAGATATTTTAGATTCGAGTGTAAGAAAAATTATTTTTGTTCCCTAAAAATACGTAATTCCATTGATTAAAGTAAATATTCCTTAAACACCTTAAAAATAACGTAATAATTACGTTTTAAAGTGGTTTACTTACTTGGTAAGTAATTTTTACGTCAGGGCGACGTCGATTTTATGTCGGTAAAAATAACTTATTTGTTATTTTAACAAAACGTAGAAGAACAACAGCCAGCACGTGCTTTTTTCCCCATTTTTGAGGATTCGACGTCGATTCCATGAACATTACGAATTAGTTTAGGTGTTTTTTATAGTAATTTTGACTGAAAATGTTTGCTGGGATTATATCATAATTTTAATTTCAATAAAATATGGAATCTTCGTAATCCCAAACAACGGAAAGACCTTCGATGCTATTCCACGTGTAAAGTCTGCGTCAATCAAGACCACAATGTTTTTGTTTTAACTAAGAGAAAGTAATTTCCGTCGTCATAAATTAAATTGTTTCATTAATTATCGAGTCGATCGGTGAAAGCGACGAGAAATTAATCAACATTTGTATTTGTAAAGAGATTTTCTTAAATATTTTAGATTAAAATTGTAAGTTGAAATAAATTGCAAATAAACGAGACAAAAAGGCAGATCATATCTTAAACACTGTACAAAAAGACCTATATCCAAAACATTATCGGCAGCGTGTTTCTCTTCTGCCTATTAAATATATACCATAGTGCCCTTTTGTACCAACTTATGAGGTCCTATTGTGTATGATAGAAAGCCTTGGTTAATAATGCTTCTGGGCTTCAGTCAACAAGCTTGCCTTGTGTGGAGCCAGATGAAGGCGATGTGTTTTTAATAAAGTCCATATTATGGATAACCAATTCAGGGAAATGGTGTTCGTGCTAGATATATGGCACCTATATTTCTGTATGTTATAAGATGTTTATTTGTTTTTGTTATACAGAAAATTTCAGATTCAACGTCTGATCCTGAATCATTTGAATTTGACTATGGCTGATTTCGATATTTTTTAAAGAAATATAATCGTAGCGTACCTATTTAACAATGTCATGACAGTATACACATAAATGTAGTCTTGCTGCTTCCTATACTAAACAGTTTAATTTAATATTATAACTCACGAATTGTCTGTTATTTCCATAAAGTATTACACTTAGACATCAGAATATGAAATAAAACTCTTTATGTATAAGCAAAGAAATGATGTATTGATTAGCAATAACATATTCTGGCCAATTTAGATTTTTCTAATTATGTTCCTTTTTTCGTTTCAGAAGAAAATGACTTCTACTACACTCCAGTGGAAAGAAGCTTTGCACAAGTGCAACCACCATTGTACCCAAACAATCGTCCAGCGACGTACTTCGATCAAGATGATCCATATAGAGCCGGGTACCCGACGATAGCGAGCCCGGCGCAGCAACCCCTGTATGAAGGAAGAGTGAGGTTCCCCACCCCGAACTATAACCAAAATCCGCAACCCTTCCAATTGCCAACGGGCAGAAGTCAAGCCGGTAACCAGTTTTATGTAAACCAACCAGACTTCCCACAGCAGCAGAGACAGAGGTTCAGGCTCTCACTACCTCATAACTACCAAATTGTTCATCCGGCCTCTACGAAAAGGCCCGAAATATCACAAATACACTCTGCGGCATATCAGAACGATCCATCGAAACCAGAAACGTTCTTAGGCCAAGTAACAATAAACAACCCGGATATAGATTACCTGCAAAACAGCAGATTTAAAAATTTACCGTTTGATGGAAACAGTCTAAAGAGCAATGGTCAGAGTCACCATGGACTGATAAACGACGAAGATATAGATAACGACAATCTAGATTTGTTTGATCAGCATCGAGTCACTACCTATAATCCTAGCAAATTGTCAAATAGACAGAGAATTATAAAACCAAACCCTGGTAGATTCCCTCACTATGAAGGTGAACCATCTCTGAATGATAAAACTATTTTCCAGAAAACTCCCAGTAAGGTATATTTGGAAAACAGCAATTTCAAATCTTCAAAGAAACCTGCAGAAAGCACTTCGTATCACGATTCTTCGACTGAGTATAAAACAATGTTAGATCTAGAACCACTGCTTGAAGACGACATAAGCGATATCTCATCATTTAGAGAGCTTATGAAAAATACAAAGGGATCTCATGACGTACAAGTTATTAAATCAAATAGAAGTGAGGACTTTGACAAGTTTGACAGTAATCCATCTGCGAGTTCGATGGATGCAGACAATATTCCGAAAGAAATACTATCCAGTAACGAAAACACAGCTAAAGATAGATTTTCTTCTGTTCCATCTACAAAAGTATTAGAAACATCTAAAGAAACAAATAATTTGAAACAAGAACATGAAGAAGATTATATTCAAACTAGCGTAAATGCAGAAAAAAAAGAAGGTCCTAAAAATAAAGTTGTTGAAGATGAGTCTGAGTATGTGGAATATTATGACGATGAAACAACAGAAGCACCACATACCACACAAGTACCACAAGCTCCTGAAGAAATCAATGAGTACGACGAATACGATGCGACTGAAGAAATCGATGAAACTAAAGAAGAACCAAAACACAATTCCACTGACAAATTTGAGATACTGGTTATGAAACCAAACAACACCATGGTGAAAGATGATAATTTCAAAGAGTTCGTCGATTCAACTGTAATTGATCAAATTGAAAATGTCACTAATCTTCACGCTGCAGAATTGAATACAGAGTCTGTTATTGAAGTAACCAGTGAAGAAGAAGAGGAGCAGACTGCAGAGGAGGAAGAACAGGTGTCGTCAGTAGAAACTCCATCGATAGTAGGTCAAGAAATTGTTTCAGTCGTGACAACTAAAAGTGTTGTCAACGGCACTATATCGGTACCTAACTATACGTACTCCCCTAATTCTGCCAAAGTGACTGTAACATCTGAAAGTCCAATATCAACGTTACAAAATCAAAACAATGCATCAATTTCTTCCGTGCCAGTGACAACAGAAAACTGGGTAGTGGTAGCCTCAGTACAAACTAGCCGCAGTGTATCAGGAGCAAGGTTTTTACCATTTCCGACAGTCGAACAGGAAGAAAAGAAGCAAGTGCTCATAGAAGATGAGGAGAGTGATGAAAGTGTCACAAAGAATCCTAAAGAGCATTCAACCATATTTGATAGCGACCAAACTACATCTGTCTCAACGGAAAACCTAAATGAAAAATTAGACCGTATACAGTCTGAGCTATCCAGTGCGGTTCTATCCGGGTCTTTAGAGGACAAAAATATCGAAATTATTACCGAATCTACTACAACCACTACAACAACACCTTCTTCACTAAACGTGTTCACTTTGAGAAGCACTGAATTACCAGTATCGACTGAGCGCTCATCTCCCGACCCTCTTCCGGTTATGATCAAGAAATTCACCCCCAGAGTGACGACGACCACTACGACAACTACAAAGGCTCCAAGAGTAACAACAACAACAAGTTCAACAACAACTGTAAGGTCTCCCAAACCATCTACATCAACTACCCCTAAGCCCAAGAAAAAACTCGTAACTGTTATGGATGACCTACCTACCGGGCTCCTGCCTGCCGGCTACAGACCTCGTATGTCATATAAAGACAAGCGTACCAGCACTACAACGTCTTCTACTTCCACTACAACAGAATCAGTATTGTCTTCTTCTGAAGAAGAGAACATCAATGGCACACAAGGTCGTTCATCAGGTATTAGTTCAAAGAACAAAGTGATTATCCGTGATGACAAAATCAATTCAAGAGAATTGCCAAATGCCCCAGGAGAACTTAAGCCCAAGGAAACCAAGTCACGGGACGGAGTCTTTAGCAAGATGCCTCAAGACAACTTGCGCAAACTCCTACCACCTGGGTACAATCCTCCAGCGTCTGAGTCATCCAACTCAAAAGATAACGCCAGACCAAGCATAATTGATAAAATAGAGACAGTCGATATTTCAGCATTCTTACCCAAAGATTTTAAACCAAGTACAGCCACAACTAAGAAACCAAAAACAGAGTCAAACTTTTTGGCTAACGCAGCTCCTGTTGATATTTCTGCATTTTTACCACCTGGATTTAAACTCAATTCCTCTGAAAATGAGAGCGGAGAAAGTCCCATAAAAATAAAGATTGCAGATATTTCTAAACTACTACCTCCAGGGTTCAAACTGCATTCATCAGAAGATTCTGTCGAACCAACTGTGACAGCTCTATCTACAACTAAAGCACCAGGTGGCTTTAAACTAGTGTTCCCTTCAAGACCTGGAGGCAAGAAAAGGCCAGAGGACGCTTCTAGAAAATCAACTACATCAAAACCTGCTGAAAGTGGACCACCACAAGTCACACCAAAGATCCAAAAAGGATGGCCTGTCAGGTAATATAATCTAATAATAATACTATACAATTCTCTATCTCCGGTGAAAAACTGAAATTCTACAAATTTGCCGTGGCAGGGAAAGTCGACAATTCCAGGGCGATTATATAGTTTTGAAGTTAAAGAAGGAAATAAATGAAAATTCTATAAGAAAATAGTTGTTGTGAATACTTTCTTTTCAGAAAGGCTTTTTAGTTCATTTTGCTGTCAAATGTAAAGGTAACTCGTTGGTATGGCCTTGTTACTGTTTTTCATATTATTATTCCAAAGCAAAAACAATATTCATGTTCGAAACTTAAATAAAAAGTCACTTCATGCTGCAATTTCTGGCGCACTTTATGTCTGAAATTGTAATGTGACAGCGCAGATTTAAAAAAATATTATAAATACGATATCTTTTCTAGGGCGTCTACAGAGTTCACTGGCTGGCCATCGCCATCGACGACTCCATTCTCGATCGAAAAACTTCTGGAAGCACAAAGGAACGCGACAGCGACTAGTCCCATTCCCTCTGTCAGTACAGAAGCCACTACCCGCAGGTCTACTACAACGACTACGACGACGCAGGCTCCTCCTGTGCCCACCACACCGGGGATTTGCAAACATGCGTGTGATATCGCAGCCACTATTAAGATTGTTGCAGGTGCCTTAACTCATCTCTCATACCACGTTCCAAAATAAAAGCCGTATTAAATAGTCAGTCAACTTAAGTTTCGCCGAGTAAAGCCGAGTATCCGAAAGAGTAAGAGTACGTACGTACGTACGTACCGTAAGAGTGCATTACTTATTCCGGGACTATCTAACAATATACTTGTATATTCTATCAACTTTGGGAATCAACATCATACAATATATTTCGAAATAGGGTAATAAAAGCGCTCCTATATGAGGTAAACTACGCGATTTCATGAAACCCTTATCATAGCTCCGGCTTTTCAAAGGCTTTGTAACTGATTCTGATGTTAGGTACCTATAACCTATAAACTTAATTGCAGGTGTGAAATGGGTTCCGGAGTTATTAGACCATCATACCCAGGAATGGCAGAAATTAGCTGAAGAAGTAAAATCAGAGGTATGAAAGATGATGTCGTTATTATTTTACGAACGTCTCTGCACCGAATGAGATATAAAACCTCATAACAAAATATATTGCACTAAGATAAATGAGTGAATAAATCGTGTTTTAATTTCAGTTGAACTCGGTTTACTCGGAATCAGATCTTCTGAAGAAATGGTACAAAGGCATCCGCATTGACGGTTTTGGCAAAGGCTCGGTACTTGTCGACTATTTCATAGAACTAAACGATGTCAAAGATAAAGTAGACACTTCAGAGTTGAAGCAATTATTTCACAAGTCACTGAACAGGGCTCAGGCCGGCTCGTTCATAGAGACTGTTCAAGAGGAAGAAGAGTACGAGTTTGATCCTGACGCCATGTTGGGGGACCAGCCTGACGAAGACAGGATGAAGAAGAGCAACGAAAAGATGACCAAGACGATAGACAAGTCAGCTGGAAAACTAGAGATTGGGAAATTTGTTATGGATCCTGCTTACACCGAATTTATTGGTATGTTTCGCAACAATCTGATCAGAAAACCACATCTAATAATAATAATATATATATAAAGGTATTATTTTATTACTCTCATTTAATTTTTTTTATCGCAGTACTGCCAAAACGTGAAGAACCAACGGTGACGACTCCAGAAGAAGAATCATTATTACCTCAGTGGGGAATAGCTGTCATCGTCATTGCTTTAGCATCGCTCCTGTTCGTCGTCATATTCGGAGTAACAGTGGTATGTAAATGTGCACACTAAACGTCGGTGTCATTGTCACCGTCATTTTCACCCTTTATGGGAAAGACGTGACTATACAGGGTGGCCCAAATACCGTGGATCAAACGAACCAGGGTGATAGAGGAGGTGATTTCCAACAAAAAATATTTCTACAGCATGGTCATAACTTAATTGGATAAAAAGTGATGATCATTTTTGGTTTTTTCAAATAAACTGCCGATTTTTTTACAATTTCATTAATACAGAGAAAAGTTGATAAAAAACACCAAAACAAAAGGTGTTGTATTATGACCAGATAATGTATCATTACAAAAAAAAAAGAATTGCAGCTCTGGGTACCTAATTTAAGAAGCAATTAATTTTTTCCCGTAAATTTTGAAGCATTACAAAAAAATACTACTCACTTTGAGAGCACCCTGAGTAAAAAAAATGTACTACAGAAAAGTGACCCTGTATTAAAAAAACTAGCCGATTTAATGCTGATTTGAATGAGGTATAACACTTTAGTGTCAGACTTTCAGTTCAGGTTTTATGCGAGTTTTTTTCATGTCAAGGAGCAAATTTGTTAGAAAGGAAAATTCGAATAAAAATTATGTAGTAATTAAAAAACCATCTTGAAATAAAAGAACAACAATTATGAGTCGATAATTTTATTACATTATTTTTTTACAGTAAATGCTCAAAATTCCTGCCTCTAACCATTATGCACAATCTGCACCGCCTAATAAAATTGGTACGTAATCGCCGGAAGGCACCTCTGTTATTCATAATTTGTACTTTTGCAAATTCGAGTTTTCGTCGTAATTCTTGTTCAGTGTTGTTCTCTTTTTGATATACCACTTCTTTGAAATAGCCCCAAATAAAAAAGTCTAACGGATTAAGGTCGGGCGACCGGGGTGGCCATGCAACAGCTCCTATTCGACCAATCCACCGGTCGGGGAAGCGCTCATTCAAGTATTGTCGAACTGCTTGAGCGTAATGAGGCGGGGCACCGTCCTGTTGCAGCCACATTTCTTCTCTTATTTCTTCCGGAACTTCAGCTTCGTTGAGTAATGGATTCAAATCATTTTGTAAAAAATTTAAATACTCAGCACCGTTTAGCCTTGGTGGCATTTCGTGTAGCACCAGCTTCTGGTCAATGATACCAGCCCACATGTTAATGCCAAACTGATGCTGGAATCGATCATTTCTGATGATATGTGGGTTCACTCTGGAGTAGTAGTGTAAGTTATGGATGTTAAAAATTCCCATTCTTCTAAAATTTGACTCATCCGACCATAACACTTTATTGAAAAACTGAGGATCCTCTCTGTGTAGTCTTAACATCTCTCTACAAAATCTCACTCTAGGTTCATAGTCAGCTGGCAGCAAAGCTTGAACTCGTTGCACGTGGTAGGCATGATATCGGTTTTTTTTAATAATACGCTGCACCGTCGAACGTGGGATCCCGAGATTTCGCGATATTTGGCGTTGGCTAATACCGGGGTCCAATCGTAACTCTCGCAGTATTCGCTCTTCATTGTCAAATCGTACCACAAATCTCTCTCTCGGAGCATGCGTACCGGGTAAGACTCCCTCCATGTACGCATTATGCACACGCAAAAAGACCCTGTAGTCGGGGAAACGGTCTCGGTCAGGGTACCGTTGTTGATATTCCCTGGCAGCAGCCCGAGCATTGCCGTCGCAGAAGCCATAAAGGTAATGCATTTCTGCATACTCCCTTTGGGTGTACTCTCTCCTCGCAGCAGCCATCTTCCGTTTATCTAGCCAATCCGTAGCGATTACAAAGTCCGGTTCACACAGCGTAGGTCACAGGTAGGCAATCTAACACAAGTCCAATAACGAAGCGTAGGTCACAGGTAGGCAATACATAAGACAAGTCCAATAACGATGCGTAGGTGATAGGTAGGTAAGGTCACAAGTGCAGAATACGGGTGCGTAGTCACAGGCGGAAAGCGAGTTACTAACAAAGAAAGATGCTCACGCGCTTCCCCCGGCCCCACCCCGCCGGCCCCCCTCAGAAATCGATCAGTGTTAGAAGAGGACAAGAGATGTCAGAGAAAAGAACCAGTTCTCTGATCACTGGCTTCCTGCGTAGAGCCCCGCTCCACCCAGCATTCTTCTACCTGAACTGAACTGATAACGCCACGCCAAGACGGGCGTTCTGACCTTTTTCGACAAAGGATTGAAATGGTTAGTGTGAAAGAGAGGCATAGTTTCTTAATTATGACGCTTTTTCGATAAAAGATTAAAGAAAAAATGTTCATTCAATGTTTAGTGTGAAAGAGTTTCTTTCCATTTCATAAATCCTAAGTGTGACAAGCACAGAGCAGTTCTAGCAATCCAACGTACAGAAAACTAGCCGTTTATGATAACGATGATAAAGTTTTAGAAGAATGGGAATTTTTAACATCCATAACTTACACTACTACTCCAGAGTGAACCCACATAAATGTTGTTCTTTTATTTCAAGATGGTTTTTTAATTACTACGTAATTTTTATTCGAATTTTCCTTTCTAACAAATTTGCTCCTTGACATGAAAAAAACTCGCATAAAACCTGAACTGAAAGTCTGACACTAAAGTGTTATACCTCATTCAAATCAGCATTAAATCGGCTAGTTTTTTTAATACAGGGTCACTTTTCTGTAGTACATTTTTTTTACTCAGGGTGCTCTCAAAGTGAGTAGTATTTTTTTGTAATGCTTCAAAATTTACGGGAAAAAATTAATTGCTTCTTAAATTAGGTACCCAGAGCTGCAATTCTTTTTTTTTTTGTAATGATACATTATCTGGTCATAATACAATACCTTTTGTTTTGGTGTTTTTTATCAACTTTTCTCTGTATTAATGAAATTGTAAAAAAATCGGCAGTTTATTTGAAAAAACCAAAAATGATCATCACTTTTTATCCAATTAAGTTATGACCATGCTGTAGAAATATTTTTTGTTGGAAATCACCTCCTCTATCACCCTGGTTCGTTTGATCCACGGTATTTGGGCCACCCTGTATACTTTGACCCTAGATCATTTCTTATTGCATAACCTTTTTGCAGCTGGTGAACCGTCAGAAGAGTGCTAAAGCCAAGCAACCGATACCGCTGAGCGAGGACATGCTCCGAGAACTTGACAAGAGCCACATGGGAGGCTTCGATGATCTCCATCAACTAAAAGAAAGGGAATTGCCATATCACGCTCCAGGAAAGGTAAGCTGCTTTGACAGCCTCCACCTCCCGTTCTTTCATTCCCCGAGGAGCCGAGTGGTGTAGTCCGCCTTTTCGCAAAGATTATATCTATGTTAAGTAAAAATATCACGCTGAAAGATTTTTTTCCGATCGACTGCTTTTTGGTAAAATAAATGTGTTTCCGAGATGTACCATCAAAGAAACATCTCTAAAGCGTAGGATCAAATGTATACTTCAAATGAAATCGGGCGTAAATAAATGATTGCCATGGCGTTTCATGCATCAAAAACGTTATACTCGTGAGTTCAATTCGTCACCAGGAGGCAAGGAAGCAATTTTATTATATAATTTTACTTCACTTTTACCTGGTACCTACCCGAAGTGTCTATAACGTCAAGCGGGTGAACCACGCCCCAACCTATTAATATAACTTTAGAATACTTTCTTAGTATGTACTTTTCTTAGAATCACGTATTGTTTATGGCAACATAAATGTTGTTTACCAATATAAGTTAAGACTCCCAAATATGTGAAATATTCACCAAATTTAGTGCCCCATCGTAGTTTAACAAAACCGTTTTGATTGCTATAAGGTAACTTTGTGTCCGAAATCTTAAGTTAGGTTTGTTAGGTCACAATTTTATACTACAACCTAGTTTAGAATAAAATGTTGGTGAAATTAAGTTAATTTTTGATGAAAATTTATTATTTTGGATTTAACTTTTTACTAAATTTGTTAAACAGCTAACATAAGCCCTTATTTTTTCCAGCGCATGTCAACAGCCTTCATCGAACAACTGGCATATCCGAACGCTGGTGACTCCTGGCGCTCCGAGTGGACTCCTCAGCTGCAGAAGTACATGCAGCACTACACCCCTGACTCTGGAAGAGGGTCGCAGATCTACGGAGCTGCTGGGAATCCTTACGGGTAAGTTGGTAATTCCTCTGGTTCTTATTGTGCTTCTCCTCTATTGGAAGTTAGCGGTCAGCTCTCCATGATCATACCAGTTCTTTGCCAAGCGCATTAGCTGCTGTTCGACGCTGGTCACTTTATTTTCTGATTCAAATTCAAATGTAAACAAAAGATAAAAAAATAGTCAATGCGGTTGGAGGGTTGAAATCGTGATCAAAATAGTTATTATCTTATTCTGAGGTTAGCACGAACTCTTCTTACTTATCGAGTTAGCGAATGTTGTATGAAGGTTGAGGGAATGGCCCCAATTATCTAATTCTATGTATTAATTTAGAAATGTTTGAAGAGCCAAATTGAGCCGCAACATAGCGTTTATCATATCGATTTCTTATAAATATAAGGATTGATTTTGCTGTGACAAAATCAAACTTTATTAACTATAATATTGTACTAATATTTTACATAGATTTAAATTTCAACCGTCGAGTGTGGGTAGTTTTGACATCGTGCGTGATTTGAAGATTAAATGTAAATAAAAAATCATTTTTAAGAAAACTTTTTAAGAGTGTTTTGTTTGCTATACTTTACACAAGAATTGTAAAGCATGATTGTTGAAAATTGAAAATATTTTTTGAAACAAAATCTTTGTCCGCCATATCTCTTATTGTGCTAAATATGCTTCAAAAAATATTCTACGTCTTTTGCATCACACACATACCCTTTACATTCCTTACCGTATAGTATATCTTTATGAAAAAAATATTCTCTCGATTGAAATTCGTATTTGCTGTCACATTTTTATTCGGATTCGATTCCAACATTTCATTTCCTTTTCGTTCGTCCCTTCCTCATCCATTTTTATTACAAGTATATATACGGAAGTAACTGCCTTTTACAAAATTACCTAGTACTTATACAATCAGGATACATAAAGGGGTGTGATCAATCACTTCACTAATGTAAATGTAATCACAAAATTAATTAGCTTTTGTCGAGGTTATACTTTATATTATTTCTTATTTTGAAGGTACAACGGGTCACAGCTGTATGGTCAAACTGGGGGCGGGTCCCAGGTGTACGGGTACTCGGGCGAGGGCGGTTACCCGCAGCCGCGCTCCCACTTCTCCCGGCGACGTTCCGACTACGATAGCAACTTCTAGAAGACTCTAGAAGACTCTTGCGCACCTTCGGGTACCCGGGTACCCAGCCCCTCGCCACTCCTTGACAATATCTCCTTTTAAAACTCAAATGTCTAATTGTCGTTATTTTCATTAGTGTTTTCAATCATTTAACAGAAAAATGTGTTTTTCCCCTCCAAGAGGGTCTTTATTATGACGAAAACTGGTAGTGTTAACGCAAGGCAGGGTTCTCATTAGTCTAAACTAGGGAGGGAGCTGCCTAACAGTTTTCGCTTAAGTTCAGGTAGAACTGTGTGCCAAGCATTGAAATACTCGTCTCTTCCGTACTGTTACTACTCTTAATATACCCATTTTAATTGTAGTGACTCTACATTACATATACATCTTAGTAAAAGGTAACAGGTTGTGAAATATTTCATAACGATGTTATAAATTGACTAGCTTGCAAACAGCTTTTTAAACGAGAATTTATATTTCAAGCGAATATCTGTTTTATTTTACGCCGAGTGAATTAATCTATAAGAGTGACACTTCTTGTGGATGTAATAAATTATATTTTTTCTACCGCTTATTTCCAGTCAGGATATTTTCGATATTTTGGACTGTAAACAGTGCCAACCGAGTTCAATAATTATGTTGTTCTTAACAAAACAATAAATTGTATGCCAAATTGCAACTGTTCGACTGACGTAACTAAGTGTATTAAAACTCACCATCGATGTTAAGATATATTAGAGAGTGACACTACAAAGTATTTCTGTAGATATTCTCAGCATACCTATATTTGCTCAGTAATAGATAGAGGTAGGGCCCACACAGGGCTGGCGGTAGGCTGGTGCCCTCTCGGTTCACCCCTGTTTGCACCCTCTGCACCGACTACCGAAATATGTAGATGTTAGATATTTGGGGTACACAACCCCGGGGGTACGAACAGGAAAGAACTGCCGTCTCCGCCCGGGGCCACTGAGTGTGTGAATGATTGGAGCCTCTTTGTGCCAAATGTTTGTGAATGTGTATGTAATTGTAAATAATAAACACGATACGAGCTTTTGTTAACTAAAGTATAACATACGTTTCTACATAGCTTTGTAACCTACGTAAGCAAGTCGGCGGTGACCTCATGTCGACGTAGGACATAATTTTGTTATATTAATCATCGTGTTATTCAAGACAGTCAATTTATTCCTATGACATTGTAAAATTGGTCGCTAGGAACGTTTTTATCTTTCGAAGATTATAAACTTTGTATTTGCGAACGACCCAATATTTTAAATGTCATCCTAAACGTTCATTGTAAATTCCTGAGTATTATATACCGATAGAGTTTAACATTAGATATATACTGCATGGAAGTTCATGTATATATAAGAACAATTTTTGTACATTTAGAATTTTAATTTAATGATTGTCATAATACATACGTAGTTAGAGACAAGATTAATTAAAATGTTAAGGTCCTGAATATAAATAAAATATATAATGTAATTAAATGCATTTTATTCTTTAATGATTTAAGTAAAGAATACGATTAACAAATTAGACTAAGGTGGTGGTCACTTAATTGGGCAATAACTAAGGCTACCCATATCAGCTACTGTCACCAAGAATATATTCCTAGACCTAGACCTAGAATGGAAGAACACCAAAAACTGCAGGTTGGGTGTTTAATTCCACGCCTAAACCGAACGGCGTGGAATCATGAGGGGCTGGGTTTTTGCCAGCACGGGAGAGAATCGTGAGGGGTACTTTACCTTGCCGTCGTAGACCGGAATTCGAAAGCTCCATTCGAGGCAGGAATACGGGATAGGAGCACAAGGGTGGTAGGAGAGGAACCGAATCTCACTCGTTTCGCTGCCCGACGCTGTCGCCGGCGTGTTGCTTGCCGACACGAGGAGTCGCCGTCCGAATACGACGAGTTGGGGACCGTACAACTTCAACCTTCACAACACGAATCCCGACGATTATTATGATTAACACTCCGACCAGGCCCGACACCTGTGTTAGACAATTGTTACACTGAAATACATTCAAGGCCCGACGCCATGAGCAGACATGTTTTTTCTCACGACAAGAAAAAGTAACCTCTAATTTTTCATCTCGTTTCTGTACGAGTGACAGCTGCGGTTCCGTTTCCGCTAGTGATGTCCCGATTACTCGCGATCGATCCGCGCAACGAAAACCGGTGCGTTCCGAAGCATAAATATTAAATAGTCACCCGCCCGGACAGGCCCGAACCTGTCCCTAATCAATAGGAAGGCGAGAAAGTGTTGCGACCGCTCTCTTGAGGACCGAGTCCCCCACCTTGACTTCTGCTGATCGAGGCGTGCCATCCCGACCCGTGTACAAATTGACGATTCGTCCTCGTCTCCATCTCAATGATGGCAGGTTCGCATCCTTAATCAGCACCAAATCACCGACTTGAGGGGGGCTCGTCCGGTCAGTCCACTTAAGGCGCTGCTGCAAGATGTGCAAAGACTCAAGGGACCACCGTTTCCAAAAATCTTGAGCCATCTGCTGCAACATCTGCCACCTAGTTAACCGACTTAACTTAACATCACCGAATGGGTATTCTGGCAGGGCGTTAAGGAGCTGACCTATCAGGAAGTGACCCGGCGTCAACGCTTCCATATCATTTGGATCCGAACTGAGCGGGCACAACGGACGCGAGTTCAGTGTCATTTCAATTTTACAGAACAGCGTTGCAAGCTCTTCAAAGCGTAGAGAGGTCTCACCGATGATCCTCGTCAGGTGCGACTTAGCCGATTTAACCGCAGCCTCAAAAATTCCTCCCCAATGAGGACATCCCGGCGGACTGAAAACGCATTCAATCCCTCGTCGGGAGCAAGCCGTACCGATGGCGTCCTGGTTACCGTTCAGGAATTGAGTGACCTCCTGCAGATATCGCCTGGCTCCGACAAAATTTGTGCCGTTGTCCGAACGGATTAATGTCGGGAGGCCCCTTCGTGAGACGAACCGATCTAGACATGCGATAAATGCCTCTGTAGTGAGGTCACTGACCACCTCCAAGTGGACTGCCTTCGTGGCCAAGCACACGAAGACGCACAGGTATGCCTTCACTAATCTGGCGTTCCGTAGCTGTGAAGACTTGACCATGAATGGTCCCGCGAAATCCGTTCCGACACCCGCAAAGGGCCGGATTTCGTTAACCCTATCCGAGGGCAAATCGCCCATCTGGGGCTGCATCGTAGCCGCCTTGGCCCGATAACCAGGCAGGCACCGAAATACGACGCTACACACTGAGCGTCTTCCCGATAGAATCCAGAACTCGCGCTGGAGAAACGCTATCAAGGCGTGGCATCCGACATGCCCATTCCGAATGTGTCGATCCTGTATCAACAGTTCGACCAACTTCCCTTTCCTAGGGAGTAACAACGGGTGGCGAGCCGCATAAGGCAGGTTGGCATTCCGCAGCCGACCTCCTACCCTCAGCAATCCTTGAGGGTCAATAAACGGGTTGAGCTGAGCCACAGCTCCCTTCAGTTGGACGCGTCCGCGTCTCAGAATGTCCAATTCGGACTTAAAGTGCACCGTCTGCACGTTCCGTACCAATGCGAACAACGCATGGTTTCGTTCCCGTGGTGTCAGGACCTGTGTCCGCACCCGTTGCGCCTCAGAATTGCGACAATTCCGCGCAAATCGGAAGATCCAGGAGGTCACATTGACCAGCTTGTCGAGCGAGCTGTACCGTTCCAGCAGGCTGAACTCCTCTTCCGGCTCTGGTTGCGTCGTGCAGACACCGACTGTCAAGGCGCCGTTCGCCGAGGTAACGCGTGGACTCATTGGCCAATCCGATTCGGCTTGAGTCAACCATTTTGGACCCCACCACAAGGGATGTCCAACCAACTCCGGAGCGTGACACCCACGAGACGCACAGTCTGCTGGGTTCATCTCCCCTGGAACATGTCTCCAGATTAAGGGAACCTCCGAATTCAAAATCTGCGAAACCCGATTCGCCACAAAAATCTCCAGCTTGTGAACTGAAGCCTTCAGCCAGCATAACATGATCTGGCTGTCCGTCCAAGCGTAGACCGTATCTTCTAACGCTATTGACCCACGAAGAACCGTCATCGTGTGGTTGAGCAGACGAGTCAGGAGAGCCGCTCCCGAAAGCTCTAATTTGGGAATGGTCAGGCGAGTGCGCAACGGCACAACCTTGCTTTTGGCCATGACCAACCGCACATCAACCTCCCCCGAGGAGTCGACCGTACGCAGATACACCGCAGCTCCGTAGCCCTTCTCCGAGGCATCGCAAAACCCATGCAGGGTGGCGGTGTATCGTTTGGTGGGGACCAACCTCCGTGGCAGTGAAATCCGATTGATGCCAGGGAGGGTCGAAAAGAACGAGTCCCACTCTGAGCTCAATGACCCGCCGATCGGGTCGTCCCAGTTCAGCTCAGCAGACCACAATTGCTGCATAAAACACTTGAGCTGAAATGTTACCGGGGTGATCCACCCGTTTGGATCAAATGTCCTAGCCACCGTTGAAAGGACGTTCCCTTTCGTCCAGACCTTCGGGGAGTCCAACTCGAACCGATACGAAAACATGTCTGACACCGGCTGGTACTGGACGCCTAATACCGACAACATATTTGGATTTTCCAAATTTTCAAAAATGTGGGGATCCTGCTGGTAGTCATCCGGAAGACCAGTCAGTAACTCTGGAGAGTTCGACATCCATTTCCGGAGCTCGTAACCTCCACCCCGTAAGAGCTCAACTAGCTCGTCCCATCGAGCGAGCGCCTCCTCTACGGAATCTGCACCGGTACAGATATCGTCCACGTAGAGATCCTGCTCCAGGATCGCTGCTCCTCTAGGGAAGTTTAACCGTTCTCGATCCGCTAACTCCCGCAGAGTGCGAATCGCCAAATAAGGGCTAGACCGTAGCCCGTACGTGTTGGTGTTCAGCTCGTACACCCTGATGGGCTGATCTGGGCTCTCTCGCCACAGTATCAGCTGATACTCTTCACTCACTCACTCTTCTTCAACCGGGTCCAAACGGCGGACCGTAGGTGGTTCCTCCACCTCCCAAAACTTCTGTATCACCTCCGAGAGTACAGAACCGAATAAGGGACTACGAGTCGCTAGGCGTGGGGCAGCCGGCATGACCGGACCCATTACCACATGGCCCAGTCTGGTGTTGACCGAAACCAGACCAGTCGCCTGCAACACGTGGACACCTGGCACTAACAGGTATCTCAAGGCATCAACACCCAATAAAATGTCTACTGGGCCCGGAATATCGAACTCCGGGTCAGCCAGTGACAACCCAGCGACCAACTGTCGCACCGAGGTGGATAACCGTACGTGAGGGTGTGAGCCCATCACATTAGGCATGACTAATGCCGTGACCGTCAGATTCACCGATGAATCCACCCGTGACGAGAGAGTAATCCGTCATACTCCCTTAACGGAACCGACTTCCGTGTTCCCAATTCCCCGAATGGAATGTGGATACTCCCTTACCGAAATGCCCAACCGTCTTACAAGGTTGCACAAGACTAAGCACCCCTCGGCCCCCGAGTCCAATAGTGCTCGTGCCACACATGATTTGCCGTCCGAACTCCACGCTATCACAGAGGCGGTGGGTAGCATGACCGTCTGTGGAGTGGCGGCACCCTGTAAGTGGGCGGCGTGTCCAGCGTGGCCGGTGGCATATCAGACCGTATGTACATCAGGGGGTCCCAACCCGCATAATAGGCTCCTCGCTGTCCCGGTATCCGACCATACCGGACGGTGTACGGTGTGCCCGGTGGCCACCGTGGATGGAGGGGGGAGAGCGGATCCAACCTGGGGCGCTCTTGGAATGGGGGCAACATCCGACTGTTCGCCTCCCTGTTCGCCTCCCAGAGCGACGGGCAGGGTGGCGCAGAAGGTGGTGGGCTCCCAGCCTTCGCGCCACTCATAGGTGCCATCTGACACCCGCCCGTAACACGCGGTGAGCCAGCGGCCCGAAGTCCTCGCTGACCCTGGACAGCGGCGACCGAACCCCGGCTATCCCGCCTGTTGCCGTCCGCGGGTACCCCAGTCACCCCGTTGGTGACTTCCGTTGCCCGGAGGGGGACTGGGTCCGGCCCTGGTTGGGCCCTGTGACCGACCAACCTGAGTCCGGCCCTGGTGACCGTCCGAAGGGCCTGACCGGTTCAGGCACAACACGATGTGGTGCTTGCCACCACAGCACTCACAGGGGAACGCGCGTGAGCACTCGCTCAGCGGGTGCGGCCCCAAACAACCGAAACACAATCGGTGGCGGAAGACTACCTTCCTGCGGGCAGCTACCCCGAGCGCCTTAAAGTTGGCGCAACTGGTCACTTCATGACCGGCACTGTCGCAGTGCACACAGCCATCACCCGACGGCGCGGCATTCAAAACGCCAAATTGTTTTGACAGGCCACCCCCCCGTGGGGCCGTGGGTGCGGCCCTTCCCGCATCCGCGCGGGTTGGCGCTGCACACTGGCCTCCGTATCCAATGTGTCGCATCGCCTGCATTCAAAAAAATCCAAAAAATTCCAAAAAATCCGTTAATTGGACGAGCGTGGGCAGTTCCGAGCTACTGCCCCCATGCAGCTGTTCAAACCGACTTTGAACAGCTGCAGGCAACCGTGAAAAAACCATATACAATACGATATATGACCATTGGTCTACCGGCAGACCAAGGTTCTGAAGGGCCTTAGTGGCCACCAGCACAGAGATGAGCACCTGTACCCGGATGTCAACATCCCGGGTTACTCTTGGGATGCTAAACAGCTTCCCCAGCTGCGCATCAACCAACCGCCGTTTGTGTTGGTAGCGGTCAAACAATATGGACCGGGCAATCTCATAATTGCCCGCCGTGACCGTTAGGTGACCGACCAACTCCTTCGGTTCACCCCGCAGTGCCGTCAATAGTTGGGCCAACTTGTAGGCGTTGTCCAGGTCGTCCCGACCGTGGACCAGACTATCGAATAAATTGATGAGTGCCGGCCACTCATCAATTGCCCCACCGAAGGCCGGAATCTCCAGGTGTGGCAGCCGTCCAACAACACCCTTAGGGGGGGGGGGTCTCCGCTACCCTCCCCGCGGTCATTCCGACGCGACCGCTTAATTTTTTCCGCGCGACGCTCGATGTCGCCCAAGCACTCCATCGCTTGGTCAGCATCCGCGCAGAGCTGCTTCACTGCAGCCCCCGAGGCCTCATCCGTAAGCCCGAGGGCTTCAGCCTCCGCAGCCAGCCGACACACCTTCCCGACGCGTGTCATTGCGTCCTCCACACGCTTGAGCAGGACATCGTCCATGTCAGGTCGCTCCACATACTTGTGAGTATGGGCGAGCCATCTCATCTCCTCACGGACGCCATACCGCAGTACCGTCAAGGGCGAAGGTGCCATGGTTACCGATTCAATTGTTTCTGGTCCTATGCTTCACTACCGAACTAAGCACAGCCAGAAACCAGCACTTGCCCGTCAGCGCTGGGCACAGAAATTAAAACTAAGTTGTCAAAACCAAGGCAACCACTAAAACAATTAAATCCTAAACAATATTTAATATGATCGCCCTGTGGACATACACCTTATAAATATACACTCTAAATCAATTAGAGAATGCCACCATAAAGCACAATAAAAATAACACCCAAAATTTGTTATATAAACAATAAAAAATAAAATTTATTAAAAAATAATAAGTGGTGGGCTCCGAGACTATAAACCTATACAATATAGCACCCTAACCACACTGGATTCCGAAATCCAAGCTATTTTTAATATAATGTAGGTAGCCGGGAACCTTCTAGAAGTGGTCCCTCCGATATGACCCACACTTCTACTGAGGTCAGCAAAATCAGCTTAATACCCCTTAAATAGCCTGACCCTGCTCTGTAATCCGAAACAACACTGCAATGCTATGGAACCCGACTGCAATGCTATAGTCCGACCGAATGACTGTTTCTTAGGCACACCGAGTAGTTTCCGACTACAAATTTATAATAATTGTTAACTAAATTGACAATTATACTTTCACTAACCGAAAATGAACTTTAATTGTGGTATACCGACCACAGACTCACTCACAACTGATTGCCGGCCAATCTTAGATATTCTTTTCTCCCAACTACCAAAAAACAACCCTACAACCGTCCGTGAATCGGTGATTTCCCACTAAGAAACCGCGCCTGCTACCAAATGATTAATTCCACGCCTCAACCGAACGGCGTGGAATCATGAGGGACTGGGTTTTTGCCAGCACGGGAGAGAATCGTGAGGGGTACTTTACCTTGCCGTCGTAGACCGGAATTCGAAAGCTCGATTCGAGGCAGGAATACGGGATAGGAGCACAAGGGTGGTAGGAGAGGAACCGAATCTCACTCGTTTCGCTGCCCGACGCTGTCGCCGGCGTGTTGCTTGCCGACACGAGGAGTCGCCGTCCGAATACGACGAGTTGGGGACCGTACAACTTCAACCTTCACAACACGAATCCCGACGATTATTATGATTAACACTCCGACCAGGCCCGACACCTGTGTTAGACAATTGTTACACTGAAATACATTCAAGGCCCGACGCCATGAGCAGACATGTTTTTTCTCACGACAAGAAAAAGTAACCTCTAATTTTTCATCTCGTTTCTGTACGAGTGACAGCTGCGGTTCCGTTTCCGCTAGTGATGTCCCGATTACTCGCGATCGATCCGCGCAACGAAAACCGGTTTGTTCCGAAGCATAAATATTAAACATTGGGTAAGATGGTCATCTCAAGAAAGGACCCCAAAAAGGCCAGGTATTTACTTCATCTCGACGACGTCTTGTGGTGTTGCGGTTGGGGCAGTGCATCCTAAGCGAGAGGTCCCGGGTTCGAATCCCGGCTGGGGAGGAAGAAAAAATCCTCAGATCTTGGATGTTTAAATATTTGTGACGTCGCTGTGTCTGGTTCCCACGACACAGTGTGTCCTAGTGTAGGGGCAGAGGTAATGTACGTGTCAGTATGTACATGTTATTATAATTATGTTATTAATCTCAGTAGGGACAATTTTGCAACACTGGTAGGTGTGATAACAGGACACAGTAAACTAAATAGACCCCTAACATAATTAAAGCTCATTGAATATAGCCAGCATTTCTTGAGAGAATGCGTTATGAATTCAAACAAAAGATGGCGTAAACTAGGGATGGATAGCATCAAAGTAAAACTTGATTAGCGACATTTTAAATCTGTTGAACCAACAGTAAACAGTGCCCAAACACAGAGCATCGGGTGAAATTATCACAATGAAGGACCGATTACCCACCTGTCTTCAGCAGGCGTCCCACCTCACCATCTATCTAAGATGGTGGTATCTACATATTGCGTATGTCATGCACATAATATGTACATTAAAATAAAAATGAGAAATATTCCTCCTATTTATAAGCTAGTGCTTAGGTACTAGCTTAAAGAAATTTGTTCAAAATACTCAGAGGATAATTTTGAAAACAACTACGTATTCCCTTTATTTGAACTATTGAATTTCGAATTAAGCCTACCAGACTCATGAACATATAAAAAAGTCCGACGTTATCTCGCTAAGATAAAACTGAGGAACCGTAATGGCGGCGGATATCTATGAGTGTATTTAGGGTTGCCAAGTTAGCCAAATTTTTACCCAAACCCCCAGTCAAAAAAATTTAATATTTAAATGAGTGAGAAGAAGAAAAACACTGTTCCACAAAGTCCAACGGATGGTGCCGTGAGTCACTCTTGGGTTCTTGCGCTTCTTTTCTCAAACGGGTCTATAAATCGAAAAATGGTCATATTGACATTATATGGTCATATTTTTAAAACATCTATCCAATGACATCTCACACTGAAATGAAATGAAATGAAATGAAATGAAATGAAATGAAATTGTTTATTCTCCAACTTAAAACCTATGTAGTTAAACTCATGTACATCTCATTGCGGTATTACGTCTAGTGATAGGCATGAATCATTGAAGCATTGTAACATCCAACTCCTAAACTAGTGTTACCTGTATCTTAGGAGTTGGGGCTCTCTTTTTTTGTAGGTACACATTATAAAACTAGACATGTGGCTAATTTAGTACAAATTATAAATAAGTTTAAATAGATAGATAGTTGTCGGGGAGGCAACATGAATTATGTAGAGTAAGTAGGTCCTCAAATTGTGAGTAATGAAATGAGTGAAAGGTGTGTATGTGTATGTGTGTGAGGGTGTGTGTGTGTGTGTGCATGTGTTTGGGTGTGTGATGGTATGAGCGTGTGTGCGTTTGAGGGTGAGTGTATCTTGAAGATATTGTATTTATGGTTTTTATTATATTGTATCTGGTTTATCTTAAGCAAAAGTACTAAGTAAACATTCGGTGTCGTCGTAGTTGAGTTTTTGAAGCCATTTGAATAATGTTATTTTGAGTTTATGTTTGGGTAAAGGATATATATTTAGAATTCTGTTAACCTTATTGTATAGGGTAGGGGCGAGGCAGCAGAAAAATCGGTTCATAAAGGCATGTTTGTATTTTACAAGTAGACATATTCTGTCACTACGTCTCTTGACCAGGGTCTGTGGTTCGAACTTTAGAAGGAAGTGCTGCCTTAGCAGTACCGAGTATATAAACAGTTGCCTAACAGTGTACACCTCACAAAATTCATAAACTAAATTTGTAGGGTACAGTCTTGGTTTGAAAGTGCACACCTTCAGTACAGCTCGTTGTGCTATTTCTAGGGGCATCAATAAAGTTTTAGCAGCGCCACCCCAGGACGTAATACAGTACGTAATTATCGACTGACAGAGGGCTAGGTAAACCCGCTTTACCAATATTGGGTCCGCTACGTGTCTAAGATTTTTGAAGACGTAGATAAGTTTACGTACTCTTTTTGCAGTATTGTCAATATGTTGGTGAAAATTTAAATTCTGATCGAGGATTACACCAAGGTATTTGGTATGCGATATTCTGGTTAAATATGGACAATTTAAGTTACAGACCTGGGGGTCAGTGCAGGAGTGTGACACTATTTTATGATCAGTAGATGGTTGTGTTGCATTTGTTATAGTGAAAGCAATGTAATTTGTCTTATCGCTATTAAGAGTAAGATAATTTGTACGTAACCAATGTGATACAGAGTTAAAACCAGTTTGTGCTGCATTAAAAGCTTTATGCCATGTCTTGTGTGAAAATAATAACGCTGTATCATCAGCATATGATATAATCTTGCCGTGGACCAGGTTTAATTTGAGCAGATCGTCAATGTAAATAAGAAATAGGATTGGTCCCAAAATACTGCCCTGTGGAACTCCCATCTGCACAGGCAGGTCAGAGCTTGTATATTTATCAATCATTACACATTGTTGACGTCTGCAAAGGTAGTCTTCAAATAATTTCAGTTGGTTGCCACGTATTCCCAAGAGTTCTAGTTTATTTAGTAATATGGGGATAGAAACCGTGTCAAAGGCTTTAGCCAAATCCAGGAAAATACCTACAATCTTGTTGTTATTGTCAAGACCACCGACCACATAATTGGTTAATTCATGTATGGGATAAAGTATAATATAGAATAGAGGTATAATTGGATAGAGCTTTTAGAAATAATATCAATATGATAGGATGATTTTTCGATTTATGGACCCATTTGAGTAATATAAGCGCAAGAAACAAATTGCGATTCACAGCACCATCGGTTGAATTTTTTGCAAAGTTGTATAAAAAATACCTAATGGAGATGATACATGAATGGTATATAAAAATACTAATTATGTTTAAATTAATAGCCCTAACAAGAAAAATTACCGTCAATATCACAGTCGTTAATAATTTTAAGCAATTGAACTAATTAACATCATTTTGTTCCAGAGTGCATTTGATTTCAACGAATTATGACGTCGTGTTTCGGATTTCAATACAACTCTCATATAAATCGACTGTTTCGACAGTTCTTAAAAAGTATCTTACTTGATTAACGTGCATCATCCCAATTGTTCAAAATTACTGTTCCTACCGTTTATAATAATAATAATCATCTTCATTTCAGGTTACAAAGACCCATATCTATACATACCTTAAGACTAAAGATACATAACTTATTAAATAAACACAAAATATTATCTAGCCTAGCTAGGGATTTTCTCCCTAGGTTTCGCTTCCCTGTAGCGGCGGAAAAGGATGTTTATGACTGCTGTAAAAGTGATTAACATCCCAAATGCTGAGCAAGTTTTTTTATAATAGTGTCTTTTAATTTGAGAGGTTCTTGATATATCTTCTAATTTTGAAATGTGGTGAAGCCGAATCGTTACGATTCGAATTCGATAAGATTTATTTTGTGTTCTTTCGAACCAGTAACTACGAAGTTCAAAAAGGCGCCACTTTTTCGAAATCCGACTTCAGAATCATAATTGGACTCCAACCAGTTCACCATATATTGATTTTGAAGCAAATACGACCAAGTATTACAGTATCGCAAATAGTTGAAGTGGCTTCCGATCCGTCTTCGTCGGGATTCTCACATCCTCAACCTCCTCTACAACATTTTGCGGAATCCACGCTATCCAACCTTCCTACGAGACCGTTTTTAATTTGTTTCTTCCAGCAGGCCTCGGAGGACCCACGCAGTTTCCATGCTCACGACCCTACAACATAACACCGCATCCTACGAGCACGGGTTTAGACTCCGGGCTATTCGTTTATGGAATGCACTCCCCTGCACCATCAGGGATAGTCCTACTCTCAATATCTTAAAAAGTCGCGTGAAACTCAAAAAACTCAAAACTCAAAACGTTTATTCTGTAAATAGGCCACAAGGGCACTTTCACATGTCATTTCATTTCATTTTTTACAGAACATTTGGTATTATTATCATATTATCAGAAAAAAAAAGTACTTAATTATTGTTTCTGAGAGATGTAAAGAGTCTCAAATGTCATAATAAAATAATTAAAATATAAATAACAGAGATGTATAGTCTCTTTAGTCAATAATACAATGATAATAGGAGATGTAAATGGTCCCCACAGTCAAGAGTTGTATAATTAAATTAATCTTTGGAGGTGTAAAAGGCCTCCAAGTGTCCAGTAAAAGAAACTCTGGCAGTGAGGATGCTCACAATTAATTATAACAATTCAGTCCCAAGC
This sequence comes from Argyresthia goedartella, assembly GCA_949825045.1. Classification (NCBI taxonomy): domain Eukaryota; kingdom Metazoa; phylum Arthropoda; class Insecta; order Lepidoptera; family Argyresthiidae; genus Argyresthia; species Argyresthia goedartella. Next base: position 14,521,148 of record OX463809.1, on the reverse strand, counting down.
ATTTTTATCGTCTATGTACTCTTTAATACTGTAGTAAGCTTTAGAAATAAGCCTTTGCTTGATGTATTTCTTGAACTTATTAATTGATAGATCTGTCAAAGTGCTTGGGAGTTTATTGTAAAATCTTACACAATTACCCTTAAACGAGTTTTTTATTTTATGGAGCCGAGTAGTGGGCACTGCAAGTTTGTCCTTGTTTCTAGTATTAAAGTTATGTATATCACAGTTTCTTCGAAAGTTAACAATGTTCTTATGGACATACATAATATTCTCTTAAATATATTGACTATGGACTGTCAATATATTTACTTCTTTAAACTTATTTCTAAGAGAATCTCTATTATTCATTTTATAAATCGCACGAACAGCCCGCTTTTGCAGCACAAAAATAGTATTTATGTCAGCAGCACTGCCCCAGAGCAGAATACCGTAGGACATAATACTATGAAAATAACTAAAATAAACTAATCTGGCTGTTTTTAAATCTGTCAAGTGACGGATTTTCCTGCATGCAAAAGCTGCAGAGCTCAGTCTGTTCGATAGCTTATCAATATGTGGACCCCATTGGAGTTTGGAATCCAACGTTATACCTAGAAACACTGTGCTGGTTACCAATTCCAATTCCTCATTTTTTATTGTTATACATGTCTGATTATTTTTAACGTTAGTAGTAAGAAACTTAACACATTTAGTCTTTTTCTCATTTAATAGCAAATTATTAACATTAAACCAATTTACCACTCTTGATATGGTATTGTTCACGTGATCATCAGTAGCGTGTTGGTTTCGCTTTGTTTTAAAAATAAGTGAGGTGTCATCAGCAAACAGTACCATATCATGACAGTCCCTTCCTAGATAGGGTAAGTCGTTTATATAGATGAGGAATAGGAAGGGTCCCAATATTGAGCCCTGTGGCACGCCCAAAGAAACCAATGATCCTGGTGATCGTTCTCCGTTTACGTCTACCCTTTGTATTCTTCCGTTCAGATAAGATTTTAACAAATTCAATGACGTGTCTCTAACTCCATAATGATGTAATTTCCTGATCAATGTTTCATGACAAACGCAATCAAAAGCCTTAGATAAGTCACAAAAAATGCCTAGGGCATCTTGTGACTCTTCCCAGGCATCAAAAATACTTTCAATGAACTGAATTCCGGCATCTGTTGTTGAACGACCGCGAGTGAATCCAAACTGTTTGTTATGCATTAGCTTATTTGATTCAAAATGATGTAATAGCTGTGATAAGATTAATTTCTCAAAAATTTTACTAAAAGTTGGTAGTATTGATATAGGTCTGAAATTGGTGGGGTCTTGAGTACTACCTGCTTTGAAGAGGGGAATTATCTTACTTTGTTTCATTAAATCAGGAAATTCACCGCAGTCTATACAATTGTTGAAAATGACCGCTAGGTCAGGTGCAATTAATTCGATCAGGAATTTAACGACGTGAACAGAGAGTCCCCAAAGATCATTCGTTTTCTTAACATTTATCAATTTAAATGCCTTTACGACATCTGAATTTGTGACGTGCTTAAAATTCAAGTATGAAGCACACTCTGAGACATTATCTTTTAATATTGCAACAGCAGACAAAGGTGACGAATTTAAATACTTAGTCGTGGAAGCCGGTGCATTAGTAAAAAACGATTCAAATTCAGTTGCAACTTCTAAGCTAGAACTCGTAAGCTGTCCATTGATTTTTAGTTCGTAATCGTGACTCGCTTTTTTACTACGACCGGCCTCCTCATTAATTATTTTCCAAGTCGTTTTTATAACATCGGAACTATTCTTAATTTTACTACTCAGAAAATTACGTTTAGCTGTATGACAGTCTAATTTAAATTGTTTGGAGAACTGTTTGACTTGTTCTTTAAATTTGTCACTCATGTTGAACCGTCGTTCCTCATACAATGCATACAATGCTTGCCTGCGTTTATGCAACTCTGCAGTAGCCCACGTACTAAAGTCGTTTGAACCACTAACCACAACCGATTTTGAAGTGAATATCGCGCTGTACTGTTTCATAAAGGTTTCAAAGAATAAGTTATACATTATATTAGGAGACTGTTCAGCAGCCAAAAACGGTAGTTCCTGGGCTAAAGAGTATCTCATTCTTTCTAACCGGTCAGCAGTTACTGGCACAAACGAAATTTTCTTTTTAATGACAGGTTCTCTAATAGAATCAAATTGAAATAATTGACCTAAATGATCTGAATCCAATTCACTGATAACACTTTTACTGATTGGAATAACATCAGTAAAAATGTTGTCAATGCATGTAGCACTAGTAGCAGTCACTCTTGTTGGCTCCATAAATAAATGGCTAAGCCTAAATGATAAGAAAAGATTTATTAATCTAACGCTGAGAGTAGTTCTTTCTAACAGATTAACATTAAAGTCACCACATATAATTAATCGTTTCGTACTGTGTGATGAAATAGTTAGGACGGATTCCATTATTTTCTCGAACATTTCAAAGTCGCTCAAGGGTGGCCTATAGACACATATAACGATGAACTGTTCTAATTCCACAGCTGCAAGTTCTATAGTTCGTTCAACAGATAAGGAAACAATGTCCTTACGTTCCTTGAATTTCATATGATTGTTTAGTATGATTAATGCCCCACCATGTATTGAATTAAGTCTGGTGAACGAACTACCAACCTGGTGATCTTTAAAGCTAAACATAATTTCATTAATAGTTAACCAGTGCTCTGTTATGCACAAAATGTCAATTTTATTACAATTTAAAAATAACTCTATTTGTAGATCTTTGCCTCTAATACATTGAATATTCTGATGAACCAGGCTTATATACTTAGCATGTGAGCTTCCCTTATTCTTAGGGTTTTCTAATATACTAGAACATATGTTGCCAGAGCCTGGGTCCTCTGTTGTCCTATGAACTAATTTAAATGCATCCTGTTATTCTGGTCTGATACCAGATTCATATTAGGCTGCTCAGTAAAAGCAGAGTTAGAAGCCAAATTTTTGGCTGTAATGTCATATAAATATAATAGTGACATAGCTATTTGTCGTTTACAATAATTTGAAAGGTAAAATGTACCTTTAGTCATAGTAAAATAATTACTAACATAATTGTTAGTGTCAATAATATCAAACTTATTATTATATGTACATAAATTGTACATAGTTATATTCATATTATGTCTATATACATTTTCATTTTGTGTCAATTGGTTGCAGTAGGGAAATGTGAACAATATAATTTTTTTCACACTAAGACCATTCAATGTTTCATAAAATTTTATTAAATTATTTTTGTTCACATCTCCCCTATTGCCCATGAAAATTATCAGTGTGGCACTGGCTGTGATAGTGCTGTCATTCAAAATTTGATTTATAATATTATCTACAGTGCTAAAAGGTGAGCAATTACTAATAACACTATGTCCCTTAGAGTATGAGTGGAGTGCTGAGCCCATGCCACTTCCAATCTCATCACAGTACATTATAATATCAGGTGTTGTGGTCATATCAGACTTGGCAGAACTATTATCAGTAACACCTTGTGTTGGTAAACTGTCACACAAGCCCGGAGAGTTGCCCGCTGTCAAACAACCACCTTTCTGCTCACAGCGACAAGTATGGTTGTTGGTCAGCGACTCAAACCGCTCACAATTATGGTTCATTTCTTGAATTAAATCATCCATAGCCAATGAGTATTCATTTATAACTTTCTCAGAGTTCAAATATGCACTGTTTAGTGATCTCAATGAATCCTCTAAGCTTTGGATTTTCAAATGTAAGTTTTGTGTGTCAGTTTCATACATCAACTTAGTACTTTCTAATTCTAATACACACATATTCAAATCATGTAATAAGTTTACATTTTTCTTGCTTACTTTTAAGTTTTTAGTACACAATTTATTATGTTTTATTAATTTCTGAGTTTTCCGTATATACCTATTTATTTTACCTAGTTTGTTATTGCTGCAACTTAATAACCTTGATGTGGGCAATGTGTCATTAGTTAAATCAATGACATCATCAAGGCTTCCAGTTGCAACAGTAACCAGCTGCGGGCTGATCCCTACGACTTCACTGTAGAGGCTCTGGGTCTGCAACGCTGCGGTGTTTTCCTTCTCCTCCTGGAGTGCATATATTTGTTCATGGGCATCGAACAATGCTTTCTCCAGGGAATCAATCGATTTCAGGGCTTGCTCGTACTCTGCACTACATACAGTGAAGCTATCTACGGTGACCTGCAGCTTGTCCCGCTCAACAATTACATCACTACATTCTTGTTCTAATACACATAATTGTTTCTTTAGCTTATCTCTACTTTCAAGTACTGATAATAGCTCTTTCTCATTTTCCTCCCTTTCACAGAGTAATTCGGTGACCATTTCCTTTGATTTTTTTAATTCTAGTAAGGTAACTTTGAGCTTGTCATTTTCCTGCTGTCGGGAGGCGACAGCAGCAGCTCTGCGGGTCATCATGGTTACAGTTGAGATAAGAATCAAGGAATTGCACACCAAAACAATGCGAAATTACTTACGTGGAATAGTAACGTTTTTCAGCGTTTGCACATCACTAATTGCTATGAAATATATTTTAAACGTTGTTAAATATAATAATTTAACAATAAGGTAACAAAAAGCGATGAAAGTGTACGGAAATAACAAATACTTTTAAATTTATATATATAACCTGCAACGGTCACAAATTTAACATGTTTCGAGACACTAGTAAACGTCACTAAAACACACTGCAAACAATAGAAATACTTAACATTACACTATAATCCTAAAATAACACTAAATTGGGCTCAGAATTACACTAAATCATATTAAAATATAAATTTTTCTAGGGACGTAGTGAAATCAGCTGTTTGCCGTTTGACAGCCAGTGTTACCCTATCCAAGCACTTCCTATCTCTTTAGAAATATAGATAGTATTTATGTATTTATAATTTATATATGTAGGTATATATACATATATACACTTCTGGACACATCTATTGGCCCACCTTAGAGTTTAGGTTTCGATGACCTACCTAAATATTATTGCTAGATGTAACAAAAACTATTGGTGCAGTTTTAAACCAGATACATTTTACCATCTTTTTAGATCGTGTTGTTTTAAATTTGAATTCAGAATACCACACAACATGAAGCTACGCCTATCAAGTCGGGTATGCGCCTTTATGAATGCAGTTTTTTTTTAATAAAAAACATGTTTTATTAAAGACAAAGGTTTATTTTTGAATAAAAAAACATGTTTTATCAAAGACAAAGGTCTAATTAATAACGCGTATTGCCTCCATGGGCATCTACGACAGCTCTCATGCGATTAGGTACAGAGTTTATCAAACCGCTCTATGAAATTTTGGGGGATCATTTCCCATCCCTGTTCTATTGCAGTTCTCAACTCTTGCATCGTCTCGGCAGCTGGCCGACGAGCCCTAACACGTCTTTTGAGCTCGTCCCACATGTGCTCAATCGGGTTCATGTCTGGGCTTTTGGCTGGCCAGTCTATGTCGGGATATTCACATCCCGAAGATATTCTCTTGCATTATCATGCATAAGAAGGAAATTTGGGCCCATATAGTCCGCGTATGGCATTACGTGAGGTTCTAAGCACTCACGAATGTACCTTTGAGCATTCAATGTTGGCAGCCGTGGTCCCGTAACAACTTCAAGTTGAGTTTTGCTACTCGCGGATATACCGCCCCAGACAGTCCATGATCCACCGCCATAAGCAACCCTCTCTTCAAAGCAGCATTGTGCAAAAACTCTCCCTTACGTCGGTAGACCTTCTTCCTTCCATCATTGACGTGTAACGCAATTTTGCACTCATCAGTAAAGAGGACACGTCTCCAACGCTGCGGAGTCCAATTCAAATGAGTGCGCGCGAAATGAAGGCGCGCCATGAAGAAATAAGAAATAAGAAATTTATTTGCTATGTCAAGGGTATTGTACAGTAATTATTCTTGGTACATTGATTGTGCTCCTTAAACAGCTAGTCAATATAGCATGCAAATATATACAACACGTTTAACAAGTTTATTCAGCAGTTTTAAAATTGAAAAAATCTTGAAGTGAATAAAAACAATTATCTAATAGCCATTTTCGTAGTCTAGATGTGAAGAGATTAACATCGAGGTTTTTAATATATCGAGGTATCTTATTGTACACCGCGATACACATTGCGTCACAATTATTTTGGTACAGTGCTGTTCTGGGACAGTGTTTATAAACAAGCTTATCGGGATTTCTGGTATTTCTGGGATATACATCACTAGCCCTGGCAAATAGATTTGTGTTAAGTTTAACAAATTTCGCTACTTCCATTATATATAGACAGGGAAATGGTAGTATTTTTAACTCGCGAAACAATGGCTTGCATGATACGTGCTGCGGTACTCCAACTATTGATCGGATGCATTTTTTTTGAGCGATAAAAACCGCTTGCTTGTCGGTACCGTTTCCCCAGATGATCAAGGCATATCTAAGTGCTGCTTCTATATATCCGTAGTAGGCCGATATCGCCGTTTGTCTTGATGCAACTTTACTTAGCCTTCTTAAGACAAATACAAATCTATTTAATTTTCCGCACACTTTCTTGGTATGCTCCTTCCAATTTAGATTCTTATCAATTATTATACCTAAGAATGTTGCATGGTCTACATTTTGTAATTGTTGTCCTTGGTGATTTATACTTAGTAATTTATTATTTATAGTTTTATTAAAATTCATTATATTAGTTTTTGTTAAATTTACTTTTAAATTGGAATTGATTAAATAATTTACAATGGTTGTCACAGTTTCATTAAGGTCCGAGATATGATTACTTAAATTATTATTTTTTTGTGTCACTATTATTGAAATGTCATCAGCAAATAATATACATTTGTGTTTGATGTGGTCTGGGAGATCATTTATGTATATGAGGAATAAGAGAGGACCAAGGACACTGCCTTGTGGCACTCCGTATTTATTAAACCTAGGTTGTGACTTATATGTTTTTAAGACATTATCTTCTACTCTTGTGGTTTCTACATATTGGGATCGGTCCCCTAAGTACGTTTTTATCCAGGACAGTGATGGGCCTCTTATTCCGCATTGTTCAAGTTTTATCAGCAGTACTTCATGGTCAACAAAGTCGAAGGCTTTGGACATGTCAAACAATAAAAGAGTCGTAGTTTTTTTTTGATCAACCCGTCGGCTTAAATTGCTAACTAGATTAAAGGCCGCTAGTGTTGTAGATTTTTTTTTTGGAATCCATATTGATCGGGTTTTAATATTTGATGTGCGGTAAAAAATTTGTTGAGTCGAATTTGCATGGCTTTCTCAAATACTTTTGACAGTATTGAGATCAGTGTTATTGGCCGATAGTTACCAACATCGTCTCTACTGCCTTTCTTATGCAACGGTTTAACTACAGATTGTTTAAGTTTTGATGGAAAACACCCTGACTCTAGAGATAGATTGATCAGATACGTTAGCACGAAGCAAAGTTCGTTAGCACATCTTTTTAAGACTTTCGTAGTCAGGCCGTCGCTTCCTGAAGCATTAGTATTATTGAGGGACATGATGATCTTATAAGTTTCAATTGGACATACAGGTTCTAAGAAAATTGTTTTGTCCAGTGAGTGACTCGTCTTTTGGAATGTATTATTACTGTTGTTTATATTTGTTGTATCAATGAAATAATCATTAATTGTGTTTGCAATATCTACCGGATTTGTGACACTTTTTCCCTCGTACAGTATCCTTTCAATGCCCTGTATTTGATTTGTGGGCCCCATTTCATTCTGGATGATTGTCCAGGAAGCTTTGCACACATTTCTGCTGTTGATTATAAATTTACTATTGTTATTTCTTTGGGCTACTTGTGTACATTTTTTTAGTATCTGAGCATACCTTTTAAACACATTTTTTGTGGTTCTTGTTTTGTGTTTATAGAAGTTAAACCTTAGTATTCTTTTTACTTTACAGCTAATTTTTAGACCTTGAGACATCCATTTTTGTTTTTTTGTTCTAGTTATCTTTACTCTTTTTGAAGGAAAGCATAAGCTGTAAAACAAACATAGTAGATCATGAAATTCGTTGAAAGATTGGTTCAAGTCAGCTTCACCGTACACATCAGAAAAGGAAAGACTTTCAAGACACTCTTTAAATTTGTTTAGATTATCCTCACAAAAATCTCTTCGGTAAACGAACACTGTTTTTGGTATGTTAACCTTCGATTTCACTGGTATCTTTAATATCTGGGCAGTTTCATGATCAGAGAGGCCGAGCGGGATTATAGATCCTGTTCCCTCTTTTACAGTACTTATTATATGGTCAAGACAGGCATTGCGCCTAGTAGGCTTGTGAATGTGATTAGTCAGATTATAATTTTTTATGATGTCAAGTAGTCTATTTGAATATATGGATTCTTTAATTGTATTAATATTAATGTCACCTGCAATAATTATTCTTTTCTTAGGATATTTCTTTGATACAATGTATAACATTTGTTCAAATTTTTCTAAAAAGACCTTCGCATTTGTTGGTTTGTTTCGTTCATCCGTTCTATATAGACATATTATTATAAAGTTGTGATGCGGAATCTCAGTAGCGCAGCACTCAAAAGCACTTTTTTGACATAGACTGTCAAAATTATGTTTAGGAATGTGCGGCAGTCCTTCTCGTACGAAAATACATACCCCGCCTCTTTTTTGTACTCTACAGTAAGTCGCTGCTAATTCGTACCCATGTATATAAGCGTTTTGTTCATCACCTGTTTTAATAAATGTTTCTGAGAAACAAAGGATATCTGGGTCTATATTATTATCATTTAGTTCCGCGATCGTTATCTCTATGATTTCTTTTTTACTTGTTAGGCTAGCTATATTTTGGTGTAACAATATGAAATCAGTTTGTTTAGGCTCGAAAAAAGTTATTGTTGCTCACTTCTTGTGTGATACGTGTCGTTTTCTTTGTATTGCTAAGCACCGGGAAGAAGTTTAATATTTTGGTTTGAGTCTTTACTTTTTGTTGGATGTCGTATTTTGTTTTTGAGGTTATATCCTTAGAGAAGTAATAGGGAATTGTACCTGGTTTTGTGTGTCTGTTTTCGTTGTTATTATTTGCTTTATTATTTGATTGTGTATTGGAAGTTTGTGCTTTTTTTGAAGCAAAGTTTAAATCTATCGATCTTTTGTTGTAATTCAGATAATTTGTATCATAATCATTTTGAGCGATCGCATTATTTATCATTTTGCTCATTGTGTCTAACCTTGTTAAAAACGTTTCCCTGTCATGTTGTCCTATTTTTAAGAAGGTACAATTTTTATGATTTTTACTGGCTATTAACAATGTATCATTCAGCTTGTTTTCATTTAGGTAGTCTGATTTACTTATACTAAGCAGTATCACATTGGGTTTCTCCAATTTTTGAAGAATTGCTCCCAAGTCCATCAGTAGTTTGGTCGGGTTGTTGTCGTGTTCACCAATTGACAGAATGACGTAGTCATCTTCTTTTATGCTGAATAGATCACATGTTTTCCCAATCTCTTCAGATTTTGCATTGGGTTTTATGAAAGAAGTGATGTTGTAGTCTTTCACCTTTTTTTGCGTGTTCATTTTGTACATGAGCTCTGATGATAGTCTTGTGCATTGCCGTCCTCCGAAAATGAAAATTGAACTCTTGTCTTTTCCATCAATCTTGATTTCATTTGTTTTTTTTAGTAGTTTTTCTTCATAAGGTGTTGTCTCTTCATTCGTTGTTTTCTTCACATTTTCTTTCACGCCTTCATTTTTAGTGCTTCCTTCTTCAGCGTGATTATCTCGTTTCTCGTGTTTTGAGATTTCTGATTCTTTCTTATTTTTAACGTTTTCATTGTCGTCTTCATTCGCAGTTTCTGTGTGTCCTTTTTTTATGTCAATGTATTGTTCATTGCGTGTTGGGGTTTCTGTTCGAGACTCCACCTCTTTTCCCACTTTGTCATAAATTAGTTTCTTAAATAATTTCTTTTTCTTCGTGCTCATGCTCATATTGTCAATATAAATTTGTTTGTAAATGTCATTCTGTTGGGTGATTTTTCCAATAATACATTTCAGGTCATTGTTTTCAATCAGAAGATTGTCTATTTCTGTGTGTGCACTGGCTATATTCTGTTTGAGTTCTTCAATTTCTTCCTTATAATTACTTTCTCGCAGATTCTCCAGTCTTATTGATAGGTCTGGTAGACTTCTATTCAAGGTTTCTGTGCTGGAAGTACTGAGATTACTATTTTCCAGATTTTCATGCAATGATTGTTTGCGCATTGAATCTTCCAGTAATCTAGGCTTGAATCTTTTTCTAAATGTTACTCCGACTGGGGTCATCGTGTTATCAATTTGTGTATTTTTGTTGATTTTTTGTCCACTGTTTGGCGACTGAACTCTTGGAAGCAGCGTTTGTTTCGCAGACTTCATCTTGCACTTGCAGGCAGTATAGGCTCGTGGATGTGCAAGTGACTTCTGGTGGTCTGATCTTGGAACTATTACGTCTTTTTGGTATTATGTAATCTTGCTTGGTACAGCTGGTAGATCACAGGTTATGTTTGGTATTCATCAACAAGTGCTTGATTTATCGCAGATGAAGAAAAAAAAAAAAAAAAAAGTAAAATCGAAAAAATTATGAGTCGTGGTGGGACTCGAACCATGTCCACCTTGCGCTGCACAGTATAGTCAGCCTCCTTAACCGTTCGGCTATCGAGTCGCTAAGAGACGCGTCGAATATAGTCTTTGGGTCCTATGTAGTTGAAGGTCGGTGAAGGTGCATCTGTGCGTTATGTAGTTGGTGGACTTTGCACTGCACGATATTTGTCACAAGATTTACACAACGAATAACGTAAGTTATGATATTGTTCACTGAGTTTATATGTTATTTGCTGATATGACCTTGTTTAACACTGCTTTCGTATCTATGTACGGTTGTAACTGATCACTTTTACACTGTTTCTTGTTATGGTAATATTGTGTCTTTTTCACTTTAATCACTTGTTTAGTCCGGTTGATACAATTGATTTAATAGTGTCTATACTTAATCTATATTATATCACAAAAAAAATGTACTTGTTTAAGCGTAATTATATCCTTATTTAATTTTTAACACGGAGGTGCCTTTTAAGAGGTGTTTACGTAGTGAAGCGAGCGACACATCGAGTCATGCGGTGGGCTCGCGTTAGTCTGGGGCCATTAGCGGGCTTGTGTGGTACCATGTCGCGTTCCTTTAACCTTCTCCGAACAGTTCGAGCACTCACAGCTACTCCGTGGAAGTCGCGAAGTTGGTTTTGTATCTTAATGGAGGTAAAGTGACGATTTCTCAAGCTGGTCGTAATGATGAACCGATCCTGCCTCTCAGTTGTGACCCGAGATCGTGGCCTTCCTTGGCGACGAACAAAGCCGCCAGTCTCTAGGTACCTCCGATAAACATTTCGGACCGCAGATCGACTTAAATTAAGTTGAACACTCACATTTCTTTGGCTCTGTCCGGCCTGTATAAGTGCCACAGCTTGGGCGGCGACTTCAGGCGAAGTATCTATAGATTATTGATAGAACCTCACCTTAATATCAAGAATAAGTAAGTTTTGTTGCAAAACAAAAGAGAAAAATCAAACTTTCAAGAATTAAATCCAAGTAAACCAATTCCAAATGAAATTTTTCTTAGTATTCGATTGTTTGATATCAACGAAAAGGCTCCAAATTGTCTTTTTTTTTCTTTAAATTCTATGTTCGGAATTCAAAAAAAGACTAAAATAAAATGATGAATGTGGCAGGTTCAAAACTGCATAAAAACTTTTTGCTCGACCTAATGTAAATTTTTATCTAGGACCAAACGAAACTCAAAATGCAAGGTGGGCCAATAGATGTGTCAAGAAGTGTATTTAATATTTATTTATATTTAGGATGGGCAACAAATATAATGATCACAAAAATATTTTTTTCCTACCCAAAATTTCAGGGCAAAATACTGTGGTAGCTTAGGTGAAGGGTAAAGGTGGTGAGCAAAGATAGGCCCCTTTATCCTTCGTGTTAGGTTGAACATGTAAGAACAACAAAAAATACTTAAAACATAAACTTAAGTACACAAAACATAAAAAGAAGTTCGGTGATCATTTATCCAAACACAATTTGGTGGACATTTATCTATTCTGGCAGTCATTTCGAATTTATTGGTAGTAAAATAGGTGCGTTTTTTTAATCGCTTAAACATTTTTTTAGCCTTTAGGATGTATATTTTATGTATGTAGTTTATTGAGTTGTAATTTAAGGTATGTTGTACACATCGGTCTACCCGTGCTCTGTGATTAACCTATCTCATCCTGACATGGTTTGCTGGAAGAGATCTCTTGTTAGAGATAAGCTCGCCTTTGTAAACTATTTTAATGTATATCTTGGCAATATAACTATTTGTGTGCAATAAAGAAATTATGAAATTATGAAATCAGACCAGTCAATACGAGGTTCAAAATGCGGCCACTTTTTCAAAATCTGATTTCAGAATCATGACTGGACTCCAACCAGAGCCCCAGATATCGTTTATGAAGAAAATCGGACCAGTAACTTCGAAGTTCAAATTTTCATCTGACGAAAAATTTAAGAACTGCCAATTAACTTATTCAAGTGACCGTATAACAACATCCCGACCAATTAAAGAGCTGCCAAAATAACTTCGTTCAAACAAATAATCGAATTATAATTTGAACTTAATAATACCATATTTTCCCATATTTTGGGTAACTTTGCTTACGTGAATATTTGACAACACTGGACTTGTGATGAATTATTTTGTTCTTGTGAATGAAGATTGATTTTAATTTTTTACTGGAAAGAAGTGATTATTTATTCATTTATCTATGAAACGTGATTCCTGGATGTTTTTTCCTCCGGTCAGTTCGGTTTTTACGCCACTTTACCACGCAAGATATGCTGTTTAGCTTTTTATTTCTCCGCATAACGTACGCCTTTGTTGACGCCTATGCGCATAATGTGTGAATGTGTGCTTGTCGGCGTTTACGTACAGCGGGCTAGCCGACTCTGAGCGACACACTTGTGTTGTAAGGAAGACTACGTCCGACTTTTTATACGTCCATGACCAGACTAGGTAAAATTTCAGTTTGATAATAATTTTGTTTAGGGTGATATTTCAATAACAGCAAAACATTTGGATAATGATAGTACTCACCCATTATTATGACAGACTTGTTTGATAAATCAAATTGCTCAAATGTTGCTAAGTAGAACATGCACAGTGCTGTACATGTCTAAGGCCAACATATTCTCAGATTATAAGCAAACCTCAAACTCTTTGCTTAAGTAGATGGATGTTTATGACTGGATTATTGCCTTACCAAATTAAGTAGTACACGCCATAGTCATAGACATACACAATGACATCCTCAACTAAATTGCGCAACTGTACAGTCATGGTTCGTAGGGTCAGAAATGAACCTATATTGTGACTTACAAGGAGACAGAAATATCGCAGGGCATATGCAGATAATCGTGCTTAGAAGCCAGCATTCCTTACGTAAGTGCTTTTTAGGATTATTTAACAAAGTGAATGTACTTACATGATGTTGTTTGAGAAAGAATAAGTAAGATTATGACTTAGCCCTGTGTTTATAGGTATGTAAAAAAATTATAACAATAATTCAATAAGAAAATATAACTGATGTACGTTTATTTCCTTTATCTATTTTAGGATTCACCGTGATTATTATTTTTTTTCATTCATTATCGGTGTATTGAGCACCAGATTGGATTGTACACCGAAGATTATGAACACCCATACTGATTGTGATTCGATGTTTCACCATCAGATCAGCTCAAAAAACCAAATAAAACCATATTAGAATGCTAAATAAATATACGTATAGCATAAATTGTCGGTTAGTTATTTTTCATGACTACCTAACACACAGATATCGAGAGATAGGCCCTTGGCGCTAAGCTTGTATCGGAACCAGTGTCGCCGAAAACTAAGAACACGCATACATTTACACCACTCGTACATCAATCCCTCCGCTTTTATTGGTCAGTGCAATGGCTTGCACCTATCGTCCGAACACACCCACACTACCGCAGGTATACTAGCTAGTCGAGCTAGTGTTGGGACAATGCAAGGACAGCGTGTATCATCGATGGATTATAATTTATAGACACTGGTATATACAGTCGTATACAATGCCGGGTTCTATAAATAAAATAGTAAATTGTTTGTAAATACGACATATTTATACGACATACGAGACCCCTTTGCCTCTCTTCTTTTTTCAACAGATTCCTTACAGCTAGAAAGAGAGGCAAAGAGGTTTCTGAAGGTAGAATAACTGTGAATTCTTCGGGCCTGACTGAAAGCATCGGAATTTCCGATCAATACTTATAACACCCCATTATTTAAACAAACTTAAAATCTAAACTGCCTGTTTGGCAATCATTGGAATAACTAACAATAAACTTACGTATTATGAGCAATAAAATAACTATATTATTACATTAACTATATTAGTAATTGCGGAATGATATAATCTATCGATTTCAAAAACATAATTCTCCTATCACTATCCCCATCACTATATGTCGTCTCTGTGTACGTGTAACAGTTCGCCACCGTATCACGATGCATCTTTGCTTTCGTACTTAGATAAGTGTGAAATATTCATTGCGTGTTAGCTTGGCAATAAGTAGTCAAATTAAGGTACAAAACAAGCAATGTATAGTAAACTTAGCGAGAACAACATGACATTGTCACTTTAACGTCAATTCGTGACGAATTTTCCGCGAATGATTTATTTTCGTAATAATGTTTATTTCTTGTGTTTTAAGAAGAAATAATAGTTGGTATGAGACTTACAAGTGATATGTGACACCGGCGTTCTTGGAGTTCACAATCTCGCTTCTATTTTTGCACGTGAGTATTGCACAGGTCGGCATTTTCGAAAAACAACGGAAATGAATTCGTCACTGCGGTCGCCCGATGACTACCGAGAATTTTTAATATCTAACCTGTCGGAGCTACATTTGTTCGCACGTGCCACGCCCCTCAGCCTATCTCTCGATATCTGTGACCTAACAGCACACGGCAACACCATTTAGTTAGTTGTTCCTAACTACAAAAGTTACAATAAATTCATTAGTTGTTAAAATGTCATTCAGTAAATGTTTATGATATTTGACCTTTTATAGTAGGTTATGTGACTGATACATAATGGAGGGCACTAAAACCCGAGAGTGGGGTTATGAAACGAGCCGAAGGCGAGTTTCATAATAATATCAGTCGAGAGTTTTAATGCCTAATTATGTACAGTTACATACACTAGTTTATCTACACACATATCATAAGCTCTCTTTGATGAGTTCAAGAACCGCATGTATGACCAGCATTGTGGCATTGAGTTGTTTAGCATGTTCTGTAGTACCAACTTCACAGACAAAGTAGGGGCGGCACGCAGGCGGTGGTCGGAATTCAAAATTTGAATGACATAATATGTAGAAAATTTACACATTATGGTTATAATGTTCAATATTCAGATAAGAAATGAGTTTTTACAAAGTAGTTTAACATTATGCTGATCGTAACGTGCGGTTTTTGGACGCGGTAAAGAAGGTTTATGATACGTGTGTAGATAAAATAATTAAATGTATAGTTTATTGTTTTTTTAGATTCAGATTCAGATTCAGACTCAATTTTTTATTGAATATAAACCATCTAAAATACTGATTTCAACAAAAAAGGATCAGCAAAAACATTTTTTATGTTTTAAATATTTAATGAGTACTGAAGTTTATGTTTTAAGTATTAAATAAATTATCTTATTCAACGTCAAAATTATACTTACTTATAACTACAAGTCAACTTTTTTATAAAACGGAATCAATAAAACGTTAACATGCCATTATCTTTTTAATTCAGTTACCAATTATGTCGGGTTATTCAAATCTCAGAAAAACGCAACTCTTTGCTTAACTATATGCAGATCTGATTATTCTGTTTTAGTCATAACATAAAGAAAGACTGAATATTTAAAATTTAATCTTTCGGGATTGGTTATTTTAATTACAAAAGTGATCTATCAGTGAGAAAAAATATAAAATCGCATTAGAAAGTCATTGGCTATTGTGCTATTTATGCAGAGTAAAATTTAAATAATAAAAACTTAGGCGAATTCATCTGCTACCAAACGTTAATATTAATTGATTTTATTAGTAGATTTTCTTGTATTTTATAAATTTTTTGTATACATAAGGATAGTGGAAGATTTCCCAAATTTTCTCAGCCCAGAAATATCAGAAACAGGTTCATAGTAGCGTATTTACAATAATTTATCTTTTACAAATTAGTCCAAGAATTATCGATAGTGATGTGAAAAATTTATTATAGATAAATAAATAAATTAATTAATTTATTATAGTAAGCAATAATAGTCCTTTATTGCAATGATTTGATATGTATTTATGAACCTTTTCTACAAAGTAACATTGATGTGGGAAAATTTATATGGGACAAATACTATCTTTTTAATTTTAGATTTCATGGTGAAAAACTACTTACTGCTAAATGTGTGGATTACGGCGGTAACTCACGGATCCGGCTGGACGGCAAATACACGCGCGAATTCTCGAGAAGATTTAACTGCAGAATGATTTTACCAGCAATAAAAAAAAAAACGAAGATTGATACAAACTACTATACCAACACTAATCTCCCGTTCACATATGTTATTTAAGTAAGAGCTCATTCACACGGGATCCGACATTCACGATTCGTCAAAATGTCCCAATAGACATTATACTTGTAGATGTTGCTGATATTTTTCAATATATTTTACTGATATTTTATTTCGTCCCGATTCGTCAAGGGTATTGTGTAATTGAATCGTGATTGATATATTTGAGGATAATTAATATAAATTGTAATTGGATTTATATTGATTAACCTCTCCAAAACCCACGGCATTTTAAGTCATAATTATAAAGCAAATATTTAATAAATTTAAGGTGCCAAGTAATCAACCGATTACGCTTAATCTTAATATTTACCGTAATACGCAATTACATGTACATGGATGACATCATGTCCAGTAAAAACCAAAAAATCGCGTCATTTGAAGCTATTAACTAACTACACATGAATTCCGTACGCAACGCCATTATAGGCGTTGCGTACGGAATTCATGTAAAATAGTCGTTAAAATATTAAAAACTGTCTTTTATTTCTTAAACTGTCTGCTTTATTTGTAAATGTATAGAAACGGACAACTATTTCGAAAATTGCGTCATATTTAAAAAAGCCAATACCTTTTCAGTGATGTATCACTTATGAGCATCAGAACGCCCACCCTCATTCGGATGGGGAATACAGTTTTTTTATCACACAAGCCCGCAACTACGCACTTGTAACTTGTCAATCGATTTGATTGGCCTAGTCTCGCGAAATATCAAATAAATAATAATAAATTATTACATGAATATTAGAGGATAATCTTACACATATTGAACTAGGTCCATAGTAACATAAAGGCTTGTGTTATGAGTACTAGATTTAATAGTGTCAGTATATTTATGAAAACCTAATGTACGTCCACAAAAATATTGATAAATTTCCTAAGAATAGCGACAGGCACAATGTCAACACTAGAAATAGGAATAAACTAGCTATACCTACTACTAGGCTCCATAAGGTTAATGTATCTTTTAATGGGCAATGTATTCGCTTTTACAACAAAATACCGACTGAGTTACAAGAATAATTGTCTGTAAATAAATTTAAAAATGTTGTTAAAAATCACTTATGTAAAAAAGGTAACTACAAAATATCAGATTATGTAGAAGACAAGAAAGCTTGGGAAGGTAAAAATTCTGTAAAAAATAACGTATAAAGCTGCAGGTTTCTAGTCGCCTCTTTGCCTCCAGCATCTAAAACATTGAGGTGACGGAATTCAAATTGAGTTCTATATTTCTCTGTACCTTATACATGTGTTAGTTTAAGATTTGACATTCTCCAAATGTTACCTATGTGTTTCTTATGGAAATAAACTCTTTTTGAATTTGAATTTGAATTGAATATTATTATTATTATTATTATTATTATTAGATAAATACATAGAAAACATACAAGACTAAGAAATAACTATTCATGGTCATTACAGAAATATTTGCCCTCACCGGGATTTGAGCCCAGGACCTCGCCACGGGCTTCGTGGGTAGGGTCAATACCCGCTTGGCTAAACCAGACGTCGAAGGGGTGCACTCTGATTGGCTCAGGAAAAATCACTGATAACGTAATAAAGATTTTTGACTGGAAATGTGATGTCAGATAGAAACCGTCAGATAGAAAAGGGCTGAGTTCCAGAAAAGTGCATAGGCATTGGCCCTTGAGCATCAGGCAAAGAAAACAAATTCCCAACGCAATATTCAAGTTGATATCCTCACATTTGAAACATCATGAAAATGAATTTTGACAATTTTAAAAAATCGTTCTGGTATAGTCGTAAGTAGTCCACAACGAAAGAAAATTGTCCTTACACTTTTCAAGCTATAGCTATAGTTCTGTTTTTAAAGTAATCTACTCTAAAACCATTATTTAAAAATGTTATACCTGAGAAATGTTGATTACCCAGACAAAAAATTCCAGTTAAACTATTTTTCCCCCCCAAATATAGCACTTCACCAAGAGACGAATGCGCTCTGCATGGTTAAGGCTCGATTCCACGAGGTTCTTCTGAACCTCAATGCATAGCGGCCCATCCCATGGCCTCTGCAAAGACGGGTCTGAGGGCGGGACTGTACTCGGACCAGCTATGCCAGACCAAGCGTTCCTGGCCTCAGTCAAGCACGCGACCTCGACGTCACCGAGTAACAGGCTAACAATTTTACCGCTGAGGCTAATCGTGCTGTGCACTGAGGATAGGAACGCTGGTAGAGCTACGCGTCTGCTGTCCTGCGGATACCCAGGCCTCCAAATCGGATAGGTAGTGTGGCCCGTGTCCAACTTCTAACACTCATGTTGCAATTCAGAATTTCGGTTAGAGTAAATCGAATCATTTCATCATATTATTACCCCTATGTGTTAATACCTTAAAATAACAAACTACAATCTTAATCGTCGTCTATTTAATCAATAAACGCTCAAAACAACGACAAGGTAATCAAATATTTACCTCCATTATTCCTGGAAGCAAGTTGAGGCGTAAAGTATATGATAGAAAATTATATATAAAATATGTTAGAAAGTCGTTTGAAAAGTGTCGTACGGACGCGGCAGGGATATCAATTATTATGACTTGAGATCTTTATTTTTATAAAACAATTAGAAAAAAATACTATCGTGCGCAAGTAAGATTTCGACTAGAAGATTAGTAAAAAAAAATGTTTGAGTTGATATTTCGTTCATACCTACTTTTACTTTTACGGGTACTTTTTACACCCGGACATCAAACATTGTGCCCTTCAAGATTCACCTTTGTGCATTTCAGGCGTGAGTCTATGTCGTCTGGACAGAAGTGCCGTATATTTATTTATAATTTTTAAAGTTCAAAACATGAGAATCCTGCTTACGAAAGATCTGGCACAAAATATATAAAATATGTCAATTGGTTAATTTCTGATAGAAGTTTATAAAATCAACATCCTTTACTACATTTATATGATTTGCTATGACCACAAATTCACCTTTCTTGTGAATATCCTCGCATATTGCGGGCATGTGAGCACCCCATTATAAAATACACCTACTAATAACTCAATACTGATTTTGTGCACGACTGTACATGGGTGGTTGATAGGCTCACTGCATTAAAATGAAGAGTGTTTTTTTTTACTTTTAGTTATTCCACAAAGTCATTTATGTTTAAGCTATCAAACGACACTCAAAGAATTACCCAAAGTCACACTACTTTTGTTGTCACTACGTGATGTTTTTTCAAAGTTTGAAAAAAAAAAAAAAACAAAAGGTTAAAAATCCAAGTTGCTCGAAATCCATAATTTTTGGGGTCAGATTTAGTTTGCTGGAAATTAACTCTTCTTTATCCCCTCACATTTTTTTTTTATTTATTCAAAACAAATTATAAGTGTTCTTAAGATTACTTAGGTGGCCATTCAATCCTTGACAGGTTTTAGTCCCCCGCTTTTACCCTGTTTACATTTTAATCTAATATTTTATTCTATTAGCGAAATAACTATGAGCTGGTTTCATAGGCTACGTATATTCACCGCGCGACAGGCAAGCTGCGATTTCTTAGTAGAATTTCACGGCTCGCCTGCTACGCCGCCGCCGGGTCCCTCCGCCACCTGTGAAACCGGCCCGTGTTTACATTGTTGTAGGAAGTACTTTTTTAATACAGTTTTACGTTTGTGATTGTCCACGCTCAGGGAATCAATGACCTCGCTCGGTAGTTCATTGAGTGCTAGCGGTAGCATACATTCTATCGTTCACCTACCGTAGTCATTGTTAAATCTAGGTACAACAAATGTAGGTATGTAAGATAGTGCGCGCAATGATTTCGGTCGAGCACGGCGTTTTACATTAATTACAAATTTCCAGCTCTGTGGATAACCAACAGCTTACAAAGTCTGGTGATAGCTAAATTAAAACTAAAAAAC
The DNA here is from genome assembly GCA_949825045.1 of Argyresthia goedartella. Classification (NCBI taxonomy): domain Eukaryota; kingdom Metazoa; phylum Arthropoda; class Insecta; order Lepidoptera; family Argyresthiidae; genus Argyresthia; species Argyresthia goedartella. The sequence goes on along the minus strand of OX463809.1, from coordinate 14,500,542 downwards.
CGCATTAAAAGGTTATCACTTGTAGCAATAAAATATACATAATCAATAACTAGTCGAAGTAAGAATCGAAAAATGATATGCATCAAATAACTTTTCTCCCTGTATTTATCCCACATTTTTTTGTCAACTAGTTTGGCCTAGAATTGACGCAAAAGATGCATTATTATCTTCGTGCCAGGCCCCCTTCAGGAAGGCAAGCGGAAATAAACGATTCTTTGTTTCTGGGACGCAAGCCCGGAGTCCGTTTCCGCATAGTTTAGTGGATAATAATTAAAATAATAATAATAATACCTTGGACACTATTTTTATATATTACTATATTTACACACATTGATCTAGCCCCAAACTAGGATTTCCTGTATCTTGGGTTGTTAAGGAGTTTTTTTATTACTTTTTATGTCTTTGTTTTATTTATCTATTTTTTGATGTACCATTGTTTTACCAGTTGTCAATATATTCTTGTGTCTAGCTGCTGCGTTTTTTGTTTTCGCTATAGTAGTTATCGAAGATTCCCGTACATGGGTACTAGACAACGATACACATATTTATATAGATAAATATTATACTTAGATAGATAAACAACCATGACTAGGGTACAAACATCCGTTCTCATCAGACAAATATTTGCCCCCACCGGGACTCGAACCCGGGACTCATGGCTTCGTAGGCAGGGTCACTGCCGACTCGGCCATCCGGGTGGGATACCCTCATATTTATTTTGAACGGTATTTGAACTGTGATCTCAGCACCACAAAAGCTTTGTACCACAGCAAAAGCCACCCCACATTAATATTTACTGGCTCCGTTCAATTTATGTTCCTTACGTCGAAAGGTCGAAAAGCGAAACCGCGAGCTCGAGTATATTCCCAGTAGCCAGATGTCATGATAAAGTATAATAAAGATAGGAAAGGATTGTTGCCCGCACCGAGGAACAGGGATTTATTTGTGAATATTAATATAAAATATTGGGCGATATTATATTCCTTCGAGCAAAAAGGGAATATAATTTTTGTACTGGATCTGCGCTCCGGAAAGTCTTTTATATTAACTACTTACGTATTTGTTTTCTATTCTAATAGTAGCTTAGTAGATGAGAGAAAATAATGTGGATCTAGATGGGAAAACGAAAGCAGAAAAATTAACATTGGGGCTTTGTTTGGACAAGTTAGGAAACAAACATGCTAAAAATCCTGCCCCCATAGGACTCACCTTAGAGGGATCTGTTTGTTTCTGAAGTCAAAATTTATGCTTTCGACTTTTCCATCTAATATCATTAGTTTACTAGTCTACAAGGCTCGTGTATCGGTAAAAATAAGATTGGAGAAAACTCCCTTTCGCTCAGATAAGGACATCCTGAGTACAATGGTTTTTTCAATGGACAAGGTTGAAATTCGCGATACATTTTTTCAGGATCTCCGAGCAAAAGGGTTTTCATAACATCTCACATTTCAACGTGGCTGTTACGGCAGTGGCTCCGTCAAAATCGTTTGAAAATTTGATGTTTCGTTATTATTTGAAAAAAACACTGATTATTTCTATAATTTCAAACATTATGTTTTATGATATGTCAAATACCTTGACGCATTGACGCACAAACCAAATTAACTAAGAAATAACACGTTTCAGGCGAAACACCTGTTTAGTTATTTTTTCATATAGTTTCCATTGTGTGTCAGGGATATTCATATTGACTTGCCTTTCCGGTAAATATCTTATGATATACGGGTAAGCGACCCCAGCCTCCCGAGCTACCAGCAACTCATGCATAGTCTTCTGCGAAAGTGGCATCCTTTAATATTACCCTCATATTCCTTCCTATACCCATTCTTTCCCCCCTCCCCTTTTCCGTTTCTCAAACCCCCAAACTCACCAACCCGCACTGGACCAGCGTGGTGGGCTTAAGTTCCAAACGCCCCTACACACATAACCACGGCCCAAGTGCGGGGCGCCTCCAGTAGCGACGCCAGCGACGACGGTAGCCGGGCTAGCCCTCGAGGCAATATACCTAAGACTATCCGGACGAGAGCGATCCCCCTTCAGATGGCTATGGCAATGTCAAAAATAGATACCGATATGCAGCTTAATCTACAATGCTCGCTCTTTGAGGGAAGATAGCAAACTCGTACTGAAAGTTATCTAGTGGGATATTGTAGGTCTAGCAGAAATTAGAACGATTGGAGAAGAAACTGTCGAAAGAGACTACGGTGTGGTCTATCTTTGGACTACTAACTTGGGAGTCACCAGCGGGGTCATATACCCCGGGGTGATATATGGGTAGGCTTCCTGGTGGTTAAGAATTGGAAGAATGACATAATCGAATTTGTCAGCTGCTCGGATGGTGCAGCTTCGGATCCAGTTCGCCTTCGGACAGAGCCTCAAAATTCTTTCAAAAGAAACTTCAGCGTTACTTGACCTGGCGCTCTTTCGACGGTAAAACCAAAAACGAAATAGATTAGGTACTCTCTTCTGATTAGTCAATTGTAAGAAAGAAGAAAAGAAGTTCTTAATCAATTCAAATTCAGCTCTGAACACAGACAACAACATGAAAATAAATTCAAATTCAACGTCTTTATTTGTGAAACATAGATTACATAATGTTCTTATAGTAGTTTATGTGACTGCTACATAATGGAGGGCATTAAAACTCGACAGAGGGTTTATGAAATGAGCCGAGGGTGAGTTTCATAATAATATCACTCGAGAGTTTTAATGCCTAACTATGTACAGTTACCACACTAGTTTATCTACACACATATCATATGCTCTCTTTGATGTGTTCAGGAACTGCATGTTTGACCGGCATTATGGCTCTGCAGTTGTTTAGCTTGTTTTGTAGTACCAACTTGACAGACAAACTCGGGGCGGCACGCAGGCGGGCGCCGGTGTTCGAAATTTGAATGTCAGTTCTGTAAGGTTCGATATTTGTTTATGCGATTATATTGTATACGGGCCTCTTTAGAGTGGGTGTTCACTTTGACACTGTTACTTATTTTATAGTTTTAAAAAAGAAAGAGGCTTGGATGTGAGAAGTCAATGTGACACACTTCACCTTAAGCTTCGGCCAGCGACTGAGCTAAATTATATAGTGAGGATTAGCGTAATGGCTATCGAGCCAGTTGTGGATCCCTTTTATACAAAGTGTTAATATACTAAATAAATAAAAACACAAGTCAACACCAGTCAAGTCTTATAATTTATAATTCAAGTATAGGTAGCTCTCAAAGAAGTGACAAGATTCCTACATTGGTCGAGTTGCAACTGCGACACCGGCACGTACGGACGCTTCCTAGCAGCGTCCGCAACAATGTCCCATAACTCAGTGTCGACCTAGTTTTCGCAATATTGATACCGCCATGGCTGTACCAGCCAAGCGCGCGGACACCATCTTGGTGAACGAACTGCTCGCCTTCGTACAACAGAAGCTGGACGTGATGGACGAGCTCTCCCTGGAGCAGATCTGCTCGACCAGCTTCAAGGAGGCTGAGATCGCCGCCACCAAGAAAGTGCTGCAGGAAACCGCCGTCACCAGCGTGTGCCTTGTGGCGCGGAGGAACGCGAGCGGGAAGAAGGATCTCCAGGACATCTTCCAGGTGTTCAAGGAGACCGAACCCGATGACGTCCCAACCTACGTGGCCCGCGACCTAAACAAGCTGCCACCGGTGACATTTGACCACGTCGACGTCACCCGGCTGCTGAAGGACATCGTGCGGCTGCAGGCTGACTTCACCGAAATCCGGATCAAGTTGGAGGCTTCCGAAGGCATCTGCGCCGACCTGAAACGTGAGTTGTCGGTATTGCGTCAGGCTGATACCTCTTTGCCAACGCAGCGAATAGCCGACACGCGCAACAACATTACGCCGGTAAGCAAAAATGCGGTTACTGCAGCTGACCCAGTTCCACGAGTCAAGCCGGCGTTGATAAATATCGCACCGCCTCGTGACGTCACAAAGTTGAGTCGACCAGCACCGGATGCGGTTTCTTCTGGAACATCCAAAATACTGGAACCCCAGAAGGACACGTATGCTGCAGTGTCCCGCCGTGGCCGCCGCCGCCGCCCGCGCCCCGCACCGCCCGCCGCCGTACAACAGAAGCTGCAGGCTGCGCCGCGCGCGACACCGGCTAGGCCCGCCCGTGGCCCGCCGAACGCGACAGTTGATGGGGAAGGCTTTATCCTGGTCCAAAACAGGAAGCGCCGCTCCAGACGCAGCCGCAATCTGCGTGGCACAGCCCCCGCCGGTGAGAGCAACCTGAAAGCTGCCGCTCCCACCGTTCAGTTATACATTTCCAGGATTGACGTGAAAGTGACCTGCCAGGACGTTGAACGTCATATCCTGGAAAAGCTGAAGAAAAATCCGCCGTCTGGTATAAAAGAGGCGAATGTACAGATCGAAGTTTTGGAGTCAGAGAGACCCAAGGAGTTCCTTTCCTTCAAACTTCGTGTGCCGGCGGACCTCAAGACGATGTTCCTGGCCAAAGATTTCTGGCGGGAGGGCATCGTTTACCGACGCTACAGGGAAGCGAGAATGAAGAAGAAAATCCCTAGCTAGGTTAGATTATATTTAGTGTGTTTTTATATTACATTATGTATCTCTAGTTGTAAGGTATTTAAAGATAAGGGGTTTTTTTTTTTTTTTGTAAGCCTGAAATAAAGATTATTATTATTATTATTATTATTATTGGTGGAGGCGCCAAACGAACCGGAGAAATAAGAAGACCGCTTCATAAGGAATAAGAGGTGACGTCATAAGAAGTGACGTAATAGAAGAGGATAGCGATCGTCGATCCAGACCTTGAAGAATCGAGGAAGGATCGAAACAACATTGAAAGGAAGTATATTTCTGTACTCAAGTTTTTAATTTAGGAATTACCTCGACTTGCCAAGCGAGTGAAGAATCGAATAGAAAAATATTGTGAGAAGATTTTTATAGCAGCGGACATTTTGTGAAAAATTTTATGAAATTATTTCATGACGGAGGATTTGTCAACTTGTTTTTCGGGGAGTCCTCAGGAGTCCTTTGAAGACTTTTTAGAAGACTTCAGAGATGCTGCATCGAGAAAGAAATTTATATCGTCGGAGGAATTAAAATTATTATTTCCTTCATATTTAAAAGGTGGAGCTTTATATTTTTTTAGGGAAATTAGGGGAAGTGCCCAGACATTTGAAGAGGTGGTGAATAAATTTAATGAGGAATTTGGAAGCACAGACTTTGCAGAGAAGTTCTATAATGCCAAGCAAGAGAAAAGAAGTTTGTTGGACTACTTCCATTATTTAGGGGACCTAGCGAGGAAGGCTAGAGTTACCAAAGATGACATTTTTATAACGAAATTTTTAAGAGGATTGCAAAACCATCTTAGAAATCAATTATTGTTGAGCCATTTTGTAGATAAGAAGGCGCTAAGGGCGGTACTGGTGCAGATGGAGAAATTAAGTCCGGGAAGTGATGATAATGTGAATGTGTTTAGGAACCCGGCAACTTTTGGACCGAATTTGGCCCATAGCAATAGAGGGGGGGGGGGAGACAGACCGTTTCACACACAATTTAATCAAAGCCCTACTCAAGACCCATGATGAACGCCGAAAGTTTCGCCGTCGGCAAGTGGTCAGGAACCACATATTAGACCTAGTACTAATAATTATAATTTGCGTCCTAGGCAAGCGGATTTTGCAACACGTCGTCGCTAGAGGCCGATAGCGGTGACCAGGCTGACCTGTGGAATGAGGGCCTCAGTCGAGCTCAGCAGCGTAGCACAGAAGCGAAACGACCAATGGGGAAGATCGTCGCAGTCCAGGCGGATCAGCAGGTCAGACCATTAGTTTTATTGAATTCTTCTGGGGTAAACGTGGTAGCTCTTTTAGATACAGGCGCTACGGCTTCATGCATCAGCCCAGCCGTTGCAGATCAAGTGAGTGCGAGATGTATACAAGAAGGGAAGAGACGGGTTAAGGCGGTAAATGGAAGTTTATTGCAAATTGTAGGGAAATGTGTTATAGATTTTAGTTTGGACAATTTTAACTTTTCACAGGAATTTTTAGTAATAACTGATTTAAATTGTAGCATTATTTTAGGAGTGGATTTTTTAATAAAGAGCGGTATGAATATTGATTTTGTTCATTCGTGTATGTGTTTTTTCCAGGGAAAAATACCGTTTTTCAATAATTTCCATACGAAACAAAACACGACACCGGTAAAACGAAATGTCATGCGCGTAGGGATTCTTTCAAAACAAAAGATAGGGTCGGACTTTCTAGACGGTTCTAGAAGGAAACAAGTGAACTTTGGGGAAACCACGGTTATCGAGGATCGGGACGTGATAAATTCTATCGACTTTCAGGAGTTAAGAAAGGGCGATTACGTTTATTTCTCGGGGTTATCGGATTCGTGCGAATTTGCATTTGGGGTAGAAGATAAACGGTTTATCGTAAATGAGGATTTATGTGAGAATGATAAGCAGGTATTATTGGCGTTGTTGGATAGGAATGCGGATAGATTTGCGTTTGCAACTGACCAGTTAGGTAGGTCGGAGATAGTGTCGGTCGATATTAAGACTTATGATGAAGAGCCGGTTCATTGTCACCCGTATCGCGTTTCGCCGGTGCAACGAGAAATTATCGAAGAGCAGGTCGCGGAGATGTTGAAATTAGGTGTTATTGGGGAATCCACTAGTTCTTATGCTGCGCCCGTTGTGTTAGTTAAAAAGCCCGATGATTCATGGAAGTTTTGTATAGATTATCGGAAATTAAATAAGAAAATTTGTAGGGATAATTATCCTATTCCGCGGATAGAAGATTGTCGATAGTTTGGCCGGGGCCAAGTATTTTGCGGAGTTAGATCTCAATTCAGGTTATTGGCCGACGGTTATTACGGAAGGTGGGCATAAAACGGCTTTCGTCACGACCACGGGTCTTTATGAATTTAATGTTGTTCCGTTCGGTTTGGCAACGAGTCAAGCGGTTTTCCATTCGGATAAAGTTTTAGCGGGTTTAAGATTTAAAGGGGTTATGGTTTACGTAGACAATGTAATTGTGCATGGTAGAAAGTTCGAGGAGTTTAACGATACGTTGCAGAAAGTTTTTGGGCGGTTTAGAGAAGCGGACTTGACCTTCAAGCCATCCAAATGTAAATTCGGTTTTTGCGAGATTGAGATGCTAGGTTATCTAATCTCGAATGTAGGAGTAAAACCTAGTGAGAAAAAGCTGAAGGCTATGCAACAGGTTCCAACTCCCACATCTACGAAGGATGTGAAACAATTATTAGGTTTATTTTCTTATTATAGAAAATTTGTATCGAATTTTGCGAGAATATCGTTACCTCTCACTAAATTATTGAAAAAGGGGGTAATGTTTCAATGGAATGAAGAATTGCATAATTCGTTCGATTATATTAAGAAGGTTATGTGTAGTGTGCCAATACTTTCTAATTATTCGGGGGATAAATCGTTTACTACGAGAGTTTATGTGGATGCGTCTAACGAGGCGTTAGGTGCAGTATTGATGCAGGGCGTTGAAAAAATTAATCCGGTTGCCTTTGCGTCTAGGAAGTTAACGGATGCGGAGAAAAAATATAGTACGACGGAGAAAGAGTGTCTGGGGTTAGTATGGGCGTTAAGGCACTATAGGCATTATCTTTGGGGATCATATTTTCAGGTTGTTACAGACCATAGCGCTTTATGTTGGTTACAGTCGAAAAAAGATATGTCTGGTAGGTTAGCGCGATGGGCGTTAGCGATACAAGAATGGGATTTCGAGATAGTTCATTGCTCGGGGAAAAGCAATGTAGTGGCAGATTTTTTGAATAGGAATCCGCTAATGGAAGAAGCGTAACGGGAAACAGAAGGACCTCTGTCTTCTTCTCGTTCTAAACCTGATGATGATGGTTTGGAAGTTTTTAGTATCAATGTAGAGCCGTTACAGGCGGATCAAGAGAACGATTCATTTTGTAGTAGATGGTTAATGCGGTTGAGCGAACGGCCGGAAGCGTGGCGTAGCGGTTTTTGTTTGAGATATAATTTATTATATAAAAGCGTACGTAGAGATGGAGAAATTAGGGAGGTATTAGTATTGCCTAGGTCTTTGTTTCAAAATGTAATGAACGAATTACATGATGAGGCGTGGACAGGAGATTATTTGGGTCTCGCAAAGACGTTGAAGAGGTTTCGGTCGAAATATTTCATGCCGAAAGCCGATAAGGAGATAGAGCGTTATATAGCCTCGTTCGTGCCGTGTCAAGAAAGGAAATGAGTTAAAAGCGTAGCAGATTTGATGCCGATTAGGGTCTCGGATATTTTTGAGAATGTAGGAATCGACGTGTTAGGAGCGTTTCTTTTTATTTTAGCCGCGGTAGAGTATGCGTCGCGGTTTGCGATATGTAAGGCGTTACCTAGGGTTACCTCGGAAGATGTAGTGCGGTTTTTAGTTGAGGAAGTTTTCTGTAGGTTCGGGCCGATTAGGGAAATTATTTCAGATAGAGGAACAGTTTTTACGGCGGGAATTGTAAAAGAAACCGTAGAGCACTTTGGGGCTAATCTTCTTCGCTGTCAACATCCGTATGTGTGATATTGGTGTCATCATCGCAAAACATCTCTCCTTGCTCTTCTAACGAGTGAAATGAAGCATGAGCCCGCTCCCGGCCCCCTCTCGCTGCACCGCGCGCCCCGCGCCCCGCGCCTCTGGACCACGAGCCTCGACCGCCGCCGCCGCCGCCGCCGCCGCCGCCGCTGGTGCTCGCTCCACGCCCGATCATGCGGCCTCCGCGTGATGATCTTGTTTCAAAACTACCGGCTGTTCCCGCCGTTTGTCCCCGCCGTCTCGAATGGTTGTACTCCATATTCCTGGATCTTCTGGGACACATCCTCCTCAAGTGACCGATTTCTTGACAAAGGCTGCACACGTAATCTTTATATACACAGTTGCTACCTTGATGTCTGCTGTCTCCGCATCTTGTACATTCGCCGTAATTTAACTTATGCATTCTTTCTGCCAGCTCCACAGCGCCCCGCTCCACAGCATTTGCGTCTCTTTCAGCAGCTTCCAATGATAAGGCCAAAGAAACAGCTCGAGTATACTGTAACTTGTCCTCCGCGAATAGTCTTTGCCGAATTATCTCGCTTTTCAACCCACAAACCAGCTGATCTCGAAGATTTTCATCTAGGGCCGATCCAAACTCGCAAAATCTTGACAGTTTTTTAAGCTCCGTCACATACTCGGCAATTGACTCGTTACTGAGTTGTCGACGTTGACGGAATTTGTAACGTTCCGCCAACTCCGATGGTTTTGGCTGCAGGTGGACAGCCAATAACTCCACGGCCCGTTGGTAGTTTAACGCTGATGGCTTCGTAGGGCTAGCCAACGTAGCCAAAAGTTCATACGCGTCCTCGCCCATCACCGAAATTAATGTCGGTACTTGAAACTCCGCTGCCACTTTGTTAACCAAGAAATAACTCTCCAGTCTTTCCACATAGCTAGACCAATTCCCGGTCTTTACAGCAAACTCCCGAACCTTCCCGACTGACATTTTGCTAATCAACACTGCAAATACACTGCACAGATAGTTAATCTTTTGTCCGTTTGATAGTTCGTATTTGTTTTTCCGCGTTCGCCACTGTTAAATAATAGACGTGCGTCCTGTACAACCATTTATTACCAGACTAACATGTCAGTGCGCTGCTTTGCGCACCTACCCTACTATCACATACATAACAAATGATACATACAAGATTGTATTGCAAGATTGATCCACAGAGTAACGGTTTGGTAGAACGAATGAATAGAACGTTAACTTTTTTTTTTTTTTTTTTTTTTTTTTTATTAAATTTCCAGACAATATGATGTCCAATATCAATTACAATATAAAAATACAATTAAATTAAATAAGATTAGACAAAAATAAAAATATGTCAATAAAATTAATATAAATTCAAAAATCAATTTCATTAATATCCTTAAAAATACTAGGTATGACACGGGGCGTGGTACCCTTCCCATGTTTTATGTATTGGGCTGGCTGGCCACTGTCTAACGGCCACGAGGATGGGGTTCGAAGAGGCGCATATACGCGCGCGCGCCCCGGCCGAGCGCAGGCGCAGCAGCGCCGCCCAGCCCGGTGCGCGGCCCGCGGCGAACATCTCGCTCGCGCTGCACCACGGCGGCAGGCGGTACAGGGCGCGCCACGCGTTGTTGTATGCGACGCGCATGCGCCGCATCGTCTCCACCCTGTGAGTACTCCACAGCTCCACCGTATACACGCTGGTACAGAAGGACATGAACAGCTGCCTCTTGACCTCACCGCTGCACCGGCTGAAGCGCCGAGCCAGCATGTTCGCCCGTACGGTAATCGCTCGTCTCTGCCGTTCTATATCGAGATCGTCACTCAGATCTGAAGCGATGATGTGGCCCAGATATTTAACTTGCTCGACGCGGCGAATTGTCTGTCCGTTAAGCCAGAGGGGGGGTGAAGTAGATGGTGTGTTGGCTGATTTAAACACTAGGTACTCAGTCTTCTCAGCATTATACACCATGTTGTGTCTGGCAGCATACTTCTCGCAGATGCTAAGAAGAGTTCGCATGGCGCACACAGATGGCGCTAGGAGGACCATATCGTCAGCGTAACATAGGTTATTGACTATGGTTCCGTTCATTGAACAGCCCACTCCAGCTTGTGTCAGCTCTTTGTTGAGGTCATCCATGTAGATGTTGAACAGCACGGGAGACATGCTGCCCCCTTGTCTAACCCCACAGGCCAATTTTGTAGGATCGGATAGCTGTCCGTTCCATCTCACGACGTTCGATTGAGTGCTGTACCATTTGCTCAGAATACTGACTAGGGCTTCCGGTGTTCCTCTGTCTTTGAGCTTCTTCCAGAGCAGTTGGTGTTGGACTCTGTCAAATGCCTTGCTGAGATCCAGAAAGCAGGCCAGGACCGAGGACTTTGATGTTATCAAAATATTTAGTTAGTAATCAAAGGCAATGGTGCTCGGTTTTACCTTTGGTAGTACATGCGTATAACACTAGCATGCAGGCGTCAATGAAAGTGTCGCCGTATAATATTTTATTTGGTAGGGAACCGTGCTCAGTGGTGGACCGATCATTAGGACGATTAAACGCAGTTGGTTTAGACGAAACGATAGATGAAAGGGTCAATCGTATGGGAAGGCTGCTGACTAAGGCGTTAGGGAATATCGCGAACGCACAGCGTGTACAAAACGGTATTACGATATGTGATCAAAACCCAGATCGTTCCGGGTGAATGACTTAGTTTTGTTATACGTACCAAGGCGGATAACGGGAAGATGTATGAAGTTGGCACGTCTGTATCAAGGACCATACAAGGTCATTGAGATCGTTGGGAGGTCTAATGTGCTGATTCGTCGTCTGAACTCACGGTCACGGGGCGTTATTGTTAACACAAATCGTTTAAAACGCTTTGTGCTGCGCTGAGGAGTTCGTCTGATATTAAATAATTATACATAAGGAGTATAATACAATTTTATCCCGGTTGATGTTTTGTGGTTTATGTATGCGGTATTGTAATGATTTGTTTATTAACCGGTGTTTCTTTTCATGTTGTTGCTGAACTATGACGTCTGATGAGGACCGTACACCAAAGACCCAATAAATATGTAACATACTAGATTTCCGTGGTAGATTACCTTTATATGAGAAACTTTTATAAACGACAGTTCGAATAATTGTTTGAACCGATCGCCTGGTTTTATCTTTGAGAGCAGTATGACGAGGCAATAGCTATTTTTCATAGGGTTCTGTTTTGGTTCCTGCGTTCTTAAAGTATAGAGTTGGGATGATTTGGCAAGGGGAGACTATGGGTTGTTCATAAAGTTGGTAACGAAGGTTTCTCAATGAAAGTAATTTCTGATGTGGTATAACTCGGGTATTCGATACACATTCGAGATTCTTTATAGTGTCTTAACTTGGGTAATTGGTTGCAACTCACGGCGATTATCTTAAACTGTTAATAGTAAAAGATAGTTTACTGAATTCCAATGGATTAGTTGAGATGTTTGTAAGTTGTAGTATCGGTTTTAAAGCTAGTTGATTTCATCGTATTATTGGAACGTATTTTAATGAACTCATTCTTAGGCTGTGGCTTAGTAATACGGTTCTATAGATTAATCCTGTTAATATGATTGACGTTTCCTATATTTGAAAATGATAATTTTTTCTTTGATCTTTGCCTGCGTTAATTTTTGAAATATTTCCATTCGGTGGAAAGAGTTCACAATATGTTCACAATTGTTTATGCAAAGATCGAGTTGTGTTAATTTTAGGAACGGAGGTATTATAGTTGTCTGATAAGTTTTTCGCTAGTTTTTATTGTCAGAAAGTTTGTCGAATGATAACCATTCGAGAAGCTAAATCTTAGCTAGATTCAGCTGTTTGCCTTCGTATTGTAATTGAGAGTTTTCTAGCGTTAGGTAGGTTAGTGTTAAGCCGCGAATAATTGTATGATCTGATCATAGGTGTTACAATTTAAGTTTTTTAAGGTGCATAGTCTACACCTTAAGTGTAGTTAGGTTTATATTAAGTAGGATCTACACCCTAAGTGTAGTTAGGTGTGTAACTTAACATGTGACCTTCGGTCAGTTTATTCTATTTCTTGTCAATATATTCTTATTCATGTCAATGTTTTGTTTTGGTACAGGTCTTATGCGTGATCAGAATTTAATATTAGGGTACTCGATGTTATTTAAAATTAGGCTTACGGCATATTTACTGTTTTTTAGATTTCAAGCATAGCAAACTAACTTAATGTTAACATTTAATGTTTTTAGATTTTAGACTTTGAGATAGGGTTGTCATTTTAGATTTTAGACTTTGAGTTAAGTTTGAAAAAAAAAAAAAAACGTTGGAATTTTTTTTTTTGAAGGGAGGGTAGAATTGTTTTAAGGTTCGATATTTGTTTATGCGATTATATTGTATACGGGCCTCTTAAGAGTGGGTGTTCACTTTGACACTGTTACTTATTTTGTAGTTTTAAAAAAGAAAGAGGCTTGGATGTGAGAAGTCAATGTGACGCACTTCACCTTAGGCTTCGGTCAGCGACTGAGCTAAATTATATAGTGAGGATTAGCGTAATGGCTATCGAGCCAGTTGTGGATCCCTTTTATACAAAGTGTAAATATACTAAATAAATAAAAACACAAGTCAACACCAGTCAAGTCTTATAATTTATAATTCAATTATAGGTAGCTCTCAAAGAAGTGACAAGATTCCTACAGTACCAACTTCACAGACAAACTAGCTACTGCACGCAGGCGGTCGTCGGTGTTCGAAATTTGAATGTCATAATATGTAGAAAAATTACACATTATGGTCATAATGTGTAATTTTTCAGATAAGAAATGAGTTTTTACCAAGTAGTTTATCATTATGCTGATCGAAACGTGCGGTTTTTGTACGCAGTAAAGAGGGTTTATGATACGTGTGTAGATAAAAGTATTTACATAGTCAGGTCATAAGTTCTGTCACATGTGCAATATGAAATAATTTAGACATATTTATTATTTATGTAAACATTTATATAGCAAAATGAACTTAATAAAACATAGATCCTAATGGTAATAAAGTTTATTCAAAATGACCCCCGCGATTTTGAATACAGGCCTTTATTCTGCGCGGCCAGTCGTCTATCGCAGCACGAACGAGGTCCATGTCAATATCGGCGGCTGCCTTAATCAAGGATGCCTTGAGTGACTCCAAATCAGGATGAGGCTTTGAGCAGGCCTTTTCCTCCAAGTTTTGTCATATCTTGTAATCTAACGGACTCAAATCTGGACTGGAGGAGGGCCAGTCTTCGTGCCGGATGAAGTCGATTTCACGCGCCGCCAGCCAGTCTTGTGTGCTTTTCGCTCTATGAGCTGGCGCAGAATCTTGTTGGAATACCCAGTGCCTGTTATTAAACATGGTATGAGAAACAGGTTCCACAAGGTTCTTGAGGACTGTATTTTGATACACAACTGCATTCGTTTTAACGCCTTTCTCACAAAAATGTACCTCAGTTAAGCCCCAATAAGAGACTCCCAACCAAACCATGAGCGAGGATGGAAAATGACCTCGTTGGACACGCGGAATACGGTTGCTCGCTTCTTCACTGCTGTGTGCGTACACCTTATCATTTTGTTTGTTGTAGCTCTCTTCCACAGTGAAAATTTTTTCATCCGAAAAAAGAATTTCCCGATGCTTTTTTCCCGCGTACCGCTTCAACAAAGCGCGGCATCTCTTCAGTCTCAGGTCCATTAAACGAGCGTCCAAACGATGTCCAGTTTTTCTTCGATATGCCCTAAGCCCTAAGTCTTCATTTAACACCCTTTTCACCGTGGTCCTGCTTAACCCCATCTGAAGGGCCAACAGTTTCTGCTTACGTATGTGATTTCTTTGAATTCGTGCCTTCACAGCTTTTATCACTGCTGGAGTCCTAACAGAGCGAGGGCGACCATTTCTTGACCTGTCATCTACACTAGAATCTTCATTTTATCGTTTTATGGTACGATAAACGAATTTTTTGGTTATATTCAAATTTTTCAGTAAGTCGAAAATCTGAATTGGCGCGTAACTGCAACTATGCAACGCAATAACTGCGACACGGTCTTCTTTAAGTGTCCACTCCATATTTAAAAATGAGGAAAATTCTAAAAAGTACACATTTTTATTTTCATGAAAAATTTGAAATTCGAATTCAATAAACTTTTTTGTGGCCAGCGTTCTAAATTCAAAAGTTTTTATTGTGTGACAGAACTTATGAACTGACTGTGTATAATATAGATTCTCAATGTTTGGTTGTTAAAAAATATGAAATTGATCACAATAAACTAAAATGAGTAATTAAAATTAATTATTAGCATATATATATATATATATATATATATATATATATACAGACAGGGTTACATAGAACTAATGAATTCAATCAAAATTATAATGTTGTGTCATCTAGATATTTAATTATATTTTCTAACCTACGTATACTTTCAGGCATGTGCTTAAAAATTGTAGGTGCCATGCCGAGTAAATGTTTTTAAATAATGCTGCCTTTTGGCTGAGCATTTTAATCTTCGTCTGGTGACGTTTACTAGAAAAGAAAAACAAATAGGTGAGTATTGGTTTTCACGAACCGTGTTACCTCATAGATGTTTAGCGAAGGGAATGCCAAAATATTTAGCCGTTTAAAGTTAAGCTTCTAGCTATCATTGCTGAGAATCCAACAAATGGATATAATGCACCTTTTTTGCGCTATAAATATCTTCTCTTTACTGCTATTTGCGCTATAAATACCAGGTCTCCAAGATTTTGGGAATAAATATTGATGACTTGAAATACTTAATAGAAAATACTTGTAACAAACTAAATAAATATTCTTATGTGCCATATGTATGGTAGAGTATTTACTCTCTAAAAATGTATTGGAGGAGTCTACATAACCGTTATAAGCTAATAACACAGTTTCCCCTGATACAGTTTTTGAGAATATGTATAGCACATATGAATATTTATTAAGTTTCTTACAAGTATTTTCTATCAAGTATTTCAATTCATTATCAATATTTATTTCCAAAATCTGTGAGACCTGGATTTTGTTCGATAAACAAATTAACCTGGATAATTAAAGTCAAAATTTGCTATTGATGTCTACAAATTATTTTGGAATGTATTTTTTTTAGTTTTGTCAATATTTATTACTAGAATTTTGCTATTGAGCCATTGTATTATTTTAAAAATCGTGTCATTAATTTCGTTTACAAGTTCATTTGGATGGTTACAGGAAATAATAACCGTGCTAAAGTCCGCAAATAGCATCATGGGATGTCGAACTACTTGATGCAAGCCGTTGATATATGCTAAAAACAAACATTAATTACCTTCGTATTAATCTCATCATAACCTGTAATGTTTGTATTTTTAAAAAGGAACTTTTGATATTTCAGCGGATGTAACTGGATTTAGGAATATTGAATTGCAAATATTGTTATAATTAATAATATTATGAAATGTCAATGAATTCCATATCAGTGTTTGTAATACTGTTATTTGTTAAATCTATAAAAACAATATGGCACGTTTCAGCAATATCCATTGGTTACATTAAAAATTTAGCATCTTCCAAAATTTTATCTATATTTTCTTTCGGTTTGTTTGTTTCAGAATTTTGTATTATATCCCAATTTACTTTAGATTTATTTACTGCATTTATTATTCTGTAGTTGTTTTGCGATCTTTGTGTCAGTTTAATAATGGTTTTTAATTTCTTTGAACTAACAGCTGAACAACCGACTTCGTAAATCCTGCTAATATTATAACCGCGAAAGTTTTTGAGTATGTGTGTATGGATGTTTGACCAAGAGCACCCTTGCCCAGTCTCTCCTTCTACCTTTCATTGATTATTTCAACAAACTCGAGCGACTTCAAACAGTTGAACAAACTCGAGCGACTTCAAAACCTCGGAATTCGGAATATCTTCGGAATACTCAAGTATTATCATGTTTCGCTGTGTCGCAGTTGAAGTGGCTCCCAATACGTCTTCGCCGGGATACTCACATTCTCAATCTCCTGTTCAATATTTTACGTAACCCTCGCTATCCTCCCTTTTTTCGAGAACGTTTTTCTTTCCTTTCTTCCAGCAGGCTTCGGAGAACTCAGACTGTTACCATGCTCACCCTACCACAGCATAGCACCGTGTTCTACGGGCTCGGGTTTAGAATGCGGGCCATCCAGCTGTGGAATGCAGCAGGGATATTGGAAGACATTCCAAGTAATTTAAATTAGTTTTTAAGACAATAGAGGAAATCTCTAGCATACATAAGCCAATAAATATATCAAGCAAGCATAGGAGCTCAAAAATGTGTAATATCTTGCCCGAATTAAATAAGTCAAAAAAGTCTAATAATATCCCAATATTAAATAATATTCAGACAAAGGGTAAGCCCCACTTAAATATTACCCATCAAAACAGGCAGGGGCTACCTGGCAAAGAACTTGTATTAGAATTATTTCTTAATAATTCGGACACTGATGTTATTTGTATTACAGAACATTGGTTAAAGGAAAATATGATGTCTTTTAACATAAATAATTACAAAATTGTCAGTAGTTACAATAGAAAGACTGCTGATAGAGGTGGTTCCTTTAATCTTAGTAAAAAATAATATTAAGGTAAAACAACGGAAAGATATTCTTACACATACTGTGGAAAGACAAATAGAGATATCTTGTGTTGAGTTGGATAGCCATATTATTGTTTGTGTCTACAGACCTCCGAGAGATGAAAAAGGCCATGGCAATTTTGAAATATTCGAGAAAATTATGGAGGAAGTCCTCATTAAACTTTGTAATAACAGAAAAAAGTTAATTATTTGTGGCGATCTTAATGTAGATCTGCTTGTAGATACAACACTGAAGCGACGATTAATAACTCTGTTCAAATCATTTAATTTATGTCATGTATTTCTAGAGCTGACTAGAATTACACTTACCAGCCAAACTTGCTTAGATAACGTTTTTTGTGACTGTGCATTCACAAGTTAAAATGTAATTAACTGTTTACCATCCGATCACAGTGGTCAAACAGTTTCATTCCAAATTACTAGTGAAAATAAGACTGATCCATCATTTTATAGGCCTATTACATCCCATAGACTAGAGATGTATATGAAAAAATTAGATATGGGTTTGCCAGTACCGGATTTTGATGAACAGAACCCGAACAAAATCTATTCTGACTTCTTCAACATTATTCAAACAGAATTCAATACATCTTTTAAATTAAAGAAAGTCAGTGCCAACAACGGTAAATCAAAATTTTATGACTGGGTAACATTTGGAATTCGTAAAAGTAGATCGTAGATAGCTTGTATGATCTTTATGAACAAAAAACCTATAACTTTGATATAAAATTTCATGACTATGTTAAAAAATATTCTAAAACTTTCAAGTTGGTTTGTAGAACTGCAAAAACTTTACAAATAAATATAAAAATAGAAAATTCATATAATAAAATGAAAAAGGTTTGGCAAATCATAAACCGTGAAACTGGCAAAGTTATACCAAGGGATAATGATTTCTGCTTAAAGATAGGTGATGATGTTGTTAAATCCAACGCTGAGGTAGCTCGAGCTTTTGAAACATTCTTCACCAATGCACCCTTACTCACAACAGAGCATCTAAATTCATCTCCATATGAAGCAGAGGTTTTGTAAAAAAACAGCACTAGCATCAGTAATGTAGATTTTAAATTGTATTATGTATGTCCCCAGGATATTGTCAAAACGTATAGATTACTTAACTTAAAAAATACTGAAGACTTGTGGCTTATGTCAGTCAAAGTCATTGGTTCAATAATACTTGTTATAACCCCACACCTAGCTTATATATACCCTTATATCTCATATTTATTCTGCATGGGAAGCCGCACAGGATGCTATCGGTGTTTTTTGCGATCTGTCGAAGGCATTTGATTGTGTTGATCATGACACGTTACTAATGAAATGAAATCATTACGGAGTTAGAAATAAAGCGTTGGATCTACTAAGATCATACCTAGGCGATAGAATTCAAAAGGCAGAAGTCAACGGCGTTAAATCTGATGGATCGGGGGTAAAAATTGGCGTTCCACAAGGTTCCATATTAGGCCCTTTCGTATTCCTGGTATATATTAACGGTCTGCCTTTTATGGTGGAGAAATTGACTAACATAGTGTTGTTTGCTGATGATACTTCACTAGTCTTCAAAATTGAAAGACAAAAAGAAGATTTTGATGATGTCAATAGAGTATTATCTTTAACCTTGAATTGGTTCACAGTTAACAATTTATTGTTAAATGCTGGTAAAACCAAATGTATCACATTCTCACTTCTAAATGTCAGGCAAGTTGGGACCAGTTGTCAGGCAAGTTGGGACCGTATTGCTGTCCAACACTAGTTGGACAGCAATACGTTAGAATTAGTAAATGACACGAAGTTTCTTGGAATAACCATTGATAACAAATTGCAGTGGGGAACCCACATAGAAAAATTGGCTGGTAAATTAAGTTCTGCGGCTAACGCTGTTAGAAACATCAGACAAAACACGGATGTGGCTACATCTAGGCTAGTATATTTTAGTTACTTTCATAGTGTCATGTCCTATGGTATCTTGTTGTGGGGGAAAGCAGCGGATATTCAAACTATTTTTATTTTACAGAAAAGAGCTATTCGAGCAATTTATAATTTAAAATGCACAGACTCCTTATGACAGCTTTTTAAATAAATTGACATACTTACTGTAGCTAGTCAATTTATTTTCGAAAATATAATGTATGTACGCAAGAACCTTACAAAATTTCCCAAACTTAGCGATAGCTGTAATGTTAACCTAAGAAATAATCAGAGACTACTTGCGTCACGGTTTAGACTCGCGAAGGTTAGCAATTCTTTCAAGGGTCAATGCATTCTCTACTACAACAAGATACCTCTGGAGATCTTGAAATTGCCATTTGAGCAATTTAAAATCCATGTTAAAGCGAGTTTGTCGAAAAAGGGATATTACAATGTTCAAGATTACTTAAATGATGGGTCTGTATGGGGTTAATCTGGCTCAACACAGACCTTGCTGTTAATAATTTTGTAATTATTTATTCCTGCTTATTAATTATGATAATGACTAATTATTATATTTTGTATTAGTTAAGCATAAGCAAATTTTAAAGAGATCTAAAAATCAATCTGTGGGAGTTTCTACGCCCTTCTTCTCCCACAGTGGTCCAATGTAGAGAAGTGGCGAAAAATGACGATTGCTAAGTATATGTAAATATCTACAGTAATAAAGACATTTGGAATTTGGAATTTCGAATGCACTCCCCTCCATCATCAGGGACAGTTCAACACTCAACATTTTTAAAGTTGAGTTAAAGATCATTGCCTTTCTCTTCAAGCATAGATATTAGTATGTTTGTATTTTTATTTTATTTATATACTTTATAAATATATATATAGAGGTCGTCAGCAACGCATTAAGTCTGAAGAGACTGAAACTCAATGGTGTGATCTTTCCTCAGGAGTACCTCAAGGTGGTATTCTCTCTCCTCTTCTATTTTCAGTCTTCATCAACTCTATCTCCGACGTTATCTCTTCTTCATATCATCTGTACGCAGATGATCTCCAAATTTATCGCCACTTTTGCCCCTGCGATGTAGCCTTAACCGTGGAGGCACTGAATGCTGACCTCGAGAATGTGAAAGACTGGGCCTTATCATACGGGCTGTTGGTAAACCCGACCAAATCACAAGCCATGCTTTTAGGAACCAGGCACACGCTTTCCTTGATACAAAAACATATTGTTCCTGTGTTATATGATGGCATCACAAAAGAGTATACAGATCAGGCGAAAAACCTTGGTGTTATTTTTGACAACCTGCTGTCTTGGTCTCCATATGTCAGCGAGGTCAGCAGACGGGTCTTTGCGTCTTTTCACTCCCTCAGGCGTTTGCAGTACTTCTTGCCACGGCAGACCAAAATCACCCTTGCTCAGTCCCTTCTTCTGCCGCTAATCGACTACGCCGATGTCTGTTGGGCAAGCGCGAACGAAGATCTACTGAACAAACTCGAACGACTTCAGAATCTTGGGATTCGGTTTATCTTCGGGTTACGCAAATTCGACCATGTTTCTCACTATCGCAAAGAGTTGGGGTGGCTTCCAATTCGTCGTCGCCGAGACACTCATATTCTCTCTTATCTTTTCAATATATTGAAAAACCCGCGCTACCCCAGCTACCTTCGAGAACGCTTTGAGTATCTCTTTTCAGGAGATCGGCACCGGAGATCTCACACGGTCTCACTCTTAGCCACTCCAAGGCATAACACCTCGGCATATGAGCACTCATTCAGGCTACAGGCGGTCCGACTGTGGAACGCACTACCTTGCACTATAAGAGACATTCCCACTATTATCTCTTTCAAAAACCGGGTAAAAGAGCACTTCCTCTCTCTTTCGTGAGAGTTATAGTATGTAGGTATATCATTATAATATATAAACTATATTTGCAGGTATATGTATGTATTGTATTTAGTAGTCTGGTATATAAGTATTTTATTTTCCGTATTTTATATTATATGTATTTTAGTATAAATTAGATATTAGATATTGTACACTGCCTACCCTTTCATGATACATTTCCCTTTCATGCCTTGGTTTGCTGGAAGAAATCTCTTTTTAGAGATAAGCTCGCCTTTGTACATATGATTTCTCCTAATGTTACCTTTTAAATTGAATATGTGTGTGCAATAAAGAATTATGAATATATATATATATATTAAGTTTATTATTGTTTAATTCCACGCCTCAACCGAACGGCGTGGAATCTTGAGGGGCTGGGTTTTTGCCAGCACGGGAGAAAAGTGTTGAATGATTGATACTTTACCTTGTCGTCGCAGACCGGAGATCGAAAGCTCGATTCCAGGCAGGAATCGAGCTTTCGATCTCCGGTCTGCGACGAACCGAACCGAACCTTGCCGTCACTGCCCGACGCTGTCGCCGGCGTGCTGCCTGCCGACACGTGAAGTCGCCGTCCGATACGACGATGTCCAATCAACACGGATCACTTAACCGCTGACGCGAATCTACTTATTTCCCGACGATGTTTATGATGAGCACTTGTAGTGTTATGTTATACTACTTACGTGCTATTTTCTTGAATGTCTTGAAAATTCCATGGCTGCAGCTGCTTTCGAGAAACTTAAAGAAGCTTTGGTAACTGCTCCTGTCCTTGCTTGTTATATTACGCTGGATACTTGGTGAGCTGTACTGTCTGATATTGGTCTTCACCTTTATTTCCATAGGACTGAGTTGTGCAGCTTATTATTGGATATTACCTTTATTTCCATAGGACCCTGTAACGTTTTAAACCATTAGAACACATTATTAAATCATGTTCGCTCTGCATTTTCATGCTATCAGCACTTCTAAATCGATAGCGAAGCGGCTTACCTTTGATGACCTTGTTTTTGGCTTTCTCCGAAACTCTACAATCTCGGGCTTCGTGCGCGCTGGTGCGCTACTATTTTTCCTTTCGTTGTTATGTAATTTTGGCTATGTGAACTGTTTAAATTTTATATTACGAGCCTGAAACCAACAATTGACATTTGATTTGTTGATTGTTTATCTGGTTGTCATGGCAATGTCCATTCAAACTCGTTAGCGGTCTGATATGTTTACTTTAATACTTTTACAAAAATACTCTTTCTCTCTTGGCCACTCTCAAAAATTACGTTTAATTTAAATAATTTTTAGAACTCTCCAAAAAGGGTATAAAAGCGGAACATTTCTTCAATTCTGGAGAGTCTCACGTCAGTTTCTGAACTGGAAGTACCAGTAAAGGCCTTATCCCGGGGTCGCTCAACCCCGGGATCCTGCGAAGCCTTCAAACTCCTTCAAATCTCCAAATTCTTCATCTACAACGGGATCCTGCGAACCTTCAAACTCCCTCAAAACCTTCAAATCAATCTTCAAACAACGGGATTCTGCGAGCCGCGCCTACGCCGCTACCATTCCTACAACGAAGATTTCTACAACGGGATTCTGCGAGCCGTGCCAACGCCGCTACTGTTCCTACAATGACGATTTCTACAACGGGATCCTGCGAGGCGTAACTACAAGTACGCCCGCTACTGTTCCTACAACGACGATTTCAACAACATCTACAACAACAAATACACCTGCACCCAGGTCTCCGCTTCCTTCTTTCTATCCAGACATCTGTATTTTATAAAACCTGTTTCACATCTCATCCATCCTCATCTTCGCATCATTTTTTTTATAGACTTCACTGTAAATACTATACTTCTAATAAACTGATACTACTAAATTTTATCTTGGTTGTTTGCTGTTAGGTTCTGTTAGTTTCTGTTAGGTCGTATCTTCACGCGACACACTCCGACCAGGACCGACGCCTCTGTATTTGGTAATTGTTACACCGAATTACAATCAATGGCCCGATGCCTGAGCAGACATGTTTTTTCTCCCGACGAGAAAAGATAACCTCTAATTTTTCATCTCGTTTCGATACGAGTGACAGCTGCGGTTCTGTTTCCGTTCCGAGTCGCGCAACAAGAGGAGGTGCGTTCCGAAGCATAAATATTAAACAGTCACCCGCCCGGACAGGCCCGAACCCGTCCCTAATCAATAGGAAGGCGAGAAAGTGTTGCGAACGCTCTCTTGAGGACCGAGTCCCCCACCTTGACTTCTGCTGATCGAGGCGTGCCATTCCGACCCGTGTACAAATTGACGATCCGTCCTCGTCTCCATCTCAATGATGGCAGGTTCGCATCCTTAATCAGCACCAAATCACCGACTTGAGGGGGGCTCGTCCGGTCAATCCACTTAAGGCGCTGCTGCAAGATGTGCAAGTACTCAAGGGACCACCGTTTCCAAAAATCTTGAGCCATCTGCTGCAACATCTGCCACCTAGTTAACCGACTTAACTTAACATCACCGAATGGGTTTTCTGGCAGGGCTTTAAGGGGCTGACCTATCAGGAAGTGACCCGGCGTCAACGCTTCCAAGTCATTTGGATCCGAACTGAGCGGGCACAACGGACGCGAGTTCAGTGTCATTTCAATTTTACAGAACAGCGTCGCAAGCTCTTCAAAGCGTAGAGAGGTCTCACCGATGATCCTCGTCAGGTGCGACTTAGCCGATTTAACCGCAGCCTTAAAAATTCCTCCCCAATGAGGACATCCCGGCGGACTGAAAACCCATTCAATCCCAAGTCGGGAGCAAGCCGTACCGATGGCGTCCTGGTTACCGTTCAGGAATTGAGTGACCTCCTGCAGATATCGCCTGGCTCCGACAAAATTTGTGCCGTTGTCCGAACGGATTAATGACGGGAGGCCCCTTCGTGAGACGAACCGATCCAGACATGCGATAAATGCCGTAGTGAGGTCACTGACCACCTCCAAGTGGACTGCCTTCGTGGCCAAGCACACGAAGACGCACAGGTATGCCTTCACTAATCTCTCGTTCCGTAGCTGTGAAGACTTGACCATGAATGGTCCCGCGAAATCCGTTCCGACACCCGCAAAGGGCCGGATTTCGTTAACCCTATCCGAGGGCAAATCGCCCATCTAGGGCTGCATCGTAGCCGCCTTGGCCCGATAACAAGGTAGGCACCGAAATACGACGCTACGCACTAAGCGTCTTCCCGATAGAATCCAGAACTCGCGCTGGAGAAACGCCATCAAGGCGTGGCATCCGACATGCCCATTCCGAATGTGTCGATCCTGTATCAACAGTTCGACCAACTTCCCTTTCCTAGGGAGTAACAACGGGTGGCGAGCCGCATAAGGCAGGTTGGCATTCCGCAGCCGACCTCCTACCCTCAGCAATCCTTGAGGGTCAATAAACGGGTTGAGCCGAGCCACAGCTCCCTTCAGTTGGACGCGTCCGCGTCTCAGAATGTCCAGTTCGGACTTAAAGTGCACCGTCTGCACGTTCCGTACCAATGCGAACAACGCATGGTTCCGTTCCCGTGGTGTCAGGACCTGTGTCCGCACTCGTTGCGCCTCAGAATTCCGACAATTCCGCGCAAATCGGCAGATCCAGGTGGTCACATTGACCAGCTTGTCGAGCGAGCTGTACCGTTCCAGCAGGCTGAACTCCTCTTCCGGCTCTGGTTGCGTCGTACAGACACCGACTGTCAAGGCGCCGTTCGCCGTGGTAACGCGTGGACTCATTGGCCAATCCGATTCGGCTCGAGTCAACCATTTTGGACCCCACCACAAGACGCACAGTCTGCTTGGTTCATTTCCCCTGGAACATGTCTCCAGATTAAGGGAACCTCCGAATTCAAAATCTGCGAAACCCGATTCGCCACAAAAATCTCCAGCTTGTGAACTGAAGCCTTTAGCCAGCATAACACGATCTGGCTGTCCGTCCAAGCGTAGACCGTATCTTCTAACGCTATTGACCCACGAAGAACCGTCATCGTGTGGTTGAGCAGACGAGTCAGGAGAGCCGCTCCCGAAAGCTCTAACTTGGGAATGGTCAGGCGAGTGCGCAACGGCGTAACCTTGCTCTTGGCCATGACCAACCGCACATCAACCTCCCCCGAGGAGTCGACCGTACGCAGATACACCGCAGCTCCGTAGCCCTTCTCCGAGGCATCGCAAAATCCATGTAGGGTGGCGGTGGATCGTTTGGTGGGGACCAACCTCCGTGGCAGTGAAATCCGATTGATGCCAGGGAGGGTCGAAAAGAACGAGTCCCACTCTGAGCTCAATGACCCGCCGATCGGGTCGTCCCATTTCAGCTCAGCAGACCACAATTGCTGCATAAAACACTTGAGCTGAAATGTTACCGGGGTGATCCACCCGTTTGGATCAAATGTCCTAGCCACCGTTGAAAGGACGTTCCGTTTCGTCCAGACCTTCGGGGACTCCAACTCGACCCGATACGAAAACATGTCTGACACCGGCTGGTACTGGACGCCTAATACCGACAACATATTTGGATTTTCCAAATTTTCAAAAATGTGGGGATCCTGCTGGTAGTCATCCGGAAGACCAGTCAGTAACTCTGGAGAGTTCGACATCCATTTCCGGAGCTCGTAACCTCCACCCCGTAAGAGCTCAACTAGCTCGTCCCGTCGAGCGAGCGCCTCCTCTACGGAATCTGCACCGGTACAGATATCGTCCACGTAGAGGTCCTGCTCCAGGATCGCTGCTCCTCTAGGGAAATTTAACCGTTCTCGATCCGCTATCTCCCGCAGAGTGCGAATCGCCAAATAAGGACTAGACCGTAGCCCGTACGTGTTGGTGTTCAGCTCGTACACCCTGATGGGCTGATCTGGGCTCTCTCGCCACAGTATCAGCTGATACCGTCTATCGTCAGGGTGAATGACCGTCTGTCTAAACATCATCCGGATGTCAGCTACAAACACAACATTGTGTCGACGGAACCGTGTGATAACATCGGCGATGTCATGGTTCAGCTTCGGCCCTGAATGCAAACACTGGTTCAGGTTCATGCCGTTAGATGTTGATGCCGATCCATCGAACACTACCCGTATTTTGCCCTCCGGGGTCCTCAAGACCGCGTGATGAGGCAGGAAGCAGTGGTCTTCACGCTTCCAGTCGATACCCGAAACCGACATGTGGCCGAGCGACTCATATTCCCGCATGAAGTCGACGTACTTCTGCCGGAAAATCCCGTCACGCTTCATGCGTCGTTCCATCGACAGAAGCCGCGTCTCGGCTGCATGGTGTGAACTGCCCAGCGGCGGGCGATCACTCCGAAATGGAAGACGTGTGAGAAATCGACCTGACCGAAGGCGACCAGTATTGTTGCGATAAAACTGTTCACACTCTTCTTCAACCGGGTCCAACCGGCGGACCGTAGGTGGTTCCTCCACCTCCCAAAACTTCTGTATCACCTCCGAGAGTACAGAACCGAATAAGGGACTACGAGTCGCTAGGCGTGGGGCAGCCGGCATGACCGGACCCATTACCGCATGGCCCAGTCTGGTGCCTGGGCCCCCGAGTCCAATAGTGCTCGTGCCACACAAGATTTGCCGTCCGAACTCCACGCTATCACCGAGGCGGTGGGGAGCATGACCGTCTGTGGAGTGGCGGCACCCTGTAAGTGGGCGGCGTG
The DNA here is from genome assembly GCA_949825045.1 of Argyresthia goedartella. Taxonomy (NCBI): domain Eukaryota; kingdom Metazoa; phylum Arthropoda; class Insecta; order Lepidoptera; family Argyresthiidae; genus Argyresthia; species Argyresthia goedartella. The sequence continues at coordinate 14,473,913 of OX463809.1, read as the reverse complement.
TCCATAGCGGGAAGCTCCGCGGGATTCGAACCCGCTGGGACCCCCGTCGGCCTGGTAACTCGGCTGCTGATATGCCACCGGTGGCATATCAGACCGTATGTACATCAGGGGGTCCCAACCCACATAATAGGCCCCTCGCTGTCCCGGTACCCGACCATACCGGACTGTGAACGGTGTGCCCGGTGGCCACCGTGGATGGAGGGGGGAGAGCGGATCCAACCTGGGGCGCTCTAGGAATGGGGGCGACATCCGACTGTTCGCCTCCCTGTTCCCTCGTGAGCACTCGCTCAGCGGGTGCGGCCCCAAACAACCGAAACACAATCGTTGACGGAAGACCACCTTCCTGCGGGCAACCACACCGAGCGCCTTAAAGTTAGCGCAACTGGTCACTTCATGACCGGCACTGTCGCATTGCACACAGCCGTCACCTGACGGCGCGGCACTTAAAACGCCAAATTGATTTGACCGCCCTCCCCCCCGTGGGGGTGGAGGGCGCGGCCCCTCCCGCATCCGCGCGGGTTGGCGCTGCACACTGGCCTCCGAATCCAATGTGTCGCATCGCCTGCATTCACCCTCCAAAAAATCCGTTAATTGGACGAGCGTGGGCAGTTCCGAGCTACTGCCCCCATGCAGCTGTTCAAACCGACTTTGAACAGCTGCAGGCAACCGTGACAAAACCATATATAACACGATATATGACCATTGGTCTACCGGCAGACCAAGGTTCTGAAGGGCCTTAGTGGCCACCAGCACAGGGTTGAGCACCTGTACCCGGATGTCAACATCCCGGGTTACTCTTGGGATGCTAAACAGCTTCCCCAGCTGCGCATCAACCAACCGCCGTTTGTGTTGGTAGCGGTCAAACAATATGGCCCGGGCAATCTCATAATTGCCCGCCGTGACCGTTAGGTGACCGACCAACTCCTTCGGTTCACCCCGCAGTGCCATCAATAGTTGGGCCAACTTGTAGGCGTTGTCCAGGTCGTCCCGACCGTGGACCAGACTATCGAATAAATTGATGAATGCCGGCCACTCATCAATTGCCCCACCGAAGGCCGGAATCTCCAGGTGTGGCAGCCGTCCAACAACACCCTTAGGGGGCGGGTCTCCGCTACCCTCCCCGCGGTCATCCCGACGCGACCGCTTAATTTTTTCGGCGCGACGCTCGATGTCGCCCAAGCACTCCATCGCTTGGTCAGCATCCGCGCAGAGCTGCTTCACTGCAGCCACCGAGGCCTCATCCGTAAGCCCGAGGGCTTCAGCCTCCGCAGCCAGCCGACACACCTTCCCGACGCGTGTCATTGCGTCCTCCACACGCTTGAGCAGGACATCGTCCATGTCAGGTCGCTCCACATACTTGTGAGTATGGGCGAGCCATCTCATCTCCTCACGGACACCATACCGCAGTACCGTCAAGGGCGAAGGTGCCATGGTTACCGATTCAATTGTTTCTGGTCCTATGCTTCACTACCGAACTAAACACAGCCAGAGACCAGCACTTGCCCGTCAGCGCTGGGCACAGAAATTAAAACTAAGTTGTAAAAACCAAGGCAACCACTAAAACAATTAAATCCTAAACAATATTTAATATGGTCGCCCTGTGGACATACACCTTATAAATATACACTCTAAATCAATTAGAGAATGCCACCATAAAACACAATACAAAAATAACCCACAAAACTTGATTATGAAAACAATACAAAATAATAAGCTGTGACCTTCTAGAAGTGGCCCCTCCGATATGACCCACACTTCTACTGAGGTCAGCAAAATCAGCTTAATACCCCTTAAATAGCCTGACCCTGCTCTGTAAACCGAAATAACACTGCAGTACTATAGAACCCGACGTTCTACCGCAAGTAATACAATCTAGTTACTTCGCAGAATGACTGTTCAATCTTTTATGCGCACAAACAGTAGTTTCCGACTACAATTTTATAATAATTGTTAACTAAATTGACACTTATACTTTTACTAACCGAAAATGAACTTTAATTGTGGTAGACTCATTGCCGACTTGCCGGCCAATCTGAGATATTATTTTCTCCCAACTACAATGTGGCAAAAAAAACAACCCTACAACCGTGAATCGATGATTTCCCACTAGGAAACCGCGCCTGCTACCAAAATGTTTAATTCCACGCCTCAACCGAACGGCGTGGAATCTTGAGGGGGCTGGGTTTTTGCCAGCACGGGAGAAAAGAAGTGATTTTTACTTTACCTTGTCGTCGCAGACCGGAGATCGAAAGCTCGATTCGAGGCAGGAATGCGGGATAGGAGCACAAGTTTGGGATAGGAGAGGAACCGAACCTTGCCGTCGCTGCCCGACGCTGTCGCCGGCGTGCTGCCTGCCGACACGTGGAGTCGCCGTCCGATACGACGTTGTCCAATCAACACGGATCACTTAACCGCTGACGCGAATCTACTTATTTCCCGACGATGTTTATGATGAGCACTCCGACCAGGCCCGACGCCTGTATTTGGTAATTGTTACACCGAATTACAATCAATGGCCCGATGCCTGAGCAGACATGTTTTTTCTCCCGACGAGAAAAGATAACCTCTAATTTTTCATCTCGTTTCGATACGAGTGACAGCTGCGGTTCTGTTTCTGTTCCGAGTCGCGCAACAAGAGGAGGTGCGTTCCGAAGCATAAATATTAAACAATTATACTTATACAGTATTTAAGTAATCGTTTATATAGTAAGGCTTACCGCCGTACTCAGAGTCATTTAATGAACCATTAATCCGATTCCAAAATTAAATAAACATACAAAATTAAAAATTAAAATTAAAATTCACTAAGTAATCTTTAATGAATCATTAAACTTTGGTATAGCGGTAAGACAGTTATATAAACAGGTTTAGGTATTTATTTTGGAGTGTATATTATTATGTTTAGGTATTGTAGTCTATGTAGTATAATTGTACACAATTAGTCTGCCCCCGCTCAACAATGACCTCTTTCTCCCTGAGTCGGTTTGCTGGAAGAGATCTCTTATTTAGAGATAAGTACGCCGTTGTGCACTGTGTTGTCTTAAATGTTTTCCTTAAAATTTTGTGTGCAATAAATAAATTTTTGAATATTATTATTAATTATCTTACTCTTTTACGCAAAAAATACTAGATGGATTTTAATTAAATTTTACAATAATGTAGCGTATGCATTAGAATAGCACATAGGCTATAATTTATAAATATATTGTGTGAATTGTCCCAAATATAGTGATAAGTATCAGGTAAGTAGAAAAACATTGTGCCATAAATACAATAAAAATTGATATCTTTTTTCTAATGCACCATTGGTCGTAACAAATGGATCCTTATTAAAATAAATACTTTTATCGCTTCTGGTATTCAAAGTTAATAAACTTTGTCCTTCACACTATAATATTTGGACAAATATTTTAGTAGTTACGACGATTTTCTTTTGAAGTGTTGACCCTTTGTAGATAAAGTTAGAAGCTTGATTTTTTATGGCAAAGAGAACTCAACATACCTAGGTATATCCCTAAATAACATTTAATTTGAACGGGTAGATAACTAAGGCAAGTTAAATTCCTTAATTCTGTCACTCACTGACTGACCCACTCACGGATCATCAAAATCCTAAGGTACTTTTAGCAGACCTATCAGAGAATTGTTTCTTTGCATTTAAAAACGTCTGAGTATTTTTTTCACCAAATTCTACGTTAATTAGGTCCATATAGGTTTTTAACAGTTGCGGTTTGGGGATCCTGTTGTGTTTGTGTGGGTGTTTATGATTTCAGTATTGTGATCTATGTCTTCATTCTTTTCTATTCCATCTATAACTTTAAGTGTTGTCCTTACAGTGTTATTGTTTGTGTTATTTTGTATACTTCTGTCTACCTCTTCTTTTTGCTCATGTAACCTGGTTTCAGATATGCGTTTATTGTTTATTATACTTCTTCTTTGGTCAGATATATGTTGTTTTTATAAGTGGGCTAGATGTCGATAATCCTCTATAAATATTGCTTGTATTTGTTGCCGGTACGATGTCTTATTAGTTTCTTGTTGTGTTATTTGTTAGTATATTTGCAATATAGATTCGTTGAGTTCAGTGGTTCATCTCATCCTAGTTACTTTACCTACTTGTGTTTGTGATTGTGTGCTTGGGTATCTGTAGTCATTGGTTGAGTATCTGTGTATCTTCTGATCTTATTTCTTGTAAATTATCTTCCGTAAGATATTTGTTTCTGTTTATTGCTCGGCGTTGGTCACCTAATCTTTGTTTTGATACATCTGTGTGGGTAATTTAATGTGAAATCTTTGTAAATGTATTTTAAGTAAGAAGTGGTAATATCGGTTATTAATTTTTTCGGCAATTAAGTACGCACGCTATATGGATCTGTTCATTTCAACAGTCCATTTTATTCTCATGCGTCTTTTCTTGCATGTAGTAGGTGCTGGGTCATCGGCACTTGCCTCCAGCACAACATCTACTAACGATCTACTGGGTGATGGTGATTAGGTTGAAATTGGTAGTGATAATGGGTTTGTAGATGGTGGTAGTGATGCAAATAGAGAAATTGATGATGTGGAGTTATGGGGGTCTGTTGTTATAAACTGTGGGGGAGGATTATCATCGAGAGTCTGCCTACGCGTACTGTCGCTTCCGATGCCAGTACTGTGGCACTCAACACCAGGTCCATTTGTCCCCCGGCTGACTCGCGACCGGAGGCTTTACCTACAACTAGTACCACGATGCGCGTCCGCGCACCTCATAAACGAATGGCTAACCGAACGTGAAGGGCCGGATTGGCGGCGCACTGAGCGCCGCGAGCCCGATCTGCCGTGCGCGGTGAGGAATTCCCCAACAGACTAGGGACCCTCCTGAGGACTCATATATTTGGACACGTCCATGGGTTATCCCTTTTCCCTGGAAAGGAGGTTTGGGGACCTTTGTTTGGGGAAGGTGGTATGCCAAACTGGTATAGGTGCACAGAAGTATCTCCTTAAACAGGGGGAGGGGGAGGGTGGGGGGGGGGGGGGTATCATTATTATTATTATTTCTTTCTTTTTCTCTCCTATTCATTGGAGGTTATTTTACGGCACGGGCCTAAGCCAAGTGCATAGTGATGAATGAATGATACTACTACTACCACTACCACTGCCACTGCCACTGCCACTGCCACTGCCACTGCCACTGCCACTGCCACTGCCACTGCCACTGCCACTGCCACTGCCACTGCCACTGCCACTGCCACTGCCACTGCCACTGCCACTGCCACTGCCACTGCCACTGCCACTGCCACTGCCACTGCCACTGCCACTGCCACTGCCACTGCCACTGCCACTGCCACTGCCACTGCCACTGCCACTGCCACTGCCACTGCCACTGCCACTGCCACTGCCACTGCCACTGCCACTGCCACTGCCACTGCCACTGCCACTACCACTACCACTATTACTATTATTATTATTATTATTATTATTATTATTATTATTATTATATTTTTATGAATTTTTCATTTCACTCTTGTAATAAAGAGGTTCTGATACACGGGCTTACGCCAAGTGCTTATCTACTAAAGATCACGGTCCTTGCCCATGAATTTCCGTACAATTTATGTGTATGTGTGTGGATCTGGGTATATTTAATGTTTTGAGACTAGTGTGTAATGTGTATGGGATGACTCCTGTGGATGAGATGACTATTGGGATGGTTTTGACAGATTGTACCTGCCATTGTGTTTTAATTTCAATGGCAAGGTCTGTGTATTTTGTGTTTTTTTCTGTAAACGTTGTGGTAAGGTTGTGTGTATTTGGTATGGCTATATCTATGAGAAATACTGTTTTGTTTTGTTTATCGTGGAGAGTTATGTCAGGCCTGTTGAAATGAATAGTTTTGTCTGTAATTATAGTTCTGTCCCAGTAGAGTTTAAAGTCTGTTGATTCTAAAACTGTTTGAGGTGTGTATTTCTGTTTTTTGTGCAATCAATTTGTATCTGAATGCGAGGTGTTGGTGTATGATGGCTGCAACTTGATCATGGCGGTGTTTATAATCTGATCGTGCGAGTGATCTGCAGGCTCCTGTGATATGCTGTATTGTTTCTGAACTACTTTGGCACTGTCTGCACATGTCGCTTGCCATTGTGCGGTCGTGTATGATATGTTTTCTGTAGTTACGAGTATCTATAACCTGGTCCCTGTATGGCTAACATAAATTCCTCCGTTTCCGGGAACAGCTCGCCTTTCTTAAGCCACGCGTTCGACGCAGTTTTGTCGACGTTAGGGTTGCTAAGTCTAAGCGGTGTCTGCCGTGGAGGGATCTTCGTGTCCAGATGTCGATTTTCTGTTGCGGTTTGATGATAGTTTCATTTATCTGAGCTTGATGGTCTTGTAGGTTAAGTGGTTATTATTATTATTATTATTATGATTATTATTAT